>CM077024.1:60969593-63839593 GCA_039090855.1 Macrothele yani
TTAAAAGATCCACTTAAGGAAAGTTAAGAAGATCCACTTAAGGAAAGTTAAGAAGATCCACTTAAGGAAAGTTAAAAAGATCCACTTAAAGAAAGTTAAAAGATCCACTTAAGGAAAGTTAAGAAGATCCACTTAAAGAAAGTTAAAAAGATCCACTTAAGGAAAGTTAAGAAGATCCACTTAAAGAAAGTTAAAAAGATCCACTTAAGGAAAGTTAAGAAGATCCACTTAAAGAAAGTTAAAAAGATCCACTTAAGGAAAGTTAAGAAGATCCACTTAAAGAAAGTTAAAAGATCCACTTAAGGAAAGTTAAGAAGATCCACTTAAAGAAAGTTAAAAAGATCCACTTAAGGAAAGTTAAGAAGATCCACTTAAAGAAAGTTAAAAAGATCCACTTAAGGAAAGTTAAAAAGATCCACTTAAGGAAAGTTAAAAAGATCCACTTAAGGAAAGTTAAAAAGATCCACTTAAGGAAAGTTAAAAAGATCCACTTAAGGAAAGTTAAAAAGATCCACTTAAGGAAAGTTAAAAAGATCCACTTAAGGAAAGTTAAAAAGATCCACTTAAGGAAAGTTAAAGATCACTTAAAGAAAGTTAAAAAGATCCACTTAAGGAAAGCAGAAGACCCACTTAAGGAAAGTTAAAAAGATCCACTTAAGGAAAGTTAAAAAGATCCACTTAAGGAAAGTTAAAAAGATCCACTTAAGGAAAGTTAAGAAGATCCACTTAAGGAAAGTTAAAAAGATCCACTTAAGGAAAGTTAAGAAGATCCACTTAAGGAAAGTTAAAAAGATCCACTTAAGGAAAGTTAAAAAGATCCACTTAAGGAAAGTTAAAAAGATCCACTTAAAGGAAAGTTAAAAAGATCCACTTAAGGAAAGTTAAAAAGATCCACTTAAGGAAAGTTAAAAGATCCACTTAAGGAAAGTTAAAAAGATCCACTTAAGGAAAGTTAAAAAGATCCACTTAAGGAAAGTTAAAAAGATCCACTTAAGGAAAGTTAAAAAGATCCACTTAAGGAAAGTTAAGAAGATCCACTTAAGGAAAGTTAAAAAGATCCACTTAAGGAAAGTTAAGAAGATCCACTTAAAGGAAAGTTAAAAAGATCCACTTAAGGAAAAGTTAAGAAGATCCACTTAAGGAAAGTTAAAAAGATCCACTTAAGGAAAGTTAAGAAGATCCACTTAAAGAAAGTTAAAAAGATCCACTTAAGGAAAGTTAAGAAGATCCACTTAAGGAAAGTTAAAAAGATCCACTTAAGGAAAGTTAAAAAGATCCACTTAAGGAAAGTTAAGAAGATCCACTTAAGGAAAGTTAAAAAGATCCACTTAAAGGAAAGTTAAAAAGATCCACTTAAGGAAAGTTAAAAGATCCACTTAAGGAAAGTTAAAAGATCCACTTAAGGAAAGTTAAAAAGATCCACTTAAGGAAAGTTAAAAAGATCCACTTAAGGAAAGTTAAAAAGATCCACTTAAGGAAAGTTAAGAAGATCCACTTAAGGAAAGTTAAAAAGATCCACTTAAGGAAAGTTAAAAAGATCCACTTAAAGAAAGTTAAAAAGATCCACTTAAGGAAAGTTAAGAAGATCCACTTAAAGAAAGTTAAAAAGATCCACTTAAGGAAAGTTAAGAAGATCCACTTAAAGAAAGTTAAAAAGATCCACTTAAGGAAAGTTAAGAAGATCCACTTAAGGAAAGTTAAGAAGATCCACTTAAAGAAAGTTAAAAGATCCACTTAAGGAAAGTTAAGAAGATCCACTTAAAGAAAGTTAAAAAGATCCACTTAAGGAAAGTTAAGAAGATCCACTTAAAGAAAGTTAAAAGATCCACTTAAGGAAAGTTAAGAAGATCCACTTAAAGAAAGTTAAAAAGATCCACTTAAGGAAAGTTAAGAAGATCCACTTAAGGAAAGTTAAGAAGATCCACTTAAAGGAAAGTTAAAAAGATCCACTTAAGGAAAGTTAAAAAGATCCACTTAAGGAAAGTTAAGAAGATCCACTTAAGGAAAGTTAAAAAGATCCACTTAAGGAAAGTTAAAAAGATCCACTTAAGGAAAGTTAAAAAGATCCACTTAAGGAAAGTTAAGAAGATCCACTTAAGGAAAGTTAAAAAGATCCACTTAAGGAAAGTTAAAAAGATCCACTTAAGGAAAGTTAAAAAGATCCACTTAAGGAAAGTTAAAAAGATCCACTTAAGGAAAGTTAAGAAGATCCACTTAAAGAAAGTTAAAAAGATCCACTTAAGGAAAGTTAAGAAGATCCACTTAAAGGAAAGTTAAAAAGATCCACTTAAGGAAAGTTAAGAAGATCCACTTAAGGAAAGTTAAAAAGATCCACTTAAGGAAAGTTAAAAAGATCCACTTAAGGAAAGTTAAAAAGATCCACTTAAGGAAAGTTAAGAAGATCCACTTAAGGAAAGTTAAAAAGATCCACTTAAGGAAAGTTAAAAAGATCCACTTAAGGAAAGTTAAAAAGATCCACTTAAGGAAAGTTAAAGAAGATCCACTTAAGGAAAGTTAAAGAAGATCCACTTAAGGAAAGTTAAAAAGATCCACTTAAGGAAAGTTAAAAAGATCCACTTAAGGAAAGTTAAAAAGATCCACTTAAGGAAAGTTAAAAAGATCCACTTAAGGAAAGTTAAAAAGATCCACTTAAGGAAAGTTAAAAAGATCCACTTAAGGAAAGTTAAAGAAGATCCACTTAAGGAAAGTTAAGAAGATCCACTTTAAAAAGTTAAGAAGATCCACTTAAAGAAAGTTAGAAGATCCACTTAAGGAGAAAAGATCCACTTAAGAAAGAAAGATCCACTTAAGGAAAGTTAAGAAGATCCACTTAAGGAAAGTTAAAAAGATCCACTTAAGGAAAGTTAAAAAGATCCACTTAAGGAAAGTTAAAAAGATCCACTTAAGGAAAGTTAAAAAGATCCACTTAAAGGAAAGTTAAAAAGATCCACTTAAGGAAAGTTAAAAGATCCACTTAAGGAAAGTTAAAGAAGATCCACTTAAGGAAAGTTAAAAAAGATCCACTTAAGGAAAGTTAAAAAGATCCACTTAAGGAAAGTTAAAAAGATCCACTTAAGGAAAGTTAAAAAGATCCACTTAAGGAAAGTTAAAAAGATCCACTTAAGGAAAGTTAAAAAGATCCACTTAAGGAAAGTTAAAAAGATCCACTTAAGGAAAGTTAAAAAGATCCACTTAAGGAAAGTTAAAAAGATCCACTTAAGGAAAGTTAAAAAGATCCACTTAAAGAAAGTTAAAAAGATCCACTTAAGGAAAGTTAAGAAGATCCACTTAAGGAAAGTTAAAAAGATCCACTTAAGGAAAGTTAAAAAGATCCACTTAAGGAAAGTTAAAAAGATCCACTTAAGGAAAGTTAAAAAGATCCACTTAAGGAAAGTTAAGAAGATCCACTTAAAGAAAGTTAAAAAGATCCACTTAAGGAAAGTTAAGAAGATCCACTTAAAGAAAGTTAAAAAGATCCACTTAAGGAAAGTTAAGAAGATCCACTTAAGGAAAGTTAAAAAGATCCACTTAAGGAAAGTTAAGAAGATCCACTTAAGGAAAGTTAAAAAGATCCACTTAAGGAAAGTTAAAAGATCCACTTAAGGAAAGTTAAAAAGATCCACTTAAGGAAAGTTAAAAAGATCCACTTAAGGAAAGTTAAAAAGATCCACTTAAGGAAAGTTAAAAAGATCCACTTAAGGAAAGTTAAGAAGATCCACTTAAAGAAAGTTAAAAAGATCCACTTAAGGAAAGTTAAGAAGATCCACTTAAAGAAAGTTAAAAAGATCCACTTAAGGAAAGTTAAGAAGATCCACTTAAAGAAAGTTAAAAAGATCCACTTAAGGAAAGTTAAGAAGATCCACTTAAAGAAAGTTAAAAGATCCACTTAAGGAAAGTTAAGAAGATCCACTTAAAGAAAGTTAAAAAGATCCACTTAAGGAAAGTTAAGAAGATCCACTTAAAGAAAGTTAAAAAGATCCACTTAAGGAAAGTTAAGAAGATCCACTTAAAGAAAGTTAAAAAGATCCACTTAAGGAAAGTTAAGAAGATCCACTTAAGGAAAGTTAAAAAGATCCACTTAAGGAAAGTTAAGAAGATCCACTTAAGGAAAGTTAAGAAGATCCACTTAAGGAAAGTTAAAAAGATCCACTTAAGGAAAGTTAAGAAGATCCACTTAAGGAAAGTTAAAAAGATCCACTTAAGGAAAGTTAAAAAGATCCACTTAAGGAAAGTTAAGAAGATCCACTTAAGGAAAGTTAAAAAGATCCACTTAAGGAAAGTTAAAAGATCCACTTAAGGAAAGTTAAAAAGATCCACTTAAGGAAAGTTAAAAAGATCCACTTAAGGAAAGTTAAAAAGATCCACTTAAGGAAAGTTAAAAAGATCCACTTAAGGAAAGTTAAAAGATCCACTTAAGGAAAGTTAAAAAGATCCACTTAAGGAAAGTTAAAAAGATCCACTTAAGGAAAGTTAAAAGATCCACTTAAGGAAAGTTAAGAAGATCCACTTAAAGAAAGTTAAAAAGATCCACTTAAGGAAAGTTAAGAAGATCCACTTAAAGGAAAGTTAAAAAGATCCACTTAAGGAAAGTTAAAAAGATCCACTTAAGGAAAGTTAAGAAGATCCACTTAAAGAAAGTTAAAAAGATCCACTTAAGGAAAGTTAAGAAGATCCACTTAAAGAAAGTTAAAAAGATCCACTTAAGGAAAGTTAAGAAGATCCACTTAAAGAAAGTTAAAAAGATCCACTTAAGGAAAGTTAAGAAGATCCACTTAAAGAAAGTTAAAAAGATCCACTTAAGGAAAGTTAAGAAGATCCACTTAAAGAAAGTTAAAAAGATCCACTTAAGGAAAGTTAAAAAGATCCACTTAAGGAAAGTTAAAAGATCCACTTAAGGAAAGTTAAAAAGATCCACTTAAGGAAAGTTAAAAGATCCACTTAAGGAAAGTTAAAAAGATCCACTTAAGGAAAGTTAAAAAGATCCACTTAAGGAAAGTTAAAAAGATCCACTTAAGGAAAGTTAAAAAGATCCACTTAAGGAAAGTTAAAAAGATCCACTTAAGGAAAGTTAAAAAGATCCACTTAAGGAAAGTTAAAAAGATCCACTTAAGGAAAGTTAAAAAGATCCACTTAAGGAAAGTTAAAAAGATCCACTTAAGGAAAGTTAAAAAGATCCACTTAAGGAAAGTTAAAAAGATCCACTTAAGGAAAGTTAAAAAGATCCACTTAAGGAAAGTTAAAAAGATCCACTTAAGGAAAGTTAAAAAGATCCACTTAAGGAAAGTTAAAAAGATCCACTTAAGGAAAGTTAAAAAGATCCACTTAAGGAAAGTTAAAAGATCCACTTAAGGAAAGTTAAGAAGATCCACTTAAAGGAAAGTTAAAAAGATCCACTTAAGGAAAGTTAAAGAAGATCCACTTAAGGAAAGTTAAAAAGATCCACTTAAGGAAAGTTAAAAAGATCCACTTAAGGAAAGTTAAAAAGATCCACTTAAAGGAAAGTTAAAAAGATCCACTTAAGGAAAGTTAAGAAGATCCACTTAAAGAAAGTTAAAAAGATCCACTTAAGGAAAGTTAAGAAGATCCACTTAAAGAAAGTTAAAAAGATCCACTTAAGGAAAGTTAAGAAGATCCACTTAAAGAAAGTTAAAGAAGATCCACTTAAGGAAAGTTAAGAAGATCCACTTAAAGAAAGTTAAAAAGATCCACTTAAGGAAAGTTAAGAAGATCCACTTAAGGAAAGTTAAGAAGATCCACTTAAGGAGAGTTAAAAAGATCCACTTAAGGAAAGTTAAAAAGATCCACTTAAGGAAAGTTAAAAAGATCCACTTAAGGAAAGTTAAGAAGATCCACTTAAGGAAAGTTAAAGAAGATCCACTTAAGGAAAGTTAAAAAGATCCACTTAAAGAAAGTTAAAAAGATCCACTTAAGGAAAGTTAAGAAGATCCACTTAAAGAAAGTTAAAAAGATCCACTTAAGGAAAGTTAAGAAGATCCACTTAAAGAAAGTTAAAAAGATCCACTTAAGGAAAGTTAAGAAGATCCACTTAAAGAAAGTTAAAAAGATCCACTTAAGGAAAGTTAAGAAGATCCACTTAAAGAAAGTTAAAAAGATCCACTTAAGGAAAGTTAAGAAGATCCACTTAAAGAAAGTTAAAAAGATCCACTTAAGGAAAGTTAAGAAGATCCACTTAAAGAAAGTTAAAAAGATCCACTTAAGGAAAGTTAAGAAGATCCACTTAAGGAAAGTTAAAAAGATCCACTTAAGGAAAGTTAAGAAGATCCACTTAAGGAAAGTTAAAAAGATCCACTTAAGGAAAGTTAAAAAGATCCACTTAAGGAAAGTTAAAAAGATCCACTTAAGGAAAGTTAAAAAGATCCACTTAAGGAAAGTTAAAAAGATCCACTTAAGGAAAGTTAAAAAGATCCACTTAAGGAAAGTTAAAAAGATCCACTTAAGGAAAGTTAAAAAGATCCACTTAAGGAAAGTTAAAAAGATCCACTTAAGGAAAGTTAAAAAGATCCACTTAAGGAAAGTTAAAAAGATCCACTTAAGGAAAGTTAAAAAGATCCACTTAAGGAAAGTTAAAAAGATCCACTTAAGGAAAGTTAAAAAGATCCACTTAAGGAAAGTTAAAAAGATCCACTTAAGGAAAGTTAAAAAGATCCACTTAAGGAAAGTTAAAAAGATCCACTTAAGGAAAGTTAAAAAGATCCACTTAAGGAAAGTTAAAAAGATCCACTTAAGGAAAGTTAAAAAGATCCACTTAAGGAAAGTTAAAAAGATCCACTTAAGGAAAGTTAAAAAGATCCACTTAAGGAAAGTTAAAAAGATCCACTTAAGGAAAGTTAAGAAGATCCACTTAAGGAAAGTTAAAAAGATCCACTTAAAGAAAGTTAAAAAGATCCACTTAAGGAAAGTTAAGAAGATCCACTTAAGGAAAGTTAAAAAGATCCACTTAAGGAAAGTTAAAAAGATCCACTTAAGGAAAGTTAAAAAGATCCACTTAAAGAAAGTTAAAAAGATCCACTTAAGGAAAGTTAAGAAGATCCACTTAAAGAAAGTTAAAAAGATCCACTTAAGGAAAGTTAAGAAGATCCACTTAAAGAAAGTTAAAAAGATCCACTTAAGGAAAGTTAAGAAGATCCACTTAAGGAAAGTTAAGAAGATCCACTTAAGGAAAGTTAAGAAGATCCACTTAAAGAAAGTTAAAAAGATCCACTTAAGGAAAGTTAAGAAGATCCACTTAAGGAAAGTTAAGAAGATCCACTTAAGGAAAGTTAAAAAGATCCACTTAAGGAAAGTTAAAAAGATCCACTTAAGGAAAGTTAAAAAGATCCACTTAAGGAAAGTTAAGAAGATCCACTTAAAGAAAGTTAAAAAGATCCACTTAAGGAAAGTTAAGAAGATCCACTTAAAGAAAGTTAAAAAGATCCACTTAAGGAAAGTTAAGAAGATCCACTTAAAGAAAGTTAAAAAGATCCACTTAAGGAAAGTTAAGAAGATCCACTTAAAGAAAGTTAAAAAGATCCACTTAAGGAAAGTTAAGAAGATCCACTTAAAGAAAGTTAAAAAGATCCACTTAAGGAAAGTTAAGAAGATCCACTTAAAGAAAGTTAAAAAAAGATCCACTTAAGGAAAGTTAAGAAGATCCACTTAAAGAAAGTTAAAAAGATCCACTTAAGGAAAGTTAAGAAGATCCACTTAAAGAAAGTTAAAAAGATCCACTTAAGGAAAGTTAAGAAGATCCACTTAAGGAAAGTTAAAAAGATCCACTTAAGGAAAGTTAAAAAGATCCACTTAAGGAAAGTTAAGAAGATCCACTTAAGGAAAGTTAAAAAGATCCACTTAAGGAAAGTTAAAAAGATCCACTTAAGGAAAGTTAAAAAGATCCACTTAAGGAAAGTTAAAAAGATCCACTTAAGGAAAGTTAAAAAGATCCACTTAAGGAAAGTTAAAAAGATCCACTTAAGGAAAGTTAAGAAGATCCACTTAAGGAAAGTTAAAAAGATCCACTTAAGGAAAGTTAAAAAGATCCACTTAAGGAAAGTTAAAAAGATCCACTTAAGGAAAGTTAAAAAGATCCACTTAAGGAAAGTTAAAAAGATCCACTTAAGGAAAGTTAAAAAGATCCACTTAAGGAAAGTTAAAAAGATCCACTTAAAGAAAGTTAAAAAGATCCACTTAAGGAAAGTTAAGAAGATCCACTTAAGGAAAGTTAAAAAGATCCACTTAAGGAAAGTTAAAAAGATCCACTTAAGGAAAGTTAAAAAGATCCACTTAAGGAAAGTTAAGAAGATCCACTTAAGGAAAGTTAAAAAGATCCACTTAAGGAAAGTTAAAAAGATCCACTTAAGGAAAGTTAAAAAGATCCACTTAAGGAAAGTTAAAAAGATCCACTTAAGGAAAGTTAAAAAGATCCACTTAAGGAAAGTTAAAAAGATCCACTTAAGGAAAGTTAAAAAGATCCACTTAAGGAAAGTTAAAAAGATCCACTTAAGGAAAGTTAAAAAGATCCACTTAAGGAAAGTTAAAAAGATCCACTTAAGGAAAGTTAAGAAGATCCACTTAAAGAAAGTTAAAAAGATCCACTTAAGGAAAGTTAAGAAGATCCACTTAAGGAAAGTTAAAAAGATCCACTTAAGGAAAGTTAAAAAGATCCACTTAAGGAAAGTTAAAAAGATCCACTTAAAGAAAGTTAAAAAGATCCACTTAAGGAAAGTTAAGAAGATCCACTTAAAGAAAGTTAAAAAGATCCACTTAAGGAAAGTTAAGAAGATCCACTTAAAGGAAAGTTAAAAAGATCCACTTAAGGAAAGTTAAAAAGATCCACTTAAGGAAAGTTAAAGAAGATCCACTTAAGGAAAGTTAAAAAGATCCACTTAAGGAAAGTTAAAAAGATCCACTTAAGGAAAGTTAAGAAGATCCACTTAAGGAAAGTTAAAAAGATCCACTTAAGGAAAGTTAAAAAGATCCACTTAAGGAAAGTTAAAAAGATCCACTTAAGGAAAGTTAAAAAGATCCACTTAAGGAAAGTTAAGAAGATCCACTTAAAGAAAGTTAAAAAGATCCACTTAAGGAAAGTTAAGAAGATCCACTTAAAGAAAGTTAAAAAGATCCACTTAAGGAAAGTTAAGAAGATCCACTTAAAGAAAGTTAAAAAGATCCACTTAAGGAAAGTTAAGAAGATCCACTTAAAGGAAAGTTAAAAAGATCCACTTAAGGAAAGTTAAGAAGATCCACTTAAAGAAAGTTAAAAAGATCCACTTAAGGAAAGTTAAGAAGATCCACTTAAAGAAAGTTAAAAAGATCCACTTAAGGAAAGTTAAGAAGATCCACTTAAAGAAAGTTAAAAAGATCCACTTAAGGAAAGTTAAGAAGATCCACTTAAAAGAAAGTTAAAAAGATCCACTTAAGGAAAGTTAAGAAGATCCACTTAAAGAAAGTTAAAAAGATCCACTTAAGGAAAGTTAAGAAGATCCACTTAAAGGAAAGTTAAAAAGATCCACTTAAGGAAAGTTAAGAAGATCCACTTAAGGAAAGTTAAGAAGATCCACTTAAGGAAAGTTAAAAAGATCCACTTAAGGAAAGTTAAAAAGATCCACTTAAGGAAAGTTAAAAAGATCCACTTAAGGAAAGTTAAAAAGATCCACTTAAGGAAAGTTAAAAGATCCACTTAAGGAAAGTTAAGAAGATCCACTTAAGGAAAGTTAAAAAGATCCACTTAAGGAAAGTTAAAAAGATCCACTTAAGGAAAGTTAAAAAGATCCACTTAAGGAAAGTTAAAAAGATCCACTTAAGGAAAGTTAAAAAGATCCACTTAAGGAAAGTTAAAAAGATCCACTTAAGGAAAGTTAAAAAGATCCACTTAAGGAAAGTTAAAAAGATCCACTTAAGGAAAGTTAAAAAGATCCACTTAAGGAAAGTTAAAAAGATCCACTTAAGGAAAGTTAAAAAGATCCACTTAAGGAAAGTTAAAAAGATCCACTTAAGGAAAGTTAAAAAGATCCACTTAAGGAAAGTTAAAAAGATCCACTTAAGGAAAGTTAAAAAGATCCACTTAAGGAAAGTTAAAAAGATCCACTTAAGGAAAGTTAAAAAGATCCACTTAAAGAAAGTTAAAAAGATCCACTTAAGGAAAGTTAAGAAGATCCACTTAAGGAGAAAGTTAAAAAGATCCACTTAAGGAAAGTTAAAAAGATCCACTTAAGGAAAGTTAAAAAGATCCACTTAAAGAAAGTTAAAAAGATCCACTTAAGGAAAGTTAAGAAGATCCACTTAAGGAAAGTTAAAAAGATCCACTTAAGGAAAGTTAAAGAAGATCCACTTAAGGAAAGTTAAAAAGATCCACTTAAGGAAAGTTAAGAAGATCCACTTAAGGAAAGTTAAGAAGATCCACTTAAGGAAAGTTAAGAAGATCCACTTAAAGAAAGTTAAAAAGATCCACTTAAGGAAAGTTAAGAAGATCCACTTAAGGAAAGTTAAGAAGATCCACTTAAGGAGAAAGTTAAAAGATCCACTTAAGGAAAGTTAAAAAGATCCACTTAAGGAAAGTTAAAAGATCCACTTAAGGAAAGTTAAGAAGATCCACTTAAGGAAAGTTAAAAAGATCCACTTAAGGAAAGTTAAGAAGATCCACTTAAAGAAAGTTAAAAAGATCCACTTAAGGAAAGTTAAGAAGATCCACTTAAAGAAAGTTAAAAAGATCCACTTAAGGAAAGTTAAGAAGATCCACTTAAAGAAAGTTAAAAAGATCCACTTAAGGAAAGTTAAGAAGATCCACTTAAAGAAAGTTAAAAAGATCCACTTAAGGAAAGTTAAGAAGATCCACTTAAAGAAAGTTAAAAAGATCCACTTAAGGAAAGTTAAGAAGATCCACTTAAAGAAAGTTAAAAAGATCCACTTAAGGAAAGTTAAGAAGATCCACTTAAAGGAAAGTTAAAAAGATCCACTTAAGGAAAGTTAAAAAGATCCACTTAAGGAAAGTTAAGAAGATCCACTTAAAGAAAGTTAAAAAGATCCACTTAAGGAAAGTTAAGAAGATCCACTTAAGGAAAGTTAAGAAGATCCACTTAAGGAAAGTTAAAGAAGATCCACTTAAGGAAAGTTAAAAAGATCCACTTAAGGAAAGTTAAAAAGATCCACTTAAGGAAAGTTAAAAAGATCCACTTAAGGAAAGTTAAAAAGATCCACTTAAGGAAAGTTAAAAAGATCCACTTAAGGAAAGTTAAGAAGATCCACTTAAAGAAAGTTAAAAAGATCCACTTAAGGAAAGTTAAGAAGATCCACTTAAGGAAAGTTAAAAAGATCCACTTAAGGAAAGTTAAGAAGATCCACTTAAAGAAAGTTAAAAAGATCCACTTAAGGAAAGTTAAGAAGATCCACTTAAGGAAAGTTAAAAAGATCCACTTAAGGAAAGTTAAAAAGATCCACTTAAGGAAAGTTAAGAAGATCCACTTAAGGAAAGTTAAAAAGATCCACTTAAGGAAAGTTAAAAAGATCCACTTAAGGAAAGTTAAAAAGATCCACTTAAGGAAAGTTAAGAAGATCCACTTAAGGAAAGTTAAAAAGATCCACTTAAAGAAAGTTAAAAAGATCCACTTAAGGAAAGTTAAGAAGATCCACTTAAAGAAAGTTAAAAAGATCCACTTAAGGAAAGTTAAGAAGATCCACTTAAAGAAAGTTAAAAAGATCCACTTAAGGAAAGTTAAGAAGATCCACTTAAAGAAAGTTAAAAAGATCCACTTAAGGAAAGTTAAGAAGATCCACTTAAAGAAAGTTAAAAAAAGATCCACTTAAGGAAAGTTAAGAAGATCCACTTAAAGAAAGTTAAAAAGATCCACTTAAGGAAAGTTAAGAAGATCCACTTAAAGAAAGTTAAAAAGATCCACTTAAGGAAAGTTAAGAAGATCCACTTAAGGAAAGTTAAAAAGATCCACTTAAGGAAAGTTAAAAAGATCCACTTAAGGAAAGTTAAAAAGATCCACTTAAGGAAAGTTAAAAAGATCCACTTAAGGAAAGTTAAAAGGATCCACTTAAGGAAAGTTAAAAAGATCCACTTAAGGAAAGTTAAAAAGATCCACTTAAGGAAAGTTAAAAAGATCCACTTAAGGAAAGTTAAAAAGATCCACTTAAGGAAAGTTAAAAAGATCCACTTAAGGAAAGTTAAAAAGATCCACTTAAGGAAAGTTAAAAAGATCCACTTAAGGAAAGTTAAAAAGATCCACTTAAGGAAAGTTAAAAGATCCACTTAAGGAAAGTTAAAAAGATCCACTTAAGGAAAGTTAAGAAGATCCACTTAAAGAAAGTTAAAAAGATCCACTTAAGGAAAGTTAAGAAGATCCACTTAAGGAAAGTTAAAAAGATCCACTTAAGGAAAGTTAAAAAGATCCACTTAAGGAAAGTTAAAAAGATCCACTTAAGGAAAGTTAAAAAGATCCACTTAAGGAAAGTTAAAAAGATCCACTTAAGGAAAGTTAAGAAGATCCACTTAAGGAGAGTTAAAAAGATCCACTTAAGGAAAGTTAAAAAGATCCACTTAAGGAAAGTTAAAAAGATCCACTTAAAGAAAGTTAAAAAGATCCACTTAAGGAAAGTTAAGAAGATCCACTTAAAGAAAGTTAAAAAGATCCACTTAAGGAAAGTTAAGAAGATCCACTTAAAGAAAGTTAAAAGATCCACTTAAGGAAAGTTAAGAAGATCCACTTAAAGAAAGTTAAAAAGATCCACTTAAGGAAAGTTAAGAAGATCCACTTAAAGAAAGTTAAAAAGATCCACTTAAGGAAAGTTAAGAAGATCCACTTAAGGAAAGTTAAGAAGATCCACTTAAAGAAAGTTAAAAAGATCCACTTAAGGAAAGTTAAGAAGATCCACTTAAGGAAAGTTAAGAAGATCCACTTAAAGAAAGTTAAAAAGATCCACTTAAGGAAAGTTAAGAAGATCCACTTAAAGAAAGTTAAAAAGATCCACTTAAGGAAAGTTAAGAAGATCCACTTAAGGAAAGTTAAGAAGATCCACTTAAAGAAAGTTAAAAAGATCCACTTAAGGAAAGTTAAGAAGATCCACTTAAGGAAAGTTAAGAAGATCCACTTAAGGAAAGTTAAAAAGATCCACTTAAGGAAAGTTAAAAAGATCCACTTAAGGAAAGTTAAAAAGATCCACTTAAGGAAAGTTAAAAAGATCCACTTAAGGAGAGTTAAAAAGATCCACTTAAGGAAAGTTAAAGAAGATCCACTTAAGGAAAGTTAAAAAGATTCACTTAAAGAAAGTTAAAAAGATCCACTAAAGGAAAGTTAAGAAGATCCACTTAAAGAAAGTTAAAAAGATCCACTTAAGGAAAGTTAAGAAGATCCACTTAAAGAAAGTTAAAAAGATCCACTTAAGGAAAGTTAAGAAGATCCACTTAAAGAAAGTTAAAAAGATCCACTTAAGGAAAGTTAAGAAGATCCACTTAAAGAAAGTTAAAAAAAGATCCACTTAAGGAAAGTTAAGAAGATCCACTTAAAGAAAGTTAAAAAGATCCACTTAAGGAAAGTTAAGAAGATCCACTTAAAGAAAGTTAAAAAGATCCACTTAAGGAAAGTTAAGAAGATCCACTTAAAGAAAGTTAAAAAGATCCACTTAAGGAAAGTTAAAAAGATCCACTTAAGGAAAGTTAAAAAGATCCACTTAAGGAAAGTTAAAAAGATCCACTTAAGGAAAGTTAAAAAGATCCACTTAAGGAAAGTTAAAAAGATCCACTTAAGGAAAGTTAAAAAGATCCACTTAAGGAAAGTTAAAAAGATCCACTTAAGGAAAGTTAAAAGATCCACTTAAAGAAAGTTAAAAAGATCCACTTAAGGAAAGTTAAGAAGATCCACTTAAGGAAAGTTAAAAAGATCCACTTAAGGAAAGTTAAGAAGATCCACTTAAGGAAAGTTAAAAAGATCCACTTAAGGAAAGTTAAAAAGATCCACTTAAGGAAAGTTAAAAAGATCCACTTAAGGAAAGTTAAAAAGATCCACTTAAGGAAAGTTAAAAAGATCCACTTAAGGAAAGTTAAAAAGATCCACTTAAGGAAAGTTAAAAAGATCCACTTAAGGAAAGTTAAGAAGATCCACTTAAAGAAAGTTAAAAAGATCCACTTAAGGAAAGTTAAGAAGATCCACTTAAAGAAAGTTAAAAAGATCCACTTAAGGAAAGTTAAAAAGATCCACTTAAGGAAAGTTAAAAAGATCCACTTAAAGGAAAGTTAAAAAGATCCACTTAAGGAAAGTTAAGAAGATCCACTTAAAGGAAAGTTAAAAAGATCCACTTAAGGAAAGTTAAAAAGATCCACTTAAGGAAAGTTAAAAAGATCCACTTAAGGAAAGTTAAAAAGATCCACTTAAGGAAAGTTAAGAAGATCCACTTAAGGAAAGTTAAGAAGATCCACTTAAGGAAAGTTAAAAAGATCCACTTAAGGAAAGTTAAGAAGATCCACTTAAAGAAAGTTAAAGAAGATCCACTTAAGGAAAGTTAAGAAGATCCACTTAAAGAAAGTTAAAAAGATCCACTTAAGGAAAGTTAAAAAGATCCACTTAAGGAAAGTTAAGAAGATCCACTTAAGGAAAGTTAAAAAGATCCACTTAAGGAAAGTTAAAAAGATCCACTTAAGGAAAGTTAAAAAGATCCACTTAAGGAAAGTTAAAAAGATCCACTTAAGGAAAGTTAAAAAGATCCACTTAAGGAAAGTTAAAAAGATCCACTTAAGGAAAGTTAAAAAGATCCACTTAAGGAAAGTTAAAAAGATCCACTTAAGGAAAGTTAAAAAGATCCACTTAAGGAAAGTTAAAAAGATCCACTTAAGGAAAGTTAAAAAGATCCACTTAAGGAAAGTTAAGAAGATCCACTTAAAGAAAGTTAAAAAGATCCACTTAAGGAAAGTTAAGAAGATCCACTTAAAGAAAGTTAAAAAGATCCACTTAAGGAAAGTTAAGAAGATCCACTTAAAGAAAGTTAAAAAGATCCACTTAAGGAAAGTTAAGAAGATCCACTTAAAGAAAGTTAAAAAGATCCACTTAAGGAAAGTTAAGAAGATCCACTTAAAGAAAGTTAAAAAGATCCACTTAAGGAAAGTTAAGAAGATCCACTTAAAGGAAAGTTAAAAGATCCACTTAAGGAAAGTTAAGAAGATCCACTTAAAGGAAAGTTAAAAAGATCCACTTAAGGAAAGTTAAAAGATCCACTTAAGGAAAGTTAAAAGATCCACTTAAGGAAAGTTAAAAAGATCCACTTAAGGAAAGTTAAAAAGATCCACTTAAGGAAAGTTAAAAAGATCCACTTAAGGAAAGTTAAAAAGATCCACTTAAGGAAAGTTAAAAAGATCCACTTAAGGAAAGTTAAAAAGATCCACTTAAAGAAAGTTAAAAAGATCCACTTAAGGAAAGTTAAGAAGATCCACTTAAGGAAAGTTAAAAAGATCCACTTAAGGAAAGTTAAAAAGATCCACTTAAGGAAAGTTAAAAAGATCCACTTAAGGAAAGTTAAAAAGATCCACTTAAGGAAAGTTAAAAAGATCCACTTAAGGAAAGTTAAAGAAGATCCACTTAAGGAAAGTTAAAAAGATCCACTTAAGGAAAGTTAAGAAGATCCACTTAAGGAAAGTTAAAAAGATCCACTTAAGGAAAGTTAAGAAGATCCACTTAAAGAAAGTTAAAAAGATCCACTTAAGGAAAGTTAAGAAGATCCACTTAAGGAAAGTTAAAAAGATCCACTTAAGGAAAGTTAAAAAGATCCACTTAAGGAAAGTTAAAAAGATCCACTTAAAGGAAAGTTAAAAAGATCCACTTAAGGAAAGTTAAGAAGATCCACTTAAAGGAAAGTTAAAAAGATCCACTTAAGGAAAGTTAAGAAGATCCACTTAAAGAAAGTTAAAAAGATCCACTTAAGGAAAGTTAAGAAGATCCACTTAAAGGAAAGTTAAAAGATCCACTTAAGGAAAGTTAAAAAGATCCACTTAAAGGAAAGTTAAAAAGATCCACTTAAGGAAAGTTAAGAAGATCCACTTAAGGAAAGTTAAAAAGATCCACTTAAGGAAAGTTAAGAAGATCCACTTAAGGAAAGTTAAGAAGATCCACTTAAGGAAAGTTAAAAAGATCCACTTAAGGAAAGTTAAGAAGATCCACTTAAAGAAAGTTAAAAAGATCCACTTAAGGAAAGTTAAGAAGATCCACTTAAAGGAAAGTTAAAAAGATCCACTTAAGGAAAGTTAAGAAGATCCACTTAAAGGAAAGTTAAAAAGATCCACTTAAGGAAAGTTAAGAAGATCCACTTAAGGAAAGTTAAAAAGATCCACTTAAGGAAAGTTAAGAAGATCCACTTAAAGAAAGTTAAAAAGATCCACTTAAGGAAAGTTAAGAAGATCCACTTAAAGAAAGTTAAAAAGATCCACTTAAGGAAAGTTAAGAAGATCCACTTAAAGAAAGTTAAAAAGATCCACTTAAGGAAAGTTAAGAAGATCCACTTAAAGAAAGTTAAAAAGATCCACTTAAGGAAAGTTAAGAAGATCCACTTAAAGAAAGTTAAAAAGATCCACTTAAGGAAAGTTAAGAAGATCCACTTAAAGAAAGTTAAAAAGATCCACTTAAGGAAAGTTAAGAAGATCCACTTAAGGAAAGTTAAAAAGATCCACTTAAGGAAAGTTAAAAAGATCCACTTAAGGAAAGTTAAAAAGATCCACTTAAGGAAAGTTAAAAAGATCCACTTAAGGAAAGTTAAAAAGATCCACTTAAGGAAAGTTAAGAAGATCCACTTAAGGAAAGTTAAAAAGATCCACTTAAGGAAAGTTAAAAAGATCCACTTAAGGAAAGTTAAAAAGATCCACTTAAGGAAAGTTAAAAAGATCCACTTAAGGAAAGTTAAAAAGATCCACTTAAGGAAAGTTAAAAGATCCACTTAAGGAAAGTTAAGAAGATCCACTTAAGGAAAGTTAAAAAGATCCACTTAAGGAAAGTTAAAAAGATCCACTTAAGGAAAGTTAAAAAGATCCACTTAAGGAAAGTTAAAAAGATCCACTTAAGGAAAGTTAAAAAGATCCACTTAAGGAAAGTTAAAAAGATCCACTTAAGGAAAGTTAAAAAGATCCACTTAAGGAAAGTTAAAAAGATCCACTTAAGGAAAGTTAAAAAGATCCACTTAAGGAAAGTTAAAAAGATCCACTTAAGGAAAGTTAAAAAGATCCACTTAAGGAAAGTTAAGAAGATCCACTTAAGGAAAGTTAAAAAGATCCACTTAAGGAAAGTTAAGAAGATCCACTTAAGGAAAGTTAAAAAGATCAACTTAAAGAAAGTTAAAAAGATCCACTTAAGGAAAGTTAAGAAGATCCACTTAAAGAAAGTTAAAAAGATCCACTTAAGGAAAGTTAAGAAGATCCACTTAAAGAAAGTTAAAAAGATCCACTTAAGGAAAGTTAAGAAGATCCACTTAAAGAAAGTTAAGAAGATCCACTTAAGGAAAGTTAAGAAGATCCACTTAAAGAAAGTTAAAAAGATCCACTTAAGAAAAGTTAAGAAGATCCACTTAAGGAAAGTTAAGAAGATCCACTTAAGGAGAGTTAAAAAGATCCACTTAAGGAAAGTTAAAAAGATCCACTTAAGGAAAGTTAAAAAGATCCACTTAAGGAAAGTTAAGAAGATCCACTTAAAGAAAGTTAAAAAGATCCACTTAAGGAAAGTTAAGAAGATCCACTTAAAGAAAGTTAAAAAGATCCACTTAAGGAAAGTTAAGAAGATCCACTTAAAGAAAGTTAAAAAGATCCACTTAAGGAAAGTTAAGAAGATCCACTTAAAGAAAGTTAAAAAGATCCACTTAAGGAAAGTTAAGAAGATCCACTTAAAGAAAGTTAAAAAAAGATCCACTTAAGGAAAGTTAAGAAGATCCACTTAAAGAAAGTTAAAAGATCCACTTAAGGAAAGTTAAGAAGATCCACTTAAAGAAAGTTAAAAAGATCCACTTAAGGAAAGTTAAGAAGATCCACTTAAGGAAAGTTAAAAAGATCCACTTAAGGAAAGTTAAAAAGATCCACTTAAGGAAAGTTAAGAAGATCCACTTAAGGAAAGTTAAAAAGATCCACTTAAGGAAAAGTTAAAAAGATCCACTTAAGGAAAGTTAAGAAGATCCACTTAAGGAGAAAGTTAAAAAGATCCACTTAAGGAAAGTTAAAAAGATCCACTTAAGGAAAGTTAAAAAGATCCACTTAAGGAAAGTTAAAGAAGATCCACTTAAGGAAAGTTAAAAAGATCCACTTAAGGAAAGTTAAGAAGATCCACTTAAGGAAAGTTAAAAAGATCCACTTAAAGAAAGTTAAAAAGATCCACTTAAGGAAAGTTAAGAAGATCCACTTAAAGAAAGTTAAAAGATCCACTTAAGGAAAGTTAAGAAGATCCACTTAAAGAAAGTTAAAAAGATCCACTTAAGGAAAGTTAAGAAGATCCACTTAAAGGAAAGTTAAAAAGATCCACTTAAGGAAAGTTAAGAAGATCCACTTAAGGAAAGTTAAAAAGATCCACTTAAGGAAAGTTAAAAAGATCCACTTAAGGAAAGTTAAAAAGATCCACTTAAGGAAAGTTAAAAAGATCCACTTAAGGAAAGTTAAGAAGATCCACTTAAGGAAAGTTAAAAAGATCCACTTAAAGGAAAGTTAAAAAGATCCACTTAAGGAAAGTTAAGAAGATCCACTTAAAGAAAGTTAAAAAGATCCACTTAAGGAAAGTTAAGAAGATCCACTTAAAGAAAGTTAAAAAGATCCACTTAAGGAAAGTTAAGAAGATCCACTTAAAGAAAGTTAAAAAGATCCACTTAAGGAAAGTTAAGAAGATCCACTTAAAGAAAGTTAAAAAGATCCACTTAAGGAAAGTTAAGAAGATCCACTTAAAGAAAGTTAAAAAGATCCACTTAAGGAAAGTTAAGAAGATCCACTTAAAGAAAGTTAAAAAGATCCACTTAAGGAAAGTTAAGAAGATCCACTTAAAGGAAAGTTAAAAAGATCCACTTAAGGAAAGTTAAAAAGATCCACTTAAGGAAAGTTAAAAAGATCCACTTAAGGAAAGTTAAAAAGATCCACTTAAGGAAAGTTAAAAAGGATCCACTTAAGGAAAGTTAAAAAGATCCACTTAAGGAAAGTTAAAAAGATCCACTTAAGGAAAGTTAAAAAGATCCACTTAAGGAAAGTTAAAAAGATCCACTTAAGGAAAGTTAAAAGATCCACTTAAGGAAAGTTAAGAAGATCCACTTAAGGAAAGTTAAAAAGATCCACTTAAGGAAAGTTAAAAAGATCCACTTAAGGAAAGTTAAAAAGATCCACTTAAGGAAAGTTAAAAAGATCCACTTAAGGAAAGTTAAAAAGATCCACTTAAGGAAAGTTAAAAAGATCCACTTAAGGAAAGTTAAAAAGATCCACTTAAGGAAAGTTAAAAAGATCCACTTAAGGAAAGTTAAAAAGATCCACTTAAGGAAAGTTAAAAAGATCCACTTAAGGAAAGTTAAGAAGATCCACTTAAGGAAAGTTAAAAAGATCCACTTAAGGAAAGTTAAAAAGATCCACTTAAGGAAAGTTAAAAAGATCCACTTAAAGAAAGTTAAAAAGATCCACTTAAGGAAAGTTAAGAAGATCCACTTAAAGAAAGTTAAAAAGATCCACTTAAGGAAAGTTAAGAAGATCCACTTAAAGAAAGTTAAAAAGATCCACTTAAGGAAAGTTAAGAAGATCCACTTAAAGAAAGTTAAAAAGATCCACTTAAGGAAAGTTAAGAAGATCCACTTAAAGAAAGTTAAAAAGATCCACTTAAGGAAAGTTAAGAAGATCCACTTAAGGAAAGTTAAGAAGATCCACTTAAAGAAAGTTAAAAAGATCCACTTAAGGAAAGTTAAAAGATCCACTTAAGGAAAGTTAAGAAGATCCACTTAAAGAAAGTTAAAAAGATCCACTTAAGGAAAGTTAAGAAGATCCACTTAAAGAAAGTTAAAAAGATCCACTTAAGGAAAGTTAAGAAGATCCACTTAAGGAAAGTTAAGAAGATCCACTTAAGGAAAGTTAAAAAGATCCACTTAAGGAAAGTTAAGAAGATCCACTTAAGGAAAGTTAAGAAGATCCACTTAAGGAAAGTTAAAAAGATCCACTTAAGGAAAGTTAAAAAGATCCACTTAAGGAAAGTTAAAAAGATCCACTTAAGGAAAGTTAAAAAGATCCACTTAAGGAAAGTTAAAAAGATCCACTTAAGGAAAGTTAAGAAGATCCACTTAAGGAAAGTTAAAAAGATCCACTTAAAGAAAGTTAAAAAGATCCACTTAAGGAAAGTTAAGAAGATCCACTTAAAGAAAGTTAAAAAGATCCACTTAAGGAAAGTTAAGAAGATCCACTTAAAGAAAGTTAAAAAGATCCACTTAAGGAAAGTTAAGAAGATCCACTTAAAGAAAGTTAAAAAGATCCACTTAAGGAAAGTTAAGAAGATCCACTTAAAGAAAGTTAAAAAGATCCACTTAAGGAAAGTTAAGAAGATCCACTTAAAGAAAGTTAAAAAGATCCACTTAAGGAAAGTTAAGAAGATCCACTTAAAGAAAGTTAAAAAGATCCACTTAAGGAAAGTTAAGAAGATCCACTTAAGGAAAGTTAAAAAGATCCACTTAAGGAAAGTTAAAAAGATCCACTTAAGGAAAGTTAAAAAGATCCACTTAAGGAAAGTTAAAAAGATCCACTTAAGGAAAGTTAAGAAGATCCACTTAAGGAAAGTTAAAAAGATCCACTTAAGGAAAGTTAAAAAGATCCACTTAAGGAAAGTTAAAAAGATCCACTTAAGGAAAGTTAAAAAGATCCACTTAAAGGAAAGTTAAAAAGATCCACTTAAGGAAAGTTAAGAAGATCCACTTAAGGAAAGTTAAAAAGATCCACTTAAGGAAAGTTAAAAGATCCACTTAAGGAAAGTTAAAAAGATCCACTTAAGGAAAGTTAAAAAGATCCACTTAAGGAAAGTTAAAAAGATCCACTTAAGGAAAGTTAAGAAGATCCACTTAAGGAAAGTTAAAAAGATCCACTTAAGGAAAGTTAAAAAGATCCACTTAAGGAAAGTTAAAAAGATCCACTTAAGGAAAGTTAAAAAGATCCACTTAAAGAAAGTTAAAAAGATCCACTTAAGGAAAGTTAAGAAGATCCACTTAAGGAAAGTTAAAAAGATCCACTTAAGGAAAGTTAAAAAGATCCACTTAAGGAAAGTTAAGAAGATCCACTTAAAGAAAGTTAAAAAGATCCACTTAAGGAAAGTTAAGAAGATCCACTTAAAGAAAGTTAAAAAGATCCACTTAAGGAAAGTTAAGAAGATCCACTTAAAGAAAGTTAAAAAGATCCACTTAAGGAAAGTTAAGAAGATCCACTTAAAGGAAAGTTAAGAAGATCCACTTAAGGAAAGTTAAGAAGATCCACTTAAAGAAAGTTAAAAAGATCCACTTAAGGAAAGTTAAGAAGATCCACTTAAAGGAAAGTTAAGAAGATCCACTTAAGGAAAGTTAAAAAGATCCACTTAAGGAAAGTTAAAAAGATCCACTTAAGGAAAGTTAAAAAGATCCACTTAAGGAAAGTTAAGAAGATCCACTTAAAGAAAGTTAAAAAGATCCACTTAAGGAAAGTTAAGAAGATCCACTTAAAGAAAGTTAAAAAGATCCACTTAAGGAAAGTTAAGAAGATCCACTTAAGGAAAGTTAAAAAGATCCACTTAAGGAAAGTTAAGAAGATCCACTTAAAGAAAGTTAAAAAGATCCACTTAAGGAAAGTTAAGAAGATCCACTTAAAGAAAGTTAAAAAAAGATCCACTTAAGGAAAGTTAAGAAGATCCACTTAAAGAAAGTTAAAAAGATCCACTTAAGGAAAGTTAAGAAGATCCACTTAAAGAAAGTTAAAAAGATCCACTTAAGGAAAGTTAAGAAGATCCACTTAAAGAAAGTTAAAAAGATCCACTTAAGGAAAGTTAAGAAGATCCACTTAAGGAAAGTTAAGAAGATCCACTTAAAGAAAGTTAAAAAGATCCACTTAAGGAAAGTTAAGAAGATCCACTTAAGGAAAGTTAAGAAGATCCACTTAAGGAAAGTTAAAAAGATCCACTTAAGGAAAGTTAAAGAAGATCCACTTAAGGAAAGTTAAAAAGATCCACTTAAGGAAAGTTAAAAAGATCCACTTAAGGAAAGTTAAAAAGATCCACTTAAGGAAAGTTAAGAAGATCCACTTAAGGAAAGTTAAAAAGATCCACTTAAAGAAAGTTAAAAGAGATCCACTTAAGGAAAGTTAAGAAGATCCACTTAAAGAAAGTTAAAAAGATCCACTTAAGGAAAGTTAAGAAGATCCACTTAAAGAAAGTTAAAAAGATCCACTTAAGGAAAGTTAAGAAGATCCACTTAAAGAAAGTTAAAAAGATCCACTTAAGGAAAGTTAAGAAGATCCACTTAAAGAAAGTTAAAAAGATCCACTTAAGGAAAGTTAAGAAGATCCACTTAAGGAAAGTTAAAAAGATCCACTTAAGGAAAGTTAAGAAGATCCACTTAAAGGAAAGTTAAAAAGATCCACTTAAGGAAAGTTAAGAAGATCCACTTAAAGAAAGTTAAAAAGATCCACTTAAGGAAAGTTAAAAAGATCCACTTAAGGAAAGTTAAAAAGATCCACTTAAGGAAAGTTAAAAAGATCCACTTAAGGAAAGTTAAAAAGATCCACTTAAAGGAAAGTTAAAAAGATCCACTTAAGGAAAGTTAAGAAGATCCACTTAAAGAAAGTTAAAAAGATCCACTTAAGGAAAGTTAAGAAGATCCACTTAAAGAAAGTTAAAAAGATCCACTTAAGGAAAGTTAAGAAGATCCACTTAAAGAAAGTTAAAAAGATCCACTTAAGGAAAGTTAAGAAGATCCACTTAAAGAAAGTTAAAAAGATCCACTTAAGGAAAGTTAAGAAGATCCACTTAAGGAAAGTTAAGAAGATCCACTTAAAGGAAAGTTAAAAAGATCCACTTAAGGACAGTTAAGGAGATCCACTTAAGGACAGTTAAGAAGATCCACTTAAAGAAAGTTAAAAAGATCCACTTAAGGAAAGTTAAGAAGATCCACTTAAAGAAAGTTAAAAAGATCCACTTAAGGAAAGTTAAGAAGATCCACTTAAGGAAAGTTAAGAAGATCCACTTAAAGAAAGTTAAAAAGATCCACTTAAGAAAAGTTAAGAAGATCCACTTAAGGAAAGTTAAGAAGATCCACTTAAGGAGAGTTAAAAAGATCCACTTAAGGAAAGTTAAAAAGATCCACTTAAGGAAAGTTAAAAAGATCCACTTAAGGAAAGTTAAAAAGATCCACTTAAGGAGAGTTAAAAAGATCCACTTAAGGAAAGTTAAGAAGATCCACTTAAGGAAAGTTAAAAAGATTCACTTAAAGAAAGTTAAAAAGATCCACTAAAGGAAAGTTAAGAAGATCCACTTAAAGAAAGTTAAAAAGATCCACTTAAGGAAAGTTAAGAAGATCCACTTAAAGAAAGTTAAAAAGATCCACTTAAGGAAAGTTAAGAAGATCCACTTAAAGAAAGTTAAAAAGATCCACTTAAGTTAAGAAGATCCACTTAAAGAAAGTTAAAAAGATCCACTTAAGGAAAGTTAAGAAGATCCACTTAAAGAAAGTTAAAAAGATCCACTTAAGGAAAGTCAAGAAGATACACTTAAAGAAAGTTAAAAAGATCCACTTAAGGAAAGTTAAAAAGATCCACTTAAGGAAAGTTAAAAAGATCCACTTAAGGAAAGTTAAAAAGAACCACTTAAGGAAAGTTAAAAGGATCCACTTAAGGAAAGTTAGAAAGATCCACTTAAGGAAAGTTAAAAAGATCCACTTAAGGAAAGTTAAAAAGATCCACTTAAGGAAAGTTAAAAAGATCCACTTAAGGAAAGTTAAGAAGACCCACTTAAGGAAAGTTAAAAAGATCCACGTAAGGAAAGTTAAAAAGATCCACTTAAGGAAAGTTAAAAAGATCCACTTAAGGAAAGTTAAAAAGATCCACTTAAGGAAAGTTAAAAAGATCCACTTAAGGAAAGTTAAAAAGATCCACTTAAGGAAAGTTAAAAATATCCACTTAAGGAAAGTTAAAAAGATTCACTTAAGGAAAGTTAAAAAGATCCACCTAAGGAAAGTTAAAAAGATCCACTTAAAGAAAGTTAAAAAGATCCACTTAAGGAAAGTTAAGAAGATCCACTTAAGGAGAGTTAAAAAGATCCACTTAAGGAAAGTTAAAAAGATCCACTTAAGGAAAGTTAAAAAGATCCACTTAAGGAAAGTTAAAAAGATCCACTTAAGGAAAGTTAAAAAGATCCACTTAAGGAAAGTTAAAAAGATCCACTTAAGGAAAGTTAAGAAGATCCACTTAAAGAAAGTTAAAAAGATCCACTTAAGGAAAGTTAAGAAGATCCACTTAAAGAAAGTTAAAAAGATCCACTTAAGGAAAGTTAAGAAGATCCACTTAAAGAAAGTTAAAAAGATCCACTTAAGGAAAGTTAAGAAGACCCACTTAAAGAAAGTTAAAAAGATCCACTTAAGGAAAGTGAAGAAGATCCATTTAAGGAAAGTTAAGAGGATCCACTTAAAGAAAGTTAAAAAGATCCACTTGAGGACAGTTAAGAAGATCCACTTAAAGAAAGTTAAAAAGATCCACTTAAGGAAAGTTAAGAAGATCCACTTAAAGAAAGTTAAAAAGATCCACTTAAGGAAAGTTAAGAAGATCCACTTAAGGAAAGTTAAGAAGATCCACTTAAAGAAAGTTAAAAAGATCCACTTAAGAAAGTTAAGAAGATCCACTTAAGGAAAGTTAAGAAGATCCACTTAAAGAAAGTTAAAAAGATCCACTTAAGGAAAGTTAAGAAGATCCACTTAAGGAAAGTTAAGAAGATCCACTTAAGGAAAGTTAAGAAGATCCACTTAAGGAGAGTTAAAAAGATCCACTTAAGGAAAGTTAAGAAGATCCACTTAAGGAAAGTTAAAAAGATCCACTTAAGGAAAGTTAAGAAGATCCACTTAAAGAAAGTTAAAAAGATCCACTTAAGGAAAGTTAAGAAGATCCACTTAAAGAAAGTTAAAAAGATCCACTTAAGGAAAGTTAAGAAGATCCACTTAAAGAAAGTTAAAAAGATCCACTTAAGGAAAGTTAAGAAGATCCACTTAAAGAAAGTTAAAAAGATCCACTTAAGTTAAGAAGATCCACTTAAAGAAAGTTAAAAAGATCCACTTAAGGAAAGTTAAGAAGATCCACTTAAAGAAAGTTAAAAGATCCACTTAAGGAAAGTTAAGAAGATCCACTTAAAGAAAGTTAAAAATATCCACTTAAGGAAAGTTAAGAAGATCCACTTAAAGAAAGTTAAAAAGATCCACTTAAGGAAAGTTAAGAAGATCCACTTAAGGAAAGTTAAGAAGATCCACTTAAAGAAAGTTAAAAAGATCCACTTAAGGACAGTTAAGAAGATCCACTTAAAGAAAGTTAAAAGATCCACTTAAGGAAAGTTAAAAAATCCACTTAAGGAAAGTTAAAAAGATCCACTTAAGGAAAGTTAAGAAGATCCACTTAAGGAAAGTTAAAAAGATCCATTTTCGGTGGTGTACACATCTTTTTTGGCGGGGGAGTTAACGCAAGCCTTAATTTTAGTGCCCAGTTAATCCATTTGTGCGCGGTCAATTACCTGCGAAAGACACTACTGTCTGTTTATTGAAATTGCTACACCATAAGAACGACTCGGGTACACGAAAACATGTATGTGTACGTAAATGATTACAGCAACAGCGCGTATTTGAAATTTTGTGTGTGACACGCCTCCTCGACTCATCTGGTATACACTCACAATGAAATTTGCGCACCTAGAAGAAAACATGCTACCACCGCGAAACTTTGCAAATAGCTAGAGTGCGTGCTGGTATGTATGCAAATGATCCACGTTTGGCGTTAGTGCGCATGACCGCACACCTTATTGCGGCGCAACAAGCACGAACCTACAGCCTTATAAACTGCGTGCAGTCGATGCCCCATGAAAGCGAAAAGCACTGGCCGACACAAGCAAGTGTACAGAGTGACACGAATGCCGGGTAGACACCAGAGACGTCGATTTACGCAAATTACGGACTTTGAGACAGACCTGATCATCGGGCTGAAAACCACAGGGTAGTCGGTGCGCCGTATAGCCAGCTACGTGGATCGTTCTGACCATACCGTCCGACTGTGTTGGGAGCAGTGGACACCTGACGGCACTTCCACATGGTGGAGCGGCTCCGGACGGACCAGGAGGACCACACCGGTAGAGAGGATGGACGGATCGTGCGCCAGGCACGAACGGATCATACTGGGACACGATCCACTATACAGGAAGATGTAGCGGCTCCTGTGTGCCTACGAACCATTTCCCGACGCCTCGTGAAAGTAAATCTGCGATCCCAGCGCCACTTACGTGTGCTGCCATTAACACCGAAACATCGCCGGCTCCGTTTGCAGTCGTGCCAGGACAGAGCGACGTGGAACGCCACAGACTGGCGACGTGGAGTGTTTAGCGATGAGTTGAGCTTCGTTTTGGGGACAGATAATCATTGTATGCAGATGTGGAGGTCCTCGAGACAACGGCACAATCCCAACCTCACTATCGAGCCCCACACCTCCCCCACTGCAAGGACTATGGTCTGGGGAGCCATTGCCTACGATAGCCAATCAGGTCAAGTAGTGGTACGTGGGTCATTGACGGGCCAGCGGTATGTTGGTGAGATCCTACGGTCCCATATGCTCCCATTCCTGGCCGGGACTCCAAGTGCGCTTTACCAGCAGAAAAATGCCCGCCCGTACACGGCTCGGGTTTCCAGAAACTTCCATGGCTTGCCCGCTCCACGGACATGTTCCTTATCAAGCTTGTGTGGGATCAGTTGAAACGCCAGCTGCCGCCGTGCTGCACTATCCGGGATTTGGAGCACACCGTGGGACACTCTACCGCAGGACAACACCAGGTGTCTGTTCGCCTCCATGCCGGACAGTTTGCAGCATGTATCACCGCACGAGGCGGTGCGTTGCACTATTGAAGATGACCGGACTGCGTGTCACAGATCCCTCTGTAATTGTCGTGCAGCTCTGTTTTTGCCATCATGTGTATCATCCATCTGTATCATTACGTCCACACAATTTCAGTTCAATCTAATGCTTACTTCTTGGTGCGCAAATTTCATTATCTGTGAGTGCAGATACAAAAGCAGGCAGCTAAGAGCACGTTTTCCTCATTGCATAGTTCGAATGACGGCAGAGTAGTAAGCCACAGACGAAGAAATCTTTGATCTAGGCAAAACTGTAGAACGCAGCAGCGGTGGCGTTGTTGTCTAAGCGCTGGCTTAAAACTATTTGTTCAAGATTGGTACGGGTTCGAATCCTGGAGAGGCATATATGTTGTGTTTGTCTTACAGCACTGGCACTCTCCCTTCCTGAAACCAGGGCCGTAAATTAGTGACGAGCGACTGCTCATAGCCCATCGAGTTGCTCACTGTGGTCGTTAAACCCTCTCACAAAAATAAAATATGTAGGATTGTTGGTATCCGGATTGTCCTTTCGTGATATCGCTGCTCATGTCAAAAGAACTACAAGTACAGTAATGCGAGTATGGTGACAAAGGGACAATCAACATGAGGGCTCTGGAGGCCAACGAGGCACGATTGAACGGAAAGACCGGGATTTGTACTTTTTGGAAAGACAGGCATCTGTACTATGTCTCTGTTAGGGCGGAGAGCCACCTTCCAAATATTGGTGCAGAACTAGGGGTCTCTCACAGGTCAGGAAAAATTCGCAAGCGCAGTATGACGCCGTTTCCTGTAGATAGGGTTCACCGCTCGCTGCCCGTTGCTGAGACTTTCATTGATCCTATATGACGGTCCTGTGAGACAACAGTGGTGGAAATAACTGAGACACCGATGTGACGAAATGGCATCGCATTGTGTTTAGAGACAAGTCTGGGTATAACCTAATGCACCATGATTGATGAAACCTTGTATGGAAGAGCTGGGTGACTGATCCGTCAGGTCTCTCGGGCATCTACTGATAATGCGCTTTAGGCCCGAACAGTTAAAACTTCAGTATACACAATGTGCATGCTATATAAATTACAAGCATAGAGAACAGAACTTCGCTGTCTCAGATAACAGTAGTTAAAAAGAAGCAGTGGAAGAACAATTTACAATAAACAGGGTACAAGGCAATCCAAGGTGCGAAAAAAGTGACAATGTCAGAAAATTATGTACAATGAAGATAGGTTACAACAGCATACAATTACAGGCAACCAACAATACCACCCCTATTGACAGCAATAAGGTGACCATAAGATATGGTACATATATATCATAAAACACCAGGAAGAAAATGAAAAAAAAGTGGTACATGTAGCTTAGACTCGGGTACAAACCTGTACCCAAACAAAAGAAAACGAGTCACATTAGTTACCAATTCGCAAAACCTATGCCAAGAAAGGCACACCACGGTGGACAACTACATACCCTGCCATTTGAGAGAACAGACACAAAGAAATGCAGATCCAACAAAATAACAAAATATAATTACAAATATACACTGTGTCCCAAAAGGCAATGGAAACGTAAGAGGAGAAAGCACAACGTAATTAACACGAAAGATACAGCGTCGACCCGTCAACTCGGAACCACCCGGTTTCCTGCCCCCAGGCAGACCGGAAGGAAGCCAGAGATTTGTGGGTGAACGCTGCAAAGTACTCCAGCCGGAGACGAGCCAAGATGCGATTCCGAAAAATCTTCCTCAGAGCTACACCTGCAGAAAGGATGCTAGATGTGGCAGAACGTGATCGTATAGAAAGGCGGTAAAGATGAATAACATGCTTCACAAGGACGAATAGGTAGGTAGAAGCATCCGGAAGTTTAGTTGGAGGATGCTTAGTGAGAAGTAACCATGGATATGATTGGAAAGGAAGATCCCTGGAACAAATAATGCCAGCAAGACGAAAAGTAGTATGAAGCAGCGGTAGCAGAATGGGACAGTGACAACAAACGTGTGGAACATCGCCTTCAGAACCACAGAAAATACAGAGTGAAGTAGAAGAAATAGACATACGAAAGAGAGAGGAAGGAACGGGAAGGCGACGGTGGAGAAACCGCCATTGAAGTTTAAGCTCCAGCGGAGAGGAGAGCGGCGAAGAAGACGCAGACCAGATTGTCAAAGAAAGCGAAGAAGAAACATCCGGGAATGGGTGGGGAATAGCGAGGGGTGCGCTAAGAAGAGTATAGATAGAACCGGTGGAAAAAGAAGAAATGGGGGCAACAGAGGCACAAAGAGGAAGGAAGAAAGGAATAGAGAGGCTAGGACCAGAAACAGAGATGAGACCAGAATCAGAAGCAAGGGAAGGGAAGAGAGAACAGAGAGTAGAACGAAGGAGATCATAATATTCCTCCAGTAGGGGAGTAGAAGCGGGGAAGAGAGAGGAAAGGAGCTTCCAGGAGAGGTCAGCAGTAACTAAAGCTTGAACAGTTAAGATTCCGGAGCGGACCCAAGGAGGGAAGATGAAGTAGGGTTGATCAGGAGGGTGAATCAGAGTCGAAAAGAAAAGTGGTTTGGCAAGAAGATCACGAGTAGTAGAGGGAGTTGCGCGAAGAAGTGGAAGTGAGCGGGAGAACGCCAGAGCTTGAGTAATGAGGGGTGGAAATTGATTAAAATAAGAAGGATAAGAGTCCATCTGAAGATATAAGAGAAAAGAAAAGGATCGATCTCGGAGAGAGATAACAATATCAAAAGTAGAGCAGAGTGATGAAGAAGGAGTGAGAAGAAGGCGAAGGAATGAAACGATGCGAAAGGCTCGGTAGTAAAGGCATACATCCGGTAAGCGAATTCCTCCCAAAGGAGCTGGAAGAGTAAGAGTCGTAGCAGCAACCCAATGCTTTGCTGACCAAATCACGGAAGTAAAGATGCTGTTGATAGTAGAGAGACGAGCCGAGGTAAAAACCGATGAGTTCCAAGAAAACAAGCATTGGGATAGAAGGTATCGCTGGACAATTTGCGCTCTCTGAATGTAAGATGCGAAAGAATGCGTGAATCGCCAAAACGCAGCTGAGCGCCTCCATTCACCTCTGGAATTATTATCATTCCAGGTAATAATTCCAGAGGTGAATGGATGTCCAGTCTGGGCGCCAAGAATTTTCTGGGTCGAGGAGGATCACACCGCACCACATGGGACATTGGTGCGGCCCATCCAAGACCCACACCACAACCCGGTGCTCTTGAGCACATTCAAGGACGCACCAGAGAGAGCTGCATACTGTTGATACGTGGAAAGTAGTATATCAAACTGTTCATCTCGTCGGAGACAGAAAGTGGCGTCATCTGCATAGGCTGAAACAACGAAACGGTGATGCCTGGTGCTAAAAACGGTCCACGGTAATGCAGAAAGAAGAGATGAACGGCTGACAATCAAGAAAGGTTCGAATGCGAGGGCAAAGAGTTGCCCTGAGAGGGGGCAACCCTGCCGGATTCCCCGTTGGAAAGGGATGGGCGCCGTCAAAAATGAGGATTACTGGTCGTTGGGTAACTAGTTCGGGAGTAACTTGGCGATCTCTTATGGTTAGGCCTGTCGTCAGGACAGACTTGGCATATTCAACTTTGGCAAGATAAACGACAACCGTCCGGCCCCGCAGGAACATATGCGAAATGGCGTCTGGGGGAAACATGATTTGAAGGGCATCGGCATAGATCCGCATCGGTGTATCTGGGAGAGCCTCAAAACTAACTCCCTTAGCCAGGTTTTCAAAGAAAGCAGACGCGGCTGGTGAGCCTGCTGGAATTTCAAGAAGAATGTTGTTTCCAGAACGATAAATATAAGTGTGCAAAGCTTGAGCGCTTGCATACAGATCCTTGGAAAGCTGTCGAGGAGTAGAAGAGGCTGCAACCTTAGAATACGTGGCAGGCGACTGAACGGGCACAGAAGAACTGGAAGAGGCTTCACCACCAGTAATATCCAAGGCTTCATCAACTGGAGCAGAAGCTGAAAGGTTTGACACCCGAAAGGCTACCGAACGCACTACTCGGAGAGGGTAGTGCATCAGTGCTAGCTAGGGAAGACAGCGCAGGGACGCTGGCATCAGTCGAAAATGATGATGATGATGAAGATGATGGACCACTGGAAGCGAGGGCTGGGCTCCGCCTCTCTCCGCCGGAAGTCGCCATTTGCATATTTGATGAAGTGTGCATCGCCGATCTGCAAGGTCGAACGTAAACAAACTGATAATAGCAAAAGAAAAAAACTCACCAGCTCGGGAGTAGACTTAAAATAATCACCGAACTTTAACGAATCGACGACGACAAACAGGTAAGGAAGAAACACTTGATATCACACAACACAAACCAATATATACGGAACTCACACGAACGTGGCCGCTGAGCCTGAGGCTTCGACGTCCTCCATCACTGATTTTCTTCAGTCTGCCGGTACGTTTTGTTGCTTCAGGCGCGCCGTGAATCCTCCAATTATTCAGTACATCCAAAACAGTTGACTTTGGTATGTTTAAACGCCTCTCGGTTTCTCTTATGGACAACCCACTAATATAACACCCAACAATATTTCCTCTCTCAAACTCAGTTGTCTCCCGCCGCGACATTTTCACTCAACCCCATTAGTGTGATATGATCGCGGTCAGCTGCAGGCTTGTTTTTATACCGTTTGCAGCTGTACCGCGGATTTTAACAAAGCAGCGGATCCGTTCATTTGCTTTTGAAGGGGTGTCCGGGAACTTTTGTCAGTATAGTGTATGATTACAATATTTTTTGAACGGTGTAATTTCTTGTATCACACAGCGTGAAAAATATACTTAAAAGAACACGAAATTAGATACGGTATGCATTTCTGTTGGAGATAACTAAAGGTTTTAGTCATCCCGTACACAAGCGCATAAGATAACTAGTAGTTTGCTAAATTTAACGATGTGTGGTAGATTTAGTAATACTTATTTTACAACCTGACTAGCAGAATTTGTAGAAAAGCATAACTTGCTTAACGTGGAAAGAGCGATGTATTTATTTACTCAACTGACGCCACGTATTTAGATGATTTTCACCTTTCACTGTCTGCCTCATATTCGTTTTCATCGAATAGCTTTGCTTCAAAAGTAATTTCTGCCTTGCTGTTGAGGTCTAAATTGCAAATATATTAGGTCTGAAATAAATAAAGCGAAAACGTATGACATCACCTTAATGTGACATGTATGTGATAAGTATCTTTATGGAGTATTTAATAGCTCTCACAAGCTAAATTAACAGCTTGAATATAGGTATCCTAAAGGGAGGGGAGGCAGCACAACGTTATGGCAACGGAATGTTTCCAGAAAAATCGATTCACTAACATCGATTCAGCTGAAATTAATAAGACAAAGGAATTTTTCTTTCAGAAAGGAAAAACTGCATTATATAACTTGTCGTACGATACGTATTAAGTCGCTTCTGGATTACACACAAAATAAAGGCTCTGAAGACATTAGCCTCTGCACTGCAGTTGTACATTTGTAAGACACGGAAAGGGAAAACAGATTGCCTGCGAAACAAAAAAAGAAGAAGAAGAGGAATGTGGAATTCTGCTTTTGCTGTTAAATGGCTCAGTAGGTGATGCGAAATTTAGCGCTAACTCGTCTTCGTGTGAGATGTGTGAGAATCTTTAGAACAAAAACAACTGGGGCTGTTTCTTTTTGTTCCTGGGTACAGTCATTAAGCTCCGATAGATGCACTTCGAATAATCGAAGAATCGACTACCGAGTCAGTTGCGAGGTCCTTGTAAAATGGACTGTTTTTATGTGTTCGCGGTATTTCTAGTATTAGGACACTGTCTTTTTCTTCGTTATTGGAAAGAAGACATATCGATGTTTTCCATGCCGAGCACAGCGAATTTGTTCCGCTGGCGTGAACATTACAGCTAACCATTAGGACATAACTAAAAGCTCTTAGCTATACCTAAATAATGAAACTTCTGGTTTATTTATTCATCTTTTCATTCATGTTTTCGGAGATAGACAAAACGTGTAACAAGCTAAGAACCATCTCCTGTTTCAGGAGTAATGAATATCGAATTAATGATTTTATCTCCTTGCTGTAAACTGTTAAATAGCGAAATATATCTTTAACTTTGAAAGCATTTAATCTCCGGTAATCAGCAAACAAGCGTTGTTATTAGAACTTAGAACCGAATTCGGTGGATGTACGAGAGTTGAGGTGGACGTTAAGTAATTTTGCTCCCTATAATTCCAATGGAAAAACTTCTGTGCACATTTCCTTCACAATTAATGCGTTCCCAAGGATAAAAATTTGAACATCGATTAAAATAGCTTCATTTTATAACTTGGAATACTTAATATTTTCTAAAACATTACCATAATTATATTAAAAATCAAAAACTTTTCCTTTGGCGGTGTTGAAACCGGAAAAAAGATGGCGCGACCTGTACTTTGATGACGTCAGTAGACAAACCAATGTTGGATTGTATAATTATGGTTATGTTTTAGAAAATATTAAGTAGTCCAAGTTATAAAATGAAGCTATTTTAATCGATGTTCAAATTTTCATCCTTGGGAACGCATTAATTGTGAAGAAAATGTGTACAGAAGTTTCTTCCATTGGAAGCAAAATTACTTGACGTCCACCTTAAATATAAAGAAATAAGTGCAAGGCTTTATAAGAAAATAATCCGTTCAGCTGTCTTGTATGAAAAATCCGTTTATTGTAGTAAATATATGTAAGAACACAAATGCGAGCTTTCACCACCAGGCGGGTGGCTTAATCAGGCAATAGCTCTCGAAGTAAATGAGAGGTTCTAATTAAGAATTCAAAACATAAACAACACAAAACGTGATAAATGGTTTGATTAAACATCCCACAGGCTACTTCAATTCCACATTTAAGAACGCGGAACACCCAGAAGCGCGTGCCAAATAGTAAGAAATCTGGAATTATCCCCTCTAATCCAGGATAATTGGCTGTTTCATACAAATAATGTAACATTTTCTTGGGTGTGAAAGGTCATTCATAATTGTTTCATTCTGCATATTTCATTTTTATCTTAATAATATTTTGTGCTTATGATCAGCAGGGTTCTCCGAGACAGGAGATCCGCTGAAGCGCGAAGTCCGCCCACGGCCGCACACAGAATTTTTTCCATGAGCAGTCAAAGCAAAGTCCCAGCACGCAAGATCTCTCAAAGCTCTAAGTCATTGAAGATAAAGGACAGAAATGCAGTTTCATGCTATTACTATTTAGCGGGCGCTTCTGGGTGTTCCGCGCTCTTAAATCTAGGATTTATGCAGACTGCGCGGGGTTTAATCTAAACATTTATCAGGTTTTGTATTTTTAGGTTTTGAATCTTTAATTTAAACCTCAAATTTGCTTGAGACTGAGGTACTGATCGATGAAGCCACCCATTTGGTGGTAAAAACTTGCATTTGTGTTCTATAACGCAACCCTTTGCGTGTGCGCGATTGGTATTACAATATGTCTAAAACCATGTCTAAGGAAATGTTAAACTAAATGAGAATACGATGCAGTAGTTCCTAATTAAGCTTTTACGACCAGACGAAGCATATACATAAGTCAGACTTACGATAACCTTTTATTGGTCCAGCAATATTTGATTAACTCCACAATATGGCACTACAAGTTGTAAATTTCACATTTATTTTAACTTCTATCGAACATCTCCACACGCACACATACACTGAGCAACTGCTGTATCGTACTTTTTATCTATCGTTTTTATTACATTCATACGTCACTTACTCTGACGTCAATTGTGTTGCCAACCTCATTTTTGTGAGAGAGAAGATATCAAGCTAAGATTGGAAAGTGTAAAGGAGAACATATTCAAACTTACATAGGAAAAGGAAATAAATATGAAAGTTATTTTATGATATACGTCACAGTTATTATGTATATTTACACCAATAAACGGATTTTTTATACATTACAGATACAGTAGAGCGTCGAAAATCGGAACTAATTGTTACCACTCACTGGTAGTTCGAATTTTCGATGTGTTCGGATTATCGAACATGTAAAAAAATACAAATACGCAAACATTTTTACATTATAGTATCCAAATACACTAAACTGCCAGAAAAACTGGTACAGACGAGCTTATGCAAAATACATAGCAACGTCACTTATGCGCGTACTCGGTTACGTCCGCCAGTGCGCATATAAAGCGATAGACATCCTTGCCAGCTGTCAGAGCTGTTTTCGGCATGAGAATGACGAGTAATAACGATTTAAGCGATTTTCAACACGGTGTCAGAGTTGACGCTCGTGAGATGGACAATAGTATTTCGGAGGTAGAAACAAAGTTCGGATTTTCACGGACGACCATTGCAATTGTGTACCGTGTCTACAAGAATTCCGGCAAAACCTCCAACCAATGATACCAGTGTGGCCGTAAAAAGACATTGGGTGAACGCGACCATCGTCGGCTGTTAAGAATCGTTTCACGCGATAGGCGTGCAACACTCTCGCAAGTGTCATCGGAATTCAATGCTGGAGCCTCAACAAGCATCAGCGTCCGGACTGTGCAACTTACACTGCACGATATGGTTTTTGGGAGCCGATGCCCAATTCGAGTCCCCTTGATGGGTGCACGACACAGAGCTATGCGTCTCGCTTGGGCACGGCAACACCGCCACTGGACACTTGATGAGTGGATACAAGTAGCCTTATCTGACGAGTCGCGTTCCCAACGGTATCGGGCAAATTGAAGGATTCGTGTGTGGCGCAAACCCCATGAAGCCATGGATCTTGCCTGACAACAGGGAACTGTAACGGCTGGTGTGGGGTCTGTAATGGTATGGGGTGTGTTTAACTGGACTTCACTGGGACCCTGTTACGTCTACAAACGTCTGTGACCGGCCAACGCTATGTGCGAATCCTTTCTGACGAGGTACACCTGTTCATGTCCTGCATTCATGCTGATGGGTTGGGCCTGTTCTAACAGGAAAATGCACCTCCACACAAATGTCGCGGCGCCACATTATGGTTAGAGGAGCATTTATTTGAGTTTGGGGTGCTGTCATTCCCACCCAAGTCCGCAGATCTGAACGTGATACAACACGTTTGGGATGCCATGCAACGCGCTATCGAGCACAGGAATCCGAGCCCTCGGAATACACCCGAATTGTGGAATGCTCTGCAGGAAGTATTGTGTGCATTGTCTACATCACATTCCCAGAAGTTAGTGGAGTCCATGCCCCGTCGTATTTCTGCAGTCTCGCGCTCCCTTGCTTGATAGGTACCGTGGGGTACCTATCAAGTATTAGACTGGTGTACCAGTTTTTCTGGCACTTTATTGTATATGTACTACAAATAAGCAGCTGTACACAAAACAAAATTACATAAGATAAAGCTGTTTTTTTTTTTTTTTTATTATGCAATACGAAACAAGTTTGCCATTTTTACTACTACTGTGAACTTTTTAAAACTGAAGTACAAATTTCAAAACTTTTCCACCTTCGACCAGTCACCCCGAAATGTTTGCACCCCCAAAATTAAGCGATTCCATTATCAACAAGCGCCAAGTTTAAATAAACGGACTATACTCAAACTTTCCATCACCACAAAAAAAGAAGAACTAACGCTTAGTATATTGATTTTAACGCTTAGTATATTGATTTTAGTGTATTCTACCCGGTGCTCTACAATTTGTTTAATCATCTAGTTCTTCATAAAGGTGTATACGGGATCTATGAAGTACTACAGAGGTGAAGCACGTGTCAAGGCGACAAATGTACTAAGTACTACAGAGGTGAAGCACGTGTCAAGGCTGTATTGATATGTTCTTCTTCACAAGCGCTGAACTTTCAAGAACGTCATGTTAGTAAGAAATGTAATTACTGCTGCGCAATAATATAAAATAATTCTAAATAAAATACTCAGCTTAAATCGAAAGTTTTAAAGCCAGTTTGGACTGAGTACAATTTCCTGAAACTAAGTGTGAGCTTGATGAAGGCGGAATTTCCATTTCTTTGGAAATATGTCGAAAACTTACCCCTTTATTTTTTTTGTTTTGTTTAGTGATGAACGACACCTAAGCAAGGGCAAACAAATTTCGAATAAGCATCTCCTTCCCAGTTCAATTATTGTAAAAGCATTCCGCAGTGTGGCGTTAAAGTGTCTGGGAGATATCGTGTGATCTTGTTTCACTTCCTGTCTAGTTTTTGTAAGTGGTGTGTGTTCGAACGGTCGAACCTTCGCAATTGCATTTTCATAGATGTCATTAATATATATATATATATATCTGATGCTGACCTTGGCTACGTATAATGGACGCTCCCTATCTTCTGATTCAAGGCTTCTTGAATTGAAAGAAGAACTACAAAGGAACAAGTGGGACATCGTCGGGCTAAGTGAGGTAAGGAGAAAAGAAGAGGATCTCATTGAACTGAAAAGTGGACATCTCTTCTACTATCGTGGGACAGATGCTGGCAGAACTAGTGGTGTTGGATTAGTAAGAAACAAGAAACTGAAGAATAAAGTTGTAGAAGTTGAAAGTTCCTCTGACAGAGCTGCACGACTCGTTATCCAACTCTCGAAAAGACACCAGGCTCAGATAATTCAAACTTATGCACCCACCACAAGTCATCCTAAAGAACAAATTGAAGAATTTTATGAGGAAATTCGTCATCTAAATAATAAAGGTAAGCAGCATTTGAAGATAATTATGGGAGATTTCAATGCAAAAATAGGGCAACAGAATGAAACTTCAGTAGGTATATTTGGTCACGGCAACAGAAACCAGCGTGGAAATACTCTCGTTGAGTTTGCAGAGGCAGAAGGGTTTTTCATCTTGAAATCCTTTTTCAAGAAAACGCCACACAGGAAATGGACATGGAGACATATAAATGGAACGACAAGTGAAATTTATTTTATTATGTGTAACAAAAACTTCGTCATAGAAGACTGCAGTGTGCTAAATAAGTTCAACACAGGTAGTGACCATAGATTGGTGAGATGTAAGATGCATCTCAACAATAAACTTGAACGTGGCAAGCTCATAAGACAAACAAAATGTATTGACATAACCAATCTTAAAAAACTCCATAATACCTTCATGTTGGAACTGAAGAACAGATTCTCTGCTTTAGAAGGCCTAACATCGGAAGAAGTGGATATTTCTGAAGTTACCAGAAATGTAACCAAAGCTCTTATGGAAACAGCAACAAAATTAGCTGGCTGGGTCTAAGAACAAGTTGCATGTGAACAAATTATCAGGGAAAACCAAAATGTTGATGCAAAAAAGAAGAGAGATGAGGACAACTAAATAAGATGTAACTTCCAAAGTGGAATATATAGAGCTATGCAAGACAGTAAGAAAAAGTATCACTGAAGACGTAAGAAAATTCAACTGTGAACTAGTGAGGAAAGCAATTAAAAACAACCAAAGCCTAAAGATAGCAAAGGGACATCTCAGTAAGGGAAGAAAACAGATTATGGCACTGAGAAAAGAAGATGGTTCTGTAACAAGAAATAGAGGCGAAATTTTGACAAGAGTGAAAGATTTCTACTCCAAATTATATGAAAGGGATGATACATGCACTCCAGACATCATGAAAGATACCAGTACCAGAGTTCCTCCAGTCCTTCCAGCAGAAGTTGCACATGCAATCAAGAACATGAAGCGGGGGAAAGCTCCAGGAGAAGATGGAATTACTGTAGACATCATACAAGAAGCAAGTGGAGAAATCGAAACAGTACTCGCCCAAATTTTCACTCCATGCCTTAATGAAGGAAAGATTCCTGAGGATTGGAACACCGCTACAATGATACTGCTACATAAGAAAGGTGACATTGAGGATCTCTGAAACTACAGACCTATCAGCCTCCTATCAGTAGTTTATAAAATCTTCACTAAAGTTCTTTAACACCGCTTGAAGGTAACACTGGACATGGCTCAACCGAGAGAACAAGCTGGATTCAGGAGTGGCTACAGCACAATAGATCATATCCACGTACTGAGAGAACTAATTGAAAGAGCGAGGGAATATGAACTTCCATTGTGCATGGCTTTTATCGATTATGAAAAAGCCTTTGATTCGGTGAAACCATCAGCAGTTACAATGGCTCTGAAAACCTGCGGTATTGAAGATGCATACATTAGTATTATTAATAACATCTATGAAAATGCAAGTGCAAAGATTCGGCTGTTTGAAAATACAACACACGTAAAAACTGGAAAGGGAGTGAGACAAGGTGACACCATATCTCCGAAGCTCTTTAATGCTACATTGGAGGGTGTTTTTCAGTCGCTGAGCTGGGAAAACAAGGGGATAAAGATTAATGGAGATTATCTAACCCACCTTCGTTTTGCTGATGACGTAGTCATTTTTGCAACTACCCCATCAGAGCTGCAGAGTATGATCCAGCAACTTGCTGACAAGAGTAAAGAAGTGGGATTAAAAATGAACTTTCAGAAGACAAAAGTGATGCTCAATGCTTTTACAAGAAATGAAGACTTATCGATTGATGGAGAAAAGCTGGAGATAACAGACACGTACGTTTATCTTGGACAGCAGATATCAAGTGAGGGTCACATTGATGAAGAAATTAATCGGCGTACAAAACTTGCCTGGAGAGCTTTTGGAAGAAACAGCATAATTTTCAAGAGCAATATGCCATTATGTCTTAAAAGAAAAGTGTTTGATCAATGCATCCTTCCAGTGCTTACGTATGGTGCAGAGACGTGGACCTTAACTAAAAGAGACCTACAAAGGCTGCAGACAACTCAAAGTAGCATGGAGAGGTGCATACTTGGTGTAACCAGGAGAGATAAGAAGAGGAACTCGTGGATCCGAAAAATGATAAGAGTGGAAGACATCATGATCAGAGTTAAATACCTGAAATGGCAATGGGCTGGACGTACTGCCAGAAGGACAGATTATCGATGGACAGCCGAAACTTTAGATTGGATTCCAAGGGACAGGGAAAGACCCAGAAGAAGACCACATGGGAGATGGGTGGATGAAATTCGACAGTATGCAGGGGTGACATGGAGGAGACTGGCACAAGACAGACCGTTGTGGAGGAAACTTGGGGAGACCTTCGTCCAGCAGTGGATTGATAATGGTTGACAATGATGATGATGATGATGATATTAAAGTGTGCTTCTTTGATACCGCAGGATTTTAAAGACGTTATGACTGCTGATGGTTTCATACTTCAATTATTGTAAAACATTCGTTTGACTTTTCAATTATTGTAAATATTCCTTTAACTTCTCTATAATCGCTCCTTAATCTATGACGACTTGTTCTCTTGGTTGAAACAGGTTCAATGCTTCCTTTAAGCAATGTGATAGTACTTTAGTGAAGATCTTATAAGCAACTGATAGGAGACTGATAGATATGAAATTCCCGAGATCATTAATATCTCCTTTTTTATGTAGATGGATCATTCGAGCTATCAGGATGTATTCAGTTATATTGAGAAATAGTAGTCCTTAGGGTTGTTCTGTAATCTTCTGTTTCTTTTCATATTTTTTGTCAATTAACTTAATCACCAGCAACAATCGGGCTCTCTAATTATTGTCCTGCTGTTTCTTAGTAAATTCTTTTGTAAAATTCCCTATAGAGTCATATGAAGACTTCTCCGCTTGCTGAGTACGTTAACGCAGCTATCTTTCCTTTTTAACATCCTCCTTTCTCTCGGGGAGACACTGCATTAATTTCAAAGCAGAAAACATCTATACGTATATCAGTAAGTTTTAGGAACGGAAAATCAAAACTAAAAATGCTCACAACCCTACAAAATTGTTCATCCCATATGATTAAGTTGCGAACATTCCCCAGCAGCAATGAACATGCCAGCCCACTGATTCAATGAGTTACGATTAAAATTAAAGTTTATTTTAAAGTTCTATGTGAGAACCGTTGAATCTCAAATGGTTCTTCTAAATGAAGTCGACTCTGCTGCAAGCTTCAACGAAGAAATAATACATATTTTTATAGCTTCTTTTTTTAAACTGGCACTGACAATTTATGTATGACAGAATCAAAATTTTTCTAGGAAATGAAATCGAATCGAATTCATTTAAATTCATTTCAACAAAAATGTTTATGTGGATCACAAACAAGAAATCAATCAAGCTGTGTTGGCAATAGGCGGAGCGAATTTCTTTTTCTATGGCAAAGTTTGGTTGCCATGGTTACGTCTTGTTGCGTTACTTCATATGTGTCAGCTGACAACAAAACACCCCTTCTTTTCGGCTTAACTTACATTTACAGAAAAAGAATTATATACATGTCAAAAATTATATATAAAATTACTGCGTGCAAGTTATAAAAAAGTTTTATTTCTGGATTCCATCGTAATGTAAGCATAACTATAGCAAACATGTAATCGTCTTTTCACAGTTGCATGTAGTATTACGTACGAACACTGAATTATTAGCACCCAGTAGAGTTTAGTAAAATGCTTGCCTAATTATCGCGATGTTTTCGCAAAAAGTTGCCATTACCTTGATGTATTTGATTTTTGTGAAATACTGAGGCAGGTTAAAACCAACATCGTAAGTAGAAAACTGTAGCTAAAGTGAAACATATTCCAAAATTTAAAGTCGTCGGCAGATGGAATTAAGCCGATTATCACTTTGCTGCATTAATGTGTTTTAAACAATTCCTGCTGGAGTTGCAGAAAAAAAATCTGAAATGTGTTTTGCGTTTTCCTGTCTATTTTTTTTTGTGTGTGATTGTTGATGAAACTTTGATAAGATATCATAATTTTTTAGGAATGAGCGCTTTAAATGATTTCGGAATCTCTTACGTTAGTATTAAATCTCAGAAAGGCAATCGATACCATGCAGAAATAAGCTCACGAAATGGTGTTACATTGTTTTATTCTCTGTTTAAACTCACGAAATGGTGTTACATTGTTTTCTTTTCTCTGTTTAAATTTAAAATACCCCGATACTAATCTATCTATCTATCTATCTATCTATCTATCTATCTATCTATCTAACTTTCTCTCTCTCTACCATTCTATCTCTATCTACCTTTCTATCTCTCTAACTCTTTCTCTCTCTACCTCTTTCCACCTCTCCAACTCTCTCTCTCTACCACTTTCCACCTCTCCAACTCTCACTCTCTCTACCACTTCCCACCTCTGCCTCTTCCTCCACCTATTTTCTTCTCTCTCTCCGTGTACCTGTCTTTCTATGTCTATATATCTACGTTTATCTTTCCCTACCGCTCTCTCTCTCTACCGCTCTCTCTCTCTCTCTCTTTCTCACTCACTCTCTCTCCGTTTAACTCTCTTTACCGCTATCTGACTCTCTCTTTCTCTCTCTCTCTCTCTGTACGAAAACGACTACAGATTATTCAATGACCCTCAGTAGTGTATTTTATTAATAATGGTATTAAATAAAATTTTTATCGAAAAGGTAAGAATTAGTACAACTCTGCTATTTTGTCTTGTCGATATTAATTAACATTTGTAAATTTTTTTTCGATTTGTGCCTCCAAACCTGTCTTTTGAGAGTTTCAGATATTTCATGCATGTGGGATAAGCAGTAAATGCAAAAGGAGCTCTGAATGGGCTAACCAGAATTTCAATTTCAGCTCAAAAACTACAGATATCTAAACGCACTTAAATTTTTGTCTAAGGAATGGAGATCTTGGACCGAATCAATTTCATATACATAGCTGTTGATTTGCTTTTTTGGCGCATCTGTTTTCATCAATATAATTTTCCCTCAAAAATAAATATATCATTTCTTTCTTGCACGTCTGTTGTGAAAATGATCGTGCTTATGCTATCGGTTTGTCCGTCCGTCCGCCTGTGGACATCATATCTCGGCAACTAGTTGTCCGATTTGAAAAATTATTTTTGCATTGAGAAGCTTGTAATGTGAGAACGATGATCCTTGCGTTCCGTTTTTTTATGTACAGCATCGCAGCTAGAGGGCGCAAATGCAGATGATCTTGAATTCAAAATACATTTTATTGCATAAATTTGCTTCTAAATATCAGATTGAAAAAATTATTGTTTCCTTTCGATGCCATTTGTAAAAAAGACTAATTTTGGCACAGTTTCGTTTTTAAGTAATGCATAGATTTCTTGCTAGAGGGCGTAAAGGCAAATTGCGTACTCCCCAATATCTCAGCTTTTAAAACTCAGATTTGAAAAAATCTTCCTTCTTCGGAAACAGTTCCTCATGGAAAATGTTTTGCATATAATTTCTAATTTAGAATGGTTTGGCCAACATGGGGCGTAAGTGTCTATTTCTGCATCTGATGTATTTGCAGCAAAATCTAAGCTTCCCAAAATTCGATAGAAAAATTCTTTCGTGGACCAATAGCGCTCACCTCGGAAAGCCTTTTGAGAATACCTACTGCTGAAAATAGTGTAAAGTTTTCTCGCCAGGGTAGTAGATATATATCGTATTCTTGTCGAAATCTCTGTTTCTAAGAGTTCGATTTGATAAATTCTTTCTTTGTTGGAGATTGTCCCCTGTGCGAAATGTTTCTCATATACAATAGTTCCAGGTTTTTCAAGTAAGTCATAGATTTTCCACAAGGGGGAGTAAAGGTAAATTGTCTTTCCCCGATATCTCAGCTTTTAAAACTCCGATTTGAAAAATCCTTCCTCTGTTGGATACAGCTCCTGATGGGAAATGTTTGTCATTATAATTTCTAATATTTGATAAAAAAAACGGTTTTGGCCACCAGGAGGCTTAAGTGTTTATTTCTGCTTCTGATATAATTGCAGAAAATTTAAGGTTCCGGTACCTGTATTGAAAATATTCTTTCGTCGACTGATACCGCTCACCTGGGAAAATCTTCTCAAAACACTTTCTTCTTAAAATAATGCATAGTTTTTTCTCCAGATGGCCTAGATGTATATCTTATTTTTGTCGATATCCCTATTTGCATGATTCCGATTTGAAAATTGTTTTCTTTGTTGGAGAGCGTTTCTACTGCGGAATGTTTCTCGTATGATTTCAAATTTTTCTTAAATCACAAGTTTGCCGCTTGTGGCAAACTTGTGCTTTAAGAACACTTTGGCGCTTGTGTGCAAACTTGTGCTTTAAGTCAACGTTAACGTTTACAGCAATATCTGCGGAAGTAAAAACCCGATATAAAAAATTTCTTTTCGGTCAGATACAACTAACTATAAGAAAACTATTTGTGTTTATTTTCGTTCCAACACATTGCACAATTTCGCCGCTAGAGGGCTCCAATGTTTAATCTGTTTTTCTTAATATCTCTGCTTCGAAATGTGCGATTTAAAAAAATTATTTCAACACCGGATGCAATTAACCTTGTGGAACACTGTAGGTTCTTATTTGAGGAGTTTTGTAGTAAATAGTTCTGTCGCTAGGTGGTGTTTGTGTACTTCCGTTTGCCTCTGTATCTCCGCTTCTAAAAACCATATTGAGAAGTTTCCTTTTCACTGTATGCCATTCGCTACAATAGAGATGTTGCGCTTTATCCTTTTTAAACAAGGCACATATTTTTCGCTAGGGGGTGTAAAGGTCCATACCATTTTCTGGCCATCTCTGCTTACGGGAGACGTATTTGAATAGTTATTTTTCGTTAGCATAGCTTTCTCCATGAAGAATAATTTTCGCTTATTTTCAACTATCTTGTTATGAAAACTTCTTCCGCCAGAAAGCGTTGAATTATATCATGTTTCTTTCTATATTTCTTATTTTAACTGTTCGATTTGAAAATCCGTTACGTTCTTTCTACTATGAGAAAATTGTGTGCGTCATTTGGTAATTTTCGTAACATAATTTTTAGCCACTGGTGGAAGTAGCTGGTTCTATTTCTGGATGTTTTATCGATTGTGGAATTCCGGGTGGGATTTTTTTCTAACCGGTTGAATTCACTTTGAATAACTTTGATAAATTTAATTCAAATAAAAAAGGAACTAAACGACGTGCTCATTACAACTGAAAATTCGGTGTCATCTTTCTTCCGATAAAAACAGTGTTTCACACGAAAGGAACATGTAAGTCATAAAAGCTGTCTACGTACGATTAATCGTACGTAGACAGCTTTTATGACTTACATGTCATCTTTCTTGTTATTTTTTAATATTTACTAGCAGTCCTGCCTGTTCTCCGAACGGTGAATCTATAAAATCATTTTATGAACATAAAATTAAAGAAAGGGGAAAGTAATTTAAAATCCGTAACAGTTTTACGATTTAGAACAGCGTCGTGACGTCAATGCATACGTTTTGACGTGAAACGGAAGAGGTTTGGCCCCCTTATTTTTAAATCAAAATTTAAAATTTTCAAAGAATTTCATTGATTTTGATAAAATTATCTTTAAACTTATCAGCATTTTGAAACAGTAAAGTTAAGCCACCCTTTTGACTTTTTTTGGTTTTCAGACTTTTTTTCTAGGTGCAGAAGTTGTAGAAAACTTCAATCAGACAATATTTCAAAACGCTTTTGTTGTTGTTTTTTTTGTTTTCGTGCATTTTCAGATATCCGGACTTTATCCAGCATGACAATTTTTAGATCTCTAGGTTATTTAAAAGTGGTCTAACAATTCGTGAAAAGTTCAAGCGGACAATGTTCCAAAGCCGCCATTTTGTTTCGGACTTTTCAAGGTATCCGTAACTAAAGATCTATCAGCATGCCAATTTTCAGATCTCTAGGTCATTTGGAAGTGGTCGAACAATTTGCGGACGAACACACTCGCATTTTCCCTCTTTGCTTTTTACATACGAAGCGAAAGCTCATATCTACATAGTTATTCATGTATGCCTTCCGAAAACGCCGAACTTAAAAAGCGTCACTACGTCATTAAACATTGCGTCATTACCAAATTGATTGTAGCTTGTCCTTTTACCCAATGAGAAGAGAGTTCTAAAAATAGCTGCGTCACCATGACAGAAGCTCACGGGACCAGTCCTTTCCTGTGTTGTTAACGCTGAAGATAGAGTAAGCCGCTCGTTCCTTTTGCTTGTATCTTTAAAAAATGCTTAAAAATCAGAAAATGACTTTCTCTCATAAAAGGTTTTTTGTAAAAGTGGAATGATACTTGTGAGTTTATGCTGTAAAAATTGCAATGCGTTAAATTTATAGTTTGCCATAAATCCGTTCTTTTTAAATGGGTCCCATTGCGAAATAGAGACTTTTTTGAAATTTAAAAATTTAATTTCTCGTAAACTAAATCGAAATTAAAAAAGAGAGCGACGAGGCGCAAAAGATTTGGCCATGGCCTTACGTGCCTACAAAGTTTCGTGTTTCTGTTGCTGTTAGTGTGTCCGGACGCGAACTGATAGCACTTATTTGCGTACCTTAATTTTGAAATATAATAGCTCTAGAAGTATTTCCAAAATCGAAAAACGGTATATTTCAGCGTGTTTTCCGAACAATTCTCTACAAACAATGTGAATTTCATATTTTTGTATTCAGTACTGTTTGCGCTGCGAGCTAGAAAAGCGCGACGGTCGCGAAATTTCTAAAACAGCGGCTTCGGCGGCAGTGGCAATAACTTTTTCTTAGGATAGAGTGATGTTAAGTGTAGCGGTTCCTTTAAATATGTTTTAATATTCTGACGGCACAGTTTGCTGTAGTATATTCAGGCAAATGGAAGAACAGGATGCACGGATATTCAAAAACATAGAAATTCAAAATTAATGTACCTATTTTTTTTAGAAATATTAGGAATTTTTATACACTTTAATGAGTTTTGCTACATGTTTGGTATATAAGCTACGACAAATGGGAAAAAACTGATGTGATTAAAACATAATACTTCCAGGTAAACTAACCTTGGTTTATTTAAAGTAACTTCCTCGTGCTTCCACATGCTGCATGCAACGATCATGAAGCAACTGGGACAACTGGTAGAAGATCGTGTCTGGTATATTCTTCAATGTTCTTGTCACAGTCTTTCAATGTTGTCTATGATATCGAAATAATAGTCTTTCAATGATATCTTGATTTTCGATAACAAGAAAAAGCGCCACGGGACTAAATTCGGTGAAAACGGTGGGTGTAACAGTAAGCACAGGTTTTTACTGTTCATAAACTCCCGAAAAGTGAGAGCTTCGTGGCTTGGTGCAGCTTTGTGCGAGAAGAACCACCGTTCGTCTTTTAGGTACTGAGGCCGCCCAGGACGGATTCTCTGCAACAAAAGTTGCAAAACGTCTAGATAGTTGGCCAAATTAGACTCCACACTTTATTTCTTCGTTTCAGGGTGTTTTTGAAAACACCGTAACTCATCGTCCATAACGATCGCATTCAGGAAATTCGGGTTGATTTCAGCGGCCTTATGAGTATTCCGCAGCGTTCAACTCGTGACTGTCGTTGCAGGTTTGTCAACGAATGTGGGTACACATTTTCGTTTTCTTCAATTTCTAGGTTATTATTTGCCAAATGGTTTCCATATTAAGTTACTCTTAGTACGAAATAATTCAAAGCGTTTCATTTCGGTTATTGGTAATGTGATTTCTAGCATCTTTACGATCAAGTCCAGCGTTCGAACAGAGACCTCGCTTTTAAATCCAAATACTTCATGCAATAATTTCCGTTAGAGTTTTCCATTCGTTTCATTGAACTCCAAAAGTAGAGAGGAATTTGAATTTCCTTGAAACTTCTGGCTTTTCACTATGTGCTCGTAAAATGGGTAGCATTTTTACACAGTCGCCTATAAATTTCATAAATGTACTTCGACTTTTGTTTATCTCGTGTAAGTTTTCTAAACCTATGCAGTAATCCTAAAAAATTTGATGCCATTATCCTCTATCTGTTTTTATATGTACGTCGAGCTGCTGTTACACAGTGCTCGAAATAAGAAATGCCACACCATGAAGGAATGCACCAAAGAAGACGAAACTGTCCATTACGTTCTCTGTTGAAGAGAAGTCTGGACATCACGCTGGCCCAGGCAGCACCTTGACACCTTGCACCTTGCAGGAACTGTATGCTGATGTTGGCAGTTTGTGGATGAGATATTGAAACTTATTGAAACTGGGAATTAGGTATACCACGGAGATACAGCTCAAAAAAGTGCGATAGCACCTTTTTTTAACTGTATCTCCGTATATATAAATAGGGAAGCTATCGACAATAACCGAGATTCCGGGTTGGGGAGCAGTATGACTCTCACGGTTCGAAGCAAGATCATGCCGCCACCAGAATCTCAATCGCAGATATTCAGCACTGAGACAGAAACGAGACTCGTCGATGCGTACGATAAGGTTTCATTCCTCCTCCCACGCATGCATGGTACGGCGACACTGAAACCTTGCTCGACCATATGCTCAGGTGTGTGGAAATCATTGCAATGCCTGGCGAGAATGCTAACCTGACTGATCCAATTTGCGATTCACAGTCCCTGTCCATACAGAGATGTCCATAGCTGCCTGTACACCTCCTCGAATGTCGTTTGCTGTGGACTGTGGGACTGCTACAGCTTTCTGTCGAATGTAGAGATTGAGGCGTTTGGACATCTGCCTACTGTCACCAGTCGCATACGGCGAGGCCCGTTGCTTTCCTCTGAGCGCTGTCGCCACATTTGGCCGACAGTTGTTTCATTCCGATATATTTCCTTGGCGATACAACACATAGACAAATCTGCCGTACGGATACCTGTGATAACGTCTATGATAAAGATGTTCGTGTGATGGTAGGAATCCCGGTGACATTGCCCAGGCATTCTCGCTCTTCACACGTGGTATCTAATTAAAAAAGATTAGTAAAAAATGTAATTAGAATTGCAAAGAGTATAAGACTGTTGAAAGCCATGGATAAAATTCGGGTAAAAGCAGAGAGCCATTAGCTTCAAAACTGAGTTAAGCATTCTCGAGACATGCATCTTCATTAGCATGCTATACGAATGCGAGACTTGGACATTGACAAAGGAATCAGAGAGAAGGATACTTGGTTTTGAAAGAAAGTGCTATGTAAACTCTTAGGAATCGGATAGGCTCAGAGGATAAGCAATGAAGAAGTGTACAGAAGAATACAACTAAAAAAGACCCTGTTCTAAAAAATCATAGAGCAAAAAAAAAAAATCAAAAAAGCCTAAACTAAGACTCTTGGAACACATCTGCAAAATGATAAAAAATGACAGAAAGATAAATACATTGATGTTTGGCCTAATGAACGGAAGAAATGCAAGAGGCCGGGCTGATGATATGAAGAATAGTGCGGGCTGACGATATTAAGAATAGTGCGGTGGAACTCTTCAAGAACTGAGCCACTCTGCAATGAACAGACTTCAATGGCGTAATATAATTAAAATAGCAACAGATACCTACGAGAATTGTACCCACGGTTGATGATGATGATGATGATGATTACACGTGGTCTCGCCACTGAAATCACTCCAATGCTGTGGTTCACATGCCCAGGTAAAGACGACCAAACTTGGATCCGACGAGCCTTTTCACATTTTTATCTCCCTCACCTGTCACGTGATTGGATCGTAACTGCAATAATTTCCATAACGCATCTGTCGACATGCAACCACTAATTTGCTCTATGTCGAGCAGCTTATAATAGACAAAACTTTCTCCCATTTTCAAACATGTGCTCTGTAACTCATTTCCTCAAAAATTGCAAACGAAAACACAGAAAACACGAATAGATATAAATAGATGCAGGCTGAAAAGAATTCGCAGTCTTGATAAATCCGATCACAATCGCAGCTATACACATACTGAGGAAAACCTGCTTTCTACTTTCATACCAAGATATATCATTTCTGCAAAGCCATCGACACAGAAACATCTTCTAATTTGACAGAATTGTTTTAATCAATGATGAAAATCTTAATCTCGTAAGGAGGGTTCAGCATACGATGTAAGTTTAGTTTTGTCATCTTTCATTCTTCTATGCAGAAGTCAAGGTTTTGTTTTTAGAATATTGAGTCTCAGGTAAAACATGTTCCATAATATGACTGTCGCAGAAGGACTAAAAATGATCACGAGAAAATAAAAAATTAATAAAAATGCCCAGTCACAGAGCTCGTAAATTCTCCACTTTGAGAAGCAGGAAAATATTTTGCTTCAGCAAAGCAATTTTTCATTGGTATGAAAAAATATTATGATGTTACGCTAGGTTGGAGAGCATTTGAAAGATACAGTGCAATTTTCAAGAGCAATACGCCACTATGTCTTAAAAGAAAAGTGTTTAATCGATGTATCTTTCCAGTTCTTACGTATCGAGCAGAGGCATGAATCTTAACTAAAAAAAGATCTACAGATCCTGCATACAACTGAAAAAAGCGTGAAGAGATGCACGCCTGCTGTAACCAGGAAAGATAAAAAACGGAACGCGTGGATCAGGAAAATGACAAGAGTGGAAGGCACCATGATCAGAGCAAAATCGCCGAAATGGCAATGCGCTGAACATATTACTAGAAGAAAGGCCCTTGAACAACTGTAATATTATAATAAATACCAAGGGAAAGAAACAGACTCAGAAGAAGACCAATGGTTAAAATTCGAAAGAAATTCGACTAAAAAGAGATCTGCCCAAAACAGAGATTTGTAGAAGAAACTTGTGTAGACCTTCAGCCAGCAGTAGATTGATAATGATTGATACTGATGATGATGATTACGCTAGATAACCAGTTGCACATAAAATTGGCAAGCAGGCAAACATGCTGACACTCTGCTCTGAGTAGGACTCGGAGATCTTCATCAACTATGTCTCTTTGAAATTTCCACTAATGTTTGTTCTTTTTGCAGCTACTACAGTCGCTTGATCTCTAAAATAAGTGCTTCACAAAAAAGGATGATTATCCGCATTTTCATAATGCCACCTTTCAAATTTCTAGAATATTGTTTATTGAAATTGAAAAGTAATCAATATGAATTGTTTGTGCCATTTGTTTTTCTGCATTCGGTATCTCACAATCTTCATGACGCTCATGTAAGAGTGGCCGAGCGTAGCTGTAATTTCTATAACACACGAAAGGGCGTGTTTTCATTTTCTGTGGTTAGGAAATTATATTTCCACTTTTTTTGCTTTCATTATACCAATCAGTTATACACCGAATGTTCACTGAATTGCGACCATCCTTATGCAAAATAAGTTACACCTGACTCTAGCGTAATGAGAAGAACGGTACGGCCCGTAGACTAAAAGAAGGCATATACGAGGCTGGTGGTTCCTTTACGGGCATGATGGGTAAAACCAAGGGTCTATCAGAGTTTACGAAAGAAAAAATTGTGAGCCGAACGATTTTGGTGTCCACTTAGGAAACGGCGAGGCTTGTGGGTCGTTCAAAGGACTCCATGGTTATAGCGTACCAGCAGTTGTGCCAAAAATGGCGAAACAACCAGCCTGGGAAGCAACTGAAAAGGGCGGCGAAAGCCAGATGTGAAGAAAGGGCGCGTAGCCTTGTACAGAACAACCGACAGAATAAAGTTTCGTAGTTGATGAGCCAGTACAATAAGAGTCTTCCAGAAACAATACCCTGTGCAAATACACATCCACACTTTCACATATGAGCCACAAGTGCAGACATTCTATTTGCCACCTTCTCCAAACAACAATCCATTGATGTCAATGACTCTCCTGGTACCAACAGTACACAGATTGTACGATAAAAAATCGGAAACAGGTGTGCTGGTCCGATGAATTACGATATGTACTTCATTCTACCGATCGTCGAGTCTGTACCTGACGTCTACAGCATGAAGCTATGAACTCTTTATGCACGGTTCCGACTCTCCCGAACGGTGGAATGGATTGTATTAAATGGGGCATACTTATCTGAGATAACAACTCCGACCACTGGTGCGTGCGTACCTATGTATAGACGCCTGCTACTACCAGGGACTGATTATGGACAATGTACATTACACAATCTTGTACTTCAACCCAGTGTAACGTATACTCTAGCTTCAGTTTCTTTTTGATTTTACTATCTCTTGTTATTTTATTTTCCTATGAAAATTATCTTCTCACTTAACGAGATGTTGTTTCTCCCGCTGAATTATATGTGGCAACGAGTGTAAGTCATGACGTGGTGGTATGCAGTATATATATATATAGGCGCGCTCAAGATTCCGAAGAGCTTCGTTTTATATGTGATAGGTTCTTCCTGATTATTGATATGCGATTTACCTACGTTTCTACGATATTATGATAGTACGAAAGTTTGGGCTATCAGTAGTTGTGTTATTTTGGAGTGTGTATTTGAGTAATACCAGGAGCTCCCCAATAAAAGGTTAAAAGTGAGTACGTTTACTTAGTTCATTTTATTGTCAGACCTCTGTCTGCCCGTTAAGTCTATTTCATTGAGTGTTTACGTTAAGTTCAGGGTATATTGTGTTTACCGCTCTAATAAGGAGCCTTCAAGGTACTAATGTACTAAAACCGAAGTTATATTACTGATATTCAAGATAATGAGGAACGCTGATTAAAAATAAATTCCATATTCTTGGAATTTATTGCACGTGCGTGTCTTAGCTAAACAAACTCTAGCACTTTTTGTAGATTAATGAAGATTAAGCACACTTTAGCTACGTCAAGTAACCTTTCAATAACCCTAACGTGACTTAAAGTAAGCTTTCCTGCACTACACGTCCAGCCGGAGAATTTTATTTATTATACCAGAGACGGACGGGTTCCTCCAGGACCAAATGCGCCATGTCATTACGCCCGTCTCGTGCAGGAATGATTATACCAACACAGTGCTGATATGAGGCATCTCGAATGACCATAAAACTCCCGATCCATGTTGTGAAACGCTGGGTCAGGTATGTTGTGGAATGCCATGTGAAGTATATTGCGGAACGCCAGGTGAGGTATGTTGTTGTTCCTCCAGGACAAAATGCTGCATGCCATTCGCCGACCTGGTGCAGGAATGATTTTACGAACTGTGACGTATATTCTAAATTAACTTTCCTTTTTAGTTTCTTTCCCTATGTAAACCTTGAGTTTATTCTGTTATTCTTCACTCTTAACGTAATATCTTTTCTCTCAAACGAATACGCTCGGCAAGACAATTGAGGTTGAGTGCACGTGACGTATGCCTGATATTGATAAGAACAAGAGATAAAAGCGACGACTAAATTGTTGCTTAAAGAGCGTTGGGTTGTAAACTGATTATTGAAAGCAGCGTTGTGGAAAGAGCGTTGTGTTAAAGAGTTGTGTGGTGTGTGAAGAGTTTAGTGCAATATGCTATACTACGATGTGTTTGCTACATCCTGAATAAAGCATCCATCTTTTTCCGTTTGACTTCTGTTGTTTACATGTTTCGTCTGGCCGTTAAGGTTTTCTTTCATTTAGGAACTATTTCTTAGTATGTTGATGTTTTAAATTAACGTAGAAGTAAGACAAGACTTCTTAGTCATAGAACACAGTACTGATATGAGACGTAAGACAAGACTTCTTAGTCATAGAACACAGTACTGATATGAGACGTAAGACAAGACTTCTTAGTCATAGAACACAGTACTGATATGAGACGTAAGACAAGACTTCTTAGTCATAGAACACAGTACTGATATGAGACGTAAGACAAGACTTCTTAGTCATAGAACACAGTACTGATATGAGACATCTCTCAATGGCCATCAAACTGTTCAGATCGATGTTGTGAAACGACAGGTTAGATATGTTGTGGAATGTCAGGTTAGACATGTTGTGGAATGTCAGGTGAGGTATGTTGTGAAACGCCAAGTGAGGTATGGTGTGGTTCTTCCAGGACAAAATACTCCATGCCATCCAGCCCGCCTCGTGCATGAATGATTCTACGAACACAGTACTGATATAAGATATCTCGAATGGCCATCAAACTCTCCAGATCGATGTTGTGGAAACCCAGGTGAGGTATTTGAATACACCACGCTGCTCCATACCGGAACTGTGCACCGCAGTACGAACACCTTGATTGCAGATTGCAACATAACTATACAGACATGTCGCGCAGTTGATCAGTGTATGATAGTCAGGTGATACAACTGTTCATACAGTTTACAGTAAGAAAAATTTATCGTTATTGTCGCAGCTCGCTAGGAATCGTGCTGCAGTTGTGAACCGATCGTTTACCGTAATTGTCATAGGAATACATTGTGTTTATGATTGCATCAGGGCTACATCTGCATTTGTCACTATTATTTTTTATTAATTGCTTTGTGTATTTGTGTGGTATTCAAATTCCAGAATCATTGACGTTTCTCTGCAAGAGTTAAAGCACGTCAACTCTTTTTAATATAGGAGACTAAACTTTATGGGGCCGCCCCGGTGGCGCAGTGGTCTAAGGCGCTGGCCTCTGATCATTCATCCGTGAGGGGTCCGGGTTCGAATCCCGGTCAGGCATGGATGTTGTGTTTGTCTTACGGCACTGGCTCTCTCCCTTCCCTGGAACCAGTGACCCTAAATTAGGGACGGGCGACTGCTTATAGCCCATTGAGTTGCTCACGGTGGTCGTTAAACCTCAAAAAAAAAAAAAAAAAAAAAAAAAACTTTATGGGGCAGCTGTGTGTCGAACTAGGATGAGTTCAATTCTTACGTTTTTGATATAGGGGCCAAAGCTTTTTGTATCAGAATGTCGGACATGTTGTGAAAGAACGTGTATCAAGTTTTAAAACACCAACGGATGAAAAAACAATCACTAAATTATCCTTTGATATCAACAGAACTCTGGCAGCAATAGTGTTTACATTACTTGTACCCGCCGACATTTGTATCTGTATAAATGACGGTGCACATAAAACAATAGCTATCACGCATAAATAAATGTTTCGGAGTTTTTTTGGGGTTTAGTTTTTTTTTTCGTCTGATGGAAAAGCTATTTTACGATGAAAAAAAGCTATTGATCGCAGCTTTAAACTCGTTGTTCTCTATATAAAAAATGAAATTATCCTATATATAGGTGTGAAAGCATGAAATACAATGAGTGCCTACTAGGCTATACAATTATCCAACATAAATATGCATATATGTCGCTATAATTGACGACACACTACCTGGTAGACACAAAAGGGCATCATTGCGCAGCGTTTCAGATTTTGTTTTTTCAATTCCAAACAAAACAGGATTCTTAAAAAACGAATACTTCTGTCCCTCCCATAAGAAAACAATAGGCTGTGTCGAATCATCGATCCACATGCTTGTCGCGCCATCTACTCTGAAAACAAAAATTGCCTATTAATATCAGTGGCAAGTGATATTATTAGGCAATTTTTTTTTTCAGAGTTGTACCATCTGACTATCATACACCACGCACGTAGGTAATACTAATTCAGTGAGCTCTCAGTGTACTTTAAGATTGCGAACAGAATGTATCAGGGAATACAAGGGTTAGGCAGAATAATGTAAACACCTGGGAAAAGAAGGTTTCACATACCTAATAGGGTGTGAAACTACCTTTGGCATTCAAAACCTACTAAATTCTCCTTGGAATGGACGTATACAAATCGTGGAAGGTGGTTAATGAAATGTTGCACCATTCTCCATGCAGAAACTACTCCAGATCTTTGAGAGATGCATGAGGAGGATAACAGGATCTTACTCTGTTTTCTAATACAGACCACAGTGGCTCAATAATGTTTAAGTCTGGTGATTGGCGAGGCCAAGAAAGGTGTGAAAGGTCGTCTTCATGTTCCTCAAACCATTATTAGACATTCCGAGCTCTGTGAATTGGAGCGTTATAATCTTAAGAGATGTCATCCCCTGTAGGAAACAATGCCTGAGCCATTGGATGGATTTGGTCGGGCAAAATTTTTTCGTACACCCTGCCAGTTATCCATCCTTTCAAGATGATCAGGGGACCTACTGAAAACCACTATATGACTACCCGGAGCATGACAGAGCCACCACCATGCTGCACTGTTGGGAGAAGACAGTCTGGGTTGTACGCTTCTGAAGTTGTTCTCCACGCATAAACAAGTTCTTCTGTGGGGAATATTGTCAATGTGGATTCATTCGACCACTTTAAACACTCCCATACATCGGCAGTCCACGATTTATGCTGTGGGGAATATTGTGAATGTGGATTCATCCGACCACTTTAAACACTCCCATACATCGGCAGTCCACGATTTGTGCTGTGGGGAATATTGTGAATGTGGATTCATCCGACCACTTTAAACACTCCCATGCATCGGCAGTCCACTTTTTAATACTGTGGGGAGTATTGTGAATGTGGATTCATCCGACCACTTTAAACACTCCCATGCATCGGCAGTCCACGTTTTATGGTGTAGGGAATATTGTGAATGTGGATTCATCCGACAACTTTAAACACTCCCATGCATCAGCAGTCCACGTTTTATGCTGTGGGAAATATTGTGAATGTGGATTCATCCGACCACTTTAAACACTCCCATGCATCGGCAGTCCACGATTTATGCTGTGGGGAATATTGTGAATGTGGATTCATCCGACCACTTTAAACACTCCCATACATCGGCAGTCCACGATTTATGCTGTGGGGAATATTGTGAATGTGGATTCATCCGACCACTTTAAACACTCCCATGCATCAGCAGTCCACGTTTTATGCTGTGGGGAATATTGTGAATGTGGATTCATCCGACCACTTTAAACACTCCCATGCATCGGCAGTCCACGTTGTATGCTGTGGGGAATATTGTGAATCTGGATTCATCCGACCACTTTAAACACTTCCATGCATCGGCAGTCCACGTTTTATGCTGTGGGGAATATTGTGAATCAGGATTCATCCGACCACTTTAAACACTCCCATGCATCGGCAGTCCACGTTTTATGCTGTAGGGAATATTGTCAATGTGGATTCATCCGACCACTTATAACACTACCATGCATCGGCAGTCCACGTTTTATGCTGTAGGGAATATTTGGAATGTGGATTCATCCGACCACTTATAACACTCCCATGCATCGACAGTCCACGTTTTATGCTCCTGACACCACTGCCGTCGCCGTTGTGCATTTATCCAGGTCACCAGAGGTTTTTCAATGGCAGCTGTGCCATAACAATATTGTTTATGTAGTTCCCTGCGCACTGTTTTCGTTGATACTGTGGTCTGGAAATGGAGATTGAGCTTCACATTATTTTTTGGCATCGTGTTCTTCTTATTACGGGTAACAATCGTCTTTAATGATTTTCTGTCTCCATCAGTCAGGGTCGTTTTCCGGCCGCTCTTGTGTTTCGCAGACGAGGTTTTGCCGAGAACATGGTATGCTGTCATGTTGTTAGACACAGTAGCTCTCGATGCCCTCACTACCGTGGCGACTGTTTTAACGGAGGCACCAAATATCCAGAGACCAACAATTAGCCCTCTTTCAAAGTCTGTTAGGTCGCTTTATTGGTCGTCACCCTGAAAAGGATTTTGCAAAAAGACACTTTGAATGCACTTAAACAGGACCTTGAGGTTCTAAAGAAAGCTATTATAACCAAAAGTGGTGGATACATTTACGTATTGCGACGCACGCAGCTGCATTAAAAGTCACGTCTCTGAACGTGGTTTTCACATTATTCTGTCCAACACCTGTATATATTAATTCTAGGTTATTTGTTTTCATATTTTCTGAGAAATAGGAGTGTGTTAGTATATTTTCTTTTTTAAAGCAATATGCTGTGGGTAGGTTAATTTCTATATTAAACAGTTTTTCGTCCTTATTCCGGAATTTATACGTTGATGATGGGAATAGAAAAACGCTCTAGAAAAAAATTTAACATTTTCTGGAGAAACTTTTCTGCACATCTGTAGTCTAAGAAGGATTGCAATCTAGGATTTTTAATATGAAGTGAAGTAATTCAAATCTTCATGTTTCTGGCGACCACGTGTCTCACATTTTTGTCAGTATTTGGCAATGCTAATATCCACAGCTGCTTCGATCGTTGTCTACGAGCACAACTTGAAGTTGTTTATTCTTGAATTTGAATAGATACAGGGGCAAATTTCAACACTTTTACGGCTGAACGCATCAAGGCTTACCCAACAGCATGAATTGTAAAACATGTAGGGACAATACTTCTCTGAAAAGTGAACAAAAGTTCTTAAATCCTTAGAATGAGCCATAAAGACAGGAATATATTGTCAGAATTTGTTTGTCCTTTCGATCGCTTTTTAAGACTATAACGATATTCATAACCTTTAGTTTTAAGAATTTGTGTCTGGTACAACATGCGTTTTTCATCCTTTCGTCCTCCTTTTTTTGTTTTCTTTTACGTCGCCGACAGCAATCTGACCTATTTGGAATTCAAAATTTGTACGATCCCTTTCTGCCTCGATGCTCTTTATCGCGCTTTTTCTTGCCCATCTGTCTAGAGGTGGAATGTATTAAAGGAGGTGGGCAGCAGATAAAAAGATGAAAATCTTTTACAGATTCCCTACATCATAGAATATTGCATCTTGGACATAGCGAGCGAACTGTGAAGCGTCTATCAATATTCAGCAGCCATTCCATTCTACACGAAATTCAGATCATGAGTTTATGGAGAGAAATGGCTTTGTTCTTCGAGCTCACACTATGTAACAGAAAAAACGTTCTCCTTTCTCGGGCTTATCGCTAATGGAGTATGAACATTTGACAGTAAGTGCCACGCATGTACATCCGAAGTTCTGCAAACTCTATGCACTCTCCCCGTCTATCACTCCGTCAAATCCTTTCCCAAGCCTCGGCTGTTCTAATGGGCTTCATTCAGTGCTCTGCTCCCACTTTTCCTCGCCATTCCCGTTCACACCCCACGCGGCGAAGAAAAATCTAAACTGAAGTTTTCCTTCTTTATATTTGGAGAAAAACTCCTTTGACTCTCGCAGGCGCACTTCCTGCCGTGATCATTCTATGTTTGTCTAGCTCTTGGCTGGGATAACATGATGGCTCCCCTTAAAACACTTTTCAATTGATTTCTTTTCAAAAAAAAAAGTAGCAGCCTTCTGGGAAAAGTGCTTTTGGCAAAATCACGAAGCGCGCGTAATAAGTCACTAATTTGCCGTTAATTTTCTTGCAACGAAATGAATGTGATATCAGAATAGAGGAGTATCGGAACATGTACGAGTGTAGCGCAAATTTAACTAGGAATTTTAATTGTTCTTTGCAAGAAAAATATTAAATGTTTCCGCAGTCATTTACGCTTTCCAACCGTAATTTGGAGAAGAGTATATGCACCAGCTTTGTTCGTCCGTCTGCCTGTCGGCACGATAACTTGCGTAAAAATAGTTCGATTTCGATGAAATTTTAGTATGTGCTAGGGGACCACCTGGGGACAAACCCTAATGAATATGGACGAAATGGGGTCAAACGTCACGACATAGGAGCGGGATCCATACCATTAACCTTATGCGTCATAACTTGCGTAAATATGGTTCGATGTCAATGAATTTTTTCTATGTGGTAGGGGACTACCTGAAAAGGAGCATTGCTGAAAATGGATGAAGTGGGGTTAAAGGTCAGGACACAGGAGTGGGATGCATCCCATTGTTTTTATGCGTCATAACTTGCGTAAATATGGTTCGATTTCGATGAAATTGTAGTATGTCATAGTGGACCAACTGGGGACAAACCCTATTGAAAATGGACGAAATGGTGTCAAAGGTCAGTACATTGGATCGGGATCAATTCCACCGACCTTATCCCATACTATTAAAGGAGCACTTCTTGTATGTATGTAAATTTTATTTTTAAAACGGCTCTAAGGATTTTGATGAAAGTCGTTAACCTTCCGTTTTCTGGTACTGGAAATCGATTTAGCTTGATTTCGAATTTAGGAAACTTCGTTTAGTGGGTTGAATAACCACCCCGAATTATTATGTTTTTAGTGTCGTGGCGTCGTTCCATTAATGTTACCCACGCTTAGAAATCTTATGACGTCACAATATCGCGTTTGAGAATGTTGGCACGCGGTCACGCCATCTGTCTCATTACGTCACGCGTTGTGTGTGGATCCTATTAAAGTTTTATGACGTCACACTCTTGCGAGCAGATGGTCGCAATTCCCATCTGCCTCATTACGTCACGCGTTGTGTGCGTATGTCCGTCAGCACGATAACTCGCGTAAAAATCGTTCGATTTCGATTAAATTTTAGTATGAGGTAGGAGAACACCTGGGAAGGAACGCTATTGAAAGTGAACGAAATGGGGTCAAAGGTCAGGATATAGGAGCGGGATCCATTCCACTGCTTTTATGCGTCATAACTAACGTAAAGAAGGTTCGATTTCGATGAAATTTTAGTATGTGGTAAGGGACTACCTCGGAGCAAACCCTATTGAAAATGGGTGAAATGGGGTCAAATGTCAGGACATAGGAGCGGAGTCACTTCCATTGCCATTATGCGGTATAACTTATGTAAAAATGTATCAATTTGGATGAAATGTTAGAATGTAGTAAGGGCCTGCCTGAGGATGAATCCTGTTGAAAATGAGCGAAATGGTGTCAAAGGTTAGGACACAGGAGCGGGATCTATTCCATAGCTTTTATGCATCATAACTTACGTAAAAATGCTTCGATTGCGACAAAACTGTCATTGGACCCGCACTTTCGAGCTCTTCACATTTTGCTCAGTTTGTTCGGTAAAAGTGCCTGTTGCTCCCGAATTTTGTGCTCCAATCATGCATAATGGTATGTGCTATCTTTATCACCACCTTTCCTAGCCGAACTGTGCATATTTACTTGCTTTTCATAGTAATATTACCTGCTGACCACGCTCTTCTGCATTCTGAAGGGTGTACACGTTCCAGTGCCTTCTGTTCCTTTCCTGTGCACCTCGCTCAAGTAATAAGCTGTCAGCAATCTTCCCACCTACGTTTCCGCACCGGTAAGTGAATATTATAGCGATATTCCTTCATATTTCATCTCGGTGGGTTTGTTTCCCCATCAGCGTTCCTATACGTTACCTTCTATGCTTGTTTTCCTGAGCTTATTTACCCTACTACCGGTTAGGTCATCTTCCATTAGTGGTCCTCCGGTGATGTCATGGTCTCACAGTTGTGACCTCTCTCTTAGCAGCTCTACTTGTGTCGTCATTGTTTGTCGCTCAGCCTTCGTTCACCTGTCCGTTCTGCCTTCCCCATTTGTCTTCCTAGCAAACTGTGCATTCTACCACCGCTCATGGCTTGTGCAATAGCTACAGAATATCTTCCACCACTGACGCCTCCACCAGATGTTCTGCTTCAAGATAAACTTCAGCTCTCTTTGTCTGCCCCCACTACCACACATTCAACGCTTTTGCCGTCATACCTGGATTTCCTTGTTTCGTCAGGATTCAATTCTTACTCTTCATCTTCCTGAATCTTCGCCCCGAGGTAAGTCTCTACTATCCTCTTTAACTTTAGGGGGAAATATGTTGCCATCCCCAATAAAAAGTTACTGTGTACACATCATCTCTGCATGAACCTGTTCCTCCAGATGCCATTACACATGTTGCACGTAAACCTCGCTCTGTGCTTATTTATTTTTCCTTTCCCGCTCATGTTGCACGAGTTATGTCTTCTCCCATCTTTGTTTGTGATCAAAGTCTGTTCGCCATTCCTCTCGCACAGTGCCCTATCCTTTTAAGCATGTCTCCTGTTCCACCGGAAATTTCTGATGATGTCCTCCTTAGTTTTCTTTCTCGTTGTGGACTTGTTATTGGTCCAATTCGTACTTTACTTGCCACATTGGACGAGCAAAGAGCTCGTCCTTATCTTAGTTTCCGACGACAGGCTCTCGTCGCTCGTCGTGTGTCCGGACGAAGCTTCGATTATTCCCTGTCCTACCACATTCCAAGTAGTATGTAGTAGACATATTCGTGCTGGGAATGTTTATACTGCTCTTAATTGCTTCATATGTAAATCACCTACTCATCTCCGTGCTTCTTGCCCAGCAAAAAACACTGCATTCTCACCTGCACCTCTTGGCTCTTCTGCTCTCACTACGTCATCTGCCAAGCCTTTTCAGTCTGCACCTTTATTGTCTTATTTCACTGCATGTACTTTACCCTATATACCAGGTGGGTTGTTCCATACTCCTATGTCACATTCTCTTCTCTCTGTGGCCTTGGACTCAGCACTTTAACAAGTTCTTCCTTACTTTCATCATACCCAGCTTCTTTCCCTCGACCGGTGCTTTCCAGTTCGGGTTCATCTATTCCATCTGTGTATACTGTTCCTCAGGTCCCACCTTCCACCACTGTGTTTCCCCAAGACTCTTCAGCTCTTTCTCAGTTTAACAGTTTGCCGTCTCTACCTGTTCCTTTCATTGCACCGCTTTAGGACTATTCCAGTTTGTAGCCTCCGCCTGGTTCCTCCACCGTTTTGCTCCAGGATTTTTCTACAATGCCTGCTTCATATTCAGCTGCTACGATCTCCACTGTGCCCCTTGTGGACTCCCCGGCGTTTCTTCTGCAGTCACCCCTAGACTCGTCCCACTATGGTAAGAGCACATCGGTGGTCTCCCCTCCACCGGTACGGAACCCATCACCGTCGGCCCGGACTTGGCTTTGGCAGTTGTTCCTTCTCACTGCTCTTCTGACCCGTCGTTACCAGCCTCTGGTTCTTCACCCATAATCTCCGCATCACTTGACGACACACTAGTACGTTCATCATTGCCCGGCTTTTCTTCTTGCGCCGCCTGTTCTTTGAAACATTCTTCAACTGCTTCTTCCGCAGTATCCACAGACACATCTTCAGCTACGGACTCAGGTTCTGATCTTACAGAGTACTCGGATACTACTCTGCCTCCTAACTACTTTGCACATCTTTCTGCTTCCGAGTGTCAACTTCTTTGTGCTAAGCACCTCAAAGAGATTGCTCCGGCTGATATCAAGAAAGCTCTCCATTATCTCACCTTAATAAAGATCTCTGTACCATTTCGTGAGAATTGTAGCTCTCGAATCACTTATAACAAAGCTCTAGACTCCTGGTGTTCTGCCAGATCGTACTTCAAACTCCCGTACACGGCAGATAGGGACTTGTCAATGGCTCGGCGATTTGATCATCTGCGTCCGTCCTCCAAGCCGTATGTCACGCCTTCGTCGAATGCAGCTGCAGCTCCGTCCTTGCCTATTTCCGTTTCCATTCAACCGACTCCGCGTCCCATTGTTGCACTACCTCCGTCCTCTGTTGTTCTACAATCTTCATCTCCGCTCGACCAGTCGTCTTCCTCTCAGCCCTCTATTTCGGCGCCCTTAACAGGGACCATTCCAAAGAAACGTTCACGTAGCTCCTCTCAGCGCACGCGGAAACGTCGTGCCAAAATCAAAGTATCTTCAGCGGTTCCTGTTGTGTCTGTACCATGTTCTCCACTTCCACCACAGCCATTTCCACAAGATTTTGCCAATGATGATGACTTCATTTACACCTTCACTCTTTGGGAAGAACTACATTATTCCGACCTTTACTATTAGTCTGACTTTGCTCCTGCCTAGGCGTTCTATGTACTATCGTTCTGGTTTTCGGATTTGTCTTACACCCATCATACCCATTATTTGAACTTTACGCGTGTTATTCATCGTGTTTATTATCTTGTTGTATTGTGTTTCTCCTGTTCTACGAGTGTCGCCTGCGTGCTCACGTTGTATTGTATCTTCCTTATCTTATGCATACTTCATGTTCTTCCTGTTATAATGTTATAATCCCATGCTATGGCCTGTCGCTCACTATGTACTTGTTGTATTATGCTACCCCTGTTCTATGAGTGCGGTCTGCGTGCCCATGTTCTCATGTTTCTCCTTACTCTGTGCATACTCCATATTATACCTGTGTCTCGCCCGGTTTTGTATGTGCTATTTTGGTTTCTCGATTTTGCTCATACTTCTTCGTTTACTATAGTGACATCACCTGTAGTATGTATGTGCCCGAATTTTGTATTCTCTTGTTGTTTGTCCTGCATTCATATGTACCATTTAGTGTATAATTCCTCGTGCTTTCCTATTGTTTTCTTGTTCGCCCTCGTTTCTTGAGAGTGGCCTGCGGACCCACGCGTTCATTATGTATGCTTCTTTTCCCATGAACGCTCACGCAATTGCCTATGACTCCTCCGTGCTATTGCTATGATATTAGTTCCTGTTCTTAGCCCTGGTGTTATTATATTTACTCAGTATTTTATAATACAAGTGCCCACGACTTCTATTTCGTTATCTTTAGTTCCCCCCATGTATGCAATATGTTTATTGCCTGTGATTTTGTCCGAATGTCATATGTCCTTTGCTCATGTTTTTATGCCCTATTTTATTGTATACTCCTAGTTGTACAATAAAGCGATTCTGAAAAACAAAACTTTATCATGTTATTTCGGTGGTATACTGAACCGGTTCTGTTGAATATCATCGAAATGGGATCAAAGGTCAGGGCACAGGACCGAGATTTATTCCACAGCCATTATCCTCATAACTTGAGCAGTGATTTCTGGTATGTTTTTAAAGCGTATTATAATCAATGCATTGCATGATTTTACTAACTTGTTTTTCATTTCCTTCCACTCATTATCTCCTCTATTCTGTAATCATTTCTGTGCTCATGAGCTACGAGGGTTGTACCGAAAATAATGCAAAAGTGGGCATAAATTTTCTATTAACCGACAAAGGTGGTTCAAATTGCACGTTTTGGTAGAGTAACTTTTACTCTACAGTAACCCATCTTCTTTGCAGGTAAATAATGGATTCCAAGCAGTAGCAACGTGTCGTCATTGAGTTTTTGACGAAGGAATGGTGAAAGAGTTCCGACATCAACAGAAGGCTGCAGATTGTTTACGGAGATGACCCCATTCACAAGAACAATGTGCACACATGGATTAAGAAGTTTGAAGAAACGGAAACCAGCATTGAAGACAAACCACGCAGTGGGAGACCATCATCTGCTATCACTGACACAAATCGTCAGCGAGTGGATGAATTGATTTGCGTGGAGAGAAGAGTCACAATCCGTGATCTTGTTGCACAACTGGACTGTGGTCACAATGCCATATAGAAAATGGCGGAAAACTTAGGGTATCGGAAAGCGTGTGCAAAAGGGATGCCTCAACAGTTGACACCCGATTTGAAGGAGAGAAGGGTGGCAGTCTACTAAGATCTGCTGGAAGCTTTTGAAACCAATGAAGACACATTTTTTTATTATCTGGTGACAGGGAACGGAAGGTGGTAGTATCCTTACGATCTAGAAAGGAAGAATCAATACATGCAATAGCGATACACCTTTTCACCAAGGCCTAAGAAGTTCAAGAGCAAAGAATCAACACAGAAAGCCATAGTGACTGTTTATTTTTTTTTGGGGGGGGGGGGGATGACGAGGTGTCATTCTCCTTGATTTTCTGGAACGTGGCCGTACCGTGAACAGCGCACGGTATATTAAGACACTCAAGAAGTTTAGAGAAGCCATAAGGAGGAAGGGACAGAACAATAATCTGAAAGGGATCCACATTCGCCATGGTAATGCGAGATTACACACATCTTTGGCAACAAATCAGGTGATCTGCAGATTAGGCTGCTCGGTGGTCCCCATCCACAGTACAGCCCATATCTTCCACCCTCCGACTTCGCCTATTCAGTTCAATGAAGGACAGTCTCCGGGGAATTTATTTGATGACATAGATGAGGTGAAAGGGGCTGCGAAAAATTTGGTACAACAGTCCACACCTGAATTTTTTCAAATAGGGTTCGAGAGTTGTGTTCAACGATGGCGCAAATGCATCGCTTGTGATGAAGACTATGGAGTAGTACCTTTGTATAAAGAAAAAGGTACTTTACCAACATTTGAAATTTGAACGACTTCTGTCAATTAATAATAAAGTTATGCTCACTTTTACATTACTTTCGGTACAACCCTGGTATTTCCTCACGATGGAGAATGCAGAATTTGATAGGAGGTAAACCTACGACGTGTAGTACAGCTTCCAGTCTCTTTTTCTTTCCTTTACTTCTTGCCAAGCTAGTTTGGCCCACTGCTAAAATAATACTTTCCTCGTTTTCCACCATGTGCCATTAATTTGGGTTCATGACTTTTATGCGCTTTCCATATCTTTTTTTCTTTTTTTTTTTTTTTTTTTTTTACTTCAAACATCTCTGCTGGGTTTTTATTTTTTTCCAGTATCCCAGTACAAGGTGTACCATATAATCATTCTACTCGCCCAACTCCAGCAGATCCAGTGACAGAGTGGTCTGAGGTGCTGGTTTCTGATCATGTATTCGAAATTGTCCCGACCTATCTCGCATAAGGGATCGCTGATGTATTTATCTCATGTATGTGTCCCTTCCATGGAAACATTGGTCGCAATTTAAGAACTGGAGGTTGCGTTATAGCCCTGTGGTTTGCTTATGGTGGTCTATAAATTCACTTCCACAAAATATACCATTTCCTATCTTTCTTTCGGGATTCGTTTTTCATTTCACGCATTTTTTTGTGAAATAATCCATTTTCTGTTCCGATTTGTATAATCCTGGTATTTCTGTTTTCTATCGTCCAAAGTTATTCCTGGCATTTCCCCCATATTTTATTTACTCATTTTGTCTTTTATCAGTTGCTTTCTACGTTGTGTATACTGTATACACGGTCTAATCACATTATTGTAACCACCAGCTAATATCCAGGGTAACCGCCGTGTGCAGTGCGGAGAGCAGCTAAACGGGCTACGAGTTACTCAATAATTAATATATATCAAATACGTGGAGATAATGTAAATGGACGATGTCATCGCTCTTTCCACGTTATTTGTAAATTCGAACGCACTCGACTAGTTATCGAGAGTTCTGGGGTTCGATCACAGCGGTGCCGGAATGCAAATTTTTTAGTCGCTATGCGTTGTTTAAAAATAACGTAAAAAGAGCGATGACATCGTCCATTTACATTATCTCCACGTATTTTATATATATTAACCATTTCTATCGCCCTTTGAATTTATCAGCTACAATTAAATAGCTGTTGTGTTAAATGCTACCAGATGACGCCATCTCAGTTGCTGAGACCATCAAAACGTATTCGTGTAGTCAGAAGCTGACTGATAAACCACGCATGGCGCTGAGAATTGTTGGCTCCGTAGCGTAAATTCGAACGCACTCGACTAGTTATCGAGAGTTGTGGGGTTCGATTCTAGCGGTGCCGGAATGCAATTATTTCAGTCGCTATGCGTTGCTTAAAAATAACGTGGAAAGAGCGATGACATCGTCCAGTTACTCAATAAGGTGCTGGAACGTGTTCACAAGTATGAGGAGCCATGCTGACTGCAGTGCATCTAACAGCTGCTGGAGGGTACGTGGTGGATGATCCATGGAGCGAACAACACGACCTGGTGGTCCCAGAGATGTCCAATTGGGTTTAAGTCTGGGAAAATTCGGGGGCCAGGGAAGTACTTTGAAGTTTTCATTGGGTTCTTCCAACCACTCTCGGACATTTCTAGCTGCGTGACACGTTGCATTGTCGTTCTGGAAGATCCCATCCGCCCCAGGGAAGACAATCAGCATGTATGGGCATACGTGGTCTGCAAGGATGGATTCATAACAACTTCGGTCCATAGTGCCTTTCACAGGTATGAGTAGACCTTGGGAATGCCACGAAAACATTCCCCAGACCATAACGCAGCCCCAACCGGCTTGTGTTCTTCCAGCAATGGTTGAAGAGTGTTATTTCTCCGATGTTTCTGTTCTTATACTCCAACGTCCATCCGTTCGATGAAGCGGAAGATGTGACTCATCGGATAAGGCAGTCCTTTGCCAATCAGCAGAGGTCCAATTACGATACTGCTGTACTAATATAAGCCTTTTATGCCGATGCACCTTTGTTAGCAACTCAGCATAGGTGCAGTGATCATCCGTCTGCATCGGAGCCCCATACGCAACAGGGTTCGCTGAACTGTCGTTTTAGACACACTTCCGGTAGCCTCTAGTTTATTCGGCCAGTGAGTTGCTCCACTGTAGGGTGTCGATCGGCCCTCACGCACCTTCACAGCCGACGTTCACCTCTCACATCAATAGCACGTGGCGGTTCGCAGTTTCCTCATCGCTTATTCGCAATGGCGCCATTTCTCCAATCACGATACAATTTAACCTACAGCAGCACGCGGGCAGTTCACAAACTGCGTTATTTCAGAAATACTGCCACCCTTGCCCAGAAAGCGGATAATCATCCCTTTTCTCAAATCTGATAAATCGCTCCTTTTATCCAATACAGCAACGAGTGATATGTTTTCAGAATGCCTGCATCACACCTTATATACTCTCCAAGGCAGCTCACGACACGTGTCTTCTTTCATTGGCTACGCACTGTTGACGTCAAAAGTAGGAGCTGGTCACAATAATGTGACTCCACTGTATATTTCTAAAGTACTTGTTAGGACTAAAAGTACGCGCTAACAGAAAATATTTATTTCAAGTGAACTAGGAATGTTGCTGTTCCATATATCACTTAATGTTCCAAAGGCAACACAGAACTGCTGAAATATCCGTTTTATTTCTATAATGTTCTCTAAATGTTTAGATTTATACCTTTACGCGGAAAGTATAACAGAGTAACCACATAAAAATGTCAGCTTTCTGTTTTTCCCGTGTATTTATTTTATTTTAAGTACTATTTCGTTCCATCTCTTTTTCCTATACTTCGCAATTTCTTTTTTCCAGGTAAATGAAGGAATTTATCTCAAAGTAATTTCAGCAGTTGTAGTATATGTTTCTCTTTACCTTTGATTAGTTTTTCGTTTACTTAGATCCAGTCTTGCATTTCTGTCTTTGTGATTCAAAGAATTTAACCCTTCTTTTATAATTCTTTCCTAATTTGAAATAAGGACAATAGAGGAGCATCGTAATCCGCTTTTGCGACGAATTTAGCCCCTTTTTTTAATGCTTCCCTTATTTAAAATAAGGACAATGGAGCATCATAATCCGATTTTGCGACGACTTCTAAAATAATTTCTTCACTTTTATGAGAAAACTGAGCAAAACAAAAGACAGTGGGTTACCGGAAGACGTGTGGCGGTCTGATTTTGTATCAAATGTCGTGGATTTGGTAAAGAAACAGCGATCCTTAATTGGTGGTTTTTGACAACTTCACCCACATTATTCAGAGACGTGTATATGGGATTCATGCATATATTTTCTGAATGCATTTTTCTTTTGTTGTCCTGCTTAGCAATCTCTTGCTTCTAAATTCCAGAACAAAAGTTTTTAATATTTGTCAGTGTTGGTAATTCTTCGCTGAACTTTATTTTCACACATTGAACGGTTTAAAGATTCTTTTGCTAACAAATTAAGTATTCCCGGCTTTACTCTCACAACGATTGTAACGTACCAGGAGATGTGACGTACCTGCCAGAAGGACGCACACGACATAAAGGCAGATAGGAATCAGAATAAAACGTCCGCGTAGCTCAATTGGTAGAGTGACCTATTCCGGAATGAGGGGATCCGGGTTCGAATCCTGGCGTGGACAGAAATGACGGAGAAATTTACTTCGTTATACGCTCTTTTTCACTAACTTAAATGCAAATGTTTTATCTTTGCGAAAATTTGTTGCCTTTCTCTGTCAATTAATTCGCCATCGTTTAGCTCTTATGTTACCAATGGTTTTAAAATTACAATTATTTTCCATTTGAATTTATCCCTATAGGCAATCCTTTGGTACTGGGTTAACAGTCCATTTGTCTTCCAAGGAAATCAATATTTATTTTCAAACTCCTAAAACCATGGGAAGAGTTCTGGGGTTTGCTTTATTTTTTTCTTTCTGAGTTTTTATCTTCACTCCGGGGTTCTGATGGCAAGACTGCAGTAGAAGAAATAAACAGATCAAGCTATGTGTAATCACTGCAAGCAAGGAGATGGCCAAAAAAATGCTTTCGTTATAGTAATGAAAAATCTACTGCAAGTTGAACGATAAGTGTTAATTAAGGAATTCCACATTTAGCTAGATCCATGAAGTGAATCACAACATATATTTTGGGGTGGTGTTCATTATTCCGTCTTAAATCTGAACTGTTCTGATGGTACTGAGACGCTCATACTTGGATATTCGTTAACGTACTGTTTTCTATTTCTCCTTTTTTTCATGACCGGCAATAGAATGTTGTAGATGCCCATACTGTTATCCATTTAGTGAATACGACTAGCGATAGCTCTGTTTCATGTTTTTGATTTAATGTATAACGATACAGGGGAGAAAATTCCTGACAACAGTGGATTTTGTTCGTTCCATTGAGTTTTGCTCACTATGAAATTGGGCATACTGGGTCTCACCTTAATTGAGAGCTTCATTAAGAGTTCTGTCTCACAACACTAAATGTAGTTTTATTTTATAAGTTGATACTACCCGTTACAATATTTGAAAATCTGAAGTAACACTTCGTCACGTCTTTGCTCATTTTCAGTAGTTCATTTGATGCGTTGTAGTGCAAATACCGCTATGGTGTTCGATAAACTGCAGTCATTTAGAGTACAGGCAGAAGCTACGACAGGATGTTGAGGTCGCTTTTCTCCTATATTGTAAGTGGAGGCTGAATGTTTTGGGTAAAAACTTGTTGCATGCTATATCCTTTTACGGGTACATGATTTGTTACTCTTACTACTGATCATTATTCTACGAAAAATCAGAGAAATGTTCAGTAATTACGGCAGAGACCGCATATAAGCCTATTTACCACCAGAGATTCCCATTCCGGGTCTACGCACGTTCATGGCACATATACCTACCAGAACATCTACTGACACTTTCTCAAGACAGGGTCTTCTGGTTTAAACACTTCTTTAGATCCGCAGTATTTTAAATACATCTTTAGATCAGCAGTATGTTAAACACTTATTTAGATCTGCAGTATTTTATACAATTCTTTAGATCCGTAGTATCCTACTTAAATTTTGGACACATCTACTTAAGAAGGGTGTGGGTCTTCATCACACGCAGACTTTCATGGACACTGTGAGGTTAAATTGCCATGCATACTTTGCGCTTTGCTTGTCTCTAGGGATAACGAAAACCAGTGTCAGGGAGACAAGCCTTCCACATTGAAAGTCACTACCTCTTCTTAATTCTTTACTGTCTTTTACTAAAACTGACTTACACACGAATAGTAATGTCGCTAATTCATGTTGGTTTCTTCCTCCTCTTAGCTATATAGCATATTACTTTATTAAAACTCTTACTTTAAAGAGTCACAAGTATATCACATACATTATATTGACAAACGTCACCGGACACCTAGAAGAAAAACCCCGCATAGCATTTATTGACATACATTAGCACTGTGTCGGTCCACCTTTGGCCTTATTGCATGCACTGACTCTTCGAGACATGCTTTCGACAAGGTTTTGGAACACAGCGATAGGTATGCGCTTTCTTTCAATACATAATGCTGCCGTTAACTGTTGCTTAGTAGTAGGCCTTGGTTCCAAACTTCTTATGCGGTGCTCTAATTCATCCCATAGGTGCTCTATGGGATTAAGATCAGGTCTCTGTGCTTCCCAGTTTGCTCACAATACAGAATTATTGTCAAACCACGCTGTAACAGTCCCTGCTTTATGGCTCGGTGCATTATCCTGCTGGTACCAACAAATCTCGGTTCCATAGTATTGCCACAGAGTTGGTAGGGCATAATAGTCCAGAATGTCGAGGTAGATGTGCTGGTTAACTGGTTTGTCCACAATAACCAATGGGCCGGGACCATAGCACAAAAAACATCCCCACACGAGTACATTTCCAGCCCCAAACTTGACCGTAGGAAGAGTACACTGTATTAAATAGCGTTTCCCCGCCTGCCGCAATACCCACACACTGCCATCAGACATATGGATCGTGTACCTGGATTCATGAGTCCATATGACCCGTTTCCATTGATCTACGGTCCACGATAAATGTTTCTTACACCATGCTAAACGACGAGTAGCCTTCCGAGTGGATATGAAGGGCTTATGAGCAGCCGCACGACCACGGTAACCCATGGAATGAAGTTCTCTGCGAATGGTACGTGTACATACCGAGGTTCCAGCATTTGTACTCTCCTGTTCACTCAGGTCTTGTGCAGTACTCAGTCGATTAGATGTAACGACTGTCCTGAGGATTCGACGTACACCATCACTGAATTTCTTTGGTCTGGCGGTACGTTTTGCTGCTTCAGGCTCGCCATGTGTCTTCCATTTATTCAGTATATCCAAAACAGTTGACTTAGGTATGTTTAAACGCCTCTGGGTATCTCTTATGGACAACCCACAAATATAACACTTAACAATCTTTCCTTTCTCAAAGTCAGTTCTCACCCGCCACGACATTTTCACTTGACCTCACAGTGCGATATGATCGCGGGCATCTGCAGGCTTGTTTTATACCGATTGCAGTTGTACCGCACATCTTAACAACGCAGCGGATCTGTTCATTTGCTTTTGAACGGGTGTCCGGTGACTTTTGTCCGTATAGTGTATATCAAAGCTTTGACCAAGTGAATAGATTTTGTTGCCTTTTTTCTTTTTTTGCATTTACCTTTAAATTCAGCACCTGGTGTTTTCATTTTTCCTTTAAATGAAATCACACGTATTTTAATTTGTCTGCAACTTTTATTTACTTCCCTTTTGATGTTACTGGAAAAGGCGATAAACCTGGCCAACAATTTATTACGTTATTTCATAATTTTGCTGTTTTCTTCCGGGGCTGGTGGGAACCAATGGAAAGACTGTGTGAAGAAAGCCATGAGATTATAAATAAAATATGCAATATAGAGTTTCTCACTTTTTCCGTTTGAAACAAAGCGAAGAATAAAAAATTGCTTTTCAGAACTTTAATTTCGGTAAGATACCTGATCCTAAGGGAAGATACCGATGCTACTGTTCTGAAATAAAATTTGGAAAAGATAGTTGCCCTGCACACAACTTCACAAAATTTGTCCTCGGCAACGCAACAAAAGTTTGATGAAAATAAAAGCGATCACACAGTAACCTGAAAATGCAGTAGGTTGCTTCATTCGTTTAACACTGAAATATATTTTCTTTATTTAACGGGATCCCACTGGCTTCATGCAGAAGCATAATACTAAAATTTGGATATGGTGTGGCTTCTGATTGAAGTAATTAACTGCAAACATTCAACCTTTTTTCGGTGACCAATGATATAAAGTGAAGATTGGCCTACTAAGAAATACTCAAGAACAATGTTAACAGTACAATCCAGGGGTTGAAGTTTCTTGGCTAGAAAGTCTTTCAATAAAACTGTTTTCATAAACACAGACATTTAACGTGGACCAGGTATATCAAACAAAGATCTTCGCTCTTTCCACGTTTATAAGTGAGTCACGGAAAAATTCTGATTGGCAGCCACCGGGAGTCGAACCCAGACCCTGGGTTCGACTCCCGGTGGCTGCCAAAACCCAGGGTCTGGGTTCGACTCCCGGTGGCTGCCAATGAGAATTTTTCCGTGACTCACTTATAAACGTGGAAAGAGCGAAGATCTTTGTTTGATAAAACTATTTTCTTTGCAGATTGATTAGTATTTTGCTTTCAGGAAACGTTACAAAACCTGCACGTTTATCAACTTGAAAATATCTAAGCATCATTTCTCACACATGAGAACGAGTCACTTTACAAAAGAGCGAAGAACCCAAAGAAAAAGTTGGATAATCGACAAAGGTTTGTACACATGCAATGCTTACGCTGAAGTATTTCTGACAAAAATATAATTTCAAAGCATATGCCGTGAGTAGGTTGTGAAGTTCAGAAGTGATGATTGCAGCATGAAAAATAAGCAGAGTAGCGATCGGACGAAGAAGATGCAGAGCGCAGATTAGCATCTCCTTCTGTCGAGCAGGCGCAGACATACATCCAAGAGACTAAACATTAACACCACCAGCCTAAAATGATGTTAGTCTTACACGTTTCGCCAAAACAGTTCTTACCCGCGAGCCATGGACCCAACAAAATTTCTATGGGTATCTAGTGGTATCTGGTACACACACGTTACCAGCAGATCTCTTAAGTCTTGCGGGTTACGTGGCTAAGTCGCCGCAGATCGGATTTGCTATATCAATACAAATCGCAGATGCTCGATTCAATTGATGTCTGAGAAATTTGGACGCCAGAGAAATACCTGGTAGTTTCCTCATGTTCAGCAAAGCATACACAGACAATTCGGGCAATGAGGAATTTGCCAACCGTTCTCCAACAATTCGCGTTATTTTGTTGGAACAAGGCGCTGATAGAAGGGAACATCATTCCCATGAAAGGATTTACCTGGTCTGCAATAATGTTTAGGCAGATGGTAGACGTCATAGTTCCCTGCACATGAATGAATGGACGTAGTATTTCACAGCAGAGCATTGCCAACAAGTCGGTAGAGACCTTACACTACCTATATATAAAATCAAACCGGTCGATACCTTACACTACCTCCAGCCAGTAGATTTAACAGTAGAACAATATTAAAACAAGCCGGTGGAGGCCTTACACTACATCTACCCAGTAGATTTCCAAGTATAACAATATGAAACCAAGCCGGTGGAAGCCTTACACTACCTCCAATCAGTAGATTTCCCAGTAGAACAATATTAAAACAAGACGGTGGAGGCCTTGTGCTACCTCCACCCAGTAGATATCCCAGTAGAACAATATGAAAATAAGCCGGTGGAGGCCTTACACTACCTCCTCCTAGTAGATTTCCCAGTAAAACTATATGAAAACTAGCCGGTGGAGGCCTTACACTACCTCCACCCAGTAGATTTCCCAGTAGAAATATGAAAAGAAGCCGGTCGCGGCCTTACACTACTTCCACCCAGTAGATTTCCCAGTAGAACAATATGAAAACAAGCCGGTAGAGGCCTTGCACTACCTCCACCCACTAGATTTCCTAGTAGAACAATACTAAAACAAGACGGTCGAGGCCTTACACTACCTCCACCCACTAGATTTCCCAGTAGAACAATATAAAAACCAGCCGGCAGAGGCCTTATACTACACCCAGTAGATTTCCCAGTAGAACAATATTAAAACAAGCCGGCCGAGGCCTTACACTAACTCCACCCAGTACATTTCGCAGTAGAACAATATTAAAACAAGCCGGTCGAGACCTTATACTATCTCCACCCAGTAGATTTCCCAGTAGAACAATATTAAGACAAGCCGGCCGAGGCCTTAGACTACCTCCACCCAGTAGATTCCCCAGTAGAACGATATCAAAACAAGCAGGACAAGGCCTTTCACTACCTCCACCCAGTAGACTTCCAAGTAGAACAATATTAAAACAAGCCGATGGAGGCCGTACACTACCACCACCCAGTAGAACAATATTAAAACAAGCCGATGGAGGCTTTACACTACTTCCATCCATTACATTTCCCAGTAGAACAATACTAAAACAAGCCGGCCGAGGCCTTACACTACCTCCACCCAGTAGAACAATATTAAAACCAACCCGGTCGAGGCCTTCCACTACTTCCACCCAGTAGATTTCCCAGTTTAACAGTATGAAAACAAGCCAGCTGATGCCTTACACTACCTCCACCCAGTAGATTTCCCAGTAGAACAATATTAAAACAAGCCGATGGAGGTTTTACACTACCTCCACCCAGTAGATTTCCCAGTAGAACAATATTAAAACAAACCGGCCGAGGCCTTACACTACCTCCACCCAGTAGATTTCCCAGTAGAACAATATTAAAACAAGCCGATGGAGGCCTTACACTACCTCCACCCAGTAGATTTCCCAGTAGAACAATATGAAAACAAGCGGGTCGAGGCCATACACTACTTCCACCCAGTAGATTTCCCAGTAGAACAGTATGAAAACAAGCCGGCCGATACCTTACACTACCTCCACCCAGTAGATTTCCCAGTAGAACAATATTAAAACAATTCGGTCGAGGCCTTACACTACCTCCACCCAGTAGATTTCCCAGTAGAACAATATTAAAACAAACCGGTCGAGGCCTTCCACTATTTCAACCCAGTAGATTTCCCAGTATAACAGTATGAAAACAAACCGGCCGAGGCCTTACACTACCTCCACCCAGTAGATTTCCCAATAGAACAATATTAAAACAAGCCGGCCGAGGCCTTACACTATCTCCACCCAGTTGATTTCCCAGTAGAACAATATCAAAACAAGCCGATGGAGGCTTTACACTACCTCCACCCAGTAGATTTCCCAGTAGAACAATACTAAAACCAGCCGGCCGAGGCCTTACACTACCTCCACTCAGTAGATTTCCCAGTAGCACAATATTAAAACAAGACGGTCGGGGCTTTACACTACCTCGACCCAGTAGATTTCCAGTAGAACAATATAAAAACAAGCCGGCCGAGGACTTACACTACCTCCACCCAGTAGATTTCCCAGTATAACAATATGAAAACAAGCCGGTTGAGGCCATACACTACCTCCACCCAGTAGATTTCCCAGTAGAACAATATGAAAACAAGCCGGTGGAGGCCTTACACTACCTCCACCCAGCAGATTTCCCAGTAGAGCAATATGAAAACAAGCCGGTCGAGGCTTTACACTACCTCCACTCAGTAGATTTCCTAGTAAAACAATATGCAAACAGTAGCCGGTTGAGGCCTTACATTACCTCCACCCAGTAGATTTTCCAGTAGGACAATATGAAAACAAGCCGGTGGAGGCCTTACACGACCTCCACACAGTAAATTTCCCAGTAGAACAATATGAAAACAAGCAGGTCGAGGCTTTACACTACCTCCACCCAGTGGATTTCCCAGTAGAACAATATGAAAACTAGCCAATCGAGGCTTTACACTACCTCCACCCAGTAGATTTTCCAGTAGGACAATATGAAAACAAGCCGGTGGAGGCCTTACACTACCTCCACGCAGTAGATTTCCCAGTAGAACAATATGAAAAACAAGCCGGTCGAGGCCTTACACTACCCCCACCCAGTAGATTTTGCAGTAAAACAATATGAAAACCAGCCGGCCGAGGCCTTACACTACCTCCACCCAGTAGATTTCCCAGTAGAACAATATTAAAACAATCCGGTCGAGGCCTTACACTACCTTCACCCAGTAGATTTCCCTGTAGAACAATATGAAAACCAGCCGGTAGAGGCCTTGCACTACCTCCACCCAGTAGATTTCCCAGTAGAACAATATTAAAACAAGCCGGTCGAGGCCTTACACTACCTCCACCCAGTAGATTTCCCAGTAGAACAATATGAAAACCAGCCGGTAGAGGCCTTGCACTACCTCCACCCAGTAGATTTCCCAGTAGAACAATATTAAAACAAGCCGGTCGAGGCCTTACACTACCTCCACCCAGTAGATTTCCCAGTAGAACAATAATAAAACAAGCCGATGGAGGCCTTACACTACCTCCACCCAGTAGATTTCCCAGTAGAACAATATGAAAACAAGCAGGTGGAGGCCTCACACTAATTCCAACGGCTTGTTTTCATCCCACGGTGCATCCTTGTTCCAACAGTTCCGTATGTAAAAGAGGCACACGTATCCGACCATTCACACGATGCAACAGGAAACGAGATTCCTCAGACCAACTGACCTTCTTCAAATCATTTCAGCTACAGTTTTGATGTTCGCGTTCCAATTGTAAGAGCTATCGACTGTCACTTTGCGGCTACGCGGTCGCAGTTTTAGCAGAGTTCGATGTACTGTGTATTGTGGCACATTACCCGCGTCACCAGCATTCAAGGTACCGGCGATTTGCTTTACCGTATCCCTTCTGTTGGCTGGTACCATACGGGATAGAATTCGTTTCCTCCAGCTTTGATCAGCGTTGGGTAGGCCCACACTCTGCCGGTGTTTCGTTTTTCTTTTCGAACCACGTTTTGAAGGTGCTAAACACGGCTGACCATGAGCACCTCACAAGCCTTGTTGTCTCAGAAATGCTCTGACCCAGTCGTTTTGCCATTACGATTTTTCCTTTCTGAAACTCTCCCAAGTCCGTTGCCTTTTTGCGTCTAAATAACATGAATAACACTGATTAACGGAGGCCAGTATCAAGTGCTATTTATACCATTTCATGACCATCACACGCGTCGTCGTTAACATGAAGTTGCTTTGATTTGCATAAAGACGTGCTGGACATAATATTTTTGCCTTTCGATGTACTTCTATGATGACTAAAATCGACCTTCTTGTGCAAGTACCATGTTTATTATGCCATAAAACGCTGGAAACTTATAATTGTACATACTAAACATTTTAGTCTTTTAGGAAAACTTGTGTTATATAACTAAGTATTTGATGTACGTATCGCTTCAGTTTTTGAAAAATAAATCTTAGTAAATAACAACTTCATAAGTTCCACCTAGCAAGCAAATATTCGCTTGTTTTGTAATTAATTTTCGTGTCGTATCATTCGATACTGTGGTAAATTTTGAGATTTTTCTTTATGGGTAGTGACAAGCAAAACATTTCTCATATGATGTAAATACTTTGATGATTGTAATCTGCTAAGGAGGTACTATGTATTAACACTCGAAAATTCCATTTCTCTCCCCACCAAGTTTGTTTCATTCTGATACACATGCTTCTTCCCCTACAGGCAGAACTTACAATCCTAAGAGTGTTGTTGCATTTGTGTTCGTTAAAGAAACAAGCAGCAACCATTACTCACTTCGACCAGATTACAGATGGAAGAAATGCCTGATACGTTGACCGATAGTTTTACCCGGATCGATAAACTTCGTTCCAACTTGTATGCCAGCAAGAATGTTTCTGTGCATTTATACTCATGCAACAAATAACGTACCCACGATCCATCCCTTCAGTAGCAGGGGGATTGCTATGTTCCATCAGTCATCTAAAGACATGTGTGACGTTATGGATGCGTCCCGCGGGAAGATTTAAGAGCTTTTTCCTCTCACTTTTATGGCTTTACGCCTGCTTTGCCCATCTTACAGGCTGTCAGCATGAGCCTAGGAAATTACGCGTGTAAGTCTGAGCGGTGGCAAGACATTTACACCACTTTTGTTCTTAAAAAGATCCAGAAACAAAGTTTGATTTAATAAAACCTCGTCCCGGGCAATGCATCCCAAAGATGAAATTTTTCATAGCTGAAACGACACTTTATCATCTAAATAGTACTCACCTCCTTTTGTGACTCGCAATAAATTCAAACGAATCATCCAATTACTTTGTAGCAAAAATGTGTTATATTTTTCCCAAGGCTCTCTCTCTCTCTCTCTCTCTCTTTCTCTCTCGGTTGCCATGTCAACTCACTTCAAAATCATACATTTCTCCTCAAGACCCTGTGCTTTAACTATTCCTCATTACTTAAAAGCAAGAGCATACAAAAACATAAAAATACAGTGCAAATACCGAAAATTGCCCGCATATATCATTCAACATCAAAATTAAAATTTACGGTGTACTTATCCAGAAACCAAATTTATGGCTCATATAATTTTAGCTTTTATATTCCCTAGTGGAAGTTCAATAATAACGCACGTATGGTAAAAGTATGTCAGTCTGATATTATCTGAGGTGAATAGTTTAGGCACACACATGCAACTATAGTATCTGCGGCTCCTGACTGACTCTGTAGCTTTAAATGTAATGCACATATTTTGAATTTTTACTGCTTTAACTGTGTTTAGATTATTGCCTGCTGTAACGGTAACCGTGAGACTCACGGCTTAGTATGGTTAAGGTAAAGGTAAACCTCGTTTCTAGTATGGTGTATTTTTCAGTCTAGCTGTACTTGACCATTCCGGCACAGCTTGACTGACAAATTGTAACATAGCTAATCATATTCAAATATATTTATTAAAAACAAACCGTCGATACATGATTAAACTCATAGTTGCCGTAAAAGGCCCTCTACGAGTATATGACAAACTTTACTGAAAGCTAAAAGAAATATATACAATTTAAAAATGTGAGACCTTTCGGGATCACTCTATAGTCCCATCCTCAGACTAAACTTGTATAATACACCGTGCCGACCCCTTTAAATAACCAATGCGCAGAATGGGACTGGCGTAAGTAGATATTGAAGATGTTTGGTATCTGCGCAACCTAATGGGAGGCCAGGTCTACAAGAGGAAAATGGCAATGGCAAAGATAGTCAATACAGTTCCACTTGGGAACAGTCACTCTGGCTGTTGTGTTAAATCGCTTGGAAATAAATATATATATATATATATTTCAAGGTTGCGGAATATCACAAGGTAAAGAGTCATTACAACAGAGATGTACAGTATTTGAAAGTAAATGTACATACTCCCTGCCAGAAATAGTGATGACTTGCTTGTTGGAGTTGTTAAAATACGAGCTTCATCCAACACGGGATAAGGAGTCCTACTCTGGGTTAAACGGGATAGGGATGTGTTCATTGTCCCATCCGCACACTATAAACGTGCGCTACAACAGGGGAGTCTGCAAGAAGCGGCAAGTGAAGCCGATATACTGTTTAGATGAAACATTGTTGTCCATGGCTCGCATGAGATTACTGTAAATTTTATGTCGCTCACTAGGTTAATGGAATGTATATTTTCTGGTGATTGATAGGATGTTCGAAGTTTTAACACCGAATGCCATTTCATAACGCTTGCATATATTAAACAAGATAGACGTGACTGCAGGGTAGTAGGAGATGTACCCAACAAAAGTGGGTTTGCGATGCTCCCGTTGGAGGGTAGATGCAGGAGAGAGGAGAGGAGTTAAGCAGGTTTCTCGGATGGCGATCAACAATAATGTCATCATAGACATGCAGTCTGGTGATCTCTTTGATTTTTGGAAGTTCCGCCCTGCGAAGTCTCAGGCTAGACGAATGTGTAACAGTTCTTTTTACCACAAACCCTTCTGCATCTACCCTCCAACGGGAGCATCGCATATCCACTTTTGTTGGGTCTATCTGCTACTACCCTGCACTCACGTCTGTCTTGTCTAATATATGTAAGCGTTATGAACTGGCATTCGGTGTTGAAATTTCGAACATCCTATTAATCACCACAAAAGATAGATTCCATTAACCTAGTGAAAGACATGGAATTTATAGTATTCTCGTGCGAGCCATGGACAACAATGTTTTATCTAAATAGTATTTGGCTCCACTTGCCGCTCCTTGTAGTGTCCCAGTCCGAGCACGTTTATAGTGTGCGGATAGGGGCCATTAACACAGTCCTAGCCCGTTTAACCCAAGGTGGGACTCATTATCCCGTATGGGATGAAGCTCATATTTTAACAACTCTAGCTAGCAAGTCATCACTATTTCTGGTAAAGAGTATGTACATTTTCTTTCAAATACTGTACATCTCTGTTGTAATAACTCTTTATCTTGTGATATTCCGCAACCTTGGAAATATTTATTTCCAAGCGATTTAACACAACAGCCAGAGTGACTCTTCTCACGTGGAACTGTAAAATATTTATGCTTGAAATATTTTAAATATTGCCATACTTATATTTTATATAAGTGTGAAATATTTATTTCCAAGCGATTTAACACAACAGCCAGAGCGACTGTTCCCAAGTGGAACTGTATTTACTATCTTTGCCATTGTCATTTTCCTCTTGTAGGCCTACGTCCCGTTAGGTTGCGCAGACACCAAACATCTTCAATATCTACTTACGTCATTCCCATTCTGCGCATTGAGTATTTAAAGGGGTTCGGCACGGTGTATTATACAATCATTATTTGCGATGGTGTCCCAACGTCTGGATAGGTCTGCAATGTCATTCTTGAAAGAATGTGCAGGTTTTGCTGCGAAGAAATCATCAACGAAATTTTGGAAATCGGCATCATTGTTGAACGCTCTTCCACGGAATGCATTCGACGGAGATCGGAACTGGTAACAGCCTGAAAGGGGCGACATGGCCGAATGTGGAATAGGCCGAATGTGGAAGTATCTCCCATTTTATGTCCTGGATGGCCATTTTGGTCACGTTTGCACTGTGAGGGCGTGCGTTATCATGTTGAAGAAGGACACTATGGCGCTGATGTGGCAGTTTCTGCTGACTTTCTTCCCCCACTTGGCGGAGTTGCTCTCAATAGTGTGCAGCGTTGATGGTTCGACTCCTCGGCAGGATTTTCCAGTGAATAATGCCTTCACACAAAAAGGACTTCTGCAGGATGAAGGTCATGTTCTTGATGCGGTGTGGGCATCTTGTTTGCGCTTCACCATTTCCTCCGATAATTGAAAGTCACGTACAAGCACCACTTTTCATTTTCAGTAACAATACGTGACAGAAAGGTTTGTGTTGCTCAAAACATTCCCAATAACGGGCGAGCAAGGAACAACTTAGGGCAACTCGCTGATTCTTGTTGTCCTCGGTGAGAGTGTGAGACACCCAAAACTCCAATTTCTGGACCTTTCTCATACGTTCCAGGTGTTGAACCACTGTGGCCTGACTTATTACAGCCCATCTCAGTGGCGAACTTGCGTGTGGCTTGACGCGGATCCAAGTGGATGAGATGGTTCAAACGATCCTTATCAAAGTAAGATGGACGTCCTTAGCGTGGATAGTCTTTGAGTTCGACATTGGCACCTTGGAGCTGCTCAAACCATTTGGAAGCTGTCCATGGAGCAACAGCATCCTCCCCATACACAGCACAAATTTGTTGAGTAGCCTCTATAATGAATTTAACTTCTGCTACTTTGCTAATTATAGTGAATATAGCTTTCACTAATATTATAATGAATTCAATGCTTGTACTAAGCTAAGTATAATGCTTTATAATGCTTCTGCTACTGAATTATGATGAATTCAGCTTCTTGTAAGCTAATGGTTGTTGTGTTATTAATTATGAATAAACTTTCCTGCTAGTAGTGTAGTAATAATAATGAACAAACTTATAACTGGTAGTAATGTTGTAGTAGTAATTAAGATGAATAAAGTCTTATGCTGGTTGTTACTAATAACACTAAATGAAATAAACCTAACAGCCAGACAGAGGTCTGACAGTACTATGAACTGAGAAAGACGTACTTACTTACAACTCTTTATTATGAACTTCTACTGTTATCATCACACACACTTCACACACAGCTACTCAAATAACACGTAGCTCCTTGCCCATGAACGAAGCTCTACTCACATAAACAACAGCTCTCTGACACATAAACAAACGCTCTCCCTATACAACAACAAACGCTCTCCTTAGGTATCGTTGAACGCGCCTATTTATACTGGCTACCACCACGTCATGACTTACACTCATTGCCAGATCTCATTCAGCGGGTGAAATAACATCTCGTTCAGTAAGAAGATAATTTACATAGAAAAATAAAATAACCAGAGATAGTAAAATCAAAAGGAAAGTGAATATAGAGTATACGTTACATCATCTCCCCCTTAATTTTTTTTTCGAAAAACCTATCAATTTTGGAGTGTAAGCCTTACACTTCGTTGATTGACGTTTACCGGCCTATTTTTTGTTTTGTTGTTTGGTGGCAGCAGTATTCACAATCTCAAACTTGGCATGACAAAATCAAGAAATCTGTATTCGTCTGTGAAACACTTTATATACTTGGACAAAAGAAACCTGCATCGGCATACCTTCCTTTTATTCTGCCTAGCAGGAATCACTTTTTTAATTTCAAATTACGTTCTCATTATTCGTTGAATACACACCAACTGTATCAGCAGCGAAGATTGCCTGGAGCTGCCTAACAGTAACAATTTTATTATTTTACCCCTAAGCACATAGATATATATAAAAAAATTTGGATTAGTAGATGGACATAGAAGAAATATAAAAAAAAACACACATATATACACAAAAAAGAATGCATAGACCCACACGAAAAAAAGAAATTCTGACACGCCAACTGGTCGTGCAGGAAAAACAACAAACGGAGAAAAAAACCTGTCCACGAGAACTTACTTATCTCGAGGACGCATAAAAAACTCTAGTACGATAACGTTTTCCAGGCCTAATCGGACTGGTAAATTCAGGTGGCTTAGAGCGTTTCAAGGATTTGAATGGATCTGGAACATCTGTATTCTGTCGGTCAAGAAATCCCGGCGGCTGGCAGGAACGGTCAGGAACGGCTGAAGTTTAGCGGTCCGGAAATCCCCGCGGCTGATAGGAACGGTCAGAAAGGCTGAAATCCGTCGGTCAGGAACGGCTGAAGTCTGGCGGTCCGGAAATCCCTGCGGCTGACAGGAACGCGCTCCCCCAGACTTTTGATATGTAGTCCCTTTGTGCTGGGGCCAGTGTTGTCCTTCCAGCATTCTTTTGGACGGACGTGGCTCCGGCCACATCGTTTGCTTTCGCTTTCGCCCTCGTGGCATGAGAGTAGCAGCAGGCATCGGCCCTGTTTGCCCTGAGCGTAGGTTCCAGGGGCGAAACCCGGGCGGATGCAAGGATCTCTGCCTTCGTCGCTGTTGCGGCGAAGCAGATTGGGGAGAGAAGCTACGTTTTCGACCAGCTTTTGGTGGTGCTGGACGGTTTGTCATTGGTGTCTGACGTTTAGGAATAGTCACATTATTGTTCATAACTGATAAATCCGAAATATCTGAAGATTCTGAGTCGCTGCTGTAATTTAGTGGTCGTGCAGGGCGATGTTTATGTCTGCCTATAGGAATCTCTCTGATGAGGTATTCAAGGAAGTAGGAGCTTGTGGTGTTGCAGAGTTATCAGGAAATGGTGCAGCAATAGTCTTGGCAATGGTTAGAGGGAAAGGAACGATACTAGTATTTGAAGAACTTGATTCGAGCCTTCGTCTCATGGGAGAATCATGTTGCGTGTTTGGAAGCCCGTCTTGAGGAGGGGAGGGTGAAAAAAATCACGGGAGACTCCTCAAAAATGTTTGTTGGTTCGTCCAAAATTTCTGGAGGTTGATCGTGAGATATAGACTCTTGAGTCTGCGGAACAGAAGGTTCAGTAGGGTTGATTATAAAATCGATATTTCGTTCATGATACTTGCGACACTGAGCAACGTGTACGTATTGAAATTGATTGTCAGGTTTTTCAAGAACAATGTTATTTTCAAGCACATTTGCCACCCGATATGGACCTTCGTAGCTGGGTGCAAATTTCTTCACAAAAGTATGAGAAACAGAAGACTGGAAGTGCGTTTCTACGAGAGTGAGATCTCCAACGACAAGATCTGGTTCCCTGCGCCTAGTATTATAATACCATGCTTGAGCCGCTTGTGCTCCTAGCATTGCAACACGAGCTTTTTCTGCCATGATTCGTACTGATTGCGGAGTTGGTCGCTGGTTTAGTTCGTCGAAAATCCCCGTTAAATTTTCAAAAAGGGTTTTAATTTTGCGACCCAGAAGAAGTTCTGCAGGAGGAATTTTAGTAGATTCGTGAATAGACGAGCGGAGGGCGAACGAAAAAAGCACAAGATGGTCATCCCATCGTTCGTAATGATCCATGACAAATGAAGCAATCATTTTCACTAGCGTGCGGTTTACTCGTTCCGCAGGATTACAGTGGGGATGATATGGGGAAATGAATTTATGCTTAATGTGTAGTCTCGCACACATTCTTTCAAAAATGTCAGAAATAAATTGTGGACCATTATCCGAAACTACTTTATTAGGTGCACCATATCTAGAGAATACTTCATTAACTAATACATTTCAAATAACTTCTGCCGTAGCGGCTTCAACGGGGAAAACTTCAACCCATTTGGAAAAATTATCAGTTAATACTAAAACGTAACGAGCTTTGTTTTTAACAGATAAAGGATAAGGTCCCAATAAATCTATTGAAATAATGTCAAAAACATGAGAACTTGAACTAGATTTCAAGTGACCGGCCGGTCTTACATTACGGTAATTATTAATCTGACACAAGTGACATGATTGAATGTATGCGAGCACACTTTGGTACATGCCAGGCCAATAGGCAACATCCCGCAATTTACAACGGGTCTTGCGAATACCTAAATGGCCTGCAATAGGTTTGTCATGAAATTCGTTTAAAAGGGCCATTCTAAGGGTTCGCGGAATACATGGGCGAAACTCTGCCCTAGTAGTCCTAGATTTCGTATAGTAAAGCAGACCCTCTATGACTTCAAAATGCTGTGACCTTCCAGCCAGAGAAGGATCACTTTGTAGGGGCGAACCCGCAAGCAAAAAATTATAGATATCCCCCAAATCTGGATCATTTATTAATTCTGCCATTATCTGCTCTCTGGATGTTATATCAGCTATTAGAAGTAAAGGCTGACCTCCAGGAGTAGTTTCTGTGGGGACCCCACTAATCGGAACGCGAGACAATGCGTCCGGTAATTGATTTTTATGACCTGGCTGATACGAATTTTTGATATTGCTCTCTTGTAACTTCAGAGCCCTCCTTCATAAGTCTTTGAGAGAGATGCTTAGCAGAATTCAAATACTGAAGGGCAGAATGATCCGTAATTATGTTAACTGTCAATTCGTTAAGATAACATTGAAACTTATCTAGAGCATACACTACAGCAAGACATTCACGTTCCGTAGCTGAATAATTGCGTTCAGCTTTGGCTAAAGTACGAGATGCAAAAGCTATTGGATGCCCAGCTTGTGACAAAACGCAACCAAGACCAACTCCGGATGCGTCAGTATAAATATCAAATTCCTTAGTATGATCCGGGAAAGCCAACACAGGAGTCTGAGTCAACGCATATTTCAGTGTTTCGAATGCAGCGTTAGCCCCAGGTGTCCAAACAAACTTCTTGTATTTACGTTTCAAAGCATACAATGGCTCACAGATTGTAGCATAAGCGGGGACGAACTGCTGATACCATCCGGTCATTCCCAGAAAGCGTGATAGTTCTTTTGCTGTTTTAGGCCGAGGAAAGTCAACAATAGGCCTAATTTTTTCATTATCCGTAAATAAGCCGTGGGGAGTGATTTTCAACCCCAGATATACAAACTCGTCCCTCGCTATCTGGCATTTACTAGGTTTTAACGTCAAGCCAGCATTGTATATGAGTTGGAACACCTGTTTGAGCACAGAAAGGTGCTCGTCAAAAGTCTCGGATGTAATAATAATGTCATCCAAATATACATGCACATGGGGACCCAGAACAGGTCTGATAGCCGTATCCATAAGCTTTTGGAAAGTAGCAGGTGCAGAAGCTAGTCCAAAGGGCATACGCAGGTATTCATAAGCCCCAAAAGGAGTCACAAATCCTGTTTTATCAACAGAGTCCGGATGTACTGCTACCTGCCAATATCCACTCGCCAAATCCAAGGTTGACATCCATTTAGTTGACGACAGGTCATGCAAAATATGCGACATGACTGGTAGTGGATAATTGATCGTTTTTGTGACTTGGTTGAACTTGCGGAAATCTGTCACGAAACGAAATTCATTGGGTTGTTTCTTTGGAACCAAAAAGGTAGGTGCAGACCAGGCGCTTGTTGATTCCCTTATTATGCCCTGTTTAATCATTTCAGCAATTTAACGTTGCATTTCCTGTTTCTTATGGGGAGCACAAGGGTAAGGTTTCGTCGCTATCAGTTTCGAACCCTCAGTGTCAATGACATGATAAACCACCTGTGTGAAACCAGGTTGATCAGAAAATAAACCAGGGCTTTCCTGCAAAAGTAGAGAAAGCTGGTTTCGTTGCCTCTCATTCAATTGGTTACTCAATAACAAACTCGTGATATCCATAGGAACCGTAGGAATCATTTCGACAGGTTCCGGAAAGGAAATCACATGTTGTACGAAATTCAAAGTTATTTGAAACGTATGAATAAAGTCCATTCCCATTAGACATTTAACAGGTAGTTCGTCTATAAACAGGAGAGAATGCGTAAAACGAGCCTTTCCCAGCCCTAGAGATAATGTGACAGTTCCTGTGATACTGAAGATTTCATTATTTGCACCTCGCAAATACTGCGTTGCAGGCTGAACGAGTATTGCAGGAAAATTGTCAGTGTAAAACTTCGTATTTAGGGCTGATATTTCAGAACCAGTGTCGAACTTTGTCTCGACAATAATATCTTCAATTGTCAAGAATACATCAGGCAACTGAGGAGTTTGGACAGTCACTAATACTGTTTAAGGGTCAGAATGCTTGGTATCAGGAAGCAGGACCGACCCTTGGTCTACTTCCTTTGGAAGTTTAAAGGATTCCTGGTTGGATTATCATGCGGTCTGAAACCTCGACCCTGCCGGGTATCGGGAAAATTTTCACGATGAGGAAAACTGCGTGAAACCTGCGTCGGGAACTCCGCGTGTCTGTTGACATTTTCATATCTATTACTTCTTCCCTCAGCACGGGCAGAAAAGTCATTATTGCCCTGAGCATGAAAACGTTCCGAATGCTGCGGATTGGAACGGGGTTGAGCATACTGTGCATTTGTACGATATCCTGAAGATTGTTCAGAAATTCGCGGTTGGTTTGCCACTCTTCTGTGTGGTGGAACGTATGAAGCTTGGGTGTGCACTTGTGTATGCTCGCGCTGAAAGTTATTATGCCTATTATGCCGCTGAGGGTTTTCGAAATAAGCCTCGCGGGGTGCCCGAGCATGGTGAGTTGAACCATGTTTGCCATGTCGCTCTTCATACTTTCGTATGAGGCGAAGGCATTCATGAATTGTAGCAGGGTGTCGAACCTCAAGAAAATCTTGTAAAAATGGGTCGAGCTGCTGCAATAGGGTATCCAACATGTCGACATGACTGGCATGTGGATCCCATAAGTTACATAAGCGTGTTGTTTCCAACGCAAATGCAACAGGGCTATCGTTGGGTCCTTGCTGACGAGAAAAAAGTTGTTGTGCAAGGCTAGCTCGACTGAGGCCGAAAGGAAAGACCTCCAAAAATTCTGCACGGAAATTCTCATAATGAGAATCCGGGTTCGACACTCTCCACTGCCGATACCAGGTCTTAGCGGTATCTTTCAAGCAAGTTCCTGCGATTTGTACTTTGCAGTCTTCAGGAATATTGTATAGATCAAAATGATCTTCCAAATCTTCGAGGAATTTTAAGGATCCCTCAAAACCATTGAAAAGAATTGTTCCTGCATGCGGCACGAAATGGGCAAGCATTCTGCTTCGCTGAGAGGATTGAACTCCCTCAGGTACGACCCGCGACTCAGAGTAATAGGAAGCTGGTGCATTACGAAATTGTGAAGAATGCCTGGGTACGTGTAGATCATTCATATCAAAGTGAGACCCACAGGATTCTTGCAAATTGTCAAAAAAAACACCATCACCATCGAAACTTGCCTTAGGGTGGAAAATTGAAGTTGTCTCAGGTAAGGAAGACATGGGTAATAATTGTCAAGATCTCGTGTTCGAGAAAAGTTCGGGCGCCAATTATAATGAATTTAACTTCTGCTACTTTGCTAATTATAGTGAATATAGCTTTCACTAATATTATAATGAATTCAATGCTTGTACTAAGCTAAGTATAATGCTTTATAATGCTTCTGCTACTGAATTATGATGAATTCAGCTTCTTGTAAACTAATGGTTGTTGTGTTATTAATTATAAATAAACTTTCCTGCTAGTAGTGTAGTAATAATAATGAACAAACTTATAACTGGTAGTAATGTTGTAGTAGTAATTAAGATGAATAAAGTCTTATGCTGGTTGTTACTAATAACACTAAATGAAATAAACCTAACAGCCAGACAGAGGTCTGACAGTACTATGAACTGAGAAAGACGTACTTACTTAAAACTCTTTATTATGAACTTCTACTGGTATCATCACACACACTTCACACACAGCTACTCAAATAACACGTAGCTCCTTGCCCATGAACGAAGCTCTAGTCACATAAACAACAGCTCTCTGACACATAAACATAAACAAACGCTCTCCCTATACAACAACAAACGCTCTCCTTAGGTATCGTTGAACGCGCCTATTTATACTGGCTACCACCACGTCATGACTTACACTCATTGCCAGATCTCATTCAGCGGGTGAAATAACATCTCGTTCAGTAAGAAGATAATTTACATAGAAAAATAAAATAACCAGAGATAGTAAAATCAAAAGGAAAGTGAATATAGAGTATACGTTACACCTCGACGGCTGTGGATCCCTTGTTAAACTCGTAAAGAAGCAGATGTCGGAAATGTTCATTCCTCTCTACTCGACACTCCATACTTCCGGGCCTGAAAACCAAAAAACTATTAGTCACAATAACACAACGCAATATGAATTGATAACAAAGAACAGTACACCAATTATGTAAGAAATAGTAACACTCAACTAGTGTTCCGATTTATTGGCATAGGAAATATACACATAAGCGTTTCCAAGCTTTAGCACATCAACCAGATAGCTTTTTCAAGGAAGTTAGGCAGAAACTGCTAATAAATGTAATCTAAAATCTAACTTTCTTGAAAAAGCCATCTGGTTGATGTGCTAAAGCTTGGAAACGCTTATGTGTATATTTCCTATGCCAATAAATCGGATCACTAATATAGTGTTACTATTTCCAACGCGATATGATTTAAATACTCGATATTTTACCATCTGCACCCTCACTGCTGATCTGTTTATTAGGTACACCTAAACTTGTCACATAAATGGCTTCCTCCAAAAGGTAAGACGGTACATAAATAATGCAGACCGGCTGGTTGAGCACCACTTCGAGTTCAATTGATGGTCGGAATGCGCAAAATGAGTGATTGTAGCCACTTTGAACATGGCGTGATAGTCCGCGCCAGTTTGAGCAACTCCCAAGCAAAGGTCCTCCTGGGTTTTTGAAAAGGTTTACCGTGAACGTTTTGACACGCAAAACAATTTCCAGATCGGTAATCCTATGGACGAAATCAACTGTTGGATCAGCGGGGTTAAAAGAAACTCGAAACGTAGTCATCTGATGTTATGTCCCATTCATATCATGGTCTGATCAAGGAGGCTCTGTTCTGATCAAGGATCATCAGTTTGATTTCTTATTGCATATATTGCTTTCTCAACACATTTGTCTGCAGTTCATTAATAACACTGCGGAATGGTATGCATTCTTTCAATGGGCTTAAATGTTTTTACTAGTACTGTAGTTGTTAAAGAGTCTGCTGCAAACTTGTCGAAACAAAGTACTAGAAACTGTATAATTGTGAAATTTGTGGAATCCCGATTATTAGATTTTTTGATGCTATGCATCTTTCCCGATAGCAACCAAATTAATCCCTTGAAAAGCATTTCGATGTAACGGAAATGGGTAGCGGAAATAATGGTGTCTCTTGACAGACAAGGGCTTGATTCGTACCTAATTGGCTGCCCGGCGCTGACCAATTCCGTGGTCGTCTCAAATACACGCGATGACGCTTGATGGACACCTGGCTGCGAAAGCGTTTTACGTCTGTCTAGAATTTTTTTATGCTATGCATCTCTTCCAATAGCAGCAACGTAAATCATTGTTCATATATAATTTTTGAATAGAGTCCCATGAAGGGACGCAACAATGGTTAATTTCAGTGTTACTCAACAATATGTTTTACTAAACTATCGCCAAGCGTTATTTCATCACGTTTTACGTAAATAGTAGTAATATATCAATTGCAATCTGCGTAAATCAAGAGAACCTGATGCTAAATGTGATAAAAGCCATTACAAGAATGCATTTTTTTTGCTTTGAAGACTGCGCGTCGCAGCTAAAGTTGTCTTTCTCTCGACCCCCCAACCCCTAGAGATGTTGTTACCTTCCATTGACGAGAGCTTTAAAATGACATATAACCTGTAGATATCCTAGACCAAAAATTATCAATAGCTCTCACTAACACACTTGCGATTGAGGTTTTCATTTTCTGTTTTGAGGTCACAGTTTAACTTGTGCATGCGCAGATAGATTTTCGTAGCTACCTCACATTTCGTCGATGTTAGGGTCGTTTCTTACGATCGTTTAAATCTGAATATCAAAGAAAAATAATAATATTCAAAATAGTATATCTGTACTAGTAATTAGAATTTCTTGGCGTAGAATAGAAATCAAAGTTTCCAAGCTTTTGCACAATAACCAGATGTTTTTTTCCAGAAAGGTAGGCACTAAACTGAATAATAGAACAGAATTACCTCGTCGTCTCAAACACACGGTAACGACGCTTGTTACTACGGAAACTAGGAGTTTTTGATGCTATGTTGTACTATTTTGAGTATAGTTGGTGCACAGTTCCTGTTTATTCATTAATAACAATATTGTTTCTGGAAAACTAAATGGTCGAAATACTTACTATTGCCGCTGCCATGGTTTAGTAAACATCTAATTTCATGAGTCACATATCTTCTTTTATTAGTTTCACGATAATAACATTCATTAATCCACCTACCTAAATGCCGCTTAATGTTAGAAAAAAACCTTATTGTTATGTGTTATGTTTTAATTCCACTTACTATGTACCGTACTGAGGATCGGTACGGACGTGTGTGACGCCAATAAATGCAATGTGTTGCACGCAAATAAATGTATACTTTTGAAATGCGCCTTTTATTTCACACCCTCAAATATTGTCATACGAAAGATGTATAGCATAGAGTATCTACAAAGAGTACCAGGGTACTTTCTCGATTTTTTTTTCTTTCTTTTGTGGGAAAACAATACCAACATAGATTACATGAAATTTTTCAATCAAATAAACACATATGCTGAAATCTTTCCCTCACAAAATTGATTTTCCGTAGCAGATTTTTAGAAACGGAGAAAAGTTCCGAAGAAAAGAATGCCTTTGCGGTTTTAGAGGGGAGAAATATGTTTCCCTTAAGATACATGTAGATTTGCAGGGTGTTCTGCATATTGAGCAGAAGCAATTGCAGAAAGATAAAGAGAAGAATTTTTTCAACCTAATTTCTAAAATTGTCAACATATTTGCAAAAGAAAATTGCTGATTACGAGCGCTAGGAGCACAAATGGGCGTTGCGAAAAGTTACAGTCTCCCCGGTGGGGTTCTACGTCAATTCGTCGCGTGCGTCAATTCGTCGACTGCGTCAATTCGTCGACTGCGACGATTCATCGCGCGTCAATTCGTCGCCTACGTCAATTCGTCGCGCGTCAATTCGTCGACTGCGTCAATTCGTCGCGCGTTAATTCGTCGCGCGTCAATTCGTCGACTGCGTCAATTCGTCGCGGACAAATTCGTCGACTACGTCAATTCGTCGCGTTTACAGATTTTGGTTACATACAAAACGAATGCAGGAAAACGTACGATTTCGAACGTCTTGCTCCCTGATCAAATTTATAAAGTTTGGACACGCAGACAGGATAGGAATATTAAGTTTTTCTTTGGCACTAAAAATATTAGACGGTAGACGGTTTTTGGAACGGGGCAGGGCCCGGTTGGTCAGAGGCCCCCATATACAAAATTTTCGTAAAATCTACAGTTTTCAATTCAGAACCACCAAATCTGGTATACTATCTCGTGGTACTCTAACTTAGACGCTCGAAGATTTTTTGAAGGGGTTGCAGCCTGGGGGTAAGGGCCCCCCTCATATAAAAATTCACAAAATCTAAAGTTTTCAATTTAGAACCAACAAATTTGGTATACTATCTCATGGTACTCTAACTTAGACGCTAGACGGTTTTTGGAAGGGGTTGGAGCCCGGGGGTAAGAAACCCCCCCCCATAAAAATGCCGCGTAAATTCTACAGTTTTCAATTTAGAACCACCAAATTTGGTATACTATCTCATGGTATTTTAACTTAGACGGTCGACGGTTTTTGGGACGGGCCCCCCCAATAAAAATGCCGCGTAAAATCTACAGTTTTCAATTTAGAACCACCAAATTTAGTATACTATCTCATGGTACTTTAACTTAGACGGTCGACGGTTTTTGGGACGGGTCAAGGCCCTGGGGGTCGGAGCCCCTCCCCCGCACACACACACAGACATACAACATTTTCTTAAAAACTACAGTTTTCATTTCAGAACCACCAAATTTGGTATCATGAAACTCTAAGATAGACGCTAGACGTTTTTTGGAAGGGGTGGAACCCCGGGGTTAGAGCCCCTCCCCTCCTCGTAAAAATTTCGTAAAATCTACAGTTTTCAATTTAGGACAACCAGATTTGGTATACTACATATGGTTATCTAACTTTGACGGTAGACGGTTTTTGGAAGGGGTCGGGGCCCGGGTCAAGGTAGCCCCGTGCAAAATTTTCGTGAAAAGTTTCGTTTTTTACTCTTAAGAATACCCTATTTACGTTCTAAGGCGCTCTTTGGCCCTTTCAGGGCCTTGCACCATAAACCATCAACCAACCAACCAACTAACCAACCAACCAACTAACCAACCTACGGTCTAAGTTAGGGACTGTAGATAACAATAAAGTGCAAAAATATGCGTTTAATGGTGTATTAAAAACACAAATCTATATAGTTTAGCTTTCACTACCAACGAACGGCTTATCAGAAAGAAATATAATGTAATGTAAACAGAGAGTTCCAGATATTCAAAATTCAAAACGGTAAGAAAAAGAAAAAGATGATCAATGCCAATGTGAAGTCGTATGCATGCGACATCACATAGGTACATTGCATTTCTGTGTCGCGGGATTCACAGAAGCACACGGCAGATGTACGGCAATTCTATAGATGTCTCCTAGAAGGTAAGTATTCCCATTCCTTTTTCTTTCTTTTTTGTTTCGCAAAATTAAATTAACTAAATCAAAAAATTAAAAATAAGTTTACTGGAAAATTGCAGGAATATCTTTTTTATTCATTAACTTTCACCCGCTGAACTTGGTGATTCCACAAATAGTAATATGTAACTGGCAAATAACTGGTATCCCTGCTAGTACAAATTATATTAATGATTTATTTGCGTCCAGTTCAATCTAGTATGTCCATAAGAGCGTTTGGGGTCGTATGAAAAATACATTTCAACGTGTGCCGCTACGGCGGCGGAGTGATCTAGGCGCTGGCTTCTGACCACTTGTCGAGAAGGATCCTGGTTCAAATCCCGGTGAATCATGGACGTTGTACTTGACTTCTGGCACTGGCTGCCCCCTTCCCAGGAACCAGTGGCCCAAAATTGGGAATGTCCGACTGCTCATAGCCCACTGAATTGATCACAGTGGTCGTTAACCCCCCACCCCCAAAGATTGGGACGTGTCCATTGCTATTTGTTGTGGACCGTACAAAAAGTATGTTTTTGATATCAAGGTGTCCACTTCCATATAGGCTGGCCATAAAATGTTAGGGGACCGTACAAAATTGCACTTTTGTTTTCACCTTGTCAGCGCTTCGGTATATGGTTGAAGTATACGTATATATAGTTGGGCCATTTTAGCACGTAGTTTGGTTTATATAAAAAATCAAGATAATGTTACATTTTTACTCAGCTACAACACATTAATCCCAAAGGCTATTTGTTGAAACCTTTAATCCGCCGTGCTAATATTCACAACGTTAACATAACATGTCAAGTTATTAATGTTGCAGTTTTACCCTGTCACAAAACTTTAGTTACAAGACCTTAGGCGTAAACTTTTTTTAGGAATTTTTAGTCCGACGTTTTCATAAGGTTTCGATAACATGCCAAGGTTATGGTACTGCGTTTTGACTGAAGCACAAAAATTAATAAACAGGCCTTAAGCCATTTTAATAGTTTTCAATCAACCGTGCTCATATACATAAAATTTTCAGAGAAAGTCAAGTTTACTGTGTTGCGCATTTACTCGAGTACAAAACTATAAACAGCCATTAACTTTCACCCGCTGAACTTGGTGATTCCTCAATTCATCCATTAACAAGTCTTTTAAGTGATTGTATGCTATGGTCATATTGATAATGTTTGATGACAAGTCAGGTTAATGATGTTGCACTTATTAAAGACTTAAAAAGGTGTAGAGGCTAGTAATTATTATTTGAAGTCTAAGTAAAAGCTCATTTTTAACTTGACTCGTCATGAAATCCTTGTGAATATGGCATTTATTTTATTTTGTACATTTTACAAAGCGTATGCATTTTTTTTGGCATTTGTTTTACTTTGTGTTGTACTTGTTACATAGCGTTTCGCATTTTTGTAATGCTTGTGACTTGTGATTGCATTTTGAATTTTTATTTGTTTCACATTTTGGATTGCATTTTGAATTTTTATATGTTTCACATTTTGGATTACCTTTTCACATTTTATGTTTTTGACATGCTATTTTGAAAATTTTGACTGTTTTAATTTTGCGTTGTGTTTTACATTCTTGCATCTTCGGCGGAATTACATTCTTGAAAAATTCAAATACAAGTTAGTAAAAGGTATAATTCAATTAGTGAGAAATACCAGCACATTTTAGTAAAGGGTAGAATTATATGAAATTCCTCTTAAAATGTCCAGCACGTTAACATTGTCTCTGTGCACCAAAGAAGTTCGAATTCCTTTTTATGTTGCCAGCGTTTCTCTTCTGGGTGGATTTGTTGGAATCTGTGCTATCACTCTTTCGATTTTAGCCATAGTTGTTCTCTGCTCTTTCGCAATTTCACTGATTATTTCGTACAGTCACAGTTTTTTCTCTCCCAGAATTGTATTCCAGCGTCTGTCTAATCTTTCAAGTTCGTTTTGTGTTCTGGGAAAGCCAAATAAATTGTTTTCACTAACTGACCAAATTGTTGGCGGGAACAGCGGAGGGCTTCTGCTTGGATTGTTTCTTCTGCTTCCACGAAATTTTCCAAGAACATAATTTTCCTCAAACCACTGAAATACAGAATCTGCATATTCTAGTAAAATTGATTTCACTTCTTCAAAAGCAGCTGAAATGTCATCAGATGAAAAAAATGCGAGTGCTTGCAAATGTCTGACTTTGAGAGCAAACTCACTGTTTTCCTTATATTCCAAGGCTATCCAGAGGATGGATATTCCTCAGCACATTTTTTTCCGAGATGAAACCAACAACATTTGTGTGTGCTGCTTCCAAATTCCTTTTTAGCAGCATTATAACGGTAGCTATTTCAAAATCTATTATTATGCGTATATTGTGGTGCAAGCTGAATAACATAGTCTGATGCATAGTCTTGTAAATCCTACAAAAATACTTTATAATAGTATTATATTATTTATACTTGCTGGAAAGTAACCCATAAACTAGTGGGACAAGTCTGTGCATCTCTGGATTCGTTTCAACCATAGCATGAATGGAGCATAATTGCCTAAAAAGGGTTGGACAAGTTTCAAATGTCCCATCCATAATCCAGAGGGGTGCTTCTTTAAACTTTCGTAAATTATTCTCTGTTAAAAATAAAATAATTCTTTGATGTCCAAATGCGCTATCTCTGCCAACAAATTTTGCACCATCTTCTCCTGTAAATTTATTGGGGCATCGATCCGTTCTGAAGTCGTAGGCTCCGCAGGCATGTCTTGGCATGTCTTCTCTTTTTTACAACTTGCCTTAGTGCATCCATATTAGGCATGTAAGCTGCATTTACTGTAGCCATTGACGTTGTCACGGTTTGAATAATTTGTGCAGGGGCTTCGTCCGTATTTCTCGCTTGTTCTTTTATTTGCGCTCTTGCAACAGCAGCATCACTATTCTCCGGTCTTGGAGCATGATTATGTGGTTTCTCATTGCGCATCCTGTGTTCATCTCCAATAAGAATAGTACTAGCAAAACCAGTACAATTTCCATAATTTCTTTCAATACAGTGACAATACCGTAAATCACCACGCACTCTGTTATGGCAAAATAAATACCCTTTCCATTTCAGCAAATCATTTTCTTTTTGTGAGTTAACTATTTATGTTGCATTCTTCATCTGCTTAGTGCCTTCGGAAAACAATGCACTTTCTCTTTCCAAAATATTTAGAATGATATATTTCCACTATTATCACTTGACAACGCACAACAAAGGTTTCAACAAGCACGTTCTCTGTTCTCCAGTCAACTACGAACTGCCGCCCAGGTGGCGCAGTGGTCTAAGCGATGGCCTCTGATCATTCGTTCGAACGGGGTCCGGGTTCGAATCCCGTGAGGCATGGATGTTGTGTTTGTCTTACGGCACTGGCTCTCTCCCTTCCCTGGAACCAGTGACCCTAAATTAGGGACGGGCGACTGCTTATAGCCCATTGAGTTGCTCACGGTGGTCGTTAAACCTCCAATCAAAAAAAAAAAAAAAACAGCTACGAACTAATGAGCAACCATTCAATAAAACACTCAGAATACAGACAATCACGTGAAGCTTGTTCCTCCAGTTAGGGTTTAAGCGAAGTTCAAGATTTTCGTACCTGCGGTCACAAGAAGTGGTTAATTTTAAGGATCGGCATCTTATCTTTTGTTTTTCCAAAACGCAGAGGTATATGTATTTTACAGATGGGACGCTCTAGGCGGGGGATCAACAGATGCGAAGAACCCGGGAGCCAGGTTCCTGAGGCGGCAGCAGGCGCGGACTGGGCAGCTGTACTCTGGGCCGGTAGGCGTCATGCTAATTCTCAAAAATAAATTCACATTTTTTGTGTTGCACCATGCGTATGAAAGAAAATTGTTATACTGAAAAGACAATTTGTTTACCCCGTAACATATTAAACGAAACCTACGTCCCTACGTCCCTACGTGCCAAATGATCTGTAAGCCAAACACAGTTTTTCATGCAACACCTTCCCCCGACTTTCTAAGTTCAGATCTGTCTCGTTCGACTTATTTCCTGTATCGCCCCTCTCTTTCGCTAATTGCAGTTAATTGCCGTGAAATTGGTGTTTTACGTTGGCGTGTATTGCCGCCTGTCCTGAAGACTATAGTGAAAGCGGTGAACCCCAGGGGAAAAGTATTCCATCAAAAGCAACAGATATCCAATGCGAGAGCAAAACTTTGTTCGTTGGCATTACATCCAAGCAACTTAGGCGAAGTAGGAAGTGTGTTTTTCTACTGCGACACCAGAAGATTGTCGCGAATGCTCAGGAAATTACGATACAGATGTGTCCTTAAGACTTCTCTTTTAAGACGTCCAAAGGCCGGCACTAGGGGATGGGGAGGAATACAGTGCGGATGCTTTTTTTTTGTTGCAGTTAGAAATTCTTAAGCTCATTCTTCCTTAAAACTTTGCCTGGTTACCAGTAAGTACTGTCTCATGCCTCAACCATGGCACAGATTTGTTGTTTTTGTTTTCATTATTTGAGTTAACAGCGGGAAAATATCTGAACTGCGTTGTTTCAGTTGGAAATATTTTTTACTTCAGCAACAGGGCTTCACGTATAATTGCAAAATACTTCGATAGAATAAACATACCTTACATAAAGAGTTTACATGAGAAAATAGATTAATAATAAGGAAAATATTCTAAAACCAAAAAAAGAAATTGCGGAACCGAAAAAGCTAGGTAGAGGAAACAAAAGGCTCTAAGAAAACGTTCATATTTAAAGAAACCTGTAGTCGCTTAATGAGTAAGTGGTATAACTCAATACAAAATCATGTGCTGTATTTGAAAAAAAAATTAGAAGCAAGTAGGCATCGTGACTGTCCACAGTTTCCCCTTTTCATCCTGTCGACATTACAACCACCACAGAAAAGAAAAGAACAAAAACATAACAAAAACACCCATACAAAGTAAAATGCCCAAAACATAAAAAGAAGTACCCACACAAAATGAAATGCCCAAAACATTAAAAAAACTGCAACCACATGAAACAAAATACCCAAAACATGGTAAGAAATTCTGTTTAAAGCACAATGAAGGTATACGATAGGAGAAATATATGTTTTTAAAACTTACTACAAGTGTCAAAACTGAAATAAAAAGAAAGAAAAAAGAAATATTCCAAATTTCATTGTTACTTTAGATATTTTGACCTGTTGACATTTCGTAAATTGTACTTGTACTCGGTCAAAAATATTACTTACAAGGACACTTTAGTAACTTTTAATAGCTGTGGTCGTATTTATAAGGTTTGCATAACAAATCAAGTTAATAATGTGGCGCTTTCACTTACCGTCTCCCGCTAAGTTAGAGTTTCATGACACAAAATTTGGTGGTTCTGAATTGAAAAATAAAGATTTTAAGAAAATTTTGTATGTTTTGGGGGGGGGGGGTCTTAGCCCCGGGCCTTGATCCGTTCCAAAAAACCTTCTACCGTCTAAGTTAGAGTACCATGAGATAAAATACAAAATTTGGTGGTTCTAAATTGAAAACTATAGATTTTACGAAAGTTTGTGTGTAGGGGGGTAACCACCCTTTACCCGACCCGTTCTGAAAACCGTCTACCGTTTAATTTAGAACACCATTATATAGTATACCAAATTTGGTAGCTCTAAATTGAAAACTTTAGTTTTTACGAAAAATATTTATGGGCGGAGGGACTCTGACCCCGCGCCCGACCCGTTCCAAAAACCGTCTACCGTCTAAGTTAGAGTACCATGAGAGATAATGCCAAATTCGGTGGTTCTAAATTGAAAACTGTAGATTTTACGCGGCTTTTTTATGGGGAAGGGCTTTACCCCGGGCTCCAACTCCTTCCAAAAACGGTCTACTGTCTAAGTTAGAGTACCATGAGATAGTATACCAAATTTGGTGGTTCTAAATTGAAAACTGTAGGTTTTACGAAAAAGTTTTTATTCGAGGGGGGGGGGGGGTTGGTCTGATCCTCCGGGCTCCAACCCATTTCAAAACCCGTCGGGCGTCTAAGTTAGAGTATCATGAGATAGTATACCAGATTTGGTGGTTCTGAATTGAAAACTGTAGTTTTTAAGAAAATTTTGTATGTGGGGGCTCTGACCCCCGGGCCTTGATCCCTTCCAAAAACGGTCTACTGTCTAAGTTAGTGTACCATGAGATAGTATACCAAATTTGGTGGTTCTAAATTGAAAACTGTAGATTTTACAAAAAAAAATTATTCGGAGGGGTCTGGCCCCGCGGTCTCCAACCCCTTCCAAAAACCGTCTAGCGTCTAAGTTAGAGTCCCATGAGATAGTATACCAGATTAGGTGGTTCTGAATATAAAACTGTAGTTTTTAAGAAAATTTTGTATGTGGGGGCTCTGACCCACCGGGCCTTGACCCGTTCCAAAAACGGTCTGCCGTCTAAGTTAGAGTACTATGAGATAGTATACCAAATTTGGTGGTTCTAAGATGAAAACTGTCGATTTTACGAAATTTTTATGAGGGGGGGGGTTGACCCCCGGGCTGCAACCCCTCCAAAAAAACCGTCTAGCGTCTAAGTTAGTGTACCATGAGATAGTATACCAAATTTGGTGGTTCTAAATTGAAAACTGCAGATTTTACAAAAAAAAATTATTCGGAGATGGGTCTGACCCCCCGGTCTCCAACCCCTTCCAAAAACCGTCTAGCGTCTAAGTTAGAGTACCATGAGATAGTATACCAGATTTGATGGTTCTGAATTGAAAACTGTAGTTTTTTAAAAAAATTCGTATGGGGGGGCTCTGACCCCGGGCCTTGACCCGTTCCAAAAACGGTCTGCCGACTAAGTTAGAGTACCATAAGATAGTATACCAAATTTGGTGGTTCTAAGATAAAAACTGTAGATTTTACGAAATATTTTATGAAGGGGGGCCCGACCCCGCGGGCTCCAACCCCTTCCAAAAACCGTCTAGCGTCTAAGTTAGAGTACCATGAGATAGTATACCAAATTTGGTGGTTCTAAATTGAAAACTGTAGTATTTACGAAAAAGTTTTTATTCGGGGGTGGGGGTTCTGACCCCCGGGCCCCAACCCCTTCCAAAAACCGTCTAGCGTCTAAGTTAGAGTACCATGAGATAGTATACCAGATTTGGTGGTTCTGAATTGAAAACTGTAGTTTTTAAAGAAATTTTGTATGTGGGGGCTCTGACCCCGGGCCTTGATCCGTTCCAAAAACGGTCTACTGTCTAAGTTAGAGTACCATGAGATAGCATACCAGATTTGGTGGTTCTGAATTGAAACTGTAGATTTTACGAAAATTTTGTATATGGGGGCCTCTGACCAACCGGGCCCTGCCCCGTTCCAAAAACCGTTTACCGTCTAATATTTTTAGTGCCAAAGAAAATCGTAATATTCCTATCCTGTCTGCGTGTCCAAACTTTATAAATTTGATCAGGGAGCAAGACGTTCGAAATCCTACGTTTTCCTGCATTCGTTTTGTATGTAACCAAAATCTGTAAACGCGACGAATTGACGTAGTCGACGAATTTGTCCGCGACGAATTGACGCGTCGACGAATTTGACGCGCGACGAATTGACGCGCGACGAATTGACGCGCAACGAATTGTCGTAGTCGACGAATTGACGCGCGACGAATTGACGCGCAACGAATTGTCGTAGTCGACGAATTGACGCGCGACGAATTGACGCGCGACGAATTGACGCAGGCGACGAATTGACGTAGTCGACGAATTGACGCACGCGACGAATTGACGTGACACCCCGGTGGCACAGTGGCCTAGGAGCTGGCTTACGATAATTCGTCAAAGAAGGATCCGGGTTTTAATCCCGTGAGGCATGGATGTTGTGTTTGTCTTACGGTGCAGGTTCTTTCCCTTCCCTGGAACCATTGGGCCTACATTATTGACGGGCGACTGTTACAGCCTTATTGAGTTGCTCACGGTGGTCGTTAAACCTTTAATCAGAAAATACAATCACATTATTCGGAAAATGTTCCTTAAAGCGGAAGATATCCAAAGTGAAATGCATTCTTTACTTCGAACAATCTGTATCAGAAATATAAAGAAAAATGTAAATATGCGTTAACGCTCTTAAGTTGTAGAACCGTTCGCTATGAAAAAGTACAAAATACATGCAAAATGCTGTCCACAGGGGAAGCTATTGGATGAGAAAAGAAAATTTGAAGTAGGACATTTACAAGCTGATATATGCATGTGTGGCTTTTTCTTGAAAAAGGAGTTCAAGATGAAAAATCCTTCTGCCTCTGCAAACTCAACGAGAGTATTTCCACGCTGGTTTCTGTTGCCGTGACCGAATTTACCTACTGAAGTTTCATTCTGTTGCCGTTGCCCTATTTTTGCATTGAAATCTCCCATAATTATCTTCAAGTGCTGCTTACCTTTATTATTTAGATGACGAATTTCCCTCATAAAATTCTTCAATTTCTTCTTCAGGATGACTTGTGGTGGGTGCATAAGTTTGAATAATCTGAGCCTGGTATCTTCTCGATAGTTGGATAACGAGTCGTGCAGCTCTGTCAGAGGAACTTTCAACTTCTACCACTTTATCCTTCAGTTTCTTGTTTATTATAAATCCAACACCACTAGTTCTGCCAGTATCTGTCCCACGATAATAGAAGAGATGTCCACTTTTCAGTTCAATGAGATCTTCTCTTTCTCCTTACCTCACTTAGCCCGACGATGTCCCACTTGATTCTTTAGAAGTTCCTCTTCCAATTCAAGAAGCCTTGAATCAGAAGATAGGGAGCGTCCGTTATAGGTAGCCAAGGTCAGCATCAAATGGCAGCCTAGTCCGGTCCTCCGGGGATTCTTAGCACCCTCTGCCTTCATGTCGCACTGGCCGCTGCCTTGGCCAGGTACATTCCAGCTGCCGGAGACTGAGGGCCAAGATTTAAGTTGTAGAGTCATTTTGGAGGTGTTTGGGCCATAACTCACCACGCTGGCCAAGCGGGTTGGTGAGTGTGGGATAGCATTTCCTCTGATCCCGATGGTATAGTTATACCGCTATTGGCGGTCGTCAGAGCCCCTTTAGTGGGAACAGGATGCACCACGAGAAGGCGGGGTTGACATTTGTCAAGGAGAGGCTGTGATGTTACGCATCACCTGACCTTACATGACCATCACCTGACCTTACATGGAGACATCCAATTGGAACGACAAGTGAAATTGATTTTATTATGTGTAACAAAAAATTCGTCATCGAAGACTGCAGTGTGCTGAACAAGTTCAACACAGGTAGTGACCATAGATTGGTGAGATGTAAGATGCACCTCAACACTAAACTGGAACGTGGCAAGCTCATAAGACAAACAAAATGTATTGACATAACCAACCTTAAAAACACCATAATACTTTCAAGTTGGAACTGAAAAACAGATTCTCTGCTTTAGAAAGCCTAACATCGGAAGAAGTGGATATTTCGGAAGTTAACAGAAAAGTAACCAAAGCTCTAATGGAAACAGCAACAAAATTAGCTGGGTCTAAGAACAAGTTGCATGTGAACAAATTATCAGGAAAACCAAAATGTTGATGCAAAAAAAAGAAGAGAGATGAGGACAACTAAAGAAGATGTGACTTCCAAAGTGGAATATATAGAGCTATGCAAGACAACACGAAAAAGTATCACTGAAGACGTAAGGAAATTCAACTGTGAGCTAGTGAGGAAAGCAATTGAAAACAACCAAAGCCTTAAGATAACAAAGGGACATCTCAGTAAGGGAAGAAAACAGATTATGGCTCTGAGAAAAGAAGATGGTTCTATAACAAGAAATAGAGGCGAAATTTTGACAAGAGTGAAAGATTTCTACTCCAAATTATATGAAAAGGATGATACATGTACTCCAGACATCATGAAAGGTACCAGAGTTCTTCCAGTCCTCCCAGCAGAAGTTGCTCATGCAATCAAGAACATGAAGCGGGGGAAAGCTCCAGGAGAAGATGGAATTACTATAGACATCATACATGAAGCAAGTGGAGAAATCGAAACAGTACTCGCCCAGATTTTCACTGATGCCTTAATGAAGGAAAGATTCCTGAGGATTGGAACAATGCTACAATGATCCTGCTACATAAAAAAGGTGACATTGAGGATCTCAGGAACTACAGACCTATCAGCCTCCTATCAGTGGTTTATAAAATCTTCACTAAAGTTCTTTCACACCGCTTGAAGGTAACACTGTACATGGCTCAACCGAGAGAACAAGCTGGATTCAGGAGTGGCTACAACACAATAGATCATATCCACGTACTGAGAGAACTAATTGAAAGAGCGAGGGAATATGAACTTCCATTGTGCATGGCTTTTATCGATTATGAAAAAGCCTTTGATTCAGTGAAACCATCAGCAGTTACCACGGCTCTGAAATCCTGCGGTATTCAAGATGCATACATTAATATTATTAATAACATCTATGAAAATGCAAGTGCAAAGATTCGGCTGTTTGAAAATACAACACACATAAAAATTGGAAAGGGAGTGAGACAAGGTGACACCATATCTCCGAAGCTCTTTAATGCCACATTGGAAAATGTCTTTCAATCACTGAACTGGGAAAACAAAGGGATAAAGATTAATGGAGATTATCTAACCCACCTTCGTTTTGCTGATGACGTAGTCATTTTTGCAACTACCCCATCAGAGCTGCAGAGTATGATCCAGGAACTTGCTGACAAGAGTAAAGAAGTGGGATTAAAAATGAACTTTCAGAAGACAAAAGTGATGTTCAATGCTTTTACAAGAAATGAAGATTTATCGATTGATGGAGAAAACTGGAGATAACAGATACGTATGTTTATCTTGGACAGCAGATATCAAGTGAGGGTCACATTGATGAAGAAATTAATCGGCGTACAAAACTTGCCTGGAGAGCTTTTTGGAAGAAACAGCATAATTTTCAAGAGCAATATGCCATTATGTCTTAAAAGAAAAGTGTTTGATCAATGCATCCTTCCAGTGCTTACGTATGGTGCAGAGACGTGGACCTTAACTAAAAGAGACATACAAAGGCTGCAGACAACTCAAAGTAGCATGGAGAGGTGCATGCTTGGTATAACAAGGAGAGATAAGAAGAGAAACTCGTGGATCCGAAAAATGACGAGAGTGGAAGACATCATGATCAAGGTTAAATCCCTGAAATGGCAATGGGCTGGACATACTGCCAGAAGGACAGACCATCGATGGACAGCCGAAATTTTAGATTGGATTCCAAGGGACAGGAAAAGACCCAGAAAAAGACCACATGGGAGATGGGTGGATGAAATTCGTAAATATGCGGGAGTGACATGGAGGAGACTGGCACAAGACAGACCGTTGTGGAGGAAACTTGGGGAGACCTTCGTCCAGCAGTGGATTGATAATGGTTGACAATGATGATGATGATGATATGCATGTATAGTCTCCTAGAGGGAAAACTCTACATTATTTAAAGTGAAAATGTTATGTTTATCGTAGCGGTTGGCACACAGTACAAGAAATAGCTTTTCAATCTAATTTTTGGAAGAGGAGAAACATTGGCAAATACGCCATCTAACGTCAGACGTGTTATTTATGTAAAATTTTAAAATATATGCAAAACGTTATTATCAGTAAAAGGTGTTCGATGTAGAAATAATTTTAACACGCCTTTCAGAAGCAGATATGTCGAGAAAATTATTATTTACGCTTCGTTTTTAGCAGTAAGATTGTATGTTATTTTGGGCAGCCAATATGCATAAAATATTTCACATAGTGAGCAGCGTCTGATCGAAAATGGAATTTCTCCAATAGGATTCTTAAGATGTGCAGATATGGTGCCAAATATGCGTATTAGTTTTAATGTGTTTTTGTGTGACGTATACCGCTAATTTACATATTCGACATTCCCCCACGTTGTTCTCATGTGACCGTAACTGGTCCATAGTATAAAATGGGACACAGAAGTTCGCCCAATAGTCAAACGCACTTGCACATCTGTAGGTGAAAGATGGCAAGCGATACTTCATTTATTCGACACTGCACTCGTTACTAATTTCATCCAGGAAAAAATTATTCAAAAATATGTGCATCAATCTGTTCTGTTCTGTTCTGGGGGAGAATATTGTATCGAAAAGCACGTGTGATTTTCGGTTTAGACGGTTTAAAGCAGGTGATTCTGATGTTAGCGATCGAGAACGTAATGGCGTCCAGCAGAAGGTGGCGCATCAGCAACTGCAAGCATTGCTGGTTGAAGATTCTTCTCAAACGCAAAACAAACTAGCTGAACAACTGGGGGTAACTCAACAAACCATTTCCAATTGTATACGCGCAATGGAAAATTTTCAGAAGGGAAGTAAATGGCTGCCGCATGGCCTGAGCCAGCGGAACAAGGATGAGCGTATCTGAAGTGTTTGAATCTGTTGAATAAACAACACAGAAAGTCTTTCCTGTGAAAACTCCTGACGGGTGATGAAAAGTGGATATGGTTCGACAATCCCAAATGCAAAAAACACTGGGTACAACCCCTAGGAAGGAACGGCTTCACACCGAAACGCAATTTTCACTCCTGGAAAGTTATGCTGTGCATCTTTTGGGATATGAAGGGTCATTATGAACTATGTCTCTATAATGAACTATTGGAATAGGGTCAAACTGCTACTGCTGATCGCTACAAGCAACAATTGCTGCGATTGAACCAGGAAATCTTTCGGAAACGTCCATTCACAGGCAAAGGATTACGTCCCGTGAAATTACTGCATGACAACGCTAGGCCGCATGTTGCGAAATCTGTCAAGGATACATTATTGACGCTTGGCTGGGAAGTTTCGTAGCATCTGCCGTATAGTCCCGATATAGCCCTTTCAGACTATCATTTGTTCCGATCGATGCAACATGGTTTGTCTGCTGTAAGGCTTCGGACATGTGACGAACTGCAAAAATAAGTTGACGACTTCATCGCGTCACACGACGAAGTTATTCTTCATGGCTGGAATCCGTCAGCTGCCCGACCGATGGCAGAAGGTGATAGATAATGACGGCGCATATTTTGATTCGTAAAGGTATTGTTGTTTTCTCTCAAATTGCTTGTCGTGTTGCCTTAAAACGCTGTAAAACGTATTTGTACACCTAATACTTTACAAAGGGAAACTTGCTTGTAATGTTAAAATAAAGATCTTCATTCAATTCCTAGGGGCAAAATTGGGCAATATTTGGAAAACAATTGGTACTCAAGATGATCTCCTCGCGTATTAAATGGTCAGAGTTCAATCAAATGTTAAGAAACAATTATATGGAAGGACGTATATTTTGAATTCAATAACATCAATATTTATGCATCTTACTAAGAAAATTCTGCATCGGAAAAAGACCAAAGGCACGAGTCACCGTTCTCATAGCTAAGGCTTCCCTACGCAATTGGAATTTTGCCGATCAGACTAATAGACGAAGATTGGGGGAAGAAATCTGGAGTACCCTTCATAGAACGGACTGATATAGCTACACTATAAGAGTGCTTGTTTTTTCAAAAATTGTGCTAAATAGTGGAAGGTATTACCCCTGTGGACAACCTTGTTTACTTTTAAAACATGGGGTTACTCAAGGACATTTGGTGTTAGATTTAAATTCTAGATCTGTAATCAGGGAAAATTCAACATGATACGGAATTGTGAATTTAGATAATATATGATCGGACAATGATAGATGTAGCACTTACGAAATAAGTTATAAATTAGTGAGCGAGCTCTCAAGGATGCTGGTTCCGAAATCTCACGATTTCGCCAGGTTTCAAATGCGTAAGCAAAGTGAATATTATGTTTGTCTTACTTTTCCCTTTATTAGAAGTTCCAGTCCGAAATTAAAAACGGGAAGAACAATTCTAGCCTTAAATGGGTGACTGAAATTCAGTGTGCACACAAGTTTCGTAACATTTTTTATGCAATTAAGTTTTCTTTTGAGATTTTGGAGTTTTCGAATAAGTGACTGATGGTGTTTTTCCTGGAAATAGCTTACAGCAATTGTTCGACAACTAAAGTATTTCAAAAGTGTAATACGGTTTCTTAAATTTTTAGATATTTTATTACATTTTCGCGGAATTCACTTCCGTAATCAGTCCTTTTTACTGAGTACTCTAAATAGTCTACAAGTCACTCTGCAAACGAGTGCATGTGCCACATATTACAAAAAGGTGTCAACACCCCTTGTAGCGTTCTTTATTATTTTAAACGTGTATATGTGGCTTACGGAACACTACGTAAAATTTGATGTGCTTATTCAATCACCTTAAGTGAAACAAAGCCACTCAAATAAAGTTCAACTTACAGTTCACTTTTTATTCAGCCGCACTTCACTAATTCGTAACTCCAATAACAATAGGCACTTAGTCGAATTAGCTTGAATTATTGAACACAGTAATAATTTGAAAAGATTAACACGAAATATTTTTTTTATTGGAGTTTTAAAGACCACCGTGAGCAACTCAATGGGCTATAAGCAGTCGCCCGTCCCTAATTTAGTGTCACTGGTTCCAGGGAAGGGAGAGAGCCAGTGCCGTAAGACAAACACAACATCCATGCCTAACCGGGATTCGAACCCGGACCCCGTTCGGACGAATGAACAAAGGCCATCGCTTAGAACACTGCGCCACCGGGGCGGCAAACACGAAATATATACAGTCAACACCTATTTAACTGACTGAACGAATTCCGACATTTTTTGTGATCCGGACGGAAACACATTGAAACTAATGCTTGGCGTTTTCCGATTTAACGAACACATTTCCCCAATTTAGCGAACATTTTTTTTATTTTTTAAGCAACCAAACTATGTTAACCAGCATTTTCACGTTAAAAGTCATCTAGAAAGAGAGCTTCCCCGGAAATTTTTAGAAATTTTTACGCATGCAGTTAAGCAGCGTTTCAAAGAACACCACCTCCGACCCAGCTTGACGGAATCAAAAATCAGTTCGCCTTTCCTGCGACTTTCAAGCGTAAGCTTCTTACAGGGAGAAGCAAATGAGCAACAAGTTCCAAAAGAGCGCAACGTTTTCTTGCATGGGTGGGAAGCAGGAAAAAGGAAGATAGTGTGGGGGAAGATATCTAGAGTACCCTGGGGGTTCTTTTTTCCAGCTACAGACAGAACAATAGCATTCTGTGAAGTCAGTGGGCACATATGGTACGTTCTCCCCATTCCTGAACCTCCGGAATGTTTTGCCAAATTGCGCATTTTTTTATTTTATTTTTTTCAGTGTTAAATCTACAGCTCAAATTAAACAACACAGCTCGTTTCCGGACAAAATGTTGATGAACACAGGTAGCACTAGAAAAGTTAGAACTGAAATTCACTGATCCCTGTATTTTCCATAAGTGCATTTTGTGACAGCATTAAAGAAATGAATGACTGCAGCAAAAAGTAAAAAGAAAAGCTAAAAAGATTTGGTATCAATGAAAAAATGGACATTTTGTCGCAGCTTGATGCGAACCTATGATCACAGACTGCTGTAGCAGAGAAACTCGGAATTTGCAAGTCAATGTTGCGTTCAAATAGCGAAAATTAGAAAAGAAATCGAAAGCTCTGCATCGAAGTGTGGGAAATTTTCGAGTAAGTGGAACACTATGAAAGCATCTCTCCTGAATGAGTTGGAAAACGCGCATGCCACTTGGTTTCAAGAAACACGGGTTAGTAATTTGCCTATTAGTGGATCACATCTGAAGGAAAAAAACAGTTCATCTTGCCCAGCGACTTCAAATAAAGGAATTCACTGCATCAAATGAATGGATTGATTGTTTTAAGCAAAGACATAACGTGGTGCATGCAGCTCTATCCGACGAAAGCAGAAGTGCTTATTCTTTGACTGCACAAATGTGGAAAACTGAACAGCTGCTACAAATTATTGAAGGATACATGTTGTGTGGCATTTTTAGTTCTGATGAGACTAGACTGTTTTATAAACTGCAGCCAAAAAAAGCACTGTGTTTTTGATTGACACCTACCATGGAGGAAAGAAATCAAAAGACAGAATCACTGTTCTTCTAACTGCCAATACAGATTGGTAAAAAAAATTGCAGCCAATAGTTATAGACAAATCTGCTAAACCACGTTGCTTCAAAAATGTGAAATATTTGCCCACCAAATATGAAGCCAATAAAACGTCGTGGGTTACCACAGCTTTATTCAAAAATTATGTAGAAGCATTGAATATTCAGATCCAGGCAAAAAGAGAAAAGTCATTTTATTCATTGATCAGAGTGCTAAGCTGGATCTGGGTGTCATTAGGTCTTTTAAAGCCCATTATTGAAAGCTTCTCATGCGAAAAGTACTTTCTGTTATCGATACAAAGGAGTATGCATCTAAAGCTAACATTCTCGATGCAGTGACTTTCGAGCTACAGTCCTGGAATGCAGTTATGAGAGACACCATTAAAAACTGCCTTAACAAAGCAGGTTTCTCAGGTTGTGAACAAGAAGAAAGTGGGTCCAATACCAAAAATCCTACTGATAATTTTGCGGATGACGATCTTGCAGAATGGAATGAAATTGCCTCATCAGGTATTGTGTTTTACTATTATGTTGATTATGACGCAAAAGTGCATACCTGCCAAATGCAATCCCTTGATAATGTTTTGGATGAACAGATCGAACTAAATGCATCAGATGCTGTGAAGAAGATGAAGCAGAATTGAAAGTTAGCTGCTTTAGTGATTCTGCTAACGGTATAAAATGTGTTAAAAACTACATGATGCCCTTCGACATTAATGATGACAATTTTCATGAACTTCATAAAATTGAAGCTGCAATTTATAAAGCTAAACGTTCAGAAAAAAATACGCAACCTTCTCTAAAGCCTTTCTTTTTTACAATGTAAAAAGGTAATTAACATATATTCTGTTTTTTACAAATTAATTAGTACTGATTGATGTTCTATTTCATGCAGTTTATAATACATACTGAAATCGTTATTTAAGAAGCTAAATGCCCAGAAAAATAACCAACCATCGTATTTTTCTCGCAATTTTAAAGTACACTTAAATTTTGATACTACATATTGAAGTCTAATTATCTACGAATTGTGTACTTAATATTCAAAGTAAATGTATACGTAATATAACATTTATTGTAATAAATTTCGTAATTAAAAGTACTGTACATAAGTTAAATGTTCCTGATAGAAAAAATAACATAGCTGCTTACGTATCCTATTATGAACAGTAAATTAATTTGAATGTCTCATTCAAAAGGGTTTCACGATTTTACGTACAAGACTGTTGGTCCCTTGAAGTTCGTTAAATCAAAATTTGACTATATATACACTGAAGTGCCAGAAACTCTGGTACAGACGAACTTATGCAAAATACATAGCAACGTCATCTATGCGCGTACTCGGTTGCGTCTGCCCGTGCGTATATAAAGCGATATACATCCTTGCCAGCTGTCAGAGCTGTTTTCGGAATGACAATGACAAGTAATAACGATTCAAGCGATTTTCAAAGCAGTGTCATAGTTGGCGTTCGTGAGATGGGCCATAGTATTTCGGAAGTAGAAACGAAGTTCGGATTTTCACGGACGACCATTGCAAGGGTGTACTGTGATTACGAGAATTCCGGCAAAACTTCCAACGCACGATACCAGTGCGGCCGTAAAAAGGCATTGAGTGAACGTGGCCATTGCCGGCTGTCAAGAATCGATTCACGCGATAGGCGTGCAACACTCTCTCAGGTATAATCGGAACTCAATGCTGGAGCCTCAACAAGCATCAGCGTCCGGACTGCGCAACGTAACCTGCACGATATGGGCTTTGGGAACGGACGCCCAACTCGAGCCCCTTTGATGTGTGCAAGACACAGAGCTATGCGCCTCGCTTGGGCAATGGTAACATCGCCAATCGACACTTGACCGCTGGAAACAAGTAGCCTGGTCTGACGAGTTGCGTTTCCAACTGTATCGGGCAGATGGAAGGATTCGTGTGTGGCGCAAACCCCATGAAGCCATGGATCCCGCCTGTCAACAGGGAACTGTACCGGCTGGTGGGAATTCCGTAATGGTATAGGGATAGTTCAGCTGGACTTCACTGGGACCCATGGTACGTCTACAAACGTCAGTGACCGGCCAACGCTATGTGCACATCCTTTCTGACGAGGTACACCCGTTCATGTCCTGCATTCATGCTGATGGGTTGGGCCTGTTCCAACAGAACAATGCACTTTCACACAAGTGTCGGGACGCCACATTATGGTTAGAGGAACATTCATCTGAGTTTGGGGTGTGTGAGGAACATTCATCTGAGTTTGGGGTGTTGCCATTACCACCCAAGTCCTCAGATCTGAATGTGATAGAACACATTTGGGATGCTATGCAACGTGCTATCGAACACAGGAATCCGAGACCTCGGAATACATCCGAATTGTCGAACTCTCTGCAGGAAGTATGGTGTGCATTGCCTGCAGCATATTTCCAGAAGCTAGTGGAGTCCTTGCCCCGTCGTATTTCAGCAGTCCTGCGCTCCCGTGGGGTACCTACTAAGTATTAGACTGGTGTACCAGTTTTTCTGGCACTTCAGTGTATATATACACTATCTACCAACAAGTAATTGGACACCTGTGATAGCAAAGGAAAACGAAGTTTATTCACCTTCAATAGTTGGTAAAGCCCCCACGAGAGGCGGTTACAGCTGCGACCCTCCGGGGCATACTCTCAACCAGGTGTTGTACGACGGCTAGCTGTATTTTCTTCCACTTGGCTTGGAGAATACAGGTCAGTTCCTTCACCGATTTCGGACGGTGGGGGCACCCCTTAAGTCGGCGCTCCAACTCGTCCCAGAGGTTCTCGATAGAGTAAAGGTTCGGGCTCTACCCCGGCCAGCAATTCGATTAACCCCATTGTCACCATACCACGCCATGGTGGACCTCGCAACATAACAGGTAGCATTGTCATCTTGAAAGCAACATGGGTACACCACGTAAAATTGCCACAACGTAGGAAGCGCATGGTCATCCAAAATGGTGCAGTAGGTCTCGGCGTTGAGTCTACCAGGAATTGCGACCAAGGGGCTCGTGCCATACTAGGAGAAACACCCCCATAGCATAGTTCCACCGCCGCCGAACTTCACAGTTGGCACAATACATTCCAGCAGGAGGCGTTCTCCAGGAATACGGCAAACGTAGACCTCTCCATCCGAACGGTAGAGGGTGAAACGTAACTCGCCCCTCCATAGAACCTGTTTCCACTGTTCAACGGTCCACTGTCGACGTTCTTTGCACCACGTTAGCCGAGCAGCGCTATTGGACTTGGTGATCAAAGGCTTGTGTGCGGCAGCACGTCCATGATAACCGAGCAGATGGGCTTCCTTATGTATGGTATTCATCGAAAGAACACTCCCGGATGCCTGTTGAAACTCCTCGCGGATGTGGCCTATCGATTTGGGGCGGTTCTTCTGAATTTCTCTGGCCAACACCCGTCGGTCTCTAGCTCCTAGTTTTGTGGGTTTGCCAGGTCGGAGCACATTCCGATAGTCACCTCTCATGTTCCACTTTCCAATTACGTAGGCCACTGCCGATTTTGGGTACTTCAACTCGCTGGATATGTCACGTATGGATCGGCCATTTCTGTGATACCCGACGATTACACCTTTCTCGAAATCATAGAGCTCCGAACTGCGTGGCATCTTGCATGCGACTGGTTGCGTTGTTGTTTCCTACACGATATTTAACGGCGGCGGCCGTTACGTGTATCAGGACCGCAGATATCGTCGATTGCAGGGGTGTCCAATTACTTGTTGGTAGATAGTGTATATACACTGACGGAAAAAATCCTAACACCAAGAAGGGGTTGTGTTACAGTTGGTAGGCGGTGAGAGTACATCTGTAAGATGACGTCTATGCAAATTTCGCGCTCGGCGCATACGTGTGGCGCTAGTAGCGCCCTCGGAATATGCAAAGCCGGTTTGCTGTAAATACGCGCTGTAACGTCCGTGAGCGTTAGGTATCGTTGAGATTCGACGTAGTGTGTTGATGTTAGTCAAGAATGCCTTTAAGAAGACGAAGAAGCCATTATCAACAGCTCACGGAGTTTGAACGAGGTCGTGTAATAGGGCTACGAGAAGGTGGATTTTCTTTCCGCAATATTGCAGAACGACTTGGCAGGAATGTACCCACTGTGCATGATTGTAAGCAGCGGTGGTCAAGGAAAAGTAGTGCCTCATGAAGACCGGGGTTCGGCCAGCCACGTGGCACTACTGACAGGGAAGACCGCCGTGTACGGCGTATGGCCGTGGCGCATCGTACCGCGTCTGCGGCAGCAATTCGAGCTGCAGTTGCCACCACAGTGACACAACGAACTGTTACAAATCGGTTACTTGAAGGACAGCTCCGAGCCAGGCGCCCTGTAGCGTGCATTCCACTTACTCCAAACCACTGCCGTTTGCGACGTCAGTGGTGTCAAGCTAGAGCTAATTGGAGGACGAATTCGAGATCTGTTGTGTTTTCTGATGAAAGCCGGTTCTGCATGGGTGCCAGTGATGGCCGTGTGTTGGTTAGAAGGAGGCCAGGTGAGCTCCTGCAACCAACCTGTCTGCGGCCGAGACACACCTGACCTACACCTGGAGTTATGATCTGGGGAACAATTTCCTATGACAGTAGGAGCACTCTCGTGGTTATCCCACGCACCCTGACGACACAGTTGTACGTCGGTCTGGTGATTTAACCTGTTGTGCTGCCATTCATGAACAGCATTCCAGGGGGTGTTTTCTAACAGGATAACGCTCGCCCGCATACCGCTGTTGTAACCCAACATGCTCTACAGAGTGTCGACATGTTGCCGTGGCCTGCTAGATCACCAGATCTTTCACCAATCGAGCACGTATGGGACATGATTGGACGACAACTCCAGTGTCACCACCAACCAGCATTAACCGTCCCTGTATTGACCGACCAAGTGCAACAGGCATGGAACTCCATCCCACAAACTGACATCCAGCACCTGTACGACACAATGCATGAACGTTTGCGTGCTTGCATTCAACATTCTGGCGGTTACACCGGTTATTAATGTACCAGCATTTCACATTTAAAATGGCTCTTCTCGCGCTTACAATAAGCTGTGATCTTGAAACCCTAATCGATTAAATATTTTACCTATACAAATGTATTGCCGCCATTTCATTCCTCTACAACTATTTTTTCGTGGTGTTGGGATTTTTTGTCGTCAGTGTATAAACCTCAAATCAAAAAAGCGCCTTCTGCATGAAACAATACAGGTTACAGATTCGTACAACTTCCACGACTACCACTAACGTACTACACTTTCCGCTGCTTTCTCAAACATTATATAGCTCGTTCTTATATCCACACAAACGCACACATCATGCACCCTGGCTAGATAACATTCATTGAGTGAGAAAATATAACGTTAAGGTTGAAACGGTAAAAGACCGCCCCGGTGGCGCAGTGGTCTAAGGCGTTGGCCTATGATCATTCGTCCGAAGGAGTCCGGGTTCGAATCCCGGTGAGGCATGGATGTTGTGTTTGTCTTACGGCACTGGCTCTCTCCCTTCCCTGGAACCAATGACCCTAAATTAGGGACGGCCGACTGCTTATAGCCCATTGAGTTGCTCACGGTGGTCATTAAACCTCCAATAAAAAAAAAAAAGAAACGGTAAAAGAGGATAAATTCAAAATTCGCATTGAGAAAGACAACTACAAATTAATGTTAAATTGTAGTAGACGCATTCACTTTAGATTACACTGATCTGCAATTTTTCAACTTTTTTCTGTTGTTTTCAAATGAATAGGTGTATCTGAATGGATTTTTTTTGCGCAGATTCCGAAAATGACTTTCAAAATTCCGTATCACGTCAGGTTTTTTCACAAATGACGGAAATCTGAGTATTTAAAAACACGTTCTTTTTTAATGACATTGCTATATGGAAACGTTTGTAACGTGTGAAAATGTTCTCTGGAGGGGAGGAATTATTGTTTAAGGAATAGTTAAACATAAATACATATTCAAAAGCAAACATACCTAACATTCGCCACGGGGCTCCCCTTCGAACTTCCTCTTTTTGGATTGTCTTCGGTGTGCGTCCGTACAGTCTCTGTTCAACATCCAACAATAGTCCGCCATCATATGTACAGTCCACTTTCCTTGGTATCTCTTTTCCATCACTTTAATATCCTGATGGAAGCGCTCGTCATGTTCTTCCAAAAAATCACCAAGATTGTTAGGAAAGTAATTTAGATAAGCATGAAGAAAGTGATTTTTGACGCTCATGTTGCAACCAAGCAGCTCATAGGATTCCAGCATATCCTCGACTAAAATGGTGTAATTTGAAGCCTTCGTGTTCCATATAAAGTTGTGTACCACATTTCTGAATGCAGTCCATGCTCGCAATTCGCACTCACTCATGGTTTCCTCGAATATGTTGTCTGCCATTAATTTTCGTATTTGAGGGCCTATGAAAATACCAGCTTTAATTTTTTCAGACATGATTGATGGAAACTTACCACCAAGATACTTAAAGCATTTACTGTCCCTGCTTAAAGCTGTCACAAATTGCTTCATTAAGCAAAGTTTGATGTGTAAAAGTGGCAACAGTATTTTCGGGGGATCAACCAGTGGAAGTGAAACAATGTTTTTTTCACCAGGTGTGAATGCACTTCTGACTGGCCACTGCTGCCGAACCCAATGTTTCGTCCTTGCTGTGGAGTCCCATTCACACAAAAAGCAAGGAAATTCGGTGTAGCCTGCTTGTTGGCCGAGCAATATTCCAATCACCTTGAAATCCGCACACAAAGACCATTCATGAAACTTGTACTGCACACTTTCCAGCAGTAATTTAAGGTTCTCGTGTGTCTCTTTCAAAGTCACAGAATGTGCTATTGGAATGGATGGATGGATGTTAGTATTGTGTAATAAAACACCTTTTAAACTGAAATTGCTGGCATCTATGAACAATCTCCACTGTCCTGAATTGTAATTAATGTTGAAGTATTTCATGACTGCCGGAATGTCTCGACAATAAACCAAACCGCCTTCCTCAGCAAAAAACGGAACCAATTCTGCTTCTCGGTGTCTGTACCAGGAGAATCTCGTATTAGGACATAGTAAATTATTTTCTTGAAGTCGTGATCCTAAGAGCTCTGCTGCGTCTTTAGGTAAATTCAGATCACGAACCAAATCATTCAGTTCATGCTGGGTAAATGGCACTGGGTTTCATCCTCCATGCTGTCCGGTTGGTACATCTCATCACTTGTATCACCGTCTGAATCGGTGTCTGTTGGGGGCTTGATATTAGACGGGGATGGCACAGGGATGGATTCACTATGGGGCACTGGTCTTTTGGCAGATGGGATATTGGGATACACAATGTTACGCTTACTGGTTCTGGTATGGCCCACGATATTCACTGTGCAGAAGTAGCAGTCGTCACTGTGATTTTTTGGCTCACGCCACACCATGGGTACACCGAACGGCATTGATGCCCTTTTTCCACTTTTCCAGTTCCTCAACCCCTCCACACATGCACGGTCACATTGTGAGGAGACCAAACTTTGTCCTTATCATCTAGTTTAATGCCGAAGTATTGAAAATAAGCATTTTTCACGAAAGGCGTAATATTTTGCCTCTATTTTTTTTCTGTCGTATACCAGCCACATATGTAGCAAAATATGTCTGGATGATTTACACAACCACGTGAAGCCATTGCACACGCCACAAAGAAACAACCAAACAGGGCCAGTCCCTTCTTTGCACTGACTGTTGTAACACGATCCGCCCCCAAATGGCGCCACATGTGACCAATAGAAAGAAGGGAGCAGTGGCGTGAGGTATGAGTCATACTGCGGTGCCAATATAACATTCTCTCATGTTCCGCCTTTGTGAGTGGCGCAAATCGTGACGTCATACAGATAAAACAGTTGCATTTCCATTATCAGCTATATATTTATGTTTATCTATTCCTTAAACAATCATTCCGTCCCTCCAGAGAACATTTTCACACGTTACAAACGTTGCCATATAACAATGTCATTATAAAATAACGTTGTTGTTATTTTCACATTTCCGTCATTTGTGAAAAAACTTGACGTGATACGGAATTTTGAAGGTCATTTTCGGAATCTGGGCAAGAAATCCATTCAGATACACCTATTCATTCCAAAACAACAAAACCTTGCATATTAGTGTTATCATAGCGAATTTTACTGGGTTAACTCAAAAATACCATTCTTCAGTGGATCAAGAAAAGTTGACAATAGTACACCAAAGTTGAGTACAAAAAACGTTAAGAAGCATCTATCTTATTTTTCCGAAAAGAAAACAAAGGAAAGTGTAGAAATATGCATTCTGAATTTTATGAAAAATCCAAAATGAAAAGAATGCCGCAATTTTCCTAATGCACAGAATTTAGCATTAACAGGCTATAGAAACCAGGAAGCTCAAACGTTAACGATTCCTTCTTGCATAATTATTTTCTGATTTTTATTAAAATAAATAGATCGTGTCTTTAGCGCAATTTTTTTGACAATATCCAACCAAAAATTGTTTTAAAGTAAGATCGGTATTCGCGTTAAATTTCGTTGCCGCATTCTTCAAGACAACTCACATTCTTTTAGCAAAGGAAAGGCGAAAAGGGTATTGCTCCAGTAGAATTTTCTTCAATATTTAGAAGCCACAAAGAGTCAAGTACTTCTGGTTTGGAATGCCGAATATTTATTTCCAAAATGTCCTTAAATCTGTTTACCTCTTACAAGGGAGTAAATAGACTCGTATGCAAACATTCATTCGAAAGAAATGCAAAAGGTTTCTGGAGAATTTGGGTTATGGTGATGAGGGCAGACTTCATTCTAAATCACAACAGCGAAGGAGCAAGGGGATTGTACTCGTCTTGAACTTTCATTCTTGAACTAGTGCCAAAGTCTTACGTTTTATCCGCTTTCCGGGGAAATAAAAAGAGAAAAAAGGAAGAGAACAAAGTTTAACCCACTTTAGTTTCGAAAAAGCAACGTAAAAGTTTTTTCTCTTTCTTTTTTTACGAGATTTGTCGAATATTTTAGTGTACTAGAAAAAGGGGATAGAGACCGAAAACATTCTGATATTCTTGAGCATCATCTTTGCCAAAGGATGCTTTGATTATGGGCGAAATATCTTATGTTGTGCTTCAGAGAAATAAAAAAAAGGAGAGAAGAGCCAAAGTTCGTTATTTTATCACTCACCAAAAATTTCATCGTTTGTCCCAAGAATATGAAAGTAAATATTTATTTACCTTTATCAATAATAAATAGTTCGTAGAAGCTGGAACTTTTGTTTAGTATTTTTAGTATCGGTGCTTTAAAAGTTAATCGATGCTAAGTGCATTAAAAAATATTAGTCAGTATGTACAGAAAAAATGTGGAAAAGAACATTAAGCAAAGTTTCATCAAGGAATATAAGTTGAGCGTTGATTTCTGAATTTAAGAAATTAAAGAATTAATCTAACTTGAAAGATTTTGAATACCACTTTATTAAACTGCCAGATCAGAAAATTGAAATTAGTGTTCACTGTTTGGGATAAGTATCTATAGTGCGTCGCATAAATATAGAGACAGAACAAATTATCGAATAAAAAAGAAACAACAACGAGCTGAAATGTACACCACATATCTATAGCAAAAATAGCATAGGACACGCAGCTGTACAATAGTTTGACGGGAACATAACAATTCCAACGCCAAGTACAAGAAAAAAACAGAAATACGCTGTCTCAAAAATATAAAGACTTACTAGTTAGGAGCACCTCCGGTACGAATAGCGGAGCCGTTTTTCAAAATAACACTGAAAACCCGATTGGGCATGCTGTCCACCAAGTGATGTAAGTGTTCTGGACGGAATGCGTACTAGCTTCGTCCAATCTGCTCAATGTCACCACACTTGAGAACTGCCGTCCATTCGCATACACATCACGAGCTAGGATACCCCAGAGGCCCTCGATAGGGTTGAGATCTGGACTGAGTGCTGGCCAATCCATTACGGTCACATGATGAGTGTTAGCCCAGCTTTTCGTTGATGCAGACCGATGGATAGAAGCATTGTCTTCCTGGAACAGATAATCAACACGCACTAGACTTTCGTCAAACGGTAGAAGGTGGCTGTTGAGTATGTCCTGATACGTTTCGGAAATTTGCCTGCCTTGCAAGAAAGCGATATCCGTTGTCCCATTGAACGCAAAAGCTCCCCACATCATCACAGATACCCCTCCTTTCTGCCTGCTGAAGAAGATGCGTGGCTCGCGCCGTAAATCATGCCAACTGTTCCAACCGATAAAGCCATCCAGGTTGAACTTTTTCTCATCGGAGAAAATAGTTGTGATCCACTCGTCCTTCCAGTACATGTGAATGCTTGCCCATAACAATCGAGCTTCCTTGTGGCGCCGCGTGAGGTGTGGCAGACGGCGCATTTTACGGAGCACAATGTTGCGACTTTCCTTGATTCGTCGATGAACTGTGTCCTTTGAGACGGTGACACCAACAGTCCGAGAAACTTGACGTAGTGGTAACCTTTGGCATGAAACTAAACGAATGAAGGCACGATCATCTCGTTTGGTTGTTATTCGAGGCCTTTCAGGCAGTTTTCGGGCAGTTAACGCACCGCGTTTTGATAAAGTCCTATAAATGACTGCCCTACTCCTACCCATGGCTTTACAAATTTTCGCTACAGTCAATCCATTTGCTCTCAGTCTCCAAATCTTCTACACCTCCTCACCAGAAAGTTGACTGTTGCGTGGCATTTTGGCAAATGAATGTCTGACGGCAGGTCCGCTGTCTTTTGTAGGCTTGATCGAATTAAGGCCCATGCGCGTTAATTTGTACATCTCATTTGCATGTGGCCACTTTACATAGTTGTCTTTATATTTATGAGACACCTAAAATTACACTATTTCACTTTGTGGTGTTCTTTTCACACAATCCGGTCATCTCGACGGATCGAAACGTTTGTTGTAGGGTTATGTCTAATTAGGTACCACTTCAGCTTCCTACCTATATTCGCATTGCATGGCGCAAAGTAGACTTGCTCTATATTTATGCGACGCACCTCAAAAGTGATATTTCCTCAACTGATTCTAAGGGCATATAAAACATGACCAGGGTACTTTTTGTACTTTTTAACTTATGTCGATGAATAACAGGAAAATAAAGGTCGTTTTACCACCGGCAAAGCGCAGTTAGTTAAATCGCTATGCACTGGGTGGGAAACGGACGTTTCTGACAGGTGTTCGAATCCCGGTCCTGCCGGCCATCTAGCCTGCGCATTTTTCAGTGTTTTCCGCAGACTTCTGTGTTTGGGAACGCGAATGGTGGATGGTTCCCTGTGAAGTCGGCACCGGACACACTTTGTCCCTTGGTCCTCCATGTTTGGAGTACGGCCTGAGGCTAACGACCACCACCTCTTCAAAAATCTTTCGTTACGAAATCACACGAACAATTTCTTTGAGAAGGCCAGGACACACCAGGGCTGTTGCGTCATTGAAGAATAAGAAGAGATCGTTCTATTCGAAAACAAGAAAGAACTCTGTAAAACAACCTACCTCAGTTGTCAATTTGAGTGCCTATTCATTGAACTCATTTCAACTAAGAGCATTTGAAAGTGGAGCAAAGTTTGCTTATCCCAATACACGAAGAAATATTTTGTCCCTTATTCCGCAGATCGAGCGAGTAGTTCATAATTTACCTGATACTAATAATGAACGTGAGTTTACACGTATGAAGGTTGCTGAGTTATTAACGAGTAAACCGAACCGTAAGCGGTCTTCACTGTTGGATAACCAATATAAACAGGGACAAGTTCAGCTCCAATTGCTTAAAAACAATCAAGATTTAGCAATTTTATCTGCTGACAAATCAAATCAGATAGTGATCATGAATAATTACCAGTATAACCACAAAATGAAAGACGTCATTGATTTTATACCACATAGGGTTATTGTTAGAGATACTTCTAAGGCAGTTGTTGCCGCCCTGTGTGGACTAAGGAATGCACATAGTTTTCCTGATAGTTTTCAATATGCTTTTACTCCCCCCCCTGGCTACCGTGTGCGTGATATTTTTGGACGGATAAAACTACATAAAGATTGGTACCCACTTCGCCCACTGGTATCAATCTGTGTTAGCCCTACCAGGCCATTGGAGAAAGCTTTAGCTTTATATTTGTCCAAATTGGTAGTGGATTCGTCTCACTTCATTCGGAGCTCCACTAGGGCTATTGAAAGGCTTAAAATGTTTCAGCCACATGGCAAGCCTTTTATTTTGGCGTCTCTTGATGTAGTTTCCTTGTACCCTAACGTACCTGTGGAATCCGCCCATCAAATTATTGAGGCTCTTCTAGCTGATTCTTGTTTCCCTCCTAATGAAATTTCGGCAATTATGAACGCTCTTCGGCTTGTCATGCAACGTTCATGTTTTAAATTTCAAGGGTGTATTTATCAACAGTTGGAGGGCTCACCAATGGGCTCTCCACCGTCTTGTATCCTTGCGGAAATTGTTATGCAATTTATTGAAAATAAGGTACTATTGGAATTCCCTTACACCCCCAGCTTATATTTAAGGTATGTCGACGATATCCTGGTCATTTGGCCTCATGCACAGGACTTACAGATTCAATTCGTCGACACACTTTCTTCTATTTTTCCCACTATCAAGCTCACGGTAAAACTAGAATATAATAATATTTTACCGTTCTTAGATATTAGTATCTTACATGATCCAACTACTCATGAATTATCATTTCCAGTGTATCGTAAACCATCTTGTGTTTGTTCCATTATTCCATACAGTTCAAACCACCCTTTTGGGCAGAAGACGTCAGCCATCAACTTTTATTTTAGACGAGCATATACTCACTCCTCCACACACTCAGCTTTGCATAGTGAGATCGATGGAATTTTTGAAATGACTAAAAAATTTGGGTATCCTAATTACATTACTCGTAAGATAAATGCAAGAGTTTCGGCACAGCGATTCACTACAGTAGTAGGGATTAATGTGAGTAATCCGAGGTTTATTGGGTCATTAGAGTTTTTACCCGGAATAACAAATCTTCTGTCACGTGTGTGTTCCAAATATGAAATACAATTTGGTGTCAGGTGCAAGGATTTATTTGCACAACTCAGGCGTGACAGAGATAAACCCGACATAATACGACGTTGGGGAGTATATAATGTTCCTCTCTTGGACATTGTTACTAAACAGCACGTTTGTAACTACGTAGGTTCCACAAGGTGACATTTGAATTTGAGATTAATGGAACATAAATATAGTGTTAAAGCACACCTTCAAAATACTTCTCTTGCAAGAAACCTTAATAATGGGACTTATTTTCCGGATTGGTACAATGCTCGCATACTCTTGACACCCTCTTCTGTCAGTACCTTCCTGATAGCCGAGAGTGTATTTATTAAAGCGTTGGACAAAAAATGATGTGATGATTATTACCTAGTGGACCTCCATGAAAGTTGGACATCGATTGTGAAGTCATTGAACTTTAATATAATTCGCAAGAATCTCATTTAATCTGTGGCAACTACTGTGTATGTTATATCGTTTTGTGGTATATGAATAACACGTAGCTGGCTTTGTGATGTCACACATGGCCTGTGCATATATATACAGCTATCTGTGATATCTGCCTGGAATATCAGATAATGGAGTGAACGGCACTCCGAAAGTGCTAGTGTTTTTAATCTGTAAATACTTTTCATTTTTATAATAAATCGTGCTTAGACGGTGTGTTATTTTATATTGTAAGAAAGATTGCACCGTATTTTCGAGTGTAATAAGCACGTCTTTTGAATCCGTTCTGACGCCAATTAAATTTATCAAAGTTATTCAAAGTCGATGGAGCCCGTATGGAAAACAATAGTATCTGACGGAAGAAAGAAGTTTTTCAATCGGGTTTTTAATCCTTCAGATATTGGTGTAAACGGAATCGTTTACAGCAATATCAGCGTTAAGAAAAATATGAATTTCTATGAGAAACATTTCGCACCAGAAACGCTCTCCAACACAGAAAGAAATTTTCAAATCGGACTCTTAGAAACAGGGATATCGACAAAAATAAGATGTGACTTTACGTCCTCTGGTGGGAAAACCATGCATTATTTTAGGAAGAAAGTATTCTCAAAAGGTTTTATCCATATGAGCGGTATAGCTCCAAAAAAAAAAAAAAAAAAAATTTGACGAGTTTTCAGCAGCCCAGATTTTGCTACAAATACATCAGAAGCAGATATTAACACTTATGTTCCGTGGAGGTCAAACCATTCTTTACCAAACATTAGAAATTATGTGAAAAATATTTTCCATCAGGTCTTGTATGCGATACAGGAAAAATTTTTCAAATCGGAGTTTTAGGAGCAGAAATAACGCAGAAAACGCAAATTACCTTTGTGCCCATTAGCGGAAAATCTATGATCTGCTTGAAAATTTTGAATTTATAGGGTAAACCTTTCGCAACGGAAACACTATATAACAAAGAAGAAATTTTTTAAATCGGACTCTTAGAAGTAAAGATATTGACAAAATAAAGATATACATCTACTCCCCCTGGCGTAGAAACCATGCATTATTTCCAGAAGAAAATGTTCGTAAAAGGTTTGTCCACATTAGTAGTATCGGTCAACAAACGACTTTTTTCAATCGAGATTTTAGAAGCTCATATTTTGCTGCAAATACATCAGGAGCGGAAATTCAGATTTACATCACCTGGTGGCCAAACCATTTTTTACAAAAATTAGAAATTATATGCAAAGGATATCTCATCAGGAACTGTATCCGGGGCAGATTTTTTGTTTTAAATTTGGAGATTCAGAAACAGAGGTATAGGAGGAAAGCAATTTACCTTTACGCCCCCAGCGGAAAGTGTTTGTATTACTTGAAAATTTTGAAATTATATGAAAAATCGTGTAACACTGAAAACACTATCCAACAAAGAAGAAATTTTTCAAATCGGATTTCTAGAAGTAGAGATATTGACAAAAATAAGATGTACGTCTACGCTTCCTGGCAGAGAAACTGCGGAATATTTTAACAAGAAAATATTCCGAAAATGTTTATCGATGTGAGTGTCATCAGTCCACGAAAGAATTTTTTCAATCGATATTTTAAAAGCTCAGATTTTATGGCAAATACGTCAGAAGCAGAAATTTACGCTTACTCCACCTGGTGGCCAAAGTATTCTTTACCAAAAATTTGAAATTATATGCAAAAGATTTTCCATCAGGAGATGTATCCATTGAAGAAAACATTTTTCAGATTGCAGTTTTAGAAGGAGAGTTATCGGTAAATATGTAATATACTTTTATGCCCTCTAGCGGAAAATCTATGCGTAATTTGAAAAAGTAACTATATCTAAAATACTCTTCGACATAAATGGAATCGAAACATAAAATAATTTTTTCAATCGGATGTTTAGAAGCAAATATGTGGAATAAAACTTATTTTTGAATTCGACATCATCTGCATTTGCGCCCTCTAGCGGCGAAATTGTACATCGTAAAAAAAATAAAATAAATAAAGGATCATCATTCTCATAGTTCAAGCTTCCTAACGCAAAAAGAATTTTTCAAATCGGACTATTAGTTGCAGAGATATCGTGGGTACAGACGGACGGACAAACCGATAACATAAGCACGATCTTTTTTTTACAAAAGATGTGCTAAAAATACTGAGGATTATGCGCACATCGGCTACTAAATTAGAAACCTGTATGCAAATGTACGAAAACGTCTCTTACGCAGCTTGTATGCAGAACACCGGGTCACGTGCGTCACCACGTGATCTAAGCAACTACTTAAGACTGCTGATCTTCAGTAATCGTCAGTAGTATTAATTACAATGGGAAAACAAAGGATCTTTCGGAGTTCAATAAAGAGCTCATTGTGGGTGCCGGCCTGGTTGGAGCGACGATTTTGAAAACGGCAGAGCTGACTGGTTTCTCATAAGGTGATACACAGCAGTGTGAAAGTATCCCACATTCTCTGTTTAAGAGGCGTAACTGTGGCGCGCGACGATCTGTCAGGAACGAGATCGCCGTAGTCTGAAAAGGCTCGTACGAAGAAACAGGACTTCTTGTGTAGTAAATCGAAGCATTCAATGAAAGCTTCTTTTGACTCATATCTCAGCGAACCATGCGCGAGAAATGGAAAGAGCATCAGCACTGGCAGTAGCCTGCCTACAATATATGTAAACCGCTGATTTCTGCGAAGAAACGGAAAGTTCGTCTACGGTAGTATCAGAAACACAGTGACTGGACACTGGAAGACTAGTAAAAAGTCCTGGGATCTGAGGAGTAGCGTTACACTTTGTTCTGTACCAACGGGAGTCAGAGAGTGTGCCGGAAACCCCATAAAACAATGGGCCCAGTTTACATTGTAAACACACCTCAAGGTTCTGCAGATGGTGTCATGGTGTAACGCACTTTCTATTGGTACAAAAGGTATCCCATGATATTGCTGAAAGGTCGGGTGTCCTCCAAGGATTATATGAAAAGTGTTGCCTGATCCAATCTATCATTCAATGTTATTGTTTTATTCAGCAGGTGACGGCTGTTTCATGGACGACGATGTTAATGTCCATCGCATTACAGTTGTTCAGCAGTGGTTCAGCGAGCAGGACTGCAACTTCCACCACCTCCTGACCGCCAGAAAACGGGGATTTGAATCCCATTGAAGATGTATGGAACTCATGTGAAGAACAGATCCGGGAGCAAAGTTTTCTTCCGTCAAACCCGAAACAGTTAAAGAACTATCTGGCAAACGCCTGGTATGCTGTAGACGTAGGGACATTGCAACACCTTGTGGAATCTATGCCAAACCGCATACGCGTTGTCATTCGGGCTAAAGGTGATCCGACCCAGTATTAAATAAAATTTATACACTCACGGACAATGAAGTTTGCGCACCTAGAAGAAAACATGTTACAACCGCAAAACTTTGCAAATAGCAAGATGCGTGCGGTTATACAAATGATCCACATTTAGTGCTAGTACGCATGACCGCACACCCTGTGGTGGCGCTGCGAGCACGAATTGGTAGCCTTATATACCGGCGTGTAGTCGATGGCCCATGAATGCAAAAAGCAGCGGCCGACGCAAGCGAGGGTAGAGAGTGACAAGAATGCCATGTACGCGCCAGAGACGTCGATTTACGCAACTTACGGACTTTGAGACAGGCCTAATCATCGGGCTGAAAACCGCAGGGTGATCGGCGCTCCTTATAGCTCCCCACGTGGATCCTTCTGACCATATCGTCCAACTGTGTTGGGAGCAGTAGACACGTGACGGCACTGCCACACGGCGGAGCGGCGCCGGACTGACCAGGAGGACCACCGGTAGAGTGTATCGACGGATCGTGCGCCAGGCACGAACGGATCCCAAGGGGAACCCGGTCAACTATACAGGCAGATGTACCGGCTCCTGTGTACACACGAACCATTTTCCCGAAGCCTCGCAAAAGCGAATCTGCGATCCCAGCGCCCTTACGTGTGCTGCCATTAAAACCGGAACATCGCCGGCTCCGTTTGCACTGGTGGAGCAACGTGTAGTATTTAGCGATGAGTGCCAATTCATGTTGGTGGCAGATGATCATCTTGTCCGTGTTTGGAGGTCCCCAGGTCAACGGCACAATTCCAACCTCGGTATTAAGCAACACACCTCCTTCACTGTAGGCATCATGGTCTGTGGAGCCCATAGCCTATGACAGCCGATCAGCTCTAGTAGAAGTGCGTGGATCATTGATGGGCCAGCGGTATGTGGATGAGATGCTACGTCCCCATGCGCTCCCATTCCTGGCTGGTATTCCAGGTGCGCTATACCAGCAGGATAATGCCCGTCCGCACACGGCTCGTGTTGCCCAGTACTGCTTACGTCATGTCCAGACACTTCCATGACTTGCCCGCTCCTCGGGCATGTGCCGTATCGAGCATGTGTGAAACCAGTTGAAACGCCGGTTGCAGCCATGCCGCACTCTCCGGGATTTCGAGCACACCGTCCAACACATGTTGGTCAGTCTGCCGCAGGACAACATCAGGCGTCTGTTCGACTCCATGGCAGACCGTACTGCAGCATGTATCACCGCACGATGCGGTGTGACCCGCTATTGGAGAGGACGGAAGTACGTGCTACAGAACCCTCTGTAATTGTCCTCCAGCTCTGTTTTTGCCATCATGTGTATCATTCATCTGTATGGTTACGCCCATAAAATTTCAGTTCGATCCGATGCATCCTTCTTGTGCGCAGATTTCGTTGTTCGTGAGTGTAATTCAGTGGCGGTTATAGGACATTGTCGTTGTGTCGATCTACAACATAGTACTGTGTATTGGGTAAAGTATCTCGCCGTTAAGGTAGCACAAGTATAGTAGGTTTGTAATAGGCTCCCAAAGCACAGAGTACGTGGTAGTATCTTGAAGATAACAGGCTGGAAAATCTTTGCACTGAAACGCAGCTTTTTCAATTGAAAATCGTTTCATGTGCAGCATTTGAAGCTTTAACCTGAGTTTTGACAAATTGAACATTCGTTAGTTTTGCTTTTTGCGTTCGAAAAACAAAGATAGCTGACGAGGCACATAGGGACATATGCACTGTATACGGGATTGTCTCTGTAAGTGAAAGAACATGCACAGATTCGTTCTAGTGATGGGGCGCTTGAAGGTAAGCCCCGGTTTGGACGCTAAGAACATGCGTATATTCATTCTAGTCATATGACGCTTCAAGGTAAGCCCCAGTTTGGACACTAAGAACATGCGCATATTCCTTCTAGTGAAAGGCTCTTCAAGGTAAGCCCCGTTTTGGTGCTAAGAACATGCACGGATTATTCTAGTGATACGGCGCTTGAAGGTAAGCCCCCGTTTGGACGCTCTTGTGAAACGTATTATGAAAAGTTATTGGCATTAATTGTGTCCTACTTCATCAAATCTACGAGGATACTCCCGACATACGATACACCTTTAAACTCATCGAACAGCTGCCATGGGAACTCGGGTTATTAAATTGGTCTGGATACTGGACCAATGGGTACTATATCAATTATCGTCTAAGAACAGAATGAACGAAATGACGATAAGTGTATCTCTATGAGATCGGTACACAATCGATCAGTTCTTAGATCGAATGTACAAAAAAAAATAGGAGCTCATATAAGAGTATTAAAAACACCAAATCTTTTTGTGAAAAGGGAGAAGGTTCAGGAACGTCTACCTAAAGAAGGTCATGCACTGCGTTTGATGAGATGTCAAGGAAATTATCCAATATGAGTTACAGGTTCCCAATCAAACGGTTCCTGGGAACTTTTACTCTCAGCAACATGAGAGAATAAGCGAGGACTTGAAGCCTAAGCATCGCAGTTTGGTGAATCCGAAGCGTGTCTTCCATCACACGATAACTATATACTGCACGTGGCAATTGCAACATAGCACACATTGCAGGAACTTTGTTACGAATCTTTCCTCACACACCGTATTCACCGGACGTAGAACCAACAGAATTTTACTTGTTCCGGCATTGTATTCCGGTAAGACCATGAAAGATTAAATAAAGGTCGAAACGACTATACAAACGGGTTTTTTTTTTTGGTTTTTTGTTGTTTTTACTTTCACTACAAGGACGCTACTTTCATTGATAGTGGAATTAAGTAGCTAACCGAATGATAAAAATATTTCATTGCTAATAATTGAAATCATGAAAAAGGCTGAAACAAAACGTTGTGTAAGTAAACAACAGCTTTGTTTTTCATGTATGCGTACGGAGACAACTTTATCCAACAAATACTGATTCCTGGATAACTGATACGTTTCCCTTAGTCATACATGCTTTCGTGTCTTTTTCATCGGTAACAGTTTTCATGCCACATTCTCAGTAGAATTCCTTAGACCAGAAGTGGGAAAACTGTGGCCTTTTGAGTGAATCCAAATGTTGCAGAACAAATCCCTTTATTTTTATTAATATGTTTTTGTTCGTCTTTTATTATTTTAATCTTAAAATGATTGTATTTAAAATCCCAAAGAGTAAACGAAGATTCAAAGAAATAATGCTCCACGACTGACGGCCACATTTAAAACATTAGTAAGACATAAGGGCTATTTTTGACACCTGCTACGCTCATGATTTGCTCTATGGCTCCAAATTGTCAAGTCTTTATTTGACGCTAAGAAAGATCCATTTGAAATATGAAAAAAATGCAATAAAATACCCACACCTTCGGCAACATGCACGAAAAATTATTTCTTGCTTTTCAATCACTTATTGCTGCGATTCTACGTCCTCTTTCTTAACAGAAATCAAGACGCCCTTAAAGTCACAAACAGAAGATACCCATCTAGAGGATCAGCTAAAAGGACGGATACCCATCTAAAGGATCAGCCAAAAGGACGGATACCCATCTAGAAGATCAGCTAAAAGGACGGATACCCATCTAGAGAATCAACTAAAAGTACGGATACCCAAAGGACAGTTACCCATCTAGATGATCAGCTAAAAGTACGAATACACAAAGGACGAATACCTATGTAGAGGATCAGCTAAAAGTACGGATCCCCATCTAGAGGATCAGCTAAAAGTACGGATACACAAAGGACGAACACCCATCTAGAGGATCAGCTAAAAGTACGGATACCCAAAGGATGAATACCCATCTAGAGGATCAGCTAAAAGCACGGATACACAAAGGACGAACACCCATCTAGAGGATCAGCTAAAAGTACGGATACCCAAAGGATGAATACCCATCTAGAGGATCAGCTAAAAGTTCGGATGCACAAAGGACGAACACCCATCTAGAGGATCAGCTAAAACTACGGACCTCCATGTTGCAACCAAATATTCAAATACGTTCCAACAAAAAGCAGTCACGACAAAGTCATTAAAAGGTTAGTTAACTTCAGAATTATAAATGTTTTTTACATTTTTTGAAGTTAGTTAGTGCATAGTAAGATATTTACAAAATAATGTGCATTTTGAAGTATATCTAATTGAAGTTTCTTCAATGCGGCCTTGTTAGATTACAGCTAACTGCATGTGGTCTGTCAACAGGAAAAGGTTCCCACTTCTGCGTAAGATCAATATGTAAACCCTTTGACCCTCAACCTCCGGCATTCCAATTCTTAGAAATGGATTCTGCGGTTAGCATCCTGGACGAAAGCTTGTTGTACGATTGTTGCCGGGTCTTCAAAAGCAAATAAACCGTTGCTTAAGTCCTGTTCCATAGCTGTTATAATGACAAATCACTCTTGGTAGCATATAGTACACCTTAGTTCGAGTGACTTGAGAACTGTAAAACAAAGATTACTTTGTATAGCTTTATCTTCACTTCATTTCTGCTACTCTGGTGTGATGTGAGATTTTGACAATTAACAAGTAACTGCAGATTTGTATGCCGCAGTCTGCCTCTCAGATGTTTCTTAAGACATTATCACAATCGTTTCATTCCTCATGTATTAGTGTGACCGCCAAGAAAAGAAATTATCTTCCGCAAGCTAATTTGACTGAATTTAACACCATTTAGTTCCTCCGACTGATTTATTCTCCATAAGAGATGTTATTGTCTGCCATAGAGCAGTCTAAATTTCAAAATAATTTAGATTCATCTTCTGCTAACTAGCATGATACTCAGAATAAAGTCGTTTCTTCTCTACTATTACTACTGTAGTCTATCCTGCTTGTGGTTTCTTATGGGATAATTTTACAAACACTTAGAGATTAGTTTTTGTGTCACACAAACTTATTCTGCATCCATAAGAATACTGTGTGATTTTCTTAAACTGGTTCGATTGCCTATAGAACGTATTTTAAAATTTTGTGCACAGATCTCATTGCCACAAATATACAATAGAATGCAGTCATGTCCCCAGCTTCTTAATCTGACTATTATTACAATACAGCTTTGGACGCCGGAATATACTTTGATTGAAAAATGCGTTTTATAACCCATTGATTGATTTCTACGTCAGGAATAGCCTTACCACCAGTAGATAGAATTTTAGGCAGCATAGCAGTCGTATTTTCTATATGCTACTTTGAAATCTGGTAAAATACAGTTTTATCTTCCAAAGACAAATCTGGATTCCGAGGGACACCAGGTCTGCTTCCCACAGACTACACTGACCTTGAGTACAATTCAGTTTCCTCTTCCGTCTTCGAAATGCAGCTATGTTTAGCAGTACATAATCCTATCAAAGATACGTTAATTTGAAGGAAAGTCTTATCGTTGGCAGAACTCACTATGTACCCTGTACTCAGTTGATTAGAGTCATATTAGAGGTTTTGTTTCCTCTGAATACTTTGAGAAACTTAGTACCTATTTGTATCAAAGATACTTTGATCTGAACGAAAAGTAGAATTTCGGTGATCGCAACTTTTGAATTGATCCATAGTTTGTGTAAAGATGAAAAATTTCCCCTTATATTATTTTGAGTACCTAGTGGTACTAGTATTTCGGATGTTGGTCAACAAAAGAAAATTTTGAATCAGTATTTTACGTACCTAAGTTAGTTAGAAGTATCAAATGATTTTCTATTTCTGAAATGGTTGACGTTGCTGAAATTTTCGTTGGCTGATTCCAGGTTATTTCAAAAGATTTGCTATGTACATCACTGATTAAACCTTTTTTTTTTTTTTTTTTTTTGAGTTTCTATTCATATGCAAATTATGTTACTTCATCAACTTTTCGATTTGAACGCTCGTCACTTCCCAGAATTGCTTTACACCTTTTGGCTAGAACTGACTGTGAGTCGGAAAGTAAATATGAAAAATTTACGTCGAGACTCCAACTTACAGTCAAATCTTTTCTGTATATACATTTACGATATCTTTATTTCAATAAGTGATATAGACCTACTCCTCTTTGCAGACGACATAACCATCCTCACCTTATTTAATTTAATGACTGACACTACTAGTATTATTAATACTCAACTTAATAACAACTCAGACTAGCTAAATTCCAATGAATTAATTATAAATACTACCAAAACAAAATCTTTAATTTTCTCAAAACAAAATATTTCACAACCTCCTTCTATCACATTATCTATTAATGGTACAAACATAGAAAAAGTTAACTCCTTACTTTATTTGAGGATTATCTTATATAGGGACCTTAGACGGAACCAACATGAGGACCCTCTTCTTCTCAAACGGTCTAAAGCCATTGGAGTTATCAGCTTGGTATTTACAAACCTTACCTATAAAACACTAATTCATTTATATTATACCATGTTTCAGACTCATATTTATTATGCTATCTTATCGTGGGGGCAAACGACTAAAAATAATTTCAAAAAAACTTCAAATTCTTCAAAACAAATATATAAGATTAATCGACCTAAAATTTGATAGAAATACACAACTAACACTATATAATACCACAAGTGTTTTCCCAAACAAATATAACATTCTTATGATTAACCAATAATATTACTTCAATATCGGTAAATTTATGTTCAAACGCATTAAGAATAATTTACACGCCAACATCATACAAATTATACCCCAGATACACACACATGACACAAGCTCTAAATCACATATTCGGCCTATTCATCCGAAAACGGAGACCATGAAGCAAAGTTTAAATTACATTGGCCCACACTGCTGGAGTTCATTACCTACGGAACTCACTTCTTTAAATAATTTTAATCTTTTAAAAAAAAAAACTAAAAAACTTTGTAATTAATTATAGCTCCTCAAATTAATGATTACAGTGGATGGGAACTATGACTAATATTACGACTTGTATCATCATCATCATTGTCAACCATTATCAATCCACTGCTGGACGAAGGTCTCCCCAAGTTTCCTCCACAATGGTCTGTCTTGTGCCAGTCTCCTCCATGTCACTCCCGCATACTTTCGAATTTCATCCACCCATCTTCCATGTGGTCTTCTTCTGGGTCTTTTCCTGTCCCTTGGAATCCAATCTAAATTTTCAGCTGTCCATCGATGGTCTGTTCTTCTGGCAGTATGTCCAGCCCATTGCCATTTCAGGGATTTAACTCTGATCATGATGTCTTCCACTCTTGTCATTTTTCGGATCCACGTGTTCCTCTTCTTATCTCTCCTGGTTACACCAAGCATGCACCTCTCCATGCTTCTTTGAGTTGTTTGCAGCCTTTGTATGTCTCTTTTAGCTAAGGTCCACGTCTCTGCACCATACGTAAGCACTGGAAGGATGCATTGATCAAACACTTTTCTTTTAAGACATAATGGCAGATTGCTCTTGAAAATTATGCTGTTTCTTCCAAAAGCTCTCCAGGCAAGTTTTGCACGCCGATTAATTTCTTCACCAATGTGACCCTCACTTGATATCTGCTGTCCAAGATAAACGTACGTGTCTGTTACTCCAGCTTTTCTCCATCAATCGATAAATCTTCATTTCTTGTAAAAGCATTGTACATCACTTTTGTCTTCTGAAAGTTCATTTTTAATCCCACTTCTTTACTCTTGTCAGCAAGTTCCTGGATCATACTCTGTAGCTCTGATGGGGTAGTTGCAAAAATGACTATGTCATCAGCAAAACGAAGGTGGGTTAGATAAACTCCATTAATCTTTATCCCTTTGTTTTCCCAGTTCAGTGATTGAAAGACATTTTCCAATGTGGGATTAAAGAGCTTCGGAGATATGGTGTCACCTTGTCTCACTCCTTTTCCAATTTTTATATGTGTTGTATTTTCAAACAGCCGAATCTTTGCACTTGCATTTTCATAGATGTTATTAATAATATTAATGTATGCATCTTCAATACCGCAGGATTTCAGAGCCATTGTAACTGCTGATGGTTTCACCGAATCAAAGGCTGTTTCATAATCGATAAAAGCCATGCACAATGGAAGTTCATATTCCCTCGCTCTTTCAATTAGTTCTCTCAGTACGTGGATATGATCTATTGTGCTGTAGCCACTCCTGAATCCAGCTTGTTCTCTCGGTTGAGCCATGTCCAGTGTCACCTTAAAGCGGTGTGAAAGAACTTTAGTGAAGATTTTATAAACCACTGATAGGAGGCTGATAGGTCTGTAGTTCCCGAGATCCTCAATGTCACCTTTTTTATGTAGCAAGATCATTGTAGCGTTGTTCCAATCCTCAGGAATTTTCCCTTCATTAAGGCATCGAGTGAAAATTTGGGCGAGTACTGTTTCGATTTCTCCACTTGCTTCTTGTATGATGTCTACAGTAATTCCATCTTCTCCTGGAGCTTTTCCCCGCTTCATGTTCTTGATTGCATGTGCAACTTCTGCTGGAAGGACTGGAAGAACTCTGGTACCTTTCATGATGCCTGGAGTACATGTATCATCCCTTTCATATAATTTGGAGTAGAAATCTTTCACTCTTGTCAAAATGTCGCCTCTATTTCTTGTTACAGAACCATCTTCTTTTCTCAGTGCCATAATTCGTTTTTTCCCCTTACTGAGATGCCCCTTTGCTATCTTTAGGCTTTGGTTGTTTTCAATTGCTTTCCTTACTAGTTCACAGTTGAATTTCCTTACGTCTTCAGTGATACTTTTTCGTACTGTCTTGCATAGCTCTATATATTCCACTTTGGAAGTCACATCTTCTTTAGCTGTCCTCATCACTCTTCTTTTTTGCATCAACATTTTTGTTTTTCCTGATAATTTGTTCACATGCAATTTGTTCTTAGACCCAGCTAATTTTGTTGCTGTTTCCATAAGAGCTTTGGTTACTTTTCTGTTAACTTCAGAAATATCCACTTCTTCCGATGTTAGGCCTTCTAAAGCAGAGAATCTGTTCTTCAGTTCCAATTTGAAGGTATTATGGTGTTTTTTAAGGTTGGTTATGTCAATACATTTTGTTTGTCTTATGAGCTTGCTACGTTCGAGTTTAGTGTTGAGGTGCATCTTACATCTCACCAATCTATGGTCACTGCCTGTGTTGAACTTGTTTAGCACACTGCAGTCTTCTATGACGAATTTTTTGTTACACATAATAAAATCAATTTCACTTGTCGTCCCATTTGGATGTCTCCATGTCCATTTCCTGTGTGGCTTTTTCTTGAAAAAGGAGTTCAAGATGAAAAACCCTTCTGCCTCTGCAAACTCTACGAGAGTATTTCCACGCTGGTTTCTGTTGCCGTGACCGAATTTACCTACTGAAGTTTCATTCTGTTGCCTTTGCCCTATTTTTGCATTGAAATCTCCCATAATTATCTTCAAGTGCTGCTTACCTTTATTATTTAGATCATGAATTTCCTCATAAAATTCTTCAATTTCTTCTTCAGCATGACTTGTGGTGGGTGCATAAGTTTGAATAATCTGAGCCTGGTATCTTCTCGAGAGTTGGATAACGAGTCGTGCAGCTCTGTCAGAGGAACTTTCAACTTCTACAACTTTATCCTTCAGTTTCTTGTTTATTATAAATCCAACACCACTAGTTCTGCCAGTATCTGTCCCACGATGGTAGAAGAGATGTCCACTTTTCAGTTCAATGAGATCTTCTCCTTTTCTCCTTACCTCACTTAGCCCGACGATGTCCCACTTGATCCTTTGTAGTTCCTCTTCCAATTCAAGAAGCCTTGAATCAGAAGATAGGGAGCGTCCGTTGTACGTAGCCAAGGTCATCATCAGATGGCAGCCTAGTCCGGTCCTCCGGGGATTTTTAGCACACTCTGCCTTCATGTCGCACTGGCCGCTGCCTTGGCCAGGTACATTCCAGCTGCCGGAGACTGAGGGCCAAGATTTAAGTTGTGGAGTCATTTTGGAGGGGTTTGGCCATAACTCACCACGCTGGCCAAGCGGGTTGGTGAGTGTGGGATAGCATTTCCTCTAATCCCGATGGTATAGTTATACCGCTATTGGCGGTCGTCAGAGCCCCTTTAGTGGGAACAATATGTACCACGAGAAGGCGGGGTTGACATTTGTCAAGGAGAGGCTCTGATGTTACGCACCACCTGACCTTACATCCCACGACTTGTATATCGTGATGTTAATTGCTTTTTCAATGGTATTATCTCTAATGTTTATTATCTGCTCATATATCATTACCTTTTTTTTTTTTTCTTTTTTTTTGTCACTATGATACTCTTGTTTGTAATTACACTACTGACCTCAGTGTAAAACTAGTCTAGGGAGCATGGGACCCTGTCAGGCCTGCCTGGCCTTTCCCCCCTGCTTCCTTGCTGTCCATTGTTTCAACTGATATTTCTGTAACACTTTTGTTTTTCTTTTTGGCTCAGCAAAATAAATGAATTGAATTGAATTAAAGAGTGTAATGTGGTGATGGTACTACGCTTTAACGACGAGAGATTGTTTTAGTGTACAGATTATCAAGAAGCACGCTATCTTGATAATCTGTACATTAAAACAATCTCACCTGCGACAGTGATATTTTGACAACCACGAATCTGTGTAAATTGCTCGAGAACGTGATTTAATTACGAGCAAATTGTAGTGCAACAACAAGAATTCCAATAAAACAAGTCGTTGTAAGTTACATTTCCTGCGTTTCTTAGTGTACTGATACTGTAGACCGATAGAGGTGCTGTAAATGTTGTGTTTAACATTTAATAGTATGTTTCAACAAAGGAACAAACAACTTCGCAAAAAAATAATGCGGGCGCTCGGATCAAGGTCTCCACCTCCCAGTGCTTGGCAGTTCGTTGTCTGAGATACATGCATGTCCTTATTGAAAGTTCCTGTTAATCATATCATTATGATTTTAGAAACGTTTATTAAGAAAACTGGAAACATATATATTAGTACAATATATCCACTTACATTTCAGGGGCGTATATAGAATTATTTTTCCGCGGGGGATAAAAAAAATGGAAGTTTTTGAGTTCTATCAGGACAAAAATGAAAAGTTAACGAAAAATAGAAGAAAAAATTAAAACATTTCTCTAATGTCAATTGATGCATTTCTATTAAATCAAAGCATTTCTCTAATGTAAGTGGCACTTTAACAAAAAATTAAACATTTCCTTGGGAGGTCAATGCCCGTTCCCTTCCCCTCTTTAAATACGTCCCTGTTCCTTTTTTTTAATTTACCCATCGAACAAAGAGACCAGCATCTTTATCTCCCTCCAGTCACCGTGTGTCTTTCCGTCTTCGCCTGCTTGATGGTCGTTAACCAACGTATTGGTATTTAGTACCATCTTCATGCTTGTTGGGGAAGGCTAACAGAATGAACATTTCTATTGCAATTGAAAACTACCTTCTTGAAATGTACGACACAACATTGCGCCCTTTAACACAGTCTTGCGAAGATGGCGAGCAGTCTTTCAAAAAGGCCGAAATTGTCCTTCTTCATACATTACTTGTAACTGAGACTTAAACACATATAAGAAAAAACATACATATTCATCACTGTAACTCAAATTTGAATAACGTATAAAACAAAATCAAAACATAAATGTTATTTAAATATTAAATGAGCTATCCCTTCCCCTGAGATCTTCACAAATATCGAAACATTACACAACCAACATGATTATGGTTTTTGAAAATTTCAAGTATTTTATAGTATTTCAGGTATGCTGATCACGAATATCATATACGTTTTTCTCTGTCACCTACAGATTTTTCACAATTCCCCATGTTATTTTTTGTTTATATATGATAAAAGTGAAAAATATCATGAAGTAATCTGTTATTCTTTTATTCTAAAAATTTTCATTTACTAGCTAAAGAAGATCGCGGCAGTTAGAAAATGATAGAATAGATGGATAAATTGTAATTGGAAAGTGCGACAGTAGATGGCGCCTCTATAAAAATGAATGAAGCATTGTGTGTTTCTGCCACTTTGAACACTGTGTTTCAAGCAATAAGACCGAAGTGCGTTTCGCTCATTTTAACAGTTGTGTTGCTCGTTATTACTGCGTTATGGCATAAAGAGGCTGTGTTAATAGTCTTGATTCATTTTGTTATATATGTGGTAGTTTTGTGGTGTAAAAAAGGCAACGCAAAATAACAGATTTTGTCAAAAAAGCGTATCATGCTTACTTCGGTATAAAGCTTAGAGACCAGGTTAATAAATGGGCACCACATCAAGTATGACACACACGTGTTGAGCAACTGAGAAAATGGACTCAAGGTAAGAAAAACTCTCTTCCATTTGCTATTCCAACTGTATAGCGGGTGCCAGTGAGTCTCGAGGAATGTTATTTTTATTTAGCCACCCCAGTAGAGGGCTACAATTGAAAAAACTAAATAAGTCCACCCAATGCCTGCCTGTGCTATCAGACCTGCACCTCACGGTTCTGGTTCACCTGTTCCATCACCTCCTACATCATTAGATTTTTCATCAGCTTCAGAAGTTGAGTTAAATTGCAGTGAAACTGAGGACTTGTACAGCAATCATAAAACTAGTAGAGAACCACAGAAGTTTACAAAAAGTGAATTAAATGATTTGGTACGGGATTTAAATCTGCCTAAGGAAAGTGCACAACTTTTAGGATCAAGACTCAAAAAAAATCTACTTGCTCCAGGAACAACATTTTCATTTTACAGAAACCGAGAAAAGGAATTTGTTGAATATTTCGCCCAAGAAGAATCGCTTGTATTTTGCAGAGACATTCCTGGACTTATAATGTATTTGTCTTCCACTGTTCATGCACCGTCACAGTGCAGATTGTTCATTGATTCTAGTAAGAGAAGCTTAAAAGAAGTTTTTTTGCATAATGGCCACATTTCCCCCTCAATACTAGTTACTCATTCAGTACATCTCAAGAAATCTTATGAAAATCTTGACGTTATCCTTAATAAAATAAGATATCAGGTATACAACTGGCAAATGTGTGCAGATTTTAAAATTCTGAGCATGATATTAGGGCAGCAAAGTGGCTACACAAAAATGCCATGTTTCATCTGTGAATGGGACAGTACAGATTATAAGCAATACTGGATAGCAAAATATGGCCTAAACGACAAAACTTAATTCCACGATCAAGGAACGTTCTCCACCCGAACCTAGTGGATCCGGAAAAAGTTATTTTACCACCCTTGTATTAAATTAGGATTGATGAAAAAAATGGTGAATGTTTTCAGTATTTGATTAATATTTTTCCACATTTATCAGAAGCAAAAATCAAAGGAGTATTTGTTGGCCCGGATATAAGGCGGTTAACTAAAGATAAAACTTTTGAGAGGAAAAATGACTACAACAGAAAAAGAAGTATGGGTTAGTTTCAGAAATGTCATTCAAAATTTTCCAGGCACTTACAGTACTAGGATCTTAATTACAGAGCCATCGTAGCAACTATGCTAGAAAATTTTAAGAACCTGGGTTGCAACATGAGTTTGAAAATTCATTTTCTGCATTCTCACTTTGACTATTTTCCCAAAAATCATTTGTGCTGTGAGTGAAGAGCAAGATGCGAGATTTCACCAAGATATAAAATGTATGGAAAAACGATATCAAGGACGACGATGTCAAGGACGTAAATATGATAGAGGATTACTGCTGGGCTTTAAAGAGAGATTCTGCTTCTGAAATTTCACCGTATAAGAAAATCCGTAAACGTTCGTTTGACGGAAAAGGAAAATGATTTTGTAAGAACATATTAATTTTGATTCATTTTGTTTTTTATATTTTCTTTTCATTAACTATTTTTATCTTCACACAAGTGATTTTTATTCAGATTGTATCAATATCAATGAGTCGTGGATTGTATATTCTCTTAAGAAAATGAAACAAATTCTATACATTACTGATAAACAATATATATATATATATATATATATATATATATACACTCAAGAGCAATTGAATTAGATATGCATGTCTAGTAACGTGTAGCACCACCTTTCGCCCTGATGACGGCGGTGATTCGTCTCGGCATGGACTCGACCAGACACTGGAAGCGTTGGGAAGCCCTACGGATCCACGACCCCTGAACAAGCTCCCACAGTTCACGACGATTTGATGGAGGGGGGTCAGAGCCTCGAACTTCTCTCTCGATGGCATACCAGATGGGCTCGATGGGATTGACGTCAAGTGACCTAGCTGGCCAAGAAAGCTAGGTCATGCCGGTGGAGGTTTCATCCAACCATTCGGATACATTTCGGGAGCGATGGCACAGTGCATTGTCTTGTTGCAGGATGAGGTACCCAGTGGGATGTTGAAGACGCACAAACGGGAGCAAATGGTCGTCCAGGATATCCCGGTAACGTTGACCTGCGAGGGACGATGTCACACGCACCAGGGGTCACATTTCAGTCGTCCTCGTAAATATTCCACAGACGAGAATGCCACCCACACCCAGCTTGAAGAGTACCGTGCTGACAAGAAGGATCCACTGCTTCACGTGGTTTGCACCGTACTCGTATCCTGCCATCCGCATGTACCAACGTCAAACTCGGCTCATCAGTCCAGGCAACATTTTTCCACATGTCTAGGGTCCAGTGGCGATGTTCCCGCGCCCATGCTAATCTTTGCACCCTGTGATGTGCGGTCAGCAGCGGTACCCTCGTGGGACGATGGCTTCTGTACCCCATAGCAAGGAGGTGGTTCTGGATGGTGCGGCTGCTTTTACGTTGTTGTGCACCAGCATTAAATTGCCAAGTGATTTCTTGCACTGTGGCCCGTCTATCCCCTGTTACAACGCAAGGTAGCCGACGATGACTCTGCTCATCCACACTCTTGTCTACGGCAGTAGGCCTTTGCAGGGATGGTTTTACCGGATTCGATGTACTCACGGTGCACCCGTGACACAGTGGCTCGTGAAAATCCCAGTGACTGTACGACTTCCGAGATGGAGTGACCGATTCTTCGGGCCCCGACAATTTGCCCACGATCAAATGCGCTTATATCCTTCGTCTTACCCATACTGCGTCCGACTCCTACTAATTCCCGTTGCATCACTCCTTATATTGTCGGATCGCTGCATACGTCATGTTGTTTCCGTTTACAGAGCCGCCCACAGCGCAACATTTTTATAACGCCAGCTGTCTCTAAGTCAATTGGTCTTCCGTGTATACAGCATACTCATGATTTTATTTTCACGATTGTGAAAAATCGTTACGCGACAGAGAAAAATAAAGGTTATTTTTGAAATCAGCGTAGCAAAATTAATCTAAATCACTTGATGTAATGTAAACCGCAGTAGAAAGGTTAAATTTTTGTATGGTAGTGATTATCGATCATTTACAGGTAACTTTTTCTCACAGAATTTTGTCTCAGCATTGATAATTTTCATTCACGCTCAAGTTTACTACTATATGAGTGGTTAGCTACATATGTTACTCAGCATTTGTTTTCTCTTCTTTCCTGTAATATATGCAGTCCATTGCAATCTGTCTCTGTTATCATGAATGGTAAACGGCTCATTCACTTAAAGTAAAAGCCATTACTAAAAATAATATAACTATCTAATAATCTGAATTCCTTGGAGTAGAATAAAAATCAAAGTTCCCAAGCTTTCCACATCAACCAGATGTCCTTTTTAAGGAAAGTACGCAACTAACTGCAAATTGAATAACAGAACACTTCAACAATTTGAACGCGGTGCCTTGACTATACAATAAATGAATAGACGCAAATGGCATCATTCATTCGAAGAAACGAGGTCACGTTGGTTGGGCACGCGGTACCGTGGAATAAAACGCAGCATTATTTGAAGAATTGATTCCAAATGCGTGGCAACTCTAGAGAGACGCTATCATTTCAAGCCTCCCTGCTGGTTATGATCTCCAAGTTTTCGCGAATGGCAGTAAATTTGGGTGTGGAGTATGAAGCTAATTTCTTTGTATCATTCCACATAGGATCAGCGGACTTGAACTTGACTTCTTCGGATAGGGCAGTGATTAGTTTTCCGTGTACCTCTTTTATATTCGTTGATTCTAATTCTAAACGAGCGTTTGGTCATTCCGATGTAGTATCGCCTGGAACCGTCCGGATATTTTAATAGGATGGCATAAACACCTGCCTCACTGAGAAGAGGGGGCTTGTCAATATTCCTCTTAAGCATCTTGTATAAAGATACTGGAGATCTTATGTCGACACTAAAGTTCTTCCTTTTGAGCGCGTTTTTGAGTTGGTGAAAAACAAGTGATATGTAGGGAATAGAGCCTAGGTAGCGAAGTTGCGGTATAGAAAAATTAACACTGCTGCTTCTGGCTACTTTGATACAGTAATGCATTTGGCTCGACGTGTTTCCTGCCTCATTGGTCAATTAATGGAAACGAGACAATGAAACAATATGCAAAAAAGCAACTCGTGAGGATTTCAGGATCAAAGTTTCCTTTTTTTTTTTTTTTTTTTTTTCAGGGTTTAACGACCAACGTGAGCATCTGAGCTATAAGAATTTGCCCGTCTCTAATTTAGGGCCCCTGTTTACATCCAAGGGAAAAATCCAAAGCCGTAAGACAAATACCCCTCCTATACCGTGCTTTATACTCGAAACGGGGAACAACTGAGATTTTCGATAGAAGCCCCGGGAGGCCAGGAGAGTTTGGTAGATATCATCATCACAAGTAGGAAAGATGGCATTGGTTCTGAAGGTGAATTTATTTGGAACTCTTTTTATTTAAATGTTTTAGTTCCATAACTGCCTAAATACTTCAGATAATTGCTTGAGACATCTAGTACGTATTTAACTTTCTGTTTTTCTTGAATAACCCCTGTCTAAATTATGGTTATTTTTCGTTACATTTTCCGCAATTTAACGTCACTTCGGAATTACTTGGTGTGTGCTTCTTTTTGGAATCACTGGCAAACAGTCCATCTCAAGGAGACAAAGATAAATGCAAGACGTTAGTTGTTAACTGTGAAGTATATTAAATAGATCCCTACCAAGCAGTTTAAAAATTCATGAACGATCATGAATAACTGGATAATTTCAATAATTGTTCGCTAAACTGTTACGCTTTTTTGTCTGTTTCTGCTGTTGGATTTTTAGCTACAAGCGCAAATCTGAGAATTGTCGTCTGACTCTTCAAGGGGTGTACCACTTTGGAATTATCAAATAAACTGGTATGCTTTCTTGCATTACGTTGAAGTTCATAGCAAACCTCAACGGGCATTGGCGGTGTTCATCAACTTTCATTTACTAACTTTCAGAGAGCTACGTTGTCAAGAGCCTGCTACATTAAGAGATAACACACATGCTCAGGTGTGGTGATGTTGACGTGGAGTTATTTAGAAAAAATTGGGAGAAAACAAATTGCTCGTAGTGAAAGGAAAATCATTTGCAATGTTGAATTCCAAAATGAAAAAGGGTAGAGTGAGAAAACTCTGAACTTGGGTAATGGGACGTCATTATTGAGTGAAAGAGAAGGGATGAAGAAACTGTAGCCATTTTTGTGACAAAGTCTCAAGAATCAGGGAGAGGTTGCGAGTTTCTAAAGATTTGGAACGTGGAATTCACAGAGACCATACCAACAGCAGAGTGAATATCTGGATTAAGTCATGGGACGAGTGGGAGGGCACGGAGAGCGTGGGATGTCCAGGACATAGGGGTCAGAATGCAAACCTGTGATTGGTCGCGCACTGTCAAGGGTCTGAGAGAAACAATGGGACGCCATTATTGAGTCAAAGAGAAGGGATGAAGTCACTGCAGCCATTTTTGTGACAAAGTCACAAGAATCGGGGAGAGGTTGCGAGTTTCTAAGAATTTGGAAAGTGGAATTCACAGAAACCATACCAACAGCAGAGTGGACATCTGGATTAAGTCATGAGAAGAGTGGCAGGACGCGGAGAGCGTGTGATATCCAGGCCTAGAGGGTCAGAATGCAAACCTGTGATTCGTCGTGCACTATCCAGGGTCTGAGAGAAAGGTCCAGATCGGAGAGAAATAATTGGACTCCATTATTGAGTCAAAGAGAAGAGATGAAGAGACTGCAGCCATTTTTGTGACAAAGTCTCAAGTATTGGGGAGAGGTTGCGAGTTTCTAAGAATTTGGAACGTGGAATTCACAGAGACCATACCAGCAGCGGAGTGGAAATCTGGATTAAATCATGGGAAAAGCGGCAGGACGCGCAGAGCGTGGGATGTCCAGGACTAGTGGGTCAGAATACAAACCTGTGATTGGTCGTGCACTGTCCAGTGTCTGAGAGAAAGTTGAGGGTCTGGAAGAGTTAGATTTTGACGGGGGACTTCGGAGGTAGTGATCACTTGGGAAGGAGGTCAGATTTCTTCTGAGGATAAACCAGGAGATCTGAAAGTTTTGGCATTCAGCTGTGTTTGGGTCGCCAGCGTAATTGTTCAGTAGCCAAGGTTAACTTTTAAACTTGAGCATTATCAGCACTGCGCCGAATTCTAGGCGTATAAGATAAGTTAGATAGCGGGTAATGAGTAGCCACTTGCTTTGTATTCTGTAGCATCATATCCCTCAGCGGTATTTAATAGGAACTTTTCGAGGCCTCTGCAGACGAAAAAAGGCTGTAGCATCATGACGACGCATGTACCATGACTGGATAGTGTGTGTATCTCGATGGAACTCTCACTGCTGTGTAAGAACTGGAACACTGAAAAGGAACTGTGCATGTTCAGTACCTTGACAAAGTAAGCCTCAATCCACCAGTTGAATATATTTCAACCACCGCTGTAAATGTTTCATCAAAGGTCACGCCATGTACAGTATATAGGAATAAAGTTGTTATGTTATGAAAGAGGACAACTCTGTTTAATAAGTACGTGATCCTTCGCTACGCCTCTGAGGTGAACAGAAAGTGAAGATAATGGTGTCCAGACTTTGCTATCATTCTGAACTGGTGGCAGCTACTAATAAGTTAATACCACAGGGAACAAATCTCCGTATTAGTACATCAACCACCACAAATCCAATTAGACGACTAAGTAAAAAACAACCAAATTATAACATCAGGATTTACCAATCTGCGGACACTTTACCTGTCGGAGTTTGCTATCTGTGTGTTAACGCACAAGACGCAAGCCCTAACCCTCTCTATTTTTATACTACCCCTTCTTCCATTTTCAATTAATGGAATTCTTGATTTTAACTTTAGTATTTTAGGGTTTTTTATTCTTTCAAGTCTTAGCGTCTACGCCATCCTTTTAATCGGGTGATCCTCAATGAAAGAAATAGTGATGGATCCTAACCTTTCATTCTGTGGCGTTCATGGGGTACTCATCCGGCTCTAAACACCTCTCGGAAATTCGAGGTGATTAGTCGATCGAAATGACGCTTTCTCTCTCTCTCTCTCTCTCTGTCTTTTCCTCTAAAGATTTGGAGATTTATGTAGATAAATTTAGGAAGACTTATTCGGAGTGGTGAACCTCCATGTCCTAAGCAGTTCATAAAAATAAGAATCTTGGAGATTTGGTCCTGACTGCCCAGCAGGTAAGTCACACAAAAGCGAGGTAGAAAAGGGAAGGAATACGCGCTGATTTATAACCGTGGAGCTAATGTCTGGTGTCCGACGGCTTAATAATCCGACGCTCAGTGGTTATTTAGTGGTTCGAGCTTTCGTACCTGACTGGGAACGATTCTGAGACATTGAAGTCACGAACGTTGACTACTGGACCATCTGGCCCTCTCTCTTGATCTAAGTTTAGAACTGAACATTTGTACATGAATCCACGTGATTGCACATATTTGTTGCTGTTGGCTACTTTTGGTCCGGTAGTAAGATCAAGTTTTTTGTTCTTTTTAGCAGGTTCGTAAAATGAACTGCATAAAGAAATGTTGGTTAGAAAGACCATCTAAATCGTAGGGAATCTCTTTACCTCCTTTCTCTGTTAATAAAAAAAGAAAAGCCGTACATTGTAGGAGGAAAACCTTGTCCTTAACTCCTCTAAGTCTGTTGTTTTAACCATGCACTAGCGATAACCTATTGAGCCCTTAGTTACAACACAAAGCGAGAAAGAAGAGGGAATGAACACGTACTGAAAACGAAGTAGAAAAGGGAAAGAATACGTACCTATTAATTTAAATTAAATATTTGCCCCTTTAATGGCAAATATTTCATTTAAATAAATAGGAGCTACTTAAATCCGTTTAGGGAACTAACCAATACCGCTATTCAGACGCGTATTGTTTTATTTTATCTTTAGTCACTTGTATTTCACAAATTCAAAGCATGAATTATTTATTTCGCCCATCTATTGTTGTCACGCAGTTTTCGAAACCACGCAAAAAAATGTGCCTTCTTTTCCCATACGTATTTGAAGGCTTTGACGTGAAGTTATGATTTTCATTTCATGTATTCATTGGGTTCTGTGGTGGAGGGGACTACTCTTCCTCGTTTCAAGTCTATTGTTATGATGAATGAGCATGCTTCGTAATGTAATACCGGTTACCTTTGTGTGAAACTCTTTAATGTGATACATAAAAGATTGAGAGAATTGAAACGTGCAAAATCGGATGAAAAACTCTTCAGAGATTAAACTAATTCTCGAAGTAATCCAGTATTTTGCGTCAATGCGCAAGGATGATGCGTACATAAAACATCAGAGATACGCGCAAGACTTTAATTGATTTCAAGTATCTAGGAGTTTCAGAAAACAGAAGTGGAAAAAAATGAGGTTAAATTAAGTGCCAAGGGAATTCCTTGCTCTTTTTTCTTTCTGTTACTTAAAAAAATCGGATCCTTTTTTTATTATGTGATCCACGGGAAGAACTAGAAGTGAATAAGATATGAGGATATGCGACGGCGAGCTAATAAAAAGATGTGGAATTCGGTTCAGGAAACGCGAAATTTAATCCGACAAGACAAGAACCGTGCCTTCTCGATGGGCACCCTAAGACATAAGCAAAGAGACGTAGCGGAAACAGAATTACTTCAGAGAAAGGGTTTAGCTCTCAAAAACGGTAAATTACTCTGAAATGGCAAATATTCGGAATCGATACAGGAAAAAAATGGAGGAGAAAAGAAACACATTTCTAGAATGCAAGTATTCATGAAACACAATGAGTTGAAGGAGAAAAAAATGGAATTTAAATAAACAGGAAATAACAGCATCTGCAGAATTATTTATTCGTGTTTACTTCAAAGGGATATGATTCATTAAATACTGCTTTCGTGCATTTCTGCGTATATATATATATATAAACCAGGATCGGACAAAAATATTTTTATTTTGATTGGATAAAACATATTTTTCCCTTCTTTTGGTTATGAATTTTGAAAAATCTTTGTGGGTGACTTTTTTTGCATTATCCAGAGGTTTTACAATGGCAAATTTTCGGTACCAATTATTGTTTCCTAAAAACTTAAAAAAAATTATTACTTAAAGAATCGAGATACTCTGTGCCAATGAAATTGCAGCACTCTGTGGGAAGAAGAATACACATAAGACACTTGAATAACGACAGCCAAGAAGCTAAGGAACCCCCGATAAAGTCTGAAAATGCTAATGAGCACATTGACACAAAATTATTCTTACGGTGGGCAGTTCAACATTATGAAAATCGACCTATGTGAGGGATATATTGAACTAAACTTTGTGCCATGCAGTCACACATCTGTTGAATAGCCTTGCGTGGCATTTTCCACCAAGCCTGTTGTAACTGACCTTGCAGAACGCCCGCGGTCCGTGCTGGCTTCAGATGGATCACTGGTTAGCGTGTAATCAAGGTTCACGCCTGCTTCATTGGGGATAAATGCGGAGACCTGGATGTCCAAGGCAGCACTCCCATATTTAAAGGCTCTGAGAAAAGACCCCTGCGATATATATGAGTTCGACATCATGCTGAAAAATGTCTAGTGGGCTAAAACAGTAGCGTGTGGCGCAATCTAACGGGCACTACATAGGTGCCCCGGTTGGCGAATTGTGGAATTTAGCAAACACAACAGCTAAAACAGAAGCATGTGGCGCAATCTAACGGTCACTACATAGGTGCCCCGGTTGGCGAATTGTGGAATTTAGCAAACACAACAGCTAAAACAGAAGCGTGTGGCGCAATCTAACGGGCACTACATAGGTGCCCCGGTTGGCGAATTGTGGAATTTAGCAAACACAACTGTAAAACAGAAGCATGTGGCGCAATCTAACGGTCACTACATAGGTGCCCCGGTTGGCGAATTGTGGAATTTAGCAAACACAACAGCTAAAACAGAAGCGTGTGGCGCAATCTAACGGGCACTACATAGGTGCCCCGGTTGGCGAATTGTGGAATTTAGCAAACACAACTGTAAAACAATGAAAGACGGGGCAGAAATGTAAATTACAAAGTTGTAGAACTGACTTTGTTTATTAGAAATCGATATGGCTTTTTTATTAGGTAAACAATGTACACGTTTTTGCATTATACAAAAAATTACAATCTTATATTATTAAATTTAGTTAGTTCACATCATAAAGTGCGCATTATATCATTATGTTACCGAAAACTTGGTGAAGTCCTTTACGTTGGGGATCCCCGACTCTAAAAATCTGGGGGTCCTGACCGCCCCTTCCCTCCACAGTGGTTACGCCTATGGTGTTGTCCCTCTTCCGAACGTGCCATTTGCTCACAAATGAATTTTTGTCCCATTTCCGTACACATCCAGATTATCTAGTGCCATTTCCGTAGATAGATATGATGATCAGTAAACCGTGAGAAATGCGTTAAGGAAGACAGAGGATCAGGGGTGTACTGATAGCCCGCGCAACACCTCCCTCTCCTCACTGCGGAAGGGTTCATGGTTATAAGAACCTCAAGCTTGAGGGAAAATATTTTACAAAATCTTTTAATGGAAACTTCATACAAACCCGATTTTAAAAAAATAGCCCGGAATTTTTGACGACAGCTTTGAACGAAATATTAAAAAGAGAAACAATTTTGTTCTCCCGGTTTTGAAATTAAACTTCCGCGACAAATGCCGAATACCGTAAGGACGGCATTAATGGACAACTTGTTTGCCCTTCAGTTTGTATTCCTGTTCCCGCTTACCCTACCATCAGTGGCTATTGGTCGATGAAAGCAATGAATGGTGATCTCTGTGACGTTGGATGATTTCGACAAGGGATCAGAATTTACTTTCTCCCTTAACATTCCCTACGTCTGATACCAGGCGCAGTGAAACTGTACTGAAATGGCACTAACCGATCTGCTATGTACGGAAATAAGACAAAATTCCTTTTGTGCATAAATGACGCGTACGAAAGTAAGAGACAATCAGCAATAACCCGTCCCTAATTTAAGGCCAGTAGTTTCAGGGAAGGAGAGAGAGACAGCGCCATAGGAAAAACACAACATCCATATGTCGTTGGGATTCCTACCCCGACCCATCTCGGACAAATTATCAGAAACCAGGACTTATACCACTGCGCTCCCGGAGCTACAAAAAATAGCTTCAAGCACCCCAGTAAAAAAAGGGGAGAACAACGAGTTCCAGAAATATGGAGACATAGAGGGAGCAGTCACATTGCTGTTGACGAACTCCAACAATGAAGTGTCGTAACTGATCCACAATAAAAGTGCGGGGCGTGAAGCATGGCGTTCCATAATTGCTCTAGCCTCATTGCATGTATCGCATCATTGTCAGACGTGCATGCACCGATTCTTGGGCTGAAAGTAGAGGTAGGATTCATCTCTGAAGAACACTTGAAACTATTCTGTTCCCTAGGTTTCGGTACCATTCCAGACGCTGTTGACAGTAGCTACATGGATAACAGAAGAAAATTGAAGGCAGTGGAAAGGATTTGAAAAAGCTGTCGAACTCAATGCCCGATGTGCATGCGCCCTTCGGCCAGTTGCCGTTCAACTATTCTACAGAAGATGGGGGACAACCAGCAAAAATCATAGCTCGTTAAGAGGCCGTTAGCGCAAGTGTAAGTACAGTGGTGAACTTGTCATATGTAAGACGATCTCTAATCGTCTGTCTTGCTCTACCAACAATTCGACGAGTACCCTTGACTTCCAGTAGCAACTGTTAACATGGGTGCACTGTAGTATTGCTGCTATACGACGAAGCGACTATCCTGCCACTCGAGGGGCAAATAATCTACTCCCTGCCACTAAGTTGCTGAAATCGGTGTCGAACGTGAGGTCATGACATTCTTGACAATCTCTCTGATCTCTGAAGCGGGATAGATGCATCTTAAAGGCATCATAAACGCCTTGCTTTGAACTCTAGCATCTGAAAGTCAGTCACTCCTTCTGCCTGCTGCAATTTCAGCACCACATGGGGTAAAGCAGAATAGTGCCGCCCCGGTGGCGCAGTGGTCTAAAGCGCTGGCCTCTGATCATTCGTCCGTAAGGGCTGCGGGTTCGAATCCCGGTCAGGCATGGATGTTGTGTTTGTCTTACGGCACTGGCTTTCTCCCTTCTCTGGAACCAGTGACCCAAAATTAGGGACGGGCGACTGCTTATAGCCCATTGAGTTGCTCATGGTGGTCGTTAAACCTCCAATCAAAAAAAAAAAAAAGAAGCAGAATAGTACGAAGGTTTAACTAAGGTATTTAAATTGTACTGGTGTCCAAAATTCAAGTCCGGAAGGCCATAGTGGTAAAATAATCCAAAGTAATCAATTAAATGTTATAGTGTTCACAGAGCATGTGCAAATAGACACGAGAAAATATTGCCAGCAGTAAAATTCGCATATCGATGAGCAAGCATTTCGTGCTCGGAGGTTTGTTAGTGATGAAGAGGTGGAAGATGATTTGCATACATGGATTCAGACATGGCTTCTTCTACGATGGAATCGAGAAGTTTCTGACAGTTACCAAAGTGTGTGCAACTGAAGGGCACTGCACTGAAAATGGCGTTATATTTATATAAGTTTCACTTTCTTTTCTGCAAGCACTTTGAAACTGGCTTGACATTTGATTTTCTCTCGTAGGATGAAAGGAGCTTAAAATTCACATTTGTAATTTGTTTCTTCTCTCCAAACATACGAAGAACGATAATCCGAAAAATAAAACAAAATTAAATGTGATACGTTAGTTTGCATTTATTCGGTTTGGGGACATTAAGAATTAACGTATTACTTCTAAAAAATTTGGAGCTTGGTTACAGAGGAGTGAGCAGGGCATTTCATAAAGCGTGCGATACTACATCTGAAAGGGAGAAACGAAGTTCGCAGCTGAAATTTGCCAGAACTTTAGCACTCTTCTTAGCAAAATACTATCCGCGGAAACATATGTGCAAACCGAGTGAAACATTCATCAGAACTAGGTGTTCTTTGCCTCATGGGAGTGGATTGGGTGGTACAAGGGGAAGGCGCTTGATTGTTCGTACTGCTGTGTCTGGCTTCAAATCCATGGGCAATGTATGCACGTTGAGTCCGGCCATGGCTTTCTTCATTTCGCCTGCAACTAATCGCTCTAAATCAAAGAAAGGAACTCCTTATAGATTTCAATTAAAAATGTACCCTGAAAGCATAATTTGTTATGCACGCATACCTAATAATGTGTGAGTCAACATTTCCACCTCACAATAGTATAGCCTGTCCTAGAACTGACTCTACCATATGTTAGGGTGAAATTGCGCCCCCTGAATACAAAATAGACCCCGTAAAGCGCGGTGATTTGACCGTTGGTCGAATTTGGGCTCGAATTCCGCACTCAATTGTGTCCCAAAGTTATTGAATAGGTTTCAAATCCGAAGACTGGGAGGGCCATTAGATGTTGGGGAACTCATTGGAACGTTTTTTCATCCCAACCTCCACCGAACGAGAGCGATGAGACGAGCCATTATCATATTGAGAGAAGATATCGTTCTGTGGGAAATGCAGCAATAGTCATTAACCCTTTAACGACCATAAAGCCCAATACGCCCGTACATGCAAACGACATTAGCCGCTCGAAACGCCTCTTTAGAGTGAGTTAGATTTCCTACCTTTACATTTTCCTTAAATGTGCATGACCTATGAGCGATCATCAGCGGTCACATTTATTCATCATTATTTTTACTAAACAAAGAAGTGAACCGACAGACAGTGTTGGGCGTTATGGTGTTTAGAGTGATACAAAAGTTTAGGATCATGGTCGTTAAAGAGATAAAGTGGAAAACGTGTCTTAGCCCTGCAGAAAAAGCAGAGCAGTATTTTGATACTGTTTAACAGCATCAAAATACTGGTTATTATTTTCTTAGAATATAGATGTGATCTGCGCTTATATACGTTTCTTCTAAAGGTCCACCGATAGATGAAGAATTTTGTATACAGTTGCTAAAATCACCCCCTTCATTTTCATCATAAAATGCAATAAAAATGAGATAATTGGAAAAGGCGAATTTCGCATGACAATGAAACTCATCCCGACTTGCTCAGAAATATCTTAGTTACAGTGTTCTGCAAAAAGGTAGATCATCTCGTCTCCTAACACAACTCAGTAAGAAATCTTTTAAGTACAATGAAAGAAGAAAATTCAAAAGTCAAAAGGACAAATTTACTACGGTCCTATCCAGAGAAGTCCAGTTCACGTCCGCGGATCCTATGCGGGATGACATAAAGAAATTATCTTCCTACTCTACTCCTAAATCCACTGCAATTCGGGAAATTTTGGAGTTCATTACCAAAAAAGAGGCCTGTAATGGCAGCGTCTCGCTGGAATTACCACGAATTTGGAACCAATTCTTCAAACACTGAATGCCATTTTGTTTTCCCTTAAGGATTATGCGTACAAAACGAACATGATACCTCGTTCTTTAAGGTGGTTCCACCTAAAATCTCTGCCTTATGTTTCCAATGGTAAAACGTTTTTACATATTTTCTTCGCAATTAATGTATTCCCAAGGATGAAAATTTTCACATCGATAAAACTAACTTTAAATTATAGCATGGATACTTAAATCTTGCTAAAACATAACCATAATTAAGCAATCCAACATTGTTTTGTCTAATGACGTCATCAATACACAGGTCGCGCCATCTGATAACAGGTCTGAACATTACTCAAAGAAAAATTATTGATTTTTAATGTAATTATGGTTATGTTTCAGCAAGTATTAAGTATCCTACGCTATAACTTAAAGCTAATTTTACCGATGTGCAAATTTTCATCCTTGGGAACACATTAATTGCAAAGAAAATATGTAAAGAAGTTTTACCATTGGAAACATAAGGCAGAGATTTTAGGTGGAGCCACCTTAATTGAATAATTACATTTGCAACTCTTCGTTTATTGTCAAGTCAACGCGTTTAAATAGTTGAAGTATTCTATTATTTATGAATGGTATACGGGATTACACCGTACAATACAAATTTTGAAGATGTGAATCCGATTTTTGCTGTAAATATGACATGGATGGTAAGTCAGATAATATCCGAAAACTTGAAAATTTCGTTGTCCTGGAGCGGGAATCGAACATACGTCTCCCGGATAGCTCCCGGGTATGCTAACCCGGGCGCTATCCGCTATTCAGCCAGGGAATGTAATCCCGTATTCCATTCATGACTTATCTGCTTCTCCGGGCAATCACGGGATATAATTCTTAACCTCCAGAGTTGCTAAACATGAATGCCGGTTGCTTCGACAAGCGAATCCCGTGATGGTTATATTCAAATTAATCGAAAACTTGAAACTTGGTATTTCTGGGCGGTATGGTGGTTAGCATACCCGGCCGCTATCCCGGAGACGCAGGTTCGATTCTCGCTCTAGGACGACGAACCGTTTAAGTTTTCGGATATTACCTGACTTACCATCCATGTCATATTTATCCCGAAAAACGGATTCACATCTTCAAAATTTGTATTCTATTATCCAGTTTGCTGTCTACATTCCTTGAAAAAGCCATCTGGTTGATGTGCAAAAGCTTGGAAACTTCTATTTTTATCTACGCCAATGAATTCGTATCACTAGTATAGTTAAACTATCTTAGGTATGACTATGTTTAAACAATGAATGCTATACTTCCGTCAACAATTCTTAAGATTTTGCTCGAGAGCCTTTGAGATGCTAGAAAAATTACCCTCAACTCTGAGTTGTTTCATTTGAGTGAGGTTAATCACCAATTTTCGAAAGTAAAATAAATTAGTTTTTATCAAGTTAGTGTCGATTCTTCTTGACTGCCACTTCTGAGCTGATAATACTATAGTTTTCATGAAAAAAGCACGAAACTACTGCTGTGACCTAAAATAGGATTCAGAAGGTAAGTCCTACTTTTCTACGCATGGTGCAAAGCAGCAAAATCACACGTGGAATAATTGAGGTGCTTTTATAATGCACTATATTTTTTCAAGTGAGTTTTCTTGTACACAAAATAAAGTGCATAACAATTTCATTTACGCGAACACATGTATTGATTACAATAAAAGCAGTAGTGATGCTTTCAATATGTTTAAGTAAGATATGCATTCGTCGGAAAAGAATCCATGAAGTCCTTTTCAATGCACCTAGAAATTGAAAATTACTACAGTAAAGTCACATGAGGTGTAACAATTTAATTCCCGGAAATCACTTGTAGGAAAAATGTAAAAGTCATATGAGGTGTAACAATTTAATTCCCGGAAAGCACCTGTAGCAAAAATGTGTGTGCGTACCTGTGCACTAGTGTCTACGGTCGCTTTTGAATTAATCTCCTTTGGTTACAGGCTGTTGCCATTGCTGGAAGCATACCTCGAATATACAAAACAAACAAAATATAAATTCTGAATTCTCTTGTACCACTTACTCGTCATCCATGCAATACTTCTCAGAAAATTTGAAAACTTCATCGCCCTAAACGGGAACCGAACCCACACCTCCCGATTTCCGTTCGAGTATGCTAGCCGTTACACCATTCAGGACAGTGAAGTTCCAAGCAACTGAGACTGAGCAAACGTAGCTTAGGAATCTGAACATCCTCAGATTTTGGCTAGTCGAAGAATGACTGAAGCATCAGTCGAAGCATCATTCTTCGACAGCGAAAATATGAGGATAGTCAAAGCATCATTCTTCGACATCGAAAATATGAGGATAGTCGAAGCATCATTCTTCGACAGTGAAAATATGAGGATAGTCGAAGCATCATTCTTCTACAGCGAAAATATGAGGATAGTCGAAGCATCATTCTTCGACAGCGAAAATATGAGGATAGTCAAAGCATCATTCTTCGACAGCGAAAATATGAGGATAGTCGAAGCATCATTCTTCGACAGTGAAAATATGAGGATAGTCAAAGCATCATTCTTCGACAGCGAAAATATGAGGATAGTCAAAGCATCATTCTTCGACAGTGAAAATATGAGGATAGTCGAAGCATCATTCTTCTACAGCGAAAATATGAGGATAGTCGAAGCATCATTCTTCGACAGCGAAAATATGAGGATAGTCAAAGCATCATTCTTCGACAGCGAAAATATGAGGATCGTCGAAGCATCATTTTTCGACAACGAAAATCTCAGGCATGATGCTTCGACTAATGCTTGATCAATGATTCTTCGCTTGTCAAAGCATCATGCTTCGACAACGAAAATCTGAGAATATTCAGATTCCTAAGCTAATTTTGCTCAGTCTAAGTTACTTGGAACTTCACTGTCCTGAGTGGTATAACGGTTAGCATACTCGAACGGAAATCGGGAGATTCGGGTTCGATTTCCGCTACAGGGCGGTGAAAGTTTCGCTAATCGAAGAATGATTGAAGCATCAGTCGAAGCATCATTCTTTGATAGAGAAAATCTGAAGATAGTCAAAGCATCACTTTTCGACAGCGAAAATCTGAGGCTAGTCGAAGCATTATTTTTCGACAGTGAAAATCTGAAGATGGTCGAAACATCATTTTTTGACACCGAAAATTTGAGGATCGTCGAAGCATCATTTTTCATCAGACAAAATCTTAGGATAGTCGAAGCATCATTTTTCATCAGACAAAATCTTAGGATAGTCGAATCATCATGCTTCGACAAATGCTCGATCAATGATTCTTCGCTAGTCAAAGCATCATGCTTCGACAACGAAAACCTGAGAATATTCAGATTCCTAAGCTACGTTTGCTTAGTCTCAGTTGCTTAGACCTTCACTGTCCTGAGTGGTGTAACTGTTAGCATACTCGAACGGAAATCGAGAGATTTGGGTTTGATTTCCGCTCCAGGGCGATGAAATTTTCTTTAGTAAAAGAAAAATTGAAGCATTAGTCGAAGCATCATTCTTCGACAGCGAAATCTAAGGATAGTCGAACCATCATTTCTCGTCAGCGAAAATCTGAGGGTAGTCGAAGCATCATTTTCCGACAGTGAAAATCTGAGGATGGTCGAAGCATCATTTTTCGACAGCGAAAATCTGAGGATCGTCGAAGCATCATTTTTCGTCAGACAAAATCTTAGGATAGTCGAAGCATCATGCTTCGACTAATGATTGATCAATGATTCTTCGCTAGTCAAAGCATCATGCTTCGACAACGAAAACCTGAGAATATTCGGATTCCTAAGCTAAGTTTGCTTAGTCTCAGTTGCTTGGAACTTCACTGTCCTGAGTGGTGTTACGGTTAGCATACTCGAACGGAAATCGGGAGATTCGGGTTCGATTTCCGCTCCAGGGCGATGAAATTTTCGCTAGTCGAAGAATGATTGAAGCATCAGTTGAAGCACCATTCTTCGACAGCGAAAATCTAAGGATAGTGGAAGCATCATTTTTCGACAGCGAAAATCTGAGGCTAGTCGAAGCATCATTTTTCGACAGCGATATCTGAGGATAGTCAAAGCATCATGCTTCGACTAATGCTTGATCAATGATTCTTCGCTAGTCAAAGCATCATGCTTCGACAAAGAAAAACTGAGAATATTCAGATTCCTAAGCTAAGTTTGCTTAGTCTCAGTTGCTTGAAACTTCACTGTCTTGAGTGGTGTAATGGTTAGCATACTCGAACGGAAATCAGGAGATGCGGGTTCGATTTCCGCTCCAGGGCGAAAGAATTTTCTGCGAAGTATTATGTGGATGACCAGTAAGCGATACAAGCAAATTCAGAATTCATATTCTATTTGCTTTTAATATTCTATCGATTTCCCGCGTATTATGAGGAATATTTCTTCCTTCATTGAACATACCTGGAAGTTTATTTCTGGAATACTCTTGACTTCCTTTGTCACATTACCCTGGATGTCAAAAATATCTGAAAATTCTCGTCTTTTCACAGCAGTGTTTATTTTGGGGAAGAGCCAGAAATACAAGTGGCTAAGTCAGGTGATGCGTAACATCACAGCCTCTCCTTGACAAATGTCAACCCCGCCTTCTCGTGGTGCATCCTGTTCCCACTAAAGGGGCTCTGACGACCGCCAATAGCGGTATAACTATACCATCGGGATTAGAGGAAATTCTATCCCACACTCACCAACCCGCTTGGCCAGCGTGGTGCGTTATGGCCAAACCCCTCCAAAATGATTCCACAACTTAAATGTTGGCCCTCAGTCTCCGGCAGCTGGAATGTATCTGGCCAAGGCAGCGGCCAGTGCGACATGAAGGCAGAGGGTGCTAAGAATCCCCGGAGGACCGGACTAGGCTGCCATCTGATGCTGACCTTGGCTACATACAATGGACGCTCCCTATCTTCTGATTCAAGGCTTCTTGAATTGGAAGAGGAACTGCAAAGGATCAAGTGGGACATCTTGGGGCTAAGTGAGGTAAGGAGAAAAGGAGAAGATCTCATTGAACTGAAAAGTGGACATCTCTTCTACTATCGTGGGACAGATACTGGCAGAACTAGTGGTGTTGGATTTATAATAAACAAGAAACTGAAGGATAAAGTTGTAGAAGTTGAAAGTTCCTCTGACAGAGCTGCACGACTTGTTATCCAACTCTCAAAAATATACCAGGCTCAGATTATTCAAACTTATGCACCCACCACAAGTCATCCTGAAGAAGAAATTGAAGAATTTTATGAGGAAATTTGTCATCTAAATAATAAAGGTAAGCAGCACTTGAAAATAATTATGGGAGATTTCAATGCAAAAATAGGGCAACGGCAACAGAATGAAACTTCAGTAGGAAAATTCGGTCACGGCAACAGAAACCAGCGTGGAAATACTCTCGTTGAGTTTGCAGAGGCAGAAGGGTTTTTCATCTTGAACTCCTTCTTCAAGAAAAAGCCACACAGGAAATGGACATGGAGACATCCAAATGGGACGACAAGTGAAATTGATTTTATTATGTGTAACAAAAAATTCGTCATAGAAGACTGCAGTGTGCTAAAGAAGTTCAACACAGGTAGTGACCATAGATTGGTGAGATGTAAGATGCACCTCAACACTAAACTTGAACGTGGCAAGCTCATAAGACAAACAAAATCTATTGACATAACCAACCTTAAAAAACACCATAATACCTTCAAGTTGGAACTGAAGAACAGGTGCTCTGCTTTAGAAGGCCTAACATCAGAAGAAGTGGACATCTCTGAAGTTAACAGAAAAGTAACCAAAGCTCTTATGGAAACAGCAACAAAATTAGCTGGGTCTAAGAACAAGTTGCATGTAAATAAATTATCAGGAAAAACGAAAATGTTGATGCAAAAAAGAAGAGAGATGAGGACAAATAAAGAAGATATGACTTCCAAAGTGGAATATATAGAGCTATGCAAGACAGTACGAAAACGTATAACTGAAGACGTAAGGAAATTCAACTGTGAACTAGTGAGGAAAGCAATTGAAAACAACCAAAGCCTAAAGATAGCAAAGGGACATCTCAGTAAGGGAAGAAAACAGATTATGGCATTGAGAAAAGAAGATGGTTCTGTAACAAGAAATAGAAGCGAAATTTTGACAAGAGTGAAAGATTTCTACTCCAAATTATATGAAAGGGATGATACATGTACTCCAGACATCATGAAAGGTACCAGTACCAGAGTTCCTCCAGTCCTTCCAGCAGAAGTTGCACATGCAATCAAGAACATGAAACGGGGAAAAGCTCCAGGAGAAGATGGAATTACTGTAGACATCATACAAGAAGCAAGTGGAGAAATCGAAACAGTACTCGCCCAAATTTTCACTCGATGCCTTAATGAAGGGAAGATTCCTGAGGATTGGAACAATCCTACAATGATCTTGCTACATAAAAAAGGTGACATTGAGGATCTCGGAAACTACAGACCTATCAGCCTCCTATCAGTAGTTTATAAAATCTTTACTAAAGTTCTTTCACGCCGCTTGAAGGTTACACTGGACATGGCTCAACCGAGAGAACAAGCTGGATTCAGGAGTGGCTACAGCACAATAGATCATATCCACGTGCTAAGAGAACTAATTGAAAGAGCGAGGGAATATGAACTTCCATTGTGCATGGCTTTTATCGATTATGAAAAAGCCTTTGATTCGGTGAAACCATCAGCAGTTACAATGGCTCTGAAAACCTGCGGTATTGAAGATGCATACATTAATATTATTAATAACATCTATGAAAATGCAAGTGCAAAGATTCGGCTGTTTGAAAATACAACACACGTAAAAATTGGAAAGGGAGTGAGACAAGGTGACACCATATCTCCGAAGCTCTTTAATGCCACATTGGAGGGTGTCTTTCAGTCGCTGAGCTGGGAAAACAAGGGGATAAAGATTAATGGAGATTATCTAACCCACCTTTGTTTTGCTGATGACTTAGTCATTTTTGCAACTACCCCATCAGAGCTGCAGAGTATGATCCAGGAACTTGCTGACAAGAGTAAAGAAGTGGGATTAAAAATGAACTTTTAGAAGACAAAAGTGATGTTCAATGGTTTTACAAGAAATGAAGATTTATCGATTGATGGAGAAAAGCTGGAGATAACAGACACGTACGTTTATCTTGGACAGCAGATATCAAGTGAGGGTCACATTGATGAAGAAATTAATCGGCGTACAAAACTTGCCTGGAGAGCTTTTGGAAGAAACAGCATAATTTTCAAGAGCAATATGCCATTATGTCTTAAAAGAAAAGTGTTTGATCAATGCATCCTTCCAGTGCTTACGTATGGTGCAGAGACGTGGACCTTAACTAAAAGAGACATACAAAGGCTGCAGACAACTCAAAGTAGCATGGAGAGGTGCATGCTTGGTGTAACCAGGAGAGATAAGAAGAGGAACTCGTGGATCCGAAAAATGACAAGAGTGGAAGACATCATGATCAGAGTTAAATCCCTGAAATGGCAATGGGCTGGACATACTGCCAGAAGGACAGATCATCGATGGACAGCCGAAATTTTAGATTGGATTCCAAGGGACAGGAAAAGACCCAGAAGAAGACCACATGGGAGATGGATGGATGAAATTCGAAAGTATGCAGGGGTGACATGGAGGAGACTGGCACAAGACAGACCGTTGTGGAGGAAACTTGGGGAGACCTTCGTCCAGCAGTGGATTGATAATGGTTGACAATGATGATGATGATGATGAAGAAGTCAGGTGAGTAGGGTGGATGATCGATTTTGGTAGCTAATTTCTTAGTCAGGTAGTCACGAACACTGAGCGCACCATGGCTGGGGCATTGTTAGGGTACAGTTCAGCACTTTTCCTTCGAATAGAATCCCGTAACCTCTAAATAGCATTGTTGATTGGCCGTTTGTCCCTGTTCAATGAATTCGTGCTGAACTATGACCTTGTGATCGAAAATGCACACACGCATGGTCTTGTACTGCAAGTGTAACATACGTTCTTTTTTTCTTTCTTCTTCTTTTTTTTTTTTTTTTTTTTTTTTTTGGCGCTTATGCTACTCAAAGACAATTGAATTTTTCATAGCATCCCTAACGCGCCATTTTTAATAGCTCTGACGTTTCAGTAGCGCTTTTACGGAACATCACACAGAATTTAGTGGTAATGCGCTACTCTAAATTTCTATCACTTATTTCGACCCCAAAACTCGTGCACAGGCTTGCATTACTATCGTAACTGCTCATTCATGAATGGCTCTGTTGGTCAACGGTTAACGCATACACTATTTTAAATATGTCCAGACACGATAGGAATTTGATTCTGCCACTGTCGCCACAAGGGCGACACTACGCGATCGTTCCGGGAATCGAATTGTCCTATCTCGTAAATTCATAATTAATTTTTTTTTTGATTGGAGGTTTAACGACCACCGTGAGCAACTCAATGGGCTATAAGCAGTCGCCCATCACTAATTAAGGGTCACTGGTTCCAGGGAAGGGAGAGAGCCAGTGCCGTAAGACAAACACAACATCCATGCCTCACCGGGATTCGAACCCGGACCCCGTTAGGACGAATGATCAGAGGCCATCGCTTAGACCACTGCGCCACCGGGGCGGCAAATTCATAATTAAATCAGCCACTCCGTGGCGCAGTGGTCTAAGCGATGGCCTCTGATCATTCGTCCGTAAGGAGTCCTGGCTCGAATCCCGGTGAGGCATGGATGTTGTGTTTGTCTTACGGCACTGACTCTCTCCCTTCACTGGAACCAGTGACCCTAAATTAGGGACGGGCAACTGCTTATAGCCCATTGAGTTGCTCACGGTGGTAGTTAAACCTCAATAAAACAAATAATAATTAAATAATTTTCTTTTAAGTCAAATCGTGTTCAATTACGCCTCTTATTTGTATGGTGATATAGTTCTCCCGAAAGATAAGCTGCGCTCCAGATACAACAAATGGTTATGTACTTCTACTCTAAAACTGTATGGCTGGCCCGATGACAGAATAGTCAACATCGTGACCGAATAGTCAGCATCTTGCATCATAAAGCAAACACATTACCCGGAACAGACATGAGTAATGTGCTTGCTTTATGATGCACGGTCTTTCACCTTTCTAGAACCAGTGAGTCCAAATTAGGGACATGCATGCACAAGTCAGTCCATAAACTTCGGTTGACTACATTTGCAGTCCAATATCAGTTTTTTGGGCCAATCTTTCTTGTTTTTATTATATGTACTTTAGCCCTAATTTCTACACTTCCTTCTTTTGCGGTGTATGTTCTAAAACACATGTAAAAGAAGAAAGTATATGTTTAGGGTTATTCACAACAGAAAACATGTTGAAATGAAAGTGATACTGAAAATCAATTCCAGATCCTTAAAGTTGTCCTGTCAGTTTAACATGTTTCTTTTCTTTCTGTCGGGTTCTCGATCCACTGAGCATTAATCTGTCCAACGTAAATGGCGTGATCAACCAATCATCTGAGCCTCTTACATAGAAGAAAGATAGCTCTGCGTTGGCCTTTCTGTTGGCATCATTTATCTCAGCCTAGTCGATTGTCAGACTTTGCGCTTCCTGGATTGTCACAGGCTATGCCAGAATCATATTTTTACCAGACGTCACTTTGACGTATTCCTCACAAGCAGGAAATAAATCTTACAGACCTTTAGTATCTTGTAATGCGCAATTTTCGTGTTTTTACAAAACTTAAGAAACCAAGTGCACATCCCCCTTGTTTTTAAATGATTAATAGATGCATTTCTAAACAGACAGATAGTTGCTTTTTGATGAAATACATGTGATGCTAGGAAACAGACTGAATATTATTTCCATAAACGCCATTCGTATTGTTTATAACGAAGCAGGCATTACTTCTAATGAACCGTTTCACTAAACGGATTCTCTAATCAGGTGCCACCTACTGTGTATATTTAATCATCCATGTTCTGAACTTCTGCCTACTATAAGTTATCTTTGATTGATTGATCGTATTCAATTACCCTTGTGAAATTCAGCTTTTCAGAAAGGTTTCCTTACTATGGTTGTGTATCGATACGGAAGCAAAAACAAAACTACCCTCAGTATCGATAAACGGTTTTTCTTTTTGTTACAGAACAACCGCATCATGCATAGGAGCTACTGTCACGGCCCCAACGAAGGAACAAGTTTAGTTTAGAATAAATTATCAACGTTTTTTCACAATTAAATGTTTTATTGTGAAAAAACGTTGATAATTTATTCTAAATGAACATCACAAGTGTGTAGTCTTGAATTATATAGAACAAGTTTAGTTCCGGAGAGGGTACAGTTCTCCTGACAATGGCCATGTAAAACAAAACCGAACGATTAGATGAATGAAAACTTTGAATGAAGGGAGTCTGTAGACCTGAAGGATTAGATGAAGACTTCTAATAACGTATAAATGTAGAACACTATTTTTATTGTATGTTTATGCGATATTAGAAGCCTTCTGCTGATGTACTAAAGATACCAATTAGTGCAAAAAATTCGTCAACATGTCTTAAATGATGCACAACAGAGGAAGATCAAAATTTCGATTACCTGACAGCACAAAAATTATGAGGATATCTCAGGAACATAATCTGTCGTGAGGATTTTTGGCAACACTAAAAATAAATTACTTTTAACGCTGTTAAGCAATCAATGGAGATATTTCACGTACGGTTTTCTTAAGAACGCACAGCGATTTTCGATAAACAAATGATCAGGAAGAAACACAATTTCTCAGCTTTAATTAAGAAATAAAAATGTGGGAACAGAGGTTATTTTCTATAAAAGGAAATTAATTTACAGAAAATCGAAGGATCAGTCAAGCGAACCCGAAAGCTTCCCGGTAGGGCAGTGGTCTCAGCGATTGCTTAGGACCGTTCTTTGAAGTGGGTCCAGGTTCGAATCCTGTTGAAGCATGGATGTTGTGTTTGTCTTACGGCACTAGCTCTCTCCCTTCCCTGGAACCATTGGCCCTAAATTAGGGACGGGCGATGGCTTATTGCCGATTGAGTTGCTCACGGTTGTCGTTAAACCCCCAACAAAACAGAAAAAACCCGAAAGCTGGTGATACTGTGGAGTTTAGTATTGCTGTTGTTAATGCGCCAGTTGATGAAAAAGGGTTAATGTCATGTGTATTGATATCAGCAAAGAAACAAATATAACAGACTTGAATTATTCTTCCCTGAAGTACATCGAAAGCAATTTAATTCAGAAAGCAGATAAGAAACTCTGAAAGACAATTACAATGTTTGAAAGTCAGCGAGAGTTTCTGCTTTACTGGGGCCATATTTGGGCAAAACGAAGAGCTATCCTTTGCTGAGTCGCATACAGATGGTTAAAGGTGTACTTTAAGTCATAATATAGGAGATTCATCATAATCATCATCATCATTGTCAACCATTATCGATCCACTGCTGGACGAAGGTCTCCCCAAGTTTCCTCCACAACGGTCTGTCTTGTGCGAGTCCCCTCCATGTCACTCCCGCATACTTTCGAATTTCATCCACCCATCGCTCATGTGGTCTTCTTCTGGGTCTTTTCCTGTCCCATGGAATCCAATCTAAAATTTCGGCTGTCCGTCGTAGGTCTGTCCTTCTGGCAGTATATCCAGCCCATTGCCATTTCAGGGATTTAACTCTGACCATGATGTCTTCCATTCTTGTCATTTTTCGGATCCACGAGTTCCTCTTCTTATCTCTCCTGGTTACACCAAGCATGCACCTCTCCATGCTACTTTGAGTTGTCTGCAGCCTTTGTATGTCTCTTTTAGTTAAGGTCCACGTCTCTGCACCATACGTAAGCACTGGAAGGATGCATTGATCAAACACTTTTATTTTAAGACATAATGGCATATTGCTCTTGAAAATTATGCTGTTTCTTCCAAAAGCTCTCCAGGCAAGTTTTGTACGCCGATTAATTTCTTCATCAATGTGACCCTCACTTGATATCTGCTGTCCAAGATAAATGTACGTGTCTGTTATCTCCAGCTTTTCTCCATCAAGCGATAAATCTTCATTTCTTGTAAAAGCATTGAACATCGCTTTTGTCTTCTGAAAATTCATTTTTAATCCCACTTCTTTACTCTTGTCAGCACGTTCCTGGATCATACTCTGCAGCTCTGATGGGGTAGTTGCAAAAATGACTACGTCATTAGCAAAACGAAGGTGAGTTAGATAATCTCCATTAATTTTTATCCCTTTGTTTTCCCAGTTGAAAGACATTTTCCAATGTGGCATTAAAGAGCTTCGGAGATATGGTGTCACCTTGTCTCACTCCCTTTCCAATTTTTATGTGTGTTGTATTTTCAAACAGCAGAATCTTTGCACTTGCATTTTCATAGATGTTATTAATAATATTAATGTATGCATTTTCAATACCGCAGGATTTCAGAGCCATTGTAACTGCTGATGATTTCACCGAATCAAAGGCTTTTTCATAATCGATAAAAGCCATGCACAATGGAAGTTCATATTCCCTCGCTCTTTCAATTAGTTCTCTCAGTACGTGGATATGATCTATTGTGCTGTAGCCGCTCCTGAATCCAGCTTGTTCTCTCGGTTGACCCATGTCCAATGTTACCTTAAAGCGGCGTGAAAGAATTTTAGTTAAGATTTTATAAACCACTGATAGGAGGCTGATAGGTCTGTAGTTCCTGAGATCCTCAATGTCACCTTTTTTATGTAGCAAGATCATTGTAGCATTGTTCCAATCCTCAGGAATCTTCCCTTCATTAAGGCATCGAGTGAAAATTTGGGCGAGTACTGTTTCGATTTCTCCACTTGCTTCTTGTATGATGTCTACAGCAATTCCATCTTCTCCTGGAGATTTTCCCCGTTTCATGTTCTTGATTGCATGTGCAACTTCTGCTGGGAGGACTGGAAGAACTCTGGTACTGGTACCTTTCATGATGTCTGGAGTACATGTATCATCCCTTTCATATAATTTGGAGTAGAAATCTTTCACTCTTGTCAAACTTTCGCCTCTATTTCGTGTTACAGAACCATCTTCTTTTCTCAGTGCCATAATCTGTTTTCTTCCCTTACTGATATGTCCCTTTGCTATCTTTAGGCTTTGGTTGTTTTCAATTGCTTTCCTCACTAGTTCACAGTTGAATTTCCTTACGTCTTCAGTGATACTTTTTCGTACTGTCTCGCATAGCTCTGTATATTCCACTTTGGAAGTGACATCTTCTTTAGTTGTCCTCATCTCTCTTCTTTTTTGCATCAACATTTTGGTTTTTCCTGATAATTTGTTCACATGGAACTTGTTCTTAGACCCAGCTAATTTTGTTGCTGTTTCCATAAGAATTTTGGTTACTTTTCTGTTAACTTCAGAAATATCCACTTCTTCCAATGTTAGGCCTTCTAAAGCAGAGAATCTGTTCTTCAGTTCCAACTTGAAGGTATTATGGTGTTTTTAAGGTTGGTTATGTCAATACATTTTGTTTGTCTTATGCGCCTGCCACGTTCGAGTTTAGTGTTGAGGTGCATCTTACATCTAACCAATCTATGGTCACTACCTGTGTTGAACTTGTTTAGCACACTGCAGTCATCTATGACGAATTTTTTGTTACCCATAATAAAATCAATTTCACTTGTCGTCCCATTTGGATGTCTCCATGTCCATTTCCTGTGTGGCTTTTTCTTGAAAAAGGAGTTCAAGATGAAAACCCTTCTGCCTCTGCAAACTCAACGAGAGAATTTCCACGCTGTTTTCTGTTGCCGTGACCGAATTTACCTACTGAAGTTTCATTCTGTTGCTGTTGCCCTATTTTTGCATTGAAATCTCCCATAATTATCTTCACGTGTTGCTTACCTTTATTATTTAGATGACGAATTTCCTCATAAAATTCTTCAATTTCTTCTTCAGGATGACTTGTGGTTGGCGCATAAATTTGAATAATCTGAGCCTGGTATCTTCTCGAGAGTTGGATAACGAGTCGTGCAGCTCTGTCAGAGGAACCTTCAACTTCTACAATTTTATCCTTCAGTTTCTTGTTTATTATAAATCCAACACCACTAGTCCTGCCAGTATCTGTCCCACGATAGTAGATGAGATGTCCACTTTTCAGTTCAATGAGATCTCCTTTTCTCCTTACCTCACTTAGCCCGACGATGTCCCACTTGATCCTTTGTAGTTCTTCTTCCAATTCAAGAAGCCTTGAATCAGAAGATAGGGAGCGTCCATTATACATAGCCAAGGTCAGCATCAGATGGCAGCCTAGTCCGGTCGTCCGGGGATTCTTAGCACCCTCTGCCTTCATGTCGCACTGGCCGCTGCCTTGGCCAGGTACATTCCAGCTGCCGGAGACTGAGGGCCAAGATTTAAGTTGTGGAGTCATTTTGGAGGGGTTTGGCCATAACTCACCACGCTGGCCAAGCGGGTTGGTGAGTGTGGGATAGCATTTCCTCTAATCCCGATGGTATAGTTATACCGCTATTGGCAGTCGTCAGAGCCCCTTTAGTGGGAACAGGATGCACCACGAGAAGGCGGGGTTGACATTTGTCAAGGAGAGGCTGTGATGTTACGCATCACCTGACCTTACATATAGGTGATTATGTTAGGTTATATTATAACTTTTCTTACTTAACGAATAATCGCGTTCTCCTCTAACTATAATCTTTCCGTACTTATATTTTTTACTATCCTATCAGGGATGTCCTGTTCGCTCTTCAAAATTATATTTTTCGTTTAAAAGAGATTCATTGGACTGCAGGAAATAAGGACTAAACCTTGATAGGGAGACCTCCGATCCGAAAATCCTGTTAAACTGAGTCGCCATGGTAGCATATTTGGTGTATATGCAAACATATTTGAGCCAAAGCTGTAGGAGTAGTTTCACCAAAAAACGCTTGAAAAGTTAAAAAATCGTAAATAATGCTAATAGAATCTGACAATCCCATTGGCGTAGTAGTCTGGCTTTGGCTTCTGACCATTCGTTGGAGATAGGTCCGGATTCGAAGCCCGGTAAGGTGTGGATTTTGTGTTTGTCTTACGGCAGTGGCTCTCTTCCTTCCCTGGAACCAGTGGACCTAAATTAAGGACGGGTGATTGTTTATAGCCCATCGAGTTTCTTACAGTCATCGTTAGACCAAACCGCGAAGCAACTGTGGTAAATATGATTATTATATACACTCTTTGCCAAAAAATACCCAAAGCGCCCCGAGAAAGTATTTCAATCCTGGTGAAACTCTGCACGAAACTACCTCAGGGACGAATATGCAAATTATTAAAAAATAACGACCAATGACAAAGTAGTGGCCCGCCACTACCCATGGTAACCGCTCATCGAGGAATGTACAGGGTGCCCAAGAATTATTGGACACATTACAATATTATATAAAACAAAACATTAAACAGATAGAAAGAAACTGACTCTACTAACTTACAATGTAACTGCACAAGGTAATAAATTTCGATGTGAGATCCCTTGGTTGCTTGTAGTACGTCCAAGCGATACTCGATTTCATGCCATGTATTGGCAAGCATCTGAGGAGTTATGTAATTAATAGCAGCTGCGATACGCTGCTTCAGTTCCTGCAAATCAGTACAAAGCGTCTGATAGACTCGATCCTTCACATAACCCCCATGAATTAATGCAATGGAGTTAGATCTGGAGAGCGAGGAGGCCACGGAATGGGACCACCACGCCCAATCTATCTTTTGGGGAAATGCTCATTTAGGCACTTACGTACACACGTTGACCAATGCTGAGGCGCGCCGTCTTGTTGAAAAACTACATTGTCATATCTTTTGATCTGGGATATAGCGAAGTTTTCTAGCATATCCAAGTAAATGTCACTATTTATGTTTTTTTCGCAGATGAGAAAGGGCCAATCACTTCTCTTTTGGATAGGGCGCACCACACATGAACATTTGGAGAATCGCATTCCAATTCAATAGCAGCATGAGGTGGTTCACTGCCCCATATCCTACAGTTGTGACGATTCACAATACCTGATACATGAAATGTGGATTCATCACTAAAAATTACAGTACTGAGAAAGTTTTCGTCGTCTTCCACTCGATTCAGCATACACACAGCGAAATCGTATCGCGGAGTGTGGTCATTTACATGCATCTTTTGCACTCTTTGAATTTTATATGCAAAAAACTTTCATTTCTTGTGCAAGGTATCGTGAACTATCGATTTCAGAATGCATAGTTCTCAGCTTGCTTTCCGAACGGATTTCCTGGGGCTTTGTCGGAAACTTTCATTAACTTTGTCAACCGTCTCACCGCTGACGCTAGGCCTACCGGCTCTTCCACGATGTTCCACATTGTCAATTTCTGTAAACTGTTTCATCTACCGCTTAATTGAATTCGTTGACGGAGGATTACAACCATCCTCTAAACGGTACCGTCTTTTAACTTTTGTTAATGGCAGACTTTAATTCAGCAAGCCATAACACACATATCGCCTTCTGCTGTACGGATGACATGACTATTGATTGCGCATTTCTCATACATTCCTCATCAGGCCACACCTAGCGCCATCTATCGGATTCTGGGAATAACAATTCTGCAAAACAAAAATACAGAAACCGTGTTAGTAATGCGTGACATAGAAAAACAGACAATACTCATAGTTTTTTTGTTTTTTTTTTGCATAATTTTGTAATGTGTCCAATAATTCTTGGACACCCTGTATATCAAGAGCACATCTCGCCCGTAGGGACAATTGTGACAGCGGATTTCCGTTGCATTTACCTCCGCGGACTGTGAGGATGCCTCGACGTCGGATCCGTGCGTAACAGGAGCAGTTGAGCAAATTTGAGAGTGAAAGTATAATTGGGCTGAGAGAGGCCAGTTGGTCAAGTCGCAGCATCATCAGGCATTTGGGTCGGAGCGACAAGGCAATCGGACGTTGTTGAGGCCAATTGGTCTAGGAGGGCACAGCCCAGCGGCACGTGGGCAGTGGACGGCCGAGGGTAACGACAGAACGCGAGGATCGAGCGATTGTGAGAGCCGCACAAACAGAACAGAATTCGTCGCTCTCAACCATCCGTGGCCATGTTACGTCTCCTATAGGTACGGAAGCGACCATGTTACGTCTAATACAGGTACGGAAGTGGCCATATAATATCGCCTACAGGTACGGAAGTGGCCATGTTACATCTCCTACAGGTACGGAAGTGGCCATGTTACGTCTCCTACAGGTACGGAAGTGGCCATGTTACGTCTTCTACAGGTACGGAAGTGGACATCCGGACCGTTGATGGAAGACTTGCGGCAAGGGGACTACATTCGATGCCTATCCACCGCCTACCACTGACTAGCGAGCATCACCCGCACCTATTGCAGTTGTGTTGGGCCTGATCAACGTAAGATAGTGTCCAGTGGTGTCGTGTTGCCTTCAGTGGTGAGTCACAGTTTGCACTTGGTGCCGATGACCAGGGCATACATATCTGGAGATCAGCGCGCGGATTCTGCCTTCACCGTGGAACGGCACACGGCTTGCACCCCGGGATTAACTGTCTGGCGAGCCATCTTCTACGAGAGCCCGAAACCCTTGGTACTCCTTCCTCCGTACCAAACTCATGGTTCAACGGTACGTCGGTGACCTGTTGTATTGCAATTCCTGTCGCAGCAGCACCGATAAATTTTTTAACACGGTAATGCCCGGCCACACACAACACGCCTCTCACAGGCCTACCTCCGTAATGCCCACAACCTTTCATGGCCTGCCCGATCGCCCGACCACTCACCAATCGAACATGTTTGGGACATTAATGAACGCCACCTACGATCATTCCGTAATGTAGCAGAACTGGCCCGCGATTTAGACATCATCTTGCATGCTATACCTCAGGACTGTATCCGTAAACTGTATGATTCTATGCCATTAAGGGTAAACGCTTGTATCCGATCCAGAGATGGCGCTACAACGTACTTACTTGTTCCATTCGTGTAGCTGTTTTATCCGAATAAAGGGCCCAGCTGCTCTGGAATTGAATTTTCATCCCGATTGGATGATTCTTTCTGGGCGCTTCGTTTTTTTGCATTTATTTATTTGGCAAAGAGTGTACCAAAATCCAGCGTCATCAAATTTATGTCATCATATTGTCTCTAGTCATCTGAATGAATGGAATTTTATAAAAATTGTTTTTGACTGAAAGGAACAACCAAAATAAAGAACATGCATTATTAAATAATTGTGGCTCCGACAGGCAAATTGCTCATTCTTACCAATTTGAAATGGTCTTCGTAAAATATCGTTGGGAATCTGAATACAATGTTGTATATTTATGCTTCCAATTCTAATGAGATTTCTTTCTTGTGCTTCGAAATGATGAAGATTTTATTCATTTTAATAACTTTATTCCTAATATCGTTTTACTTTTTAAAAGTTATTATCATTTTCGAAGAACTCTGCTTTTGAAATCGTCTTTCCAATTTTCACAACAGAAAATATTTTTCCGAATTCAAGCACTAGTCTATCTGCGTCCAAAAAAAAAAGACACTTTAAAGCTACACGATCTGAATAATACTGATTCAGTGGGTGAAATGCTAACAATTGCTTGAAGAAACGGATTTCTCCATTTTGAAATGCGTTTCTCATTTTTCTGCTGCCAAAATCTTTATTTTTCTCATTTACATTATTCTTTGGAACGTTTCTATTTTTTACGGATATTTCTCGACACGCTTACATTCTGTCTTTCGCTTTCATTCTTTATGTCATTGTCTGCAGGTCATTTTCTGGTATTATATTAGTGTTTTCTTACAAGACGATGTTTCGGCAAAGCAAGTTCAAGTACCTCTGGTTTTCACACGGCCTTTGCCTGGGGGCTTGAAAGCGTCGTTTCATTATCATGGTTACTCACTTTACAGAAGAAGCGTCTCAGTTCCATTATTTTGCACCATTTTTTGCATGTACAATCGCGATCGATGATGAAATAAACATTGTTCTTAGCAGAAGAGACATATCTCTCGAATGTACGTGCACAAGAGTAACCAATAAAGTGTATTCTAACATATTTTATTTTTGACATTATACAGTGTTGGAACCTTTTAGAATATACAAATGAAAATGTTTCTGTAATTTTAATATTTTAAATTTTTAAACTCTTTTCAATATACGTATTTACCCAAATACAAGTGTTGGATAGATTAGGTGTACAAATTAAATCGCGGCCTTTTTTTCTACAGAGTCAGTGTTTATTTTATAATGTTTAGCTTACATTTTAGCATGTGAAATAATCTCCATCGGCATCTATACACTTCTGCCAACGATTGGGAAGATGGCGAATCCCATCCCGGTAAAAGGACGGCGGTTGAGAGTCGATGAAATCGGCAATGCTTTGAGAGACATCATTAGGTGTTTTGAAGTGCTAATCAACTAACTGGTGTTGGAAGGACAGGAACAAATGGTAATCCGATGGGACTACGTCTGTAGAATACGCCGAGTGCGGGAGAATTTTCCAACCGAACACATGTGTTCTTGGTGGTTTTCGCCGTGTGAGGCCTTGCGTTGTTCTGCAGCAGTATCACTTGCCCTGATCGATGGCCGGTAAACGGTCGTTTCTGCTCCATCGCGACCCTCAAATCATGAAGCTGCCGTTGATAAAGCTCAGCATTGACGGTTTCACTTGGTTTAAGCAACTCATAACACAATACACCCTTCATGTCCCACCTAAATGCACAGTAAGAGTTTTTTGCCCTGCGTATTGGATTTCACAATCGATGCCGATGCTTTACCAAGGTTGACCCACGATTTTCGCCTTTTAGGATTGTCGTAGATGACCCCCTTTTCATCGCCAGTCACTATTCTGTACAAAAAATCCTTCCGGTTGAGCCTGGACAGAAGGGAAACAGCTGTGTCGTAGCGTCGCTCTTTGGTTGTCAGGAGAGAGCACGTGAGGAACCCAACGGCCCGCCTTGTTAATTTTCCCCAGCTTTTGTAGACGAATAGAGATTGCTTGTTGGGTTACCCCAAATGCTTGAGCAAGCTCTGACTGCGTCTGACACGGATTTGTGGCCAACAGCCTTTCCAAATCGTCGTCATCCCCCTTTTGAGGTTGCCCGGGACGTGCATCATTCGCGATATTGAAATTTCCGTCCCGAAACCTCTGGAACCACTTTTTACACGTGCTGTAGGACTCAGCAGCTTCCCCTAAGGCTGAACAACAAATAATTTCCTTAACTTTTCTAACAATGTTTCTTTTTTTTTTTTTTGTGAGCTGGAATGCAAAAAGCTTGCAATGCCTCACATTCTGCTTATCGGACGTCATTGTGCTTACTCCACTTTTTGCCTACTTTGTGAGAATCTTCTGTTAGAAGCAGCGTCGGGTTTTATGGTGTCGTCCTTAGGTCTTGCAGAACCCTCACATGGCGGCGCCAGACGTTCCAATTTACATAAGTGTTACTGTGGATTGTATTTAGGGGCCGAGAATTAACGTGTACACCTAATATATAGCAGCAAGAGGTGTTTTTCTAAGTTGAAACAAAGTGCATGTCTCAAAAATGGAGGTGGCGCATGGAAGGAACGCTACGTTATGCTATCAAGGTCTTCGGGAAGTATTTGGTAACCAAGCATTAGCATATCGAACAGTGGCACGATGGGTGACAGCGTTTCACTGAGGTCACGAAAGAGTGGAGGATGTAGCACGTTCAGGTCGACCTGGCATCCAAAAATATCACGTGGAGTTTATGCTATCATGGATGGCGGTGGATTGACGATGGACAGCAAGGCACGTAGCCGCAGAGGTAGGAATATGCCACAAAACAGTTTGGCACATGCTGAAGGAGGTGCATGGTTACCACAAAACTGTCGCACGTCTTCATCACCTTATGAAGTTTTGAAATGACACCGCTACCCCTTTGCCAGTGAGCTTTTCGAACGTTACTCCAGAGAAGATGACGCGTTTCTGGAGAGAATCATCTCTCTGGAAGAAACTGAAACAACAGTCCAATGAATGACATCATCCATCGTCTCCTCCAGCCAAAAAGGTTCGCCAGGAACCCGGGAATTTTAAAGAGATGTTGATAGTAGCATATGAAGTCCAAGGTATGATACTCCATCATGCATTTTCGCAGCACCAGATTATTAACTCTCAGTACTACCAATATTTTCTGAACATCATCTTCGCCCTGCTCTGCGGCGAAAGCGGCCAAATTTTCGAACAAGTGCGTCCATGTGCGATGTCACATTGCTGCTCCCGTAAGAAATTTGTTAGCACGGTGGCATTAGGATTTGCTCGAACATCTGCCTTATCGCTCAGAAATGAGCCAATGTGATGTTGGTGTCTTCATAAAACTGAAAGAAAACGTTTTCACACAAGAGCGGAAATCCTCCGAGCGGTAGGGAGTTCACGTGCTGACATCAACAAAACGGCTGTGCTGACGGTATCCAACACTTTACTGATGCGTGGTAGAAATTATCGATAAGGTAGGAAAGTAATATTGAAGGGATATAAACTTACTCTGTTCTGTGAATTAATATTTTAAGACATACTGTGGTATGTTGTCATTATTTTATATCCAGCTTTCTTATGATACATCCTCAGAAAAAAATGAATGCATTTCCATAGTCCCCAAGTTGAGTTGAATTTTCTTCCAAAACTCAGAACTAGTTTTCGATTTAGACCTAGAAAAGCTATTAAATTACAGACTGCGTTCAACTTATATGTACCATGTCGTATCAAAATACCGTCCCTTTCGCATCTAAAATGTTTAATTATGCAAGAAAACCATACATACTCGCCTCATGCTGCAAAGTACAGGCTCTTGTTTTCTGAAGTCCTTTCGTCAACGTTCCACCAGAGCCGCGACCTCATTGCATTACCACTCGATAGTCTTAAAGAACAGAAACTTTCTGATATCAGATTCCACATCCAACATTGAAGACCACAGCTTCATTTACGGTGTCAGTGTCGGTGGATTTTAGACTTCCTGATCTCGACTTGTCTTCGACACTGGTATCCTAATTATTTAAACGCAGGATCCATTTTCGTGCAGTGCTACCGTCCACTGTTTCCTTGCCTTCACCTGCAGAAATATCTGTCGCTACTGCTGCCAGGTGTAACACTTTTTTCCAATATTCACGTATGTCCATATGGAAAAAAGGGTTATACCACTGTTTAGCAACATCCATCTTCTGCTGCCGCCCCGGTGACGCAGTGGTCTAAACGATGGTTTATAACCTTTCGACCGAGTTGGATCCGGGTTCGAGTACCGGTGAGGCATGGATGTCGCGTTTGTCTTACGGCGCTGGCTCACATCCTTCCCTGGAACCAGTGGCTCTAAATTAGGGACGGGCGACTGCCCATTGAGTTGCTCACGCACGGCGGTCGTTAAACCTTCAATCACAAAAAAATCTTCTGCTCACCTCATAACGCAAAGTAGCTCCGCACAAAATGCATGTCATCAGCCTTGTGTACTCTGCGTCATCGCGGTATCTTTTTGGCGTTGGCCAAGGCCGTTTGGAAAATACAAGGCCATGACATTAAACAGGTGATGTCAAGCGGAAACCAAGGCTTCTGATTGGTTTCCAACCCTTTCGTGTATGACGTCAAACATGACACCAGCGTATCAGTCTGTGAAGCATGAAAATGAAGTCACAGACGGAAGGCACTCATATATCTAAGGTCATGGCCTTGTACTTTCTAGACAACTTTACGCTGGACCACGTTTTGCCCAGAAATGGAGGCCCAACATCATGTGTAGGTCGAAACGGGACGAGTTTTGACTCAGCATGGTATATATGTGTGTTGGTGTATGTATGAATATGGATGTATCTTAGAGGCGCACGAGATCAGGAGGAAGAATCTCAGATAACGTTATCTACATTTATTGAAAAAGTATTGTAGTCCACCACTATGCAGGCTTTTGTTGATAATGAAAATTGATTTGATTTCACGAGACCATCAGTAGCCATAATATTCTTAAAATCCTTTGGTACTGAAGCTGCATACATTAGTATTATTGATAACATCTATGAAAATGCAAGTGCAAAGGTTTGAATGCTAGAGGACACAGCACTTGTAAACATTGGAAGGGCTATGTCACAAGGTGACACCATGTCTTCGAAGATCTTCAGTTCCACATTCCAGAACGTCTTTCAATCATTGAACTGGGATCACAAGATGATAAAAATTAATGGGGATAATATTTAACTCACTTTCATTTTGCTAATAGCATAGTATTTTTTTGCAAATACCCCCTCAGACGTTCTGCATATTATCCCGGAATTTGCTGACAGGAGTACAGAAGTGGAATTAAAGAGGAACTTACAGAAAACAAAACACAATAATTTTACAAGATTTGAAGATTTAAAGGTTGATTGGGTAAACTTTAAAGTACGTGATGCCTACATCTACCTTGTACAGCAGATATCAAGTGAGGGCCACTTCGAACAAAAGAAATCACCGTGTTGTTGTTGATTATCCTCATCAACAAGAACAACAAACATTCTCAATCCACTGCTGGATGAAGGTCGTCCCAAGTCTCTTCCACAATTCTCTCTTGAGTGATTCACTTCATTGTCATTCCGGCATACTTTGGAATTTTATCCACCTATTGCAGACGTTGTCATCTTCTACTTCAGTTACTGTCCTTTGGTAGTATTTGGGTATTTAGGTATTTAGGTCAGTTCCAGTTCCTTGATGATATTTGGGTATTTAGGTCAGCTCTGTCCCTAGGTAGTATTTGGGAATTTAGGTCAGTCCCTGTTCCTTTGTAGTATGTGGGTATTTATGTCAGTTCCTTTCCCTTGATAGTATTAGTTCCTGTCCCAGTCAAGTATTTCAGCTGTCCAATAGTGGTAAGGTCTTCCAGCAATGTGTCCAGCTCATTGCCAATTTTGAGTCTTTACTTTGATCTTGATATCATCAACTCTGTTCAGTTTCCTGGTGTATGACTTGGTTTTCCTGTCTTCCTTAGTTTCACCAACCATGCATTTTCCAGGCATCTTTCAGTTGCCGCTAATATATGTATTCCATTTTTAGTAAAAGTCCACGGACCTTCTGCATAGGTAAGAACTGGAAGACTGCATTAATTAAATCCTTTTCTTCTAAAGCACGATGGTAATTTGCTCTAGAAATGTGTACTGTTCCTTCCCAATACACCAAAGCCAAGGCTTGAACCCCTATTTCTTAATTTAAGTTTTATACGTCCATTCTTTTATACAGTATTAGCTACTGGCCCATACATCTATTCGTAGGACAACGTACCATGTTATACTGCTCGCGTTGTTAGATTGGTTTAAGGACATAGGCGTCATCAACTTGGACTAACCAGCCCAGAATCCTGATCTGAACCCTATAGAGAACCTACAGAGCCAATTGGATCGTCAGGGATGCGTGGAAGAACTCTCCCCACAAACAAAACTGGTTTTGTTACAGCTTTAAAGACTGAATTGCGAAATATATCGACGTATATCTGCGAAAGAACTGGTGTAGTGTATTTCTAGAAGAGTAGATGCTGCCCAATGGCTTCAGCGCACAAAATTTTATTTTGGATAAATTAGGATTATTTGTACACATACAGGTGTCCGGATATTAATGGCAGGGCGGTGTATTTGCCCAACGTAGCGAAAACTCTGAGAATCCCAAAAAGAGAGAAAAGTGCGAAGCATCGGCATCATGCTTGTCATAATTCGATTTTTAAAATGGGAGATATCATTTTGTCAAGGGGTAGGACAAAATGATACGCAAACGAGCTTCGAGGACGTAAGTATCTCAAACAATGTGCTAAAAATGGGATGCGATTTCTAATTAACTTGCCGCCTTTATTTAAAGTAACTTCTGTAAGGACTTCAACTTCGATATGCATGCATTTCTGCGTCGTCTCAAAGCATTAGGAAAGCAAAACGCTGAATCATAAACTGTAAGCATAATCAGGAGGACGAAGCCGTATAACATCGAATGATGAGTCCAGAAGCACCGCTTCGACCATCATCTCAGAGAAAACAAATGCAGAATCAACGTTCCCAATGACATGCGTGAATTTCACATATGTTGAGGCAAATTTTGACGCGGAACGGGGTGGGAAAACACAAGGCAAATTTCACTGAAGGTCTTGGTACTTCACGAAGAATAGAGAAGCACGTAATATCGAGGAATGTGATATTCAGTCGTCCAGTGCTTTTTATTATATCATTAAACAACACATAAATATTTGTTTCATGCACACGATAGCTTTTCCTTTAATTTCTTGAGAAAACTACATCCGTTGCTGAATGCTGCCCTGCAAACACCACCATAAATTATATGCATCAAAATCTTTGTGACGCAGTATTTCCTTGGAGGATACGAATATTTCAAAATGGCGAAACGAGGAAAATACATTTCTTGAATCTTTCTAGGAATGTGTTTGTTAGAATTAAACTGTAACAGAAACTGCCGCCGAAGCAGCTGCAAAATAATGGTATAGTTTATTTAATTGCGAATGATACAGTCATTATTATTTTCTAAATATGTGTTGTGAGTGTTTTTCAAGTAAAGTACAGAGCCGTAGAATCTTAAGAAACAAAGAACTGCATCTACTTTGTTTATGGTATAACCAGTGTCAAATTATTATTTGCGACTTATCAAGAGAAAGTGTCATGCTGAAGAAAAATGAACTTATTAAAAGTAATTGAAAATCAATATCTCAGCTTTAAATCCCACATTATGTTTCAGACCAAAATATCACAAAAATGATAATTTAATACTACACTGTAGGATGCAAAAACTGGTAATTTCAAAGTTACATGTCTAACATGCAGAAATATACCAATGGTCCTATTTTAACACTGCGCAACATAGAAATGTATACGCAGTTCATGCAAGTTAATAAAAAGATTGCCAGTTTACACAGGTGATCACTCAAACACGACCACCCCTATCAAATGAGGGTGCGGCCTATTTACCACGTGATTTCCTAGAGGGCGCAATAAGTTGACTGACGTAGTATATAAAAGATGTGATTATAGCAGTAGGTAGTAAAATCCGGAGCGTGATGGGTAAACGGAATAATTTATCGGACTTTGAGAAGTGACGGATTGTGGGAGCTCGGAGAGCGGGTGCCTTGATTTCCCAAACGGCTGAAGTTCGGGAGCCATCGTGGGTAAAGTGTGTAAGGACTGGCGCAAAAATGGTCAAACAACGACCCGGAAGCAAAACTGCACAGAACAGCAAAATGTTCATGTGAGAGGTGAGCGCCAGGTCCGACGAATCGTACAGCCTAACAGACGCAGCACTATTCAACAGCTGACTAGGCAATACAACAGATGTCAAAATGGAACAGTATCAGTCATGACCATGCGTCGCACACTCGCACGTATGGGCTATAATAATACACGACCACGTAGACATCGTATCCTAATCACGGTTCATCGGCGCAAAACACTCGTCTGGTGTAAAGAGCATGCAAGTTGGACGTCGGATGACTAGAAAAAAGCGTGCTAGTCTTGCGTTTTGCGTTTTTTACTCCACTGCGTGAACGATCGGATACGCATTTGGCGCAAACAACATGAGACACTCAAACTATCCTGCATGGTCGACATGAGACACTCGAACTATCAAAACAACATGAGAAACTCGAACTATCCTGCGTAGTCGACATGAGACACTCGAACTATCAAAACAACATGAGACACTCGAACTATCCTGCATAGTCGACATGAGACACTTGAACTATCAAAACGCCGCCCGGGTGGCGCAGTGGTCTAAGCGATGGCTTCTGATCATTCGTCCGAAAGGGGTCCGTGTTCGAATCCCGGTGAGGCATGGATGTTGTGTTTGTCTTACGGCACTGGCTCTCTCCCTTCCCTGGAACCAGTGACCCTAAATTAGGGTCGGGCGACTGCTTATAGCCCATTGAGTTGCTCACGGTGTTCGTTAAACCTTCAATAAAAAAACTATCAAAACAACATGAGACACTCGAACTATCCTGCATAGTCGACATGATACACTCGAACTATTCTAAATAGTCGACATGAGACACTCGAACTATCAAAACAACATGAGACACTCGAACTATCAAAACAACATGAGACACTCGAACTGTCCTACATAGTCGACATGAGACACTCGAACTGTCCTGCATAGTCGACATGAAACACTCGAACTATCAAAACAACATGAGACACTAAAACTATCCTGCATAGTCGACATGAGACACTCGAACTATCAAAACAACATGAGACACTCGAACTATCCTGCACAGTCGACATGAGACATTCGAACTATCCTGCATAGTCGACATGAGACACTCGAACTATCCTGCATAGTCGACATGAGACACTCGAACTATCCTGCATAGTCGACATGAGACACTCGAACTGTCCTGCATAGTCGACATGAGACACTCGAACTATTCTGCATAGTCGCTATTGTGCAAGCCGGTGGAGGCGGTTGTATGGTGTGGGACATGTTTACCTGGCAGGAACTTGGACCCTCTGGTGCATGAGGAAAACGTATGACTGTTGCCCACTATCGTGAATTGCTTGCTGACTCTGTACACTCAGCAATGTAGCAATTTTTCAAGAAACGCGACGGTGTGTCCCAAGATGACAATGCGCGGAGCCACAAGCCCAATGCTGTGCAGGAATGGTTTGAGGAACACCGTTCTGAATTCCAACATATCGGTTGGACTCCGAACTCTCCCGATATCGTTCTATAGACCGTTTGGGGGACATTATGGAACAGTATTTCAGGCGCCTGGGTACTCCAATAACCTCCATACCTGCATTGAAAGCCGCAGTACACAAACCTCGGTTGGCCATGCCCCCCAGGTGCTTCTGGCATCTTATTGGGTCGAACTCCGGGTGTCGGACAGCTGCTGTACTGAGGGCGGAAAGTGGACCTATGACATACACTACTTGACAGAGAAAATGCCACACCACGAAGACGTTAACACCGCTCCATGCAAATTGCAGGGTGGGTACACGTTCAAGTTATGCAAATGATTTCATTTGAAGGCCAATCGCACAAACTGCCCTCGGGATACGAGCGGGCAACCAGCCCGTGAGGCCACCAATCGAGACGTCATCACGGCCGCGAGATAAGTGAGTCGTGTTCTACTGTAACCGTGTCTGGAGGACGAATAAGGGGTGCCAATGCCGTTAAGACGCCGTCGTACTCTATTTCGTCAAACGGATGAGTTCACAAGAGGTGTCATCGCAGGCATTCGTACCGCCGGATGATCCTTGCGTCGTATTGCGGAAGAAATGCAACGTGATGCCACAACCGTCGGTCGCATTTGGAGGCAACTGTGCCACGAAGGATCTGTACAACGTTGTAGAGGGTTCGGAAGACAGACGAATTTCCGAGCGCACCGATTGTCGGATCCGACGTCATGCAGTAGCGGAACCACAGGTCACAATGGACGACATTTTGCGGAGTGTACTGGGACGTTTGGATGCTCCGATATCGACGCGGACAGTGTCGTGCCAATTGGCTGCATCTGGTTTGCTGTCCAGCCGTCCGTTGCAAAGGCTACCCTTAACAGCGAGCCATCGTCGTCACCGCTTGGCGTGGTGTCGCTCCAGAGCTGCGTGGGGTGCCGAATGGTACAGTGTTGTGCTCAACGACGAATCACGGTTCTGTCTCACCATGGATGATAACCGTGTGAGAGGCTGAAGGCGGCGCACGTGGCCAACGGGCGGATTCCTCCGCCACTGTAGAGCGACATACGGCCCGGCAACGTGGAATTATTGTGTGGTATGCTATCAGCGCCAGCAGCTGGTCACTGCTGGTGCGCATTACGGGAAAATTGACGGCACGCTGCAATATTGCGGCCCGTGGCACTACCGTATTGTTAGGCATCTCAAACGCCGTTTTTAAACAGGACAACGCACGGCCGCATACACCTCAGATCAGCTTGAATGCTTTACACGGTGTGCGGATGCTTCCGTGGCCAGCACGATCCCCCGACCTTTCGCCCATCGAGCATCTGTGGGATACGATTGGACGTCGGGTGAGTACCTTCGCAAAATGAAGATGAACTGTGAACTCGGATCAACACCACATGGTCCACCACAACCCAGGACTCTATTCGGACTCTCATTGTCTCGATGTCACTTTGGATTCAACTCTGTGTCGCCCAAAATGGGGGCCACACTCCTTATTGATCATCCTGGATATTCGGCCATTGTAGCCTAATCTGTATGTAAGAACTAAATAATTTGTTCAGGACTTACTATGCTATCTGTGTGTGCAGTTTGGTAAGTTTTCGAGCAGTCCTTCATGGTCTGGAATTTGCTTCGTCCGGCAGAGTATTTAGGTAGATGGTCATAATTCAGGGATCCCTCAGTGTATGTATACTCCGTAACAACAAATGTCATCGAGAGTGCATTTCAACAATCAGAGTAACGTTTGATGCACTATATTATCCAAAAATATCGGGATACCCTTTTTCAATAGTGGATTTCCACATATACGTCACAGCCATGGCCCATAATGGTATAAAAAGACGCACGTAACTTATTAAACATCATGTACGAATATCATATACCTATCAAACATCATTACAAGCATGAATAGTAGAATGGGCCGTAGGGCAGAGCTCAGTGATTTTCAAAGTGGAACAGTCATAGCATGCCATCTTAGCAACTAGTCAGTTTGGGAATTTTCTGCTGTTGAACATATACCACAATCATACAATTCTGACTAATTGAAATTAAGGGCCAGGGTCAAAAGAATCAGCCAAACAGCAGTAAACACGAAGATGAAAGAGTAGACAAAAATACGCTTTATCTTTGCGTAGCGTTTAGTTGATAGTCATCAATTCAGAAATCATGAGGATATTGTATCCTCAACTTCATGCAATATGAAACATAGCAATCTCCACAATACCAGAGTGAGTCATAAGTTCGTCCCATTTGCAGCTAAAACGTTTAATGATGCAAAAAATCCATACACCGTCCCTTCATTCTCCAAAGTACAGGCCGTTATTTTCTATAGTCCTTTGCCAACTATCCACCAGATCCACGATCCCACGGAGGTACCACCTGGCAGGTTTCGAAGACAGAAACTCTCTGGTGCCAATTTTCACATCCACCAATGAAACTAAGAACCTTCCTTGTAGGAAATGGGCCATGGAGCGAATAATTGGTAATCAGAAAGGTAGGGGGCATGTTCTGGACTGTGTGGAAGATGGGGCACGATCTCAATCACTTCCAATTCCTGAAGTTTTAAGCGCACCACTGTGGAGGCGTGACTTGAGGAATTATCCATTTGAAGCGACGCTTTCTTCCTGTTGATAAGGGTGTTGAAGCCTTGGCGTAGGGCATCATGGATCCTCTGCAGTTGTTTGACATAAAGGTTCCGGTTCAGGGCCTAACTATCTGGCACAAATTCTCAGTGCACAGAACCCTCACAATTCCAATAAACTGATAGCATGAATTTTCATGCTCATCGCAACCATTGCACCACTGGCTGTGCTTCTTCGCATCTCAGTGACTGGTCCTCATCCACTGGCTCCCAGCGGTAGAATAAGGTAGGTATATCAACTTTTTTGCCCCTGTGAGGATACGACGCCAAAATCTACTTTCCTGTGCTTTTGAGAGCAATCTGCGACAGAGAGCAACACGTCGTTCTCCTTGTCTAGGTGTCAATTCATGGGAATCCATTCGATGAATTCTGGAAGCGAAATGAAGCTGGCGCAGTTGACGAACGATGGAAGATTGAGAAGATCCCAATTCACCTACCAATTGTCGTGTACTGGTACCGGTGTTCATCTCTTTTTACGTATTGTTTTTTTGATCGAGTGTTTAACGACACCCATGAGCAACTCAGCGTGCTATAAGCAGCCGCTCTTTCCTAATTTAGCCTCACTGGTTCCAAGGAAGGAAGAGAGCCAGTGCCATAAGCCACACGCAACATCTATACCTCACGGGGATACGAACCCGGAATCTTCACGGACGAATAGTCATAAGCCAACACTTAGACCACTGCGCCACCGGAGTGGCGCACCAGTGTTCACTCTCAGAGCTCCCAGGAAATCAGATCAAATCATATGTAGAGGATTTTAGGAAGGTAGTGTCTGACCCCAAGTCTTAAACAACCCTTAGAAATAGGAAGCCAGGAAATGTAGGCTAGAGTGCTCGATAGGAAAGCGACACGGAAGCGAGGTACAAAGGAGGAGGAAGACGCCCTTATTTATAACCGTGGGGCCAGCACCCGGGACCCGACGGCTTTCCGTGCCCATCCGACGCACGGCGGATATTTAGTGGTTCGAGCGTTCGTACCTTCATGGGATCGAACCTGGGTTCCTTTCCGTAGCAGTCACGAGCGCTGACCACAAAGCCAGAGCTTCGAACAAGATGGCAGTGTTGGTGGTCATTGGATGTCCTGGCCTTGGCTTGTCTTTGAAAGTGGTGTCGCCAGTATTGAAGCGCCGGAACCATTTTCGTGCAGGGCATGTGTCATTATTTCCTTACCTTGAATTGCACAAATTTCTTTAAGAGCTGCTGCAGTTTTTAGCCTTTTTTAGGAATAACGACCTACGAGCACCGGAAAAGCACGTTTATCAAACTCCATCCTATGTTCACCTTATAACGAAATGTGACTCCGTGCCAAATACACGTCATTGCTGTACCGAGTTGACGTTGGTTTCCGTTTCGAGCAGGATTGCAGGCCCGGCATTATATATAGGTCAAAACGGGACGAAATATTTAACTCACCCTAATATACAGTATCTACGATCTTCGCTCTTTACACGTTATTGGAATGGAGGCTCGGCATTATCTGTAGGTCAAAATGGAACGAAAGGTTTGACTCACCCTAATATACAGGTTCTACAATCTCCGCTCTTTACACGTTGTTCATTCCTCCAGTCTCAACACTCTCGTCTCAGTTTTTTTTTTCATTTGACTCGCTCTCAGCATTGCAAAATTATACAACTTGTTAGGGGAAGTAATGTGTTGTTAAGAAAATATCTCACCGAGGAGTAGGGAAATTTACACAAGAAACATTAACTCAAACGGAAGTTTAAATTAGAGGTATACGGTGCACCCTTTTGGTTAGGCTTGGTATGTGTGCTTGTCCTAACCTGTTCACAGAATTCTGAACTTTCTTGAGTTCGCGCTTAATGTTTGAACGTCTTAGAAAATGAAAAAACTATGCTTCCTTTCTGTAATGTTTAGATAAAAACTGTTATGCAAAGAGTAGGAGAAACCCAGCGATCAGGGAAGTTTCACAAAATTAAGCATTTCATTTCCTCTTGTTCCTAATTATTACTCTTGTTTTCGAAAAAAAATTAAACTACAATATTTTGAGCTTGTTTGGCGGAACTGGGTTAATTAGATTTTTCCTTGCAGCTGAGAACTCTTAGTCCTTGATAGAAACTACAATTCAGTGCTGTTTTTGCAAGACGTGAAGAGATGTTGATAGCTAACAGCTGCTCGGGATTTAGGAAACTTTATTAATGAAACATCGGTTTGTACTTCGGATGTAGCTTCTTTCTTGAACTCAAATACATAGGCTCTGATCAAGAGCATTAAGAAAATGTCCTTCATTCCGTTTTGCAAAATGGTCTTTAGTTGCAAACAAAACTGAAGAAACTCTGAAAGAATATTTGTAACAGAGATATAAAATAAAAACGCGAAGTCGAATATCATAATTATCCTTTGTAAATGCATAAGAGATGCTGAAACAGTATTTTGCACTTTATTCCTTCAAAGAATGGAGTTATTGAAAGACAAAGATAATGAGAGCGACCCGAAAGCCAGAAGCCACGGACGGTGGGAGGCAGGAGGGGAGTGATGTTTCAACAAGGAAACAACAAAAAAAAAATTTCCTCATCTGAGGGTAAGTGCTAGAACAGTAAAACTCACTAGTACTCTGATAGGAACAATTTAAAATGCTGATTCGTGCCCTTGTTGAGCTAAGTTAGCATTCTTTTAAAATCTAAGATAAACGGCAAATGCTTTAAAGCATTATAGTGAGGCACTTCGAAAAAATGTTTCTCTGAACTAAAAACAGAAAAATATCTGTCGTTATTTGGTGAACAAACAAGTTAGCAGCAAATCACCCTTGATACAAATTTGTATATTTTTTATAAAATTTCCTAAGATTCGACAGTCAGCAAATTAATAACGATATGTATTATATATATATCATCATCATTGTCAACCATTATCAATCCACTGCTGGACGAAGGTCTCCCCAAGTTTCCTCCACAACGGTCTGTCTTGTGCTAGTCTCTTCCATGTCCCTCTCGCATACTTTCGAATTTCATCCACCCATCTCCCATGTGGTCTTCTTCTGGGTCTTTTCCTGTCCCTTGGAATCCAATCTAAAATTTCGGCTGTCCATCGATGATCTGTCCTTCTGGCAGTATGTCCAGCCCATTGCCATTTCAGGGATTTAACTCTGATCATGATGTCTTCCACTCTTGTCATTTTTCGGATCCACGAGTTCCTCTTCTTATCTCTCCTGGTTACGCGAAGCATGCACCTCTCCATGCTTTTTTGAGTTGTCTGCAGTCTTTGTATATCTCTTTTAGTTAAGGTCCACGTCTCTGAACCATACGTAAGCACTGGAAGGATGCATTGATCAAACACTTTTCTTTTAAGACATAATGGCATATTGCTCTTGAAAATTATGCTGTTTCTTCCAAAACCTCTCCAGGCAAGTTTTGTACGCCGATTAATTTCTTCATCAATGTGACCCTCACTTGATATCTGCTGTCCAAGATAAACGTACGTGTCTGTTATCTCCAGCTTTTCTCCATCAATCGATAAATCATCATTTCTTGTAAAAGCATTGAACATCACTTTTGTCTTCTGAAAGTTCATTTTTAATCCCACTTCTTTACTCTTGTCAGCAAGTTCCTGGATCATACTCTGCAGCTCTGATGGGGTAGTTGCAGAAATGACTATGTCATCAGCAAAACGAAGGTGGGTAAAAATAATCTCCATTAATCTTTATCCCTTTGTTTTCCCAGTTCAGTGATTGAAAGACATTTTCCAATGTGGCATTAAAGAGCTTCGGAGATATGGTGTCACCTTGCCTCACTCCTTTTCCAATTTTTATGTGTGTTGTATTTTCAAACAGCCGAATCTTTGCACTTGCATTTTCATAGATGTTATTAATAATATTAATGTATGCATCTTCAATACCGCAGGATTTCAGAGCCATTGCAATTGCTGATGGTTTCACCGAATCAAAGGCTTTTTCATAATCGATAAAAGCCATGCACAATGGAAGTTCATATTCCCTTGCTCTTTCAATTAGTTCTCTCAGCACATGGATATGATCTATTGTGCTGTAGCCACTCCTGAATCCAGCTTGTTCTCTCGGTTGATCCATGTCCAGTGTCACCTTCAAGCGGTGTGAAAGAACTTTAGTGAAGATTTTATAAACCACTGATAGGAGGCTGATAGGTCTGTAGTTCTTGAGATCCTCAATGTCACCTATTTTATGTAGCAAGATCATTGTAGCGTTGTTCCAATCCTCAGGAATTTTCCCTTCATTAAGGCATCGAGTGAAAATTTGGGCTAGTACTGTTTCGATTTCTCCACTTGCTTCTTTTATGATGTCTACAGTAATTCCATCTTCTCCTGGAGCTTTTCCCCGCTTCATGTTCTTGATTGCATGTGCAACTTCTGCTGGAAGAACTGGAAGAACTCTGGTACTGGAACCTTCCATGATGTCTGGAGTACATGTATCATCCCTTTCATATAATGTGGAGTAAAAATCTTTCACTCTTGTCACAATTTCGCCTCTATTTCTTGTTACAGAACCATCTTCTTTTCTCAGTGCCATAATCTGTTTTTTTCCCTTACTGAGATGTCCCTTTGCTATCTTTAGGCTTTGGTTGTCTTCAATTGCTTTCCTTACTAGTTCACAGTTGAATTTCCTTACGTCTTCAGTGATACTTTTTCGTACTGTCTTGTATAGCTCTATATATTCCACTTTGGAAGTCATATCTTCTTTAGTTCTCCTCATCACTCTTCTTTTTTGCATCAACATTTTGGTTTTTCCTGATAATTTGTTCACATGCAATTTGTTCTTAGCTAATTTTGTTGCTGTTTCCATAAGAGCTTTGGTTACTTTTCTGTTAACTTCAGAAATATCCACTTCTTCCGATGTTAGGCTTTCTAAAGCAGAGAATCTGTTCTTCAGTTCCAATTTGAAGGTATTATGGTGTTTTTTAAGGTTGGTTATGTCAATACATTTTGTTTGTCTTATGAGCTTGCTACGTTCGAGTTTAGTGTTGAGGTGCATCTTACATCTCACCAATCTATGGTCACTGCCTGTGTTGAACTTGTTTAGCACACTGCAGTCTTCTATGACGAATTTTTTGTTACACATAATAAAATCAATTTCACTTGTCGTCCCATTTGGATGTCTCCATGTCCATTTCCTGTGTGGCTTTTTCTTGAAAAAGGAGTTCAAGATGAAAAACCCTTCTGCCTCTGCAAACTCAAAGAGAGTATTTCCACACTGGTTTCTGTTGCCGTGACCGAATTTACCTACTGAAGTTTCATTCTGTTGCCGTTGCCCTATTTTTGCATTGAAATCTCCCATAATTATCTTCAAGTTCTGCTTACCTTTATTATTTAGATGACGAATTTTATCATAAAATTCTTCAATTTCTTCTTCAGCATGACTTGTGGTGGGTGCATAAGTTTGAATGATCTGAGCCTGGTATCTTCTCGAGAGTTGGATAACGAGTCGTGCAGCTCTGTCAGAGGAACTTTCAACTTCTACAACTTTATCCTTCAGTTTCTTGTTTATTATAAATCCAACACCACTAGTTCTGCCAGTATCTGTCCCACGATAGTAGAAGAGATGTCCACTTTTCAGTTCAATGAGATCTTCTCCTTTTCTCCTTACCTCACTTAGCCCGACGATGTCCCACTTGATCCTTTGTAGTTCCTCTTCCAATTCAAGAAGCCTTGAATCAGAAGATAGGGAGCGTCTGTTATACGTAGCCAAGGTCAGCATCAGATGGCAGCCTAGTCCGGTCATCCGGGGATTCTTAGCACCCTCTGCCTTCATGTCGCACTGGCCGCTGCCTTGGCCAGGTACATTCCAGCTGCCGGAGACTGATGGCCAAGATTTAAGTTGTGAAGTCATTTTGGAGAGGTTTGGCCATAACTCACCACGCTGGCCAAGCGGGTTGGTGAGTGTGGGATAGAATTTCCTCTAATCCCGATGGTATAGTTATACCGCTATTGGCGGTCGTCTGAGCCCCTTTAGTGGGAACAGGATGTACCACGAGAAGGCGGGGTTGACATTTGTCAAGGAGAAGCTGTGATGTTACGCATCACCTGACCTTACATCCCATTATATATATATCATCATCATTGTCAACCATTATCAATCCACTGCTGGACGAAGGTCTCCCCAAGTTTCCTCCACAACGGTCTGTCTTGTGCCAGTCTCCTCCATGTCACCCGTGCATACTTTCGAATTTCATCCATCCATCTCCCATGTGGTCTTCTTCTGGGTCTTTTTCTGTCCCTTGGAATCCAATCTAAAATTTCGGCTGTCCATCGATGATCTGTCCTTCTGGCAGTATGTCCAGCCCATTGCCATTTCAGGGATTTAACTCTGATCATGATGTCTTCCACTCTTGTCATTTTTCGGATCCACGAGTTCCTCTTCTTATCTCTCCTGGTTACACGAAGCATGCACCTCTCCATGCTTTTTTGAGTTGTCTGCAGTCTTTGTATATCTCTTTTAGTTAAGGTCCACGTCTCTGCACCATACGTAAGCACTGGAAGGATGCATTGATCAAACACTTTTCTTTAAAGACATAATGGCATATTGCTCTTGAAAATTATGCTGTTTCTTCCAAAACCTCTCTAGGCAAGTTTTGTACGCTGATTAATTTCTTCATCAATGTGACCCTCACTTGATATCTGCTGTCCAAGATAAACGTACGTGTCTGTTATCTCCAGCTTTTCTCCATCAATCGATAAATCATCATTTCTTGTAAAAGCATTGAACATCACTTTTGTCTTCTGAAAGTTCATTTTTAATCCCACTTCTTTACTCTTGTCAGCAAGTTCCTGGATCATACTCTGCAGCTCTGATGGGGTAGTTGCAAAAATGACTACGTCATCAGCAAAACGAAGGTGGGTTAGATAATCTCCATTAATCTTTATCCCTTTGTTTTCCTAGCTCAGCGACTGAAAACCACCCTCCAAAGTGGCATTAAAGAGCTTCGGAGATATGGTGTCACCTTGTCTCACTCCCTTTCCAATTTTTATGTGTGTTGTATTTTCAAACAGCTGAATCTTTGCACTTGCATTTTCATAGATGTTATTAATAATATTAATGTATGCATCTTCAATACCGCAGGTTTTCAGAGCCATTGTAACTGCTGATGGTTTCACCGAATCAAAGGCTTTTTCATAATCGATAAAAGCCATGCACAATGGAAGTTCATATTCCCTCGCTCTTTCAATTAGTTCTCTCAGTACGTGGATATGATCTATTGTGCTGTAGCCACTCCTGAATCCAGCTTGTTCTCTCGGTTGAGCCATGTCCAGTGTTACCTTCAAGCGGTGTGAAAGAACTTTAGTGAAGATTTCATTAACTACTGACAGGAGGCTGATAGGTCTGTAGTTTCCGAGATCCTCAATGTCACCTTTCTTATGTAGCAGGATCATTGTAGCGGTGTTCCAATCCTCAGGAATCTTTTCTTCATTAAGGCATCGAGTGAAAATTTGGGCGAGTACTGTTTCAATTTCTCCACTTGCTTCTTGTATGATGTCTACAGTAATTCCATCTTCTCCTGGAGCTTTTCCCGCTTCATGTTCTTGATTGCATGTGCAACTTCTGCTGGAAGGACTGGAGGAACTCTGGTACTGGTATCTTTCATGATGTCTGGAGTGCATGTATCATCCCTTTCATATAATTTGGAGTAGAAATCTTTCACTCTTGTCAAAATTTCGCCTCTATTTCTTGTTACAGAACCATCTTCTTTTCTCAGTCCCATAATCTGTTTTCTTCCCTTACTGAGATGTCCCTTTGCTATCTTTAGGCTTTGGTTGTTTTCAATTGCTTTCCTCACTAGTTCACAGGTGAATTTTCTTACGTCTTCAGTGATACTTTTTCTTACTGTCTTGCATAGCTCTATATATTCCACTTTGGAAATCACATCTTTAGTTGTCCTCATCTCTCTTCTTTTTTGCATCAACATTTTCGTTTTTCCTGATAATTTGTTTACATGCAACTTGTTCTTAGACCCAGCTAATTTTGTTGCTGTTTCCATAAGAGCTTTGGTTACCTTTCTGTTAACTTCAGAGATGTCCACTTCTTCCGATATTAGGCCTTCTAAAGCAGAGAACCTGTTCTTCAGTTCCAACTTGAAGGTAATATGGTGCTTTTTAAGGTTGGTTATGTCAATAGATTTTGTTTGTCTTATGAGCTTGCCACGTTCAAGTTTAGTGTTGAGGTGCATTTTACATCTCACCAATCTATGGTCACTACCTGTGTTGAACTTGTTTAGCACACTGCAGTCTTCTATGACGAATTTTTTGTTACACATAATAAAATCAATTTCACTTGTCGTCCCATTTGGATGTCTCCATGTCCATTTCCTGTGTGGCTTTTTCTTGAAGGAGTTTAAGATGAAAAACCCTTCTGCCTCTGCAAACTCAACGAGAGTATTTCCACGCTGGTTTCTGTTGCCGTGACCGAATTTACCTACTGAAGTTTCATTCTGTTGCCGTTGCCCTATTTTTGCATTGAAATCTCCCATAACTATTTTCAAGTGCTGCTTACCTTTATTATTTAGATGACAAATTTCCTCATAAAATTCTTCAATTTCTTCTTCAGGATGACTTGTGGTGGGTGCATAAGTTTGAATAATCTGAGCCTGGTATCTTTTCGAGAGTTGGATAACAAGTCGTGCAGCTCTGTCAGAGGAACTTTCAACTTCTACAACTTTATCCTTCAGTTTCTTGTTTATTATAAATCCAACACCACTAGTTCTGCCAGTATCTGTCCCACGATAGTAGAAGAGATGTCCACTTTTCAGTTCGATGAGATCTTCTCCTTTTCTCCTTACCTCACTTAGCCCCACGATGTCCCACTTGATCCTTTGTAGTTCCTCTTCCAATTCAAGAAGCCTTGAATCAGAAGATAGGGAGCGTCCGTTGTACGTAGCCAAGGTCAGCATCAGATGGCAGCCTAGCCCGGTCCTCCGGGGATTCTTAGCACCCTCTGCCTTCATGTCGCACTGGCCGCTGCCTTGGCCAGGTACATTCCAGCTGCCGGAGACTGAGGGCCAAGATTTAAGTTGTGGAATCATTTTGGAGGGTTTGGCCATAACTCACCACGCTGGCTAAGCGGGTTGGTGAGTGTGGGATAGAATTTCCTCTAATCCCGATGGTATAGTTATACCGCTATTGGCGGTCGTCTGAGCCCCTTTAGTGGGAACAGGATGCACCACGAGAAGGCGGGGTTGACATTTGTCAAGGAGAGGCTGTGATGTTACGCATCACCTGACCTTACATCCCTATATATATATACACTGGCGGAAAGTGAAAAAAAACACCAAGAAAGAATTAGCGGACGATCATGAAATTTGCATATGTTAGTGGGGTCGAGTTTACGTAGGTATGGTGTTAATTTCGGGACCAACCGGTGAGCGCTTACGCCACAGAACGGCATAATATGCAAATTATCGTCGGTGGAATTTAAGGAGTACGGCGAAGTGAATGTAATCAGTCGTCGGCGTATGGACACGTGCGAAGACCCTGAAGAAGCTTCAATGCATGGACATGGAAGACGTGTACGATTTTAGCAGTTATCGGACTTTGAGCGAGGTCATCTAGTCGGACTCCGCGAGGCCGGGTGGTCGTATTGTCGTATTGCAGAGTGAATTGGACGGGAAGTAACAGTGTTGGTACGATTGTGGCGTAGATGGTCCAAGGAACATTACCACACGAGAAGACGTGGAACCGGGAGTCACAGACGGACTGATGAGCGGACCAATCGACGCATAAGAAGAGCGGCGTTTTCAAGCAGAACATCCACTGCGACGCAAATCCGAGCTGTCGCTGCACCTGAGGTGATTCTGCGAACAATCCACAACCGTCTACTGGATGCAGAACTACCTGCACGTGTGCCTCTGGCATGTGTACCTCTGACTCCAGCCCACCGTCAGGAACGGCTGCAGTGGTGTCGCCAACGTCTGCACTGGAGAACGCAAATGCGATCTGTCGTGTTCAGCGATGAAAGCAGATTCTTCTTGGGAGCCTCCGATGGCCGTATGCGCGTTCGCAGACGCACAGGTGAGCGTTTCCACCCTTCTTGCATCAGCCAGCGACACACTGGGCGTACACCTGCTCTCCTGGTGTGGGTAGCGATCAGCTATCACTCCCGTACACAACTAGTGTTTGTACCGAGTACGTTAAACAGCACCTCCTGCATCAACAGCATCATTAAGCCCGTTGTTGTGCCATTTGTAAGGTCGGTCCATCGTGGTGTTTTCCAGCAAGATAACGCACGCCCACACACGGCACGTGCAACGCAACATGCACTTCATTGTGTGAGAAAACTTACATGGCCTGCACGTTCACCAGATTTGTTCCCCATTGAGCACGTGTGGGATTTTATATGACAACGATTTATCCGGTCTCCACGGCCAGTCACGACTGTCCCCGATTTACGCGTCCAAGTTGAGGATGCTTGGAACTCAATACCCCAAACGTACATCCAACATCTGTACGACACACTCCATGCCAGAATTGCACATTGTGTCGCAGTTCATGGCGGTTTAACCTCGTACTAACCATGTTACATGGAAATGTTAATTTTCAGTTTACCAGCAAATACAGCTGTATTTTGCCATAATGTTTTAATCATGTTATCATCTGTATTTCGTTATTATGCTGTATAAATTTCATTGGTATCAGAAGATTTTGTTACTTTAGTGTTATATATATATAAAATATTTTAAAGATGTACTACAAAGTTGCCCTACTCATCCGGGAACTGCGCACTGCAGCAAGAACCATTGGTGGAGTATATGAGTCAAATTCTCTACACTTTCAACCAAGAACTTCCCGTAGAAATCCCTGAATCCCACTAAATTAACACATGCAAACTAAAACTAAAACTCTCACAATTAGCATACAACAATAATAAAAATAATACACCGGCGGAAAGTGAAAAAATAACACCAAGAAGGAATTGGCGGACGATCATGAAATTTACATATGTTAATGGGGTCGAGATTACGTAGGTGTAATGTTAATTTCGGGACCAACTGGTGAGCGCTTACGCCACAGCACGGCTTAATATGCAAATTATCGTCGGTGGTTTTTAAGGAGTACGGCGAAGTGAATGTAATCAGTCGTCGGCGTACGGACACGTGCGAAGACCCTGAAGAGGCAGCAATGCCTGGAAATGGAAGACGTGTACGATTTCAGCAGTTATCGGACTTTGAGAGAGGTCGTCTAGTCGAACTCCGTGAGGCCGGGTGGTCTTATTGTCGTATTGCGGAGTGAATTGGACGGGAAGTATCGGTGGTAGTACGATGGTGGCGTACATGGTCCGAAGAACATTCCCACACGAGAAGATGTGGAACCGGGAGTCACAGACCGATCGACGCCTAAGAAGAGTGGCATTGTCAAGCAGAACATCCACTGCGACGCAAATCCGAGCTGCCGTTGCACCTGAGGTTACTGTGCAAACAATCCGCAACAGTCTACTGGATGCAGGACTACGTGCACGTGAGCCTCTGGCATGTGTACCTCTGACTCCATCCCACCGTCAGGAACGGCTGCAGTGGTGTCGCCAACGTCTGCATTCGAGAATGCAAGGGCGATCTGTCGTGTTCAGCGATGAAAGCAGATTCTGCTTGGGAGCCTCCGATGGGCCTATGCGTGTTCGCAGACGCACAGGGGAGCGTCTCCACCCTTCTTGCATCCGCCAGCGACACACAGGGCCTACACCTGGTCTCCTATTGTGGGTAGCGATCAGCTATCACTCCCGTACACAACTAGTGTTTGTACCGGGTACGTTAAACAGCACCTCCTACATCAACACCATCATTCAGCCCGTTGTTGTTCCATTTGTAAGGTCGATCCATCGTGGTGGTTTCCAGCAAGATAACGCACGCCCACACACGGCACGTGCAACGCAACATGCACTTCATTGTGTGAGAAAACTTACATGGCCTGCACGTTCACCGGATTTGTCCCCCATTGAGCACGTGTGGGATTTTATGGGACAACGATTTATCCGGTCTCCACGGCCAGCCACGACTATTCCCGATTTACGCGTCTAAGTTGAGAACGCTTGGAACTCAATACCCCAAACTTACATCCAACATCTGTACGACAGACTCCATGCTAGAATTGCACATTGTGACGCAGTTCATTGCGGTTCAACCTCGTACTAACCATGTTACATGGAAATGTTAATTTTCAGTTTACCAGCAAATACAGCTGTATTTTGCCATAATGTTTTGATCATGTTATAATCTGTATTCCGTTATTATGCTGTATAAATTTCGTTGGTATCAGACGATTTTGTTACTTTAGTGTTATATATATATATATATAAAATCTTTTAAAGATGTACTACAAAGTTGCCCTACTCATCCGGGAACTGCGCACTGCAGCAAGAACCACTGGTGGAGTATATAAGTCAAATTCTCTACACTTTCAACCTAGAACGTCCCGTAGAAATCCCTGAATCCCACTAAATTAACACATGCAAACTAAAACTAAAACTCTCACAAGTCACATACAACAATAATAAAAATAATAAAAATAATAATTTTAAACACTTGGGGTCGGGTACCGGGAGCCACTCATCAGGAAAGACTTTCCCGGCCCCCGAACCCTGGTTCAGGTTTCATGCAGGTGTCTTTGAAATATGTGATTTCCGAAATAAGGGTTGAACATTCTGTTACTTTAGTGTTATACACCTAATCTTGCCTACGTGAACCAACAACACAGAACTGAAATACAAAAACTTACCTAAAATGAAATAACTTTAAAACTTACAACTCCACTGACCTCCAATAAATCTAAACTTCGATCCTAACACATTCCCTCCATATCATGCAAAAGCGTACCAACAGCTGCCGAACCCACTCCCAGACATAGCTTGAATTTTTGTAAGTAACCATATGATGTCCTATGGCGACCTCTGCCGGAATTCACAAAAAACGGGATCTAAAGATCATGTGCATTTCCTCGATATGGACCTTCTTCCCCAAAGTCAGGGTATCATTCTGGATCGTTTCGATAAGAGAACACATTTTAGTTTTGATACCAATATTTTAAGTAGCTGGTATTCCAATGTCTCTAAACACGTACTCAGAAATATTATTATTACCCAATTCATCAGAATCACAAGAATATGCAATAATCGGTCCAATACCACAAAGCAGTTAAAAATACTTTTTCTTCTTTTTTAAAAAATAATTATCCGTTAAAATATTGTTTATTTCATTTCGAAAATTTATTGACATCTTTTAATTCGGGAAAATCTTATAAAATCAGACTATGTAACATTACCTTTTAAGCTTTGGACTAATTTTTCTTCGGGCCTCAATTGAAAACATCTTCCTCCGAGTCGCCCGGGAGCATTAAATCTAGCATTTGCTGACATCCATTAAAACACAAAAACAATTAATTTTTGTTACAGTTTTTTGTGAATTCCGACAGAGGTCGCCATAGGACATCATATGGTTACTTTCAAAAATTCAAGCTATGTCTGGTAGTGGGTTTGGCAGCTGTTGGTACGCCTTTGCATGATATGGGGGAATGTGTTAGGATCGAAGTTTAGATTTATTGGAGTTCAGTGGAGTTGTAAGGTTTAAAGTTATTTCATTTCAGGTAAGTTTTTGTATTTCAGTTCTGTGTTGTTGGTTCAGGTAGATAAGATCAGGTGTATAACACTAAAGCAAAAACATTTTAAACCCTTGTTTCGGAAATCATATATTTCAAGGACACCTGTATGAAACCTGAACTAGGGTTCGGGGGCCGGGGAGTCTTTCCCTGATGAGTGGCTCCATGTACCCGATCCCAAGTGTTTAAAATTAGTATTCTTATTATATTTATTATTTTTATTATTGTTGTATGTGAATTGTGAGAGTTTTAGTTATAGTTTTAGTTTGCGTGTGTTAATTTAGTGGGATTCAGAGATTTCTACGGTAAGTTCTTGGTTGAAGGTGTAGAGAATTTGACTTATATATATATATATATAGAAACGGGATGTAAGGTCAAGTGATGCGTAACATCACAGCCTCTCCTTGACAAATGTCAACCCCGCCTTCTCGTGGTGCATCCTGTTCCCACTAAAGGGGCTCTGACGACCGCCCATAGCGGTATAACTATACCATCGGGATTAGAGGAAATTCTATCCCACACTCACCAACCCGCTTGGCCAGCGTGGTGAGTTGTATGGCCAAACCCCTCCAAAATGATTCCACAACTTAAATCTTGGCCCTCAGTCTCCGGCAGCTGGAATGTACCTGGCCAAGGCAGCGGCCAGTGCGACATGAAGGCAGAGGGTGCTAAGAATCCCCGGAGGACCGGACTAGGCTGCCATCTGATGCTGACCTTGGCAACGTACAATGGACGCTCCCTATCTTCTGATTCAAGGCTTCTTGAATTGGAAGAGGAATTACAAAGGATCAAGTGGGACATCGTGGGGCTAAGTGAGGTAAGGAGAAAAGGAGAAGATCTCATCGAACTGAAAAGTGGACATCTCTTCTACTATCGTGGGACAGATACTGGCAGAACTAGTGGTGTTGGATTTATAATAAACAAGAAACTGAAGGATAAAGTTGTAGAAGTTGAAAGTTCCTCTGACAGAGCTGCACGACTTGTTATCCAACTCTCGAAAAGATACCAGGCTCAGATTATTCAAACTTATGCACCCACCACAAGTCATCCTGAAGAAGAAATTGAAGAATTTTATGAGGAAATTTGTCATCTAAATAATAAAGGTAAGCAGCACTTGAAAATAATTATGGGAGATTTCAATGCAAAAATAGGGCAACGGCAACAGAATGAAACTTCAGTAGGTAAATTCGGTCACGGCAACAGAAACCAGCGTGGAAATACTCTCGTTGAGTTTGCAGAGGCAGAAGGGTTTTTCATCTTGAACTCCTTCTTCAAGAAAAAGCCACACAGGAAATGGACATGGAGACATCCAAATGGGACGACAAATGAAATTGATTTTATTATGTGTAACAAAAAATTTGTCATAGAAGACTGCAGTGTGCTAAACAAGTTCAACACAGGTAGTGACCATAGATTGGTGAGATGTAAGATGCACCTCAACGCTAAACTTGAACGTGGCAAGCTCATAAGACAAACAAAGTCTATTGACATAACCAACCTCAAAAACACCATAATACCTTCAAGTTAGAACTGAAGAACAGGTTCTCTGCTTTAGAAGGCCTAACATCGGAAGAAGTGGACATCTCTGAAGTTAACAGAAAAGTAACCAAAGCTCTTATGGAAACAGCAACAAAATTAGCTGGGTCTAAGAACAAGTTGCATGTGAACAAATTATCAGGAAAAACCAAAATGTTGATGCAAAAAAGAAGAGAGATGAGGACAACTAAAGAAGATGTGACTTCCAAAGTGGAATATATAGAGCTATGCAAGACAGTAAGAAAAAGTATCACTGAAGACGTAAGGAAATTCAACTGTGAACTAGTGAGGAAAGCAATTGAAAACAACCAAAGCCTAAAGATAGCAAAGGGACATCTCAGTAAGGGAAGAAAACAGATTATGGCACTGAGAAAAGAAGATGGTTCTGTAACAAGAAATAGAGGCGAAATTTTGACAAGAGTGAAAGATTTCTACTCCAAATTATATGAAAGGGATGATATATGCACTCCAGACATCATGAAAGATACCAGTACCAGAGTTCCTCCAGTCCTTCCAGCAGAAGTTGCACATGCAATCAAGAACATGAAGCGAGGAAAAGCTCCAGGAGAAGATGGAATTACTGTAGACATCATACAAGAAGCAAGTGAAGAAATCGAAACAGTACTTGCCCAAATTTTCACTCGATGCCTTAATGAAGGAAAGATTCCTGAGGATTGGAACACCGCTACAATGATCCTGCTACATAAGAAAGGTGACATTGAGGATCTCGGAAACTACAGACCTATCAGCCTCCTATCAGTAGTTTATAAAATCTTCACTAAAGTTCTTTCACACCGCTTGAAGGTAACACTGGACACGGCTCAACCGAGAGAACAAGCTGGATTCAGGAGTGGCTACAGCACAATAGATCATATCCACGTGCTGAGAGAACTAATTGAAAGAGCGAGGGAATATGAACTTCCATTGTGCATGGCTTTTATCGATTATGAAAAAAGCCTTTGATTCGGTGAAACCATCAGCAGTTACAATGGCTCTGAAAAACCTGCGGTATTGAAGATGCATACATTAATATTATTAATAACATCTATGAAAATGCAAGTGCAAAGATTAGGCTGTTTGAAAATACAACACACGTAAAAATTGGAAAGGGAGTGAGACAAGGTGACAACATATCTCCGAAGCTCTTTAATGCCACATTGGAGGGTGTTTTTCAGTCGCTGAGCTGGGAAAACAAGGGGATAAAGATTAATGGAGATTATCTAACCCACCTTCGTTTTGCTGATGACGTAGTCATTTTTGCAACTACCCCATCAGAGCTGCAGAGTATGATCCAGGAACTTGCTGACAAGAGTAAAGAAGTGGGATTAAAAATGAACTTTCAGAAGACAAAAGTGATGTTCAATGCTTTTACAAGAAATGAAGATTTATCGATTGATGGAGAAAAGCTGGAGATAACAGACACGTACGTTTATCTTGGACAGCAGATATCAGTGAGGGTCACATTGATGAAGAAATTAATCGGCGTACAAAACTTGCCTGGAGAGCTTTTGGAAGAAACAGCATAATTTTCAAGAGCAATATGCCATTATGTCTTAAAAGAAAAGTGTTTGATCAATGCATCCTTCCAGTGCTTACGTATGGTGCAGAGACGTGGACCTTAACTAAAAGAGACATACAAAGGCTGCAGACAACTCAAAGAAGCATGGAGAGGTGCATGCTTGGTGTAACCAGGAGAGATAAGAAGAGGAACTCGTGGATCCGAAAAATGACTAGAGTGGAAGACATCATGATCAGAGTTAAATCCTGAAATGGCAATGGGCTGGACATACTGCCAGAAGGACAGATCATCGATGGACAGCCGAAATTTTAGATTGGATTCCAAGGGACAGGAAAAGACCCAGAAGAAGACCACATGGGAGATGGGTGGATGAAATTCGAAAGTATGCAGGGGTGACATGGAGGAGACTGGCACAAGACAGACCGTTGTGGAGGAAACTTGGGAGACCTTCGTCCAGCAGTGGATTGATAATGGTTGACAATGATGATGATGATGATATATAGAAACTTCCACATTAAAAGAAAATATTTATTTGCAGAACCAGTCGCACACACGCGACATGTGCTGAAGTACTATGTATGAAAGGGCTCATCAGACCGCATTGGAAGAGACTATGCAATGCGGAGCACAGCTAACGCACATTGAAAGGGGCATGATGGTTAGAAACCACCCAAGTAAGCAATCAGTGTGTAGCACCACCTCTCCTTTTAGATTCCCCAAATCCAATGTCGCTGATATTCTACATTGATGGAAAGTAGTTGGTGACGTTATGGCGAAATCGTGCTCTGGGAAGCAGCACGAACTGACTGATCGTGCAAAACGAAGCTTACTGGGGAATATGAAGATCACGTCCTCCGCCATAGATCTGGTCAATGCGGTCGCATATGCCACTGAAACAGCAATTTGCACCAAAATACTCCATCGAGAACTTCATGTCCATGTTTATCATGGTAGGTCAGCTGCGAACATGTCCCATTTGGAAAACAAACAGAATATCAATCCCTTGATATGCCAGACGAAGACTGCAGCGGTGCTTTTCTTGACGTTTGTGTACAACAGCAGAGAGGAAAGAGATCGGGGTAAGTAACAAACCAAGCTTCTCACCCTTTCGTTTGGATGGGCGCATTTGGTACTGCGTTCTGCACTAGGAACTCTGTCAGGCGGACTTCGTTGTCCATACACCTAAGTTTCGAGGGGTATCTGTGATATTCTGGGGCTGTTTCTGCTGAAAGGATTCAACTCTTTGGTAACAGCCTCCAGGTGTGAAAACATTCTGAACAATTCCGCACTACCTACACTGCGGCGGTACTTCGTCACAGATCCCTGCCTGTTTTGAAAAGGCAGAGCTGTTCTCCTTACTGCAAAGCCTATCCAGACCAAGTTTGAGGAGCAGGACGACCAAGTGTTGGATTCGCCTGTCATATGCCCCGACAAAAATCTAATGAAACTTTTATAGGACGAGCTAAAAGCGCCGAATTCTATCTCTTCTAGTTGAACCTTCCTTTAAGGAAGTTCTGGCAGGAGCTTTGCTTGTGAAACGCAGAAAACGTCCGGTACAGAACTATACCTGTATCTCGTGGAAAGCTTGCCTAGAACTGTAGCTGAATTTATAACGGTCAGGTGGGCCGACTGTAACTGCAAAAATCATATTAATTATTAAATCTTGTAGGAGAAGGCTAGTAAATCCGTATGACTCTGTATCGGAAAACGATGTGTTACCACACCCAAAACAATATTTCGGGCAGCAACACAACTTCTCCATGTTTCGCATCTACCCTCTGAACCATTTAGGATTATTTTTCAAGTGCATTATTCTTAATGTACTATTATTCTCTAACCAAGGACGATGATTTGGTGAAATTGATTGCTCGTAATTCTTTCAATAATACCCATATTTGCCGTGGGAGCAGAGGCAGCTATGTTTAATTCAGGATCAAACTGATCCCTTCTCGGCTTACCGAACATTTGGCCTATGAAGTTTTAATACTATTCGGAAGACTTGTTTAACTCCTTCCATCTTTTTTTATAGTTTTCACATCGAAAATACTGTCAGTGATTCACTTTTGCACTTCGTGCCTTTTTTCCAGAACGTGGAAGCATCTGTGGAATTTGAGTTTTTCACTTTGAATAAACCTTGTGAGTTTCGTATAATTTCTTCCCTTTGCTTGTTATTACAGTTAGGTGCGGTGAATCTGTCTTTTCCACTTCATTTGGCATTCGTCTATACGTCCGAAATACGTAGCTGTTTTACGAAGGCCGTTCCATAAAAACTGAGAGTAATATTTTTTGAGTTGGCAACAGTGCGAAGGGGGAAATAACAACGCAGACGACTAACTGAATGAAGAAAGTATCTGTGGCAGCAGTTATTAGCCGTGGCAGACATTTCTGGTTTTGTTACTGCGCAGTTGTTTGAGTTACGCCATACAGCTATGGAGGTGAGTGATGCAGAGTTAAGAAGTGTATAACGAAGTAAATTTCTCCGTCATTTTTGGTCTACGCCGGGATTCGAATCCGAGGCCGCTTATTCCGGAACAAGTCGCTCTACCAACTGAGCTACGCAGACGTTTATTCTGATTCCTATCTGCCTTTATGTCGTGTGCGTCCTGCTGGCAGGTACGTCACATTTCTCCCCCCCCGAAAGAGGGCCGGGGGCATGGTCCACGGGTCAGCCGTGACCATGAATCGTTGCAGGCAGCCATCCACTGTAGAACGTGCACTTGAGAACTCCCAGTCAATCTGCTGTGTGGAATGCAACATCACACAATTTTATTTTTCGAAGCGCTGGAGAAGGAATTCTCTGATTTTTCCTGTCTCGCGGTGTGGAAATAACATCACACCAATGCGAGATTTTGAACGGCCGGGTCATCCGGATAGTTCGGGCGCCATTATAACGAAGTAAATTTCTCCGTCATTTTTGGTCTACGCCGGGATTCCAACCCGAGGCCGCTTATTCCGGAACAAGTCGCTCTACCAACTGAGCTACGCAGACGTTTATTCTGATTCCTATCTGCCTTTATGTCGTGTGCGTCCTGCTGGCAGGTACGTCACAAGTGAAATGCGTTGTACGATAAAATTGTGCTATCGTTTGAGCAAAATGGCTCCAGAAAGAGTTGATTCAATGAAAAAAGCTTACAAAGATAAATGTCTGTGTGAGTCAACGATTTTTAGATGGCACCATGATTTCAAAAAAAGGGCGTTTGTCGACAACTCGCTTCTAGACCTGTCGGGCAATCCTACAAAACGATCGACGAATGACGTGTGAAGACACAGCGGCGTCAACTAATATTTCAAAAAGGTCGGCATTCCTCATTCTACGCAGCAAATTACTGCTGCATCGTGTGTGTTCCAGATGGGTACCTCATCACCTGAAGAGAGAACAATTGTTAACCCCAGTTCAGGTTTGTAATAAGTGGAAACAAATTATTGTAAAGGATACAAACTTTCTAAACACAGTAATAACTACCGATGAAACATTAGTCCGCTATTTCGACTCCCTCACGAAGCGCGCAACGAGTGTCTGGAAACACACAGGCTCGCCTCCTCCGAAAAATGTCCGCCAAACCAAATCAGCTGGAAAGGTGAAGATGATAATTTTCTTTGATCATAAAGGTGTAGTCTACCAGCATGCTGTTCCTCCACAAATTACTGTCGATGCTGAGTATTACATTTCAGTTTTGAAGCGTCTGCGCCGACACATATCGATTAAGCGACCGGAACTGGTGGGCAAGTGGACCCTACACCATGATAACGTCCACCCACATGTGGCTGCTTATGTTCAAACATTTCTTACGAAATACAGTATTGAAATCATGCCATAGAGTGCCTACAGTCCTGACCTCACGCCGTGCGATTTCTGGTTGTTTCCAACAAAGAAGGAGAAGTTTCGTAGTGTAATATTCAACACAGATGCTGACGTTATTCAAGCTGTACAGGAGTCCCTAAAGCAGCTTCCACAAAATACCTACGCCACATGCTTTGAAAAGGGGACTGAACGATTGGACCGTTGCATATCATCCGAGCAAAGATACTTTGAGAAAGAATAACATGATGTACCTGTGTTCCTTCATTTATGTAATTTTACACTCAGTTTTTATCGAACGGCCTTTGTATGTTACCCGTTTGTCGATTCTATCGACTTTGGGCATAATATATACACCATCAAGGTAAAATAAATATGATATAGATTTTATTTGTAGTTTCTCTCTATGCGGCATACTATCGCGTGTTTATTTTTCACAATATCTCTGTTTTCAGGAGGCAAGATGGAAGCATTCTTCTTGAAACTGGATTATCATTTGCGATTTATATTGCATTACAATATCTCAGTCCCTAGAAAAGTATTTAAAAATTTTTAAATGTAAAATATCACCAATAATTTTATCTACTGCCGTCCGTTTCAAGAATTCTTTATTCTGAGATTTAACTTCGTCGTATGTCCGTTTGCAGAGAATAAAATATTTAAAATTTTTATTAGCTTTCTACGGATTGGATGTTTTTAATTTAGGTTTAGCTCATTAGGTGGAATTCGCGTTTCCCGCTAATCCCCGATAAATAGCAAAATTGCGGGAAAACGAAACTTAGGTGCATATGCAAAGTATTGTGGAAAAGCTGTCTAACTGCTCCATTATGTCAAAACGGTTACCTGTATTTATGGAACTACAGGTAGAAGTAAGGACTTATGCTCACAAGAATTTATTTACAAAATGATGAAATCGTTTTAAAACAGTGACCACACTTTGCTTCGCCGTTTCCTATTTTCTTTTGTCATGTCACGTACCTTGCTTCCTCTCTCGTTCTCCTATCTACTAATATTTCCTTCTCTACCTAAACTTCTCTTTCTTTCTCTCTCTCTCTCTCTCTATCTCTATTTCTCTCTCTAGCAGTCTCTCTAAGAAATGATCATGTAGATGAACAATCTCACTCTGTTTACAATTTCTTTTTATAACTTTCCTTTAGGTCTCTTCCTCATGAGTGTCAAGCCTGAGAAAGAGAAAAAGACCTAAAGAAATTAAATCCTATTAATATGATCCATATATTCTGGTTAATCGGTACTAGACGAAACCCGTCGGAATCGACGGTTAGTTTTTTTTTTGTTTTGTTTTTTGAAAAGAATGAACTCATATGAAACAACAAATGTAAACTTTATTTCATTGACAAATTCATTCCACCACTTCAATAAACACAATAGTCCAGGTTCGTGATTTTTTTTTACTTAAGGTTTAACGACCACCGTGAGCAATTCAGTGGGCTATACGCAAAAGCCTGTCCGTAATGTAGGGTCACTGGTTCCAGGGAAGGGAGACAGCCAGGGCCATTCGAACGCGGTAGACAAAACCCGTCGGAATCGACGGTTAGTTTTTTTCTTTTTTTGAAAAGAATAAACTCATATGAAACGTTAATTTACATATTTGCATAATGGGAAACGTGTTACCAACGTGAATAAATTGGATCGAATGAATATTAAATTGTATATATACATCACACTGTCCAACGGCATAACGCAACCAAGTCTTCGAGATTGTTCGCTGTTCCGATAAGAAGAACTTTAATACGAATGCCTGCTAGCGTTGCTTTGCGCAACGGTTCGCTCAGAAAAGAAAAAGCCGCCCCGGTGGCCCAGTGGTCAAAGCGATGACCTCTGATCATTCGTCCGAAAGGGGTCCGGGTTCGAATCCCGGTGAGGCATGGATGTTGTGTTTGTCTTACGGCACTGGCTCTCTCCCTTCCCTGGAACCAGTGACCCTAAATTAGGGACGGGCGACTGCTTACAGCCAATTGAGTTGCTCACAGTGGTCGTTAAACCTCCAGTCAAAGAAAGAAAGAAAGAAAGAAGAAAAGAAAAGACTTCGGACTTTGGACTATCTCAGTTCCTCCATGCTTCCGTATTCAACAGCGCGTGGGGCAACCGCACGCTTGTCCCATAGACTTTACATGGGAACTTCGCCACCCCACAACGCCCGAACCTTTGCCCCAATCTCATTTTTCTCTTCGACTGGCACATGTACATGGTAAGACTTTTATTTTGTTACGTGAACCATATCTTTACGTTCAGCCGTTCTCTCAAAATAGGACTCACAGTAAAAAACCTTATTGAATTAATATATAGATTATATCACCTTTTCTCACAACCTTCCATATATTTCAATCCTCTTTTACTCTCTGACCCTCCGTGATCTTTTTCTCTTCATCGTGTTGTCTTTCTTTCCACCATGTCTCTGATCTTTCTCATCGCGCATGTACCTTAGATAGATGTCTGGCTTTTTTCCCCTTTTTCCCAAATTCTCCCTGTATTTCCTTCCTTCCTGATCTCTATATCATCCTTTCTCCACCTTGTGTATCCGCTTTCCTTCCTAATTTTGCTTTCTTTCTCCATCGTTCTTGATTTCATTCATCCTCTCTGACTCACCGGTCTATTTGTCCCTTCTTTCACTTTGATCCTCTTTCTCTTTGTACTTTTCATTTTTTTCTCTCTGTTTCTTTCACTTACAAACAGGCATATTTCGTTTTTCAGTAGGTGACATAATGACACTGTCTCAATGAATGCACAAATCGACCCGTTATAATCTCTAAGTGCAGAGTTTTTCACAGACCATTTTGATGGTACTGGTGCTTTCACCATAAACCGTGAGAAAGCTAACGATGTTATTTGTTCTCTCTTTCTTTCTCTCTCTCTCTCTCTCTCTCCGCTCTTTTTTTCTTTCACAATCTCTAAATTTCCCTTTCAGTTTTGTTTATCCTTTTACGCAAATTCTTCACAGTTTTCTTTGTTTTTATAATTCGACACTGGAGAATTCAATTCAAAGGTGAGCGAAGCAAATTTTGAACAGTGATACTTTGTTTTGTATTATCCACTGCTTGCTGTGTGTTACACATCCTTAGCGTTAATGCAAAAAAAAGTAAAGAGGAAGCAAAGAAGGAAAGAAAAAAGGCTGCTGAAAACACGAAGGCCTTGTTACCAGAATAATGGGGGGGGGAGAAAATGCTCGTAAGGATTTAACAGAACAATAGCACACATTTTTATATATCTTCCAAAAAGAATAAGGAAGGCAAACTTGTTTCCTCTCCTAATTATCGACCTCCCCGATCTCTACAGTTCCCTGGATACACGAAATTTTCCAGTTAAACGACAATAAAGAGCTCACTTTACGTTAATTACGAGGTTGAGTGCATTTTAAGCAGGTTACAAGGTAGCTCATCGCTAGGATTCCTTCCATGAAGAAAAATTGCCGGAAAAGGCGAAGAGTTCGCCAGTGTCGCTGAATAATAGCATGTACTTAATTACTTTTGTTCTGTCCTAAGGCCAGACATGTTGTTATCAGCAGTATGTGCGATACTTTACCAATCAGCTAAACTGCATTGCTCCATTACAGGGGAGAGATCATCAAAGAAAAAGGATCAGTTTTGAAAGTTTAAAGCGCTCTGGAGGAAGCACATTTTTAAGTCTTAATTTAGTAAGGATAAGATATATATAACTAAGAATGACACAATGCGAGAAAGTTTCCGGCGAATTTCCTTAATTAAAAAGAGCTGAAGTTTTCAAACCTTAGAAATAACAATTTGAAAGATTTTTCATTCTAGATGAAAAATTTTCTGCCGTTCCCTGATTGTGCAAATTGATTTCAAGCGATTGGGGCAACTTCTCTCTTCAGCAGTTACTGAACTTATCTTTCTTTCTTATCATCTATATGCTACCGCGTTACACCCAAACTCAGTCAGTGATTCATTACACTTTGAGGTAATTTATGTTCGGGACGATGTGTTTATAGGAGGAAAAATGTTGTAATAATTGAAGGCCCTAAGTTTTCTTTCTTTAAGATACAAAAGAAAAACAGATTGTATTGTAGGTTTTTAAAAACTAATAATGAAATAAAAACAAAACTCTACGATTTTTATATAATTAAAATTAATTAAACGTAGTCGAGAAAGGGCTCCGAACTTCCTCATTAAACTCAATGTTAGCCATTTACAAGGCGAACGAATTCCTTATTTAATTAAAGTGCAGAAATAATCAAATGTAGAAATGCGATTACGTTTCTGCGTAGAAACTATCTTAAAGCATAATTTGACAATAAGACGTGTAGGTGAAGACATACCTAAAATCTGCAACCTTTAGTTCTTCGCTAAAAGGAATGTTTCAATTTTGTTTCAAAGATTGGGACTTCTTTCCTTTCGTTATCATGTCATCAGGTAAGATGATTCAGCATATAAGGGTTGTACCGAAAGTAATACAAATGTGTGCATAATTGTTTTGTTAACTGACAAAGATTTTCCAAATTGCATATGTTGTTAGAGTAATACATTCTATATACAAAGGCATTACTCAACATAGTCTCCATCACAAGCGATGAATTTACTACTTTCACCTCGTCTGTGTCATCAATTCCTTGTCTCCGGAGACTGTCCTTCGTTGGACCGAACAGATGGAAGTCGGAGGGCATCAGATCTGGGATGTACGGTGTATAGGGGACCATGAACTAGCTGAATTTGTTGATCGCCTTATTTGTTGCAAAATATGTGTGTGGTCTCACATTGTCATGGTGAATGGTCCTTTTCAGGTTCTTGTTCGGTCTCTTCCTCCTTATTGCTTCTCTAAGCTTCCTGAGTGTCTCAATGTTCCGCTCGCTGATCACGGTCCGACCACATTCCAGAAAATCAAAAAACCAGATAAAAAAAACACGTGTTTTCACTGACTTCAAACGCTTTCTGAAGATCAGTGCAGACTTCCACCCTTCTCTCCTTCAAATAGGGTGACAACTGTCGAAGTACCCACTTTGTACACACTTTGCGATACCCTAAGTCTTCCACCATCTTCTGTATAGCATTGTGACCACAGTCCATTTGCGCAACAAGCTTACGGATTGTGACTTGTCTCTCCGCGCCAATCAATTCATTCACTGGCTGAAGATTCGTGTCAGTGGTCGCAGATGATGGTCTCCCACTGCGTGGTTTGTCTTCGATGCTGTTTTTTCCCTTCTTTAAACTTCTTCATCAATCTGTGTACATTGCTCTCGTCAATGGTGTCATCTCCGTAAACATTCTGTAGCAGTATGTGGATGTCGGACAGCCTGCACCCTTCCTTCGGCAAGAACTCAATGACGGAACGTTGCTTCTGCTAGGATTCCATTATTTACCTGCAATGAAGAAGGTTTATTATAAAGGATGAGTGACTCTACCAACATGTGCAATTTCAACGACCTCTGTGAGTTAATAAAAACGTTATGCCCATTTTTGTATTACTTTCGGTGCAACCCTCGCAGTAGAATGCAAATTAAACTAATTTTTGCTTGACGGAAGAAGTCTGCCTTTCGGAAAACATGGTACGATCACATGCGTCTTTCGGATCGACTTGGGGAGAAGATAATCTCACTTTGTCATTTTATAACTGTATTACTGTCTCTCTGTCTTTCTCGCTACTTATATATAGTATGAGTGTCTTCTTCTCTTTTCTCTGTTTCGGTTTACCTGCATGTTTCCCAATTCCTCTCGCATAAATTATGAATAATAGAGCTCGTACTACAGTAACTTGATTCAGCTCTGTGTCTTATCACAGAAAACAGTCAGCCATTTTTCTCTTACTGTCGGCGGAAGAAGCTACTTTTTGATGCGATGCATTCTTCCCGGCGATAATAAATTACTACATCCCCAATAAAAAAAATCGATGTAATGGGTAACAGTGCGTCATTGTGAAAACCATTGTTGAAATCTAATCCTGCAGAACGTTATCGCGTTAAGTGACACAACAACAGTTGATTTCATTCTTACTCAACAATACATTTTTCTAAATTATCGCTGAACATTATTTCATCACGTTTTACAAAACCGTAACAATATCTCATTGCAGTCAGCGTAAATTACGAGAACCTCATCTAAATGAGATTAAATCAATTACCAAAATACATTCTGGTGCTATGCATCTTTTTCGACAGTAGTAAAGTATACGTTGTAGTAAAATCTGTTTTCCCCTTGACTTCTTCGGGGTAATGGGAGGTTACCTGCTATTGACGAGAGCTTTAAAATCATGTATAACACGATAGGGTGTAACCTGTATACACTAAAGTGCAATTGAATTAGATATAACTGTCAAGTACCGTGTAGCACCACATTTTGCCCTGATGACGGCGGCGATTCGTCTCGGCATGGACTCGACAAGACACCGGAAGCGTTGGGAAGCCATACGGATACACGACTCCTGAACAAGCTCCCACAGTTCACGAAGATTTGATGGAGGGTTGAACATCTCTCTCGATGGCATCCCAGGTGTGCTCGATAATTTGAGGTCAGGTGACCTAGCTGGCCAAGGAAGCGAGGTCACTTTGGTGGAGTGTTCATTCAACCATTCGGATACAGTTCGGGAGTTGCATTGTCTGGTTGCAGGATGAGGTCCCCTGTAGGATGTCGAAGACGCATAAACGGGAGCAAATGGTCTTTAAGGATATCCCGGTAACGTTGACCTGTGAGGAACGATATCACACGTGGCAGTGATCCAATTTCTGTCCACGTAAACAGTCCCCAGACGAGAATGCCACCCCCACCAGCTTGAAGAATACCCTGCTGGCAAGAAGGAACCATCGCTTCATGTGGTTTGCGTCTTACTCGTATCCTGCCATCCGCTTGTACCAACGTGAATCTCGACTCATCAGTCCAGGCAACATTGTTCCCAATGTCTAGGGTCCAGTGCCGATGTTCCCGTGCCCATGTTAAACTTTGCACCCTGTGATGTGCCGTCAGCAGCGGTACCCTCGTGGGACGATGGCTTCTGTACCCAAAAGCGAGGAGATGGTTCTGGATGGTGTGGCTGCTTACGCGTTTTTGTGCACCACCGTTAAATTTCGGAGTGATTTCTTGCACTGTGGCCCGTCTATCCGCGGTTACAATGCGAGCTAGCCAACGATGACCCCGCTCATCCACACGCTGTTGCCCACGACGGTTGGCCCTTGCAGGGATGGTTTTACCGGATTCAATGTACTCATGGTGCACCCGTGACACAGTGGCTCGTGAAAATCCCAATACCTGCAGGACTACCGAGATGGAGTAACCTATTTATCGAGCACCGACAATTCCCCCACGATCAAATCTGCTTAGATCCTTCGTCTTACCCATACTGCGTCCGACTCTTACTGATTCCCGTCGCATCACTCTTTATATTGTCAGATCGCTGCATACATCATGTTGTTTCAATTTACAGGGTCACCCACAGCACCACATTTGCATAACGCCAGCTGTCTCTAATTGAATTGCTCTTCAGTGTATATCCGAGACCGAAAGTTATCAATCATCTCACGAACACACTTGTGATTCAGCTTTTCTTTCCATCTTAAGATCATATTTTAGCTTACACATGCGCAGATGGACTATTGTAGCTGCATTTCATCCCATCGATATCAGGGTCGTTTCTTACATTTGTCTAAATCTGAATAATACATAGTAATAATAAATATTATTTTTGAAACTCCAAACAGTCAAAATACTAACTATTGCAGCTACCATAGTTTAATTACTATTTACTATGAATCATATATTTTCTTTCATTGGTTTTACGACCATAACATTCTTTAATCCACCTAGCTAAGTACGCTCAATGTCAGGAATTAGTAAACCTTGTTGTTTGTTGTTACTATTTAATTCCACTTAATATGTATTGGGCTGTGGTCGGTGTGGTTGTGAATGAAGCGAATAAATGCAATGTGCTGTACTTAAATAAATGTATACTTTCGAATCACTCGTTTTATTTCACACACACAAAGACCTTGTCATGCATATCATAAGTTATCTACAAAGGCTACTAGGGTACTCTCTCGATGCTTTATATAGAGATAGTCAACACACATTTTCCAAAATAAACGGTACTAATTCATAAGCCATTTTCCCCGATGTAAAATTTTATTTTTTACTTGATTGAGACCCTGTAGCTTTTGTTTATTTCGGGCTTTCGTAAAAGTTTCAGCCTCAAAATACTCCTCACTGCTTCAGCTAGGTCAGCATATTGATGCGGTTGGTCTTCCACAGAATGGAACCCATACCACTGTTGCTTGCGAACTGCCCCTTGCTCTTTCAAATGCGGCGTATAAAAACAATACTTGAAGCATTTTTAATACGTTTCAGTCAAATGAGATATTTCATTACACTTTGATATTGCAGTCTTGCGGAATCTTCCCAGTATTTTAACGCGAAGGGTCAAATCCCTAAAAATTATACTTCTCTGCTCGTTAAGTATATACAGGGTAATAATAAAATAATTTCTACGATTTGTGACAATATACACTGGTGTGCAAAAATTAAGGACGAATAGGAGAAATTAGCATAGCAGCGGAACGAGCAGGCTAAACGGAAGGAAAGGCCACTTCGGTGAAAGTTATTGCACGGTGTACATCTGTTTGAACGACGTCGAGTTACTGCCACCGTGTGATATGGCCAACAGGCAATCCAGTCGACGACATCTGGATGACTTTACCCGAGGTCGAGTCATTGGGAAGTTGGAAGAAGGTCGAAGTGTGACTAGTGTGGTCGAGGAGTTCGGGATCGCTCACAGCATCATTTCATGAGCTTGGAGAGCATTTCAAACGACAGGAGAGTTTAGCAGTGGTCGTCCACGAGCAACCACGGTGACGGACGACAGGTGTATTGTCTTACAGGCAAGAAGAGACAGACGGCAGACAGCGGGAGAAATCGCAACGCACATGCAACAGACAACTGGACGTCCGTTATCGCATTTTACCGTGGCCAGGAGGCTGCACAAAGGTAATCCATTTGCACGACAACCAGTACGGTGTGTGCCATTAACGCCTGCTCATCGGAGACGGCGATTTCTGTGGTGCCAGGAACACACGAACTGGACACATCAGCAATGGGGTCGAGTTCTCTTTACCGATGAGTGCCGATTTATTCTGACGAGCGATTCTGGACGTATACACATCTGAAAAGAGCAGGGAACACTCAATCACACCTCCAACAGCATCGAAAGGGACCGGTTTAGAGGTGGCAGAGTTCTCGTTTGGGGCGGTATCATGCTTGGTAGCCGTACTGACCTCCACATCTTCCAAGGAGGTTCAGTCACTGGTGTCCGCTATTGTACCGAGATTACCTGCCTCACGTGCGTCTGCTTAGAGGTGCTGTCGGTCCTGAGTTCCTCTTCATAGACGACAAAGCTACACCTCATTGTACAGTGGCTATCGCAGAGCTGTTGGAGAGTGAAGATATTCAACGCATAGATTGGCCCGCAAGGTCCCCGCACCTAAATTCAATCGAACACGTGTGGGACCTTCTCGGGAGACGCTTGGCAGCACGTCAGCAGGCGCTGGCAACGATTCCGCAGCTGCGATTGGCGCTACAATAGGAATGGGCCGCGATGCCTCAACAGCTCCTTGACAACCTCTTCCTCAGCATGGACAGACGTTGTAAATCCTGCAACGCAGTCAGGGGGATCATATCCCCTACTACAGACTGGATTTTTCTTGGCAGACGCCTGTCACATGGACGTTTCTTTCTTCTGTCCAATTGTGCTCGAAGCTACCTTTTCAATAAAGTGCCTTTGTATCCTTTGGATTCCTTGTTTAAACGGTTTTGCTCACTTATCCCATATTCTTACATATTGGGGATCATATGGTATCATTTGAGTCGATCTGGAGCACTTCTTCACGACATTACATTCGAAAAACCGTCTCGTCCTTAATTTTTGCACGCCAGTGTACCACAGAAATTCTCAGAGTTGGTCCAAATGTCCGCTCCAGGTGTTAACACAAGGAATGATATGTTTCATACCAGAGAAATCCCCAGCGTTGGACCAAAAGTCAGCTTTAGTAGTGTATAATGTTTCTTGTTAATTATGTGTAACTGAAGCTTATTTCACCGTTGAAATCTCCACCACTGGAGATTTTTGTGGTAAAACATAGTGATGGTATCTTTACTGCAACCGTACTGAAGGACCTCACACCCTTGAAGAAGAAACCGCACAGTTGCCACAGATATGCACATTAACATCGCCACTGTGCCGAAAGTGCTTTACAGGAAAGACAAATGATAAGAGCAACGTTCTTCACGCAAGATGGAGAGCAGCAAAACATTGGTGGACGAACAAAGAAATCTTACAATAGCATTTCAATATGTGTGTAAATTTTCAATGCAATCGCTCAATCTTACTGCTGTGGACATTTAGTCTCAGAGCTGTATTGTGCTACTACGAGCGAAATCCCAAGCATACGAAAGGAAGCACGGTAGGCTGCGGCCACGTCCGTAGTTAACGCGGCGAAATGTGCTGTAGCCGCTGGTGGAGCACATGTTCAACACGCACTGTGTAAGTTTTTTTCTCTGGTTCATATTTTCTGTACTTTGTGTAATGCAAAGCTGTGAATAAATGTTGTGCAGCATCTGAAACCTACGCAGTTATTCCTTTTTTACCAATCAGTATGGCGCTTGAACACCTGGTTACAAATTAATTAACCTCACACAAATTTACATAGCTTTGCAAAATGAACACCCTCGCATACCCCATGGGATGTTTTTTCAACGTTTTGGCCCATCTGGCTACTTATTTTCTGATATACACTCACGGACAATGAAATTTGCGAACCAAGAAGGAAGCACCAAATTGAAATAAAATTTTATGGACGTAATGATACAGATGAATGATATACATGGTGGCAAAAACAGAGCTGCAGGACATTTACAGATGGATCTGTGGCACGCAGCCCGGTCATCTTAAATAGCGCTTCGCACCACCTCGTTCTGCGATACATGCTGCAATACGGTACGGCATGGAGATGAACAGACGGCCGATGTTGTCCTGCGGGAGACTGTCTCACACGTGTTGGACGGTGTGTCCGAATCCTGGATAGTGCATCACGGCGGCAGTCGGCGTTTCAACTGGTTCCACACATGCTCGTTAGGTGACATGTCCGTGGAGTGGGCAGGCCATGGAAGTGTCTGGACGTGACACAGACAGTGCTGGACAACCCGAGCCTTGTGCGGGCGGGCATTATCCTGCTGGTATAGCGCACCTGGAATCCCAGCCAGGAATGGGAGCACATGGGACCGTAGGATCTCATCCACATACCGCTGGCCCGTCAATGATCCACGGAACACTACTAGAGCTGATCGGCGATCGTAGGCAATGGCTCCCCAGACTATAATTCCTGCACTATGGGAGGTGTAGCGCTCGATTGCGAGGTTGGGATTGTGCCGTTGACCCGGGAACCTCCACACCCGGACACGATGATCATCTGTCCCCGAAACGAAGTGGCACACATTGCATAACACCACACGTCGCCAGTCTATGGCGTTCCATGTCGCTCCAGCCTGACACCACTGCATACGGAGTCGGAGTTGTTCCGGTGTTAATCGCAGCACACGAAAGGGGCGCTGGGATCGCAGATTCGCTTCCACGAGGCGTCGGGAAATGGTTCGTGGGCACACGGCCGCTGTGTGCCCACGAACGATTTCCCGACGCCTCGTAGAAGCGAATCTGCGATCCGTCGATCCCCTCTACCGTTGATCCTCTCTACCGGTGGTCCTCCTGGTCCTCCCGGAGTCGCTCTGTCGTGTGGTAGTGCCGTCACGTGTCCACTGCTCCCAACACAGTCGGATGGTATGGTCAGAATGATCCACGTGGTGGGCTATACAGCGCACCGACCACCTTGCGGTTTTCAGCCCGATGATCAGGTCTCTTTTAAAGTGCGTAAATCGAGGTCGCCGGCGTCCACCCGGCGTTCTTGCCACTCTGTACACTTGCTTCCGTTGGCCGGTGCTTTCGCTTTCATGAGACATCCACTACACGCCGGTTTAAAAGGCTGCCGGTTCGTTCTTGCAGCACTACCACAGGGTGTGCGGTCATGCGCACTCGCAGCAAACGTATATCATTTGCATACCAGCACGCTCTCTAGTTACAGTATTTGCAAAGTTTCGCGGTTGTAACATGTTTTCTTCTAGGTGCGCAAATTTCATTGTCCGGGAGTGTACATTTACACAAACCTTAGAAACTAATCGATAATTACCCAGTACTTCAGAAAAACTGAAAAATCATCTTAATTTCCCGCAATGTATTTAGATTTCGGACAAATGTCTCTACTGTTGTGACTTCATGAAGTCGACTTCATAATAGTCTGAAATGGCATGCATGTTTCTTTTTGGGGATGAGAAGTTCCCAAATTCGGAAAATAGCTCCACTTCAGTCATTTCTTTATTGGCTTTACATAAAGCTAAATACGATATTGTAAAACTCTCATCGAAAAGAGCTTCTTTGTTCTGAAGAAGGTGTAAGTGATTTGATAACAGCAGGATTTTTCCGTGTTTGGGGAATGAGTAAATGTAAAGATTACTTTGAACAAACAATGGCATGAAAAGAGTTCCTACACTTGATCCTATTTGTCTTACAGCCACATTGCTTAAGGAAGAATTGCTGTGACCGCGAAAAAGTTTTTCCAGTTTCTGAGACTTACTGTTTCTTGAACAGCATAAGAAATTCTTTAAAAAAAAAAAGAGTCCAACTTTTCATCTGATTGTTAGTTTTATCTTATCAGCTCTTTTTCTTGCGAATTTTTCAACAGAATTATTTTTCTACCAGTCCCCAAACTGGTTAACCCAAATGCAGCTTAATACAAAAATCACAGTGGCCTGTAGGGGAAGGAAGCTTGGTGGGTAAAACCAACTGGTATAAGCGGGGTTGGTGGCCGGTCTCGGTATTCATACCAGTTATTTTCGGAAGTTGAAAAATTTCACCCTTCTTGACACATTAACTATAGGGTGTGCCTAGATTTATGCACACCCTATAGTTAATGTGTGTGTCTGTGTGGTGTTTATTCAAGATATAACACTATACTTCAAGACCATACAATTTCTACGTCTACTACACTGAAAGGTTCTTACAGTAATGCGTTCTCTGGGTTTGCCTTCATCCCAAACTCAAATCGCCAGTGCACTTTGACTTTCTACGATGCAGTGACTATCATCTTGTTTCCCAAAAAATATATATATCTTTCACCTTCTATATCTCATAATTAATAATTAGTAACCGTGTATTTCCGACACTTGATAAAATAGAAAATCATTCTCTGTAACTGCAATGAACAAAGTATTTTCAGAAAAATGTAGACGCAGCATTTTCTAAGAAGGCACCAACTTTCTGAATTTGTAGTCTCATTGTGAGAAGTGAAAACGGTAAACGGTAATAATGGCCACTTCTTTACTCATGAAAGTTAATCTGTTTGACAAACTGTGCTTACAGAAAAAGAGATATTCTTTACAAAAAAAACGCTATTTCTAGTGCATATCTGTAGCTCTCTCTCGTTTGATGCACTTTTAAAACCGTGGAAACAGAAGTTCAGCTAGAACGGGCATGAATAGCTCTTGCTTCAGCATGGTCAAACAGAGATTTAAATCAGAATAGTTGTACAAGCAAGCTTGCTTAAACAATGCCGAGAGACATCAGGTTTAGAAAGCGTAACAGACGCTATCAAGAAAGTAGATAGCATCTAGAAGTTTTTATTTGCGTTGCAAGTTTGCGTGGGTGAATCTGCAATCTGAAGCCGCGCCTTGGAGCTGTAGCCCAGGGAAGACAGCTGCGGGTTTCTTGGGTGAATGATACAGCTGCCCTTTGGAGTGGAAGAAATCTTTCTCATCGGAAGGAATTCATAATAGATCAGAAACTAGGAGGAAAATTTGGAACATTAAGAGCTGTAATTTCAAGAGCCCGAATGAAAAATGGTCTTTAAATATTTAAATTATATTAAAATCTCCGCAGTCCATTTATTAGGAGCGAGTAAATTAAATATTAAAGGAATCATAATTTTGCTTAGATGTAATACAAAACCAAGTTGGTGTGTGTAGCTGTTTTCTCTGCATAATGTTTATATCTTCCTGTGAAATCCTTCAAATGAAAACGACCTAAAGGTCGTATGAGAAATATATTGTGACTCACCTTAAAAATACACCCCGTGGCTATTAAGGCACTTATATTACTGTGACACTAGACTTTCGATTCCTCGTGCGTAGAAGGCGGTGGATTGCTGGCGAAACCATCCCCGAACAGCACGTCCTGCACCTCTTCCTCCGAGGAAAATCTGCGATGTCGCAGATGCTTTTTCAGCTCCCCGAAAATGTGAAAATCACAAGGGGACAAATCTGGGCTGTATGCCGGCCGGATGTTGAAATGTTCCCCGCCTGAATTTGGAAAGGTAATCCTGGACGATTTTCGCAGTGTAGGGTCGGGCGTTGTCTTGAAGAAGAATGACTCTTGCTGTGAACAGTCCGGACCTGTAATGTTCGTGGAATATAGCTCCCTAAACACTAGATGGCTGCCTAAACACTAGATGGCTGTCTGAACACTACATAGCTGTCTGAACACTACATGGCTGTCTCAACATTACATGGCTGTCTCAACACTACATGGCTGTCTGGACACTACGTAAATCAGTTCTCAAAACTTCACCTACAGTGAAGACATGAGTCTTCTAAGAAAACATCAAGAAAAGGTTTCTTACAGACTGATTCCTTTATTCTGTCAACAGATCCTTGAACAGTACCATTCCAACAGAAAATAACACCTTACTCGAACGTTAAACATATCAGATTAATAGTAAACTTCAGAAATAAGTAGCATTAATCGGTAGAACTCTTAACGCTACACATACACCGATGAGCACAATTACGACCACCTACCTAATAAGCTGTAGGATCCTTTTATCCAGCAAGACAGCGGCCACTCGGCAAGAATGATTCGGTGAGGTGGCAATAGGTATCCTGGGGTATCTGGTACCATAATGTCAACAGCAGGTCCTCCAGCTCCCGTGCATTTTGGAGCGCTGTTAATTTAGCGCGAACCCGCTTTTCCAAGTCGAATCACAAATATTCGATTTGGTTCATGTCAGGTGAATTTGGAGGCAGGAGCATTAACAAAAAGTTAGTAAAATCACACAATGAATTGATTATGATACGCTTTCCAACATACTAGAAATCATTACTCAAGTTATGAGGATAATGGCTGTGAAATAAATCTCGCTCCTGTGCCTTTGACCCCATTTCGATGATATTAAACAGAATCGGTAAAGTATACTTCCGTAAAATCATGATAAAGTTTTGCCTCAATCGAAACATTTTTACTTAAGTTATAACGCATAGGGGCGATGGAATGGATTCCGCTCTCCTATGTCTTGACCTTTGATCCCATTTCGCCCATCTTCAATAGGGTGCGTCTCCCTAAGTGGTCCTCTACCACATACTAAAATGTCATTGAAATCGAACCATTTTTACGCGAGTTATAGGGCGGACGGACAGACGGACAAAGCTGGAGCGTATACGCTTCTTCACCCGACGGTTGGAAAGCGTAAAAAAGGCACCAGGCTGTTCCTCGAACTATTCCTTGACGATTCTGGCAGTGAGGCAATGCGCATAATCCTGTTGGTAATGCCCATCACCAGCAGGGAACATAGTTGCCATGAATGGGTGAACTTCGTCCGCAACGATGTTCAGATACTTGACAGCTGTCAAAAATTGTGCTATTGGATAATGGACCTTAAAGTGTCCCAAGAAAACATCTTCCACAGCATAACACTGCCGCCACGGGCTTTTATCCGCTCAACAGTGCATCCAGGTGCCATAGCCTCCATTGGTAATCATCGTATCCACGCTCGGCCGTCTACGTGATGCACCAGAAACCTTGATTCGTCAGACCAGGCCACTTTCTTCCAATCATCCATCGTTCAATCACGATGATCTTGGGCCCATTTCATGCGCTGTTGTCGATGACCTGCAGTGAGCATGAGGTCCCTGTTGGGTTTTCGGCTACGCAGGCCCATGCGCAGAAGGCTGCTATGAACAGTGTCCTGTGACACATTGCCCTGATCACCACTGCTGTAGCTGCTGGGGATTTGTGGTACTGTGGTGCTGCTATGGCTCTGAACAATGCGCCACAGTATCCGCGCCCCTCTGGCATCAATGAGCTGCGGATGACACACTGCTGGACGACGGTTCGTCGTTTCGCAGTCTGTGCTCCACATTTTGTACGTACTCTCTACAGCCGAACATAAACAGTGGGTGAGATACACTGAGCGCCCACTGACATGCGACCTCCTACCTAATACTTTGTGGGTATTCTTTACCCCCGGACAAATGCCGTCACCCGGTGTGGCACAACTCCTCGAGGTGACTTTGCAGTTACGTGAGGATCTACTACCAAGTTGTATGTAGCGCGGTCCGCCGTTCCGGTGTGGAGTGGAGTGTATGTGCCTTAACTCCTCGAGGTGTCTTCACAGTGATGCGAGGATCTGTTTCCAAGTTGTATTTACTGCTGTCCGCAGTTACGGTATAGAGCGGAGTGTCGCCCGACTCCTCGAGGTGTCTTCACAGTTACGTGAGAATTTGTAACCAAGCTGATTATACTGCGGTCCGCAGTTCCAGTATGTAGCGATGCGGTATGTCCAACTGCGTCACCTGGTGTTTTACAACATCTCACAGATATTGAGATCAGGCGATTTTCGGGACCACTGCAGATGTCTCATACAAGCACTGTGCTAGTTGGAACATTTCCCGTATGAGGAGAGCCCAATGGTAGGGTATTATTATCTTGGAAGCATCCATTTTCCTCTGAGTGAGGTACAATATTGTCGTGTGTGCATAGTCTGAAAACAGTCCCTGGTAATAACTAGCGTCCATACTTCATCCACACACAAAATGGGTACCAGTTCTTCCAACCTAAACATGCCTCATATCGTACAACTGCAAACACCGGCCTCCATAGCCAATGCGATGCATAAAGAATCCATTGTCTCATGCTGATGACGCCAGATAGGGGCTACACCATCACTGAAATGGATTTCATATCGTAATTCACTGGACCAGAATATCTACTTTCAAAATTCTACCCTCCAATCTGCATGCTGTTGGCGTTTGACGACTTATTTACGTCGATGGACTTTATTTACAAATGCGGCCCATCTGTGCCACCTCATGTTCACGCGAGATATTATTTCTGATTGGCTCATACTGTATTGGGCCGTTAACTGCGAAACTATGATTTGCCGATTGTCCTGTACAAGACGACCATCAACGCATTCATCTGTGGATGTCGGGATGAATGCCGTGTGGGTGGCATTCATCCAGACTTCCAGAGATAAAATCCCAGGTGCGTCGCCTTGTACAGAACAATCGGACTGTAAAGGGAGGCGAAAGGTATCCTTCAGAGATGGACATCTTTTGTCTCTTTTACAGCTGTGTCTCCGGCTTTTTGTTTTGCCGTTGTGATTCCACCTCTGATACACTTTAACCACGGAGACTTTCGAAAAACTCACAACTGCAGCTGTTTCCTAAATGGATGCATCAACCTTTTATGCGCTCATATTTCAGCAGTTCCTAAACTCCTATAATTTTTTGGGTTTACGCATCACGCAGGTAACTTTGCTCGCAAGTGAGCCACCGACCTCTTATATGCACCCCTTTAGGCTACAGACCACGAGCTACATGAGAACGTACAGGCCACGAACATACATGCCACAATAATATCATGAGCTAAATGGCTGAAGATGTTTATGATGTCAATGAGGAGTGAGGAGTAAGCAATATTCAGTGAAACTCGACATCGCACCTCAGCTTTCCAGGAAATAATTGTGTGAGCCGTCACAACAAGAAAAATAATATTTCTAACCCAGGTAGTTGAAGCGATATGTACGTCAAAACCGCCGGGAGGATATGTCATTTCTTTTTCGGTCCTTCTAGAAGTTCCTGTTCTTCTTCGGTTTTCACCTTCCTCTTCCCGTTCCTTCCAACACTGATAAACTGCGGGTAACACTAAGTCAACTCGTTCAGCAATATCGCGGAAAGATGTTCGTCTTCCAACATGTAAGTTATTCATTCTTTCTGAAATTCTGTGAGTTAAATATACGGGGAGTTTCCTCTTCATTATTCTTTAAATTCCATGAACTTGAATTCAAAGATTTCAATGTTTTATATCGATTTTGAGTATACCAGACTATGCCAGATAAAACCGCTATAAGTGTTTTGATCTTGTATAGCCTGGTGCACTTATTTACAGAGCACAACTGGCGTAAAACAGTTTTGATTGTTGAAATCGCCAAGTTTTAGCTCCCATCTGGTAGGTTTTTCAAAGCAGTAGTTGGACATAAAATGGCATTTTATGTCCAACTACTGCATTGAAAAAGCCGGGTCCAACTAAAATGGAATTTATGTCCAACTAATGCCTTGCAAAGCCTGCTGCGAGTGTAAAGTGAAAGGCCGACGATTTCTGTATAGTGTTTTACATCAGTAAATAAACGGACTCTAACGCATCTATCGTTCTACGCTAAAAGCGTTTTGATCTTTTACTTCTTTCATATAACATGATGGAATTCAATTGATCGAACTGATTTGCACAAAAGACGTTATATTTCTTTTATTATGAATTCGAATTCCATGAAAACTTACTCATTTATTTCCGTATTCGTTTTAGCGTCATCGTTAAATCTCTTCACTCTTTCAAGATATTCCGGTCTTTATGTGCATTAGGATACATGTTAGGCCACCTTTCTACTGAAATCTCTGTGGGATAAAAAGATTATAAAGTAATAAAATAAAATAAGACAGAAATTGTAACATGCGGACCACAGGATTACGAAATTTCTTTTTTCATTATAAATGTTTATCTATATTTGTTTTTTCGATAACACTTAGTTTTCAAGTTTCTATATACAAGTTGCATATTTTAGTCATAATTTATAAAAACAATATATTCAACATCAATATGCAAAAACGTAACTTCGTATGCGATCAGAATTTTTGTGATTGCGTAAGTAATGGAGACTGGTAGTGGTCTCTGTTGTTCTCAACCACAAGAAGAACCTCAAAAGGAGCTCTTGGGGCAATATCGTGCAAAGAATTGCGAGGAGTTTTTTAATTTTTTGTAAGAGAGATTCAATTCATTCGCAAACAAAAGCACATGCAACTCATCACTTACTTCAATTTGTTTTCATTATTCTGAAATATATAGAGAGAAATATTTTCCTATCTTTTTTCATTGTATTTGTTTTTCTTCCGCATTTCTTGGTTCCCAATGGGGTTTTTTTTCTTTTGTTTTACTGGTGAGCCTAAATTAATCAGAAACTTGTTGCAGTCCACTTTTTTCGCATACCTTTTTAAATTCCGAAGAGTGTTTAAAAGAAGTAATGTTTGTTAGATGGTTGTTTATCTGGAGCAGACACTATAAATTACGACTTCCTGGATTTCATTCACGCCCATTGCTAATTCTTAAACGAGACTTTTTATTGATCATCACGTTTACTGCTTTAGATAAGTCGAAGCACAGAAAGAATAAAAAAGTCCATGAGTATTCATGATCGCAACTGATTTGTCTTAATTCGTGATTGCATTTCCTCTCCGCGCACAAATTCGTCTCCCTTTGTAACATAAACAGTTGCTGAATTTTAAACGTTTAACCGTTAATTAATTATTTGAAAGCAAAAACCATTCCTCAGCACAAAATAAACTGTAAACAGGACTCGTAAAGGTTTAATTATAGGTTTAAATAGTTAACTGCATTTTTACGGGAAGCTTGCAAAATGATGGAAATGAAATTTTATTTCTGTTACAAAATGATATCATATGCGATAAAAATTACATGATGGTTTCTTTTCTTTTCCCCGATTCTTAATTAATGCTAAATAAGCACGTACGCTCTTAATTATTGCTATATAGCGAACATTCTCGTCGTGGAAATAGGCTCAACTTCCTCATGTTGCAGTTGAATTTTGCATATAGTGATAAAAATGAATTTATACGGCACGCCTTTAAATATTCTTTGGAAGAGCAGTTAATAACACACTTCCACTACCCACAGACCTAGTTCAACTCCTATAGTCAGTAAATAAAGATTAATTTAATCCTTGCAATTTCTTTTTATGTGTGTGAGTTTATTTAAACTGCACGAAGAAAGATCCTGAAAAAACCAAATGCAAGGTGCATAAGACACTTTCATTCAAAGTCTAGTTTACAATGATTGGCCCATTTCCTGTCTACGAAAAAAATTCTTATATATCTCCAAGCATGATGACAGTACGTTTATTTGTTCATACGGATAACATTAAGGAAATCGCGTTCTTCTATTACTGTTTGACAAGTCAGTTGGTTGGTTTGCTTTACTGTTCGAGCTTTACGATGCAAGATCTGGTTAGTTTAGTGTAGAGAGAATGAGATGGTTGTTATATTGTCTGAAGACAGCAGAAAACCAGTGGCGTAGCTACCAAAGGGCAAGTTTCACTAGGGTCTAGCCGTTTAAGAGGCCTATTGCTGGTTAATGATAAGTTGCGGAGAGGACGAAAATTAGGAATGAAAAACTGGTGATAATATCAGATAATAACCTTTAAATTCTGTCTGGTTACAGAAACACTTTCTCAAAGGTGAAATACGAAATTCATCTGAAAATAAGGCAGTCGAATACTATGGTAATATGCAATCAGTAGACCAAACATCAGAGAATGGGTTCATGGGCAGTTGACGTGGGCATCGCCTACGCAGAGTAGAACAGACCCGAACCGAACGCAGGCGATAAATAGGTGGACAACAGGGCTTCATGACAGTTTATCGCAATCGACGAACTTTGGTTAACGTAGTGATCTAAGCAGCTTTGATCGTGGGCGCATTGTCGGCGCAAAACAGATGGGCCATTCTTCAATGTATTACCCAAATGCTAAGAGCCCTAAATTTCCAGAGGGTAACCGTACCGAAGATGTACCGACAGTATCCCATCGATAGACGTAAAATCGCCCAGAAAGCAAACCGTGGCCGGCCATACACCATTGATGACCTGAGTCAACGTAAATTATCCAGGCTCATACAGATCGACCACTTGGCAGCAGCAGCGCAAATCAATTCCAGGTTAAATGTCGGAAGATCAAGCAGCGTCAGCAAGTGAACGATACGGAGTATGGTGCACACCCTGGATCTCGGTGGTTCACGCTCCCTATACGTGTGCTAACTGCTCGTCATCAGACATTATGCCTCACCTTGTGCTGGGAACGATAGTTTGTGGAGCTTTCTCATCTGCGATTATTTGTGGAGCCTTCTCCTCTGCGAGGACTAATGGAGCCTTCTCATCTGCGATGATTTGTTGAGCCTTCTCCTCTGCGATGATTTGTGAGCCTTCTCATCTGAGATGACTTGTGGAGCCTTGTGATCTGAGATGATTTGTGGAGCCTTCTCATCTGAGATGATTTGTGGAGCATTCTCATTCTGAGATGATTTGTGAAGCCTTCTCATCTGAAATGATTTGTGGAACCTTCTTATCTGAGATGATTTGTGGAGCCTTCTCATCTGCGATGATTTGTGGAGTCATCTCATCTGAGATGATTTGTGGAGCTGACTCATCGGAGATTATTTTTGGAGCCTTCTTATCTGCGATGATTTGTGGAGCCTTCTCATGAGACACATTAGGTCCCCTTAGTGTGTTTGAAGAGGTCATATTGGCTGCTCGCTACTAGCATGACCTGGCTAATCACCAACAGAGATGAGTTCGGGCTCAAGTTTAGGAGCCAGGCCCGCCCGGGACCGGATTCTTGGAAAATCTTGCTTATCAAGGCTTGCATTTATGCATTATACACTGGCCAAAGATATGATCTAAGCCAGGATTAGTTTAAAAAGTTTAGTTCAGTTAATCCACTTCACAATATTAATATGTTTTTAGAAATACTACGCATAAAGCCAAATGTTCTAAAATCTTTATTTGAAAATAAATAAATAATCAACGTGCCCTTCGACCGTATCAGGGGAATCAGTAATTTTGGTAAACGCTGAATAAAAAAAATCGTTTAGAAACAAAAGGTTCCCTTCGTTATTTATTTTTGATTTCTAAATTTACTTTTATTTTGAATAAATTGCATTATAAAACGTACAACGCTGTACAGACAGTTGCAAGTGTTTGAAATTTTGACTCTAGAAAACTAATCTTTGTAAGATAATTTACAAATATACTAATTGGTAAAGGTAGTTTAGAGTGATGTAGTAGAATATAAAAAAAAACATGTAGGAAATATCCAAAATAATATAATAATCACAATATTATCATAATATATATAATTGTGTGCAGTTTCCAGATCAAGTTCGTCATAAAAAAAGAGAGAGAGAGAATTGCATCTAATGCCTCAGCCCTTCAACTTGATCTTCTTTTTTCTAAAACTCGACCTGCTGCACTAAAAACCAACGTAACCCCAAAGATCGCGGGAGTGAGGAAATTTAAAAAAATAAATAACAATACTTCTAACTGCACAATTTTGGAAATTAATACATCATTTCAAAGATAAGATTCTTGATTTTTAATAAAATGCAAATAATGGGAATGTGATTTTTCCCCAGTTTTTCGATACCATACCTCCTTAAACTAATCTTTGCTTGGGCCATAGCTTTGGACAATGCATAATGCAAGTCTTGCTAAGTAACATTTGTCTAGCAATGGCAGCTAGCTTAGGAAATTGAAAATCCTTCCACTGTGGTAACAAATCCACAATGAAATTCAACACGTGTAATTCAACCGGGCTCGGAATTACACGTGTTGAATTAATTACAGTAATGAAATTCAAGATGTGTAATTCCAATCCCGGGCCTAGCCCGGGCCCGGGTGTTTCGGTATTTAATGAATTCTGAGCCCGTCCGAGCCCGGGCCGGGCTAGGGCCCGAGCTCATCTGTAACCAACAACACGCTTTCATGGCCTTCGCGTAGCCAGCGGCCGATGCACTGTTTCAGCCGGACAATGCTTCACCGTACAAGGCCGCAACCACTCTGGCATGGTTTGAGGAACACTCATTCGGATTTAGAACCGTCCAATAGATCCCAAGATCCCTGGATTTAAACTCTAAGGAAGCTATGTGGGATGCCATTGGGCGGAACATCAAATCCATGGATCGTGGACCGACGTCTCGAGCGGAATTGTGGACAATGCTGCAATAGGCTTGGCTGATATTCCTCCGAAAACTGTCCGGCATCTTGTGGAGTCGATACCTCGGTATGTACAAGTTGTTTTTCGAGGCAGAGGAGGATCAACACGCTATTATGTAGGTATCTCTAATGTTTTGTCCATTGAGTGTAGTTATCGAGCATTATTGCGCTTATTGAACACTAGCTGATCGTTGGTTTGAATACGTCATTTTTGTTATAACGAAAATAACTCCAAGAATGTATAGTATTCCTGCCTTCTCTTCCCCTCGTTTGAACCGTATTCTACTGTAAGGCTTCTAATGCGCGGCGCCATTCTTTTAATCTTGCAGACTGTCGGAGACGATGCTTTGTTCTCACGCTTTGTCCCGTTGATCTTTCAGATACCGCCATACATTTTATGCAGCTACATAGTTGGTAAGTAACGCCTGCCATATTGATAACAAACATCCCTATAACCGAGTGCCGTTTAGTGTTGAGAAAACAAGAAGGAGATTCTTCCTTTAGTGTTGATCCAAAATTCGGTGTGAACAGACAACCTTATATCTTGCGTTCTATACTTCCGATTGTATGATGAGCTACCGGTGCAGTACATAAGAAAATGCTTTATGTAAAATTACATTTGTGACAACACGCCTAGGAGTACTTTTCACAAATATATGGTTTTTCTAAAGAACAGAGGGACCTACTGCATGAATTTGCACCAGGGCCCTAACATTACTAGCTAGGCGACTGCAGATGGCCTCCCCTCTAAAGAGAACTAATGCAGTCAGTTGTAGATTCTACAACAACACCAACAATTTACTGTATGTTACATTGAAGTTCTATGCATGTGATAAATCCAATAACGTTCTATGAGTGTTTCATAACTTACTGTAAGCACGTTATGTATTTAGGTGATGAAAAGACACAACCGTAATGGTGAAGTGATCTGCATTGTCTCAGTGAACAGTACAAGAGATGTTCACACAATTTCAGAACGATTTTGATAAGAAATTACAGAAAATAAAAGAAGTTCAAAGAATTGAAACTGGCAACAGCGTGTTTGATGAACACGAAAGAAATATCTGCTGCTGTTAAATATCGTCTGCTAAGAAAATGGCGAACGTAAACAAGTAGTGGAGAGAAGATTATGTTTTTGATCTTTACGAAGAGAAATATTCGTATTTTGTAGGAGTCGTTTGTGTGCTGGAGAAATGCGTTACTTTGTGGCAAGACACGTTCTTCCCGTGTGAGGAGTGAAGATGTGTTGCAGTTGTGTAATGTGAAGCAAAATGTTATTAGCAAGGTAGAGACTAATATTCTTCGCTTGCTTGGCCATGTTAAAAGAATGTGTGATGAGATGCTTACTAAAAAATATTTTAGCCCAAGTAGCAGGAAGGAAAGGAAGAGGACGGCCAAGGAAGTCATGGGAGAAAAGGAGTGTCTGCATGAGAATAAGATTATGAGTATGAAGTATAGAAGGTCCTGTGTAAGTCGTTTGTTGGATGTCAGTGAAGCACGAGTTGTGTGTCAAGATCGCTGTAAATGGAGAAGTGTGATACGGCAACAGTAAGTAAACAATCAGTTAGAAATTTATCTGGTAGGTTGTATTTCTTTGTGGAGCTAACCTCTGAACCTCAGAGAACAGCTTAGTGATATGTATGTATGTAATTAAAAAATGCTTTGGAAATCATGGAATTAGCATATCTAAATGCAAAATAAGTAATATTGTTAATAATGGAGGGAAACGTCGTCAAGCATTGCTTTTAACAGGAAAAAGAACAAAAAACGAAAATCCAAAGAAGGTACGTACTTTTACGACTATTTCAAAGGTAAGGTCTCTGGTCTTTAAAAAAATCATCCGACACAAAAAAAGGCAGTCCCGACGAGAGAGGAGGGCAGGGGGTATAATTTCCTAAGGGCCGGGGGTCGGGGGCCCGACAACCGGGCCCGTTTGTCACGAATGTTTAGAGAAAGGGTCTGGCAGAAACCTGAACCGCCACTTTGGTTCTCCCGCTTGCATTCTCCCCCTGTCAATAAAACTAAAAAATAAAAACAGGAACTTTCCGTACTAATTCCCTTACCAGTGGAACTAGTCAACTTTTGACTCTTCCAATGTATGTATATCCATAAGGCTATTCTGTACTCTTCCAGTGTCAGCAAGAGCTGAGAGATCTTTCAGTGTTTAAAGAAGGATCAAAATTAATGGCGGATCAACCATGAGACAAGAAAGACTGTGTGGACTAACCACTCTTGCTAAGGAGGCAGATCAGTTCCGTACTTTGAACTTTGAGAAAGTAATTGATCACTTTACATTTAAAAGAGCCAGAAGAGATATTTTATAGAAACTATAGGAACTATTAGATAACCAAATTTGTTTATTATAAAATTTTATTTCATTTCTATTTTGATATTTAATTATAAAATGTGTTTTTGGGAATTAATAACTTATTTGACAAAAAAAGTAACCTTGTTTTAGTTTTCAAATATTGAGCCCACAACATTTAATAAAAACGTTTCAGCTTTAAGATTTTGTCAAGTGATTCTATGTATAAGTTAAAAATGAATTTCAGAATTGTACGTAACCATAAAATATTGTAATTCTGATAAAATATTTGCAATTAAGTGAAAGTTTGTTTTATCGCTTACAGAGTTTTGTACCTGCTGTTAATCTAAAGTATATTAATTCTGCACACTTATAAAATCGTTTTGTGGAGAGAAGGAACTGAGGAAAACTTTGGGGACCGGTCCTCAAGATTGCCCAGTGGCCCAAATATCCGGGACTGCAAAGTGCAATGGCTAAATCGTTAAAAAATCTCTGTATCAACTGTAAACAACGCAATAAACAAAGATTTGAATATGAAAATCCGGAAAACATAATGTTCACCTAATTTTGCCTATGCACGTGGCTGAGCGCAGAACACGGTATAGACTTCTTGATGAACATCGCTTAGCAGGAGACAGATGGAAATTTATTGTGACTATTTATTAAGCATGGATTTACTCGAATGACTGTAACAAAAAAGGGTCGATTAGTTATCGCAAAAGAGCAGAAAAAAGACTTGCAAACTTGGTTCCAAAAATACAAAAAAGTTTCAGTAAAGATTTCATGATTATTTCTGGTATCTCGTACAACGGGAAATTAAAGTTCAGAAAAGTTCAAAAGGATTTTAAAATCAATTCTACCTATTACCATATTATCCTATATTTAAAGAGGAAAGTACCACTTCTTTATCCACAGAGCCTTCAAAGAATAGAACTCCACAGGATAAGGCGACCAGTCATATATTTAAATTTACCATTCTGCTTCTAGAAAAAATGAAAATTGGACAGGTATCAAGTCTATACCTTTTGCTCACATTCCTTCCAAGTCCCTTTACGTGTCACCAATGGATTGTTGTGCCTTTGGACTTCTAAAAAGAGCACTTTCTAAACACAGACTTAAAACAATAGTCATGTCTGAATGAAATATGATGACTTGAATATTTCCATCTAATTTTTAACACCTTTTATAGAGTGGAGGCGGAATTTCTTTGTTAGAAAGTGTTACACACTGCACTTTCCTGCTAACGTACGCTCTCTACAGTTAAAAGAGTTTAAACTTCGGAAAGACGAATTTTATGCAGCATTTTAGCTGAACATATTAGATTCAGTTCACGGGCTGATAAAGATCCGTATGACTTTCCATTCAAAATCACCCAGTACAATGCTAAGACATGATTTAATATTTATACTGAGAAAAGAAATATTTTTTCAATCTTCACGAATAAGAAACTACGTCAGATATTCAAATTTCATTACAAATTATTTAACTTAAGTTATAACTGAAGCACTGTCGCTATAGTATTCAATCAATACTCTTTTGCATTGTTTTTTAATGAGACCTAAATACACACACCGGACATTGAATGAGAAACCTTTATGCAAAATGTACGTAAACGTCATTTACGCAGCGTATATGCAAAATACATTGTCACATGAGTCACCACGTGATCTAGGCAACTAGTTAAGATTGCTGCTCGTCAGCAGTGTTGATCACAACGGCAACAAACAAAGGAATTTTCGGAGTTCGATAAAGGACAAATTGTGGGCGTCCTCCTGGCTGGAGCGTCGATTTTAAAAACAGCAGAGCTGACTGATCTCTCAAAAGGTGAAATAAACCGAGTCTTTACTCAGTCTCAGTGGAAAAATAACTTGCATTGCTTGTCTAAGAGGCGTAACGTTGGGGCGATAACAATCTCTCAGGAACGAGATAGCCGTCGTATGAGAAGGCTTGAACGGAGAAACAGGACTTCTTGTGTAGTAAACCGAAACATTCCCTGAAGACTGTTCCCATTCCATGTCTTAGCGAACTACATACAGGGAATTAAAGAGAATCGCTACTGATAGTCACATGCCTATACATAAACCACTGATTTATGCGTAGAGCCAGAAAATTCGTCTAAGTTAGTGTCAGGAACACCGTGACTGGACACTGGTAGACTGTAAATACGTCACCTAGTCGCACGAGTCGCGGTACACCGTGTTCTGTACCAACAGTAGGCAGAGAGTTTGGTGAGAGCCCGATAAAGCAACGGACCCGGCTTCCTTGTAAACACAACTCAATGGTTTTGGAAGTGATGTCATTGTGTGGGGCACATTTTGTTTGTACCGAACGCATCTCTTAAAATAGCTGGAAGATCGAGTGTCCTCCAAGGATTATCGGAACATTGGTGTCGATGAAGTCCATCCTGCAATTTTGACTTTTTATATAGCAGGTGACGGCTGTTTCACCGCCTTCTATGCTACTATCCATCACACAGGATACTTTCAGCAGTGGCTCAGTAAGCATAACAGCGACTTACATGTTTTTATCTGGACACCACATAGCCCAGATTTGAGCCCTAACGAGACTGTATGGGGCATTTCAGGAAAACAAAACAAATCCGGTAGCGAAGTTCTCTTCCGTAATATCTGAGTCAGTTAAAGGACTCTCTGATTAATATCCTTCTATCTTGTAGATGTAGATGCATTCCAACACCATGTGGAATATATGCCAACTGCATACGTACTGTAATTCGATCTAAAGGAGGTCCACACAGATACTAAATAAATATTTTTAATTCAGTGGCCGGTATATACACTATATTTAAAACATTAACCGGACACCTAGAAGAGAAACACAACATATCATTTATTGACGTACATTAGCACGGTGTTGATCCACGTTTGACCTTAATGCATGCACTGAGCCTTCGAGACATGCTTTCGACAAGGTTTTGGAACACAGCGATAGGAATGCGCTTCCATTCATTACATAATGCTGCCGGTAACTGTTACTTAGCAGTAGGCCTTGGTTTCAAACTTATTAATTCTGCTGGTACCAACAAGGCTCGGTTCCATAAACTTTCCACCAGAGTTGGTAGAGTGTAATTGTCTAGAATATCGAGGTAGACGTGCTGGTTAACAGTTTTTTCCACGATAACCAATGGGTTGGGACCATACCACGAAAAACACCTCCCACACGGGTACACTGCCAGCTCCAAACTTAACCGTAGGAACAGTAAACTGTGATTAACAGCGTTTCCCCGGCTGCCGCCATACCCACACACACGGCCATCAGACTGATGAATCGTGTATCCGAATTCATCAGTCCATAGAACCCGTTTCCATTGATCTGCGGTTCACGATAAATGTTCTTTACACTATGCTAAACGAAGAGTAGCATTCCGAGTGGAGTTGAAAGGCTTATGAGCAGCCGCACTACCACGGTAACCCAAGGAATCCAGTTATCTGGGAATGGTACGTGTACATACCGAGGTTCCAGCATTTTTACTCACTTGTACACCGAGATCTTGTGCAGTACTCCGTCGATTAGTTGTAAGGACTCTCCTGAGGCTTTGTCGTCTTCTATCACTGATTTTCTTTGGTCTGCCTGTACGTTTTGCTGCTTGAGGCACATCATGTGTTTTCCACTTATTCAGTACATCCAAAACAGTTGACTTGGGTATGTTCAAACGCCTCTCGGTGTCTCTTATGGACAACCCACTAATATAACACCCAACAATCTTTCCTTTCTCAAAGTCAGTTCTCTTCCGCCGCGACATTTTCACTCAAGCTGACAGTGCGACATGATCGCAGTCAGCTGCAGGCTTGTTTTTGTACCGTTTGCAGCTGTACCGCGCATCTTAACAATGCAGAGGATCCGCTCATTTGCTTTTGAAGGGTTGTCAGGTGACTTTTGTCAATATAATGTATATAGACTCAGTCCTCCAATGTTGCGGGGAGTTCTTCTACACTGTAAAAAATAAGTGGTGCGAATTCACGGAAAATGTTTGAAAATAACGGTCAGCAAAGTTGTCGGTAGGTATCCGTGTTTTTAAGCAATTACCGTTTTTAAAAGTGCCCGTTTATTTTAACTTCCGTATTTTCACAGATTTTCCGCAGTCAGAAATATCGTTATTTCAGAAAAATTTATTTCAGGTTTTCCCGTATTTAAAATGAAATAACGCAAAACCGACAATCCTTTTCCCAAGATAATCCTTCCGTTCCAGTCAGGACTGAACCCGCACCAGTTCGGCGGATCGAACAGGTAACGCACACTTTTAACCACGGAGCCACAGACACTCAGAAATTCGAATCACGTACATCGTAAAACAAATTGCGCGACAATGAATTTTTTATATCATTAATACGAGTGATTTAGTCATTTTACTTTCTGTTGGAGCTTATATTTTTCAGAATAAGTTTGTACTAATATCTTTTCTGTAGGAGGACTTTTCACAAATTAAGCATTTTTCATCCTGATTTTTCGAATCAACAAAATGCTTTCAACTTGATTTTTTTAAACTGACAACTTTTAATTATCTTTAAAAAAGGTGAAATGTACTTTTTTATAGTAATTTTTCCCACACGAAAAAAAATCTCCTAAATAGAAAAGTTACTTTTGATAGATATAATAGCTTTTGTCTTAAGTAGTCCAAAGACTGACACATATAAATCGTATAACCATCTGTACAATACGTTAAGTACCCTTATAGTAACACAATGTATATATTAAAAACTTGTTGCACAAAATAGGGGAGAGAAGAAGAAATACGTTGTGCTACAATAAATAAAAATTCATGCGATATGCTATCTACAATAACCGATCTGGATACGGAACTTAAAAATTCGACAGACGATTGAAATTTAAAAGTTAATTAAACCTCAAGTATTCTCACCAATTGCTCCTATTACCGGTAATTTCTCGGATGCAGAAAAAAGTGAGAACGGAGTTTTTCCCTTAATATACGAAAGAAATTGCGGAAAGTTTCTGAAAATTCAGAATTTTCCGTTAACACATCTTGGAAACAGTTATTTACCGTCAATATAAGAAAGAAACTGCTGAAAGGTTTCTGAAAATTCAGAATTTTCCCGTGGTACGAAAAATCCGCGAAATTCAGGTTTCTTTCTTCCACTTCGCTGAAAAGGTTGAATCAGAAATATGATTTGTTAATTCACGAAAGAAATGACTGAAAGTTCCCAGTGAATTTCAGAAAATGTTTTACAGTGTATATAAAAAAGAATACAATCCTGTGTAAATGCAAAAATGTTCTCTTATTTCGCATTAGAATTAAACAGACACGGTTTATACTTATTTGATCAGTTTTAATAACTGATACACCCATTCATCATTAGTTGATAAAGATTGCAAGTGTTGAAATTTTAATCAAAGTGTTTTTTTTTTTGTTTGACAGAAAGTTCCTTAAATATACAGTTGCCCTCTTTGCAATGAGAATGATTTACGTTAAATTATGCTTAATAAATGTGTCAGACTTAATGAACTGCTGTTTCTGAACTCGGTAAAATGAAAAAAAGAAAGTTTTTAATATTAATGCGATTTGTAATAGACAGAGACGCAGACACATACGGGTGTATAAGATGAAAAATGACGGCCTGACTGCCTTTGGTTTCTTTTTTTTTTTTGTTGCCTGCAACCATCAGATCGTACTACGAGAAAATCTCCAGACATTACAGAGGTCAATACCTATTCATCCATTCTTGTCATCAGATGATTTTGTCGTAGAAAGAGGATTACATGTATTTTTTTTCTTATCCATTATTCATACATCTTGCTTTTCTTTCCTACTAGTGCTTTGGGGACGTATCACTCAAATTCTTATGTTTCTTACTTGCGACATGTTCGTTTGAAGCCAAACTAGAACTATGCTTTTTGTATTTGAACAAAAATTGTAGCTCTCTGAAGTGGAAAGAAATTACACCATAATAACAGTTGAAAGGAAAGGAAGGTTTCATAAAGAAAATTTTCGAGGCCTCATCTAGAAGCAGCATGAAAATGTGTGCCTTTATTATGCTTTTCTGCTTCGATCCGCTGACTATGTACTGATGAAAGATTTGGGCATCGGGGTCAGTGACTTCCTAAACTTTTCTGGCATCCAATGTTTGTGAAAACTCAAATTTAGCTGTGGAGAAGCTCGGATCCGCATCCTTCTTCTCCGGAGCCGAATGCTTTCCTAATTAAGTTACACCTACAAATGCTTATCTCTGCAACTTGCCGTCTTAACAATCACCTCTGCAGTACATCGCATATATCGCCCCTTGAGAAAGTCGGGAGCGTGAAAACGAAGATTTCGGGTCCACTGCAAACCATGCATGAAGTAACTATCTATAGAGTGTAGAAGAAGGAATTCTAGGTAATTCCAGACGATGTGTGAAAGAAGCAACACACATTTTTCGAAGACCCTAACGACCATCAGATCCATTTGTTACATTGGGGCGCGAATGTGAAGACACCAATTTTTCGGAGGCGGCCTCGAACCGCATTCTACTGCTCCGGAGCTGAATACTTGCCCAGTTAAGCTACGCCAACAAGTGCTTATCACTACAACTGGCCGTCTTGACATGTCCGTCACCTCTGTAGTACGTCACATGTTAATAACAAATGTAGAACTTTTTCTTACCGTGTTTGGAATTCGAGCCCGGACCCATCTGAGATGGGTCCGAATTCGAATTCTGGTGAGCCATGAATGTTGCGTTTGTCTTACGGCGTTAGTTCTCTCCCTTCCCTGGAACCAGTGACCCTAAATTAGGGACGGGCGACAGCTTATAGCCTACTGAGTTGCTCACGGTGGTCGTTAAATCTCCAATTAAAAAAAAAATTAATCACTCAGGGGAGATGTTGAGGAATTTTTAAGATGAACATACAGTAAGCTTAATATACTTTTGCGCACTCTGCTTTGCTCTCCTTTTAAAATGACTCTTACAGTTTGATGACGCCTGCACGAACCCGTAGGATGGCAAAGAACTTTATATTAGGGAAATTAAAGGGATAATTTGTACTTGCATAGCCTTGTCCCTGTTTCATGCCTGTATGTTTACCCTTTACTTCCAAAGCCGAATATTTCGAGAAAAATGGGCATCTATCTGCTGCTGCATCGTAATGTCTTACACGTGATATCAGGAAGCGATAGCTAGCTAATGATATCTAACAGTGCGTCTTCACATAGTTGTGTGACGATGCACTGCTGAAGTCAAGAGAAGCCAGTACAGCCGCTTCTGAAAGCCGTAGGAATGTAAGAGGCTTAATCGTCCTTCCCACTGTCCTCCGCACCTCAAGCTGGAATGGGTGCAAAACGAAACCTTCGTGAACATATAGCAAGTATGTGTGTGTGAGGGTGCGTGCCCACGCAGTATTATCGGAAGTTCCACCGTTATGTTGCTAGAATTTTTTCATGCTATGCATATTTCCCGACAGCGAGTAAAGTAAATCCCAAGTAATGTAAATCCATCGAAATGTAACGATGGATTTACATTAAATCTCAGTAAAGTAAATCCATCGAAATGTAACGAAAACAGGAAACGGAAGTAGTCAAACCATTGCTAAAATCTGATCGTGCCGCATGCTGTCTCATGACGTGACGCAACATTAATTTCGTTGTTACTCAACAATATATTTTACTAAACTATTGCCGAACATTATTTCATCCCGATTTACATACATAGTACGTAATAATATTGCATTGCACTCTACGTAAGTTACGAGAAACTGACGCTAAATGTGATAAAAGCCATTACAAAAATGCATTTTGATGCTATGAAAACGGAGCGCCGTGGCGAAATTTGACATCCTCTCGACCCCCATTTTCTTTTGCATCCTCTCGACACCCTTTCTTTTGAATCCTCTCGACCCCTGCCCCAAGAGGGAGGGGTCGATCCGAACTTTGTTGGGAGTGTTTGCAAGAGGATACCAGGGGCGAATATGTTCGAGAGAATACCATGGGAGTCGAGAGGATGCCACGATACTATCCTAATTCAAAAGTTACTAATCCTCCTCAGTAACATACTTGCGATTCTACTTTTCTTTCTGCCGTGAGGTCAGATTTTGGCTTGCGCATGAGCAGATGGACTTTCGTAGCTACAACGTATTCCATCGGTGTCAGCGTTGTTTTTACATTCGTCTAAATTTAAATAACATGTAATACTAATAATAATAAAAATAAATGTTGCTGTTTTTTTGAAAAACCAAACAGTCGAAATACTGAGTTCGAAAAAAGTAGTGTCCGATTACGAGGTACCCGAAGCCAAAGTCCTGGCGACAACGTGCATTGGCCACTGAGATTGCTCAGTACGCCACCATGACATCAGCAGGTAGGCGGCTTACGTCAATGTCAGTTAGCCGTCAGAAGATGAAGAGTGCAAACGCCAGCCAACATGGAAGTGGACAAGGAGCATATCCCCCATTGCATGCCGTACGAGCTTCGTACTGTTAGCACCCTGCAAGTGCTATAAGAAACATTACCAGTGTGTACCTCAATGCCATATAACATCGGCAGTGTTGTCGTTAGTCTGAACGATTTCGAGAGTGAAATTTAGACCTGTCAGACTGTCCCTAAGCCGGAAGACCTGCAACAACGGATATGGACATGACCTTAGTGGAGACCGACACACGTGTGATAACGTGGGAGCTAAACGAACAACTGGGGAATGCTCACACGAGCAATATCACTCACCACCCTCAACTTGGTAAGGTGCACAAGAGGGGAGTTTCGGTACCCCATTAACTCACCGTTGAGCAGAAAGCAAATCACATGAATGCATGCGTTTTCCTGCTTACCGTGACCACGTTGAACCGTTCTTGGACCGCATTGTGAGAGGTGAGGAGAAATGGGCCCTGTTTGACAATGTCAGCGCCCAGAAAAAGTGGTTGTACCTAAAACAGAAGCCCGTGCGAACCCCCAAAGCCAGCTTACACCAACGCAAGGTACTGCTGTCTGTTTGGTGGGATATGCGGGATGTAGGGGGGGTTTAGCTGCTGCTGGACAACACCATTATCACCGCCTATGTATACTAGTACTGCCGTCAGTTCGACGATCTGCTCACATCGCTCACGTCGAAACTACCAGCACTGCTGAACCGCAATAGCGTCCTATTACATCAGGATGAAGCGACACCTCACACAGAGCGGATGAACTGTCAGAAGATCAGGGACCTGGGTTGGGAGCTGCTACTGCACCCAGCCTGTTCCCCCCGGACATTGGTTAAAAGGGACTACCATTTTTCCAGTCGTTGCAGCACTTCCTGGACGGACAAAGGTTCACCAACCGGAACGATGTCGAACGCGCTCTTGCTCATTTCTTTGCATCCAAGCCGCCACATTTCTACAAGGACAGTGTCCAACAGCTGTCCAGACAATGGGAGCACGTCGTGGCCGACGATAGCGACTACATATTGGGCGGATTTGTACTAGTGTATACGGTAATTGGGATGTAAGGTCAGGTGATGCGTAACATCACAGCCTCTCCTTGACAAATGTCAACCCCGCCTTCTCGTGGTGCATCCTGTTCCCACTAAAGAGGCTCTGACGACCGCCAATAGCGGTATAACTATACCATCGGGATTAGAGGAAATTCTATCCCACACTTACCAACCCGCTTGGCCAGCGTGATGAGTTATGGCCAAACCCCTCAAAAATGACTCCACAACTTAAATCTTGGCCCTCAGTCTCTGGCAGCTGGAATGTACCTGGCCGAGGCAGCGGCCAGTGCGACATGAAGGCCGAGGGTGCTACGAATCCCCGGAGGACCGGACTAGGCTGCCATCTGATGCTGACCTTGGCTACGTATAATGGACGCTCCCTATCTTCTGATTCATGGCTTCTTGAATTGGAAGAAGAACTACAAAGGACCAAGTGGGACATCGTCGGGCTAAGTGAGGTAAGGAGAAAAGGAGAAGATCTCATTGAACTGAAAAGTGGACATCTCTTCTACTATCGTGGGACAGATGCTGGCAGAACTAGTGGTATTGGATTTGTAATAAACAAGAAACTGAAGGATAAAGTTGTAGAAGTTGAAAGTTCCTCTGACAGAGCTGCACGACTCGTTATCCAACTCTCGAAAAGATACCAGGCTCAGATAATTCAAACTTATGCACCCACCACAAGTCATCCTAAAGAAGAAATTGAAGAATTTTATGAGGAAATTCGTCATCTAAATAATAAAGGTAAGCAGCATTTGAAGATAATTATGGGAGATTTCAATGCAAAAATAGGGCAACAGAATGAAACTTCAGTAGGTAAATTCAGTCACGGCAACAGAAACCAGCGTGGAAATACTTTCGTTGAGTTTGCGGAGGCAGAAGGGTTTTTCATCTTGAAATTCTTTTTCAAGAAAAAGCCACACAGGAAATGAACATGGAGACATCCAAATGGAACGACAAGTGAAACTGATTTTATTATGTATAACAAAAAATTCGTCATAGAAGACTGCAGTGTGCTAAACAAGTTCAACATAGGTAGTGACCATAGATTGGTGAGATGTAAGAAGCATCTCAACAATAAACTTGAACGTGGCAAGCTCATAAGACAAACAAAATGTATTTTCATAACCAATCTTAGAAAACACCATAATACCTTCAAGCTGGAACTGAAGAACAGATTATCTGCTTTAGAAGGCCTAACATCGGAAGAAGTGGATATTTCTGAAGTTACCAGAAAAGTAACCAAAGCTCTTATGGAAACAACAACAACATTAGCTGGCTGGGTCTTAGAACAAGTTGCATGTGAACAAATTATCAGGAAAAACCAAAATGTTGATGCAAAAAAGAAGAGAGATGAGGACAACTAAAGAAGATGTGACTTCCAAAGTGGAATATATAGAGCTATGCAAGACAGTACGAAAAAGTATCACTGAAGACGTAAGGAAATTCAACTGTGAACTAGTGAGGAAAGCAATTGAAAACAACCAAAGCCTAAAGATAGCAAAGGGACATTTCAGTAAGGGAAGAAAACAGATTATGGCACTGAGAAAAGATGATGTTTCTGTAACAAGAAACAGCGGCGAAATTTTGACAAGAGTGAAAGATTTCTACTCCAAATTATATGAAAGAGATGATACTTGTACTTCAGACATCATGAAAGGTGCCAGTACCAGAGTTATTCCAGTCCTCCCAGCAGAAGTTGCACATGCAATCAAGAACATGAAGCGGGGAAAAGCTCCAGGAGAAGATGGAATTACTGTAGACATCATACAAGAAGCAAGTGGAGAAATCGAAGCAGTACTCGCCCAAATTTTCACTCGATGCCTTAATGAAGGTAAGATTCCTGAGAATTGGAACAACGCTACAATGATCCTGCTACATAAAAAAGGTGACATTGAGGATCTCAGGAACTACAGACCTATCAGCCTCCTAGCAGTGGTTTATAAAATCTTCACTAAAGTTCTTTCACACCGCTTGAAGGTAACACTGTACATGGCTCAACCGAGAGAACAAGCTGGATTCAGGAGGGGATACAACACAAAAGATCATATCCACGTACTGAGAGAACTAACTGAAAGAGCGAGGGAATATGAACTTCCATTATGCATGGCTTTTATCGATTATGAGAAAGCCTTTGATTCGGTGAAACCATCAGCAGTTGCAATGGCTCTGAAATCCTGCGGTATTGAAGATGCATACAAGAAATATTATTAATAACATCTATGAAAATGCAAGTGCAAAGATTCGGCTGTTTGAGTATACAGCACACATAAAAATTGGAAAGGGACTGAGACAAGGTGACACCATATCTCCGAAGCTCTTTAATGATACATTGGAGGGTGTCTTTCAGGCGCTGAACTGGGAAAACAAGGGGATAAAGATTAATTAAGATTATCTAACTCACCTTCGTTTTGCTGATGACGTATTCATTTTTGCAACTACCCCGTCAGAGCTGCAGAGTATGATCCAGGAACTTGCTGACAAGAGTAAAGAAGTGGGATTAAAAATGAACTTTCAGAAGACAAAAGTGATGTTCAATGCTTTTTCAAGAAATGAAGATTTATCGATTGATGAAGAAAAGCTGGAGATATCAGACACGTTCGTTTATCTTGGACAGCAGATATCAAGCGAGGGTCACATTGATGAAGAAATTAATCGGCGTACAAAACTTGCCTGAAGAGCTTTTGGAAGAAACAGCATAATGTTCAAGAGACATTATGTCCCTAAAGCATAATGACATTATGTCTTAAAAGAAAAGTGTTTGATCAATGCATCCTTCCAGTGCTTACGTATGGTACAGAGACGTGGAGCTTAACTAAAAGAGACATACAAAGGCTGCAGACAACTCAAAGTAGCATGGAGAGGTGCATGCTTGGTGTAACCAGGAGAGATAAGAAGATGAACTGTTGGATCCGAAAACTGACAAGAGTGGAAGACATCATGATCAGAGTAAAATCCCTGAATTGGCAATGGGCTGGACATACTACCGGAAGGACAGACCATCGATGGACAGCCGAAATTCTAGATTGGATTCCAAGGGACAGGAAAAGACCCAGAAGAAGACCACATGGGAGATGGGTGGATGAAATTTGAAAGTATGCAGGAGTGACATGAAGGAAACTGGCACAAGACAGACCGTCGTGGAGGAAACTTGGGGAGACCTTCTTCCAGCAGTGGATTGATAATGGTTGACAATGATGATGATGATGATGATGATGATACGGTAATTAGCACTTTTCTGTTGCCTTTAATTTGCAGGCACTACTTCCTTTCCAACTAAATACTGACTGTTGTCCAGACATATGTTAGTAAATTTGACTTTATGACTCACATATCTTCTTTCATTTGTTTTACAACAATAGCATTCATTAATCCAACTACTTAAGTACCTCTCAATGTCAGAAATTAGTGAACCTTATTGTTTGTTGTTATGATTTATTCCCATTTAGTATGTATCGTATTGTGGTTTGGTGTGGTAGTGAGTGACGAGATTAAATGCAATGTATTGTACTTAAAGAAATGTATACTCTCGAACCACTCATTGTATTTCACACCCACAAAGATCTTGGCATGCGAAAGATACATAGCATAAATTATCTACAAAGAAAACCAAGGTACTCTCTCTCTCTATCTTCTGATGGCTGACTATTAGGAGTATTACTTGACTCCAGAATCTCATATCAGTTCTGAGACATTTTGCTTGATCTCTTGGATAATTAAGAAGGCCAAAACTGCGTGTGTACCTCACCAAGTGTATTGGAACTTGTGCGTATTAATATCAATTATTTCCCCTTTGGAGTGAAATTTAAATCAAATTATGTACCTTACGCATATGATTCATTCATTACATGGTATAATGCTTTAAACAATTCTTGTCTATAAAAAAATTTAATATATGATTATCATTAACATGTTCGGACACTTTTATGATTTGCTGGTCGAGAGACAAGGCGGACAACTAGCCACAAGGATCATGGCCATAGAAAGAGTTACCACAGGAAAGTTAGCCAACAGAAAAACTGACAAACAAAAGATTCAAGGGGCGTATAAAAATTCAATTTCCAGTTTTTCTTTCTCCAATTCTCGGAAGGTTGGTCTTCTGTCTTCAGACATTAATTATAACGCCAATTGCCAGCGCCATTTCGGCAATTTGCAATCTACCATGATCATATTGATAAGGTTTACATAACAAGTCAAATTAATAGTGTTGCATTTGAACTCCCAAGACACAAAATATTGATTATACGACCTAAGCCATTTCTTGGGCATTTTTTCGAAAATGTTAAGGCATAAACCTAGGGCCTTATAATTTATGCTCGGCGCTGAAGTAAGAGTGCAACATTATTAACTTGGCTTGTTGTGCAAACATTATGAATATGAGCAAGGCGGATTAAAAATTGCTAAAAAGACAGAGGCCTAGGACGTTGTAGTTAATGCTTTGAGTCTGAGTAAAAGTGAACATTTTTACGTTGACTTGTTATGCACACCTTATACATATGGGCGCAGCAGCTTAAAGTTTGCTAAACAGGCTCAGGCCTTTTCTCTTATAATTAATGTTTTGAGGTAAAGTACAACGTTTTTAACTTGAATTAACATGAAAACTTTATGACTATGAGCTTGGAGGGTTAAACTTTGCCTAGACCTAGGTCATTATAGTCAATGACAGAGGTAAGAGAACCAACTTACGGGACAGTGGGCAAGGAGGAATTAAAAGTTCAATTTTTATACTACTCCCTAACGTTTTAGTGGTCAGTTTTGCGAACCCACCCTACATTTAAACAGATTCTATAACAAAGCGCAAAATTTTAGATAAACTGATTATTCGGTGGAATGACCTTTCGATGAAATATACTTTTAAGTGAAGAGACCCATCGGTGAAATGCACCTTTTGACTCTTCCGAAAAATGAACATTTCTATCAGTTATAGCTTCGGTGAAATGTAACTTTCAATCTAGTGATTTTCGGTCAACTGGTTTTCGAAGAAATGACCTTTGGGTGAAGTAAAAGATACTCCTTAATTTCCCGTTCTTTTTTTAAATTTTCATTTCCCGCATAACAGATTTCCCGTGCTTTAGGTCTTATCTTTGTGCTTGGTTTTAATGTGTATCTCCATTAAAGTTGAAGCACGAAATCTCCGCATTAAATACCCATTCAGCTCGCGTACTGAATTGTTCATTTTAAGCAAATTTTAGTGCACTGACAGGCGGCATCGTTTCTTGCGTTAAAATGGGTTTCCCACCACAAATACGATACAGAATGCATTTGCACCTTAAAGACGGAGAAAAGATGAACATTAGAATTTTGCAAATACACTGATTAGTCATTCCGTTATGACCATCCCCCAGCCTAGAGAAATGAGCGCACCTGGAGACCGAGCGGTGGCGCGGGTGAAGTTTACAGACCAGTATATATACAACTCGAGGACCGGCTTTTGGTTAATAGAGTGTTCGGAGTTAGAATGGGAAAAGCTGACAATTTGTCGGAGTTTGATAAAGGACAAATTGTGATGGCCCTCGGAACTACGATCTCGGAAACGGCGTGGTTTGTGGGTTGTTCACGTGCCGCTGTAGTGAGTACGTATCAAAAGTGGTGCACAGATCCAAACAACGAACCATCGTCCGGACGTTTGTCATCCGCAGCTCATTGATGCTAGAGAAGAGATCGGAGATTGTCGCGCATTGTTCACTGCGACCGCAGGGCCACAGTGCGAGAAATCACCCACAGCTACATCAGTAGTGATCAGGGCAATGTGCCACAGCACACAGTTCATCGCAGCCTTCTGCTCGTGGGCCTGCATAGCCTAAAACTCAGCTGGATCCATATTCTCATTGCACGTCATCGCCAACAACGCACGAAATGGGCCCAAGATCATCGAGATTGGACCGTGGATGATTGTAAGAAAGCGGCCTGATCTGACGAATCAAGATTCCTGGTGCATCCCGTTGACGGCCGTGCGCGGATACGCCGATTGCCAACGGAAGCTATGACACCTGGATGCACTGTTGGGCGGAAACAGGCCGACGGCGACGGTCTTATGCTATGGGCGATATTTATTTATGACACTTTAGGCCCCATTTTCCCAGTAGGACAATCTCTGACAGCTCTCAGGTATCTGAAAATCGTTGCGGACCAAGTTCACCCATTCATGGCAACTGTGATATCTGCTCGTGATGGACATTACCAACAGGATAACGCGCAATGCCACACTGCCAGAATCGCCAAGGAGTGGTGCGAGGAACATGCTGGTAACTTTCGGCCTTCAAATTCACTTGGCATGAACCCAATCGAGCATTTGTGGTTCGACTTGGAAAAACGGGTTCGCGCTAAAACCCCACCACCCCAAAATATACGGGAACTGGAGGGCCTGCTGTTGACATTAGGGTACCAGATACCCTAGGATACCTATCGCTACCTCATCGAATCTATGCCCCACCGAGTGGCTGCTGATTTGCCGGCTAAAGGAGGTTTTCTTGTTAGATAGGTGGTCATAATGCAATGGCTGATCAGTGTAGTGTTCTTCTTCGACAGGGCACTGATACTAATGATATTTCTTTATGTTGCAAGTTTCTTTGATTTTTGGGATTTTATTCTTAAACATTAAGTATCCATAATCTGGCCAATGTAAATTTTCGTATTCTGCCTTTCTGTCGGAACAGATTATGACGGAACTCGGCATTACGGATCCTCTACAGACTTGAAGAGTGCAATGTAAATCTTGATAGCGTGGTTTGATCAGCAGGGTTCCTTACGCGCACCCAATTTTTAGATTCGCTGAAACATTTTCGACATGGAGTCCAGTGGACGGATGTTATGATGTTTTATACAAGGGTTTGCATCTACCAAAGTTATTGTTTGCAGCCATATGACTCATTTAGTAGTTTTCTTGTCTAGCAGCATTTACAGGCCTATAGTTTGGTGGCGTCTCTATTTCGAACGACATCAAATGTATTTGGGTCATCTTTCTTTTCAAATTATACTTCGTGCTGTTCTTTACACAACGTGGAATTACACTTCCACTGCAAATCTGTGTTCAAGGGTATTTTGATTCTGATTTGACTGAGCTCTGGCTTCGCTGGATCCAAACACCCTAAACTTCGAATGAGCGACTCTCCTTGCTTTCAATATACTGAAATTGCTTCCCAGTAATATTTATACACGGAAATGTTTCTTTTTATGTAGCATTGTTATGTTTGTAGGTTTAAAAGGGTTTCAATACGTGTACAAAGTTAGTTCAACCCAAAAACACCTTTTTTCGTAAAGCTTGTTCTAATTCACTTTAATTGAAAACCCTAGATTGCTTATTACAAGTGGAAGAGCCACTTCAAAACCTTCTAAGAATAACTACTTACTTTCAGAGCGCTAGACGTTTATTCTTTATCGAAGATCAGTTGTCGGCACAGGATATCAATAATCACGCATAGCACTCCATACACAATAACTTCGTCGTACAATACACTCAAGTTCTTGCATATAACTCTTAGTTGTGAAGAAGGTAACACATACAAATGCTGAAATGTACTAATACACAATCGTTTAACATTACTTGCTGCACACATTATATACTGCGTTCTTTGCTTATCAAACATGTACACCTCATTCGCTTTCGTCCTCAAAATTATTGCCACATAACATTCAGTGAGTGAGAAAATATAACGTTAAGACTGAGACGCTAAAAGAAAACGAACTCAAAATTTACATAGGGAAGGGAAACTAAAAATGAAGGCTAAGTTTGAATGTACGTCATAGTATGCACTAATTCATACATCTGTAAGTTTTGTTTGTTCTGTGACGTGACTCTTTTACGTTTTCGGGTTTAAGGATTATTGTGAGCATCCCTGAGGGACAAAATGAGTCGCACGTCCCCTAATTTAGGGCTACTGGTTCCAATGAAGTTAGAGCGTAGAGGAATTAAGGAATTAATAATAAACAACCCTTAACCATGGACTTACAAGGCGAATAGAGTCAGTGTCCTAAGACAGTCACAACCCTATGACAAATATGGAGCTCAAAAATTGCGCCGTGATTGGGCGAAGAGCCAATAGCATGCGTCTCTGACCAAAGGGTAATCTGGGCAGCATTCGTTAACTCAACTTTGTTTTTTCCTGAAGACCTTAAGCGTAGCGCAACCAACCCCCTCCCTTGGGTTGACAGAGTGGAAAATTATTGCGTCGAAGTTTGAAACCAAACATTTAATAAATTTAGAAAATTCTAACCAGGAAAAGAATTTCATCTACCTCATACTTCTAATCATTTATCTTTCTTGTGCTTATAAAATTACTAGTAACTGAATAAGAATAAAGTGCAAAAGTCAATCTCTTTCTTAATTGTTATGGCATCTGACTATTTTCCCTTGTAAATTTAGGGCGTCACCCCCCCCCCCCTTTGTGAAACTTGTGTGTGCCACGGCTCGCCCCCTCCCCTCTTGGGAAATTTCAGGGTACGCTACTGAACGTAACGGCCCCCAAATATTTCCCCAGTCTCAGTAAAATCCAGTTTTACTGAGACTGGGGGAATGTTTCACACACAGTGAATTATGTACCGCGTTCATCTTATTAAAACTTATGCTTCCTATTTATCAAATTGCTATTAGAAATACTGCTACGAACTTCTTTCCGGAGTTGTTACTGAAATTGTAAAGCTGAACATAAGATACTGATTCAGAATGCAAAGCAAAGGAATTACGATCCGTTTGGGAAAAATAAATGCGGAAAATTATTGGAATATAGTTGCCTGCCACATTCCTTTTCAAACGAAGTAAGCGTACCTCCTCGTGGCATTAAAAGGAGTACAACTGTTTCCTTTCTACATAGAAATACGTTAACAACCAGGAAAAGAGGTGACATTGTAAAAAACAGGACTTTAACTAGAGTTCCTCTAATGAGAATAAAGGTGCAAAATTTTCATAGGTATATCCATTTTACAATTTCCTTGAAAGCCTTTCGTTTAATAATTCAATCTAGCGCTGGATCCAGACTCAAAAAATATCCTGCAATATAATTAAAACAGATTATGCCTTTGAAAATGGGAAACGAGTGCTAGAAAGGATTACGGAAGCGACAGATAAAACTCACTAATGGATGATCATACATTTTTCAGCATTACTAGATTTTACGTTTGTCACGAGCCATCCTCAACCTACCTAATGCTGTTAAGAGAAAAAGGATTTGATGTACTCAAGTCACGCAGCACTCGCAATTTAATAACATGAATTTTACGCACTGTTGCCATACATACCCAGCGCCGTTCTAAAATGGGATTTGTGATAATGAATGATGACTGACTCCTGTTTTGAAGAGCTGAAATACGTGGAAGTTTATAGGCAAAAGCTTTGCTTCCTTTCACTCCCTCGAAGCGGAGGAAAATCAATCCTCTACGCGGAAAATGTATATTTACCTCATCGAATGATTTATTAGGTAATTCTATTACTATGCTAATCACTTTTTTTCTGTCTGTAAGAAGAATTAACTAAATTTTCTGTCGAGTAATGAAAAACAGCAAACGTTGCGCTGAATTATTTAGGAAAAAAATACTCTCGGTAAGCAGTAACAACTGCAGGCGCTCCAACACAGACAGAATGCTGACTGACTATGTTCATGAAAATAGGCATGTGAAAAAGACGAAAAAAAAAAAAAAAACACAACGAAGTTGTTTCCATGGCGAAGAGAATACGCGACTTTCAACGTAATCTGTTTAAGACCACCGGATGTTAAAAGAGAAGCAAAGGAAGAGGCTAAAATTGTTATCGTGAAGCCTAAATAGAAGCAGAAAGAAAAGTTCATTGGTTCAAATTCCATTTTGAGTGAAAAACGATGTAGCTGACGATGTTCATAGAATGACAAAAATGTGCTAGAACTTTATTATGCCTCAAGATCTTTTTCTTTCCATTCTGCTACAGATGTAACAGAATAGAAAGGGCAAGAATTCTACACAATCGAAAAGGCATGTACGCGAATATAAAACTCAAGTAAAATAACAACGAAAGTAAAACAAATAGGGAACTGGTAAGTAAATAAATAAGTAAATAAAATAAAAACTGCTTTTATTTTTCTGAGTCAAGGGATGAAAACAGAAAGGATACGTCACACGATGGCTCTGTGTTCAGAGCCATTGATAAGACATGGCTGCTGTATTTGTTCTAAGACATATTCTGGATCGTTGATATGCCTAGTCTTATACTTAGGAGTAGACTAAATCTTAGATTTAGCTAGTGAGTTGAAGGTAAAGGAAACATATCGAGGGAAATGATCATGCCAATTGATCGAATCTGAAATTTTGTGTGTTAGTGGTATTTTAATGAACACCAATGACCCATTACATTATGACCACGTTCCTAATAAGCTGTAGGACCTCATTTAGCCAGCAAAACAGCGGCCACTCTAAGAGGCATTGATTCCATGTGGTTCCGATATGCATCCTGGGGTATCTGGTACCATAATATCAACACCAGGTCCTCCAGTTCTCGTACATTCCGGGGTGGTGGTGATTTAGCGAGAACCCGCTTTTCCAGGTCAAACCACAAATGTTCTACAAGGTTCATATCCGGTGAATTTGTAGGCCAGGGCATTAACAGAACGTCACCAGCATATTCCCCGAACCATTCTTTGACGGTTCTGGCAGTATGGCATTGCGCATTACCTTGTTGGAAATGGCCATCACCAGCAGGGAACACAGTTGCCATGAATGGGTGAACTTGGTCCGCAACGATGTTCATATACCTGACAGCTGTCAGGGGTTGTGCTATTGGGATAATGGGCCTAAAGCAGTGGTTCACAACCTTTTTTTGGCCATGCCTCACCTAAGCATCTCAAAAATCGTGATGCCTCCCTTGTGACATATAGTTCTTATTATTCAAAAAATGAACTACTATTCACATGTTCTTTGGAAGCTTGTTAATGGCCTAAAAGGCCATTAACAAGCTTCCAAATAACATGGTATCCGTGAAAGAGAAAAATAAAAGAACGAAATTACATTTGATAATGGCCTAAAAGGCCATTATCAAATGTATTTTATTTGGAAGCTTGTTAATGGCCTTTTAGGCCATTAACAAGCTTCCAAATAACATGGTGTCCGTGAAAGAGAAAAATAAAAGAACGAAATTACATTTGAAGTACTGAGGAAGAAATCACTAAGAAATTTTTAAAAATAATAATAATAATATGAAGTGATATGAAAAAACTGCAAATAAAGTTTCTAAACTTATAATAGAAAACTGAAATGCATAAATATAAAATAATTTTAATGGAAGCTTTTTCTGTAATACTTTGATCATTTTAATTGAAAATACAATTTGAGCTTACCTCAAGATCAGTAGACTAAAGTTAGTGAGATCCTTCTGCTGCATGCCTGCTGCAGAGAGATTTTAAATTAGGCACCAATTAAGTCAGCTTCAATCTCGCGTCTCCTCGTTTAGTGATATCCAGTCGATTTCTTTTCTTCAGTAGTAAATCATTTACAGCACTAAATCCACATTCAGCTAAATATGAAGATGGAAACGGTAACAACAGTTTCCTTGCAAAGTTGGTTGAATTTGGGTATTAAGTTTATGTCTCATCACAAAGCCATGCCATCGCTCCTTTTATATTGAATAAAGTTTTAACTGACTCATCATTTTGCATTTCCGAGAGTTCTTCTTGGTACTGCATTGAAACATCAGATAGATCCACTATCACTGGCTGCATCACCCATGTTGGAAAATCAATTTGTTTTAAATCAGAAAATCTTTCTTTCAAATCAGAGGCCAATATTTTCAGATGATCCACAATGACAAGCACAGCAGCATCAGTCACCTCACATTTCTTTAACCAATGAAACAGGTCAAAATTTTTGTCAGAAATATGTTTTTGACATAACTCTGTAAATGTAATGAAGCCAAATATTTTTGCCTTTGCATCAACAAGAGTTGTATTTGTTCCTTGAAGTTGTTTATTCAACAAGTTCAGTTTTTCAAAGATATCTGCTAAATAACTCAGAAATGCTTTACCATCAACGGTTAGTAGGTGCTTCATTCCCGGCTTGTCACTTAAAAAGTCACTAAGAATATCAAATAGTTCCATGAATCTTTTCAAGCAATTTCCCTTTGAGAGCCACCTTACCTCAGTGTGAAGTAAAAGTCTCACATGGTCAGCATGTTTATCTTCACAAAATTGCTTGAAGAGACGCTCACATTTGGCATTAGCTTTGATAGCATTGATACATTTTATAACTGATTTTAGTACCTCATTAAGAACAGGAGAAATATTTTTGGACACTAAGTTCTCTCTATGAATAACACAGTGCACAAGAAGCATATCTGGATTCTCATCTTTCATCAATTTTAAGCAGCCGTTTTTCTTGCCCATCATAACAGGAGCACCATGTGCAGCACAAGATGTTATGTTTTCCGATTGGTATATTATTGACAGCTAAGTAATTTTTTAGCTTATTATATATATCAGTGGCGGCAGTGGTGCTCTCTAATGATTTGCAGAATAACATTTCTTCAGCAAATTCACCTTTATCAACATATCTTACATAAGTTAGCAATACGGCCTTACTGCCTCTCAGAGTTGATTCATTCATTTGTACAGACCATTTTCTTGATTTCAGCTTTTCAACAAGTTGTGTTTCAATATCTTCACTCATTTCTTCTATTCTTCTGCTAACAATATTGTTACTGAGTGGCATGGCTTTCACATCTTTGTCATCTTTTTCCAGAACCGTTTTAAGAGATGCTGATATTGATCGTTTAATTAAATCCTCCCCTATAGTATGATTTTTTCCAGATTTAGCAATGAGTAGAGTAAAGAAATTTCGTAACTAGCCTCAAGAGTACGACTGACAGTAACAGTTTGTGCAGTGAACAGAGACTTTACTGTTGATCTTTTTTCAAACTTCTCTTTTAAAGTATTGAAGTAATTTAAATCTGAATTTACATACGCACTACGTTTCGCCTTCAAATGCGCCTTAAGACAACCTCGTTGATTCATTGGTCAATCATTGTTGGCAAAAGAAGCAGAAAGGTGACCATTCATCGTGGATAGCGGGTATGAAACCAAATTTTAAATATTCCTCTGAATACTGACAAACTTTTTTCTTGCTTGCACTACTCATTTTGTGCATAGGGTTTGTGACTGAAGTAAATAAATGTGAAAAAAACTTATGAAATGAAAAGAACTTTGATGGTTGTGACAATGTGAAAGCAGAGGGAGCGGGATAGTTACTTTTTATGTTTCGGAAAGAGCAGATAATACAAGTGTTTTTGGTTTCGAATCGAACGGAAGTACTTGGAATCAGCATTCTGTTATTTTGTTGCGTGGAGGCGAAGAGAATCGGATTGCGTTGGCGTGGGATTCATGGGAATATCGCTGGGGTTCAAAGGTCAGTGGAAGCCTCGCGAGTGGACTTTGAAATGGAGTTTAAAGGAGGGTTTTTCTCTTAGTGGAGCGGAAGTGAGCATGCGCTGGGAGATTGCAAGCGGGGGAAAGTTTAGAGGTTTCGGTGGATTCTTCTTGCTCCGGTTTTCAGAAAACCAAAATCACAGGTTTGCCTGTGATTTTTTTTTACTTTCTTCTGGCGATCTTTGAAGAAAGTAAAAAAAATATTTAGTGTGCTCATTCTCGAATTGCCCCATTAAAAATCAATTTGCCCCACGTTAGGAACCACTGGCCTAAAATGTCCCAAGAAAACATCGCCCACGGCATACCACCTACCACAGTCGCCGCAACTCTGTTCCGGCACAACCGTGCATCAATGTGCCAAAGTCTCGCATGGTAATCGGCTCATCCGCGATCGGGCGTCTACGTGATGCAACAGGAATCTGGATTCATCAAATGAGTCCACTTTCTTCCAATCATCCACGGTCCAATCTCGATTATCTTGAGCCCATTTCTTGCGCTGTTGGCGATGACGAGCAGTGAGCATGCTGACCCGGCTAGGTCTTTGGCTACGCAGGCCCATGCGCAGAAGGCTGCGACGAACTGTGTGCTCTGACACATTACCCTGATCACCACTGTTGTAGCTGTGGATGATTTGTCGCCCTGTACCCCTGCGGTCGCTGTGAACAATGTGCGACTGTCTCCGCTCTCCTCTGGCATCAATGATCTGCGGATTTCAAACGGCTGGACGACGATTCATCTTTGGCCATCGGTGCACCACTTCTGATACGTACTCGCTACAACGGCAGGTGAACAACCCACAAGCTACGACTTTTCCGAAGTCGTAGTTACGTGGCACCATGCCATCACAATTTGTCCTTTATGAAACTCCGATAAATCGGCAGCTTTTCCCATCCTGACTCCGAACACTCTATTAACCAAAATCCGGTCGTCGTGTTGTATATATACTGCTCTGTGAATTTGACCTGCGCCACCGTTTGGTCTCCAGGAGCGCTCATTTCTCTAGGTTGGGGGTGGTCGTAACGGAATGGCTCACCGGTGTATTTTAATGTGTGAAACTGTTGTTTTTGTCAAAGTCAAATGTTTTCTAAACAACAGGTGATGAATCCAATGCAAAAAACGTAATATTTCATTCTGACTTACGGTATTACAGACGTCGTGGAGAAGACGTTTGCATACACAGAAGAGCCGAGACATTATGACCACCTGTGCTCCAGATGCAACTAGAAAAAAAATGCTCTTACTCGGCGAGACATGTACGCTACAAGATTTCTAAAGGTGTTTTGTGGTACCTGGTACGAACACGTTACGAACATATCCTTTAAATCTTGTAGGTTACGAGGTTGAGCCGTGGCACATCAGATTTGCTGTTCCAATAGGAACCACAGATGCTCGATTGGATTGATGTTTAGAAAAGTTGGATACCAGAGCAATGCCTGAAAGTCTACCACATGTTCCGCGAACCATTCTCAAATAATTCGGACAGTCTGGCATGGTGCATTATCTTTCTGAAAGACGGCACTACTAGAGGGAAATACCATTGCTATGAAAGGACGTATACAGACCTAAAAACTAAAATCGAGGAAGCCCCCTTGACTTTGGAACCGTTGGCTGCATGTAAACAATGCAGTCAACGGTTCTTAAAGGGAATTATCTTAAAGGGAATTTGGAACGCACTTAAAGGGAATTATCACGTGTTGCGAAGAAACATGCTAATTAGCTTCCTATCTCCGAATTTTCCCACATTTGTGGTGTATTATTTTATGCGCGTTCTTCAGGATGTCCGAAAACTACAAAGCATACATGTATCCATCCATCTTTTAGTTGTCTGTAGTATGTCTTTTTTGGTTATGATCTATGTCTCTGCTCCATATGTAAGAACTGGAAGGATGCATTGATCAAACACTTTTCTTTTTTTTTTTTAATACACAATGACGTAATTTTGCACTGAAAGTAACACCATGTCAAACTGGTTCTTACAGGTGATGTTGGAAATGGGCCCCACCGACGTCCAGACATGTCTGCCCACGCTTCTGCATGTTGGTGAAGACCTTTCTCAGGGTACGTGGTGTGATTTGTGGGATGTGTGTCGCTATTGTGGCGTGTATCTCTTGAACTGTATACGAATTACCTGCGTACATTTTCCCGTTCAGTGCTCCTCGCAGAAAAATGTCAGGTGGTGTAAGACCCGGTGACCTGGCAGACCATAGTCCCCGGGAGAGGATGCGATATCCGTAGAATTCCTCCAGAAGCTATACTGATGCGCCAGCGGTGTGAGCAGTTGTACTGTCTTGTCTGAACAATCCATCGTTGAATTCCCGTTCCGTGAGTTCGAATATGAATGGTTGAATGATTTGGGAGCGGTACCGTTCTGAGTTAATGATTTCACTGAAGAAAATGACCCCAGTAATGCGCGCACGAGTCATGGCACACCAAACACTTACCTTCAGGTTGTGAAGGGGCACTTCCATAACTTCGTGGGAATTTTCAGTATCTCACAGACGAGGGTTTTGGCTATTGATGTACCCGAACAAGTGGAACCAGGCCTCATCTGTAAAGGAAGTCACGTTCAGAATGTACTCACCTTCTTCAGACAGGAATTCTTGGGACCACCTGCAGTACAGAACACGGGCCTCGTGTCAGACACTTTGTCCGAGTGGAAACCGAACTTCCTTTTCAGATGGGTTGTACTTTTCGGTACATTAGCTTGTTGTGACAGCCTACTCAGGGACTTGTGTGGACTCCTCTGTATCCTTTCCTGGATATCCTCTACGGTCTCATCTGCCCTGGACGGCCCACCGGGGCGAAGGGGCATCCAGACTACTGCCAGTTTCCTGAAACTTTGCTATGAGCTGGCGTACTGCATTACGGTGGGAGACATCTGCAGCATGATATTTCCTAGCGAACTATTTATGAACTTCGTCCGTGAATTTGTCTTCATGGCAAAAGACATGCTCCACCAAAAATCACTCTCTGTTCAACTGTCAACACCATTGTCCTTATGTCGAGACGAGTGATCAATCCACACGTCTTGCACCGTCGACCAAGCGTTCGGGAATGACCTTCGCTCGGAATGACAGCTGCACGCGCATCGGTGTGGGGAGACTTGAAGGTTTCCAGACGCGGAGCACTTCCATGTGGCGGATCACTTCTCCTGTAATTCCATTCAAAATTTTTTTATTGTTGCATTACTGCAATTCGTACATTCACTGCACAGTCATTATTCGGACACCTTGTATTTAGCACATGGAAAAAATCCTGAATTCGAAATTTCTTACGAATCGGCCAATGAATGCGTGTATACTTTAGTGAGCTACGGCAAAAGGTGCAGCTAATGTTAAACTGCGAAAGTTCTTTTCGATTTGTCTCATTTAATCGAGAACAGATACGAATGACTCGGTGTTGCATGAATAAAACACAACGAGCCGCTATACAAGCACACGCACAACTGGTGTATTAAGGTAATTGTGAATTATGGAATATGATCATGAAAAAATGAATGATTACCATATCTGATTGATAGTCAACGGGATGCGAAATATCGTTAAACCACTAAATCCAAAATTACAGTATGATAGCATGAAACCTTTCTAAGATATAAATAAAGCACAAACATGCACGGATTAGGCGGCCGTGCATAACAAATCGTATTATCCTGTACATACCGTAATTTTTTTACCTCGCAATGCTTAGAAACACATTGAGAAGAAAGAATATCAATGTGACTTGTTCGATGCTGAGGAGCAGGAAAGTTGGTTTCAAGAAGCAATAACACGCACACACGAGGCGGAGACGATGGAATTCGAAATACATGGTTGTATTATTATACCCCTAAACACAAAATTCCAGTAGTTTATATGAATAATATAAGTTAGTAATTTTGCACACAAAAAATTATTTTCGAAATACGCAAAACACTATTATCAGAAATACTTATACTTCGGTGCAGTTACATATTTCATTTTTTCTATTAGTTACCTAGCTGATTCTTGTATATTTTTTAATTCGACAACGCAAATAAACAGTAAGTTCTACAAAACGAAATCTTCCTGTAAATTTGTTTACACTCATTGTCATAAAAATCATATATATATATATTTCTTACACTCATTGTCATAAAAATCCGAGCACCAAGAAGGAGGCGTTGGATTTAAATAAGGTTTTAATAATGAGATGGTACATACCAGTGATTAAAATATCACAGCAGGAGGACGATATCCCACGGACATACGGTACACATTCCGTCAGCGTTAGTACCGCGTCGCACTGCCTCGTGTACGCACATCTACGGCGGCTCCTTGGCATGTCTATTGCACATGCAGGGATCTCACCTGACTCTTCTTACCGTGCACTCCAGCACGCATGTGGTGTTGTACCCTGCGCGACGCCTTATAAGTCTCAAGGATTGCGATTGCAGCGCCGGTCAGGGACTCGCGGTCATGCGGAATCGCATGAAACGTTAATCATTTGCATGTCTGCCCTCCTCATATCTATTCGCAGAGCTTCGCGTTAATCGCACGATTTTTCCTTGGTGCGCGGATTTTTATGACAATGAGTGGAAGAAATAATTTCGATGTAACTTGTTCGATCCTGAAGAGCTTGATCGTTGGTTTCAAGAAGCAATAACACACACACGCGGCGGAGACCATCAGATGATAAATACAAAGTTGTATTATTATACCCCTAAATACAAAATTGCAATATTTTTTATGAATAATATAAGTTAATAATTTTGCACAAAAGTAAATTGACTTTCGAAATACGCAAAACATTATTATTAGAAATGCTTATACTTTAGTGCAGTTACATATTTCATTTTTTCTATTAGTTATTTGGCTGATTCCTGCATACTTTTAAATTCGATCACGCAAATAAACAGTAAGTTCTACAAAAAGAAATCTTCGTGTAAATTTGTTTCCTGTATATTTCTTACATTAATACAACTTCGTGAAATTATGAAACTGTGGTCATGTAAATGAAAACTGCAAACTGCTGCTTGCGCGAGTGAATCCGTGTGCCCAGTTTTTAACACGTCTTTTTTAAAAAAAGATCGTGCTTATCTTATCAGTTTGTCCGTCCGTCCGCCTGTACCCACGATATCTCTGCAACTATTAGTCCAATTTGAAAAATTCTTTTTGCATTGAGAAGCTTGAAAATGCGAATGATGATCCTTCATTTCGTTTTTTTTACGATGAACAATTTCGCCGCTAGAGGGCGTAAATGCAGATGATGTCGAATTTCGAAAATACGTTTTATTCCACATATTTGTTTCTAAACATCCCATTTAAAAATTTCTTTTACCTTTCGATTCCATTTGTGTCGAAACGTATTTTAGATATAGTTACTTTTTCAAATTACGCACAGATTTTCCGCTGAGGGGCGGAAACGTAAATTGCTTTTTTCCCGATAACTTTTCTTCTAAAACACCGATTTGAATTTTTTTCTTCAGCAGATACAGATCTTGATGGAAAATCAAAATTTCAAATTTTTGGTATAATTTCAAATTTTTGGTAGAGAATGCTTTGGTCGCCAGGGGACGTAAGTGTTCATTTTTGCTTCTGATGTATTTGCCCTAAATTATGAGCTTCTAAAATATCGCTTGAAAAATTTCTTTCGTGGACTGATGCCATTCACATAGATAAACATATTCGGAATATTTTCTTCTTAAAATAATCCACAGTTTCTCCGCCAGTAGATGTATATCTTACTTCTGTTAATGAAGAGCAAAACTGAAAACTAAGGAAAAACTTTTGAATTTAAAACGAAAGTTGCAAAATAATATCTTTACTTCTAGGCGTACGATTTGAAAAATTCCTTCTTTGTTGGATAGTGTTTCCAAAATGACATGATTTTCATATAATTTCAAAATTTCCAAGTAATTCATAAATTTTCCGCTAGGGGCGTAGTGGTAAATTGTGTTTCCCCCTATATCTCTGCTTCTATATCTCCGATTTGAAAAATTCTTTCTGCAACGGATGCAACTCCTAATGGGAAATCGTTTGCACATAATTTCTAATTTTTGTAGAAAAAAATGGTTTGGCCACCAGGGGGCGTAAATCTTAATTTCCGCTGCTGGTGTATTTGCAGCCAAATATGAGCTTCTAAATTTTCGATTGAAAAAAACGTTGTTTGCAGACCGATACTACTCAAGGCGGCAAACATTTTAGGAACATTTTCTTCTTAAAATAATGCATGGTTTCTACGCCAGGATACGTAGATATATATCTTACTTTTGTCAATATCTCTACTTCTAGGAGTCCGACTTGAAAAATTCCTTCTTTGTTGGATAGCGTTTCCAGTGTGATATGTTTTTCATATAATTTCAAAATTTTTCAAGTAGTTCGTATACTTTCCGCTAGGGGGCGAGAGGTAAATTGCGTTTCCCCCATATCTCTGCTTCTAAATCTCCGATTTGAAAAATTGTTTCTGCACGGGATACAGATCCTAATGGGAAATACTTTGCACATAATTTCTAATTTTTGTAGAAAATGATTTGGCCACCAGGTGCGGTAAGTCTTAATTTCCGCTTCTGATGTATTTGCAGCAAAATATGAGCTTCTAAATTCTCGATTGCAAAAAAAAGTCATTTGTTGACCGATACTACTCATGTCGACAAATCTTTTAGGAACATTTTCTTCTTGAAATAATGCATGGTTTCAACGCCAGGGGGCGTAGATACATATCTTATTTTTGTCAATATCTCTACTTCTAGGAGTCCGACTTGAAAAATTCCTTCTTTGTTAGATAGTGTTTCCGATGCGAAATGTTTTTTTCCTGTAAATCCAAAATTGTCAAGTAAATCATAGACTTTCCGCTAGGGGGCACATAGGTAAATTGCGTTTTCTGCTTTATTTACGCTCCTAAAACTCCGATTTCAAAAATTCTTCCAATATCGCATACAAGACCTGATGGAAAATAGTTTTCACATAATATCTAATGTTTGGTAAAGAATGGTTCAGCCACAAGAGGCATAAGTGTTAATTTCTACTTCTGATGTATTTGTAGCAAAATCTGCGCTCCTGAAACTCGACTAATTTTTTTTCTTGAACCGATACCGCTCATATGGAAGAACCTTTTGAGAATACCTTCTTCCTAAAATAATGCATGGTTTTCTCACCAATAGACGTAAAGTCACATCTTATTTTTGTCGATATCTATGTTTCTAAGTGTCCGATTTGAAAAATTCTTTCGGTGTTAGGCAGCGTTTCCGGTACGAAATGTTTCTCATATAAATTCATATTTTTCTTAACGCACAAGTCTGCAACCAGAGGGCGTAAGCTCACGATTCCAATTACAGCAATATCTGAGGGATTAAAAATCATATTGTAAAACTTCTTTCTTCCGCCAGATACTATTGTTTTCCATACCGGTTCCATTGACTTTAAATAGTTTTGATAAATTAAATTTGCGTCAAAACGTATTCAAAAGACGTGCTTATTACACCCGAAAATTCGGTGTCATCTTTCTTGTTTTGTTTTATTATTCCACATTTACCCTCGTGTCTATTCAGTCCCGATTTATGGTATCATCAGCATGTATTTGCTTATTATTCTGATTTATCGATATTTTTCATTACAGTTATATTGATAAAACTGTCTGTAATATAGAAAACGAAACTATTGTGACACTGCGATACAGAAACGGAATCTATGTGTGTAGCTTTGATCTGTTCGCAAACTGCCTCATTAGAAGTTTTCGACTATCGGTTAAAAAAATAACCGTAACCACTCATGTGTTATTTGGTGCACATGGACATTTATCTGTCTTCTATTCGGTAGGATAACAGCTGATCCAATAATTTTATATTCCACGATATATGAGAGGTGTATATATGACTTTTGCCATTGTCACAAAGGAGATTTTCACGGCTCGGTATATTAGAATTGAGCATAAACCACACTCATGTTCAAATTTAAGAGAATTTGCACATTTTGTCGAATTTCTGAAAAACTAATGGACACATTTTAATAAAATTTGGTACGGATGCACAGTTATATTAGAGAAAAATTACACTATACAACAATCATGGTACGCACATGATCGTCAATAAGGCTCATCAGCGCAGCAATGTCCAAAATCCACGTTGCAAGATCGAACATAAAATTACTCTAATAAGGGGTTTGACCCCTTCTCACAGTCATGCAACTCTCACAGCGCGACGTCATACTGGAAACGAGGCAGTTGATGAGTCCTTGTGGTAGTCGCTCCCACTCCTGCAGCAACGCAATTTTCAGCTCATGGATGGTTCTCGGAGGGAGATGGCGAGCTGCAATTACCCTCCCAAGAGCGTCCCATACATGTTCGATAGGGTTTAGGTCTGTCGATCTGGCTGGTCAATCCATCCGGTGAATATCCACACTTTCAAGATAATCGTCGACCAGGTGAGTTCTATGTGGACGAGTGTTGTCGTCCATAAAAAGGAACCGAGGGCCAACTGCGCCCCTGAAAAGTCGAAAATAGGGCTGTAAGATCTCAGCAGTTAGGGAGCTTCTTTCAAACACATGGAGAGGTGTGCGGCAGTCCAACATGATTCCTGCTCATACCATGACACCTCCGCTGTCATAGCGGTCCCTTTTTCGGATGTTGGTCGAAAGGTATCGGGTCCCTAATTTTCACTAGATGAAGGTACGTCCAGAATCAGTGTCCAGGCTGAATAGCGACTCGTCTGTGAAGAGAACGTTATCCCACTGAAGTCTCGTCCAAGGCTGATGTTATCAGCACCATGATAAATGCGCTCCCTTGTGTGCTGAAATGAGCGGGACGCAAACAACGGGTCTTCTGGCAAAAAGCCCTCTCTCATGAAGCCTTCGGGAAACAGTAACCCTTGAAGCTCGGGTTCCAGTGGCGGCATGCAGCTCACGAGATAGCTGTGCAGCTGTAGCAGTCCTGTGGCGCCTTGCTGAAAGTTCCGAATAACAATCTTCATTGGCCGTAGTGGCTCTTGGACGACCTTTCCCAGGCCTTCTCCATATGAATCCGGTGTCCTTAAACTGTTTCTTCAAATTGCAGACGACACTGGGCGTTACATTGAGCTCTGTAGCAACCTGCACTTGCCCCCAATCTACCGACGATTCTTTAGCTCATTCCATCATCAATACGTTCGTGGCAACTCATTTTACCTGATTGCTCATGAATTTTTTTTTTTTTTTTTATTGAAGGTTTAACGACCACCGTGAGCAACTCAATGGGCTATAAGCAGTCGCCCGTCCCTAATTTAGGGTCACTGGCTCCAGGGAAGGGAGAGAGCCAGTGCCGTAAGACAAACACAACATCCATGCCTCACGGGATTCGAACCCGGACCCCTTTCGGACGAATGATCAGAGGCCATCGCTTAGACCACTGCGCCACCGGGGCGGTTCTCATGAAATTGAACCAACTCCTGCAAGAAACACAACAAATGTCGCCGAGGAGTACGAGTGAACTAATCGCGGAAAAAACCACGTGTTATTTTCATGCCCCCCGCTGTAACAGTTCCGCCTACACGCACGTGTACGGTTACGTATTCGACACTGCTAATTCGCATTCTTATTCGGCGGCATAATTTGTACCTTTGGTTCCGTACTTTTTGTTAAAATCGACAAAATGTCCAAATTCTCTTAATTTTGAACACCAGTGTATATATTTTCGTGTATATATTGTAAATATTTTATATTTTATTAGTTCAGCCAATCCCCTCTACAATACTTGTTCACGTGTGATTGTGCCTGGGCCGAATGTAGACTTTTGAGCTGCATTTTTTTTTTTTTTTTTTTTTTTAATACGTGATCGGTGTTAAGCAGCATATAATTTTATACGTTTTATCAGTTATATTTGATATTTATATCGATTTCTGTATTGGTAGTTTCCAAATATTTGAATAAAAAGCTGCTGTTTTGCCAGGAATTGACACATGGGGACATCATTGACGACAGCAACGTCATGTAACTACAGCAATCAACAAACTAACACACGGAACTTTGCCTATGGCGACTGCCCACGCTAGAAATGCTGCAAACCCCAACCTAAAGAAAACAAATTATTCCTATCATCATCGATTGTGTCACTAATCGTTTTAATAGCAGGCTCAAACATTTCTTTATCTGTTTTGTTTATTTACCTAGTTTGTTTTCAAACCTAGATGGCGAGATTTGTTTTGTGTTTACTTTTATCGACTTAAATTTTATTATATTATGCGAATCTCCTGGAACCTGATTTATTCCAAAAGAATCTGATTTTGTGGTTCCCTTCCAATTTTCGATTATAAAATATCCTTCCAGAGATACGGTAACACTCATTGCTTTGACAAAATATAATGATCGGAAAGAAGAATATTCAAAACAAATTTCAGCTTGTACAAATTCAGATTTACGTTGTTCGAAAACAGAAACTCGTTATTCTAACACTAATGCAAGCCATTAGCACGAATAAACGAAGTTGTTATAACAGAAACTGCAAGAGTAAATGAAGCCCGTCCATGGATGGGCTTCATTTACTGACTGTGATCAGGACCACGAGAAAAGACCCTGGTAACGGTTAGGGCCTGTGCTCATCTATACGCATCGACCGACTACTCCTATTGAATATTACAAAAGCGATGAAGATTTATCGAAAGTTCGGGCAAGATGCAGATTTTCCAGTAGCATCGCTATCTTGCAGTGAGAAAAATATTCTTGGTGTGTTTCCAGGTCTAGATAGCAGTGCTCCCTCTAACTTTGTTTGCAAATATCGTCACTACAGATCATCCGGTTTGGGCGACATTTAACCCTGCTGTTCTGCCCATGTTTACTACGTGTCTGTAGTGTTCGGGTCAACATGACCCATTTCAGAATATTATTTCTAGGAGTGAAAAAAATGGCCTCAAGCTTTATTAAAATAAATTTGATATAGTGTAATTATATAATATATTGATAAAATGTAAGATATACTATCAAGAAAGTTGACACCGACTTTTCGGGTGTAATAATCACGTCTTTTGAATCCGTTCTTAAATTTATCAAAACTATTCAAAGTCAATGGAACCGGTATGGAAAACAATAGCATCTGAAGGAAGAAAGAAGTTTTTCAATCGGGTTTTTAATCCCTCAGATATTGCTGTAAACGGAATCGTGAGCTTACGCTATCTGGTTGCAGACTTGTGCTTTAAGAAAAATATGAATTTATGTGAGAAACATTTCGCACAGGAAACGTTCTCCAACGCAGAAATAATTTTTCAAATCGGACTCTTAGAAACAGAGATATCGACAAAAATAAGATGTGACTTTACTTCCCCTGGTTGGAAAACCATGCATTATTTTAGGAAGAAAGTGTTCTCAAAAGGTTTTTCAAATGAGCGGTATCAGTCCAAGAAAAAAATATTCAGTCGAGTTTTCAGGAGCCCAGATTTTGCTATAAATACATCAGAAGCAGAAATTAACACTTATGCCCCCTGGTGGCCAAACCATTCTTTACCTAACATTATAAATTATATGAAAAATATTTTCCATCAGGAGTTGTATGCGATGCAGGAAGAATTTTTCAAATCGGAGTTTTAGGAGCAGGAATAAAGCAGAAAACGCAATTTACCTTTGTGCTCCCTAGCGGAAAGTCTATGATTTACTTGACAATTTTGAATTTATAGGAAAAACATTTCGCATCGGAAACACTATCCAACAAAGAAGGAATTTTTCAAATATGACTCCTAGAAGTAGAGATATTGACAGAAACAAGATATACATCTACGCCCCCTGACGCAGAAACCATGCATTATTTCAAGAAGAAAATGTTCCTAAAAGGTTTGTCAACATGAGTAGTATCGCTCTTCAAACATTTTTTTTTTCAATCGAGATTTTAGAAGCTCAGATTTTTCTGCAAATGCATCTGAAGCGGAAATTAGGACTTGTGCCACCTGGTGGTCATATCATTTTTTACAAATAATATAAATTATGTGCAATGGATTTCCCATCAGGAGCTGTATCCGGTGCAGAAAGTATTTTTCAAATCGGGGATTTAGAAGCAGAGATATAGTGGGGAAAGCAATTTCCCTTTACGCCAAACTAAACACAAATAAAACAAATATTTTTTTGAAAAATTGTTATGCCCGTCTTAGTATGAATTCCTTAAAAATTTTGAAATTATATGAAAAACATGTCACACTGAAAACACTATCCAACAAAGGAAGGCTTTTTCAAATCGGACACCTAGAAGTAGAGATACTGACAAAAATAAGATATACATCTACGCTTCCTGGAGGAAAAACCATGGAATATTTTAAGAAGAAAATATTCCGAAAAAGTTTATCGAAGTGAAAATATTCCGAAAAAGTTTATCGAAGTCAGTCCACGAAAATTTTTTTTCAATCGAGATTTTAGAAGCTCAGATTTTAGGGCAAAAACATCAGAAGCAAAAATTAACACTTACGCCCCCTGGTGGCCAAAGTATTCTTCACCAAAAAATATAAATTATGTGCAAAAGATTTTCCATCTGGAGCTGTATGCGCTGAGGAAAAAACTTTTCGAGTCGGTGTTTTAGAAGAAGAGTTATCAGGGGAACTGTAATTTACTTTTACGCCCCCTAGTGGAAAACCTATACGTAATTTGAAAAAGTAACTATATATCTGATATACTCTTTGACATAAATGGAATCGAAAAGTAAAAGAATTTTTTCAATCGGATGTTTAGACGCAAATATGTGGAATAAAACGTATTTTTGAATTCCACATCATCTGCATTTACGCCCTCCAGCGGCGAAATATTACATTGTAAAGAAAACGAAATAAAGGATCATCATTCGCATATTTCAAGCTTCCCATTGCAAAAAGAATTTTTCAAATCGGACTTATAGTTCCAGAGATATCGTGTCTACAGGCGGACGGACGGACGGAAAAACAGATAACATAGGCACGATCTTTTTTACAAAAGACGTGCTAAAAACGTAAAAAACAACATCAAATTAAGCACAAATAATTTTTGAAGAATTGCTACGCACTTCTTAGTATTTTATCCTGCATCTTCATTTGCAGTTTGGACAATAATTAGATACGTGTGACTTACAAATGTGTTTTTTTACTATTAGAGCACAATATATTTGTATTATTTGCACCGTGCACGTTAGATACTCCCTGAAAAATCCACTGCAGGTTCTGAAAATGGGTTCTTACTTTCTCCCTGTATTCTCCTCACTATGTTACGTGACTCCTCATTTCCTCGATTCTATGTGAAGTGATAAGGTATTTCCCAAATTCCTCCAACCATAACCTTATTGTGGCCAGTTTGTTTCGATTCCATTTGGTGTATATTGAAGTTCCTAGAACAAGTGCTTTGTAAGCACAACTATCAAGTATGTTATAGAATATTATCATTGGCTGGCGGGTTTTTTTATTGCAGGGGTACATATTCCAAAGTTCATAAAGAGTACCCACAACACCTTTACTTGCGTCGTAGTCTAATATCATTTTTTTTTGTCAGGTCTGCTACTAACCGCTTTTTCGTGATATTAATTTGTTCATAAGAACAACTTTCTTGTTCTTTTTTGAGGTGTAATTTACAACTGTTGTATGCCTTATAAGAGTAAAGGATAAGCTATTCATGTCTTCGTTTTTCATTTCAGAAGTTCTGGTTTGCTTTTTTCTTACGGTATTAAGCAAAACCATTTTCCGCTGTAGAAATTGGCCTAAATACATAGTATGAAGTTAAAATGTTATATGCAAGATTGTGCCCCCTAAGTCCATATATAAGGTCACACACACTCCTTGCACTGCCTGATTTTCTCTGGCTATGATCCTAGTCCTTTTCCAGCATAAATCTGTGTCTTCAAAATATACTGAGTTTTATTGTCACTTAAAGTCCATATTTTTATTCCATACTTAGCTGGTTTACTGGGAATGTACTGCTTGAGAAGGCATGTGACAAGAAATGCAACTAATTGTTCATCTACAGTGACATTTTCATCAAGATAATATTAATTTAGCAGAATTTATATTACCCTGATATATTATCTATCTTTTCCCAGATTTCTCGCACAGTAGCAAGTTTACCCATGCACCTTCTTTCTTGACGACTGAATATATCATCCAAAAAAATAACTCGAGATTCTGCAAAATTCTACGAGTGACATTGTTCCGTGAACAGGCTACAACAAGTTTCTTTATCCCATAAGCTATTAGTTGATTTCTTCGTAAGATTTGCAATGTCCAGCTATTAATAATAATCCATGTATGCTTGAAAAGTGACACTGTCTACATATTTTACATTGTGTTCCATAAATATTCAAGAAACGCATACAGCGTATTAAATCCATTTATTTCTTATGGTGTAGTAATCACAGAGATTCGCCTGTGATTACTACAGGCGAATCTCTGTGATTACTACACCATAAGAAATAAAAGGATTTAATACGCTGTATGCGTTTCTTGAATATTCATATTGTGGTGTATTAAAAATAGTGTTCCGTAAACTCTTTCTTCTTCAATATTCGTTATTTTTATGGTTTCAGTTTTAATTGTAGAATTGATTACAGCCTCAAATGCACTTTTCACATCTGTTATCCTTGCTGTTAAATACCTTGTAAGATTTTGGCATTATGCCAACTTTTTAAAAATGCCATTCCTTTTGACTTTGTAAGCGCTGTCCTGTCACACGGGAGACTTACTGCGACTTCTCCATCAGGTTGTTTTACTTTCTAAGAAGCTGAATAAACAAATACAAATTTTGAAGATGTGAATCCGTTTTTTGGTGTAAATAGGACTTGGATGACAAGTCAGATGATTCCCCAAAACTTGAAAATTTCGTCATCCTGGAGCGGGAATCCGCGTCCCCCGAGTATACATTTTTAAGATGTGAATGCGTTACTCCGGCGCTACCCGTAAGACGTGGCTTCGATTTCCGCTGCAGGACGACGAAATTGTCAAGTTTCCGGATGTATCTGACTTAATATCCATGTCATATTTACACCAAAAAACGGATTCACATCTTCAAAATTTTGTATTGTATGGTGTAACCCCGTATTCCGTTCATGAAGTTTGATAAATCCATAACTTGCAGCAGATATTGTTATCTATAACTTTATTGAAGAATTCTAAACAAATATGCGTATTTTAAACTCTTATAAATACGAGGGTTACTTGATAGTAATGTTTCCAATCGTGTTAAATAAGTTTCCGACAAAATAAATTAATGAAAGTGGTATCAAAATGAAGGAAGTTTATTTCTCTTGAACATTACAACCTTATTTTTTAACATAGTCACCATTTACTGCTACACATTTTTCCAAACGCGTTATCCAATTTTCCATTCCGTCCATGAAGAAAGTTCGTGGTTTGCTTTTGATCCATTTGCGCCCAGCAACTTCAACTTTGGCCTCAGATGAAAAATGTTTACCTTTCAACTCTTTCAATTTGAGAACAACCAGAAGTAGGACAATGCAAAATCTGGGCTGTAAGAAGAATGTGGAAGTGAGAATTTCTGGCTTGTCACGGTTTGTCGACTGCAATGTGGCATAGCGTTGTCGTGATGCAAATGAAAAGTCCTCCTTTCAGGCCTGATTCTACGGATGCTTTGCTTGAGTAGTCGTAAGGTTTCACAATTAATTTCAGAATTAATCGGCGATTTTCCTGAATCATGGCATCCATTCAGCATTGGTTCTCGTCATGCGTCTTTGAAATGGGTCGTCCTGATCTTTGCTCATTAAACACACTCATCTCACCTTTACTACCTGTTTTGGCACGTTCACACCCATAAAACCATCGCCATAAATTGCTTTCATACGTCTGTTAATTTCGATTGGGGTGCAACCTTCTAGTGTCAAATTGGGGTGCAACCTTCAAGTGTCAAATTGGGGTGCAACCTTCAAGTGTCAAATTGGGGTGCAACCTTCAAGTGTCAAATTGGGGTGCAACCTTCAAGTGTCAAATTGGAGTGCAACCTTCAAGTGTCAAAGGTACAAACTTCAAGTGTACTGATTGCTGCTTTATACGTTACTCGGAGGTAGCACTCATTACTAATGTATGCTGTTACTTAAGGACGTCAAATATTGAACTGAAACTGAGCTCGTTTGTACAGTATCGGCTGTCGAACGCGTGCGCAAACGTTTTTCTTCCCCAACTACTAGCGACGATAAGCGGCAGGACACCTTATTTATCATCTACCCTCGTACTAATATATTTCGAATCGAGTCATGTTGACCAGAAAAGTACATTAGTAATAACTTGAAAAATATATTAAGGATATAGAAATAAATGAAAACTTGTGACGTGCCTGCCTCGCAGGACGCACACGACATAAAGGCAGATAGCAGCAAGAACGAACGTCTGCGGAGCTCAGTTCATAGAGCGACTTGTTCCGGAATAAGAGGACTCGGGTTTGATCCCCGGCGTGGACCAAAATGACGGAGAAATTTACTTCGTTATAATGGCGCCTGAACTTTCCGGATGACCTAGCCGTTAAAGATCTCGTAATAGTGTGATGTTCTTTCCACACCGCGAGATAGGAAAAATAACAGTATCCCTTCTTCAGTGCTTCGAAAAATAAATGTGTGTGGTGTTGCTTTCCACACACCAGATTGACTGGGAGTTCGGAAGTGCACGTTCTTCAGCGGATGACTGCCTACGGCAATTCATGGTCATGGCTGACCCGTGGGCCATGCCCCCGGCCCTCTTACGCGGGGGTAGTGACGTGCCTGCCCCGCAGGACACACACGACATAAAGGCAGAGAGCATCATGAAAGAACGTCTGCGTAGCTCAGTTGGTAGAGCGACTTGTTCCGGAATAAGAGGACTCGGGTTCGATCCCCGGCGTGGACCAAAAATGACGGAGAAATTTACTTCTTTATAACCTCAAACACTGAATTAAAGCTAAGCTGGTTTGTACTACACATTATCGGCTGCCGAACACATGCACAAAGGTCCCCCCCCGACTACTAGCGACGCAACGCGGTAGGAGACTTTGCTTATCAATCGACCCTCGTACTAATATATTTCTAATCGAGTCATATTCACCCGAAAGATACATTAGTAATAACTTGAAAAACATATTAAGGATATCAAAATAAATGAAAATTCTTTTAGGAGAACAACTGCATACTATTCAACAACAAGGTCATGAACTGCCGGAAACAGCTCCATGCATTATTTTTTTATGAACAAATAAATGGACCAAAACAAAACACAGGATTAAATGGACCAAAACAAAACACAGGATTAAATGGACCAGAACAGAACACAGGGTTAAGATTTAGAAGTTTTTCCACGTACTACATAGAATGAATGCATGAATCTGCAAATTCCTATATTTCATCTGCAGTAATTTATTACCTCAGATTCACGTCAGGATGACCGACATCCCAACTTATTCCATCTCAGATCATGACATCAGCTATTTAGCAAGTGTATAAGTTCTAGAATAGGATCTATATTGCATCTTTGCTTGTCTTACTTTCTCAAAGCTATCATCAGCAAAACCTGAATTTGCTAAAAATGAAACGAGGCCACTCCGGGTTGTAAGCTGACACACCGCAAGCTGCTTTTGATTATGACCGACAAGCAGTAAAAGACGTTGCTGTGGACGAACGGCGCTCAGTCTTGCCTCAGAAAGTTCTTGACAAACAGTTGGCCGTGTTATGGTTGGAGTAACTGTTCTTCTGCGGGTGAATAAAATCATCCTCAGTGAAGTGGACGCTTGTTACAAAATCAATGAGTCCTTATGTGTCGGTTTTTCCCGGGATGCGTCGCCTCAACATTCCAGACGTGATGATGTTTCACTTGGTAGCAAACTCCTGGAGCATTTTAGTCGGCGTGGGGGCATACCTTGCCTTATATACCCGTCAGCCTGATTTTTATGAAATCTGATCGACTTATGTATACCGCATTGGATACACCACGACACAAGAATTCCCCCTTCCCGTTCGTACAAAAATCACGGGTTGCTTTCTCAGTTGCAGTTCAACCCACTCGCATGTCTCAATCACAATTCCGTACGAACGGGGGTGGGAATTGCAAGGTTACGATGCATCCCCTCTTCCATTTTTATGTGTTTTCTTTTTAACTCTAGACAGCAATCCAATGATATTGTACCGCTTAGGAATGTCTCCTTTTGACACACATTTTGCAATTGACATTTTCGCTTTATCTATAATAGTTTAAAATTCCGGGAGCTAATTTCGCGAATTCGACACTAAGGGCGCTGACGGCGAGCTGATAAAATTGGACCTCTGGTGTTTGCACCAATCCCGTTGAAAAACCCGTTTCTAGTCCAATGTGTTTATGGCATTGTTTTATCAGAATCAGAGGAAGAACATGTTTCTAAAATTTAACCAAACGTTTTTGATGTAAATCAATGACATGTTATGACGAGTTTTCAGTTACTTTCCAAAAATGAAAGAAAGGGCATAAAAAATTAAAAATATGCTAATTGCAGGAATAAATTACGAGTGGTAGAGCCTGAGGGCTCTACCACTCGTAATTTGGGGCGCCTCATTTACGAACATCAGTATAATCTCAGGACTCATTCTGGTGCTACATCATTGTCGAGACTCTGTTTAAACGGTTCTTACTTACCATGTTGGAAGGACACCATTATTCTGGATTCTCCCACGAACCGTCGATCAACACTTTTCTGTGAAAGTATTCACATATTCGTCAATGGTGAAAGATGCTGTAATGATGAACCACCCGTGTTTATCCCCTTTCCTTGGAGAACACTTTTGGGCCAGGTTACGCCCACCAACTATGCTTGTACCCACTGAACTTGACTTGGACTTTGCCGATTATTGCACATGCGCATTAACTGCTATGTGTCTTGTAAAGTATATAGGCTCTCTGCTGTGCTCTCTGCTGCACTGTTTCTGAGGATGACGCCGTTGTGGCGTTGAAAGTTCTTAAATATATTTATTTTAATTGTACATAGTTTTTTATCATTAAAGTTTATCGTGCGCATTTGTTTTCGATTCAATAACATTAAAGATCGTTGTATAGCGTATCAAAATTTGTTTTTTCTCCTTTTATTAGCTAGCAACATCTGTCGGTTCCAGACGTACGCGCACCTTGATAGTCAGTACGTACGAGAACAAAAAGTAACACAAAAAGGCAAATAGTCTCTTGTTCGCATGACATATGAGGAGCTTGGGGTCAGGGATATTCAGGATTTGAAAGTGAAAAGTGAAAAGAAATATTAATTCAGTCAAATGTATTTGAATATTTGCTCTCAACAGGCACTGTGAAATTGAAAACTACTGAAATTTATAATTTATCGGATTGAAATCGTTATCTATTTATTGACATTCGTCTGGCGAGAATTTAAAACAATGAAACAAGCAGAAATGTGGGTTTTAATTTTTGTTGGAGATAAAAAATGCGTCCGATCTCACAACGAAATATTTTTTTTTACAATATTGGGTAACTTGTTCTTCAAATATCTTCCGGATATTTATTCCCGGAAAACTACAATCATGGAAATAGGCAAATTTTTATGTCGCTATCTCCAGTTACTTCAAATGGAGAAAATTGCTATTTTGACTTAGCCATGAGAAAAGATATCCAAAGCAAAACAGGCAGAAAACTTACACTTCTTATGACAACCAATTGGGTTTTGCGAAGGTTAAACACCACAGAGTCATTATTCCCTCACCAATAAGGACCTCGATAGCAAACTTCAGTTGGGAGTCGAAATTGCATTGGGATTTTGGATGTTATGGAGCACTACGTTAATATCCCAGGAAATAAGATTGTTTTGTAATTGATATATACATTCATAAAAGAAAAAAACAAATTTAAGAACACACTCCTAGTATTAAGCTTTTCTAAACCGATTCACATTTTGTGTTGATCATAACTGAAATACAATATCCAAAAAAATTTGAGAGCACAGCTCCTCAGACACCACGTGCATTATGACTCAATTGGAAAAACTGCAAGCAAATATAAATCAAGGAAAACAAATAATATACGCGGGCTCTCATTTTTATCGCTTCTTGATCGTGAAGATTCGGGTAAACACAAAAGGGCCTCTAATGCTGGGTAATTACTTGCTTAGTTAGGGAGCTACTCTTTACTATTTCGGAGTGAATGTCCGGATTTGTTTTATCCTCCAGAATAAGTGTCTGGGTTGTGACCTCAAGAATACAAATCCTTTAAGCGCAGGGGGATCGTTCTCTGAGATACACTGGACGCTCACTGCTCGCAGATAACGAAGAACGACACGTAGTCTTACACTGCATTGTCTTCGAACTGAACAGCCTCAGGAATAATCCCTAACGAAAGGTTTGCTCTGGTCATTTTATCGTCTAAAAATTCGTGTTCATCGCCAGAGTACCCGAGCTAAAGTACCCGAACAACCGAGGTGACCCGAATGGAGCTAAAGTACCCGAACAGCTGAGGTGACTGCTGATGAATTTTGAGAAAATAATTCGCAGTAAAACCGGAAATGTTCATCAATAGAAGAAGATATTTTGTTTGCCACTTTGACTCACGCTGATATCTATTTATGTTTTGTTATTTTAATGTTGCTGTAAACAGTAAAATTTCTTGAGCTATAACAACTTCCATGCAGTAGGTATAGGACAACTAGGATTAAACCGCAATTAACATACTTTAGTTAAACAGTTAGTGGTTGCTTAAACGGAGTCAAACTGGCTTTATGCCTGGGCTTAGCACAAAGTAACCAGTCAGCAAAAAGGAAGGAAATCAAACTCGTAAGAGAACAAGAATATGACCTACAGTGACCAGAGCTGCATTTTATTAAAATTAATCCGGACTTAGCCGCCCCGGTGGCGCAGTGGTCTAAGGCGCTGGCCTCTGATCATTCGTCCGTAAGGGGTACGGGTTCGAATCCCGGTCAGGCATGGATGTCGTGTTTGTCTTACGGCACTGGCTCTCTCCCTTCCCTGGAACCAGTGACCCTAAATTAGGGACGGGCGTCTGCTTATAGCCCATTGAGTTGCTCACGGTGGTCGTTAAACCTCCAATCAAAAAAAAAAATAATCCGGACTTACACAAATACTTTTTTATTGGGAGTTTAACGACTACCGTGAGCAACAAGGTGGGCTATAATCAGTTGCCCGTTCCTAATTAAGGCCACTGGTTCCAGGGAAGGGAGAGAGCCAGCGCCGTAAAACAAAGCTAACATCCATTCCGAATCCGGATCCGAATCCGGATCCGAACCCGGACCCATCTCCTACGAATGATCAGTAGCCATTGCTTAGACAACTACGCCACTGGGGTGGCACCAAATGTTCTCGGTAAATCCTTCAAAAAATGCCTTGGTGTTTTGTGTTAATTGTGAAATAGAACCCATACCGTAAGCCTTAGGTCTTCTCTGTACTGTGAGGTTCTCTACTCCGGTATTACGCCGGCTACAAGACATTCAGCTGGTGGAACGATTAACTCCTGGTCACAAAGTTTCAATCCGACATCTCCTAGCATTACACAGCTTTGACGCTACACATCTGACTGTGCCACAAGGTAAATGGCACCCGGTGTTGAACGACGTTTCTAAATCGCACATTTAGAAGCAGAGATATAAAGAAAAATATTGGCGTCCTCTAGCGGCAAAATTGTGCATTATTTTGGTAAGAAAATACGCGCACATAGTTTGCACATTTAGTCGTATCTGATTGAAGAAAGAAGTTTTCAATAGTTAATCTCACAGATATTGCTGTAAACGGAGATGTGAACTTACACCCTCTCGTGGCCGACTTGTGCGTTAAGAAAATTTTGAAGTTAAATGAGAAACATTTCGCAGCGAACGTGCTCTCCTACAAAAAAAATAATTTTTGAAATCGGACACTTAGGAGCAGAGATATCGAAAAAAATGAGATATGCATGCATGCCACCTGGCGGAAAAGCTATGCATTATGTTAAGAAGAAAGTATTATCCAAAAAGTTTTTCGATATAAGAGGTATCGGTCCACGAAATAATTTTTTCAATCGCGTTTTTTTTTCAGGAGCTTAGATTTAGCTGCAAATACATCAGAAGCAGAAATAGACACTTGCGTCCCCTAGTGGTCAAACCCTTCTTTGCCAAATATAAAAAATTATATGCAAAACATTTCCCATTAGGAGCTGTATGCGATACAGGATTTTTTTTTCAAAACGGAGTTTTAGAAGCAGATATATCGGGGAAAATGCAATTTACCTGTACACCCCCTGTCTATCAATTACTTGAAAATTTTGAAATAACATGAAAAACATTTCGCATCGTAAACTATCCAACAGAAAATATTTCAATTCGGGCTATTAGAAGCAGTGATATTAACAAAAAAATATATATATACATCCACGCCCCCCCCCCCGACGGAAACACCGCACATTATTTCAAGAAGAAAAAATTCCGAAAGCATGTTTCGGCGTGAGTGCCATCAGCCCACGAAAGAATTTTTTCAATCCATATTGTAGAAGCTCAGATTTTTCTGCAAAAACAACAGAAGCAGAAATTAACACTCACGTCCCCTGGTGGCCAAACCATTCTTTAATAAAAATTAGAAATTATGTGCAAAAGTTTTCCCATTAAAAGCTGTATCCGCTGTAGAAAGAATTTTTCAAATCGGAGTTTTAGAAGTACAGATATCGGGGGAAACGCAGTTTATTTTGCGCCCCCAAGCGCGAATCTATGTGTAACTTGAAAAAGTGACTAGCCGCCCCCCCGGTGGCGCAGTGGTCTAAGGCGTTGGCTTCTGATCATTCGTCCGTAAGGGGTCCGGGTTCGAATCCCGGTCAGGCATGGATGTTGTGTTTGTCTTACGGCACTGGCTCTCTACCTTCCCTGGAACCAGTGACCCTAAGTTAGGGACGGGCAACTGCTTATAGCCCATTTGAGTTGCTCACGGTGGTCGTTAAACCTCCAATCAAAAAAAAAAAAAAAGTGACTATACCTAAAATACTTTTCGACATAGATGGAATCGAAAAGTAAGAATTTTTTTTCAATCAGATGCTTAGAAGCAAATATATGGAATAAAATGTGTTTTGAATTCGATGCCATCTGCATTTACGCCCTGTAGCGGCGAAATTACACATCGTAGGAAAATGAAATGAAGTATCATCATTCTCACATTTCAAGCTTCCCATTGCGGAAAAAAGTTTTTAAATCGGACAAATAGTTGCAGAGACATGGTATCCACAGACGGACGGACGGACAAACCGATAGCACAAGCACGATTTTTTTTACCAAAGACGTGCTAAAAAAATCGAATTTCGTGGTTCTGCTTCAATGTTCTATTACGAAACAACCTTTCAGTCATACGCGAATGCTCCGTTCTTCGAGAAAATGCAATATTCAAAACATATTTCAGCTTGCACAGATTCGAGTTTTCCATTGTTAGAGAAGTAGATACCGTTTATTCTAACACTAATTCAAATGATTAGCACGAATAAATGAAGTTGTTATAAAGGAAACGGCAAGAGTAAACGAATCCCGTCCCTCGATGGCCCACGTTATTGTTCACATCACTGTCACGTACTTTTGGTCATCTGTACTCTATATTCAATTTGTCGGAGGTTCGGGCATGATGCAGATTTTCCAGCATTATCACTCTTCTTGCAGGGAAAGAAATATTCCAGGTGTGTTCCCCAAATGTAGATATGTGGCTGCCCCCTCTAACTTTGTTCGCAAATATCTTCACTCTCAATCATCTCACTTGGACGATATTTAAGATTTAGGGTTTCCATGTGCTAAACAAAATGCGCGTAAAATAACACCTCGATATACACTATATTGACAAAAGTCACCAGACACCCCTCCAAAAGCAAATGAACTGATCCTCTGCGTCGTTAAGATGAAGGGTATAGCTGCAAACGGTATAAAAACAAGCCTGCAGGTGACCGCGATCATATCACACTGTGAGGTCAAGTGAAATTGTCGCGGCGGAAGAGAACTGACTTTGAGAAAGGAAAGATTGTTGCATGTCATATTAGTGGGTTGTCCATAAGAGAAACCTATAGGCGTTTAAACATACCCAAGTCAGCGGTTTTGGATGTACCGAATAAGTGGAAGACACATGGCGTACTTGAAACAGAAATACGTACCGGCAGACCGAAGAAAATTAGAGATAGAGGACGTCGAAGCCTCAGGAGAGTCGTTACAGTTAATCGACGGAATACAGCCCAAGACCTCAGTGTAGAGGTGAGTAAAATTGCTGGAACCTCGGTATTTACATGTACGATTCGAAGAGAACTTCATTCCATAGGTTACCGTGGCCGTTCGGCTGCTCATAAGTCTTTCATCTCCACTCGGAATGCTACTCGTCGCTTATATAGAATGGTGTAAAGAATATTTATCGTGGACTGTAGATCAATGTAAACGAGTCCGATGGACTGATGAATCCAAATGCACAATCCATCAGTCTGATGGCCATGTGTAGGTATGGCGGTAGTCGGGGGAACGCTATTTTCCACAGTGTACTGTTCCTGGCAGTGGGCTCGCGTGGGAGTTTTTTTCGTTGTATGGTCCCGGCCGATGGGTTATCGTGGACACACCTGTTAACCAGGACGTCTACCTCGATATTCTGGACAATTATGCCCTACACCTCTGTGGCAATACTATGGAACTGAGCCCTGTTGGTACCAGCAGGATAATGCACCGAGTCGTAAAGCAAGCACTGTTACGTCGTGGTTTGATGATAATTCCGTATCGTGTGTGGATAGGCCAGCACAGAGCCCTGATCTTAATCCCATAGAGCACCTATGGGATGAATTAGAGCGCCGCATAAAAAGTTTGGAACCAAGGCCTACTACTAAGCAACAGTTAGCGGCATCAATGTACTGAATGGAAGCGTTTACCTATTGCTGTGTTCCAAAACCTTGTCGGAAAAATGCCTTGAAGGGTCAGTGCATGCATTAAGGCGAATGGTTGCTTCAGATTCGTTTTAATGTAACAAAACAGACGAGACGAGCAACATGGAATCGTCTCAAAGAAAATCAAAAAGAACAGGAATGATACAAACTTATAAAAGCGATGATATGTACATTGAATGAGTAATGACAAATTTACAACGTGATGCAAACAGACCAATTCTTGAGGAAGAACAAAATGATCACAGGCGGGGCACCGCAGTGCGAAAGAATATCAAAACGTTAATGCAGAGTCTTAACTCACCGTGAGATGTATTGGACTTAGTGTAACAGCGAACCAGTGGGCTCGCGTCACTGGCAACCACGTATACTAGAAGGAGCTTTCGCGGCAAGCGGAGATGGCAGACTGATATTCCTGGTTTACCACCGTGCACAGAGTAACGGAAAGCATGGTGAAAAGTGAAGTCCCAAGTGCGCCATCTATGAAAAAGTGTCGAGGAGTGGCAGTTCGTCTCTTGTAGAAAGAGTAAGTCGGCCCTAGTGGGAGAGACATCTTCCAGAACGAGAGCGTTAGCGAGGGGGTTAGCACACACCCCTACAATTCAGAGTGGCGTCCTTGAATGGGTAAGTCCGACATCGGATGAAGGACAGCTATGGCAGCTTTCTGGAATGTGTCGAGGCAATTGATGATACCACAACACCACAAGACGTAGTCGGGTTGCTTGGCATTATGCCGGAGGAATTTGAGGATGGAGGTTGCTTGGTCAAAGACCTCGGAAACAACCGCTTCAAACTGCTGTAAAAAGATGAGAGAAGCCTTCCGATTTGTTTTATGAGTGAGAAACTCGTAAAGATCTTCAAAGGAGACAGGTTCTGAAGGAAGAGATGCATTGGTAAGCAGAGTCGAGAAATCTTTAAACGTCGGCAGAGGACCCTTGGACTTTGAAGAGGAAGAGCTAGAACGTGGCAGGGGAGACTTGGTGCCTGCTAGATGGGTCGAACGATGCTTTCGGCCAGTCGGAGAAGGTGATTTCTTTTTTTTCCTCCGGGCCTCGGTACTGGTAGTAGGGCGACGTTTGCCGTAGATCGATGGCACACGAGATGTGGAATCAGAGGAAAGGTCCACCTCATCGCCGGGAGCAAAAGTGCCGACGGTGAATGAAGCTTGAGGATCAGCCGTGATGTTCTCTGATGGAAAGAGAACACGGGAAGGCAAGTAGGAGTCAAGCGGAGAAAAATCCGACAGAGTGGAGAAATCACCATCGGAAGACGCGTGATGATCGAAGGCTTTAATCAGATTTTCGGCAGAACTTGCTCCAGGAAATGCAGACGCAGGAGGAGGCATGGCAGCAGAAACGAAGGAAGAGTTAGAATGCTACCTTGGAGCTGCAGGAGTCAGTGGCTCTGCATGGGGTCATTGAGCCTGCTGATGGCCGTAAGCTTTGCAGCGTGACCAATGAGCAGAGGTGAGGAGCTCAATCCGGCGGCGCCCGTTACCGCAACAAACATCGAGGAACCGTGGAAACTTTATGAGGTGCTCTTCCGACGGAAAGATGATGCAAGCAGTTCTACGGAAGCCACAGATATGTTTATCATCGGGGTCAGAGGGGAAGGGGACACAGTCTTCAGTCGGCAGACCGCTCTGCCGCATCGACTAAGTGCAGCCCACAGCATATCATCAGAGATCTCCGGGGGGACCGGATGTAGAGAGACAAGAACAGGACGCTAGGCGATGTATTCGGCTAAGAGATGACGATCGCGAATTGATTGGCCCCTAGACAAGACAGGTTCGGCGTATTGTTTCTTCGAAAAATAAACAATCACAGTTCGTGGCTTTCGGGTGAGGTGGGTGATGGCACCAGAAGGAAGCATCTTCTTGAGAGCGGAGCTGTACTGTTTCAAAGGAGTGTTGGGCAGTTCATCAAAACAAACCCCCAACTCGAGGGTCGAATGAAGACGTTGACCAGCAGGAGAGTTCTCGGGAATGTCTAATAAGATGGTGTCACCGTTGAGAGTAACGCAAGAATCCATAGGGGGCAGACGAGACGAGGAAAAAGCCGGTGGAATACCAGAGTCAGCCGCAGAATACGTACGTGCAGAAGCGCCTCCTCTAGAAGGCATTTACGTAGCATAAGACAATGTACTGAAAGCAGAGGCAGTAGAAACTGTAGAGGGTAGATTATCGACTTCAACATAGACGTCCATGAATTCATCATCGTCAGCAGAGACCAGGGACGTCACATCCACGTTTTCAATGGTAGAGTCGGAGACCTGAACAGGAGAAGACGTGCAAATGACAGGAGGAAAATTAAGAGGCTCTCCCCTAGCAAGCGAATATGATTGATCGGCTGCATCTGTCGTTGAAGAGGCGATGCGAGGAGCTGCAGCGATGCGGGCGGGAACAGCGCTCTCATCGGCAGATTCCATAATCAATGGCAAGTGTTAACGAAGAAAAGGACCAGCTCGGTGTGGAAATTAAAACACTGATAATGAGAAAAAATAAGCACTCACCAACTCGTGAGGGATCTTAAACGAAAGCACAGATCTTTAACTGTGGCACACACACACAGAAGAACAATGATGGGACACACAAAACACGTACGTGAACCACTCAAACACGGAGTTCGTGAAGACACGTGTAGGCCAGAAGTGGACCGACGCCGTACTAATGTATGTCAATAAAGGATATGTTGTGTTTCTCTTCTAGGTGTCTGGTGATTTTTGTCAATATAGTGTATATATTTTATAATATGGAAAAATTCGGGGATATAGAGCTAATCAGTATGTTAGTTAACTTAATTACCATTTTTTCTTTGCATCACGTGATAGTTTATACTTCAAGTGTTTCCCAACGGTTACTTACTTGTCGACATGAGGAAAACGGTTCCAAAGTTAAGTTGTTGTTTTTTTAGGTCTGTACAATACACTGCCCTTTTAGTGCATTTATAATATCATTTTTATCGTCTCTGTTATTTCGTAAGTAACCCAATAAATATTATTTAATATGTTGATCGAAAGTAATAAATTACCATTTCGGCACATATTTCCATAGACTCTGTGCTATAATATCCGCGTGTAACGCTAATTTAATGATAGCTGCCCTACTTTTATGAAAGCTTCCCCAGAGATAAACAGAGCATGCCGGGAATGCAAACGACAAGTTTGTTCGTGATTAATTGCTTCCAGACTGGAGATTGAATGATCATAAATTGCACGCAGAATGAAATTCCTCATGACACCTCTTACGTCATTTTAACGAAAGACTTGAGAATTAGTCGCGTCTTAATTAAGATTTCGGACACAAGTGCAAGATTTCCTCAATGGTGATTAGAATGAAAATGCAGTAGTAAAGTTTATAAAATTGGGTGACATAATGCGGACTTATAGTTACGAAACAGAGTCTGAAACTATCCATATATAGTGGAAGTCCTCTTATTCACTTCAAATGCAAGAGTGCATACGAAGTACGTAGGAAATGAAAGTGATACTGTTTTCGATTACGACAGTATTGTGTATGATGTAGGTGGTTGAACACATCTGCATTGAGTGGACAGAAATCATGAGATGCCTACCTATTAATGAGTAGACTAACCTTTTGCCCGGATGAGGGCGGTCACATGGAATGATATTGAGTCCACTAGGTCACGAAAGCATTCCACAGGTGCTTGCTACACTGCTGTCTATACTTCCGATGCATTACTAGCTGGAGGACCCAAAGCTTCAACAGACCTTTCCGCAGCATCCCAAATATGTTTTACAGGATTCATGTCCGATGAACAGGGTGGTCATTACAGAATGGGAACACCTGCGTCACCGCAGCTCTGTGGGAAAGCTCATCGTCCTGTTGAAAGAGTCCGTTGTCCTGTGGGTGCATAATAATTATAAAGGGATACAGATGACCTACAAGAATGGGAATGTAGCGAGGATCGCGTTGAAGAAGGGATTCTCATTTTTCCTGTCTTCCCGTGTGGAAAGAACATCACATCATTGCGAGAAACTTAACAGTCGGGTAATCCTGGAAGTTCGGGCGCCAATGTAACGTAAAGGTTTGTCCGCTCCGAGCATCAAAACCGGTACCCCGCACTTCACAGAAAGTCGGTCTCCCAACTGAGCTACGCAGACATGAGCTCTCACTGCTATCTGCCTTTATCTCAAGCGTGGCCTGTGGGGCAGGGACGTCACAATTGGTACTGAAGAGCAACGGTGATGCACTGGTCAGGAAGGGAAGGAAAATTGTGCAGTCGAGCGATGGCTGATTCACCATAACAAACAAACAGCACAATCAGCGTATCTTGAACCGTAATTTCATATAAACGCTCTATTTCGCAAGTGGAGCATCAGTTACATTCCGCTATTTTAGCAAGTCTTTTGTAAAACAAGATCGTGCTTATGTTATCGGTTTGTCCGTCCGTCTGTAGACACGATATCTCTGCAACTATTAGACCGATTTGAAAAAATATTTTTGCATTGTGAAGCTTGAAATATGCGAATGATGATCCTTTATTTCGGTTCTTTTTTACGATGTACAATTTCGCCGCTAGAGGGCTTAATGCAGATGATGTCGAAATTAAAAATACGTTTTATTCCACATATTTGCTTCTAAACATCCGATTGAAAAAAATATTTTACCATTCGATTCCATTTATGTTGAAGATTATTTTAGGTATAGTTAATTTTTCAAATTTCGTATAGATTTTTCGCTAGGGGGCGTTAAAGTAAATTCCGTTTTCCCCGATGTTTCTTCTTATAACACTCCGATTTGAAAAATGTTTTCTTTAACGGATGCAGCTCCTGATGGAAAATATTTTACATATAATTTTTAATTTTTGGTAAAGAATAATTTGGCCACCAGGGGGCGTAAGTGTTAATTTTTGATGTAGTTGCCATAAAATCTGAGCTTCTAAAATCTGGATTGAAAAAATTATTTCGTGGACCGATACCACTTACGTCAATAAACATTTTCGGAATACTTTCTTCTTAAAATATTGCATGGTTTCTCCGCCAGAGGGCATAGATGTATATGTTATCAAAGTCTCTACTTCTAGGAGTCCGATTTGAAAAATTCCTTCTTTGTTGGATAGTGTTGTTCTCAGTGTGACACATTTTTCATATAATTTCAAAATTTTCAAGTAATTTATAGACTTTCCGCAAGGTAAAGGTAAATTAAGTTTCCCCCTATATCTCTGCTTCTAAATCTCCGATTTGAAAAATTCTTTCTGCAGCTCCCGATGGAAAATCCTTTGCACATAATTTCGATTTTTTGTAAAAATGGTTTATCCACCAGGGGGCGTAAGTCTCAAATTTCGATTCTGTTGCATTTGCAGCAAAATCTGAGCTCCTAAAATCTCGATTGAAAAAAATTTGGTTTGTGGCCCAAAACTACTGCTCACGTCGATAAACCTTTTAGGAACATTTTCTTCTTAAAATAATGCATGGTTTCCACGCCAGGGGCGTAGATGTTTATCTTAATTTTTTTCAATATCTCTACTTCTAGGAGTCCGATTTGAAAAATTCCTTCTTTGTCGGATAGTGTTTCCGATGCGAAATACTTTTCATATGAATTCAATATTTTCAAGTAAATCATTGACTTTCCGCTAGTAGCGCAAAGGTAAATTGCGTTTTCTGCGTTATTTCTGCTTCTAAAGCTCCGATTTGAAAAACTCTTCCTGTATTGCATACAACACCTGATGGAAAATATTTTTCACATAATTTCTAATGTTTGGTAAAGAATGGTTTGGCCACCAGGGGGCATAAGTGTTAATTTCTGCTTCGCATGTATTTGCAGCAAAATTTGAGCTCCTTGAAACTTAACTGAAAATATTTTTTCGTGGACCTCTGCTCAAATCGAAAAACCTTTTGAGAATACGTTCTTAAAGTAATGCATGTTTTCCCCGCCAGGGAGCGTAGATTCATATCTTATTTTGTGTCGATATCTCTGTTTCTAAGAGTCCGATTTGAAAAATTCTTTCTGTGTGTGAGATCGTTTCCGGTGCGAAATGTTTCTCATATAAAGTCAAATTTTTCTTAACGCACAAGTCTGCAACCAGAGGGCGTAAACTCACGATTCCTTTTACAGCAATACCTGAGGGATTAAAAACCCGATTGAAAAACTTCCTTCTTCCGTCAGATACTATTGTTTTCCCATACGGTTCCATTGACTTTGAATAGCTTTGATAAATTTAATTTTCGTCAAAACGGATTCAAAAGACGTGCTTATTACACCCGAAAATTCGGTGTCATTTTTCTTGTTTTCTCTTCTCAGGAGTACACAGAGATCTTGAAAAACAATTTTTAATGATGTGACAAAACTGAAATACGTTGCTATTCAAGTTCTGCTCACAATTCCAATAATTGTGTCGTACAATTATTATAAGCACTGTGAGGTGCGGTGGAAGAAATGTGAAAATGCTGAAAAAGCATAAAGTTTGTTAACCTTTGCTAACCTATAATATACGATACATCATAGAATCATTTTTGAAAATTTTTTCGGTGCTAGTTCTTGTAGTAAGCCTTCATTTTCAAAATTAGGTTATTATTTTTACACTGGTATGGTGTTCATCAGTAAACCCTTAGAAATGTAGCTAGTGATTTAATAAGTTTCAGGTTTTCGATTTATTTAAAAATAGTGTTGTTCAAACACACGTACTTGCATGTACTACTGCAGTTGTGAGTGAATACAAGAAAGTGTACACGCCGAGCAACCCTGGCTGTCTTACTTCATCCCAAAGCATTTAAATTTCAGGATATAGTAAGACTTTTTACGGACATCATTTGTTTAGTAAATTCGAGAATTAAATGTAGCATTGTACATTTATCAGCACGTTTACCTGGAATGGAAGAACACCATTTCTAAACATTAGTGGCGAAAAACGCAGTATCATTAGATAGTCGGGAAGTACGCGAACACTTTCGTCAATACAGATTATGTTTGGTTGTTGCGTAGTAGGTACCTCGGCCTCAGTTTGTGCATACCAATCGGCTAGTAAAAGTTGCAATAACGATGGAACAGCTGAAGTATCAAGGGAAGAACAGCGTTGTTTATTTAAATTTTAAAGATTTTTTTGTCTTACAGCAGTATTTATTTCGAGGGTGTAACAACAAGTCTTCTGATGACAGCTGAAGAACAAAATACGTTTAGGAGAACGGCGATGATTGCATGAAAGGTTATAAAAAATGCAGGACCCAATTATTTTTGTTTACAAAGCTAGCGACTACACTCTGAGAAGGATAAATAATAACCAACACTTGGGAGTTACGTTTGATTCTAACTTGAACTTTAAACGTTGTATCCAAAGGAATGTACGTTCCGCCTGTAGAAGTCTTGGATTCATTATGAAAGTGTTGTTTTTTTTTTCAATTCTCAAACTCTTACTTCGCATTTTTGACTCTACCGTCAGACCTTGATTAGAGTACGCTGTTATCATTTTGAGTCCTAGTTTCATAACACAAATACACTCACGAACAATGAAATTTGCGCATCAGGAAGGAAAAAACGGGTTGAACTGAAATTTTATGGACGTGATGATACAGATGAATAATACACATGATGGCAAAAGCAGAGCTGCAGGACAATTACAGATGGATATGTGACACGCCATTGACTTTGCCATCATTTCTAAGGGTTTACTGTTGAACACCATACCGTATTGAAGCATGTATCACCGCACTGTCGGCGATACATGCTTCAATACGGTCCGGCATGGAGGCGAACAGACGCCTGATGTCCTCCTGTGGCAGACTGGCCCACACGTGTTGTACGGTATAATCCAAATCCTGGAAAGTGCGGCATCGCGGTAGCCTGCGTTTCAACTGGTCCCACACATGCTCGATAGGGCACATGGCCCGGGTAGCGGGCAGGTGGGAAGTGTCTGGGCATGACGTAGGCAGTCCTGTGCAACCAGAGCCGCGTGCGGGCGGGCATTATCTGCTGATATAGGGCAACTAGAATTCCGGCCAGGAATGGGAACACATGGAGTCGTAGTAACTCATCCACATACTGCTGGCCCGTCAATGATCCACGTACCACTGCTTGAGCAGATCGGCTATCGTAGGCAATGGCTCCATAATGCCTGCAGTGGGGAAGGTGAGGCGCTGATAGCGGGGGGACTGTGCCGTTGATCCGGGGACCTAGAACCCCGGACGCGATAATCATCTGTCCCCAAAGCGAAACGGTACTCATCGCATAACACCACACGTCGCCAGTCTGTGGCGTTTCACGTCGCTCTGGCCTGGCACCACTGCACACGGAACCGGCGATGTTCCGGTGCTAATGGCAGCACACGTAAGTGGCGCTGGCATCGCAGATTCACTTCCGTGAGGCGTCGGGAAATGGTTCGTGGGCACACAGGAGCTGCTGCATCTGCCTGTATAGTGGAACCGGGTCCCCGTGGGATCCGTTCGTTCGTGGCGCACGAAACGTCGATCCTATCTACCGGTGGTCCTTCTGGTCCGTCCGGAGCTGCTCCGTCGTGTGGTACTGCCATCACGTGTCCACTGCTCCCAACACAGTCGAACGGCATTTTCAGAACGATCCACGTGGCTGGTTAAACGGCCCGCCGACCGCTCTGTAATTTTCAGCCGATGATCCGGCCTTTATCAAATTTCGTACGTTGCGTACATCGACGTCTCTGGCGTCTACCCGGCACTTTTGTTACTCTGTACTCTTGCTGACGTCGGCCAGTTCTTTTCGCTTTCACGGGGCATCAACTACACGCCGGTTTATTAGGTTGTCGGTTCGTGCTTGCAGCGCCACCACAGGGTGTGCGGTCATGCTCACTCGCACCAAACGTGGATCATTTGCATACCAGTATGCACTCTAGCTATTTGCAAAGTTTCTCGGTTGCAGCATGTTTTCTTCTAGGTCCGTGAGTGTAAATGAAATTGAAGAAGTACAAAAATATTTCTACGACACCTTTTTCACATATCCATATGATTATCGATATATCGACTGTTGACCTGTCATTTTTAACGATGACCTCTCTACGTTCGAGAAGGAAGTTTCTTTTTTTTTCCTTTTTTTTTTATTGGAGGTTTAACAGGACGAATAAGGTAGATATCTCGTTAAACGCCCGGAAAGAAACTGACCGACAAAGTCAGAACTACGAATAAGGGAAGTTTCGTTAAACGCCCGGAAACAAACTCATCAACAAGGTCAGAACTACGAATAAAGAAAGGCTCTTTAAAAGCCGGGAAAGAAACTGACCGACACCGTCAGAACAACGAAAAAGGGGCACGTTTAACGCAGGAAAAGAAACTGACCGACAGGTCAGAACTACGAATAAGGAAGGACTCATTAAACGCGTTGAAGAACTGCGAATAAGGAAGGGCTTGTTAAAGAAACTGGCCGACAAGGTCAGAACTGCGAATAAAGAAGGGATCGTTAAACGCCCGAAAAGAAACTGACCGACAAAGTTAGAACTGCGAATAAGGAAGGGCTTGTTAAAGAAACTGACCGACAAGGTCAGAACTATGAATAAGGAAGGGATCGTTAAACTCCTGGAAAGAAACTGACCGACAAGGTCAGAACTATGAATAAGGAAGGGCTCGTTAAACGCCTGAAAAGAAACTGACCGACCAGGTCACAGCTGCGAAGTTTGAGTAAAGATACGGGAAAACCTAAAACGGGTTTTTCAGAAATAAACGGAATTACCGAGTACGGAAATTCTGCCGAAATACTGGTTAGAAAAAACGGAAATTTCGTTAAAAGACGGATATCTACCGGAATCTTTGCTGTACGTTATTTGCAGAAATTTTCCATGAATTCATACCACTTATTTTTCACATTGTGTTCGACATAAATTGGCAAATACAGTATATTGGCAAAAGTCACCAGACACTACTTCAAAAGTAAATGAACGAATCCGCTGCGTTGTTAAAACGCGCAGTACAGCTGCAAACGGTATAAAAACAAACCTGCAGCTGAACGCGATCATATAGCACTGTGAAGTTGAGTGAAAATGTCGCGGGTGAAGAGAACTGACTTTGAGAAAGGAAAGAATGTTGGGTGTCATATCAGTGGGTTGTCCATAAGAGAAACCGATAGGCGTTTAAACATACCCAAGTCAACAGTTTTGGATGTACTGAATAAGTGGAAGAAACATGGCGTGCCTGAATCAGCAAAATGTACCGGCAGACCAAAGAAAATCAGTGATAGAGGATGTCGAAGCCTTAAGATAGTCGTTACAGCTAATCGACGGAATACTGCACAAGATCTCAGTGTACAGGTGACTACAAACGCTGGAACCTCAGTATGTACACGTACCATTCGCAGAGAACTTCATTCCAAGGGTCACCGTGGTCGTGCATCTGCTCATAAGCCTTTCATCTCCACTGGGAATTCTACTCGTCGTTCAGCATGGTGTAAAGAACATTTATCGTGGACCGTAGATCAATGGAAACCGCTCCTATGGACTTATGAGTCCAGATACGCGATCCATCAGTCTCATGGCCGTGTGTGGGTATGGCGGCAGCCAGAGGAACGCTATTTACCACAGTGTACTGTTCCTACGGTCAAGTTTGGAGCTGGCAGTGTACTCTCATGGGGGTGTTTTTCGTGGTATGGTCCTGACCCATTGATTATCGTGAACAGATATGCTAAACAGCACGTCTACTTTGATATTCTGGACAACTATGCCCTACCATCTCTGTGGCAATACTATGGAACCGATCCTGGTTGCTACCAGCAGAACAATGCACCGAGCCCTAAAGTAAAGACTATTACGTCGTATTTTGATGATAATCCCTGTATCATGTGCGGACTGGCCGGCACAGAGCCCTGATCTTAATCCCGCAGAGCACCTATGGGATGAATTAGAGCGCCGCATAAGAAGTTTGGAACCACATCCTACTACTAAGCAACAGTTAGCGGCAGCATTATGTACTGAATGGTAGCGCATACCCATCGCTGTGTTCCAAAACCTTGTCGAAAGGATGTCTTGAAGGGTCAGTGCATGCATTAGGGCCAAAGGTTGACCAACACCGTACTAATGTATGTCAATAAACGCTATGTTGTGTCTCTCTTCTATGTATCCGGTGTCTTTTGTCAATATAGTGTATATGAAAAGTGTAATATTCCTCACCACAAACGCTAACAGTAGCAAACAGGGTTTTTTCAAATTGGACTTTTAGAAGTGGAGATATCATCATTACAGGTATTTACATTTACGTCTCCTATCTTGAAAGTTAAACATTATCTTGCAAAAAAATAAGACCTATAAATCTTTGCAACGGTGAGTGACGACTGAGTGAAAAATATTTTTTTCAGTTGCAAGCATGTTAAAAACAGAAATATGCACATACGTTCTCAGTGGGAAAGCGTTTTGTCACAAAATATTCATCGTCGTGAGTCCATTTAACGTAAAAGTAATTGTTGAAATAGGACTTTATTGAAACAGAGGTTTCGGAAAAAAATGCCCTACTAATTTACTCTCTTAATGATCATATGATCATATGTAGAGGATTTTAGGAATTGAGTGTCTGACCCCAGGTCTTAAACAACCCTTAGAAATAGGAAGCTAGGAGATTTGGGCTAGAGCGCCCGACAGGAAAGTAACACGGAAGCGAAGTAGAAAGAGGGAGGAAGACGCCCTTATTTATTACCGGGGACCAGTACCCGGGGTCCGACGGCTTAACGTGCCCATCCGAAGCACGGCGGGTATTTAGTGGATGGAGGTTCGTATCTGCCTGGGATCGAACCTGAGGCCCTTCCCGTGGCAGTCACGAACGTTGCCCACTCGGCCACCCACGGCCGAAAGTCCTGCAAGAAAATGACGGATGTCCTACAAGAAAATGACAAATTACTCCCCTAATGATGACACCCTGCATTATTTAAAATAGAAGCTGTATATATAAAATAGTCTTCGTGTAAGAGATATCGGAAGCCAAAAAGAATTTTCTGAATGTTTTTTTTAAGCAACTGTACACAGTTGCTTAAAAAATGTAGTAAAATATATATATGTTATATATAGTATATATATATAGATATATAGATAGTAAAATATATTTGAACTTAAGATCATGTGAATGTATGCCCTCTAGCGAAGCGGTCATTATGTATCGGGAAAAGAGCAAAGCTTATGGACCGTCATTTTCATACTTCAGGCTTTCAACAGCAAAAAGAGTTTTTCAAATCAGACTAATAGGCAGGTCCTAACAAAAGTTCTGCACGCTGTCCACTTTTGAGGAAAGTGTGAAGTAACGGAGAAAACTTAAATTATTGCCGTTCAATGTACGCCCGTCCGCTGCTAATGACAGCTTGCCAGCGATAAGGTATGTCCTGGATGCTCCACAGTACGCCATCTTTGTTCAGCTGTCGTATAATTTGCGCCACGTTCAATGATAGTTTGTCCAGCGATTCGTAGCGAATGCCACGGAGCCGATTTTTTAACTTTGGGAAAAGAACAAATTCGGGTGGACTGAAATCAGGGTTGTGTGGTGGATGGGATCATGTTTCCCAGCCATATTACGACAAACGTCCCCGTACCGTCGCTGCACTCTGACACAATTCGTTGTCATGCAGCAAGATCGCTCCACTTCCAACAAGCTGAAGCGATTTTGACGAATTTTCGGTCTCAACTTTGTCTTCAGAAAGTCACGATAATACCGTGCGTTGACAGTTTGCCATACCAGCCAAAGATCTGAGATCACAACGCCCTGGGCATCGTATGCAAAAATCATCATTTGCTTCCCTTCGGATGGTTCTCAACGACACTTTGAAGGGCGTGGGGTAACTTTGATGCCTCCATTCCACTTATTGTAACTTCAGTTCCGACTCAAAATCACGGGTTCAAGTCTCATCAATGGCGATAATTCTGTTCAGGAAGGTGTCGAACTCCTTTTTAGAACCTGTGGAGGTGATCCTGCGCGATGCTCACTCTGGTTGGATTTCTGCTCAGGAGTGAGTTGATGGGGCACCCAGGGCGCGGCGATTTTTCTTTTTCCCAGTGAGTCGGTCAAAATCCGGTGAATGGACATGGTGGACAAATTTCCTGATGAGCAACCTCCTCGACTGTCAAGCGCCGATTCTCTTCGAAAAGCGTTGCAACAATGGTGACAGATGTTTTGAAGATAACAATCCTGTTTTTTGGAGTAAATATGACAAGGATGGTAAGTCAGATAACACCCTAAAACTTGAAAATTTTGTCGTGCTGGAACGGGAATCGAAACCGCGTCTCCCAGATAGCGCCCGGGCATGCTAACCACTACACCACCCAGAACGACCGAGTCTCAAGTTTTCGATTAATTTGAATATAACATATATTCAATATCTGGGAGACACGGAATCGATTCCCGCTCTAGTACGACGACATTTTCAAGTTTCCAGATGTTATCTGACTTATCATCCTTCTCATATTTACACCAAAAAACGGATTGTCATCTTCAAAATTTGTATTATATAGTGTAATCCCGTATTCCAATCATGACAAAGGATCTTTTTGTCGCCGTTTGAGCTCGGTCTGAGCGGTGATCATCTTCGATACAGCTTCGACCCTCCAGAAAGCGCGATGCCCAGCGATAAATTGTGCTTCGATCAAGAGTTCCTTCCCCACAAACTTCTTGCAAGGCAGCGTGGATCTGTGTCGGAAAATTTTCCCCGCAGAGTTTCAATTTTCACGTACGAGCGCTGGTCTAACGCTGTGACTTGACCTGAGGAGCTGCACGTTCCCTATTTCCAAGCAGTCCCAAGTCCACACAGCAAATGGTAGCGCGTCGTTCTGACACCACTGAGTTGCTCAGAGTCTGACTTTGATAGGACGCAATCATTTTCCCGACTGGGTCATCCACTTCCGTTTTAGATTAACGTGTATAGAACTTTTGTTATGACTATCGTAGTTGCAAAGATATGGTGTCCACAGAAGCGGACGGACGGACGGGCATAATGATAAGCACCTATGTTATCCCCCAAAAGACGTGCTAATAGGAGAACTTTCTGCTTCTTTTGCATTTATTTTGAGCCTACCGCAATTTTCCGTTAGGGAAATTCCCGTAAAACGGTTTATTTGGTATGCCCATGAAAATTTCGCTAAAATATGAATAATTAGTTCACGTTAAAAAACAAATCGTGTTCTTCAATTTAAGCGCTTGCAAAGATTAAGAATGCCTTTACTCAGAAAGTTTAACTTAATAAATTTGGCGATTTCTGGAAAGGTGTGTTTCTCTCGTGCTTCAAATCCATCATCGTATCTAGTTGTAGCATTTAGTATTGAAAATCAGCACTTGGAAGTATCTTCAGCATACAAAAAAAAGTCATAGAAAGTGAAAAGGCGTGGAACAGTTCCCAGCAAAGCAACAGAAATTTTCAAAAAAAAAAAAAAAAAATTAACAAACTAGTTTCGATTCAGGAACTGTCGAGGATTCATTCAGGTGGTGATAATATTTAAAGGATTTCTGCCAGCAAGTGACTAAGCTTGTTCTTTCGATATATTCCAGTTTGTTTATTCGTTCAACCATGTTTTCACGGTCTGTTTGAACCGGGTTGCTCCGATCGTATTTCCTCACCGCAATATAAGAGCCATATTTACTGGTGGGGTTTCTTTTTCTCTATCTTTTTCCTGCTGGTACTTCTCCGGTAAAGTAAACAATCGTGTGAGATGGAGTAGCTGGGCAAGATTCACTGGTCCAGATATTTTCTCTGCCTTGTTTGTGCAGAGAATTCGCTAAACCCCGCAAACACAGGAAAGGAAGAATTCGGAGCGTGAGGTGGTCGATGAAGGGAAAAAAATAAATAAAACATAGCTGATCACGGAAAACCTGGGGTAAAATATATCTTTTCCACTTTTCTTGTGACCATAAGCCGAGGAAGTATGCAGCAGGATAATTTACATGACAATTCAGAATAACGAAATGTCCTGCAATGCTCCTCTGGACAGTTCTTTACTTTTCCGAAACCACGTACTTGAAACTAGTTAATACCCAACTGGTCATCCGGCTAGCTTTTCTCAAAAGATTTTGCCAGTTGAGCAGTAATTTCAGGTAGTCCTAAAACAACATCAGTAATATATCATGTGGATGGTTAAATATCCTGTGATGGTTATATTCAAATTAATCAGAAACTTGAGACTTGGTCGTTCTGGGTGGTGTTGTAGTTAGCATACCCGGGTGCTCTGGGAGACGCGGACTCGATTTCCGCTCCAGGACAACGACATTTTCAAGTTTTCGGATATTATCTGACTTACCATCCTTGAAATATTTACACCAAAAAACTGATTGTCATCTTCAAAGTCAGCAATATAGCCGTCTTAGCACGATTAAAATTACATCCAGTGAATTAAAATAACTATGATAAAAGCATTAGATTTTTCTGAATCTTTCACGGCCCATCCTCAGATGCGTACACAATGAACTGGATCATCGTGAGTGAAGTATTGCCTTTGGAACTTTGTGTTCATAAAGCAAAACCATGAACTCATTATTACGTGGTGTAATTTTAGCACACATTGCAAAGCACATAGTGACATTCTTGTGTTATCACTTGTCAGTTATCCGTATGTTTTCCTGTGAACACGATATTTTCCCACATAAGTCGGATCGGATAATTTGTTTTGCGTCAGTTAGTTCCAAACCCTCAAGTAGAGGAAAGGCTCTCTAATTTGGTTTATTTGGTTTACTTTTCGTAAGGTTCACTTGTTCCAACCAACCGTTTTTGAGCCCAGTTTCTTTAAACTGCAGATGGACAGCCTAATCTGCTGACGAAACAAGAAACTCCACGAGCAGCGGATATTACAGACCTTCCTGGAGCCATCGCAGTCAAGCAGTGACCAGGAGAGCGTCATTCTCACCCAGCTGAGTGACCAGGAGAGCGTCATTCTCACCCAGCTGAGTGACCAGGAGAGCGTCATTCTCACCCAGCTGAGTGACCAGGAGAGCGTCATTCTTACCCAGCTGAGTGACCAGGAGAGCGTCATTCTCACCCAGATGAGTGACCAGGAGAGCGTCATTCTCACCCAGCTGAGTGACCAGGAGAGCGTCATTCTCACCCAGCAGTTGCTCTCCTAAATTCGAGCGTGAGGAACAACTAGGACTCACTTAACTCCTATGAGGAATAATTTTTGTGTATTTTCTACTTTTCCATTATTCAAAATTCTGGCGTTAGGAGACGTCAGCTCATGTTTCTATGTGAAGAGCTTCATTCGATTTTAGAAGAATCCAAGTTTTTTATGGGATACTCTTCATTATCAAAACGGTACCAAACTCATTTTCTTCTTTATGAAACGCACAGCTTTTTGGCAACCCCGCGTATAGTCATTCACGTCATATTCTATATCTCCTCTTCTAATTGTTCACTTTGACAATCCCTTTTGCCTCTGATATCTTCTGCTATGAGAAACATTTTTTGCACATTTTTTTTATTTTCGTTTATTTTCGTTTCAGCTGCTAGTGAGAGTAAGTAGCTATTTCTATTTGTGAATATTTTATGGATTGTAGAAATGTGGCAAATTTTTTTGAAACCCCTTCCATTCACTATGAATATTTTAACTAACACGGCGCATTTAAATTTACGCGAGTTTTTACCTAGGTGATGTAAACGTATGCCTTTTCTTCCTGAATTTTTAGGTTCTTAAAAATCCGCTTTTAAGTATTTGTTTCAATACGGAAATGATTTAAAAGAAGTGCTCATTACAACCGAATATTCGGTATCACCTTTCTTGTTTATTTAAATGTTTCTGGCTGATAATTCAGTTTGTCTCATCTCTTGAGAAAATTAATTTGACTAGTATAACGAGTGGAAGCCCGAAAGCGTACTCTGAAACGTAGATGTCTCTAGGTAAATGCAGTGGTAATTAGCACGTAGCTCTAATGTTTTCATTTCATGATGCTCGGATTTCTTACGATATAGCTGAAAAAATGGAAATGATGTCACATAACTGAGGTCTAACATTTTGATAAATACGTCATCAAATAAAGAATGTCAAAGGACATTTTCCCTTAATTTCTATCCACGAAATAGGGCTCTGAGATTTCTTGGGTGTAGTTCATTTCCCCAACGACCACCTTACCGAAAAGATCACTTTATCGGAAGTTCATTTAACTGAACAATTCATTTCAAAAAACAGTTACTGTACTTTTAAGTTCATTCCATTGAAGTGCCAGTTTGTCAAAAACAATTGTATTTTATTAAAAATGCATTGCAGTGCAGCGAAAATTTATATATATATATATATATATATATTTTTGCTGCAATTTCTGTTTAAAATAGATTATCTGAACTATAACTTCAAGCAAGGAGGCTACTTACGTTTAGTAGCTACAAAACTAGTTATTTAAGCTACTTGCGCTAAATTTATTATGAATGTTTGGTGCGACTGTATTCTCAAGATAATTAATAAGACCGACACTTGTAAATAAACACATTGACCAAAATAATACGAATCTTTATTTACGAATAATAAAATAATAAAATAATACGAATCTTTTGTATCGAGTAGGGTCACCTTCGCTGCAAATTACAGCAAGTGTGCGACGTGGATTGAATTTTACTTGGTGTTTGAGCTAGTTTTGAACATTCCTACAGCAAAGTATTCCTGCAACTCTGTCCATGTTGACGTAAGAGAATATAAACGTGGAAATGTGTGGAAAATGACGGACACATTTTTAATAGGATTGAGAGCGGGAGGAGGTTCTGGCGGCCAAGGGAGATGGCGAAAGTTCTCCTCGTGCTCATCAAACTATTTTCGCACAACTCTGGCACGATGTGCTATGTACTGTCATTAACAAAGTACCATGGCATGAAGTAAAAGAAAAGTGTAACATTTTAGGGTGCATGAGGTCTACCACAACACTCGTGGATCAGGAAAATATCAAGCCTAGCCAACATCTTGATCCCAGTGAATACATTGAAGTGGCAATGGGCTGGAAATATTGCTAGAGGAATTGAGATCATTATTTGATAGCCGTAATACTAGAATGGATGCTAAGAGACACTGCTTGGAATTCGAAAGCATGTCGGACTGAAGTGGAAAATGATTGCTCAAGACAGAGTGATGTGTGTTTTGGGAGATCTTCATCCAGCACTTGATTGATAATGGTTGGTGATGATACAGAGTGAATGACGTAGCGGAACATGTAGGAGAAGTAGGACCTTTGTAGTAGACGTTCTGACTCGAAGGAGAACATCTAGCTTTGAACGATGCCCAGACTGAGATAAAAACATCTAGATCTGCAACAGTGTGTCAGGAACAGAGGATTAATTTCTGTTGGAGACAACGTCAGAACTCATCAGAGCCCACGGTGTGTCGTACATTTTACCATGTGCATTATAACAAAAGAAGATGGTCCATGACCGATTGCTGACTGATTCGAAAAAGATGTCCGCTAGGCGAATATCCCTAGTGTGCTCAAGGATAGCAGACCCAAAATGATTGGCAAAGGGTCATGTGGTCTGCAGAACTGCATTTCCAGCTACATCATGCCAATGGGAAAATAGGAATTGAGAAACAATAGCATAAGAGTATGGATCTAACTTTCATGGTAATAACACTTCAAACTGGTGGATACAGTGAAATGGTGTCAGCCATATTCTCATGACGGATGATTTGATTCTTGTAGAACCAGTTCTGAATGCCACGGCGTATTTAAATACTACAAAGTTTCATCGAATTGTGGTGATAGATTCTTCCAACAAGAAAATTTACCACGGTATAATACTTAAACTGTCTCGGAGTTGTCTCTGGAACACGACGGAAACTTTTCCCCTGTTTATCGTCTATCTCATTCAGACCCAGCATTTGTGGGATGAAATCAAACGCGATTATGCATCTAGATCTATCACTATCCAATCAGTGTGAACTGCAACACGTAATTCTGCATTGCACTAATAAACCAGTATTTTATTCGAACGTTGCCAAACCTTAGTCGAATCTATGCTGCTGTTCTTATGACTAAACAGGGTCAAACACCGTATTGGGTAGATGGTTCTAACAAATGGGAAGCACGTGCATATTTATGCTGTGCGCGGAATAGTATTACAATAAAGTTCTAATAAATATCAGTATCACAGTTTATTATCTAACTAAATAATAAGATAACATTAATGTTATCTAATTTGAAACCTCATGCGTAGGTGGTTCACATAGTTTCTTGATATTCATAAATGAAATTTCCAAACCACTAACTTTTTGTGGCATTGTGAAGCTTATACCTTTGTTAGACATTACCAGATGGCGTAACAATATGAGTCACCCGTCTTTATTCTAGGCTGCGCCAAAGAAGTGAAGGCCACACACACATTCTAACATTCGCTATGGAGCTTGACAGATATGCTTGGCGGGCAATGATTTTCTACGACTTCAAAAGGTTTAACAGTAGTAGAATACTTTCAGATCTTGTTCCTAACTTTCTCTGACGTGGCCCCTTTGCATACCATCGTATTTAATTAGTGCGGTGAGTTAAATGTGGAAAGAATACCTTTCAAGATGACCCTCGAAGTGGAAGACCGAGCAAGTCGACTACTGATTTCAAGTTTTAAATATTTAAAGCTCTGGTGAAAGATGATCCACGAATCACGCATCAAGAGATTTCCAACATTCTAAATACTAGTGCCGGAAGAGTGCATTCTATTTTTCGTGAAAATCTCTGACTGAGGAAGCGATGTGCTCGATGGATACCTTATCAGTGGACAGAGGAACAAAAGAAGATCCGAGTAAAATGATGCCATTTAATGAAAAACAAATTCAATGATGGCAAAGGAAGGAACATCTGGGATGTCAAGTGGTGATTAATCATGGATTTACAAGTTTGAACCGAAGATAAAGTGGCAATCCATTACGAGGACATTCCGAGATAAATACACCCCACCACAGTTCGTCGAGCAAGAAGTGTGGGCAAGAGCATGGTTGCCTCTTTTTTTGCCTGTGCTCTTATCATGTTGCCTCTGTTGTCCTGCAGGACCATAAAACTCTCACTGCTAACTGGTACGTTGATGTTTGTCCCCGAAAGTGTTGGAGAAGTGGCGGAAGAAGCGGCCAAAGAAAGGCACTTGAGGGACGATGGTCCATCACGACAACACATAAGCCCACACTGCTGTGAAAACAATCTGGAAAGTCTTCGAATCCAGGTGCTACCCCATCCAGCAAATTCTACTGAACTGGCCCCATGTGTCTTCTTTCTGTTCCAGAAGGTGTAACACTTCATGCATGGGACCAGGTTTTCAAGTCCTGACGAAGCGATGAAGACAATTACTGAGAAACTTAGCAGTCTCGATAAAGAAGAGCGGCATGTTACATTTCAGAACTGGTTTACGAGGATGGACAAGTGTTGTAACGTACCAGAAGATGTGACGTACCTGCCAGAAGGACGCACACGACATAAAGGCAGATAGGAATCAGAATAAAACGTCAGCGTAGCTCAATTGGTAGAGCAACTTATTCCGGAATGAGGGGACCCGGGTTCGAATCCCGGCGTAGACCAAAAATGACGGAGAAATTTATTTCGTTATAGTGTATACAAACTCATGAAGCTTGCTTTGAAAAATTATATAAGAAGAACTGACAATTTTGATTGACTAGAATTTTTCTATCCAGAAACTTTTCGAACCTCCCTCGTGCAAAAAAGAAAACTTTGTACGCTGTAGAATTCGAAGGTATCTTTCTTGTTTCTTCCTTTCTAAAAGGCATTGCTCTTTCTTCAGTCTTTACCATACGACGATTGTGCAAATCAACTGAACATAATTTACAAAAAAATGCAATATAATACGAGTGCATTATAAAGATTAGAAAATGGGTGATTCGTACAACATTACAGGTTACGTGATTTTTAAAATAACATGCTTATTAAGTAATTGGATTCTGTACAGCTGATGTATTTTTCTCATGTCGACTAAGAAGACATTTATCGATCTGAAGAAAAATCAGCGGTGAGTGTAACACGAAAAATAGGAAATGTTTGCAGCAGTTTCGTTACAAAGAAAGAAACTCCATCTGTAATTACATCTCTGTGTTACTTCGTTTTGGAGATTTCTCACCCTCTTGCTCTGTCACGTAGACACTTACTCGTTAGATAAAGCGCATTACGGAGAAAATAAATTACTCTTTTACTTTGATTAATTCACAGCAAAATCAGTTGTAAATTTAAGTAATCCATAAATAAGGTCACTTTAGAGATTATTTACATTTAAAAGCCTGTTAGATATACACAACCTATGCAAATAATACGTTATCACGCGTTGTGAAAGTGAAAGAATTTTGATGTTTTCACAAAGCATGAGCCACAGTTTTAGAATAAAGTTTTGACAACATAACGCAATTCTTCGAAAGGCGCTTGAGCCTGTTTGGAAGCAACCAGATAAAATATCATTTAAAATTGACCATCCAGCAATGGCCATAACGTTCGCACTTCCTTCAAAAAACAAATGAGTCGCATTTTAAGTAGGCTACTGTTTTTCTGTCACTCTTTCTTCTTATCTTTCTCACTCTACCACTTTCTTCTCCACCCCTGTCTATCATTCTCTCACATAAATAGTTTTTATGGGAAGTATTTTTGCAAGAAATTAAATAAACTGCTATTTTAAATAGTTTGCGGTAAATACTGTATTAGATACACAAAGACAATTACGTTGACACATCGAAACTACATTCACGCGTGACACTGACCGGTAATACTCAGACTAACATCTGCACATCTGATCACACGAGTGTCAACAAATAAATTTTTTAACTGCTCATCATAAACGACCAAATGTATTACAATTTTCTACACAATGTTGCGATTCTTCTACTTAGAGGTGTGAATATACTGGTACTTTAAAACTCTGTTAGATACACACAACTCATTCTCAATGCAAACTTTAATTAATCTTTCAGTATTTTAATTGCGGCCCTGTTGGCGCAGTGATCTAAGCGCTGGCTTCTGTTCATTCGTCCGAGATGGGTCCGGGTTTGAATCCCGGTAAGGCATGGATGTTGTGTTTGTCTTACGGCGCTGGTTCTCTCCCTTCAATGGAACCAGTTACCATAAATTAGGAACGGGCGACTTCTTTTAGCCCACTGAGTTGCTTACGGTGGTCGTTAAACCTCCAATAAAAAAAATATATTTTAATTTACACAGGAATCATTAATTTACCAAGAGCATTGTCAGAAATCAAATTCCGAAATCGAGAATCTGCTAGAACAACTTCATGTAATCACTAAAACGGTCTCAAACAGCTTTCAGATCATTTCACAGATCATCCTTCCTATAAAATGGTTCAGAAGGAAGTCGGGTTCAAGTCGGGCCAGTACTTTAATCGTCACTTATAAGATTCAGGCCTTAACACCAGTTTTTCCCATAACTATTTTTCTTTGTTGAAGTTCAATTTTAGGAATTTAGAAATATGTCTTAAAACCCAGGGGTGATCACTGATGCACGCCTTGGATTAGTCAAGAACTGCTGAGAGAAATTAACTACCGCCCCTGTGGCGCAGTGGTCTAACCGATGGCTTCTGAGCATTCGCGCGTGATGGGTTCGTGTTCGAATCCCGGTGAGGCATGGATGGTGTGTTTGTCTTACGGCCCTGGCTCTCTTCCTTTCCTAGAACCAGTGGCTCTAATTAGAGACAGGGGAGCCTATTGAGTGGCTCACGGTGGTCATTAAACCATCAATCGAAACAAAAATTAACAATCTTTCTGAAAACTGAGAATGGTATCACATGAGAAAGGAACTGAATAACTTATTGCAAAAAGAGCACCAACAGAAATCTGTGCAGCAAGAAAAGTAAAAGTATAATATCAGTTACTTGGAGGATGTCACTACAAAAGAGGAAAGATTCCTTGAATTGACTCATTACATGATTTTACGACATGACGAAAGTTACACTGATTTGTTATCATGGTGGACGTTAGATTCAAGCCAATGTCCACTGCTAGCTAGGGACACTAAAGGTGTTGTCTCAATCCCTACCTTATACAAGCATCGAAATAAATCTTAGAACTGCCGGAAGGATACTCGAAAAGAGAAGAACTAATTTGAATCCCTAGACAGCATTTTGTTTCTTATGACAATTTACTAAGGTGAATTTTATGCTCAAATTAGATATTTCTGCACGATAATTCCCAAATCCATCTTCTCTTCATGTTATTCAAGACTATCATTTCCCATAAACTTGCGGAATTGACATGACAAAGGAAAGTATGTCAACTGTAGTTTTTCTGTGGTGCAGTGGGCCCTCATTATACGTGGACAATGGAGCCCAAAAATGCAATGACGTAGGGTGAGCTGAAATTTATCCGAGGCTAAATATTTTTAAAATTGTTCTCAACCTTCTTCCGTACGGTGAAATATAATTTCAGTGAATTGTGAGTATTCCAATAGCCACCTGCTGAAATCATACTTTACCACATATAATGAGGCAAATACTTTTTTGTGTATATGCAGTGCTGTATAACATCACAGCTATACTACACTGAAGAGCAATTGAATTAGAGACAGCTGGCGTTATGCTAATGTGGCGCTGTGGGCGGCCCTGTAAACGGAAACGACTGGACGTAGCAGCGATCCGACAATATAAGGAGTGATGCGACCGGAATCAGTAATAGTCGGGCGCAGTATGGGTAACACGAAGGATCTAAGCGCATTTGATTGTGGGCAGATTGTCGGGGCCCGACGAATGGAGCCCTCCATCTCGAAAGTCGTGCAGCCACCGGGATTTTCACGAGCCACTGTATCACGGGTGCACCGTGAGTACATCAAATCCCGTAAAGCCATCCCTGCAAGGGCCAACTGCTGTGGAGAACAGCGTGTGGATGAGCGGGGTCATCGTCGGCTACTTCGCATTGTAACAGCGGATAGACGGGCCACAGGGCAAGAGATAACTCGGCAATTTAACGCTGGTGCACAAAAACCTGCAAGCAGACACGCCATCCCGAATCATCTCCTCGCTATGGGGTACAGAAGCCATCGTCCCACGAAGGTACCGCTGCTGACTGCACATCACAGGGTGCAAAGATTAACATGGGTGCGAGAACATCACCACTGGACCCTAGACATGTGGAAAAATGTAACCTGGACTGATGAGTCGAGATTTAGGTTGGTACATGCTGATGGCAAGATACGAGTACGGCGCAAACAACATGAAGCGACGGATCTTTCTTGCCAGCAGGGTGCTCTTCATGCTGGTGGGGGTGGCATTCTCATCTGGGGACTATTTACGTGGACTGAAATGGGACCCCTGGTACGTGTGACATCGTCCCTAACAGGTCAACGTTACCGAAATATCCTAGACGACCATTTGTTCCCATTTGTGCGTCTTTAACATCCCACTGGGGACCTCATGCTGCAACAAGACAATGCACAGTACCATCGCTCCCGAATTGTATCCGAATGGTTAGATGAACACACCACCGACGTGACCTCGCTTCCTTGGCCAGCTAGGTCACCTGAACTCAATCCCATCGAGCACATCTGGGATGCCATCTAGAGATATGTTTGAGGCTCTGACCCCCTTCCATCAAATATTCGTGAACTCTGGGAGCTTGTTCAGGGGTCGTGGATCCCTATGGCTTCCCAACGCTTCCGGTGTCTTGTCGAGTCCATGCCGAGGCGAACCGCCGCCGTCATCAGGACGAAAGGTGGTGCTACACGTTACTAGACAGGTATCTCTAATTCAATTGTTCTTCAAGTGTATATACATCATGAGCACCCGGCCCTGGGATCAAACCACTCGTTATATCGTGCAAGTGTCTTGCTTATTTTGAATTTACTTTATTCTTAGAAGTGGTTTTCCCGTTGATTCTGCGATCTTAGCTACTAAATGCCTGATGAAGCTACCCGGAGGTAGCGAAAGCTAGCATCTCTTTGTTTCTAATCTTTTATACGCCTAATAAACAGACTTCATTTTGATAGTCATCACATTACTTCTTTTTCATCGTTCGTATATATATATATTGTATCATCATCATCATCATTGTCAACCATTATCAATCCACTGATGGACGAAGGTTTCCCCAAGTTTCCCCCACAACGGTCTGTCTTGTGCCAGTCTCCTCCATGTCACTCCTGCATACTTTTGAATTTCATCCACCCATCTTCCATGTGGTCTTCTTCTGGGTCTTTTCCTGTCCCTTGGAATCCAATCTAAAATTTCGGCTGTATATCGATGATCTCTCCTTCTGTAATCACTTCATGTAATCACTAAAACGGTCTCAAACAGCTTTCAGATCATTTCACAGATCATCCTTCCTATGAAATGGTTCAGAAGGAAGTCGGGTTCAAGTCGGGCCAGTACTTTAATCGTCACTTATAAGATTCAGGCCTTAACACCAGTTTTTCCCATAACTATTTTTCTTTGTTGAAGTTCAATTTTAGGAATTTAGAAATATGTCTTAAAACCCAGGGGTGATCACTGATGCACGCCTTGGATTAGTCAAGAACTGCTGAGAGAAATTAACTACCGCCCCTGTGGCGCAGTGGTCTAACCGATGGCTTCTGAGCATTCGCCCGTGATGGGTTCGTGTTCGAATCCCGGTGAGGCATGGATGGTGTGTTTGTCTTACGGCCCTGGCTCTCTTCCTTTCCTAGAACCAGTGGCTCTAATTAGAGACAGGGGAGCCTATTGAGTGGCTCACGGTGGTCATTAAACCATCAATCGAAACAAAAAATTAACAATCTTTCTGAAAACTGAGAATGGTATCACATGAGAAAGCAACTGAATAACTTATTGCAAAAAGGGCACCAACAGAAATTTGTGTAGCAAGAAAAGTAAAAATATAATATCAGTTACTTGGAGGATGTCACTACAAAAGAGGAAAGATTCCTTGAATTGACTCATTACATGATTTTACGACATGACGAAAGTTACACTGATTTGTTATCATGGTGGACGTTAGATTCAAGCCAATGTCCACTGCTAGCTAGGGACACTAAAGATGTTGTCTCAATCCCTACCTTATACAAGCATCGAAATAAATCTTAGAACTGCCGGGAGGATACTCGAAAAGAGAAGAACTAATTTGAATCCCTAGACAGCATTTTGTTTCTTATGACAATTTACTCAGGTGAATTTTATGCTCAAATTAGATATTTCTGCACGATAATTCCCAAATCCATCTTCTCTTCATGTTATTCAAGACTATCATTTCCCATAAACTTGCGGAATTCACATGACAAAGGAAAGTATGTCAACTGTAGTTTTTCTGTGGTGCAGTGGACCCTCATTATACGTGGACAATGGAGCCCAAAAATGCAATGACGTAGGGTGAGCTGAAATTTATCCGAGGCTAAATATTTTTAAAATTGCTCTCAACCTTCTTTCGTATGGTAAAATATAATTTCAGTGAATTGTGAGTATTCCAATAGCCACCTGCTGAAATCATACTTTACCACATACAATGAGGCAAATATTTTTGTGTATATGCAGTGCTATATAACATCACAGCTATACTACACTGAAGAGCAATTGAATTAGAGACAGTTGGCGTTATGCAAATGTGGCGCTGTGGGCGGCCCTGTAAACGGAAACGACTTGACGTAGCAGCGATCCGACAATATAAGGAGTGATGCGACCGGAATCAGAAAGAGTCGGACGCAGTATGGGTAACACGAAGGATCTAAGCCTATTTGATTGTGGGCAGATTGTCGGGGCCCGACGAATGGACCACTCCATCTCGGAAGTCGTGCAGCCACCGGGATTTTCACGAGCCACTGTATCACGGGTACACCGTGAGTACATCAAATCCCGTAAAACCATCCCTGCAAGGGCCAATCTGCTGTGGACAGCAGCGTGTGGATGAGCGGGGTCATCGTCGGCTAGCTCGCATTGTAACAGCGGATAGACAGGCCACAGTGCAAAAGATAACTCGGCAATTTAACGCTGGTGCACAAAAACCTGCAAGCAGACACGCCATCCCGAATCATCTCCTCGCTATGGGGTACAGGAGCTATCGTCCCACGAAGGTACCGCTGCTGACTGCACATCACAGGGTGCAAAGATTAGCATGGGCGCGAGAACATCGCCACTGGACCCTAGACATGTGGAAAAATGTAACCTGGACTGATGAGTCGAGATTTACGTTGGTACATGCTGATGGCAAGATACGAGTACGGCGCAAACCACATGAATCGACGGATCCTTCTTGCCAGCAGGGTGCTCTTCATGCTGGTGGGGGTGGCATTCTCATCTGGGGACTATTTACGTGGACTGAAATGGGACCCCTGGTACGTGTGACATCGTCCCTCACAGGTCAACGTTACCGAAATATCCTGGATGACCATTTGTTCCCGTTTGTGCGTCTTTTAACATCCCACTGGGGACCTCATGCTGCAACAAGACAATGCACAGTACCATCGCTCCCGAATTGTATCCGAATGGTTAGATGAACACACCACCGACGTGACCTCGCTTCCTTGGCCAGCTAGGTCACCTGAACTCAATCCCATCGAGCACATCTGGGAGGCCATCAAGAGATATGTTTGAGGCTCTGACCCCCTTCCATCAAATATTCGTGAACTCTGGGAGCTTGTTCAGGGGTCGTGGATCCCTATGGCTTCCCAACGCTTCCGGTGTCTTGTCGAGTCCATGCCGAGACGAACCGCCGCCGTCATCAGGACGAAAGGTGGTGCTACACGTTACCAGACAGGTATCTCTAATTCAATTGTTCTTCAGTGTATATACATCACGAGCAGCCGGCCCTGGGATCAAACCACTCGTTATATCGTGCAAGTGTCTTGCTTATTTTGAATTTACTTTATTCTTAGAAGTGGTTTTCCCGTTGATTCTGCGATCTTAGCTACTAAATGCCTGATGAAGCTACCCGGAGGTAGCGAAAGCTAGCATCTCTTTGTTTCTAATCATTTATACGCCTAATAAACAGACTTCATTTTGATAGTCATCACATTACTGCTTTTTCAACGTTCGTATATATATATATTGTATCATCATCATCATCATTGTCAACCATTATCAATCCACTGATGGACGAAGGTTTCCCCAAGTTTCCCCCACAACGGTCTGTCTTGTGCCAGTCTCCTCCATGTCACTCCTGCATACTTTTGAATTTCATCCACCCATCTTCCATGTGGTCTTCTTCTGGGTCTTTTCCTGTCCCTTGGAATCCAATCTAAAATTTCGGCTGTATATCGATGATCTCTCCTTCTGGCAGTATGTCCAGCCCATTGCCATTTCAGGGATTTAACTCTGATCATGATGTCTTCCACTCCTGTCATTTTTCGGATCCACGAGTTCCTCTTCTTATCTTCTCCTGTGTGCATGCTGGATTACACCCAGCATGCACCTCTCCATGCCTCTTTGAGTTGTCTGCAGCCTTTGTATGTCTCTTTTAGTTAAGGTCCACGTCTCTGCACCATACGTAAGCACTGGAAGGATGCATTGATCAAACACTTTTCTTTTAAGACATAATGGCATATTGCTCTTGAAAATTATGCTGTTTCTTCCAAACGCTCTCCAGGCAAGCTTTGTACGCCGATTAATTTCTTCATCAATGTGACCCTCACTTGATATCTGCTGTCCAAGATAAACGTACATGCCTGTTACCTCCAGCTTTTCTTAATCAATCAATAAATCTTCATTTCTGGTAAAAGCATTGAACATCGCTTTTGTCTTCTGAAAGTTCATTTTTAATCCTACTTCTTTACTCTTGTCAGCAAGTTCCTGGATCATACTCTGCAGCTCTGATGGGGGTAGTTGCAAAATTGACAACGTCATCAGCAAAACGAAGGTAGGTTAGATAATCTCCTTTAATCTTTATCCCCTGGTTTTCCCAGCTCAGCGACTGAAAGACACCCTCCAATGTAGCATTAAAGAGCTTCGGAGATATGGTGTCACCTTGTCTCACTCCCTTTCCAATTTCTATGTGTGTTGTATTTTCAAACAGCCGAATCTTTGCACTTGCATTTTCATAGATGTTATTAATATAATTAATGTATGCATCTTCAATACTGCAGGATTTCAGAGCCATTGTAACTGCTGATGGTTTCACCGAATCAAAGGCTTTTTCATAATCGATAAAAGCCATGCACAATGGAAGTTCATATTTCCTCGCTCTTTCAATTAGTTCTCTCAGTACGTGGATATGATCTATTGTGCTGTAGCCACTCCTGAATCTAGCTTGTTCTCTCGGTTGAGCCATGTCCAGTGTTACCTTCAAGCGGTGTAAAACAACTTTAGTAAAGATTTTATGAACCACTTATAGGAGGCTGATAGGTCTGTAGTTCCCGAGATCCTCAATGTCACCTTTTTTATGTAGCTGGATCATTGTAGCGGTGTTCCAATCCTCAGGGCCTCCCCGGTGGCGCAGTGGTCTAAGCGATGGCCTCTGATCATTCGTCAGAAAGGGTGGCCTCTGATCATTCGTCCGAAAGGGGTGGCCTCTGATCATTCGTCCGAATCCCGGTGAGGCATGGATATTGTGCTTGTCTTACGGCACTGGTTCTCTTCCTTCCCTTGGAACCAGTGACCCTAAATTAGGGACATGAGACTGCTTATTGCCCATTAAGTTGCTCCCGGTGGTCGTTAAACCTCCTCAGGAATCTTCCCTTCATTAAGGCATCGAGTAAAAATTTGGGCGAGTACTGTTTCGATTTCTCCACTTGCTTCTTGTATGATGTCTACAGTAATTCTATCTTCTTCTGGAGCTTTTTCCAGCTTCATGTTCTTGATTGCATGTGCAACTTCAGCTGGGAGGACTGGAGGAACTGTGGTACTGGTACCTTTCATGATGTCTGGAGTACATGTATCATCCATTTTATATAATTTGGAGTAGAAATCTTTCACTCTTGTCAAAATTTCGCCTCTATTTCTTGTTACAGAACCATCTTCTTTTCTCAGTGCCATAATCTGTTTTCTTCCCTTACTGAGATGTCCCTTTGCTATCTTTAGGCTTTGGTTGTTTTCAATTGCTTTCCTCACTAGTTCACAGTTGAATTTCTTACGTCTTCAGTGATACCTTTTCTTACTGTCTTGCATGGCTCTATATATTCCACTTTGGAAGTCACATAATCTTTAGTTGTCCTCATCTCTCTTCTTTTTGCATCAACATTTTGGTTTTTCCTGATAATTTGTTCACATGCAACTTGTTCTTAGATCCAGCTAATTTTGTTGCTGTTTCCATTAGTGCTTTGGTTACTTTTCTGTTAACTTCAGAAATATCCACTTCTTCCGATTATGCCTTCTAAAGCAGAGAATCTGTTCTTCAGTTCCAACTTGAAGGTATTATGGTGTTTTTTAAGGTTGGTTATGTTAAGACATTTTGTTTGTCTTATGGGCTTGCCACGTTCAAGTTTAGTGTTGAGGTGCATCTTACATCTCCCCAATCTATAGTCACTACCTATGTTGAACATGTTTAGCACACTGCAGTCTTCTATGACGAATTTTTTGTTACACATAATAAAATCAATTTCACTTGTCGTCCCATTTGGATGTCTCCATGTCCATTTCCTGTGTGGCTTTTTCTTGAAAAACGAGTTCAAGATGAAAAACCCTTCTGCCTCTGTAAACTCAACGAGAGTATTTCCACGCTGGTTTCTGTTGCCGTGACCGAATTTACCAACTGAAGTTTCATTCTGTTGCCGTTGCCCTATTTTTGCATTGAAATCTCCCATACTTATCTTCAAGTGCTGCTTACCTTTATTATTTAGATGACGAATTTCCTCATAAAATTCTTCAATTTTTCTTCAGGATGACTTGTGGTGGGTGCATAAGTTTGAATTATCTGAGCCTGGTGTCTTTTCGAGAGTTAGCCAGCGATAAGGTATGTCCTGGATGCTCCACAGTACGCCATCTTTGTTCAGCTGTCGTATAATTTGCGCCACGTCCAATGATAGTTTGCCCAGCGATTGTAGCGAATGCCACGGAGCCGATTTTTTAACTTTGGGAAAAGAACAAATTCGGGTGGACTGAAATCAGGGTTGTGTGGTGGATGGGATCATGTTTCCCAGCCATATTACGACAAAAAAGAGGAGTGTCACCTGCATTTCTTAAGCACTTGTAAGTCACTGGGTTTCATCCCAAAATTCCTCCGCTTCAGATCCACAGTGAATGATAATAGGTTCCTCAGAAAAAAGTCCATACTTCAAATACAAACGCTCAACCACCTTATAGGCACGAAAAGGATCAGTATCATGGCCCTAGAGTGCCGTGTATTCCGCCTCTACAGAAACTTGGAGAGGTGGTAACACACCTTGAGTTCGACGCGCTTTTTCACAGAGTGGATATGCTTTCAAGACGCTAATACCGCTCCCGAACTGCGAAGCACCAAGGCAAGCTGGCCCACCTCAGAGATGAACTAGGCCTTCCGTGGCACCCCCAGAGCTCCCCGTAGACAATGTCTCTTCCCGGACTTTATCACCCAAAGAGATGAAAATACTACAAAAACGCCCACAATTTGCATTTGATGAGCCAGTCAAACTTAAGGCCGTTATTCCCACCATTGTAGGCGTTCTTCAGAAGGTTTCGCTCCAAGAAAGGAACCAGATTAGACTCAGATGTGCTGACAGACCAACTCGTTCCATAAAGCAACACCGATTCGGTAATACCAAAATCTGTCACCAACTTCAAGAAAGACCACTCCTTCATCTTCACCCTCACAGACAAGTCCGGGCAATTGCAGTAATGGACGAGTCCGACAACCACCGGAAACTTGTGAAGTTCATCACCCAGTCTGATTCCATCCTGCAGACAGTAAACCCGTTTAACAGGTGGGTTGCCATGATTAAGTGAGCAGCAGGAATGAAAGGGCTACCTGACGTACTTAGAAGAGGGGCCAAGATCCCACCGGGACCAAAGGCACCTCACCTTTTTTGATCGCCTTGAACATCACAAGCCCGGCAACCCAGCCAGACCTATTTACAGCAGGAAACGCGCCCCTTCAGCAAATTTGGAGAAAACCTTCTCGTCTTTCTTACAGCCTTTCCTACCGCCAGCGAAAAGGGTCTTACTCGCTTCAGCGGACTTTATTTCCAGACTGAGGTCCACGTCCGTGTCACCAGGTAACATCATTTGAAGTTTTGACATCGAGTCTTTATACTCTTCAGTGCAGGTGCATGAAGCTACCACAAACCTGAAGCGCTCTGTAACTGAGTCGAACCTGTTACCTTCGGAAACTGTTAAGGCTATTTCAAAACTACTGGACGCAGTCACGAATTCAAATTTCTTCAGCTTCCGATCCAGGATTTGCAAACAAAACAAAGGGGTACCTATGGGGTCCTCGATGTCTGCCATCCTTGCTGAAGCAGTCCTCCGGCCTTTAGAAAATGACCTCTTTCAATTGTCTGCACGGGTACCTCAAATCTGGTTGAGATACGCTGACGATATCTTATTTGTTTGGCAGCATGGTGAAGCCAGCCTACGTGATTTTCTCGCATGAATGAACGTTGCTCACCCGGACATTAAATTCACAGCTGAATATGAATCCGCCGGTGCATTGCCTTTTCTGGATGTACATGTAAGAAGATTACCCTCTGAAGCACTTAGCACAGAGGTTTACTACAAACCCACCCACGTGGACAACCCCATACTTCCTGACTCAGCAGGCCCGGCCCCAAGCAAACACGCGCTTTTCAGGTACCGAGCGAAGCAAGCCTTAGAACTCTCATCTAACAAAGACACATGCGAGGAGGAGATCCGTAGCCTTAGAGACCTAGCGGAGGGATACGACATGCTCAGAATCGACCAAATACAGTAGTCAGAGAAGCAGCAACAACTGCACGCGCGCAGCCTCTGGCCAACCTTACTGCATAGACCGCACAATTTGTTGGTTCGATTCCTTACATATCTAGGCTAACATACTTCTGACAAAATACTCTCCGAAGACTGGGTTACCAGCGCGCATCACCTTCTAAACTATCTGACGCCGGGGTCTATGCTTTTCCTTTGGATTACCCTGACGCATCCGTTACGTTCTACATCGGGATGACAAAGAGGTCGATACAGATTCTGATTTCTGAGCACCGAAGGGACGTTAAAGCTGGAAAACTTACAACCGCCCTAGCCCGTGATTTTGCAACTGAGGGGGAAGTACCGAGATGGAGAGACGTTAAGAAACTAGCACCTTACGATAGCGCAGGAGCTCCGCGAAACCATTGAGATCATCACGCGACGGAATGTGTGCAACAAGGACGTAACGACGAGCCTTCCTTTGATATGACACCGTCTTCTTGATGTTCCACGGGAACTCCCGGCCCTGGGATGAAACCACTTGTTACATCGTGCAAGTGTCTTGCTTATTTTGAATTTACTTTATTCTTAGAAGTGGTTTTTCCGTTGATTCTGCGATCTTAGCTAAATAAATGCCTGATGAAGCTACCCGGAGGTAGCGGAAGCTAGCATCTCTTTGTTTCTCATCATTTATACGCCTAATAAGCGGAGTTCATTTTTATCGTCTTCTCATTACTTTGGAGTACAGAAACCCGCTTTTTCATCGTTCGAATACATATATAAAACAAAGTATGTTTGCTTTCGTTTCCACTTAACCAGGATATTTTGCCACCAACTGTTGCTGTGTTCAGTTTCTTATGCTTTTGCACCAAACAAGTATTTAGTCAATGTGGACCCAAGTTTTTGAAGTTTTCTTTTCTTCATCCCTTGATGAACTAAAAGGATCTTCCAATAAGAAGTCCACTTTGTTCATTATATACTTACACGTGCGAACTTCACAGCTTATTTACACAAACGAAAAGCAGCCGCTCAGTGGCTAACGACGCAAAAGCGACAAGCCCCCAAAGACAGTTTTACGAATGCACTGTTCAGCGCGTATCTGCTCATGTATTACAGTTCTCCAAAGCTTCGCTGACGCGAAGAGTTGACATGAGTCACCTGTCCCTCCAACGCGACATTCAGTGCGCTCTAGTCAACGGATATAAAAGGCTGTAATGTGTTACCCAGTTATTCAACTACTCTAGTGGCTCAGATTGCATTCAGAAAATCTGGAAACTGGTAACTAACACGAATTTTCTTTCGGAACTTTTCCAATTAAAACAAAAACAATTTTCTTTTTTCTCCTTTTCATGTGGGGCTTATCTCTGGATGCCCATTATAACCCAAGGCGACTGCTAAAATGACTACATGAGAGCTAATATAACTAAGGTTTAACTTAGACCATGATACAGGAAATGGCAACCTTAATAATGGCTTTATTAGATTTTGAAATGGACGACTTTTTTTGGCGTAACTAATGTTCCTTTTCTTACATTTATAATGTTCATTTTAACATCTAATCCCTGGCTAGTACGTTTTATTATAAGCGGAGGAGCCGCCCTGCCAATTATTTAAAGACCTGTAGATATGGGTTTTAAAAGAATGTTTAAGACCTTCATACAAATAAGAAATATAGCACTATAGATCAAATCGAGGTCTCAACATTTATATTCATTTGCCACAGAAGAAAAAGGAGCTCTGTCATTCTAGTGATCAGTGATTCATTCCGTCATTCTAGTGATCATGCATTATTTCATTCCTTTCTTTCATTCATTGATTCTTTTTATTCTTTTCATTCATTCTGTCATTTTAGTGATCAGTGATTCATTCTGTCATTTTAGTGATCAGTGATTCATTCTGTCATTTTAGTGATCAGTGATTCATTCTGTCATTCTAGTGATCATGCATTCTTTCCTCCTCTCACATGGTATTCATGGAGTCATATCAAGGAAAAAATCAAAAACAACTGTTGCTGTGTTCAGCAAAATATTAATAATAAAAATAATAATAATAATTTAGTTAAAATAAATATTATCAACTCGCCAGTGAAATGCTTCTGTGGTCACATACCACATTCGTCGAAATCGTAATTAAAAAACTAGAGTACAAAAAAATCGGGCATTTGCGTTTGCTGTCACATGTTGTGATCGTAGCATTTACGAACATTTTAGCCATCCATGATGACTAGGAAGTGTAAAAGTACCAAAAGTTTTGACGCAGGTGAAATGACGCGCAATAAAATGAAGTTTGTTATTTGTTTTATGTGATTAATATTCTCCCTCTACTCCTCTTCCAACTATTACAAAGTGTCAAGTTCTTCTAGTTCGCAACGTAATAATTAATACATTTTTCCTTACGTTTCTTTTTAAGTTAGATAAAAAATTGTAGCGAGCCATCCTGCTAATTGCGCGGATTAGAAGGCAAAATGGGGAATTGCGATTGTTAACTGTTTAGATTTCATCTGGAGGAAATGGTGCATCTGGATAAGCTCTAACACAAAGAACTCGTGAACTTTGGGGTTACCCTGCTAGAGGAAGTTTAAAGCTTTTCCCCATTACAAAGGGAATCATTGGGACGCACGATGACTTCCAGCTTAAACTCCGTAAAAGCAAAGCAAACCTGATTAAGATCCATCAACAGAGCATAAGCAGAAATGAACAAGTGCAGAGTTTAGCTTAGAGCTTTTAGTCAGAAAGTTGCTTATTTTGAAGTAGATAAGACTTATGTCCCATGATCCTGGAATTCTGTATGTGAAATCCAAAGACCTGCGGCCGGCTCCACCCTGAATTTTTGAAAGAAAAGAAACTAGGGACGGACAACTCCGAGAGGATGGAACCTTCCCCCTCCCCTTCCCCCCGTTCTCCCCTTCTGAGTCTTTCTACCATCACCTTGTCTTCGTTTTGTTGTCCGATTGCGGGGAGCAAGTTATCGCAAGTCAGCAGGTTTTCGGAAGCTTGTGAGCATGTGTTTGTGCTTGCTTCAGTTTCACCGCAAAAGGATATTCATCTTTGTTACGGATAAGTACTCTGTTTTAATTTTGATGCAGGCCCTTGTAAGAAGAGTTCTTGTCTGCCGATGCTCTAATTAACCTGGTGCTCAGATATTCTGCGCATTAAAGCAAATAATTAGAAAGACCCCGCGCTGTCCATGATACAGCAATAGTTAAGAATGACTTATCCGCATGTGTAAATAGTAAGTTATCCATGAAACAGTTTTTGTTGTGTATTGCACACCTGAGTTTTAAATCTAGTGTTCAGCGTACTCTGCTTGCTTCTCAGGTACCTACGGGTTCAGTAATCACACTTATGCCATGGAAATTGTCATTCGGTTGTTAGGGGCCAAGAGAGCTCACGCAAGCTGCAATTGAGTATTCATTAGTAAGATTCATTCCACAGGGACATTGAGAGCGGGAGGCCCGCTGCAATATTATTTAGAATTCAATTAACTGATTATATATGTTTTGGGTTTACTTGTAGAGTAGGCTCTGCCACTTAAGGATGCCAATTATAGTTTCATTTTCCTCCATTATGGGGATAAGTCAAAGTAACGAACACAGGTTTCCTGATACAATTTTTTCGTAGGCTGGGCAGCATCTGTACTGGAAATTAAAAGTTTAATGGCATCATAAGTCTGCATCATCGGAAATCACATCCGAAATCCGGTGGACTTAGAAATATACTGGATATTCACACATTTTTAGAATGTTTTTGATAAGAAATAACAGAAAATAAAAGAAGTTCAAAAAATTAAAACTGGCAACAGCGTGTTAGATGAACACGAAAGAAACATCTGCTGCAGTTAAATGTCATCTGCTAAGAAAATGGCGCACGTACACAAGCTGTGGATAGAAGGTTATGTTTAGGTTCTTTATGAAGAAAAATATTCGTATTCTGTAATTAAACAACGCTGTGAAAATGATGAAATTAACAATTCTAAATGCAAAATAAGCAATATTATTAATAATAGAGGGAAAATCGTCAAGCATTGCTTTTCACTGGAAAAAAACCACCAAACAAATATCCAAAAAATGTTTGTACTTTTACGACTATTTCAAAAGTGAAGACTCTGTCTGGTCTTAAAATAAAATCCACGGGCCCAAAGAGAAGTCGTTTAAAATATCTGCATCAACTGTTAACAAGGTAATAAGCAAAGATTTGAATCTAAAAAAAAAAGAAAAAAAACGTGACGCTCGCCGCCGTTTTTCTAGGCACGTGGCTAAGCGCAGAAGACGTAGTAGACTTCTTCATAAAAATCAAATTTGTTGTGACTGTCGATGAAACACGGATCCAGGTGAACGACTGTAACCAAAAACGAAGTCGATTTACTGTTACAAAACAGCAGAAACAGAGTTACAAACTTGGTTCCAAGAATAAAAAGAAAGCTTCAGCAAAAAATTATGGTTTCTCGCACAACGGAAAATTGAAGTTAAGAAAATTTGAAAAGAATGTTTAAATAAATTCTACATATTCCCAAAACAATGTTTTAACTCCTATATGTAAAGAGGTCTGCGGCGCAGGGTTCTGACCATTCTTCCGAGCTAAGACTGAGCCACAACCCCGGATGTGTCATGGGTGGTGTTCATAGCCAAAGGTGCTGGATCTGTCTCTTCCCTAGAACAAGTGACCCGAAATTAGGGACCGTCTACTACTTATAGTGGACGTCAAGCAATTTTGCTTCCTATACTTCCAATAGAAAAACTTCTGTACACATTTTCTTCACAATTAATGCATTCCCAAGGATGAAAATTTTAACATCGTTTAAAATAACTTCATATTATAATTTGGGATACTAAATATTTTCTAAAACATAACCATAATTAAGCAATCCAACATTTGTTTGTCTACTGACGTCATCAAAGTACAGGTCGCTCCATCTTTTTTTTTTCAGGTTTCAACACCAACAAAGGAAAAGTTATTGATTTTTAATATAATTATGGCTATGTTTTAGAAAATATTAAGTATTCCAAGTTATAATATGAAGCTATTTTAATCGATCTTAAAATTTTCATCCTTGGGAACGCATTAATTGTGAAGAAAATGTGTGCAGAAGTGTTTCCATTAGAAGTATGGGAAGCAAAATTACTTGACGCCCACCTTAAACACAGAAACAGACAAAAAAAAATACTATGTAGATTGATCCACATAGGTGATAACGCAATAGAGTGTCTCACAAATCATAAGATTCTATCACAAAGAGAATGTGAACTCCTAAACGGTAGTGATGGACATTTGTATTAAAAAACTCGCCACTGCTATCGACTCCAAAAATAAATTCCCTGAGCTCACTCTTTGACACTATACGGGTAATACAAAAATTTTCAGCATTTTCCACATAATCTTAGTAGAAACGGCACATTAGTCATATTGAATTGCTGTTACTCTGTTAGTTCACAAATATTCCCAATGTATATTTAAAATCGTATAGAAAAACACATAGCGGTATTTAAAAAAAAAATTTTATAATCTTACCATATGTATCACGTTGCATTCTTCCTGTTATTTAAAATTGCTCAGATTACACAGTTTTAAGCAGTTTTTATATAATACAAATTTTGAAGATGTGAATTCGTTTATTGGTGTAAATATGACATGGATTTTAAGTCAGATAATATCCGAAAACTTGAAAATTTTGTCGTCCTGGAGCGGAAATCGAATCCGCGTCTTCCGGATAGCGCCCGATTATGCTAACCATTACACCACCCACAACGAATCAAGTCCCAAATTTCAGATAAATTTTAATATAACAAAATATCAAATTTGAATATATGGTTATATTCAAATTTATCGGAAACTTGAGACTTGGTCGTTCTGGGTGGTGTAGTCGTCACCATACTCGGGCGCTATCCGGGAGACGCGGGTTCGATTTCCGCTCTAGGACGACGAAATTTTCAAGTTTTCGGATATTACCTGACTTACGATCCTTTTCATATTTACACCAAAAAACGGATTCACATCTTCAAAATTTGTATTGTATGGCGTAATCCCGTATTCCATTCATTAATTTTAATATTGACTGATATTGGTAATTAATGATGAAAATGATGTGTACTAATGGACTATTTTGCCTACGGTCTGCTAAAAAGTAGCGCTTTCCGAACACAGTCCTATAACAATGATTGGACTCTGGAAGACAATGGAATAAGAGTGGAATAAAATACGACTACCAATTTTAAGAAATGCGATGTTATTTTGGAAATTTAGGTGTTTGTTGATAGTACAAATAAGGCATAACATTTCAAAAAAAAAAATTTTTCATTTTAAACAATAATTATACTGCTGTAAAATTGTTCTAAAGATGCGCGAACATCCTCTGCAGTATTTTTGTGCAAAACATTTTTAAACAAAGCGATAAAAAAGGTAAATAATATCTATTAAAAACAGAAAACAAAAAATCAGTCTTGGAGCAAATAGGATATGGAATTTATCATCCGGAAGTGTTTTTCCGGTTGGCGAATATTTTTTCGGCCCACCGTATTTCTCGCATACAAAATTCAAAGAAAATACAAGCTTAACTTTTGAAAGTTGTCCTCTTCCGAGAATGAAGTGGTCAGTCTACTGGAATTGACAGCGGTAATTTATAAGATTATATTTATAACAATTTACTTTGACATATTTATCTCCTATATACTGATGATATATTTGGCGCACAAATTCAACATCAATTATTCATAGGATCATATTTCGCATTCAGTCTATAAAACTGTGTCAGACAGATAAATTGTTTTTTTTATTTGATTATAGTTGAAAATTTATATGCTGCTGTTTTGACTTTTCAAGAAATGTATTCGTTTTTTGCCCAAACCTTTGCTGTTTCGAGTTTTAAATCACATTAGAATAATTAATATTTCGAATACAGAATGACAAGGGATTTCGTACGTTCTTGGTCCCACATTCCTAAAATTTGATATTAAATTCGTGCTGTTTGGAAACCGGTGACCCATTTCGGAACACTCAGCACATTTACATCCGTTTTGCGCTATAGCGACGCTACGTATCAACCTGACAGTATGACTAGAGTTCCTTCGTCGTCGTACGTACTTAACAAGGCATACCATTCTTTGCAGCACAATAAACAATAGATGTTTTTAACTCTTTATACAAAAACGCTCTACAAAATTAACTGGTGCCACCCAGGTGACCCAGTTGTCTAAGCGCTGGTTTCTGACGATTCGTCCGCATTCGGCCCGGACTCGAATTCCAGTGAGCACCATATAATTGTTTGCAACAAGTAATACATGGCGTATTACAACTTACAAACAAAATAAAAATAACTTTAAAATGAAGGGAAAAGTATAGTTTGGAATTATAATCTACCCGAAATGTCGTCCAGTTAGCTTTTCAGACGTACAGATATCTACACTAGTTCTCAAAATAAAAGAATAACATATAATATCGTACATAACTCGAAATACACTGCTGTTGTCCAATTGAAGCGTGGCCGCTGGCCGGTCCTGCAGGTAAGGGAGGACTACAAGCTCCAAAACGTTGGAGATGTAGTAATGGCTGTTCAGTGTACCGGCGATGCGTGCCAGAGGGGTGCGGGTGTCATATTCGATTGCACGCCAAACCATAACGCCAGGCAACGGACCGGTATGGCGATGCATAAAGCGGGCGTCATACAATCTCTCATCGCGGTGCCGCCACACGCGGATCCGACCATCGTGGTGTTACAGACAGAAGCGGGATTTGTCGGAGAAAACAATGTTGTGCCATTCCGTAGTCCAGGTGCGGCGTTCAACGGCCCACTGCCGATGCACTCGCCGGTGGTGTAACGTCAATGGTAATCGGAGAAATGGGCGCCGTGCGACAAGTCCCCACTCCTGCAGACGACGTCGAACGGTACGTGCTGACACAGGTTGTTGCGCAACACACCCTAATTCCTGCGGTAACGTTCGTGATTTGGCGGTGCGAGCCGTCAATTCCCGCCGCACAACATGCCGGTCCTCTCGTTCGGTGGTGTGCCGCGGCTGCGGCAATCGCTCACGTCGGTCCGCCTGTACCTCCTGCACCCACCGAATCCATACTCGCCTAACTGTGGCTGGATGTCCTCCCACACGGGCGCCGATGTCTCGGTGTGATAAACCGCTGTCGCGATAAGCCACTATTCGTCCTCTGTCAAACTCCGAAACGTGCTCGAATGACTGCCGTATACTGCGACGAGGCATCAGGAAGCTTCCCACGCACAGGTCCGGCTGCACAACACACTTCCACTACTTACACCCTCTGTGCACCCTTCTTATAGTGCTTCTCGGAGGCGTGTCGGGCGCACATTATTTGCATATGCCCTGTAATGCTAATCGTTTACATGCCCTCTTCCTTCTTGGTGTTGCAATTTCGGTGGCCAGCAGTGTATTTAAAAGGAATTCCCTGAAATTTGAAAAATATGTTTGTTGTTACATTACTTATGTAACTCAAGTAGAAAAAAATCATAAACTTATTCATCGAGTGATCACTGAATTATGACCACCTACCTAATACTTCGTAGCTTCTCCTTCCGCCCTCAGTACAGAAGCTATCCGACGTTGCATCGATTCAAAAAGATGCTGAAGGCAGTTTAGAGGTATGGACAACCGAACTGTGTAATGTGGCTTTCAATGCAGGCATGGAGATGATTGATATATCCAGACGCCTGATATGCCATTCCATAATGTCCCACAAGTGCCCTATGGGATTGATATCGGGAAAGTTCGGTGGCCAGTCGACATACTGCAACTGTGAACTGTGTTTCTTAAACTATTCCTACACAATATTGTACATCTGGCCAACATTGCTGGGTGTACAGATTCAGAAAGCAGTTCACGACATTGTGCGCACAGACATACGTTGCTCCACATGCACCAGGGATCTAAGTTCCTTCCAGGTAAACATACCCCACACATACAACCGGCTCTACCGGTTTGCACTGTGAAAATCCTAGAGGAAGAATCGAGTGACTCATGTTGTTTGCCGTACACAATCATCCACGGAATGGAGTAAAAGCGTGACTCGTCAGACCAGCGCACTTTTTTCCAGTCATTGGACGTCCAACTTGCACGATCTTTGCACCAGGCGAGCCTTCCGAGCCGATAAACAGTGGTTAGGAGAGGATGTCGTCGAAGTTGAATGTTGTGATAGCTCATACGTGCTAACGTGTGATGCATGGTCATGACAGTTACTGTTCCAGGTTGACTTCTGTTGTATTGGGTAGTCAACTGTTGAACAGTGTTGCGTCTGTTGACCTGTACGAGTCTTCGGTCTCGGCGCTTCCCTCTCACATCAACTTTTCGATGCTACGTAAAGTTTTGTCTCCGGGTCCTTGTTTCACCATTTTCACGACGGATATTTTTGTCGTTGTTTGACCATACATTTCAACTACGGCGACCGGCGACTCGAGAACAACCCACTAGTTCAGCCGTTTGGGAAATCGAGGCACCAGCTCTCCGACCTCCCACAATCTGACCTTTCTAAAAGCCCGTTAAACCCTTTCCTTTACCGATCTCACTCCGTATCCTACTACCTACTACTCCACTCACAACTTATATATGCTACGTTGGTCAACTAATTGCGCTCCCTTGGAAATCACACGGTCAACGAGCAGTATGCACTTCCGATAGGGTAGGTTATAATTTAGTGATCACTCGGTGTACATGTGTTATCGTAATCTTGTAATTTATAGCTCAGTGTATGGGCAACATTGATATTTTTTTGGTTAAAATACATTGTATTTTTGTATGAAGTATGATCACTCCTGTCAGGCATTCAGCTCAAGCAACGACTCTTCATAATGTTTATTATGGTATTGATAAAAAGTCAAGTAGTGTCTAAAGTGGAGTAGCGTTGCTTGTTAATACTAAAAGATTTTGTTTTTTCCTTACTAATTACAACGTTTGACATCGACTTATTGGACACACTGATAAATTGGAATACGGTGCCATTGAGGTGTTCACAGAGGAAGGAATTACTTTATTTTATAACAATACTCTACTACCTCTTGTCACTCGGTCTTGGCGACAGTGAAATATTTCTCCATATCTCTTTTTTTCTTTTTTTTTTTTTTTGATTGGAGGGCTTTTTTTTTTTGTTGATTTTTGGACCAACTGGTACAGAGACATGACAAACAGGTAGACATAGATATAATACAGATCTTTCTCATTAACAAGCACATATGAAACATGGTTTTTACACTTTGCTAAAGCACCAATGTACACAGAGAACCAGTGTTGATCAAGTAACACATTAAGAGACAGTGTCGAAAGACAAACACCCATGCCTCACCGGGATTCGAACCCGAACTCATCTCGGACGAATCATCAGAAGCCATCGCTTAGTTTCAATATTCGCTTTCATTCACGTAAAAGAATTACAACAGAACATCTGCAACCTCACACGCAGTGTGAGAGAAGGGGAGAAATAAAACAAAATGTAGATATTTACAATGAAATGATAATTGTGCAGATGAGCAATGGCAGGCATTGCATTATTTGCTGTAAACAGCAGTAGCTCTGGGAGAAATGTTCATCGAAGTCTTGGAACATCACTGGAGCGAAAAAATTTACAGAAAAAAAACTGTGCAGTTCTAGTGACATGGGAATCACTGGTGGCAGAGAGTCACTGTGCGGATGAAGAGAACTGTGTACAAAAGGTGACATCAGCAGGAAGCAAACACAATCCAGTTCCAGGAGAAAACATGGTGAGGGAACAGTAAAATTGAAAGTTCCGACGTAGGTTTATTAAAACAGCAGATGAACAGTCTGGGCACTAGAAAACTGAAACCAGGGACGACACGGCGACCATGTTGTGAAGAAGGCAGGTAACCGTGCCGTATCTTTCGCCAAGGAATATTCCAGGGTGAGTCTGGCTTTAACCCTGTTGCGGTAGTGTGCAACCAAGGAGGTAGAGAATGTAATAGGATTTGGATCTTGTAACTGTAGCAGCTGAGAGAAAATAATATATTTAGCTAGAATAAATAAATACGAACAAACTGGTAAAATAGAGCAGAAACTTGTAGAACTGTGGCCGAGGAAACGATAATCTTCTAGGGTGAGATCACTGGTACAAGAAGGATGTGCAAGTTGGAACATACTGTGAAATAGTGGGAGCAGCGTCGGACAGTAAACAAACATGTGTAAGACGTCTCCAACGACGTTACAAAAGCACAGAGATCTGATGATACTATATTTCTCCGGAACAAAATCGAAGGGACAGCAGTCGATTGTGCAAAAACCTCCAATGCACATTAAGTTCTGAGGAGAGGACCGGGGAATGTTGGGCAGTAGACCAGACTGAGGTTAGTGCAAAAGAAGGAACAGAGGGAATAGGGCAAGGTACCGCAGAAGAAGAACGGAGAAAACGGTACAGGGTGCGGGTGGAAAGACTGTGGAGAGGGAGGAGATCACCGGAAAAGGGAAGGAAGAACGGAAAAGGGAGAGAGGCAGAGGAAACGGAAAGGAGGCCAGAGGAATCGACTAGGGAAGGAAACAGTGATTGAAGAGCATGTTTAAGTTGGAAGAAGTTATCAGAGAGTTCGGGCGAGGGTGGTAGGGTGGGAAAAAAGTTCGGAAACGGGTTTCCATGAAAAATCGGGGAGGACCAGTTGGGAAACGGAGACTACACCAGCGTGTAGCCATGCGGGGAAAAAGAAAAAGTTGGCAGTATGGGGGTGGAGGACGGAGGAGAAAAAAGAGGCTCGGAAAGAAGATCAAGAGTGGAAGAGGGGGGTTGACGAATGAGCGTTAAAGAACGAAGGAACTGAACAGCTTCATGGTAGACTAGAGGAAAACGGGGGGAATGACAGTGTGAATATCCATCTTGAGAAGAAGATGGACGGTGAGGCAGGGATTAAGGGGGAAGTCAGAACATTAAGCAGAAGAATGGAAGCGGAAGAGTCTGGTTGAACTGTCAAACGGAGGAAATTGAAAATTCTTACAGCTTTATAACGTACGGTAATCTCTGGCATATTGAGGCCACCACAAGTCGAAGGTAGAGACAATACTGAGGAAGATAACCAATGAGTAGATGACCAAACAATGATGAGCATTGCTGATGTTGTTGCAGTTTGAACGTAGGCTGGTGGCGGTTGTGCAATTCAGGAATGATAAACTAACGAGAGGATGTGGGTGCCAGAAAGCCGTGCACGACTGTGGTAGGTCAAACAGTACTTGAGCTTGGACCAGTAAGCAGCGGTGTGACGTAGTTTCCTGACGAGGGGTCTCCAGGTGGCAGCCGCTGCTGAGACCCGGCTGCCAATGTGCACCCCAAGTATCTTTTGACTGGTGGACGTCCAATGAGCGCCCCACGGTGTATCGGGGCGATGTCTCCAGAAGCCACACCACAAGCCTGTACACTTTGAAAGGTTTAACGAAGCGCCGGAAGCCGCAGCATACACTTGAAACCATGCAAGAACAACTGTGAATTGCCATTCTTCTCGGATGAGAACTGTGATATCATCGGCGTAGGCAGTAAGAACGATAGAATGGTGCCTGGTGCTATGCCGAATGGTGGAGGGGGAGGTTGTAGAAGAGAACGGATAGAGCAAAGAAACGGCTCAAAGACTAGAGAGAAAAGTTGTCCGGAAAGAGGACATCCTTGACGGATGCCCTTACGAAACGGAATGGGGGCTGTAAGGAAGGAGGCCGTCCGGATATGGACAACTGAGTCCTGGTACAGGGCAAGGAGGGCTGTGATGAAGACAGATGGGAAACCGAAGGCAGAGAGCACAGAGGCAAGCCACTGATGACTCGCGTTATCAAAGGCCTGCCTCTGATCAAGATTGAGGAAGGCTAAAGGTTCGGAGGAAAGGTGGGCAAGGCAATATGAGCCACGGAGGAGATTAATATTAGTATGAATGCTTCTGCCAGGGATGGTGTACGTTTGGTCGGGATGTATGACGGTGGGAAGGACAGGGTTCAATCGAAGAGAGAGTATTTTAGTATAAATCTTGTAGTCAACATTAAGGATGGATATAGGACGCCAGTTATCCAACTCCAGCAGACACCCCTTCTTTGGAAGAAGAATGATGTGAGCTAGAGTAAAAGCGGGGGGAAGAACAGATAAGGAAAAAGCAGCTGTAAAGCAAGGCAATAGGAGAGGGTGTAAGAAAGAGGAAAACGTACGAAAGAAATTAACTGTCAACCCGTCAGGACCAGGTGACGAGTGACAGTTAAGTAAGGCAAGTGACTGTACTACTTCTGCTGGGGTGATAGGCATAGAAAGAGATGTAACAAGATGCGATGGAATATGTGGTAAGGCACGAAGAATCGAATCAGCATGCGGAGAACTTGACTGGAACTGAGCAAAACGTGACTGGAAATATGTTCTAACACCGGAGCAAATGAGAGTGGTGTCATTAGTAACAGTTCCATCGGGTAACTTCAGATTACGGAGGTGATGAGCAGAACGTTTGTGGAATTCCAGTTGTTGAACCTGTTCACATAGATAGTCATTTGGCTGGAGATAAAGGAGCTTGAGGCGGTGAAGAGCTTGTTGGGAGACAGGAAGTAGCAAGGCACGAAGTTCAGCTTGGTAATGAGAAAACAGCGGAGAATCAAGATCTAGGGTGGAAAAAATCGAGCGTGCAGCATCAGTCTTCATAGAGGCGGTGGTACGTTTTTCGTGGGAATATTGCTTGGTATAAAGAAGAATTTGGGATTTGACATTTAAGCAGTGTTGCAAGGGACAAGAAGCAAAAGGGAGCGTATATAAGGCTTGTTGGAGCTGCGATTGGATGGAATTTACGTAAGTTGAATCAAGTAAAAGATCATCATCAAGGGTCCAAGTACGGTAGTATTGCCGAGGAGATGGACCGGTGTGAAGACACATTACGACACAGCTGTGGTCGGAAGAAACTGTCGGTGTATGAGAAAGGGAGATAACTGAAGGAAGAAGAATTGAAGAAACATAAAACCGGTCAAGTCGGGCAGTTGTAGGGGAGGAAGTGGAGTAGGAGCGCCAGGTGTACGAACGAAGAAATGGGTGCAGGTGTCGAAAAGCATCTTGGAGTCGTAGCTGGTTGATCGCTGTAGAAAGTGCTCTGGTAAGAAAATACCTGGTATCCGTGGAACCGTCCGATCTGTCGAGGGATGGGTCAAGGGTGCAGTTAAAATCACCACCTAAGATGACAATATCAGTGGCCGGAAGACCTTGAACACAGGAAACAAAATGCTCAAAAAGACAGTCTGCATACTGTTGATTGCCGGAAACATAGATGTTGAAGATATGGTATCGGAAGTTGTGAAGTCGGAAAGACAGAAGCTGCAGGAGGTCACGATAAATCGGTTTGACCGTGATATCAGCAATGAAGGATCGAAGACGAAAATTGATGGCCATCGCAAGTCCTGCGTGAAGACTAAGTCGATGGGCATGGTAGAATTGAAATGGCCAGGTTCGCCACCGGTGGTATGGGGTGTTGGGATGGCAGTTAGTCTCCTGTAGCAATAATATATCCGCATCATGCGGTGTAATGTCTTCAAACACTAACGCATTGGTAGGAGGGACGGAGCATCCCTTACAGTTGAAAGAAAGTAATTTTAACTTGAAAGAGGTTGTAGTGGTTGAATATTACTATCAGCACTTTTGTGAAGACTGGTTACACGTTTCTTTAAGTTAGATGTCTGCGCATTAGTGACTGTGTTGATTTTTGGCAAAAGAGCAAGTAGATTCTGAAGTTGGGTGATAATAGTGGGAAGCTGAGCATTACGTGATTGAACGCAGTCTAGCTGCTTGAGAGGACGTGACGGTTGATTGAGTATAATGAGAGCAAGATCAGAGGGCGCCAGCGGCCCGTCTAATGCAGGAAAAGTTTCCAGATATTCAGCGAAAGCTTTTTGATCCAACAATTTTGGAACAGCTGGGGACTTAAGAGATGTAGGAACTGCTGTTGGAGAGAAAGACTGTGGAATTGGCGAACGGGAACGAGAGCAGCGTGGAGAAGACGTCACTGGCGAGATGGAACTCTGTCTGGTACGTTTCAACGTGGGAACGCCGGAAGAAGCTGGTGGGTGTAGGACAGTTAGATCTGACTCCACATTAGGGGATCCAAGGGAAGAAGATGAAGCAACACGACGGAGGGGTTGCCATTCCTTTTCAGAGAGAATACCCTCCGAAGAACGTAGAGGTACCACAGCAGCAAGTGGGTCCAACGATAGAGAGGTGGCCAAAGTACCTGTAGTAGATATCGAAGACTTGGAGACTGATGATGAATCATCACTTGCTGGGGGAGAATCATCTGGAACAACAGTAGAAGGGATCAAGGACGTCTGTGGAGCCGAATTTGGTGTGGCCAGAGAAACTGGTGTTGGAGCCGAACTTGGTGTGGCCAGAGAAACTGGTGTTGAGGCTGGGGTGTTGACTTTGGGTAGTATGGAAATAGGGGGCTTGGCAGATACATGTGGACAACGTGATTGGATGTGGCCATATGCCTTGCATTTAAAACAATGCAAGGCAGTAACGATATCGATCCGGAAAATCTGCTTCCCTACAACCACAGTGAGGTCAGTAGGGCAATCAGCAATGGCATCTTCAGTAGGAAACAGGATCATTGCTTGGCGACGCAGACCTAAGATGTTCCTGTCATCTGGGTCTGTTGGTGCGGAAGACAGAGTGGAAATGGATCCAACGACTTTTCCACAACGGGAAAGGGCCGCCATTAAGTAATGGTCCTTGATTTCTGGTGGTACGGGGTAGCACGTAACAAGTACGGGGCGCTGCGTGAGCGGGACTCCCAGTAAGGTATGATCCCCAACATGCAGTCCGTCAGATAAGACGCGCTCTACAAACTCTGGCTTCGCAAAGTAGATGAGAACAGTCCTAGGCTTCCTCGCCATATGGGTGATCGCTCCCTTAGGGAGGATTTGGCGGACGGCTAAGGAGTATTTCTTAAGGCTGGTGTCCGGGAGGGCATCAAAACATATGCCAAGTTTCTGTGTGCGTAAAACCTCCTGCCCAGCAGCTGAAGTTTCCGGAATTTCGATGCGTAATTTCTTGTTGTCTCTAGTGACAATCATATCAAGAGGCGTTGTACATGGATTCTTCGCTGTAGAGGAAGATGAACTGGTACCCTTCACAACGGAAGCATAAGGTAGAGTTGCCGTAGGAATGGGCGGAGATGGGGAAGGTCGAGACGCAGTGCTCGCAGGAGCAGATGAAGTACCAGAGGCAACGGATACTGAAGAAGTTAATGACGTCACGGTGGTGGAAAATGTCGGGAAATCAACATCCATAAAGTTGGAAGAAGAAGTGGTAACATCAGATAACGCGGCTTGGAAACCAGCTGCGTGTGGTAGTGACGATGACCGAACGTGGCCAGGTGGGGCGGAGCTTTGCTATCAAGCTTCAGACCTGGCCTATCAGATGTGGTCGCCGCCATTTGCAATGGCTGGCTTGCTAAACCCGACCCTGGGCAAAGCCAGGACGGAAAAAGTGTTAGTACAAGTAAAGTTTTACTTACAGGACGTCAAAGTCGGACTCAATCGACACAGGAGACGTTCACAACACAGGAGATACACAAAATGACGGCACACACACAAAAGAACACCAATAAACGCAGGTCAAACACGGAGCACAGGTCAACACAACTTTACAAGGCCATCGCTTAGACCACTGCGCCACCGGGGCGGCCTTCATATCTTCATATCGTCCGTTGGTGTGTAACGTACCAGGATATGTGACGTACCTGCCCGAAGGACGCACACGACATAAAGGCAGCTAGGAATCAGAACAAAACGTCCGCGTAGCTCAATTGGTAGAGCAACTTATTCCGGAATGAGGGGAACCGGGTTCGAATCCTGGCGCGGACAGAAATGACGGAGAAATTTACTTCGTTATAAGTGGACCTGGAGTTAAAGGTAGATAACGATTGTGTCCTAGCGTTTACAAAACCGTGGTAAAAGTTCTATCTATTAATGTTGGTACAGTTCGTTTCACACACACAAAAAGAAAAGCCGCATTTCTAATACTTATACATATACGGCTACACTAATATACACTGTGCTGTAATCTATTGATAGTCTCATTATCCAGCTCATAGAATCTCCCCTGACATATTTATATTTTAGCTTTAAATTATTATTGAATACTTATTATTCTCCCCCAGTGAAGATTTGAAGATTCGGTAGAATTCACTGATGCATTCATAGTATTCATCTAGTTGTACATTGGTTCATACTACGGTGACTACTAGATCTGTTCCAGTGCTTTGCATTTCATTGAACTCCTGCTAATTGCATTGTACTAAAGCTATACTTAGTTGCAGGTGTTTATATTACACAATTCATTACTTGTTACTGTTAAAGACTATTCCTTTTAGATTGTTTTCAACTCATCTTTATTGACATGCCTCACTGTTCTGAATATAACTATATAAACTAAAATTTTTAAATGGGCAATATATGCTGGATATGACTGGTTAGAGAGCAAACACTGGTACACATGGATATAGATCTTCTACCGTACCTAATTTTGGTGCAAGACAGGTAGACATGGATGTAAATACGTCTTCGTTAGCTGATATGAATGCAAAGATCAGCTTGATACCAACTCAGGTAAACGAGGAGTTTACATCTATTAAACAGGAAATGTGCGAAGAACTCCAGAATATTGAGCTTTCCATAAACCAACTTACAACTCACTGTGGCAATATAGTTAAGGATATCACGCAATTACAGGAATCTACTGCCTCATTGCAGGCAAAGATAAATATTATAGAATCTGGGGAGGATTTCTACAAGTACCAAATTCGAACTCTCAAGACTGAACTAAACAAATTCAACCAATGTAACAGAAACAGGAACATTGAAATGCATGGTCTGGACTTAGGACATATTGCTAGTGATCCTGAACTTAGAGAACATATTTCTCTTCTGGCTAATAAGCTTCACGTGCCTAACTACATTCCTTTGGATATAGATGTTGCTTATATTCTGCCTGGATAGAATAGAGATACACATAATTCTGGGGTTATTATTCAGTTTATGCAGAGGAAGATGAGGGGTCTGTGGTTGTCAAAAAAGAAAGAAATAGTGCTGAATTCGGATCTACTGGTGGATGTTCAAAAAGCCAGAGAATTTATATAAATGAAAATATATCTCCTTTAAATAGATATCTGTACTGGCAAACCCGAACAATTCTCCGTAATGGACTAATAAAACACGCATGGATCTGGAATTGATCAATTTATATCAGAGAAAAGGAACAGGGGCCTATTATATACGGTATATTCATAAAAAATCACAAGCTTTTTTCTCTGGTACCAGAATATACAATAACGAATCAAAATAATGACCTTATGGTTATGAAGGACCAATTTTAAATTTTGGGATTTGGCGGACCAGTTGAGGTGAGACACTATTGCTGATTGTTCGTCGTGCCACTCAGACACAGTTTTAGCACTTCGCACAAGGCAAACTGTCCTCTTGGAAGACAGGAGTGGCAATGTGGGGCTGCTTCTGGAGATGTAGGGCAAAGGGAAACACTTCGTCGTTCAGAATGCGGAGGAACTCATGCTGGTTTAAATTCATCGTCACTACAACGAGAGGGCTCATTTCGTGGTACAAAAAACATTCCCAAAACATCACAGACCCCATCCAGTTTGAACAAGACCTTCGACACAATCAGGATTAAAGGCTTCATTAGGCATGCGATGCATTCGTCGCCTCCCATCATTGGAATACAAGCAAAAACGAGACTCATCGGACCAAATTACTCGTTTCCAATTCTCCACAGTAACGTTTTGGTACCTCTGATCCCATTGATAACGTGAGACTTTGTGACTTTAAAAAAGAAACCTCTTCCGTGGTACTTTGCTGCAGATGTCCATGGCATGAAGTTCTCGGCGCAATGTTCTTTCTTAAATTGGTTGGAGAGGACGTTCATTGACTGTTTGGAGGAGTTGTTTGCCTGGTTTGAAACCGATTTGCAGTTACTAGGCGTCAAACATGGCGGCGATCTCTGTTGGTGAGAATCGTTTTCTGGCTACAGTTATGTCGCTGATTTTCAGTTGACTGCGATCTACAGCACTGTTTGCAGACCTTCTGGACAGTAAGTACACTTCGACACATACAAAAATTGGGTGACTTCATTCACTTTGTGTCCGTGGGCACGGCACGATGGCCCCTTTTTGCCACTCAGTTACGTCTGTCTTACGACCCATATTGCAGACTAAATTCAACACACACGTTGCTATTCACCACTGCACGAGATAGAAATAATCCTGGAGACTACGTCGGTGCTATTTATCTCCCAACAATGCTATCACGGCACCCTCTATGCATCCGGTAACTTCTTATTGTCATTTATAATAGGGGTGACTGATTTTTTTCCCGGTGTGCTTACGTAATTCATTTATATGCATTTGCGATTATGCCTTTAAATTTGAATTTCAGATTATCAAACGTACACGGTTCTTTGAGTCTTTTTTGCGTAACACAGTATGTCACAACTCTGAGATAATTAAGACAGCGTTGTAGTGTTCCTTCTTGGTGCAGCCAAAGTTGAACCTTGGCTGCACCAAGAAGGAACACAACAACGAAACATCCCATCAGAGAAAGAAGGGTAAGAAGGAACACAAGAATAGTATATTCCATCAGAGAAGGAATAGTGAAATTGTTTATTTTCGGTTTGGATAAAAAATTGGTTTCACATTTCATGACTCACACACATGCGAGTTTTTTAAATACCAATAAATCTCTGGGACATAACTTTGTGTCTCCAATATTTCGTGGCGTAGTAGAAAAGAATCCTAAATGTTTCATCAATATTCAGCATTCAGGTTTCAAATAAAAGAACTCAGAGTCGGCAGAAAAAAGCTGTTAATTCATGAGTTCCAAAGTGAAGCACTGATCACAGATTCTTAGTTGAGAGGATTTCAGTTAATCTAGAATCAAAATTTTTAGCAAGACAGAGTCGCCAAAAGATAAGTTCGATTTTCATAAACTTTATGATTTTTTCAGTGTGATAAAATATACTATTCCAATTTGTAGCGTTTACTTTTATTTCGCCGCCAATTCGACTTTAAATAAATCATTATAAAGGCACATCTTGTACTCCTTGAAATCATAAAGTTTAACGTTTGTGTTTAACGTTTTGAGATTTCGTTTATATATATTTTCATATGTGCGTTTTTTGTAGATATCCCCAAGAAAAACGTATAGCCCAGGTTTCACTGTCCGAATTGTGAGTTCTTAAATCTTCTTGGCAGCTCCGGTTGTAGAACGTTGGATATTCGTATGAGTTGGTGCCAGATTCGAGTCCCGCATGAGAAATGGTTGGTGTGTCTGTTTGACGGCGCTGCCTCTGTCTCTTCTCTAGACCCAGTAGGCCAAAATTAGGGATAAATGACTGCATATAATACAAAGATTTGCTCACATGGTGTTAGTTAAATTCCGAAACAGAGAGTAAATTAGGGATGTGTGAGCATATAATCCAAAGAGTTCGTCAGAGTGGTCGCTAAATACCGAAACAAAGAGAAAATTAGGGATGCGTGATTGCATATAATCCAAAGATTTGCTCATATGGTGGTCGCTAAATTCCGAAACAAAGAGTAAATTAGTGATGTGTAAACATATAATCCAAAGAGGTGGGCATGGTAGTCGCTAAATTCCGAAACAAAGAGTAAATTAGGACTGTGTGAGGGTATAATTCAAAGAGTTGGTCAGGGTGGTCACTAAATTACGAAACAAAGAGAAAATTAGGGATGCGTGACTGCACATAATTCAAAGAGTTGGTCATGGTGGTTTGTAAATTCCGAAAAAAGAGAAAATCAGGAATGACTGACTGCATATAATCCAAATAGTTGGCCATGGTGGTCAGCAAATTCTGAAACAACAAATTAGTAAAATAATGCAATGCATTGATTATAATACGCTTTCCAACATACCAGAAATCATTACTCAAGTTATTACTCAAGTTATGGCTGTGGAATAAATCTCGGTCCTGTGCCCTGACCTTTGATTCCATTTTGATGATATTCAACAGAACCGGTTTGGTATACCTCCGAAATAACATGATAAAATTTTGTCGCAATCGAAGCATTTTTTACGAAAGTTATGACGCATAAGGGCTATGGCATAGATCCCGCTTCTGTGTCCTAACCTTTGACCCCATTTCCCCCATTTTCAATAGAATTCGTCCCCAGGCAAGACCCTACAACATACCAACATTTCATCCAAATCGAAGCATTTTTACGTAAGTTATGACGCATAAAGGCGATGGAAGTGATTCCGCTTCTATGTCCTGACCTTTGACCCCATTTCTCCCATTTTCCATAAGGTTGTCGCCAGGTGGTCCCCTACAACATACTAAAAGTTCATCGAAATCGAACCATTTTTACGTTAGTTTTGATGCATAACAGCAATGGAATGAATCCCGCTCCTATTTACTGACATTTGACCCCATTTTGTTCACTTTAAATAGGGTTCCTTCCCAGGTGATCCCCTACTAGATACTAAAATTTCATCGAAATCGAACGATTGTTACGCGAGTTATCCTGCGGACCGACATACGCACACAACGCGTGACGTAATGAGGCAGATGGGAATCGCGACCATCTGCTTGCCGCTAGTGTGACGTCATAAAACTTTAATAGGATCCACATACAATGCGTGACGTAATGAGACCGATGGCGTGACCGCGCGCCAACATTCTCAAAGGCGAGATTATGACGTCATAAAATTTCTAAGCATTGGTAACATTAATGGAACACGCCATGACACGGAAAACGTTATAATTCGGGGTGGTTATTTAATCCACTAAACGAATTCTCCTAAAGTCGAGATCAAGCTAAATCGATTTCTAGTACCAGAAAACGGTAGGTTAACGACTTCCATCAAAATCCTTAGAGCCGTTTTCAAAATAAAATGTACATACATGCATACAAGAATTGCTACTTTAAGGTGGACGTCAAGTAATTTTGCTTCCTATACTTCCAATGGAAAAACTTCTGTACACATTTTCTTTACAATTAATGCGTTCCCAAGGATGAAAATTTGAACATCGATTAAAATATCTTCATTTTATAACTTGCAATACTTAATATTTTCTAAAACATAACCATATTTATGCAATTCAACATTTGTTTGTCTACTGACGTCATGAAAATACAGGTCGCGTCATCTTTTTTCTGGACAATTAATGCGTTCACAAGGTTGAAAATTTGAACATCGATTAAAATAGCTTCATTTCATAACTTGGAATACTTAATATTTTCTAAACCATAACCGTAATTATGCAATCCAACATTTTTTTGTCCACTGACGTCATCAAAGTACAGGTCGCGCCATCTTTTCTCTGGTTTCAACACCACCAAAGGAAAGTGATTGAATTTTAATATAATTATGGTTATGTTTTAGAAAATATTAAGTTTTCCAAGTTATAATATGAAGTTATTTTAATCGATGTTCAAATTTTCATCCTTGGGAACACATTAATTGTGAAGGAAATGTTTACAAAAGTTTTTCCATTGGAAGTATAGGAAGCAAAATTACTTGACGTCCACCTTAATAATATGGGATAAGGGCAATGGAATGGATCGCAATCCTATGTCCTGACCTTTGACCACATTTCGTCCATTTTCAATAGGGTTCGTTGCCAGGTGGTCCCCTACTACATACTGAAATTTCATCGAAATCGAACCATTTTTACACACGTTATGACGCATAAGGGCAGTAGAATGCATCCCGATCTTATGTCCTAACCTTTGACACCACTTCACCCATTTTGAATAGGGTTCGTCCCCAGGCGGTCTCCTACCACATAGTAAACTTTCATTGAAATCGAACCATATTTACGCAAGTTATGTCGCATAAGGGCAATGGAATGATCCTGCTCTTACGTCGTGACCTTTCACCCCATTTGTGCCATTTTCAATAGATTTCGTCCCCTACCACATAGTAAACTTTAATTGAAATCGAACCATATTTACGCAAGTTATGGCGCATAAGGGCAATTTAATGATTCCGCTCCTACGTCGTGACCTTTGACTCCATTTGTCCCATTTTCAATAGGGTTTGTCCCCCGGTGGTCCCCTACCACATACTACAATTTCATCGAAATCGAACCATTTTTACGCCAGTTATCGTGCGGACAGACGGACGGACGGACAAAGCTGGAGCATATACGCTTCTTCAACCTACGGTTGGAAAGCGTAAAAAATGAAAATTAGGGTTGAGTGCCTGCAGATCATCTAAAGATTTGCTCATAGTGGTCGGTAAGTTCGCGAACAAAGAGAAATTAGGGATGAGTGACTGCATACAATCCAAAGATTTGCTCATGGTGGTCGTTAGATTCCAAAACAGAGAGAAAAGCTTTTTAAAAATACATCGTAGTTAAACACTACCTGTGAAAGGAACAGTCAGCAGAAAAAAAAGATCAAAATACGGCTTGATGAATCCCAGTGCAAAGGAACTTTATCAGTTAACCAAAAGATGAATTGTCTATGGAATCTGCAGAGCGTTAAAGATTGAGCATTTAGAATAAATTTCTATAACTTTCTCCCGTGACAGCCGTCACAACTTTTCTTCTCAGCATGATCGTAACCCGAAGATACCCTTTTAATGAGCTCACGTTTTCCTTATTGTACGGACTCTCTCCAACATGGAATGTATGCCTTTCCTTTCATTTTCTTATGCAAGCATACTCAAACCGAAAGTTGTCTACAAGAGAAACTGGTCACATGTCTCCACACGTCGTTCGAATTTGATGAATGCCCGCTGTTAAATGCTGATGCTATAAATAAGCATCGTCTGGAAATTTAATTCAATCCTTTTTTCTCTGGAGGATTTATTATCAAAAGTTGTTTTACTTTAAACGCGTGTCACCCAGATTTAAGATAACGACTTCTAATCTATCTCATCTTTCTATTTCCTTAGAAGTAAAATGGCAAGAGAATCATCTGCGTAGGGATAGTTATATTTCCTCGAAGGAAAGTTTATGGATTTAGTTTTACGAGTGTTCAAAATGAGTTTATTTGGCCTTAGCCATTTGTAGGCCACAAGAAAGTTTGTTCTTATATTTTGCTTTACAATGAGGTTTCTCTAACAAGGCTTCAGTTCAGTGACAGATAAAGAAAGATATAAAAACGTTTATTCGGAAGTTTATGGTCTTTGTTTTTGCATTTACGTCGATAAAAAGTGTATATTTTCTTCTAACTTTTGTGCTGGAGCTATATGTTAGCAGTACCAGTACTATCACTTTTGATCGTTGCAGAATCGAAACACTGGAGAGCTACGAAGATTTTGTTATTTTATATCTTTTCTCTCTCACAGGAAGCCAGTCGAAAGAGGTATAAATTTCTCTAAGACCTCTTTTTCCTGGCTTTTTCTATATTGGTGAGATTTAATTGGCAACGGCTATCCAGATGCGTAGCTCCTGGATATTCAGTTTGTGTTTTATGTTGTTGTTTTTTTCACCTCCTTCCTATCTTTGTATAATGAGCTGAATCATTTTTTCTTCTAAGTCTGCATCTCTCCCGGCGCACACTAACAACTTCTTTTTCACCATGTTTACAGAAATTGAGTTTGACATTGCCAATTCACTTTATCCTAGTTTTAGTGAACTGCGTGATCCTCTATAAAATTTAGGTTATTTTCGGTATAAGTAAAGATGTGTATCTTGTATTACAGAAGCAAAGAAATAATCTGCATAGTATTTTGTATTTAAATAAAAAATGTAATACTACCCAGACTGAAAGTATACGGGACAAAAATAATGCAATATTCGTGAAACAACCCGAGCATTCTCATTATTTTATCCCTGTAGCACCCACTATGTAAAGTTAAAAGATACTTTTGAGAAACGATTGTCATAGTGCTCTCTGTTTTTAACCTGAATATTTCATTTCACACATGGTATTAAGAATAGTGGTATGCGTGACGAAGTTTGCCGCTTCTAAAGCGATTGAATGATGACTGAATTATGTGCACTAATTTTCTAAATGACTGAAGAATTTGCACTTTGTTTTGAAATTATTAAATGTGGGCTGAAGAATTTGCGCTCGTTTTTGAAATGACTGAATGGTGCCTGATATATTTGCTCTAATTTTTGAAAGGATTCAATGATGACTGAAAGATCTGAATTAAATTTTGAAAAGATCGAATGTTCGCTGAAGAATTTGCACTGTGTTATATAATTTGATAAAACATGTTGCAAACTTTTCTTGAAAGAGGACGATGTATCAAGACAACAAAATCGCAGTCATTTCTACATTGTAGAGGTGATTACACACCTATTTCTATCTTTTTGAAACAACACACACACATTCTGTACGATAAGAAAATTTCCGAAGTTTTGGCTACCTACTGCTATGTCCAAAAGGTTTCACTGCAAAAATCGAAATTAATCTGAACTAGATCTTCATATGAGAATAGCTTTAGTCGAATGTGAAATGAATGTTTGTGATGTTGAGGGAGATTAAATTTCCTGTAGCTGTTCTGGAGCTCCAAAGAGATATCAGGAGTTCTTGACACTGTGAAAAAAGCAGAGTCTCTAGTTTGCTTCGAACTATGGCAGAATCCCTTGAGCTTGGAATATCAACTTCCGAAGTAATATTCGGAAGTGAGATAAAGAATATGCATATAAGCTTAGCTCAAGCTAGGTTTCTAATACATTCTCAACAATTCTGGATTGCAGCTCGCATGAGTTAATACCTTCAGGATTTAAAGGCGAGACCGTGAATCATTGGGAGATTTTCGAGAGCTTCTCATGATATGTGGAAGGACGAATGTCTATCAAAGTTGAAGTGAGCTCGGGAAGCTAATTTGCTCCTGATATCGGTGCAACTGGGTACGTTAGCGCAAAATCCCAGGTGATAGTATTCTTTACTTGACTAAAACAATATGTTGTTTCGTATTGCAACGAGGAATTCGTTTTAAAAAAAATGGCGTGAGGAGTTCTCAGTTCAGTTTGTTCTACGACTGCTAAAAAAGCGGAAATGAAAAAAAATTACTGAGTTCCGCTTTGCATTGACAAAAGGGAACCAATTAAAGTTTACATAATAAAAATTATGTTATAGTAAAACCTGTTTGAGACGTAACCTTCATAAAACGGAAAGCGGCCCATTATTACAAATGTAATTTATGTAATGAATTTATTACAAATATATTGGATAATTTGATAATATCAAAAACAAGCGCGATGCGTAGCCTGGTTTATTGAAGAAAAATCGGATACACAGACTCAGTGAAATTACAGGACTAAGTATCGAAAAGATCCACCGTCACGTCCGTCGATTAACGAGTAGTACAAGAAATTTATGGTGACAGTGTCAGTTTTGATAAAGAGAGAACTGGTACACCAAGAACATTCGATGAAAACATCGATCGTGTGCGTCAATCATTTGCTCGTACAAAGTCCATCCGTAATGCTGCTAGACAGTTACAACTACCCCGTTCAACACGGCACAAAGTCCTACACAAGCAATTAATACAGACATTGACGTGGACCAGGAACATCAAACAAAGGTCTTCGCTCTTTACACGTTTGTAAGTGAGTCACGGAAAAATTATCATTGGCCGCCACCGGGAAGCGAACCCAGTGTCTTCCAGTTACAAGCCGGATATGCTTCCACTACACCACAGCGCCTGACAAATTGGCTTGGAAGTTAGCATGTGTGAGTCTGGAGGAATTCGAGGCCGCTGTGGTGTAGTGGAAGCATATCCGGCGCGTAACTGGAAGACCCCGGGTTCGATTCCCCGTGGCGGGCAATGAGAATTTTTCTGTGACTCACTTATAAACTTGGAAAGGGCAAACACCTATGTTAGATGTCCTACACAAGCATTTGCGAATGTGTGCGTACAAATTGCAATTCCTGCAAGCACTTGAACCAAATGATAAGCCAAGACGAAAAGAGTTTGAAGCGATGGCCTCTGATCATTCGTCCGAAAGGGGTCCGGGTTCGAATCCCGGTGAGGCATAGATGTTGTGTTTGTCTTACGGCACTGGCTCTCTCCCTTCCCTGGAACCAGTGACCCTAAATTAGGGACGGGCGACTACTTATAGCCCATTGAGTTGCTCATGGTGGTCGTTAAACCTCTAATCAAAAAAAAAAAAAAAAAAAAAAAAAAAAGAGCTTGCAGTTCACAAGTTGGAACGAAATTCTGATGATGGAATCTATCTCATCCCTTTTTCTTTTACAGATGAGCCAAACTTTCATGTCTCAGGGAAGCTAAACAAAAACAGTGTGAAGATTCGGGGATCAGAAAACCCCCCATGTGACCTAGGAGGTACATCGGGATAGTCCAAAGGTATATGTGTGGTGTGGGATAATGTGCAATCGAATTATTAGACCATTTTATTTCATGAAAGAAAAAAAATCTGCACCTCAATATTTTGAACCAATATGTGGCACTACTGCTGGAAGACCTTCAATCAACCATCATCTTCCAGTAAGATGGTGTACCTTCCCATTGGGGACTGCGTGTTCGTGCATTCCTAAACCACACATTTCCAGACCGGTGGATTGGAAGTGATGGCTCCATTCCCTGGCCACCTCGTTCCTCGGATATCACTCCCATCGACTGCATCCTATGGGGCTGTATGAAAGATATCGTGTATCAAATCCATGTACGGAAAGTCAACGACCTGAAACAAAGAATCAATGGCGCCATTGCCACCATTGGTGAATTTAGTTACAGCGAATATAGAGGGAAATCGATTGCCATATTGATCTGATCCGTGTAACAAATGGTGCCCATGTAGAAGTGTTTTACATAAGGCATAAAAAATATTTTTTTCTTTGTGGAGCTAACTTCTGAATCTCAGAAATTATTTTTGTCACATTTACTCGTCATTATGTAAGCAACTGCACAGGTTTATCTATTCACTTGTATTCAGGGTGAGTTTGGAATGGGAGAATATTTTCATTAAAAAAGAAGGACATTTCGAGAAAAAGGAGAACACAATAAATTTGTAAAAAACTAAATATGAATGCAAATACTCTGTATTTAAATTTTACAGTTTGAGAGTTTATACGTGTAAAACATTAAGAAAGAAAGAAATATTTCAGTCTGCTAGACAAAGAGATTTTCTTCAGTAGATCAGGTTTCTTAAACAAATATTTATGAAATTCAGAGCATGACATGTCTTTCGACATGTATTTAACTAGCAGTATACCTCTCACTGATTGATTAAGAAACTTGAAATATAAATAGAAAAAACCCGCAGCAGTGACTCACACTACACAAAACAAGCAGTATGAGCTGACTCTTTACACCACTATACCGCACGGCACCGTCCACATGCGATGAACGACAGACAGACTAACGCGCACCGCCGGGTTTTCTCATCTCTGTTGACTTGCAACGGACGCACTGCAGCAGGAAGCAGCAGGATTGCAGGAATAAACTGACCGGGGAGATGGGAGGGCGCCAGTGAGAATCCAGAAATGAATGAATACATTTTAGCGGTGTATTGATGCACATATGGTTAGGATAGAAAAATTTGATCAAAATGTATTTGAATTATTCCTTATTGAAAAAGCCGGGCATTTGGTTTATTTCCCTTAATACCTCGAGGACAGGAGGACATGGTAAGAAAAGGACATCTTCTCCAAAAGCCGGACATCTGGTCACCCTGCTTGTATTTGAATTAAATGTTTCAAATTGTTAACACACTTTGTACACACCCTGTATTTTAACCTGTGTAAAACGGAACCTGCCTAACGCAGAAACGAAATTGCTTAAAGAGTAAATGAACCTTGTAACAACGGAAAGTCCCTAAATGTTCCAGTGCCATCAGGTATTTTAATTGAATACAAAACATTGCACGATAAAGTGTAATGATTTATTCACAAGAAACAAATCTGCTTGAGATTCAAGATAGCATAATTAAACAGAGAGAGAGAGAGAGAGAGAAAGAGAGAAAGAAATATTTCTTATAGGTTGGTTACAGTGACACATACTGCACCACACCCACTGTTTCGCTTCTCTTTAATCACAGAGCTCGACTCAGATTTGGATCATGTGACCAGCGTTGCTCTCTTTGCTGGATGCAAAGACCAAAATCTTCGCAACTGGTTGCGAAGATTTTGGACTTTCCGATTTAGTACTCAACATTTATTCACTCAGATGATTGTTTATCGCTTGTTGTGAATTACGTTCCTTCGTGTGTCTCTTGCCATGGCGCCAAAGAAGAGCGTTCTCGCTTCGGATGCAAAATTTAGCAATTGAAATGCAGGAAAAGAAAAGTGTAAGTGTCAAGCATATGGCAGAGTAATTCAATGCCGGAAAAGCACACATTTATCACATTTTAAAGCGAAAGGACGAAATAACAAAGCAGTGGTATAAAAGTAACAGCTCAGCGAAGAGAAAACTGAAAAAAACAAGGTGTTTTTTTAGCGCAAGAGCAACAAACATGCTTTCACTGAGCCTCTTAATCTAAACGTTTCCGTACATAATCAATAACGGATTATTTTAAATAATCCTTGATTTTTAGTTTGTTTAGGTACTACGGACAATACAATCTGTTAATTAATCAGTATGTGAAGAATCTGTTATTAGCTTTACAAAAATTCAAGTGCTTATATTTCAACGGCTTCCATGGATGCACCTGTATAAAACGTAAACCTGTACAAAATGGAAAATACTTCCAGTCCCTTGAATTTCATCTTAGACTGGTTTCACTGTATTGGTGACTCTGTACGGTATTTTTTACTGCTTGAAGTTAGAAAAGCTTCTGTCAGTGGTAACTTCATGAAATGTTGCAATTATGAAAATATTGGACGAAATGGTTGTGGAGACTACAAAGTCAGGACTTGATGGATATCTTCGTAATCGAGCAGCGAGTGGCCCAGTGGTCAACGTTCCGACTGCCACAGAGAAGACCTCGGGTTCGATTCCAGAAAGGTACGAACGCTCGAACCAGTAAATATCCGCCGTGCGTCGGATGGGCACGTTAAGCCTTCAAGCCCTAGGTACTGATCCCCCAGTTTTAAATAAGGGCGTGTTCCTCCCCCTTTCTGCCTCGCTTCCAGGGCCACGGATGGCCTAGTGGTCAACGTTCTGACTGCCACGGTGAAGACGTCGGTTTCGATCCCATTCAGGTACGAACGCTCGAACCACTAAATATCCGCCTTGCGTTGTATAGGCACGTTAAGACGTCGGACGCTAGGTACTGGCCCCCAGGTAATAAATAAGGGCGTTTTGCTCCCCCTTTCTACCTCGCTTCCGTGTCACTTTCTTATCGGGCATTCTAGCCCAAATCTCCTAGCTTCTTATTTCTAAGGGTTGTTTAAGACCTGGAGTCAGACACTCCCTTCCTAAAATCCTTTACATCTGATCTGATCTGTCTTAGTAATCAGTGGCTAAAAGGATGAAACACATATCCGTTACTGAAGAAGTTTTCTGAAGAGGATTTCCATTTCTAAAACATTTTATTACTAGCCATTCAATTCAAAAAATATTTTGACGGACCTTCGTATATTAATAACAAAAGGAACATAGTTCTTTCCTAAATGAAGATTTATATACAGTAATTGGCTTGGGTAAAATGTACGTCCAGTTAATTTCATATTATTTCAATACCCATCATGTTTACGTTTCACGAACTTTCAGCATATTTCTACTTCGTTGCCCCTCATTCAGATCGATTATACTCTCAACACAATTTATTAGACGCACCGTTGCTTTGTGAAATATCTCAAGAACAAAAACTTTGATTCCCTACTGATTAAAGCTTGTCAGACAACTTTACTAGTGTATAACATCCTGTCCGTAACCGAGGTACGGTTCTTTATATAGTTTCTCCATTTAATTACACTTTAGCTGTGGCATTCCCGCTTCATAACTCTCAAAAAAAGCCGACGTCTGCTTTATGCATGACAGCATCATGAAACCTTATAAAATAGCATAGTAGTAGTTACCTTAGAAACGCATCCAAACACTTTTCTATTGATCAGAGGTTATGAATAATGAGACATCAATTAATGCTAATGAAATATTCTGGTAAATAAAATGGTTAACCTTTAACAGCATCTGAGTTCAACGAAACATCTGAATTCATAATGACTCTTGAATCAGACAAATACTGGAATGCGATGCAACTACCAGCCACTTGATTGTCGAAGTGGCTTTATATTGCTAAATTAAGCAGCTGCTAACTCTTTCATAGCATTGAAAAGAAGAAAACCACTCTTACAGAAAATCCATGTATCATACACTGCCCCTACTCCAACAGTTAGAAAACACCTGCGCTTGAATTCACATAACGTTATATATTGTGGGGACTTCTCAAAATAGAGGGTGCTTCCAAATCTTCCATCCAAACGTAGAGGACTTGTTTTGCTGCGCATAGTGATCGAAACAGTTCCTATGAACTTTGAGCCAGAAACACTTTCCTTTTGAGCTTTTCCACATTTTGAGAACTGTGACGCACATTTCTAAACTATCCTTCCCTTTGAGTTTCTGTTCCGTTACTTCTGCTTTGTATTTCTTTCTCAACTGCAAGTCAATTTCCCCGAATTTTTTTATAATTTTTGGAAATGACTGATAGTGAGTCGAAAATACACTGGCGGAAAGTGAAAAAAGAACACCAAGAAGGAGACGTCTGATACCAACGAAATTTATACAGCATAATAACGGAATACAGAGAATAACGTGATCAAAACATTATGGCAAAATACAGCTGTATTTGCTGGTAAACTGAAAAGTAACATTTTCATGTAACATGGTTAGTACGAGGTTGAACCGCCATGAACTGCGTCACGCTGTGCAATTCTGGCATGGAGTCTGTTGTACAGATGTTGGATGTAAGTTTGGGGTATTGAGTTCCAAGCATCCTCAACCTGGACGCGTAAATCGGGGATGGTCGTGGCTGGGCGTGGAGACCGGATAAGTCGTTTTCTTATAAAATCCCACACATGCTCAATGGGGGACAAATCCGGTGAAATTGTCTCACACCCTGAGTGTATGTTGCGCCCCCACCCTGAGTGTATGTATTGTCTCACACCCTGAGTGTATGTTGCGTTGCACGTGCCGTGTGTGTGGGCGTGCGTTATCTTGCTGGAAAACACCGCGATGGACCGACCTTACAAACGGCACAACAACGGGCTGAATGATGTTGTTGATGTAGGAGGTGGCCGCCCCGGTGGCGCAGTGGTCTAAGGCGTTGGCCTCTGATCATTCGTAGGAAGGGGTCCGGGTTCGAATCCCGGTGAGGCATGGATGTTGTGTTTGTCTTACGGCACTGGCTCTCTCCCTTCCCTGGAACCAGTGACTCTAAATTAGGGACGGGCGACTGCTTATAGCCCATTGAGTTGCTCACGGTGGTCGTTAAATCTCAAAAAAAAAAAAAAAAAAAAAAAAAAAAAATGTAGGAGGTGCTGTTTAACGTGCCCGGTACAAACGCTAGTTGTGTATGGGAGTAATAGCTGATCGCTCCCCACACCAGGAGACCAGGTGTTAGCCCTGTGTGTCGCTGTCAGATGCAAGAAGGGTGGAGACGCGCCCCTGTGCGTCTGCGAACACGCATACGGCCATCGGAGGCCCCCAAGCAGAATCTGCTTTCATTGCTGAACACGACAGATCGCCATTGCGTTCTCCAGTGCAGATGTTGGTGTAACCACTGCAGCCGTTCCTGACGGTGGACTGGAGTCAGAGATACACATGCCAGAGGCACACGTGCACGTAATCCTGAATCCAGTAGACGGTTGCGGATTGTTCGCACAGTCACCTCAGGTGCTACGGCAGCTCGGATTTGCGTCACAGTGGATGTTCTGCTTCACAACGCCGCTCTTCTTATGCGTCGATCGGTCCGCTCATCAGTCCGTCTGTGACTCTCGGTTCCATGTCTTCTCGTGTGGGAAGTTCCTCGGACCATCTACGCCACCATCGTACCACCACCGATACTTCCCGTCCAATTTGTTCCGTAATACGACGATACGACCACCCCGCCTCGCGGAGTCCGACTAGACGACCTCGCTCAAAGTCCGATAACTGCTGAAATCGTACACGTCTTCCATGTCCAGGCATTGCAGGGTCTTCGCACGTGTCCGTACGCCGACGACTGATTACATTCAGATCAGATCAGATGTAGAGGATTTTAGGAAGGGACTGTCTGACCCCAGGTCTTGAACAACCCTTAGAAATAGGTAGCTAGGAGATTTGGGCTAGAGTGCCCGATAGGAAAGTGACACGGAAGCGAGGTGGGAAAGGGGGAGGAAGATGCCCTTATTTATTACCGGGGGCCAGTACCCGGGGTCCGACGGCTTAACGTGCCCATTAGACGCACGGCGGGTATTTAGTGGTTCGAACGTTCGTACCTGCCCAGGATCGGACCTGAGGTCATCTCCGTGGCAGTCACGAACGCTGACCACTAAACCACCCGCGGCCTGACTGATTACATTCACTTTGCCGTACTCCTTAAATACCACCGACGCTAATTTGCATATTATGCCGTGCTGTGGCGTAAGCGCTCACCGGTTGGTCCCGAAATTAACATCACTTTGTCCTGTCGAGAATTTTCATGCTCGTAAATCTTGGGGAAATTGATCACTTCGCTGGGATTTACGAAAAATATAAAATGTTAGAAAATAAATAAAATACATAGAATGAAAATTCGCAACAGTCCACGTTTCAAAATTGTGTTTGGAAGAGGCAGTGAGGTAAGGGAATAAATGGCCATATTGATTTATTTCACAGCCCTGACCAAGCAAACAGAATTTCTTAAAAGAAAGGGAAATAATAATCATTGAACTTCTTTTTTCTTTTCGCTTCATTTATTTTTACTTTAGTGAGTTAAATAAGAAAAAAGGAAAGAAAAAGAGGACAGCATCAACCCCTTTTAGAAAACAAAATTATTCGTAGTAATCACGGAATGAAGGGAAAGCATTTTTATAAAATTGTGAGAAAAGAAAATCTTTCAGTCCTCCATTTTAGTTAGGAGTTTAGTGGCCCTGAAAAGTGTTGCAGAAATGCCTCTTCAGGCCAACGACAAATCTATTTTTAGCTAAACAGCATGCAGGAGGTTGCATGGTCCCCCTATGCTGAGGGTTACAGCATTTTCCCCCTTTGCTTACGTGTGAAGGTCAGAGTGTCACCCCTGGCTTGCGTGGGAGAAATATTCCGTTGGGAAGCCGTTGGTTACCAGGGGGAGAGTCTTGGCCAATGGGGAGACAGCTAGAGGTCAAAGGTTGCTGAGAGGCGTTCCGATTTCTCACAGAGACCGTTTTTTTTTTTTGAAGAACGGAGTGAAAATGTGACTTTGCCGTCGCCTCATGGCGGGAGGGATGGAGACCAACCTTATTATCTCATTTACCGGAAATGTAATGTTCTCTGATGCATCCGAGCTTCAGTTAAAAAGAAAAAAAGAAAAATTGACACACCGGCTGAAAAACGTGGACGGCCGAGCTTTCTCCCCGCCTTTTCTGTGGTGGGAAGATGACCCACGGGAGAAAAAAATTCCGGGAAACTTTGGGTCTAGGTAACTTGCTCCATCGGGCCAGATGATGATGACAGTCATTGCCGACTATGAAATAATTCCCGTTGCTGGAAGACCCCTGAGAACTGCAAAGAGGAGGACGACGCCAGAAGGTCTTCCCCTGGAAATTCCGCTGACTTCCAGTGTGTCCCCGGGTCAGAAAGAAGATGGCGGGCCTGGTCACCTAAGTCTTCGCTCCTGGGCCCTGAGAGATGAGTAGCAACTGAAAAGCCAAAAATAATATTTGACAAGCCTAGTGTGGGCAAGCTCTTTACCATTCCCTAAGGACTGGGGGTAAGTTTTATTTCATTCTCCACTTCAGAGGCAAGATATATATCAGGTCGTCAAAATTCGCCTAGAAGTGCCATCAAGAACTCGAAAAGTCTTTTTTCTCCAAAATTTAGGACACTTTCGAATTCTCACATTCATCTATGTGAGCGGTTTGTTCAATATATTCAATCTACTAAAATCACTATTCTTAAATTATAAGTTTTTTTTTGTAACGAAGAAGTTTGAATCGAAATAGTTTTTTTTTCTCTTTTGGCATTTTAAATATTATGCTGTGGTCTCTTTGAAATTATGAAACAAGTGGGCTTTGAAATGGGGGCTGTCGGAAAAAGATATTACAAAGAAAGAAAAAAAAAGGGGGAGTTGTAAATGCTTTCATTCATGTTTTTTTTTTTTTTTTTTTTGTATTTTAGTGTTCTGGTGTGCTTAAGGAATGAAACCACATGGTTTAATGTTAGGCTGTTTAAATAAATTTCATGTTATTTTCTGTGTATAGGTATTAGAAAAAAACAAAACAAAGAAGGGAAGTGTATAATTTTCTGGGTCATGTAGTGATAGATGATATAATAAATATATTAAGATATTTTGGAACGAACAACCTTTCAGACCAGTATTTCTCTTAAGAAAAATTTAACTCATTTTGTGCTCAGTGATTTCTGGTATTTGTGAAAAACAATTTGTATTTATGAGCTTAGTGTAGGTGCCATTTAGTCATGTAATTGAGAATTTTTCTTGTAGGATGATTATTATTATGGTTTGTTGCTTTAGTAAATTTAAGTGCAAAATTACTTTTTAAAATTTTTGTAGTAGTGAGGGCTAATTTCTAGTTTCAGCCCGTGGATTGAAAAAACAGATTTTTATGGGGGAAAGAATATATGAATGGGCATACAAGCAGATATGGGGCATATGTATAGTATGACTGAAAAGAACCCGAATGGCTGTTGTGTTTCTTCAAGAAGTGATGATTTTTCAGGAAAAGGGTGATTTTGAAGTATGGTGATTTATAGAGTTTTCTGGAAATAAAGTAAGATTTCGTATAGTGTGTCAAGTATGGTGTTATTGAGCTTTCTGGGAAATGAGTGGTACAGTGTGTTCCTGGAAAATAAAGATAAGTGATTTTCTGGGAAATAAAGACATGAAATGAGTTCCTGGGAAAATAGAGATATGAAGTGTGTTCCTGGGAAAAATAGGATATGAAGTAATTTTCTGGGAAATAAAGACATGAAATGAGTTCTTGGGAAAATAGAGATATGAAGTGTGTTCCTGGGAAAAATAGGATATGAAGTAATTTTCTGGGAAAAAAGGTGATGCGTTGAATTTTCTGGAAATAAGGATGGTGAGTTAGCTTTCTGGAAAATAGATGATGAGATATTTTGGGGGCAAGTGAACTCTTGTGGGATACTTTACTCTATGTGGACATGCCTCGGGTCTGAAAGGGTGCATGAGACAAATTGGGGGATTTGTTTCCTGCCCGAGTAAGCTCGTTGGCCCATAGGAGGTGGTTCCTACGAAAGAATGATGTGAGTTGTCCCAAAATCAGAGTGAAAGAACAGTAAAGGGTTAGGTCGCACTTTGCTCCACTACACTGTATAGGCTGGGAATGGATTCTCGACCCATTCTCGCTTTCAGACTCAAACTTTGTTGTTCTTCCTGTAAAATCGTGTTTTTTTCTGGAGATCTGGGACTCATTGGTTGAGATGATTGTTTGGTTTTAATGCCCGAGTTGGTCACTACATGAGTGCCTGTAGATTGGAAAACTTATGCTATGGAATTTTGAAAAGTTGGATTTTTATGATGATAGTGTAAATTAAGATTCCTTTGGCAGTGTAGCAAATTAAGGATAACTTTTGAGTAAATTGAATTAGGTATCTAGTGTATTAGGGTTTTGTAGGGTGTATAAAATGGGTTGAGTATCCGGTAATGCTAGATATGTTGAGTGTAAGACAAATGTTGATTTAAGACAAGGTTGTTGATTTTAAGACAAATTTTCCTGGAAGTGTAGAACCTGGTATAAAATAACTTTTCATTATACGTAAAATTTTGGCAGTTGTTATGGTAGTTTAAAATTAAAAGTAGATTCAGAAATCTGGTCTGAGAAGGTTGCTTCGAGGGAATTAATTAGAACAACATAGTGTACACATAGGCATATAAAATTTCTTTTTCGAGAGAGAGTGAGAGATATTTTCACTTCAAATACTTAAGTTGCACACCATGTTAAATCAAGTGTTGATGCTGTGAAATTCAATGGAATTCTGGTGTTTATTATTTTTATCAGTAGTGTGCCTTGTGCAAGATTTATATTTTCACCACTAAGCTGTCAGCCGCTTATTTTGATTAGGCCCAGTGGCCAGGTATAAAATCTGTGACCTACAAAATTTAACTTGTTAAGTTTTTAAAATAAATATAGGCCAAGTGATCTTTCAAAAACTTAAACCTTAGTGCAGTGAAGTTTTAGATATTTCGGTGTGAATTTTCATCACATGTTTCAAATGCATCCCCCTCAGCAGTGGCTGAGGTGAGGAAATAAATCTTAGGTTATTGTGGTAAAATCAGTGTCTTGTCCTTACCATTATATTTGACTTCACCACCTCCAAAAGTTATTTACACGTGTACATTGTATACAATTAAATTTCAGTGTTTACAAATTTGGTACACATGTAAACAATAGTCACCATTTCTTCCACTTCCAGGTGTATCTACTCATCAAACACAAACAACGCAAACAATACAATAGTAACTTTTGGGAGTTTTCAAATTCAGTGGTGAATTTTATTTTCTGAGTTATGTTTCATGGTCTTAGTCAAAATTTCAGTTTTGTTTCAAAATGCATCCACCCATCTCCCAAATTTCAATATTCTGTAATTTACATATAACTTTCAATGTTAGCATAAACAATCTTTAATACCCCAAACTTCTATATAACAACACCTACGTAAACTCGACACCATTAACATATGTAAATTTCATGATCGTCCGCCAATTCCTTTTTAGTGTTCTTTTTTCACTTTCCGCCAGTGTAAATAAACCACACCGAGTGTAGGGAATTGGTGTAGTGGTACGAACGTAAGATGATTTACTGTTTGAATTTGGACTCCATGTTATCTTGATATGTGTATGCTGATTAGTTTTGGGTACGGGATTGATAATGTGATTCGATCTACCAAACTCTTTTAGTTATTCAGAGAAGAATTGTGTTGGTGTTTGAAAACTAAAAATCAACAATTAGAAAGCCAAATAAAAAAAAAATTTGTAAGTTCAATCATCGTCAAAAAAATTGTTGCACCCAGTAGGAAGCAACCGACAGGAATGAAACTTGTTGGTTGGTAGGTTTGACATTGTGACACATGCAAATGATTCAAGTATCGCGCTAGGGCAGCGCATGTGATGCAAGCAAGGAGGGATCGTAGCGCTGTGCCTGACCGGCTATATAAGGTCGTTCCGTTGCGCGTGCTTGTCATTCTGACTCATGCTGTTGTGTTGGTTGCATTCTTTGCAAGTGAAGAATGCCTCGGAGAAAAATTCGGAAGCAATGCGAGCAGATGGAGGAGTTCGAGAGGAGCCGCATCGTCGGGCTTTGGTAAACGGGGTGGTCTTATCGCCGTATGGTGCGCAATACCGTTCGTGCGGATATCCCCATAGCACGCTGTTGGCGGCAGTAGATACAACAAAACACCCAGCAGCGCAGAAATGGTCTTTGATACCTAGACGAACCACGGAGAGAGAGGACCGACGGGTTGTCCGACATGGGCGAAGTGACCCAACAGCCACGACTGCGGATATTCAGCGAGCAGTGTTGCCCTCCATACATCATCCGATTAGTGCCAGCACCATTGGCAGATGCTGCACGACGTAGGCGTACACGCACCCAAACCGTTACGACGACTGCCCTTAGCAACAGTGCATCGTCGCCAAAGACTGCAATGGTGTCGTGCCAGACTGTCATGGAGCCGCTCAGAATGGCAGCGAGTGATCTTCAGGAACGAGCTTTTGTCTTGGAGGAGACGACCGACGAATCCATGTATGGAGGCACCGTGGTAAGCTCTAAGATGAACGGTTTGTTGTCGAGCGTCACACATCCAGAAGGCCTGGTGTCATGGTGTGGGATGCAACTGTCCACGATGCCAGATCACCTTTTGTGTCCATTGCAGGCACTTTGATAGCCCAACGTTACGTTAATGAGGTCTTGCAACCAGTGGCCCTACCTTTTCTGAAAGCCCACTCGGTTATGATTTTCCAACAGGACAACGCTCTTTAGCATACTGCTGATGTCCCGTGAGCTTGCCTTCAAGGCAATTACACTCTGCCACGGCCAGCCACATCACCAGACCCATCGCCGATTGAAAATGTGTGGGATGCTATTGGGCGCGCTATCTACACTCCACCGCTACCGCTCAATCTGCAGGAACTGCATGAGGAGATTCAAGCTGCATTGGATAGCTTATCGCAAGACACCATTAGGAACTTGTACAACTCTATGCCGAGACGTCTAACATGCTGTGTGAGAAAACATGGCGGCCCAACACCATACTGGGAGACACTACTTATTTGTGTGAGCTCAATAAATATTGCCCATGCCCATATCTTTTCGGAGGAAAGGAATGGTAACCTTTACTTTCCTCTAGAATAGAATTGCACATTGCAATCCGACACGTCCTTCTGGGTGCTACTATTTTTTTTTGATGGTGAGTGTATATATATACATATGAAAGATACCAGTACCAGAGTTCTTCCAGTCCTTCCAGCAGAAGTTACACATGCAATCAAGAACATGAAGCGGGGAAAAGCTCCAGGAGAAGATGGAATTACTGTAGACATCATACAAGAAGCAAGTAGAGAAATCGAAACAGTACTCGCCCAAATTTTCACTCGATGCCTTAATGAAGGGAAAATTCCTGAGGATTGGAACAACGCTGCAATGATCTTGCTACATAAAAAAGGTGACATTGAAGATCTCAGGAACTATAACAGACCTATCAGCCTCCTATCAGTGGTTTATAAAATCTTCACTAAAGTTCTTTCACACCGCTTAAAGGTGACACTGGACATGGCTCAACCGAGAGAACAAGCTGGATTCAGAAGTGGCTACAGCACAATAGATCATATCCACGTACTGAGAGAACTAATTGAAAGAGCGAGGGAATATGAACTTCCATTGTGCATGGCTTTTATCGATTGGGAAAAGGCCTTTGATTCGGTGAAATCATCAGCAGTTACAATGGCTCTGAAATCCTGCGGTATTGAAGATGCGTACATTAATATTATTAATAACATCTATGAAAATGCAAGTGCAAAGATTCGGCTGTTTGAAAATACAACACACATAAAAATTGGAAAAGGAGTGAGACAAGGTGACACCATATCTCCGAAGCTCTTTAATGCCACATTGGAAAATGTCTTTCAATCACTGAACTGGGAAAACAAAGGGATAAAGATTAATGGAGATTATCTAACCCACCTTCGTTTCGCTGATGACATAGTCATTTTTGCAACTACCCCATCAGAGCTGCAGAGTATGATCCAGGAACTTGCTGACAAGAGTAAAGAAGTGGGATTAAAAGTGAACTTTCAGAAGACAAAAGTGATGTTCAATGCTTTTACAAGAAATGAAGATTTATTGATTGATGGATAAAAGCTGGAGATAACAGACACGTACGTTTATCTTGGACAGCAGATATCAAGTGAGGGTCACATTGATGAAGAAATTAATCGGCGTACAAAACTTGCCTGGAGAGCTTTTGGAAGAAACAGCATAATTTTCAAGAGCAATATGCCATTATGTCTTAAAAGAAAAGTATTTGATCAATGCATCCTTCCAGTGCTTACGTATGGTGCAGAGACGTGGACCGTAACTAAAAGAGACGTACAAAGGCTACAGACAACTCAAAAAGCATGGAGAGGTGCGTGCTTGGTGTAACCAGGAGCGATAAGAAGAGGAACTCGTGGATCCGAAAAATGACAAGAGTGGAAGACATCATGATCAGAGTTAAATCCCTGAAATGGCAATGATCTGGGCATATTGCCAGAACGACAGACCATCGATGGACAGCCGAAACTTTAAATTGGATTCCAAGGGACAGGAAAAGACCCATAAGAAGACCACATGGGAGATGGGTGGATGAAATTCGAAAGTATGCGGGAGTGACATGGAGGAGACTGGCACAAGACAGACCGATGTGGAGGAAACTTGGGGAGACCTTCGTCCAGCAGTGGATTGATAATGGTTGACAATGATGATGATGATGACATCTATCTATGTATGTATCTATCTACCTCTCTCTATATATATAGATAGATATACACAATATATATATATATATATAGAGAGAGAGAGAGAGAGAGAGAGATTTTATTAGATTAATAGGTATCTGGGGGTAGTTGTTCGAGATGAGTCTGATATCCACTCCCAACAAATAAGGCATCGGTGCTGTGGATGTCTTACTCGTACGAAGCTGTGTCCCTCCCTTCCCTGGAACCAGTGGACTTAAATTAGGGACGGCGACTGCTTACAGAACAAAGAAGTGCATTTGGTCGTCTTTAAACCCCGAAGTAAACAAAATGGAATTATTTGATAACCATCCATTCTTCCTCCACGGAGATCTTGTGTAGTAGGAATAAGGAGATATTGAACATCAGCCTAATGTGTTACCATAAGAACACGTCCAGTGTATTCAAATCTAGAGGGTTTGAAGGCGATGTAGTAGGCCCACCTCTGCCAATCCAACGAGCGGGATAAGTACCACTGGGATGTTCCTAATCAGTGAGGCTAAAATGCTCTGACGTCCCATCTTGCATGAACCACGTTCAACACAAATTTAACAGCTTGCATCAGTGCAGGTAGTTCTACTGCGAACAAATGCGTGTATTGCTGCGCTCTGGGACTTAGTAGCAAAAATTGAGGATTAGTCAAATAGACATTGAATATTAATAAGGTTTAAAAAGTTTGTGATAGCTGCGATTGTAGTAGTTGTAACTGTAGCTGTAAAGCTTACGTGCTTACGTTGCTTAACCCTTTAAGTTGCCGATGTACCTAAAACAAGTGGTGCCCAAAATTTTGTGGGGTCTCTAAATAAAATTGCTTACATGGCGGCCGGGTTTCACGAAAGCTTCACGAAAAGGAGTAATTCGTTTCCCCCTCTCATTTCAGCAATATCAGCCATACACTAGTCGAAGATAATAAGCGCACCGTTCTGATCTTTTATTGTCTGCTCCATAACCCAAGCCATAATGAGGAAGTCCTTCTCTTCTCCATGACACAAGGCAGTGATGGGAACCATGCAACAGGGTAGAAACATGTGACTCAATCATCTCTGCTTTCTTTGGATCGCCGCCGTTGTCATAGAAATTTTAGCAGGCAATCAGTCAGAAAGGATTAGAGTCAATCCTCCCCCTAAGCGACCACTTTTAGTTACAAAGCTAAGTGAAAAACAGTGCATTCTGACACTCAGGTTCACTCCTTCCAGTAGGGTTTGGAAAACTTCTTAGAAAGCGAATATATTCGTTCGAGCTCATTTCGTCCGATTTTGCTAACCCCGAGTTAATTCTTTCGACCCGGTTAAAGGGCTTTAAGCTATGATCTAGTGAACATAAATATTACACGCTTGTAAATACAGAAAAAGGTTAGCTGTCAAGGTAGGGAATGAATCATCATAATATACTTACTTGATTCCACATTTATTTGTTCTTTACTAGTACTGCATTACAGTGGAACACGCTATTCAGAAGATGAACTTATAGGCTTTAAATCATATAAAAATCGCATCGAATTTCCTCTATAAAAAAGCAATTCTATCTGCCGTTAACTCGAAAATAATTACTATGAAGACTCTAAATCAAATGCACCTATCGTCGACAAGATCTTATTTCAACTCAAATCTTCTACTATAATATTTTATGGTTTATTGACCTTTTCCCAATGTCAACTTCGGAAACTCATCGTGGAAACTAATGTGTTGTAAAGTCAGAAAAAGTTTAACGAGAAGAAACTAAATTTACATGAGAACGCAAAATCTCAATAGGAGAGTTAAATAAAGGCATACGTCACATAATGATCAACGATATCAGTCCAAAATATTTTAATAAAACATCTGCCGGTCCCATAACTGAATTACTGCATGAGGATTTTCACGTAGCCATTGGTGAATGTTATGAAAATTAATAATGAGGTCACCTACGAATCGTGATTCATCGGTGAAAAGCACATAATGCGGAAAACCAGGAGCAACACACAGCTGCAGAATCAGTTAAGTAAACACGGTTCGTGGATGACAATCGGCTGATGCCGGATAACGGAGAGATTTACGCGTGATATCGGTAAAGTTGATTCTCGTGAAAAATTCTCCATACAGTTGTACGTGAAGCACCTACGTATGCTGCTCAATTAAGAACACGATACATTAAATAGCCTCCTGGTAAAAGGCATCGGAAGATTTTGAATCGGTTTCTTTTAAGCAATTGTACAGAGAAAAATAGACTTTCAATTTAATAGTATGTGCATTTCTGCCTTCCTAGCGGCGAGGTTATGCATCGGAAAGAGACCAAAACGAATATATCGTTGTTCTCCCAGTTCGGGCTTCTGACTGCAAAAATATTTTTTCAGATCGGACTGATAGTTACGGAGATGTGATGTCCACAGAAGAACGGGCCGCCCTGGTACAGCAGTGGTCTAAGCACTAGCTTATGACCATTCGTCCGAGATGAGTCCGTGTTCGAATCCCGGTGAAGCACGGATGTTGTATTTGTCTTACAGTACTGGCTCTGTCTCTTCTCTGGAATAAGTGGCGCTAAATCAGGGACGTGCAGCTGCTTATAGGCCATTGAGTTGTTCACGGTTGTCACCAAACCCCCAATATAAACAAAAATTAAAAAAAGCGACAAGAAAGAAGCCCCTGAATTTTCGGTTCCAATGGCAACTTTTATGAATCCTTTCTGACGCGAATTAAATATATCAAAGTTATTCAAAGTCAGTGGAATCTGTTAGGAAAACTATCAACCGGGTTTCTAAAATCGATAAAACGTCCAGAAATAGAAAGAGCTACTTACTTCCACCAGCAGCTGAAAAGTGTTTTACGAAAATTAACAAATGGCACAAAAAGTTTTTCATACCTATCAGAGACAATCAGATTTTCAAATTTAAAAGAAAATATATGTGGGGGTTGTCGTATACCTATCAGAGACAATCAGATTTTACAGTTAAAATAAAAAATATATAAGTTGTCGGAAACGTCATAAAGTATTTTGGCACTCGTTGGCTGTTGGGTGGTTTTGGAAGTACTAAAGGCATGCGCAGCTCTGTTATCGCTATGGCATTCGGCAGGTGCCAATTTTATCTGCACTCTAAAAGGAATAGTGAGCAATTAGGTTGATTTGCGGAGATTTGACATCAAGTTGAAGATGGAAGACAAAGCTGTGCATTTTCGACATATTTTACTGTTTTACTTCCGTAAAGGGAAGAACGCGCGTCAAGCTTGTGAAAAGCTGCGTAAAGTGTACGGTGATAATGCTCTGCAAGAACGTCAGTGCCAGCGGTGTTTCGCAAAATTCCGTGCTGGTGATTTTGACCTCAACGATGCTCCTCGGTCCAGGAGGCCCACCGAGGTTGATGACGACAAAAAGGCCAAAGCATTGATCGAGTCAAACCCATGTTACACGACACGAGAGATTGCAGACACATTGCACATCCATCATTCAAGCGTTCACAACCACCTGAAGAAGCTGAGATACGTAAGCAAGCTCGATTTGTGGGTTCCTCGTGAACTGAAAGATCAATTGACGACGCGTTTAAACATCTGCGATATGCTCGTTAAACGTGAAGAAAACGATCCTTTTTTGCAGCGACTGATAACTGTTGACGAAAAGTGGATTGTGTACAACAATGTGCTGCGCAAACGGTCTTGGTCCCGACGTGCTGCTTTGCCTCAAACGACATCCAAAGCAAACATTCATTAGCGGAAGGTTCTGGTCTCAGTGTGGTGGGATTTCAAAAGTGTGTTTTTCGAGCTCCTACCAAGGAACCAAACAATCAATTCGAATGTGCACTGTCGGCAGTTGGACAGTTTGAACGAATCCATCATTCAGAAACGTCCAGAGCTCGTTCATCGTAAAGGTGTTGTGTTCCATCACGACAACGCGAGACCACACACAAGTTTGATCACCCGCCAAAAATTATTGGAGCTTTAGTGGAATGTGTTGCCACATCCAGCATACTCGCCTGACCTTGCGCCGTCAGACTTCCACTTGTTTCGCTCTCTTCAACAGTCCTTGCGTGGTATAACATTCAATTGTTATACCACGCAAGGACTGTTGATGATGCTGTAAATCAGCACCTTGTATAGTTTTTTGCCACGAAAGACAGTCCTTCTATGAACGAGGCATTCTGTAGCTCACTGAAGGATGGCAAAAGGTTATCGAACAAAACGGGCATTATATCATTGATTGATCTTTGTTCTTTCTATCAATAAATGACTTTTGCAAAACATGGCTAAAATACGTCATGACTTTTCCGACTCCCCAAATACATGCAGAAGGAAAGAGGATTTAACTATAGCCCTTCTAGCGAAAAAATACTGCATAATGGAAAATTTGAAAATAGGCGAAAAATATTCTTCATGGAGAAAGCTACGGTAAAGAAAAATAATTCTAGAAATACGTCGTCTGGAAGCAGAGATAACGAGAAAAAAGTTTCCAACCTTAACATCCCCTAGTAAGAAATTTGTGCGTTATTTACAGAGGATAAAGCTGCACATCTCTATTGTAAGGAATGGCATACAGTAAAGAAGAAATTTCTCAATAGTGTTTTTAGAAAAGGCGATACAGTTGCAAACTGAAATACACAAACACCACCTAGCGGAAGAACTGTGAACGTTAAAATTCCTCTTGTACTAAACTAAAGTGTTCCATAAGGTAAATTGCATCCGGTGTTGAAAGACGTTTTCGAATCGCGCATGTAGAAGCAGAGATATTGAGAAAAACAGATTAAACTGAGGCGCCACCCAGCAGAAAAATTTTGCATTATTTTGGGAAGAAAATACACACACAAAGTTTTTATAGTTAGTAGTGTCTGACCGAAGAAGATTTTCAATCGGGTTTTCAATCCCGCAAATATTGCTATAAACGGAAATGTGAACTTACGTTCTAAGGTGGAAAGCTTGTGCATTAAGAAAATTTTTAAATTATATGAAAAACATTTCGCTCCGGATAAAGCTTTCCAATGAAGAAAGAATTTTTCAAATCGTGATTTTAGGAGCAGAGATATCGAAAAAAATAAGGCGGGCCTACATATGTACGCTCCTGGCCGTAGAACTATGCATTATGTAAAAAAGAAAGTATTCTCAAAAGGTTTTCCAAAGTGAGCAGTATAGGTCCACGAAAGAATTTTTCATTAGAGTTTTAAGAAGCTCAGATTTTGCTGCAAATAGAATATATCAGAAGCAGAAATAAACACTTATATCCGAGGTAGCCAAACCGTTCTTTACCAAAGATTATAAATTATATGGGAAAGATTTTCCATCAGGAGATGTATTCGATACAGGAAGAATTTTTCAAATCCGAGATTTAGAAGCAGAGATACACTGCTGGACAATTGCTAAGGACGGATCATAAAGGGCTATATAGCTCATAAAAAAGTAAGTGTGGTTGGATGCCAACTTAAATAAAATAATGTCAGAATGCCAGGACATTACAAGAAAGACAATTTATTGTGCTCTGAAATCCAGAAAGCTTTGGAAAGTGTTCAAGGGACAAACAGGCCATTTTGTGCAGAATACGTAAACGTGAAAAAAATGCAATTACCGTCCGCAGGCGTTCCGGCGTAAGATGTCCATACGGGATATGGCCCCCATGGAGGGCGATTCAAGATTCCACACGTCGTGTCATGCTTTGCACAACATTATCAAGCAGCTGTTGGGGTAATTTGTCCCATTCCTCTGTCAGTGCACGGATGAGGGTGTCCTTGTTTATTGGAAGGCATTGGCGACCAGCAAGACTCCTCCCCAAAGCATCGCACACATTTTCAATGGGATTCAGATCTGGAGAACGTGCTGGCCATACGAGGCGTTGAATATCCTCACTCTCAAGACACTCCTGGACAGCGACTGTTCGATGACATGTTGCATTGTCGTCCATGAAAATAAATCTATCACCGACAGCACCACGGAACATGCGAACATGAGGTAGCAGAACATCATTAATGTATCGTTGGACAGTCATAGTCCTAGTTGGAAGCACATAGAGGGACTTACGGCCATTGATCATGATGCCAGCCCATACCATGACACTACATGTTGGATATCGGTCCCTTTCCTGTATGTTTGCTGGACAATATGCAGTACCACTATCACGCCAGATCAGTTGTCGTCGACAATCATCTGAGAAGAGGACAGCAGACCAGTCGTTAACAGTCCAATTGCGATGTTGATGGCACCATTGGAAACGGGCGGTACGGTGACGTCTGGACAATGGGATGCACACAACAGGACGGTGGGCGTATAGTCCTCCTTCATGCAAACGTCTGGCGACAGTTTTTCGGGAGATCCGCTTGCCAGTAGCAGCCATAAACTGATTTGCTACCTCACTAGCTGTGCTGCGCCGGTGTCTTTTTGTTGATAGCACTATGTACCGATCTTCTGCAGGTGTCGTACTGCGAACACGACTTCCCCCGTGACGTTTGCTACACTCTCCATTTGTTTGAAATGATTTCCAAAGCCTTGAAACAACACTGTGGCTGACGTCGAACTCCCTGGCAACATGTGTTATATTTCGCCCTTCTTCAATCTTGCCAATAATACGGCCTTGCGTAAAATCATCTAGGTGATGTCGGGAAGACTTACTGAAAATTGCAAGTTCGTCAATTGATTCTTTCCCTTTCAACTTTGCGTTTGAACAACAACGGTCAATACGCGTCAAATCCTTTATATCTCTTATCAGCGTTATGACGTCACGAACAAGTTCGGCAATCCAAAATTTGCATACGCACAACACGTCTTACTGTATCCCGCACTTATGCTAATTTCCACATTTTCCTGCCTTCCATTTTATGGTTGCTATCGTTGCTATTGTCATCCGTCCTTAGCAATTGTCCGGCAGTGTACTTGGAAAACGCAGTTTGCCTCCCCTAGCGGAAAGTCTATGCCTTACTTGAAAATTTTGAAATTATATGAGAAACATTTCACACCAGAAACGTTATCGAGCAAAGAAATATTTTTTTTTTAAATCGGTCTCTTGGAAATATTGACAAAAATAAGATACACATCTACGTCACCTGGCGCAGAAACCATGCAGTATTCTAATGAAATACTCCGAAACGGTTTATCGGCATGAGCTGTATCGGTCCACGAAAGAATTTTTCAATCGAGCTTTTAGAAGGTCAGATTTTGCTGCAAATGCATCAGAAGGAGAAATTAACATTTCCGCCATATATGGGACAAACCGCTCTTTACCAGAAATAAGAAATATATGCTAAACATTTCCAATCGCCAGCTGTATCCGGTACAACAAGAATTTTTTCAAATAGGTGTTTTAGAAGCAGAGATCTCGGGAAAAACGCACTTTATTTTACGCCCCCTAGCGGAAAATCTATGCTTAACTTGAAAAAGTGACTGTACTTGAAATGGTATTCGATATAAATAGAATCGAAAGGCAAAATAATTTCTTCAATCGGATATGTAGAAGCAAACGTATGGAAGAAAATGCATTTTAAATTCGGTATTACCTGCATTTACGCCCTCTAGCGGCAAAATTGTGCATCGTAAAAAACAACGGAATGCAAAGATCATCATTCTCACATTTTAAACTTCACAATACAAAACGAATTTTTGAAATCGGACTTATAGTTACAGAGATATGGAGTTCACAGACGGACAAACCTGTAACATGCACGATCTTTTTTCAATAGACGTGCTAAAAGACAGGCGGACGGATTCATGTAGTGATATTATAAGCAAGTAATGTTTTTCTTTATTCAGAAAAGCGTGTTAAAAATTCTTTATGAAAGACTGGTTATGTAAGTAATTTTCTGGAAATATTATCTGTACAGCTCTTGTCAACAGCTACTGTACTCGAAAGTCCAAAGGTATTTCACTGGCCTTAAATGCTGGTTAAAGATTCATTAGATGTGATCGAAAAGTATCCAGACTGGTTGCATAAGTTCGGAATCGCGCGACACAGCAGAAAGCGGTTTGGCACAAGTTGGCTATGGAACCTACTACGGATGTGCTGTGAGTCAGGTCCCCCTGATCGTCCGGGCTTTTTTTTTTTTTTTTTTTTTTTTTTACGGTAGTTCTTTGTTCTTACGTGTGTGAAGCTGTTTATCGCATCTGTAATGTCAGAAAAAAATTCCTCAACGAATTCGCATCATATTTTCTGAAAACCTTGGTGAAACGTGCAAAGACACATACTTAAAGTTGCAGAAAGTCTATGTGGAGGATTATATGAGTCGTACACAAGTTTATTTGGGATATAACCGTTTTAAAGTTGGTTCCGAAAGTGTTGAAAGGTATGTCTGATCTAGGAGGCCATCAACCAGCAAAAGTAAAAACAATGTCGAACTTGTGCGCACAGCTGTGCAGAAAAATCGCCAAATTACTATTCTTTAGTTATTTGAAGATTTCAGCATTAGCTTCGGTTAAGTTCTGTACGGACGATTTGGGTATGAGACGTCTCTCTGGCAAACGTGTGTCAAAATTGCTCTCAGCTAAGAAAAACCGAACAGTGTTTCAGCTGCTAGTGACCCGCATGAGTGCTTCGAAAACGACAAAAACTTTTTTAAAACCTATCATAGCTGATGATGAATCGGGGGTTTCAGGGTATGACCCCGAAGCTAAGGCCCACTCTTCGCAATGGAAAACCCCAAACCCTCCCAAACCCAAAAATAAGCACGACAGAGTCACAGCAATGCCAAGACAATGATGATTGTTTTTCTACTCATAAGGGAACTGTGCATCATGAGTACGCTCCATCAGGCCAGACAAGCAGCAAAGAGTACTACTGTCAAGTTTAGCGGCGTTTGGGGGACACAGCTCATCGCAAAAGGCCGGCATTATGTGGAAGTGGAGAGTGGGAGCTCCACCGTGACAACTCGCCTACCCATGCATTGCAGCTTGTGCAGCAGTTTCTTACTCAGCACCGCATTGCACGGGTTCGAAAGCCACCCTGTGCGCCAGAACTCGCTCCCTGCGAAAAACTTTTTCATCCCTAAAGTAAAATCCCACTTGAAAGGATTTCAAGATATTGAGGAGTTAATACAATAATAAAGAATGTCGTCTAATACACGATGTACACTGAAGGTCACCTTGGGACTACCAGTCAAGATCTATTAAAACCCAATGATTAATTTAAAAAGTTTACTGTAAGACACCTTCGGACTCCCACACCGAGGTCTATCATCAGACAAGTTTAAAAGCGGGATCTTTTTTAAAGTTAAAAACTTTTTGCATGGCTCTTTTTACAAGTTAAAGACAGGTCTCTTTTTAACTTGTCTGATAATGGACCCCGGTGCGGGAGTCCGAAATGTTTCATACTCTTAACTTTTTGAATTAAACATTTGGTTTTAATAGATCTTGACTGGTAGTCCCAAGGTGGACTTCAGTGCACATCGTGTATTAGGCGGCATTCTTTATTACTGAATTTGTTCTTCACGAAATTCTTTATTAATATTGAGGAATTAGAACGGAATGAGACGAAGCAGCTATTCGCTATTTCAGAAGATGACTTCTAACAAGTTAGTAAAATCATGCAATGCATTGATTATGATACGCTTTTCAACATACCAGAAATAATTGCTCAAGTTATGAGGATAATGGCTGTGGAATAAATATCGCTCCTGTAACTTTGACCCCATTTCGATGACATTAAACAGAATTGGTTCAGTATACCTACGAAACCACATACTAACGTTTTGTCGCAATAGAAGCATTTTTAGTCAAATTATGAGGATAATGGCTGTGGAATAAATCTCGCTCCTGGGCCCTGACCTTTCACTCCATTTCAATTACATTGAACAGAACCAGTTCAGTATATCTCCGGAACGTCATGATAACGTTTTGTCGCAAACGAAGCATTTTTATCGTAAGTTAAAACGCATAAGGGCGATGGAATGGATCCCGCTCCTATGTCCTGACCTTTGACCCTGTTTCGTCCATTTTCAATAGGGTTCCTCCTAAGGTTGTCCCCTACCACATACTAAAACTACATCGAAATCGAACCATTTTTACTCGAGTTATCTTGCGGGGAGACAGACAGACGAACAAAGCTGGAGCATATACGCTTCTTCAACCTACGGTTAGAAAGCGTACAAAATGCTTCGAGCAATGAAAACAACGCTGGGCTAAGTGTGTGGCTTCGGAAGGGAACTATTTCAAAGGCGATTAAGTTTTGAATTTTTAAATCTTGTACTTCTTTTTTAATTGATCCAGTCTGATACTTTTTTGTGACATCTTGTACTTATCGGCATTAAAAAAATAAAGGACCTTATGAATATGAAGTAATTGAGTGACTAACAATTCTGATTTAATCCTTTGCTAAAAGCAAGTTTATAAGTTAAAATTAAATATTTCAGCTATAACATTTTTTTAATTTTCTGTTGTTGCGGTAGAGAACACATGCATCAAATAAACACTTGTCTACTGTAGATAATAGTAATTTAGAGCGTGTTTGGCAGTTAAAAATCCGGATAACGTGGGTTCTGTGTCAGTTAAATATCCGTTTAATTCGTATTTTATTCCCTGCCTTCTCATCCAAATATCGTATCATGCAGCAATCCTGTGCCAATGATCGTTTTGAAAATTTCATCACTGTCTAATTGGCGCTGGCATTTGAAGAGATCCTTACAAGTTCTCTGAAGTCGGCGCACATCATTCAAGTATATCTTTCACTTCCTTTTAGGTCTTCTTTTCATCTCAGAACGACTGCTTTCTTCAAATTTTATTGGTCTTGAGATGGGAGTTGTGGGAACGAACAAGGAAAGACACTTAATTCTTTATTTTGGCAGCTGCGTTCCTTTCTAAATTACGCTTTTGATGAGTTCATTTTCGCACTAACCTGTCTTCTCGAAACGCAATTCGAGAAAAGTGAGACGAATTCTTTCGCCACAAGTAGGAATTCATTTCACTTAAACTTTATAATTATCAGTGCGGTAAGAATTTTGAGTATTCAACGAGAGTTATGAGCGGAGAACTGTTCCAGATGAGATGATTTGCATACGCATCAGTTCTTTCTGAACGTTTTGTGGTTAGTGGAAGGATGTTGGGCAAGCCCTCTGATGTTGCACGGCGAGTTGCTTCCTTTTGCGCTAATGCATGCAGATTATGGAGAAAGAGAAAGCCCTTCATTGGTGAGCATCGTAATTTTCGAATATGGGTTTTGTCATGCCGACGTTAATCACACCATCGTGTCTTTGAAAGAGAAAATGCGTGTAGCGGTTGTTCCGCGATGCTTAACTTTGCTTTAAATTGTGTTTGAAGGCAAAATCTGATGCATATTAAGTTCTTAACGAATATTTTTAGATTCTCATCCATATGTAACGTGAGGAAACATTCGAAAACATTTTGAAATGAGGGTTTAAGAGGAAATGAGTTTCGCAAGACTAAAAGTAATTTGTGCATTGTTGCTTATTTAATAGCGAAATGATGATTTTAGTTTTGTACAGAGACTAAGAACGCTCGCTCTTTTAAAGCAAAATTGAAACGGAAATATTGATAGAAGAAATTTCTTCGTCGACGTTATAATATGACTGCACAATTGCAGTAGAATAACTGGAACTTCAAATTGATTTACTAATTTCACACTTTACAGTCAGACATTTCTATTTACGTTTATTCGCTATGGAGGTTTCGATAGAATATTAGCCTTGTAATTACAGAATTTATAAGCATAATTTAAATTGTAAAATGGGAAATACTAAAGTTAATTTGTGTTGCATCTTTTTGATTTTTATCTCGAAGCGACTGCTTGCTATATAACTTGTTGGTACTGGAACGATTCAAATCTACAAATTGAATAAGACCCACATTACCCTACTCGACATAGAAAATGGCACACCACGAAGGAATGTACGAAATGAGACCACATATGCAAACGCGTAGGAAGGGGAGAGACGCGATTTGATTTCTGCGGTATTACAAACATTCGATTGACGAGAGAGAGAGTATAATGTGGTCTGAGATAGTACGACCAGCATTCTGAATTATACATATGCAACACCACGGCAGGGCATCGAGAGGAATAATCCGCAAATGATGTAATAAGGAATTGCTGACCACGCGTTGTTCATCTGTGTTCACAAATCTTCGACATTGTGGGAGATCGTGCATAGGCATTCAGTCGTCTATCAATGACGTTCCGCACGTTCTCTATTAGGGAGAAGTTAGGGGATCACGCTGGCCAGGGTAGAACCTCGACACCTTGTGAGCACTGTCTTCCGGTGTTGGCAGAGTACCGGCGGGCGCTGTCTAGTTGAAACTTAACATCAGGTGTGCCATGGGGATACGGCAATTAATAGGGAAGCAGCTCCTCAACGACGTATCGTCGCGCTGTCATCGCACATACTAGGCTTCCGAGCTGTGAACAGCTGTTGAGACTGCTAATACCTCAAACCATAACACCAGGTTAAGGAGACGTAAGGCTCTCACCTATGTTAGTAAGATCATCCTGGTGACCACGTCGTATCCAGACTCTTGATTAGCAATCGTCTGCGTTGGGGCAAAAACGAGACCCGTCGCTGAATACTGCATGGGTCCATTCTTCCCGACACGGCAACGTTACGGCAATCCTGTTACTTTCCGCGACGAAATGATGCGGTTAGCGGAAGTCACTGCAACGGCTGGCGAATGCGCAAACCTGCCTCAGCAAATATACGATTCAGATTTCTTGTCGATAGTAATGTCTATAGCTGCCTGTACACATCGTCGGATGTCGTCCGCTGTGGACTGCGGGGCTGTTACAGCTTGCCGTCGAACCCGGCGATCGAGGCATTTGGATGTCTGCCTACGTATACCAGTCGAACTACGGCGACACAAGTTACTTTCCTCCGTTCGCTGTCGCCACATTGGGTTGACAGTTGTTGCATCCCTGTCCGCTTGCGCCGCGATGTGACGCAGGCACCAACCAGCCGTATGTAACCCTACAATGGGGCCTGTAATAAAAGTATCGCGACTCTTGGTTTGGATTGGCATCCAACATAACGCCAGTCCATTTCCCCTAATATAGGAGAGAACATTGCTGTTTCCCGTACACACATCTAGAATCCGTATTTGCGACACCTCACTGACGAGAACAAAGGTCCATTGATCAGGGATCCAGGTATGATGTTGTCGGGCCCAATCCAGGAGGATTCTTTTGTGCAATGCGGCGAGTGGAACATAGACCATTGCCTTCTTTCATACAGACATCTCTAATGAAGTCTTCTGTAAACTGTTTGCCTAGACATCGTGGTTCCCGTAGCTAAGTAGGACAGAGCAGAGGCCCTGTCCTACTTAGCTGCCGACTCCTATGGGAGCGAGCTGTTAGCGACAATTACCAGTCAGCTTGACTTGCTATGGCACGTGGGCGTCATTACCTCGACCTTCTGGCTATTGTTTCGATTTCTTGGAACTGTCTCCAGATATCGGAGGCCACTTGCCTCGACACATTCAGCCATCTTACTACCTCAGCTTGCGATTGCCCTACTTTCAATCTACCGGTCGCTCTCCACCGTAAAAAAAAAGTTTCTAAGCGATGATGCGGAGCCTTTCTTCCACTAACAGTCCAATTCAAGCTTCAATTGCCGCACCCAGCTCAGAACGACGCTTATCAAGGTCGCGTGCCTGCGAGCTCGATGATGTACTACATCATTTGCATATATTCTTAGGATATACGGTCATGATTTGCATATATACGATGATGTACGGTCATCATTTGCATATATTCTTGTTGCTCAGGTACGTCGATTTAGCTTTTCCCCTTGCGTATGTCTCTGAAAAATCTTTACAATCGGTACTCTCGTTTTGGACATATTCTAGAAGTTGTATTCGTCACGTTAATTTTGGGCACCAGTGTATTAACAAAAGATAACGCTCGTCAAATATCTTCCACCAAAATGTGATAAAATGGGATGTCTGAACGTCAAAATACACAATAGCTTTTCTTGGAAATTGTGTGCTCTTAATATGGTCTATTAAGATATTTCGAAAATAAAATTTAGAGCTGACATTCATAAAAGGAAAAGTGTCCATGTTTGATATTATTATATTCAACGAAATTTTGAAGATTTTAGAGCACAATTTTGCCCACCGTTATCAGGCTGAATTTGACTTCAATTAAGCTTACTCGTTTTTGACAAAAAAAACAGTAAAAATTTGGATAAACTTCTTCGTTCTTTTCGGCTACAATATTATCAATATTAAAACTTTTTAACTTTTGGTATGAAGATTCACCAAAACGCAACCAAGACGTCTCCAATATACCATCAACGAGTACGGATGCCCTCTTGTCTCCACATTTGCTTTTTTCAGCTGTGTACTCCTCCTTGCCTTGTTTTTGTTTACACAAAAAGAAAAGTTCCAAATCGCGGTCTGTACCCAAAACCCCATGGACGTGTTTCGAACGAAATCTTTTATACTTATTAAGACCCACTAAGACACTTCCTGCACGAAAGTTGAAATCAATCAATACTTCCTTTCCAAGTTTGCTAAGGATCACATTTAATTTCTGTGTTTATATCATATCGCGTCCTCCTGAAATTTAATGGACCAGCTACAGCGCACATTAGTATGAGAATCTCCATCCTATAAGGAGTCTAGATAAGGATAAATTTCTTCGAAACCACTTACTATTATTTCAGAGTTATTTATACATAGTAAATCATCAATATATCTCAAAGTATAAAAATAGCTATCGCAATTAATAGATTTGTAAATTTCAAAACTATTTTATCTCTATTTCTGCTTCCAGAAAAGTATTTTTAAAATTATTTTTGTTTTTCTTAGCATAGCCTTTGGTGTGAAGAATACTTTGCCTATATTTTCTACTTTCGAGTGTTCAAAATTCTTCCTCTTGTGACACCAGCGTACATTTTTACTTTATAACGAAGTAAATTTCTCCGTCATTTCTGTCCACGCCAGGATTCGAACCCGGATCCCCTCATTCCGGAGTAAGTTACTCTACCAATTGAGCTACGCAGACGTTTTATTCTGTTTCCTATCTGCCTTTATGTCGTGTGCGTCCTTCTGGCAGGTACATCACATCTCCTGGTACGTTACATCATCTGCCCCTTATTTATTTATTTTTTTTCGAAGTGCTGGAGAAGGGATTCTCTTATTTTTCCTATCTCGCGGTGTGGAAATAACATCACACCAATGTGAGATTTTGAACGGTCGGGTCATCCGGATAGTTCGGGCGCCATTATAACGAAGTGAATTTCTCCGTCATTTCTGTCCACGCCAGGATTCGAACCCGGATCCCCTCATTCCGGAATAGGTCACTCTACCAATTGAGCTACGCGGACGTTTTATTCTGATTCCTATCTGCCTTTATGTCGTGTGCGTCCTTCTGGCAGGTACGTCACATCTCCTGGTATGTTACAACTTGATGGGGTTCATTCGATTCTAAACATCCCCAAAGTAATTTTTTTGTAGGATACTTTCATCGTGTAGGGTATTTTACACCCACTTTCTCTTCTTTAAGTAATGTACAGCGTTTCTTCCTTGGTGGAGGAAAGTTATATTTCGTTTTCCTCTATATCTCTTCTTGTAATTGTCCGATTTGAAAATCGCATTTGCATCTCATATCTTCCGCTGTGAGAGACTTTTGTGCATAATTTATTAGTTTTTTTTTAATTTATATATCACACTTTTTAGCTGCTAGTGAGAGTAATTATTTCTATTTGTGGTTGTTTCGTCGATAGGGGAAATCAGGTTGATTTTTATTTATTTCTTTATTTATTTACTTATTTATTTATTTTGTAATCGGTTTCGTTCACTATGGATACTGTGACCACGCTCACACTGAGTATTTTAAACGCAGGTTTATCCTAGGTGTATTTTATCCTAGGTGTGTTTAATAAGTGTATTTTCTTTTTTGATGAATTTTTACATTTTCTAAAAATCTCATTTGAAATACGTTTTTCGTGTCTGTAATGTTTCATAAGACGTGCTCAATACAACCGAAAATTCGGTGTCATCTTCTATTTTTCTTCTTAAGAAAATATAATAATTATACTTATTACCAGATCTGATGCTTTTTACGAACTAAACTTATTTTAGTATGCACACCGTTGATGTGAATCAATTAATGATCTCTTCCGTAATTCAGTAATATCAATGAAAATTCCGTTAAGTTTTAATAATACTAATTTTCGATACAAAAAACTGGTATTTAGATTTTCTAATAATCCACGATATCTTCATAGTGCATTTAACTACAAAAATTATAAACATGTTATTTTATTTCTGGACGGATCTCAAGAAATGGTAATTTGTGATAACTGTTCTACGAGGTGCCCTTTAAAACAACGATGAGTAATGTATCAACAGTAATTCATTTCGTGCACCGTTCAGCAGATCATATTGTACCGTCTACACACGATGAAGATTTTTGAATCTAGGTATTCATAACCTAATAATGATCTTAAACGACCTAAAACCTGTAAAATTCAAATTCCGATCCTACAACAGCCACTTTAACTGCAGTTGCTCAACTGAAGAACCACAGCTCTCTACCTAGTTCAATAAAGAATGCATCGTACACCATCACTGGACCCAGAATACCGGAGATATTTGGCAAGCTTAAAATCCATAAACAAGGACACCTTCTCAGACCACTTGTTTCTGCACACTCCAGCCAAACAAGACCTCTAGAAACGGCGTTAACACAATTCCTGTCACCTCGAGTCAAGAACTCCCAGTATTCAGTATCCAGTACTAACCAAGCCTTGGACTGCATTAAAGCATACAAATCAGGGAACCTGCATTTTCTAATGGTCTCATTGGACGTCATCTCCTTATTCCCAAACGTACCGGTCACACTGCTGCGTTCTATTATCGAATCACGACTTAAACATATGACCAACATTACGACGCAAGGAACCCAATCAGTGCTCAATGCCCTTAAACTGATTCAAAAACGCACATATTTCTGTTATGAAGGTATCACATATCACCAGACAGGTGGGACAACAATGTGTTCCTCCTTGCCAGGCATTTAGCTGAAATATTAGTGCAAGAGCTTGAAAATATTGTTTTGCTATCAACACCATACAAACCAAGATTATATATTAAGTACGTCGATGATATCCTAATTTTCTGGACATTAGGAAGAGAACTGCTAGCCCACTTTCTTGATGAACCTTCTTCCCAATATCCCTCCTTCAGTTTCACCACTGAATACGAACAAGACCATAGGTTACCATACCTAGATTTCCCGTTACAACACGATCATGTTACACATAACATAACGTACTAAGTATACAGGAAACCGACCTCCCAAACGATTATCATTCCAAGTAATTCAGCTCACCCCATGAACCATAAACTGTCAAGTTTCCATTTTTTGGTTAAAAGGGTATTCTCACATTCCTCAAGCATAACTGCACGTAATAAAGAATTGGATCACATGATAAATATAGCTGTGAAATATGTGTACTCTAAAGAAACTATCTACCGCATAGTAAACAAACTACAACACATCTCCTGCACAACCTTAATTGGAGACACAATATCAGTCAGGTTTGTTGGAATAATGGACTATATACCTGGCATAACAACAAGGCTCCGCAACGCTTGAAAATGGAACCATATAAAATTCGGCTAGCACACCACAAACATCCTTTCAAAAGTTAAAAATGATTGAGATCCCACTGCCATACAACATCGACACGGTGTTTACCTCATACCAATGAAACCAAATGATAACGAACATGATAAAACAGCATATATAGGTTCTATAGTGCGTCACATAAATATAGAGACAGAACAAATTCTCGAATAAAAAAGAAACAACAACGAGCTGAAATGTACACCTCATATTTATAGCAAAAATAGCATAGGACACGCAGCTGCACAATAGTTTGACGGAAACATAACAATTCCAACGCCAAGTACAAGAAAAAACAGAAATACGCTGTCTCAAAAATATAAAGACTTGAGCACCTCCGGTATGAAAAGTGGAGCCGTTGTTCCGAATAACACTGAAAACCCGATTGGGCATGCTGTCCACCAAGTGATGTAAGTGTTCTGGACGGAGTGCGTACCAGCTTCGTTCAATCTGCTCTTTCAATGCCACCACACTTGAGAACTGCCGTCCATTCGCGTAGACATCACAAGCTAGGACACCGCAGAGGTTCGCGATAGGGTTTAGATCTGGAGTGAGTTCTGGCCAATCCATTACGGTCACATGATGAGTGTTAAACCAGCTTTTCGTTGATGCAGACCGATGGATAGAGGCATTGTCTTGCTGGAACAGATAATCAACACCAGCTAGAGTTTCGTCAAACGGCAGAAGGTGGCTGCTGATTATGACCTGATATGTTTCGGAGTTTTACCTCCCTTGCAGAAAAGCGATATCCGTTGTCCTATTCAACGCAAAAGATCCCCAGACCATCACAGACAGATCCCCTCCTTTCTGTCTGCTGAAGAAGGTGTTTTGCTCGCGTCGTTAATCATGCCAATAGCAGTTCCAACCGTCAGGGCCGTCCAGGTCGAACTTTTTCTCATCGGAGAAAATAATTGCGATCCACTTGTCTGTCCAGTGCATGTGGCTGCTTGCCCATAACAATCGAGCTTCCTTGTGGCGTTGCGTGAGGTGTGGCAGACGGTACATTTTATGGAGCACAATGCTGCGACTTTCATTGATTCATCGATGAACTGTGTCCTTTAAGACGGTGATACCAACAGCCCGAGAAAATTGACGCAGTGATAACCTTTGGGATGAAACTTAACGCATGATGGCACGATCATCTCGTTTGGTTGCTATTCGAGGCCTTTCAGGCCGTTTTCTGGCAGTTAACGCATCGCGTTTCGATAAAGTCTATAACGAAGTAAATTTCTCCGTCATTTTTGGTCTACGCCGGAATTCGAACCCGAGTACGCTTATTCCGGAACAAGTTGCTCTACCAATTAAGCTACGCGGACATTGATTCTACTTGCTATCTGCCTTTATGTCGTGTGCGTCCTTCTGGCAGGTACGTCACATCTCCTGGTACGTTACATCACCTCCCCCTTCTTTTTCTTTTTTTTTTTTTTTTTTTTTCTTTCGAAGTGCTGCTCATATTTATCCTAACTCGCGGTGTGGAAATAACATCACACCAATGCGAGATTTTGAACGGTCGGGTCATCCGGATAGTTCGGGCGCCATTATAACGAAGTAAATTTCTCCGTCATTTGTGGTCTACGCCGGGATTCGAACCCGAGTACGCTTATTCCGGAACAAGCAGCTCTACCAACTGAGCTACGCAGACATTGATTCTACTTGCTATCTGCCTTTATGTCGTGTGCGTCCTTCTGGCAGGTACGTCACATCTCCTGGTACGTTACAAGTCTCATAAATGACTGCCCTACTCCTTTCCATGGCTTTGCAAATTTTCGCTGAAGGCAATCCGTTTGCTCTGTCTCCAAATCTTCTGCACCTCCTCACCAGAAAGTTGACTGTTGCGTGGCATTTCGGCAAATTAATGTCTGACGGCAGGTTCGCTGTCTTTTGTAGGCTGGACCGAATTACGGCCCATGCGCTTGCGTACAACATGCTAATTAGTACATCTCATTTGCATGTGGCTACTTTACATATTTGCCTTTATATTTATGAGACACCTAAAATTACACTATTTCACGTTGTGGTGTTCTTTTCACACAATCCGGTCATCTCGACGGACCGAAACGTTTGTTGCAGGGTAATGTCTAAGAAGGTACCACTTCAGTTTCCTACCTATATTCGCATTGCATTCACGGCGCAAAGTCGACTGTCTCTACATTTATGCGACACACCTTACATTGCGTACCCTGCATACAAGACTCTCTGAACATACCTATGCTGTTAGAATTCATTCTGATGAATCTGCGTTATCTAGAGTAGTAAATAATGGAACTCACTCCTCAGTTTGGAACGAATCTAAAATTTTGGCAGCAACTAACACTCGAAAATCTTTGTTGCTACGGAAAGTCTCTTTATCTATGAATATGATGAAAAGTCTATAATGAATAAGCTTTATTTGCTTTCCGCTAAGCTAATTATAATGAATAAGCTCTTTCTACCAGCTAGCTAATGATAATAATGAAGCTTTCCTACTGAGCTAAGTATAATGCTTCTGCTACTGAATGATATGCTTGTACTGAGCTTCAAATAGTGAATTCAAATGGTTGTTGTTACTAGTTAATTAAGAACATGAATAAAGTCTCCTGCTAGTAGTGTAGTAATAGTATTGAACAAACTTATAACTGGTAGTAATGTTGCAGCAGTAATTAGAATGAATAAAGTCTTAACGCTGGTTGTTAATGGTAATAAACTTATGATATAAACCTAACAGCCAGACAGAGGTCTGACAAAAACTATTAATTGAGAAAGACGTACTGACTCAAAGCTCTTTTATTATGTAACTCTTGGTCATCCAAAGCACACACACACAACTTGTTTCACAATAATGAAGAATCAAACTAATCACATAGAACGAAACTCTTTCCTTCACAACAACAACGCTCCTCTAGTATAACAACAAACGATCTCCCTATAACAACAAAAACTCTCCTTATAACAACAAAATCTCTCCTTATAACAACAAACTCTCCCCCTCGCTATCGATGAACGCGCCTATATATACTAGCTACCACCACGTCATGACTTACATTCATTGCCAGATCTCATTCATCGGGTGAAATAATATTTCGTTCAGTAAGAAGATAATTTACATAGTAAAATAAAATAACCAGAGATAGTAAAATCAAAAGGAAAGTGAATATAGAGTATACGTTACATCATCTCCCCCTTAATTTTTTTTTTTTTTTCCGAAAAACCTATCAATTTTGGAGTGTAAGTCTTACACTTCGTTGAATGACGTTTCTCGACCTCTTTTTTGTTTTGTTGTTTGGTGGCAGCAGTATTTACATTATCAAACTTGGCATGACAAAATTAAGAAATCTGTATTCATCTGTGAAACTTGTATTGTTGAACAAAACAAACCTGCATCGGCATACCTTCCTTTTATTCTGCCTAGCAGGAATCACTTTTTTAATTTCAAATGACGTTCTCATTATTCGTTGAATACACACCAACTGTATCAGCAGCGAAGATTGCCTGGAGCTGCCTAACAGTAACAATTTTATTATTTTACTTTCAAATTACGTTCGCATTATTCGTTGAATACATACGAACTGTATCAGCAGCGAAGATTACCTGGAGCTGCCTAACAGTAACAATTTTATTATTTTACCCCTAAGCACATAGATATATATATAAAATTGGGATTAGTAGATGGACATAGAAGAAATATAAAAAAAAACCACATATATACACAAAAAGAATGCATTGGCCCACACGAAAAAAAAGAAATTCTGACACGCCAACTGGTCGTGCAGGAAAAACAACAAACTGAGAAAAGAACCTGTCCACGAGAATTTACTTATCTCGAGGACGCATAAAAAACTCTAGTGCGATAACGTTTTCCAGGCCTAATCGGTCTGGTAAAATCAGGTGGCTTAGATCTTTTCAAGGACTTTAATGGATCTGGAACATCGGTCTGCTGTCGGTCAAGAAATCCCGGCGGCTGACGGGAACGGTCAGGAATGGCGGAAATCCGTCGGTCCGGAACGGCTGAAGTCTGTGGGTCCGGAAATCCTTGCGGCTGAGAAGAACGGTCAGGAATGGCTGAAGTCTGGCGGTCCGGAAATCCCTGCGGCTGATAGGAACGGTCAGGAATGGCTGAAGTTCGTCGATCAGGAACGGCCGAAGTCTGGCGGTCCGGAAATCCCTGCGGCTGATAGGAACGGGCTCCCCCAGGCTTTTGATATGGAGTCCCTTTGTGCTGGGGCCCGTTGTGTCCTTCCAGTATTCTTTTGGACGGACGTGGCTCCGGCCACATCGTTTGCTTCCGCTTACGCCCGCGTGGCATGCGAGTAGCAGCAGGCATCGGCCCTGTTTGCCCTGAACGTAGGTTCCAGGGGCGAACCCCGGGCGGATGCAAAGATTTCTGCCGTCGTCGCTGTTGTGGCGAAGCAGATTGGGAGACAAGTTACGTTTACGCCCAGCTTTTGGTGGTTCTGGACGGTTTGTAATATTGAAATTATTGTTCATAACTGATAAATCAGAAATATCCGAAGCCTCTGAGTCGCTGCTGTAATTCAGTGGTCGTGCAGGGCGATGTTTATGTTTGCCTATAGGAATACTTTCTGACGAGGTATTCAAAGAAGTAGGAGCCTGCGTTGGTGCAGAGTTATCAGGAAACGGCGCAGCAATAGTCTTGGCAATGGTTGGAGGGAAAGGAACGATACTAGTATTCGAAGAACTTGAGTCGAACCTTGGTCTCAAGGGAGAATCAGGTTGCGTGTTTGGAAACCCGTCTGGAGGAGGGGAGGGTGAAGAAAAAATCACTGGAGATTCTTCAAAAATGTTTGTTGATTCGTCCAAAATATCTGGTGGTCGATCGTGAGATATAGACTCGTGAGTCTGTGGAACAGAAGGTTGAGTAGGATTGATTATGAAATCGATATTTCGTTCCTGATACTTGCGACACTGATCAACGTGTACGTATTGAAATTGATTGTCAGGTTTTTCAAGAACAATGTTATTTTCAAACACATTTGCCACCCGATATGGACCTTCGTAGCTGGGTGCAAATTTCTTCACTAAAGTATGCGAAACAGAAGACTGGAAGTGCGTTTCCACGAGAGTGAGATCTCCAACGACAAGATCTGGTTCCCTACGCCTAGGATTATAATATCTTGCTTGAGCTGCTTGTGCTCCTAGCATTGTAACACGAGCTTTTTCTGCCATGATGCGTACTGATTGCGGAGTTGGTCGCTGGTTTAGTTCGTCGATAATCCCCGTTAAATTATCAAAAAGGGTTTTAATTTTGCGACCCAGAAAAAGTTCTGCAGGAGTAATTTTAGTAGATTCGTGGACAGACGAGCGGAGGGCGAACGCAAAAAGCTCCAAATGGTCATCCCATCTTTCATGATGATCCATTACAAATGTAGCAATCATTTTCACTAGCGTACGGTTAACGCGTTCCGCAGGATTACTCTGGGGATGATATGGGGAAATGAATTTATGTTTAATGTGTAGTCTCGCACACATTCTTTCAAAAATGTCAGAAATAAATTGAGGACCATTATCCGAAACTACTTTATTAGGTGCACCATATCTAGAAAATACTTCATTAACTAATACATTACAAATAACTTCTGCCGTAGCGGCTTTAATGGGAAAAACTTCAACCCATTTAGAAAAATTATCAGTTAGTACTAAAACGTAACGAGCTTTGTTTTTAACAGATAAAGGATAAGGTCCCAATAAATCTATTGAAATAATATCAAAAACATGAGAACTTGAACTAGATTTCAAGTGACCGGCCGGTCTTACATTACAGTAATTATTAATCTGACACAAGTGTCATGATTGAACGTATGCGAGCACACTTTGGTACGTGCCAGGCCAATAGGCAACATCCCGCAATTTACAACGGGTCTTGCGAATACCTAAATGACCTGCAAGAGGTTTGTCATGGAATTCGTTTAAAAGGGCCATTCTGAGGGTTCGCGGAATACATGGGCGAAACTCTGCCCTAGTAGTCCTAGATTTTGTATAATAAAGAAGACCCTCTATTACTTCAAAATGCTGTGACCTTCCAGCCAGAGAAGGATCACTTTGTAGGGGCGAGCCCCGAAAGCAAAAAAATTATAGATATCCCCAAAATCTGGATCATTTATTAATTCTGCCATTATCTGCTCTCTGGATCTTATATCAGCTATTAGAAGTAAAATCTGACATCCAGGAGTAGTTTCTGTGGGGACCCCACAAATCGGAACGCGAGACAATGCGTCCGGTAATTGATTCTTATGACCTGGCTGATATGAAATTTTGATATTGCTCTCTTGTTACTTCAGAGCCCACTTCATAAGTCTTTGAGATAGGTGCTTAGCAGAATTCAAATACTGAAGGGCAGAATGATCCGTAATTATGTTAACTGTCAATTCGTTAAGATAACATTGAAATTTATTCAGCGCATACACAACAGCAAGACATTCACGTTCCGTAGCTGAATAATTGCGTTCAGCTTTCGCTAAAGTACGAGACGCAAAAGCTATTGGATGCCCAGCTTGTGACAAAACGCAACCAAGACCAACTCCGGATGCGTCAGTATAAATATCAAATTCTTTAGTATGATCCGGGAAAGCCAAAACCGGAGGCTGAGTCAACGCAGACTTCAGTGTTTCGAATGCAGCGTTAGCCTCAGGTGTCCAAACAAACTTCTTGTATTTACGTTTTAAGGCATACAATGGCTCACAGATTGTAGCATAAGCGGGGACGAACTGCTGATACCATCCGGTCATTCCCAGAAAGCGTGATAGTTCTTTTGCTGTTTTAGGCCGAGGAAAGTCAACAATAGGCCTAATTTTTTCATTATCAGTAAATAAGCCGTGGAGAGTGATTTTCAACCCCAGATATACAATCTCGTCCCTCGCTATCTGGCATTTACTAGGTTTTAACGTCAAGCCAGCATTGTATATGAGTTGGAACACCTGTTTGAGCAGAGAAAGGTGCTCGTCAAAAGTCTCGGATGTAATAATAATATCATCCAAATATACATGCACATGGGGACCCAGGACAGGTCTGAGAACCGTATCCATAAGCTTTTGGAAAGTAGCAGGTGCAGAAGCTAGTCCAAAGGGCATACGCAGATATTCATAAGCCCCAAAAGGAGTCACAAAGCCAGTTTTATCGACAGAGTCCGGATGTACTGCCACCTGCCAATATCCACTCGCCAAATCCAAGGTTGACATCCATTTGGTTGACAACAGGTCATTTAAAATGTGCGACATGACAGGTAGTGGATAATTGATCGTTTTTGTGACTTGGTTGAGCTTGCGGAAATCTGTCACGAAACGAAATTCATTGGGTTGTTTCTTTGGAACCAAAAAGGCAGGAGCAGCCCAGGCGCTTGTGGATTCCCTGATTATGCCCTGCTTAACCATTTCAGAAATTTGAAGTTGCATTTCCTGTTTTTTATGTGGAGCACAAGGGTAAGGTTTCGTCGCAATTGGTTTCGAACCATCAGTGTCAATGACATGATAAACCACCTGTGTGAAAACAAGTTGATCAGAAAATAAACCAGGGCTTTCCTGTAAAAGGAGAGAAAGCTGGTCTCGTTGCTTCTCATTCAATTGCTTACTCAATAACAAACTCGTTATATCTACAGGAACCGTAGGAATCATTTCGACAGGTTCCGGAAAGGAAATCACATGTTGTGCGAAATTCAAAGTTATTTGAAACTTATGAATAAAGTCCATTCCCATTAGACATTTCACAGGTAGCTCGTCTATAAGCAGGAAAGAATGCGTAAAACGAGCTTTTTCCAGCCCTAAAGATAATGTGACAGTTCCTGAGATACTGAAGATTTCGTTATTTGCACCTCGCAAATACTGCGTCGCAGGCTGAACGAGGACTGCAGTAAAATTGTCAGTGCAAAACTTGGTATTTAGGGCTGATATTTCAGAACCAGTGTCGAACTTGGTCTCGACAATAATATCTTCAATTGTCAAGAATACATCAGGCAACTGAGGAGTTTGAACAGTCACTAATACTGTTTTAGGGTCAGAATGCTTGGTATCAGGAAGCAGGACCGACCCTTGGTCTACTTCCTTTGGAGGTTTAAAGGAATCCTGGTTGGATTATCATGTGGTCTGAAACCTCGACCCGCCGGGTATCGGGAAAATTTTCACGATGAGGAAAACTGCGTGAAACCTGCATCGGGAACTCCGCGCGTCTGTTGACATTTTCATATCTATTACGTCTGCCCTCAGCACGGGCAGAAAAATCATCATTGCCCTGAGCATGAAAACGTTCCGAATGCTGCTGATTGAAACGGGGTCGAGCATACTGTGCGTTTGTACGATATCCCGAAGCTTGTTCAGAAACTCGCTGTTGGTTTGCCACTCTTCTGTGTGGTGGAACGTATGAATCTTGGGTGTGCACTTGTGTATGCTCGCGCTGAAAGTTATTATACCTATTATGCCGCTGAGGGTTTTCGTAATAAGTCTCGCGGGGCGCCCGAGCATGGTGAGTTGAACCATGTTTGCCATGTCGCTCTTCATACGTGCGTATGAGGCGAAGGCATTCATGAATTGTGGCAGGGTGTCGAACCTCAAGAAAATCTTGTAAGAATGGGTTGAGCTGCTGCAAGAGGGTATCCAACATGTCAACATGACTGGCTTGTGGATCCCATAGGTTATATAAGCGTGTAGTTTCCAACGCAAATGCAACAGGGCTATCATTGGGACCTTGCTGACGCGAAAAAAGCTGTTGTGCAAGGCTAGCTCGACTGAGGCCGAAAGGAAAGACCTCCAAAAATTCTGCACGGAAATTCTCATAATGAGAATCTGGGTTCGACATTCTCCACTGCCGATACCAGGTCTTAGCGGTATCCCTCAAGCAAGTGCCGGCGATTTGGACTTTGCAGTCCTCAGGAATATTATATAGATCAAAATGATCTTCCAGATCTTCGAGGAACTTTAAGGACCCCTCCAAACCATTGAAATGAATTGTTCCTGCATGCGGCACGAAATGGGCAAGCATCCTGCTTCGCTGAGAGGATTCAACTCCCTCAGGTACGACCCGCGACTCAGAGTAATAGGAAGCTGGTATATTACGAAATTGTGAAGAATGCCTGGGTACGTGTAGATCCCTTATATCAAAGTGAGCCCCACAGGCTTCTTGCAGATGGTTAAGATTAATCCCATCACCACCGAAACTTGTCTTAGGGTGGAAAATTGAAGTCGTCTCAGGTAGTGAAGACATGGGTAAGAATTGTCAAGATCTCGTGTTCGAGAAAAGTTCGGGCGCCAATTATAATGAATAAGCTTTATTTGCTTTCCTGTAAGCTAATTATAATGAATAAGCTCTTTCTACCAGCTAGCTAATGATAATAATGAAGCTTTCCTACTGAGCTAAGTATAATGCTTCTGCTACTGAATGATATGCTTGTACTAAGCTTCAAATAGTGAATTCAAATGGTTGTTGTTACTAGTTAATTAAGAACATGAATAAAGTCTCCTGCTAGTAGTGTAGTAATAGTATTGAACAAACTTATAACTGGTAGTAATGTTGCAGCAGTAATTAGAATGAATAAAGTCTTAACGCTGGTTGTTAATGGTAATAAACTAATGATATAAACCTAACAGCCAGACAGAGGTCTGACAAAAACTATTAATTGAGAAAGACGTACTTACTCAAAGCTCTTTTATTATGTAACTCTTGGTCATCCAAAGCACACACACACAACTTGTTTCACAATAATGAAGAATCAAACTAATCACATAGAACGAAACTCTCTCCTTCACAACAACAACGCTCCTCTAGTATAACAACAAACGATCTCCCTATAACAACAAAAGCTCTCCTTATAACAACAAACTCTCCCCCTCGCTATCGATGAACGCACCTATACATACTAGCTACCACCACGTCATGACTTACACTCATTGCCAGATCTCATTCATCGGGTGAAATAATATTTCGTTCAGTAAGAAGATAATTTACATAGTAAAATAAAATAACCAGAGATAGTAAAATCAAAAGGAAAGTGAATATAGGGTATACGTTACAAGTCTTGCATCGAAGACCAACCCTTTACGAACCCGATTCCGTGTACGACATTATTTCGACGAAGTCGAACCAATCATAAACACACTTAATTTTGAACAGTAAATGCATGAGCTAGCAATACTTGCTATTGCATGGTAATCAGTAACAATTCACGCGTTAATAACATCGCGTAAATGATTGTAAAATATGTTACCCGTTTTTTCAAACTGTTGTAACATACTGTTCCTGATTCTTTGTTGATCATCTATTACCTGACGATGAAACACTTGGCGTTTTGAAAGATCTGATAGTGTGTGTAAGTGATCAAATAAAGGTTTTAATACAGGTTTCAGGTAGTTTAAGATCATTATTAGGTTTTGAACATCTAGATTCAAAAATATTGATCGTGTATAGACGGTACGATATAATCTGCTCAGTAATGTATCCATGGATTGGTGCTAATGCACAGAAACCAACACATTTCTCCTTTCCACCCTTGTCCGAACATCATGAACGACAAAATCCCAGAAATTTAGTTTCTTTTTCGCATCATCATTGTAAAGTTGTTAACTTAGAATAGATACAGCCTGAAAGATTTTGTTATACAGTAAGGTGAACAGTTCTTTCTGAGCAAACGTTTTCATTGCTGAAGAGGCTGAAATCTTGAAGAAAATGAATTTTGGATTCGGCTGCTTTCTGTGTCCAGCTCTATGAATTCCTTTTGTTTTAATGACAACAGTTAGTGCTTTATTGAAAAACTAGCTTCACAGTTTGTGAAGATAAATTGTTAGACAATTATCGTAATGCCCAATTTTGAAGTCTGTAAATTTAGTGAGACTGAGCAACATATAAAAAAACAGTTTCTGAGTCAGTTCAAGAAAATGGATAAATATAAAAATGGCATCGAGAACCATACGCTTCAGGTTACTCCAAACGCATAAATATGACTCAAATGATTTTCAAGTCAACAGCGGAAGTTACCATCTTTTTTGAAGGTATAATGATCGGTTCTAGTATAAAACACCGACAGGTCAAAACATTGACAGGTCCAAATACCGACAGTTCAAAACGCCGACGATCATAACACCGACATTTCAAAACATCTACAATTATATAGACAATAGGCCAGCGAGTAGAGGAACTCTATTCCGAGCAATAGCAAAATCATAATAGGTGGTAAGTAAGTTGATGAATCTGTCAACCTGCACCGTATAGATGCAGACTTCGCAGGGTTCAACGGATCTCAATAGGTATGTTTACTAGCCGTAAACGCTACGATACCAGTCCCATCGGTATTTTCGACAAGGACACCAGGACGGGTGGCGCGAATGGGATAGTACCCAGATGGACCGTGTGTCCATTGAGACCTCCCTGGGAGATTCGATCGCCACACGAACTATGGGCCGTTGACCTTTAATTCCATTTAAACACAGATACAAACACAGGTACAAGCTCAAAAACAAGAAAATCGCACCTCTGTCACGGCATGCAAGCCCAGATGTGGTTATTACATCGACATATTTCTTACATTGCAATTAGCGGGTGTTCAGGCCGTTACAATCAGCCAGAAATCAACCATAGCCGATCCTTCGTCTCTGCATCTCGACTTCTCTCTGGAGACTGGGGCATTTTGTCTCCAGGCTGGAATGATTGGTCTAGAGTTTAAGGAGGTAGCGATCGTTTGTCTTCTGGCATTTGGGGCAATGAGCTTCGTTGAAGCACTGTTGGTGTCGGTGAACCGCCTGACCGCAACGGGCACACGACTCGTACTCTGCAGGGCACTTAGCTTTATGGTGCCCAAACCCTTTGCATTCGACAACTGGTTTTTCCTTAAAATTATCGGCACCTGAGAATTCTCCAGCCAAGCGCCACTTTGGATTTTTTGAGGCACATTCTGAAGTCCTCTGGGGCCATCTCGAGCACCCAGTGGACTGTGCCTTTATTCCCCCGAGGTTTGATGGGAAAGAGAACCCTGCAACTCTCTTGGTCCGCAAGTCCGTTTTTACTGAAGAAGTCGCGCTCAACGACCTCCGAGTCCTCTCTAGAATCCCCGTACACGATTAGCCATGTCAGATTTTTCGCAGGTCCCTTCAGATGGTAAAATTCCTGCATGTAGCTCACTTTGTTAAAGGTTTCCACAATTTTTTTCATTCGATTAGCACACACCTTCTGGCATTCGATTAGCACACCACCCTTACTCACACGTCTCATTCCCTTGACTTCGATCCCGAGTTTTCCCAGGTGGAAGTCAAGCTCCACTTTCTCTTTGAAATCGTTCGCTGAACGCTCTGTTTCCTTCGGATACAGTAGTACGGAATGCTGTGAACGCAGCTTGCGAGGTCCCTCCGTCTTCGGCTTTGCCGCGGCCGCTTCTGCATACGTCCGCTGTCCTGGCTCAGTAGACCCCTCTCTTTCCAATAGTCTTCCCGTCAGTCTTTCGATTTCCAGTTGCTGACTGACGATGGCAGCTGCATTCGATCAAGAATCGGTCGCAGCTGCTTCCATATGTTGTGAGACACTCTAGTATTCGAGTTGTCCAGCAACTCGTTCATTTCCCTGAACAACCCGAGGAACCCTTCCGAGCTTGCGCTCACTGTTGACTCAGTGTCCCCATCCCTCGTTGCCGGGTTCTAGGGATCCGGGCATAGTGTCCTGTGCCCGTCTGTTCCCGCGCTTGACCCACTCATGATGAGTGGGGAGACCGGCGTGACGTCGACGCGGCAGGAACTTGGATTGGTTGGAGCAATCAGCCCTTACAAGGGCTTTTTTCGTTCGTCAAACGAACTCGTCTGGTTGCAGGCGCACTTAAACACACGAACCTTACGTGCCTCCTGCGCTGTATTCGTACACCAGTAACTAAATCTTCGCCTTCTCACTTTCCGGGGATAACCAATTCGCCGGTCATCAGTGGGTGGTAAGGAAGATGACAATACCCAATCGATGGATGTGCTCCTACATAGCGGTGAACGACGGAAATTGGTTAATTCTTATTCCGACTCACACATTTTATTCCGAACGATGGCAACATGGGGGCACAAGTGGGCGGGTGATAAAGGAAGATGACAACACCCAAAAGATAAATGAACTGAAGTTTACGTGCTGATAAAATTGAAAACTATGTACAAGAAACCTTCCCACACGTAACTCACTCGAAAAAACTCCGTAGTGTTTTTTAAGAACTTTTAATAAAGGCCATACGACTTCACAATCCGTGAGATCCTTCGGGACACCTTGTTCCCATCTTCAGACAGATTGTCTGAGTCCTGTGCGTTCCCTATATATACACACTGAAGTTACAGCAATGACGCATGTCACAAATAAACATGCGCACACAGTTTTACTGTCCCTCCTAATGTTCTCAGATTAAGTAGAGACCTAAAACATTACAAAATTATAATAATTGTAAACACAGTGTTTACAATTATAATAATAATACACAGTGTTTACAAAATTATAATAATTGTAAACACAGTGTTTACAATTATTATAATTTTGCAATGTTTTAGGTCTCTACTTAATCTGAGAACATTGGGAGGGACAGTAAAACTGTGTGAGCATGCTTATTTGTGACATGCGTCATCGCTGTAACTTCAGTGTGTATATATAGGGGACGCACCGGACTGGGACAATCTGTCTGAAGAGGGGAACAAGGTGTCCCGAAAGATCTCACGGATTGTGCAGTCGTATGACTTATTAAAAGTTCTTAAAAATCACTACGGAGTTTCTTCGAGTGAGTTACACGTGTGAAGGTTTCCTGTACATAGTTTTTAACCCAAAAGATACTTATGTACTGCCCCCTAGGAGTGGACGATAGAACGTCATTAATTTTTATTCCGACCGATGGCAACGTCTGAGTGGATGGGTGGGAAGGGGGATGCATAGGTGTTGGATATGTCGATGCTTATGTGCTGCCCCTAGCGGTGAACGATGGAACTTTATTATTTTAATTCCGAGAGATGGCAACATCAGAGTGGATGCACAAATGGGTGTGTGATAGAGGAGCATGACAACAACCAAACGATGCTTATGGAAGAAACTGTACAATGTTCAATATCATTGTTTCTCAAATATTTCAAAATCTTTGAAACCAGCTATTTTTTTTTTTATGCGACAAAGATTATGTTTCTGTGGTCAGTACCATTGGATAGCATGTATTGATAAAGAAGTCAATTTATTGTCACGTAATGTGCAGAAGTAATGGTTGTAACTGATAATATAAATTTATTGTTTGCTGTCACCTGACAGGAAACAATCTAGTTTTCTATTCCAAAGTACAGGATCAGCCCTGGTTATGTTAGCATGTGGTCTAGGCAGTTTGCCCCTGATTACCTCCAGTTCACTTTATATATATATGTTTTTATTTCTCAGAAGTATTTATTCTTTTGCCTTATTTGTTTACTGTTGATGGAGGATGGTTGCAATTTAAAGTTTTGTAGGTTACACGGTTTCACTTTTGTTGATGTTTAGCCAACATGGTGACAAGGTTGAGACCTGAATAGCATGTTCGCGCAGCCAGGCTATATTTCGAATTCAAATTTTTACTAATTCACGCTTTTTGATGCACTTTCTGAGAGTTTTATTTCAATTTGTTTGCAGAGTGACAAAAACATGACACTGGCCTTTGGTCGTTCGAGATAATTCAAAGATGGCATTAGTGATCTTGATTTAAATACCTGGTGATCGACAATGCTTCAACAAAGACTTAATGTTCTTGCTATCATGTCATTAGAGATATTGCTAAGTAGCTATCGTTCGACGATGCTGTGCACTCCTTCGCGAATCGCAAAACAATAAAAAAGACATTTTAAAGACAAACTTATACTCTTGAACTATATACGAACTTTCGTTTTTGTGCATTGATTTCTAATTTTCGTTGTCTGTACTTGACTCAATGTTTGTTTTTCGCTTGTATAAAAATGGTTTAAGATATGTTGACACTTGAAGAGATTTTAGGGAACTTTTGGGGTATAATAGCAATGTTTATTTCCTACACAGAGTACTGGAAGAAATTTTTGAGGGGTTTTTCTTATCTCACTTAGCAGTTCTAATGTAATTACTGCCTAGCATCAGTGAGTGACATGTTTGTAAAACTTTCTAAACAACTGTGTTTACACTCAAAGACGCTTTTTGGGGTACCCATTTTATAAATAAAACAACAAACAGATATTGCTACTGCTATGAAGAGCATTGGTAGTTTACCTGACACGTCTCTAATTAGGCGTTGGGTGATATTTCCCTCATTTATTTTGTAATTTTACAGAAATCAATGTCATTTAAGCAAGTATTACTGAACAACGATTTGTGTCCTGATATATTTCACCTAATTTTTAAGAAATTGAATGACTTTGATAAATTCTCATTTTATCGCAGATGGGGTATACACACTGTTCACATGAGAGTTCTTCAATGTGTTGGTTTGTAGAAAAAATGCTTCAACATCTTTAAACAGACATTTTAAAGACAAACCTCCTTAACTATGTGTGAACCTTTTTTTTTTTTTTGTTAATTCATTTCTAATTTTTGTTGTCTATACTTGATTCAATGTTTGTTTTGTGCGAAGGGTATAGATCCGAGTCTTTCATGGTGTAATTTCGAATATAAACTCTAACAGTACCTGTGAAATCACTCACTTTGCCATTTTATTTCCTTCCAATGAAACCTGATGTTCGCGTAGGTTTTCCAGAGATATACCATGAGAAGTGGATACAGCTAAATTGGTAGAAAAAGCAGCAGCATTGTTGTTCATTTCAGAAGCACTTCCTTTCATTTTGAATATCATAAGAAGACAACGGCTACAATAAAATCAACGGAGGGGAATGTAAACCAGAAGATGCTGCGACAGAAAATTACCGACGTCAGAGGAACGTGCAGCGAAGACGTTGCCTCTTCAAATGACCAAGTTCACCGCTATGGGCCAGCAGATAAGCATTGTTTGGTTATTGTCATGCTCCTCTATCGCCCACCCATTTCTGCATCCACTCGATGTTTCCATCTCTCGGAATAAAAATAATAAAGTTCCATCATTCACTGCTAGTGGTGCAACATATAAGCATCGACATATCCAACACTTATGCACTTATGTATCCCCATTCCCACTCATCCACTCAGATGTTGCCATCGCTCGGAATAAATATACACTGACGGAAAAAAATCCCAACACCAAGAGGGGGTTGTGTTAGATAAACGACAGTTGGTAGGCGGTGAGAGTACATCTGTAAGATGACGTCTATGCAGATTTCGCGCTCGGCGCATACGTGTGGCGCTATTAGTGCCCCTTTGGAAGATGCAAAGCAGGTTTGCTGTAAATACGCGCTGTAACGTTCGTGAGCGATAATTATCGTTGAGATTCGACGTAGTGTGTTGATGTTAGTCAAGAATGCCTTTAAGAAGACGAAGAAGCTATTATCAACAGCTCACGGAGTTTGAACGAGGTCGTGTAATAGGGCTACGGGAAGGTGGATTTTCTTTCAGCAATATTGCAGAACGACTTGGCAGGAATGTAGCCACTGTGCATGATTGTTGGCAGCGGTGGTCAAGGAAAGGTACTGCCTGAAGAAGACCGGGTTCCGGCCGGCCACGTGGCACTACTGACAGGGAAGACCGCCGTGTACGGCGTATGGCCGTGGCGCATCGTACCGCGTCTGAGGCAGCAATTAGAGCTGCAGTTGCCACCACAGTGACACAACGAACTGTTACAAATCGGTTACTAGAAGGACAGCTCCGAGCTAGACACCCTGTAGCGTGCATTCCACTTACTCCAAACCACTGCCGTTTGCGACGTCAGTGGTGTCAAGCTAGAGCTCATTGGAGGACGGAGGGGAGATCTGTTGTGTTTTCTGATGAAAGCCGGTTCTGCCTGGGTGCCAGTGATGGCCGTGTGTTGGTTAGAAGGAGGCTAGGTGAGCGCCTGCAACCAACCTGTCTGCGGCCGAGACACACTGGACCTACACCTGGAGTTATAATCTGGGGAGCAATTTCCTATGACAGCAGGAGCACTCTCGTGGTTATCCCACGCACCCTGACGGCACAGTTGTACGTCGGTCTGGTGATTCAACCTGTTGTGTTGCCATTCATGAGCAGCATCCCAGGGGGTGTTTTCCAACAGAATAACGCTCGCCCGCATACCGCTGTTGTAACTCAACATGCTCTACAGAGTGTCGACATGTTGCCGTGTCCTGATAGATCACCAGATCTTTCACCAATCGAGCACGTATGGGACATCATTGGACGACAACTCCAGCGTCACCCCCAACCAGCATTAACCGTCCCTGTATTGACCAACCAAGTGCAACAGGCATGGAATTCCATCCCACAAACTGACATCCAGCACCTGTACGACACAATGCATGAACGTTTGCGTGCTTGCATTCAACATTCTGGCGGTTACACCGGTTATTAATGTACCAGCATTTCACATTTAAAGTGGCTCTTCTCGCGCTTACAATAAGCTGTGATCTTGAAACCTTAATCGATTAAATATGTTACCTATACAAATGTATTGCCGCCATTTCATTCCTCTACAACTATTTTTTCGTGGTGTTCGGATTTTTTTTCCGTCTGTGTATTTTGCCATTGGTCGGAATAGAAATTTCTAAATTTCCGTTGTTCTCCGCTAGGGGCAGCACATAAGCATCTTTTGGTTGTTGTTATCCCCTTTACCACCCACTGTGATTTTGCCATTGCTCGGAATAGAGTTCTTCTACTCGCCAGCCAATATTCCATATGATTGTCGGTGTTATGATTGTCGGTGTTATGATTGTCAGTGTTATGATTTGTCGGTGTTATGATTTGTCGGTGTTATGATTGTCAGCGTTTTGAACTATCGATGTTATGCTTTGTCGGTGTTTCGACCTATCGACCTTTTGAACTGTCAGTATTTCGACCTGTTCGTGTTTTGACCTGTCAGTGTTTCGACCTGTTCGTGTTTTTACCTGTTGGCGTTTTGACCTTCATCCATAGCGATCATAGTGAGCAATCCGATGTCCTATAAGCAGGCGCCCTTCCCTAATTTAATGTCACTGGTTCCAGGGAAGGAAGAGAACCAGTGTCGTAAGACAAACACAGCATTCATACCTCACCGAGATTTGAACCTGTTCCCATCTCGGACGAATGGTCAAAAGCCATCTCTTAGACCACTGCGCCACAGGAGCGTCAGAAGTTACGTCATCAAGTGAAATATTTATGGGGTAAGCTCATACGTTATCGCTGTTTATGGCATGAATTGCAGAAACTTTGCATTAGGCTTGCAAAGCATGGAGCAGGTAACAGTAGCATGCAGTTAGACGGTTGGAGCTGCGTTGTGATAAAAACAGCAGCTTTGGCAATTGAATCGTTATCATGAGTTTTGGCAAAGTGTGCATTCTTCACTCTTTTCTTTCTTCATTCGATAAAAGAGTAAGGCCACCGATGTGCATAGCGATATATGCGCTGTGTATGCTGTACGCTATAAGTAAGTAAACATGCTGAGATTGGTTGGCAAAGTTTCGTAATGGAACGTTTGAGGGCAAGCCCCTCCTTTCTGGGTGGCCTTTTAAAGCATGTGATGACGAAATATCCTAAACAACTGAACCCATCCCTCATCAAGTGTACGCGGATATTGCCGACAGACTTGAATTCATTGACATCTACCATGAGGGGAATTCTGGCTATTCGAATGGTTCAGAAATTAAACCATCGGCTGAAAACCTAATGGGTACAATGACAATAAGTGTATCTCTGCAAGTTAGGCACAAAATTTACCCTTTCTTGAATCTAATGATGACTGGAAATGAAAAATGGATGATGTACAGGTAAATATAGTGGTCTGTATAGTTAAGAATATTAAACACATCAAACTTTGTTTGCCAAGCAGCCACGATTTCCGTGTGGGACAAAGTGTTGACTTCTAATCATTCATCTGTAAAGCACCTCAGTTCGAATTACAGATGAGCCATAGATGGTGTGTTTGTCTTCCGGTAATGAATCTCTGCTTTTTCTGGAACCAGTAGCGTCAAATTTGGAACGAGATATTGCTTATAGCACACCAAATTGCTCACGGTAGTAGTTAAACCTCCACTCAAGGAAAAAACTTTTAACAAAGGATGAAAGGTTTAAGAACGACTCCAAACTTTTGTCTCCAACTAAACAACGTATTTTTCAGAAATTCATGGTTCTGTAAGGGAATTATACGTCAGAGCTGCAAGCACCTAACCGAACGACAACTGTGAGTTTATCCACAGTAAATTGATAAACGAGGCTTAAGTCAAAGCGTCCCCGTTTGGTCAATACGGCAACGCTGGACCGCATGTGTTAATGGCAACTTAGCAAAAATTAGAGAAAAATGTTTGCGAACTTCTGCACCGTATTCATCGGATTTAATACCAACAGGTGCCTACATGTTCCTGTCAGTGTGAGACCATACTGCTGGTAGAACGATGAAAGGCCATATAGATTTCGAAAGGCGGATCAAACGATTGTTTCCTCAGAAAGCGCTTCTTTCTTTGATAATGGGGACTAAGCAATAGATTAAAATAAAATATTGTTTTTTTTTTTTTTTTTGAGGTTTTAACGACCACCGTGAGCAACTCAATGGGCTATAAGCAGTCGCCCGTCCCTAATTTAGAGTCACTGGTTCCAGGGAAGGGAGAGAGCCAGTGCCGTAAGACAAACACAACATCCATGCCTCACCGGGATTCGAACCCGGACCCCTTCCGACGAATGATCAGATGCCAACGCCTTAGACCACAGCGCCACCGGGGCGGCTAAAATATTGTGTAAGTGAAAAACAGCTTTGTTTTTCGTGTAAGCAAATAGCGAGACCTTTTTGCACCTACCCGTGGTTAAATTTTATTAGTTCTCTGCCTAGAATGAAGCCTCTATAACGAAGTAAATTTCTCCGTCATTTCTGTCCACACTAGGATTCCAACCTGGATCCCCTCATTCCGGAATAAGTCACTCTACCAATTGAGCTACGCGGACGTTTGTACTGACTACTATCTGCCTTTATGTCGTGTGCGTCCTGCTGGCAGGTACGTCACATCTCCCCCCCGAAAAAGGGCCGGGGGCATGGCCCGCGGGTCAGCCGTGACCATGAATCGTTGCAGGCAGCCATCCACTGTAGAACATGCACTTGAGAACTCCCAGTCAATTTTTTTTTATTTATTTATTTTTTATTCTTCGAAGCGCTGGAGAAGGGATTCTCTGATTTTTCTTATCTCGCGGTGTGGAAATAACATCACACCATTTCGAGATTTTGAACGGTCGGGTCATCCGGATAGTTCGGGCGCCATTATAACGAAGTAAATTTCTCCGTCATTTCTGTCCACGCCAGGATTCGAACCCGGATCCCCTCATTCCGGAATAAGTCACTCTACCAATTGAGCTACGCGGATGTTTGTACTGACTACTATCTGTCTTTATGTTGTGTGCGTCCTGCTGGCAGGTACGTCACACCTCATCGAAGCATCTCTTTCTATAGTGTTCTACTGTAACCATAGCAACAAAAATCTTGAAAACGCACATACGTTGCTTGTGATGATATCTGTCGGAACTATAAAATCAGACAATCCCTATGGATTGCCTAGTTTAGAAAGATGTTTAGTCATGGAGAGTTTGTTTCATTATGATTTAGGCTGTTTGCTTCCCCTGAATGATGTAATCAGAAGTTGAAACTTATTCAGAAGTTCATGAAGATCGTACAGCTACACCTTAGAAATACCAAAATATATTTTTTTTAATTCATATTCTTCTTAATCAAGAAAGTACCTTTATTAAAATTTCTACAGTGTCGTTTATGATGCAGACGTGTTTCTGAGGCAAACAAACAAAATTGCACATTAAATGGTTCAATTTCCTTTGTTTGCGCCTTTTAGATATTGACTGCTTAGTTTGTCATCTTATTACACTTTTAATTTGTTCCTTTGACGGAGATTTTAATTTACGTTTCTTCGGCTTCCTGCTTTTTCCAGTTTGCAAAGTTCTGTGTTAATTGACCTTCTTTTTCCTGAAAATCTATCACCTTGTTCGAATAATTCATTCATTAAATTAATTAATTCCTCCATTTTTATTGTCTCAGACGCTCTAAGAATGAACTTGTTCTTCTTTTGACACCAAATGTGACAGATTGCTTTTTAGCGTTCACGTTTAATTGAAAGAAAATGACAAATAACACGATGATAACCGACGATAGTGCTTGCAAAAGAATGAAGAGCGATGTGGTGCTAAAAATATTATGCGACTGGACATCAGATGTCAGAAAAACAAAAAGAAAAAGCACAAAGTAATAAAGACTAGATCATTCATTCGTCTCAAACCCAAGTCTAGTAACAGATGAGCTTCTTTGGTGTGATGATCTGTATTAAACTTATTCACGCTTAAAGGAGAATAAAAGAAAGCAAACGTTCGCTTTTCTTTGTAAGCGGAGTCCTAAACAAAAGGAAGTTAGTTTGTTCGTCTGCTTACTGTTTTTCGACCACCTGGACCATCTCACAGACTGCGAAAACTCACACAGCTGAGATTTAGGATTCCTTCTACAAGGGAAGGGTTTAAGAAAATGTTATGTTGAAGAAGCAAAAGTGCACAGAACCAAGGATTCGAACCCTACCTTCGTCGAACACGAGCACCAGCTCCATAACAACATGTGTAGTAGGAACTGTATATGCGTAATTTTTTCGTACATATGAAGCAAAGTGAAGGTTAGTTTAGTCTTTGCCACCGGCATAAAGGGTGCAGTGTTCCACGTGTTCGGTTTGAAAAATACGTACTGAAAGTGGAAGACATTCCCAAATTTGTCATGTTCTCAAGTGGAAAGTACACTGGATGGCAAAACTAATGAGTTTATTTTTATTTCGGTGTTTGACGACTATTGTGAGCAACTCTGTGGACAGTAGCCCATTCTTAGTATAAGGCCTCTGATTAAACCAAAAAACAGAGCCTCTGTTAGAGAAGCACATCCCCCACGCGAGGCTTGAATTCATCTTGGGCGAATTGTCATATACCAGCGCTTATACTGCTGCGCTACTGAAACGGTAAACTGTGTTAATTCTCCTGTTATGTTGGTGGAAACAAAAAGTCACATTAGGTGAAATTACAGTATTAATGTAACAATATCACGCTGAAAGTTTGTGCGCAGCGAATATTACGCCTGATACGGTCTGAGTAAAAGACTTATTTACCTCATTACAGATCTGAACAATAAGTAACTTTCGATGCCAAGTTCCAGAGATTCTATTACAACCCCATGAAAATTTGCTATGGCAATGAAAATTGAAAACACATTTTACTTTTTCACATAGTTGCAGGATGGTTAATACACTTACCCCACCGTTACACCAACGTTTGGGAACCTTCTGAAAAAAGCGATGGCCTCTGATCATTCGTCCGAACGGGGTCCGGGTTCGAATCCCGGTGAGGCATGGATGTTGTGTTTGTCTTACGGCACTGGTTCTTTCCCTTCCCTGGAACCAGTGACCCTAAATTAGGGACGGGCGACTGCTTATAGCCCATTGAGTTGCTCACGGTGGTCGTTAAACCTCCAATCAAAAAAAAAAAAAAAAAACCTTCTGAAAAAATTATAACATCAGTTATCTACATCGAACGCTTCGCTTCAGCTATCACTTCGGAGTCATTGGGAAAATGTTGCCACCCCAGGGCGCAGTGGTCTAAGCGATGGCTTCTGATCATTCGTCAGAGGTGGGTCCTGGTTCGAATCCCGGTGAGGAATAGATGTTGTTTTTATCGTACGGCACTGGCTCTCTCCTTTCCTTGGAATCAGTGGTCCTAAATTAGGGACGGGCGACTGCTTATATCCCATTTAGTTGCTCATGGTGGTTGTTATGCCCCCAATAAAAAAAACATTTCTCCTTCAAGGTGCTTTTCCAGCGGGTCGAACAGGTAGAAGTCCGACAGTTTCCGGGGTGTATGGGGAATGGAGAAAACAGGAACGGTTAAAACAGCCCACGAGGAGGTTGTGACACTTGTACGTGGGTTAGCGTTGTCATGCAGAAAGATCAACCTTCTTGTGAGCATGTCAGAGCGTCGTCTTAGGATTGCTTTCTTGAAACTACCAAAATTCGTAAAATATTCGTTGGCAGGGATGGTTGACCGTAGTTCTACATGTGCAAGAAAAGAATGACCTGAAATTCTCAAAATGCTGCCAGTGTGTGTGCTTCCACTTCGTGGTCCGTGTCTCTGAAGTTGACGTGAAAGTTTGCACCATTTTTCATCGCTAAAGACAATGTTGCCGATGAATTCATGATCTTTTTGCTTGTAACGTTGCAGATATGAGAAGTTTAATCCCATGTGTAATGCTTTCTGTAGTTTTGTGTTTTGGTAATAATCGAAACCCAATGCATTTTGGTCTTGCCGTAAAAGTGTAGCAGTGTTCACTGACATATATGTTTACACTGAAGAGCAATTGAATTAGAGACAGCTGGCGTTATGCAAATGTGGCGTTGTGGGTGGCCCTGTAAACGGAAACGACATGATGTATGCAGCGATCCGATAATATAAGGAGTGATGCAACGGGAATCAGTAAGAGTCGGACGCAGTATGGGTAAGACGAAGGATCTAAGCGCATTTGATCGTGGGCAAATTGTCGGGGTCCGACGAATGGGTCACTCAATCTCGGAAGTCGTGCAAGCACTGGGATTTTCACGAGCCACTGTGTCACGGGTGCACCGTGAGTACATCGAATCCGGTAAAACCATCCCTACAAGGGCCAACTACCGTGGACAACAGCGTGTGGATGAGCGGAGTCATCGTCGGCTACCTCGCATTGTAACAGCGGATAGACGGGCCACAGTGCAAGAAATCACTCCGAAATGTAACGCTGGTGCAGAAAAAGGTGTAAGCAGCCACACAATCCAGAACCATGTCCTCGCTATGGGGTACAGAAGCCATCGTCCTACGAGGGTACCGCTGCTGACCGCACATCACAGGGTGCAAAGATTAGCATGGGCGCGGGAACATCGCCACTGGACCCTAGACGCGTCGAAAAATGTTGCCTGGACTGATGAGTCGAGATTCACGTTGGTACATGCGGATGGCAGGATACAAGTAGAGCGCAAACCTCATGAAGCGATGGATCCTTCTTGCCGGAAGGGTACTCTTCAAGCTGGAGGGGGGGGGGTGCTATACGTTACTAGACAGGTATCTCTAATTCAATTGCTCTTCAGTGTATAAGACCAGTAATCATCAATGGAATACGGGATTACACCATACAATTCAAATTTTGAAGATGATAATCCGGTTTGTATTCTAAATATGACAAGCATGGTAAGCCAGATAATATCCGAAAGGTTTTCAAGTTTTGGGGCATTTTCTGACTTAACATCTTTGTCATATTTACACCCAAAAAACGGATTGTCATCTTCAAAATTTGTAAGACCAGTAATGTTGAGCCCTATTTATTGCATCTTTCTTCTTTTTTTTTCTTTTACAGTTGGAATAGTCTATTTTCACTACATTTATATGATAGCTTTCCTAGAGATTTTTATGGAACGGCTTATGAGGAAAGCTTGATTTTTAATAATTGTTAAGTAGCTGTCTCTGTGAATACAAAACATGTGGCAGGGAGGGTGGACAGTGGTTTTAAACTTTTGTCCAAAATCAGGACAGGAAATTTCTACGTGTAGAAACTTTTCTCAAAGTTTGGGCTCTCATATTCGTACAATTTAATAAATAATTGATTCTATATTTTTTAGACTTTAGGTCGCTAATGCTGATTTCAAGAGCAATTTATATTGTCAATTTGACTCCCGAAATTCGTATGTGGGATGTGACACCGACTATAGAAGTTGCTTCCGTAGAACTACATACAATCTTTATCTTAATAAATTGAATTCTGTAGAAACATGCGCAGTTTACTGTTTCCGCAGATGATAATCACTCCTATAGTATTTATGTCAACAAACGGAAAACATTCAGTTGTCATGTCCGCAAATGGAAAACATTTGCACCAATTCGAAGAGAGGAAATCATTTCCATATGCACATCATTAATAAGTAATAGACACTTTTATTTGTACTCATTTTTTACGCTTTCCAACCGTAAGTTGAAGAAGCGTATATGCTCCAGCTTTGTCCGTCCTTATGTCCGTCCGTCCATCCATCTGTCCTCACGATAACTGGCGTTAAAACGGTTCGATTTCGATGAAATTTTAGTATGTGGTCGGGGATGAACTGGGAACGAACCCTATTGAAAATGGGACAAATGGGGTCAAAGGTCACGACGTAGGATCGGGATCATTAGATTGCCCTTATGCGTCATAACTTGCGTAAATATGGTTCGATTTCAATGACATTTTACTATGTGGTAGGAAACAACCTGGGGACAAACCCTATTGAATGTGGACAAACTGGGGTCAAAGGTCAGGACATGGGATTGCGATCCATTCCATCGCTCTTATCCCATATTATTAAGGTGGACGTCAAGTAATTTTGCTTTCTATACTTCCAATGGAAAAACTTTTGTACACATTTCCTTCACAATTAATGTGTTCCCAAGGATGAAAATTTGAACATCGATTAAAATAATTTTATTATAACTTGGAATGCTTAATATTTTCTAAAACATAACCATAATTACATTAAAAATCAATAACTTTTCCTATGGTGTTGTTGAAACCAGAAAAAGGATGGCGCGACCTGGACTTTGATGACGTCAGTAGACAAACAAATGTTGGATTGCATAATTACGGTTGTGTTTTAGAAAATATTAAGTATTCCAAGTTATAAAATGAAGCTATTTTAATCGATGTTCAAATTTTCATCCTTGTAAACGCATTAATTGTCCAGATAAAAGATGGCGCAACCTGTATTTTCTTGACGTCAGTAGACAAACAAATGTTGGATTGCATAATTATGGTTTTGTTTTAGAAAATATTAAGTTTTCCAAGTTATAAAATGAAGATATGTTAATCGATGTTCAAATTTTCATCCTTGGGAACGCATTAATTGGGAAGAAAATTTGTACAGAAATTTTTCCATTCGAAGTACAGGAAGCAAAATTACTTGACGTTCCCCTTAAAGGAGCAATTCTTGTATGTATGTAAATTTTATTTTGAAAACGGCTGTCAGGATTTTGATGAAAGTCGTTAACCTACCGTTTTCTGGTACTAGAAATCGATTTAGCTTGACCTCGACTTTAAGAAAATTTGTTTAGTGGGTTAAATAACCAACCCGAATTCCCAAGTTTGTAGTGTGGTGTCTTTGCGTCGCCCCATTTGATGTTGCCGAGCATTCATGCCATCTATCTCATTACGTCACGCGTTGTTTGTGGATCCTATTAAAGTTTTATGACGTCACACTCTTGCTAGCAGATAGTCGCGATTCCCATCTGCCTAATTACGTCACGCGTTGTGTGCGTATGTTCGTCCGCAAGATAACTCGCGTAAAAATCGTTCGATTTCGATGAAATTTTAGTATGTGGTAGGGGAACAACTGGGAAGGAACCCTATTGAAAGTAAATGAAATGGGGAAAAAGGTCAGGACATAAGAGTGTCCTGACCTTTTTTTCGATTAAATTTTAGTATGTGGTAGGAGACCACCTGGGGACAAACCCTATTAAAATTGCCATTATGTGTCATAACTTACGTAAAAATGTTTCGATTTGGATGAAATGTTGGAGGGACCTGTCTGGGAACGAATCCTATTGAAAATGGGCGAAATGGGGTGAAAGGTTAGGACACAGGATCGGGATCTGTTCCATAGCGCTTATGCATCATAACTTACGTAAAATTGCTTCGATTGCGACAAAACTTTATCTTCTTATATCGGAGGTATACTGAACCAGTTCTGTTGAATATCATCCAAATGGATCAAAGGTCAGGGCACAGGGGTGAGATTTATTCCACAGCAATTTTCCTCATAACTTGAGTAATAGCTTGAGTAATAGCTTGAGTAATGATTTCTAGTATATTGGAAAGCGTATCATAATCAATGCATTGCATGATTTTACGAACTTGTTTCTTTCATTAGTTGTTTTTTCATTTGACGTTGTAGAAGATTAAGTGGAAATATATGGTGAATTCAAAAGTCTCAATAGATTATACCAATTGTTTTTGCTGTGTCTGTTATAAATCATCATATCCTTCGACACTTTTGTACGCTTTAATAGCGTTATTGAAAGAAAACTGCGATTTGTATGAATTCAAAATATTATAGAAGAAGACGATAGTGATCCACAAAACAGAATTTCTAGTAATAGTTAGTGGAACGGATGTATCTGTGGAGCACGGTAAAATAAAGCCAGTATCATTCTTGCAGAATAGAAGACGTACTTTCATCAAGTTGATTATCTTAACGACAAAACTAACACAATTTCGGGAGCAACTATATTTTCTATAATTTAAGTTTCGATTAGACAAAAAAAGATAACTCATAAAATCTAATTATTTTGTCATAGGCTGAAGTCACTGGCTTGTTCACATAGTATGTATATAAATCAGCAGGAATACAAAACCAAAGTGAAAAGAAAGAGAACAAAAAAGAAAATAAAACCTTGAGACGTTTTAAACATGAGAGAATAGGTAAAGAAAATATATTGCTATACTAAGAAGTAAATACAGAACTCTAATCACAAGCAAAGGAAAGGAATACAACATAAAGCAACAAAAACATAACTGAGGGAAGCATTAGAAAATCAATTATGAGTGAGTGCTTAAGCTTTGAAAAGACACGCAACAAGTTGACTCAAGTGAGTCTTTTCCTATAGTCATCAAAATCGGTGGAAGTTAAACATTTGGCCATCCAGAAGCTGTAAGTAAAGTGGTTAGGTGCGAGTGAGCAAAACATATTTTACTTTATATACCGTGTATATAGAGAGAGATAGAGAAAAAGAGAGAGTGGAGAGTGTACATACCGTGTTGTCAGAAATATTCGGATACTTTAACGTATGTAAATAACCGTTCATCTCCAGAGCCAGGCGCGCACGCGAGGTTTGTGTTGGGTGTCGCATTATAAAGCGGAGCATTGGCGCACCTATTAGGCCGCATTTGAAATGACTATGTAGCACGGAAATGAATTTGAAGAATTTGAAATAGGCATAGTGTTGGACGTCATCTGAGTAAACAATTAATGCGTAGCATTGCCGTTCTTCTAGAATTCCCGAAATACAATGTAGCTGATATTCTTCGTCAATGGAAAGCAGACTGTGCCACTACATCGAAGCCGTGCTTTGGAAGGCTGCACAAACTGGGTGATGGTGCTGAACGAAGCTTACTAAGCTACAGAACAACTATTTGCACCAGAACAATTCGTCGATAACTGCATACCAACGGTTTTCATACTAAGTCAGCTGCGCACAAACCCGTCATAGACAGTACCGGACAACGACTGCAGTGATGCCTCTTTCGCCGCTCGTGAGCTACAGAAGAGTTAGAAGAGGATCGTGTAGAGAGAAGAATCACTAACTCACATTTTCGTTCGGATAGACGTACTTGGATGTGGAATTTTCCCAAGGGTCGCTGATAGATGGGCTGAAATGTTCCTACCGTCAAGTCTAGGAGAAGAATTGGGATGGTGTTTAGCTCATTCTGCTGGAAAGAACTCGGTTCTTTTGTTGTGGTGGCATCCAGCGTAACGGCCTTCATGTACAAAGACATTCTGAATGATTTCGCACTGTCGACGCTGTGGCGGTCTTTCGGTGCCGATCCCTATATTTTACAACAAGATCGAGCGGCTTGCCACACTGCAAGGTCTGTTCACTCTTGGTTTGAGGACCAGGAAGTCCGGGTGCTGGATCGGTCGACACACATAGCCAGATCTAAATCGATAGAACATCTATATGACGAGCTAAATGGCCGAATGCAATCTCGTAGGGTAAGACCTTTCACCAAGGATAGCCCTATCTTAGAAACTTTGTACGAGCAATAGAGGATTACTCTGATACTGACTTACGGGTATCTCGTGCAAATATTGCCTGGAAAGGACGCTGCGGTCATAACTACGAAACGTGGGCTCACTATGTACCGATTTCGACAAATAAATATTCTTGTTTCAATTCGAAAATGTTTTAATTTCACTAAAACAGCGCAATCTCAAAGACACACGTCATCTTCTTCAATACATGTACCCGGAAGGATCTCTGAATTATGAACACCCCTATCAAAAGATAATGAGGCACGTTGACTACGTGATTTTCGAGAAGACGCCATTAGTCGACCGACGTAGCATATACACTGAGTGGCCACTTTATTATGACCACCTGACAGTTTTAAGCAAATGAGCTATGGCTGCACGCTGTTGCCGCCATAGGGCGAAGCTAGTATAAAAAAGGAAAACTTAGAGGTTGAGACAGTAGTAGAAGGGATGTTTGGGTGACGCGATGGGTAAAAAATGCGATTTGACGGACTTTCAACGTGGAATGATTGTAGGATCTCGGAGCCATCGAGCGAGTATCACCGAAACCGCCGCATTCGTGAAATGTTCCAGAGCAGCTGTTGTTAAAATCTTTAAAGACTGAACTGTCAAACAAAAAACTGGTGCAACGTGTGGTCGTCATCGACTAGTGACTGCTCGGGCGGAACGGAGAGTGTCCAGACTGGTAACAGACAACAGAAGGGCAACAGTGCAGCAAATTACAGACCATCTTAATCAAGTATCCCCTCAAATGATCTCTGCACGCACTGTTCGCCGTACACTGCATCGGATTTGATATGGCAGCTGAAGGCCTGTTCGAACACCTTTGCTGTCTGCAGTTAACAAGAGAAAACGTCTCCAGTTCGCACAAGAGCGCAAAGATTGAACAGTCGATAATTGGAAACAAATTATGTGGTGCGATGAATCACGTTTTCAGTTGCACCATACCGATGGCCGAGTGAGAATTTGGCAGAAACAGCACGAAAGCATGGACCCCAAATGCATTGCTACAAACCTTCAAGCTGGTGGAGGCAACGTCATGGTTTGGGGAATGTTTTCCTGGCATGCTTTGGGCCCTTTAATTTGTGTTAATCAACGTCTGACTGGCACATCATATCTAAACATCGTTGCGGACCAAGTGCATTGTGTCATGTGGATGGTTTATCCCAATGGCGTTGGCTACTTTTAAGAAGATAATGCGTCTTGTCATAGTCATCGTATTGTACAGAATTGGTTTCAGGAACATGCCTGTGAGTTTACTTTGCTTAGGTGGTCGCGACCAGATCTCAACCCTATTGAGAATTTGTGGGATGAAGTTGAACGAGCCATCAGACAGCTGGATCCACAACCCTGCAATCTCCCACTCCTGGAAAGTGCTATTCATCAAGCATGGTCTCAGATTCCACAAACCACCTATCAACATCTCGTGGAGTCCATGCCACGAAGAATCGACGCAGTATTAAAGGAAAAAGGAGGCCCAACGAAGTACTGAGGGGGTGGTCATAATAAAGTGGCCACTCAGTGTATAAGGTGTGAGTGGAGCACTAGGTAGTAAAATTCGGATCGTCATGCTCAAACGGAAGGACTTATTGGACTTTGTGAAAGGACAGATAGTAGTGGCTCGGAGAACGCGTTCCTCGATTTCCCAAACGGCTGAACTAGTGAGTTATTCGTAAGACGTGGTAGCTCAAGTTTATCAGGACTGGCGTGAAAATGGTCAAACAACGAGCCGGAGGAAAAGCCGGTGGAGGCGGTTGTATGCTATGGAGCATGATCACCTTGCAGGAACATGGACCCCTAGTGCATGTGGAACAAAGCATAACTAGTGCACACTATCGTGAATTGCTTGATGACTTTGTACACACAGGAATGTTTCACTTTTCCCAAATGGCGACGTTGTCTTCCAAGGTGACAACGCGCCGAACCGCAGGTCCAGTGTTGTGCATGAATGGTATGAGGAATACAGTTCACACTTCCAGCATATCGATTGACCTCCGAATTTCCCAGATATAAATCCCATAGAACTCTTGTGGAACACTATGGAACAGCATATCAAGCGTCTGGATAAACCGATCACTTTCCTCTTATCTGCATTGGAGGCCGCATTACACACAGCTTGGTTGGGTATACCACCCATCTGCTTCCGAAACGACGCCACGTCGGATAGCTTCTGTACTGAAGGCGAAAGGAGGACCGACGAAGTATTAGGTAGGTGATCACAATTCAGTGATCATTCAGTGTATGTTGAATCCATGCCACGTCTGATAGCTGTTGTTCTGAGGGCGAAAGGAGGACCAACGAAGTATTAGGTAGGTAGTCATACTTCAGTGATCACTCAGTGTATGTTGAATCGATTCCACGTCTGATAGCTGTTGTTCTGAGGGCAAGAGGAGGACCAACGAAGTATTAGGTAGGTGATCATAATTCAGTGATCACTCAGTGTATGTTGAATCGATGCCACGTCTGATAGCTACTGTACTGTGTGCGAAAGGAGGACCAACGAAGTATTAGGTAGGTGGTGTGACGTGCCTGCAGTGCAGGACGCACACGACATAAAGGCAGATAGCAGTGACAACGAACGTCCGCGTAGCTCAATTGCTTGAGCGACTTATTCCGGAATTAGGGGATCCGAGTTCGAGCCACGGTGTGGAGAAAAATGACGGAGAAATTTACTTCGTTATAATGGCGCCCGAACGATGTTCTTTGCACACCGCGAGATGGGAAATATAAGAGAATCCCTTCTTCAGCGCTTCGAAAAATAAATGTGTGTGACGTTGCATTCCACACACCAGATTGACTGGGAGTTCTCAAGTGCACGTTCTACAGCGGATGACTGCCTACGGAAATTCATGGTCACGGCTGACCCGTGGGCCATGCCCCCGGACCACTTTCCGGGTGGTGTGGGGAGATGTGACGTGCCTGCCGTGCAGGACGCACACGACATAAATGCAGATAGCAGCGACAACGAACGTCCGCGTAGCTCAATTGGTAGAGCGACTTATTCCGAAATGGGGGTATCCGAGTTCGAGCCTTGGCGTGGACAAAAATGACGCAGAAATTTACTTCGTTATAGTGGTCATAATTCAATGATCACTCGGTGTCTGTGATTCTATATATAATCTAAGGCACGTCAAATTTTCGTTTGCTTTTTTCCTGCGAGCTAAAGATAACCTCAGGAAAAACAGAATTTTTTTTTTGTTCTGTTTCCTCAAAATCGTATTCAAAATTTGTAATAACAATCGTTCAAACTGAAAAATAAATTGAACTTGAATTTAATTTTGCCATGTTACACTATCTAGCATACGATTAAATCGCACATACAATTTCTGTACCAAAAAAAACATTAACCAAACACAAACCGCACCATATGCAAACACAAAAGAAATACAATACATATATGTAAGAAATGCAGTAATATAACACAAAAATGCAAAAATATGAATAATAATGCAACTAATACAAACACATGAACCATCAGACATGCAAATATAATTATTATACAATAATAATATACATATCATGCAAAGTACAAAAGAAGTTATAGTAACACAAAAACACATATGACAATACAAATAGTACTACGTATATTACAAGCACTTATTCAATCAACTCTAGTGTAACAAAGCAGAGAACCAGGGGAAAAGCCTAATGTAGGCCTGACGAGCCCCTGGCCCCCTAATAAAAAAAAGAAGTGCTAAGTCAAAAAATTATCCTCCTATACAGCTGCAATTTACATAATCACAATTGTAGATAGTCAAGCCAGAAACATATTAACTGTATATCAAATAATTCCTTAATTCTCTTTTAAATAAAGCATAGTTAACAACTGATCTAATATAAACCGGCATCCAGAGTCGAGGGTAAGTGGCATTGATATTAAAATGTAAAACGTTTGTCCGAGAGCTGGGGATCACCAAATCGGTATATCCACGAGTGTGATAAACATGCTCAGGACGACACACCGTAATTAGATTTAAATGCTTATTAGCATAGACACGCTCATGCATTAACAACATAAGTCTGAAAATGTACAGTTTCTCAAAAATCAGTAACTTAGAACGGTAGAACAAACTATCCGCATTTTCCGATTGATTTAACAATCGAACAAATTTGGTTTTCAAAGTAAAAATTCTTTAAATATTTCCTCTACTTGTCATTCCCCAAGCTAAAAGACAGTAAGACATAAGTGGGTAAATAAAAGAATAATAGAGTACTAACTTTATTTTAATTGGCAAGCAACTCGAAATCCTGGACAAAACTTCAATACGAGATCTCAATCTAACAGATTGATTATCTTGAAGTTTATCTCTTACATCCACATTAAGTTGAAGACTTATTTGTAAGTGCGCTCTTCTAATACTAATTCATTGTGCTTTACGGTGCAGATTTTATTTTAAAAACGTCATTTTTGAAAAAAATATTAATTCCTTTTTAAACAAAGAACATTTATTTATTTTAAGCAAAAATTCCCCAAAATTTCCCTGACTCCCATATTTACCAAAAGCGTTGCCGCCCATTGTGTGGTAACATAGGTCCTCCTCCAGCGAAAATTAGGGAACTGACGGACGCTATCACATCTGCTTAGCTAAGCGATAAGCATACCTGTAGAACGATCTTAACACCTCGTTGTATCCGTGCCACATCGAATCGAGGCAAAAGAAGATAGGCAGACCTACGATGAAATGCGTGATGAATCATAACGAATTTCCGGGAACAACTGGATGAAGAAGGCCAAAGACAACATGAAATAAATTAACAGAGCTTCTGTCAAGTTGTGAGAAAATAATGTTGAGGAGTATAATGGAAAGGAAAGAACATTGCACATATGGGTGTCACAACAAACGTTCTGCATGCTGTCCATTTTTGAAAAAAGCATGAAGTAAGGGAGGAAACTTACCTTATTGCTGTTCAATGTACTCCCCTCCGCTGCTAATGACAGCTTGCCAGCGGTGAGGTAGGTCCTGGATGCCCCGTAGTAGGCCATCTTTGTTCAGCTATCGTATTACTCGAGTCACTTTCAATGACAGTTCGTCCAGCGATTGGTAGCGGGTGCCACGGAGCCGATTTTGTAACTTTGAGAAAAGATCAAAGTCGGGTGGACTGAGATCAATGCTGTATAGTGTGAGGGATAAAGTTTTCCAGCCATATTTCGACAAAAGTTCCCGTACCAAAGCTGCACCATTACACGATGCGTTGTCATGCAGCAAGATCGCTCCTGCTTCCAACATGTTAGGGCGATTTTGACGAATTTTTGATTTCAACTTTGTCCTCAGAAAGAAACTGTGCTTCGATCGAGAAAAGGTCCTTCCCCACAAACTTCTTGAAGGACAGTGTGGATCTGTATCGACGTTTTTCTCCTCAGAGTTTCCATTTTCACGTACGAGCGCTGGTCTAACGCATGGACGCGACCTGGGGAGCTGCAAGCTCCCATTTCCAAACCCCCCGACGTCCACACAGCAAATGATCACGCGTCGTTCTGACACCCCTGCGTTGCTGAGAGTCTGACCTTGACATTACGCAATCATTTTCCCAATTGCATCAGCCGCTTCCGTTTTAGGTTAACGTGTGCAGCACTTCTGTTATGACCCTCGTACTCTCTCCTATAACAGGAAAGCTGAAAGTGTAACACTTCTTTTCCATTTGCCGACTAAATGCTATCATTATCAACATCAGCTATTCTTTATCCACTATACTCGTTGGTCTCCTCAAGTATTTCCCGCAGATATTTGCAATTCTCTTTCGTGCCATTCCGGCATTCTTTCGAATTTCATTCCGGTCAGCTCCCACGGGGCATTCCTTTGAGTCTTTCTCTATTCTTTGGCACCCACCCAGCCTAGTAATTCAGTTCTCCATCGGTGGCCAATACTTTTACCTATATGTCCAGCCCATGATCAAAGGATCTTTACTTTGATCATGATGTTATCAACTTCTGTCATTTTCCAGATCCATGAGTTCCTATTGCTATCTTTTTTGTTTACACAAAGTATTAATCTCTTGATGTCCCTTTGACATGTCTGTAACCTCTTAATGCCATTCTTAGTTAACGTCTATGTACCTGATCCATACACTGAAATGCCAAAAGTCATGGGATAGCAGTATGTAAATTTTTAACTGGCGCTGCCGTCGTATAAAGGCTTGGACGCACGCCACGATTTTTATCAGTTGCGAGGTGCAATCTCGTGAGTCAGATTGAACAACCGCCCGTAGGATTATACCATGCCGACGTGAATTATAGGAATTTGAAAGAGACATGGTTTTGGGATTCACACGGATGGGACATTCAATTTCCAAAGTTGTGCGGACATTCAACATTCCTCGATCCTCGGTATCGCGTGTATAGCGAGAATACCTCATGGAAGACATTACCACTCACCGTGGACAGCACAGTGGCCGACCACAGATGCTGAATGTCCGTGACCAACGGCGTCTAACAAGGATTGTTCCTACTAACAGACAAGCGACATTGGCTCAAACATCATCCACTTTCAATGCGGGAGGTACCACAGACATGTCCACCAGGTCATTGCAGGGTAATTTAGCGTCCATGGCGTATGGGAGCAGAAGACCCACTAGAGTGCCGTTGTTAACACCACGACATCGAACACAGAGCCTCACCTGAGCTCGCGAGCACGGTAATTGGACCCTGTAAGACTGACAACATGTGGTGTGGTCCAATGAGTCACGCTTCCAGCTGTTACGAGCTGATGGTAGGGTTCGGGTGTGGAGCAGACTCCATGAGGTCATGGACCCAAGTTGTCAACAAGGCACTGGTGGTTCCATAGATGTGCTGGTGGTGGTTCCATACTTGTATGAGGTTGTCGTTACATGGCATAATTTGGGTCCTCTGGTCCTCGTATACACGTCATTAATCGGCAATCGCTTTGTTGCTCTGCTGGGCAACCATTTGCATCCCTTCATGGACTTCGTGTACCCCAACAACGATCAGATTTTCCAGGCGGACAATGCACCATGTCATCTGGCCCAAGTTGTCCAAAATTCGTTCGAGGTGCATTCTGAACAGTTCCGATGGATGATTTGGCCACCACGTTCGCTTGACATGAACCCAATAGAGCACTTATGGGACGTGGTGGAAAGATCCATTCGCACCCAAGATCCTGCACATACAAATACCAGGAAACTGTGGGCGGCTGTTCAGACGGTATGGCTCAACATCTCTCAAGAAGTTTTCCGGCCACTTGTGGAATCGATACCACGTCCAGTTACTGCACTTCGTCGAGCTAGAGGAGGCACTACACGATACGAGGTACGTATCCCATGACTTTTGGCACAGAACTGGAAGTATCTATTCATTAAACTCCTTTCTTTTGGGACAAAATGAGAAATTGCTCTTGAACTTTGTACTATTTCTTCGAAATGCACACCACCCAAGTTTTATATTCGCATTAATTTTTCTTCGTTGTCGCCATAGCTTGACATCTGTAGGAAAATCGTCATATCAGCTATATGCGCTAAAGTTCGCACATACCCCTTTATTCAAGATTGTGATACCTCGTACTGGGGAAAAACAATTTCTCACCCGTTTTTGCATGTCAATGTGATAACTTATTCAGTGTTCCGGCAAATCATAAGTGATATGATAACAAATATTCGGTATATCAAACGTATTTTTCGCAAGACTCTTTAATAGAATTTCAAAGACCCTATGAGAAAATATTTGTCAGCGAAAATTTTAGCTTAAATTCAAAAACAAGTTCCTAAAATTTTTAAAAAGTAGTAGCTGAGGATTCATTTGTGCAACTCCTTCAAGTAGAAATATTTCTTTTGAACTCATTATCCTACACTGAAAAAAGTACTAATTCAATACTTTCTGTAGTGCTACTAAAATTTTTCCGTAAATTAGTATTTAAGCCTCCGGCCCCTTTTTTCTGAGGTTAATTGAGACAACATTAAAATCTGTAATACAACGTCCGGAAAAAACATTCATTAAAAACCGAAGCAGATTTGGCGTTTCAGAAATATTTCCATTAGTTAAATTTATTTCCAAATATATCTAATAAAAAAACAAACAATTTTCTTCTGTTTCATCTTTCTTTTTAAAACCAGAGCCCAGTTTTTTCTCAGTTTATCTTTCTATACAGAGAAACAAGCGCCTGCAGTTAATCATCTAAAATGGTTCATTTTTTTCATCGTGCGTTCCTTTCTGAAAGTAATGTTTTGAATGTGAATATTTAATCGTGCAGAATTAACTCCATATTTACCTTTACTCTTGTTTTCTCCTCTTATTTTCATCCTCAGCGCGCAGATTTAAACGTATTGATTGCTAATCATAGAAAGTGTCTGATCTCCCGTAAAAACTATACATATATCTAAACTCGAATTTCAGCATAAGAAAGCATTTAATATTTACCCAGAGTTTTGAATTGTGAACAGACCTTGCAGCACGGAAATGAAGTGAGAGCCTTCTTCGACATGCCGATGAAAATACTCCTAGTGTGCTAGTTTTCTACGATAAAATTCTCATTACTGTGCCCGTGAAGCACGCTTTTCAGAAAACGAAAAAATAATGACTTCTAGGCCGGAGCGAAATATTTTTTTCAGGGAAAGGAATGGAGTGTCCTCGGGAAAAATAAGGGATACTTTCAATCTGATGGCAACCAACCACGATGCTTTCAGAATACTTTTTTTGTAATAACTTGAATATAGCCACATTCTTCTGTATCCCAATTTCTGTTTTTACTGCGGTTGTAATTTTCAACTTAGGAGTATATTTTTCTGCAAGATTTTAATAAACAAACATAGAATTTTTCGTTTCAGTCTCATTTCCGCGTATGCCTTCTTAACTCATTATATTTGCATAAAAAAGACTACGATTATTACGGCTTATGTACTGTTACTGTATTTTCGGGTCGTATTCTAACCATAATTTTAAAGGGAAGAGATTAGGTTTTTTTTATTGAAACCTAGAAATTAGTATATTTTTAACTTTTACACAAACTAAAAATATCTTTACTGGGGAACTCAAGAAATCATTATTAGTTTCTTCTGGTAGTCCAATCCCTACACATAAGACCCATGGAAATTTCTTGCTTTACAAATTCTGTGACTGAATCCTATTAGGGGGTGTTAAAGTGAATAAAGAAATTTTGGGTAGACATCTGAAATATGGTCGGATTTTTTTTTACGACGCCACATTGGATTTTACCATTGAAGAATAGGTACCGTGCAAGATTTACTTTTTTATCTACTTACTGTTTAAATCCAAGTTAAATCTGATTGCACCATCGGATTGAACATAAAATTTCCTTTAAAATGGATGTACTTTATGTAAGTTAGGTACAATGAGAGGGTAGTAATTGATTTTTTTAATTATTAGTTATTAAATCTTGGAAAATCCACTAAAATTGAAAATGATCTAATATACTTCAAAATTTACACATTAATTAATTCTTGATATCTGTTATCTATTATAAGTAGACAATTTTAATACAAAGACAGAGCTATTACATGATACCTTTAGAATATCGTAACAATATACAGTAAAACATAACATTTAAGCAGTAAATTCATGATAGTTATTTCTTCACATTTTGACACATATCCTGGCATTTACAAAATGAAACACAGTCTAAGTTTTGTGTGCGGCGTCTTCATCGTCAACCATCACATTTTTTGCATCTACAAGTAGTAACGGCATCGTCTAAAAAGTCCTCCATTCTTGGCTCAGGTAGCAACATGGCTCTGCCGTCATCACTCATTACCCAGCCATAGTCCGTTGGAAGCAATGTAATTGTTGGCCTTAAAATGGATGATGAAATGTACACCATAAAATATTATCTTTGAAGACGCCCTTGAAGTGCAGAGCTAGTAATATGGGATGCTCACTTAGTTGGGTGTTTTCACCTGTTTCATCATTTCTCCTCACACGTCTTAAACAAACAGCATTACCGCTTGCTTGTGATGCTGGTGTATACAACATTACAGAAGAAATTCAAATGTGAACAAGTGCATTCTAAAATATTGTACTTTTATGGGGGTCCTTCCATTGGACAAAGATATTTTTAGCCTGTATCGGAAAGTACCTCACAGGGACTGGACTAGAAACTTTTCTCATTGAAAATAGTATTTTTGGTCCAAAAGTGGTAGAAAGTGTTATGTAGGGGCCAGCCTATGTACGATCAGTAAAGGGTATCTTTATGCTTCCTGAGGTTATTGAAAGACTTAAGTGGAAAGCATTTATTGACAACAGAAGACCAATTGAGCCGTCCGATCAGATGCCTCATCTACACTGCTGGCCATCCAAAATGCAACACCAAGAAGGACACAAGATAGCAAAGCCAGATTTACTGGACACATAACAACAGATACAAAGATCAAACGATTGAGCTTACAGGTCCGTGCGACTTGCGGAACACGCGGACTTCATTAGTTCGTGTGGCCCCCATAGCTGCCAATAACGGCTGCCACACGCCGCGGCATCGAACGAAAAAGGCTTTGGATGTGAGCTTGGGGTATGTCGGTCCAGGCTGCTTCCACACGTTGCCACAGTTCATCAGGCGTAGCCGCGGGTGGTGCTTGCTGGGCTACTCGGTAGCAGATCAGCAACCAGACGTGTTCGATGGGCGACATATTGGGAGAACAGGCGAACCACGGATGCAGTGACACCTGGTGGACAGTGAAGAATTGTTGCAAGATGCGTGTCACGTGCGGGCGCGCATTTTCCTGTTGAAACTTGGCCGCTGGCAGATTCGGCAGGTAAGGGAGGACTACAGGCTCCAAAACGTCGGAGATATAGCGGTGGATGTTCAGTGTACCGGTGATGCGTACCAGAGGGGTGCGAGCGTCATATCCAATTGCGTCCCAAACCATAACGACGGGTAACGGACCGGTGTGGCGATGCATAATGCAGGCGTCATACAGTCTCTCGCCACGGTGCGGCTTTCAGCGGCCTACTGCCGCCCCACTCGCCGGTGGTAATGTCAATGTTAATCAGAACAATGTGGGCCGTGCGACAAGTCCCCGCTACTGCAGACGACGTCAACGGTACGTGCTGACACAGGTTGTTGCGCAGCACACCCTATATCCGGCGCTAACGTTCGTGATGTGGCGGTGCGAGCCGTCAATGCTCGCCGCACAACATGCCGGACCTCTCGTTCGGTGGTGTGCCGCAGCTGCGGCAATCACTCACGTCTGTCCGTCAGTCCCTCCTGCACTCACCAAATCCATACTCGCATCACTGTGGCTAGATGCCGTCCCACACGGGCGCCGATGTCTCGGTACGATAAACCGCTGTCGCGATAAGCCACTATTCGTCCTCTGTCGAACTCCGAAACGTGCTGGAATGACTGCCGTATTCTGCGATGAGGCATCAGGAAGCTTTCCACGCACAGGTCCGGCAGCACAACACACTTCCACTACTTACACCCCGCCTTTTGTGTACCCTTCTTATAGTGCTTCTCGGTGGCGTGCTGGGCGCACATAATTTGCATATGCCCTGCAATGTTAATAATTCGAATGTCCTCTTGCGGGCGACGCATGCGGCGAATTTCAGGCCAATCGGATGCTTCCTTCTTGGTGTTGCATTTTGGGTGGATAGCAGTGTAGTTGAAACCCTGAAAAGTAAATGCAGAGGAGCTACATAGCAACTTTTCGAACAACTCATTGTGGAAAAGATTATCTTTTTAAGGAGTTTAAACTTTTCACCGAGAGGAATGCTTTGCGCTAGGAATAGTGCCAATAGTTGGAAGGATTCCTGTATCTAGTTTATCTGTTAAAGTGTGCCATCAAGGCAGATAGGCAGGGTCTATGGAGACTGCATGTAGAAAATGTTCAAAAGCTACTACCTGTATTCCAGATTTTTCACAGAGCGAACTATTTAAGATGGCGCTCTCTCTCTACCTGGAAAACATAAAACTTCTGGTGATTACATATCATGAAATCGACGAAAGGTTTATGGCTGGACATTTTGTTTTTAGAAGAACTTTGGGTACGTTTAGATGTGAAGATGTTGACGTGTCTCTAAAACAGACCATCAACAGGTTAAAGAAATCACCTGGAAGCATTATCGGGCAGACAAAGAGATACAAATACACCGATGAGCAATTACATTATGACCACCTACCTAATAAGCTGTAAGACCCTCTTTGGCCAGCAAAACAGTGGCCACTCGGCGTGTCATCAATTCGATGTGGTGGCAACAAATATCCTGGGGTATCTGGTACCATAATATCAGCAGCAGGTCCTTCAGTTCCCGTACATTTCGGGGTGGTGGTGATTTAGCGCCAACCAGCTTTTCCAAGTCGAACCACAAATGTTCGATTAGGCTCATGTCAGGTAAAATTGGAGGCCAGTACATTAACAGAAAGTCACCAGCATGTTCCTCAAACCACGCGTTGACGATTCTGGCAGTGTGGCATGGCGCATTACCCTGTTGGTAATGGCCATCCCCAGCAGGGAACACAATTGCCATGAATGGAGAACTTTGTGCACAACCATGTTCAGATACCGGACAGCTGTCAGGGATTGGGCTATTGGGATAATGGCGCCTACAGTGTCCTAAGAAAATATCACTCACATCATAACACCGCCGCCGCCAGCCTGTTTCCACCCAACAGTGCAACCATGTGCCATAGCCTACGTTTGTAACCTGAGTATCCGCGCTCGGCCGTCTACGCGATGCACCGAGAATATCGATTCGTCAGACCAGGCTACTATCTTCCAATCATCCATTGTCTCATCTCGATTATCTTGGGCCCATTTCATTCGTTGTTGGCGATGATGTGCAGTGAACATGGGGACCCGGCTGGGTCTTTGGCTTCGCAGGCCCATCCGAAAAAGGCGGCATGTGATCAGGGCATATTTGCTGTGACATATTGCCCTGATCACCACTGTTGTAGCTGCGAGTAATCAGTCACACTGTGGCCCTGCGGTCGCCGTGAACAATGTGCGACAGTCTCCGCTCCCCTCAGGCATCAATGAGCTGCCGACGACACACGGCCAAACGACGGTTCGTCGTTTGGCCATCTGTGCACTACTTTTGGCCACCATCTGTGCACCACGTGAACAACCCACAAGCTGCGCCGTTTCCAAGATTGTAGTTCCGAGGCTCCGTGCCATCACAATTTGTAATTTATCAAACTCCGATAAATCGGCAGCTTTTCCCATTCTGACTCCGAACACTCTACTAACCAAAAGCCGTCCTGTCCTCGGGTTGTATATATACTGCTCTGTGAACTTCACCTGCGTCACCGTTCGGTCTCCAGGCGCGCTCATTTCTCTAGGCTGGGGATGGTCGTAATGTAATTGCTCATCGGTGTATGTTGCTGAGTGGAATGTAGTATATCATGAGTGTTTCTGAAGATACTGAATGTTCAGCAAGTTGAGTACGAATTACGAATCCATCATGATCTGGTTGGCTCCGTTACAAGTGAAATGGAAATAGGCATTCAAAAGATGTTTCGATATGCAAAATTCAGATTCAGAGGAAATCCATTTCTGTACGAGGTTAAATTTCACAACATCTTGACAAATGAGAGCATTGTACCAGCTGTTGCACAAAGACTTCTTGGATTTATACATGAAGTACAAGATGAGTATATATACAAAGGGTTCCGAGCTGAAAGGTTCATGCAGAAGTTTAAACCTCTATCTGCTGCAGTCAGAAGGCTGAAGCTCCCCACACTCTCTATTTCTAAAACAATCAGCAATCTTAATTCAGAATTGACTCACTCCACTCCATCAAAAGATCAAGAAACTGTCTCATGCTCAAGGATTTGTTGATACTGCAAAGGAGCGAGGATTGACAACTGCAGTAGTATTGTGCTATGATTTAACTCCCACCGTGCTGTTGTACCGTAATGGAACAACCACAATACCAGTAAAGTATGAACTCAGTTCAGAACTGGTGAAAAAATCTGAAAACACTGACTATAATTTCAAGACGAATAATGCTTTATCGGCATGTGTGACGATCGATGTTATGAATCTGCTGAGGTAAGTTCCTACAAAAGACATAAAGAATTCAAAGATTTTTTTCACGTAATGCTGAGTCGTGTGGATGAAATATGCTTTATGCAAGTTCGAGTGTGAAGTCTTTGTCTTTGATAGTTATCTTGAAGTATCTGTTAGAAATGCAGAGAGAGAAAGAAGATCATCAGTTGGTCCTCCTCCACTCTTATCAGTGACTCCAAATACAAAACTCCCAGTTCATATGGAGCGTTTCTGGCTTCAGATGAAAACAAAAGGTTACTACAAGGTGCGCTGAAAACATTTGCTCAAGGTTCGTTCGTAAACAGAAGCCATGAAAATATTATGAGCGAACAAGATGAAAAATGGGCCCTCACCAGCATAGTGGATTTCCGATAGACAGATAGATCAAATTACATATGAACTGCATGTCTCTGCTGAAAAAGCTGATTTGCGCTTGTTACCACACATTTTTCACTCACTTAAAACCGGGATGAGACTAGTAGTTATTGTGTCTAATGATACAGATGTTCTGGTGTTGTTGCTTTATTACTTCCAAATTACTTCCAATTTTTTTCACTGAAATGGCCTAAGTTAGTTGTGGCTATATAACTCTGCAGCTGACATAGTTCCTCTACACACCGTCAGAGATAATTAGTCCAGAACAGTACAAAGTGCTTCTCGCTGACCATTTTCTCAAAGGTTCCAATATCACCCGTAAAAATGAAATAAAACCAGCATGTTTAAAAGCACATCCAGAGAAATACTTGACAGGTTTTGGAAGATTAATTCCTCCAAGTGAACAGCCATTTGAACAAGCTGAAAAATATCTAGTTCATGTGATAAAATAAGGATCAAAGTGCTCAAAATTTGACGAACTGAAATACGAAATGATGAAACAGAGTAAACCTCACAACTTAGTGAAAATTCCATGTGGTAGCTCCGCACTTCAAGGGCATCTTCAAAGATAATTTTTTATGGTATACATTTCATCATCCCTTTTAAGGCCAATAAATTGCTACCAACGCACTATGGCTGGGTAATGAGGAATGATGTCAGCGCCATGTTGCTACCTGAGCCAAGAATGGAGGACTTTCTAGACGATGTCTTTACAACTTGTGGCTGCAAAAAATGTGATGGTGGACGATGAAGATGCCGCAGACAAAACCTAGACTGTGTTTCATTTTTTTAATTCTAGGATTTGCGTCAAAATGTGAAGAAATAACTATAATGATTTTACTGCTTAAATGTTATACTTTACTGTCCAAGCACTATATATTTTTGCGATATTCTAAATGTATCATGTAATAGCTCTCTGTTTGTATTAAAATTGTTTACTTAGAATATATAATAGATATCAAGAATTAATCAAAGATTTATGAGTAAATATTGAAATATATCAGATCATTTTCAATTTCAGTGGATTTTCCAAGATTTAATAATTAATCATTAAAAAAATCAATTACTCCCCTCTCATTGTACCTAAATTAAATTAAGTATATTCATTTTAAAGGATATTATATGTGAAATCCGACGGTGTAATCAGATTTACCTTACATTTGAGTAGATAAAAAAGTAAATCTGGCACGACACACATTGTTCAATGGTAAAATTCAATATGGCGGCGTTAAAAAAAATTGACCATATTTCAGATGTTTACAACAAAAATTTTTATTCACTTTAACACCTCCTGATAGAATCCAGTCACAGAGTTTGTCAAGACAGAAGTCCTAACGGCCTTATGTACAGGACCTGTATTATAGAGGCCCTACATCCACAAACAGGAAATTCATATCGTTATTTCTTTTGTTTTCTGGAATTTAAAGTGACAATGCGTTCTTACTCTCTACCCACCAAAAATATTAAAACATCACTCTTGGCAAAGTTCTTTAAACAGAACTGTTCAACCCTTCCATAACACGAGCAACTCAAATGGAAGCATTTCCAAGTACTAGGGTGATTCAAAAGTCATTGACGTTTTGAAGAGTCGTCCAGTGCCACACAATTACTCCATGCGCATGCGTTCAATTAAGAACAACGTATGACCAGAAAACCTGTATCGTCTAGTTGGTATAAATAAGAGCACACGCTACCATTGTTTATTGGGGGCCGCAGGTAGCCTGGTAGTCAACGTTTGTGACTGCCACGGAGAAGACTTCGGGTTCGATCCCAAGCAGGTTCAGACGCTAGAACCCCTAAAAATCCGCCGATCGTCGGATGGGCACGTTAGGCCGTCGGGCCCCGGGTACTGGCCCCCGGTAATAAATAAGGCATCTTCCTCCCCCTTTCTACCTTGCTTCCGTGTCACCTTCTATCGGGCACTCTAGCCAAAATCTCCTAGCTTCCTATTTCTAAGGGTTGTTTAAGATCTGGGGTCAGACACTCCCTTCCTAAAATCTTCTACTGAAGATCAGATGTGATCATGGTTTATTGGAAAATTTTCTGCTGTCAAGAGTTATGGACTAGAAGTACACGATCCGAGTGTTGTTACATTTTTTCTTTAAAAACGTTGACCGCTGCACCTGCGGTGAGGAAAATCTTTACTGTGGAAGATAAAAGGCCAGTGGCTGAAAGAACTGCAAGATTTTGGCTTCAGTGATTTAAAAATACGGACTGAAGCTTTGAAAGCAAAACACGTACTGGAAGACTTTCGACGATGAATTCTGAAACTCTACGCCAAGCCGTAGGGTTAGATCTGTGCACAAGCAGAAGAAAACTATCAAATGAGCTGGGAATAACTCTTCACAAGCTCGAGAAGACTCACAGAAGCTGTTAACAAGTACTCGATGAAGTTACTGCTGCTCAAGCTCAACGATGTATGCATGTGTGTCGCCAATTGCTGTAAAATCCCCAGGACGAACGTTTCTTCAGGCGAATTGTGACAAATGATGAAAAGTAGATATTTTTTTCGGAATCCTGACATGACAAAACAGTGGTTAGATTCCAAACAGGGGGCGATTTGAAAACAAAGTTATGCTATGCGTATGGTGGAACTTTGAGGGCCCCATTCATTGAAAATTGGTTTCATATGGGCAAGGCGTTAATTCACGGCTGTGCATTGACCAGTTGTATGCAGTTTTAAACTGAAGGTACCCTGCACTGGCGAACCGTAAGCGAGTTATCCTTTAACAGGATCATGCTCCTGCTCGTCGTGCCCCTTCCACTAAGTAAAAAATGCAGGAAATGAAGGGTATTGGGCTGCCCTAACCTGCTTATAGTTCGGACCTTGCACTTTCGAACTATGCGTTCTTACTCTCTACCCACCAAAAATATTAAATCATCACTCTTGGCTTATAGTTTGTGGAATGTTTTTCTACAAACACTTCCAAAACATCCAGGATGTTGAACTTGGTGTCCAAGGGCTTTCCGCTTCGAAACTGAAGGACATTTTTCGTAGGGGAATTCAAGACATGCCATCAGGATGGTGTAGAACCATCGAGGATAATGGAATCTGTCCTAATAGTCTCACATAGGATTTGAGTGGATTTGAGGCTATGTCGATTTGCCTTCTGAGCTGGTGATACATTGCAGAAGTCTCCTGCCACATTCTACCAGTTGCGGAGGCTTTGCAGGTCGTTTTTTCACAGACTCGGAACCAGTCCGCTTCCATTTCTATATCACAACAACAACTGTCGACCTGTTGATGTGTAACGAACGCAGTGATTTCTTTTGTTGCACCCTATTATCAATTAATGCTGCAAGTCAGCTGCGTCTGCCAAATTAGGCATCTTGCATTTACTGTCATGCTTTTGTCTCATCTACGAGCCCACGAGGTGTGATCAAAAAATGTCTTGACTGGCTGTACATGTATAAGTCCGGAATCACACAAGAGAACAAGAAGTGGTTTGGCCCAGGTTGACCTCGAAACCTACTACGCATGTGCCATGAGTCCCGTTTCCCCTACTCGCACTGTTTTTTCTTTAAGTAGTGCTTTGTTCTTACGTATGTGAGGCTGTTCGTCACATTTGCCATGTCGGAAAGAATTGATCAACGAATTTGCATCGGATTTTGTTAAAAACTTGTCGAAACTTGCACAGACACATACTTGAAGTTACACCACGTATATGAAGATGATTGTATGAGTTGTTTACAAGTTTTTATGAGTGGCTGGTTGGTTGGTTGGTTATTAGATTTTAATGGCGCAAGGGCCATGGTTGGCCAAAGAGCGCCAGACACAAGACAAAAAAAAAAAAAAAAAAAAAACACGGGGCATAAATCGCAAAATCTGGCTGACCAAGTAAAACCGAACCATGAGTACAAAGGAAGGGCCAAAAAAGACACTGAAACAAACAGTATGAAAAACATGGTACAATGGTGAGAAACAAGCCGATTAAGTAAAACTGAGGAATGAGAATGATAAAACACATTACGAAATCGAACACAACTACACAAAGGATGAGTCACTCTCCTCCCCCACACACTCCAAGATAATGCTGGCCGAGGGCGAGGACGAACTGTCACTATCCTCCCCCTCATGTTCCTCTGCAATGTTACGTGAGGCTGGGGACGAACTGTCACTCTCCTCCCCCGATGTTCCTCTATAATGTTGGGTGAGGGTGGGGACCTCGCTGAGTCCGAGACAGTTGCAATGTTGGTCAGGTGGACCGCGGCAGGTGGATGGACACGGCACACCTTTGCGGATTGAGGGCCGGGTCTTCCGCACGTGCAGGCTGTCTGCTGGGAACCGGAAGAGTCGGTCGTCTTCAAAAGAGAAGGCGCAGACTCAGATGGTCGAATAAGCTGGAGCTCGGTGAAATCCACCTGTGTCGCTTGTTCAACTGTAGATCGCTTGGCAAGTGCGGCGAGAGCTACAGGGCGCGGAACAAAGGGCTGCACGGGTTGCGGCAGAGACTGGAACGCTTCACGATTTTGCGTGTCATCCTTACGCAGGGGCCATGCTAATCTTCTCTGTATCGTTCCAATTTTAGTATATGTACTGCCGAAGCAAGTACATTTTATGAGTGGCATAAACGTTTTAAAGATAGTCGTAAAAATGCTGACAGTGATGAACAGTCTTGGAGTCTCACAACAAGCAAAAGTAAAACAATGTCGAATTTGTGCGTTCAGGCCCTCTATATAGATTTCACTTAGAGTACAAAAGATGACACGGGGGCCTATTTGGAAATAATATGTTATAATGTTGTACGTTCTGAGGACTACATTCTAAAAGATATTATTTCCAAAAAGGAACGTTACGTTTTGTGAGGTCAGTACGTTCTGAGAGGTACAGCTGCGAATGTAAACCATAATCCTCTGAACCAATGGTTATCTCGACCAATCGTGCTGTCGACCAGTCTTTACTGTGGACCAATCGGGTGTCGACCAATCGTGCGACACCGATACATGTGCATATTTTATTTTCTTGCTCACCATTCCACTCAATTCAGGTTAAGGGAAGACACTTTGGTTTTAGTGAACCTCGTATATAGTGAACAAAATATGCGAGTCCGCAGAGGTTCACTATAAGCGAAGTTGACTGTATATATAAGCGATATATATACAAGGTGACAAGGTGACAAGACAAGGTGACAAGGTGACACCATATCTCCGAAGCTCTTTAATGCCACATTGGAGGGTGTTTTTCAGTCACTGAGCTGGGAAAACAAGGGGATAAAGATTAATGGAGATTATCTAACCCACCTTCGTTTTGCTGATGACATAGTCATTTTTGCAACTAGCCCATCAGAGCTGCAGAGTATGATCCAGGAACTTGCTGACAAGAGTAAAGAAGTGGGATTAAAAATGAACTTTCAGAAGACAAAAGTGATGTTCAATGCTTTTACAAGAAACGAAGATTTATCGATTGATGGAGAAAAGCTGGAGATAACAGATACGTACGTTTATCTTGGACAGCAGATATCAAGTGAGGGTCACATTGATGAAGAAATTAATCGGCGTACAAAACTCGCCTGGAGAGCTTTTGGAAGAAACAGCATAATTTTCAAGAGCAATATGCCATTATGTCTTAAAAGAAAAGTGTTTGATCTATGCATCCTTCCAGTGCTTACGTATGGTGCAGAGACGTGGACCTTAACTAAAAGAGACATACAAAGGCTGCAGACAACTCAAAGAAGCATGGAGAGGTGCATACTTGGTGTAACCAGGAGAGATAAGAAGAGGAACTCGTGGATCCGAAAAATGACAAGAGTGGAAAACATCATGATCAGAGTTAAATCCCTGAAATGGCAGTGGGCTGGACATACTGCCAGAAGGACAGATCATCGATGGACAGCCGAAATTTTAGATTGGATTCCAAGGGACAGAAAAAGACCCAGAAGAAGACCACATGGGATATGGGTGGATGAAATTCGAAAGTATGCAGGGGTGACATGGAGGAGACTGGCACAAGACAGACCGTTGTGGAGGAAACTTGGGGAGACCTTCGTCCAGCAGTGGATTGATAATGGTTGACAATGATGATGATGATGATATATATATATATATATATATACACTGAACAGCAATTGAATTACAGGCAGCTGGCGTTATGCAAATGTGGCGCTGTGGGTGGCCCTGTAAACGGAAACGACATGACGTATGCAGCGATCCGACAATATAAGGAGTGATGCAACGGGAATCAGTAAGAGTCGGATGCAGTATGGGTAAGACGAAGGATCTAAGCGCATTTGATCGTGGGCAAATTGTCGGGGTCCGAAGAATGGGTCACTCAATCTCGGAAGTCGTGCAGGCACTGGGATTTTCACGAGCCACTGTGTCACGGGTGCACCGTTAGTACATCGAATCCGGTAAAACCATCCCTACAAGGGCCAACTGCCATGGACAACAGCGTGTGGATGAGCGGGGTCATCATCGGCTAGCTCGCATTGTAACAGCGGATAGACGGGCCACAGTGCAAGAAATCCCTCTGCAATTTAACACTGGTGCACAAAAACGTGTAAACAGCCACACCATCCAGAACCATCTCCTCGCTATGGGGTACAGAAGCCATCGTCCCACGAGGGTACCGCTGCTGACAGCATATCACAGAGTTCAGGTTGTGTTGAATTTACACACGAACTGACACCCTTTTAAACCGAGAAAAATCACACTACCATCAATTCAAACCGTATAACCTTTACGGTAATATGAATGTACATTCCAAAAGTCTTGATATGTCACTTTAATATTTATAAAATAACAACATTCTGAACGTGTGTTTTCATAGAAAGCCGGCACAGTCATTTGAAGTAAACACCTGTAAAGCAAACTGCATGAAAACAAGAATTTCAGTCTTGTTGACAATAAAGATAAATATTTTGTCGCCTTTTTCTTCACCTTAAGGATTTTTTTACACTTTTTAAGTTACTAGTCTTTGAGTACGTCTCTGCTCCGCGACATATCTCGCTTCTTTCTTTCAGTTTGGAGACCGTTATTTACCAGCCATGTTGGAAGCAATAAAATGAACGGCCGGCTACATCGACAGCAGCGCCGGAAGACGAACACCACCTTATCGGGATATCCGTACGACATTCAATATGAGAAATCCACTCTCTTATCAAACGTCAATGTATTTTTAGTAGTTCTGAAGTCTGCTTTCATTCAGAGAACGTCTTCAGTTGACGCGGCCATTCTGAGATTCTACAAACACATCAGTGCCACATGATCTTAGGTTTTTCATTTTATTGCGAGACTGAAGCCATGCTATTTTCCAGTGATATTTTCAGCTCCCTCCAAAGCTCTTCCATTCGAGTGCACAATGCCTGTAATCAGAGCCACAAGAGCACATGATGAAAGAAAATCTCCATTAACTGCCTTCAACTCTGCAGAATCAAAGGATTTTTCTTTCAAACAATATGCGAATGTTAATAATGGGATGTTAGCAACTCCGAGAATAGTGTAATTTCCTTAGTATAGCATGAAATCGTGCACATCGATATATTAAATGAAACATTTCATTTCTCCACTTTCTTTCTTGTGAGCTTTACTCTGAGTGCATTTCGTAACATGTAAGAGTGCATACATACATTGAGATAACATATTAGGTACACCTTGTAACCTTTCTTTGCCAACATGGGATTCGAACTTACATCTTTCTATTCGGGCGCGGCTATTCTTCTAATTAAACTACGCCTGTAAGTTTGCCTCTATTTCATTATCGATTTGTTTCTCGCATCGCCTCAGCAGTACGTCATCTATATAATGTTGAACTACACCAGTAGGTTTGACTCTGCATTATTACCGATTTGATTCACGTGTCATCTCATCTACGTCATCTTCGTAATGTTGAACTACGTCAGTAAGCTTGACTCTGTATCATTACCGATTTGTTTCACCTCAGCAGTACGTCATCTATGTAACGTTGAACTACGCCAGTAGGTTTGACTCTGTATCATTACCGATTTGTTTCACCCCAGCATTACGTCATCTACGTAACGTTGAACTACGCCAGTAGGTTTGACTCTGTATCATTACCGATTTGATTCACGTGTCATCTCATCTACGTCATCTTCGCAATGTTGAACTACGCCATAGGCTTAACTCTGTATCATTACCGATTTGTTTCACCTCAGCAGTACGTCATCTACGTAACGTTGTACTACGCCAGTAGGCTTGACTCTGTATCATTACGGATTTGTTTCACCCCAGCAGTACGTCATCTACGTAACGTCGAACTACGCCAGTAGGTTTGACTCTGTATCATTACCGATTTGATTCATGTGTCATCACATCTACGTCATCTTCGTAATGTTGAACTATGCCAGTAGGCTTGACTCTCTATCATTGCCGATTTCTTTCCCGCGTCACCTCAGCAGTACGTCATCTACGTAACGTTGAACTACGCTAGTAGGCTCGCCTCTGTTTCATTACTGATTTTATTCACGCGTCACCCCAGTAGTACATCGTATATGTAATGTCGCGTAGTATATCACATAATCCCCCTTGAAAAAGGTAAGAGAATGAAATCTCAGGTTTCGGGCCAGCAGACAACTCTGCTCGAAGTGACATCTGATTGTAGAAGTTAATTTTTATAAAAACAACTTGTCGTCCCGATGGCGTCGTGGTTTGAGCGCTGGCTTCTGGCCATCCCTCCCAGATGGGTGCGAGTTCGAGTCCCGGTGCGGTATGGATGTTGTGTTTGTCTTACGGCACTGGCTGTCTCCCTTCCTTGGAACCAATTGCCCTATATAAAGGACAGGGGAGTTCTTATATCCCTTCCAGTTGCTCACAGTTATCGTTAAACCCCCAATCCTAACAGCAACAGAAAACCTCTACAATTATATGGTCCTTCGAGTTAGCCACGTGCGTTGTGAGAAAAATCTTCGAGTTAGCCACGGGCGTTGTATAGAAAAATCATCATTCAACTTTTTCAAGCTTGGAGATTCATTTTCATTTGAACGACAATATAACCTTACTTTGTACTTCGTGCGATTCGAAGCAGCATTTTCCTACTACAAAGCGTAAGTTCTTCCAATCGAACTACGCCGGCAGGCTTATCGCGGTTTCTTTGTCGATTTGACTCATGCGTCATCTTAGCAGTACGTTATTACGTCATGTCACGTAATACGTTGCAACCTGCCCATGTAACGTGAATAGTTCGCACGCCACGTGAGCGCGGCGTGCGGTTTAAATAAGGCGGACCAACTCGTCGAGGATCGATTAGCCTTCAACTGATGGGCGGAATAGTCAAAGTGAGTGATCTGAGCGACTCTGAACGCGGAATTCAACTTAGCCCCGGGAGATCGGGTGCAAACATTTTCCAAACAAACGTCCTCTTGAGCTTTTCATGCTCAACCGAGGCAAGGCTTTACCGTAAGTGCTGCGGCACGTAAAAATATATAAGCAATTGGTTGTCCTATGGACGAAAGCAGCTGATGGATCAACGGAGTGAAAAGAGACTGGTAAGAACTGCAGAAGTGAATACACATACATTCTAGCTATAACCTGGAAAATCACTGCAAAATTCAACATCTGTGTTCTGGGAGTCATCTTAGAACTCATCACGTATCATACCATATCACGAATGGACTGCAACAACCATCTCGCTATTCTCCTTGGACCTTTATAACACAGCAGCTGTTTTCGTGCAGTGACTGCTGGAAATATTTTGTATGCTTTCACGGTAAACTCTTGCTATGGTTGTGCGTAAAACGCCCAGAAGGATGGGCATTTGGGAAATGCTCGAACTGGCTTTCCTAGCGCTAAGTAGGATACCAAGTTCAAAGCCGTCCAGATCACTCCACCGTCGGTCGAACGCAAATCTGTGCTCGACAAGAGCTGGTCTGATTGAATCGCACCACACACTGCGCTCACATTCGGTTTTCCGATGTGGATTGAGCCATTTAAAGGGCGAGATAAGAGGTACCTAATACATTGGTGTTTATTCAATAACTGAATTCGCTTAACTGTCTGTTTCTAGCAAGCAGTAAATGATACTGTGGAATCAAAACTTGCACACAAAAATACAGCTATGTTTTTTTCAAGCATTTCGTCGCGTTGACGCACAGATCCCTTGTAACTTTCTGTATCTCTTTTCCCATTCATGTCACAAAATGGAGACAGTTTATAAACTGAATTCCCACGATTTCATCGTAGTTAAGTTGCGAATCTATATTTCGCATTATCTGTTTCACAATAATATTGGGTAGCGCACCACGTATCATTTGTCACAAATCGCCATTCACCATAAATGTCATTTTTTTTTTTTGTTTTCGTTTTATGCAGAAGAGCAGCTAAATTATTTTCTAACTTTCTAGTTTTTCGGAAGTTCTATGATTTTCCTTTTTTTTAAGCTTTTCAACCTACGGTTGAAAAGCGTAAAAGGTCCGTCTGTCCGTCCGTCCGTCTGTCAGCACGATAACTCGCGTAAAAATGGTTCGATTTCGATGAAATTTTAGTATGTGGTAGGGGACCACCTAGGGACAAACCCTATTGAAAATGAACGGAATGGGGTCAAAGGTCAGGACATAGGATCGGGATCCATTCCATCGCCCTTATCCCATACTATTAAAGGAGCAATTCTTGTATGTATGTAAATATTATTTTGAAAACGGCTCTAAGGATTTTGATGAAAATCGTTAACCTACCGTTTTCTGGTACTGGAAAACGATTTACCTTGATCTCAACTTTAGGAAACTTCGTTTAGTGTGTAAAATAACCATTCCGAATTGCCACGTTTTTACTGGCATGGCGTCGTCCCATTAATGTTGCCCATGCTTAGAAATCTTATGACGTCCCAATCTCGCGCTTGAGATGTTGGCGCGCGGCCACTCCATCTGTCTCATTAAGTGTGTAGGGATCTTATTAAAGTTTTATGACGTCACACTCTTTCGAGCCGATGGTCGCGATTCCCATCTGCCTCATTACGTCACGCGTTGTGTGCGTATGTCCGGCCGCACGATAAGTCGCGTAAAAATGGTTCGATTTCGATGCACATTTGGTATGTGGAAGGAAATCACTTGGGAAGGTACCGTATTGAAAGTAAACGAAATGGGGTCAAAGGTTAGGACATAGGAGCGGGATCCATTCCATTGCTCTTATGCGTCATAACTAACGTAAAAAAATTTCGATTTCGATTAAAGTTTAGTATGTGGTAGGGGACTGTCTGGGGACAAACCCTTTTGAAAATGGGCGAAATGTGGTCAAAGATCAGGACATAGGAGCGGAATTACTTCCATCGCCATTATGCGTCATAACTTATGTAAAAATGCTTCGATTTGGGTGAAATGTTAGTATGTTGTAGTGGTCTGCCTATAATGTGGGCGAAATGGGGTCAACGAATCCTATTGAAAATGGGCGAAATGTGGTCAAAGGTTAGGACATAGGAGCGGAATCTATTCCATAGCCCTTATGCATCATAACTTACGTAAAATGGCTTCCATTGCGACAAAACTTTATCATGTTATTTCGGAGGTATACTGAACCGGTTCTGTTTAATATCATCGAAATAGGATCAAAAGTCAGGGCACAGGAGCGAGATTTATTCCACAGCCATTATCCTCATAACTTGAGTAATAACTTGAGTAATGATTTCTGGTATGTTGGAAAGCCTATTATAATCAATGCATTGCATGATTTTACTAACTTGTTATCTTTAAATCTGTATTTTGAAAAAGTTTCCTTCTTCCTATATAAAAATCCACCACATAAAATCAATATACTCACAGGAACGCAACCACATATCAATGCAATCTATGGAATGAGGACACCAATCAGCCATTACATTATGACCACCTACTTAATAAGTAGTATGACCCCTTTTAGCCCGCAAACCAGCATCCACTCGGCGAGACCTCGATTCGATGAAGTGGCGATAGGTATCCTGGGCTATCTGGTACCATAATGTCAACAGCAGGCCCTCCGGTTCAGTTACATTTCGGCATGGTGGGGATTTAGCGCGAACCCGCTTTTCCAGGTTCAACCACAAATGTTTGATTGGGTTTATGTCAGGTGACTTTGGAGGCCAGGGCATTAACAGAAAGTCACCGACATGTTCCTCGAACAAATCCTTCACGATTCTGGCAGTGTGGAATGGTACATTATCCTGTTGGTAATGGCCATCACCAGCAGAGAACACAGTTGCCATGAATGGGTGAACTTGGTCCGCAACGAGGTTTAGATACTTGCCAGCCGTCAAGGATTGTGCTATTGGGATAATGGGGCCTAAATTGTCCCACGAAAACATCGCCTACAGCATAACACCGCCGCCGCCTCATACCTGTCTGTTTCCACCTAACAGTGCATGCAAGTGTCATAGCCTCCTTTGGTAAACGTCGTATCCGCGTTCGGCCGTCTACATGATGCACCAAGAACTTGGATTCGTCAGACTAGGCCATTTTCTTCCAATCATCCACTGTCCAATCTCGATTATCTTGGGCCCATTTCATACGTTGTTGGCTATGACGTGAAGTGAGAATGGGGACCTGGCTGGATCTTCGGCAACGCGGGCCCATGCGCAGAAGGCTGCGATGAACTGTGTACTGTGACACATTGCCCCGATCACCACTGTTGTAACTGCGGGTGATCAGTCGCACTGTGGTCTCCGCTCCCCTCTAGCATCAATGAGCTGCAGACGACACACGGCGGAACCACGGTTAGTTGTTCGGCCATCTGTGCACCACTTTTGATACGTACTCACTACAGCGGCACGTGAACAAGCCGTGCCGTTTCGGTGATCGTAGTTCCGATGCGCAGTGCCATCACATTTTGTCCTTTATCAAACTCTGATAAATCGGCAGCTGTTCCCATTCTGACTCCGAACACTCTACTAACAGAAAGCCGGTCTTCGGGATGTATATATACTGCTCTGCGAACTTCACCTGCGCTACCGTTCGGTTGCAAGGAGCGCATTTCTCTAGGCTGGGTCTGGTCACAATGTAATTGCTCATCGTTGTATATACACCGAAGAACCAAAACATTATGACTAGCACCTTTTTATGCAAGACAAAGCGTACTAAGCTCTGTCAATATGCGTTATTCTTGTTCTTCAGGTGGTAAAAAACAGCGCACTTAAGGGAGTTTAACAAAGTCTTAATTTTAATGCCAAACGACTGGGTCATAACACTTCCTGGACGTCGAACTTGTTAGGTACTCACGATCTGCCGTGGTTTGTACTTTCAAAAAGTAGTGTCAGGCGATTAAAAACGATTGACAACTTGCAAAGCGTGCGCTGACCGCGGCTCATCGATGCTAGAGGTGAGTGAGGGTTAACTTGTAAGATACCAGTCAACAGAAGGGACACTAAGTCGCAACTCGGCGGAAATTTGAACGTTGGTGACAAGAATTATGTGTCACAACACACAGTACCTGGAACCCTGCTGAAAATTAGTCTGCGTAGCCTCAGGTCATTTCGAGTGCCCACGCTAACCTCATTTCACCGTCGAACGAATATTGAACGATTGAAAGAAGATCGTCTGGTCCGATTAATCACGTTTCCTGTTGCACCGTGTAGATGGCCGGGTACATTTGCGTCGTCGACCTAAGAAAATGTTTTCGCAAGTATTCATCGTGAATCTAATACGAGTCGGTGGAGGAAGTGTAATACACTGGCGTGCAAAAATTAAGGACGAGACGGTTTTTCGAATGTAACATCGTGCAGAAGTGCTCCACATCGATTCAAATCGTACCATAAGATCCCTAAGATGTAAGAATATGGGACAAGTGAGCAACACCGTCCAAACAAGGAATTCAAAGGGTACAAAGGCACTTTATTGAAAAGGTAGCTTAGAGCACAACTGGACAGAAGACAGAAACGTCCATGTGACAGGCGGCTGTCAAGAAAACTCCAGCCTTTAGTAGGGTATATGATCACCCCTGACTGCGTTCCAGGATTTATAACGTCTGTCCGTGCTGAGGACGAGGTAGTCAAGGACCTGTTGTGGCATCGCGGCTCATTCCTCTTGTAGCGCCAATCGCAGCTGCGGAGTCGTTGCTGGCGGCTGATGACGTGCTGCCAAGCGTCTCCCGAGAAGGTCCCACACGTGTTCGATTCGATGTAGGTCCGGGGACCTTGCGGGCCAATCCATGCGTTGAATATCTTCACTCTCCAACAGCTCTGCGACAGCCACTGTACGATGAAATGTAGCGTTGTCATCCATGAAAAGAAACTCAAGACCCACAGCACCTCTAAGCAGACGCACGTGAGGCAGGAGAACCTCGGTACAATAGCGGACACCAGTGACTGAACCTCCTTTGAAGATGTGGAGGTCGGTATGGCTACCGAGCATGATACCGCCCCAAACGAGAACTCCGCCACCTCCAAACCGGTCCCTTTGGATGATGTTGGAGGTGTGATTGCGTGTTCCCTGCTCTATCCAGATGTGTATTCGTCCAGAATCGCTCGTCAGACTAAATCGGCTGTCATCCGTAAAGAGAACTCGACCCCATTGCTGATTTGTCCAGTTCTTGTGTTCCTGGCTCCACAGACACCGGCGTCTCCGATGAGCAGGCATTAATAGCACACTCCGTACTGGTCGTCGTGCAAATAGACCACCTTTGTGCAGCTTCCTGGCCACGGGAAAACGCGATAACGAACGTTCAGTTGTCTGTTGCATGTGCCTTGCGATTTCTCTCCCTGTCTGCCGTCTGTTTCATCTCGCCTGTAGGACAATATACCGGTCGTCCGCCGCCGTGGTTGCTCGTAGACGACCACTGCTAAACTCTCGGACAGCTGTTCCTGTCGTTTGAAATGCTCTCCAAGCTCGTGAAACGATGCTGTGAGCGATCCCGAACTCCTCGGCCACACTAGTCACACTTCGACCTTCTTCCAAATTTCCAATGACGCGACCCAGGGTAAAGTCATCTAGATGACGTCTACTGGATTGCCTGTTGGCCATATCACACGGTGGCAGCAACTCGACGTCGTTCAAACCGATGTATGCCGTGCAATAACTTTCACCGAATTGCTGAGCGTACACCGCCCGTATGCTTTATACCCTTCCGACACTCCCCCTTCCCCCTTTACGTCATGCTGCATAGATGCGCATGCTCTACCGTACCGGACCCTATTCTATCGCCTGAGTGGTCTTTTGGTCCGTTCTGCCTGCTCGTTCCGCTGTTATGCTAATTTCTCCTCTTCGTCCTTAATTTTTGCACACCAGTGTACTTTGAACAATGTTCTGCTGGAAAACCTTAGGTCCAGTTATTCATGTGCAGGAAGCTATGACATCTGCCACCTACCGAAGAATCATAACTGACCAGGTGCACCCATTCGTGCCAACGCGATTTTCCTCTAGTAGTGCGTTCTTTCAGAAGAGCAATGCCCCATGACACACCGCCCGGATTGCTCCAGAATGGTTCGCGGAACATGAACTAGACTTCCAAATATCGCCCTTAACCACGTTACGAGAATTAAAGGATCTGCTGGTAATTTGTTGGTACTAGATACCCGTAAGACACCTTTAGAAATCTTGTAGTGTTGACTTTTTAGTGTGTGTGTGTGTGTGTGTGTGTGTGTGTGTGTGTGTGTGTGTGTGTGTCAAAAATCGGTTTAGGCTTGCAATGCATGCAGTTCAACTGAAGATAGCAATTACGCCTATTTAGAGGCACAGCAACATTATGTATTTTTACTTTATACTATGCTATGTCAGCTACACTATGCTCTTCGATCATTAATTTTAATATTCTTGCAGTCCAGAAAGAAGCAACTGTACTTCATTGTGAAACAAACACGCTGCCAAAAAAAAAAAAAAAAAAAAAAAAAAACGCGATGCTAAACGAATCCCAAAAGTTGAATCCTATAAAAACTAGTACTGTTTATACACTGCTCTACATACAAATTTCTTCGCCCAGAAGGAGTTCTGCTACAAGCATGCAAATCGCAGAGCGGGTGTACCCATTCGAGATATGCAAATGATGTTAAACTGGAACCGATGACGTCACACGCTCGTGAGATAAAGGTGCCAGCAGCAACAGGGAGGGTAAAGTGTTGTCGATGGTAGAAGTGTCGCGAACGTATCAGTTTTTTTTTTTTTTAGTTTTTTTTTTTTTGTGTGTGCTGGCAAACTGTTCAGCGAAGGCCGAAAATGCCAGGTAAACGCCGTTGGCAGGTTTATCGCCATTTGGATGCGTTTCAGAGAGGAAGAATTGTAGGACTGTATGAAGCGGGTTGGTCTACACGTCGTATCGCTGCGAATGTGCAACGGGATGCGCGAACTGTTCGACGCTGTTAGCACCAGTGACTACAGGAAGGTTCGTACGGGGGTCGGAGCGTCAGTGGTGCAGTTCGGCAGACGTCAGCACGCCTGGACCGGCGGATGTTCGACACGCTCGTTCGTCATCATAAGGCACTGAAGTCGATATTCGACGTGCTGTGTTATCGGTTATGGACGTCGCCATAACGACCCGAACTGTAAACCGAAGGTGACACTTGGCAGTAGGCAACCATTACACCAACTGTCATTGACGGCCAGCCATAGGACGCACATGAGATAAAGCAAGATAGCAGTGAGGGCGCATGCCAGTGTAGTATAGTGGGTAGCACTCGGAACTCCGGAGCCGAGAGTTGCGGGTTCGAATTTGGCATGAAAATGATGAAGAAATTTACTTCGTCGCAAATGTCAGTGGAGCAACAAAGGGTTTCACAATTCTCGTAGATTTTATCTAATTGATAATCACCGTGTTAAATAATATAATAGCGACTTACGTCGTTTTTCCATATGAGCAACAAAGGCAATTAATGTATGTCTGCGTTTTAGTAGTTTCAAATGAAAGAGATGTTGCGAAGTTTCTTCTTTATTTTTCCCCATTAGGTAAAATTGAAACCAGTTTTTGAGAAAAACTTACAAAAACTTTATGTTCTTCATATCAGAAATTGGAAGTGTATCTTTGCCAAAAACACAAAGACGCATGCTTCGCCATTTGCTCAGAAATCTCAAATGTCATTCGTTTAGGAATTCTTAAGTTTATGAGATTTGAGCATAGGGAGTTAAATTTCGGGACCAAGATATGGATTTTTCCCTTTTCGTAATGATGAAAGGGCGATCAATCTCTGCATTACATGAAAAAAAACCAAACAGTTCCTCACCTTGAAATACCAGGAAACTTTGCTCTTGGCTTGAGGTGTTTAATTGTGTGTCCGAGATCAAACAGTAAGAAGAAATACGTTCTAGGATGCACTAATGGTGAACATCGTGGAAATTAATTAATATTTAATTTCCGAATGTTGGTTGGTTGCTTATTAGATTTTAATGCCGCAAAATCCTCGAAAGGCAAAACTCACCACATTTCTGAATAGCATGGCAGCCCAAAGAGCAGTATTCGATTTTCTTTACCTTTTTCATTCTCTATCGGTATCGAGAATTCCTCAGGAAATTTGAAAATTGCATCATCCTGTCGAACAAATCTGCTATTTCGTAAGAAATTACACTAATGGTGGAATGTGCATCCTAATGTACAGTAGCGTGCAAAAAGTAAAAACGAGACGGTTTTTCGAATGTAACTTCGTGCAGAAGTGCTCCACGTCTACTCAAATCATACCATAACATCCCCAAGATGTAAGAATATGGAACAAGTGAGCAAACCGTCCAAACAAGGAATCCAAAGGATACAAAAGCATTTTATTGAAAAGGTAGCTTCGAGCACAACTAGACAGAAGACAGAAACGTCCATGTGACAGGCAGCTGCCAAGAAAAATCAGTCTTTAGTAGGGGATATGATCACCCCTGACTGCGTTTCAGGATTTACGTCTGTCCATGCTGAGGACGAGGTTGTCAAGGAGTTGTTGAGGCATCGTTGCTGGCGGCTGATGACGTGCTGCCAAGCGTCTCCCGAGATGGTCCCACACGTGTTCGATTGGATTTAGTTCCGGGGACCGTGCGGGACAATCCATGCGTTGAATATAATTACTCTCCAATAGCTCTGTGACAGCCACTGTACGATGAGGTGTAGCGTTGTCGTCCATTAAAAGGAACTCAAGACCCACAGCACCTCCAAACAGACGCACGTGAAGCAGGAGAACCTCGGTACAATAGCGGACACCAGTGACTGAACCTCCTTGGAAAATGTGGAGGTCAGTACGGCTAACAAGCATGATACCACCCCAAACGAGAGCTCCGCCACCTCCAACCCGGTCCCTTTCGATGAATTTGGAGGTGTGATTGCGTGTTCCCTGCTCTCTCCAGATGTGTATACATCCAGAATCGCTCGTCAGACTAAATCGTCTCTCATCCGTAAAGAGAACTCGACCCCATTGCTGATGTGTCCAGTTCTTGTGTTCCTGGCTCCACAGAAACCGGCGTCTCCGATGAGCAGGCGTTAATGGCACACACCGTACTGGTCGTCGTGCAAATAGACCACCTTTGCGCAGCCTTCTGGCCACGGTAAAACGCGATAACGGACGTCCAGTTATCTGTTGCATGTGCCTTGCGATTTCTCCAGCTGTCTGCCGTCTGTCTCTTCTCGCCTGTAGGAAAATGTACCGGTCGTCCGCCGCCGTGGTTGCTCGTGGACGACCACTGCTAAACTCTCGGACAGCTGTTCCTGTCGTTAGAAATGCTCTCCAGGCTCGTGAAACGATGCTGTGAGCGATCCGAACTCCTCGGCCACACTAGTCACACTTTGACCTTCTTCCACCTTCCCAATGATGCGACCTCGGGTAAAGTCATCCAGATGTCGTCTACTGGATTGCCTGTTGGTCATATCACACGGTTGCAGCAACTCGACGTCGTTCAAACCGATGCACACCGTGCAATAGCTTTCACCGGATTGCTGAGCGTACACCGACCGTGTGCTTTATACCCTTCCGACACCCCCTCCCGAAGTTATGCTGCATGTATGCGCGCATGCCCTACCTTACATGACCCTAGTCTTTCTCCTGAGTGGTCTTTCGGTCCGTTCTGCCTGCTCGTTCCGCTGTTATGCTAATTTCTCCTCTTCGTCCTTAATTTTTGCACAGCAGTGTAAGACAGATATTTGTTGATGTGTCTCCGTACTATGTACACTGTAAAAGCTAAGTGGTGTAAATTAACGGAAAATTTCTGAGAATAACGTGCAACAAAGTTACCGGTAGGTGTCGGTATTTTTCAGAAATTTCCGTTTTTAAAAGTGTCCGTTTATTTTAACTTTCGAATTTTCACAAATTTTCTGTAGTCACAAATTTTGTTTATTTCAGAAAAGTCCATTTCAGATTTTTCAGTATTTGAACTGAATTCCGCATAATTGACATGTCTGCGTTTTACAGCCCTCACCCCAGATAACCTACGACTTTAACCACTGAGCCACATACGCTCAGCAACCAAAATCACGTACAGCGTTAGACACATTGGGCCATGATAATTTTTTTTTGTGAGTAATGCAAGGGATTTAGTCATTTTAATTTCTGCTGGAGCTTATTATTTTTCTGAATAGATTTGTAATATTTTTTTTGTGGGAGGACTTTTTGCAAATTAAGCATTTTACAATGTGATTTTTCGAAGCAATAAAATGCTTTGCACATTTATTTTTTAAATTGACAATGACTTTTACTTGACTTTAAAAAAGGTGAAATGTACTCTTTTATAGTATTATTTCACAAAAAGAACCTCCTAAATATAAAATGTACTCTTGATAGCTATAATAGCTTTGTCCTAAGTTTTCAAGAGACTATACACAAACATCGTATAATCATCTGTACAATACGTTAAGTAGCCTCTTTCTTACAGTAACGCAATGTATAATAAGTAGCTCGTGCACAAAACAGCGGATAGGAGAAGGAGTATCCTGTGCCATAATAAACAAAATTCATGCGATATGGTATCCACAATATCCGATCTCGCTACGGAACTTCAGAATTCGACAGAAGATTGAAATTGAAAATTTTAATCAAACCTCAACTATTCTCACCAATCGCTCCGTATTTACAGATATTACCCGTAATTTCTTGTCATACGGATACGGAAAAAATGAGAACGTAGTTTTTCTGTTAATATACGAAAGGGATTGCGGAAAGGTTTCTGAAAATTCAGAATTTTCCATTAACACATCTCTAAAACGGTACTTTACCGTCAATATAAGAAAGAAATTGCGGAAAGGATTCTGAAAATTCAGAATTTTCCCGTGGTCCGAAAAATCCGTAAAATTCAGGTTTCTTCCTGTCATTTCACGGAAATGGTTATATGAGAAATGTGCTTCATTAGTTCGCAAAAGAAATGACGGAAAGTGGCTCGTGAATTTCAGAATTTTTTTTACAGTGTAGCGTAAAAGCCATTTTGCCGGTGGCGTTGATCGATCCTGCATTCTTCCGCTCCGGAGCCGAACGCTTTCCCAATTAAGCTACACCGACGGAGTTTGTTCCGGCAAATTTTCCGTCTTGGCATGTGCGTCTCCTCTAAAATAGGTACGTCATATATATGGCCCCCGTCCCCCTTGAGAAAGCGCTGGAACGGAATCGTAGATTTCCAGGTCAGCTGGCAAACCACGCTGGAAAAAGAGCTCACCGTAGAAAAAGGAATTCTCACTAACATTACACGATGTGTGGAACGAACATCCTACATTTTTTGAAAAACCCAACCGCCAGGATATTCATTTTACGTTCGGACACCAATACAGCTTAAAACCCGACTTTGTCGCTGGCGACAATCGAACCCGTATCTTTCTGTTCCGGAGCCGAATGCTTTCGCAATACGACGGAGTCTGTCGCTGTAACTTTGCCGTCGTGACATGTGTGTCACCTCTAGGTAGGTACATTACAACTATCTTTGGTAATGTACGAGGGTCTATCTGTCTCCCAATGATCCAATAGTCTTGGGACAGGGCTTCCATACTCTGTTACTACTAGGTGGGTGTTCGGATCCCGACCCAATCCATGGATGTCGTATTTGTTCTTCCGGTGCTATTTCTAAAGTGACACCTAAATTATGGATGGGCGGCTACTTGTAACTTTCGATATTCATGGGAATCGTTACGCCCTGAAACAAAGAAATGACTCAGTGGAACGTAAAGGAAAACAAGGGAGATGGTTGTAAAAAACATTTCTTCCAGAATGCCAAGACAAGGAGTAAATCCGCCATTGCATGCTGTATGAGTTTCGTCGCGGTAGCACCCCCTCAAATTCTGTAAGGAACATTAACAGTGTGTACCCCAATGCCATATCACGTCGTCAGTGCTGTCGTTCGTTCGAGCGGTTTTGAGAGAGAAATTTGGACGTATCAGAGCGTCCCAAAGCTACAAGATCCGCAATAGTGGATATGGACGTGCTGAAGACCTCGCGGGTGATGGCCAAACAGCTAGGTACTACACACACGATCATTATGTCGCACCAGCGGCAAATTGGTAAGGTGCACAAGAGGGTAGTTTGGAAACCCCATCAATTCAGAGTTAAGCAGAAAGCAAATCGCATGAGTGCATGCGTTTCTTTGCTTGCACGTGACCAGGTTCAACCATTCTCGGACCACATTGTGACAAGTGACGAGAAATGGGTCATGTATGACAATGTCAGAGGCCAGAAACAGTGGTTGGTCCCAAAGCAGAAGCCCGTGCCACCCACCAAAAGCCGGCTTATATCCACGTAAGGTTCTGCTGTCTGCTTTGTTGGATATGCTGGGTGTCCTGTTTTTCGAGCTGCAGTCGTACAACACGGCCGATATGTGTTATAGTCAGCTCGACAATCTGCACGCATGCTCACGTCGAAGCGACCAGCACTGCTGAACCTCAAAACTGTTCTACAGCACAATGGAGCAAAACCTCACACTACACTAGTGACCTGTCAGAGGATCAGTGACCTTGGCTGGGAGATGCTGCCGCAGCCAGCATATTCCCCGGGCATTACCGCGAGCGATTACCACCTTTTTCTGTCTTTTTCTGTTTTTCCTGGACGGACAGCAGTTCACTAATCGGGACGATGTCGAATGCGCATTTAACAATTCTTTGTGTCCAACCGTCACAATTCTACAGGGTTGGTATACACAGCTTTTCAGACGATAGAAGCAAGTCGTGGAAAAGGATGGGCAGATTTGTACTTGTATGTACAGTAACTACATTGCTATCTTTCCAACCCAATATACAGGGTGTCCGAGAATTATTGGACTCATTACAAAATTATATAAAACATAACATTATACAGATTGAAAGAAACTGACTGTACTAACTTACAATGTAACTACACAAGTTAATCAATTTCGATGTGGGATCCCTTGGTTGCTCATAGTGCGTCCAAGCGATTCGCGATTTCATGCCATGTATTGGCAAGCATCTCAGGAGTTGTGGAATTGCCATAATAGCAGCTGTGATACGCTGCTTCAGTTCCTGCAAATCAGTACAAGGCATCTGATAGAACGATCCTTCACATTACCCCACATGAAATAATCCAATGGAGTTAAATCTGGAGTGCGAAGAGGCCACGGAATGGGACCACTACGCCCAATCCATCTGTTGGGGAAATGCTGATTTAGGCACTTACGTTCACACGTTGACCAATGCGAGGGCGTATCGTCTTGTTGAAAAACGACGTTTTCATATCTTTTGACCTGGGGCATAGCAAAATTTTCTAGCACATCCAATTACACTGAAGAGCAATTGAATTAGAGATATCTGTCTAGTAACATGTAACACCACCTTTCGTCCTGATGAGGGCGGCGGTTCGTCTCGGCGTGGATTCGACAAGACACCAGAAGCGTTGGGAAGCTATACGGATCCACGACCACTGAACAAGCTCCCACAGTTCACGAAGATTTGATGGACGGGGGTCAGAGCCTCAATCATCTCTCTCGATGGCATCCCAGATGTGCTCGATGGGATTGAGGTTAGGTGACCCAGCTGGACAAGGAAGCGAGGTCACGTCGTTGGAGTGTTCATCCAACCATTCGGACACAATTCGGGAGCGATGGCACGGTGCATTGTTTCATTGCAGGATATGGTCCCCAGTGGGATGTTGAAGACGCACAAATGGGAGCAAATGGTCGTCCAGGATATCCCGGTAACGTTGACCTGTGAGGGACCATGTCACACGTACCAGGGGTCTCATTTCAGGCCACGTAAACAGTCCCCAGACGAGAATGCCACCCCCACCAGCTTGAAGAGTACCCTGCGGGCAAGAAGGATCCATCGCTTCATGTGGTTTGCGCCGTACTCGTATCCTGCCATGCGCATGTACCAACGTGAATCTCGACTCATCAGTCCAGGAAACATTTTTCCACATGTCTAGGGTCCAGTGGCGATGTTTCCACGCCCATGCTAATCTTTGCACCCTGTGATGTGCGGTCAGCAGCGGTACCCTCGTGAGACGATGGCTTCTGTACCCCATAGCGAGGAGATGGTTCTGAATGGTGTGGCTCCTTACACGTTTTTGTGCACCAGCGTTAAATTCCCGAGTGATTTCTTGCACTGTGGCCCGTCTATCCGCTGTTACAATGCGAACTAGCCGACGATGACCTCGCTCATCTATACGCTGTTGTCCACAGCAGTTGGCTCTTGCAGGGATGGTTTTACCGGATTTGATGTACTCACGGTGCACCCGTGACACAGTGGCTCGTGAAAATCCCAGTACCTGCACGACTTCCGAGATGGAGTGACCCATTTGTCGGGCTCTCTAATTCAATTGTTCTTTAGTGTATAGCCCTTAGAGTTGCTCATAGTGGTAGTTAAACCCAGGAAAAAAGAAAGAGAAAAAATTGCTTTGGTGTAATCATTTCTTCTGGATCTGAAGTTATGCAGCCTTTGGTAATACAGGAGGGTTCGCAAATGAAAATCTGTGCAAGTGTACACTGATGAGCTATTACATTATGACCACCTACCTAATAAATTGTAGGGCCTCCTTTATCCCTCAAAAGAGCTGCCACTCGGTGAGGCACCGATTCGATGAGGCTGCGATAGGTATCATGGTGTATCTGGTACCACAATGTCAACATCATGCCCTCCAGTTGCCGTGCATTTCATGGTGGTTGTGATTTATACCGAACCCGGTTTTTAAGTCGAATCACAAATGTTAGATTGGGTTCATGTTAGGTGAATTTGGGGGCCAGGGCATTAAGAGAAGGTCACCAGCATGTTCCTCGAATCACTCCTTTACGTTTTTGGCAATGTGGCATAGCGCATTATCCTGTTGGTAATGACCATCACCAGCAGGGTACAAGTTGCCATGAATGGGTGAACTTGGTCCGCAACGATGTTCAGATACCTGACAGCTGTCAGTGATTGTGCTATTGGGATAATGGAGCCTAAAGTGTCCCAAGAAAACATAGTCCACAGCATAACACCGCCGCCGCCGGCCTTTTCCCTACCCCCCCCCCCCAACAGCGCATCCAGGTGCCGTAGCCTCCGTTGGTAATTGGCGTATCCGCGCTCGGCCGTCTACATGATGCACCAGGAATGTTGATTCGTCAGACCAGGTTACTCTCTTCCAATCATCCACTGTCCAATCTCGATTATCTCGGGCCCATTTCATGTGTTGTTGCCGCGATGACGTGCAGTGAGCATGGGGACCTGTCTGAGTCTTCGGCTACGCAGGTTCATACGAAGAAGGCTGTGATGAACTGTGCGTTGTGATACATTGCCCTGATCACCGCTGTTGTAGCTGCTGATGATTTGTCGCACTCTGGCCCTGCGGTTGCTGTGAACAATGCACGACAGTCTCCGCTGCCTTCTGGCATCAGTGAGCTGCGGACGACACACAGCTGGACGACGGTTCGTTGTTTGGTCATATGTGCACCACTTTTGATACGTACTCACTACACCGGCACGTGAAGAACCCCAAGCCAGTTCCGAGACCCCGTGTCATCAGAATTTGTCCATTATCGACTGCAATAAATCGACAGCTTTTGCCATTCTGACTCCGAATGTATACTGCTCTGTGAACTTCACCTGCGCCACCGTTCGGTCTCCAGACGCGCTCATTTGTCTAGGCTGTGGGTGCTCATAATGTAATGGCTCATCAGTGTATGTGCACTAGAAAACAATCATCTCACCTAAACGATTTGCCACAGTTGCCCTCCTGATGTGTTATAAATCAATGCCATTACACTTGTGTAAAATGTCATTGTCTTCTTATATTACCACAAAATATTGCTTACCTACCGTTCTTTAATATGAAGGCAACTAAAAAACTATATATTTAGGTGATGTAAGGTCTAGTAGTGTACAATGTACAGTCTGTTCTTGATAAATCTCAATCCCACCTTCTCGCGGTGCATTCTGTTCTCACTGAAGGCGCTCCGACGACTGTCACATGTACAAATATACCACCATGATTAACGACAATGCTATCCCACACTGACCAACCCACCTTACCAGCGTGGTGAGTTATAGCAAACGCCGGCCCCATTCTCCAAAAGACTGTTCAATTTAATCGTGGGGAGTCACTGGTTCTGTAATGCAGCTGGTAAGGGTGATACGAAGAACTCATGGATCAGAAAGATGACAAGGGTTGATACTATCAGAATCAAGCTAAAATCCCTGAAATTGAAATGGGCTGGATATATTGCTAGTTGAACTAACCATCGTTGGACAACTGAAATACCAGACTCGATTCCAACGGGCAGGAAAAAGACCCTGAAGACGTACATGTAGAAGACAGGCAGATGAAATTCGAAAGCATACCCGAGTGACGTAGAACAGACTGGTTCAAGAGAGAAAGTTGTGGAAGAGACTTTCGGAGAGCAGTGGATTGAAAATGGTTGATGCAATATGTACAATGCTGGCTACCCAAAATGCAACACCAAGAAGGAAGCATTCGATTCGCCTGAATTTCGCAGCATGCGTCGCCCGCGAGAGGACATGCAAACGATTGGCATTGCAGGGCATATGCATAATCATGTGCGCCCGGAAAGCCACCGACAAGCACTATAACAAGGGTGCACAGAAGGCGGAATGTAAGTAGTGGAAATGTGTTGTACTGCCGGACCTATGCGTGGGAAGCTTCCCGATGCCTCGTCGAAGAATACGGCAGTCGTTCCAGCACGTTTCGGAGTTCGACAAGGGACGAAAAGTGGCTTATCGCGACAGCGGTTTATCGTGCCGAGACATCGGTGCCCGTGTGGGACGACATCCAGCCACAGTGAGGCGAGTCTGGATTCGGTGGGGGCAGGAGGGACGGACGGACGGACCGACGTGAGCGATTGCCGTGGCCGCGGCACACCACCGAACGAGAGGACCGGCATGTTGTGTGGCGAGCGTTGACGGCTCTCACCGCCACATCACGAACGTTAGCGCAGGAATTAGAGTATGTTGCGCAACAACCTGTGTCAGAACGTACCGTTCGATGTCGTCTGCAGAAGCGGGGACTTGTCTCACGGCGCCCATTGCTCCGATTACCATTGACGTTACACCACCGGCGAGTGCGGCTGCAATGGGCCGTTGAACGCCGTACCTGGACTACGGAATGGTACGACATTGTCTTCTACGACGAATCCCGCTTCTGCCTGCAACACCACGATGATCGGATCATCGTGGTGTTAACGTGTAGCATCACCTTTCGCCCTGATGACGGCGTCGATTCGTGTCGGCATGGACTCGACAAAACACCGGAAGCGTTGGGAAGCCATACGGATCCACGACCCCTGAACAAGCTGCCACAGTTCACGAAGATTTGCTGGAGGGGGTCAGAGCCTCGAACATCTCTCTCGATGGCATCCCAGATGTGCTCGATGGGATTGAGGTCAAGTGACCTAGCTGGCCAAGGAAGCGAGGTCACGTCGGTGGAGTGTTCGTCCAACCATTCGGATACAATTCTGGAGCTGCATTGTCTTGCTGCAGGATGAGGTCCCCAGTGGGATGTTGGAGACACACAAACGGTAGCAAACGGTTGCCCAGGATATCCTGTTAACGCTGACATTTGAGGGACGATATCACACGTACCAGGGGTCCCATTTCAGTCCACGTAAGCAGTCCCAAGACGAGAATGCCACCCCCGTCAGCCTGAAGAGTACCCTGCTGGCAACAAGGATCCATCGCTTCATGTGGTTTGCGCCGTACTCGTATCCTGCCATCTACATGTACCAACGTGAATCTCGTCTCATCAGTCCAGGCAACATTTTCCCACATGTCTAGGGTCCAGTGGCGATGTTCCCACGCCCATGCTAATTTTTGCACCCTGTGATGTGCGGTCAGCAGCGGTACCCATGTGGGACGATGGCTTCTGTACCCCATAGCGAGGAGATGGTTCTGGATGGTGTGGCTGCTTACACGTTTTTGTGCACCACCGTTAAATTGTCGAATGATTTCTTGCACTGTGGCCCGTCTATCCGCTGTTACAATGCGAGCTAGCCGACGATGACCCCGCTCATCCACACGCTGTTGTCCACGGCAGTTAGCCCTTGTAGGGATGGTTTTACCGGATTCGATGTACTCACGGTGTTTCCGTAACACAGTGGCTCGTGAAAATTCCAGTGCTTGCAGACTTCCCAGATGGAGTGACCCATTCGTCGGGCCCCGCCAATTTGCCCACGATCAAATGCGCTTAGATCCTTCGTCTTACCCATACTGCGCCCGACTCTTACTGATCCCCGTCGCATCACTCCTTATATTGTCGGATCGCTGCATACCTCATGTCGTTTCATTTACATGGCCGCCCACAGCATCACATTTGCATAACGCCAGCTGTCTCTAATTCAATTGCTCTTCAGTGTAAGCAGTTGCGCGTTCCTGATTTTGAACAACTGGTTCTAAAGAAGGGATCAACGCCTTAGAGTGCACACACGCTACCCATGCTTCATGCGAGTCCCAAACCCGTGCCTGAAACTAGCTAGAAATCAAAGCTTCTGATGATCACTGGGCCACCGGGACTGCCAAAACATTTCAATCATTTGGTAATTGCATGTGCATTTGTGTCTGTTCATGCGTGCGTGTGTATTGAAATATTTACATTTACTCCGAAAAAAAAGTATGCAGTAAAATAAATTAAAATCAATAACCACGACGCAGTAACTTACTTTTCGAAAACATGCTGTACAAATTAAATGGGATCTATCAAACAGCTTTTCTTCTCTTCACTGTATAGGAAAAGAATTCAACGAATATCATTTTACAAAGAATGGCACTAGTTATTCATTAAGAATCTCCTCTTCATCTTCAATATTTGTGAATCTATTTAAACACCAGACAATAATAATAGCAAGGCTCGAACTCATTTTTTGTTGTATCCTACTCGTGAAGAGTGAAATTCTTCTCGCAAGAGAAAGATGCCAATTTTTCTTCTTCACATTCCCCAGTGCCCATACGGCACAGCGTTGCATAGAGAAATAAATGACAATTAGAGATGAAATATGTGAGTTGGCGAAGACAGCCCTAACCCCTAGGGCTTCGTTTCGACGACTGGGGGTGCTCGATGAAACGAGCCTTCTCTCTTTGAGTCGGAATAGGAGAGGAGAGAGAACGAAACAGCGAGGCACTATGGAAGAAACAGGGAAGTGAGAGAAATGGTAAAAATGCGGCAGCGTCTCCTCTAACTTTCATGGAAACTGACATTGATTGTGTACTGCGTGTAATAAAGTGATGCTGTCTATCTTAGCCACGGTAGTAAGTTGTATATCAAAAACCGGAAAACGAAATCGTATAATAGTCGTTTCAGTTACACGGCTTCCTGTTATCTTTAATGGAATTGTATGAGATATTTTGAATTTAATAATACAATACTGAAAAAATTTCTATTCAAAATCTACTATTTCCTCGAATCAATGCACTCATTTCGTACATGTTCCTTTTTAGTCTGTCACATATGCAATAAATTTTCACTGAACTTTTTCTGTTAAAACTTGCCGCCACAGTTTCCTAGTTGTCAGGGGGCAGGTTTCTGGCAAGTCGTTCTAGCTGGGGTCCTTGGTTGGAGTTCCCAATGAAGCAAGGGTTGTGCGTCTGTCTTTCGTAGTGGTCAGGGTAGCTGGTTTCTGACTAGTCGTTCGAGCTGGACCTTGGTTCAAGTCCCAGATGAAGTAAAGGTTGTGTGTCTGTCTTTCCTAATGGTCAGAGGAGCTGGTTTCCGGCTAGTCGTTCGAGCTGGTCCTTGGTTCGAGTCCCCAATGAAGCAAGGGTTGTGCGTCTGTCTTTCGTAGTGGTCAGGGTAGCAGGTTTCTGACTAGTCGTTCGAGCTGGACCTTGGTTCAAGTCCCAGATGAAGTAAAGGTTGTGTGTCTGTCTTTCCTAATGGTCAGAGGAGCTGGTTTCCGGCTAGTCGTTCGAGCTGGTCCTTGGTTCGAGTCCCCAATGAAGCAAGGGTTGTGCGTCTGTCTTTCGTAGTGGTCAGGGGAGCTGGTTTCTGACTAGTCGTTCGAGCTGGACCTTGGTTCAAGTCCCAGATGAAGCAAGGTTTGTGTGTCTGTCTTTCCTAATGGTCAGGGAAGCTAGTTTCTGGCTAGTCATTCGAGCTTGTCTTTAGTTCAAGTCCCCGATGAAGTAGGGTGTTTTTCCTAGTGGTCAGGGGAGCTTATTTCTATCTAGTCCTTTGATCTGGCCCTTGGTTAAAGTCCCTGACGAAGCAATGGTTGTGTGTGTCTGTCTTGCGGTCCTGACGCCTTCCCCTAGCTGGACCCAGTGTCTCAAAATTAAGGATATGCGACTGCTCATTTTCTTTAGAGTGTTAATGTTGCTTATATTTGCTAGGTTAGAGTTTTATGGGGAGTAATATGTATATCAGAAAGCCCAATAACAAAAATATTTTCTATCTGAGCCAACGAAGAATGTTTCAGGGTAAAATGAAATCAGCCATTTTTACGTTATATCGTAAAAAAAGTGGTGTAGAATATTCAAAAGGATTGAAGAACCATTGGGAGGTTCAAGGACATCTGATTAATCATCGAGATTGTTGGATTATTCTGTGTCAACCATACTGTATATATCATTGTCTGGAAATTAATTTTAAATAGGTAAACAGTCCTCCGGAGTCTAGTTCCGGCCCGTTTTGAGCTGGTCCTTGGTTTCCCTCAACACAATTCTGACAACCCCTCGGGATGACCGCTTCATTGCATTAACCAGACGGATTCCATTAGTGACCGCACCAGCCTGAGTTCATACCACATCGTAGCTACAGAATTCCACGTATCTTTCTCTTCTGGAACTAGAAAGCTCTATAACTCTGGAATCTATGCTCATAGGCCTACTTCATGTGCTCCGTTATTTTGCCAACCATAGAAAAGCCGCTTAAAATAGTTTCATCTTCATGTCCTGACTTTCTAACAGTGGTGAAACGTGAAGACGGCATTTTGGTGAACGTGGATGGCGTTTCTCTCTACAGTCGGACGTCAGACATGTGTATGTCTGTACAGAGGCTGCGAACGCTGCATACCTGGTGAAATTATTGAAGGAAGTGTTATTTTGCAATTGATAGTGTGGTTGTGTGACCTGATTTTTCACTGGGGGATCGAACTGACTTTCACACTTTCCTGAAAGGTCTTTTACCTGCAGTAAAGTTCCGTGTAAAGATTATTGATTTTATGTCAGGCCGTATTCTGGTGCAACTGACGTAAACTTCCCCTTATGGGAAATAACGCAAGTTCCAACCGAGTGACCGTCATCGAACTTTATCCTGAAGAGCAATGTACATATACACTATCTACCAGCAAGTAATTGGACACCCCTGCAATCGACAATATCTGCGGTCCTGATACACGTCACGGCCGCCGCCGTTAAATATCGTGTGGGAAACAACAACGCAACCAGTCGCATGCAAGATGCCACGCAGTTCGGAGCTCTCTGATTTCGAGAAAGGTGTAATCGTCGGGTATCACAGAAATGGCCGATCCATACGTGACATATCCAGCGAGTTGAAGTACCCAAAATCGACAGTGGCCTACGTGATTTGCAAGTGGAAAATGAGAGGTGACTGTCGGAATGTGCCCCGACCCGGCAGACCCACAAAACTGGGAGTTAGAGACCGACGGGTGCTGGCCAGAGAAATTCGGAAGAACCGCACCAAATCGATGGGCCACATCCGCGAGGAGTTTCAACAGGCATCCGGGAGTGTTCCTTTGAAGAATACCATCCGTAAAGAAGCCCCTCTGCTCGGTTATCATGGAAGTGCTGCCGCCCACAAGCCTTTGATCACCAAGTCCAATAGCACTGCTCGGCTAACGTGGGGCAAAGAACGTCGACAGTGGACCGTTGAACAGTGGAAACAGGTTCTCTGGAGCGAAAAATCAAGGTTCACCCTCTACCGTTTGGATGGCAGGGTCTGCGTTTGGTGTCTGCCTGGAGAATGCCTCCTGCCGGAATGTATTGTGCCAACTGTGAAGTTCGGCGGCGTGGAATTATGTTATGGGGGTGTTTCTCCTGGTATGGCACGGGACCCTTGGTCGCAATTCCCGGTAGACTCAACGCCGAGACCTACTGCACCATTTTGGATGTCCATGCGCTTCCTACGTTGTGGCATTTTTACGGGGTGGACCCATGTTACTTTCAGGATGACAATGGCACCTGTCATGTTGCGAGGTCCACCATGGCTTGGTATGGTGACAATGGGGTTAGTCGAATGGACTGGCCTGCGCAGAGCCCGGACCTTAACCCTATCGAGCACCTCTGGGACGAGTTGGAGCGTTGACTTAAGGGGTGCCCCCACCGTCCGAAATCGGTGAAGGAACTGACCTGTCTTCTCCAAGCCGAGTGGAGGAAAATACCGCTAGCCGTCGTACAATGCCTGATTGAGAGTATGCCCCGGAGGGTCGCAGCAGTAATCGCCGATCGTGGAGGCTCCACTAACTATTGAAGGTGAATAAACTTCGGTTTCCCCTGCTATCACAGGTGTCCAATTACTTGTTGGTAGATAGTGTATAACAAATGAAGGTCAGTGCTTTCTACAAATCTCAGTCCTATTGAGCACCTATGTGATTCCTTAGGAAGAAGTATCCCTACCCTCAGTTCCCTCTCCAAACCCTCAAAGAACGCAAGATACCTTCCATTCGCAAATGGCAATTATTGTCTTCCCACTCGCTGGGTCAAGTTTTTGAGGACAGGACTCGTGGGTACGAAACCAACATTACTTCCAGAGAAGGTCAAAACGCACATTGAATACACGTTTATATATCAAATGTCCAAACTTTCCAGATTGTGATCTTTGAGCAATGTGCTTCTCGGTTTACATGCTGTTTACTAATATTTGTAAAGAAATAACCTACACATCATTACAAAAGCGTAACTAAGAATTTCTGGAACACAAAATATTACATTTGCGCCTTCTGTCTTTCTATCTTATATGTATATTACTAATTTGATTTCGTAGATTAGTAAGAGTTCTATATGTATACATATACATGTATATACTGGTCGCCACAAAATTAGCGTCACAACCCAATGTTATGTCTATGGGGGAAGGAACAATCAAATTGGGGTTGTTTGCATAGGTTTTTCAAGAAACCACTAACCGACCTGAATCTGGTCAAGTCTTGTGGTTACGTACAGGGAATGCAAATTACCTTTAAGCAAAATAGATCAGCTTTTGCTACAGTAGGAAATACATGAGCCATTTTTCTTTCTCCATGAAAATACTGCGCTTTAGGTCAGAATCGGTTTTCCGCTCACCTTTCATCCGGCGCTTGAAATCTTTCGAATGAAAATATTTTCACGATGCGCGCGTGAATTCTTATGCTAGAAATTTTAGAATGTTAACGTTCTTTCTCATTTACATTTCATAAGATTTGCCTAACAAAAAAGCGAACACATGAAAGTATATGTATACGTGGTGACTTTTTCATAGCTTCAACGGCGTACGCCGTATAATAATACTGTTACTTACGTTGATTCATAACTGTGTCGATAATGACGAGCCGACAAAGTATAGTGTTGTTTAACTATTTATTCCCGATACTGCAGAGTATATTCGCATTTAAATCAATTCCATTAGTTATTTAATGAAAATGCAGCATTAAAGAGCCTTGTAGGGCATTAAAACATTTCTGTATTGCCATTCAAGTTGTCCGCAGTGAACTAAGTGTATAACAACACTAAGACTCAATATCCTTAAAGACTATTACATAAACAGTAATGTGTAGAAATAATTGCAATTCCCATAAAGTCATTAATTGTTCCTTATCTACTGAATTCAAAAGGATACTTATTCAACTGTAGTTTGCGTTCACTATTTCACCTCCCGACAATAAGTTGAGATGTAGACACAGTGCAAGCAGTACTTTACAAAAACCGATTCCACGCAATAAACAAGAGCAGAAACTTACGGGATACCAACAGTGAATATTACCCCTAAAAATAAAACTAGCGTATACACTGAGTGGCCACTTTATTATGACCACCTGACAGTTTTATGCAAATAACCTATGGCTGAACGCTGTTGCCCCCAGAGGGCGAGGCTAGTATAAAAAGGGAAAGCTTAGTGCTTGCGACAATAGTAGAAGTGATTTTTGGGTGACGAGATGGGTAAAAAATGCGATTTGACGGACTTTCAATGTGGGATGATTGTAGGAGCTCGGAGCCATAGAGCGAGTAACACCGAAACCGCCGCATTCGTGAAATGTTCCAGCGCAGCTGTTGTTAAAGTGTTTAAAGACTGGACTGTCAGCCAAAAACTGGGTCTCTACGTGGAACGTGTGGTCGTCATCGACTAGTGACTGCTCGGGCGGAACGAAGAGTGTCCAGACTGGTAACAGACAACAGAAGAGCAACGGTGCAGCAAATTACATACCATCTTAACCAATGATACCCTCAAATGATCTCTGCACGCACTGTTCGCCGTATACTGCATCGGATGGGATATGGCAGCCGAAGGCCTGTTCGAACACCTTTGCTGTCTGCAGTTAACAAGAGAAAACGTCTCCATTTCGCACAAGAGCACAAGGATTGGGCAGTCGATAATTGGAAACAAATTATGTGGTGTGATGGATCATGCTTTCAGTTGCACCATGCCGATGGCCGAGTAAGAATTTAGCGGAAACAGCACGAAATCATGGACCCCAAATGCATTGCTACAACCCTTCAAGCTGGTGGAGGCAACGTTATGGTTTGGGGAATGTTTTCCTGACATGCTTTGTGCCCTTTAATTCGTGTTGATCAACGTCTGATGGCCCATCACATCTAAACATCGTTGCGGACCAAGTGCATCCTGTCATGTGGGTGGTTTATCCCAATGGCGATAGCTACTTTCAACAATATAATGCGTCCTGCCATAGTGCTCGTATTGTACAGGATTGGTTTCAGGAACATGCCGGTGAGTTTACTTTACTTAGGTGGCACCCACAATCTCCAGATCTCAACAACATTGAGCATTTGTGGGATGAAATTGAACGAGCCATCAGACAGCCGGATTCACAACACTGCAATATCCCACTCCTGGAAAGTGCTATTCATCAAGCATGGCCTCAGATTCCACAAACCACCTATCAACATCTCGTGGAGTCCATGCCACGAAGAATCGACGCAGTATTAAAGGAAAAAGCTGGCCTACGAAGTACTGAGGGGGTGGCCATAATAAAGTGGCCACTCAGTGTATATTGGAAGTACTGAGAAGCGTTTGCAAACCAGGATTGAAGAGTATCAAAGGAACTGGAGGCAAGCTAATCAGAAGACATCACTCATTAGATACTGTTTAAATCAGAATTCTACACCCATGTGGGAAGCTAAGGTGTCTGCTTCACATAGTTCGCAAAAGAAGATTCTGGTGCCAGAGAGTGTGGTGATTGAAAAAACGAAAAGCTATAACTGTAATGAATAAGCCACTTTGGAAATACCCTATGCGTGGCGTTTCTTAATAGCTAAATAAATAGGATACTGGGATTCAAAAGGAATGAAGAAATTAACCGGAAATTACAATAATAATTTGAGCCTTGAATACAACTTCTATCCACAAGATGGCACTGCAATAGTGGGAACAGGACAAGTGGAAAACAAGCATCATAATGAGGACCTTCATGAAGAACACCTAGCGATTACTTCAATTAGTGTCGGAAACTTTACAACTGATGAACGAAAAATCCGTTGAAAATGGACATAGATAAGTGCTCCGGAACATGTACGGAAGACTGCGGTGGATGGTGACTAGTTGACAAGGTTTGATTAAGGAAATTAATATTTTATTATAAGACTATTAAAGTGTAAATATTTTCACTGTACATATTGTACTTCTATATTTGTGCATTTATTTATTTATTTATTTTGTACTGCTTGCACTGTGTCTACTTCTCAACTTATTGTCGGGAGGTGAAATAGTGAACGCAAACTACAGTTGATTAAGTATATTTTTGAATTCAGTGGATAAGGAACAATTAATGACTATATGTGCATTGTAATCATTTCGACACATTACTGTAGGCAGACTTTTATGTATTGAGTTGTCGGAAAAGTCATGTCGTATTTTAGCCATGTTTTGCAAAGGTCATTTATTGATAGAAAGAACAAAGATCAATTAATGATATAATGTCCGTTTTGTTCGATAACATTTTGCCATCTTTCAGTGAGCTGCAGAATGCCTCGTTCATAGAAGGACCTGTCTTTCGTGGCGAAAAACTTTACAAGGTGCTGATTTACAGCCTCATCTGAGTTGAACGTTATACCACGCAAGGACTGTTGAAGAGAGCGAAACAAGTGGAAGACTGACGGCGCAAGGTCAGGAGCGTATGCTGGGTGCGGCAAAACATCCCACCCAAGCTCCAATAATTTTTGGCAGGTGATCAAACTTGTGTGTGGTCTCGCGTTGTCGTGATGGAACAAAATATCATTACGATGAACGAGCTCTGGACATTTCTGGATGATGGATTCGTCCACACTGTCCAATTGCCGACAGTACACATTCGAATTGATTGTTTGATTCCGTGGTAGGAACTCGAAAAACACGACACCTTTAAAATACCACCACACTTATACCAGAACCTTCCACTGATGAATGTCTGCTTTGGATGTCGTTTGAGGCGAAGCAGCACGTCGGGACCAAGACCGTTTGTGCAGCACATTGTTGTACACAATCCACTTTTCGTCACCAGTTATAAGTCGATTCAAAAAAGGATAATTTTCCTCACGTTTAATGAGCATATTGCAGAGGTTTATACGCGCCGTTAATTGAGCTTCTTTGAGTTCATGAGGAACCCACACATAGAGCTTGCTTACGTATCCCAGCTTCTTCAGGTGGTCATGAACGCTTGAATGATGGATGTGCAATGTGTCTGTAATCTCTCGTGTCATGTAACGTGGGTTTGACTTGATCAATGCCTTGATTTGGTCGTCATCAACCTCGGTGGGCCTCCCTGACCGAGGAGCATCGTTGAGGTCGAATTCACTAGCACGGAATTTTGCGAATCACCCCTGGCACTGACGTTCTTGTAGAGCATTATCAACGTACACTTTACGCAACTCTTCACAGGCTTGACGCGAGTTCTTCCCTTTACGGAAGTAAAACATTAAAATATGGCGAAAATGCACAGTTTGGTCTTCCATCTTCAAATTGTTGTTAAATCTCCGCAAATCAACCAAATCTCTCACTATCCTTTTAGACTGCAGCTAGAACTGGCATCTGTCGAATGCCATAGCGATAACAGAGCTGCGCATGCCTGCAGTACTTCCAAAACCGCCCAACTGCCATCGGGTGCCAAAATACGTCATGACTTTTCCGACAGCCCAATAATAGTGTGATAGACTTTAAGGATATTGAGTCTTAGTACTGTTTTATACACTTAGTTCACTGCGGACAATTTGAATGGCAATACAGAATGCCCTACAATGTTCTTTAATACAGCATTTTCATTATATAACAAATAGAATTTATTTAAATGCGAATATACACGTACACTGGAGTATCAGGAATAAATAGTGAAACAATATACTTTGTCTGCCGGTCATTATCGATACAGTTATGAATCAACGTGAGTAACAGTATTATTATACGGCATACGCCGTTGAAGTTAACGTTCCTATCCCAAAAGCTGTTTTCTGGATGAGCTACCTGGGATATTTCCAGTTATTTTCCCAAAAATAATGCAGGGAAAGCAAAAGCCGGGATTATTTCTCTAGAAAATTAACCACTCAAAAGCCGGGATTATTTCTCTAGAAAATTAAACACAGTTTTCAGATCAGTACCTTCGAATACTGATCTGAAAACTGTGTCCTTCTACGCTCTAAGATGCAAAGGAGTTGTCAGCATCTTTGCCAAAATTTAGTCTTTGATTTAGAAGATAACACCGAACTTCATCACTCATTTGTATCTAAGTTGACAGGTCATTCAGTTGGATTTTTAAGCACTCGCTCTTCTCTGAATGTCTTAAATTTGTGACAGATTGGCTTTACTCTACATCGGAGTTCCAGGACTCTCGGGGGTTCTAAAAGTTTGAGCCTATGATGCATAAACTTTATTCTTTTGAACATCACCTTCGTTTTTCTGTTTAAAGCCACTTTAACTATGATGAGTAAATTGTGGGTTGTCAACACCAAAGCAATAACAAAATCAATATAATAATCCGTATTTATTGGTGTAGAAAAATAATATTTTCCGCAAGCTTTCATCATCAACGGACGGCTTCTTCAGGCGGTTACAAAGGAAAACAGAATCAAACTAATAGATGAATACGCATGCGCATAAATAAATAAATATGATATGTAGAACCCCACGCTCGCGCATGCCAAACACGCGGGTAACAACTGAAATGTTATATGATATATGATCAAAACGTACTAAGTCGTTAATGTATACAGTATCATTGCAGCCTACCTGTGATGCCAAGCAGACGGCTTCAGGCCACAGGGAGCACTTTAACTACTGTTTAGACATTGTCGCTTCCTCTTCTTAACATTTCTTTTTGTTGTGAACCTTTGCTTTCTATTCATTGTACAAATCAGGAGCTCAGTAGCTGTAGATTTATTTTATAACACCCGCTCCACAGCAGACAGATTCAACGTTTAATGGTTAATAATCATATCATTTTAACAAAACAATTAGGACTTATTTCAGTAACATAATAAACCATACTAAGGCCATGTCAATAACTGATGACAATGTGACAGCTGAAGATAACGACACTCCTGTTCGTAGGGTTTCATACTGTGTTGTATGCAGAGCAACAGCATCTATTTCAAACAAAACTAGGACTAGAATCTACGAACAGTAGGAACTTCTTACTGTTGCGGAGGGATATTGCGATTTTCCCGCTAACCTGACTGCCATTAAGAATCAAACGCTTAAGCATTTTCGTTGGGATATGATATAATAAACAAAATACTGTTAAGTGATTTCACATTCTTTCCCCAAAAAGGAATGGTATTTTACCCTCTTTAATTCAGTACGAAGAAGTTAGGAATTTGAAGGACAACATTCAGCAGAAATTTTACTCATTTCTCTTATCCTTACATCAAGGATGTTCTGTGTAGTTAAAAGGAACTGGGCGCTGAGCGCCATTTAGCTCTGCAAAATACAGTAGCGAAAGAGAGCGGACCTCTGGTACCATATCAAACAGACCGTGTGCAGCTCGCAGTCCTCATAATGATAGAATAGCCCCACAAAGAATCTTAAAGAATGTGAACGACTTCTTTATCTTGCAACGTTTGTGTAACCACGCTTCCAATTCTGAGGAAGAAATGCGAATTTTAAGGTGTCAATGCTACCAAAACTAGAGATACATATTGTAAACAAGTGCTGTAAATGGTCAATAGAGAAAGCGTGGTGCAAGGAAACTGTACTAGAAACAGTATCAAAAGTTTGAATTTCAGTTTTTTATCAGATTCAAAGTAATACCTTTGGGGCCCGTTTTTGAGCTGCGACCGGGTAACCGACCCCTTTCGTCTCCCTGGAAACGCCTCTGCATCATTGTAACACGGTGACACAAATTGATTCGTTACGTTTTGAAATGCGCTCATATCTCTTCTTATTTGTGTGCGTGTTTTACTTTTTGACGTGAAGTATGTTTGGAATTACTTTTGACGTGAAGTATGTTTGGAATTACTTTTGACGTGAAGTATATTTGGAAATAGTTTATTATTCAGGCTATTCTCGGAGTGGGGTTTACCGCTTCAGCTAAAAGGCAAGATATTCCGTCTTACCACAGTATGCGGCCCTGGTGGCGCAGTGGTCTAAACGCTAACTTGTGACCACTGGTCCGAAATGGATTCCCGTTCGAATCCTTGTGAAGCATGGACCTTGTATTTGTCTTACGGCCCTGTCTGTCTCCCTGTCCTGGAAACAGTGGCCCTAAATTAAGGAAGGGTGACTGCTTTCAGAGCATTGAGATGTTTACGGTGGTCGTTAAACCGCCAACCAAAAAAAGCGACAACATAAAAAAATCCGTAACCTCAGCATCAGCTAGACTGATGAAGATGTCAGAAACTGAGCTATCAGTTCTTGTATTATCCCTCTCTGCTAACCGTTACTTTTTTAGTGTGTAACATAATCGTCACACATCTATTCCTTTTAGGCAGTATTCTACATATAAATATTTCATTTAACTAAACACTGGTTGGTTTCCTTTCCTCGTCTCCAAAAATTGCGAATAGATGGTCGTTTAAATTCTAATGTAGTAGAAATAGGCCTGACCATTTCAACAAATATCACATTCAGCATACGACGTTTCTGACGACATCTTAAGCGTACATGAAGATGGCACAAAGAACTCTTGAGCGTTCTTCAAAATATCATCATCATCATTGTCAACCATTATCAATCCACTGCTGGACGAAGGTCTCCCCAAGTTTCCTCCACAACGGTCTGTCTTGTGCCAGTCTCCTCCATGTCACTCCTGCATACTTTCGAATTTCATCCACCCATCTCGCATGTGGTCTTCTTCTGGGTCTTTTCCTGTCCCTTGGAATCCAATCTAAAATTTCGGCTGTTCATCGTTGATCTGTCCTTTTGGCAGTATGTCCAGCCCATTGCCATTTCAGAGATTTAACTCTGATCATGATGTATTCCACTCTTGTCATTTTTCGGATCCACTAGTTCCTCTTCTTATCTCTCCTGGTTACACCAAGCATGCACCTGTCCATGCTTCTTTGAGTTGTCTGCAGCCTTTGTATGTCTCTTTTAGTTAAGGTTCATGTCTCTGCACCATACGTAAGCACTGGAAGGATGCATTGATCAAACACTTTTCTTTTAAGACATAATGGCATATTGCTCTTGAAAATTATGCTGTTTCTTCCAAAAGCTCTCCAGGCAAGTTTTGTACGCAGATCAATTTCTTCATAAATGTGACCCTCACTTGATATCTGCTGTCCAAGATAAACGTACGTGCCTGTTATCTCCAGCTTTTCTCCATCAATCAATAAATCTTCATTCCTTGTAAAAGCATTGAACACCACTTTTGTCTTCTGAAAGTTCATTTTTAATCCCACTTCCTTACTCTTGTCAGCAAGTTCCTGGATCATACTCTGAAGCTCTGATGGGGTAGTTGCAGGAATGACTACGTCATCAGCAAAACGAAGGTGGGTTAGATAATCTCCATTAATCTTTATCCCCTGGTTTTCCCAGCTCAGCGACTGAAAGACACCGTCCAATGTGGCATTAAAGAGCTTCGGAGATGTGGTGTCACCTTGTCTCACTCTCTTTCCAATTTTTATGTGTGTTGTATTTTCAAAAAGCCGAATCTTTGCACTTGCATTTTCATAGATGTTATTAATAATATTAATGTATGCATCTTCAATACCGCAGGATTTCAGAGCCATTGTAACTGCTGATGGTTTCACCGAATCAAAGGCTTTTTCATAATCGATAAAAGCCATGCACAATGGAAGTTCATATTCCCTCGCTCTTTCAATTAGTTCTCTTAGTACGTGGATATGATCTATTGTGCTGTAGCCACTCCTGAATCCAGCTTGTTCTCTCGGTTGAGCTATGTCCAGTGTTACCTTCAAGCGGTGTGAAAGAACTTTAGTGAAGATTTTATAAACCACTGATAAGAGGCTGATAGGTCTGTAGTTCCTGAGATCCTCAATGTTACCTTTTTTATGTAGCAGGATCATTGTAGCGTTGTTCCAATCCTCAGGAATCTTCCTTTCATTAAGGCATCGTGTGAACATTTGGGCGAGTACTGTTTCAATTTCTCCACTTGCTTCTTGTATGATGTCTACAGTAATTCCATCTTCTCCTGGAGCTTTTCCCCGCTTCATGTTCTTGATTGCATGTGCAACTTCTGCTGGGAGGACTGGAAGAACTCTGGTACTGGTACCTTTCATGATGTCTGGAGTACATGTATCATCCCTTTCATATAATTTGGAGTAGAAATCTTTCACTCTTGTCAAAATTTCGCCTCTATTTCTTGTTACAGAACCATCTTCTTTTCTCAGTGCCATAACCTGTTTTCTTCCCTTGCTGAGATGTCCCTTTGCTATCTTTAGGCTTTAGTTGTTTTCAATTGCTTTCCTCACTAGTTCACAGTTGAATTTTCTTACGTCTTCAGTGATACTTTTTCGTACTGTCTTGCATAGCTCTATATATTCCACTTTGGAAGTCACATCTTCTTTAGTTGTCCTAATCTCTCTTCTTTTTGCATCAACCTTTTAGTTTTTCTTGATAATTTGTTCACATGCAACTTGTTCTTAGACCCAGCTAATTTTGTTGCTGCTTTCATAAGAGCTTTGGTTACTGTTCTGTTAACTTCAGAGATGTCCACTTCTTCCGATGTTAGGCCTTCTAAAGCAGAGAACCTGTTCTTCAGTTCCAACTTGAAGGTATTATGGTGTTTTTTAAGGTTGGTTATGTCAATAGATTTTGTTTGTCTTATGAGCTTGCCACGTTCAAGTTTAGTGTTGAGGTGCATCTCACATCTCACCAATCTATGGTCACTACCTGTGATGAACTTCTTTAGCACACTGCAGTCTTCTATGACGAATATTTTGTTACACATAATAAAATCAATTTCACTTGTCGTCCCATTTGGATGTCTCCATGTCCATTTCCTGTGTGGCTTTTTCTTGAAGAAGGAGTTCAAGATGAAAAACCCTTCTGCCTCTGCAAACTCAACGAGAGTATTTCCATGCTGGTTTCTGTTGCCATGACCGAATTTACCTACTGAAGTTTCATTCTGTTGCCGTTGCCCTATTTTTGCATTGAAATCTCCCATAATTCAAAATATATTGGCCATTAAGTCACGGAATATATAGGGAAAATAAGTCTGTTAGTAAAAGAGCCAGTTAAGGATGTATTAACGCCGGTATACGGACGGTTGTCTAGATAGATGTCACCCTACTAGCTAAGAAGTGCCTAATGTGACGTTGTATTTATGCTGTTTCTCATGGAGTGAGCATTAATTCTTTCTGGGCAACGATGTGCACAGCATGAGGACCGAAATGGATTTTTAAGTAGGTTAGTTTACACAAAAGAATCATTACATTTACCCAAAAATCTGTAGGACCCCCTTTAGCTCTCCAAACAGCGGCCACTTGGCAAGGCAACGACTCGATGAGGTGATAATATGTATCCTGGGGTATCTGGTACCATAATTTCAAAAGCAGGTCCTGCAGTTTCCGTACATTTCGAGCGGTGGTGATTTATCGCGAAACCGCTAATCCAAGTCGAACCACAAATGTTGGATTTGGTTCATGTCACGTGAATTTGGAGGCCAAGGCATTAACAGAAAACCACGAGCATGTTCTTCGAACCACTGCTTGACGATTCTGGCGGTGTGGCATGGCGTATTATCTTGTCGGTAATGGCTTTCACCAGCAGGAAACGCAGTTGGCATGAATGGGTGAACTTGGTCCGCAACGATGTTCAGATACCTGACAGCTGTCAGAGATTGTGCTATTAGGATAATGGGCCCTAAAGTGTCCCAAGAAAACATCGTCCACAGCATGAAACCGACGCCTCCGGATTGTTTCCGTCCAACAGTGCATGCAAGTGCCATAACCTCCGTTAGTAATTGGCGTATCGTCTACGTGATGCACTAAGAATCATGATTCGTCAGACCAGGTTACTTTCTTCCAATCATCCACTGTCCAATCTCGATTATCTCGGGCCCATTTCATGTGTTGTTGGCGAGGACGTGCAGTGAGCATGGGGACCTGTCTGGGTCTTCGGCTACGAAGGCTCATGCGAAGAAGGCTGTGATGAACTGTGCGTTGTGATACATTGCCCTGATCACCGCTGTTGTAGCTGCGGATGATTTACCGCACTCTGGCCCTGCGGTTGCTGTTAACAATGCACGACAGTCTCCGCTGCCCTCTGGCATCAGTGATCTGCGGACGGCGCACGGTTGGCCGACGGTTCGTAGTTCCGAGGCGCCGAGCCATCGCAATCGGTAACTTTTCCCATTCTGACTCCGACCACTCTACTAACCGAAAGGCGGTCCTCGGGTTGTATATATACCTGCGCCACCGCTCTGTCTGCAGGTGTGCTCTTTTCTCTAGGCTGGCGGTGGTCAAAGGTGGCTCGATGTGGTCATGTAAAAGATTGCAGAGTCAAATTAGGGTAGATACACCTGCAGCTCAGTGGGCAGTCAATAAACCGTAATTTTACGGTACTATACCATAATGTTCAATAACAGTCTTGGAAATAAAAACCTGTTGCCCACAGAGGTGTTGCCAGTCGACTGATTGCACGTGAAGAAACAGGTAGAAAACCACTTTAAGAAGAACGTTGCCAGATTGTCAAGTTTAAAATACAGTAACAATTCAAACAGGTTAAACAGCGTGATCAGGTAGTTTATCCACAGATATCGTATAAGGGACTAGATTGGCTGTCTGCTCTGTTGAGCATGGGCTTGCGCTGTGAGAAGCATGGAGCCACATTGAGCAGGTCAAGATGGCGGTGGAGCATGGCACGTTACGCAGGATGGTTTGGACTTGGTTATTGTATAAATCATGGTGAAAGCTTCCTCAGATAAAAAATCTTACGCAGAGAGACGAAAATATAATTGCTGTTACTTATTTGCCTCTTGCCCAATGCTGAAAACACTACATATATATATATATATATATATATATTAAAATTTAAAGCTGATAGTGTATGAAAATATAAAAAAATATTGGAAAATATTTTTAAGAAGGTAATGCGGCAACGATTTAAAATAATGGAAACGCAAATAATTTATTTAAAATCAATAAGTAGCTATTAAATTCAGCAAACTATTGATTTGAATCAAAAAAAAAAAAAAAAGGCTTCCACGTGCTTTACATAGAAAAGCTGAAATAATGTGAATCTTTTTCCTTGTTGCTATTACCTCCTTCATTCGGATTTATTTATTATGTTTGCTCAAAAAGTTTCGCATTTCACCAAACATTTTGATATTTCGTCTTGTTATGCACTAAGGAAATTTCAGTTTTTAACATTTCATATTATTTATTTGGTCAATATAGCAACGAAATGGCGTATTAAATGCAAGCATTCATTAACAAGAAACGTCAAAATCATATCTCTCAGCAAATTAAAACCATCGTGATATTTTTTTATATCGCAGATACCGGAATGTCTTCTCTGGAATTTAAGACCTGGCCGAATCTGAAATAATTCAATATTTTGCAAGACCCTTGGCATTCTAGTAAGCACTAAGGAAAATTACTGTTTTTTACTTAAATTTTATAACTTCCGCCGCTAAATGGGTACTGACTGCTTTGAATCTCAATATAAATAGAAAATCAGAGTACCAAACTCGTATTCCTTTGACTTAATGCAAAATAGACTTGCTTAAATGCATCGTGATGACCCGCTGAAAATGGCGCCTACATTCTCACGCCTCATGGGCTGGGTATCCAATCTAGCTTCTTGTATATGATATCTGTGAGTTTATCTACCGAAAATTTATGGTTGGCCGCCAGGTGGCGTGCTTACGATTTGTAAACCGTCCTAATCCGAGTGAAGCATTGACTACTCACGACAACCTTTTATAATGTATGCTCACCTTAAGCCATGGGAACGCAACCCTTAATTAACTGATGCGCCAAAGGAGTCCATTTATGTACACTTAAATTGGTTGCTTTTTCATTTACTGTGTGAGAAGCGTTGTAATGTTCCAAAATGTTTAAAACTTGTATATGTAACTTAGGAAACAATACGAAAAGTTTGTTCTTCTTATTCACTCACTTTGAGTGAAAGAGGAGCCACTCAAAGTTCAAGGAAGTCTTACTTACAGTTTGTCTTTTATTCAGAAAAAAACTCACTAGGCACTTCACTACGAAGAACTTCTAGGAAATTATTCCAAGAACAGCAATAGTCACTTAATCTTATTAACTTGATTTTGTAAACACAATAGTAGATTAACGAACTGTAAAACGAAATATGCATATTGTGGCACGAAAAAGACTATGTGACGTGCCTGTACCACAGGACGCACATGAGATAAGGGCAGATAGCAGCGAGAGCATACGTTCAGGTAGCTCAGTTGGGAGAGCCGCTTTTTCCGGAATGAGGGGACTTGGGTTCGATGCCCGGCGTGGACAAAAAAAATGACGGAGAAACCAACTTCGTTATATTGACGCCCGAACTTCAAGAATGACCTGGCCGTTTAAGTTCTCGCAATGGTGTGATGTTCTTTGTACACCACGAGACAGGAAAGATAAGAGAATACCTTGCGCTTCAAAAAAAATGTGTGTGATGTTACGTTCCACACACTAAATTAACTGGGATTTCTCCAATGTACGTTCTTCAGCGGATGACTGCCTACAGCGACACTTGGTCCCAGGTGATGCTTGAGCGGCCATGACCCCGGCCTTCTTTCGGATGGAGGGGAGAAATGTGACGTGCCTGCATCGCAGGACGCACATGAGATAAAGGCAGCGAGAGCATACGTCCGCGTAGCTCAGTTGGGAGAGCGACTTATTCTGAAATGAGGGAACACGGATTTGGTGCCCGTCGTGGGCAAAAATGACGGATAAAATTTACTTCGTTATAACTATGCCGCCCCGGTGGCTCAGTGGTCTAAGCGATGCCCTCTGATCATTCGTCCGAAAGGGGTCCGGGTTCGACATGGATCCCGGTGGCGCATGGATGTTGTGTTTGTCTTACGGCACTGGCTCTCCCCTTCCCTGGAACCAGTGGCCCTAAATTAGGGACGGGCGACTGCTTATAGCCCATTGCGTTGCTCACGGTGGTCGTTAAACCTCCAATAAAATATATATATATATATATATATTTCGCCTTTTTCACGCTAGTTGCACGAAAAAGACAGTTTACACGACTACCACACACGCTTTTGCTGCTAGCTTAACACACTATATGTTCAACAATCTTACTTGTCAACCACGCACGAGTCACTCACCCTTGACTTCTTTTTTTTTTTTTATTGTGGGTTTAACGACCAACGTGAGCAACTCAGTGGGCTATGAGCAGTCGCCTGTGCCTAATTTAGGGCCACTGGTTCCAGTGCAGGGAGAGAGCCAGTGCCATAAGACACAAACACAACATCCATGCCTCATTGGGATTCTAGCCCGGAGCAATCTCGGACGAATGATCAGAAGCCACCGGGAAGGCACCCTTGACATCAAAACTGTTGCCAGAGAACATTCATTGAGTGAGAAAATACAACGTTAAGGTAGAAACGCAAAAAGAGAATGAACTCATAATTTACATGGAGAAAGACAACTGAAAATTGAAGGTTAAATTAAAGTACACGTCATAGTGTAGACGTAACACTCATGTGAAATATTAAAAAAACGTTCCATGTCAAAATACGTCGTGAGGAGGAACCACGACGAAATTACATTACATGTAAGAAATTACATGTTTTACATGTAATTTCTAAAATAGGATGGCAGATTTTCGATTTGCCATCCTTCTCTGAATTTGTGCAACCAGGCCTTATCAGTGCCATATGAGCAGGCATACTCCCCGTACACTTAAGACTAATTGGCATGCTTTTCTTTTCTCCTCGTCTCCAAGCCGCATGCTTGTGAAAATGTAAAATCTTACCTCTTTTTTAATCGTCTCCGTAACAACGTCACACAGATTTCGCAGACCGATCCTCCCTCGCCGCCAGCAAAGAGATACGACACAACCGTTGCTTTAAGCGCTTTTTCCTTGATGAAGCTAGGTCAGAACCCAGCGAAACCTTGGTCGACTTGAAAAAATAAGATATTTGTTCAGCTTCGAAGCAACAACTTTAAATCTAGAGGCACGTGTCAGGATCATTTTGAAAGCGTTACGTAATTAATCTGTTTATCACACACGCTAGTAAAATGTAATTTATTATAAGTGCTCTGATTTGGCAAAAACTCAAGCGAAGTAAACCCATTCGAATTATTTTATGTAGAGTAAGTTTTAATAGCTAGATAGTTCCTTTTGGTTTAAGAACTTAGAATTGCGCAGTAGCAAATCTTAAAATGCTATGGTAGTTAATGCGCAAAAGCACAAACAGTATTTTCTTCTTTTCCTTTCTTATTTTCTTTCTTTTCCATTTCTTCTGTAAATATAAGTAAAAGTACACCTGGTTATATTCTGCAAAAAATATTTAGTAATATTCTGAGAATTTCGTGGTTTAAGGAACAAGAAAGTTCCCAAATCATATTTCTTCAGCATACGCATGAAATAATGATAACACCCTGTTACCTATTGTATTGGAATTCTCGATTTTTTAGGCTTAAATGAGAAAATAGACTGGTTTGACAATCTAAGATAATCATTTTAGGCTCGCAAGTGGAATCTTAAAATTAAATTTCATACGGCAGGATTCTAAATTGAAAGTTTTGTATGTTGTTTATGAACGACAATGTAGAACCAAAATGCCTGACGTAACGTTTTTCTGTTTCTAAAAAGTTGCTGAAACGATTTCAATCGTGTGACGCAACGCATCCCTATTGTCATATCAAAATTATTTGGATGAAATGACGTCTCACCAGCAGCTGTAAAAAAATCGTTTTTTTTTTTTTTTTTTTTTTTTTTTTTTTGAACAAAACAAAGTGATACATGCGTGTACTGTGTTGATTGGCTATGTTTTATTGTTATAAAAAGCATACCTTGATATGTAATGTAACAAAATCACACGAAACAATGTTTCTTCAAAATGAAATAGATGTTTTCCAAATGCAAAACAATGAACATTGCAAAAGTGAACAGGTAGCTCAGTTGGGAGAGTTACAACAATAAAAAAAATTATATTGCTTTAGGCAGAGATTCAACAATTTAAACAGGCAAGCACGAGGAAGCGCCAACAAAACGGAACAAACGCTCAAAAAGTTGAGACGTTCAGACAAAGAAAATTATCTATATACTGTATATATACGTATAATTGAATGTTCGTTTGTTTGTTTCTTTGTTTGTTTGTATCTCCGCAATACAAATCTACAGTTTTCAATTTAGAATCATCAAATTTGGTGTACTATCTCATTGGTACTCTAGGTAAAACCGTAGACGGTTTTTGGAAGGGATCGAGGCCCGGGGTCACGAGGCCCTACACAAAATTTCCGTAAATTCTACAGTTTTCAATTTAGAACCACCAAATTTGGTATACTATCTCATGGTACCCTAACTTAGACCGTAGAAGGTTTTTGGAAGGGCTTGGAGCCCTGGGTCGGTCGGAAACCGGGGTCAAGAAATTTTTGCTAAATCTACTGTTTTAAATTTACAACCACCAAATTTGGTATACTGTCTCATGGTACTCTAACTTAGACCCTAGACGGTTTTCGGATGGGGTCGGAGCCTGGGGTCAACGGGCCCCCATACAAAATTTTCGTAAAAAATATTTTTTACTTCTAAGAATTGTAACGCAATTCAGCACTCCAATGCCCGATCTACAGTCTAAGTTAGAGACCGTAGATAACAATAAAGTGCAAAAAATCCATTTAATGGTCTATTAAAACACAAATGAATAAACCTTAGCTTTTCCCACCAACGAGCGGCTTCATCAGGAAGAAACACAATGTAATGTAAATAGAGAGTTACACATATTCAAAATTCGAAACTGTAAACAAAACGATGGACAATGCCAATATCAGGTCGCATGCACGCGACATGACATAGGCACATTGCATTTCAGTGACGCGGATTTTCAGGAGCGCACGTCAGATGTACGGCAGTTCTATAGATGTCTCCTCGAAGGTAAGTATTTCCATTCCTCTCCCTTTCTTTTTGTTTCGTTAAAGTAAATTGACTAAATTATTTTTTTTTTATTTTTCACATTTGCAGTCATTCCGGCTCCTCTCTTTTTTTCTTTTTTTAGCAGAAATATTACTGCATCAGCCAATCATTGCGGTGGCTGGATTAATTTGGAGGAACCCTACTTTTCACACGGAAAACTCTACGTCGCCTGCTCAAGGGTGGGCAATCATAAAAATCTCTACATTTTTGCTCCCAATGGAAAAACCAGAAATATTGTTTACCAAAAAGCAATAACCTAAATGAATTAAAATAAATTTACTGGAGATTTACAGGAATATATTTTTCACTCATTAACTTTCACCGGCTGAACTTACTGATTCCACGAATAGTAATATTTGCCCAGGAAATGCCGGTTACTATGAAGAAATTTCGTTGAACGGGACGGTTAAATGTAAAACATTAATTATTATTAACCCCTTAAGCAGTTAATATTCTTGAACCACACTGTTCGCTCTCCAAACAGAAATGTTGATATAGTAGATGGGTTCTCTAAAGCTAATGCAATATAATTTCTGCTCCCTTTTCATCTCGACAGTATCAACCCAGAAATATGATTGGAAACTTCCTTGTTCCTTAAACCAACTGGATCTTCCTCATATTTTCGGTAATAACTGGATCTTCCGCACATGTTCCGCATTCTACAACAATCTGAGCAGTATGGGGTGGCACATTATCTTCTGAAAGAAGGCGCTACTATAGGGAAAAACCGTCGCCGTGAAAGAATGTTCCTAATCGGCGATGATGTTTAGGTAGGTGACAGTCGTCAGAGTTTGCTGGACATGAATGAATGGGTCCAGGGTTTCCCAGCAGAAACATTGCCCAAAGCATTACACTTCCTTCACCGGGTTGTTTTCTCTTCACGGTGCATCCCACTTCGCCAACAACAATTCCCCAGGTAAACAACACACACGTACTCGGCCATCAACATGGCACAACAGGAAACGAGATTCATTGGACCAGAGGACTTTCTTCAATCATTCAATGTACAGTTTTGATGCTCGCGTGCCCATTGTAGACGCTTTGGAAGGGGAACTAAAGTTAGCATGGGCATTCGGAACGTCCTCCGGCTACACAGCCCCATTTTATGCAGACTTTGGTGTACTCTGCATTGTGACATATTACTCTAGTCACCAGCACAAAAGTTATAGACAAGTTGCGCCACAGTATCTCTTCTGTTAGCTCGTACCATACGGGATAACCTTCGCTCACCGCTAACATCGATGAACCGTTGTCGGCACAGACATTGCCGGCGTTCTGTGGTTTTCCCGCCTCGGACCACTTTCTGAAGGTACTGACCACGACTGACCGTGAATATCCTACAAGCCTTGCCATCTCGGAAATGCTCTGACCCAGTCGTCTGCCGATTACGATTTGGCCTTTGTCGAACTCACTTACGTTTGCTGCCTTTCCCATCTGAAGAACACGAATAACACTGATTAACAGAGCTCAATATCAGATGCTATTTATACCGTGTCATAAACTTCACACCCGCCGTCGTTTATCTGCAGTTGCTTCGATTTGCATAAAAACGCACTCGTCAAAACGTATTGACTCTTCAGTGTAGAGTGCCATGTAAACAGTCACTGCATTCGTGATATTTCAGCGGCACTGAAGATCTCTATGTCTACGGTTGGGGCCGAATCTACTGAGAAACGATCCGATAAACATCTGAAGCTAACAAAATGTGTCGTAGAGTTCTCGAAAGGACTATCCACACAGAACGCATGTTAACATTATCTCAAATTACCCAAACCCTATATGAGAGTATTGGGACTGATGTTAGTGCGCTGGATTTTGCATGATATGAGGTTTGAAACATCTTTATTGAATTCTAAAAACGATACATTTATGTAATATGTACAATGATATGAGATATAATACACACAAGATGAGCGGCTATACAAGTAATGATGGAGGATCATTGAAATCCTCTTTTACACGTAACAAGCGCTATAAAAAAAAAACAATTTAACATGGCAATCCATATGCTCTAGGAACAAGCACAGATCAAAGAACAGCGAAAAAAACGAAAACTGCAGTGCAATCACAGAATAATAGCTAAAGAGATACAATAAAATGCATACAGTAGATTTTGTAAAAGAACAAAACACTAAGAAACAAAATGCAAAACTAAGGGCAAGAAAGAAAAATACAAATAACACTGCTGGAAATAAACTATCACCCTGCATGATTAGGGTAGTTATAATATATAAAAATTTAAAAAAATGCACATGCACCCAGGAAAACTAATACGCTCGATTAAAAAGTACAAGAAATGAAAATACATAAACAATGGTACAAATTAATCATGGCCACAAATACATCATAATCACAATCAGCCTAAAGCATATGAAGAATATTACGGTGTCAGAAAAAGACATCGTTTTAGATACAACAGTTTCACTTACCCATAACCTCGGGAGAATCCAAGCTAAATTTCAAAATACATGCCATCGTGTTCAATAGTTTGAAGCTATCTGCTTGCCAATTGTTCAATGCCTGCACGGTACAAAGCTTTCGGTTTAGAGACAAAGACCTTTTCGCACACGCGTTCCACATTGTCCAAAGTATTCAACTGCTTGCCACGGAGAAAATGCGCCATCGTCCGAAACAAGAGCCAGTCTGAAGGGAAAAAGGTTCGGGTTGTATGCTGGATGAGGCAGCAGCTGCATTCCGTGCAGTTCTTAAAGTTCAACTGAAGTTAGATCACCGATATAATGTTTTGCATTATCTTGTTACAGCAGTGCTAACTTTTGGTTAACTAAGGAAAGATAAGCACACCGGTCAAAAACTCAGCCACTTATAACAGAAATGACAGTAGGACGTTGCCTGTTACACAGAGGACACCGTGATAGTATTGTTAGGAGATAATTACACTGACGTAGTGTAAAAGGTCATTTATGTCTCGTGCAGTGGTGCAGAGCAACGTGTGTGTTGAATTTAGTCTACAATATGGGTCGTAAGACAGACGTTACTGAGTGGCAAAACAGAGCCATGTCTGGCCGTGCCCAAAGTGAATCAAGTCGTCCAATTTGTTGATGGGACGAAGCGTACTTTCCAGCGGGTCTACAAACAGTGGTGTAGTTCGCAGTCAGCTACAAATCGGCGGCGAATTGTGGCTGGAAAACGATTCTCACCAACAGGGACCGCCGCCATGTTTCATGCCTAGTAACTGGAAATCGGTTTCAAACCAGGCAACAATTTCTCCAAACAGTCAATGAAAGTCCACTCCAACCAATTTCAGAAAAGACATTGCGACTAGAACTGTTGCGATGGACATCTCGAGCAGAGTACCACGAAAGAGGCCTCTTTTAATAGCAAGTCACAAAGCCGTACGTTATCAATGGACTCAGAGGCCCCGAAACTTTACTGTGGATGACTGAAAACGAGTAACTTGGTCTGCTGAGTCTCGTATTTGTTTGTACTCCAATGAAGGGAGACAACGTGTGCATCGCAGGCCCAATGGATCATTTAATTCGGATTGTGTCGAAGGTATTGTTCAAGCTGGAGGGGGTTCTGCGATGTTTTGGGGATGTTTTTCGTACCGCGAAATAGGCTCTCTAGTAGCAGTGATGATGAATTTGAACCAGCATACTTACCTCCCCATTCTGAATGACGAAGTGTTGCCAATTGCCCTACATCTCCGGGCGCAGCTTCACATTGCCACTCCTGTCTTCCAAGATGACAACTGCCGTGTGCACATGGCTAAAACCGTATCTGAGTGGTATGATGAACAATCAGCAAAACTATCTCACCTCATCTGGCCGGCCAAATCCCCAGACTTAAATCCTATTGGAAATCTGTGGGATGATTTGGAATAGAAGGTGAAACGCTGAAATAGACACCCACGTACCCTGGCGGAACATCGGGACCAGCTGACGCACGAGTGGTTGCAAATCCATGTTCAATCCATCCACAACCTCGTGGAGTCTCTACCACACCGGATTCATGTTGTTATTAAGGCAAGAGGCGCCGTCACCCGTTATTAGGTACGTTCTGACATGACTAATTTTTTGTCTGGTGTGCTCACCTCCGCTGAAGTCTGACATACATGGGTTGTCCAAAATAATGGAAACACATTGAAACACTAGGTGTTACGCACCTAATATACTGTGTGAGCTCCCTTGGCATTTAAAACTGCTTCAATCCTCCTTGAAATGGACGCATACAAGTCCTGGATGTTGGTATGTGGTATGTTGTACCATTCCTCCTGCAGAAACTGCTCCAATTCCTTGAGAGACGCCGGAGGAGGATAACGGGATCGCACACAGTTTTCCAACACAGACCACAGGGGCTCAATGATGTTTAAGTCCGGTGATTGTGCAGGGCAGGGAAGGTGTGCAACATTTAATCACATGTTCCTCAAACGGTGATTAAACAGTTCAACTTCTGTGAATCGGGGCATTGTCATCTTCAAAGGAGGAATTCCCTTACGGAAACAATGTCTGCGCTATTAAATGCACATGGTCGGCCAAAAGAGTGACATAGTCACCGCTAGTGATCCGTCCGTGTAAGGTGATAATGGGACCTGCTGCAAACCACGAGATCATGGCCCGAACCATTACGGAACCGCCCATATGCTTCACTGTAGGAAGGAAACAGTCTGGGTTGTAGGCTTCTGCGGGGGTTCTCCACACGTAAACCCGTCCTGTGGTGGGGAATAGTGAGAAACTTGATTCATCGGAAAACAAGACATGTTTCCATTGATCCGCAGTCCACGTTTTATGTTCCTGGCACCACTGTAGTCTCCGTTTCATATGTGACAGCAGGGGTTTTGCAATCGCAGCTCTGCCGTAAATATTGTGGTTATGCAACTCTCTTCGCTCGGTATGGGTCAACACTTGGTTTGGGGGATGTGTATTAAGCTCAGCAGTCACTTTCGTTGCCGTGGTCTTCCTCCTGGCGGTCACAATCCTATTTATTGTCCTCCTGTCTCCCGCAGTGAGTTTGATTTTCCTTCCACAGTTGTGTCTCGCAGATGATGTTGTGCCGTGAACATTGTACGCTGTCATGACCTTCGATACGGTACACCTCTCGATACTCCCAATACCTGGGCCACTGTGGTTACCGACGCACCAACCAGACGGGATCCTACAATCTGCCCTCTTTGGAACACCGATAGGTCACTCATTGTGCCTTCGCCTGGAACGAAATTATGCAAACACCGAATTACAATGCAATCACACAGACCCTTGAGACTATAAGCAACACTTTTTTACAAAAACAATTGGAGCTACATGTTCGTTTTGCTCAAAAAGCAGCACATACCAAAGTCACTGTTTTCAGCGAAGTATTTCCATTATTTTGGAAACCCATGTACATCCTATCCAATTGCTGAACAGTTCGTCATTGATAGACCAACCACTCGGAATGAGTTCAAAGTGTTTCATATAACTGCTAATTGAAGGTCTGTATATTTAACTCAAATATAGTTTCCAACTCTATCCCCACTTTCTTCCAAACAGAACTCACGCCTACCTACTAGCAGATGTGACCCGTATTCATCTCGCCTCCATCTTCTCGCAGTTTTGTTCATATACGTACAGCGGAGAAGCCCAAATGTACTGGTAATGGCATTTGAAGCCAAGTCTTCCTTCTCCGGAGTCGCATGTTCTACCGCTTGAACTACATCTACAAAGCACTACCGCTGCAACTTGCCGTCTTGACATCTGCGCCACCTCTGAAGTAGACACGTCACACTTATCCTCCCAATTGAGAAAGGCCGTTGCACAAAATCGCAGGTTATTTCGGATTAGCCGACTAACCATGCGTAAAGAAACTCTCTGTAGAACAATTCCAATTAATTCCAGATGACGAGTGAAAGAAGCATCACACATTTTTCGAAGCGCGGAAGAAACTTCAAACATCTTTTTTATTTGAACTCAGACCCAGACGATTCATTTTATGTTTGGGCACCACTACAGTGTAAAAGCCCAAATTTTCCAGTAATTGGAATCGAACCTACATCTTTTTTCTCCAGAGTCGGGTATTCTGCCCCTTGAACAACACCGATTAACAGTTATCGTTCACTTCTGAGGTAGGAACATCACAGATGAACTTCCGTCTCTTTCAGCTGCATGCAGTCCTTCCTGTTTCAGGGTTCTTTTAGTAAAAAGACCAAACAAATACTGCTTATTCACTGTTATATTCTATTTTAAGGTTGTAACGTAATTGTCTTTTTCGTGCAGAGATATTGTTGTTACGTTATGTCTAAACCATTAGATAAGAATACGATGCAATAGTTCCTAATTATGTTTTTACGGCCAGACGAATCATAAACAAAAGTGAACTTACGGGAATTTTTTCTTTATTCCAGCACTAAGTTAATAGAACATCACACATGGCACTAAAGTTTGATTTCACATTTTACTTAACAATCAACGTCTATACACATTCACCCCCATATCCACACCAGCAACTGTTATCTCGTCTTTTTATCTATTGTTCTTATCTCATATATTCATACGTAATTTTCACTATGACCTCAAATGTTGCCAACCTCATTTTCGTTTGACAGAGAAGATGTCACGTTAAGTTTGGAAGTATATGCAGAACAAACTCAAATTTACATATAGGAAAAGGAACTAAAAATGAAAGTTAATTTACAATATACGTCACAAGGTGTATTATAGTTTCGCTGAACGTTTGGCTTGGCTTCATCAGAAGAATAAAGGTTTTCATGGAATCTGTGTGTCCTCACATGAGTGCTTGAGTGCTGATATTTAATTGGGGCAATTTGCCACTTTCATTTTCCTGGTGATGAATGCTGGGTTTCATCAGGAAAAATAGCGTATACTTATCATTAGGACAAATAGTAAATACTTATCATTAGGGCAAATGACAAACTGCAAGAACCCAATATTAAATATCACCACTCAAGCACTTATATCAGGTCAAACGGATTCTACGAAAATCCCTGATGAAGTCAAGCCAAACGCTCGACAAAATTACAGTGGACTTTAAAATAGAATATAATTGTGAATAAAACAATTACATTCTGTTTTTATTAGCACTCAAGCAGCCACATCAGGACAAATGATTAAAAAAAAACTACTAGTCCTGATGAAGCCGAGCAAAACGTGCAAAGAAACTGTATTAGACCTTACAATAAAATATAATTGTGAACAAGCATCGTTCGTTTTATCTACACCGAGTGACCACTTAATGATGGAAACTGCTCTCAAAAGTGGATGCGACCAGCTGACCACGTGATTTCCGAGATGGCGCGATTAGTCAACCGATATAGCATATATAATGTGTGAGTGGAGTAGGTAATAAAATTTCGAAGCGTGATGGGTAAACGGAAGGATTTATCAGACGTTAAGAACGAACAGAAGGAAGTAGCTCTGAGAACGGGTGTCTCGATTTCCCGAACGGCTGAACTCGGGGCTTGTTCACGAGCCGCTGTAGTTGAAGTGTATCAGGACTGCCGTGAAAATGGTCAAATAACGATCCGGAGGCTACACTGCACAGGTCAGCGAAAGGATGATGTCAGAGTGAACCCCGGATCCGACGTCTCGTACAGGCCAACAAACGCAGCACTGTTCAACAGTTGACTATCCAATACAACAGAGGTCAGCCTGGAACAGTATCTATTAAGACTATATGTGGCACGCTCGCACGTATCAGCTATGACAGCAGACGACCCCGACAACATCCACTCCTAACCACGGTTCATCGGGGCAAAATACTCCTCTGGTGCAAAGATCATGCAAGTTAGACGTCGGATTACTGGGAAAAAAAGTGTGCTGGTCTGACAAGTCGTATTTTATACTCCACTTCGTGGATGGTCCTGTACGTATTTGGTGCAAACAATATGAGGCAATCGATCCATTCTGCATGGTTTCCATAGTGAAAGCCGGTGGAAGCTGTTGTACGGTGTGGAGCATGTTTACCTGGCAGGAACTTGGACCTACCCCTGGTGCATGTTGTTGTGACCGGTAAGACTGGTGCCCACTATAGTGAACCGATTCCCGACTCTGTACTCCCAGCAATGTAGCACTTTTTCCCGAATAGCAACGGTGTCTTCCAAGATGACAATAGGCCGAAACACGGGTCCAATGTTGTGCAAAAATGGTTTGAGGAACACAGTTCAGACTTCCATCATATCGACTGGCCTCCAAATTCCTCCGATATCAGTCCCATAGAGCACTTGTGGGACACTATAAAATGGTATATCAGGCGTTTGGTTACACCAATCACCTCCGTACCTGCATTGAAGGCCACATTACATGCAGCTTGGTTGGCCATACCTTCAAACTGCTTTCGGCATCTTTTTGAATCGATTTTACGTCGGATCGCTGCTATACTGAGGCTGAAAGGAGGGCCTACGAAGTATTAGGTAGGTGGTCATAATTTAGTTATCACTCAGTGTATATCACAAACACTGTAGTCAAAGAATTTTTAATACTCTCTTAGAACATGTTTGCCATATTCACTAGCTCTCATATTTAGCTCACCACTGCATTTTCTCATACTTGGACTGAAGCTTAGCACCTTGATGTGATGTCACATTTTGCTTAGAGCTCGTTAATCACCCCTGAATTAAGATTAATCGGCTGACAGCTCACCTCTGCTGGCATAGTTGGGTTTGGGCGTTCTCACAGAAATCTAGTCAAACGTAGCAAATTATATGGATCAGTGCCAGAACTCTAAACTCTAAACTCTGTCCCATTCTTAATTGTGGCAAAATAATCCGACATAACTCGGGAGGGTTGATATTTAATAAGGGTTTTAGATTTTTTTCTTTGACCACACCACAAATCTAGAAGTCTAGACTGCAGACAAAAGCAGTGGCAGACCTAAGACCATCAATATGTAAGCCAAGGTGGTAGCCAGATTAGAAAGCCATTGGCTAAATTTTTGATCAGTTAGTCAAAACATTCACTCAAAAATTGAGATTCTATAATAAATTATTTCAAGTTCGTATGCCATGTTTACCTTAAACATAACTACAACATGAATACCAACTTCAAAAAAGACAAAAAAATTTGTCTAATAATTACGGTACGTTTCCATGAGGCAATGAAGTAAACAGAAAGTGTTTAACAAACATTTTCAAGTTTTGGAAATTTTCAAGTTTTTGGATATTATCTGACTTACCACCAGTGTCATATTTACACTAAAAGATGGATTGTCATCTTCCAAATTTGTATTACATAGTGCAATCCCGTATTTAATTCATGATTTATCTGCTCCTCCGGGCAATCACGGGATTAAGATTCTTAACCTCCAGATTCGCTAAACATGAATGCCAGTTGCTTCGGCAAGCGAATCCTGTGATGGTTATATTCAGATTAATTGGAAACTAAAGACTTCGTCATTCTGGGTGGTGTAGTGGTTAGCATACCCGGGCGCTATCTGGCAGACGCGGTTTCTATTCCCGCTCCAGGACGAAGAAATTTTGAAGTTTTCGGATATTATCTGACTTACCATCCTTGTCATATTTACACCAAAAAACGGATTGCATTCTTCAAAATTTGTGTTTAACAAAGGATGAAATGTAAAAGTTTTTAATATGTGGTCTTTCAATATTAAGAATAATGTTTCTCAATATTATTTGTTTCAGCGCATTTTTTGTGGTTATCTGATTAATTTAAATTCATGCTTTCAAATATAAGGATGATCATGACTGCCCTGGGAAACATTCCTCATAGGAATTCCCATTATGTTGGTTCTGTGAAGAGAAACTTTTGAAAAGAAGATTGTTATGTGAAACAGCGAAAACTTTTGTTGGAGTAAACTGACAAGGGAAGGTAGGATGCCTTGAATAAAATTGGTGAATGAAACCAGAATGCCCAGAAGGGGATGCTCAGTCTGGCCTCACCTGCAAAAAACTGGGTGCCAAGATCATATGGTGTACAAGATATAGACACATTTTTGTATATTATGGAAAATCACAATGTGCAAGTACAAAGAATTTGAAACAAACGTTGGAAAAATATTTTGTCATCTTACCTGCTTTCAAAATATTTAGTTTACTTCAGGGCATAACTAGGAAACCCAATGCATCAATCACTGACACACGTGAAGTTCGTCAATAAGTGTATGTGATAAACAGTACGCGTTTGTACATTGTGCGCATCACATGAAGCTCAATTCCTCACAAATGCTACAGGAATTATTCACATCTGCATCGAAACGGTACTGAATTGGAGTTTGACCTTCTTCTGGTTCTTCAGACAAGTATCCTGCTTTGTAAAAGGCAAGCTGAATAAGGTCTTTGAAGAGTGGGACAGTAAACTGAAAATGAGTTAGAGCTTGTAGTCGGAGGAAATTGTCTCTTTGCCATATGTTGAACTGGTGACCTAGCCAAAGGACTCTGTCAGTAACGTGCTTTACAAAGTTTTCGTAGGGGCGAAAGAAATACACATCGAGGGGCTGGATCATTCCAGTACATTTGGTGGAATGTTTTCCACTTCCAATGTTTTACCTTCTAGAACCTTTATCTTATTGATAAAGGTTCTATGTTGAACTGGTGACCTATTTGCTGTTATGTAGGCATAGATTGTCTGGATGACCTTCCAAACAAGGTCATCCAGACAATTTATGCCTACATAACAGCAAATATGAAAGCGAATATAAAATGACTGCCATTGTTATGATCGGCATTATCAAATATGAATGGGTTGTACATGATAGTGACTCAACAGCAGCAAACACATGTTTGGCTCCTTTCTCTCGAAGAGTATGATGACAGTGAAACTCTTTGTCAAATCTAATTTGAACTGTGTTCATAAGCATACTAGGTATCATTTGGCTGTCATTGTACTTGGTGCAAACTTTCTACACAAATTCGTCAGCTGTACGCTTCAATGTTTCATCTTGCCCCACGTATTTGTTACTAACTTTGGGTGTGATCGATTGCCCGCCAATTCTGTAATGTTCCTTGAATTTCATGACCCACCACTTTGAGGCTTTAAAATGCATATGTGTATCAATATCTTCCTTTGAATTATAGCATTCCTTTCTACAAGAGAGTCTAAAGCTCTTTTAACACTTTCATTTATTTTGGACATTGATTCTGTTTTTTTGCAACAACCATTTCATTAATCTAGCCTGATAATTGTACTGGATTTGTAGACTTCTAATCCGCGTGTAGTTTTTCTGAACAGTGGAAAATGATCTCTCGTTTTTGCTTGTTGCTGTCCCCCTCCTTTTTCCAATAGTTGTAAGCTTTCTGTTAATAATCGTTCTCAATAGTTACTTTCGGGCGTTTCTGTGGTGAAGGTACGTATGTTGACGTTGAACTGCCCTCCGTTGATTGGGATTCCTGTAAAAAAATAATTTCCTTCATCAACGTGTTCATCTTCGAAGTCATTTTGCTCATTTTCTGGATGAAGGCAGGTATTTCAATGTAACCAAGTGTCCACTTCATGTACTACTACTTCCTCTAGTAGAAAATGTTTAATTCTCTGTGCAGTTAGTTTTTGCTTCTTTCTTGGTGCATTGACCCGTGAATTCACGAAACTCTTGCAAAAGCAAGTGCACTACAGCTCTTGGATTAATTGGTCTCATCTACAATGATTAAAAAGCAGATTATTGAGTTCATACCAAAAGGTGCTCTACGCTAGTTGCATGAATAACACTATGTAGGTTGCAATATAAAAGAAACTTATGGTTCCGTCATACAAATTCGGCTAAAAAGAAGATATTTTGTTTATAGAATAGCACAGATATATGTGTCTACATCTTGGACACCATATGATCTTGGCACCCAGTTTCTCCCAGGTGAGGCCAGAGTGAGGACCCTCTTCGAGGCATTCTGGTTTCATTCACCAATTTCATTCAAGGCATCCTACCTTTAATTGTGAGGCTCTGTGTTTCCGGTATTACTGAAAGAAGAGATATAGATTAGAGTTCTTTTAAAGGGAGTTGGAAGATAGGAATGAGAAAAGAACTAACGTTTCAATTTAAAAGTACCAGATAATATTTTCGTGGGATGGGTGCATATCGCGCACACTGGTTACAAAGGTATCGGTCTTTCAGCCAGCGGATGCAGACAGAAGTTACGTAGATCTAGTATTCATGTTTCATCACATATTGCTTCTCTGCCAGTACTCATTCCTTATGAAACACAAGGTTTCAATTAAGTTTGAGGATTAAATTACGTTTCGTTGTTGTTCTTCTACACTGCATATCCCTAACGTCATTAATACAAAAGGAAATAGCCAGATATCTTGCCAGCTGCATTTCTGGTTCTTCAGTATTTCGTATCAGCAGTATTTTGTGAGCTGGGAAATACATTTTTACCTCTGGCTCTGCAAAAGATGATCTGTAATGTTCTTTATAATTTGCATGTGCGTATGTACCTTACTGAACACTTCATGCAATCAGGTCTTCTTAAGTATTTCACTTTAAGTGCAACAGGAGTCAGTCCAAATAAATGGTTACTTACAGATCTTTTCCTTTGTTCTGTCAGCACCTCATGAATACTGTTCATGTCGGTATTAACACTTCAGAACTAATCACAATGATATTAACACTGCAGAACTAATTAGCATACGTTAGTAGGGGCAGAACACTTTTAACTTCAGACGTTAAGTATGTAACAGCACTCAACACGCAGCCTCAAATAGACACAATTTCAAGTAAATCGCGCAGCTGCCACGATACTAGCATCACACCACCATCCCACACTTTTTGGCTGCTGCTCCAACATTATACCTCTTCTAGTTCTTTTCACCACCGGTATAGCGCAGTTGGTTAAGTCGCTATGCACTGTGTGGGAGGCAGAGGTTTCTGGCAGGTGTACGAATCCCGGTCCTGCCGACCGTCTATTGTGCGGTTTTTTCAGGATTTTCCGCAGGCTCTCTGTGGTTTGGGACGCGAATTCGTAGGTTGTTTCCTGTGAAGTTGGTCCCGGACGCATTTTGTCCCTTCTCCGTCTGCAGCAGAGGAATGGTAAGCCGGCTGCTTTAATTTGCCATTAACCTTCAGGGGCTCATAGTCGTCTTTGCGAAACTCAAACCACCATAGAGGGACGAAATACATGGATATATGGATGGAGTTTTTATCGGTCACATGCATGCGTCATGTGTTCTGACCTCAGAAGAGTTGCCAACGTCATTCCGTGAGAGCGAAGTTGTAAGGTTGAAAAACGCTAAAAGAGAACAAACTCAAATGTGCATAGAAAAAGTAACTAAAAATGAAAGTTAAATTAGAGTATACGTCACACAGCAGATAGTGATTTTTGATGGCAAAGTCATCACTAAGTTAACGTTGATGTCCACATGCAAAATAATAGATAAAATCCAGTGCTTCATGTCAACTGCCTCTCACTGAAACAAAATGGATCCAAGGGAAATTTCGTGCACTAAGCCACATCAGCGGCCTGTGATATTTGTGATTTCTTGAAACTGAAATCCCGGTAATGTACTTATACCATTGGAACAATATAATAATAGAATATAATTTACTGTCTTCCACAAATACGTTTTCTTTCCTTTTAGTCGAAATTAATTGACAATAGAGCAAAGCAAAACGATACTGCACTAGTTAGATATATTTCAGCTGTCTGGTTACAAACATTTTTGCTCGTCGCTGATATTAATTCATCCAGAGTTTTTTAATTAAGTTTTGTGACATTTGGGAATAGGAATTAATTTTGTTCTAGGAAGAAAAATGTCTTGAAATCAACAGGCGTTGTGAATGTTTACTTAGCGCATGCTATTATGTCCGTTGGCATTGCAAAGCAAATTTTACCGCGAATTCCGTTCTGCCTAGAAAGCGAGTACGTATGTGACAGGTAAACATTGAAGCTCTTCAGAATATGCCTCCCTAAATAGCAACTGGAATGTTTAAGGCCTTCTGCAGTACTTTTCCCGATAGTATCTCAAAATTTTATGCACACTAGCTGCCCCTAATTAGCATTCATGATGAATAACGACAGCTGAAGGCGAAGGTTTCCACGAACATGCCCAACTCAGAGTCATTTCTGGTTGCACACTTCCACGATTTCACTTGCCAACAAAGAGCAGTCACACTTAGTTCACTCGTGCGTTTGGGTTGGAGGTACTCTTGAAATGCGATTTCTGAAACATGTGCCTCGAAACTTTAGTACAGATAATTTCGAATAATAGTCTCAGCATACGGACATTTACACCTCGGAATTCCATTCGAAATCTTCTTATAAAATATACTCTATGCTGATTTTCTGGAAAATATAATTTCCGTCTTCTGCTAACGCAAGTTTAGGAACCGAGGAAACCAAAAAGTGCATTGATCCAAATTTGTTAAAGGACGTACAGAAAGAAAATCAACAAATCTTTATCAGCGTATAATTTTTCTTTTTATGCTTTGAGTTGTTATAAGCACACCAGAATTCAAATGAGTGAGTTCCCAATCGTAACTCGTTCTAAGATTCATAAGCCTCATGTAACACATTTAAGGAATACCTATACATGGTAAAATTCTCATCATAGTATTCGTAATCTCAGAATTTTTGAATACACGCAACTTACATTTGGTGTTTATTTTAGCCCTTTTTAATACATACATCATGGATAACCATCTTTTTCATTACAAATTTCCTCCACCAATAATAAATAATTTTATATCAGTAAATGCGTTTCGCATATTTATCCTTGAAATCAAAATTAACTTACCAAATTGTGCTCAGCTACAACTGCTCAGTAAGACATACCAAGTATTTTTCAACCTTCTTCTTCTGATGTACCATTTCTCGTGTTCTAATCATTAAGTTCCACCAATATCAAAAATTCCAAGGGCTATCAGTCCAGTATAGTTTTTAAACTATATTACTGTTTTAAAGTCTAACCCATAAAGGAAGTATCTATAGAGTGGAAACAGACATAGGAGCCCATAGAAATTCCTCACATAGAAAATGGCGCCCCCACGGACCTAAAACAGAAGCAAACTGTGACGTGACCCCGTGACGTCGGCAATAGTTGCCACGGCAACCCAGCGCTCGGAGATTATCACATGAACAACAGACACGTAAAAACCCAAAAGTTATGAATTCTGTAAGGAAAAGTATACGATCAGTAAGTAATAAGCAAAATAATATCACTTATTAGAACGCTAGAGGAATTGAAAACCAAAAAGAATCTTAAAAGTAATAAAGTATTGCGTGTATTGTCTTAAACACTGCCGGATAGCAAGTCAAAGTAAAAACATTCGTTCGGACAAAAATCACGTGGTTCTTGGGTGTTCCCTGGGAAACCAGCTGTCAATCAACTGTAGTTCTGTTTTAGGTGGCTGGTGCGCTGCAGTCGACTTCATGACGTCATGAGTTTCAGCTTTATACAGCCAGTGTCTTCTCTATATATCCTTCCTTTATGGTCTAACCCATCTTCCTCTTCTGGCGCCCACGAGTACCACTGTACAACACTTCACGCTCCACCGGTTGAAAAACGTTGGACTAATCCATATTCAAGGGCATAAAAGTTTTTATTTCTCATAAAAAAAGAAGAAGTGTTGATTCCTTTTCATCCAGAAAGAACATTTCTTCATATATTATTAGCCATATTTTCCCCTGCGCACCACTTTTTAAATGTTTTCTTTTTTACAAATCAAAAACACAAATTCTCCAAAACTTTTATCAAAAGGTAAGCTCTCTTTCGGGAAGAAAAAATTGCACCGTCAGAAAAATCATGACTGTTGAAACTGCTGCAATACATAAATCCGTTCAGAATCATCAACCCCCACTATATAAACCACCTACCAAGAGAGAAATATTATATCTTTTTCAGCTACTCGAAATTAAAACTTCACACAACTGAATCGAAATTTTTAGTCAATCAAAATGTCAAAGGACTCAATAAATTCATAAATTTAATTCGCAATTTTGTAAAGCAAACATTACTTCCACTTGTGATGAAAAATACTGTAGATCCATCTAAATCAGGAATGGACCCCCATGACAGTTTTCCTTCATAGCTATTGGAGTGCTTAAGTAACTCTTAAGACTATGGGTAAGCAGCCGTCCATGATTTGGAGCTGCTGATTCCAGGAGGAAGGCAGAGCCATTGGACAAGAGCTCCACACTTGCCTCATCCAACTCTCGAGCTGTGTCCAATTTTGGACAAATGGTCATCATGTGTGAGCGCGTCAGACCACTCGACAACAGGGGAGGCTTCTTCACAGCTGATGAAATGCGTTAATTACATCTCTCACCAGGTGCGGAAGTCTGGATAAAGTTTCATTCTCCTGGTATGTTTTCCTGCAAAACCTTTCGTCCCAGCATTAACAAATGGGGCAGATTCCTTCGTTCGTGGGCCACTGTGCCGTCCAGTTTGGGGAGTCCGGAAGAAACGGCGGTTTTGTATGGGACAGTTCCAAAGCAAAAATATGCATATTTTCTGCGGGGTAGTTTTCCTGTGGTGTGGACGACTGAAAGTCCGTACTGTGGGGAATCAAACGAGGCGTAAAGCTCACGTCGCGACCCATGCTTTTAACTTGTACCGCGAACAACTGCAATGACTGAAAAGCTTTAAATATTGGCTCTATTGTGACATTACTAGAAACAGGGGTTTCAATCTGCTGAAGTAGTCCGAAACATTAACGAAGTTGAAGGCCTGGTGGTTATACGGACCGCCAAACATGTTTCAAGAAATTTACAGCTGGTGACTTGAGCTTGATAAGAAAGGAAGTTTCGATTAGGCCATCTGGTGTTGATTCGGACTCCCTGCAAGCGGCTATGAAATGCAAACCACGAAGAAGCACTCGTAAATTGTCAGAAGAACTGGGTTACTAAATCAACCATCATTGAGCATCTGCACAAGATCGTAAAAGTTTACAGAGAAGGCCGTGAGGTACCTCATGAGCTCATCGCAGTTAAAGCTCAAAGGCGTGTCGAGACATGTAAGGAACTGCTCAGAAATATATGCAATATCCAATGTATCAAAAGAATAGTTACTGGGAATGAAAAACAGGTATATCTGTGGAATCCGGATTCTTCACAACCGTGGTTGAACAGAGGTGGCGAATTTTCTCCATGGTAAGTAGTTGACTACTTTCGACAATGTCCAACACGAGGACGAAGAGTTCTTTGCCTTTAAACCGAAAGCTTAGTACCGTGCAGGAATTGAACAAAAAGCAAACAGATGGCTTCAAACTATTGAACGCGATGGCACGTACTTTGAAGTTTTGCTTGGATTTTTCTGAGGCCCTGGGCAAGTGAAACTGTTGTATCGGAAACGCCGTTTTTCACGGATACCCCAATATTTCTTGATTTGAACTTCACCCGAATTAATTGAAGATGCTTATGACCATCTCTGAAAGAGTCGACGGCCATCTTTTATAACCTCTCTGGAAAGACCGGCCGATGTATGTGAACGAAATGGCACATAGAATTTTCTGCGCTTCCCAAAAAAATTTTCTCATAGCGGCCATATTTTTGGAAAGCTACTGAAAAGCAATTCCTTTCATCCCCCACATCTCAGCAGTACCGACCATTAACTTGCCATGGATGATAATCACTCGTTTCTAGTCATGTATTCTCTTCTCCATTACTCATGACATGACCGCGTTCTGCAGCGCAGGTTCACTCGAGAGGTTAATCCATCTGACTATAGCACATCACGCCACTGGGTAGAAACAAGTGACACAAACATCTTCTTCTTTCTTTCTTGGCATCGGGGGCATTGTTACAGTCCTTTTTAGAACGCAGTGAAAAACGATTATTGTCAGTCATCCCCCTAAAGGACAACACTGGATAACAAAGCCAAAGAGAAAGCAACGCTTGCTGCTGCGCAGGGTCACTCGATCCAACCACTTTTGCCCAATTTTCATACAGCGAATATATTCCTTCAAGTTTATTTCAGCCCATTTTACTAACCCCGAGATAATTCGTTCCAGCCAGTTAAGAGATTGAGCCAGCGAAGTTAAATGCAAAGCTAACTAGCAACTGCTCCCAACTAATTCACTTTGTGCCTTGGCATCTGCTAAGAAGGAATTTTTAAATCAACAGAGAGCATTGTAGTATACTACACTAAACTTTGTAATTGTTTATTTCTTTCCCAGTTTATAAAAATCTTACGCGATACAGCAGCGCGAACCTTTAATCAGAGCTCTTGAATTATACAGTATATAGTCTGTTATTGAAACAAAAGCAGGTCTCTAAACGTTTTACATCCAAGCTAGTGTTGCAATGTTTGACATAAAAAATACCACACCATAAAGCATTGCACGAAATGGAAAAACTGACTGTATATGTAGATGCGTTGCTGGAAAAGATGTGACTTAATTTCTGAGGGATTACATGAATGTGATGAGCGAAGAGATAATATGAATTATTCGGCCACTTTACCGCTATATCGGGCTGTACAGTTGGCAGCACGGCATGGCATCAAGTGGGAAAGTATCTGGATAGTGCTCGGAGGTATACTCACTATACATAGTTGGCCTGTGTCCACAATTCGTCCACATTGCGAGGGGTGAAGCGAAGGTGTTAAGTAGACTTTTCTCCTGGAAAGAAGCCTGGGGATCAAAGAAGCCATGGCAGGTCTTGGACACCTCGTTGGCAGCGTCTGCTGATGTTGGCAGTATGTGAACGGGTAATGTCTTTTGAAAGTGGCATTAGGGATACCACGGAAATACGCCAATAAAACGGGATGCGGAACCTCATCGACGTATTCTCGTGCTGTTATTGTAAATAACATGCGTACGAGCGGCGAACAGCTGTTGAAAATGGTAGTGCCCCAAATCATGACACCAAACTCGTAAAGGAAGAATTATAGAGTAGAAACAGACATAGGAGCCCGTGGAAACTCCTCCCATAGAAAGTGGCTCCCCCACGGACCTAAAACAGAACCAAATTGTGACGTGAATCCAACCCGTCGGCAATGGTTGCTATGGCAACCCCAACCCAGTGCTGGGGTGGTGAGAAGCAGATGCTGCTCTGCACCACCCTTCCGTTGTCCCACCCCCGACCTTTGTCTTCAACTGCCGTCCCAATCTAAGCCAAGTGAGGCTTCGGAAAAATGACAATAACGAAATATCCATAGATATTGAAGCTAAACACGATATTGAAGCTTCAATATCCATAGATATTGAAGCTGAACACGTAGATATCGAAACAGATGACAATGGAATACAAATCAGAATTGAACTTAAAGCTATAATGTGAAGAAAACAATGACAAAGTATGCGTGAATGAAATGTGCAACAAAAACACGTAGAAACCTAAGTAATGGAATTTACAAATGAAAATTTAACGATCAGTGAGGAATAAGCAAGAATAATACCACTTATTAGAATGCTACAGGAAACTGGAAGATGTAAACCAAAACGAATCCGGAAAATAATAGGTATATGTCGTATACGTCGCCTTCCACTCAGCATGGAGGTCAAAGCTCAAATGGAAAGTCATGTGGTTTGCGGTGATTCCTGGGAAGCCTAGCTGTCAATCAACTGTAGTTCTGTTTGCGCTGCAGTTGACTTCATGACGTCATGAGTTTCAGCTCAATACAGCCAGTGTCTTCTCTATATATCCTTCCTTTATGACCAAACTGAGAGTCGTGTGACGCTAACGCGTGATATTAAGATCAGCCCGGTGACCACGTAGTCTTTAGACTCTACTCTGAATAGGATATCGTCATCGCTGAGACGAAAGCGAAACCTGTAGCTGAATAGGCTACTACTTAGTTCCATTTGTCCCGCCCTTCGCGCGACGATGTGCTGTGGTTAGTGGCATACGTCACAATGACTGATATGTGCGCAAACCAGCAATCAGCGATTCCCAGTCCGTATCGATACCGGAGTGTCCATAGCTGTCATCCACTGTGGATTCAAGCTGCAACTGAACGAGTTCATAGGATGGCGATATCGAAGGATCCCAGAGTTCCGTGCGAGAAAGGCTTGCGGCAATCGAGGAGCTGGGAAGTCCGGCTAAGTCTCAACTGAGACCCACTATGGTGCGCACGTTACTTTCTTACAACCACTGTCTCTATATTCCGCCTACAGTTGTTGCATCCCGAAGCGTTTCTGCCGCGTTGCTACGCAAAAACCAACCACCCGTAAGTATGCCCATGATGACGCCTCTGGTAAAAGTGTTTCCCTGATGAAGTCGCCCAGGCATTCTCACGTTTTACACCTTCTTTCGTCATCGAGATCACTCCGATGTAGTCGTCCATAAACCAAAGTAAGGGAGACCGAACCTCGATACCCTGAGAAGTTTTGCCCTTTTAGCTCCATCACCTTTCACGTGATTGGTTGTCAGCTGCAATCATACACTGACGGGAAAAAAATTCCAACACCAAGAAGGGGTTGTGTTAGATAAATGACAGTTGGTAGGCGGTGCGAGTACATCTGTAAGATGACGTCTATGCAAATTTCGCGCTCGGCGCATACGTGTGGCGCTAGTAGCGACCCTCGGAACATGCAAAGCAGGTTTGCTGTAAATACGCGCTCTAACGTTCGTGAGTGTTAGTTATCGTTCAGATTCGACGTAGGGTGTTGATGTTAGTCAAGAATGCCTTTGAGAAGACGAAAAAGCCATTATCAACAGCTCACAGAGTTTGAACGAGGTCGTGTAATAGGGCTACGAGAAGGTGGATTTTCTTTTCGCAATATTGCAGAACGACTTGGAAGGAATGTAGCCACTGTGCGTGATTGTTGGCAGCGGTGGTCAAGGGAAGGTACTGCCTCAAGAAGACCGGGTTCTGGTCGGCCACGTGGCACTACTGAGAGGGAAGACCGCCGTGTGCGGGGTATGCCCGTGGCGCATCGTACCGCGTATGCGGCAGCAATTCGAGCTGCAGTTGCCACCACAGTGACACAACGAACTGTTACAAATCGGTTACTTGAAGGACAGCTCCGAGCCAGACGCCCTGTAGCGTGCATTCCACTTACTCCAAAACAATGCCGTTTGCGACGTCAGTGGTGTCAAGCTAGAGCTCATTGGAGGACGGAGTGGAGATCTGTTATGTTTTCTGATGAAAGCCGGTTCTGCCTGGGTGCCAGTGATGGCCGTGTGTTGGTTAGAAGGAGGGCAGGTGAGCGCCTGCAACCAAACTGTCTGCGGCGAGACACACTGGACCTACACCTGGAGTTATGGTCTGGGGAGCAATTTCCTATGACAGCAGGAGCACTCTCGTGATTATCCCACGCACCCTGACGGCACAGTTGTACTTCGGTCTGGTGATTCAACCTGTTGTGCTGCCATTCATGAACAGCATTCCAGGGGGTGTTTTCCAACAGGATAACGCTCGCCCGCATTCCGCTGTTGTAACCCATTATGCTCTACAGAGTGTCGACATGTTGTCGTGGCCTGCAAGATCACCAGACCTTTAACCAATCGAGCACGTATGGGACATCATTGGACGACAACTCCAGCGTCACCCCCAACCAGCATTAACCGTCCCTGTATTGACCGACCAAGTGCAACAGGCATAGAACTCCATCCCACAAACTGACATCCAGCACCTGTACGACACAATGCATGAACGTTTGCGTGCTTGCATTCAACATTCTGGCGGTTACACCGGTTATTAGTGTACAAGCATTTCACATTTAAAATGGCTCTTCTCGCGCTTACAATAAGCTGTGATCTTGAAACCTTAATCGATTAAATATGTTACCTATACAAATGTATTGCCGCCATTTCATTCCTCTACAGCTATTTTTTAGTGGTGTTGGGATTTTTTTCCGTCAGTGTATATACACGGTTGGGTCATATTATTGTGACCACCAGCTAATAACCAGAGTAACCGGCGTGTGCAGCGCTAACAGCAGCTAGACTGGCTGGGAGTGACTCAATAAGATGCTGGAAGGTGTTCACAGGTATGTGGAGCCTTGCTGACTGCAGTGCATCTGACAGCTACTAGGGGGTGCGTGGTGGAGGATCCTTAGAGCAAACAACACGATCGAGGTGGTCCCACAGATGCTTAATTTTGTTTACGTCTGGGGAATTAGGGGACCAGAAAAGTACTTTGAAATCTTCATGGTGCTCTTCCAACCTGTCTGGGACATTTCTAGCTGTGTGACACGTCGCATTTTCGTGCTGGAAGATCCCATCCGTCCCAGGGAATACAATCAGCATATATAGGCATACGTGGTCTGCAAGAATGGATTTATAACGATTTCGGTCCATAGTGCCTTCCATAGGTATGTGTGGACCCAGAGAATGTCACGAAAACATTCCCCAGACCATAACGCTGCCCCCACCAGCTTGTGTTCTTCCATCAATGGTCAAAGAGTATTTTTTCGTCGATGTTTCTCGCCTTATACTCCAACGTCCATCCGTTCGATGAAGCAGAAAACGTGACTATTCAAAGAAGTCAAACCTTTGCCAATCAGTGGAGGTCCAATTCCGATACTTCCGTGCAAATGTAAGCCTTTTCGGCTGATGCACCTTCGTTAGCATAGGTGCAATGACCACCCATCTACATCAGAGCCCCATACGCATCAGGGTTCGCTACACAGTCGTTTAAGACACACTTCCAGTAGCCCCCTGGATCATTTGGCCAATGAGTGGCTGCATTGTAGCGTGTCGATCTGCCGTCGCACACCTTCGAAGACGAAGTTTACCTCTCACATCAATGGAACCTGGTGCTCCGCAGTTTTCACTTTGCTTATTCGCAATGGTGCCATATCTCCAATCACGATAAACTTCAACCACAGCAGCACACGAATAGTTCACAAACTGCGCTGTTTCAGAAATGCTGCCACCCTTGGCCCGAAAGCCGATAATCATCTCTTTTTGCAAATCTGATAAATCGCTCCTTTTATCCATGACAGCAACGAGTGATATATTTTCAGATTGCCTGCAGCACACCTTATATACACTCCAAACCAGCTCACGACGTATGTCTTCTTTCAATGGCTACGCGCTGTTGACGTCAAAAGTAGGAAGTGGTCATAATAATGTGACTCGACTGTGTATATTGCAGCTGTCAGCACATATACATCAATTTGCGTAGCGCTTTATCAAATACTTCCTGGTGTTGTATTTTCTATCAGGTTGTAAAGGAGGTTTCTGGAAGAAATCGTATGTAGCGTGCGTAATGCAAGATACTGCGCACCTGCGATGACGTTTACATCCCACAGTGCTGTGCGCGAAAAAATTAGATTCTAAAGACAGAACGGATGCTGTTATGGTAAAACTAGTTGCACGTGGCGACGATAAGACGGCGATATCGAAGGACGGTGTGCATGCAATTTTGCTCTCTGATTATGTGAATGGTGTGAAAGTTACGGAAGAAGTAGAAAAATTGCGAAACGCGTTTGGTGACGACATTATCGGATGTAGTACTTGCTATGACTGGTACAGAAAATGCGACTCTGGTGTAAGGAATCTGTCTGATGCATCCAGAAGTGGTAGACCCAGTAAGATTCAACATGATACACTGCAACACGTGCTGTCGGCCAAGCCTGATGCAACAATACGGGAACTGGCAGAGGAACTGAATACATCCCATACGACCATCAACACCCGAATTCGGAAGTCGGGATATTCGTGTAAACTATGCAGATGGTTTACCCCATTCTTTGTCTGACCAGAATATGATGCAACGAAACCCCATTGCTGTCGCTCTGCATGCAAGGGAAAAACGGGAAGGCTTTTTGCATCGATTAGTCATGGATGACGAAAAATGGGTCGCATTCGTGAATGTTTCGTGACAGAGAGCATGGACCAAGCAGGGGTAACACCCACACAACGTCGCTAAGCCACCCCTCCATGGATGGAAGCTGATACTGAGTTGCTCACGGGATTGTTGTGGTGTGATTCCCTATGAACTCTTTCCGCGGGACAGTACCATCACAGCCTGTGTTTACGTACAACCAACTGTTGGACCGTCTCCATGCTGCACTACAAGAAAAGCACCCGGCGTTCATTAATCGCCATGGAGTTGTTTTTCACCAGGATAACGTTCGTCCACATGTGGATTTACGGACACAGCAAATATTGCACGTGCTGGAATGGGAAATATTGTCAATCCTCCCCTTCGCCCTTTTTTCCAGGATCTTGCCCCGTCTGAATTTCATCTCTTCTGGTCTTTGTCAAATTTTCTCGCTGAGAAAAACTTTCCTATTGTCGATGATGTGAAGCCTTGCATGGATGACTTCTTCAACTACCACTCGCTAGACTTCTACCACAATGGGATATGTCAACTCGCAGATCGGTGGAACAAGGTCATCACTTCAAACGGAACTACCTGGACGGTTAGTTTAAGTGTTTTCTACAGTTTTTTAGGCTTGAAATATTTGCTTCCCTATTTTCCGGATACTTCTTTTTACAACCTAATGTCAAGAAATGTATTTTATCCCATGTAATAGAATACTCAATAATTAGAACGTCATGTCATTATCACCTGTAGGGATTGCAAAGATCAACTGATTTTATAAGCCCGAATTTTCGTTTTAAGCTCAGGATCCAGTTTTCATGTTAAGCTCACGAACCTGTTTTAATTTTAAGATCAGAAGCCTATTTTTCGTATTAAGCTGGGTCGGTAAACTATCAAAACCCTTTTGTTTCTTCAAATTAAATTTTTTTTACTCCAAGGATTCGCTCAAATAATTTGCTTTTTCGATGTTTGAAAAGTTGTAATTTTATTATATACGGCGTATCCAAAAAAAGACAATGGTCACATTTCTTGTACAGTAAAGCAAAAATATGCATATAAGGTCCAAAAGGTCAGTAATTCAAGGATATATTCTGTCAAATCTTTTGTCTGATCAAAAAATATCATATCTTAAAATAATTATGTAAACAAAAATAAACATTTTGCTTGACTAAGGGAAAAAAAGAGTCTGTTCCTACATCTAACGAGCGGTTAGGTATGTCTTCCCCTTTTTATCATAGTGGTCACCTTTCGTTTAGTTTTTTACAACTCTAAACTGAACGCAGGTTGAGATGATTTGAGGAAGTACGAACCCATAATCTTTTGCTGTCTTTCCCATATTTCAGAAGTGCAGTGTGCGGTCGAGATTTATCATGTTAAGTAATTTATATAATTTATCATGCTAGGTAATTTGTGTAATTTCATCATGTTAACTAATGGCCACCTCATTTTTTCGCTCACTGGTGTTCAACCCTAAAATAGTTGATAGCGTATACCTATGTTTTTGCCTTTGAATCCTAAGTCATTCTTCCAAACGTTGTGGCACCTATGCCTACAATTGCTATACTGGCGTATATAGGATGTGTCCAGCTATTTCTTTTGCTGAAGCTCTCGTAAAGAACAAAACATTCAGATGTGATTTCACTGATAATCCAAAAGTTATTTGAATGATTTGAATTACACTAAACATTTTTAAACATTGCTTCCATAAAATGGGTGAAATAAGCTCCTTTTAACAACACTGCTGGCCACCCAAAATGCAACACCAAGAAGGACACGAGATAACAAAGCCAGACTTACTGGACACATAACATCAGATACAAAGATGAAACGATTGAGCTTACAGGCCCGTGCGACTTACGGAACACGCAGACATCAATAGTTCGTGTGGCCCCAATGGCTGGCAATAACGGCCGCTACACGCCGCGGCATCGAACGAAAGAGGCTTTGGATGTGGGCTTGGGGTATGTCGGTCCAGGCTGCTTCCACACGTTGCCACAGCTCATCAGGCGTAGCCGCGGGTGGTACTTGCAGGGCCACTCGGTCGCCGATCAGCGACCAGACGTGTTCGATGGGCGACATATGAGGACAACAGGCGATCCACGGCAGCAGTGACACCTGGCAGGCTGTGAAGAATGGTTCCACGATGCGTGCCACGTGCGGGCGCGCATTGTCCTGTTGAAACGTGGCCGCTGGCAGGTCCTGCAGGTAAGGGAGGACTACAGACTCCAAAACGTCGGAGATGGTGCGGTGGCTGTTGAGTGTACCGGCGATGCGTACCAGAGGGGTGCGGGTGTCATATCCAATTCCGCCCCAAACCATAACGCCAGGCGACGGACCGGTATGGCGATGCTTAATGCAGGCGTCATACAGTCTCTCACCGCGGTGCCGCCACACGCGGATCCGACCATCGCGATGTTGCAGGCAGAAGCGGGATTCGTCGGAGAAGACAATGTCGTGCCATTCCGTAGTCCAGGTGCGGCGTTCAACGGTCAACTGCCGCCACACTCACCGGTGGTGTAACGTCAATGGTAATCGGAGCAATGGGTGCTGTGCGACAAGTCCCCGCTCCTGCAGACGACGTCGAACGGTACGTACTGACACAGGTAGTTGCGCAACACACCCTAATTCCTGCGCTAACGTCCGGGGTGTGGCGGTGCGAGCCGTCAATGCCCGCCTCACAACATGCCGGTCCTCTCTTTCGGTGGTGTGCCGCGGCAGCGGCAATTGCTCACGTCGGTCCATCCGTCCCTCCTGCACCCACCGAATCCATACTCTCCTCACTGTGGCTGGATGTTGTCCCACACGGGAGCCGATGTCTCGGTACGATAAACCGCTGTCGCGGTAAGCCACTATTCGTCCTCTGTCGAACTCCGAAACGTGCTAGAATGACTGCCGTATTCTGCGACGAGGCATCTGGAAGCTTCCCACGCACAGGTCCGGGAGCACAACACACTTCCACTACTTACACCCCGTCTTTTGTGCACTCTTCTTATAATGCTGCTCGGTAGCGTGCCGGGCGCACATGATTTGCATATGCCCTGCAAGGCTAATCGTTTCCATGTCCTCTCGCGGGCGACACATGCTGCGAATTTCAGGCCAATCGGATGCTTCCTTCTTGGTGTTTCATTTTGGGTGGCCAGCTGTGTAATTTCGGTGTGCTGAATTCAAATATGACTAAAAGCTCTCACCATCACGTACAGTTTCTTGTGTATGAACATTTGCTGTATTTTCAGATACATATATACAATGCAAGATGTACACATTACAGCTTCACATTATAATGTATTACAGCTTCGCATTGTAATGTACTACAGCATTTATGTGTCTTGTTAGCTATAGAATTAGTGTTACAAAGTGTAAATACCATGCTCATATATCACTGCATATGAGACAGCAACAGAAAAAAGAAATAAACAACATTAACACAAATGGTAACGTTTACACACATACTTGAATGCCTGTAGAAGTGGTTAATTTTTTCTCTTATGTGTCGTGTTGTCCTCCTTTTGCAAAAACCAACAGTAATCACTCATCATTGAGAAATCCCACCTGTATTGATACCTCTCCTCCATCGTTCAGATATCTTGGTGGAATCTTTTTCCTTGTACGCTGCTGACTGCTCCTAGGTTGTCAGGAAAGAAGCCCAGATGCGAACGGAGGAAATGTATTTTGAATGACATTCGGCACCCAAGATTTTTATAGTTCCTGAGAAAGTTGTGAATCAGCTGCTTGTAGTTGCCCTCTTTGTGGTTACCCAGAAATCCCTTGACGACAGATGTGAAAGACTGTCATGCGGCGAGCTCCGTGCTGTTTGGTTTTTCGGTAAAAGCAGAACCACGCCGTAGTTTCCGTATCTGAGGACCACGAAGATGCCTTCTTTGAGTTTTTCATCACCTAATTGCGGAAATGTTTGCTTTAAGCGCAATAAACCTAGGCGAGATGTGTCCATACCTTTACAAGGTTTTTCATCAGCCCCAGTTTGATATGAAGGGGTAGAAGCAACACATCAGAGGAATTAGCCAGCGGCTTGTGACGAACGTTACTCACTCCAGGAATGAAAGCATCTCGTTTAGGCCAGTCTTTCCGTTAGTAGTGTTCTGCTGAGGGGCTACTGTACCACATACAAATAAAACAACAAAATTTGGTGAAGCCATTTTGAAACCCGAGCAAGGGTGATCGTATTGTATTGCAGTGAGAATTTTGACCATGCTTTCATACGTCTCCTTCATTCCTACAGCATGTGTTACTGGAATGGGAGGCTTCTGGTTTCCGTTAGACAAAAGGAGAGATTTTAAACTAACCTTGGATGAGTCGATAAATATACGCCATTCTGTAGGATTGTGAGATGTTCCTAATTCTGTCATTAGCCTTGGAATATCTGAACAAAAACACTTGAACATCCTTCATTTCATAGAAAGAACATAGACGCAAATTTCTATTTCTGAAGACAGACACACGTGTACTCTTCGCCAGCAGGTTCCACTCTTGCAGTCTGGAACCTAACAGTTCAGCTTCTTGTTTGGAAAGATGTAGGTCTCGAACGAGATCATTCAGTTCATTTTGTTCAATCAAGTGGGCCTCGTCCTAGTGTGTAGGAGTGTATGTAGGATCCGGATCTTCATGTGCGTCCATATTTTTATTGGATTAATTTGAATCCATCTCTTCACAGTTCAGTGGTGGTTTTGGTATAGGAAGATCTTCCCCATGCGGAACAGGATTTAAGGCTGATGGCAAATTTGGATATGGTATTTTACTTTTAATCTTCTTTAAAAAGCCACTCACTTTGGTTAAACAAAAATAACAATCTTCCTCATGATCAGTTGGCTCATGCCAAATCATCAGAACTGCGAAAGACATGGGTTTCAGCTTACCTTTCAACCATTCACTCAGGCCAACAAAGCAGGAAATGCAGCAGACATTTGGAACCCATGATTTATTTTGATCTCACACTTGACATCCAAAGTACAAATAGTAGGATGTCCTCACAGTCTTTGTAAATGGACGACTCTGTGATTTCGTAATATACTGTCCGCACACATAGTACATCCGCGAATATCCCTTTTCTCGATTACGCCCACTTTTGCTCATAAACGTGCACCACGTGTTCCTCCTTCAGTGTAAAATAAAAAGCAATGGCGGTTCGGTTGCGGTTACATATTCTCTACCTGTGAAAAAATCCGTGTTGCCACCTCTAACGTGTCCGATGGCGAAATATGACAATAAGGTCTGGTGTTATTTTACATGCCTACAAGCGCTAATGTGGGACAATAGTACATATTTAGTGCCCCACAACAAAACAACGTGACGTGGTGGCCATGTTTTAGGGTTAGATCTGAAATCAGCACCCAAAAATTGGTTAGAACTGTTCATGTTATAAAAACCTTGTAGACCAGTATTAAGATCAGAGAATCAGATTAGTAGTATTATCAAAAAGACATCATCTTTTTTCGGGGCAGGATTGTTTTCAAGACAAAATGCCTTTCATTTTGTGTTTATTTCTAGGTTGTATAGCTTTTTCATATTCCAACACTCTTTCCAAATTTCAAGAAATTTCACATTTACTTTCACATAACTTTGTCTTTTCCGAGGATTAGTATTTTCTTTCTTCCTTGGATTCTATAGAATTTCGTGTGCTCTCGTTAGAGTTAACCTTTTAAAAAAGTATTAGCATTTTGCTGTTCCACTTTCACCTTTTTATTCGATTCTGACTGTACTGAACCTGTTGGGACAAATATTTGAGTAAAACATTTTACATTTCTTATTTTCCTCTCATTGTGCTTATTTAGAAAATGCATTGATTTTACATAAGAATTTAGCAGCATTAAGAATTCCTAAGTGATTTAAATTAAACAAAACGACATCGTTTCCTGCAACATTGCATGTGTTTTTAGTAATTCTAATATAAATATTGCGAATCCTTTCCTTGATTCCTCTTAATGATCCATTTAAAAATTTTAACATCTTACTTTTTCGCAGCTCAACACTTCGTTAAGTGGCTCATTTGTTTTAAACGTTCTTAAAAGGTCATTAATTTTCTTTTTATCAAATTCTTGAACAAAGCTAAAATTTCCAATTTTAAAGCAGTCATTTCTTAATATTCTCAATCAAAGATTTCATTGCCACTGTTTGTTCAAACTGTCTCGTCGTCCTATAATCTTAAGGTAAATAGAGCTCTTACGTTTCTGGTATTTATAGACATTATTGTACCAAATACTGAATGGTGCGATAAATACATTGGCGAGTCAAAAAGCTTGACTCGTAAAAATTTCGATGTAACGAAAATATGTAACGGTCTGTCATTGTCAAAACTATTGTTAAAATCTGATCGTAATTTCACTGATAGTGAACAATATACAGGGTGTTTCAAAAGTAATGGAACAAACTTTAAGGGGTGATAGAACACATTGAAACAAGCACTTTTCTTTATAGAATGCATGATCGCAAGTTACGCGGTTAGGCGCTGGAGGGCGCTTTCCTTTTTCCTATAACACACACCGTCTTTCGCAACGCAAAGACACGAATGTCACAACAAATCAAAACAAAGCTTTGTTGCAGACAAAATTAAAAACTGAACTTGACATCACAAAATTACATCAAATTTGCAAACATTATTAAGTAAATACTGAAATTAATTACATTTACAAAAACAGCTCAAAAGGACGACAGCCACTCCTGATACACGTTTCGCATCGTCGACGAAAAGATGCCCATATGTTGTGGAAAATACCAGGCATTTCTCGGACAGTTGCAGCAGCGACTGAAAATCTGGCAACTAGTTCCTCATTGGAATCAATTAAATCCGTAATACATTATGGATTTAAGATGTATCCATAAAAATAAATCTAGAGGGGACAGATCTGGTGATCGTGAGGGCCAAGCGAAGGGTCCACCTCGGCCAATCCATTGCCTGGAAATGTGGCGTTCAAGTAATCACGCACCTGAGTGCTGAAATGAGCTGGCGCTCCATCATGCTGGAACCACATTTTACGGCGGACGGCTGCTGGTACATGCTGGATCAATTCAGGCAAGACTTGTTGAAGGAAAATAAGGTGCGTCTTCCCATCCAGACGTTCCGGTAAAAGATATGGGTTTTTGCGTTGCGAAAGACGGCGCGTATGGGGAAACGGAAAGCGCCCTTCAGCGGCTAACCGCGTAACTTGCGACCATGCATTCTATGGCAAAAAGTGCTTGTTTCGGTGTGTCCTATCACCCCTTAAAGTTTGTTCCATTAGTTTTGAAACACCCTGTATTTTACTAAATCATCGCCGGTTTTCCATTACGTTTTGCATGAACATAATAATATCTCATTGCAATCTGCGTAAACTGCAATAACCTTATGCTAAATGTGATAAAAGCCACTACGGTGAGCTTCAGCTTGTATCAGGAATGCCTAGGTGAAGACGAATTCAAAAGCAAACCATTCAGGATTTCGTGAGCCCACTTGATTTTCTCAAATATCTCAAAAACGGTCAATCCTTGTTTTCTTTAGTGTGACTGAAGGAATATTGCTGTGCAGATTCTCTTCATCTCTAGTCTGTCACGAATGCAGTTGTACTGGTCCTATATAATAATAAAACAAACACCGAAGAGCCAAAATATTATGACCAGGGCGTCTGTATGTAAATCAAAGCAACTGCAGATAAATGAATCACGTGTGTAGGTCATGAGAAGGTATAAATAGCACTTGATACTAAACTCTGTTAATCAGTGTCATTCTTGTTCTTCAGATGGGAAAGTCAACGGGCTTAAACCAGTTTGACAAAGGCGAAATCTAATGCCCAGCTGACTGGATCAAATCTTTTCCGAGACGGCAACGCTTGTTGAGGGCTCACGATCAGCCGCGATTAGTACTTTCAAAAAGTTTCCCGAGGAGGAAAAAACCACGAACCGCCGGGAGGGTGTGAGCAGATCACCCCTCAACGATGCCAGAGGTGAACGAAAGGTACGAACCAACAGAAATGATACTGTGGCGCAACTCGTCGGCAATTTGAATGCTGGTGGCTAGGGTATTGTGTCACAACCCACAATGCAACGAATCCTGATAAAAATCAGTCTGTATAGTCGCCGGGTGCTCCGAGTGCACGTCCCATCCTCTTTGCACCGTCGAAGCGCTTTCGATGGGCACGCAAGCATCAAAACTTTACCTGGAATGATTGGAAAAAGGTCGTATGTTCCATGAGTCTCATTTCCACTTACCACGTGGAAGGGCCGGGTTTGTGCGCGTTGCGTACCAGGAAAAGTGTGGGCGCCAGGATGCACAGTGATACGAAAACAATCCGGTGAAGGAAGTGCCATTCTTTGGGCAGTGTTCTGCTGGGAAACCCTGAGTCCAGTCATTCGCGTGCAGGAACTATAACTCTGCCCCCTACTTGGGCATCATTGCAGACCAAATACATCCTTTCATAGCAACGGTATCCCCCTCTAGTAGTGCCTTCTGTTAGAAGGATAATGCAGAATGCCACACTGCGCGGATTGTTTGAGAATGGTTCGAGAAACGTAACAAAGACTTCCAGGTATTTCCCAAGCCTCCAAATGCTACAGACACTACTGCAATGAAGCATCTGTTGTTTGTGTTGGAACAGCAAATCCAACCTGCTGCGGCTCAACCGCGCAGTTTAAAATAGTTAAAGGATCTGTTAGTAGCATATCGGTAGCAGATACCACAAGATACCTTTCGAAATCTTGTGTTGTTAATGCCTCGCCGGGTAAGAGTTGTTTTGGCGGCACGTGGAGGACGAACCACGAACCTCATATCAGGCAGTTGGTCGTAACGTTTTGGCTCGTCGGTGTATATCCGGCTAAGAGCTGTTTTGGTGGCACGTAGAGGACCAATATCATATTAAGCAGGTGGTCGTAATATTTTGGTTCTTCGGTTTAAAAAAAAGGCATATTAATGACGTTCAAAAAAATTGCTGACTGTTTAGAATTGAAAATCCCTTTAACAGGCAAATTCGGAATATTTCAGTGAAAAATATAATTGTGTACGAAGTTATTTCTACCTAGCTCCTGAAAAGAAAATAATAATGTAAAAATGGTGTGCGAGATTGTTTCAGCAATATTTTTCGATGAAGAATTGGTATCGCCACGCCCAGTACACATATCTGAAATTCACAGACTCTGTCTTTTGCTTTTGCGAGTCTAAAAAAATAAATTAAGTACAGTAGGGACCCGTAGTAATTATGTGTCCGTATCGTTTTTATAATAAGTCAAATGATGCATTAGATCCCGACTTCGAAATAAAGATGTTATCAGTCTGTAAATAGGCAAATATTCATAACATTTCCTTTTCAGATTTTTATTAGATAAAGAAATGACATTCTATTTGAATTTTATACCAACTGATGACATTATGATGCAAATATAAAAGAATTACCTGCGTTTGAATATTTAACCCCCACTGTAAGGAAAATAAGTTTATTTTGTACTTGAGGGAATCTATTTTCATATTTATATCTAAAATAGCTCTTTCTAAATGTACTACTGAAGTTATTTATGTTCTTATTCTTCGAGTCAAACGAAAAAGAAATCAATTACTTTCTTTGTCGTTTTCGTGTGATTAATTTACCGCTGTCTTGACTAATATACGATCATGTCATCCTCTATAGACGGTTCGACAATAATTTATCATTGTCGAAGCGCTCTAGTCACAACTTTTCTTTCTTAAGAGACTTTAAAAAGATAGATTTGTCTAGACTACGTTATAAAGGCGTAAGAATTTCTAAAGAACGAATGCGACAGCAAGTCTCAGTTCGTTAATAAGTGGAACTATCCCTATTGCATCTAATTATTAAAGGAAACTAAAGTTACCTATTGCGTGGAGGCGGAAAATATGTTATCAGGAAGAACATAAAAAAATTCTGTTTAATGACTATTTCCTTAGAGGTAGCGGAAGAGATTTAGCACTGCTAGAGATCTTAAGGTCTAAAGCAGCAGTTTATCCTAGGAATTTTCTAACATAAAATAGTCATTTCTAACAAACAAAATAGCGCTTATTAAAAGAATGGGCATTGGTCATCAGTACAATTCAAAATAATTGAAAAAAAAACTTTTTTTAAATATCGGTATTTCTGGATTTCATTAAACAATTAAACCACTGAATGCCGTTACAACGTTTTCTTTATGTTATTTTTTTATGAAAAACACAGTTACCTTCCATTCCTCTAATGATTTTGTGCTGACTTATCTTATTCACAGTCTGGATTCCAACTCGGAATTAGACGCTGATCGTATTGCTTTTAAAGTTCAAATTCTATCCACCTGCTAAGGCCAGAAACCATAATTTCTGTAATGTGGCGTCTCACACACTTCCATTGGTTGCATTAAACAAAACAGAGAGATTAAAGGACCCCCCTACCACCTTCCTTATTTGGTGAGATGTAAACAGATTGGCTTAAACAGGAAGCATACTTTAGCAAAAGCCATACTTATAACTGATCACAATAACTAGAAGAGCACGAGCCGTGCTTATAAATGACCACTTTAGCATGAGCCGTGCTTATCAATCACCACTTTAGCACGAACCGTGCTTATAAATGACTACTCTAATTGCATCGCAGTAGGGTGTCATTAGACTTCGGTTGCTGGTAAGTTAGCGTGGAAGAAAAGATTAGCTTATCGATGCGCGTAAATAAATATGTATGTTTTTACACTCCAGCAGGCCAAACAATTGCAAAATAACATCTTCAAAATTTCATTCGGTAGCTGATTCTTCATGGCTCCCTACCATGAGGTCAGCATTAGAATTTGTAGTAATTACTCATAGGATCTTGGACCGCCGAAATCTTGCTGAGTGGGTGAGAGAGCTTGCCCTAAAAAAAGTGTTAATAAAAATCAGTAAAAAACTCTGAAGCACAAAAATTGCTCATTCAATTTCAGCACTGGCACGAGAAAACAGACAATTAATTAGCATAAAATGTATAAATGGTGAAGACGTTGCTTTAAGATACACAAAACGAATGAGAAGAGTCAAATGACTTCGCCCCTTTTAAGTCAGATACTAGGTTGGATGTATCGTTACAGTTTAGCAACCATTCACAGGCTTATGTTTTCTGTCTACGTATAGTTTTAAGCCGATGCTCTTCTATGCACACTGACTCTGGTCAGTGTGCATAGAAGACCATCCGCTTAAAACATAAGACGCGCTGATATACGTAAAGCTGTAATACAGGCTACTTACAGTGAACCTGCTTCTCATGTTTTGATGGTAATCCAGTGCATTAAATTGATATTCAGATCACCTGTATGATACATGCCCATTTAGAGCGGGCGCTGGTTCGTTGTTATGCACCAAGCACCAAGTGGGTCCAACTCCATCGGGGATTTGTAAAACACACGCACTTTTTGATTAGATGAATCGTGTTATTGACTTGATGCAGGAGCATTTCCCGTCGTCTCTCGCTTCCGGAAGTTTTTGTTCCTCTGAAGAGACTGGTGTCGTTTGTAGATTGTGACAACTTGACGGGCTACCCTTGAGCTCTGACTTCCCACAAAGAATATGATTTTCCTTCATAACCTTGGGAGCACGCTGGTCCCCAAATTGGAGCAGAATTTTGATTTGTCTACATTCTTCAAACACCAACTGTCTAACGAGACCGGTTTACGAAGAAATGTCCTTCATCACTCTCCAGTAGCTTATACGAGGATAGATAAAAAAAAAGGTTACAAGGGTCATAAAAATGATTGAATAACGATAGACAGAAAATTCAAAAGGTAATTATGAGGCATACTTCCCAATCACTTTATAATGAATAAAGTTCTCCGGCTGGGTGTGTAGTGCAGGGAAGCTTACGTTAAGTCACGTTAAGGTTATTGGGAGGTTACCTGACGTAGCTAAAGTGTGCCTAATCTTCAAAGTGCTAGAGTTTGTTTAGGTAAGGCACTCACGTGCAATAAGTTCATTGAATATGGAACTTCTTTTTACTCAGCGTTCCTCATTATCTTGAATTTCAGTAATATAACTTCGGTTTTAGTACATTAGTGTCTTGAAGGCTCCTTATTAGAGCGGTAAACACAATATACATTGGACTTAACGTAGACACTCAATGAAATAGACTTAACGGCCAGACAGAGGTCTGACAATAAAATGAACTAAGAAAACGTACTCACTTTTAACCTTTTATTGGGGAACTCCTGGTATTACTCAAATACACACTCCAACAAAACTCAACTACTGATAGCCCGAACTTTCGTACTATCGTAGATAAATCACATAACAATAATAATGGAAGAACCTATCACATATAAAACGAAGCTGCTTGGTATAGTTGAGCGCGCCTATATATACTGCATACCACCACGTCATGACTTACACTCCTTGCCACATATAATTCAGCGGGAGAAATAACATCTCGTTAAGTGAGAAGATAATTTTCATAGGAAAATAAAATAACAAGAGATAGTAAAATCAAAAGGAAACTGAATCTAGAGTATACGTTACAACTTTTCCACATAATCACCAAATCTGTTCAGGCATTTATCGGAAAGCATGATCAACTTGTTTAACCCGGCTCGGTAGAAATCACGTCCCTGCCCATTGATCCAGTTCTCGGCAGCTGTTTTCACATCACTGTCGGAAGAGAACCTTCTTCCAGATAAGCGTTCCTTCAATTTCGGAAAAAGGAAGTAGTCACTGGGTGCCAAATCTGGGCTGTATGGCGATTGGCTCCAGACTTCCCACTTGAACTTTTGCAGCAATTCTTGAGTTTTGCATGCAGGAAGATGACACCATCACTCAACATGCCAGGCCGTTTGCGTCGGATGGCTTCACGTAACCTTGTCAAAGTGGCACAATAACGATCGCCATTAACGGTATGGCCACGCTCCAGATACTCGATAAGGATAACATCGCATGCATCCCAGAATATGGTTGCCATAACTTTACCGGCAGAGGGTGTAAACCTTAAACTTCTTTTTCGTTGGTGATCCAGCGTGTTTCCACTCCATACTGGCTCTTTTGGTTGTGGGGACGGAGTGATAAAGCCAAGTTTCGTCCCCAGTAACAATGTGATCAATGAACTGCTGGCCGTCGGCATGGTAACGCTGCAAAAACGTGAGGCTGCACATCATTCGTGTGGCTTTCTGCTCCTCGGATAACGCACGTGGTACCCAGCGGGCACAAACCTTGGAATATCCCAAAACATCAGAAACGATACGCTGAACGGTACCATAGCTAAGTCCCAGCTCTGACACCATTGCACGCACAGTTACTCGTCGATCATTTTGAATCATTTCGCCAAATCGTGCCGTGTTGATTTCTGTCGTTGACGAACTTGGACGGCCGCTCGCTGCCCTGTTGCGGTTTTCCACATCCTCTCTGCCCGATTGAAAAGACCGACACCACTTCGCTACATGTTGTCGGCTGATTGCTTCTTCACCATAAACTTCCACTATTTGACTGTGAATTGCAGATGCGGACACATTCTTTGCCCATAAGAACCGAATTAGGGCTCACACCTCCAAGCGGGACCACTTTTCTAAACGTCTTGCCATTTCAATCGCTCTCACGCGTCTGCGAACTTGCACTAACTTCCCAAACAACCGCTGTCAGACAACTAGCGCCATCTGTCTCCGCTCTGGGCAACAAATGTACCCTCCATACTAATTACTTTTCCAATGCTGCTGCTTGTAACCTTTTTTTTTATCTATCCTCGTATCAATCATGCACCAGGAAAGAGTGTCTCTTGAACTTCATTTTCCCGCGGTAAAATTTACAATCTTCTTTCGAGCTTTCAGCTAAGAGTGGCAGAACTTCACTCCTTCAGAGACTTCGTAGAATTGCCTCTTCCCTTTGCTCCTCATTATTTGCCTTTCCTCTGGTTTTGGTTTTTTGCCTTTTCTCTGTTTTCTATTGGTTGTCATTTTAAACAGCAGAAAACTTTTGGAAGCAAAAGGTGGTGGTAATTACACACACTTATTGACCTGCGCTTAAATATTCGTGCTAGTCCCTTGTTCTGTCGCGTTAGCCCCCTAAAATAAATAAAATCTCCTTCAACGTTTTACATCTCACAATTTTAATAGTCCCCCGTTTCTGGCAAAACGCGATTTCAACATTTCGCTGGATGAACCACCCAACGCGATTTACTCCAAAAAAATGCGGTTTTTTATCCTTGTATTCAAATCCCACATAACACAGGTCCTTTCGGGTTCATTTTCTTTTGCACGACAAAAGTCGAGAACCCTCAAACGGTTTACAGAAATTAATAATGCCTCTGCCTCTTGCTAATCAAATGAATTAAAGCATCCAATGCCCGTAACAACATACATACACTAAAGTGCTAAACGTCATAGAACAGCAGCATGAAAATGTTTAAAGGGCACTTCCGTCGTATAAAGGCTTCGACGCACGCCACGTTTTTTATCAGTTCCGAGGTGTAATCTCGTGAGTCAGCTTGAACAACCGCCAGCAGGATTATGGCAAGCCGACGTGAATTATCGGAGTTTGAACGAGGCATGGTAGTGGGAGCCAGATGGATGGGATATTCAATTTCCAAAGTTGTGCGAACATTCAACACTCCTCGATCCACGGTGTTACCTGTGTACCAAGAATACCTCATGGAAGGCCTTACCACACACCGTGGACAGCGCAGTGGCAGGGTGATGAATGACTGAGACCAGCGGCGTCTGACCAGGATTGTCCATTCTAATAGACAAGCGACACTGGCTCAAATAACATCCTCATAAAATGCGGGAGGTACCAGAGACATATCCATCAGGTCAGTTCAGCTTAATTTAGCGTCGATGACGCATGGGAACAGAAGACCCACCAGTGTGTCCTTGTTAACATCCCGATATCGGACACAGCGCCTCACCTGTGTTCGTGAACACGGTAATTGGAACCTGGAAGACTGGAAATATGTGGAGTGGTCCGATGAGTCACGCTACCAGTTGTTACGAGCTGATGGTAGATTTCGGGTTTGGTGCAGATCCCATGACGACATGGACCCAAATGTCAGCAAGGCGCTGTGCAAGGAGATGGTGGGTCCATACATGTGTGGGTTGTCTTTACGTGGCACAGTTTGGGTCCTATGGTACTCGTAAAGACGTCATTAATCGCTACTCGCTTTGTTTTTCTGCTGGATGACCATTTGCATGGACTTCATGAATCTCAACAACAATGAGGTTATCCAGGCGGATAATGCACCATGTCATCGTGCCCAAGTTGTCCAGAATTGGATCCATGAACATTCTGGACAGTTCCGACCGATTGTGGGGCAACCATGTTCGCTCGACACAAGTGGTATATATATATATATAAAGATTAATGGAGATTATCTAACCCACCTTCGTTTTGCTGATGACGTAGTCATTTTTGCAACTACCCCATCAGAGCTGCAGAGTATGATCCAGGAACTTGCTGACAAGAGTAAAGAAGTGGGATTAAAAATGAACTTTCAGAAGACAAAAGTGATGTTCAATGCTTTTACAAGAAATGAAGATTTATCGATTGATGGAGAAAAACTGGAGATAACAGATACGTATGTTTATCTTGGACAGCAGATATCAAGTGAGGGTCACATTGATGAAGAAATTAATCGGCGTACAAAACTTGCCTGGAGAGCTTTTGGAAGAAACAGCATAATTTTCAAGAGCAATATGCCATTATGTCTTAAAAGAAAAGTGTTTGATCAATGCATCCTTCCAGTGCTTACGTATGGTGCAGAGACGTGGACCTTAACTAAAAGAGACATACACAGGCTGCAGACAACTCAAAGAAGCATGGAGAGGTGCATGCTTGGTATAACCAGGAGAGATAAGAAGAGGAACTCGTGGATCCGAAAAATGACGAGAGTGGAAGACATCATGATCAGAGTTAAATTCCTGAAATGGCAATGGGCTGGACATACTGCCAGAAGGACAGACCATAGATGGACAGCCGAAATTTTAGATTGGATTCCAAGGGACAGGAAAAGACCCAGAAAAAGACCACATGGGAGATGGGTGGATGAAATTCGTAAATATGCGGGAGTGACATGGAGGAGACTGGCACAAGACAGACCGTTGTGGAGGAAACTTGGGGAGACCTTCGTCCAGCAGTGGATTGATAATGGTTGACAATGATGATGATGATGATGATGTATATATATCATCATCATAATCATCATCATCATTGTCAACCATTATCAAACCACTGCAGGACGAAGGTCTCCCCAAGTTTCCTCCACAACGGTCTGTCTTGTGCCAGTCTCCTCCATGTTACTCCCGCATACTTTCAAATTTCATCCACCCATCTCCCATGTGGTCTTCTTCTGGGTCTTTTCCTGTCCCTTGGAATCCAATCTAAAATTTCGGCTGTCCATCGATGGTCTGTCCTTCTGGCAGTATGTCCAGCCCATTGCCATTTCAGGGATTTAACTCTGATCATGATGTCTTCCACTCTTGTCATTTTTCGCATCCACGAGTTCCTCTTCTTATCTCTCCTGGTTACACCAAGCATGCACCTCTCCATGCTGCTTTGATTTGTCTGCAGCCTTTGTATGTCTCTTTTAGTTAAGGTCCACGTCTCTGCACCATACGTAAGCACTGGAAGGAAGCATTGATCAAACACTTTTCTTTTAAGACATAATGGCATATTGCTCTTGAAAATTATGCTGTTTCTTCCAAAAGCTTTCCAGGCAAGTTTTGTACGCCGATTAATTTCTTCATCAATGTGACCCTCACTTGATATCTGCTGTCCAAGATAAACGTACGTGTCTGTTATCTCCAGCTTTTTTCCATCAATCGATAAATCTTCATTTCTTGAGAAAGCATTGAACATCACTTTTGTCTTCTGAAAGTTTATTTTTAATCCCACTTTTTTACTCTTTTCAGCAAGTTCCTGGATCATACTCTGCAGCTCTGATGGGGTAGTTGCAAAAATGACTATGTCATCAGCAAAACGAAGGTGGGTTAGATAATCTCCCTTAATCTTTATCCCTTTGTTTTCCCGGTTCAGTGATTGAAAGGCATTTTCCAATGTGGCATTAAAGAGCTTCGGAGATATGGTGTCACCTTGTCTCACTCCTTTTCCAATTTTTATGTGTGTTGTATTTCCAAACAGCCGAATCTTTGCACTTGCATTTTCATAGATGTTATTAATAATATTAATGCATGCATCTTCAATACCGCAGGATTTCAGAGCCGTGGTAACTGCTGATGGTTTCACCGAATCAAAGGCTTTTTCATAATCGATAAAAGCCATGCACAATGGAAGTTCATATTCCCTCGCTCTTTCAATTAGTTCTCTCAGTACGTGGATATGATCTATTGTGCTGCAGCCACTCCTCAATCCAGCTTGTTCTCTCGGTTGAGCCATGTCCAGTGTCACCTTCAAGCGGTGTGAAAGAACTTTAGTGAAGATTTTATAAACCACTGATAGGATGCTGATAGGTCTGTAGTTCCTGAGATCCTCAATATCACCTTTTTTATGTAGCAAGATCATTGTAGCGTTGTTCCAATCCTCAAGAATCTTCCTTTCATTAAGGCATCGAGTGAAAATTTGAGCGAGTACTGTTTCGATTTCTCCACTTGCTTCTCGTATGATCTCTACAGTAATTCCATCTTCTCCTGGAGCTTTTCCCCGCTTCATGTTCTTGATTGCATAATCAACTTCTGCTGGGAGGACTGGAAGAACTCTGGTACTGGTACCTTTCATGATGTCTGGAGTGCATGTATCATCCCTTTCATATAATTTGGAGTAGAAATCTTTCACTCTTGTCAAAATTTCGCCTCTATTTCTTGTTGCAGAACCATTTTCTTTTTTCAGTGCCATAATCGGTTTTCTTCCCTTACTGAGATGTCCCTTTCCTATCTTTAGGCTTTGGTTGTTTTCAATTGCTTTCCTTACTAGTTCACAGTTGAATTTCCTTACGTCTTCACTGATACTTTTTCGTACTGTCTTGCATAGCTCTATATATTCCACTTTGGAAGTCTCATCTTCTTTAGTTGTCCTCATCTCTCTTCTTTTTTGCATCAACATTTTGGTTTTTCCTGATAATTTGTTCTCATGCAACTTGTTCTTAGACCCAGCTAGTTTTGTTGCTGTTTCCATAAGAGCTTTGGCTGCTTTTCTGTTAACTTCAGAAATATCCACTTCTTCCGATGTTAGGCCTTCTAAAGCAGAGAATCTGTTCTTCAGTTCCGACTTGAAGGTATTATGGTGTTTTTTAAGGTTGGTTATGTCAATAGATTTTGTTTGTCTTATGAGCTTGCTACGTTCGAGTTTAGTGTTGAGGTGCATCTTACATCTCACCAATCTATGGTCACTACCTGTGTTGAACTTGTTTAGCACACTGCAGTCTTCTATGACGAATTTTTTGTTACACATAATAAAATCAATTTCACTTGTCATCCCATTTGGATGTCTCCATGTCCATTTCCTGTGTGGCTTTTTCTTGAAAAAGGAGTTCAAGATGAAAAACCCTTCTGCCACTGCAAACTCAACGAGAGTATTTCCACGCTGGTTTCTGTTGCCGTGACCGAATTTACCTACTGAATTTTCATTCTGTTGCCGTTGCCCTATTTTTGCATTGAAATCTCCCATAATTATCTTCAAGTGCTGCTTGCCTTTATTATTTAGATGACGAATTTCCTCACAAAATTCTTCAATTTCTTCTTCGGGATGACTTGTGGTGGGTGCATAAGATTGAATAATTTGAGCCTGGTATCTTCTCGAGAGTTGGATAACGAGTCGTGCAGCTCTGTCAGAGGAACTTTTAACTTCTACAACTTTATCCTTCAGTTTCTTGTTTATTATAAATCCAACACCACTAGTTCTTCCAGTATCAGTCCCACGATAGTAGAAGAGATGTCCACTTTTCAGTTTAATGAGATCTTCTCCTTTTCTTCTTACCTCACTTAGCCCGACGATGTCCCACTTGATCCTTTGTAGTTCCCTTCCAATTCAAGAAGCCTTGAATCAGAAGGTAGGGAGCGTCCATTATACGTAGCCAAGGTCAGCATCAGATGGCAGCCTAGTCCAGTCCTCCGGGGATTCTTAGCACCCTCTGCCTTCATGTCGCACTGGCAGCTGCTGCTGTGGTTAAAGTGTATCGAGTTTGGAGAAAGGGTACCATTGCAAATAAGCGACGTGGAAAAGCATCAATGGCGCCACGTGCCATTGATTTGAGAGGTTAACGTCGGCTTCGAAGGTGCGCTAGAGCCTATCGACACGCTACAATTCAGCAACCCACTGGCCGAATGAACCACGGGGCTATCGGTAGTGTATCCAAAACGATAGTTCAGCTAACCCTTTTGCATATGGGTCTCCGATGCAGACGGATGGCCACTGCACCTATGCTAACGAAGGTGCATCGGCAGAAAAGGCTTACATTTACACGGCAGTATCGGAATTGGACCTCCACTGATTGGCAAAGGGTTGCCTTCTCCGAAGAGTCGCGTTTTCGACTTCCTCGAACGGATGGAAGTTGGCGCATAAGGCGAGAAACATCGGAGAACAAACACTCTTCAACCATTACTGGAAGAACACAAGCTGGTGGAGGCAGCGTTATTGTCTGGGGAATGTTTTCGTGGCATTCTCTATGTCCACTCGTACCTGTGGAAAGCACTACGGGCCGAATTAGATATGAATCCATCCCTGCAGACCACGTAGACCCATACCTTCTGATTGTCTTCCCTGGGGCGGATGGGATCTTCCAGCACGACATTGCGACGTGTCACACTGATGTCCGAGAGTGGTTGGAAGAGCACGATGAAGATCTCAAAGCACTTCCCTGGCCCCCTAGTTCCCCAGACCGAAACCCACTTCAACATCTGTGGGACCACCTCGATCGTGTTGTTCGCTATGTTGTTCCTTTACCACGCACCCTCCAACAGCTGTGAAATGCACTTCAGTCAGCATGGCTCTACATACTCGTGAACACCTTCCAGCACTTTATTGAGTCACTGGCAGCTCGTCTATCTGCTACCCGCGCTGCACACTGCGGTTACTCTGGATATTAGCTAATGGTCACAATAATGTGACTCGACCATTTATATATATATACGGTAAAGCTTTTGAGCTCTCGCAAAAGATTTAAGTATAATCCTACATACCATAAAATACGACTGTCGATCAGGCTAACCTTAAATCTCTGTCATTATTCTGGCATGGCCGGCTGAGGTAGGCATATTCCTCTGAGAATACGAAGTTTTGTTCATTTCAGATACCACTTTGATTAATTAACTCCTGGTGGAGCATCATCTGCCCAATTTTACGAGACTTTTTAAACTACTTCGTGTTACATTGTACATGATATATGTTTAGCGTATCACGCCGGCGAAAATTTTATTTGTATTAAATTTGCTGGTAAGTTATGGTATTTCGATGCAAAACATGAATGCTTTAATTTTGTGATGCTGATGTCAACAGAGCAGTCGCTTCTACACACTGATGGTAACAACTTTTAATGATAGGAATCATGTGAAAGATTCACCATAGTGTATTTGTATGTGTGCGTGTACACCAGAAAAGAAATGTTAGCACTTTTCTTCTCGAAAATCTGGAAGCGAATATGATTATTTGATTTATCGAAACACATACACATTTATTTTCACAAAGAGGGTAAAAAATATTTACTCCCTTTACCTGCTGATCAAGCATTGCGATAGCCTAGCGCTTAATCTTAACATTGAAATTAAGGATGTCGCTCATACGACAGAAAGATCAATTCCCCAAAACTCAATTCGGCGACACTCATTTCACTGAAATTCGCTTCACTAAAACTCACTTCACCGAAACTACCTTCTATGAAATCCACTTCACTGAGAACCATTTTACCGAAACTCACTTCGCCCGAACTCATCCCACTGAAACCCGTTTCAGTGAAACACACTTCGCCAAAAGTCACTTAGCCTAAAGCCTTCTTTACGGTAACCAATTTCACTTAAACTCACTTTACCGAAAATCCACTTAGCGGAAACTGACTTCACATAATGCTTCCTTAATACAAGCTACTTACAGTAAACCTGCTTCCCATATCACCGAAAGATCGTTTCACAGGAAGGTTCACTTCACCAAATTGTTTTTCCTTAAAACCAATCACTTCACCGAAAGTCAGTTTTACTGAAACGATAATAAAAATTAGTGAAGCGCATTGTTCTTGGCTAATTTTATGGCTGATCTGAATGGCATATTTGATTTTGGAAAGCTTAATTTGCGAATACTGGCAAGATACGTCCTCAACTTCACAAGTTGCTCTGAGAATCGCAAAAACCTTGTTAAACAAATGTGATTCATTCAAAGAGACTTACTTACTGAGACATCAAGTACCCTAAGTATATGAGAAATCCCTTTCCAAAAACATTTAAATCGCATATATTAATTGAAAACCGTTCTTGGGAATTATTTTTAATCTTACTTCTTTTTTCTGTTTACAATCGAGAGCTGTTTCTGTAAGAATCAGCATATAATACATACCGGCACGATGAACTTTCGAAATTATTAATTTCTAGCAAGTTATGTCTATAAACTCAGCAAAACATTCTTCCGCTTCGAAATCTTGAGCTTGGAGTATTCAGACAATAATTCACTTTGCTGTGAATTCGGTTTTATAGCTGTGGCAGTTAGTCAATAAGTGTGCAGCAATCATTGCTGTATACTCTTAAAGATGTGTATCATCTTTCTACACTGGCGGAAAGTGGAAAAAGAACACCAAGAAAGAGACGTCTAATACCAACGAAATTTATACAGCATAATAAGGGAATACAGAGGAAAACGTGATCAAAACATTATGGCAAAATACAGTTGTATTTGCTGGTAAACTGAAAAATAACATTTCCATGTAACATGGTTAGTACGAGGTTGAACCGCCATGAACTGCGTCACAATCTGCAATTCTGGCATGGAGTCTGTCGTACAGATGTTGGATGTAAGTTTGGAGTATTGGGTTCCAAGCATCCTCAACCTGGACGCGTAAATCGGGGATGGTCGTGGCTGGCCGTGGAGACCGGATAAGACGTTGTCCCATAAAATCCCACACGTGCTCAATGGGGGAGAAATCCGGTGAACGTGCAGGTTATGGAAGTTGTCTCACACCCTGAAGTTCATCTTGCGTTGCACGTGCCGTGTGTGGACGTGCGTTATCTTACTGGAAAACACCACGATGGGTCGACCTTACAAATGGCACAACAACGGGCTGAATGATGTCGTTGATGTAGGAGGTACTGTTTAACGTACCCGGTACAAACACTAGTTGTGTACGGGAGCGATAGCAGATCGCCCCCTACACCAGGAGACCCGGTGTAGGCCTTGTGTGTCGCTGCCGGATGCAAGAAGGGTGGAGATGCTTCCCTGTGCGTCTGCGAACACGCATACGGCCATCGAAGGCTCCCAAGCAGAATCTGCTTTCATCGCTGAACACGACAGATCGCTATTGCGTTCTCCAGTGCAGACGTTGGCGACACCACTGCAGCCGTTCCTGACGGTGGGCTGGAGTCAGAGGTACACATACCAGAGGCACACGTGCACGTAGTCCTGTATCCAGTAGACGGTTGCGGATTGTTCGCACAGTCACCTCAGGTGAAACGGCAGCTCGTATTTGCGTCGCAGTGGATGTTCTGCTTGACAACGCCGCTCTTCTTATGCGTCGATCGGTCCGCTCATCAGTCCGTCTGTGACTACCGGTTCCACGTCTTCTAGTGTGGGAATGTTCCTCGGACCATCTACGCCACCACCGTACCACCACCGATACTTCCCGTCCAATTCGCTCCGCAATACGACGATACGATCACCCGGCCTCGAGGAGTCAAACTAGACGACCTCGCTCAAAGTCCGATAACTGCTGAAATCGTACACGGCTTCCGTGTCCAGGCATTGCAGCTTCTTCAGGGTCTTCTCGCGTGTCCGTACGCCGACGACTGATTACATTCACTTCGCCGTACTCCTTAAATACCACTGACGATAATTTGCATATTATGCCGTACTGTGGCGAAAGCGCTCACCGGTTGGTCCCGAAATTAACATCACACCTACGTAAACTCGACCCCATTAACATATGTAAATTTCATGATCGTCCGCCAATTCCTTCTTGGTGTTCTTTTTTCACTTTCTGCCAGTGTATATTATGTTGCCCCCGTTCAAGTTAATTACAGCCCATGGTGGTGCATAAAATATGGGAACTACTATATACAATTCTATTTTTATGTTCAACAAGTATACTACATACATACAATGCTCCTTCACTGCCATCCACCAAACATTCCGAGTTCCGTTGTAAGAATTGTATGCGCCTAGTAGTAATCCAACGAGAATTTGTTTTTAGGCCTATCACTTCCAGTCTTGTGTCGAGGTCAGTTGTAACTTGTAAGCACTGTGAAGCAAAGTTCCTTACTATGAATTGTTGTTTCCTTCTGTTGTAACAAATTTAATTCTTGAAGATTAGGACCTGTATCATTAAGTCAGCAGCGGTACCAGTTTATAATTTCGATTCCGTGCGGACGTGGGGTTAAAGTTGTCAACTGATCCAACACAAGTATCCTTGAAGCGATATACACTGAAGAGCAATTGAATTAGAAACAGCTGGCGTTATGCAAATGTGACGCTGTGGGCTGCCCTGTAAACGGAAACGACATGACGTATGCAGCGATCAGACAATATAAGGAGTGATGCTACGGGAATCAGTAAGATTAGGACGCAGTATGGGTAAGACAGAGGATCTAAGCGCATTTGATCGTGGGCAAATTGTCGGGGCCCGACGAATGGGTCACTCCATGTCGGAAGTCATGCAGGCACTGGGATTTTCACGAGCCGCTGTGTCACGGCTGCACCGTGAGTATATCGAATCCGGTAAAACCATCCCTTCAAGGGCCAACTGTCGTGGACAACAGCGTGTGGATGAGCGGGGTCATCGTCTGCTAGCTCGAATTGTAACAGCGGATAGACGGGCCACAGTGCAAGAAATCACTCAGCAATTTAACCCTGGTGCACAAAAATGTGTAAACAGCCTCACCATCCAGAACCATCTCCTTGCTATGGGGTACAGAAGCCATCGTCCCACGAAGGTACCGCTGCTGACCGCATATCACAGGGTGCAAAGATTAACATGGGAGTGGGAACATCGCCACTGAACCCTAGACATGTGGGAAAATGTTGCCTGGACTGACGAGTCGAGATTCACGTTGGTACATGCGGATGCAGGAAACGAGTACGGCGCAAACCACATGAAGTGATGGATCCTTCTTGCCAGCAGGGTACTCTCAAGCTGGTGGGGGTGGCATTCTCGTCTGGGGACTGTTTACGTTAACTAAAATGGGACCCCTGGTACGTGTGACATCGTCCCACACAGGTCAAAGTTACCGGGATATCCTGGACGACCATTTGTTTCCGTTTGTGCGTCTTCAGAATCCCACTGGGGACCTCATCCTGCAATGCACCGACAATGCACCGTACCATCGCTCCAGAACTGTATCCGAATGGTTGGATGAACACTCCACCGACTTGACTTCGCTTCCTTGGCCAGCTAGGCCACCTGACCTCAATCCCATCCAGCGCATCTGGGATGCCATCGAGAGAGATGTTCGAGGCTCTGACCTCCTCCATCAAATCTTCGTCAACTGTGGGAGCTTGTTTAGGGGTCGTGGATCCGTATGGCTTCCCAACGCTTCCGGTGTTTTGTCGAGTCCATGCCGAGACGAATCGCCGCCGTCATCAGGGCGAAAGGTGGTGCTACACGTTACTAGACAGGTGTCTCTAATTCAATTCCTCTTCAGTGTATAGACTGAACGACAAAATATAATACTCAAGTTGATTATAAAGTCTCAATGTACACCATATGCATCCACCACACGCTGCTATCCATTAAATCCCCATATCTCGTAATGTATGTGGTCTAGCAGTAATCCAATGTAAGTTCGTTTATAGGCCTATCACTTCCAGTCTTGTGTCAAAGCAAACTGTAACCTGTAGGGCACTGTGGTGTAAAGTTCCTTACTATGAGTTGTTATGGCCTTCTATTGTAACAAATGTTGTTGAGGGCCAGAACTTGTGTCATTAAATCAGCAGCAGTGCTAGTTTACAAACTCAGTTAAGGAGGAGGGGGTTGAAGTCGTCAATTGACAAAACACAAGTGTCCTTGATGCGAAATATCAACTGAACAAGAACACATGATATTAGGTGTGCAACTTCTTTCTCGGCCCCTAACCGCAAGCGATCATAAAACATCGGCAAAGGCAAATGGCTGTGTGCGATAATGGCTGATTACAGCGCCATCCAACAGCTTTCCAAGCAAATGTAACCGCTCACAGCTGTAGTGACAGAAATGACGAAAGTTGACATTGAAAGCAATGTCGTTCGAGAAGCAACAAAAAAAGTGCCGCGGAAGCCCAGCAAATAATATGTGCTACTTTGGGTGAGGCTGTTGTGTCCTACAATACGTGCAAGAAGTGGTTGCAGCGGTTTAAGCAGGGAAATTTCGATCTCCGTGATGCAGAACGTCCGGTACAGCCACAGAAAGTTGACGATGAGAAACTCGTACATCTGTTGGACGCGGATCCCTGTCGCACACAGTCAGAGCCCTTGCAAAGCGCCTGCACAAGCTTGGACGGATTCACAAGGAGGACCTTTGGGTGCCCCACCAACTCACAGCTGCGAACAAGTCTAGGCGCTACGATGTTGTTGTGTCCTTGCTCTCCAGATTCAAAAAGAAGGATTTCTTCCACAAAATTTTGACCTGTAAAAATAAGTGGATCCTCTACAATAATCCTAAGCGGCGCAAATCGTGGGTTTATCCAGGTCAGCCTACCACCAGTACCGCCAAACCGAATATCCATGCCAGGAAGTTGTTGCTGTGCATATGGTGGGATCAGCTTGGTGTCGTACACTATGAGTTGCTCAAACCTGGTGAAACGGTCAATGCTGAGCGTTATTGTCAGCAACTCATTCGTGTGAGTGACGCACTAGAGGCGAAAAGGCCATACATTGGAAAGGGCATATGGTCGGTCGTGTTGCTTCAGGATAGCGCGCATCCTCACACCGCGAAAACGACTGTAAACACGATCACCGACCTGGGATGGGAGATTTTCTCCAACACGGTGTATTCTCCAGTCTTCGCCTCGTCCGATTATTGCCTCTTTCGCTCCCTGCAACATCACCTTAGTGATACGCAATTCACTTCTGTCGAGGAGGTCCACACAAGTATTGATGACTTTATCAACTCGAAACAGCCCACATTTTTCCGCAGTGGCATTCGCCAGCTCCCTGGTCGATGGCTCAAATGTATCCAATACGACGGGGATTATTTCGCAGATTAGGTATGAATTCGATTTGCTATAATTTACTTTCAACGTGTCGTGCATGTGGCCGAGAATTAAGTTGCACACCTAATACAAAGGTTAAATAAAGTTTCTGTGTACACTATATACATCCACCATGAGCTGCCATCCACCATATGTCCATATCTCATGGTGTATTCCCACGTCCCCACTGAACCAAAATTATAAACTGGTACCGCTGCTGACTTAATGATACAGCTCATAATCCTGAAGAATGAAATTTGTTACAACAAAAGGAAACAACAATTCATAGTAAGGAACTTTGCTTCACAGTGCTTACAAGTTACAACTGACCTCGACACAAGACTGGAAGTGATAGGCCTAAAAACAAATTTTTGTTGGGTTACTACTAGGCGCACGCAGTTCTTACAACGGAACTCGAGGTGTTTGGTAGATGGCAGTGAAAAAGCATTGTATGTAAGTAGTATATTTGTTAAACATTAAAAATGGAATTGTATATAGTAGTTCCCATATTTTATGCATCACCATGGGCTGTAATTAACTTAAACGTGAGCAACAGAATATAGAAAGGTGATATACATCTTTAAGAGTATTCATTTAACCACGTAATTGTAGTGTTCCTTACTTCTCGATGCACATAATGTATATATTGATGCGAAAATTGGGTCTAAATTAATTACTATTAAAAAGGGGGACGGACTTTATAGGCGTGGTTAAATTATGTTGATAATTAAATTAAATATTTGACCTATCGCAAATTAAATTGGAAAATTAACTTATTTTAATTGGGGTAGTCGTCTAATTCTCTTTTTCTGGGAGGGCACAAAGGAATTAAGGATATCGCTTCTGGGGGTCCGCTTAGCAACAAAGAGACCACCCAGTCGGCAACAAAGAGGCACACAGACTCTCATAAGTACGGTTTCAAGTGTGCCTTTAGTGCCACAAATCTGTAAGGAACGCTAAAAATTACGATTATGAGGAGCGAGGGTCAGACAGCACCATTCTTGCGGGAGCGACGGCGCTCCGTGCGAAAGGCATGAGAGAAATCTCAAGTTTCGACTGAATAGAAGCAGATGCAGTCACGTGACGGAGGATAGCCAAAAAGTGGCCGAAAAAGAGACAGGCAGTTATCTCGGTACGCTGCGGTAAGACAGACTGAGAGAAACTCGCAAGGAGTTAGCTCGGTAGGCTGCCGAAGACAGACGGAGAAACTCGAAAGGAATTGTCTCGGGACGCTGTCGTACGTCGGACCGAGAAATTGCTACGAGGAGAACGACGCTCTGCGGCTCTACGCAGCGGTCAGCCGTAGTGGGCCTACTATGAGCGAAACCTGACGTCCGACGCTTACCTAAGATTACCAAGGTACTTTTAGCGTAGCGGTAAATCGCCAAGAGTACGAGGAAAGAAGAGAGCTTAAAAAAATAATTCGGCGGCCGGTTAAGAACCCCCAAAAATGCTAAATTGAGTAGGTCAACTAACAAGCATTAGTAAAACATGACTATCAAACCAGCCTTCCTAAAACGCCGTCTCTATTCCAAGTGTGGAGGTCGCTGACCTTTCGACGTAAACATTGCTTCCTTGTTGTAGACGGACTTTCCTGGCGGAGTTCGAAAGAGATACCCCTGCCATTCTAGAGCCCCCCCCCCCGCCTGCTGGGCGAAGAGGAGTCAGCGCTGTGGGTGTGACTTTCACCCCCTACCAAGAGCGGTCGGGAAAAAACACGCAGAGGTTCTCTCTCGGCTGCATCGTCGAAAGAAAGAGTGTAAAAGCAAGAAATCAGGGAGGACCCTCTGTGACACACAGGTGAAAAACCACCCTCCACTAATATTACAGAGGCGCGCGCGCGTGTGTGTGTGTGTGCTACTGAAAGAGTGTTCTAAATACCCCGGCTGATAAAACCAGCAGTCAACAATACGTGAGTACTTTTTTTGTCTATTGTTATCCTGTCACTGAGAGGAGTAACTGAGAACTTTAACTAATACCAGACTCTAAATTAGAACTTTTATACGCCCTTTTGAGGCAGAAATCTGATCTCGGAATCCAGAGGAAGATGAGTTTTGCTCCGAATAGGGAGTATAACATGTGTTTGTATCACCGTGGGCAATGCCCCACAATAGAGTTTCTTCCTACGAATAAAGAAGTTTAATTGTTAATCTTACTCTATTCATTCTATAGGCTATGGTGTTGTAGATAATTCCTTGTATTAAATCCCTGTGTTTCAGCGAGCATCACGTTCTCGCCCATTTATACCAGCTCCCGAACTACAAGAACCTACAAGTCTCGTTCTTATCCATTGGTGACGAGTGGTAATAAATCATACCGCTCGGCAAGTTCGTATCAATACCATTGCTATATTCGGTCAGACTAAAACAATGTGGGTGCTGCATGACTGCGTTTTTATACGAAATTACATTTGTAAGCGTCGTCCTAATTGCTCTTCTGCGAAATACGGTCACAAAGACCATTCGTAATAAATTTAAAGTAGCTTAAATAACTAATTTTGTAGCTACAAAATTTAATCTACCTATTCAATTAGTTATCATTATTTAATAGTTGTAATATTTTTTTAAATGATTGGGTTTTTTTAAAACGAAACTATCCCTACCAACTGCTTGATTACACTCTAAAGATTAAATCCGAACAATCAACGTTTCAGAGAAATTGCGGAATAGAAAATTTCCAACAGTTTTTACTAAAGTATTTGAAGTGAAGAATCAACTACAAGTCCTGTTATATAATCATATCCAGAAAGCACCAATTGATACACGTATTTTAGCAAAATACAAACTTTTGGATAAACTAATTCTTCGTTGAAATGAACCTTTCGATGAAACAAACTTTCACCTTTCATAGAGCAGCCGCTGTATGAAAGGTGCCGTCCTGTTACATGACCTGCCATTGAAATAAAGATTTCGATAAAATCATCTTCCGGTAAAATAAATTTTCGGCGAACTAACCTTTGATAAAGTGATCATTTCAATAAATCAAACTTTATGTGAAGTAGTATTCTCTGCTGAGTGATTTTGAGTGAAGTAAACCTTCGGCAAAAATGATTTTCTAGCAAATCAGCAACACCCTGAGATTTCAGTTATGCAACCACAATGTAAATATTATGTCTAAGTTTAATCAGATATTTTGAAAAGCACACGTGATTATAGTATTATGTCCAAGCGTCCATGTATGGACTGTGCACCAATTACTGTAGTCTGCACCAATCACTGTAATCAATGCAGCAATTCCTGTAGTCTACGCACCAATTACTGCAGTCTATGCACCAATTACATTAGTCCAACAGAAAAGAATCTTTTCCGTTACGAAGCTTGTTCTGTGTTAATGAAGATCCAAACTGGTTTTTTGTCCGATGCGTAATCTTGACGTTACGTGAAGTAAAGACAAACGCTTTTGAATTCAAAGAATATTTTATTTCGTATCATTGCTTCTAAAAATACAACTAAAAATGTATTGTCTCATTCAGTACCTTTCACCCTGAAGACCATTTTGGGTATACTTTCTTCTTTAAATAAGGTACAATTTTATCTCTAGGGGCGTAAAAATATGTTGAAACCCCTTTTAGACGTTTTTCAAGGAACCAAATAAAATTAACGTATAATTGAAAAAACACAAGTAATGGATCATGTATCCAGCCCCAGATGGCAGTACATTATTCTCTTAAAACGTATAGTGCGCCGTTGATATTATTGTACATCAGTGCACACGTGGCTGCGGCCTTAATGCGGCCTGCCAACCTTAACATTTTGGAAGGCCGCATTAAGTTGGCTGTAATATAGCAAGGTCGCATTCAAGAAATTTTAATTTGATAACCTTCGAAATAAGTAATATTTTGTAAAAATCTTACTGTATACTAACTAACTTCAAAATATGAAAAACATTACTAGTTCTAAAGTTAACTAATCTTTTAATGACTTTGTTGCGACTGGTTTTTGTTGGAAAGCATTGAATATTTGGTTGCAGTCTGAAAGTCCGCAGTTTTAGCTGACTTTCTAGATGGGTATCCGTCATTTGTGACCTTAAGGGCGTCTTGATTTGGGTTTGATAGGAAAATGTTGATTCGCAGCCATAAGTGCTTGAAAACCATGAAAGCATTTTTCGTGCATGTTGGCAAAGGTATGGGTATTCTATTGCATTTTTCCATACTGCAATGGATCTTTCTTAGCGTCAAATAAGGACTTTAAAATGCCATCTTCTCAGAGTTCAATCAATTCCATCTGTAGTTCTTTAGGAGCCATAAAACGAAATCATGAGCGTATCTAGTGTCAAAACAGCCCTTATGACTTACTAATGTTTTAATTGTGGCCTTCAGTTGGGGAGCATCATTTCATTAAATCTTATTTTACTCTTTGGTATTATAAACAATTTAATAAAATCATTCAATGCCTTGAAAATGATATGCTTTACAACATACCAGAAATCATTACTAAAGTTATTATTCAAGTTATGAGGGTAATGGCTGTAGAACACATCTCACTCCTATGACCTGACCTTTGACCCATTTCGATGATATTCAACAGAACTTGTAAAGTATACTTCCGGATCAACATGATAAAGTTTTGTTTCAATCAAAGGATTTTTACGTAAGTTATAACGCATAAGGTTGATGGAATGGATCTGTCTCCTATGTCCTGACCTTTGACCCCACTTCACCCATTTTCAATAAGGTTCGTCCCCAGGTGGTCCCCTACCACATACCAAAATTTCATCGAAATCGAACTATTTTTACGCGAGTTATCGCGCGGACGGACAGACGGACAAAGCTGAAGCATAATACGCGTTTTCAACCTACGGTTGGAAAGCGTAAATAAGGGCATTTTAAGATTAAAATAAAAATAATAAAAGACGAACAAAAACATTTTAATAAAAATAAAAGGATTTGTTTTCCAAAATTTGGATTCCTCAAAAGGCCGCACTTAATGCCCTAGAAGGTCGCAAGTTACCCGCCCCTGCACTACTGTCTAAAACTTAAAGATGCGCGAGGTTTTGACCTGTAGCGTCACACAGCAGCGGCCTGGATATATGAAATTCAAACCATAGGAGCTCTGTTACTTACCGAAATGGTGACGGAAACAACACCAACACAGCTGCAGATACTAAAGAATATAGTGGAACTTTATTCAGCTTTGGCTCCATAGTACTAGGTGCCATGATACAGATGCATCCCTGCCAAAGACGGTATGAAGGGAAAAGGAGGTCTACAGTATAGGAGATATGTTCACCCCTAACGTCGATACATGATTTGCACATACTTCGCACTTGGTTGCTGATGAGTTCTTGCAGTAACATCGATCAATCTTCCGTCAGCGCCGTCTTCAGGTGTTGGACAGTTTCCGGTGTTTCTTGACGTTCGCAACGCTTCTCCCCAGAGCGTTCCACACGTGTTCTATGGACTTTAGGCTGAAGGAACGTTTTGGCCAGTCCATCCGCTGAATGTCTTCACTTTCCAACACCTAATCGGCAGTCACCGTAAAATGGGGAGTAACTTTATCGTCCATTAACATGAACTGTGGTCCAATGTCATCTCTTAACAGAAGAACATGGGGAAGGATTACCTCATTACAGTAGCGCACACCAATTACAGTTCCTCCTTTCAGTATCTGGATCTCCGTACGTCCATCTATCAGAATGCCTCTCCATACGTGAACACCGCGTCCGCGATATCTATCTCTTTCCTTGACTTTTTTGGGGCGATATCGAGTGCCTACCTGACGATAGATTTGTTTGGCTGACCTCCAGAATCGCTAGAGGGACTAAACCTACTCGCATCACTAAGAGTGCCGTCCTACTGTTCTGCTGTCTAGTCCTTACGTTTCCTTGACCACTGCAAACGGTGTCTCCCGTGAGCTTTTTTAATGGAGCGCAGCGTACTAGTCGTCGGGCACACAGTTTACCTTTGTGAAGCCGCTTGGTCACTGTAAACCGCAATATTCTGCACCCTGTGCTCATGTTCAGTTGTTTTGCTAGGTTACTTGCTGTTTGGTGTCGATCCCTCTTGGCCTGTAGCACCAAATAGCTGTCCTCACTGGGGGTGGTTCTTGGCGCACGACAACCACCGGATTTTCGCACAGCTGTACCTGTTATCCCATAGAATCGTACGCACTCTATACAATTTATAATGAACAAAATTCTCCGCCTGGACGTGTAGTGCAGGAAAGCTTACGTTAAGTAACGTTAGAGTTATTGAAAGGTTACTTGACGTAGCTAAAGTGTGCTTAATCTTCAAAGTGCTAGATTTTGTTTAGGTAAGACACTCACGTGCAATAAATTCCAAGAATATGGAATTATTTTTACTCAACGTTCCTCATTATCTTGAATATCAGTAATATAACTTCGGTTTTAATACATTAGTACCTTGAAGGCTCCTTATTAGAGCGGTAAACACAATATCCCCTGAACTTAACGTAAACATTCAATGAAATAGACTTAACTGCCAGACAGAGGTCTGACAATAACATGAACTAAGAAAACGTACTCACTTTTAACCTTCTATTGGGGAGCTCCTGGTATTACTCAAATACACACTCCAAAATAACACAACTACTGATAGACCGAACTTTCGTACTATCGTAGAATCGCATAACAATAATTAGGAAGAACCTATCACATATAAAACGAAGCTCCTTGGTGTACTTGAGCACGCCTATATATACTGCATACCACCACGTCATGACTTACATTCGTTGCCACATATAATTCAGCGGGAGAAATAACATCTCGTTAAGTGAGAAGATAATTTGCATAGGAAAATAAAATAACAAGAGATAGTAAAATAAAAAAGAAACTGAATCTAGAGTATACGTTACTTTATCTCCCCCCTTATATTTTTTTTTTGAAAAACCTATCAAATTTTGAGTGTAGTCTTACATTTCGCTGACTGACGTTTATCGTCCTACTTTTTTTTGTGGCAGCAGTATTTACAACTTCAAGTTTGGCATAACAAATTCAGTAAACCTGTGTCCGCAGCTATTGTCGTCTGTGAAGCAGGAAACACTTTTTATACCCGTACAGAACAAACCTGCATCGGCATACCTTATTTTTATTCTGCCTAGCAGGAATCACTTTTTTGATTTCATTTTACTTCCTCATATTTTCAACTCTATATATATTTATCGTTGATTACAAACAAACTGTATCAGCAGCGAAGATTGCCTGTAGCTGCCTAACAGTAACAATTTTCACTATTTTACCCCTAACACACATATATATAAAAAAAAAATTCGGATTAGTAGATGGACATAGAATATATATATAAAAAAACTACATATATACACAAAAAGAATGCGTAGGCCCACACGAAAAAAAAAATTATGTCACGCCAACTGGTCGTGCAGGAAAAACAAGATAATGAGAAAATAACCTGTCCACGAGAACTTACTTATCTCGAGGACGCATAAAAACCCTAGTACGATATCTTTTTCCATGCCTAATCAGACTGGTAAATTCTGGTGGCGCCGATCTTTTCTGCGACTTGGATGGATCTGGAACATCTGTAGTCTGTCGGTCAAGAAATTCTGAAGTCTGCCGGTCAAGAAATTCTGAAGTCTGTCGGTCAAGAATTTCTGAAGTCTGTCGGTCAAGAAATTCTGAAGTCTGTCGGTCAGGAATTCCCTGCGTCTGACAGGAACGGTCAGGAACGGCTGAAGTCTGTCGGTCAGGAATTCCTTGCGTCTGACAGGAGCGGGATCCCCCAGGCTTTCGATATGTTTTCCCTTTGTGCTGGGGCCCGTGTTGTCCTTCCAGCATTCTTTTGAAGGGACGTGGCTCCGGCCACATCGCTTGTTTTCTCTTTCTACTGTTTGGCATGACAGTAGAAGTAGGCATCGGCCCTGTTTGCCCTGAGCGTAAGTTCCAGGGGCAAAACCCGGGCGGATGCAAGGATCTCTGCCTTCGTCGCTGTTGCGGCGAAGCAGATTGGGGAGACAAGTTGCGTTTTCGACCAGCTTTTAGTGTTGCTGGACAGTTTGTAATATGTGTCTGACGTTTAGGAATCGTCAAACAATTGTCTATATCTGGTAAATCAGAAATATGTGATGACTCTGAGTCGCTGCTGTAAGTTAGTGGTCGTGCAGGGCGATGTTTATTTCTGCCTATTGGAATACTCTCTGACGAGGTATTCAAGGAAGTGGGAGCTTGTGTTGGTGCAGAGTTATTAGGGAATGGTGCAGCAATAGTCTCGGCAATGGTTAGAGGGAAGGGAATGATAGTAGAATTTGAAGAACTTGATTCGAGCCTTCGTCTTATGGTAGAATCAGGTTGCGTTCTTGCAAGCCAGTCTTGTGGAGGGGAGGGTGAAGAAAAAATCACTGGAGATTCTTCAAAAAGGTTTGTCGGTTCGTCCAAAATTTCTGGAGGTTGATCGTGTGATATAGACTCTTGAGTCTGTGGAACAGAAGGTTGAGTAGGGTTGATTATAAAATCTATATTTCGTTCATGATACTTACGACACTGAGCAACGTGTACGTATTGAAATTGATTGTCAGGTTTTTCAAGGATAATGTTATTTTCATACACATTTGCCACCCGATATGGACCTTCGTAGCTGGGTGCAAATTTCTTTACTAAAGTATGAGAAACAGAAGACTGGAAGTGTGTCTCGAAGAGAGTTAGATCTCCAACGACAAGATCTGGTTCCCTACGCCTAGTATTATAGTATCTTGCTTGAGCCGCTTGTGCTCCTATCATTGCAACACGAGCTTTCTCTGCCATGATTCGTACTGATTGCGGAGTTGGTCGCTGGTTTAGTTCGTCGATAATACCCGTTAAATTTTCAAAAGGGGTCTTAATTTTTCGACCCAAAAAAGTTCTGCGGGAGTAAAGTTAGTAGATTCGTGAACAGACGAGCGGAGGGCGAACGAAAAAAGCTCAAGATGTTCGTCCCACCGCTCGTGATGATCCATGACAAATGTATCGATCATTTTACCTAGCGTGCGGTTTACTCATTCCGCGGGATTACTCTGGGTATGATATGGGGAAATGAATTTATGCTTTATGTGTAGTCTCGCACACATTCTTTCAAAAATGTCAGAAATAAATTAGGGACCATTATCCGAAACTACTTTATTAGGTGCACCATATCTAGAGAATACTTCATTAATAAATACATTTTAAATAACTTCCGCCGTAGAGGCTTTAATGGGAAAGACCTCGACCCATTTAGAGAAATTATCGGTTAATACTAAAACGTAACGAGCTTTGTTTTTAACAGATAAAGGATAAGGTCCCAATAAATCTATTGAAATAATGTCAAAAACATGAGAACTTGAACTAGATTTCAAGTGACCGGCCGGTCTTACATTACGGTAATTATAAATCAGACACAAGTGACATGATTGAACGTATGCGAGCACACTTTGGTACATGCCAGGCCAATAGGTAACATCCCGCAATTTACAACGGGTCTTGCGAATACCTAAATGGCCTGCAATAGGTTTGTCATGAAATTCGTTTAAAAGGGCCATTCTAAGGTTTTGCGGAATACATGGGCGAAACTCTGCCCTAGTAGTCCTAGATTTCGTATAGTAAAGAAGACCCTCTATGACTTCAAAATGCTGTGACCACCCAGCCAGAGAAGGGTCACTTTGTTGTGGTGAACCCGCAAGCAAAAAATTATAGATTTCCCCAAAATCTGGATCATTTGCTAATTCTGCCATTATCTGCTCTCTGGATGTTATATAAGCTATTAAAAGTAAAGGCTGACATCCAGGAGTAGTTTCTGTGGGAACCCCACTAATCGGGACGCGAGATAATGCATCCGGTAATTGATTCTTATGACCTGGCTGCTACGAAATTTTGATATTGCTCTCTTGTAACTTAAGGGCCCACTTCAGAAGTCTTTTAGAGAGGTGCTTAGCAGAATTCAAATATTGAAGGGCAGAATGATCCGTAATTATATTAACTGTCAATTCGTTGAGATAACATTGAAATTTTTCAAGAGCATACACTACAGCAAGACATTCACGTTCCGTAGCTGAATAATTGCGTTCAGCTTTGGCTAAAGTACGGGACGCAAAAGCTATTGGATGCCCAGCTTGTGACAAAACGCAACCAAGGCCAACTCCGGATGCGTCAGTGTAAATATCAAATTCCTTAGTGTGATCTGGGAAAGCTAATACAGGAGGCTGAGTCAACGCAGATTTTAGTGCTTCAAACGCTGCGTTAGCCTCAGGTGTCCAAACAAACTTCTTGTATTTACGTTTCAAAGCATACAATGGCTCACAGATTGTAGCATGAACGGGGACGAACTGCTGATACCATCCGGTCATTCCCAGAAAGCGTCATAGTTCTTTGACTGTTTTTGGCCGTGGAAAGTCAACTATAGGCTTGATTTTTTCATCATCCGTAAATAAGCCGTGGGGAGTGATTTTCAACCTAAGATATACAATCTCGTCCCTCGCTATCTGGCATTTACTAGGTTTTAACGTCAAGCCAGCATTGTATATGAGTTGGAACACCTGTTTGAGCAGAGAAAGGTGCTCGTCAAAAGTCTCGGATGTAATAATAATGTCATCCAAATATACATGCACATGGGGACCTAGAACAGGTCTGAGAACCGTATCCATAAGCTTTTGGAAAGTAGCAGATGCAGAGGCTAGTCCAAAGGGCATACGTAGGTATTCATAAGCCCCAAAAGGAGTCACAAAGCCAGTTTTATCGACAGAGTCCGGATGTACCACCATAACCTGCCAATATCCACTCGCCAAATCCAAGGTTGACATCCATTTAGTTGACGATAGGTCATGCAAAATATGCGACATGACAGGTAGTGGATAATTTATCTCTTTCGTGACTTGGTTTAGCTTGCGGAAATCTGTCACGAAACAAAATTCGTTGGGTTGTTTCTTTGGAACAAAAAAAGCAGGTGCGGCCCAGGCGCTTGTTGATTCCCTTATTATGCCCTGTTTAATCATCTCTGAAATTAGACGTTGCATTTCATTTTTTTATAGGGAGCACAAGGGTAAGGTTTCGTCGCTATCGGTTTCGAACCATCAGTGTCAATGACGTGATAAACCACCTGTGTGAAACCAGGTTCGTCGGAAAATAAACCAGGTCTTTCATTCAAAAATTGAGAAAGCTGGTTTCGTTGCCTCTCATTCAGTTGTTTACTCAGTAACAAATTCGTTATGTCAATAGGATGTTTAGGAATCACTTCGACAGGTTCCGGAAAAGAAATAGCATGTTGTTCGAAATTCATGGTAACTTTAAAAGTATTGATAAAATCTATGCCCATTAGACATTTAACAGGTAGGTCGTCTATGAGCAGGAAAGAATGCGTAAAACGAGCCTTTCCCAGCCCTAGAGATAATGTGGCAGTTCCTGTGATACTGAATATTTCGTTATTTGCACCTCGCAAATACTGCGTCGCAGGCTGGACGTGTATTGCAGAAAAACTTTCAGTGCAAAACTTCGTATTTAGGGCTGATATTTCAGAACCAGTGTCGAACTTTGTCTCGACAATAATATCTTCAATTGTCAATAACACATCAGGCAACTGAGGAGTTTGGACAGTCAATAATACTATTTTAGGGTCAGAATTCTTGGTATCAGGAAGCAGTGCCGACCCTTGGTCTACTTACTTCCTTTGGAAGTTTAAAGGATTCCTGGTTGTATTTACATGCGGTCTGAAACCTCGGCCCTGCCTGGTATCGGTAAAGTTTTCACGCTTAGAAAAACTTCGTGAAAACTGCTGCGGGAACTCCGCATTTCTGTTGAAATTTCCATTTCTTTTATTTCGTCCACCAGCACGGGCAGAAAAATCATTATTGCCCTTAGCATAAAAATGTTCCGAATTCTGCGGATTGGAACGGGGTCGAGCATACAGTGCATTTGTACTGTACCCAGAAAATTGTTTAGAAACTAGCGGTTGGTGTACCACTCTTCTATGCGGTGGTACGTATGATGCTTGGACTTTCACCTGTGTACGCTCGTGTTGAAAGTCATTAGGCCTATTATGCTGATGAGGATTTTCGTGATAAGCCTCCCGGGGTTCCCGAGCATGTTTAGTCGGTCCATGTTTGCCGTGTCGCTCCTCATACGTTCGTATGAGGCGAAGGCATTCATGTATTGTAGCAGGGTGTCGGACCTCAATAAAATCCTGTAGAAATGGATCGAGCTGTTGCAATAGGGTGTCCAACATGTCGACATGACTGGCATGTGGATCCCATAATTTATACAAGCGTGTTGTTTCTAAAGCAAACGCAACAGGGCTATCGTTGGGTCCTTGCTTACGAGAAAAAAGTTGTTGTGCAAGGCCAGCTCGACTGAGGCCGAAAGGAAAGACTTCGAAATATTCCGCTCGGAAATTCTCATAACGAGAATCCGGGTTCAATACTCTCCACTGCCGATACCAGGTCTTAGCGGCATCTTTCAAGCAAGTGCCTGCTATTTGCACTTTGCAATATTGAGGAAAATTGTATAAGTCGAAATGATCCTCCAAATCCTCGAGAAATTTCAAGGACCCCTCCAAACCATTGAAGATAATTGCTCCCTCATGCGGCACGAAATGTGCAAGCATTTCGCCTCTGTGAGAGGATTGAAATACCTCAGGTACAACCCGCGACTCAGAGTGATATGAAGCTGGTGAATGACGAAATTGTGAGGAATGCCTGGGTACTTGCAAATCATTGACATCAAAGTTAGACAGACAGGCTTTCTGCAAATTGTCGAAAATAACCCCACCTCCACCGAAACTTGATTCAGGTTGAAATAGTGAAGTTTTCTCAGGTAATGAAGACATAGTCAATAAGTGTCAAAACCTCGTGTTCAAGAAATGTTCGGGCGCCAATTATAATGAATAAAATTCTCCGCCTGGACGTGTAGTGCAGGAAAGCTTACGTTAAGTCACGTTAGGGTTATTGAAAGGTTACTTGACGTAGCTAAAGTGTGCTTAATCTTCAAAGTGCTAGATTTTGTTTAGGTAAGACACTCACGTGCAATAAATTCTAAGAATATGGAATTATTTTTACTCAACGTTCCTCATTATCTTGAATATCAGTAATATAACTTCGGTTTTAATACATTAGTACCTTGAAGGCTCCTTATTAGAGCGGTAAACACAATATCCCCTGAACTTAACGTAAACATTCAATGAAATAGACTTAACTGCCAGACAGAGGTCTGACAATAAAATGAACTAAGAAAACGTACTCACTTTTAACCTTCTATTGGGGAGCTCCTGGTATTACTCAAATACACACTCCAAAATAACACAACTACTGATAGACCGAACTTTCGTACTATCGTAGAATCGCATAACAATAATTAGGAAGAACCTATCACATATAAAACGAAGCTCCTTGGTGTACTTGAGCACGCCTATATATACTGCATACCACCACGTCATGACTTACATTCGTTGCCACATATAATTCAGCGGGAGAAATAACATCTCGTTAAGTGAGAAGATAATTTGCATAGGAAAATAAAATAACAAGAGATAGTAAAATAAAAAAGAAACTGAATCTAGAGTATACGTTACTTTATCTCCCCCTTATATTTTTTTTTTGAAAAACCTATCAAATTTTGAGTGTAGTCTTACATTTCGCTGACTGACGTTTATCGTCCTACTTTTTTGTGGCAGCAGTATTTACAACTTCAAGTTTGGCATAACAAATTCAGTAAACCTGTGTCCGCAGCTATTGTCGTCTGTGAAGCAGGAAACACTTTTTATACCTGTACAGAACAAACCTGCATCGGCATACCTTATTTTTATTCTGCCTAGCAGGAATCACTTTTTTGATTTCATTTTACTTCCTCATATTTTCAACTCTATATATATTTATCGTTGATTACAAACAAACTGTATCAGCAGCGAAGATTGCCTGTAGCTGCCTAACAGTAACAATTTTCACTATTTTACCCCTAACACACATATATATAAAAAAAAAATTCGGATTAGTAGATGGACATAGAATATATATATAAAAAAACTACATATATACACAAAAAGAATGCGTAGGCCCACACGAAAAAAAAATTATGTCACGCCAACTGGTCGTGCAGGAAAAACAAGATAATGAGAAAATAACCTGTCCACGAGAACTTACTTATCTCGAGGACGCATAAAAACCCTAGTACGATATCTTTTTCCATGCCTAATCAGACTGGTAAATTCTGGTGGCGCCGATCTTTTCTGCGACTTGGATGGATCTGGAACATCTGTAGTCTGTCGGTCAAGAAATTCTGAAGTCTGCCGGTCAAGAAATTCTGAAGTCTGTCGGTCAAGAATTTCTGAAGTCTGTCGGTCAAGAAATTCTGAAGTCTGTCGGTCAGGAATTCCCTGCGTCTGACAGGAACGGTCAGGAACGGCTGAAGTCTGTCGGTCAGGAATTCCTTGCGTCTGACAGGAGCGGGATCCCCCAGGCTTTCGATATGTTTTCCCTTTGTGCTGGGGCCCGTGTTGTCCTTCCAGCATTCTTTTGAAGGGACGTGGCTCCGGCCACATCGCTTGTTTTCTCTTTCTACTGTTTGGCATGACAGTAGAAGTAGGCATCGGCCCTGTTTGCCCTGAGCGTAAGTTCCAGGGGCAAAACCCGGGCGGATGCAAGGATCTCTGCCTTCGTCGCTGTTGCGGCGAAGCAGATTGGGGAGACAAGTTGCGTTTTCGACCAGCTTTTAGTGTTGCTGGACAGTTTGTAATATGTGTCTGACGTTTAGGAATCGTCAAACAATTGTCTATATCTGGTAAATCAGAAATATGTGATGACTCTGAGTCGCTGCTGTAAGTTAGTGGTCGTGCAGGGCGATGTTTATTTCTGCCTATTGGAATACTCTCTGACGAGGTATTCAAGGAAGTGGGAGCTTGTGTTGGTGCAGAGTTATTAGGGAATGGTGCAGCAATAGTCTCGGCAATGGTTAGAGGGAAGGGAATGATAGTAGAATTTGAAGAACTTGATTCGAGCCTTCGTCTTATGGTAGAATCAGGTTGCGTTCTTGCAAGCCAGTCTTGTGGAGGGGAGGGTGAAGAAAAAATCACTGGAGATTCTTCAAAAAGGTTTGTCGGTTCGTCCAAAATTTCTGGAGGTTGATCGTGTGATATAGACTCTTGAGTCTGTGGAACAGAAGGTTGAGTAGGGTTGATTATAAAATCTATATTTCGTTCATGATACTTACGACACTGAGCAACGTGTACGTATTGAAATTGATTGTCAGGTTTTTCAAGGATAATGTTATTTTCATACACATTTGCCACCCGATATGGACCTTCGTAGCTGGGTGCAAATTTCTTTACTAAAGTATGAGAAACAGAAGACTGGAAGTGTGTCTCGAAGAGAGTTAGATCTCCAACGACAAGATCTGGTTCCCTACGCCTAGTATTATAGTATCTTGCTTGAGCCGCTTGTGCTCCTATCATTGCAACACGAGCTTTCTCTGCCATGATTCGTACTGATTGCGGAGTTGGTCGCTGGTTTAGTTCGTCGATAATACCCGTTAAATTTTCAAAAGGGGTCTTAATTTTTCGACCCAAAAAAAGTTCTGCGGGAGTAAAGTTAGTAGATTCGTGAACAGACGAGCGGAGGGCGAACGAAAAAAGCTCAAGATGTTCGTCCCACCGCTCGTGATGATCCATGACAAATGTATCGATCATTTTACCTAGCGTGCGGTTTACTCGTTCCGCGGGATTACTCTGGGTATGATATGGGGAAATGAATTTATGCTTTATGTGTAGTCTCGCACACATTCTTTCAAAAATGTCAGAAATAAATTAGGGACCATTATCCGAAACTACTTTATTAGGTGCACCATATCTAGAGAATACTTCATTAATAAATACATTTTAAATAACTTCCGCCGTAGAGGCTTTAATGGGAAAGACCTCGACCCATTTAGAGAAATTATCGGTTAATACTAAAACGTAACGAGCTTTGTTTTTAACAGATAAAGGATAAGGTCCCAATAAATCTATTGAAATAATGTCAAAAACATGAGAACTTGAACTAGATTTCAAGTGACCGGCCGGTCTTACATTACGGTAATTATAAATCAGACACAAGTGACATGATTGAACGTATGCGAGCACACTTTGGTACATGCCAGGCCAATAGGTAACATCCCGCAATTTACAACGGGTCTTGCGAATACCTAAATGGCCTGCAATAGGTTTGTCATGAAATTCGTTTAAAAGGGCCATTCTAAGGTTTTGCGGAATACATGGGCGAAACTCTGCCCTAGTAGTCCTAGATTTCGTATAGTAAAGAAGACCCTCTATGACTTCAAAATGCTGTGACCACCCAGCCAGAGAAGGGTCACTTTGTTGTGGTGAACCCGCAAGCAAAAAATTATAGATTTCCCCAAAATCTGGATCATTTGCTAATTCTGCCATTATCTGCTCTCTGGATGTTATATAAGCTATTAAAAGTAAAGGCTGACATCCAGGAGTAGTTTCTGTGGGAACCCCACTAATCGGGACGCGAGATAATGCATCCGGTAATTGATTCTTATGACCTGGCTGCTACGAAATTTTGATATTGCTCTCTTGTAACTTAAGGGCCCACTTCAGAAGTCTTTTAGAGAGGTGCTTAGCAGAATTCAAATATTGAAGGGCAGAATGATCCGTAATTATATTAACTGTCAATTCGTTGAGATAGCATTGAAATTTTTCAAGAGCATACACTACAGCAAGACATTCACGTTCCGTAGCTGAATAATTGCGTTCAGCTTTGGCTAAAGTACGGGACGCAAAAGCTATTGGATGCCCAGCTTGTGACAAAACGCAACCAAGGCCAACTCCGGATGCGTCAGTGTAAATATCAAATTCCTTAGTGTGATCTGGGAAAGCTAATACAGGAGGCTGAGTCAACGCAGATTTTAGTGCTTCAAACGCTGCGTTAGCCTCAGGTGTCCAAACAAACTTCTTGTATTTACGTTTCAAAGCATACAATGGCTCACAGATTGTAGCATGAACGGGGACGAACTGCTGATACCATCCGGTCATTCCCAGAAAGCGTCATAGTTCTTTGACTGTTTTTGGCCGTGGAAAGTCAACTATAGGCTTGATTTTTTCATCATCCGTAAATAAGCCGTGGGGAGTGATTTTCAACCTAAGATATACAATCTCGTCCCTCGCTATCTGGCATTTACTAGGTTTTAACGTCAAGCCAGCATTGTATATGAGTTGGAACACCTGTTTGAGCAGAGAAAGGTGCTCGTCAAAAGTCTCGGATGTAATAATAATGTCATCCAAATATACATGCACATGGGGACCTAGAACAGGTCTGAGAACCGTATCCATAAGCTTTTGGAAAGTAGCAGATGCAGAGGCTAGTCCAAAGGGCATACGTAGGTATTCATAAGCCCCAAAAGGAGTCACAAAGCCAGTTTTATCGACAGAGTCCGGATGTACCACCATAACCTGCCAATATCCACTCGCCAAATCCAAGGTTGACATCCATTTAGTTGACGATAGGTCATGCAAAATATGCGACATGACAGGTAGTGGATAATTTATCTCTTTCGTGACTTGGTTTAGCTTGCGGAAATCTGTCACGAAACAAAATTCGTTGGGTTGTTTCTTTGGAACAAAAAAAGCAGGTGCGGCCCAGGCGCTTGTTGATTCCCTTATTATGCCCTGTTTAATCATCTCTGAAATTAGACGTTGCATTTCATTTTTTATAGGGAGCACAAGGGTAAGGTTTCGTCGCTATCGGTTTCGAACCATCAGTGTCAATGACGTGATAAACCACCTGTGTGAAACCAGGTTCGTCGGAAAATAAACCAGGTCTTTCATTCAAAAATTGAGAAAGCTGGTTTCGTTGCCTCTCATTCAGTTGTTTACTCAGTAACAAATTCGTTATGTCAATAGGATGTTTAGGAATCACTTCGACAGGTTCCGGAAAAGAAATAGCATGTTGTTCGAAATTCATGGTAACTTTAAAAGTATTGATAAAATCTATGCCCATTAGACATTTAACAGGTAGGTCGTCTATGAGCAGGAAAGAATGCGTAAAACGAGCCTTTCCCAGCCCTAGAGATAATGTGGCAGTTCCTGTGATACTGAATATTTCGTTATTTGCACCTCGCAAATACTGCGTCGCAGGCTGGACGTGTATTGCAGGAAAACTTTCAGTGCAAAACTTCGTATTTAGGGCTGATATTTCAGAACCAGTGTCGAACTTTGTCTCGACAATAATATCTTCAATTGTCAATAACACATCAGGCAACTGAGGAGTTTGGACAGTCAATAATACTATTTTAGGGTCAGAATTCTTGGTATCAGGAAGCAGTGCCGACCCTTGGTCTACTTACTTCCTTTGGAAGTTTAAAGGATTCCTGGTTGTATTTACATGCGGTCTGAAACCTCGGCCCTGCCTGGTATCGGTAAAGTTTTCACGCTTAGAAAAACTTCGTGAAAACTGCTGCGGGAACTCCGCATTTCTGTTGAAATTTCCATTTCTTTTATTTCGTCCACCAGCACGGGCAGAAAAATCATTATTGCCCTTAGCATAAAAATGTTCCGAATTCTGCGGATTGGAACGGGGTCGAGCATACAGTGCATTTGTACTGTACCCAGAAAATTGTTTAGAAACTAGCGGTTGGTGTACCACTCTTCTATGCGGTGGTACGTATGATGCTTGGACTTTCACCTGTGTACGCTCGTGTTGAAAGTCATTAGGCCTATTATGCTGATGAGGATTTTCGTGATAAGCCTCCCGGGGTTCCCAAGCATGTTTAGTCGGTCCATGTTTGCCGTGTCGCTCCTCATACGTTCGTATGAGGCGAAGGCATTCATGTATTGTAGCAGGGTGTCGGACCTCAATAAAATCCTGTAGAAATGGATCGAGCTGTTGCAATAGGGTGTCCAACATGTCGACATGACTGGCATGTGGATCCCATAATTTATACAAGCGTGTTGTTTCTAAAGCAAACGCAACAGGGCTATCGTTGGGTCCTTGCTTACGAGAAAAAAGTTGTTGTGCAAGGCCAGCTCGACTGAGGCCGAAAGGAAAGACTTCGAAATATTCCGCTCGGAAATTCTCATAACGAGAATCCGGGTTCAATACTCTCCACTGCCGATACCAGGTCTTAGCGGCATCTTTCAAGCAAGTGCCTGCTATTTGCACTTTGCAATATTGAGGAAAATTGTATAAGTCGAAATGATCCTCCAAATCCTCGAGAAATTTCAAGGACCCCTCCAAACCATTGAAGATAATTGCTCCCTCATGCGGCACGAAATGTGCAAGCATTTCGCCTCTGTGAGAGGATTGAAATACCTCAGGTACAACCCGCGACTCAGAGTGATATGAAGCTGGTGAATGACGAAATTGTGAGGAATGCCTGGGTACTTGCAAATCATTGACATCAAAGTTAGACAGACAGGCTTTCTGCAAATTGTCGAAAATAACCCCACCTCCACCGAAACTTGATTCAGGTTGAAATAGTGAAGTTTTCTCAGGTAATGAAGACATAGTCAATAAGTGTCAAAACCTCGTGTTCAAGAAATGTTCGGGCGCCAATTATAATGAATAAAATTCTCCGCCTGGACGTGTAGTGCAGGAAAGCTTACGTTAAGTCACGTTAGGGTTATTGAAAGGTTACTTGACGTAGCTAAAGTGTGCTTAATCTTCAAAGTGCTAGATTTTGTTTAGGTAAGACACTCACGTGCAATAAATTCTAAGAATATGGAATTATTTTTACTCAACGTTCCTCATTATCTTGAATATCAGTAATATAACTTCGGTTTTAGTACATTAGTACCTTGAAGGCTCCTTATTAGAGCGGTAAACACAATATCCCCTGAACTTAACGTAAACACTCAATGAAATAGACTTAACGGCCAGACAGAGGTCTGACAATAAAATGAACTAAGAAAACGTACTCACTTTTAACCTTCTATTGGGGAGCTCCTGGTATTACTCAAATACACACTCCAAAATAACACAACTACTGATAGACCGAACTTTCGTACTATCGTAGAATCGCATAACAATAATTAGGAAGAACCTATCACATATTAAACGAAGCTCCTTGGTATACTTGAGCGCGCCTATATATACTGTATACCACCACGTCATGACTTACACTCGTTGCCACATATAATTCAGCGGGAGAAATAACATCTAGTTAAGTGAGAAGATAATTTGCATAGGAAAATAAAATAACAAGAGATAGTAAAATAAAAAAGAAACTGAATCTAGAGTATACGTTACAAATTCTATGGGTGAGTCGAACTCTTGGGCTACAGTCATCAGAGTTCACCCCTCCTCGACCGTCCGAATTATTCGACCACGAATTAGATCATCAAGATCTTCTTGACGGGCCATTTCGTTGTCTCTAGCACGGAACAAACAGGATCGAAAGACTGTAACACTTATGCAAACCGTCCGGTGATTTCCATTTAACTGATACTGTTGGACTGCGCGGAAGCATTTTATTCTCGCTTTAAGAAAACCACACGTCATGTTCCATTATTACGCATGTGCTATTGCTCCTGTTCCCATACACGGTCCTGGGTTAATTTGTGTTTGGGTGCTGCTGATATTTACGGCGTTATTTTACTTTTCTCACATTTTTTTGACTGGAGGTTTAACGACCACTGTGAGCAACTCAATAGGATATACGCAGTTGCCCGTCCCTAACATAGGGCCACTGGTTCTAGGGAATGGAGAGAGCCCGTACCGTAGGGCAAACACAACATCCATGCCTCACCGGGATTCGAACCCGGACCCTTTTCGGACGACGGATCAGAAGCCATCGCTTAGACCCTTGTGCCACCGGGGCGGCCTTTTCTCACTTCGCCCTTAAATTTTGCACACCGGTGTAGTAGGTACTATGTAGTATTGTGTGTGTGTGTGTGTGTGTTCAAGTGTACTAGTACTAGTTTCAGTTTTCCTTTTTTTACAGCTTTTTTTTAACGATATTAATTTCAGTCACACTCATTTAAATACAGTGTATAGTACTGTATGTCCTTGGTTACGAAGCATTACTCCTAATTCATTTACAATTTACATTTTTGCACAAGAAAATGTGATATAGTATATTATAAGAATTACGTATACATTAACATGGCTTTAAAAATCACTAATTTTTTATTATTGATTACTTTCAAGTTGAAACATTAGATTTGCAAAGCTATTGAGAGCCTGCATTGTTTTCTCGACAGCTTTAGCTATAAAGAGAGTCCCTAACGACGCAGAACGACTTTGGTAAATCTCCAAATTTGTGTGCTGAGGCGCTTACCTGGGAATCGTCTTCACTCTCGTAACTGGAGACGTCCTCATTCCAGTTTTTGTTCATAATGATTCTATCTAAGTCATGACATTGCTAAATTCGTATCGTCACCCCCGTAATCTTTGAGGCTAAACTCATCTCCCTCTTCAATTACAGCAATCTAATCAGATCACGTAACGATGTCTTCTTAGAGTGTGGAGTCATCAGTATGCCCACATACCAATGTGAAATACCGAAATCCAGCTTTTGCGAAATAATGGAGTATTGTTTCCGACGAAACATGATTCCATACTTCTAGCAAAATGCTCTTTGCTCCTAACACCTCCAGTGTAAATTTTTTGGCATCGGAAATATTTTCGAGCGCGAGCTACTCCACTCCTTGTCGGTGAAATTCCTTAAGGCACTTGATTATCCCTAAATACATTGGTTGAAGATAATTCGAGCAATTTGGGAACAAAACACAATTTGAACGTTTTTCACAGAATTTTTTACATTTCGTATGTGGGCGGGGAAACATTCGATAAACAGGAAGATCTTTCGTTCTCGCCCTCCACTTTCGCATCCATTTCTTTTCATCCAGTGTTTGAAAAGTACAGCCGTCATCTATGACATATTGTAGCAAGTCTTGAGTAGGGTTTCACGTTTCTTAAACACAGATTTCTCGATTATGAACGGTGTTGATTTTTCATTTCCATCGGAGTTAAAGCACAAAAGCACAGTCAGTCGGTTTTGCTGCTTTTTTTTCCATCATGACAGCGCTCCATTTTAAATGTTAATATTTTCGATGACAGGAAATAAAAGAAAAGTCCAGTTTTATCGGTATTGAAAATTTGTTTCCGATCACGTCCTTAAATAACATTGGGTGGGTAAATTCCTCATGCACACAATATGAGAAGAAACTTCAAGAGAGTTGCAGCTCAGAATTTCCCCAACTATTCCATGCCGGTTTTTGAATCGGTGTAGACATCCAGCTAAAAAAATGGGAGTCCTTGTGTGCGTTGGTTTTTTTCATTTCTTTGCGGTTTCCTTGGCCATTTTAGTAATCATCTGACTGCTTATGAGAAGGTCAGAGACACGGCACTGCTCGCAGAATTGAAGTACTAGGTCCTCAACTTCCTCAAACTTTCCACTTTGAACTCGTAATATTTTTGATGCAGTGGAAAACAATGTCCACGGTCGCTTAGGGTTTGTAAATTATCGTAAAAGTCGAAACTGAAATTTTTAATTTTGCAGCTAAAGCCTTATCTTTTTCAGCTTGATATTTTTATCAACTTACGTCCTTCAAAATCTCCATTTCCTCTTTTAAAGATTTTTGGGCCTGAGACACTTTACGTTTAAATGAGAAACGTGTTAACGGAATTGTACTGCGAGTACTATAGGGTGGGCCTTAGTTTTGAAGTTTAGAATTTCGTTTCTCCCAACTGTTCAATATGTTTCATCATGTTAGGAAATCAATGTTATATTTTTTTTCAAATCGAATTGGATTTAGAGGTCGCTACCAGGATCGAAAGTATTACTATATTACTCATTACGTTAATCTGTGTGGTAATTTTACTGCACACCACATGGCACTGTAGTCTCCCATCAGCTAGCAATACAGTCAAAAGGATGATGTTGCGCTAGGTGACCACAAGGTGGCACTGCAGTCAAACCACCAGGTGATGCTGTAGCATTATTCAATTGAGTCACTTAGTGGCTGACTGTTGCAGAGAGTGGATTTATTTTTCAGAGCTCTAGTAGGAACGCTTTTGCAATTCTAGCAATTTACAACATAGTATTAAACGACATCAAACACGAGTAAAACTTATGAAAGTTCTATTTCTACTAGAAGTACAGAAGTATAGTTAATTAGCAAATTTCATCATCGCTTCATCCTGCGAAGCTTCTGTCCATTAGTAAGGTAGTGGCATTATTTTGTCATTTTAAACTTGATTTGAAACAAAACTGTTAGGAAATCTTCGGAATCAACTGCGTGTGATATTTTAGAGATGTGGGAAAAGGCTCGAATTCCTACTAAACGAAAAGATCATATCTTTGAGAATGTTGAATTTTTTTTAAAGAATACCAAGGGCTGAAAAAGAATAAAGAAAATAACGCGAAGCATTCAGATGCTTTGATTAAGAAGTAAAATCTTTGGAAAGAAAAGTTGCAAGATCTTTTTGATATAGCACACGCTAAAGCTTTAGAAATGATCACGATTGAAGAAGGCAAATTGTTTCTTATGGCTTAACGAGAGAAAGGAGGACGAGGAAAATTAAGAAGGTTTGACTTGGTGTTAGCAAAAAAAAGGGGGGAGGTTAAAAAAGAGAAAACATTTCAGAAAAAGGAAACAAATGGAATATGAAGAAAAAAAGAACCAGGAGGGAAAGGTTATTCTTTTTATTCGTCTGATTCGGATTCTGAAGAAAAAGAATGTCCTTGTACTGTTTCGGAAGAGCCTTCCACTTCAGGAGAGAAACCTATTAAAAGAGGAAGAAAACAAGTACTGGATAATTTATCTGTTAGTCTTGACGTTGCAAAGGTAAGCAATCGACATGCAGCTTTAATCCTGACCCCTACAATACGAAATCTTGGACTAGATCTATCTTTTTACAATGTAAATGTAAATTCAATTATCCGTGAAAGAGAGAAACACCGTCGAAGTATTGCTTGAAGATATTGTTGGATCCGAAACTGCTGCCATTCTTGCCATTTTGGTATGTGGAGATGGTGTGGATCAGTTATTAGGGGTACCAAAATTATTATCAGCAAAAGGAGAAATAATTGCATCGGCCGTGTATGATACATCAGGAAAATGGGGAATGTGTGATAAAATGAAGTGTATCAGCTTTGATACAACAACAACAAACACATTAAAGAAGTCTGGAGCTTCTTGGTGTTGAATTTAAGTATTGTTGTTTTTTTGGGGTTTGTGTTATTTAATGCCGTAGTTTTGTATTATAAGCCAATTGTATATTATTAACCAAAATACATATCTTTTATATCTATGTTTTTAACCCTTAAAACTTTATTAAACTCCGTTTCGTACTATTTCATCATACTAAATCCATCTCTTACCCATCTCCGTACTGTAAAGGAGATAGCGACCCCTAAAAATGTCTTGATATTCATAAAAAATTCAGTAATTTTTTTTTTTTTTTGGTGTATTGAACGCAGATTTACTGATATACAATCATATTTGCTGTCTTAGCACGAAGAACAAGACGTAACCAATTTCAACACAAAATAATCCAAGCTGAATCATCGCAAGCCGTGAAAACACCTTTACTTGCGAAAATTAAAACTTGTTTAAAAGATTAAAATGATTAAAACAATGTGCGAGATCTTTCGGGTCTGTCTCTACAGACCCATCCTCAACACAACGAGAAACTCATACGGGGCACGCTGGCTTATATACACACCTCTGTACATCAGCGAGATACAACGCATGCGCCGTACTAAAAGGTCAAGTATGCTTTACACAGAAAGTAACAAAATGAAATTATGTACAACTGCATGAAAAATAAATAATCCAAATGACAGTAAGAAAGTAATTAAAACATATTTACAGTAGAAGAGGGATTCTCCAGCAGGAACCTCCAAGGAGCAGGTATGATTTGCGGGGTTTCTTTATTACAGCATTGTTCGGCAAAATCAAAAATATACAAACTCTCCAAAAAAGCACTGCAGTTATAGTTCTCGCCGAGCACAATAATTTAACATCATTCAATAGTGGTAAATAATCGCCTTTGTTGACTGTTCGGGCTAAAACCGTTGCGGATAAATGGGTGCAAACATTGTATTTATGTTCGGAGATTCTCACCCCGAGTAGCCAACAAGTTGATCCGAAGTTGGCTGTCATAGGGAGAGAGTCATGAACAGATTTTAGTGGCACAGAATATACACCATATGTATTTTTCCATGATTGAAACATGGTCATGATCAGACTTGATGAAGTTGAAAAGGCATTCGGAAGAAATACCGAAACTATAGTTGAACTTACGGCACGTTTTATAGAGTGTGGATACTATGGTGGGGTGGTAAGGAATAGATCCAACAAACCTGATGACAGGCAATTCACTTTGGGTTCGAAGTGTGGTGGAACAATGGCACTGAAACTTGTGAAGAGTTTTAATGAAATATCGGTGGGGGTATCTAAACGTCTCGGCCATGGTGGAAATGTGCTGAAGTTCTAGCGAGAGAACTGAGTTTGATGGGTAAAGAGATCTGAGTTTTATGGGTTGGGAGGAAACAAATTAAAAAAAAAACTTTTTAAATCCACATTAGGCCCACCCTAATGTGCTCGTATATATACAGTGAAGAATATTTTGGATATAATTATCAATTTTAAATATTACACTATTTTGCCACTAGATGGCGTAAGAGCATATCTCTGCTTGGTACATATTTTTAAAAGTTCAGTGTATGCAGGATATTATATGCATACATTGTATCAGTGTATGTATATAATATCATATAATTATATGTAGTATTATAACATGATATATATCCATACTTACACTGTATTCAGTGTATATATGCATATTTCTAACTGTTCAGTGCATCCCCATCTCAGTGCATGTAGGCAGCTGATAGCATACATTGAGATGTGCGTTTGATTAAACTGTCAAAAAGAAATATGAAAAATTACCACCTTACGTACCAGGTAAAGTGGTAATTAGTATGATGTTTAACTGGACCACGCAGCAATGTACCCATGAACACGGCAGGAAAGATCTATTGTGCAGCTCTATAATGTCCTCCTCAGAGAAAGAACGCCAAATAGGGTTAAGTCGGTGTTCCATTTCAACGACAATGGTTGGCCCACCTGTTTGGTGTTGTTGTAGCTATCAGCCCATGATGTCTCAGACGTATTCAGTGGATACAATTCCAGCTATGGCGCTGGCAGTGGTATTACTTGAACGTTTTGCCCGTGTAGATACTGGAGAATAATGCTGACTTTGTGAGGACAGGCGTTATCTTGCTTGTAAAAGGCTCCGGGCTGCTGAACAAATGGGACAGCCACCAGCTGAAAAATGGTGGTACATGTCGTTGAGCAGTTAGAGAATCCCACATGGTGACTAGTCCTGACGGAAAAGTTGGCTAATGGCACCCCACACCAAGACATCAGGTGTTGCAACTGTGTGACTATGTCGCACACACTAGGTGCCATTCCTTTCCCGTGGATGACTGCGAACACGTTGTCTACCGTCGTGTTGACCAAGACGAAAACGAGATTTGTCTCTAAACACCACGATACTCCAATTTTTTTCATTCCAGTTCTGACTAAGGCTACACAACTAAAGAGGTGGACAGATGTGAGTGGCAAACGCAATGACTGAAGATAGGCTTGCAATGAAAACTATAAAAGCCTGCTGTTAACCGCCCATCTGGTAGGTATTTGATGAGCTATCTGTTGCCAGTGCCTCTGCAGTTGCGTTGTAGACGCGAATCTCTCACGTCCGCATCGCAAAAAGCGGCCCAGTCGCTGACTTTCTGGTCCTTGTCGGCGTGTGGTGAACACACTGGCACCATATGAGTACGATGGTACTGGGATTGCGACCAACAAGGTTATTTACATCTCTGTACTACAAACCAGCTTCTCTATGGCCAATGATTCTTCCCCGCTCAAAGACTGTTAACTATTGGAACGACTGTCGACATCTGCGTAAGGGCATCTTTAGCTGCTCAGAACAATTTCCATAACGTTTTGTCAACCAGAGGGCTTTGGTTGCCTTTATCTGTGTTTGACTGCTCCGTAACTGTGACGTCAGCTCGCGCCTGTCCAATTGGTTCCATCCAAGGAGGTTATATTACTGGAGACACCACTCCTATCCACGCAGCATTGGCCGCCATAAGTCACCGTCTGTGCTCCAAATGACGTCATGAGCAGGCACGACGCAGCGGCAGAAGAGGAGCTGCTTCTTTTTTTTTTTTTTTTGATTGGAAGTTTAACGACCACCGTGAGCACCTCAATGGGCTATAAGCAGTCGCCCGTCCCTAATTTAGGGTCACTGGTTCCAGGGAAGGGAGAGAGCCAGCGCCGTAAGACAAACACAACATCCATGCCTCACCGGGATTCGAACCCGGACCCCGTTCGGACGAATGATCAGAAGCCATCGCTTAGACCACTGCGCCACCGAGGCGGCAGCAGCTGCTTGGAAACCAATAGAACAAAAGCTTTGAAGCGTATAAACAGATAAAATGAGTAATTCAATAATCTTTATCAATGATACACAAGCTTACTGCTTCATCAACGGTATAATTTAGTTTATTTTTGCCTGCTTGTGACGTCACACCGCAGATTAGTGACCTATGGCAGTAGAGCCAGTGGTATCTCCAGTAATATAACCTCCTTGGATCCATCGGCCTGCAAACCCAATCATTCTCCTGCATTTACATATACCGTACTACCGCTTTCCTAAATTTTGTCACAAGTGCCTTCTAGCAAGTGCTGCATTTTTTATTTCCTGCAGTGTATATATTACACGATTTTCCCACTAGATAGCGTAATCACATATCTCCGTTGGCAATGTATTTGCAAATGTTTCGAAGCTTCTAAAAATCCGATTTAGAAAAATGCTTTTGAGGTGAAATACCACTCACAACAGACAGGATTTTTTCCATATTTCGTGCTCAACAGAATGAACAGTCTTATATCGAGGGGGTGTATGTTTTAGTTTTGTGAGTATTTCTGCTTTCGAAACCCAATTATAGAAATTATTTTTCTGTCAGATAGCACACATGTTCAAAAATATTGTTCACATATTTCCTGAATTTCATGAAGTACAGTTTTTTACTAGGAGCCATAAGCGCATATTTCTTTTTCAATATGTTTGCAAAATTATCTTAACTTCTAAAAACCCCATAAAAAACGTTTTGGCAGCCCCGGTGGCGCAGTAGTATAAGTGATGGCTTGTCCAAGTGGGTCCGGGCTCGATCCCGGTGAGGCATGGAGGTTATACCTGCGTTACGGCACTGGCACTGGCTCTGTTCCTTCCCTGGAACCAGTGGCCTTAAATTAGGAACGGGTGACTGCTTATGGCCCACCGAGTTGCTCACGGTGGTCGTTAAACCCCCAATCAAAAAGAAAATCCTTTCTTGTTCAGATACCCTTTTCTACAAAACATTTTCTGCCCATTTTCTTCTATGAACAACACACGGTTTTCCCACTCGAGAGCGTAATGTTATATTAGGTTTTTCTAAATACGAGTATATCTGCTTTTTAAACGCTCAATTTAAAACATTTTCATTCATTTGGATATTTTCCGTAATGTGGAACATTTTGCGCTCAGTTTCTTGTTTTTCATAGTGCACATTTCTCCCATGAGCAGACATAAATGCCGATTTCTGCATGCAAGTGATTTACAGATTCTAAGCATCCATATTAAAGAACTCTTTTTGCAACCGCTATTATTCACTATGGAGAACAATGCGCACAATGCACGTTTTAAATAATGTGCATTCTTTCCGTTAGGTTAGTAAATGCCTATGAATTCGGTGCCGCAATTCTTGTTGGATGTTTTTACGCAACTCTTAAGGTGTCTGTATTCCGAATGAAGTATGATTTCAGTTCACTGACGTACGGAGATCGAATAGCATAGTTTCTAAAGAACATTTTTTGAGTATAAATGCTTTGTGTATATACAAATATAAATACTATATTCCGCTCTTTCGCATTAATCCGTGCTATTCTCATGACCACCTAGTTGCGGAGTGAAACGTAGAAATTGTGTTGTACATAATTTTTATAGCAATAGATATATCAAGTTGGAAACACATGGAATAATTAATATAGACATTAATCAAACTGTTCTTTCCATGTACAATAACAACAGAAATTTGAGAATTTAATCGTCCTGGAACAGAAATCGAACCCGCATCTCCCGATTTGCGCTCGAGTATGCTAACTACAGGATGATTCATAAAGAAGTATAGAGTTTCCAGATGCTGTAAAACAGTAACAGTTGAAGACACGGTCCACAACTGCGAACCGTTAGGTAGATGTACTCATAAAGTTTGTGTCTCGCTACTGAGGGAAGTGACGTAGGCGATAGCGCGCGTGTCACGTGACTAATCAGTCAAAATGGCAGCGTCTTCAGTGGAGAAGGCATTTTCTGTTCTTGAATTGAGCAAAACGGAATCTGTAACTGTTGTGCAACGGCATTTTCAATCACGATTCGGAAAAGAACCTCCAACGAGAAAATATATCTACCATATAGCATACAAAATTTGAAACTACTGGCTGTTTGTGCAAACATAAAAGTCCTGGACGACCACGGGTATCGGAAGAAGTCGTCGGTAGTGTTTGCACCGCCATTCAGCGAAGGCCGGGAAAAGCAACGCTGAGGATGAGTCGTGAAGTGCAGATTTCACAGCCCACTGTCTGGAGTATTTTGAGAAAGAAGCTGAAAATGATTCCATACAAAGTGCAGATGTTGCAAAATCTCACTGCACTTGATTCAGATATCTTACCTCGCGTTTGAGCGGAAATGGATTACTGGCTCTACGTGTGTCGTGTGACTAAGGGTGCACACACAGAACATCTGTAACTGTCTTTAAAAAAACTTGAAACATTCCCCTACAATTCTGTTGCAGGTAACATAAAATATCTTACATTGTTCTTGTTTCATAGTGCGTTGAAACTGTATACTTCTTTATGAATCACCCTGTATTACACCATCCAGAACAATGAAATCCAAACAACTAACTATTACACTACCCAGGAAAATTTCATGGTCCTGAGTGGTGGAATGGTTAGCATACTCAATCTCAAATCGGGAGATGCAGGTTTAATTTCCGTTCCAGGACGATTAAATTTTCAAATTTCAGTGGTTATGGTACATTGAAAGAACAGCTTGATTTATGTCTATAACAATAATACTTCTTCTGAAGCTATGCATTAAGTGGTGTATGCCACTTTTAACCTTGAATAAACAAAGACATCGCTCTTTCCACGTTTTAGCAACACACAGCAACCGAAAAATTGTTATTCGGTCACCGCTGGTGAATTGAATTCCAGATCTCTGGATATCTAGTCGAGCGCGTTAGCCTTACACCCCGGTGGCCAACAATCCACGGCGCTATGTGTGTTTGTCTGCCAGCTTCTGAAATCATAAATCCGTAAGATGGGCTCAGCTACTGAGGTCTCCATCTGGTGGGCATTGGTGTAAGGCTAACGCGCTCAGCTAGATGTCAAGAGATCTGGGATTAAATTCCCCAGCGGTGGCCGAATAACAATTTTTCGGTTGCTGTGTGTTGCTAAACGAGGAAAGAGCGATGTCTTTGCTTATTCACTTACGCCACGTACTTGGAGGATTTTCACTTTTAACCTTCATTTTGAGTTTTTGTTTTCTTGTGTATATTTCATTACTTCTCGTTAAAGATTTTCCCACTGAATGGCACATTACGTCCTCGAGCAGCTTCAATTTTTTGTCGACACGGACGTTAGGTCAGGAAAAATAGATAGACAACCTTGAATGAAAAAGGTAGAGATAGCGAATCTAATGGAAATCTAACGATATATTTGGAATAAGGGAAGCGGTAAAAATTTATTGTAGTTTTATACCAATCGAGGAACAAGTGTTGTACCTACCTGACTGATATTTAAATGTTGATACTAGAGCTTGTTAGTTAGTGTCAGAAGTACGACTTGAGGATTATAGTAGGTGACCACAAATTCCATTGCGTAAAGAATCAACAGTTGATGCTGCAGAAGTTTTTGCAGATTTACCATCCTGACCGTTTTATTCTCGTAGTTATTTCTAGTGCGTGATATACGTACACTCAATGAACAAAACATTAGAAATGCCTACCAAATAGCGTGTTGGTCCTCCTCTAGTGCGAATAACAAACTGCCTTTCCACGCCGAGGCATCGACTCCAACAGGTCCCTGAGGGTTTCTGTAGGTAATGCCATCCATGCTTTTTGCAGCAATGTCCACAACTCTGCCCGTCAGATCCGTGGATCTGATGTTACGCTCCATGACATCCCAGAAACCTTCCACAGGGTTTATATCCGGGGACCCTGTGGACCGCTGGATGGCTCCGAACTAAGATTAGTGTTCCTCGAGCCATGCCTTGGTGGTTGCCACCCGGTGGGGCAGCGCAATGTCCTGCTAGAACAAACCGTCGGCCACAGGATGCGCGGAGGCCATGAAAGCTTGTAGATGATCAGCCAGCACATGCTGGTAGCGCGCAACGGATAAGGACCTTTCCAGACACACTAAGGTATCTATTGTATCTCATAAGAAGGCTTGCCAAACCATCGCAGATGAACCACAGCCTTCGACAGAGCCACACGGGACCATATCCTCATGCTGTTGACGCCACACTCTCATTCTCCTGTGAGCTCGGTACAGCTGAAACGGGATTCATCTGACCACACGACGCGGCGCCACTCTGCATAGATCCAGTTTTGATGCTCCCGGCACCAGGTAAAGAGTAATGTCTGATGACTAGCAGTTAACAGCAGCACACGGGTAGGGCGTCGGCTCCCGTAGCCCGTGGGTAAGCAGTCAACAGTGGTACATGTGTAGGGCGTCGGCTCCCGTAGTCCAAGGAATGCAAAACGCGCTGTTCCGTTCGCTCGTTGACGCTGATTAAGCCTCAGATATTTAACTTGCATGTGAACAGTGACACACGTGTAGGGCGTCGGCTCCCGTAGTCCAAGGAATGCAAAGCGCGCTGTACCGTTCGCTCGTTGATGTTGATTAGGCCTCAGATATTTAACTTGGATGTGAACAGTGGCACACGTGTAGGGAGTCGGCTCCTGTAGTCCAAGGAATGCAAAGCGCTCTGTACTATTCGCTCGTTGACGCTTATTAGAACTGAGACATTTATCTTGCATGTGATTTGCGCCGCCGTTGCAGAACGGTCACTCTGTACGAGCCTAGATAGCCTACTTGTACTCCGGTAATCAGGGGCGTGTGGTCGGCACAACTTGCTCTCTGGGGACGCTGGTACGTCCGTCGATGTTATATTCGCGGTACACCCTTAATACGGTTGTGCTCGGCAACCGTAAGGTTCTTACCAATTGGGCGATGGAATGACCCATCTGTCTTGCTCCGACAATACATCAACGATCAAAGTCGCTCCGATCACCACGTTTACCCATATTCGTCGATTGCGATACACGGTTGAGAAGCTCTGATGTCCACCTATTCATTAACCTGCGTTCGGTTTGGGTCTGTTCTACTCTGCGAGGGGAATGTAAATGTCTACCGCCCATCACCCCTGTCTCTAGTGTTTTGTCAACTCAGTGTAAATTTAAACGAATTAATTAAAGGTATTAGTTTTATTCATTCATCAGCATATTTAGTTAATACAGTAATTAACTTCAACCAAAACCCACGTTCAACTAGCAAAAAACATTACACCTAGGAACTTCCGTTTAGACGTTTGGTTAAAGACACGCTAAAGCAAAAATAAACCACCTGAATCTGTTTACAATCTAATGAGTACAGATCAGCAAAATCAAGAATTAACTTCAATTAACTAAATACTTGTAATAAGATAATGAGCGACACTCGTATGACTCATTTCTTTTAGGTTCAGAAAAAGCTCGTGTGAGCCATGATCAGTTTTTCACTGCTATTTCTACTTATTCTCATTTATTAAAACATCTTATTTTAAAGAAACGTAATTGTAGTGACAAACACTAAAATACTCCTTTTTATCGAAAACTTGGATGAGCACAAAACATACAAAGGGCAAGATAAATTTGAATTATTTAATATTCACTTTTTATTCTGTTCAAATATTGGTCTTCATTTATATGTTTTGCGAAAAGTCCATATATTTTCAGCAATGTTTTCAGAACTGCCATCCATTTATTTTAGAAGAAAAAAAAACAGAGAAAAATGTTTGTATTCTCTCTCTGACATAAACTTTCCGCAGAACAAACCAATATTTCAGCCTGAAGCTATTTCTGTTATAGGAATATCACTATTTGGAATGTATAGGGGGAATTCTCGAACATTTTAACAGATTTATGACCGGAAGTCATTTCGTTTTGATAAAACGCCAAGACTCTGTTTTTGTGGTCACCGTTAAGGCTCTATGCCGGTGTATAAAAAGGATAACAAATGCTTTGGGGGACATTCAAAGAATTCATTTCTGAGAAAAACCGTCGTCGCATTTATGCTTGAAAGCATAAAAGGTGATCCTCTGAAAAAATCACCTGCTTCGACCAGGAAAAACCTTTGCATGTCAGCATAATCAGATGAAAAATCTGCAAAGGTTCATCTGATTGTGCTGTCGCTAAATAATAGTTGTTAGTAGAAAGAAAAGGACGATGATTTCACTAGAACACATTGCACAGTTCAATATCATATGTAATCTTTTAACCCGCTTCTTTCTTAAAGAATCGATGACAGACTGAATTCCGTTTGTATAAGTTTACAAACGCTATATCAGATGTGATGGTCCAAGTCAGAACACTTTCCTCAAAGTAAAGTTCAATTACTCAACTGTCTTTTTCTTTCATCCTTAATGTTTTGCTGGATGAATCTTGAAAATGTCCTTTATCATCCTAATACTTATCATCCTAATACTTACCGCCCTGATCGCGAATTGGTGTCCACCGAGCTTCGTTGCACAGAAAGCACGGAAAAGATCTACATGCAGGAGTCAATGCTGCATCACAGAACTCCCAAGTTGATGTAAAAGATATCATCTCGCTCAAAGCATAGACCCACAGAGTGAAAAATTAACAGCACACACAGCAAGAGATTACAAACTTACAAATCAGCCAGCAGGACCAGAACGTCTCTCATCTTGATAAAAGATTTTACTCTCTTATGAGTATTTCTTTATATACTAGCCTAAGTTCCACCTCATACGCTTCATACTCTAAACTGCCATTACCATACGGACAACTGTATGTCTATAAATACTACCTATTCACAGGAAATTTAATATTGTATCATTAAACTTTTGGCCCTTATGACGGCCTCTAGTCTTCGTTGAGTACTTTTCTTCAGTTTAGAAAATGCCTGAATATGTGTTTTGACATTCGGCCTTCAAAGCAGAGACCTGTGCATCTTTGTTTCTTAAGCGATTTCTTCTTCCATGTACCCGACGTTCCAACTCGTTCCACAGATTCTCTATAGGTTTCAGGTGGTCAGGACTGGGCAACTTCTAACTTTGCCCAGTCCTATTTCAATACGCCTATACCCTCAAATTAATCTGTAACAACGCGAGACCTGTGTAACAAAATTGCACGAATCCCTGCTTTGAAGCGTTACAGAAAGCACTGCCACAAATTAACAGCTTCCCAGGGCGTCTAGGTACAGCTCAGTTTTCATGATTTTATCCAAAACGACAAATGTGCCCAAGCGGAACCACGAAAAACACAAATCCTATCACGATGCCTTCACCAAACTTCATTGCCGGGACGATAAAGCACGGATATTACTTTCTCCCGGGATCCGCCATACCCAGTATCGACCCATCAAACTGGTAGACTGTGCACTTTAACTCCTCAATCTGTGTAGACTCTGTACCGTGACTCACCAAAGCACAGTTTTCCATTGGTCTACAGTCCAAGGTCGACATCCCTAACTCCAATGAATAGCGGATGGCAGCTCGTTTGCTGCAACACATGTCGTGCAGCGTCCAGCCCATTGTGGTTCTGCTGACATCAGTTTCAGAAGTCTCACCTAGGGTTTTCGCGAATTGAGACAATGTCGATTTGCATTCTGAGCGGACAGTCCTTTTCAGAGCTTTCCTGTCAAGTTCTGTTTAGTTTGATGGTTTACCGGATCGTTTCTTGGAAGATTCGGCCCCAGTTTGCTTCAAATAGCATGCTACATCGCTAACCATCGACCTAAATATTTTTATTGCCATTTAAATGTCCCGTGCAGAGTGAGTGCTCGTGTGGCATCATAATATGTATCCCCACTCGAAATCAGTTTACTTTATCGTCGAGGCTTCTTACATTCACACTCGTTCTGTTGTCTTATCATTTCCTGGCGAGCATATTTATAGTTGGCTCTGCGATGTGGTTCTTACCAAGAACCGAGTCCATTATCAACGGAGAAGTTACTGAACACTAATTGAAGAGCAGTGTATATATACATTGGTGGATAATAATTTAAGTTACAAGCATAAATGTTGTTGTAGCAGCATAATAACTGTCTGGAATTTAATGCAATTTGATAGAAAGGTACCTCAAACCATGATAAAGTTGTGATTGCATTGCTACAAAAAAGTGTGACGCATTTAAGGGACAACATAAACGATACGACGCTTGCCGTATCGTACCTCCCACGCTCCAAACCCGTCATCTTCCAAGATGTATTGGAAAACATGCAGGCAAAAACCCGAAGTTGCCTGTAAGATTCAAAGAAGTGGATACCATCAGTGGGAATTTAGAAGGACAGACCCAAACTGAGGCAGCCACAGCACATAATGTCTCTCGAATGGTCACCTGCAGGTTATGGTGACAATATGAGAAATCCGGGACTGTTTCTCGATGACAGTCTCCCGGCCGGCCAAGGGTCACAGCATCCCACGACGGACGATATTTGAGAAGGCTTAGGCAGATGATAGTCTTTCGTGCTTGCCGGTGTTCATGCACGATGCTGTGGAAGAAAATTGTGTCCAGACGATTTCGTGAGAGTTGTTGGTATGCTAGGAGACCGATAGTTTGTCTCCCCTCACTCGCTCTCAAAAAATAGCTTTAAGAATTTAATGAAGAACCATTACACCTGGACCCCAGTGAGCGCATACTCTCTTCGGAGATGAGTCCTTTTACAGTCTCACTACTTATTCCAGTCATGCGTTCACCTGGAAAGAACGTGGAAGGTGCAGCCATCCCCACAAACACCGGGAACACGACTGCTGTGTAGGACTTCAAAGGTGAAAAATCATAATTCTGGATTGTCGTACTCCACTCCTTGTGTTGGAGGGTTTCGCAGTCTACGCTTAGATCACAGATAACTATATAGTAGTTTTCAGGGGTGCTGTAAGCCCCGAGCTTACTTTTATGGGCGATAATTTTCGTCCTCATGCAGATCGGCGTGTCGACAATTACCACGAGAAGGAAGATATCCACAGGATGGAGAGGCCAACCTTGTCTCCGGACCTTAATTCCATTGAGCTCGTCTGGGACAGTCTAGAAAGACGCGTTGCTACCCCTCAGCTCCTTCTCAGAAGGAACAATAGCATTTACTTCGATTCGACCTCATCTGTTATTTTGTGACCAGCAGACGTGGTCATTTTGCAACATTATTGGAGGTCATGGGCGATCGTACTCTTCACTGATCAGTAGAACAATGCATCCCTACTATCACTGCTTACTGTAGAGCACAAATCTTGCCAATATTTAAATGAAGGGACCCACTTAAATCCGTCTGTAGAATGAAACCTTCAATTGTCGTTGGCCTAGATATAAGAATGATCTCTTTGGATGACTATTCATTCCCAATATCTCATACATGTTTGTATGACTCTGTAAGATCAATATCCATAGGAAAACCGGAACAGGCCAGTCACAGGCCAATGGGACAAGAGACTTGAATAAATGAATATCCACTCAAGAGTATTTTCAAGAATCATGCATTTTGAATGTGTCATACAGTTTATTTGACTCATTAAGGTGGAGAGTCTTAGGAAGGCTGGAAGTATGCCGGTAGAATGGCCATGTGGCAAGAGACTTGAATATCTTACCTAGAATTCCATGATTGTAATAGCAATCTAACAAAACTGGTGACGTATCATGAAGGCTTGCTTAGGGATTACCATATCTTGGGATGACTATTGTCATGGTTTAACAGTGAAACATCACGGGACGTGTACATCCAGGCAATGTTTTTACAAAGGTATCCGCAGTCACAGGGATAACTATGTCAAGGCTAATCAATATCGACGGCTTAATGATAGTAGCCTTTATGGCAGTAGTCCCACGGTTTGTGCCCATCTCACGTGATCTCGCAGGAGAGCTCATTTGAACTGGTTCAGGCAAGATTGTTCCTTTCTACTGATGAGTCGAGATTCACTATACAAACTCATTTATCGAAGTCATTTCATCTGGAGGGAAGCAATCCAACATCACAGAACGAGACACGTTTGATGGCAGTGGCTTGCTAGTCTGGGTTGGAATAAAGCTGAACGGCCGTACACCAGTCCACGCATTCAAAAGCAGTAATACCGTTGGTCATCGCTGCAAGAACCGAACTCTCAGCCTTTGTGTCAGGCTTCGTTCGGGTGCCTGCGGTCTTCAATTCCTTTTTATGGAAGATAACACTCTTCCACATAGGGCATAGCTTGTCTATGATTTTCTTGGGAGCGAAGATATTGGAAATACAAATTGACCAGTTAGGTCTCTTGAGTCTAATCCTAAAGAGCGTGCGTGTGGAACCATTTCCATGCAGCTCGACAGTCCCACATAGATCCCACCATCAGCTACAGAGCGCATTCATTGAGGAATGGAACTGATTGTCTCCAGAACTCCTCATCAACCTAGTCATTAATATTGCTCGTCATTGTGCGAGTTGTTTTTGTCCGTCGGAGGAGATCATATTCCCTATGAACCATCTTTTTGGATGAAATCTGACATCCCATTCTGGAGTTCCATGTGCTTGTGGTCATGCATAATAAAAGTATGTGAATATTCATATGTTTCAATTGTTTATGGATCTTGTGATTATTTGTACTTACAACGGCTGCTCCATAAAAACTGAGAGTAAAATCACACAAAGTGAAGAAATATAGGTACAGTAAAATATGTGTTATTCTTTCTCAAAATACCTTCCCTCTGATGATATGCAACGGTCCCATCGTTCAGTTCACTTTTCAAAACATGTGGCGAAGGCATTTTGTGGAAGCTGCTTTAGCGACCCCTGTACAGCTTGAATAATGTCAGCATCTACACTGAAGTGCCAGAAAAACTGGTACACCAGTCTAATACTTGGTAGGTCCCCCACGGCAGGGCAGGACTGCAGAATATGACGGGGCATGGACTCCACTAGCTTCTGGAAATACGCTGTAGGCAATGCACACCATACTTCCTGCAGAGCGTTCCACAATTCGGGTGTATTCCGAGGTCTCGGATTCCTGTGTTCGATAGCGCGTGGCATGGCATCCCAAATGTGTTCTGTCACGTTCAGAACTGGGGACTTGGGAGGGAATGACAACACCCCAAACTCAGGTGAATGCTCCTCTAACCATAATGTGGCGTCCCGACACATGTATGGAGGTGCATTGTCTGTTGAAACAGGCCCAACCCGTCAGCATGAATGCAGGACATGAACGGATGTACCTCGTCAGAAAGGATGCGCACATAGCGTTGGCTGGTCACAGACGTTTGTAGACGTACTACGGGCCTCAGTGAAGTACAGCTAAACACACCCCATACCATTACGCACCCCCCACACACCACCAGCTGGTACAGTTCCTTGTTGACAGGCGGGATCCATGACTTCATTGGGTTTGCGCCACAAACGAATCCTTCCATCTTCCCGATACAGTTGGAAACGCGACTCGTCAGACCAGGATACTTGTTTCCAGTCATGAAGTGTCCAGTGGCGGTGTTGCCGTGCCCAAGCGAGGCGCATAGCTCTGTGTCGTGCACCCATCAAGGGTACTCGAGTTGGGCGTCGGCTTTCAAAGCCCATATCGTGCACAGTACGTTGCAATGTCCGGACGCTGATGCTTGTTGAGGCTCCAGCATTGAATTCCGATGATATCTGCGAGAGTGCTGCACGCCTGTCGCGTGAAACGATTCTTGACAGCTGACGATGGTCACTTTCACCCAATGTCTTTTTACGACCAGACTGGTATCGTAGGTGGGAAGTTTTGACGGAATTTTTGTAGTCACGGTACGCCCTTGCAATGGTCGTCCGAGAAAATCCGAACTTCGTTTCTACCTCCGAAATACTATGGCCCATCTCACGAGCGCCAATTATGACACCGCGTTGACAATCGCTTAAATCGTTATTACTTGTCATTCTCATGCCGAAAACAGCTCTGACAACTGGCAAGGATGTATATCGCTTTATATACGCACTGGCGGACCAAACCGAGTACGTGCTTAGGTGGTGTTGCTATGTATTTTGCATAAGCTCATGTGTACCAGCTTTTCTGGCACTTCAGTGTATGTTGAATGTTGAGCCACAGAACAAATCCTTCATTTTCGGAAACAAACAGAAATCGCTCGGGGCGAGGTCAGGACTGTAGGCAGGCTGAGGTATGATTTCAATGCTGTATTTCGTAAGACACTGTTGAACTCAAGCAGCCACATATGGGCGGGCGTTATCATGGTGTACGGTCCAGTTGCCTACCAGTTCCTGTCGCTTAATCGATATGTGTCGTCGCAGACGCTTCAAGAGTGAAATGTAATACTCAGCATTGGCAGCAATTTGTGGAAGAACGGCAAGCTGGTTGACTACTCCTTTATGATCAAAGGGAATCATCATGATCATCTTCCCGACTGATTTGGTTTGGCGGACTTTTTTCGGAGGAGGTGAGCCTGTGTGGCTCCAGAGTCTCGTTGCGCGCTTCTTGATGGTTCGAAATAGTGGACCCATGTTTCATCGGCAGTTATTACTGTGTTTTGAAAGTTTGGATCCTTTGCAATAATTTGTTTCCACTCATGACACACCTGAGCTCTGGCCAACAGTTGTTCTTTCGTCAGGTGATGACGTACCCAATCTGGAACAGACACGATGCAGCAGTAATTTGTCGCGTAGAATGTGGAATGCAGACGTTTTTATAATAGTTGACGGGCACCGCTATGTCTTCAGACGTCATTCGTCAATCTTTTTACACGATTTCCCAAACAGTGTTAACAGTACGCTCCGTAACGATACTTTCAGGTCGACCAGGCCTAGAAGCGAATCCTGCCGACAAACGCCTTTCTTTTTAAATCATGGTGCCATCTAAAAATAGTTGACTCACCCAAACATTTATCTTTGTAAGCTTTTTCCATTAAAGGAACTGTTTCTGGAGCCGTTTTACCCAAACGATAGCAAACTTTTATAGCACAACGCATTTCACTTCGTAAGTCTGAATCACTCACCTCCATAGCTGTATGGCGAAATGCAAACGTACCTTAAATAACTGCGCAATAACAAAACCAGAATCATCTGCCACGGCTAATAACTGTTGCCATAGATACTTCCTTAATTCAGTTAGTCGCCTCCTTAAAATAATTAAAAGTTGTAATGAATTGTGTAATAAATCAGCCGTATCACATCCATCATTCTGTCCATCTGTGGTACTTTAACAATGTGGTACATGAGCATGTATAGGAAGTACACAGCAGGAAAAATGTATAACTCAAGTAACAACTTAATTTAACACACTGAATCACCACATGTTAATTAGCATATGAAATTTTAGGAATTTTTTTTTGAGTACTCCTAATGCAGGGGAATCTAATTAACTTTAGATAAGCAAGAAATATTCAGTTGGTTCATTGCCCCCAAAAACCCTGGATAATCTTGTAAGTTATCATATATATTATTTTTACGTTTTATTGGAGTTTTTCACTTTGTGCATTCCACTGTCTATGTTTCGGCCATTTTCCCCGTTCCCTATTGTGTTTTTGTCTGTTTTCATGTGTACGTTTTTTATCGTTACGTTTTGAAATTATTTTCTTCTCTTTCTGTGTTTTAAACTGTGGGGTTTGGCCCCCTTAGGTCAATTGAGACTCCTGTGCTAATAAATTCGGGCCAAATATTTCATTGTCTCGCCAATGATTTTCCAAGGCTGTTTACAGCAGATATTCCTTAATTCATTTCTTAGATTCCACTGCAGTAAAAGTATATGAACCACGAATATTTAAATTACCATTCAAATACAGCATTGCCATTTATTTCTCGATGAATGAAACGGAAACATCTGTCATTTTGTCTGTACGACTGTATGCATGGGTCTATTATTGACGTACATGGACGTTTTACATTAAAAGCATCTGTGTGTAACATTTAAAGCAATACAGGCATACATGCTCTTGAATGAGATACCATGTGATTCCGCAACGTTATTTACATTAAGAGAGCATTTTGTACTAAAATTTGAGAAGTTGGGGATATAAAGTTATCTAAATTCACCGTCTCTTATCAATCTCCAAAAAATCGCATCATATACTATATGTACCCTATCATAAATACCCGCATCATATACATATACTATATGTACCCTATCATAAATACCCGGACACCTACATGTCCGCAAATAATCTTCATTTACAGAAAATTTAATACTGTGTCCTGAAACCTTTGGCCCTTATGTCTTCGTGGAACATACGCCCTCAGGACTTAGTACATATACGCCAAGATGTTCGGCCTTTCAACATTCAAACCGGTGTTCAGTTCAACTTTCTTTTTACGGCGAGCTCTTCTCCCATACTCCCGATGACCCAATTCGTTCCAGAAATTCTTTAAGGGATTCAGATCAGAACTATGGGCTCTCAGGTCAGATTCATTTTTCAACCCCATATCCTATAACAAATCTGTAATAACTCGAGCTTTATGACATGGTGCGTTGTCTTACTAATAGAAGTATGGACGTACCGCAAAGTACTGCCACAACGTTAGTAGTGTGTGATTGCCAAGATGTTCCGCCTTTTAACATTCAAACCGGTGTCCGGTTCAGTTTTCTTTTACGGCGAGCTCTTCTGCCATATTCCCGATGATCCAATTCGTTCCAGAAATTCTCTAAGGGATTCAGATCAGAACTATGGGCATTCAGGCCAGATTCATTTTTCAACCCCATATCTTATAACAAATCTGTAACAACTCGAGCATTATGACATGGTACGTTGTCCTACTAATAGAAGTATGGGCGTACCGCAAAGTACTGCCACAACGTTGGTAGTGTATGATTGCCGGCGACTTCAAGGTATTGCTCAACATTCACGGTTTGGTCCAAAAAGGCTAATGGATTCCAGCATAATTACGAAAAACATCTTCATCCCATCTCCCTACCTCCACCAAACTTCATTGCCGGGACAATACAGCCCAGAACGTACATTTCTCCAGGCATCTGCCACAACCAGGAACGACCATTAAAATGGTCGACTGCGTACCGTCACTCGTCAGTCCAAAGCTCAGTTGTCCCATTAGTCTACAGTTCAAGATCGACGTTCTATACACAACGTTTACTGGGATGTTGCATTAGTCAAAGTGATTAGCGGCTTGTGGATAGCTGCTGAACCGTAGTAATCCATATCATGCAGCATCCTGCATACTCTACTGGTGTTAGCATTAGTCACAATGGTCTCACATGGTGTTTGACATGTTGCAACCCACGTCGTGCAGCGTTCTGAACACTGTACATCAGTCCCAATAGTCTCATACAGAGTTTGCACGATTTGAGATACTGTTTGTTTGCGTCGTCAGCGGTCAGTTTTTTGCAGAGATGTCATGTCAAGTTTTGTGAACTTGTAAGGTTAATCGAGTCCGTTTTTGAAAGATCTATCCCCAATTCACTTCATTTTCATATCATATCCTCAACCGTCGACCTGGGGATCTTCAGTACCGCTGAACTGCCATGCACGAATGGATTGCTTATGTGTTTCCAGTCCATTCTGGAAATCACTAAATTCCGTTAATCAGGTATTGTACATTCACAGTCGTGCTATTATTTTATATCAGCTCTACGAGCATATTTATATTTGGATCTGTGACTTTGTGCTTGCGTAGGACCGAATTGGCTATCAATAGAGCTAAAAAACTTTTTATCGAAGGGCAGTGTACTTTGTATAAAATATCAAGATTAATAAACAAGTGCATCGTAAGGCACATCAGTTACTTGTAGGATTATAAAAATACACTGCTGGCCACTCAAAATGCAACACCAAGAAGGAAGCATCCGATTGGCCTGAAATGCGCAGCATGCGTCACCCACGAGAGGACATGCAAACGATTAGTATTGCAGGGCATATGCAAATCATGTGCGCCCGGCACGCCACTGAGAAGCACTATAAGAAGGGTGCACAGGAGGCGGGGTGTAAGTAGTGGAAGTGTGTTGTGCTGCCTGACCTGTGCGTGGAAAACTTTATGATGCCTCGTCCCACAATACGGCAGTCATTCCAGCACATTTCAGAGTTCGACAGAGGACGAATAGTGGCTTATCGCGACAGCGGTTTATCGTACCGATATATCGGCACCCGTGTGGGACGACATCCAGCTACAGTGAGGTGAGTATGGATTCGATGGGTGCAGAAGAAACGGACGGACCGACGCGAGCGATTTCCGCAGCCACGGCACTCCACCGAACGAGAGGACCGACATGTTGTGCGGCGGGCATTGACGGCTTGCACCGCCACATCCCGAACGTTAGCGCAGGAATTAGGGTGCGTTGCGCAACAACCTGTGTCAGAACGTACCGTTCGACGTCGTCTGCAGGAGCGGGGACTTGTCACACGGCGCCCATTGCTCCGATTACCACTGACGTTACACCACCGGCAAGTGCGAAGGCAGTGGGCCGTTGAAGGCCGCACCTGGACTACGGAGTAGCACGGCATTGCCTTCTCCGACGAATCCCGCATCTGCCTGCAACACCACGATGGTCGGATCCGCGTGTGGCGGCACCGCGGCGAGAGACTGTATGACGTCTGCATTATGCATCGCCATACCGGTTCGTCGCCTGGCGTTATGGTTTGGGGCGCAATTGAATATGACACCCGCACCTCTCTGTACGCATCGCAGGTACACTCAACAGCCACCGCTACATCTCCGACGTTTTGGAGCCTGTAGTCCTCCCTTACCTGCAGGACCTACCAGCGGTCACGTTTCAACAGAACAATGCGCACCCGCAGGTGGCACGCATCGTTCAACAATTCTTCACGGCCCACCAGGTGTCACTGCTGCCGTGGCCCACCTGTTCTCCCGATATGTTTCCCATCGAACACGTCTGGTCGCTGATCGGCAACCGAGTGGCCCGGGCAAGCACCACCCGCGGCCACGCCTGATGAACTGTGGCAACGTGTGGAAGCAGCCTGGACTGACATACCCCAAGCCTACATCCAAAGCCTCTTTCGTTCGATGCCGCGGCGTGTAGCGGCCGTTATTGCTAGCCATGGGGGCCACACGAACTATTGATGTCTGCGTGTTCCGTAAGTCACACGGGCCTGTAAGCTCAATCGTTTCATCTTTGCATCTGTTGTTATGTGTCCAGCAAATCTGGCTTTGCTATCTCTTGTCCTTCTTGGTGTTGCATTTTGGGTGGCCAGCAGTGTATAAGGGTGATGTCCCTTTAATAGCAGCACAAACTCGATTGAGGAGCTCTTCGAGTTGAGTTTTCTGCCTGTTATCCCTGTGTAAAGCGCTAGTACCAATGTTTCATCATCCGCTCTGATTGATGACTATCACGATCCCTTCGTAATCTTTTTACTATGTTTGGCACTTGCAGAAGTTGATCAAAGGAAAGGAGCAAACGAAATTGTTTCGTATGTGGACTCATTTTCAATGTTATCCGGTTAGGAGTTCAGTGATTTGCCATGCTTATTTTTGGAAACAATTAGATTCAAACAGGGGTACGTTCCGAAACAAAGTAGCTTCCGAAAATAATCTTAATCCCTCTCTTGACTGGCTTTAGGTGCTAGCCATTTTTATCGCGATTCTGTTACTAGTGGTTCTTAAAATTTACGGAGAAGCTCAAAAACTTTTTGATGCCCACTGTTACATTTCAACTGCAATTTTTTATGTAAATGGTGGGAAATATATTTCCGCCATTGCATACTGCTCTCGAAATTTGATACACTCTGACTCTCGTGACATCACTTCTCTTCTTTTTGCAAGAATGCTGTGATCACCTCCGGAAAATGTTTGGAGGCCAATATACACAGATGAACCATTGCATTATGACCACCTACCTAATAAGCTGTAGGACTCACTTTAGCTCGCAAAGCAGCGGCCACTCAGCGAAGCATCGGTTCGATGACGTGGCAATAGGTCTCCTGGGATATCTAGTACCATAATATCAACAGGAGGTCCTCCAGTTCCAGTACATTTCATCGGTCACGACCAGTTCGAGCTCCTGATTTCACCGCCCCTCATTGCTGCCTCATACTGATGGAATAGAGTAGTCTTACCTTCGTGTGAGGTCTTTTTTCAGTTCATGAACTTCGTTTGTTTCGTTCCAGTGACTCGTCTTGCCCAGTAAGTGCATATTTGCTCATATTAGATGTATTTTCTATTTCTGTGCTTAACCCTCGTCGTTTACTCCGGTAAACATTGTGACTCGACGTGACTTTCTGTAGTTTCATTACCACCGTTTCTGAACGCTGTCTTCTGTGCTCCTGTTTCGGTGCTTCTCTCTTCACCCTCTGTATTCCGTCACCTTTTGCTAGTGGTCCTCGAGTGACGTCATCTACTCTTCAGTTGTGCGCCACCTGTCTACAACACCTTTTTGTAACGTCAGCGTTTCGTCTTCTGTCATCATCCAGCTTTTCATCAGTGCTTGTGCTTCTCTATGGCTTCTGCCATACTTACTGATTCTCTGTCACCACTGACGCCTCCTCCAGATGTTCTGCTTAAAGATCAACTTCCTCTCTCGTCGTCTCCCGGCCTTCCCGTACATTCCGATCTACAGTTCTCCTCCTTGGACTTCCGTATTTCTCGTCATGGCTCAGTTTTAACGGCCCATATTCCTGAGTCCTCACCACAAGGTACGTCTTTGCTTGCCTCCTTAGCCTTCGGTGTTAAATTTCTTGCTTTACCAAATACCAAACTTACGGCTTTTACTTCAGCTCTCCATCCGATTGCTTCAACTAATGCTATTACGCACTTTGCGCGAAAGCCCCGCTCAGTGTTTGTTTATTTTTCCAGTCCTGCTCAAGTTGCGCAGGTCATGTCCACTCTCATTTTAGTTGGCGGCCAGAATATGTACGCCATTCCTCTGCACAATGCCCAACGCTAGTTAGTATGTCTCCTTTTCCTCTAGAAATTTCCAATGACCTACTACTTGACTTCCTTTCCCAATATGGTTCTGTTATTGGTCCTATTCACACCCTCCCTGCCTTCCCCGACGATCAAAGGGATCGTCCTTACTTCAGTTTTCATGGACAAGCACTCGTCGTCTTCCCTGATGATCAGTCTATCGCATTTTGTCCGACCACTTTCAAAGTCGTCTGTGGTCGTCATAATCGCACAGCGCATGTTTTCACCGCCCTTCATTGCTTCCATTGCAAATTGCCTGATCATCATAGTTCGTCTGCCCAGCCCGGGATGCTGATTGTCTTCCATTGATATCTTCTTGCACATCTACTCCAGCCAGCTCGTCTGAATTGCATTCGTCGTCTTCGTCCTTGCCGCCATTTCCCTCGATGTCATCACAGCCTCCAAGCGTCGACGGGTTGTTTCCGCTTCCTGATGCTTCTTCTTCGCTTATTTCTGCTGATTTCGCTTTCCCGTCTCACCTGTTGCCGTCTTCTCTTCTGGATGTTACTTCATCTGCCTCCATTACGCCGATGTGTTGACCTCCTTCAAGTCCATCTTCCGTACAGACTACAATGAAGCGACCCGTATCTTCTTCTTCTTCTTCTTCCGTGTCTTCTCCCAATGATGTTCTACATTCACCTTCTTCTTCGATCACTGTATCTGCGCTTGTAGTTCAGTCCTTTGACTCTCCTGCTGCATCTGTACCATCTCAACCCTCTAAAGTTCCTGGTGCATCACCACCCAGCTGTACTTTGCCAGATGTTTCTCCTTGCTCTCAGCTCGGTTCACCTGTCATCTCATCTATGACTCTTGTATCTCCTAGTCTCCAGTGTGATACTCCATCTTCATCAGTGCTATGCTCTGCCACTACACCTTTTGATGTCTCCCCGGAACCTCCTGACGCTGTTCCTGATTCTTTGCCTGCACCTCCTTGTGATCCCTTGTCCATACACAGTGATGATTCATTATCCACTCTTCAGTCTTCCTCTGCTGATGCTACCCAGCTTGGTTCATCTCATTCTCCACACCGAAAGCGGAAACTGCGTAAACCGTATTTCTCTTATCCTCCTAAATCGTCTGACTTTGACTCTCATGAAAGCTGCCTCCGTGCCTATACTCATTGGTACACCCGAATGAGTTCCTGGTTGGGTTATCTTCCACCTCACCTCTTTCGTCTTGCCGAAATTGCCCGATGGGTGAGCCCTCCGCCTTCTACGTGATTATCTCCTGATATCTTTGTCCTGTATATTCATTTGTATCCTTTGTTTGTTCCCAGCTGATTTGTATTTTCCATATCACACTTTGTGCGGCCTGCGTGCTCACGCTTCCTATATGATCTTGCTTCCAGGAAGTTTACTTCATACGATTGTTCTGTATTGCAACTTGTCATATGCTCATGACTTAATATGTGTCCATGTCATGTATCTTGTCCTACTTTTCCATGCATCATGTAGTTTTCTCATGTCTGTATTATTTTAGCTCACGACATTTGTCCTGTTTTATTCTATGTATTTGCGTACGATTGTCCATGTATTTTTTCACTGTATTTGTCCGCATTCCATGTATATTTTATAGTCTTCAATAAAGCGATTCTGAAACCACCAGTCTCCGTACATTTCGGGGTGGTGGTGTTTTAGCGCGAACCCGCTTTTCAAAGTCCAAACCACAAATGTTCAATTGGCTTCATGTCACGTGAATTTTGAGGCCAGCACATTAACAGAAAGCCACCAGCACGTTCATTTCATTCATGCGTTGTTGGCGATGACGTGCAGCTATCGGGGGACCCGCCTGGGTCTTCGGCTACGCAGGACCATGCGCGATAAACTGGTTGCGATAAATTGTGTGCTGAGACACATTGCCCTGATCACCACTGTTGTAGTTGTGAGTGATTTGTCGCACTGTGGCCCTGCGGTCGCTGTGAACAACAATCTCCGCTCCCCTCTGGCATCAATGAGCTGAGAAAGACACACAGATAGACGAAGGTCCGTCGTTTGGCCATCTGTGCACCACTTTTGATACATACTCACTACAGCGGCACGTGAACAACCCACAAACTGCGCCGTGTCCGAGATCGTAGTTCCAAGGTGCGGTGGCATCACAATTTGCCCTTTACCAAACTCCGATAAAACGGCAGCTTCTTCCATTCTGACTCCGAACACTCTACTAACCGAAAGCTGGTCCTCGTGTTGTATATATACACTGACGGAAAAAATCCCAACACCACTAAAAAATAGTTGTAGAGGAATGAAATGGCGGCAATACATTTGTATAAGTAACATATTTAATCGATTAAGGTTTCAAGATCACAGCTTATTGTAAGCGCGAGAAGAGCCATTTTAAATGTGAAATGCTGGTACATTAATAGCCGGTGTAACCGCCAGAATGTAGAATGCAAGCACGCAAACGTTCATGCATTGTGTCGTACAGGTGCTGGATGACAGTTTGTGGGATGGAGTTCCTTGCCGGTTGCACTTGGTCGGTCAATACAGGGACGGTTAATGCTGGTTGGGGGTGACGCTGGAGTTGTCGTCCAATGACGTCCCATACGTGCTCGATTGGAGAAAGATCTGGTGATCTAGCAGGCCACGGCAACATGTCGACACTCTGTAGAGCATGTTGGGTTACAACAGCGGTATGCGGGCGAGCGTTATCCTGTTGGAAAACACCCCTGGAATGCTGTTCATGAATGGCAGCACAACAGGTTGAATCACCAGACCGACGTACAACTGTGCCGTCAGGGGGCGTGGGATAACTACGAGAGTGCTCCTGCTGTCATAGGAAATTGCTTCCCAGATTGTAACTCCAGGTGTAGGTCCAGCGTGTCTCGGCCGCAGACAGGTTGGTTGCAGGCGCTCACCTGGCCTCCTTCTAACCAACACACGGCCATCACTGGCACCCAGGCAGAACCGGCTTTCATCAGAAAACACAACAGATCTCCACTTCGTCCTCCAATGAGCTCTAGCTTGACACCACTGACGTCGCAAACGGCAGTGGTTTGAAATAAGTGGAATGCACGCTGCAGGGCGTCTGGCTCGGAGCTGTCCTTCAAGTAACCGATTTGTAGCAGTTCGTTGTGTCACTGTGGTGGCAACTGTAGCTCGAATTGCAGCCGCAGACACGGTACGATGCGTCACGGCCATACGCGGTACACAGCGGTCTTCCCTCTCAGTAGTGCCACGTGTCCGGCCGGAACCCGATCTTCTTGAGGCAGTACCTTCCCTTGACCACCGCTGCCAACAATCATGCACAGTGGCTACATTCCTGCCAAGTCGTTCTGCAATATTGCGGAAAGAAAGTCCACCTTCTCGTAGCCCTATTACACGACCTCGTTCAAACTCCGTGAGCTGTTGATAATGGCTTCTTCGTCTTCTTAAAGGCATTCTTGACTAACATCAACACACTACGTCGAATCTCAACGATAACTGACGCTCACGAACGTTACAGCGCGTATTTACAGCAAACCTGCTTTGCATTTTCCGAGGGGCGCTACTAGCGCCACACGTATGCGCCGAGCGCGAAATTTGCATAGACGTCATCTTACAGATGTACTCTCACCGCCTACCAACTGTCGTTTATCTAACACAACCCGTTCTTGGTGTTGGGATTTTTTTCCGTCAGTGTATATACTGCTCTGTGGACTTCACTTGTGCCACCGTTTGGTCTCCAGGCGAACTCAGCCTAGAGAAATGAGCTCGCCTGGAGACCAAACGGTGGCACAAGTGAAGTCCACAGAGCAGTATTGGTCACAATACAATGGCTCATCGGTATACATCAAGAGTACAGATCGAAAATTTCATGAGGTAACCCAAAACTGTCTCTTCGGTGGCGTAGTGGACTGGACGCTGGCATATGACCATTCATCCGGGTGGACCCGGGTTTGAGTCCCGGATGAGGCGTGGGTGTTTCGCTTGTCTTAAGGTGGTGACTCTCTCCCCTCCTTGGTCGCACCGACCTTAAATTATGGATGGGCAACGTCTTGTAGCCCATCGATTTGCTCAGAGCGGTCGTTAAACTCCCGAACAAAAAGAAAAGAAATGGCTGAAATACTGCTGTGAACTGCAAACACCATTGAACATTCTACAACATATGAGCACACGTTCTCTGCAGAAGACCGCGCAGCTGCATTTCCGCATCGTCTCTAATACGGTGCGCAAAAGTAACGTCAACACCTAAACAATGCGAAAATATAAAACTTCCGAGGTTTTGAATTATGGATCTAGTGTCAAAGCCATTTAAGTTTCTCGTGTCTCAAGAAATTTTGACATTAAATTCAACGGCTGTAAATAGGACTTTCAGTAACAGAGTACGCGATCTCTGAAGAGGGATTTGCATGCTGTTATCTCTCACACATTCCAGGACACCTCTCTGTTTTTTTCGGGTGCCAGGGGAGAATGGGAGATCGAGAGGGAGAAAAGTCTGTCACACATCAGTGCATTATTTCTTCGCAAGGAGAAATCCGATGCTCCAGTGGACATGACAAATCGGCATTCGTGTCTCATCGCGGCATTTCTTTTTTCCGCACAAAGACAGTTCTTTTGCACGCTCAAGGAAAAGCCAGTACTGCATTTTGGGGAAATTCCTCAAAAAGCTAGTCGGATACGGTTTTCCTTTATATATGACGAAATTTACCCGTGCTTGACTGAAAGCTCTCAGCTCGTACACCAGTTGTCTGAAGTCAGATGTTATGATAGCAATCGTGTACCCCATATGAATTGTATTATTATAATTCACACAGGACCAAACTTCATTTTTATGTTACGCAGACGACAAACCTGCACAGTTAATCCTTTGTATCGAAGTACCTTGTTTTGAATCGAAATGCCTCACACGATACTTGGATAGGCTTATTTACTTTCTTCCTCAATGTATGGCTTCACGAGCCGTCTTAATATTCCGGACATCCGCTTCTAACTACCTTAAATAAAACGGTAATGCATAGATATCTACTTACCCCTGTCGAAATCGACACGCATGCATAATGCATTTGTGTCAACATAAAAAGCTTTTCCCTCAACGAATGTCTTGACACACTATTAAACAAGTTAGTAAAATTATGTAATGCATTGATATTAAAGAAAAATGGTTCAGTATACCTCTTGAACAACATACTAAAGTTTTGTCGCAATAGAAGCATTTTAGTCAATTTATGAGGATAATCGATGTGGAATAAATCTAGCTCCTGTGCCCTTACCTTTGACCCCATTTTAATGATATTCAACACAACTGCAACAACATGATAAAGTTTTGTCGCAGTCGAAGCATTTTTACGTAGGTTAGGATGTATAACAGCAATGGAATACATCGCACTACTATGTCCTCACCTTTGACCCCATTTCGCAAATTTTCAAAAGGGTTTGTCCCCAGGTGGTCCCCTACCAAACACTAAAATTTCATTCAAATCGAACCATTGTTACGCGAGTTATCGTGCTGACAGGCAGGCAGGTGGACGGACAAAGCTGGAGCATATACTCTTCTTCAACTTACGGTTGGAAAGCGTAAAAAATCGTGGAACCCCAAATCGAAAATTAGTGTATAAAAAATGAGATAAGCTAAAACGCAACCCAGAAAAAGCGCTTTCGAGACATCAATGTCATTGGGCAATGTGTTCTTCCTTTAACTCTTTTTTGTGCAACCTCAAAAAGAATAAAAGTGTCAAAATGATGAGATAAGCGAAAATGCAACCCAGAACGAACGCTTACGAGACATCAATATCATTGAGCTATAGTTTCTTCTTTCTACTCTTTTATTTACGTCAAGTTTCATACAACACTAAATAACAAAATACACTATCTACCAACAGGTAATTGGACACCTGTGATAGCAAAGGAAAACGAAGTTTATTCACCTTCAATAGTTGGTGAAGCCTCCACGAGCGGCGATTACAGCTGCTGCCCTCCGAGGCATACTCTCAACCAGGCGTTGTACGACGGCTAACGGTATTTTCTTCCACTCGGCTTGGAGAAGACAGGTCAGTTCCTTCACCGATTTCGGACGGTGGGGGCAGCCCATAAGCCGACGCTCCAACTCGTCCCAGAGGTGCTCGATAGGGTTAAGGTCCGGGCTCTGCGCAGGCTAGTCAACTCGATTAACCCCATTGTCACCATACCAAGCCATGGTGGACCTCGCAACATGACAGGTGGCATTGTCATCCTGAAAGTAACATGGGTCCACCCCGTAAAACTGCCACAACGTAGAAAGCGCATGGTCATCCAAATTAGCGCAGTAGGTCTCGGAGTTGAGTCTACAAGGAATTGCGACTAAGGGTCCCGTGCCATACCAAGAGAAACACCCCCATAGCATAATTCCATCGCCGCCGAACTTCACATTTGGCACAATACATTCTGCCAGGAGGCGTTCTCCAGGCAGACGCCAAACCCAGACCCAGCCATCCGAACGGTAGAAGGTAAACCTTGATTCGTCGCTCCAGAGAACCTGTTTCCACAGTTCAACGGTCCTCTGTCGACGTTCTTTGCACCACGTTAGCCGAGCAGCGCTATTAAACTTGGTGATCAAAGGCTTGTGGGCGGCAGCACGTCCATGATAACCGAGCAGATGGGCTTCCTTACGGATGGTATTCTTTGAAAGAACACTCCCGGATGCCTGTTGAAACTCCTCGCGCATGTGGCCCACTGATTTGGTGCGGTTCTTCCGAATTTCTCTGGCCAGCACCCGTCGGTCTCTAACTCCCAGTTTTGTGGGTCTGCCGGGTCGGGGCACATTACGACAGTCACCTCTCATCTTCCACTTGCAAATCACGTAGGCCACTGTCGATTTTGGGTACTTCAACACGCTGGATATGTCACGTATGGATCGGCCATTTCTGTGATACCCGACGATTACACCTTTCTCGAAATCAGAGAGCTCCGAACTGCGTCGCATCTTGCATGCGACTGGTTGCGTTGTTGTTTCCCACACGATATTTAACGGCGGCGGCCGTGAGGTGTATCAGAGCCGCAGATATCGTCGATTGCAGGGGTGTCCAATTACTTGTTGGTAAATAGTGTATTTCCGAAAGGCAAACTAATAGACAGAAGAAGAAATAGCACTAAGTTTAAAAAAGCTTATTAGTTTCACAATTGAATTGAAAAACTGGTGCAGCGTAGTTTTCGCGCCGGTCTAAATTTTGACATATACACTAAGTGGCCACTTTATTATGACCGCTCCTTCAGTACTTCGTTGCGCCACCTTTTTCTTTTAATACTGCGTCGATTCTTTGTGGCATGAACTCCACGAGATGTTGATGGGTGGTTTGTGGATTCTGAGACCATGCTTGATGAATAGCACTTTCTAGGAATGTGAGAATGCAGGGTTGTGGTTCCAGCTGTCTGATGGCTCATTCAACTTGATCTCCCAAATTCTCAATGGGGTTGAGATCTGGATATTGTGGGGGGTCCACCCAAGCAAAGCAAACTCACCGGCATGTTCCTGAAACCAGTCCTGTACAATACGAGCACTATGGCAGGACGCATTATCTTGCTGAAAGTAGCCATCGTCATTGGGATAAACCATCCAAATGACAGGATGCACTTGGTTCGCAACGATGTTTAGATATGATGTGCCAGTCAGACGTTGATCAACACGAATTAAAGGGCCCAAAGCATGCCAGGAAAACATTCCCTAAACCATAACGTTGCCTCCACCAGCTTGTAGGGTTGTAGCAATGCATTTGGGGTCCATGCTTTCGTGCTGTTTCTGCCAAATTCTCACTCGGTCATCGGCATGGGGCAACTAAAGACGTGATTCATCGGACCACGTAATTTGTTTCCAATTATCGACTGTCTAATCCTTGTGCTCCTGTGCGAACTGCAGACGTTTTTTCTTGTTAATTGCAGACAGAAAATGTGTTCTAAACAGGCCTTCGGCTGCCATATTTCATCCGATGCAGTGTACGGCCAACAGTGCATGCAGAAGTCATTTGAGAAGATCCTTGATTACGATGTTCTGTAATTTGCTGCACTGTTGCCCTTCTGTTGTCTGTTACCAGTCTGGACACTCTCCGTTCCACCCGAGTAGTCACTAGTTGATGACGACCACACGTTGCACGTAGAGACCCAGTTTTTTGGCTGACAGTCCAGTCATTAAACACTTTAACAACAGCCGCTCTGGAACATTTCACGAATGCGGCGGTTTCGGTGATTCTCGCTCCATGGCTCCGAGCTCCTACAATCATCCCACGTTGAAAGTCCGTCAAATGGTATTTTTTACCCATCTCGTCATCCAAAAATCACTTTACTACTGTCGCAAGTACTAAGCTTTCCCTTTTTGTACTAACCTAGCCCTCTGGCGGCAACAGCGTGCAGCCACAGCTCATTTGCTTAAAACTGTCAGGTGGTCATAATAAAGTGTCCACTCAGTGTATATGGATTGCTCTTTTTTCTGCTTGTGACTATATGTATTATTTCTTAGAGCTTAGCGCGTAAGAGCTGAGCGATTATGATTCCGTGTAACTTCGTTGTTGTGACGTACAGTATACTCTAAATCAACTTTCATTTTTAGCTGCTGTCTCTATGTAAATTTGAGTTCATCCTCTTTTAGTGTTTTCAACCTTAACGTGGCCGCCCCGGTGGCGCAGTGGTTTAAGCGATAACTTCTGACCATTCGTCTGGAAGGAATCCGGGTTCGAATCTCGGTGAGGATTGGATGTTCTGTTTTTTGTATGGCACTAGCTCTCTCCTTTCCCTGGAATCAGTGACCCCAAATTAAGGACTGGCGATTGCTTATAGCCCACTGAGTTGCTCACGGTGGTCGTTAAACCTCCAACAAAAAAACCGTCTTAATGTTTTATCTTCTCTCTCGCCGAATGCAGTTGGCAACACGTCTGAGGTAAGAAAGCATGACGTGTGCATGTGGCAGATAAAAACTAGGGATATAATGTTGAAGCAGCAGCCAAAAGTGAGGGTATGATGGTGTGTGTGATAATTGTGGAATCTGCGTTACTGTGAAGTTTGATTTACTTGAAAGCTGAGTGTTAGGCTGTGCTGTTATATATTTAGCGTTTGGAGTTCAAGTTTTCTGCCTACAAACTTTTGTTAATTAGTTTCGAAGTGTACTACCACTGTGATTAGTTCAAGTATGTTGGAATGTTAACGTTCTGCATGAGCAATATTCATGAGGTGTTGTCAGAATAAAGGGGAAGAACTGTAAGTAACTATTTCTTGAACTTTATCTGAGTGACTCCCCTTTCGCTTAAAATGAGTTGATAAGAAGAACTGATTGTATGTGTTCAGTGAGCTATATACACCGATCAGCCATTACATTATGCCCACCTACCTAATAAGCTGTAAGATCCATTTTATCCCCCAAACAGCGCCCACTCGGCGAGGAATCGATTCGATGAGGTGGCGATAGGTGTCCTGAGGAATCTGGCACCATAATGTCAAAAACAGGTCCCACAGTTCCCGTACATTTCGGGGTGGTGGTGATTTAACGCAAACCAGTTTTTCCAAGTCGAAACACAAATGTTCGGTTGCGTTCATGTCAGGTGAATTTGGAGGCCAGAACATTAACAGAAAGTCACCAGCATGTTCCTCAAACCAATCCTTAATGATTCTGGCAGTTTGTCATGACGCATTATACTGTTGGTAATGGCCAACACCAGCAGGGAGCATGGTTGCTATGAACGGGTGAACTTGGTCGTCAACGATTTTTAGATACCTGCCAGCATTCAGGGATTGTGCAATTGGAATAACGGGGCCTAAAGTGTCCCAAAAAAACATCGCCCAAACCATAACACCTCCGCCGCTGGCCTGTTTCCGACCAACAGTACATCCAGGTGCGATAGCCTCCGTTGGTAATCGGCGTATCCGCGCTTGGCCGCCTACGTGATGCACCAGGAATCTTGACTCGTCAGACCAGGCTACTGCCTTCCAATCATCCACGGTCCAATCTCAATGATTTTGGGCACATTTTATGCGTTGTTGGCGGTAACGTGCAGTGAGCATGGGAACCCGGCTGGGTCATCGGCTACGCAGGACCATGCGCGGATGACTGCGGTGAACTGTGTGCTGTGACTCATTGCCCTGATCACCACTGCTGTGGCTGCGGGTGATTTGTCGCACTACGACCCTGCGGTTGCTGTGAACAATGAGAGACAGTCTCCGCTACCCTTTGACATCAATGGGCTGCGGACGACCCACGGCTGGACGACGGTTCGTCGTTTGGCCACCTGTGCACCACTTTTTACACGTACTCACTGCAGCAGCACGTGTACAACCCACAAACCACGCCATTTCCGAGATCGTAGTTCCGGGCGCCCTGCCGTTACAATATGTCCTTTATCAAACTCCGATAAATCGGCAGCTTTTCCCATTCCGACTCTGAACACTCTATTAACCGAAAGCCGGTCCTCGGGTTGTGTATGTACTGCTCTGTGAGCTTCAACTGTGCTATCGTTCGGTCTCAAGCGCGTTCATTTCTCTAGGCTGTGGGTGGTCATAATATAATGGCTCATCGGTTTATTCACGTTTTAAATAGTAAAGAAAGCTACATGGTAATACTAATAATTCGTTTGTAATATGCAAACAGTTTTTTCAAGTTTGTCTTAAACTCTAGAATTAGCTTATAACCATATAGACAACCAAGCCGATAGACGTTTCTCTTGTTCGTCGTTATGTTTTAAAGGACCTGTTTTACTGATTATAAGAAAGCGCCATGAATGTTTTTCTTAGAATTGGCAAAGACCACAATTTATGGTGAGCATCTGAAGACTGAGGCAATCGAAATATCTGACCTTTGTCTGAATACGAAAATAAATTATCTGTCTCAAGTTTTCCATGGCAGGTTTCTGTGTTTAAATCTTAGATAAAATACGCAGGTTTTATTACACTGCTTCAGTTCTTATTTTCTACCTTTCCTAGAAGAAGTATTTCCGAATTTGGGATGGGACGTCGATCCTATCACAAATTTAGCTTTCGATCCTTAGAGATGTGGTTTATTTTCAAAAGCTTTTTTAAGCCATCAATTTGTCTATTATTTGAAAGTTATTTACTACAGAGACCGAAGTGAGTTAAACCCGATGAAATAACACAATATCATGTTTTTCTTTTCACGAGACTTAAACTGAATCCCTTGATGCCGATATTCATTTAGGTCTTTGGATGATACCTAACGAAGAGGAGGTATTCCCAAACCAAATTTTTAACATTTCACGCACCGCTTTCATTCAAAATGCCAAATTTAAGCCAGCATATTAAATTCACAGAAATCCACAATGTATTTTGAAATTGAAATGGCTAATCACGGAGAACGTTCTGAGCATACAAATAATTCCGTAAAAGGTAATGAATGTTTTAAAAAAACGTTTAAGAAGGACGAAAAATAAACTGAAGGTATCAGATAATTTCTACCATTATTTGTTTTAAACATTTGCATAATAAAGGGAAGAACCGTTTTGTAGAGAATCATTCAGTCATGGAACCCACAAGACAATAAAGCTCACAAGAAATCTGTTTTCATATAATTCATCTTTTATGACCCATGTTTCTCAGTCGAGCCTTTCGAGATATTTACTTTTAGTACCGCGAATGCTGTTAGTAAATTCCTTACTACTGTATTTACATGCATTCAAGTTTTGTCTTCATCCATGCTGCATCAGACATCGTGTTCCCTCTAGGTTTTGAATCATCACATCTTTCGTTCAAGCATCTTCCAAATGAAAACATCTCCAGCAGTGCATATAACTTCATTATGTCAAACCCTGCAGAAAATTCAAGAAATCATTACAATAGTGTTTTCCTTGAAAACTTAACCGTAACTTTTAACTGCATTGTTTTATTGACAAGTAGTGGTTTCGCACAGCAAAGAGCACCGTTATTTGTTTACGTCTGAAATTTTTCATGTTGAAATGCATACCATAAATGCAATGAAATGTTTCACTACTTGTGGGTAGCAATCGGATCACAAAAGATACTTTACGTATGTTGAAATTGCCATAAAATCAGAGGTACTCCATAATTCAGCATAATTAATGTTAGATTACGTGGCGAAGTTTGCCATAAATCCGCGAAATTCTATATAATGTTGAACAAAAAACTCCCAAATGATTTAAAGACTAATCCAAAACTGATTACAAATTGTAACATCGCAAAATTTTTTTCATACTGGTGTAGCATTTTCCTTGACTGAATTTTTTACCTTTCTGTGGCAGGCTGACTTATTAAGCCATTGATTCAAATGCCCATACCCTTTAAGTTTAGGCACTTCGGTTGTGTAAAATGTAATATTTAATTCAACTTACACATATATTTCACCAGTTTGTTTTCTGGATAGGGATATGTTACTGTTACGTAACAGTCACATATTCATATACAGTTTGTTACACTGAAAACCTACCAGCCAGAAAGGTTCAGTCAGTTCAACGGAAACTTATGGACAAGATAGCTTCAGACGTGAGGAAGACATTGTCCCATTCTTGTAGCAAGTGTGTAACTTTAAATAAACAAATGGATAAGAAAACATCAGCAGGGCGTAAAACCTCCCATTTGTTGGCAATACATTCAGCTACATATAGGGAAATAGTGTCGTGCGCTCTATTTCAATACGTGCACCTGAATTTATCATATATTTCACATTCAGGTTCAGAAAGCGTTGGCATTGCTCACTACGATTTCTGAACCCGTCTTACAAGGTGGCTATCGTCTGTTACATTTGCAACTGACCTCCGAAATATTATCCGACCTTAGTACACATGTTTTGTCGGACAGCATGTATGCACAGAGTGCACATGTTTTGGTTAGTACAGCATGTATGCACAGCGTAAACACCTCCGCGGTGTGTTGACTGGTGTTGCTTTGGTGAAACACTATGCCATGCAGCTGTATTTCAAAGGGGAGAGCTGTCGGTACTACGATGTCTTTAACATAGCACCGAGACGTCAAATTGACGGTAAGACACACCAAAGATTTTCAGCTATTACACTTGTGCTCTTCTCAAACCATGACGCCTGCCATTCGACGATGACTCCTGAGATTCTTCGTTGACAGCAGAACCTCCACACATGTGTCTAACGATCAGCTGATCATAGGTAGAAACAATGATGACAGCTGTAGAACACACGACAAGATTCTGTGTTACATTTGATTCGCGAGAGACATTTTTCCAGGAACGAATGACAATAAATATGTTAGTGGCAGACGATACAACTGATGCCTTCAGCCTTGCATGCTGTCTTGAGTCCGGTAGATAGCTGAAGATGGTGTGTTATGCGGGTGCCTGCTGACTGGTGTTGCCGCTCTGCTGATGAAATGATGAAAGCTGGCGTGGCTGTAGATGCAGTGTCTTTCAACCGACAGGAAAACCGGTTGGTTCTGTGGTGCACTCGTCCAGTACACCTCAATACGAATTCGACGAATGTATGCGCTTTCCCGCTGCAACTATTACCAGCGTCGATGGACTGTGGTTTTGTCACAACTCACAAGTTATTCTATAGGTTAAGTAAACCAACAACCATTTCGAAGGGAAATTATCTGTCTACTCTTGAAACCGCTTATATTTCATGTGACTGGTGAACGTGCCTTCTCGGCATTCTGCACAAACTAGAATAAGTAACTGGGTGCTGAGAAACCGTTTTCGACCACGAATTCCCTGTATATTAAAATACGAGGTCGAAACACGAGGTTGAGCTTTTATTGGCCACTGCCGAATTGCAGACATTTTATTATGTTTCTCTGTCGAAACTTCACATGAGACAAAATAAAGTGGGCACCGGTCTATAATCTACATAATTGTTTGCATTCAGCTGCATGAACCATATTTCAATAAATAAAGCTATCTAGAAAGACTATATACCCAGTGCGTCAAAGATTTTTTAAGACTGGGTCTGTAAAATGAAATAGAAACAAGAAATTATGATTTGTTTTGGTTTTGAAGATGACAATCCGATTTTTGGCGTAAATGTGACAAGGATGGTAAGTCAGATAATATTTGAAAACTTGAAAATTTTCATCGTCCTGGAGCGGGACTCGAACCCGCGTCTCCCAGAAAACGCCTAGGTATGCTAACCACTACACCACCCAGAACGACCAAGTTTCAAGTTTCCGATCAATTTGAATTTAACCATCACAGGATTCGCTAGTCGAAGCAACCGGCATTCATGTTTAGCAAATCTGGTGGTTAATATTTCTTTCCCGTATTTCTTTTCATGATTGTTTTGGTTTGTTATTCAAAATAAGTCCCTCCGGCTTCAATACACTTGTTATAGCGATTTAATAATGATTCGAATACCTGTTCCAGTTCACTTTGCGGAATTGCCTCCAAAGCACGCGTCGAACCTGTTTGTATGGTCGAAATATCATAAAAAAAAACATCCTTTTAACGTCATTTTAAGTTTTGGGAACAAAGAAAAGTCGCAGGTTGCTAAATCAGACAAATACGGTGGATGATTCAACACACAGACGTTATTTTTCATCAAACGTCTACGAACAGGAAGTGAGGTGTGACTGGGTGCATTATCGTGCACCAAACACCAACTGTTTTCATCTCGATATTCTGGACGAATGCGACGAATTCTGCCCATCAAACGCCTCAAAACATTTAAATAAAACTTACCGGTAATTGTTTGTCCACTTGGAACAAATTCTTTGTGGATAATACTCTTACTATCGAAGAATGTAATGAGCATTGTTTTGATTTTCGATGGAACTTTTCTTGTTTTTTTGGCTTGTGGCGAGTTTTTTTACTTTCATTCCGCATTTCGTCGCTTTGTTTTAGAATCATATTGAAAACACCATGTTTCATCACCTGTAACAATCGATTTTAAGAAATTTGGATCATTTTCAGCGGCTGAAATGATGTCTCTGCAATGTGCACTTCTCCTTGATTTTTGTTCATTGGTTAACGTGTGTGGAACAAATTTAGCACAGACTTTTGTTTTCCCCAAATCTTCATGCAGGATGGTTCGAATCATTTCTTTGATGATGTTTAAAGACTCTTCCATCATTCATAGTGACGCACGTCGATTGTTTGCCACGAAATCACGCACTTTTTTGTTTACCATGGACGTCAAGTAAATTTGCTTCCTATACTTCCAATGGAAACAACTCTGTACACATTTTGTTCACAATTAATGCGTTCCCAAGGATGAAAATTTAAACATCGATTAAAATAGCTTCATTTCATAACTTGGAATACTTAATATTTTCTAAAACATAACCATAATTAGGCGTTGCAACATTATTTTGTTTACTGACGTCATCAAAGTACAGTTCGCGCCATCTTTTTTCTGGACACGCACTTTTTTGTTTAACGTGGACGTCAAGTTCCCAAGGATGATAATTTCAACATCAATTAAAATAGCTTCCTTTTATAACTTGGAATACTTAATATTTTCTAAAACATAACCATAATTATGCAATCCAGCATTTGTTAGTCTACTGACGTCATCAAAGTACAGGTCGCGCCATCTTTTTTCTGGTTCCAACACCACCAAAAGAAAAGTTATTGATTTTTTATATAATTATGGTTATGTTTTAGAAAATATTAAGTATTCCAAGTATAATATGAAGTTATTTTAATCGATGTTCAAATTTTCATCCTTGGGAACACAATAATTGTGAAGGAAATGTGCACAAAAGTTTTTCCATTCGAAGTATAGGAAGTAAAATTAATTGACGTCCACCTTAACGGTTTATCATAACGGTTTACGGAAATGCTTTTTGGGCCGCTTTTGTTTTCCTTAGTGGTAAATTTAGTAAGTGCTATAAGTTCAAACGACAAACGTCCGACCTTCCAAAAATTAGCGACAGTAAAAAAAAATCTGAAATTTCGGAATAACAAGCCTTATTTGCTTAGACATGCAATAAAAATTGAAATTTATTATATGAATTTCCCAGTTTTCATTTCATGTGATATACTTGGAGATCGGGCTGCAATGCCCGAGCGGGCAAAAGCGTAGTATCTTGAAAATGTTTCCCTTTAAAATCCTACACTATCTACCAACAAGTAATTGGACACCCCTGCAATCGACTATATCTGCGGTCCTGATACACGTCACGGCCGCCGCCGTTGAATATCGTGTGGGAAACAACAACGCAACCAGTCGCATGCAAGATGCCACGCAGTTCGGAGCTCTCTGATTTCGAGAAAGGTGTAATCGTCAGGTATCACAGAAATGGCCGATCCATACGTGACATATCCAGCGAGTTGAAGTACCCAAAATCGACAGTGGCCTACGTGATTGGCAAGTGGAAGATGAGAGGTGACTGTCGGAATGTGCCCCGACCCGGCAGACCGACAAAACTGAGAGTTAGAGACTGACGGGTGCTGGCCAAAGAAATTCGGAAGAGCCGCATCAAATCGATGGGCCACATCCGCGAGGAGTTTCAACAGGCATCCGGGAATGTTCTTTCGATGAATACCATCCGTAAGGAAGCCCATCTGCTCGGTTATCATGGACGTGCTGCCGCCCACAATCCTTTGATCACCAAGTCCAATAGCGCTGCTCGGCTAATGTGGTGCAAAGAACGTCGACAGAGGACCGTTGAACTGTGGAAACAGGTTCTCTGGAGCGACGAATCAAGGTTCACCCTCTACCGTTCGGATGGCAGGGTCTGGGTTTGGCGTCTGCCTGGAGAACGCCTCCAGCCAGAATGTATTGTGCCAACTGTGAAGTTCTGCGGCGGTGGAATTATGCTATGGGGGTGTTTCTCCTGGTATGGCACGGGACCCTTGGTCGCAATTCTTGGTAGACTCAACGCTGAGACATACTGCACCATTTTGGATGACCATGCGCTTTCTACGTTGTGGCAGTTTTACGGGGTGGACCCATGTTACTTTCAGGATCACAATGCCACCTGTCATGTTGCGAGGTCCACCATGGCTTGGTATGGTGACAATGGGGTTAATCGAATGGACTGGCCTGCGCAGAGCCTGGACCTTAACCCTATCGAGCACCTCTGGGACGAGTTGGAGCTTCGACTTAAGAGGTGCCCCCACCGTCCGAAATCGGTGAAGGAACTGACCTGTCTTCTCCAAACCGAGTGGAAGAAAATACCGCTAGCCGTCGTACAACGCCTGGTTGAGAGTATGCCCCGGAGGGTCGCAGCTATAATCGCTGCTCGTGGAGGCTCCACAAACTATTGAAGGTGAGTAAACTTCCTTTCCCTTTGCTATCACAGGTGTCCAATTACTTGTTGGTAGATAGTGTACATATACAAAAAATTTTAACTCCACTTCTTGAACTGAAGATATTGAGTGCACAAACAAACGGAAATACATTAAAAGAAATAACAGAAATATTTTAATGCGTGTAGCTAAATGTGTAGCAAAAATCGTAGACTAAGAATAAGTTCTCGACCCCAATCTTCTTTTATTGAACAGGAAAATTCGCATCTAATCTATTAAGTATCGTCTCACGCTTCATTTATGAGAAGAACATTTAAAGCTCAATAACCTTAAAAAAAAACATTTTAGGAAAAAAAATACTCTTAATGCGAAAAAAATATTGGCTTACTGCTATTATCTCTCATATACGCTTCACAGCTCCAGAGAAATGAAGGTGAATCAGGAACTTTTACTTTCTTTTCGCCACGCTACAATTCTTCGGTTCATTTTTGTCATTCCTATTTTCCGTTGCGTTTCGACTAAATGCATATGTTTTTGTTCTAGGAATTCTGAACGAACACGGGAATTTAACATAAGATGATTTTAAAACGGATTAGTAAAGTTGGGTATATAAATAAGTTTTGATGGATTTCTGTTCGGTGTCGCACTTATTACTGCTCACATGTATTTTAAGGTGGCAACCCTGTGATATCGCAGTACGAGACGCCAGCTGTCAGCAGTGTCCGTATACGATGTACGATTGAGGTGCGAAGACATATTTGTTTTACTCGATGGAGAATGGCAAATTTCGTCCCGACAAAACAGCATTTGCGGGAAGTGTTAGTGCATTACTTTATTGTCAAGAAAAGTGCTGCCGACAGCTATCGCTTAATATCAGAAATATATGGTGAACATTCCCCATTAATAAAAACATGTGAGTATTGGTTTAGACGATTCAAAAGGAACTATTTCGATGTCAGTGATAAAGAACGTTCTGGACCACCCAAAAAAATTGCTGATGGCGAATTGCAAGCTTTACTCGACGAGGATCCGTGCCAGACCCAAAACGAACTAGCAGCAGCATTAAATGTTAGTCAACCATGCATTTCACAACGTTTAGCTGCCATGGGAAATGGTGCAAAAAGAAAGGAATTGGGTTCCACATGCTTTGCGGGAAAGAGACCTTGAACGTCGAAAAACCATTTGCGAATTGCTGCTTCAAAAGCAAAAAAGAAAAGGTTTTTTGCATCGTATTATTACTGCCGACGAGAAAAAGATATGGTACGATAACCCTAAACGGCAGAAAGAATGGGCGAAGCCAGGTGAACCAGGTCCTTCAACGCCAAAACGCAATATCTATGGTTCAAAGGTAATGCTGTTTATCTGGTGGGACCAGAAGGGTGTGATCCACTATGAACTGCTTAAACCGTCGGAAACTATTACTGGTGATCGGTATCGAACCCAATTAATGCTTTTAAAACGAGCTCTCACGCAAAAACGGCCGAAATGGGAGAATAGACACAACAAAGTCATCTTACAGCATGACAACGCAAGACCACATGTTTCTCGACCTGTGAAAACGTACTTAGAATGGTCCGACTGGGAAGTTCTACCCCGCCCGCCATATTCGCCAGATATTGCGCCATCGGATTACCAATTGTTCCGGCCGATGCAGTCAGCACTTTCTGGAGAACGGTTTAGTTCTTATGAAGACATCAAAAATTGGCTGGACAACTGGATCTCTTCTAAGAAACCGGAATTCTTCTTTCGGTGCATATGTTCACTGCCCGAAAGATGGGGTAAAGTTGTAGCTTCAGAGGAAGCATACTTCGATTAATATTAAAATATTGTTTCTGTTATCCAACAACGTGTCTTTTTCACCTCAAATCCCTCAAAACGTATTTATACACCCAATATTAAGTGTTAATGTTTAAGCATACTAAAACTTTAACACTTAATAACTTTACTAATCCAGCAGGTAGCGATGAGATGATCAGTTGGGCTGTGGCCCCGGTGGTCTAATATATGTAACGAATATATTCACCAGAAATTTTGAGTTATTACTCAACGATTTTATCTCTCCAGAAGTGAAGCTATACGAGTATTTTACGTTATTACTGTATTTCTGTTTGGATTTCACAGGTGAAATTTCCTCCATGTTGTTTGACTCCTCTCATTTAACTAAAATTAAACTGCAAATTTTGGGGTAAATTTGGAGCCCGGAAACAAAACATGAGATAATAATATATGGACAGAAAAAGGAAAAGCTCAAAAACTGAGCGTTAGATGAGCCAGTTGAGAAAAAACTGTTAGCTCCATTAGTTGAAAATTAGTAGAGAGGAAAGAGGAGTAAATCACTTCATGGGTAAAGACGTGCAAAAACGAAAAAATCACAGAGAGAGAGAGAGATCCCTGGGAGAGAGTAAATATGCTCAAACCATGCTAAGCTCACATTCAAACTGCTTGTTCAGATAAGAAAAAGAGTTCTTCAACAGCAAGGAGTAATTGAGACAAGCACAGATCTGTTAAAAAAGGCGTTTCAGCAAAAATTCAAAGGAATGGGTATCATTAATAACGCAGCATCTAAACAAAAAAGAAATCAGATAATATGTTGGTTAAATAAAGGATAATAAAAGAACAGCACACTAAAGTAGAAGAAAGTTGCATACAATTCTCCCTTAAAAAAGCGCAGCTCAAAATTACTCCGAAATATTTCAAAGCTGTATTGTTAACCAAGGTTAAATGTACAGAAAACGATAGCAGTGTTCTAGAAAATATTTAGATCTGTTTCTGTTATTTATTTCAAATGAGAATTCACGTTTTTTGATTCATGATGATCACTTTTTAGGGACATAACAGTAGCAGAAATGGATTGTAATTGTAATTCTAAGTTAGAAAATAAACAAGAAAGATTACACCGAGTTTTCGGGTGTAATAAGCACGTCTTTTGAATCCGTTCTGACGCAAATTGAATTTATCAAAGTTAATGGAACCGGTACGGAAAACAATAGTATCTGACGGAAGAAAGAAGTTTTTCAATTGGGTTTTTAACCCCTCAGATATTGCTGTAAACGGAATCGTGAGCTTACGCCTACTGGTTGCAGACTTGTGCGTTAAGAAAAACATGATTTTATATCAGAAACATTTCGCGCCAGAAACGCTCTCCAACACCAAAATAATTTTTCAAATCGGACTCTTAGAAACAGAGATATCTACAAAAATAAGATGTGACTTTGCGTCCCCTGATGGGAAAACCATGCATTATTTTAGGAAAAAAGTATTCTCAAATGGTTTTTCCATATGAGATATAACGGTCCAAGAAAAAAATTAATCGAGTTTTCAGGAGCCCAGATTTTGCTACAAATACATCAGAAGCTGAAACTAACACTTATGCCCCCTGGTGGCCAAACCATTCTTTACCAATACTTAGAAATTATGTGAAAAATATTTCCCATCAGGTCTTGTATGCGATACAAGAAGAATTTTTCAAATCGGAGTTTTAGAAGCAGAAATAACGTAGAAAATGGAATTTGCCTTTGTGCCCCCTAGCGGAAAGCCTATGATTTACTTGAAAATTTTTAATTTACAGGAAAAACATTTCTCATCGGAAACAGTATCCAACAAAGAAGGAATTTTTCAAATCGGACTCCTAGAATTAGAGATATTGACAAAAATAAGATATATCTCTACGCCCTCTGGCGTAGAAACCATGCATTATTTCAAGAAGAACATGTTCCTAAAAGGTTTGTCGACATGAGTAGTACCGTTCTACAAACGACGTTTTTTTCAATCGATAGTTTAGAAGCTCATATTTTGCTGTAAATACATCAGAAGCGGAAATTAAGATTTACGCCCCCTGGTGGCCAAACCATTTTTTACCAAAATTATGAATTATGTGCAAACGATTTCCCATCAGGAACTGTATCCGGTGCAGAAAGAATTTTTCAAATCGGAGATTTAGGGGGAAACGCAATTTACCCCTACGTCCCCTAGCGGAAAGTCTATGAATTACTTGAAAATTTTGAAATTATTATGAAAAACATGTCATACTGAAAACACTATCCAACAAAGAAGGAATTTTTCATATCGGACTCCTAGAAGTAGAGATATTGACAAAAATAAGATATACATCTACGCCCCCTGGCGGAGAAACTGTAGAATGTTTTAAGAAGAAAATATTCCGAGAAGGTTTATCGATGAGAGTGGCATCAGTCCACGAAAGAATTTTTTCAATCGATATTTTTGAAGCTCAGATGTTATGGCAAATACATCAGAAGCAAAATTTAACCCTTACGCCCCCTGGTTTACTAAAATTCTTTACCAAAAATTTGGAATTATATGCAAAAGATTTTCCATCAAGATGTGTATCAGCTGAAGAAAACAATTTTGAAATCGGAGTTTTAGAAGAAGAGTTATCGAGGAAAATGTAATTTACTTTTACGCTCTCTAGCGGAAAATCAATGTGTAATTTGAAAAAGTAACTATATTTAAAATACTCTTCGACATAAATGGAATCGAAAGATAAAAGATTTTTTTCATTCGGATGTTTAGAAGCAAATATGTGGAATAAAACGTATTTTTGAATTCGACATCAATCATCTGCATTTACGCCCACTAGCGGCAAAATTTTACATTTCAAAGAAAAACGAAAGAAAGGATCATCATTCGCATATTTCAAGCTTCCTAACGTAAAGATAATTTTTCAAATCGGACTAATAGTTGCAGAGATATCGTGGTATAGACGGACAGACGGACGAACGGACAAACCGGTAACATAAGCACGATCTTGTTTTAGAAAAGACGTGTTAAAAATGTAGATTTTGTGTTCTTTCCTGCAACACTGAATCCGCCCCTTCCTTAGAAACACTGATCTAAAATTTGGTGTGTAAAACTCGTTATAGACTTAGACGGACTGATATAAGCGCAGCGCCAAAAGCCACTGCCCTATTATTATTACCCGGAAACTCCTGTGACGATAGCGAATTAGATTCTACGCCAAACCTCACGACAAAGACACAACTACAAATATGTTCGTGAAGCTATGATGAGACAACATCACGATTCTCAATTCAAAATGCTTCGATCGACAGAGTTAACTGATTTCCAGCACGTATTTATAATAGGGTGCCACACAAGCATTCGCTCCATACTGGATATTTCAGCGGAAATGAAAATCCCTGGATTTACGGTTGGTGATGTGGCATTCAAGTGGGAACCGACTGGGACGAACTTCCAATAAACTACCAGGTAAACCTTCGAAGCTAATAGAACGTGACAGCAGTTCTCTGAAAAGACTGTTCTCTTAGAACGTAAATCAACATTGTCTCAAATAATGCAAACCCTATGTGAGAATATTAGGACTGATGTTAGCACCGGTACAATGTACATGACTCTACACCACATGGATTACCAAATTCAAACAGCCACACACAAGCCGCTAATCACTTCGACTAAAGCCACACGCCAATTCTGTGTTTTTGAGGAACGTCCATCTTGGGATGTGGACCAATGGAAAACTGTGAATTTGTGGACTGACGAGTCCCAGTATATACAGTTTACCTGTCTGATGGTCGTTCCTGGGTGTGGGAGTGCAGGGAGAAATTATCTTCCCTACAATGCAGTTTCATTGGCACAGCGTGATGGTTTGGAGCTGTTTTCCGTGGTTCGGTTTAGGCGCATTAGTCGTGTTTAGACCGAACGGTAAACTAAAGTTAAATATACAGGAAAACGGTACCGCTATCTAGACATCCTGCGCAATTATGAACTACCAGCGTTGTAGCAGTATTATTAGCAGGACAGCGCACGATACATCATACTTCTCGCTTTTACTAATTGGTTTGACGACTTGGGCACCGAAAAATTGTACTGACTTGCACAGAACCTGGAATTGTACCATATAGAGAATGTCTGGGGCAAATTGGATTGTCGGCTGCTTGGAAAATGAGATTCCCCCTCCCAATCATCTCGCCAAAAAATGTTTCACTGGTCACCGATTTGAAGACTAAATGGCGGAAATATCGGTGGGCATTTGCAAACAAAACTGGCGGAGAGTATTGAACGAAGAGTACAGGTTGTCATAAGGTGCCAAAGGTCTCACACATAGTAAACTGACGCTGATGTTAGTGTTAACTGACGACCACCGTCTGAATTACTAGTGACATCAGACTGGCGGACGTCAGCAATGTGATCATCCGTGACCCTAATCTGGTTAGGGTCGACAAAGTAAGAACGCCGTCCCTGTGGATGAATAGTCAGATACGCAAGTTTCTAGTTAGCCTTCCCGTCTGCGTCGCATCCCTGGTGCTGGATGAGGGATGAGTGTTGCCCCTGTTACACCGTGGTGCTCTCTCCCCCTATTTTCAGGTACCAGTAGCCCCAAATTTGGAATGGGCGACTCCTTTGTAGCCCTCAGAGTCCATAATGGTGGTCGTTAAACATCAAAACACTCATTTTAGACCCTTTTCTTTTTCTCCTTTTTTTTTTCTCAATTTTCGTTTTATGCTCTCATCATAAATCCACTTGATTTCTCTCAGAGGTTTGCTTTAACATCATGACGTAGCAATAGAAAGAGACTTGCAGTTGTGTTAACTAATTCCAATCCGATAAATGGATGATCGAATAAACTCTAATATGGCGTGTTTCGGGAACCTCTGAATTTGTTGAGAGATCTCATTTTCCACATTTTAATTCTTGAAATTATCATTAAAATTCACTTTAAAGAGTTGCCTAAATTAAAATCCTTTCAGAGACTAATTATTTCTGTTCTTCGAGTGATTTTGCAAAAATGTAGAATAACTTTGTAACTCCCACGCAGAACTATCTTTCGAAAAATACCGCTGTTTTCAACTTGCAAAGAAATGGCTTCAGTCCTATGTTTGCATCTTACAAATTTTCAGCATTAATTGGGGAAAACTCCCAGTAACCAGCAATTCGCCTTTTCCAAAGGTTCCACAGGGATTCCAGTCAGTGGCAATAGTACGGGAATGTTACCGTGATTACTGTGTAACTCTATTTATTCAGCTGCAGTTTTTTTTATCACATGTCTTTTCGTACCTACTAGCATATGCACACATTCGAAAGGGAAAATATACAAAGTAGTTACAAAACATCGTCTTTAAGGACAGCAATTATCAGAGCAATGCCTTTGAAAAAGAAGCTTGTGAGCCAATGGCATTCTAATACAGTTTCTTCCTTGAAGATATATTTTGTGCAAATTATTCAGCGTTTACAAAGTGATAAGTTGCGGGTAATTATTTACGTATTCTAAAACCACCAAATTTCATCGTTCTTTAGAAATGTATTGTATCTGCGAATAAAAAAAGGCCTACATGACATAAAATTATGTGTATGGAGGTTCTTTGTTACAAAGTAAATATTTATAGATGCGCTAATATCGCGGTGCACGTCAACTTATTTCTTTTCAAATAAATTTCCCACTGTATGATTCTTCTCGGAGGGTTCCTACTGATTCTCCAGCTCCCTCGTGGCCAAGTAAGAAAGAAATGAAATATGTGTTGTCTCCCTTTTCAGTTATAGCCAAGCAATATATTTTGGTGTTTTGTTTCGTATCGTTGCTCAAGTCGGTGGTGGACTCTGAAAGGGCGCTCCTATGATTTCAAAGCGGCTCATTTCGCCTCTGCTACGGGTGATGCCTTTCAGAATTTTTACATGCGACGAAATGGAAGAATAGAGGCAGAAGGAGAGGATCCCGTAATAACACAATGGGGGAGATGCGACATGAAGAAAATCGGCGGAAAATACCCTTTATCTGCGAGAAACAGATAAGCAGCCGCCGACAAAAGATCGATGAGAGGAGACTTAATCCCAATGAGCAGTACTGAAGATGACGCCATCAGAGCTGCTACCACTTTCTGCATCGCAGACTTGAGAAAGAACGGATGAAGGATACAAATGGTCTTTAAGGCAAGAGAACAACTGAATGGTCCCAGTATCTTTTTGCCGGCGCTATTGTTTTCAGCGAGTTACAATGATGATACACATATTTTATGGGTCAACAGAAATCTTTGAATAATCAGTTGCGTGGCTCTTCATCAAGGACTTCCAATCTTTCTCAAGTGTAACAAAGTAACCCAAAGAGTCACATAATTGATGAAAGCGTTGTGATAATTTCCGTTTTACCCTACAATGGTTGTAAAACATTTATTCTTACATAAATGGAAAAAAGGGGTGAGATAGGTTCCAAAATTCACGATTTTTATAACTTAACTTTCAAAAAATTCCCCTTTTATAGTTATCTTGACTGTGAACTTCCCTTTATTTCGATTCTGAAGAGAATGCAGCGGAAACTAGCTTCTGTGACCATCTAGTTTCTTTAAAGCAAATTATGAAAGCTCTGATTTTAAAGGACTCACGGAAACAGATAGTTTAACTCACCAAGGATAAAGTTTCAATCTGTGAACACGTATCGGTTACATTTCAAATTATTGTGCTACTGCAGTAGTATGACAAAAATGAAAGCATGGTAGAACCAGTTTATAACGCGTCAGTATTTATCGAGCAAAACAGAAACTTTTGTTTGGTATAATGTTTATTGAAAGCTAATTTGGCCGTTTTAAATAAACAAATTTTAATTAAATCCCAGGATTTAACACAGGAGAGAAAAGATAGGGTAATCACGTTTAACAAGCCAAGCAAAAAATGTTTTATAAAATTCTATATTTAATGAGACAAAATCTGCTGAGTACTGTCCAGGAATAGAAATGGTGGCACAGAGAACGAAACTGCAACAACGCAGTGAAATCTTGGTGTCATAGACAGTTGATAGAAAAGCAATGGGAAGGGAATATATCAAATGCTCAAGAAGCGAGTTGTGCAATAGACTCTCGCCGACCCTTTCCCTCGTACAGGTTGTGACTAGAGAGTATCGCATCAGCATAATTGAAAGCAGATGCCTTAAAACTAGGCAAAAAGAGGTTAGGTGAGATCCATGCATATGAATTAAGTGGGTTTCTGAGTGACAGTTGCAGTCAAGAATAGCGGATTAGTAGAATGGGGATGTGACTGAGGGGAAGCAGGGGTAAAATCATTCTGGAATTGTGTCAATTGCCCCCCTTTCACCCTCCAAGTTAGCGTTGCATTAAGTAGTTCGGCACTGCTTTTGCTTCCTGTGTGTTGTTAAATAGCGGTCAACTCATATAGCAGTCAAGTAGGAACTCCTAAACTTTAATAAGTGACAAAATGTCTAAGAGAAAACTGTTGCCCATAAACGACAAAGTGGATATCGTTAGAGAGCTAGAAAATAGTGAAATATGTTGCCACATAAATACATTATGATATGCCCTCAATTGGCAAAACATTAGAGATATCTACCTAATGGAGTGTTGGTCCTCCTCTACCGCCTGTACACGTCGAGGCATTGACTCCACCAGATATCGGAGGGTTTCTCCAGGTAATGCCAGCCATGCCTGTTGCAGCACAGCCCACAACTCCGCCCGAGACGTCGGTCTGTTATCAATGGATCTGATGTTCCAGTCCACGGCATCCCAAAGAGCTTCCACAGGGTTTAAATCTGTGGAACCTCCGAGCCACTGGTTGGTTCGAAACTCAGATGCGTGTTCCTCAAGCCATGCCTTGGTGCTTGCTGCCCTGTTGGATGGCGCATTGTCCTGCTGAAACCCATCGTCATCCGTAGGATGCGCGAAGGCAATGAAAGTATGTAGGTGAACAGACATCACACACTGGTAGCGCGCAGCGGCTACAAGAACCTCTCCAGACACACTAAGGACCTAATGTCAACTGTCATCAGAAGGCTCCCCTAACCATCAGAAAGCAACCACCCGTCTTGAACAGAGCTGATCTGGCACAACAAGGCCATGGGCTCATTCTTCCAACGCCACACAACGCCACACCCGCAAAGGCCCGTCAGCTCGGTCCAGCTGAAACGGGATTCATCTTACCACACGACGCGGCGCAACTCTGAAGAGGCCCAGTTCTGATGTTCCCGGCAGCAGACGAAGCCTATAATCCGATGACCAGCAATCAACACTGCACACATCGTCGGCTCCCGTAACCCAGGGTATGCAACGTAAGCCATACCGTTCGCTCGCTGAAGCAGCTTGGGGTTCCAACATTAACCTGGATGTAACTTGCGCCGCTGTTGCCACGCGATCCGTTTGAACGAGCCTGACTGGGTTAACGTCCAACCCAGTCATCAATGACGTGTGCTTGGCTGCCGCTTGAATTCTGAGCGCTGGTATGTCGGTCGACGATATACTCCCGCTACACCATTGATCTCGTTGCTTTCGGAAACCCTAAAGTTCTTACCATTTCAGCGATGGAATGACCCATCTGCATTGCGCTGACAATGCCTCCACGATCAAAGTCGCTTAGATCACCACGTTTACCCATGTTTGTCGATTGCGATACACTGTTGGGAAGCACTTTTGTCCGTCTATCTATTGCCTGCGCTCGGTTTGGGTCAGTTCCACTTTGCGCGGTGGATGCGCTTGTCAACTGTCCATCACCCGTATTTCTAATGTTTTGTCAATTGCGTGTATACGGATATACAGTATAATATAAACGTATATGCACATTGTCAAGTATGCATATTTTCACACGGTGGACATTTTCACTCCAAACTGGATTTAGCGAATGCCCGGATTTAACGGTCAAGAGCCCCTCGTTATAAGCGGATTCTACTCAAGTCAGACCGGTATACACTATATTTAGAATACCCACCGGACACCTAGAACAGAAACACAACATAGCTTTTATTGACAAACATTAGTACGGTGTCGGTACACATTTGACCTTAATGCATGAACTGACCCTTCCAGACATGCTTTCGACAAGGCTTTGGAACACAGCGATAGGCATGCGCTTCCATTCAGTACATAGTGATGCCGCTAACTGTTGCTAAGTAGTAGGCCTTGGTTCCAAACTTCTTATGCGGCGCTCTAATTCATCTCATAGGTGCTCTATGGGATTAAGACCAAGGCTCTGTGCTGGCCAGTCCACACACGATACGGAATTATCGTCAAACCACGCCGAAACAGTCCTTGCTTTATGGCTCGGTGCGTTATCCTGCGGGTACCAACAAGGCTTGGTTCTATAGTATTGCCACAGAGTTGATAGGGCATAATTGTTCAGAATATCGAGGTAGACTTACTGGTTAACAGGTTTGTCCACGATAACCAATGGGCCGGGACCATACCATGAAAAACACCCCTACACGAGTACACTGCCAGCTCCAAACATGACTGTAGAAACAGTAAACTGTGTTAAATAGCGCTCCCCTTGTTGCCGCCATATCTACACATGGCTATCAGACTGATGGATCATATATCTGTGTTCGTCAGTCCATAGGACCTGCTTCCACAGATCTACGATCCGCGATAAATGTTCTTTTCACCATGCTAAACGACGAGTAGCATTCCGAGTAGAGACGAAATGCTTATGAGCAGCCGCACGACCACGGTAACCCATGGAATGAAACTCTCTGCGAATGGTACGTGTACATACCGAGGATCCAGCATTTTTACTCACCTGTACACTGAGGTCTTGTGCAGTCCCCCTTCGATTAGCTGTAAAGACTCTCCTGAGGATTCGACGTCCTCCATCGATGATTTTATTTGGTCTGCCGGTACGTTTCGATGCTTAAGGCACGCCATGTGTCTTCCACTTATTCAGTACTTCCAAAACAGTTGACTTGGGTATGTTTAAACGCCTCTCGGTTTGTCTCATGTACAACCCACTAATATAACACCCAACAGTCTTTTCTTTCTTAAAGTCAGTTCTCACCCGCTGCGACATTTTCACTCACCCTCACAGTAAGATATGATCGCGGCCAGCTGCAGGCTTGTTTTTATGACGTTTAAAGCTCTACCGCGCATCTTAACAACGCAGCGGATCCGTTCATTTGCTTTTGAACGGGTGTCCGGTGACTTTTGTCAATATAGTGTATATCAAAGTTGAAGGGAGAGTTCAAAACATTCGATGTTCACGAACTTCGTTATTACCAAACAAACAAAAATAGTAATGCCCATTTATTACTAATTATAGGTAGCAATAAAACATGAATGACATCTGCAATAAGCAAAATATTTAAAATAACTGCAAAAACGCGGAAATTTTACCTGTTAAATTTGGCTTTGAGCCTCGAAACTATGAGTCAATTGTTTCTTGTTTTGTGCTTGTTAAGATAGCAGCCTTATATATATTTTTTTCAACTTATTCTAACGCAGTATGGGTTGAGATGTTTTCTGATGCAAAATAAAGTCAAAGATTTTCTAAGCTCTCAATAGTAAGCCTGTTTGAAAGGGCTTTCTCTTCTAGAATGATTTCTTCTTCATCGCTTGAGTGATCATCATTCTTGCTCTGAATGCTCTCCACTATGTCCGCATCTGTGTTTTGCGATCCTACCGCCAGCTATTCTTAGATGTTCACATAATCTTGAAAGGAAGCATCAGAGGAGACGATTCCTTTTCCCCTCAGATGACTCAAAGTTTCATCACCTTTAACACTTTTATTTCCTCTATTTTCGGTGTCATTTGCAGATACGTCTTCATCGTTTTCCTGAAAGCTTTCCCAAAATCGATATGTTTCCAGCCGTTTTGAATCGTTTCTTTTGAACCTGCTTTCCACGCATAGCTAAGAATATCGCACGCATCCTATCGTCAATAACCGTTGCTTCATTTTTCTCTAACTTATCAGAACTTTTCTAAGTACACTTTTCCGTAAAAAACTTCATATTTTTTATTATTCCCTGACCCATCGGAAATAATGTCTTAGGAGAGAAACGGTGAACAATTATCGACTTTAAAACCACGTTATTGTATGAGCCGTGCAATTGTCTACACTGGCGGAAAGTGAAAAAAGAACACCAAGAAGAAGACGTCTGATACCAACGAAATTTATACAGCATAATAACGGAATACAGAGGATAACGTGATCAACATTATGGCAAAATACAGCTGTATTTGCTGGTAAACTGAAAAATAACATTTCTATATAACATGGTTAGTACGAGGTTAAACCGCCATGAACTGCGTCACACTGTGCAATTCTGGCATGGAGTCTGTCGTACAGATGTTGGATGTAAGTTTGGGGTATTGAGTTCCAAGCATCCTCAACCTGGACGCGTAAATCGGGGATGGTCGTGGCTGGCCGTGGAGACCGGATAAGTCGTTGTCCCATAAAATCCCACACGTGCTCAATGGGGGACAAATTCGGTGAAAGTGCAGACCATGGAAGTTGTCTCACACCCTGAAGTGCATGTTGCGTTGCACGTGCCGTGTGTGGGAGTGCGTTATCTTGCTGGAAAACACCACGATGAACCGACCTTACAAATGGCACAACAACGGGCTGAATGATGTTGTTGATGTAGGAGGTGCTGTTTAACGTACCCGGTACAAACACTAGTATACGGGAGTGATAGCTGATTGCTCCCCATACCAGGAGACCTGGTGTAGGCCCTGTGTGTCGCTGGCGGATGCAAGAAGGGTGGAGACGCTCCCCTGTGAGTCTGCGAACACGCATACGGCCATCGGAGGCTCCAAGCAGAATCTTCTTTCATCGCTGAACACGACAGATCGCCATTGCGTTCTCCAGTGTAGACGTTGGCGACACCAATGCAGCCGTTCCTGACGGTGGGCTGGAGTCAGAGGTACACATGCCAGAGGCATACGTGCATGTAGTCCTGCATCCAGTAGACGGTTGCGGATTGTTCGCACAGTCACCTCAGGTGCAACGGCAGCTCAGATTTGCGTCGCAGGGGATGTTCTGCTTGACAACGCCGCTCTTCTTATGCGTCGTTCGGTCCGCTCATCAGTCCGTCTGTTACTCCCGGTTCCACGTCTTCTCGTGTGGGAATGTTCCTCGGACCATCTACGCCACTATCGTACCACCATTCGCCACTATCGTACCACCATTCGCCACTATCGTACCACCACCGATACTTCCCGTCCAATTCGCTCCGCAATACAACGATACGACCACCCGGCCTCGTGGAGTCCGACTAGACGGCCTCGCTCAAAGTCCGATAACTGCTAAAATCGTACACGTCTTCCATGTCCAGGCATTGCAGCTTCTTCTCAGTTAGTGAACTGGGGTACAGCACAAGGCTGTACACTGTTCAGCTGAAACCCATATTATGGGTCAGCCAAGGCACTATCATCATCGAGGTGAAGCACACGCACACACACACACATACACACACTAAAAAGAAAAGAAAGGAAAAGAAACTACTTACCTTACTTACCAAATTCGGAAGACGAAACACAAGCAATAACACTTCCAGGGAAGAAGTATCTCTGAAAACAGGGTGGGTGTGCTTAGAGAAACAGTGGACCCACATCTAAGCACCTCCAACCAAAACAAAAGCATGAAAAGTCATTTGTCACACCCCTCCCCGCCCGAGATGCATGACAAAGACGCAGGAAGTGGTCTGAAGTGTCGTCCGAGAGGCACAACACCTGCCACAGACAACAGACAGAACAAAAGCGCGGGCCAAGCATAGACAAATGCAGACAAAGACAATATATGCACAGAAGAAAAGCATGTAAATACAATTCATGATGCAAACACAGGATCTAGACAAGCAAGTAAAAAGAGCAGCGGTCGTCGGGCATGCGACATGCTCCAACAGAAAACACATTCAGAACCGAAAGCAGAGCACATTATTGCGTAAGGAAACCAGTCGAGACCAACAAAGCCATCGGACGCGAAAAACGTCTTCCGGCCAGTGGTGAAAGTCGGAAATCACCCTCTCACGCAATCTGATCTTGACAAAGAGAGCGACCACATCAGGCCTATTCGAATAGAGCCTAACGTGGTCAGACAGAGCAGTATCATGTAACACAGTACAAGCAGTAGCAAGGATTACCTTTAAACCATAAGCACACTGACCGGAAACAGGTAGCGGGTGCTTAAGAACAATAATTTTAAAATTACACATATTAACAGAAATCCATCTAGACAAAAGTTGCCAAACTTTTCGAACAAAATTACATTCCACAAATCGGTGGAATAAAGACTCCGGCTGTCCGCAGTGGGGACAGTCCGGGGAGTCGACGACTCCCCAACGAAAAAGGGAATCACGGGTGAAAATCACCCCATGGGCCAAGCGCCACTGCAGGTCACGCACACGACCTTCCACACCCGCAAACGCAACATTGGCCCATGCGACCCTCCAGTTCATCCCCAAGGCGGGAAACTTGCGCTGAATGTGAGGAGCAAAGGATGGCAAGAATACATTATAAAGGGCATCGGGTTCATGCCAAGAGGAACACCTGATGTTCTGGCTAGTTAACAATCTAGCCTCACAAATGGTAGTGCCATGTGGTTTACCGGGCCTCGGAGCTCTAGGCCTAAGGTAGTTACAAGCGAAGGAAAATAACCTAAGATTATAGGAAATGAAATAACACGCGAAGTTAAAGCTAGGATGAGAATCGCTTTTCAGGATGTAGGCCACATTAGAAACCATCAACGCGCGACACCACGCAAAAATGTGCCGAACACCCAGTCCCCCAGATGGACTGGTTGAACCAGGCAATCCCGAGAAAGGACAGCTCTAGTTCCCCAGACAAATCGAAAAATTAGAGAATTTAGAGCCAAAAGGACCCTGTACGTCGGGGGTTGTAGGGTACCGCAAAAGGCAATTTTGGAAACCAAGAGACTGTTAGCCAATTTAGCCCTATTAAAAAAGAAATTTGGCAGCCCTCCCACCAAGCACATTCCGACGTGAGCTTCTGTTGAACACAGCTCCACGTCTTGCGGTGAATCCTCTTTTTATCAAAGTAAACACCGAGGATCCTTATATGATCATCGGTTGAGCCTACAAACTGCAAAACGTCAGGGGACCAATCCCCCAAACACAAGGCCTTAGTTTTATCCACATTCAAAGCAGCGCCTGCACTGTCCGCATAAACATCATAAACATGAAACAAATTTCTCAAGAAAATCTCATCCCGAATGAAAAGAACAACGTCAGCTGCATACGCAAGGTATTTGAGCTCAGCTGTTGTAAAGCTCGAACCCAGAACTGGGATGCCAGAGATATTCGGTGCAGATTGAATCTTCTTAAGGAGAGTTTCAATGCTCAGTACGAACAGTGCAGCAGACAACGGGCAGCCTTGTCGGACTCCTCTCCGGATGGGAAAGCAGTCCGTAGGCTGACCGTTGACTCGGATAAAACTAAAGATATCAGTATACAAGACCTTCACCATATGTACAAAATCTTGGCTAAAGTAACAAGCCTCCAGCAGGGTCACAAGGTACTTGTGAGAGACCCTTTCAAAGGCTTTGCTCTGATCCAAAGAAAGGATACAGCACTTTAACCTCTTGCGGTCGAGGTAGTGAATACCGTCCCGCACGAGGACTAAATTTTCAAACATTCTCCTCCTCGGGATTCCAGAAACCTGGCACACGCCTACAAGGCCAGAAATAACCCTAATCAGTCGGTTAGCAAGGACTTTAGCCAAAATCTTATAATCGTAATTGAGAAGAGTGATGGGTCTCCACTCTCCCAAATGACGACCAGGACCATCACGCCGGTTGTTAACCAAAACGATCTGACCAAGTCGCATCGTCGTGGTTAACTGCCCAGTTGACAGAACATGATTAAAAACATCACATAGAGGTTCAGCAAGCAAATCAACAAAACGTTTATAAAATTCGACACGGATGCCATCAGTACCCGGACTGCGACCATTACGCAAGCCGGAAATGGCTTGCCTCACCTCAGAAATACGGACAGGGCCCGATGTAAGCACAGAAGCCACGGCGTCGAGTTGGGTCACGTCAGCGACCCAAGAGTCGACGGACGACTGCTGCACTTCATCAGATGCAAACAGGTCTCTGAATGCGAGAAAACCAAATTGTGAATTTCTGGTTGAGAGGTCACAAAGCATGACTCATGCTGTAAGCCAGGAATTACCTGGGAAATAATTTTGTTTCTGCGAGATTTCGCAAAAAAACCTGCAAGGGAAATCTCGTTTTCTAAATTTTGTGAAATAGAGTCCTGTGTGCATCTTTGGCCGGTTTTACAATATAAATCTGTCAACTGAGCTTGAAGTTCAGCAATCATACCAGCATTCTGCGCTCCCATTTGCTGCCCGGCTTTGCATGCACGCAACATACAGACAAGGCGAGTTCGCTCTAAAAGCCGCTGACGAGCCGAAAGTTTCCCCTGAAGTTGTAAATAAGACTTCACTTTAAGTTTAACCCCCTCCCACCATTCACCAGTGTGATGAGTCTCAGACTGAATTTCACCCCGAAGCAACCTCTCAAGGCCCTGAAGGATGTCGTCATCTTCGAGAAGATTCAGATTCATCCTCCACGGGCCCTGAGTTCGTGTCCGGGCCCCTGTTAGAACGATCTCACCAGAAACGGCACGATGGTCACTCACACGGAGAAAGACAGAATTAACATCACAATGAACAAAAGACACAAGGTCACAATCCCCAGGTCCCCCCACAAGAATCCTGTCCAGGCGGGCCCGAACCGAGCCATCCGTCCAAGTCCAGTCGAAGACCCCAGGGTGAGTAGAACGCCAGGCGTCCACCAGCCCCGCCCCCGACATGAACCTGGAGAAGACAGCCCGGGACGAGTCCGTCTGCCAGGTACCCCCTGTTTATCAAGAGGCTCGGTTACAAGATTATAGTCACCCCCCAAAATGAGGAAGTCTTCACCACCCCCAAAAAATAAAGTAAGACTCCTGAGGAATCTACCCAGTTGGGCGGGTTCCAATGGCGCATAAGCTGAAATAACGCGAATTTTAAACTCAGCGAGGGCGAGGCTGACAGCAGCCACTCGACCCTCGTCATCATATTGAAATTTCAGTTGTCGACCCTTGAAGTTAGGGTTGACAATAATTCCGACGCCCCTGTGACTAGTCAGAGAAAGACTAAACAAGCACGGGGCATTAGTGTAATGACGAAAATCCGAAACATGCCTAAAATTGTTAAAAAATGTTTCCTGGACACACAGGATATCAATATCCTGGGTCATAATCCAGCCGATGAGCCAACGCCTTTCTGACCGGGACCGAAGTCCCTGAATATTTAATGTTGAAACTTTAAGGTTGAAGGTTAAGCAGATAATTGAAATACAAAAATACACAAAACAAAGGTCAGTAAGGAATGTAGATTCAAATTAGCCCACCCGTTTTAGAAACGTGGACCGGCACTTAGAACTGACGATGCTAATCTCCAGAGGTGGAACGGTTGTGATTCCGGCGACGGTTCCGTCGGCGGCTACTTGGGGAAGTTCCCCTTCCTCCAGTTGGACGGGAGATCTTTCCCGACGGCCAGGATGAACACTTGCCGAACGGCTACCGCGAGTCCTGCCCTCCGAAGATGGAGAGGATTGTCGTTGTTGACGGAAGGAATGGTCAGCAGGACGAGTCTCTCTGGAAGGAGTAACATTGTGGATGGTAGTAACATCGTCCCGGCGGTTTGCTGGAATGGATGACGGGTACAACTTTGTCCCCGGAGGTGGAAGGGAGGAGACAGTTCCGACAGGAGAGGTGAAACAACATCATCAACGGAATCTATGTAAATGTTGTCATCATCCGAAATAACCTCTGTAAATGCAACAGTGGTAACAAGTCCGACTTGGGCGTCAGGAGAATCAGGTGAATGAGGCTCAGGGATCTCGGTACATACGTCGGCGTCCATGGGAGGCCCAGATTTAATAACAACAGCCGATTCAACGGCAAGAGGCAGTGAGGTGACCTCTGTAGATGGCATTTCAAGAACCTCAAGATCTTGCACTGGTGAAACAGCAGAAGAAGCTCCAGGCTCGACGCAGCCGTCAACAACCAAGGTCTCTTGATTAACAGAAGTCACAACATTCTCGGAAGGCGGATCAACAGGTATGACAACCGGTAATTTCAAGGAAGCAACATGTTCCGGGTCCATGGCAACAACTGCATCAGGAACACCAGAGTCCCCGGGAACAACAATAGTACTGGTGGAGGGCAGCTCTGGAAACTTCTCATTGAAAACAAGGGGAGCTGTTGAAGGCCTAGCTACAACATCTGCGAAGGATGACTGGGTGCATCTGGATTTGGTGTGAGAATCCGCACCGCACTTGGAGCAGGCTTGCTCGCACGAGATCTCTAAGTGCCCCACTGTACTACAGTTGGGGCAAGCTCGGGATGGGCACTGAGGAGCAATGTGGCCAGCATTACCGCATCTACGGCATGCGCGTATCATGCCAACATATGTGACCATGGCCTTCCAACGGCCCACTTGAAGGAAATTGGGTACTGGCTTTGTCATACGCAGGCGAACAATTCTTGTGCTTGTATAAACATGTTCCAGACCTTTGAGTGTGTGCCGCTCATTCTGAGTGGGGGTGACAATCTCTCCATATCCAGTAAGTGCCGCAGAGATCTTCTCATTAGGTATGTCAATGGGCACGAGTTTGACATAGACGGTACGAATGCCGTCATCTACTGGCGAAACGTTCACCGCAACGTCCTTGTAGTCTGTCAAGGGGTGCTCAAGGTAATGCAGCGCTTGTGCAGCAGTTTGGAAACGCACTGTGAAAAGTCCATTGTTAAGTCGCTGTACTGTGAGCAAATGTTCCGGATAGTCCAGTTTGTCGACTAATTCCGTAAGAATATTGACATTGGGGTACTTCCCATTATGAGTAACCTGAATGGTTTCAGGTCGGTTCAAAAAGTTCGCCATTCCCGAGGCACAGAGCCCCGGTTGGCCGGGAACCTGAAAACAAAAATAAAGCTTCTAACTTGAAGTTTTAAATAACAAGAAATAAAAATAACGCACAGTCAAATCCTTGACGATCACAAACTATATGAAAATTACTTAGTGATGAAGCAACTCAACTCCATGCAGCTAAATTATGAGAAGGATTTCTCCCAGGTACTTTGCTCTTCACTACTGCACGAGACCGAAAATACGTAAGTACACCGTCTTGCTCGGGGCCTTCGCACGTGTCCGTACGCCGACGACTGATTACATTCACTTCGCCGTACTCCTTAAATACCGCCGGCGATAATTTGCATATTTTGCCGTGCTGTGGCGTAAGTGCTCGCCGGTTGGTCCCGAAATTAACATCACACCTACGTAATCTCGACCCTATTAACATATGTAAATTTCATGATCGTCCGCCAATTCCTTCTTGGTGTTCTTTTTTCACTTTCCGGCAGTGTATAATAAGAATAATCTTTCTCTTTTTACTGCTCATTTCATCGTCGATTGTTTTTATCCGGTCTATAAAAATCGCCGATGTCATCATCCAATATTTCCTATTGTCTCAGTAATCAATTGGTAGATTTTCATTTTTCTTTAAACAACGTATATTTTTTTTTATTTTCTGACAACGAGCAAAATGTTTTTGTCTGAACTATCCATATTTGCACACAACATCGTTTGCAGTCTGATTTTCGAATTTTTGCCACAGCTAGATTTCTCTCATTTAAAAGCTAAAGCTTTCTATGGCAGTGTTGGAATGATTCTTTCAAAACCATTACAATAAGTTTATTGAAAGCTTGAATTTCATTAAGTGTTTGATTTACGTCAGAATTTTTAGGTAAGTTAAACAGACAGATTTTGTACAAACTCAATTTGTAGTTGGTTCCTCTGAAATAGAGGAATGCAAATACTCCGAAGGAATCATCATCTCGATAGGCCAAGACATTTAGAGAGAAATGCTAACGCACTCATGGTTTAGATATGTGAGCAATAAAGTTCGTAGGTTAGCTTTGCGAATGCATCTCTCTAGCAGAGAAAACCACATGGCGAACTCAAGAAATGTTTACAACAGGGGATGGAATGCCATTACTTTCTGCTTCGTTCACACTTATAAAAAATTGAATCAAAAGATATATTCGAATTCGTTTTTAGAGGGAAGGGACATTCGGTTATTGGCAGTTCGTAAGGAACCTCAGAGCAAAAGCACGCCCGGCGATGGTTTAAACGTGCCACCCTCCCACTTTCAAAAACGGATATAATTTGGAAGGAATACCAATTGTAAGTAACGGAACATTGTTCCACTATATCTTTCCAGTTTGCGCATGTAGTTAACAAATTCCTTAAAACAGTTAATTTTATTACCAGAGGCCCCAGATTCAACACCGATTCTATTTTTTGTTATAAGTTACCGAGAACTGTATTTTCAAAAGGTTTACTCAAAAGAAGTTCAATAAAAACAGTGGTTTCTCTCTCAGGAACCTGGTGGTAGTGTTTGGATAAGCCTTTGCTCAAATGATGGGCCCCCACATATGGCAGTAATTGGTAACAAATTCCAATCTCGTCGGAGTTATTGTCACAGGGTTCGCACTGCCAAATGAGGCTTTTGCTGAATTTCAACCATTTTCAGCACGACTTTTGTAAAAAAAGATCGTGCTTATGTTACCGGTTTGTCCGTCCGTCCACCTGTACCCACGATATCTCTGCAACTATTAGTCCGATTTGAAAAATTATTTTAGCATTGGGAAGCGTGAAATATGCGAATAATGATCTTTCATTTCGGTTTTTTTACGATGTACAATTTCGCCGCTAGAGGGCGTAGATGCAGATGATGTCGAATTCAAAAATACGTTTTATTCCACATATTTGCTTCTAAACATCCGATTGAAAAAATTATTTTATCTTTCAATTCCATTTATGACTAAGAGTATTTTAGATATAGTTACTTTTTTTCAAATTACTCACAGATTTTCCGCTAGGGGGCGTAAAAGCAAATTGCATTTTTCCCGATAACTCTTCTTCTAAAACTCCGATTTGAAAAATGTTTTGTTCAGCGGATACACCTCGTGATGGAAACTCGTTTGCATATAATTTCAAATTTTTGGTAAAAAATACTTTTACAACCAGGGGGCGTAAGTGTTAATTTTTGCTTCTGATGTATTTGCCATAATATCTGAGCTTCTAAAATATTGATTGAAAAAATTCTTTCGTGGACTGATGCCACTCACATCAATAAACATTTTCGCAATATTGTCTTCTTAAAATATTCCACAGTTTCTCCGCTAGGGGCGTAGATGTATATCTTATTTTTGTCAGTATCTCTACTTGTAAGAGTCCGATTTGAAAAATTCCTTTTTTGTTGGATAGCGTTTTCAGTGTGACATGTTTTCCATATAATTTCAAAATTATCAAATAATTCGTAGACTTTCCGCTAGGGGGCGTAAAGGCAAATTGCTTTTTCCCCTATATCACTGCTTCTAAATCTCCGATTTCAAAAATTCTTTCTGCACCGGACACAGTTCCTGACGGGAAATCGTTTGCACATAATTCATAATTTTGGTAAAAAATGGTTTGGCCACCAGGGGGCGTAAATCTTAATTTCCGCTTCTGATGTATTTACAGCAAAATATGAGCTTTTAAATTATCGATTGAAAAAAACGCCGTTTGTAGAACGATACTACTCATATCGACAAACCTTTTAGGAACATGTTCTTCTTGAAATAATGCATGCTTTCTACGCCAGAGGGCGTAGATATATATCTTGTTTCTGTCAATATCTCTAATTCTAGGAGTTCGATTTGAAAAAATTCCTTCTTTGTTGGATAGTGTTTCCGATGCGAAATGTTTTTCCTATAAATTCAAAATTTTCATGTGAATAACAGACTTTCCGCTATGGGACACAAAGGTAAATTGCGTTTTCTGCGTTATTACTGCTTCTACAACTCCGATTTGAAAACTTCTTCCTGTATCGCATATAAAACCTGATAGAAAATATTTTTCACATAATTTCTAATGTTTCGTAAAGTATGGTTTGGCCACCAGGGGGCATAAGTGTTATTTTCTGCTTTTGATGTATTTGTAGCAAAATCTGGGCTCCTGAAAACTCGAATAATTTTTTTTTCTTGAACCGTTACAACTCATATGGAAAAACCTTTTGAGAATACTTTCTTCCTGAAATAATGCATGGTTTTCCCACCAGGGGACGTAAAGCCACATCTTATTTTTGTCGATGTCTCTGTTTCTAAGAGTCCGATTTGAAAAATTCTTTCTGTGTTGGAGAGCGTTTTCGGTGCGAAATGTTTCTCATATAAATTCATGTGTTTCTTAACGCACAAGTCTTCAATCAGAGGGCGTAAGCTCACGATTCCTTTTACAGCAATATCTGAGGGATTAAAAACCCGATTGAAAAACTTATATCTTCCGTCAGATACTATTGTTTTTCATACCGGTTCCACTGACTTTGAATAGCTTTGATAAATTTAATTTGCGTCAGAACGGATTCAAAAGACGTGCTTATTACACCCGAAAATCCGGTGTCATCTTTCTTGTTCGATACTGTCGTTGTCTGCTAGAGCGCTTTCACCATAAACGGACTTGAACACAATACCATGATAATAAAAACGCTGCAATCTTCCATTGCATGATTGAAAAATCCTCTTTTCCTTAAAGCTTCGCAAAATCTAATTACATTTGTCTTAATGAAAATCCAGTGATTATAAGGTTTTTCTTCTGACTCCTTCAAACCACTTGAAAAAGGCAGCTTCCGCATCGCTGTGAATTCCGTCTCGAAACATTTTCATTTCAGAATTCGACAAACCCCTACTGACTGAACTTTCTTTTCAATTCATCCTTGTTTTTCAAAACTGCAGAAAGACAATTTTGGTGAAATATCAAACTTTTTCGCAACTTCAATTTTTTTAATTCCTCCATTTTCCACTAAACCGATTGTTTCGATTTTCTCACCGAGCGTTTAAGTTTTACGCTGATTGAAAGCCATCATCTTTCAGTTAAGCACACAGCACACAGATTGAGCAACTGAGAAATCAAAGTCCAAGTGTGACCACCATCATTCGTTGTTGCCTAAGTGAATTCACTTCAACAACACCCGTTGATGAAGGTTGGGGCTGACATGTCCAAACCAAAAAGGGATCTCAGTCAGGAATTGCCTTGCTAGCGAGAAATCACTTACTCAGTGTCCGGGATCACACAGACAGGTCGGCTGCAACGTTATTAAAAAGCGCAAATGGGAGAGGATAAAAGATTGCATTTTATTACGAGATGAGAGGAAGTAGAAAATAAACAGAAACGTTCTTGTGCCCAAATGAACTGACCTGTCTGCAAAGAAAACTTTGGGGTGCTGCACGTAATCCTTATATTTCCTGTGAAAAAAGAATGGGTAATCTTCCTGAATGCCTGAATGCCACTTAATTTTTTGCTGATAACGTGCTGAATTTCGATATGTGCCGTATATCCAAAATTTGTTTTTCGTAATATGGGTTTAAAATAACAAGGGAGAACACATCATTAAGTTCAAGTGATACGTAAAGCTTCGGTTAATGCGGAACTTCGAGCCGTTTATATAGAGAGTAGTGGCCAAAATTGGGGAAAACATTTGGAAATAGTGTATTGTTGAGGTTTAATGGCTCATAACACTACTTTTTTTTTAATTAATACCATAAAATTATTTATCAATGGAGAGATAATTTTATCAACAATGTAATGCAATAACTTTTATGAAGGTATTTTTTATTAGAACAGCAGTAATAAAGAAGAAAAGTGAAACACATAGAAAAAATGAGATAAACAAAAATTCTCACCGCGTCAGTTAATACTTATTTGGGTAACCTACGGCCTTACAACGCCTTCCCATGGAGTGAACTAAGTTTTTTAGTGCTGCAGCTGTTATAATGTGAAACCAAGATTGAATTATTGCTTCTATTAACTGGGTTTTATTGCTGGGTTGCTCCTGACTAACAAGTTTTTTTAATCGGCTCCATAGGTGTTCGATGGGGTCAAGGTCTGGGCTATTCCCAGTCCATTCCAGCAGTGGAATATGATTATCTTGAAACAACATTTTGCACACAGCAGCAACAGGACATGGAGCTGAATCCTATTGAAATATAAATGCTTCATTATCTTGGAAACGATCACGTGCGGAAGGCTTCAATTTGAGCTCAAGTATTTCATTAATGTATTTTTGGCCATTTATATTCCCATTAATCACGCAAATTCTGCCCGCACCTCTTGATGTCATACAACCCCAGATCATAACACTAACTGGATGTTTTACGGCAGAAGATTTGCATTCTGAATGCAATCAGGATGCAAATCTTCTCCGATTCTTCTCCTTACGTATTTAATGCCATCGCTACCAAACAGGGAGATTTTGGTCTCATCACTCCAAATAACACTGTCCCATTGTTCCACTGTCCAGTTAACATGGGTTTTAGCCCAGTTTAATCTTTTCAACCTTTGTTTGAGAGATAAAAATGGCGTTTTTCGTGAATTTCTAGAGATGCTTGTTTATTAGGTTCAACTATCCTTTTCACATAAATGGATGGATCACACCAACACGTAAGACAATACGTCAGCGAAGTGTGCGCTATAAATCAAGCAGAACTGTATTCGAATGAGAATCGCAATGGGCAAAATGAATGATCTGAGCGATTTTGATAGCGACATGATAGTTGGCGCCAAGAGTGTCTTTTCAAACATCTGTGTAACAGCCGGGATTTTTTGGGTTGGGGGACTTCCACGCATAACGGTTGCAAGAGTTTACCGTGAATTGTGCGACGCAAAAATTTTCAGCAATCGGCGCGATCTTGCGGACGAAAGGAGCTAAACAGGTAGTGGATCAGAGGGTATCAAAGAACACGGGAGACATGGTCGTACTCCGGTGCAGCCCACCTGCGACATGGTCCAATATGTGGGGCTTTCGGAAATAACTCTTGGCACAACAAATATTAAATGAATTCTGCAATTGTTTGCTAGGTTGTGGTCGGTTTATTGGCTGACATGATTCTCGCCATATCCCCTCTGATCCACCAGCTGCGTTCGTCCACAGGATCTCCGATTGCTTTAAAGATTTGTGTACACACCACTGACTGTTAGCCCTTGCTAGTTGTGCGTGAAAAGACCTGAAAGACGGTCTGTCCATTTGCGAGTTGCATGAACCGGCGCACGTGGCGCTAGCTATGCTGCCATGTTCAAAGTCGCACAGATCTCTCGTTTTGCTCATTCCTTTTCTCATTCGAGCCTTACGCTCGAAGAGCTGGTCAACCCAATTTACACTGTCGTAACGTGCCGTTCAACGTGTTGGATGCATAAATTTAACTACACAGCAAACTGCTGAAATGCAGTTTGCTGTCTACCTTTCTTGAAAAAGTTATCTGGTTGATGCGCGAAAGCTAGAAAACTTTTATTTGTATTTTACGCCAAGAAATTCGGATCATTAATATGGTTACGCTATTTTGAGTATAGTTAGTGTACAGTTCCTACTTATTAATCAAATCTTGTCAAAAAAAAATTTTATTATTCATCTTGTCAATGTCTCAATAATTATTATTAGATATAAAAAATCTTAAGGAGATAAGAAAATTGCTCTTTAAGTCATTGATGTTTGGGTATCGATTCAATGCTATTAATATCCGTAATGACCTTTCTTTCTACTCGCTTTCTCGCGCAGGCCTTGAAATGGCTGCCAATATTGTAAAACCAAACGTAATGCAATTCTGCAAAGGGAATAAAGCAGCTCGAAATTCTGAAGAAACAAAATCTCACACCTTGAAAAGCGATATCCCATTTATTAGAATGAGTTTTAACCAAGAAGACAAGATCACAAAATTGTAGCCACGGCATAGAATCACCAATGGCTTGAAAACATTCATTTTGAAAAGAGCAAGATCCTTTACTTAAGCAGGAAAAGCGGAACGTCGTAAAAAAGACAAAAGAAAGAAAGAAAAGAACTCGATTTACGGCCTCACAACCCAAGCAGGTACAAATGAAAATAACATGAAAATAAGGAGGTACAAATGAAAATAACACATCTGAGAAAAGCTGAAAAAAGAATAAGCCTCCTCGATGGCTGAGCAGTCAGAAGCCCTGCCATCCGGCAATTCACCCCCTACTCCCGAACTAGATAAAGTAGAATGCCCTTTACCTGTGAGCTATTGCAGTGTAAACTCAAACATTTGTCGGAATTAAAATCCTTTCTAGTTTTATTTAATTTATTTATTTTCGAGCTTTTTCAGATGCTTTAGGACTCACTCGATAAAAACAGCATACATATTTAAATTAAAAAATCTTGGTTCAAGCTAATAGCACCAGAAAGGATCAATCGTTCCTTAATTATTTTATTTTGTTCACTATATTTGGCAGCTAGTTTTTAAAACAAAGCCTTCGTAACAAAATTAGGATCATTTTGTATAGGTTTAAAGATTGTTTTTTCAAGTTCTGCCTCTGAAATCGTGTAGAAACAAAGATCGCTGCAGATACTGACAGCATCAGATGGATATCCAAAAAACAACTTATTTAATGGGTTGCACCTTTTTCCCTTTTATATCTTTTTTTTACAGCTTCGAAGATCAACAGCAACCGCAAAAGGAAAATAACGTGGGAAATATTAAGAACATAAAATAGAAATCTTCTTCCTTTTTAAATATATTATGATTTCATAAACAACACGTTGTTTGAATGTTTAACCAATTGTTTCCTGTATCAACCTAAATGCTCACTAAATAAAATCCATCAATTCTAACTTCCATTTCATCCGTGAAAAATTTCTTCAATTTTTCTAGAGAAAGATACTGTGAGAAATGACTCATATTCACCACTTACTGGAGGATATAAGAAAAAATTATTTGGATGTTTAAATTTATCCATATATATGGACGGTAAGGTCAGGTGATGCGTAACATCACAGGGATGTTTAATTTTATCCATATATATGTAAGGTCAGGTGATGCGTAACATCACAGGGATGTTTAATTTTATCCATATATATGTAAGGTCAGGTGATGCGCAACATTACAGCCTCTCCCTGACAAATGTCAGCCCCGCCTTCTCGTGGTACATCCTGTTCCCACTAAAGGAGCTCTGACGACCGCCAATAGCGGTATAACTATGCCATCGGGATTAGAGGAAATGCTATCCCACACTCACCAACCCGCTTGGCCAGCGTGGTGAGTTATGGCCAAACCCCTCCAAAATGACTCTACAACTTAAATCTTGGCCCTCAGTCTCCGGCAGCTGGAATGTATCTGGCCAAGGCAGCGGCCAGTGCGACATGAAGGCAGAGGGTGCTAAGAATCCCCGGAGGAGCGGACTAGGCTGCCATCTGATGCTGACCTTGGCTACGTATAATGGACGCTCCCTGTCTTCTGATTCAAGGCTTCTTGAATTGGAAGAGGAACTACAAAGGATCAAGTGGGACATCGTCGGGCTAAGTGAGGTAAGGAGAAAAGGAGAAGATTTCATTGAACTGAAAAGTGGACATCTCTTCTACTATCGTGGGACAGATACTGGCAGAACTAGTGGTGTTGGATTTATAATAAACAAGAAACTGAAGGATAAAGTTGTAGAAGTTGAAAGTTCCTCTGACAGAGCTGCACAACTCGTTATCCAACTCTCGAGAAGATACAAGGCTCAGATTATTCAAACTTATGCACCCACCACAAGTCATCCTGAAGAAGAAATTTAAAACTTTTATGAGGAAATTCATCATCTAAATAATAAAGGTAAACAGCGCTTGAAGATAATTATGGGAGATTTCAATGCAAAAATAGGGCAACGACAACAGAATGAAACTTCAGCAGGTAAATTCGGTCACGGCAACAGAAACCAGCGTGGAAATACTCTCGTAGAGTTTGCAGAGGCAGAAGGGTTTTTCATCTTGAACTCCTTTTTCAAGAAAAAGCCACACAGGAAATGGACATGGAGACATCCAAATGGGACGACAAGTGAAATTGATTTTATTATGTGTAACAAAACATTGTTCATAGAAGACTGCAGTGCGCTAAACAAGTTCAACACAGTTAGTGACCATAGATTGGAAAGATGTAAGATGCCCCTCAACACTAAACTCGAACGTGGCAAGCTGATAAGACAAACAAAATGTATTGACATAACCAAACTTAAAAAACACCATAAGGCCTTCAAGTTGGAACTGAAGAACAGATTCTCTGCTTTAGAAGGCCTAACATCCGAAGAAGTGGATATTTCTGAAGTTAACAGAAAAGTAACCAAAGCTCTTATGGAAACAGCAACAAAATTAGCTGGGTCTAAGAACAAGTTGCATGTGCACAAATTATCAGGAAAAACAAAAATGTTGATGCAAAAAAGAATAGAGATGAGGACAACTAAAGAAGATGTGACTTCCAAAGTGGAATATATAGAGCTATGCAAGACAGTACGAAAACGTATCGCTCAAGACGTAAGGAAATTCAACTGTGAACTAGTAAGGAAAGCAATTAAAAACAACGAAAGCCTAAAGATAGCTGTAACGTACCAGGAGATGTGACGTACCTACCTGAAGGGCGCACACGAGATAAAGGCAGATAGGAATCAGAATAAAAAGTCCGCGTAGCTCAATTGGTAGAGTGACTTATTCCAGAATGAGGGGATCCGGGTTCGAATGCTGGCGTGGATAAAAACGACGGAAAAATTTACTTCGTTGTAATGGCGCCAGAACTATCCGGATGACCCGACCGTTCAAAATCTCGCATTGGTGTGATGTTATTTCCCCACCGCGAGATAGGAAAAATAAGAGAATCCTTTCTCCAGCACTTCGAAAAAAAATAATAAGGGGGAGATGATTTAACGTACCAGGAGATGTGACGTACCTACCAGAAGGACGCACACGACATGAAGGCAGATAGGAATCAGAATAAAAAGTCCGCGTAGCTCAATTGGTAGAGTGACTTATTCCGGAATGAGGGGATCCGGGTTCGAATCCTGGCGTGGATAAAAATGACGGAAAAATTTACTTTTTTTTATGTTTAATAGTCGTCGGGGACGACTTCCAAATATCTCGATCGCTTCTCGTTAGAGAGAGCTTCTATTCCGTTTTAAGAAGACATGCATCCTCTGCATCACTGCAAGGAGTGCCAGTCGCATAGCAACTGAACTCATTCACATCGTGCCGTTCCCATGGTTTCATGACTTCCTGTAACGGTGAATACGACAACCCACACTCCGCAGTGTACAAGTTAGGGTGTCCAGGTGCCCTATATGGGCCCGGTACCAAGGCCCATATTGTGGGCACGATACCCTCCTAAAGGGTCCACGCACAGTGAGGAAACAGGCAGCCGCAGCCGAATCCCCTCATTCCGGAATAAGTCACTCTACCAATTGAGCTACGCGGACTTTTTATTCAGATTCCTATCTGCCTTTATGTCGTGTGCATCCTTCTGTCAGGTACGTCACATCTCCTGGTACGTTACATCATCTCCCCCTTTTTTTTTTTTTTTTTTTTCGAACTGCTGGAGAAGGGATTCTCTTATTTTTCCTATCTCGCGGTGTGGAAATAACATCACACCATTGCGAGATATTGAACGGTCGGGTCATCCGGATAGTTCGGGCGCCATTATAACGAAGTAAATTTCTCCGTCATTTTTATCCACGCCAGGATTCGAACCCGGATCCCCTCATTCCGGAATAAGTCACTCTACCAATTGAGCTACGCGGACTTTTTATTCTGATTCCTATCTGCCTTTATGTCGTGTGCGTCCTTCTGGTAGGTACGTCACATCTCCTGGTACGTTACATAGCAAAGGGACATTTCAGTAAGGGAAGAAAACAGATTATGGCCCTGAGAAAAGAAGATGGTTCTGTAACAAGAAATAGAGGCAAAATTTTGACAAGTGTGAAAGATTTCTACTCCAAATTATATGAAATGGATGATGCATGTACTCCAGACATCATGAAAGGTACCAGTGCCAGAGTTCTTCCAGTCTGTCAAACTTCTACACGGCTGTCAAACTTCTACATGAGTAGCTTCCCAACCAATCGGGTAAAGGGCTGTGTACGTCACCCGTTGGACACCGACGTGGTTGTTGCATATGTGTATATATACCATGATTACCCGAACTTATGGTTAAAAATTGTTTTTCATCTGAAGATGAGTTTTAGGAAACTTGAAAGATCTCATGACTGTTACTTGTTCTTATATTACTGAATTCGTGTACTATAAAAATCATTGGAGCTCTGGTGAGTTTTATTGTTTCACTAGTATTGGATTCATTAACGTGCACCCAGGAATTGCTGCCCTGGATTTAGAAGTAGTACAGTTCTTGTGGAGACGCGTTTTCGACATGACTTATTTCCTGATCTTAACATTTTAGAGATTTCCTGGGTTACTGAAACAGCAATAAAGATGACATACATGAATTAGTATTTACATCATGTACTGTTAAATAAGTAATATTAAGAAAAATATTTAATAACGTATGTAAAAGTGGTACATGGCGCCACTCCGAGCATGGCAAACTTGGAAGTTTTAGGAGAAAAGTGTAAATTACTTGTGCGAAGATGAGACCGGTATCCTCTTCCCCGAAGCTGCCATCAAAAGTTACTGCTTTGACCGAAGCTTCTTCTTTCATAGTATTTCTTTGTAGTTAGAACGTGCATCAATAATTATCTTCAGTGCATTATTTATTTTCAGTGAAGATATCCTGGCCATTTCTGATCTGATACCTTCTCTCAAAATGCCTGCTTTGAGTGAAATTTTGGTGATCTTTCGATCATAAGCCATAGCTTCAGAAATGGTTCTTCCTGTCGTCTGATAAAAAAATGGTGCGTGAACTTATGTTTGTCAACTATTCGCTGGAGCGATTGAATTAGCTTTAAACACCGTCGATGCCAACTTTCCTCAGTCCTTTTTTGTTGGAAAGCTGAACAATGTTATTGGCAATCATTGTTCAAATGTTTGACTTGTGTCCACACCAGAGTCACAAACGAGACATGTGCGATGCGCTGGTTCTCTCCTTTTTCTGACACGAGTGAACCTAAACTAGGGACTGTTTATTTCTTACAACCCAGACATTAACGATGATCGTTGAACACTAAAACAAACAAAAACAATGACAATGTGCTTTCTTTACCACTTTGTTTAAAGTGCGTCGCAGGCAGTAGAACTTCAAACTTGTTAAGACAATCTGATTCATTGGCTGAATAAGTGAAGTCGTGTTTGGAGGACGATCTTTCTACATATTTCTGAGACAAAGAGCACTATAACGAATCAGAGTGCTACGGGGCGGCTCTAAATGAGGCCTGCATGCATTGATATCTCATTTGGACTTCACTGTTTAAACTATAGAGTCATTTGATGCATCAAACTACTTTTTAAATGTTTTATTATATTTGAAATCTCACTGTCACTCTTATGTTATGAGACTCAATAAAATATCCCTGCAATTTTATATCACTTTTTTGAGTATTCAAGAAACACTTCACCATCATCATCGTCGTCATCGTCATTAACCATTCTCAATCCACTAACAGATGAAAGTCTCCTTAAGTCTGTTTCATAACTTCGGTCTCTTACACACCGAATGAACACTGAATTATCACTACCCCTAATAAACGTGGATGCGGCCCGTTGACCTCGTGGTTTCCGAGAGGACGCGATTAGCTGACAGACGTAGCATATACAGGGTGTCCGAAAAATAATTGTGCACTGAAAGTAGCACTTACCATGTCGAACTGGTTCCTACAGGAGGTGTCTAAAATGGGGCCCCACCGACGTCCAGACATGTTTGTACACGCTTCTGCATTTCGGTGAAGACTATTCTCAGGGTATGTGGTGTGATTTGTTGAATGTGGGTCTTTATTGCAGCCTGTAGCTCTTGACGTACCGCATTATCGTGGGGGACGTCTGCATCGCGAAATTTCCTAGCGAACTGTTCCGGAACTTCGTCCTTGTACTTGACATCATGGCGAAATACATGTTACACCAAAATCAATCTCTGTTCAACCGTCAACACCATTGGCCTTGTGCAGAGACGAGTGATCAATCGACAAGTCTGCCTCCGTCGACCAAGCGCTCGGGAATGCCCTTCGCTCGAAATGACAGCTGCTCGCGTTTAGGGGTGGGGAGACATGAAGGTTACCAGACGCAGAGTACTTCCATGTGGCGGGTCATTTCTACTTTAATTCCATTCAAAAAATATTATTACATTACTGGAGTTCGTACATTCAGTGCGTAGTAATTATTCAGACACCCTGTGCAATGCGTGATTGGAGCAGTAAGCAGTAAATTTCGGAGCATGATAGGTAAGCGGAAGGATTTATCGGGCTCTTAGAAAGGAAAGATTGTGGGAGCTCGGAACGCGGATTTCTCAATTTCACAAACGGCTGAACTGGTGGGTTGTTCGCAAGCCACCCTAGGTGTATCAGAACTCGCATGAAACTGGTCAAACAACGATGAGGAGGTAAAGCTGAACAGGACAGCTAACGGTTGGTGTAAGAGGTGAGTGCCGGGTCCGACGACACGTAGAGGGCAACAGACGCAACCCTGTTCAATAGTTGACTACCCAATACAGCAGAGGTCATCCCGGAATAGTATCTGTCGTGAGCATACGGCGCACCCTCGTACGTATGGGCTATAACAGCAGACGACCCAAGGACATCCTCTCCTAACCCCGGTTCATCGGATCAAAAAACCCGCTTGGTGCAAAGATCATGCAAGTTGGACGTCGTATGACTGGAAAAAGGTGTCCTGGTCTGGCGAGGCGCGTTTTTCACTCCACTTCGTGGATGGTCCTGTAAGTATTTGGCGCAAACAACATGAGGCATTCGATCTATCTTCTATGGGTTTCAGAGTGCAGGACGGTGGGGGCGGTTGCATGCGGCTTCGGGCCGCATGCAACACAGCTTGGTTGGCCATATCTCTCAAATGATTCCTGCATCTTATTGAATCGATGTCACGTCGGAAAGCTGCGGTACCGAGGGCGAAAGGATTGCCTACGAAGTATGAGGTCGTAATTCAGTGGTCACTCAGTGTATGTCATTTCAGTGATGTTCTTTTAAGGCATTATCGACTATTTCTCTTAAAAATTGTTGTTTCTTTCAAATGCTCTCCAGCAAAGTTCTGCGCGTCTCTTAATTTCTCTTCTGATGTAGCTTTCACGTGATATCTGTTGTCCCAGATAGATATAGGCATCAGTTACTTCTAAATTTATGCCATCACCATATAGATATTCAGTTCTTTTGAAAAACATTGTACATCAATTTTGTTTTCTCTAGGTCAGTCGTTTATACTACTTATTCCTTCTTGTCAGCAAGTTTTTAAAATGTTAATGTCGTCAGCAAAACGAAGGTGGGTTGAATAATATATACTAATCTTAATTCCCTTACCTTCTGAATTCAGTGATTGAAATACGTTCTGCAATGTGTTGTTGAAGAGTTTGGGAGACATGTCGCCTTGGTTCATTCACTTTCCAATTATTATACTCGTACAATCATTCAGCTGTCCTCGAACAAAGAGTCGAAATTTTGCTCTTCATTTTGATAGATGTTATTGATGATATTAATATAAGTATTTTACGTACCACATGATTTCAAAGATATATTATACGACTAACTGATGATGGTTGCACAGAATCAAAAGCACTTTTCGCAATAAATGAAATCCATACGAAGTGAGAATCCATATTCATTCGCTCTTGCAGTTAGGTCTAATTCATTGGTTTGTGCCATGTCAAATGTTTCCTTCAAATGATACACTACCTTAAAGCAGAGTTTTAAGCAACTGATAGGTAGCTGATGGGTGTGAAATTCCTGAGATCCTCGAGATCCCCCTTTTTATGTAGCAAGATCACTGTAGCATGGTTTCAGTCATCATGAGTCTTCCCTTCATTGTGGCATCTAATGAAAACATCAGAGAGTGAAGTTTCTATTTTTTTCTAAGTGTCTTCTGCTACGATGTCCACGGTAACTCAATCTTTCCATGAAGTTTTTCGCTGTTTCATGTTCTAAATTGCATGGGAAAGATCTTCAGGGAAGACTGGAGGAACCTTATTTCCTGTATGTTTCGTTTCTTTATATGTGCAAATTATTAATGAATACATTTCAGTTATATATTTCTCGCAAATTTTATTATTTACTTTACTACTTTTTTTACATCCAAGTAAATTAGTAAATTTGATTTGTGTACAAGTATACCAATGCAGAATATCTGTAATCCGACTCTTGAAATAAATAGTTAACCATAATTTGGGAAATGACATCATTGCATCCTGATTGTGTAACCCAATTCTCTTTCTCTCTCTCTCTCTCTCTCCGATATAGCTCTCTGTCTTTCTCCCCATATCACTCTGTTTCTCTTTATATATATATCTCTGTCTTTTGCTCTATCTCTCTTTCTCTTTCTCTGTCTCTGTCTTTCGCTCGTGTTTAAGTTTGGACAAGAACGGAACTACCGTCTACCCAGAAGGAACGATGTGCAGCACTTGAAATATCAGTTCTGCAATCACCTAGACAGTCACTTCGGAAACGATAAGCTGAACTTGTGATCCCCAGCACATTGCTAGCACATATCAAATTCGAGCTTCAATGGAAATTTCATAAACCTTCATACGTCAATGAACTAAGTGACAGCGATTTGGATAAAAGAAGTGAAGCATCTCCACAGTACCTTAAAGATTTTCAGTCTCTCTCCTCAACGTGGTAAAGTGTTTTTTCTTAAAAGAGTGTGTTAATTATCAAAGTAGACGTAAGGCAAACACTTATTTTGCTGGAAAAGAAAATCCACATTATTACGAAGAGTCAAAACACACTCCGCCGCATGTGATGACCTGTAGGACACTCCCAGCAGGCTCTTAACAGAACTTGATATTTCTTCAATAGCGCTGTTAATGCCCAGTCATACTTAGTCACGTCAAGAAGGTGATTGTTTTTTCCAAACCTCCAATGACTGAGAGTCTTTTACAGAGTTGCTGCTCCCAACAAAATGGGCAGATCATATAAATCTAACAATTCTAAGTAGATGATTTTATTCATTGGGAAACGCAATTACTGTCAGGGAATACTTGTTCAAAATGTTGGTGAGAGTTGGATAGGAAGACGATCAGAAAAATTGGAAGCACCATTGGATTAGCCTTTCAGAAGTCCTGGCATCTCTTCCTATGGCAACGCACCATCAAAGGAAAAGCATTGCTCCACAGAACAGCCTCCTTTATCAAGATCGACAAGGTTCTTCAAGGGATAATGTCACATAGGACATTGTGCCGAACCATTTTATGTCACAAAAATGTTGTTGGTCATACTAAACTTTTGGACAATTAGAGGGTTCTCTATGAGCGATAAATTGATAAATTGTAGATTTTTTCATGAATCAGTCTGCAAATTTAATTTATAAATCGAAAATTAAAGTTATATATCCTGAAACATTACAAAACATGGAGTTAACAAACTGCACTATACATTTTTAATTTCAATTTCAATACAATGATTGGGTTTCGTCGCCTGGTGTCACCGACGATCTGGGTTTTAATCCGGATGTAGTATGGATTTTGTATATATTTCACCATTCTGGGTCCCTTGCTCTCATGCAGTCAAAAGCATTAAATTTTAAACGTGAAACTTCTACTCTACATAGATTTTCATAAATATTACTGAACCACCAAAAATGAACTTGGTTCCAAAGCAGGCTCCAGAAACGACAGTTAACGCTGTGAAAGGTCAACGAAGACGACAAACAGAAAATAAAGACATTATCAATGGTGTATTAAAGTATAAATGACGCAACTTAAGTTTAAAGGAAAACCCAATCAATATCATGAAAAGTAAATCGGCTTGTTTTCGAAGAGTACTGGTTAATATCTTGAAAGTTAATACGGTACGAAGATCCCCAGAAGGAATGATTCAAGTAGTGGAGTTTCCAAAGGAAGTTCAAGACGCGGGAGTCCCATGTATGGACATGTATTGAGAAAAGATAAAACATACATCAAGCATAATGATATGAGCATTTAGACTAGAAAAGAGGAGTAGATGAAGATCTAAAACGAGATTGGGATGAGAAGAATTCAAAAAGTAAGAAAGCGCAATAAAAACCCGTTACACCAGAAAAACTTTTATAGCAATCCAATCTAATTGTAACGCCAACCATGTTTACTAGAGAAGGAAGATGGGAAACTGCCATTAAAGCAGTTAGCAGTTATACTAATTACGGAAGATTCAGGGTTTTCATCAAGATAAATTTAGACTCCTGCAAGTTACTTCTTTTTAATAATACTTCTCTTCCCTCTTTTAGGATAACAAAATATGTTAAAATTCCCTGAAACGCGTTTTATATATGATAAGTTTGATCATGGACTTCATGTTCTTTCGCTCTCATACAAACAGAATATTTTGCTAAAGGATCAACTGTGTGACTGTGGTTGCAATGTTGTGCACCAAAAGAGTAAAGAAAATTTCGATTTCCGTGCTTCTGTGGAAAAGGGAATCCTTCAGTTTCACACAAACACGCTGGTGCCTTCAAGAGCAAACATTAATCGTGACGCACACCGCTGATTTGTTTTCACGGCTCAGTGCATTATTGCACCCAGTGGAAGTGAACTCTCTTAAGCAGTTGCTTTACGCTGCTTCTCACACCTATTACAATTTCAAAGGGCCTTCCGGTATTCGGTTTCTTCAGAATTTATGACTTTGAAATTCTCTTGTCTGTTGCTTCTGGGGCTCAGCACTGTTAAGCACGACAGTTAGGTTTCCGGTAATGCTCTTATTGGCACTTTGAAACAGTATTCAGGGAAAGATTTCCGGATGAAAACAACCTGAAAGGGGATATTTTTTATCCTTAAAACATAAAGAAAGAAACTTTGCAGAATCATAACAGTGGAAGCCGAAGCTTGTGGAACCTGCAATGAGATATACGTCATTTAGAAATTATTTCTAAATGCACACACGAGTTAGTGGCGTAGCTATCATAGAGAGAGAGGTGGTGCGGTCAGTGCATTATTGCACCCAGGGCCCGGGCCGTTACTAGACTTTAGTTTCGGTAGGAGGGGGCGGATAAAAAATATTACACAGCTAAACTGTAATATATCTATCTATCAGGGTCGTAACTAGACTTTTGTTTCGAAGTTTGTTTGGTTATTAAACTATTCCACAGCAAAAATCTATCTGTCTATCTAATCACGTAACAAAAAATAAGCTCTTTAGTTTTTAGTAGATTAATGTTAATTAGCGAGTAGCGACACATGAATTTACACAGCGTTAACAGAAAATCAAAGTGAAAAATATGAGACAGAGATCACATGAAAAAAACAAGATTACACATTAAACAGGATAAAAGCAAGTACAGCCTAAAAAATGAAAATTATAAAACAGTTTGAAATCTCCACCAGGAAGTGGATTTTAAGAATTTCGATAACGACAGATCAAGCCACCGTCGTCTGAATAGGCTGGCCTTGATGTCTGTTCATCGAAATATTCAGATAAATGCAGATGATTTCATCCAGTGATTCGGAAAGTCTGTGAAAAATCGTCGCATTATTTTTAACGACATATATTCAACAGTTTTGTGGTTCCTTTATACTATTATTTCCTCCTTTCTTTCTTTTTTTTTTTACTTTTATTGTTTCAGTTTTTTTAAATAAAAGCAATCCCATTTTGTTCCACAAGTTAATATCTTAGAGTATCATTTTCTTATCAGATTTCGACAAGTACAATAAACTCTTTGTTATCCAGTATCGACGCTGGGAATGGTTGTTTATACCAAGAAAAACTGACCCCTGAAAAAGGTCGTGGCCCCGGGGGAAAAAAGTTTGGAACGGCAGTACAGTAATGACAGGTTTATGGCTGTCATAAATCTGCCATTACTCATGAAGTGGCGGTTAATTTCATTCTCTCCCTCTCTCCATCCCTACGCACGTCGCAAGATGCAAACTAACCTCCACCAAGTACGAGGAAATAAGTGTGAACGTTCTCAACCAAAAGATGAGCTTTATGCTTTCATTTCGCAATTCACACCCCAATTTCCTTCTCAAATGACAACACGCTAATTGAAGTTTGCAAATCTCACTCCTCACCCATGTTAACAGGCAACAGGCCACCATATATTGGGATGTCGGATGTAATTGTAATTCATCTTCTACCGACGCCACTTTCTACCCTTTCCCCCTCCAGCCCTCTCCGGAATTTAGACCGAAAGCAAAACCAGAGCAGTATTTTCCTGAGCACTCGATCTCCGGCTCTCCTGGCACCGCTTTTGACCCTGTGGTCTGTGGAGTTTCAAATTCGAGATGCAATCACTCACTGCGCTCTCACATTCCTAAACACAACCCATCCCAGTCTGGCATCTTGATGTTATAAGAAACAATACACTACAATTCAAACTGCCATTTCTTTCCGTCTCTCTTAACACGATAAAGAAATAAATAAGCGATCTCAAAAATACCTGGCCATGGACCAATTCCGATTAATAAAGTGCCAGACACAGCTGTTGCTCTATAAATTTGTTACTGTTGACCAGTGGGTAAGTGAGAAAAAAATGTCCTTCTCAAGTAAGGTTTATCAAAGGAAATAACAGAAACAATTTGTAAAAAAAAAAAAGATAATGGCAACTCCTGTTGATCTAATAACTTAAGACAAACACGCAAAAAAAATGTTGCCCAAAAAATTCGGGAAAAGCGGTTGGACCCCAAAAGCCCCTCCCTTGAATACGGCCATGACTCGAGCCCATCCCTTTGAGTTGCCCATTGCCGGCTGAGGATAACATAGGGAAATAACGAAAGTTAGCAATGAAAACTTCATTCTTCTACAGTGTTAAATAATAACTTTACAATTTCTGTCTGTTTGCAGAAAGATTTTTGTTTAAAATTTTCATTGGTGAAACACAAAATTCATCTTATAATAAGCCAATGCACGATGGTAATATACTGTAGTTATCCTGCATTATTGCGCTTATTAAACACTCGCTGATCTTTAAGTTGAATCAATTATTTTTGTTATCACGAAAATAACTCCGAGAGTGTATGTTTTTCTTGCTTTCCCTTTCTCTGGTATGAACCATATTCTACAATAGAGCTCCCTATGCGCGATGTCATACATTTAATCTTACCAACTGTCGCAGATTATGCTACGTTCTCACGTTCTAGCCCGTCGATCCTCCATATGCCGTCATACATTGTAAGCGGCTACATAGGAAGTGGACTAAGGGTTGCTGTATTGATAACAAATATACCTGTAATCGTATCGTTCAGTGTTGAGAAAACTAGGAGCAGATCCTTCATTAAGTGTTGATCCAAATATTGGAGGAAGTAGACAACCTTATATTCTGCGTTCTATACTTCCGATTGCATGACGAGCTACCAGTAGAGTACACATATGTAAGAAAATGACGTATTTAAAATGAGATTCGCGGCAATACGTCTAGGCATACATAAGATAACTGTAGCGTGTTTCTACTGAACAGTGAGGCGCACTGCATGTTTCTGCACCAGAGTCCGAACATCACTAGCTACGCTACTAGCAGAAGTGTTATTTCAAAAATAAAAAATATGATTATATCAGCTTTACGTATAACCAGATTACGTTTTCGAAGTCTATATTATGCCGAAGGAAACACACTTGATAAGTGTTTCTTATGGATTACAGACACAGTCGAATATCAATAACAGCAACATCCTTAACAAAAATGTATTCTACTGAGAACTGTTTCGTAATTCCCCAACCATTTTCCTAATGCATTGAGTGTCTTTTGTACGTTTAACAAGCTTAAGATAAAACACAGGTCTTAACTGATATTTAGTCAGCATTGAAATATGCATACTCTTAGTGCGAAGCAGCAACTTTTTGTTTTACTTCTTAAGGCTACTACTCGGTCCCGTTCACTTTCAAGCCGACTTTGAGGTACCTCGCTCATCTTTTGTTCCAACTGTGTAGATGATGGAAAGGGGAGATTTCGTGGTATTGCGAGGGAGGATTTTTTCCCTTAGAGATGGAACAAAAGATGAGCGAGGTGCCCTAGAGTAGCACCTCCCTCATCTTGAGAGATGGAGAAAGTAGCCTTGTGAATTAGAGATGGAGAAAGTGGATTTCGCCTACTTCAGCAAGAGATTAAGAATTTCACAAAATGGTGAGGCTGCTTTGTACAGAGGGTGAATCTCGTCCCCTCTTAATTCCTCTCATGTACTTAAGATGAACTTCCTCTTCATTGCAGGAAGAAAATTCGGGATGGTGATGTCGTAGACAGATGTCAAAATTGTGGGCGATGTGATCAGCAGCGGGAAAGTGGAGTGACACTGTTTATCCCATATTGGCGAAGACAGTGACATGGACGTTCCTTGCACAACCGTCAAATTTTCAGAAGCTTTGGCTACATTGCACACTAGGCGTCGTTTTGTAATGCAATCGGCAGATACCTCGGCAGCGTTACAGAACATGGACGAACTGAAAAAATTTATGAGGCACTGTTCTGATAAGAAAAGAAAGCTGCGTCCAATTGCACAATTTTTGAATCTGTGACGTGCCTGCCCCGCAGGACGCACATGAGATAAAGGCAGATAGCAGTGCCAGCACATATCCGCGTAGCTCAGTTGGGAGAGCTACTTACTCCGGAGTGAGGAGACCCGGCGAAGACAAACTACTTCGTCCTATTGGCGCCCAAACTTCCAGGATGATTACCCGGTTGTTACGTTTCTCGCAATGATGTGATGTTCTTTCCACACGGCGAGACAGTAAAAATGAGAATCCCTTCTTTTGTGCTTCGAAAAAATAAATCAGTGTGATGTTACGTTCCACACACCAAGTTGTCTGGGATTTCTCAAATGCACGTTCTTCATGGGATTACTGCCTACAGCGACACATGGTCCCGGCTGACCCTTGGGCCATGCCCCCGTCCCTCTTTCAGGGGGGGGGGAGACGTGACGTGCCTGCCCTGCAGGAAGCACATGAGATAAAGGCAGATAGCAGTGAGACCCCATGTCCGCGCAGCTCAGTTGGGAAAGCAATTTACTCCGGAGTGAAGGGACCCAGTTTCTATACCCGGCGCGGACAAACTTGTTCGTTATAGATCCATATCTCACTGAATCTACAGCAAAATTGATTTATATACATAGTATAGTAAGCCGTGCTACAACACTCTGCAGAACATTGTCTTCGTTGTGTAAAGTTTTCAAAAAGGTAATGTAATTAATGTTTTAAAAGTCAAAATGCATTTACATACTTCCTTCCTTCATTGTATAATTTAAGGTATTTCAGGATGTGTTTAGTTGTTAAATTAATTAGGTATCAATAACACGAAGTATTTTTAACACGAACAAATTTCTGGATCTCTGAGATGTTCGCGCTAACGAGGTACGAATGTAATTTGAACCAGTAACCTTTGTACATCGCCTGGCGACCTAGCAAATAGGAAGTCAACTTCTTAAACAGAAGTATTTCATTTGAATCCACTCAAGTGCCAGTTTTTTGTATTAGTTCTTTGGTCCTAATTCTCACCCCTTTTTGTAGTTATTGATCATATCATTTGATGCTTTCAGAGGGATTTACATTTTAAAACAAAAAAGAAGAAAACTTGCGGCACACTCTGAGAAGGTTTCGATCGAGAAAAGAATAACAACAAACTTTTGTAAGTCATTCTCCAATGTCCGTCTCCCATAAAGCTTTGCAGAACAAAACCAAAGAGCGGGAATGAATAGGGCGTGAGATATAAATAGTTAACACTGGATAAGTAAATCTGATCAAGGTTTAAAGGAAGGACAATGTCATCTGTTATATAACTACGGCAGTTGACCCGCTGTCAAATGTTGCCAACTTCAAATTCATCGAAATAAGATTTGTAGCGTTAAATCAGAAAAGCATTTAACGGGAATAAGTCAAATTTATATAAGAATACGGGAATTTAAAGCAAGATTAAATTATAGGTGTTACTTTGATGAATTAATCAATGTTACTTTGATCGCATTAGATAGGTGGAGATTTTTTTTTTGCCCGTATTCTTGCCCGGATTTTTTTTTTGCCCGTATTCGAGTTTTTGACGACCACCATAAGTAATTCTTAGGGCAATAAGATGTCGCTCGAGCCACTGGTCTCAGGTCAACATAAAATAATATTAATAATTCAACATTCTATATCACTGCATCATAAAATAGCAAATTTCTTTTTCATGTTAATTTCATCACACCATTTTACCTCTTTGAAATTTAGGCACTTCAAGTTGACAGAAATTCATCAAAATTATACACAGCATAGAAAATACAAGACAGAACAATTGGCGTCAATATAACATACCCATGGGCGCTAATGTAACAGACCTATGGGCGCCAATATTTTCCCTCCCTTAGGAAATCTGACTATGCCATTTCTGTTCCTGGAAAGTGCTTCAGCGGCTTTCCTGATGTTAATTTTGATTGCTCACTTTCCTATTGAACTACTGGATACATGTGAATATGGTGAAAATAGCAAAACTGTTGGGAACTTACTGTAAAAAAGTGGAAATTTACAGTAAAAAATAATAATGTAGAATTTTTGTCCTGAATGTTGGAGCACAGTGTACATGTGTACAGTATGGAAAAGCATGAAAGGCTAAGAAATGAGAAACATGATATCACCCTCCGCAGCAGTCATTCACTTGTTGGACTAAATTTTCAAGTGACCTTGGCATCCGCGGACAAGGTGAAGCTCAGAAGGTCAGAAGGTTTTTCACTGGTCAAGAGTAGTGGAGTGCGTGTAGCGACAAGGAACAGACGTGGGTATTGAGTGCCGAGTATGACGAGAGAGAAATGAAATATGCCCAACGTTGACAAACGGAGAGCCGAGTTCGGATAGCGCCAGTCAGCTCAATTAGGTGTATATGCCCAGCGTTGAAAACCTGAAAGACATATGGAGATACCAGATAAGTTATTTTCCTTTTCCCTTTTATTGCATGTACTTGCTTAAATTAATTCATAACCCTATTTAGAGCACGTGGCGTGTGTATTGGTCATGATAAAACAATGAAAACCCAGTTAGCTAGGTAAAACATTTAGGTAAAGCATAGGAGAAAAGGAACTGGAAGAAAAATGAATCACTAAGCTTTGCACTTATATATATAGATAGATGTATGCAGAAATGATCGGAGACGTTATAGAGAAAAATCGTAATAAGAGTAAATTTTATGTGTAAGGTATTGTTAACGGCTGCACCCACGCACGTGGTACCTTAGTGTTCCTAATTCTCTCGTATTAAACTATTTTGATTACTTCCACATAAGATTCCTGTTTGTTTTCCTTATAACCACACAAGACATAAGTTAAGGTATGTGTAAACTAAGATATGTGTTTATGTTTCTGATTTCTTTCACGAGCGGCACCTTTACTCCCCCACCATTCCAGTGACGGGATAAAGGTGAATCACAACGCCGTGCTTTATTATTTGCCAGTACATATAAGGGGCACGTTTTTGTCCATATACGATCACTGTAGAACAAAAGTCCCATAGTTATAAAAAGGCACAATAAAGTAAATTTAATCGGTAAATGATCTGTAATTGATGCACCTATAATTTGTTCATAATAATAAATATAACAATAAAATTAACACCTTGTATTTAACATTGATGACAGTAACACGTGTTCCAGTGAATAGCATTAACACGTGTGCCATTGTTCATAACTTTAACACGTGTTCCGTATTAGAATGTAACGTTGGTACCGATTAACGTTTGAAGATAACTATGGTGAATTGGTTAAATATTTGTTTATAACATATGATTATTATGATAATAAATATTTTAAAATAACGGAGAATATAACACACTGCTGGGAAAGATCTGAATTTTTTCTTTTTCTTTCTTTCTTTTTTTTTTTTTTTTTTTTTGGAACTTTGCCTAGGTATTTTTTTTTTCATAATTTTGTTTTGGATCTTTGTTTTAGTATTTGAGGGTATTTTTTCCTTCTTGATGACAGATTGAGTAATTGCTGGGTTCTCTTGGGCGTGGGTTTCAAATGGCAAAAAGGCGCAAGCCTCAAATGAACACAAAAAAATTCCTCCCTCATTCTCCCAAAACGCTGTCTAATTTCATTTATCCACTTCTAACATGTAGTTTTCAGGTCTTCTGGTTTTCAATTAAATTTCAGTGCTGAGTGTGTTGTAAAAATGGTTATATAACAAGAAAGCACAGTGAAAATTTGCACTTAGTGTTCATGAATATTGATTGTAGTTTCAACTTATGTTTGTCCTCTCCTGCAAAGCCTAGCTATGAGCACTCATGCTCAGAACTACTATGGTATTCTCTTCCAGTAGAAAGAGAAATAGGCATTACTTCTTTTGATGAAACAACCTGTTGTTGTTCTGAAACCTATTTATTTCCGTTTTACTTTAGGTATTGAAAATTAAGAATATTGATAAGAAAATTCTATAAACTTCAGGTATATTCACTGTTCATGAGTCGTAAATATGGCTTCCAATAACCATGCTCATTAGTCGTCAATATGGCTTCCAATAACCATGCTCATCAGTCACCAATATGACTTCCAGTACCATGCTCATCAGTCGTTAATATGGCGTTCAATGATCATGTTAGTTAGTCGTCAATGTGGCATCCAATAGCCAAAAGGTATGGAATGAAAGCCACATTGTCATATATTTTTTTGAAATATAGAAGGTAGGGGCATTCAGAGAGAGGAAAAGATTGCGAAGATTGGATCCAAAAATCAATGGAATTCATATTAATTTTAATACGCATCACCTGCATTACAGTGATACTATGATTTAAACTCTCAGCCCACAACGCAAGTCCTGATTCCGTCTCGAGCACACAGTGAGCAAATCTAATAGACTTATGTATTATGAAGCATTGCTGCACCTGAAGCTCGCCTCACAGAAAAGTTAAAAACTAAAATTTTCTGACTTTGTCAATTTGCTAACCATGTTTTTATGAAGTACCTAAAAAGGTCCACATGTCACACTCATTATGAATCATTTACCGAATTCTGGATAGAACAGAAAGGATCCCGGGACTCTGCACAATAGAATTTTGAAAGTATCCAAACTTCAGCATTATTCGATGAAAATTTATATTCATCGTAATTTTGAAATTTATAGAGTATGAAATGAAGAAGCATATTGCATTATTTTCTTCAAATAACAGAGATATTGTGGCATGCACTCACCAACCCGCTTGGCCAGCGTGGTGAGTTATGGCCAAACCCCTCCAAAATGACTCCACAACTTAAATCTCGGCCCTCAGTCTCCGGCAGCTGGAATGTACCTGGCCAAGGCAGAGGCCAGTGCGACATGAAGGCAGAGGGTGCTAAGAATACATGGAGGAGACTGGCACAAGACAGACCGTTGTGGAGGAAACTTGGGGAGACCTTCGTCCAGCAGTGGATTGATAATGGTTGACAATGATGATGATGATGATGATGATGATATAGAAATACCTTTCCGTCACCTGAATTTTCGATTTAAGCAAACAGCTTTTTTTAACCAATAAAAGTTCTTAGATTACGTGATAGTTAATGTTCCAAGAAGTATATTTTGAAGGAAAAGAAAATTTGAGGATGTCTTAAATAAATGTGAATTTGGTTGATCGAAAACTTTGGTTTCAACTTGCATTTTTTTTTTAATTTACGGAACGGTGAAAAAGTGGATATCTGATATATTTTTACCACTTCTTTTGAAAAGAGTAAAAAAATTAGGTTGTTGCAGATGAAGTGTCTGAATATTGACGGAAACTTCAAAATTAAACTTAACCCTTAAACAACCATAATGCCCGAAACGTTCTTACACCTAAACTACCACGACCACCGGAAACGCACTTCTAGAGTGAGCAGGATTTCTCATCCCCACCTGTTTTTTGAATTTACACGGTCTCTACGGGTTTCGCAGAAGTAACATTCAGTCACCATTGTTGTCGCTAATCAAATGCAGTAGGTAAATCAGTCGTTGGCATAAGGTACGCGTTGACACAATATTTCAGGAACCTGGTCGTTAAAGGGTTAACAATTTTTCGAGAGGGAAATGAACTTTGTTATTCAAAATAATCATCACCAGCGCAACACTCTTTTGCCAACAAGATACAGGCATTCCGTCGTGAAAAAAATGTCGATCTTTAGAATGAGACAAACTCTTGGAATGCGGTTTCAACTGGTGTCTGATTGGGAAACGATTCACCGTGTAGAAAGGTGCCCAAGTGCTTGAAGCTGTGATAGTCCATCAGGTGAATAAGGCGGATGAGGTAAGGTTTCGTATCTCAACTGGTGTAACTCCTGGATCGTCTGGTGTGAAAGGTGGGGTCTCGCGTTATCACGGAGAAGTATGGCCCATGGCAATTGACAATGGCGGCTGTTTGGTGGACAGTTTTCTATGTATCAAGTTGTTCTCCATACCTGTCAACCGTGATGATTTGACCCGGTTGTAAGAAGAAGTGGACCACACCAGCTACAGACCCTCAAGCACTGACAATCGTCATTTTGGGATAGAGTACAGCATTCGGGTTGTGTTTTGCGATTTTACCGCTGTCTAGTCGCTGCGTTAAACGTCGGCGATTGTCATAGAGAATCCATTTCTCATCACCCCGACGAGGTTCCTCAACATATCATTCTTTTGGTTGCGGATAAGCAGAAAAGAGCAGACATCAAACTGCTGTTTTTCGTAATGTTCCGTTAATTCCTGTGAGACCCATTTACCCATCTTCTTCACACAGCCTGTGGCTGCTAAATGTCCTAAAATGGTTGCATGGTGTCCTCTGAGCTACTCGCCAAGTTCTCGTATCGTTTGACTTCGATCCGATTCAATCAAAGCATCCAACTCGGCATCTAGCCCAGTCACATTAGACAAAATTTGGGCCGAGCCTTGCGAAAAATTGTGTGAAGCTAAAAATTGGCAATATTTTGCTATTTGATGTCCTGAACAACATATCAAAAGTCTCAAACTCTACCCTCTTCGCGTTCTGGAATTCCAGGCGGTTAAACACCTGTAGCGCTGGAGAAATGCGAGTTATCACTGGAATGGCTGTTACGTGCAAACGGCTGGGCTCACAAAGTTCAAATAAGGCTCAAATGAAAGAGAAATAAGTGGGCTTTAGTTTGACTATATTCTGTCTTAATTGCACATCATTCGATGCCGCACAAAACGACCAAAACCCGCAAAAGTCGAAAAAAATTGTGACGTTGGTTTTTTTCGCTCTGGCCGCTTCTGTATTGCTGATATCGCAAAAACACTCCGTGCAAAACATTTGCGACAAGCTTTCAGCTTTCCATTGATGTCTTTGTAGTGCATGTGCGAATAATATTCGCGGAGCTACGTGCGTTTAAGTCACGCGCTGCAGGTTTGTCCGCCGTTGACGCGACTATTGAGTGAGCGCTTGACTGCACCTGCCAGTTGAAGGCTGGGTTCTCCCCACCACTCCGTCGCTTCTCTATTGTTGTTGAAAGGTTGTTGGTTTAACACATATGTTAAATCTGATTACGGCCATCAATTTCTCAGAAACTTCTGTTCTTGTTTGATATGCAACATGACCCCCTTACCATTTGAAAAATTTGACCTTGATCCAATATGGCGGATTTCAAGATGGCGGCCATGTTCCGGAAATAGCCTAAAGATACCCCCCCCCCTCTTACCAATTCTTTGCTGGGGTATTCAGATATTTCATTTTCCCTCCCGTTTCCGAAATGCAAGGGTGTAAGGATGTCCTGCGGCTTTTGAATCACCCTGTTTTATTCGGTTTGCAGTTTGCTATCTACCTTCCTTGAAAAAGCCATCTGGTTGATGTGTGAAATCCTGGAAACTTTTATTTCTATTCTACGCCAATAAATTCTGATTGCTAGTACAGTTATACTATTTTAAATATCAGTATTTCAGCCTATGGACCAAGGTATATCAAGATCATTAGAACGTTCAGGATTGCATATACACTATATTGACAAAAGTCACCGGATACCCCTTGAAAAGCAAATGAACGGATCCGCTGCGTTGTTAAGATGCGCGGTTCAGCTGCAAACGGTATAAAAACAATCCTGCAGCTGACCGCCATCATGTCGCACTGTGAGGTTGAGTGAAAATATCGTGGCGGCAGAGAACTGACCTTGAGAAAAGAAAGATTGTTGGGTGTTATATTGATGGGTTGTCCATAAGAGAAACGGAGAGGCGTTTAAACATACCCAAGTCAACTGTTTTGGATGTACTGAAAAAGTGGAAGGAACATGTCCTGCCTGAGGCATCAAAACGTACCGGAAGACCAAAGAAAATCAGTGATAGAGGACGCCAGAAGTAACTTTTTCTTCTAAATTTTAGGTACGTGCTATTAACAGTGAGAAGAAACTATACTGTAATGTCTGCTCGAAAGTGATTGACCTTTCCAAGGGATTTGAAAAAACGAGACAGCATTTCCAAAGTAAGGAGCACATAAAAAACTGTTCTGAAATTCTCAGCTGCAAACAGCTTATTCCTGTGTAATCTGATTCTACTGTCTCAGAGGACAAACAGTCCGTAAGCCTGATTTCATCCTATACAATCAAACTTTACGATAATTGCTGACATAATACCAAATAATTATGAGGATTGGAATTTTAGCACTTATTTGTACATGAACTCCATTCTTTTTTCCTGTTGTGTGAACATGAGAGTCACGTTTTCGTAAAAAGTTTCTTCCGAGTACTTTTTCACATTTAAAGAGAATATTTTTCTCTATTGAAAAACCAACCACGTTGCTCAAGTGTACATGTCCCTGTGTGGCTCTAAGATATGTCTTGATTCTTTTTAATTCAGAAAACCTTCTTTCGACAGTTGCAGTTCTTGATGGAAGCTTTAATATTCGGTCTGCTAATTTGTACACCTCACTAAACACAATGTCCAATTCATTCGACTCTTTGTAACAAGTGTTTTCTCTTACTGATTTCTTTTTGTACTCATCAAGGGAATAAAACCCCTTCAGTTCATCTTTTAGTCGAACTCTATCAAACTTTGAAGCATAGGTTTCATCACGTTCTGGCAGTAGATGTTCAGGAAAGTTTTCACAAAATTTATCAAAACAGTTCGAGTCCAACAAAGCCACGTACTTAAGATATAATTGATTTTAATTCATTGATACTTCACCCAACTGAAACAACCCTCGCGAAACACGTACTGTTCGGGCCGGAGCATGCGAGTGACTAATGGTAGTCCTAAGTCTAAATCTTCTCTTTTCTGATAGAACCCTTGTCCAAAGCAATGGCCCATTCACCCTTCCCCCGCTCCTTCATGTCGTTACTGAAACACTAGCCAGAGATCGTATCGAAAGCCTTCTTTGAATCACACTACGAAAACTGGTAGAACTTGTTGCGCACACTAGGAACCCTATTGGTCTTAGCTCGTCAGACTGATTCTTTTACAAGGAAGTTTCGTCATCTTCCGCACCGGAACATGACGAAACTTGCACAATTTGGTGAGACAGGCAGAAGAATGAAGAGCTACGTTTCGCAACCTTTCCTAACGGGAGTTGTGTGGTCTGGAAACGAGCGCCTGGGAAGAGTTGCCACATTTCACTCGTAAGAATGAGGCGAGTAACAGATGAGCGCCCGTTCACTGAAAGAAAGGGAACATAACGTAGTGCACACATACTTTATATGGCAAGGTGATACACACTGTACGTGGACAGTGCAACATAACACTTATGTCAACCAAAACGTGATACTGGCAGAGAACGACATAGAAACTGCGATCATGGAAACATCAGGTCACTCCACATCGTGATGGTGTCTGTGAAACAAAGATGTGTGTTGAACTGCGATGAAATCCCAAATGCACTGTCCTCATAACTCGGAAAGCCACAGGCCATGCTCGTTGCGAAGTTGAGAGTGGTTACATTTTGGAATGCTGTGTTCACTTTCTGTGGTAAATAATAATCGTATGCTATCCAGGCATATCGGAGCATGGGCTGGTATTTCGGAGAACTCAGTTGGTTGTAAATAAAGCTGTACACTTCAGAATGAACAGTCGGTCGTGCAGATTACGGACGTGCCCCCCCCCAGGCGTACTTTATGTATTCTTCTAAACGTCGTGCAAAGAACGTGTGCTGTCGGAAGAAGTGCGCGTCCAGTTGTTGCCAATGTCGTGTTGTTTTCAGTGGAGTGATTCAGAAATATTGATCGATATTCTCCTCCAGGAAAGTTCTAGACACTAAAGAAGTGGTGTCTGTTTGTTCGGAAAACGTTTCCAGAAGAAGAAGAGACGTTCCATAAAATGCAGGTTTCAAGACTTGCTGCAGCCAAGAAATGACGAGATTCGTAGAAATCTTACCTATAGAACTGCAAACGCCTTAAATCACACCACCACGGAGAGACCCCAGGTTCAATCCAATCAGTCTATGTATGAACCTGGGATCCCACCATTAGTAGTCTGAATCCCTTGCACTGCTCTTTATTTAGAAATCAACTGGTTTCACCCGATGTCTCTCGAATCGGTGGCCAATTGCGACTTCTGGACAGATCTCGCAACCCTCCCGACAACCACGCTTCCCGGATTTGCATGACTCCCGAGCGCTTAGGTCGGTCTTCAAGACCGTGTAACTCGAGTTTCACATTAGTGGGAAACATCGATCCTCACACGAGTTCTTATCTTCAGTCTGATCAATCAAATGTGGAAGTTCCGTCTTGTTCTGGCGCGGGAGGTTGAGATACTTTCCTCGTTAGTCAAAAGAAGTATATCCGCACAAGTGTGTTTTTTTTTGCTTTGTTTTTTGGCAGTAAAATCATCGACATAGCTTAATACCGTTCATAATTGACTTTTAGTAGTGTATTCTCTGGGTTTCGCAGGTACCATAGCTGGCCTCGAATATACACCACTGGTATACGCCACTGGTATAAGTCCCTCCGCCCAACCCTATAAGTAAATTTCCTTTACACTTCATGTGTGAAAAAGATTTCTGGGAAGAAACACTTTTATCGTATTAACAGTGTCTCCCTCTCAAAAGAATTGTAAGTACAATGAAACCTGTCAAGCAAATTCATCTGCGGTTCTGTGACAAAATGACCGTCTTGAAAGATAACCTCCAAATACAGGGTGACTCAAAAGTCGAAGGACTTCCTTGTATTTCAGAAACGTGAGGGAAAATGAAAAATCTGAATACGCCAGCAAAGAATCGGTGAGGGGGCCTATCATTTAGGCTATTTCCGGAACATGGCCGCCATCTCAAAATCAGCCATATTGGATCAAGGCAAAATTTTTCAAATGATAAGGGCGTCATGTTGCATATCAAACAAGACCAGAATTTTCTCCGAAATTGATTGTTCTAATCAGATTTGACATGTGTGTTTTGGTTCACAAGTTATCTACACAGAAATTTAAAATAACTATTGTTTTTTGCAGGTAACTGAAGATGGCATTGACGATAGAGGAGAGGATTGAGGTGATCCTAATGTCTGAGGAACACAGCCGCCGTATCATAGCCGCAGACTTCAACAACCAACACCCAGAAAGACCACCAATTTAACACAGCACTGTCGCATACCTGATATCCAAATTCCGAGAAACTGGGACTGTGGACGACAAGCCACGTAGTGGTCGGCCGAAAAATGTTACCGACAAGGAAACCTCAACAATGTTCTTGGCATCCTTTGCTAAGAGTCCACAACGTAGCACACGACGTATCGCAGCAGAATGTGGTATCAGTCAGTCAGCCATTGTACGGATTCTTCACGCTGATCTCTGGCACCCGTTCAATATCCAGATTCAGCAGCAACTATCAGAGGATGACCCTGATAGGCGTGTCGAGTTTTACACCTAGGCTTTAGACCAATATCAACGGAACCCCTCATTCACACAAGGCATTTTGTTCAGTGACGAAGCCAATTTTTATATCACTAGTGAGGTTAACCATCAGAACCACAGGTACTGGAGTGACAGAAACCCTTACTGGACGGAACCATCCAATGTCGTTGGTAATGTAAAGGTTACGGTGAGGTGTGGAATATGGGGGTGCCCGTGTAATTGAACCCCCTTTCATTGACAATAACCTCAATTCGCAGCGCTACCTGCAAATGCTACAGAAAACAGTGTTCCCTTCTGAATGAAGATGGCAGTTTTCCCTGTTATTTCCAACATGATGGGGCTCCACCACACTACAGAGCAACTGTTCGTCAATGCCTAGATGTTCATTTCCCTGGTCATTGGACTGACCGCCGTGGTCCTGTGGAATGTCCACCTAGATCCCCCCGACCTCACACCACTCTACGTTTATGTGTGGGGTCATCTGAAACTCCTGGTGTATGCTGAGAAAATCTGCGACAAACACCACCTTCAGCAAAGCATCCTGGAGGCCTCTTACCGCGTTTCACCCGATATTCTCGTGCGGGTGCATAACGACTAAATCAAGCGTCTTCATCTCTGTGTTCATCACCAGGGACAACACATTGAACGTATCAAATAGCTACGCATCGCAGGGTACTTTAGAGGTTGTAATTTCAACTTTCTATGTTGATATCTTGTGAACCAATACACATATGTCAAATCTGATTACGGAATCAATTTCTGGAAAAATTCTGGTCATGTTTGATCCTTACCATTTGAAAAATTTGACCTTGATCCAATATGGCGGATTTCAAGATAGTGGCCATGTTCCGGAAATAGCCTAGAAGATAGGCCCCCTCACCAATTCTTTGCTGGCGTATTCAGGTATTTCATTTTCCTTACCGTTTCTGAAATACAAGGGTGTCCTGCGACTTTTGACTCACCCTGTACATCGCTTCAATTTCTCAAACGTCGCTGCAAATGTGGCTTACTGTGAAGTGCTAGTTCTTTCTTTCTTCCCTGCCATTTTTAAATTGAGGAATATGATTCATTAAATCTTTCACTAAGAGCCACAGAAATAAAACTGAGTAATGGTCTGAGATTTTTGGAAAATACGTACGTCGTAGCATATCTAGCGGTCCTACCACACATTCTTCCGAAGGAAAGGGAAGGTAAGGAAATGCCGTGCGCACTAGCAGCACTACGGCAGTAGAGCTTTGACCAAAGCCAGTTCAGGCAATACGACTGATATGTAAAAAGGCTAGGTTCGTTGGAATTACGGAGATGAACTCTTTTATGTGTGCTTCACGCTCTAATTTAGGGCATGTGTACCATAGACAGAAAACCATATCGTCTGCAAACAAGATTGTAAGAATTTGACACACACCAAGGACCACCCACCATTTAGTGTCGGGGAGGTGGTGACAGAGACAGAAAAAGAAATAGATGTTTCATATTTTGTAAAACAATTACTGCCTTTTGTCTTTCTAGAACTTCTTAAACAAGATTTTCCTATAGGTTCCGTATATTGGTGACCGCGAAACGTAAGTTTTCTTACATGTGATTCAAAAACGTGCCTGCAAGTCCTGCAGGTGGCAACGAAATAAAGATATTTTACGCATTGTTTCTATTGGTAGTGACATCCGTGCGAGACAGAACTGGCCGTTATTATAGGTGGCAGCCAACACAGTTGTCACTGTGCTTATTTCTTGAAATGTGAAGTGATCATCCATGCAAAATAAAATGATAACACGATCCTCTTGACTCTTTTTAACTGGCAACCTGTTTATTCTTTGATTTCTGATGTGTTTTTACTATTCCGGCAAGCTTTCTAATCAAGGTGCTTTATATCGTCTATAAATTTACTTTTCCCTAGATAAAAAATTTCTTTTCTCACTTTTTGCCGTTCAAACAATGCGTTTTTGTGCTTCACACAAATGGCTGCAAGAATTGTTCCAACGCTTCTTACACTTGTCCCTGAAAGGTTTTCCTTACAGGAATTGTTCTTACAAGGAAACGTGTGCTGCACCAGTAACGCAGTTATCTGAGCACAAGCTAATGACCATACGCCCGAGAGAGCAGTGTTCGAGTTTCAGAATGAAAGCATGGGTGGTATTCTTTTTCTTACTGCATTGACTCTCTCTTCCCGGGAACCAGTGGCCCTAAATTGGGGACGGGCGACTGGACTGTCCATAAAATTGCTCAATATGTTCGCTAAACTCCGAATTAAAACAAAATCGGGAGTGTACCCTGCCACTTTTTGTACATAATTTGCGCTATGCATCCTTCGTATGCCAAGATCTTCATGGGTATCAAATAAAACGAGTGATTCGAGAGTACACATTCATTTACATGCAATACATTGCATTTATTCACATTACTCACAACGTCGAGCCAAAGTCCGTTGCGTACAAAATGGAACTAAATCGTAATAGCAAAAATAAGGTTTGCTAATTCCTGACATTGAGTGGTACTCAGATGGATTAATGAATGCTATTGCCGCAAAACCAATGAAAGAAAATATGTGAGTCATAAAAGTAAATGGTTACTAAACCATGGCTATAGTAAGTATTTCGAGTGTTTAGTTTTTCAAAAACATTATTTATTTTTATTATAATATAATATTGAAATTAAAACGAACGTAAAGAAACGATCCTGTCTCCGATGAAATGTGATGTAGCTACGAAAGTCCATCTGCGCATGCGTAAGCTGATATCTGACCGCAAGAGAGAAAAACTGAATCGCAAGTGTGTTGGTGAGGGAGATAGGTACCTCTTGGTTCAGGGTGTCTGCAGATTACACCCCATCGTATTATACATCATTTTATAGCTCTCATTAATAGCAGGTACCTGTTCAGTTGCTCAGTCGTGGAAACTCATAAATCTGGCCAATTTATGGGAATTTTCATTCAGGACTGGCATCAGTCCAACGGAATTTTCATTCAGGACTGGCATCAGTCAGTGGGCCTATATATATATTTTATTTTTAAAAAGTTGAGAAAAAGTCAGAAATGTTTCTCTCGAAAACATCTCTTTCAAAATTAACCTTTACCTTCCTGTGAGTGTGTTCCGTGTACTGCTTTCGAGTACCTTTTTTTTTTGTATTTTTTTTTTTTTTTCCTATTGTCAGTAGGTCGGTGAGATGAATTTTCATTTTGGGTGTGTGTACATGTGTAGGTCCCTTTTTTCATAAATCTTTGATCCTCTTTTCGTTTTCTGGAGAAAAGGAAAAATAAAAACAATAAAAATAATAGAGCTGTTATTAGCATCTTATCTTTTTAGCACGTCTTTTGTAAAAAAAGATCGTGCTTATGTTATCGGTTTGTCCGTCCATCCGTCCGCCTGTACCCACGGTATCTCTGCAACTATAAGTCCGATTTGAAAAATTCTTTTTGCATTCGAAAGCTTGAAATATGCGAATAATAATACTTCATTTCGTTTTGTTTTTTACGATGTACAATTTCGCTGCTAGAGGGCGTAAATGCAGATGATTTGGAATTCAAAAACACGTTTTATTCCACATATTTGCTTCTAAACTTCCGATTAAAAAAAAAATTTTATCTTTCGATTCCATTTATGTCGAAAAGTATTTTGGATATAGTTTCTTTCTCAAATTACGCATAGATTTTCCGCTAGGCGGCGTAAAAGTGAATTGCATTTTTTTTATAACTCTTCTTCTAAAACCCCGATTTGAAAATTTTTCTTTTCAGCGGATACATCTCCTGATGCTCAATCTTTTGCATATAATTTCGAATTTTTGGTAAAGAATACTTTGGCCACCAGGGGGCGTAAGTGTTAATTTTCGCTTCTGATGTATTTGTCATAAAATCTGAGCTTCTAAAATATCGAATGAAAAAATTCTTTCGTGAACTGATGCCACTCACATCGATAAACCTTTTCGGAATATTTTCTTCCTAAAATATTCCACAGTTTCTCCGCCAGGGGGCGTAGATGTATATCTTATTTTTGTCAATATCTCGACTTCTAAGAGTCCGATTTGAAAAATTCCTTCTTTGTTGGATAGTGTTTTCCATGTGACATGTTTTTCATATAATTTCAAAATTTTCCAGTAATTGATAGACTTTCCGCTAGGGGGCGTAAAGGTAAATTGCATTTTCCCCTATATCTCTGCTTCTAAATCTCTGATCTGAAAAATTCTTTCTGCACCGGATACAGCTCCTGATGGGAAATGGTTTGCTCATAAATTCTAATTATTGTAAAAAAAAATGGTTTGGCCACTAGGGGGCGTAAACCTTAATTTCCGCTTCTGATGTATTTGCAGCAAAATATGAGCTTCTAAATTCTCGATTGAAAATAATATCGTTTGTAAACCGATACTACTCATGTCGACAAACCTTTTAGATACGTTTTTTTCTTAAAATAGTGCACAGTTTCTACGCCAGGGGCGTAGATATTTATCATAGTTTTGACAATATCTCGACTTCTAAGAGTCCGATTTGAAAAAATCCTTCTTTGTTGGATAGTGTTTTCCGGGTCGCATGTTTTACATATAACTTCAAAATTTTCAAGTAGTTCATAGGCTTTCCGCTAGGGGGCGTAAAGGTAAATTCCGTTTTATCCTATATCTCTGCTTCTAAATCTCCGATCTGAAAAATTCTTTCTGCACCAGATACAGCTCCTGGTGGGAAATCGTTTGCACGTAATGTCAAATTTTTGTAAAAAATTGTTTGGCCACCAGGTGGCGTAAGTCTTAATTTCCGCTTCTGATGTATTTGCAGCAAAATATGAGCTTCTAAAATCTCGATTCAAAAAAAGTTATTTGTGGACCGATACTACTCATGTCGACAAACATTTTAGGGACATTTTCTTCTTGAAATAATGCATGGTTTTTCTACGCCAGGGGCGTAGATGTATATCTTATTTTTCAATATCTCGACTTCTAAAAGCCCGATTTCAAAAATTCCTTCTTTGTTGGATAGTGTTTCCGATGCGAAATGTTTTTCCTATAAATTCAAAATTTTCAAGTACATCATAGACTTTCCGCTAGGGCGCACATAGTAAATTGCGTTTTCTGCTCCTAAAACTCCGATTTGAAAATTTCTTCCTGTATCGCATACAAGACCTGACGGAAATTATTTTTCACGTAATTTCTAATATTTGGTAAAGAATGGTTTGGCCACCAGGGGTCATAAGTGTTAATTTCTACTTCTGATGTATTTGTAGCAAAATCTGGGCTTCTGAAAACTCGACTAAAATTTTTTTCTTGGACCGATACCGCTCATATGGATAAACCTTTTGTTAATACCTTCTTCCTAAAATAATACATGGTTTTCCCACCAAGGAACGTAAAGTCACATCTTATTTTTGTCGATAACTCTGTTTCTAAGAGTTCGTGAGCTCACGATTCCGTTTACAGCAATATCTGAGGGATTAAAGACCCGATTGAAAAACTTTTTTCTTCCGTCTGATACTATTGTTTTCCATACCGGTTCCATTGACTTTGAATAGCTTTGATAAATTTAATTTTAGTCAGAACGGATTCAAAAGACGTGCTTATTACACCCGAAAATTCGGAGTCATCTTTATGGTTTGCGTTATTTCTGCTCCTAAACTCTGATTTGAAAAATTCTTCCTTTATTGCATACAAGACTTGATGGAAAATATTTTTCACATAATTTCTAATGTTTGGCAAAGAATGTTTTGGCCACCAGGAGGCATAAGGGTTCATTTCTGCTTCTGATGTATTTGTAGTAAACTCCGTGCTCCTGAAAATTTGACTAATTAGCACGTCTTTTGTAAAAAAGATCGTGCTTATGTTATCGGTTTGTCCGTCTGTCCGTCCGTCCATCTGTACCCACGGTATCTCTGCAACTATTAGTCCGATTTGAAAAATTCTTTTTGCATTCGAAAGCTTGAAATATGCGAATGATGATTCTTTATTTCGTTTTTTTTTTTTTTTACGATGTACAATTTCGCCGCTGGAGGGCGTAAACGCAGATGATGTCGAATTCAAAAACACGTTTTATTCCACATATTTGCTTCTAAACATTCGATTGAAAAAAATCTTTTATCTTTCGATTCCATTTATATCGAAGAGTATTTTGGATATAGTTTCTTTTTCAAATTACGCATAGATTTCCCGCTAGGGGGCGTAAAAGTAAATTGCATTTTTCCCGATAACTCTTCTTCTAAAACTCTGATTTGAAATTATTTTTTTCAGCAAATACATCTCCTAATGCTTAATCTTTTGCATATAATTTCGAATTTTGGTAAAGAATACTTTGGCGACCAGGGGGCGTAAGGGTTAATTTTTGCTTCTGAAGTTTTTGCCATAAAATCTGAACTTCTAAAATATCGATTGAAAAAATTCTTTCGTGGACTGATGCCACTCATACCGATAAACATTTTCGGAATATTTTCTTCCTAAAATATTCCACCGTTTTTTCGCCAGGGGCGTAAACGTATATCTTATTTTTGTCAATATCTCGACTTCTAGGAGTCCGATTTGAAAAATTCTTTCTTTGTTGGATAGTGTTTTCCATGTGACATGTTTTTCATATAATTTCAAAATTTTCCAGTAATTCATAGACTTTTCGCTAGGGGGCGGAAAGGTAAATTGCGTTTCCTCCTATATCTCTGCTTCTAAATCTCCGATCTGAAAAATTCTTTCTGCACCGGATACAGCTCCTGATGGGAAATCGTTTGCACATGATTTCTCATTTTTGTTAAAAAAATGGTTTGGCCAGCAGGGTTCGTAAACCTTTATTTCCGCTTCTGATGTATTTGCAGCAAAATATGAACTTCTAAATTCTCGATTGAAAATAACATCGTTTGTAGACCGATACTACTCATGTCGACAAACCTTTTAGAAACGTTTTCTTCTTTAAATAGTGCACGGTTTCTAAGCCAAAGGGCGTAGATGTATATCTTAGTTTTGTCAATATCTCGACTTCTAAGAGTCCGATTTGAAAAAATCCTTCTTTGTTGGATAGTGTTTTTCGGGTCGCATGTTTTTCATATAATTTCAAAATTTTCAAGTAATTCACAGGCTTTCCGCTAGGGGGCGTAAAGGTAAATTGCGTTTTACCCTATATCTCTGCTTCTAAATATCCGATCTGAAAAATTTATTCTGCACCGGATAAGCTCCTGATGGGAAATCGTTTGCACGTAATGTCAAATTCTTGTAAAAAAATGTTTCGCCACCAGGTTGCGTAAGTCTTGATTTCCGCTTCTGATGTATTTGCAGCAAAATATTAGCTTCTAAAATCTCGATTGAAGAAAAGTCTTTTGTTGACCGATACTACTCATGTCGACAAACATTTTAGGAGCATTTTGTTCTTGAAATAATGCATGGTTTCTACGCCAGGAGCGTAGATGTATATCGTATTTTGGTCAATATCTCTACTTCTAAAAGTCCGATTTGAAAAATTCTTTCTTTGTTGGATAGTCTTTCTGATGCGAAATGTTTTTCCTATAAATTCAAAATTTTCAAGTAAATCATAGACTTTCCGTTAGGGCACACAATGGTAAATTGCGTTTTCTACTCCTAAAACTCCGATTTAAAAATTTCTTCCTGTATCGCATACAATACCTGACGGAAATTAATTTTCACGTAATTTCTAATATTTGGTAGAGAATGGTTTGGCCACCAGGGGTCATAAGTGTTAATTTCTACTTCTGATGTATTTGTAGCAAAATCTGGGCTTCTGAAAACTCGACTAAATTTTTTTTTCTTGGACCGATAACGCTTATATGGATAAACCTTTTGTTAATACCTTCTTCCTAAAATAATGCATGGTTTTCCCACCAAGGAACGTAAAGTCACATCTTATTTTTGTCGATAACTCTGTTTCTAAGAGTTCGTAAGCTCACGATTCCGTTTACAGCAATATCTGAGGGATTAAAAACCCGATTGAAAAACTTTTTCTTCCGTCAGATACTATTGTTTTCCATACCGGTTCCATTGACTTTGAATAGCTTTGATAAATTTAATTTGCGTCAGAACGGATTCAAAAGACGTGCTTATTACACCCGAAAATTCGGAGTCATCTTTCTGGTTTGCGTTATTTCTGCTCCTAAAACTCCGATTTGAAAAATTCTTCCTTTATTGCATACAAGACTTGATGGAAAATATTTTTCACATAATTTCTAATGTTTGGCAAAGAATGTTTTGGCCACCAGTTGGCATAAGGGTTCATTTCTGCTTCTGATGTATTTGTAGTAAACTCCGTGCTCCTGAAAATTCGACTAATTAGCACGTCTTTTGTAAAAAAAGATCGTGCTTATATTATCGGTTTGTCCGTCCGTCCGTCCATCTGTACCCACGGTATCTCTGCAACTATTAGTCCGATTTGAAAAATTCTTTTTGCATTCGAAAGCTTGAAATATGCGAATGATGATCCTTCATTTCGTTTTTTTTTTACGATGTACAATTTTGCCGCTAGAGGGCGTAAACGCAGATGATGTCGAATTCAAAAACACGTTTTATTCCACATATTTGCTTCTAAACATCCGATTGAAAAAAATCTTTTATCTTTCGATTCCACTTATGTCGAAGAGTATTTTGGATATAGTTTCTTTTTCAAATTACGCATAGATTTCCCGCTAGGGGGCGTAAAAGTAAATTGCGTTTTTCCCGATAACCCTTCTTCTCAAACTCCGATTTGAAATTTTTTTTTTCAGCGGATACATCTTCTGATGCCTAATCTTTTGCATATAATTTCGAATTTTGGTAAAGAATACTTTGGCCACCAGGGGGCGTAAGTGTTAATTCTCGCTTCTGGTGTATTTGCCATAAAATCTGAACTTCTAAAATATCGATTGAAAAAATTCTTTCGTGGACTGATGCCACTCGTACCGATAAACATTTTCGGAATATTTTCTTCCTAAAATATTCCACAGTTTTTTCGCCAGGCGGCGTAGATGTATATCTTGTTTTTGTCAATATCTCGACTTCTAGGAGTCCGATTTAAAAAATTATTTCTTTGTTGGATAGTATTTTCCGTGTGACATGTTTTTCATATGATTTCAAAATTTTCAAGTAATTCATAGACTTTCCGCTAGGGAGCGTAAAGGTAAATTGCGTTTCCTCCTATATCTCTGCTTCTAAATCTCCGGTCTGAAAATTTTATTCTGCACCGGATACAATTCCTGATGGGAAATCGTTTGCATATAATTTCTCATTTTTGTAAAAAAATGTTTCGCCACCAGGTTGCGTAAGTCCTTATTTCCGCTTCTGATGTATTTGCAGCAAAATATTAGCTTCTAAAATTTCGATTGAAGAAAAGTCTTTAGTTGACCGATACTACTCATGTCGACAAACATTTTAGGAACATTTTTGTTCTTGAAATAATGCATGGTTTCTACGCCAGGAGCGTAGATGTATATCGCATTTTGGTCAATATCTCTACTTCTAAAAATCCGATTTGAAAAATTCCTTTTTTGTTGGATAGTCTTTCTGATGCGAAATATTTTTGCTATAAATTCAAAATTTTCAAGTAAATCGTAGACTTTCCGCTAGGGCGCACAATGGTAAATTGCGTTTTCTACTCCTAAAACTCCGATTTGAAAAATTCTTCCTGTATCGCCCACAAGACCTGACGGAAAATATTTTTCACGTAATTTCTAATATTTGGTAAAGAATGGTTTGGCCACCAGGGGTCTTAATTTCTACTTCTGATGTATTTGTAGCAAAATCTGGGCTCTTTAAAACTCGACCAAAACTATTTCCTCGAACAGATCCCGCTCATATGGATAAACCTTCTGTGAATACTTTCTTCCTAAAATAATGCATGGTTTTCCCACCAAGGAACGTAAAGTCACCTCTTATTTTTGTCGATAACTCTGTTTCTAAGAGTTCGTAAGCTCACGATTCCGTTTACAGCAATATCTGAGGGATTAAAGACCCGATTGAAAAACTTTTTCTTCCGTCAAATACTATTGTTTTCCATACCGGGTCCATTGACTTTGAATAGCTTTGTTAAATTTAATTTGCGTCAGAACGGATTCAAAAGACGTGCTTATTACACCCGAAAATTCGGTGTCATCTTTCTTGTTGCTTTTACCACCGTCTTAAAAAAAGTGTATGTCAAATATGAAAATTGAAATAATTATTTGTTGTTTGGAACAGTCTGCCGCCTTCAGCGTTTATGAATATGTAAGTGCAAAAATGCAGTGTGCATTTTTGCACTTGCATATTCGTAAACGCTCTCTGAAATTTTTCTTTCTTTTCTTTTTTAGCACGTCTTTTGTAAAAAAAGATCGTACTTCTGTTATCGGTTTGTCCGTCCGTACGTCCGTCTGTACCCACGATATCTCAGCAACTATTAGTCCGATTTAAAAAATTCTTTTTGCATTGGGAAGCTTGAAATATGCAAATGATGATCTTTTATTTCGTTTTTTTTTTTTACGATGAACGATTTTGCCAGTAGAGGGCGTAAATGCAGATTATGTCGAATTCAAAAATACGTTTTACTCCACATATTTGCTTCTAAACATCCGATTGAAAAAATGTTTATATCTTTCGATTCCATTTATGTCGAAGAGTATTTTAGATATAGTTACTTTTTCGAACTACGCATAGATTTTCCGCTAGGTGGCGTAAAAGTAAATTACATTTCCCCCGATAACTTTTTTTTCTAAAACTCCGATTTAAAAAAAAAAATTTCAGCGGATACATCTCCTGATGGAAAATCTTTTGGATATAATTTCAAATTTTTGGTAAAAAATACTTTGGCCACCAGGGGGCGTAAGTTTTAATTTTTGCTTCTGATGTATTTGCCATAATATCGTAGCTTCAAAAATAGCGATTAAAAATTCTTTCATGGACTGATACCACTCACATCGATAAACCTTTTCGGAATATTTTCTTCTTAAAATATTCCACAGTTTATCCGCTAGGGAGCGTAGATGTAAATCTTATTTTTGTCAATATCTCGACTTCTGGGAGTCCGATTTGAAAAATTCCTTCTTTGTTGGATAGTGTTTTCCATGTGACATGTTTTTCATATAATTTCAAAATTTTCCAGTAATTTATAGACTTTCCGCTAGGGGCGTAGCGGTAAATTGGGTTCCCCCCTATATCTCTGCTTCTAAATCTCCGATCTGAAAAATTCTTTCTGCACCGGATACAGCTCCTGATGGGAAATCGTTTGCATATAAATTCTAATTTTTGTAAAAAAATAGTTTGGCCACCAGGGGGCGCAATTCTTAATTTCCGCTTCTCTTGTATTTGCAGCAAAATATGAGCTTCTAATTCTCGAATAAAAAAAACGCCGTTTGCTGACCGATACTACTCATGTCGACAAACCTTTTAGGAAAATTTTCTTCATGAAAAAATGCATGGTTTCTACGCCAAGGGGCGTAAATGTATATCGTATTTTTGTCAATATCTCTACTTCTAAGAGTACCATTAGAAAAATTCCTTTTTGTTGGATAGTGTTTCCGATGCGAAATGTTTTTTCTTATAAATTCAAAATTTTCAAGTAAATGATACACTTTGTGCTAGGGGGCACAAAGGTAAACTGCGTTTTCTGCGTTATTTCTGCTCCTAAAGCTCTGATTTGAAAAATTCTTCCTGTATCGCATACAAGACCTGATGGAAAATATTTTTCGCATAATTTCTAATGTTTGGTAAAGAACGGTTTAGCCACCAGGGGTCATATGTGTTAATTTCTGCTTCTGAAGTATTTGTTGCAAAATCTGGGCTCCTGAAAACTCGACTAATTTTTTTTCGTCGACCGATACCGCTTATACGGATAAACCTTTTGAGAATACTTTCTTCCTAAAATAATGCATGGTTTTCCCACCAGGGGACGTAAAGTCACATCTTATTTTTGTCGATATCTCTGTTTCTGAGAGTTCGTAAGCTCACGATTCCGTTTACAGCAATATCTGAGGGATTAAAAACCCGATTGCAAATCTTCTTTCTTTGGTCATATCTATTGTTTTCCATACCGGTTCCATTGACTTTGAATAGCTTTGATAAATTTAATTTGCGTCAGAACGGTTTCAAAAGACGTGCTTATTACACCCGAAAATTCGGTGTCAACTTTCTTGTTCTCTTCTCTCACGGTTTGAAGTTGCAAATGGGGGAGGAAAGTTTTTGCGACGTTGGGTGGTCGAAAAGCAGGAAGAGCCCCTCTTTATTTATGGGAGAGAGTTGCGAAAGTGTGGCATTCTCTCAAAAACTGCAGGAAGCTTCCATTTTTTAGTTTTGCAACGGGGGAAATATTCTTCCCACATTGCCAGCGACACTCAGCAATAATCATTTACTTCATCAAAATTTATCGGTTGGCCAGTGCGGTCAGCCCCCCCCCCCCCCCCCACACACACACACACACACACGCACATACCTCCACCCCAACCCCACACACACTATTACTTGGGGGATCGAGTAGCAGCCAAATTTTGCTACGACACACCATTTTCACTGCATCAAAAATGCGTTTTTGTAATGGCTTTTGTAACATTTAGCATCTGTTTTCGTAATTTCGCAGATTGCAATATAATATTGTTGCGTTTATGTAAAACGTGATGAAATAATGTTCAGCGGTAGTTTAATAAATATATTGTTGAGTAACATTAAAATTAATTACAGCTGCGTCACTTCATGGACAGTATGGTCCGATTTCAACAATGGTTTTTACTACTTCCGTTACCCATTTTTGTTACATCGAAACCTTTTACACTGTTGGCCACTCAAAATGCAGCACCAAGAAGGAACCATCCGATTGGACTAAAATTCGCAGCATGCATGGCCCGCGAGAGGACATGCAAACGATTAGCATTGCAGGGCATATGCAAACCATATGCGCCCGGCACGCCACCGAGAAGCACTATAAGAAGGGTGCACAGAACGCGGGGTGTAAGTAGTGGAAGTGTGTTGTGCTGCCGGACCTGTGCGTGGGAAGCTTCCTGATGCCTCGTCGCAAAATATGGCAGTCATTCCAGCACGTTTCGGAGTTCGACAGAGGACGAATAGTGGCTTATCGCGACAGCGATGTATCGTACTGAGACATCGGCGCCAGTGAAGCGAGTATGGATTCAGTGGGTGCAGGAGGGACGGACGGACCGACGTGAGCAATGAGCAATTGCCGCAGCCGCGGCACACCACCGAACGAGAGGACTGGCATGTTGTGCAGCGGGCACATCATGAACGTTAGCGCAGGAATTAGGGTGTGTTGCGCAACAACCTGTGTCAGCACGCACCGTTCGACGTCGTCTGCAGTAGCGGGGACTTGTCGCACGGTGCCCATTGCTCCGATTACCATTGACGTTACACCACCGGCGAGTGCAGCTCCAGTGGGCCGTTGAACGCCGCACCTGGACTATGGAATGGCACGACATTGTCTTCTCCGACGAATCCCGCTTCTGCCTGCAACACCACGATGGTCGGATCCGCGTGTGGCGGCACTGCAGAGAGAGACTGTATGACGCCTGCATTATGCATCGCCATACCGGTCCGTCACCAGGCGTTATGGTTTGGGGCGCAATTGGATATGACACCCGCACCTCTCTGGTACGCATCGCCGGTACGCTCAACAGCCACCGCTACATCTCCACGTTTTGGAGCCTGTAGTCTTCACTTACCTGCAGGACCGGCCAGCTGCCACGTTTCAACAGGACAATGCGCGCCCGCACGTGGCACGCATCGTAAAACAATTCTTCACGGCCCACCAGGTGTCACTGCTGCCGTGGCGCGCCTGTTCTCCTGATTTGTCGCCCATCGAACACGTCTGGTCGCTGATCGGCAACCGAGTGGCCCGGCAAGCACCACCCGCGGCAACGCCTGATGAACTGTGGCAGCGTGTGGAAGCAGCCTGGACAGACATCCAAAGCCTCTTTCGTTCGATGCCGCGGCGTGTAGCGGCCGTTATTGCTAGCCATGGGGGCCACACGAACTATTGATGTCTGCGTGTTCCGTAAGTCGCACGGGCCTGTAAGCTCAATCGTTTCATCTTTGTATCTGTTGTTATGTGTCCAGTAAATCTGGCTTTGCTGTCTCGTGTCCTTCTTGGTGTTGCATTTTGGCTGGCCAGCAGTGTACTTGGAATTTGTTTTACTACTCTCGGGAAAGATGCATAGCATAAAAAAAAAGGAAACTCATACATCCAATTAATCTCGGCTGATCTCCCACTTTCCTAATCTCTCAATTTTGTTCTTGAAAATATAGTTTCGGTTACGCTCGTTGCTTATCAGACACCCATTGATTTGTTTGCGCTTATCGGTAATGCTACGTGGCAGACGGAGATCTAAAGCGTGTTTCTTTCACGTGTTCTAGAAACATCCAAAGGGCAATAAGAAAGGTAACGTGATGTTTCTGTTTTATCACACAGATTCTTTCATGCAGCACGTAACTTTAAATCAGGTGATGAGAAATTATGCGGTCAAGGTAATCAGAGCAAATAAAACACAACGCTGGATAAAGGTTGAAGAACTTCACTTAAAAAAAACATATTTTTAAACAAATTGTCTCACATTATCTTGCAACTACAAGGTATCTCATTAAAACCTTCAATTTAAAAGAATGGCAATGATGTAACTCAAGAAAAAAGCATAGAAAAAATCCATGGAAACGAAGTACAGTAAAACCTTGATAAAATTTCTACTAATAGAGAGAAAAGACAGTATGATATATCGAACATTTTAATGAATTTCCAAACTATTGTTCACAAAAAAAAGTACCGTATGTCCCAACCTGTAGTGCATATAGTGTAAATTTCAAGGTAATATCAGCAGTACTTCATGGTGTAGCAATTTCCACAAACTGCAGCGTATATGTACATATACACCGAGGAGTCATTCCATTATGACTACCCCCAGCCTTGAGAAATGAGCGCGCCTGGAGACCTAACAGTAGCGCAGGTGAAGTTCACATAGCAGTATATATATAATCAGAGGACCAGCTTTCGGTTAGTAGAGTGTTCGGAGTCAGAATGGAAAAAGTTGCCGATTTATCGGAGTTTGATAAAGGACAAATTGTGATGGCATGGCGCCTCGGAACTACGATTTCGGAAACGGCGCGGCTTCTGGGTTGTTCACGTGCCGCTGTAGTGAGTACGTATCAAAAGTGGTGCACAGATGGCTAAACGATGAACCGTCGCCCAGCCGTGAGTCGTCTGGAGCTCGTTGATGCCGGAGTTGTGCGGAGACTGTTGCACATTGTTCATGGCGACCGAAAGGCCACAGCGCGACAAATCACCCGCAGCTGCAACAGTGGTGCTCAAGGCAATGTGTCACAGCACGCAGTTCATCGCAGCCTTCTGCGCGTCAGGCAGGTCCCCATGTTCACTGCACGTCATCGTCAACAATGCACGAAATGGGCCCAAGATCATCATGATTGGACCGTGGATGATTGGAAGAAAGTGACCGGATGAGACGACTCCAGAGTCCTGGTGCATCACGTAGACGGCCAAGCGCGGATGCGCCGATCATCAACTGAGGCAATGTATCTGAATGCATTGTTGGGCGGAAACACACCGTTGGCGCCGGTTTTTGGATGTGGGCGATGTTTTCTTGGGACACTTTAGGCCCCATTATCTCAATAGCACAATCCCTGACAGCTGTCAGGTATCTGAACGTCATTGTGGACCACGTTCACCTATTCATGGCAACTGTGTTCCCTGCTGGTTATGGCCATTGCCAATAGTATAATGCGCAATGCCACACTGCCAGAATCGTGAAAGAGTGGTTCCAGGAACATGCTGGCGACTTCCCGTCAATGTCCTGGCTTCCAAATTCACTTGACATTCACCCAACCGGACATTTGTGGTTCAACTTGGAAAAGCGGGTTCGCGCTAAATCACCGCCACCCCGAAATGTACGGGAACTGAAGGACTTGCTTTGGCATTATGGTACCAGATACACCAGAATACCTTTAGTCACTTCATCGAATTCGTACCTCGCCGAGTAGCCGCTGTTTGTGAGCTAAATGAGGTCCTCCAGCTTATTAGGTAGGTGGTCATAATGTAATGGCTCATCAATGTACATATCAAGTAGCCACAAAAGTATTGGCCGTTGTCGGAGACTGAGACAAAGTATAATACATTCGTTGTAGTAAATTGATTTATTCATCAAGGTAATTACCATGGGCATCAACAACGTTCTGCCAACGTGTTAACAACTTATATATTACCCTGAGATGAAATGCCGGGTCATAGGAAGAGAAAAAGTTTTGTGTAACTAAAAAGAGAAAAAGCAGAATGTAACTCATCAGAGTTGGAGAAGTCACGTCCATGCAAATGATTGTCGAGTATAAGAAACAAGCGATGGTCTGAAAGAAAGATGTCTGGTGAGTAAGCTGGATGACATAAAAGCTCCCACCCAAGTTCTTTAATAGTGCTTCTGGTAAAGAAGCGGAGCGCACGAGAGTTATCTTGAAAGAGCAGAACTTTCTTTCTGTTTGCCAGTATTGCTTTCGTCTTTTTTACGTCCTCATTCACACGTTTCAGTTGTTCACTTTCAGGTCCTCATTCACACGTTTCAGTTGTTCACTTTCAGGTCCTCATTCACACGTTTCAGTTGTTCACTTTCAGGTCCTCATGCACACGTTTCATTTGTTCACTTTCAGGTCCTCATGCACACGTTTCATTTGTTCACTTTCAGGTCCTCATGCACACGTTACAGTTATTCACTTTCATGTCCTCATGCACACGTTACAGTTGTTCACCTTCAGGTCCTCGTGCACACGTTTCAGTTGTTCACCTTCAGGTCTTCATGCACACGTTTCAGTTGTTCACTTTCAGGTCCTCGTGTACACGTTTCAGTTGTTCATTTTCAGGTCCTCGTGCACACGTTTCAGTTGTTCACTTTCAGGTCCTCGTGCACACGTTTCAGTTGTTCATTTTCAAGTCCTCATGCACACGTTTCAGTTGTTCACTTTCAGGTCCTCGTGCACATGTTTCAGTTGTTCACTTTCAGGTCCTCATGCACACGTTTCAGTTGTTCATTTTCAGGTCCTCATGCACACGTTTCAGTTGTTCACTTTCAGGTCCTCATGCACACGTTTCAGTTGTTCATTTTCAGGTCCTCGTGAACACGTTTCAGTCGTTCACTTTCAGGTCCTCATGCACACGTTTCAGTTGTTCACTTTCAGGTCCTCATACACACGTTTTAGTTGTTCATTTTCAAATCCTCGTGCACACGTTTCAGTTGTTCACTTTCAGTTCCTCATGCACACGTTTCAGTTGTTCATTTTCAGGTCCTCATGCACACGTTTCAGTTGTTCACAGTACACTGCAGAGATGATCGCTTGGCCGCTTTGCAAGAGTTCATAATGAACAACACCACGTGTTGTCCACCCTACATACAGCATAACTTTACGTGGATGCAATGCTGACTTCGATGTGTGAGGAACTTAGTCACTGGTGGACAACCAATGTCTTGAACGTTTTGGAGTGCTGTACTGGACACACTTCTCATGTCTTTGGAAGGTTTCATCACTAGCACCAAATACCTGAGCGAGTTCCTGGCATGTTTGGCTACTGTTCTGATCAATAGCAAATTTCAGGACCTCTGTGTCAAGCCTGACAGGAGACCACTGCGGGGCCTTTTCTTGAAGGGATTCATCTCCGTCTTTGAACTTTCGAAACAAATTCCAAGTTGTGCGTTCCTTCACAGCATCTGCCCCAAATGCTAAGTATATGTGACAAGTTGTTTCTGAAGGAGATGAACCGAGTTTAAATTCGTATAACGAACACCCACAAATAATCTCCCCTGACATCTTCATTGTAATCGCACGTCTTTCTACTACCAAACTGCTTACTCATCTGATTCATTTGCGCAGGGAATCTTAGGATTTCAGCTGATGATGTACCGCGGGCGGAACGCCATTTTTCCGCAAATTCAATCATTACAAAGTGTATTTTTTCTCCCTCGAAAAATGGCAAATGATTTTGTGGTCACCTGATATATCGATAACGCAGTAATACACAGCCGAAAATGAACGCCATCACCACATGAGGCGTAAGCATGCACATGACAGCATGGCAGTCCAAAAGTAATGCAGCAAGTGTCGCGGATTTCGAGGGCTAATAGGGAGCGAGATTACACCGAACTGCAATGTAGCTCGTACAAAGAGCCCTCATACTGTTTACAAGGCTGTGAATGAGGGTTTGGGAAAAAAGTGTGCCACCCCTCCACCAAGGCGAGTCGGAGTCCCGGAAAGATTCGAGAAATAGGTTACCGGCTTGCAATTTTTCTTTCCAGGACGTCCAAGATATACTTTATCAGGTTCAGTTCCGGAGATCTCGCAGGCCACTCCATCCTATGAATATCTTCACTCTCCAGGTATTCGTCGACTAGCCGAGCCCTTTGGAAACAGGCGTTGTCGTCCATAAAGAGGAACTGGGGGACCAACAGCTCCCCTGGAAAACCGTACATAGGGCTTTAGCATGTCATACTTGTAGCGTGCAGCAGTCACAATGCCAACTGGAAACACATGAAGTGACGTGCGTCCATACAACATGATACCAGCCCAAACCAGGAGTCCTCCACCACCGTCGTGGTCAATTTCCCTAATTTTGGAGGAAAGATTTCCGTTTTCGGCCTCTCTCCGAATGTTCACACGTCGCAAATCCGAGTTTCAGCTCTATCGCGACTCGTTACTGAAGGGAAAGAAAGTAGGGGTCTAGGGGGCAGTTGTTTTAGACGGACCCTTCTGTGTGATGGGACGAGGGGGATACAGACCACTGGGCCATTTTTATAACGTCTACTGTAAACTGATTGCCTCGATATAGCGGTTCCTGTGGCGTAGGAGAGCTCCTGTGAGAATTGCCTGATTGTCGACTCCCTATGGTAGCTAGCTCTTAGATATAAATACCGGTTGGCTAGACATGTTGACTCATGAGCATACTTGTCCCAGCCTTCTGGTTATTGTCCGGGTTTCCTGGAACTGTCTCCAGAGACTGGAGGCCACCTGTCTTGATACATTCAGCCATCTTGCTACCTCAGTTTAAGATTGCCCTGCTTCCAATTTACCGACTTCTCCACACCGTAAACAGGCTTCTGAGCTAAGGTGGAGCCATTCTTCTTCTAACAGTCCAATTAAAACTCTCAAGCTCCAATTGCCGCACCCCACTCAGTACATTTATATAGGTCCCAGACCTGCCAACTCTATGGCATACGGTTGTCATTTGCATATTTTCATAGCATATAGCTTAATGTTGCTTAGGTACGTCGGCTAAAGGTTTCCCCTTTCACATGTCTTTAAGAAATCTTTACGATCGGCCATCTCGTTTATGAACTTACCCAAACAGGTTAGAGAAGATAAGATTCAGATTGTGTGTGTATGTACATATACAGTCTGAATTTCATAATCGTCCTCCATGACACTAACCTGCTAGGACAAGTTCATGAGATATAAAATTGTGATACAAAATAATTTTTTCAATCGGACTTCTAGAAACGGCCATTACAAATCGAAATATAAGCTTATGTCACCTAGCAGGAAATTACGCTTTTTGAAAAATTAGCAAACAGGCTCAAAATATCCTGTGAAGTTGATGACATCCTATACAGGCAAGATTTTTAAATCAGACCCTTAGTATTAGAGATCACGAGAGAAACAGAACATACATTTACGCCCTTTAATAGAAAAATTACGTATAATTTTAGCAAAAAATATAAAATATGCTTAAAACTTTTCTCGTCACAGGAGTTGTATCTGATCAATTTTACTTTTTCAATGAGGTTTTTTTATTAGAGGTTAGCGACCACCGTGAGTAACTCGATGGAATATAAGCGGTCGCCCGTCCCTAATTAAGGGTCACTAGTTCCAGGGAAGGGAAAGAGTCAGTGCCGTAATGAAAACACAACATCAATGCCACACCGGAATTCGAACCCTTACCCATCTTGGACGAATGGTCAGAAGGATTCCCTTAGACCAGCGCCAAAGATCAGGTTGCGATATTTAGAAGCTGACAGTGTTGCAAGTAGAAGAAGGCGCTTATCCTCTATAGTAGCAAGCGTATGCGTTATGGAAAATCAGAAAATATGCAACATGTTCCTCATACAGAAATTTTCTAATATTACTTATAAATTTCTGAATAAATTCTTCATAAGTAAATATTACAGTATATTGGAGGGCAGTATCATTTTCCTCTATCGTCAAAATTATGTTCCTGAAAAAAGGCCAAAAGTATAGGACTTCGTTCTCACACTTCAAGCTTCCCAAACCTATTTTTCAAATAGGACTACTAGGTGAATAGGAATGGTCCCCACAGAACGACATGGTGGTACTGTAAGCATACATACTTTTCTGTTTTTCTTATTTTTATTCGAAAAATGTTCCAATGACTTCTCGTTTTCTGTATTAAAATCTACAGTATTCTGAAAAAGTCTCCACAAATCGAAACTGCAGTAATGTTTCCGTATATCACGAAGTAATTTTGCAACTTTTTACTTCTTTCTTTTCCTGCGTTCTCGCCAGCAACCAAGCGGTGAGGAGGTTCGTGTACAAGTGGTGCTTAAATTTAAAGGAAAATCTACGGAAATGTATATAGCTTCCAATGTCAGAGAACCTTTGCCAGCGAAAGAATGTTCTTTACACAGATGAATTTCGATTCAGCTTAAGTACTGTATGGCATATTCTAGGGCGACGCATTGAAGTTCGCCAGCTTCCTGCCAGAACACTTCAAGAACTCTGGACAGCTCTTGTTTAGGTGTGATCATTACTCCCTTAAGATCTCATCAATACCGTCATAAATAGTATAAGGTGTCGTTGCTTGAGCTGCATAGCTGTCAGGGGGGATTATATTCCACATTAAAATACCACTTGTTTCAGGCAAAAGACTTTACATATTATTTCGTGGACTTCTTATTCATGTAAATTAAATTATGATATTGACACAGGCAAATAATAAGATTATAATTTTCTTTTGCTTGAGTTAATAAACCTCAGTCTGTACCAAGTTTCATTGAATTTCCTCACTACAAATACGTTAATTTATGTATGGATTTATATGTTATCTTTTAAGTTTGAGAACCAGTATTGATAACACACCAAGAGGCTCACGAATGCTTTTACCGACTTGAGTTGCTGCAAGTTGTTACCGTCAGATAGGAGGAATCGATGTATTCTAAAATTCGATTCTCACAGCAATTTTTAAATAAAAACAAGTTGTTATCAAGCAACAATGTACTTAATTCGAAACTGCTGCTTTCTTAAACCTTCTAGACATCAGTATTTCATTGATGAAAACCATTTTCAGTACTTTAAAGGACAAGCTATTTCGTGTCTACCTAGTGGAAGTTTTGAAAAATAAAATTTCTTGTTTTCTATTAAACTTTAGCTCAAAATTAACTCCATGTATAACCTTTCCAGACTTCACACAATTCCTGGATAAATCCCTATTTTTTTGCGTGTGTGTGTGTGTGTGTGTGTGTGTGTGTGTCACCGCAAATATCAGTAACTTGGTATCGTCAAGTATTTAAAATACAAAAATATGTAAGTCCAATCTTATCTCTTCTCATCGTATGCGATGCCGTTACCCCGTGTTTCGGGGATGTACTGACATTCGATTTAAAAATTTTAAAAATTGCTATGCATATGTGGAAAACGTCTGGATGCTGCCAACATTTACTCAAATGAACGCTCAGCACACACGAAAACACACATTCAGGTGCAGAAAACTGAACGAAAACTACTTCCAAAGTTGAAATCTGTTCGTTCCTAGTGAAGGCGATAAAGTAATGCGGGCTCATTTCCAAGCAGTGTGTGTGTTCTACAGATATATCCATCTATCGAAAAAAATTTCAAGCAATACGACAGGTGTTCTGAAGATCTTTGAATGAGATGTATGTGCTTGATGTTTAATTTCATGAAGTTTTCTTAGAGAGTTTTGCCAATTATTTCTGTACTTTCTTGAAATAATATTCGAAAGAATCTCGATACTTTCCTTTTTCCAATGGGATTTTATTTGGAATACAAGGTAACTGCATTTGCTGATTTTTCGACAATAGGTCTACAAATTTCGGTTCTGTGGGACAGAAATCAATCAGTGTGGCAGTTTTCACCTTTTTATCGTCTTGTTAGTGAGGATCGTTCAATTTTCCTAGCTTTTACCTTCTTCATTTTCCAGAACTTCTTCAGGAGCATATTTAAAATCACGTATATTCCGCTTTATGAAATGATGTAAGTTTCTTGCAAATTCCTCATGTAGGATGTTCAGTATTTGCTTGTTTTCATTTGTACATTCATTCTATGGAAAAGTACAGCATGTTGAAAATACATAATTTACACTTTCACTGTAATTCACACATCTACGTTTATCTACATATATATTATCTTATATATCAAATGACTTTAATGATGAAAAGCAGCAATTATCTCAACTAATTAAAGACTCTAATATTTATATTTTATCTGCAGATAAATCCTCACAGATTGTTATTTTAAACACCTCTTCATATTCTCAAAAAATGCAAGATGTCATTGGCACAATCTCACACAAAGTTAGGTAATGATTCCTCCAAAGCAACAGTTGCAGCCTTAGGTAGGCTAAAAAAGGCCCACCTATTCCCTGATAGTTTTACTCATGCATTTACCCCCACCCCCACCTGGCTACCGTGTCCCTGATATTTTCGGCCGTATCAAGTTACATAAAGAGGGATACCTACTTCGCCCTTTAGTTTCTGGCTATGTGAACCCTACCAGGCGACTTGAAAAAGCCCTGGCAAAATCTCTTGCTAAATTTATAGTGGATTCACCTTACTCAGTTACGAGTTCCACTAGGGCTTAGAAAGGATTAGAGTGTTTCAGCCGCACGACGTTCCTTTCATTTTGGCTTCCCTTGATGTAGTAGCTTTGTACCCTAATGCACCTGTTGATGCTACCCATCAAATTATTGAGGCTTAACTTGCTGACACCAATACCCCATGTTCTGAAAACACAGCCATTCTTAATGCGTTACGTTTTGTTAAAAAATGATCGTATATTAAATTTCAGAATTGCATTTATCAGCAGTTAGAGGGCTCACAAATGGGTTCCCCATTATTCGCAGTGTTAGCAGAAATTCTGCTTCAATACGTTGAGAACAAATTCTCAATAAATTTCGACTCACCCCTAGTTTTTACATTAGATATGTTGACGACATCTTGGTGATATGACCACACACCCAAGATTAATTAAATAATTTCGCCAACGTATTACCTTCGGTCTTTCCAACTATCATGCTCACGGTAGAACTGGAGACAGAATTGATATTGCCTTTTTAGATTTATGTGTACACAGAAACCCTTATTCCAACTCCTTAAGTTTTTCTGTTTACCGAAAACCTACAGCCATAAGTTCGATTATACCATTTAATTCCTTGCACCCCTTTCAGTACAAAACCTCATCTGTTAATTTCCTTTTTCGCCGCGCATTTACGCATGCCACCACAAAGTCCTTCTTCGACCAGGAGATCAGATATATCTTCAATTTGGCCATTTGTTTTGGTTATCCCACCCATTTAGTCAAACGTATTTTTGCACGTGTCAGGGCAAGCCGTACCACCACCCTTACAAGAAATGACACAAGGGACAACTGGAAATTTGTAGGTTCAATTGAATACATACCATACATCTGTAATGTACTATCTCGCTTGTGTTTTAAACATAATCTAAGAATTGGTATTAGTACTAAATGTATGTCAGCGTTCGTTAGAAAAGACCGATGCAAAACCGACATGCTGCAAAAATGGGGAGTGTACAACATTCCTATGCTAGATCCACGATCAGGTGAAACCATAAGTAATTACATAGGATCTACAAAAAGACAAGTGGGCTTGCGATTACAGGAGCATAAATACAGTTTAAAGGCAAACCTACACAGCGCAGCCCTGGCTAGGAATGTTATTTCTGGGGATATGTACCCAGACTAGGAAAATACCAAACTACTGGATACCCGCGCCTCTACCCACTCACTACTATGCTTGGAGAGTGTATACATCACAGCCTTTGGAGACCAATGCTGCAATGATTACAATGTATACATCACAGCCTTTGGAGACCAATGCTGCAATGATTACAATGTATACATCACAGCTTTTGGAGACCAGTGCTGCAATGATTACAATGTATACATTACAGCCTTTGGAGACCAATGCTGCAATGATTGCACCCCTGCTGAGTTATCTGGAGATTGGGAACAACTTATTCATGTATTACGTGATGGATTGTTGTATCGAGTACTATGACATGTTTTAATTCTGATATAATCCCGTACTCATAAATCATCCTCATCATGATTTGCATACAAATTTTACAACAGCCACGTCATGTCACGTGACGAAGTAGTAGGGTACCCATGGTGCTCAAGTGTATATACATGATATTGAGATGGCGTTTATATCAGTACATCTGAAGATGAAGTAAGTGTCACTTCGAAAGTACTAATGTATATTTTAACCTGTATATAGTATTTCCTCTTTTGAAATAAATCGTGCTAAGACGGTATTCCATTGCAGCATATTTACTACGTTTACCAGTTTCTATGTCAGCCTTTTCAATGAACTACACATACACGGTAGAGTCACATTATTGTGACCACCAGCTAATATCCAGAATAGCCGCCGTGTGCAGCGCGGACATCAGCTAGACGGGCTGGGAGTGACTCAAGTGCTGGATAGTGTTCACAGGTATGTGGAGTCATGCTGACTGCAGTGCATCTGACAGCTGATGGAGGGTGCGTGGTGGAGGATCCATAGAGTGGACAACACGATCGAGTTGGTCCCACAGATGCTCAATTGGGTTTAGGTCTGGGATATTAGGGGGCCAGGGAAGCACTTTGAAGTCTTCATTGTTTTCTTCCAACAACTCTCGAACATTTTTAGCTGAGTGACACATCGCATTGTCGTTCTGGAAGATCCCATTCGCCCCATGGAAGACAATCAGCATGTATGGATGTACGTGGTCTGCAAGGATGGATTCATAACGAATTCGGCCCACAGTGCAGTCCACAGATATGAGTGGACCCAGAGAATGCCACGAAAACGTTCCCCAGAGCATAACGCTGCCCCCACCAGCTTGTGCTCTTCCAGAAATGGTTGAAGAGTGTTTGTTCTCCGATATTTCTTGCCTCATACACCAACGTCTGTCCGTACGATAAAGCAGAAAACGTAACTCATCGGAGAGGGAAATCCTTTGCCAATCAGCGAAGGTACAATTCCGATACCGCCTTGCAAATGCAAGCCTTTTCTGCCGATGCACCTTCATTAGCATAGCTTCAGTGACCATCCGTCTGTTGGGAGCCCCATACGCAGCATGGTTCGCTGAACTGCCGTTTTAGACACACTTCCGGTAGCACCCTGGTTCATTCGGATAGTGAGTTGCTCCACTGTAGCGTGTCGAACAGCCCTCACGCACCTTCGCAGCAGACGCTCACCTCTCACATCAAAGGCACGTAGTGCCCCGCAGTTTCTACATCGCTTATTCTCAATGGTGTCATTTCTCCAGTCACGATACACTTTAACCACAGTAGCACGCGAACAGTTCACAAACTGCGCTGTTTCAGTAATACTGCCACCCTTAACCCGAAAGCAGATGATCATCTCTTTTCGAAAATCTGATAAGTCGCTCCTTTTATCCATGACATCATCGAGTGATATGTTTTCAGAATGCCTACATTACACCTTACATACCCTCCAAGAAAGCTCACGACACGTGCCTTCATTCTTTGGCTACGCGCTGTTGGCGTCAAAAGAAGGAGGTGGTCACAATAATGTGACTCGACTGTGTAATTTCTGGAAGAAATGATTCTTATAATCTGGATGATAGTCATGAAATGAAGCGTTGAGTTTTGGTGTATAAATTCCCATCATAAAACCACTCGTTGGATCACTATTGGTCTCCACTGGGTTCATGAAGAACTTGATGGTGCTCACGATGAAGAGATTTAGATATCCCTTGTTTTATGTGGATCACTACTGGTCCCCACTGGGTTCATGAAGTGCATGATGGCGCTTACCATGGATAGGTTTATATATCCATTGTTCTTCGTGGATCACTACTGGTCCCCACTCGGATCATGAAGAGCATAATGGCGTTCCCCGTGGAGAGTTATAGATATCCGCTGTTCTTCGTTTGTTTCGAGTTAGCCACAGTGTTATTTCAAATCCAAAGTAGTGGAATCTTTGTCCACTGCAGCTATTCATTTATTCAGCTGTAAGAGTGCGGTATAAATCAGGAGTACCTGCTCGTCAAGCTTCACTTAACGTCCAATTGGGGATCAAACTGAGTGTTGTGAGAAACTATGAACGTGTCATGACAGTTATCTGCTAACGTGTTGGGTCGAGCATTCCCCAAACAGCTGTCCTTAGATTTCACGCACAGCCGCAGGAAATGTTTACCGTGAATTTGTGCGAACACACACATAAAACTTCCGCCGATCTGTAATTCTGTGAGCGTAAACAGCTGGTAGATCAGAGGGGTCAAAAGAGACTGACGTGAATCGAGAAAGCGAATAGATGTACCACAACCCGGTAAATCGTTTTAGAATACAGCATTGGTGTTTCGAGGGTCAACTCCGAATGCCCTGCGAATCGGACGACGTCGCCAGACTCCTTCGATCCCGCTGATGTACCCGTAGTGAATTCAGAGGAAGGTGATTGAAGCGATGTCTCCTCCTAAAACAGGCTTTTTCTTTTTAAATGTCCAAGATAGTAAATAATTATTGTATTTATTTTTTGTGAAATCATAATAATAAATGCACAGAGTTTTATGAAATATTTTATACTAATTAAAATTTTCTTTAAATTTGGAGATTAAATGTCCTGTTCTAGCTTTTGAGAGAGACAGAGAGAGAGAGAGAAAGAAAAAAATTATGTAACTTCAGAAACAGAAGAAGCTGGGATCAAAATGTAAAAGAGATTTTGACTGATCACGAAAAGCAATGGGTGTGGTTTGTTAAATGCAATATTTCCACAAACTTACGAGAGAAAATCGCTAGTAAGACAATGAATGGCGCAGGAACGACTTAATCAAATGGCGTAAACGGAAGTTCCTTTCAAAATAAAAAGTGGGAATCCTGCAATAAGAAATTATAAACGAATACTTTAATCAGGAATTACCAATCATGTTGCTTAAGCATGATTCAATGATTCAAGCTGAATTTTTTTTTATTAAATATAGCCGTCCAAATACACTGCTGGCCACCCAAAATGCAACACCAAGAAGGACACGAGATAGCAAAGCCAGTTTTACTGGACACATAACAACAGATACAAAGATGAAACGATTAAGCTTACAGGCCCGTGCGACTTGCGGAACACGCAGACATCAATAGTTCGTGTGGCCCCCATGGCTGGCAATAACGGCAGCTACACGCCGCGGCATCGAACGAAAGAAGCTTTGGATGTAGGCTTGGGGTATGTCGGTCCAGGCTGCTTCCACACGTTGCCACATTTCATCAGGCGTAGCCGCGAGAGGTGCTTGCCGGGCCACTCGGTTGCCGATCAGCGACCAGACGTGTTCGATGGTCGACATATCGGGAGAACATGCGGGCCAAGGCAGCAGTAAAACCTGGTGGGCCGTGAAGAATTGTTGCACGATGCGTGCCACGTGCGGGCGCGCATTGTCCTGCTGAAACGTGGCCGCTGGCAGGTCCTGAAAGTAAGTGAGGATTACAGGCTTCAAAACGTCGGAGATGTAGCGGTGCCTGTTGAGTGTACGGGCGATGCGTACCACAGGGGTACAGGTGTCATATCCAATTGCGCCGCAAATCATAATGCCAGGCGACGGACCGGTATGGTGATGCATAATGCAAGCGTCATACAGTCTCTCGCAGCGGTGCCGCCACACGCGGATCCGACCATCGTGGTGTTGCAGGCAGAAGCGGGATTCATCGGAGAAGACAATGTCGTGCCATTCCGTAGTCCAGGTGCGGCGATCTACGGCCCACTGCTGCCGCACTCGCCAGTTCTGTAACGTCAATGGTAATCGTAGCAATGGGCTCCGTGCGACAAGTCCCCGCTACTGCAGACGACGTCAAACGGTACGTGCTGACCCAGGTTGTTGCGCAACAGACCCTAATTCCTGCGCTAACGTTTGTGATGTGTCGGTGCGAGCCGTCAATGCCCGCAGCAAAACATGCCGTTCCTCTCGTTCGGTGGTGTTCCGCGGCTTCGGCAATCGCTCACATCGGTCAGTCCGTCCGTTCTGCACCCACCGAATCCATACTCGCCTCACTCTGGCTGGATGTCGTCCCACATGGCCGCCGATGTCTCGGTACGATAAACCTCTGTCGCGATAAGCCACTATTCGTCCTCTGTCGAACTCCGAAACGTGCTGAAATGACTGCCGCATTCTGCGACGGGGCATCAGGAAGCTTCCCACGCACAGGTCTGGCAGCACAACACACTTCCACTACTTACACCCCGCCTTCTGTGCACCCTTCTTATAGTGCTTCTTGGTGGCGTGCCGGGCGCACATGATTTGCATATGCCCTGCAATGCTGATCGTTTGCATATCCTCCCTCGCGGGGGACGCATGCTGTGAATTTCAGGCCAATCGGATGCTTCCTTCTTGGTGTTGCATTTTGGGTGGCCAGCAGTGTACAAGGGTTCAAATTTATTTTGAAAAATTCTATCCAGACCTGATGTTTAAAAGACACTCGTTTCCTCGCACAACAGGCAATTGAACACCAGGAAAAATGGTAATGCTGGTTCTTCAGTCGTTTTTCCCCCTTTATGATTTAAATATTTAGCACAACTTTATTCATGGAAAAAGTTTTTAAAAAGCTGTACCATGCCATGAAGGGAGTTTTGCCAGTTTGTTACCTTCCTCAAAGTTGCTCTATCAATATATTTTGGACCAAAGTAATACCCCCCCCTTCACCCCTTTAAAGTAAACTCTACCAACTCGTGTGATCTACCAGCTGTTACTTTGCCCAGTACCAAAGATTGCTGGAAGTTATTAATAACGTCTCGAAACATTTACGGTAAATCCTTGCATGATTGTGTGCGAAAAACAGAGGATAACGGCCGTTTGGGAGATTCTCGAACCCACACGTTTAGCGCCGACGAACGTACTACGTTCAAAGTCGCTCCGATCACTCGTGTTTCACATTTTGCACCTCATTTGCACCTCAACGCTAACTGATTCTCGATGAGGTGGTTTGTATGATTTATAGTGCACACTGCGCTCACGTGCTATCTTAGGTGTTGGAGAAAGCCAGTTGTATAACGTAGGTAGGTGTCCCTAATAAACTGGCAGCGCAGTGTATATTCATTGTTATTTACCTCACTGAATGGTAACCTTAACAAAATCACTAGGCTTAAGCATTTTCACTAAAATTTAAACATAGTCTGTAAAGTTTAAATGTTTTCATTCTTAATCTGACATGAGTTGTAAATACACTCATCGTCCAAAAAATAGCTACACCCAGAAGGAAGCAACCAACCAGGAATGAAACTTGGTGGGTTTGACATCGTAAGACATGTAAATGATTCAAGAATCACGCTCGGCCGCGCACGTGACGCAAGCAAGGAGGGATCGAACGTTGTGCCTCACCGGCTATATAAAGTCATCCCGTTACACGTGCTTGCCATTCTGACTCGTGGTGTTGTGTTGGTTGTATCCTTTGCAAGTGAAGTATGCCTCGGAGAAACGTTCGGAAGCAATTCGAGCAGTTGGAGGAGTTCGAGAAGGGCCGCATCGTCGAGCAATCGGGATGGTCTTATCCCTTTTTTAGGGGCCATACCGGTCATGCGGATATCACCATAGCACGCTGTTGAAGGCAGTGGATAGTGCAAAGCACGCAGCAGCGACAGGAAGGGTCTGGGAGACCTAGACGAACTACCGCGAGGGAGGTCCGGTGGGTTGTCCGACATGCGCGGAGTGACATAACAGACACGATTGCGGATATTTAGCGATCAATGGTGCGCTCTAAACATTGTCCTATTAGTGCCAGCACCATTGCAGACGGCTGCACAACGTAAGATTTCACACACGCAGACCGTTACAATGACTACCCTTAACACCATTGCATCGTCGCCAAAGACTGCAATGGTGTCACGCCAGACTGTCTAGGAGCCACTCAGAATGGCAGCGGGTGATCTTCAATGACGAGTCCCGCTTTTGTCTTGGAGGTGACGACCAACGAATCCGTGTGTGGAGGCACCGTGGTCAGCGCCGAGATGAACGGTTTGTTGTCGAGCGTCACACGTCCAGAAGGCCTGGTGTCATGGTGTGGGGTGCAATTGCTTACGATGCCAGATCACCTTTGGTGTTCATTATAGGCACTTTGACAGCCCAACGTTACGTTAATGAGGTCCTGCGACCAGTGGCCTTACCTTTTCTGAACGCTCACTCCGGTGCGATTTCCCAACAGGACAACGCTCGTCTGCATACTGCTGCTGTCTCGAGAGCTTGTCTGTATGGCACTGACACTGCCATGGCCAGCCGTATCGCCAGACCTACCGCCGATTGAAAATGTGTAGGATGCTATTGGACGCGCTATCCAAACTTCACCCCTACCGCACAATCTGCAGGAACTGCATAAGAAGATTGAAGCTGAATGGGATTGCTTATCGCAGGACACCATTGGGAACCTGTACAACTTAATACCGAGACGTCTGGCATGCTGTGTGAGCAAACATGGCTGCCGGACGCCATAGTGAGAGACACTACTTATTGGCGTGTAATTCAAGAAATATTGCCCATATCAGTCTCAATGTTTAATCACTGTTTGTTCCTGGTAACCTTTACGTTCCTTCCGAATACCATTGCAATCCGACACGTGCTTCTGGGTGCAAGTATTTTTTTGACGATGGGTGTATAATCAAAAAGACCTTTAAAAGTCATAGATTGGTAAACGTCTGTAATCAATGAGACTTCTACAAGATTTATTAATGATTTATTAATTTATTAAAGATTTGCTACTTTTTATTAATTTTTTACGGTTTATTATCTAATTTGTTTTTCTGCTAAGGATAGAGCACCTCGGAACCAGCAATAATCTTGTAGACGTCTCAAAAATAAATGATTCGCTCAGAAGTGACTCATGCTGCCTATCTTTGACTTCGTCGGCTAACGACGCTTTTTAGATGCGCCTTATAACAATTACAAAGCCATAGAACCCTACCTAGCCTGTCTTTTGCTCGTCACAAGATAAGGAAGCAATCGTTTCGAAGAAACCCGTCAGTAGTCCTTATCCGCAGCTGTATTATCAGCCTATCTCTTACGTCACTTCCGGTTATGCTCCTGGAGAGCGTTAATTCTGTGTGCCTCCTGATATTCGCCCTTTTGGAATGTTACTGTCTCTGAGAGCGGGCGCTTGTGGAGTTTTCCGGAACTTTCCTTTCTAAAACGAATTTTACTTATGACAGCTAGTAGTAATCTTTGGAGAAAGTTCTAATAGTGTATCTCAGTGACCAGTTGAAATATTTGTTGTTACGTAAGCCACTGATACTTTCCAGTATCTAGGGGGCTACTGCTGTACCATGGATACTTTTCGCTCACACTGCTGACTTCGGATGCTTTCAGGTATTTAAAAAAAGATTTATGAGCCTTTCGATTTCACCGAAAAATATCTATTTTGTGAAACATAGTTAATTTACATGCATTTGAAATCATGGCAATAACTACTCCAGAATTTTACGATTTAAACGAATTTGAATGCGACTCCCAGGAAATACGAGATCGGCTTTTCCCAAATGCCATTGGGTTTACAAAGGAAGATGGCCTCTGGTGGTCGCTAGTGTTATCATACTTGTATCCTGCCACAGATTTCTTGACATTCAGAATACGATTTGCAAAACTGTGTGGAGATGCACAGCTCCACGAGAGCAATATCGATGAGAAAGAAATTCAAGATCTGTGGGAATTTTTGAAAAAATATAACCCATTCAGAAATCGCTATTCGTGCATTTACAATGGCACTCTGAAGAAACTCGTGGCCATGTCTCAGAAACATGTAGTGAATAACACCTTTGAAGCATCTGACTCTAAACCTCATAAAATGTTGGGAAAACAGATAGATTCTGAAGCACAAATTAATTTGAAGATAGGAAATAAAGAATTTTACCTCAAGTATTTACAGGCAGCTTGCCGTGTCTTAAAATCTGATATCTGTTTGTGTGACGTTCTTGAAAAAAAGTGCAGCTTTTCCGAAATCATCCGAAGAAGTTGTTACCAGGATGTTTGACACTTTACATCAGGAATGAGCAAAGTGCCCCTTCGGATACAATCTTTTATTTCGGCATAAAGCAGGAATTCGGAATGCAGTTACAGAAGAAAGCCTTGCAGAGTATACTTTTAGCAGCTAACATTTTCCCCAAAACTGCGAGACGTATTTGGAGCTATCTTTATCCAAGTAAGAACATTATACTGACGCTAGTGAATAAAAATATGTACCACATAGTTTCAATTCTATTTGAACAACCTCACATTTTGTTTAAACTTGGTGAAGCAGGTTACATTGTCGATCCTACAATCCCAGACGATGGCGGAAAAACTGCTCTTTACTTCTCCGTTGAGAGCAACAAGGAAACTATTGTCTATCAGTTTTACAACTACCTATCAGGAGCAGCTCAGTTATCAGGAGTCTCACCAAGAAATCCAAACGAGTCGGTCACAGGAAATTTAGAACATCTTTTGTTGGTTTTAAACGAGCACAAGCAGTTTTTCCAAAACGTGGAAGCAAAAGCGAAATTTTATTTTCTTGAGCAACTGATGAAATTCAACCATTTTCAAAGTACAATAGTCTCAGAATTCTTAAAAACGGAAAACACAGAAAATCACTCTCCTTTTACTGAGGTGGACAGAAAAAAATGGAAAATGATCACTATACTGTCTACTTATTTAAGTTATTTCAACTTTAAACACACTGGCACTTCCACCTGTGAAATGTCTGATATCGAAACATTTGCAGTCCTCGAGGGAACATTTAAAAAATTCGAGAGATATCACCAAATCCTGGATTTTAATGCTGCTGTCTTGTTTTTTGATAGCATTTTTTCACTAAAGCAAAATTTGCGTCTCGAATGTAGCTATGATTCTATCGAATCTGCTTTTTTTCGCTTCATTTTCATGTGCAGTTTTTACAGCTTCTCCAAATTCTTCCCACGTTATTCTGATGTAAAAACATTGAGAAATAGCAAAGGTAACACATTTCTGATATCTAAGTCTCGTTGCTACCATATTATTCATATGGAACGTTTGAAGCTTTATGTTGATCTTGATCATTTTAAAAATGTGCTGAAAAATACTGATGTGAAAGAGGATAACATTGTTAAAGGCTTACAGAAATCAGACCTCGAAACTATGACATCAATGCCGAAGATTCGAGATGTCATTATTTTCAGAGCAATATTACATTATCTGGATATCGCAATAAAAGTGAGTTTTAGTTTCGAAGTAGAGTGCTGTGTGGATAAGGACATTGCGAATGCGCAAGCAGTGCTTGTCGTGGAGAGAGCACTACAAGTCCTCGGCGAGAATTTGAATGAACGTCCTGTTGATTACATGTCTTTAGGAAAATCGCTGCTCGTGTCAACTTTTCCCGTAAACGTAAGAAAGAACTTAAGGGACATAAGAGATGAGATATCGCACATAGACGGAAAGAAAGTAGAATGCAGAAAGAAGATTGAAGACTGCAAAATAATATTTGAAGGAATTAAAACTGACCTAAATGCTATCAAATCACAGATCGAGCGACATCATCGTCTTCTGAAACTGCTGGCAACAAAATATGTTTTTTTTGAAAGCATATTGCATCTGAATAAAATCCAGCTATGGCTGCAAAAACATGGAGTTTTAAGTAATGTTCCCTCAAAGAGAATTAATCATCTGTGGAAAAACATCAACAGAGAACATCGGCTTTGGAAAGCAGTAACACGTTCCATAGAAAAAGAAATCAGTTCCTTTTCTCATCATTGCAATTTGCAAGTTCATTTTGACTACATAAAGCACTATATGTTTGAATCTGAAATAAGCTCAAAACGAGATCGTCTGGAGAAAGTAAAGTATCACTTACGCTGTGCAGAGGCATTATTTTGTCACGCCTTCGAAGAAGTCATAAAGGAACCAGCTGCGCTTAAAGAAGTGACAGATGGTTTAAACGAAATTGAAAATCTTGCTGAAACTTTTCTAGAAGGTAACGAAGTTTCTGAAACAAAAGTTAAGAAAGTTTTGAAAGAAAAATCAGAAGCTGTTCTGTTGAAATATAGTGAAATCGTTCCTAAGAAAAAACAACCACGTAAGAAGGCGATTATTCGGGAGGTTAAACACCGGATGATACAAAGGAAAACTGAAAGTACTGGACTGAAGATAAAGTTCCCGTCTCGTAATATAACTACTAAATACTATGCATTTCGTAGATCAGGAAATTCTTCAGCATCAAAAAGGAAGTCTCATTGTGTGAAGAAAACTAACTTAGGCATCCATAATTCGGAACCAGAAGCGACGAGTGAAGAGGAAATGCATAGAGATCTCATATATCCTTGCATTGCAAAACTCGCGAAAGGTTTAAAGTTCTGCTATCCCATAACTGAGGAGGACAAGCATTTTATTACGGACCAGGTCCAATCAGAATATAAGGCACACAGCGAAGCTAAAAGCTGTCTTTGTCAGATCTTTGAGAAAATGGAAGACGGACAAAATGTGCCCACTGAAAAAATTAAGGAACAGATTCACAAACTCCTTCCAGTAAAAAGAAGAAACGATTGGGAAAAAGATTTCATAGATAAAAGCCTTCTTTCAACCAATTTGGATACTGTGAGAAATTTCAAAGATTATTATGGTGATATGAAGATGAAATTTGACAAAGATGAGGAGTTAACAGGTGCAGAATGTAAAGAATATTGCTCTCATATCTTAGACGGTTCAGATCCAAAAGCCAAAGAATTATTAGAAAAATGTACGAAAGGACAAAAATTCGTGCCCAAAGGCGATGCAGTTCTGCAGTGTTTAAGAAATAAAATTGAAATTTTAGAAAATCTTCTGATAAAATCAAATCCGAGCATAGATAGAATGTGGCCACAAGTAAAAAGTTCGAAAACGAAGCAACACATTATCTATCGAATAAAAGAACGATACGTACGTGATCCTGCTGTACAGGCTGCGGTAGAAATGTTACTTTTTGATTGTATGAATATTCTTAAACACAGAAAAGATCTTAAAAGAATATGGATAAAAGCGTCTAATTTGTTTAATGGCATAAACCTGAGAAATGTCTTAGGTCATGGAAATCCTCTCTTCCAGGAAGTTGGAAGGATCTTAGACCCTGATGACCTTCCTTCAGAGATCATATCCAAGTGTCTAGAACTTGTGGATGACAGAAGTGGCATTGAAGCCATGTATGAATTGCATAATAAAATCGAAGGCACAAGAGAAGACATATTTGATGCAGTGAAAGCCAGGAAGGGAGATCACGTGGATCTATGTAAAGCAGTCGAACAAATGAAAAATTGGGAATGTTATGCTTCGCTTCTCCCAAGCAGACTTAAAAACGACAACCCTCAGACTGAAGGAAGGAAGCGGAATGCGTCAGGTAAAAGAGGTTCGAACGCTGAACAAGTTAAATGATTATGGTTTCTGCTAATTTGTTTCCTTCGCTATTTCTTTATTTAACAATAATTCTTACTAAACAGTCCGATGCAGAGGTTTGCAAAACTGAAATTGCTGCTGTTATACTCTGTATGCAACCCCTCGATCCCATTAAATAACTAAACACCAGATCTTCATGTGTTCACTTTTAATCTCAAAACTATAGTGATTGAGTCTCTTTTGTTTTTGTTTATCTGAAAATCATAGCCTAATGGTCCTATATATAAAAATGATTATTTCGTAAGATGAAAAATTTCTCTGTCGACAATCATTTCTTACACGGTTTTGGAAATTAACTGTGATTAGAACTAACAGATCGAATGTGAACCAAGAACTATCAACTTCACGAATTCGGCCAACATCATTTTTCTTTTCGTAGAGACTGCAAAATTTAGGGAATGAAATTCAGTTTTTAGTCAACAAAGGTAATGAATGTTCATGACTTTCTATTTGTGAGCACAGATTTTGCCTGACTTTAATTTAGGTGTCTTAAAGAATATTGAGCATATGTTTTCCTCTCTTTCAAGAACCTCTCGTAAAGACTATCTTCAGGAGCCTCATGAGAGGTTTCTGAAAGAGAGACGTGTGCGCTTTTTTTCATTGTTACATATATATTATTTGCTTCATTTACTTCTCTGGAAGGTTGAGGGTTGAGTACAGATCTTCTATTCTTTATAAGTCTTGAGGGTTGAGTACAGATCTTCTATTCTTTATAAGTCTTAAATACTGAAACTAAACGATTACGTAGACTAGTTAGTATTGCATTAAACTGCCCGTTAGGTTTCATTTAACTGCTACTTGTGTCTCTTATTTGTTTGTTAATATTATCCATTCCTGTTCTATAGGAAAAAATATTTTCATTTTTTCTGGACAGAAATTAGACTGGATTTCAAACATTGTTTCTCTTTTTCATAAGGTTCCCTTTTATAATTCTTCTCATACGGTATATTCTACGCATTTTTAAGTTGCGTTTTTTTCAAGGAATTAATTCATTGTGCTCCTTGATTTCTTTTGTTAACCTCGTAATTCTGCAGTGTTTTGTTCGGCAGTTAAGCAACATATGTTATTTTGAATATTCCTCACGTAGAGGTGGCATTTGGGGAAGTAGGCTTATCGACCAGACAAGTATTCAGTCCTCATCGAGTCATTCGTCCTAATTTTGGCCACTAACTCCAGAAAAAGAAGGGGAGCAGCTCTGTCGGATGACCACCCGATCCTTGTATCATTCAGAACTTCCACCCCAGACTAAATTCTTCCATTTAGCCATACTTTCGTGCCTCTGACAACTCGTGCACGCGTGGTGGACGGGAAAAAAGGGAATATTACTATATTACTGAAATTTTATATTTCCCATCTTGTTTTGTATTCTTCTATCTGTGTTTTACCCATCGGTTTTTGAATAAAGATGGCCACACTCGGTAGCCGAGATGTACGGATCGTTGGCTACCACTCATTCCTTTGCGAAGGGTCCGGGCACGAATCTTGAGTGAAGCATAGATGGTGCCCTTTTCTTGCAAGAGTGACTTTCTCCTCTGCCTGAAACCTGTGGCCCTAAATTAGGAATAAAGATTTTTTATGCCCGACGATTTATTTTTCCGATTAAGAAAAACTGCATCTCCATAAATATTCCGCTGTTTCACTCCCATGATTATAAGTTTGCTTAAATAACTTTTTCTAAGCTATCTCATATCGGATGTTTAACGCAAAATTTCAATTGTCTGGACAGTTTGTCATTTTCTTCCAATTCCGTTATATAATTTCTACTTTTATTTATTGTATCTAGTTTTGATCTGTTCATCATTATCACTTATTCATATTATTTATTTTTTAAAGATATTCTATTTGAGGATAATATGAAATTTCAAATGTGTGCGCCATTTCACATGTGTGGGCATACATTTTCATTGTACTCATCAAGTATTAAAATTGTTTAAAATTACAACCTAACGGGCAGCTTTAATGCAATACTAACTAGTCTACGTAATCGTTTAGTTCTGATACTCTTCCTCCTGTGAAGTCAAACCTTGAACTCAGGATCAGCAACTCCTCGAAGTTTTACATCCTCAGAATGTTCATTTAACTGCCAAAATAGTAAACAACTTACAGGTATAAAAGCATATTTTATAGTGTCATTTTCACAAACATTCAGACAAAAAATCTCAATCATCAAATTATTTTAAAGCCAAAAAGCTTTCTGTTAATTGTTGCGTCAAAATAGCGTCATACTAAAATTCTCAGTATGTTTAAAAGTGCAGTTGGAGGCCATAACAAGCAAAGAGATTTCTCAAATAAATTGGTGTGCCAAGCAATTAAGGATGATCCTTATATCATGTCTCTAGAACGGTAATTTCCGAACACAGTAATTCCTGAAATCACAGTTTTAGGAAAACAAATTGTGTCTATGAGAAATGCAACATTAAAATGTTTACAAAATACATGGATTTATCACTACTAAAATAAAAGTTTTAATGCTGTTGATTTTCCAATATGAGAGAATTTTTCGCCATCTTCAAGATTATGTTTGTAAGGCTAGTTAAAGTAGATAAAGGGCACCACATTTATGGTCTGAGTAATTATGTAATATTCTGAGTTGCTCATCCAGCATTCGAAGACAGGAGAATTTTTTAAATTTTATGAGACTTTCACTGGAGAAAATAATCTCATGTTAGATCTTACATGTTCTTGTAATTTAATTAATAATCCAATTAATAAGAAGTTATCAGCCATATAATTAAATATGAATGATTTATTCAGATGGTTAGTAAGTTCAATTTAGATTGAGAGAACTTCCGATTAATTACCCTTTCACGTGTTCTTGATCATTGAATTTTTCGTCTCATAGATACAGATTTCTTCCGTAGTTTTTCAAGTGATACGAAATTTCTTTGTAAGACAATAAACATATACAAAATTGTTTGAGTCAAAGTGGACCTAGTCTAATTGGTTTAAAAGGTTCATCTGGAAGAGTGCTTTAGGTGTTAATCAAGTTCATATTTTTCATTTATTGCTGAGATATGTAATTTACTAAAATGCATGTTTGAGAGGAGCTCTGATCAGCATGTTTCAATAAAATTCATTTTTGCAGTCGTTAAATGATTGTCCTACCAGCCATCATCTTTTGTCACAGAAATCAATATTCCGACTTAAATTTCACTGAAGTAAGTTCTGTGAAATTCACAAAGTTGTCGGTGACTGAAATCGAAGTCCCGCCTCCTTGCTCCGAAGCCAGTTGTCCTAACCGACAAATCTACACTGATGGAATATATCGCTCCAGATCTGTTGTCTTGACACGTGCTTCACTTCTATAGTACATCACCTCCCACTCTTCTTTTTTTTTTTTTTTAAAGCGATGAAGAAATTTTCATTAATTCCGAACGATGTGTGGAATAAACATCACACATTTTCGAAGAACCCCTCGGCCAGTAGAACCATTTTCCATAATCGGGCGCCAATGCGAAATTCACAAATTTGTCGGGCCTTCGCGGTGGCGCAATGGTCTAAGCCATGTCTCCTGACCATTCTTCCGTGATGGGTCAGGGTTCGAATCCCGGCGAAGCATGGGTGTTGTGTTTGTTTTACGGCACTTGCTCTCTCCCTTTCCTGGTACCAGTGGCCCTAATTAGAGAAGAGTGACTTCTTGTAGCCCACTGAGTTGTTCACGGTGGTCGTTAAACGTCCAATAAAAAAATTGTCGGTGACGGATATCGCAAATTGCGCCTCCTTGCTCCGGAGCCAGTTGTTCTAACCGACTAAACTACATCGACGGAATGTACCGCTGCAGATTTATCGTCTTGACACGTTCTTCACCTCTGTAGTACGTCACAGTTCATGTAGGCTCATATTTGTTTTAAATAAAAAATTTACACAATTCTAAAACATAGAACATTATTTTGAGCTACAGACACCAACGATTTTTCGTAATTTGAAGTTTCATCAATATGTAATCTTGAGTTGTGTAATTAAGGCGCACGAGCGTTTTCTAAAACACAGCTTTAAGATCAAATTTCTGAAGTTTTCAGAAAACATGAAACTTCACCAAGGAAATTTAAACTAATATTCTCCATCGTTTTAACCAATCTTTACGTATTTACAAAGGATTCAGTGAGATACTGCGAGGTCCTGTCTTAAGTTTCCTGGGTTAAGATAATGGGTAGACTTGTAAAAGGAGTCTACTCAATGAGGAGTTACTAGTACCAATGCGCAGTGGGAGAAAAGTAAACAAATAAATATAAAAGTTAATTGCGTAGGAAAATAGCTACGTGGCATGTGCATATTTCAACTTTCGGAATGAACGTAATGGTGATTTTGTTGGAAACGGGATGTTCAAGAAAGCGATTTTTTTTATTTTATTTTTTTTTTTGTAGGAATAAATGTTTCGAGTGAAAATATGTATCTAGTACAGCAAACCGTTTCGAGCGTGGTTTGATATTACATTCCGTCATGTGCGGATTTTTGAAATTCACTCTTCAAATTTTGTTAAAGTTTGTTCACAGCTGCATTCATTTTATGTTGCATACCAATTCTCTTTCGTCCAGTATCTCAGAAAATTTTGTTCATAAGAGAATTTCTTCACCTGTAGATACGTGTGTTTTTTCAGTGGACCGCAAGTCTAAAATTCCGGGCGTGGTTTGTTCGTCCCAGTCAGCCCCTGAACGCCACTGACTACGGAAAAGGTTAATGTGTACTTTTTTTTCTGAAAATGTTGTTTAGGTTTCCCTGAGATTTACGTTATCAGCGTTTGTGGCAAGGAATGTTTCTCATATATTTGTCAATTTTTGTACCTCACAGTTTTCTCATTAGGGAGTGTAAGTGTTCATTTTTATTTGTTACGTACTTGGAATCGTATCTTCGTTCTTAAGAATCCCATTGGAAAAATCCCCTTTGCTTTGGAAACTTTCCGTTATGAAAAATGCTTAAAACAGGATAACTGTGTGTTATTGGTGTAAATGGAATTCAAAGTTTTCCAAGCTTTCGCACATCAACCTAATGGCTTTTTCAAGGAAGATAGGTTGCAAGCTGAATAATAGTACGCTTCAACAATCTGAATGCGGTGACTTGACTGGACAATAAACGAATAGATGCTAATGTAATTATTCATTCAAAGACATGGGCCTCATATTGGTTGTGCATGCGATATCCTGGAAGGAAAACATAAGGCATTATTTGAAGAACTGATTACAAATTCGTGGTAACTCTATCGAGACGGTATCACTGCAGTGTTAGTAATGATCTCCATAGCTTCCCTATTGGCAGTGGATTTACGGATGGAGTAGGAATCTAATTTCTTTATATCATCTCACATAGGAGCAGCAGACTTGAATTTGGCTTCTGTAGATAGGGTCGTGGTTTTACCGTCCCTTGTGTCTCTTCAATGCTCGTTGACTCTGATTCAAAACAATAGCTTGGTCACACGCGAAAGTTTGGTGACATCGTTCACGCTTTATTTTTCTTTCAAGGAATAACTATTCCTGTGGCAATGTATTGGTATATTGAGGACTTCCTGTTTTCCAATTTTGACACACTAACTCAAGAAAAAAGACAAAAATCTAGCGCCCGTAGCCCTTTTTAATGATCTCTTTCTCTCTCCTTTCGCAAAGCTTCGTCCAAAACCACATTTTCTAAAGAAATTAGTCTCAAAGTTCTGAACTACCATGTTTTTACGATTTTTCAAATAACTGACACCATACTTCAGTATTTTACATAAATTATTTCAATTTCAGTTTCCTAGAAATTCTTTCTAGAAAGATTTCTTAAACTCTGCTGCTCTGAGTATGAATCAACCTTTCCAGAGTGATTCCGAGTATAAAGTTCTCTCATAGCCGGTTCTGCAGGAACAGCTGAGTATTTAGAAGCACGTAGGCATGCATGCTACTGCCAATTTCTGATGTGGACATCTCCAGACCACTGTTTTGTGTATTTAATTAATCGTTGCTAAAATTTATGCAGTACTCATCAGTAAATTCATAAAATATTATGCAACAAAAATGTGGGTTAGAATTCATTTTTCCCTTATTTTTTGTAGCATTTTTAGTATTAAATTTTCTTCTGTGGGTTTTCGGCAACTAGTAGATGCACTGATTGCATTAGTCAAATTTATTTTAAATATGGAACTAAATGTATAATTTGAAATACTGAATGTTTTTAATTTAAATGTAAACCAGACTGTTTGGGGGGGATTACTAAAGTAATGATGCCCGTTTGTTTAAGTTTTGTGCCGAAATAAAAATAAGAATGATAAACATACACTGGCGGAAAGTGAAAAAGGAACACCAAGAAGGAATTGGCGGATGATCATGAAATTTACATATGTTAATAGGGTCGAGTTTACGTAGGTGTGATGTTAATTTCGGGACCAACCCGCGAGCGCTTACGCCACAGCACGGCATAATATGCACATTATCGTCGGTGGTATTTAAGGAGTACGGCGAAGTGAATGTAATCAGTCGTCGGCGTACGGACACGTGCGAAGTCCCTGAAGAAGCTGCAATGCCTGGACATGGAAGACGTGTACGATTTCAGCAGTTATCGGACTTTGAGCGAGGTCGTCTAGTCGGACTCCGCGAGGCAGGGTGGCCGTATCGTCGTAATGCGGAGCGAATTGAACGGGAAGTATCGGTGGTGGTACTGTGGTGGCGTAGATGGTCCGAGGAACATTCCCACACGAGAAGACGTGGAACCGGTAATCACAGACGGACATGATGAGCGGACCGATCGACGCATAAGAACAGCGGCGTTGTCAAGCAGAACATCCACTGCGACGCAAATCCGAGCTGCCGTTGCACCTGAGGTAACTGTGCGAACAATCCGCAACCGTCTACTGGATTCAAGACTACGTGCACGTGTGCCTCTGGCATGTGTACCTCTGACTCCAGCCCACCGTCAGGAACGGCTGCAGTGGTGTCGCCAATGTCTGCACTGGAGAACGCAGTGTCGATCTGTCGTGTTCAGCGATGAAAGCAGATTCTGCTTGGGAGCCTCCGATGGACGTATGCGTGTTCGCAGACGCACAGGGGAGCGTCTCCACCTTTCTTGCATCCGTCAGCAACACACAGGGCCTACACCTGGTTTCCTGGTGTAGGGGGCGATCAGCTATCTCTCCCGTACACAACTAGTGTTTGTACCGGGTACGTTAAACAGCACCTCCTACATCAACAACATCATTCAGCCCGTTGTCGTGCCATTTGTACGGTCGGTCCATCGTGGTGTTTTCCAGCAAGATACCGCGCGCCCACACACGGCACGTGCAACGCAACATGCACTTCAGGGTACGAGACAACTTCCATGGCCTGCACGTTCACCGGATTTGTCCCCCATTGAGCACGAGTGTAATTTTATGGGACAACGACTTATCCGGTTTCCACGGCCAGCCACGACCGTCCCCGATTTACGCGTCCAGGTTGAGGATGCTTGGAACTCAATACCTGAAACTTACATCCAACATCTGTACGACAGACTCCATGCCAGAATTGCACAGTGTGACGCAGTTCATGGCGGTTCAACCCCGTACTAACCATGTTACATGGAAATGTTATTTCTCAGTTTACCAGCAGATACAGCTGTATTTTGCCATAATGTTTTGATCACGTTATCCTCGGTATTCCGTTATTATCAGACGTCTCCTTCTTGGTGTTCTTTTTTCACTTTCCGCCAGAGTATTTGATAGTCAAATATACGTTAAAGGCAGATGAATGCCAAATTAATCGAGCAAGTAGATGTGCCTCAGAAAACTTGAAAATTGTATCGTCTTGAACGGGAATCGATTCGCGTTCAAGGACGATATAATTTTCAAGTTTTCTGAGGCATGTTTACTTGCTTAAAAAACATTTTTGCTTTTAAAAAGAATTTACCAAACTGTTCTACAAAGGCAAACACTGATGACATCTGTACTTCTCTGTGTTTCCATGCTACTCATATTCTGAATGTTTCACCTTATCATCATAATATTTAACTACGGAAAATCGTGGATTGAAACCTTGTTCCACTGGGCCTTTAGTTTCAACATAAATGAAAGCACTTAAAGTAATCCGTCCATATGGCCGAAGGGTAGGAAGCATTGGCTTCTGATCATTTATGTTTGTCTTATAGAACTGGTTCTCTCCATCCTTCAATGTAACCAATGGCCCCTATTTGGGGACGGGCATAATCCATTGAATTGCTCACGATGATCTCTAAAATTCTCAGAAAAAATAAACTATGGAAGTATTTAGCAATAAACTGTTTCATCAATCAGACTGAATTCGCTTCATGAAACTGAAACACACCTTTCTGAGAAAAGCAGAGTGACGCCGTTTGTATCAAATCGAGTTCATTATTAAAACCTTATTTTTGGAGGAATATCCTGATCTAAAAATAACCGAATATCTGTGAAATGCTATTTCGTATTGTTTATTGCACACAGTGGTTGTTTTAATTCATACATTTACGATACAATCCTAATTTAAGCACCAACATTCTGCAAACGTTTTCATTCTGCAAACGTTATATCATTTACATACATTTTTATAACTTTTTCGTTGCTAGACATACGTATTAGTAACGTATTATTTTTATGTAAACCTTTGGCATTCATTGCTTCATTGATAAAGAGCTGTTTTGTGTTTGAGGGTTTAACAGTTATCATGAACAACTCTATGGACTATGAACTGTTGCTGGTTTCTGAATTAAGACACTGCGTCCCAATTCAGGGGCCAGGTTTGTGACTAGATGCACGAGTCCCTCGGGGGACTCAAGTAAAAGCACGCAGTTGTTGGAATAATCATTGTTTAATGATCAGGGGTGTAACTGAAACTACAAATTTCTCAAAAATAAGAATGATCACTTCCTAGAATTTCTTAAAAAAGAAAACAATTGCAGTTACCTTGAAGACGGGGAGACATATCCGGCAAAAAAATTTTCATCTTTTGTTATCCCGATAGGGCAATAGTCTAAGCGTTTGCCTCTGACCTACTAATATTTCAACCTACTAACATTGCTGTGGAAAACACAATAGAATGAACTAGTCTACATAAGTTTCCGTCTTTTGTCATCCCAATGGGGCCGTAGTCCTCTGACCTACTAACATTTCAACCTACTAACATTGCTGTGGAAAACACAATAGATTGAACCAGTCTACATAAGTTTGCATGTTTTGTCATCCCAATGGGGCCGTAGCATAAACTCTGACCTCTGACCTACTAACATTTCGACCTACCAACATTGCTGTGAGAAACACAATAGAATGAACCAGTCTACATTAGTTTGAATGTTTTGTCGTCCCGATGGGGCAGTACTCTAAGCGCTGGCCTCTGACCTGCTAACATTTCAACCAACTAACATTGCTGTGGGAAACAAAATAGAATGAACCAGTCTACATAAGTTTGAATGTTTTGTCATCTGAATGGAACAGTAGTCTAAGCGCTGATATCTGACCTGCTAACATTTTAACCTACTGACATTGCTGTGGGAAATGCAATAGAATGAATCAGTCTACATACGTTTGCATGTTTTGTCATCTGAATGGAACAGTAGTCTAAGCGCTGATATCTGACCTGCTAACATTAAAACCTACTGACATTGCTGTGGCAAACACAATAGAATAAACCAGTCTACATACGTTTGCATGTTTTTTTATCTCAATGGGACAGTAGTCTAAGCGCTGGTCTCTGACCTGCTAACATTTCAACCTGCTGACATTGCTGTGGGAAACACAATAGAATTAAACAGTCTACATGAATTGCATCTTTTGTCATCCCGATGGGGCCGTAATCTAAACGCTGGCCTCTGACCTACTAACATTGCTGTGGGAAACACAATAGAATGAACCGGTCTACATTAGTTTGAATGTTTTGTCAGCCTAATGAAGCAGCAGTCTAAACGCTGGCCTCTGACCTTTTGGTCGAGTGGGACTGGACTTCATTCCCGGACGAGGCAGGGGTGGTGTGTTTGTAGTCTGTGTAGTGTTTTGGTTCTTCCTTCCTGTCAAGGAATTTAAGAACCTGAAAGTAAAACATCAGGAACCTGTGGAGTTGTGTAGATATCTGCATAAACAATAAAGCTTTAAAAACCTGAGGAGTGTCGCAATATCCGTATAAACAATGTCAAGAAGAAAGAAGCTGATTATCTTTCCTTTAAAAATCAGTTTTTAGGGGAAATAACCTGTTTTGAATCGGTATTAATTCTTTTACAATGACATGATGAAAGACCTTATGACCACTTCTAGGAATCGTGGGGATCATATAAGGGATCTTTGCCGTTAAATTGCTCTTAGGTAGGTGACGACGTGGGTGAAATATTCATATCTGTAGCTTTAAGAGACAGGTCCTTGCGTATGAATCATCAAGATGCAACAGATTTCCTAAAAAGGAATAACAAATTTGACAGTGCCGCGAAATCTTAAAAAAAAATTTGAATGGGTAAAACTTTAACGGTAACATTTAACGGTAAGAAACAAATTTGTAAGAAACATTTTTTACGGTAAGAAACAAATTTGTGATGAGACCTGAATTTTTTAGTTTTTGTTTTCCTTTTTATGGAGTAGCATTCTGATATGTATAAATAAGTAGCATTACATTCAAGAAGGAAGATAAAGGAGACAGCTATTAGTATAGTGCCTGATTTGTTACAGTTAGGTGAAAGGGTGTTGTAGACTGAAAAAAATTCAGTCTTGACAATGCCTGTTGGCTTTCACTGATAATTACATCACAAGTTGTTCCAAAATCCATCAAAGAAATTCTAGGTTCAAAGGTCAGAGTTCTTGATCTAAGTTATCACTGCAGTTGCTGTAGTACTTAGGCTAGGCCTTTTGAGGTAAAAGAAAGACACTCATATTCATAAAAAAACAGAAGACCTGAAAAGAGTCGACCTACGACTTTGGATTTTACATGAAACGTTAATCAGGCAATAAAGAAGAAACCAACAATGAAAAAGCTTTTTCATTGTTGGTAGGTGCATCAAAACTTCATTATTACATTCTTAAAGCACTCCTGGAATATTTTGTAAATATTGCAACTAATTGTAAACTTCATGTAATTATTTACAAAACATCATTTAATTTTTTGTTCTTAAGACGTCCGTTTTTGTGAAAGTTGTAGGTACAAAAATCCTATTTACTTTCAGGTCTGTTGTCATTTTTGTTCTTTTGTTTTTTAATTATATGGCATTTTAGATAATACTTTTTTACCACAAGGAATAAGATTTGTAGTACTTTTAGTACTGTGATTCACGTTTAAATTCTCTCTCAGGCTGTTTGGTTGCTCAACCATGTGTTTTAGCTGAATATTTCTGATGATTTGTTCAATCCTTCTCACAACTCGAGTATGGGTTGGGACAGGAAAGTTGAGTATGGGTTGAGTATGGGTTGGGCCAGGAATGCATGCAAAAACTCTTATTAAATTATTCTTCACGCACCTTTGAGGGTGGTTATGTTAATTAAAAATTTTAGAGGGATTTAAACTTGCATCTATGGCTTTGCAGAAACCCATTTCCAACTAGGTCTTTGTGGAAGTGAGAAAATGCAGAGTTTTGCTGGTCCTTGATAAAGCCAAGGCTCGGCATTCTCGACATTTTTTACATTCAGGTTTGCTATTACTTTATTTTAATTTTTTACTCACGCCTGTTGGTTTTGAGTTTTTCTTTGTTGTTTTTGTACTTGTTTAATATTTTTTTTATTGCAGTCTCTACTTTGTAGTGTATATATATATATATATATATACAGGGTGCTTAGGAAAGTCCCTTTAGCCTGGAATAACTTGCGAACGAGAGAGGTACAGTTATACAAGTGAGATAACGGTATAGTAAAGAGACTACACCCGATCGAATGCAACCAATAGCAGGGCCCCTAGTGGCCAAATGTGAAAGTTAGCCATTGCAAGTCGAAAACGAAAAGAGATAGAGCAAAATTTCCGATTACAAAGTTGTAGAGTATCAATTAGTTAGTACAAAACGATATTTGTTTCACAAGGATAAAATAAATTGTCGCCTGAATACCCTAAAATGTTTGAAATCGATGTGCGACCTTTTGTGTGAACGTTTGAAGGGAACAGGCATAGGTATGAGCAAATACACGCAATTTATTGCATAAATGCGTACTTATGTCAATACAGTTTCATGACGTCAGACAAAACAAAAACAAGAAAGGCAAACTGGCGCACAGTAATAAAAAGTTAATGTCGAGTATGTTCGAAGAGTTCGCCGTTGCCCACGATACACATTTGTATTCGTGAAAGTAACTCTGCATGCACATTCCTCAGCCTAGAAGGTGTCGCACTATTGCAAGCATCTGTAACACCACGACGTAGATGAGGCAGACTTGTAGGCGCTGTTGCACACACCTGATTTTTTTACGTAACCCCAGAAATCAAAGCTCGCCATTCTCACACAGCGTACGTAGACCTCTACCGTTATCTCACTTGCATAACTGTACCTCTCTCCGTTCGCAAGTTATTCCAGGTTAAAGGGACTTTCCTATGCACACTGTATATATGCATTCCCCTTAAACAAATTTCTGTTTCGGTTGTTTTATATATCATGTAGTTCCTTGGAGAATTTGCATCGTTGGGCATGACAGTGGGGCAGGTCTGGTTTTCTTTGTAATCCATGCTTGGGTCAGTAAAGTTCAAGAAGAAATAAAAATGTAAATGTTTTTCATTCAGGTTTTTTTATATTTTAATGTTCGTGTGCTTTGAAGGAATGAAGCTTCATGTTTTGGTATTGTGCTTAGTGGGGAAACTCCAGATCCTTTTCTATCAATAAGAAAATTTAAATTAAATGGAAAGGCAATGTATAATTTTACATGTGTAAGGAATATCTGAAATCTTAATTGTGGTATAAGCTACGATGAAAGAACAACTCCTCAAACCAGTTAGTATTATTATTACTGAAATTTAACTCTTTTTGTGCTTATTAATTTTTAATATATGTAACTTGCATTTGGTAGTGATAAACATATGGTAAGTGACATGTGGTAAATTTTAGTTTTTAATGTGAGGTTATTGTGATACTTTGAGTTTGGTAAATAATGGGTGTAAAATTGTTCTGTATCATTCTGTAGTAGTGTGGGCTAGTTCACAATATCAGCCAATATAGGTGAAAACAGATTTTCATGAGGGGAGGATATCAAAAAAGGGCATGCATGCTGACTAGGAGGCATATGTATATTGTGGCGGAGTAATGCCTGATTAACTGTTTGGATTCTTCGATGGGTGTTTTCAGAGATAGGGATGTTGATGAGTTTTCTAGTAGATAAAGGTGCGACAAGATAATGGTGTTTCTAATTGTTTTGTTTCTTCGGACTGGTGTTCTTGCATGCTCCGGATGTGTGATACTCTTAAGGAAAAAGTGATTCTGAGACAATTTGGGGGACTTGTTTTCGGGATGGAGTGCCTGAGTAGAGAGATCCACAGGATGCGATTACAGTGCAAGCTTAGAGTTGGGGGCCGTTTCGAAGGGAAAGTGCTCTCCAACATTTACCCCTGCATGCCGGTTAGTTCCTAGGTGGTTCTTCCGTGCGGGGTGAGTTCAGGTGTAAAGTTCCCAAGGTGTTCACGATAGTAAACGGTACAGGATGATAAGCCACAATTTGCCACCATTTCGATGTATAGGCTTGAATTGGCTTCACGACCCAATTTCTTGCCTTTAGCCTGATTGATATTTTCTTCAGGATGTAAGTTTTGTTTTCGAAGAAAGTGAGTTTGATAAACTGAGATGTTTTGTCTAGCTGGTACCTCAGTGGTTTACTACATGAAAATGTTAAAATTGGTAAAAGCTTACATGGTGTAATTTTGGGATTTTGAATTAATTTGTTTATAAATTGCTTGTCAGGATTAGTTGTGTAATTTAAAAATTCTGATGAACAGGAATAGTGGACATAAATATAAATTTAAGTCAGGAGTGTTGGGAATTGGCGTTTACCTTTTATTTACATGGTAAGATATTGAGTACTCGGTGCAAGTTGGTCTTAGTGAAATATTTGATCTTTCAGATGATGGTGTGAATTTAAAGATTATTTGTCAGCATTGTGGTTTAATGATAACCTTTGAGATAATTGAGTAAGGTATTTAGTGCAGTATGTTTAGTATGGTGTTGAGAGTGATTTTGTATTAAGTAATGCTAGAATGTTGAGTATATTTAACTGTAAGGCAAATTTTCCTCGGAGGGTAGAACCGTCTAGTAATATAACTCTTGATTAGTTGTAAATTTTTGTTCCGTGTTTGTAAAATATCTAAAATTAACATGCGTTAATGATACTGGTTTGAGGGGGTTGTTTGAAAGGGGTTAATCAAAACGATAGTACATATTCTTATATTATAATACTGAGATGCAAGAGGGAGAAGACACTTCACTTCAGCAACATATGATACAAGCTAAAGAGTGTTGTATAATTTGTTAATATCAAATGTGCGATGTTTTAGGCCTGCTATGGTCATTTAAAAGGTTAAGGGTGATTCTTGTTGGTAAACTTCCTTTTTTTTTTTTGGTGAACAAAATTTGTCTGAGTTAACTGAAACTCCTTGATACACTCTGTTGTTATTTCTATTTTGTGTGGTTAAGTTTTTAAAATAAATACAGGCCAAGTGGCCTTTCAAAAACCCAAACCTTGTGCAGTGAAGAATTAGATGACTCAGTTGAATTTCCTCTCAAGGTCACATGCTCATCCACCTTAGCTTGCCTAAGGTAGGAGACATCTCTGGAGTTTGTTTGTTTTTTATGTGACCCTGAGAGGAAATTCAACTGAGTCATCTAATTCTTCACTGCACAAGGTTTGGGTTTTTGAAAGGCCACTTGGCCTGTATTTATTTTAAAAACTTAACCACACAAAATAGAAATAACAACAGAGTGTATCAAGGAGTTTCAGTTAACTCAGACAAATTTTGTTCACCAAAAAAAAATGGGATGTTTACCAACAAGAATCACCCTTAACCTTTTAAATGACCATAGCAGGCCTAAAAACATCGCACATTTGATATTAACAACTAATGCATTTAGTCCTAACCACTAAAATTGATCTTCACTGCCTCCAAAAGTTATTGCACGTGTACATTGTATACCATTGAAATTTTAGTGTTACACATTTGGTACACATGCAAACAATAATTACCTATTTTGCACTTGCAGGTGTTTCAACTCTTCGTAAACACAAACAACACAAACCTACAATGATAACTTTTGGAATTTCCAATATCAGGGTTGCATTTTATTTTTACTTTCATTTATCATGGCCTTAAATAAATTGAATTTACTTTTTGTGTTGAAATGCATCCACCTATCTCCCAAATTTTAATTTTTGCCTTAATTCAATATTTACCTCAATTTTTTAATATTTGCATAAAATTAACTAATAATTACCACATAGCAAAAGTTCATCATAACATTAGTAATGATCTCCAAGGTGTTTCGAATGGCAGTGGATTCATGGGTAGGGTAGGAAGCTAATTTCTTTATATCATCCCACATGGGAGCAACAGACTTGAATTTGACTTCTCTGGATTGGAATGTGGTTTTACCGTCTCTTGTCTCTCTTCAATGCTCATTGACTCTAATTCAAAACGAACACTCGGTCACACCCGAAAATTTGATGTCATAGTTCATGCTTTATTTTACTTTCGAGGAATAGCGATCCTTGTGATAATGTATTGATATATTTTGGACTTCCGTGTCCTTAATTTTGATGCACTAACTCAAGAAAAGAGACAAAATCTAACGCCCGTAATGCTTTTTAATTATCTCTTTCTGTCTCCTTTCGCAAAGCTTCGTCTAAAAGCACGATAGAACACATTTTCTGAAGAAACTGGTCTCAAAATTTTTAACTGCCAGGTTTTTACGATTTTTCAAATAACTCATACTGTACTCCAGTATTTTACATAAGTTATTTCAATTTCAACTTGCTACAATGCATTCTTTCTAGAGATTTTATTTAAAATCTACTGCATTGAGTATGAATCAACCTTTTCAGTGATCCTAGCATAGAGGTCTCTCACAGCAAATTCCCCAGGAACAGCTGAGTATTTATATAAAAACGCGTAAGCATGATACTCTCAATTTCTGATGTGAACATCACCAAACCCATGATCTGTGTATTTAATTAATCGTTGCTAACACTTATGCAATACTTATCGATACATTCATAAAATACTTCAGAAATGTGTGCTAGATTTTTTTCCTTATTTTTGCAGCATTTTTCAGTATTAAATTTTCTTTGGTGCATTTGGTTTATTGGCAACATGTAGCTGTACTAATTACATTAGTCAAATTTATTTTAAATATGGAACTAAATGTATAATTTGAAACACTTACCAAATGCTGTTAATTTAAATGTAAACCAAACTGTTTTGGGGGTATTATTAAGGTAACGATGCCCATTTATTTGCGTTTTCTGCCGTAATCAAAAATAAGAATAATAAGCATTTTTAGTTTTAAAAAAATTTACAAAACTCTTCTTCGAAGGCAAGCACTGATGACATCTGTACTTATCTGTGTATTCATATTCTGGATGTTTCACCTTATCATCGTAAAATTTAACTGCGGAAAATCGTGCATTAAAACCTTCTTCCACTGGGCCTACAGTTTCAACATACATGAAGGCAATTAAAGTAATTGGTCCCTAAGGCCGAGTGGCAGGAAGCGTTGGCTTCTGATCATTTATCCGGGTTCTGATCCTGGGTGAGGCATGAATGGTGTGCTTGTCTTACGACTAGTGGCGGCCCGAGCCGCTGAAAATGTGCGTGCTACGCGCGCGTGTGTATGTGTATGAAAGACAGATGGTGGGGGCGCAATATTTTTGGATTTGCCCAGGGCGCAGAAAGGCCAAGTTACGCCCTAGCCCCCCTCCCTCCGCTTTCAGGTAAAAGCCTTGGAATTGGGATTCAACGTGCTTAGCCGCAGTAACAACAAGAACAAACAAAAAAGATTAAAAATGAAAAGCAACTCTAGATATTTTTCGCAATTATACACAAATTTATATGAACTGTTAATATTTTTCTTCACCTTTTTAGAGTCAGCGATTACATTAATCGTCTTTTTAGTGTTAGTTATATTCGACGAAATATTAAGCCTAATATTTCGCAGAATATATGGATTTATTCATCTGCGACGATCTCAGTTGCCGAGAAAACGTATTAAACTGTGGATCATCTAAAAAAAGGATTTATTTACTCACGTTTTTTGAAAAGTTTATTTATTTCAGTATTCAGTATTTTTAACGGGAAGTATTTTTGCGCTGTCTTTGTTCAGTGTTCAATCAACCTTGTAATCTTATTATTTGTGATTTTCAATGCACTTCTGAAGAGCTTAAGTATGAATCAATTATACATGAATTAACTAAATTACTGTACGTGTTATTCCATAAAGAGTTTATGAAATGCAAAAAAGTATAAATAATTACACATCGATCAAACGTCATTTTTAGGCTCTCTCCTGAGGATTTCACTTAGGATTTAGTTTTATTTTTTCTTAGGATCCTAAGGATTTTACTACAATTTTCCCCTCTACAGTTCTTGAAGAAAACTACCCTTTCAAAAAAGAACCTACTGAATTAATTGCAGTCGCCATTCAAGAAATTAAGAGATTACGAAATTTTAAGAGCACGGTAACAAATATTAGCATTCAAGAAATTAAAAGATTACGAAATCTTGAGAGCACGGTAACAATCAGATAAGCTTACATTCTGTTTTGGTCAACTACCACATCCTGTAGCAATTGTGTGTAAAACTTTGCCCTGCCCCGAGTTCCAAAAGGAGAAAGAGATTGGAGCGTGCTGAGAAAAGTTGAGCACGCTTCAATCCCTTGTGGACTGCTTGAAAAGACCCAAAAGGGGAGGGGCGTGAGCTGCAGGAGCAGCCACACTGTATGGCCCTACTGACCGACAAGTAGCACGAAAGATCGTGCACGGCGACTTCAGTTTTTAATACAATGTTTTTAAGACCGATCGGCCAACAAGAGCTTTCTTTGGCTACGACCCGGTTGAATATAAGATTTTGTGCTGGCAGCAAATCATTGATTAATGCATGTGCTTTCCGCTAAAAAAATTTGAATTGCCATTCGTTTTGTTTTAATACGAATCATAATCCAAAAATGTTTAGCGTACAGCACGGTAGCACGTAGTTACCAGCCGCCACTGCTTACGACACTGGGTCTCTCTCCCCTCTGCAACTAATGGCCCGAAATTCGGGACAGGTGACTGATCATTGAATTGCTCACGGTGATCTCTAAAACCCCCAAAGAAAATAAGCAATGGAAGTATTTAGCAATAAACTGTGTCACTAATCAGACTGAATTCTCTTCATGAAACTGAAACACACGTTTCTTGGAAAAGCTGAGTGACGTCATTTGCATTAAATCGAGTGCATTTTTAAAACCTTATTTTTGGAGGAATTCCCTTATCTAAAAATAACCGAATATCTGTGAAATCCTGTTTTGTATTATTACTGTATACAAGTGTTGTTTTAGCTCATAAATTTGCACTGCAATACTAATAATCTAAGCACTAGCATTGTCCAACGTTTTCTTGTATAAATATCAATGCTAATTATAATTTATTACTTCCATACATCTGTACATCTTTTTCGTTGCTAAACATATTAGTAAATAACTTGTTATTTTTATGATAATTTCGGCATTGCTTTATTGATAAATGGTTGTTTTGTGTTTTACGGTTTAACAGTCACTGTGAGTAATTGCGGGCTCCTGACTTTGGGCCACTGGGTTACGAGAGGGGAGGTGGGAGAGCTAGTTTGATTGCCCTGTTGGACAGCGTAGCGCTGATTTTCCATCAGGGACTAAAACGACTAGCCAGAAACCAACATCTCTGAACGCTCGGCCACCAGGGCAGCGGTAAAAAATAACAAATGCACATTATTGTTTTCTGAAATTTCACTAAAAAGCAAAGAATTCCAATTCCACTAAAAAAAAAGTGAAAGCTGGCAGGTGTTGGAATAATAATTGTTTGAATGATCAGGGGTGTGATGAGTATTGCCATTCTACTTGTTTATCAGCAGATCTACTGATTTTAACTTCTGCCTACTGATCTACTGATAGATTTCTCTAAATCACAGGAATCTACTGAATTTTCTTGTTTTCGAAGAAACCTCTTGTATTTTCTACTGTTATGCTTAAGTTTTTGGCTTGTGGGTTAATTGTTTGGCAGATGCTTTTTCCTAAAAACTCTAAAATATTTTTTATGATGTACCTGTGATACAATGTTATATGTATAACATTTCAAGTTTTATATTATTTTTAGTTTTATCGAGTATCTTAGAGGAGTCAAAAATATTCCAGAGTTAGTTCAATGAATTCCTATTTTTTGTGTAAATTGAAGAAAAATGAATGATGAATGAATACTATTGGAGAAGAATTTAGGAAGGGGCTGTTTGACTTCAGATATTAAACATACCTTAAGAGTCGGATGCTGAAAATCTAGGCTTGGGTTTCCGATTGGAAAGACACTTGGAAATGAGATAGAGAAAGTAAGTGTCTGTTAGTCATTTCTGACTTCCATCCAGCTGCCGCCTCTGGGGTTTTTCTAACAGCACCGAAGGGCATGTTATCTTGAAGACTTGGCATCCTTTCTGACTCACTACCTACTGATCCAGTTGATAATATTCAAACCAGTACTTTTCTGAAGAGAAAAGGCTATTTTTTTTTTACATTAGTTGTTACGTAAATTAATTTATTTGCAAATCCATACCTGCTATCATGAAATATTTTTACAATCTAAATTACTCATCAGTCTATTATCGAAGATTCCTATCATATCATATCACTAAGCTGTTCTCTGAGATTCAGAGGTTACCTCCAAAAAGAAATACAAACTACCAGATAAATTTTTAACTGATTATTTACTTGGTGTCGCCGTAACAATATCGAAATTCTCTTCAGCGTTTTGCTAAAACCCTAAATATTACAAAAACTTCTATAGTTTGATATTTGCATCGATGAGACTTTTTTGGTATGGCAAATGTTTCACCGATTTTGACATCTGAGTGTTGTTTGGTAACGCTGTAAGGTTTAAAGCTGTTTAGATAACATCCGTACTGTTCACTGTTTTTCTATTTTTGATAGCGTGTTAATCAAATTTTATCTTTGAAAGGTTTCTTCACAATGATGATGCCATTTGCCGTTAAGATCCTTCAGTTCTCAAAGGTTTCTTTTATGTTGTGAAATTTAAAAACATTTCTTCCTCATATAGCATTCAAACCGTCAAGATCTCATGCCGTCGAATAGAGCCGTCGCGAACGGCTCCATCCGTTCGACGTCACTGGTATACTTGCCGAGAATACACCAGACTTGGTGCTGGGGGAAAGGTACAAGTCACGGGGCGTGCACTCCGCTAGTTGCTCGGACGTCGGTTGCCGATGTTTCGGGACCCATGCACGCATTTGTGTTACAGTAGAGGAAAGTCCTGGAAAAACACAGATTAGATGGGCGGAAACGGAAATGGAACCCCCAAGTGCGACATACCACACAGACTCACTGCTGGCAATTTGCCAACTGCGCCATACCAGTTGTTAGCACGACAATCGTAGATAATTATTCCAGTCTGTCACCATTTATCAGTTTGTCTTAATAAATTGAAGACCTTACGGCAGTAGTGGGCTAACTCACATTTTGCAAAAAACACTATTGCAGTCACCCGGGACACACATAGATCGGATGGTAATATATTACAATAGGTACCTGGATAACAGTGTGTTAGCCCACCCTCTCTGGGACAAATAGAAGGCGCTGTCACTCATCCATTTCCACAGTTATCACATGTTCTACTAGGTTATCGGTTAGCCCATTGTTGCAGTAAGGTCAATTATTTGTAAAACATTCTGTCGAACGGCGAGACAGGAAATTTTTCTGACATAAAATTGAACTTTATAATGGTAGTCCTCATTTGCGCGAAATTCCTCATAATCTCGGGTTAGTTATGGTAATCCGAAAGCCAGACAGAGAGAACAGCGCCATTTGTCAAACGTAGATTGCATTAAGCATATTTGTAAAATGTTACTTTACGTAACACTTATCTTACAGTTCTTTGTCGAGCTTATTTGATTACAAAATTGCATTGTTTTAAAAAAATATTTGTTATTTGGGCCGAAGTTTACAGAGTCTGCTTGGAATTAATAGAATTTATTTTTAGTTTCGAACCATAAGATTTTTTTTTTTTTCGGATTCAAGAACATCCTTGTAAAATGTTATCTTTGCAAAATATTTATCATACATTTTTTTAATGAACATATTTGACGAGAAGTATTTCAAACAGCAGTGCGTATTAACACGAGTATGTTATTGGTGGAGAAATTAAAAACCAGTCGGCTTTGAATTAATATCGGAAATTTTTAGTTTCAACTTTAAGGAATATTTTTTTGGAAATAAAATTTTGATCTTATTTTTAAAATTTGGTTTTTATGATATACAGTGTTTTAATTTAAAAAGTGCTTCAAGAAAATAACACCCTTTGTCCAACTTATTAGAATGTTCCTATTGTAACCGGGGCTTCCATATTTATCAGAAGCGAGATTCTGTAGCCATTTTTAAAGATAGTGAATTGTAGTCATTTTCTTTCATTTCCCGCCATTTGGATGGGAATTGCAGCAACAGGCAAAGTATCTTTTTCCCACGCGTCGCAGCAGAGGGGTATTAGATTTATAGTTTCGTCGATGTGAGAAGAATGAAACTGGACATTATTGCTTCTCAGCCGCCCCAAGAAGTCCGATGCAGAGGCCAATTAAGGAATCTTGCGTTTTTCGGGGAGGAGGCATCTTAGGGTGTGGCTGAGAGAACGCGGTGGCAGAAGGTCGACGAAGCAAGAGATCTTTAGCAGGGGTGGAGGATTTTCGGGACGAAGGGAAGGAGGAAGGAATTGAGGCCGATGATAGTAAGAGACGGAAAGAGATCATGAGCGGGGGAAGAGGTAGAAAGAACGGAGATCAGAACAAGGCTTAAAGACATTCCCCGTAACATCTGAATAAAAGTCTTCCTCACTGCAAAATTTAGCCTCAGTCGATTCACTTTTCTATGCTTTGTATTGTATTTATCTGCTCCAGTTGGGAGATTTACGGATTATACCACCGATACCGAACTTACTGCAAAGGAAGCATCAAACGAACCCTCCACACAGGGTGCTGTAATAGAACTCAGCACCAAGCCCTGTAACAATACATCATGCTGATGGCCTGTGTTTACAGTCTCGGATAACGAGTGTCTTTCTTCTTTAAAAAAATACGAAGAGTTCAATCTATCAGAAATTTTTTCAGAGAAAATCTGATATTCCTTTAAAGCACAGCTGGAATCTTAGAATGTTAAGAGTCCGGAAAAGGAGAAGTTATCTAAGCTTCTTTACTGCGTAAGAACTCTCAGCCGGTGGTGTCATTCGAATCCACGTCTACAGCTGCGGAGTAGGATATTCTCCCAACTGAAATACGCCGGCAAGGCTTATCGCTGCAATTTGCAGATTTTGACTCATACGTCGCAATAGTAGTACATCATCTACGTCAGGTTATCTAGTTCTTTACATCCTTTCACGACAAGTGAGCTTTTCATTTTTCATGATTTATGCAAAATTACATATGTATGAATTATAACTTTGGTGTTTTAAATTATCTTCCATCAAAATTCAAAGGAGTTTTTTTTTTTTTTCAAAAAATATATTTCGTGTTAATATTACGTTAGACGTTATGAAATTCATCTTGCTGTAAGTTTAGATATATATCACCATAATTATGAAAATTCAAATTTCCTCTAAAACTGAACATTCACACATAAACAAAGTGCAAATTAATGCTGATCTCGTGACGGAAATTTGTTTCTGATCCAGGAACAACGAGCACTATGTATATGATGACAATATATCGACGAGCCACGAAAAAATACAAAACAGGAAGAATAATCAGAAATAAATGTGATATTTTTCTCCAACGAAAACCTGAAGCACGAACGCGAAGTCTCTTTTCGGTTTCTGACTCATGGCAAAAACAGCAGCAATATGACTTCCAATGACATGTCAGTCTGGTAAAGAAAATGGTTCTGGTTAATCCTATAGTTCAAAGTTCGTACCTTCCTACCTGGATAAAAGGATACTTAAAGATGTTGTGGTTATATCATACTAGTTGTGTATGTGTGAGTACACCAAAAAAAAACACCACTGTAACTACAATTCCACGCTATGTATATATATTTTAGCACCAATAAAAAAATTCCACAGCTAGCCCTAGGGAGATACATAAGCAATAAATGAAATTTCACCTTCTGCTAAACTTCTTATTACTCGAACAAGGGGAAACACCTTTTGCATTCCACAAAGAATAAAGAAAAGAGCAAATGAGAGACAGAATTTCTTTGACTTTTTTCGACTTTTTCTCTGGATCTTAAAGATCGAACCCAAAGGAGGTGAAATCTGAGTTTCGAAAAAAAAACCAGATAACCATTCCAGGGAAGAATCGCCAGCCATCCCTGAACTGATCTCCATTACTTTTTCGATTTACTTCTTAAAAAAAAGCGTGGATAATGTTGATGAAAATCTGAAAAATATTGATCAGGTGTCCACAAATTTTCACGGTGGAGCAGTGGTCTAAGCGATGGTTTCTGATCATTCGTCTGATAGGTTTGAATCCCGATGAGGCATGGATGTTGTGTTTGTCTTACGGTACTGGCTCTCTCCCTTCCCTGGAACCAGTGGGTTCCAGAGAAGGGACGGGCGACTGCTTATAGCCCATTGAGTTGCTCACGGTGGTCGTTAAACTTTCAATAAAAAAATATATTACATCAACATATCAGTATCTTATATTCAGCTAATTTAATTTCTTTAATTAGTGACCTGCGCAGATGTCCCGTTAAAGAAGACAGCCATCACACGTCTGAATTACGAGAAGTTCATGCCACAAACGTCTGTCGTAACTTTAAGAAAACAAAACTGTCTCTGTGGCTGTGTGGTCAAAGTGTTTGGTTCTGGCTAATCGTCCGAGCTGATCTCGGGTTCGTGCCTGGGATGAGGCATAGGTGATCCGTTTGTCCTTTGGCGCTGATTCCCCTTCTTCCTTGGAAGCAGTGGCCCCAAATTAGGCAAGGACGATTCCATATGAGAATTGCTCGTGGTGGTCATTAAACTCGGAAACAATAAAATAAATACAACTAAAAAGATGTCCTCAAATGTGACTGACAGCATTTCCCAGCTTATCTCTTCAGAGCAGCTGCTCATCAACTATGTATGAGGTCTGCAATGTCTGTGATAGCAATACGAAGTCTGTGATAGCAATACGAAGAATTTTTATGACTCTAGATCAGCATTTTTCAACCGGTGGTACTTGAAGTGTTCTCCGGTGGTATGCGTAGAAGGAGGAGGGTGGCTAAGATTTTAAAGCATGAATAAAATTTAAAAATGCTAGAAACTGGTTCTATTAGGATAAATAACTGTTTCACAAATTATATACTGTATAAAAACTATCATCCTAAGCGTCGTATTCCAGTAGGTCTTCTTAAATTGCTTTGAAAAATACTACGCGCCTCACGTTTATTTCCAGTTTCAACACTACTAGGTACACTGAAGTGCCAGACAAACTGGTACACCAATCGAATGCTTGGTAGGTCCCCACAGGAGCGCAGGACTGCAGAAATACGACGGGGTATGGACTCCACTAGCTTCTGGAAATATGCTGTAGGCAATGCACACCATACTTTCTGCAGAGCGTTCCACAATTCGGTTGTATTCCGAGGCCTCGGATTCCTTTGTTCGATAGCGCGTTGCATGGCATCCCAAATGTGTTCTATCACGTTCAGATCTGGGGACATGGGTGGGAAGGTCAACACCCCAAAGTCAGATGAATGCTCCTATAACCATAATGTGGCGTCCCGACACTTGTGTGGAGGTGCATTGTCCTGTTGGAACAGGCCCAACACGTCAGCATGAACGCAGGACATGAACGGATGTACCTCGTCAGAAATGATGCGCACATAGCGTTGGCCGGTCACAGACGTTTGTAGACGTACCAGGGGTCCCAGTGAAGTCCAGCTAAACACACCACATACCATTATGGACCCCCCACCAGCCGGTACAGTTCCCTGTTGACAGGCGGGACCCATAGTTTCATGGAGTTTGCGACACATACGAATCCTTCCATCTGCCCGATACAGTTGGAAACGCGATTCGTCAGAGCAGACTACTTGTTTCCAGTCATTAAGTGTCCAGTAGCGGTGCTGCCGTGCCCAAGCGAGGCGCATAGCTCTGTGTCGTGCACCCATCAAGGGGACTCGAGTTGGGCGTTGGTTCCCAAAGTCCATATCGTGCAGAGTACGTTGCACAGTCCGGACGCTGATGCTTGTTGAGGCTCCTGTATTGAAATCCGATTATACCTGCGAGAGAGTTGCACGCCAATCGCGTGGAACGATTCTTTACAGCCGACGATGCTCACGTTCACCCAATGTCTTTTTACGGCCACACTGGTATCGTAGGTAGAAGGTTTTTCCGGAATTCTTGTAGTCACGGTACACCCTTGCAATGGTCCTCCGTGAAAATCCTAACTTCGTTTCTACCTCCAAAATACTATGTCCCATCTCACGAGCGCCAACTATGACACCGCGTTGAAAATCGCTTAAATCGTTATTACTTGTCATTCTCATGCCGAAAACAGCTCTGACAGCTGGCAAGGATGTCTATCGCTTTATATACGCACTGGCGGACGCAAGCAAGTACGCGCATAGGTGACGTTGCTATGTATTTTGCATAAGCTCGTTTGTACCAGTTTTTGTGGCACTTCAGTGTATACTGTATAGCTCTTGAGCGGAGCTTCAAAGTTCTTTGTCGCCAAATTGTTCATACGCCTGCCATCTTACGGCATCTGTGCAAACTTTGAGACTCTCGACCATTCTCGGAAATTCTGGAATATTCGACTGGTTCGCTGATCTTTTTCTCGTAGTATTTAAGTAAGCTCCTCTCTCGCTTTCTCTCTCTCTCTCTCTCTCTCTCTCTCTCTCTCTCTCTCTCTGTTAGTGAGTCAATTTTTTGTTGTTCCTCAATGCAACATACTGCAGTTGTGTTGTACAATGGATAAATAGTTATCACGTACTGCTGCTAAAAGGCCAACAACAGTCAATGCCAGTGAGACATCAAGACGTGATTCCATGAAAGAGATAGCAACAGCGAGCGCAGACGAGGTGTGGTTTAGCTGCTCTACACCGGCAGGCCGAGTAAACAGAGTAAGGTCATCAAGCAAAAGTATGGCCACCGCATATTTATCATTTGGATTTATGGGTGAAGGAAGTGAGCCTGTTCCCCAGAACGTTATTTGTTTTGAAACATTGTCTAATGTCTCCACAAAACCATCTCTCCTCCAGCATCATTTCAAAACAAAGCATGACAGTTTACAAAACAAGCGTGTGGAACTGTTTCTACGGAAAGAACGGGATTAATGGTCGTAAGGGGAAATATCGTCTTCCTCGGCTGTAAATGAGAAGGCTATAGAAGCGTCATTCAACGCTAATCTAAAAATAGCACAGGCGGGATAATTGCAAACAGCTGAGGAAAAATTAGTTTTGCCAGAGGTGAAGGACAATTTTTCATCAGTCCTGAAAGAATCAGCAGCTAAACAGCTTGATGCAATATCCCTGTCTGATAATACTGTGTCACAAAGAATAAATTCCGTGCCAGACAATGTTAAGGAGAAAGTGATTGAAAAACGGAAGCGTAGTAAGTACTTTGCATTCCAGTTTAATGAGTCGACTGACGTAGCAAACATTTCCCAGCTTAGGTGTTTTGTTATATTTGAAGATGACTCTTCGTGAAGAATTTTTATCCTGTGAACTACTGATTGCTCATACAACTTCTGCAGACATCTTATGGTTCCATAAATACTAATGAGCTGGATTGGGGTACATGTTTGGTATTTTGCACCGACAGAGCATGTTCTATGACAGGAAAACACCGTGGCGTGGTAACATAATTAAAGGAAGTTGCTCCTCAAGCCCACTTTATTCACTGAAGTATACATAGAAGACATCTGGAGGCCAAATATCTGTCACCAATCCTGAAAACTGTTATCGATGAGATGGATGAAATGATTATAAAATCCTAAGGTGTTTGGACGAGATTATTTTCAATATTATGTGATGAATGACCATACAGAAGTACGGTGGCTTTCGAGGGGAAATGTGGTGTTCAGGATTTTTGAACTGCGGTATGAAGCGCAGATTTCAAAAGCAAGTGTAGACTTAGGGATAGATTTTGTGATGAGTTGTGATTGTGTAGAATGGCATACTGTAATTAGCTGATATTTTCAGCTTACTGAATAACCTCAAAAAAAAAGCCTGCAAGGAATCACTCCTTTTCTTGTTAAAGACAAAGTGAACGCCATGAAACGCAAGCTTCAGTTTGCGGATAGAGAAGATGAAAAAGGTGACGTGTCTTTCTTTGCACTCCTTCAAGGTTTCGTTCAAGAGACTGGGCACCAACTTGATCATCATGTGCTGGGGAGCATAGAACACCACTGCAGAAACTTGCTCAGGTCTTCACTGCTTACTTCTCGGAAAATCTTGACTCTCACGACTGGATCAGGGATCCATTTTCTGATCGAGGTGCTTTGCCAGCAGTGTTAACAAATAGAGGAAAAGAACAACAGTTTATTGAACTTTCATCTGATACTGGACTAAAAGCATCTTTTCAGGACTTCCTCTTTCTGATTCTTGGATTAAAGTACGATGTAACTACCCCAAGTTAGCAGAGAGGGCCATCAAGTTCTTGGTACCCTTTTCAACGACATGTTTGTGTGAGCAAGGATTTTCTGTGCCTGTTTCCGTCAAGGACAAATACCGGTACAGGCTGCATGTGAACACCAAACTGTGGCTAAACTCAGCCTGATATAAAGAAACTGGTTTCAATCATGCAAGCTCATGTATCTCATTAATAATAGTTTTGTCACGTCCATTCTATTCACTCTTTGAAAATGCAATATGTATGACTTACTTAGTCATTAAGCATGAATATATTATTTTTCACAATACAATTCCGTCTTTAAAAAATTATTTTCCCTTGACAGCCTTTGTAATTTTTGGCATTGGTGGTACTTAAGCATAAGAAATGGTATATCAGGAGAAAAGGGTTGAAAAACACTGATCTACACTACTGGCAACCACTCTAGCATTTCACATCCTGCACGACATCTGCTACGGAGCTATTGAAGGCATATAAAAATTAACATTCAGATAATTGCCCAAATTCGTACATATCATTAAACGAGTAATGATTCTTATATTGTAAACAGAAAAAGCGCATTCATTTCGCACGTTTCCTGTAAAGCTCAGAGATATTCAATTGTTCTTTTTTTTTCTTTTTAGTCGATCGAAAGTATAGTCACACGATTACGCGAAAGGTGGATTTTTATGATTGGCTTTGACGTAAAGCTTTCAGCATTCCAGCACACAATTGAAAACATTTAGATTCTTTCGTTTCCATTTGGTGTTCTAAAGTGGAAAAATTTTCCAAAATACTTCTATCTGTTCAAAAACGCATTTTTATTTTATATTTATTGAAATGGAAAGGCGATGACATCGCGTATTTCTTATATTCTTCCTCTCTCTTCAGAAAAGAATTATTTCTTTTCTGTGTTTGTACTGCTGTACTCGAAATATCCATACCTTTATAAGACGGGATATTATATTGGAATCGAGGAGATCCGTCAGAAACGTATAAACTAAACACGAGTTCGGATGCCTTCGATGGGTGTTATTCCTTTCAAAGCAGGAGGGTGGCATCTCTGGTTGAAGTTTCCAGATTTGTATCTGATGCGTTCATTATTACTGAGAATTTGAGCATTTTAGGAACAGTACATGCTGTACTTTAGAACGACCGCCACCATTGGAGGTACAAAGGAAATAAAATAGTGAATTTCACGGGATTTCCGTTATAACTTTATAACTCTCTTCCTTTGCTTACATGTCAAGACTTTGAAAATACAATTTTACATTGATTGAAAGACATTTTGGAATGTAGTGAAGAGTCTGGCAGATATGATGTATCGTTGTCTCACTCGCTTTCAAGTTTTTATATCTGCTGTGTGTTCGGACAGTCGAATCTTTGCACTTTCATAGATGTTATTCACATGCCCGTACAAAGGTCAACTGTTGGAGAACATAGCACATACAAAAATGTAAAACGGAGTGAGACAAGGTAACATAAAAATTCGAAAGACAATGAAACAGTTACTTCCTCATTAAAAAACGGCTTTCAATCATTTAATTGGGAATACAATGATTAATGGAGATTTTTTTGCGATTGGGGCGTTTAATGACCACAATGAGCAACTCAACAGGCAATCGCCCGTCTCTAATTTGGGACCAATGGTTTCAAGGAAGGGAGCGAACCAGGACCGTAAGGCAAACAAAGCATCCATGCCTCATGGGATTCGAACCTGAAGCCATATCTGACGAACGGTCAAAATCCAGCGCTTAGACCACTCCGTAACTGGAGAGGCTGGAGGAGATTTAACCTACCTTCGTTTCGGTTGTGACACAGTCATTCTTGCAACCACCCCATCAGAGTTGCAGTGTGGGATACAGGAACCTGAGGACAACAGCAAAGAAGTGATGTTAAAGATGAAATTACAAAAAACAGAATTGATGGAGAATGCTTTTGCAAGAACTGAAGATTTATAAGTTTATGGGGCAAAAATAGAAATAACTGGTGCTTACATCTACCTCGGCAAACAGATATCAAACAAGAACCATATCGAAAAAGAAATCCATAGTAGTATAAAACTTGGCTGCAACGCATTTCAGATAAACAGCGCAATTTTCAAGTGAAATTTACCATTTTGTCTTAAAAGAGAGGTATTTAATCTATGCGTCCTTACAGTTTTTACTTATACTGTATATTACAGATCAGAAACATGGACCTTAACTAAAAAAGACATACGGAGGCTGTGAACAACTGCAAAAAGCATGGAGAGATGCGTGCTTGGTGTGAAAAGAATGGAAATTTAACTCGTGAGTACGAAATTGACAAGAGTGGATGGCATCGTGATGAAAGTAATCACTCTCAGGTGGCGATGGACATATTGCTAGAATAACTGTTGGACAACTGAAATGCTACACTGGACACCAAGGACAGTAAAAAACGCAGAAAGACGACAAAGTGTGAAATCTGATTTGTGTTGATGACATTCGAAAGCATGTCGCAGTGACAAGGAAGATAGTTGCTCAAGACAGAGAGTTGTGAAAGGGACTTTTGGAGGCCTTCATCTAGCAGTATATTGAAAAGATTTGACGATTATATCAAGACTATGAGATATGACACAATATTTAGCATAGTTACAAAAATTTCAGGCATCATACTGTAAATTCGTATGCATTTGTGATCTTAGGCAACTATTGGCCCTCAGAAAACTGAATGTTAGAATATTATTTCATCCCGAATGCTTGAGTTTGAGGCTCCAGTGTTTACTCTATTGTTTTGATCCTGCCTCTTACTTGGCATTAACAGTCTAAAGTTAGGAGTGAGTGACCTTTCCTGTCCTTCAGCGCTTAGAAGGATCGCTAAGCTGCTGAATGTAAAATGATATACCCAGGTAGGTATTTAATACTTGTAATCAATAGTGTGCATTTAAATATCCGACAGGTCAAACAATTTAAATCGTGTAAAATTAAATTGATTTCCCAGTCTAAATATTACAAACTGTTAAAATGGTGTGTGTTAGATTTTCGAATTAATGTACGTTGTGCAAACAAGATGTAGGACAGTTAATACAAATGACATACATAGGATAATTTTCAGTGTAAAATTGCACCATAGTGGCCGCAATTACTGATCTGCTTTGCGCTTATCGAGTTCATTTCTGTTTTCGTTACGTGTGAACAAACGGTTTTTGAAATTCCAAATACACTCATTGTCATAAATATCCGCGCACCAAGAAGAAGGCGTTGGGTTAAAATGAGATTTTAGTAGTGAGATCGTACATACCAAAGACAGAAGTGATTACAATATCACAGAAGCAGGACGATTTCCCGCGGACATACGATACACATTCCGGTCAGCGTTAGTACCGCGTCGGATCGCCTCGTGCTCGGATACATGCGGTAATACGGTCCGGCATGGAGTCAAAGAAACGCCGTATGTTATCCTGGAGCAGATTGACCCACACTTCTTGCAACTGACACTATAAATCACGAACACTAGGACATGGAGAAATCTGGCGTCCCATATGGTCCCACACGTGCTCGATGCGCGAGAGATCAGGCAATCTGGCAGCCACGGAAGCGTCAAAGCATAACGTAGACAGCCCTGGGATATCTAGACCGTCCTGTAAAACCTAGACAGTCCTTAGAAACCCGAGCCGTGTGACGTAGACAGTCTTGGGAAACCTGAGCCGGGTGCAAACAGGCGTTATCTTGTTGGAAAATGGCTCCGGGCCACCCCACCATGAAATGTACTACGTGGGGCAGTAGGATCTCCTGTACGTAACGCTGGGCTGTCAACGTCCTTCGGATCACTGCGAGGGAAGTCCGGTTGTCCTCCGCAATGGCTCCCCAGCCCATCATGCCTGCAGTTCGGGGCGTGTGCCGCTGTACAGTAAAGTTGGGATTATACCGCCCACCTACGGTCCTCCACACTCTGACACGGTGGTCGTCCGTTCCCATACAGAAGTGGGATTCGTCCCTGAACATTATACGTCGCCAATCCGTAGCATTCCAGATTGCTCCCTGCTGACACCACTGCAATCGACGCCAACGATGGTCAGGTGCTAATGGCAGAAAACGCAAGGACCGGTAAGAGTGCAGATTCGCCTCTGCCATGCGACTGAAAATGGTTTTGGCGGACACAGGAGTCCTTTGTACAGCCGCCACATGTCTCTGGATATTGTACAAGGGCGTCGTTGCATCTGTGCATGCAGTTCTTACGATCCTACAGTCCTCTTTGCTGATGGTGTGTCTGGAACGTTCAGAGCCAGTTCAAATGCCTTCCCGTGTCCATTGCTCGCAACACAATCGCGCCATACTGTTCAACCGACCCAAATGGCAGCCGATTCGGAGCGTCGGCTACCCTGCCTCTGTCATCCCGACGATACGGTCTCGTTCAAACTCCGTCAGTTGCCCGTATTCATATCTACGGGGGCTCTTTGGCATATCTATCGCTCATGGATCTCACCTGACTCCTACCGTGCACTTCGGCACGAATATGGAGTCCCCTGCGCCACGCCTTATAAGCCCCAAGGATTGCAATTGCAGCGCCGGTCTTGGACGCGCGGGCATACAGATTCGCACGAAACTTTAATCATTTGCATGTCTGCCTTCCCCGTAGCTATTCGCCGAGTTTCGCGTTAATCGCACGGTTTTTTCTTGGTTCTCGGATTTTTATGACAATGAGTGTAAGTAAGTTCTATAAGAATGCAATTTCAAACAGTTTGGAAGAAACATAAATTCGTGTGGTTTCTTGCTGTGTTCTCAGGCAGGTTTTATGTTTCTTGCAAAATAACTGCCTGAGATCGCGTGGGATGGAAATATCGGCATATAAGCGCTGGAAGTTAAATTATTGGGTGTGTGCATAATTTCTACCAGCTTTTGTAGGCTACAAAGAAAGGAGGAGAACACAACTAATAAATTACCTAGGATTTCACATAATTGCCATCATTCTGTATTACCTCTTGCCATCTCTCTATGAGTAGGTGAATCCCACGCCTGAAAATCTCCTGTGTTTTAGAGTCAAAAAAGTCATGTATGCTGTTTTCACATCGTCCTCATCATCGAAGGTTTGAAGAGCGAAAGCGTTCTGTAACGATTGAAAAAAGTGGTAGTCCGTAGGTGCCAGGTCAGGGGAATACTCCGGGTGAGGTAACACTTCCCAACCAAAGTCCAGTAATTTTTCCCGAGTGATTAAAGCAGTACGAGGTCTGGTGTTATCATGATTAAGGATCCCGCCTTTGCGATTCATGAGTGCTGGCCGCTTCGATGTCAGTTTTCTCGCACTCTGCCCAACTGTTGGCAGTAGAGGTCAGCATTTATCGTTCAGTTAGGTGCCAACACCTCCTAGTGGATTATTCCCTGGACATCCCACTAAACACTCAACAAAACCTTTTTGGGATGCAGTCCTCCTTTTGAGGTAGAAGGACCAGGCTCGGCACCTTGGCACACAGTCCGTCGACGCTTTCCATTACGGTACAGTACCGTAATGGAAAACGTCTGCATTTCTCATCACCCGTTACAATTCGTCCCCAAAACGGTTCATTTCTGTGACGAGAAAGCAAAGAAACACAGGTACGGGTTCTCTCCTCTCGTTGCTTTGCAAAAAGCTGGTGCGGAACCCAGTTATCGAACTAGGTGATGAACCCGAGCACATGCATCCGTCTTTCGCCTGTTGTTCTGTGTACCGACAACATTTCCGCTAATTTCTGAACTGTTGTATGTGTTTGTTATGGCTTGGTCCACATCCTCGTCAGAAACCACGGATGGACGTCCAGGACGTGGTTGATCTTCACAGCTTCTGTCTCCGTCCCGTAATTTCCGAAACGAAAGGCGACATGTGTTATCATCAACTGCATCCTCCCCATACATGGACAGATGTTGCGGCAAGCCACTGCTGCAGTACTGCCTTTATCTAACTCGTACAGTAAACAATTTCTAATGTGCTCCTTATCGCATGCTATGTTACACCGTCCGTGCTTTCCGTTACGAATGACTTACTCGGACAAATCTAGTGCCTCTACTGCTGCATGCTTCATTGGCCGAAAATTCGTCATCGCTGTGTCATCTGTGACGTAACTACTCCGCTCGCAATTTTCATCTATTACAAAAACTGGTAGAACTTTTGCACACACACAATATTTATGCTGATTTTAAATACGTAAATATCCGATACTATTTTTAATGCCACACAGTGGATAGCATAAATTGTTGCCAAACTGAGAACAATTCAGTCTTGAAATGCATGGTTTTATTGAAATATGGTAATAGTTAAACGATGGTTAAAATCAAATCACTTACAGACGTTAGAACGGTTTCATTTTCATCCGTGATTGCGCTATTTTATTATAAATTCGTGGTCTTTTGCGCGTATTCCACGCACAGGACAGAAAGAGGAAACAGTTTTCGCTCCCTGAAAGTCCGTTATGATAATTAGTCGGGAAGAAAACAAAACTGCTCACAATGCGAAAAAAGGAGGGCAGGCCTAAGTTGACTGAACACATATGGTCAAAAGTATCCTGACATCCATTTTGAGTAGTAAATTTTTCCATATACTTCACAGAATGGCCTGTACAGGTATAAAAAAGACTCAAGTGGCATGGCACACATCATAGACAAACACAAACAGTAGAATGGGCCGTAAGGAGCAGAGCTCAGTGACTTTTAACGGGGCACGGTCATAGGGTGCCATCTGATCAACTAACTAGAAGGGCCCTGGTAGGTGTACTAGAACCTAGTAGGCCACGCAGAACGACAAAGCGCAACCTCCGAGTGATAAATCGGATGGAGCGACAAAATACCCTGCCCTCGGTTGCAACATCACCACAGAGTTTCAAAATGCCTCTGGAAGTATTGTAACACCAGCACCACAGCGGTTCGTCGAGGATTCTGAAGGGAGTGGGATTCCATGGCCAAGCAGACACGCACAAGCCTAAAGTCAGCATAACCAACGCCAAACGTCGGTTAAGGGGTGCAAAGCGCAGTGCCAGAGGAATCTGCAGCACTAGAAACGCGTTCTCTGGGGTAAAGAATCACGCCTCGCCATCTGGCATTCAGAAGGACGCATCTGTGTGAGGTGGATTCCAGGTGAACACTACCACCTCGACTGTGTTGTTCCAACTGTGAAGTTTGGTGGAGAAGGCATCATGCTCTGTGACGGTTTTTCATGGTTTGGGCTAGTTCACCGAGTTCCATGGTTTTGGCTAGTTCTATGTTGGGCTATTTTTTTCGTGGTTTGGGTTAGTTCCCTGATTTCCATGGTTTTGGCTAGTTCTAGGTTGGGTTAGTTTCCCGAGTTCTAATTTCCGAGGATCTTAACATTTTAGCCCATAATGGCATTCTCGAAAATTCTCTGCTTCCAACATCAAGGCAACAGCTCGTTCCTTTCCTTTACCAACATACAGTGTTCCCATTCCCAAATCGAGGTACGTGCGGGAATGGTTTGATGAGAAGGGAGTAAAACAACTTGACTAGCCTGAACAGAGCTGCGATCTCAATACCATGTCACACCTTTAGGATGAATTGGAACGCATACTACCAGTAAGCAGAACCGCTCGACATGGGTGACCGACCTGACAAATAAGGCAATTCCCGCAGCAACGTATAACGAAGTAAATTTCTCCGTCATTTTTATCCGTGCCAGGATTCGAACCCGGGTCCCCTCATTCCGGAATAAGTTGCTCTACCAATTGAGCTACGCGGACGTTTTATTCTGATTCCTATCTGCCTTTATGTCGTGTGCGTCCTTCTGGCAGGTACTTCACATCTCCTGGTACGTTACAAACGTACCAAAATCTAGTGGATAACCTTCCCAGCAGGATGGAGGCTGTGATAGCAGGCAGCAAAGGGTGTCCACAAAACTCCCTGTAACAGGGAAAATATTAATATCGATTTGTCCACCCTTTGCTGCTATCACAACCTCCATCCTGCTGGGAAGGTTATCCACTAGATTTTGGTACGTTGCTGCGGGAATCGCCTTATTTGTCAGGCCGGTCACCGATGTCGATTATGCTTTAATCAGAAAGAGTATGTGATAGAAACAGTAAAATAGATAAGTCAAATTTAAAGTGTTTGTTCAGGAGATATGTAATAGGGGGTATGTGTATGTAAAGAGTGTCAAAAAATGTATACGCGTTTTATTGTAGTATGTTTTATTTTTAAGCTAATATAATACTAGCATTTACGAGTTGCTTCTTAGGTCTGGATGCATACTGATTCAAGATAAAGCATATGCGATGAGTCATAAGAATGTGAACATGGACACTATAAAAGTAGAGTGAAAAGACTGTAAAAAGTAAGAAAGTAGAAGGTAGAAGGTTGATGGAGAAGGAAAATTCTAATTTCATGCAACCTGATTGCGCAACTAGTAATGCTTAAAAAGAGGAAGAAGAAGAATTACCACATAGGTAGTTAAACTAATTTATCCCGTGATTCTGAACTACTAATTACGTCTTTAAAATATTTCCAATCTGCATTAACAAGGCCTCAAACGAACTATTTTCATTTTAATTATTTTTCATTGAAATGCACAAACACGTTTAACAAAGTCACCATTAGGATATGTATATACTGGGCGGATAGACGTCTGACTGTTTAGGATCCATATTCTTTTGCTCCTATAAAAAGTAAGAATTTTTTCTAAAAGATCAACTGTGTGATTGCGCATACAAGTTCGTGAGTCAGAACAATAAAGAGAATTTCTACTTCCTTGCTACTGTGGAGAAGAGAGAACCCTCCAGTTTCACACCATCACGCTCGTGGTTTCAAGTGCAAACAATAACCGCCAACCCTGCTGATTCGTCGTCACGGCTCAGTGCATTATTACACCCAGTGGAAGTAAACTCTTCTCACACCGATTGCAATTTCAAAGAGCCTTCCGGTACTCGGTTTCTTCAGAATTCACGACTTTGGAACTCTCTTGTCTATTGCTTCTGGGGCACAGCGCTGTTGCACGTGAAATGCATCTTCCAAAGTCAGTCTTCAAGTAATGGTTTCATTTGCACTCTGAAACAGTATTCACAGAAAGATTTCTGACGAAAACAACCTGAACCGAAATGCTTTCGAGCCAAGAACAGCTAGGAAATGGTTTTACGGAAGACTATCTAACGCTGGAAACAGAAATAGAGGAACCTATAGTGAATACATGTCGTTGAGAAATGATTTCTTAATCTATGTACGGGTGTTATTTACAAAAATAGCTATACGGTAAATAAAATACGCTTTCGAAATGTAAGGTATGGTGAAGAAAACACAGTTTATTAAAAATATTTCTAATCACACACTTACAGTACCAGTAACTTCCGTCTATCGCCTGGAAACATAGCAAATAAGAAGTCAGCTTCACAAACAGAGGAACTTTCTCTAAATCCATTAAGTACCGGTTACTTACACCAAAGACCCATTACATTATGACCACACCCCAGCCTAGAGAAATGGGAGAGCCTGGAAGCTGACCAGTGGCGCAGGTGAAGTTCGCGGAGCAGTATATATACAACCCGAGCACTGGCTTTCGGTTAGTAGAGTGTTCGGAGTCATAATAGGAAAAGCTGCTGATTTATCGTTTGATAAAGGACAAGTTGTGATAACACTGCTCCTCGGAACTACGATTTCGGAAACGGCGTGGCTTGTGGGTTGTTCACGTGCCACTGTAGTAAGTACGTATCAAAAGTGGTGCACAGATGGCCGCATGACAAACCGTAGTCCATCCGTGTGTCATCTGCAGCTCATTGATGCCAGAGGAAGACGGAGACTGTCGCGCATTGTTCACAGAAACCGCAGGGCCACAGTGCGACCAACCACCCACAGCTACAACAGTGGTGATCAGGGCAATGTGTCATGGCACACAGTTCATCGCAGCCTTCTGCGTATGGGCTTGAGTAGCCGAAGACCCAGCCGGGTCCCCATGCTCCGGGCACCTCATCGCCAACAATGCATGAAAAGGGCCCAAGATCATCGAGATTGGGCACCGGATGATTGGAAGAAAGTGGCTATGTCTAATAAATCAAGATTCCTCGTGAAGCACGTAGACTACCGAGCGCGGACATGCCGTTTACCAAAGGAGGCGATGGCACCTGGATGCACTGGGGGCGTAAATAGGCTGGAGGCGGCGGTGTTATGCTGTGGGCGATGTTTCCTTCCGACACTTTAGGCCTCATTATCCCAATAACACAATCCCTGACAGCTGTCAGGAATCTGAACATCGTTGCGGACGAAGTTCACCCATTCATGGCAACTGTGTTCACTGATGGTGATGGCCATTACCAACAGGAAAATGCGCCATGCCACACAGCTAGAATCGTCAAGGAGTGGTTCGAAGAACATGCTGGTGACTTTCTGTTAATGCTCTGGCCTCCAAATTAACCTGTCATGAACCCAATCGAACATTTGTAGTTCGACTTGGAAGAACGGGTTCGTGCTAAATCACCACCACCCCGAAATGTACGGGAACCGGAGGACCTGCTGTTGACATTATGGTACCAGATATCCCGGGATATCTATCGCAGCCTCATCGAATTGATGGCTCGCCGAGTGTGGGCGCTGTTTTGCGGGCTAAAGGGGGTCTTGCAGCTTATGACGTATAGACGATCATGATCAGGGCCGGCCGTATGTGATATGGCGCCCCGGGGCGAGAGTGAATTTTTCCGCCCCATATCAGAGTCCAGATCCCCCCCCCAATAAATATTTTGGTTTGGAACAATTCAACTAAAGAGATGCAGGTTAAAACATTTCATTGATATTCAACACTTACAAAACCTCTTTCAATTACAGATTTAAGATAATTTCACTTTCCTTGCTTTCACTTCAGCGAAAGTTGTCACTGCTTTTGATAGGTCAGTGTTCTGAGCAATGCCGTTTTCTATTGACAGCGCAGCTAATGGAGACAGTCTGTTTGGCTGCCCAGGTGGCGCAGTGGTCTAAGCGATGGCTTCTGATCATTCGTCCGAAAGGGGTCCGGATTCAAATCCCGGTAAGGCATGTATGTTATATTTATCTTACGGCACTGGCTCTCTCCCTTCGCTGGACCCAGCGGCTCTAAATTAGGGACTGGCGACTGCTTATAGCCCATTGAGTTGCTCATGGTGGTCGTTAAACCACCAATCAAAAGAAAATGACAGTCCATTGTCAGTCATTGTAGACCTTACATAATTTTTGATTAGTTTCAGCTTTGAGAAAGTACGTTCCACACTTGCCACAGTTACAGGAACTGTCAGATACAATGAGCTTCCAAGTTGTCCGGCAAACATTTTAAGTTAAATAGGAAACCCCATAACTTAGTGTAGCATTTGCTCAAACTGCTCATTTAAGGCACTTTGAACTTTGTCAACTGTGGCAAAGAAGAAATCTCTTTTAAACTTTCCTTCTGCAGTTTCCACTAGTTCATCTTCCACCTTGTAGTCAAACATTTTTGTACGTTTTCTCCTTCTGGTTTCTCGGAAAACGGACTATGCGCTCAGGCTCTGTGCATTTTTTGCAGCTTTTAGTTTCCATTCATCGTATAGCCGGTGTCTCTGAAAGCCTTGATAAAGTCAAATGCGCCCTCTATCATAGGTGCAGCAACAATTATGTCACAGTCAACATTTGGCATGCGTTTGCTGATGTTATTCACTTTTACAGTAGATCATGCCACACATGAAGTCCAATCGCATAACTCTTTTGTCAGACAACAAGTCTCGTGCTTCACTCCCGCGTCAACAGATGAGTTTGTGTTTTCATAGATATCTTTCAAGCGATCATACACTTGTTCTGTCTGAGTGCAGGCAGCTTTGACAGTGTCAATTCTACTTTCCCATGAAAGAGACGATAAAAAGGAACTCCGTTCATTAGGCGTATAAAATAAAGGGATCAAGATATGCTAGCTTTCACTACCTCCGGATAGCTTCATCAGGTATTTAGTAGCTAAAGATCGAAGAAGCAACTGGAAAACATATTTCTAAGAATATACCTAATTTCAAAATAAGCAAGACACTTGCACAATGTCATGAGTTGCTTGATCCCAGGGCCGAGTGATCACGTGTAACTTCAAGAAGCCAGTACCATATCAAAGGGAGGCTCGTGGTTACATCCTTTTTATACACATTCCGTCGTGTGATGATCTCGATGGTTTCGCGAAGCGCAGTAGCTCTTGCACTGTCGTAAGGTGCTCGTTTCTTAAAATCTCTCCATCTGGGAACTGCACCCTCAGATGCAATATTACGGGCTAGGGCCATCGTTAACTTTCCAGCCTTAACGTCTCTTTGGTGTTCAGAAATACGAATCTGAAAGGATCCTTTTTGTCATCCCGATGTAGGATTTAACGGATGCGTCAGGGTAATCCAAAGGAATAGCATAGACTCCGGTTTCAGTGAGCGTAGAAGGCGATGTGCGCTGGTCAGCTGCGAGGATATCTGACAAAGGTCTAGGTGCCCTCACGCTGATATCATAACCTAGTTTTCGGAGAGCATTCTTCAGTAAGTACGTTAGCCTAGAAATGTACGGAATTGAACCCACGAACCGGGCGGTCTGTGCCGTGGAGTTGGCACAAGGCTGTGTGCGAGCAATTGTTGCTGCCTTTCTGACTATTTGGTCGATTGTGAGCATGTCGTACCCCGCTGCAGCCGCTAGGTTTCTAAGGCTACGGATCTCCTCCTCGCATGTGGCCTTGTTCGATGAGAGTTCAAAAGCTCGCTTTGCTCTGTACCTAAAAAGTGCATATTTGCGTGCGGCAGGGCCTCTTGAGTCAGGAAGTGTGGAGTTGTCCACGTGGGTGGATTCGTAGTAGACCTCTGTGCTAAGAGCACCAGAGGGTAATCTTCTTACTAGTACATCCAGAAAATTCAATGCACCTCCGGATTCATAATATGCTGTGAATTTAATATCCGGGTGCGCGGCGTTCATTCTGGCCAGAAAATCACGTAGGTTGGCTTTTCCATGCTGCCAAATAAATAATATATCGTCAGCGTATTTCAACCATATTTTAGGAACTCTGGCGGGCGATTGAAGAGTTCATTTTCGAGAGGTCGGAGGACTGCTTCAACAAGGACCGCCGACATCAAGGACCCCATAAGTACCCCTTTGTTTTGTTTGTAAATTCTGGATCGGAAGCTGAAAAATTTGAGTCCGTGACTGCGTCCAGTAGTTTTGAAATAGCTTCCACAGTTTCCGAAGGGAACAGGTTCGACTCAGCGATAGAGCACTTCAGGTTTGTGGTGGCTTCTTGCACCGACATTGAGGGGTATAAAGACTCGATATCAAAGCTTCCAATGATGTCACCTGGCGACACTGTCGTGGGCCTCAGTCTGAAAACGAAGTCAGCTACTTCTTGACTCAACAGGCCCGGCCGCACGCAAATATGCGCTTTTTAGGTACAGAGCAAAGCAAGCTTTTGAACTCTCATCGAACAAGTACACATGCGAGGACGAGATCCGTAGCCTTAGAAACCTAGCGGGGTACGACATGCTTACAATCGACCAAATAGTCAGAAAGGCAGCAACAACTGCTCGCACACAGCCTCGTGCCAACTCGACGACACAGCCCGCCCGGTTCGTGGGTTCAATTCCCTACATTCCTAGGCTAACGTACTTCGTGAAGAATGCTCTCCGATGACTAGGTTATTATATCAGCGTGGGGGCACCTAGACCTTTGTCAGATATCCTCGCAGCAGACCGACGCCCAGCACCTTCTACGCTAACTGACGCCGGAGTCTATGCTATTCCTTTGGATTACCCTCACGCATCCGTTAAATCCTACATAGGGATGACAAAAAGGATCGTTTCAGATTCGTATTTCTGAACACCAACGGGACGTTAAGGCTGGAAAGTTAAGGACGGCCTTAGCCCATGATGTTGCATCTGATGGAGCAGTTCCCAGTTGGAGAGATTTTAAGAAACGAGCACCTTACGACAGCGCAAGAGCTACTGCGCTTCGCGAAACCATCGAGGTCATCATGCAACGGAATGTGTGTAACAAGTATGTAACCAAAAGCCTTCCTTTCATATGGCACCGGCTTCTTGAAGTTACACGTGACCAACCGGCCCTGGGATCAAACAATTCATGACATCGTGCAAGTGTTTTGCTTATTTTGAATTAGTTATATTCTTAGAAATATTTTTTCCAGTTGCTTCTGCGATCTTTAGCTACTAAATGCCTGATGAAGCTACCCAGAGGTAGTGAAAGCTAGCATCTCTTGATCCCTTTATTTTATACGCCTAATAAATGGAATTCACTTTTTTCGTCTTTCACATTAATTGGGTGTACAGAAACCCGTTTCTTCATCGTTCGTATATATTTGCATCTCTGCTGTTTCCGGGCATATGCAATGGATTCTTTTGCAGAGTATCGAAGATGCAGAATCAAGTTGGATGAGAAGTGTCACCTACATTTCTTAAGCAATTGCAAATCACTGGATTTCATCCCAAAGTTCCTCCATTTCAGATTGACAGTGGATGATAATTGGTTCCGAAAGAAAAATTCCAAATTTCAAATGCAGATGCTCAATCATCTTGTACGCATGAAAAGGATCGCTGTTATGACTCTGGACAGCCGTGTATTCCGCCTCTATACGAACCTTGCAGAGGAGGTTATCCCCCCCCCCCCTGGAGTTCGACGCGCTTCTCCACAGGGTTAATATGTTTTCAAGGCGCCAATACAGCTCCCTATAGGCAAAGCACCAGGGCAAACTAGCCCACCTGAGAGATGAACTAGGACCTCCCCGGCACCCGCCAACTATTCCCATAGTCAATGTCTCTTCCCGGACTTTTTCACTGGAAGAGATGAAAATACTACAAAAAGGCCCAAAATTTGCATTTGATGAACCAGTCAAACTTAAGGCCGTTATTCTCGCCATTGAAAGCGTTCTACAGAGTGTTCCTCTCCAAGAAAGGGACCAGATTAGACTCGGATGTGCTGACAGATTAACTCGTTCCGTTAAACAACACTGACTCGGAAAAACACCGGGAATACCCAAATCTGTCACCAACCTCAAGAAAGACCACCTCCTCATCTTCACCCTCACAGACAAGTCCGGGCAAATTGCAGTAATGGAAGAGTCAGACTACCACCGGAAGCTGGGGGAGTTCATCACCCAGTCTGATTCCATTCTGCAAGCTGTAAACCCGCTTAACAAGTGGGTGGCCAAGATTAAGCGAATCGCAAGAATGAAGACGCTACCTGAAGTACTTAGAAGGGCGGCCAAGTTCCCTCCGGGACTTAAGGTTCCTTTCTTTTTTGCTCGACTCAAACATCACAAGCCCGGCAATCCAATCAGACCTATTGTCAGCAGGAAATGCACCCCTTCAGCAAATTTGTAAAAAGCATTCTCGTCTTTCTTGCAGCCGTTACTACCGATAGTACAAAGTGTCTTACTCTCTTCAGCTGCCTACGTTTCCAGAGTGAGGTCCACGACAGTGTCGCCTGGTGATATCATTAGAAGCTTTGGCATCGAGTCTTTATACCCCTCAGTGCCGGTGCATGAAGCCACCACAAACCTGAAGCGCTCTATCGCTGACTCAAACCTGTTCCCTTCGGAAACTGTGGAAGCTATTTCAAAACTACTGAACGCAGTCACGGACTCAAATTTTTTCAGCTTCCAATCTAGAATTTACAAACAAAACAAAGGAGTACCTATGGGGTCCTCGATGTCGGCGGTCCTTTGCTGAAGCAGTCCTCTGACCTCTCGAAAATGAACTCTTGCAATCGTCGGCCAGAGTTCCTAAAATATTGTTGATATACGCTGACGATATTTTCTTTATTTGGCAGCATGGAACAAGCCAAGCTACGTGATTTTCTGGCCAGAATGAACTCTGCGCACCCGGATATTAAATTCACAGCAGATTATGAATCCAGAGGTGCATTGCCTTTTTTGGATGTACTAGTAAGAAGAAAACCCTCTGGTGCTCTTAGCACAGAGGTCTACTACAAACCCACACACGTGGACAACCCCATATTCCCTGACTCAAGAGGCCTGGCCGCACGCAAATATGCGCTTTTTAGGTACAGAGCAAATCGAGCTTTCGAACTCTTATTGAACAAGGCCACATGCGAGGAGGATATCCGTAGCCTTAGAAACCTAGCGGCTGCAGCGGGGTACGACATGATCACAATCCACCGAATGGTCAGAAAGGCTGAAACAACTGCACATGCACAGCCTCGTGCCAACACCACGGCACAGCCCGCCCTGCTCGTGGGTTCAATTCCCTACATTCCTAGGCCAACGTACTTACTGAAGAATGCTCTCCGAAGACTAGGTTGCCGCCCCGGTGGCGCAGTGGTCTAAGGCATTGGCCTCTGATCATTCGTCCGTAAGGGGTCCGGGTTCGAATCCCGGTCAGGCATGGATGTTGTGTTTGTCTTACGGCACTGGCTCTTTCCCTTCCCTGGAACCAGTGACACTAAATTAGGGACGGGCGACTGCTTATAGCCCATTGAGTTGCTCACGGTGGTCGTTAAACCTCCAATCAAAAAAAAAAAAAAAAAAAAGACTAGGTCATGATATCAGCGTGAGGGCACTTAGACCTTTGTCAGATATCCTCGCAGCTGACCAGCGCACATCGCCTTCTACGCTCACTGAAACCGGAGTCTATGCTATTCCTTTGTATTACCCTGACGCATCCGTTAAATCCTACATCGGGATGACAAAAAATCGTTCCAGATCCGTATTTCTGAACACCAAAGGGACGTTAAGGCCGGAAAGCTTACGACTGCCCTAGCACATGATGTTGTATCTGAAGGGGCAGTTCCCAGATGGACAGATTTTAAGAAACTAGCACCTTACGACAGCGCAAGAGCTATTGTGCTTCGCAAAACCATCGAGATCATCACGCGACGGAATGTGTGTAACAAGGATGTAACCACGAGCCTTCCTTACATACGGCACCGGCTTTTTGAAGTTACATGTGACCACCCGGCCCTGGGATCAAACAGCTCGTGACATCGTGCAAGTGTCTTGCTTATTTTGAAATTAGGTATATTCTTAGAAATATTTTTCCAGTTGCTTCTGCGATCTTTAGCTACTAAATTCCTGATGAAGCTACCCGGAGGTAGTGAAAGCTAGCATCTCTTAATCCCTTTATTTTATACGCCTAATAAACGGAGTTCACTTTTTATCGTCTTTCTCATTAGTTGGGCGTACAGAAACCCGTTTCTTCATCTTTCGTATATATTTGTGTCTACTTCCCCATCTTGACGCACAGAGCGGCTTCACGGTAAGTGTTGGAAGGTGCATCAACAAAACACTCCATGTTTGTGTCGAAGCAGAAAAAAGTGCGTATATTATTTGGAGCACTCCAATTAGAGTGCCTGCTTCGGTGGATACTGACGCTGCATCAGATACCACCAAATTTAAGGAATGGCAGCCCCAAGGAAGATAGAATGCTCGAGGGTTCATCTGCAATACTGTATGCCTTTGTTTTTTCCTTTCATATTTGAAGCATTGTCGTATCCTTGGCCTCTTAAGTTATTAAAATCTAGGTTGTTCTCTTGCAAAGTTTCTAAAAGTTCAGTCAGTTATTTTCCTGTGACCTCATTTGTTTCTTTAAACCCTATTTTCTTTTTCTTTTTACTGTGCTTTAATCGTTACTGAAATCTGTAAACCTCATAACCACAGAGAGCTTTTCCGAGCGGCTCACATCCGGAGTGCAATCCAAAATGATTGAGAAGTATTTTGATTGCTTTGCTCTTTTACGGATGTCCATTTTTGAATACTTCATTTACCATCAAATTGATTATCTGATTTTGTACAGCGTTTCCCCAAATAATGATCTGCTATAGAACCATCTTGGATTCTCAGCAGGTGTTCCCGCATTGTATCCTAAAACTGCCGAAAAAGCTCAACAAGTCCAAGGAAGTTCCCGTTATTAGCTGTAAAGGGTTTGTATAACGAACATCTGAAAGCAAGATTGTGCTCAGACAAATAAAGAACTATTGCCATTAATCTTTTGAATACGGCTTTCCAATGATCCACTTAACGATTTGTCATAGTCTCGTGCAGGACATCAACACCTTTGTTGATATCGAGCCTTTTTTCTGCTTCAGTCCACATACAATATGCTAAAGAATGACTGCGGGATGTCTCATGTTCTTTGAAACGATCAGTGAGGTGCTTCCAGTTGTTCCTAGCTGTGACGGTATTGGATGTGACGGTTTTGTAGCAGGGAAAAGTTTGCAACGCAAACAAAAAACACGGATCGTCTGATTTGAATATACCAGCCATCGCCTTTTAAACTCTTTACCGTTCGGTAACTTACTTATGAAGTGTTTAGCAGAAAAGAGGCGACCTTTGTCATCTACTGGGAAATCTTTCTTCTCCAGAATTTGACTTTGTAGTCCGATTCCGATCATAAAACAGTGTCAGTGAATGACGAAGTGATATTGCCTGGCCAGTTGGCTGGGTCTCTGAAGTCAATATCGGTCAAAGAGGAGGAGGCACGTATCTGTTGATATTGTTCATCCTGCATAGTTTTCTGCGTGAAGTTCTGAGCTGGATCTGAAGCCTATTTCGTCGAGCAGTGGGCATCAGAAGACTCTTCTTGCTGCTGGTTTTTTTTTTTTGTTCAGCAGCAATCCGAGTGCGATCTGTTGAATGCTCGGTGACATCACGTTCATCAGCTGAAAAGCAGTGCATATGATCAAGATCAGATGCTTGTTGTTCCTCAGGAGGTCTTTAAAAAGCCTCCGCAAACTTTCAGAGGATCATTGATCTTCTGCTTGTCTATCTGCCTTCCTGTTTCGGTGCTGATAACCAGATAGTCTTGGCCGTTTCATATTTCAGCACCTGGAAGGAACTTGAGGAAAACTTTAAAATCGACGCACATGCTGTCTGAAAGAAGGCAAAATATGCAAGCTAAATATGCACTGAAACGTCCTCGGAAAGCTCGGATCATATACACTCAAACGTCCATGGGCTCCTCAGCTTCTCTCCACCTTATCTCCTTGACCTTCGTTCAGATCAGGCGATTTCTGTCGTCCAATCACAGCAAGCCACGCTCCGCCGATTAAAAGAGCACTGGTTTGCGCTCCGATCAAGGTCAAGGTCGCCAGTGCATATGCACTGATGAATTAGTTTTCCGAACACAAAAAAAATGTCAGAAACAAAAGTTAAAGAGAAAATGCATCACAAATAACATAGGCATAAAAATGTTTTACGAAAAGTGTCTCGCCGAGGATGGGTAGGTTCGAAATCCGTACAATGGCCGAAATTTATTGAAAATGTGCAAATATTTTCGAAATTATTCCATATCGAAGCTGATATTGAATCAAAGCTAATGTAGAATCAAAATGCAAAAATATTTGAGCATTTGTAAGAATACTGTTATATAGCAAATTTTTATTGACTTATTTAGATCGGACATCTGAATCAACACTCGCTAAGCTCAGCTAAGATATGCCATGTGACCTCGCTAAACTCTATTCTCTCTGCTCTTTGTAAAGCTCTGGTAATAAACAAGAGGTATATAATATACCGCTTGTTTCTATTCCATGCCGGAAGCGTAAACTCAGTTCGCTGAAGAGAAAACTGTACAGATCATTCGAGACTCCGCATAACGTACACATAAAGCAACACTTATTTCATTCTGTTTTTGGTATTGGCAGTACATTTCCGTCATAATATGCTAATAATTATTGTAAAACATGCAAAATATTCAAAATATGTGCAACCAAACACCTATGGTCCTCAGCTTTTTAGACATGCTGAAATATGCAAAGTATGAAAAATATGCCTAGTTCAAGAGAAGTCACAAAGCTAACAAAAACCAATGCAGATGAAAAATTCCCGAAATCATTGGAAGAAAGGCATACTCAAGATTAGCACGCGGCAGCCTGATTGGTGAGCGGCATCTTTGATAAGGGCGGCATGTACTTGAGTGGCTGGAAATGTTCTAGAATAAAAGATGTTTCCACAATCATTTTTGGAAGAGTGATATTTTTTTAATTTATAGTGCACATCTCAAGATTTGTTTCTTTATTACCATATTTCGAGTTTTATTTTTGAGGCACCTACTTCTTCGGCGCCCCGGGGCGTGTGCCCCGCTTGACCTGCTCAAAGGCCGGCCCTGGTCACAATGTAATGTCTCATCGGTTTATATTGGTTCTTTGAACCCCGTTCTCACCCTTACCAAAAGCTACTTGTCCTCTTATACCTTTAAAAAAATCTGAGCTGTGATACTGACAGCGGTTGCTCTACCTTTTTTAAGGTTTTCGCCAAATACACCCTGAAGTCGCTAAAAAATTTTTTTTTCACCCTCCATTGTTAATATAAAAACCTTAAAAATAAAGTTTTACAAAAACTTTGGTTGTACAGTGTTACAAGGAAAGTTCTTGATCAAGCCAATATCTCACGAACTATGGCAGTTAGCGATTTACTTCTTGTGTAGTTGTATTGGAAACCCACTATGGCGCACACAATAACACCACGAGGGATCCCCTCGCCCCCCATTTTTGGGGGTGATGGGGCTGTCGCTACCCCCTTTGAGATAGGGCAAAAAGTCAATTACAAACTTGTTCAGCGAGGCAAAAATAGTACATAAATGTTTTTGTCCCGTAACAAAAGATGGAAAAGTACCGGGAATGTGGCCCCAAGAAAATCACAACATCCGGAAGCAACAACCGAGTATTTAAACAAAGCTACAAGATGTGAATGCATAATACTGTAGAGTTTTTATTAGTTTAGAAAATACAATTTATATGTTTGCATACTCAAACTGTTGCCCTTCAGCAACGATGCACGCCTACAAACGTTTTACGAGCTGACCATGCATACGTTGCAGCATATCCCCATCAACAGAGACACAGGCGGATGTTATACGCTGTTACAGAACTGCAACATTTAGTGGTGGTGATGCATACACCTGTGGTTTTAGATGGCCCTAAAGGAAAAAGTCCAGAGACGATGCTACGGGACCTCCTGGTTCTATCCATCTCAGGTCAAACACATTGTTTAGCCATCTTGATACGTATGAACTCCTGTGTGGTGGTGCCCTGTCGTGCTGGCATCACATGTTCAATAAAGGTTGTAATGGTACATTGTCCAAGAAATCCGTTACATCCGTTTGAAGGAGATATAAATATCGTTCACTATTCAGAGTTACGTTGTAAAAAAAAAAGGCCTTACAAGCCGGTTCCCCCAAATGCCACACCAAACGTTGGTGAACCACCTCACTTGATGGTGTTTATCTCTCGCCCAATAGGGATTTTCCTGTGTCCAGTAGTGTATAATATGCGCATCCACAAAGCCATCTCGTGTGAAGCTTGACTCACCTGTCCATAAAATGTTTGACAGAAACTCTGTGTCCTCTTCTAAAGCGTTCAACATGACATTACAAAAAACGAGTCTTTTCTCCGCATCTCCAGGCCACAGTGCCTGCCTACTGCGAATTAAACGAATATGGATACATATGGTTCCCGTGCAAACTTTGTAGTATACGCTGTTGGCTTTTGTAGTATACACTTTTTATTCATTGCCAAAACGATTTTTTTAACGTCATCGGGCAACTTCACTTGTGCTGCTGTGGGGATGTGCAAATACGTATGGCAGAATATCCGTATCGTCCCGCTTTGGCCAGCCTGTAACGTGAGTGGTGGCTGACACTACCCGGACACAGCGACTCAGACAGTTTTACGATTTTTTTCGCATTTGGAGAGTCCCCTTCCATCTTTTGTTATGGGACAAAAACAGTTTTGTACTATTTTTGCCTCGCTGAACAAGTTTGTAATTGACGTTTTTGCCCTATCTGCAAAGGGTGGCGCGATAGACCCCCTCACCCCACCGAAAAGAGGGGCGAGGGGGTCCCTCATGGTGTTATTGTATGGGCCATAGGGGGTTTCCTGAATCCCAGTTGAAAGAAACAGTGGGTTTCCTGAATCCTAGTAGAAAGAATCATCGACACTTATTTTCCATTTTGAATTTAGAGCCTATAAAATTTCTAAAGGAAGTGTGATTGTCAGTTTAAATTTCAAATTAATGGAAAAATTGGGTATTACATTCATTCTGTGGCTTACTTTAAAAGGGCCAGTGTTAAAAAAAACAGATGTCGAAAAACTGCACTTTGCTACATAAAGAACTTTCATCTAATAACTATTTTTATACACTGAGTGGCCATTTTATTATGACCACCTGACAGTTTTAAGCAAATGAGCTATGGCTGCACGCTCTTGCCGCCAGAGGGCAAGGCTAGTATAAAAAGGAAAAGCTTAGCGCTTGCGACAGTAGTAGAAATGATTTTTGGGTGACGAGATGGGGAAAAAATGCAGTTTGGCGGACTTTCAACGTCGGATGATTGTAGGAGCTCGGAGCTATGGAGCGAGTATCGCCGAAACCGCCGCATTCGTGAAACGCTCCGGAGCAGCTGTTGTTAAAGTGTTTAAAAACTGGACTGTCAGATACAAAACTGGGTTTCTACGTGCAACGTGTGGTCGTCATCGACTAGTGACTGCTCGGGAGGAACGGAGAGTGTCCAGACTGCTAACAGACAGCAGAAGGGCAACAGTGCAGCAAATTGCAGTCCATCTTAATCAAGGATCCCCTCAAATGATCTTTGCACGCACTGTTCGCCGTACACTGCATCGGATGGGATATGGCAGCCAAAGGCCTGTTCGAACACCTTTGCTGTCTGCAGTTAACAAGAGAAAACGTCTCCAGTTTGCAGAGGAACACAAGGATTGGACAGTCGATAATTGGAAACAAATTATGTGGTCCGATGAATCACGTTTTCAGTTGCACCATGCCGATGGCCGAGTGAGAATTTGGCGGAAACAGCACGAAAGCATGGACCCCAAATGCATTGGTACAACCCTTCAAGCTGGTGGAGGCAACGTTATGGTTTGGGGAATGTTTTCCTGGCATGCTTTGTGCCTTTTAGTTCGTGTCTGACTGGTACATCATATCTAAACATCGTTGTGGACCAAGTGCATTTTGTCATGTGGATGGTTTATCCCAATGACGATGGCTACTTTCAACAAAGTGCGTCCTGCCATAGTGCTCGTATTGAACAGGATTGGTTTCAGGAGCATGCCGGTGAGTTTACTTTGCTGAGGTGGCCCCACGATCTCCAGATCTCAACCCCGTTGAGAACTTGTGGGATGAAGTTGAACGAGCCATCAGACAGCTGGATCCACAACCCTGCAATCTCACACTCCTGGAAAGTGCTATTCATCAAGCATGGTCTCTGATTCCACAAACCACCTATCAACGTATCGTGGAGTCCATGCCACGAAAAATCGACTCAGTATTAAAGGCAAAAGGTGGCCCAACGAAGTACTGATGGGGTGGTCATGCTAAAGTGACCACTCAGTGTATACTGTATGTCATGTAATATTGGTTGATAGTTTACATCAAAACAAAAAAATTATCAAATACGGTGGAATTTTAAAGATTCCATATTAATTCTTAAAATACCTTTGCCATAGCCGATGCAAATTTGGACTTTGGCCTGTTCCGAATCAAGCCACAGAATTATTCAAAATACATGAATCATTAGAAGATTTAAATTCGTGCAGAGATAGTCAAAAGTAATCGAGGTAGTTGCCTTAGATGCACGATCTTGATAAGAAGAATCATATCACAAAATTCAAATTCATAGGCTGAATTTAAAGATTTTATTGTATATACATGTATTAGAAATTTCAGGTTTCCCTAGAACCCATACTGACGATGAGTTCTAGTGAAACCTGAAAGTTCTAATACATGTATATACAATAAAATCTTTAAATTAAGCCCATGAATTTGAATTTGTATTGTGATGTGATTCTTCTTATGAAGATCGTGCATCTAATACATGAATCAACTATACAATGTAGACTAATAAAATTATCAAATTAAAATGAAAGATAGTTTTTGCTCCGACGTCTTTACGAAAGGTAATCGTCAATATTTTCGGCTAAACTTTTTATTCATTGCCAAAACGATTTTTGTATTTGCAGACTGCGGAGAATGCGATCGGCAGAGCGAACCCTGACTTAAAGCAAAGAAGTCAGCTCTCCTCAGAGGTGACGCACATGTAAAGACAGCAAAGATGCAGCGATAAGCTTCGTCGGTGTAGTACAAGCGATAGAATACCCGACGCCGAAGAAGATACGGGTTTGAATCCATCATTGGAAGAAATGAAGCTTTATTAGCACAAAATAAAAGGAAACGTGCTGCAAGCTCCGGGATTGTCTTGATGGAGAAAAGGATCATAAAATGCTTTTGAAAAATTTGTTTTACTTATAATGTTTTGCAGAACAAAACAAAAAAGTGGGGATGAATACGACACGAGATCTAAAACCTTTGCACAGGATAAATAAATATACTCGAAGGTTTAAAGGAAGGGCAAAATCATCCGTTATAAAACGGCCGCAGAGAAACTCAGGCGTAGGTAGGATTGATGGGGTTGACTTTATTAAATGGCGGCAGAAAATAACTTGGCAAATGTGTAGCAGAAACACATAAATTAAAAGATCACAAATAACCACAAGATCATCCATTAAGCAAGTCCATATGTTCTCCGCAGTTTCTAGGAGATGCAGAAAATGTTTTTTCATTTTTCATTGGGTCAGGTTTTAGATGCAAGCTCCGAATAGAATTATCCCACTAAATTAGAAAATTAGCTGAGACGAGGAGCCTTATATGAGATGCATTTAAAAAGTTTCTACAGAACTAAAAACACTGTACTAATTTCACCGAAACTTTTATTATCCTTCAAAGTACTTTCCTGCAGAACCTGTGGGAAGTTGCAGACGTTTGTACCAGCTCTGCAACGTTCGACCGTACTCCTCTCGGGAAATACCCCAACTGTGAACGAAAGGTCTCCCAATAAGTTCCTTTTTAATTTTTCGAAACAACCAAAAAACTTATGGTACAAGATCGGGTGAATATGCACAATGAGAAAGCTGTTTTATTATTCCCGGCTCCAGAAAACAATGTTGGCCTTATTCTTTTTTATGGCGTCCAGTGCAACCATTCCTTGGGAATTCAATATTCTTTTTTTATGGCGTCCAGTGCAAATATTCCTTGGGAATTGAAAAAAAATTGTAAACATCCTTTTTCCCTTGTGAGAGTCTTGTGGAAGGATTAGTGACACGCTTCATCTTCCGGAACTTAAATATAGTTGCTTCTCTTTCTGGGAGTTGCATACGAGGTGTGACAATTTAATTCCCGGAATGCACCTCTTGAAAAAATGTATGGGTACCTGAGCACTTGCGACTACTGTCGCCTTCGAAGTAATACCCTTCCGAAGCTAAGCATTGAGTTAGACGCTGTTGCCATTGCTGGAAACATACCTGGATCTCTGTTTCTGGAATAATCTTGAGTTCCTTTGTCATCTTCGAACTACTACCCTTCCGCAGCTATGCATTTAATTAGACGCTGTTGCCATTGCTGGAAAATTACCTCAAACTCTGTTTCTGGAATATTTTGAGTTCTTTTGTCACCTTCGAAGTAATCCCCTTCCGAAGCTATGCATTTAGTTAGGCACTGTTGCCATTGCTGGAAACATACCTGGAGCTCTGTTTCTGGAATACTCCTGAGTTCCTTTGTCCTCTTCGAAGTAATCCCTTTTCGAAGCTATGCATTTAGTTAAACGCTGTTGCCATTGATAGAAATATACCTGGATCTCTGTTTCTGGAATACTCTAGAATTCTTTTGTCACATTACGCTTGATGTTAGAAATGTCAGAATGCCTTCTTCCTTTCATGGCAGTTTTATTTGGGAAGAGACAGAAATCACAAGCAGCTAAGTCAAGCTAATATGATGGATGATCTCATTCGGCGATTGATTTCTTAGCCAAGAAGTCGCAAACACTGCGCGCATCATGGCCTGGGGCATTGTCAGGCAATATTCTAGCTCCTTTTCTTCGAACAGAATTCCGTAACCTTTTCAACACCTCTTAATAGCATTGTTAGTTGAATTTATTTGATAAACTATCTATTTCGTTGTGATCGAAAAGGAGCACGCAAGTATGGTCTTGAACTGCGAGCTTGACATGCGTGCGTGTTTTCGGCTCTTATGCCACTCAAAGGCACTTGAACTTTTAATAACGCTCTCACCATACGTCACTTTTAATAGCTCTGACATTTCAGCAACACTTTTACCATAAACGTTTATTATAAACCGACCGCAGTACCGAACCTTATCCCTCCTGATTCGCACTGCCCAAAAGAGTACAAACTTTCCGCATTCAGAGCGTGGTTCAATAGAACGTACAACGTATGCAAACCCGACTACCTAAATAATAAAGAAATTGATAATATTTACAGCAAAGGTCTAAAGGCAGGATATAAGAAAGATGACATAGACAGAGTACATAGGACTGAGAGAAATCGTATAATATCAGCAATAGCAAAATCGCCTAGTGGGACAATGAGATACGCAGGATCCATCACATATATCCCAGGCTTTACATATTGGTTAAAGAATTTATTACGCAAATACAGCATATTAATAGCAATGAAGTCCCCTACCCCATTATCACATATAATATCAAGTTGCAAGGAGAAGCAGTGTGAGAAAGAAAATGCAGGTGTGTACGCTATACCTTTGGTATATCCTGACAACACGGAAAAGATATATATATAGGAATGACAAAGTGATCCTTGGACACTAGAAGTAAGGAACACGTACGAAGTGTCAACCAGGACATGCAGAATACAGCCCTCGCCAGAGAAGTTATGCATTGCTCGGCCGCTCCTGTATGGAATTATATTAGAAGAATTGCCCCTTACACGAATTTCAAAGAGACTGCCATCAGGGAAACAGTGGAAATTCTATGCAGCAAACTGGCATGCAATGATATAGTCTCTACGGAACTACCAATGGTTTGGCATGCATTATTAAAAGATGGAAACACATTACGACGCACTCAATAATTACGTGATAAAAATTCATGTAATATGCTAGGGATGTCACCCGCGTTATTTTCAAAATCATCTTCGTTCTTTACATGTTCCAATTCTCTGCATTTTTGTGTCTACTATTGCCTTGAAAAAGCCTCCCAGTGGAGTGCGAAAGCTTGGCGAATATTTGTGCTGATTACACCCCAAAAATAAACGGATTTCATACGCTATATGCGTTTCATTATTATTCAACTCTGGTGTATTTAAAATAAAGATATATTCACATATTCAAATACAAACGGGTCTGAAAATTTTTCAAGGCTCCATAGCAAAACGGCACAGAATTCGCTGACCGAACGGTAAGCGCCGCCATCAAAGACAGAAGTGATGATACGCCCTTCGTTTTTAACATACAGTATATAGCAAGTTTAAAGAAGTTTTCAAACAATGTTGAGGTAACTTCGAAGGAGCCAGTGAAAAACTACAAACACGTGTGAAAAACATTTGAACTTTCGACCGTATATACAGGTAGACTGCGTACGACGTGTCGCAATCTCTGGCTTCAACACCAAAAGGCGTAAAATCACGTGACATTACGCAAAAATGTTATCTCACATCGGGCTTATGTCTAATCGGAACGCTACAGTAAAGGAGATTCTACAACTTGTTTCTCACAGTCCATTTTAATAACTTGAATACAACATTTCGATGTCATTATCCTCTAATTTAAAACCTAACTCCTTTTTTATGGTTACAGTCACTGGAATAGGAAAAGGCAGTTTTGTTTTTTCATACATTTCTTGTGTTCATTTTGTCTTTTACTCTGTGGTTGCAAATTAACAGGTTTCCTAAAGACGAAGCTAGAAGAAAACTATGTTTCATTGCCTTGAGAAGGAAGGATTTAACTCCATTATTGCGGAGGAAAAAATAGCTTATATTTCACTTCACGTAAAGTACTTAAAATATAGCATTAAGCACAGCATTGCTTTTATTTAAATGTTTTTAAGTCATCAAAAACTTGTGAATTTGGATCATCATGTACAAGAAAAATTGTCATGATTCCAATTTTAGGGAAATTTTTATTGAGATCAAAGCGTGACCATTCCACCAAAGTTTTCCTTATTTTCAGTAATTGTTATCACGTTCGGGCAGAAATAATCAAGACTAAGGTTGACGCCCCCCTCAGCGATGGCTTCTGATCATTCGTCCGAGATGGGTCCGGGTTCGAATCCCGTGAGGCATGGATGTTGCGTTTGTCTTACGGCATTGGCTCTCTCTCTCTCTCTCTCTCTTCCCTAGAACCCGTGGCCCTAAATTAGGGACGGGCGACTGTTTATAGCCTATTGAGCTACTCATCGTGGTCGTTAAATCTCCAAAAAAAAAAAAACCACCCGATCTGTGCACATACATATCTTAAGTAAACTTACTGTGAGTACGACAATGTCTTTGGCATATATTTTTATTTAGCTGTGTATATCGAGCATTTTCATATTATAATACATTATACCGTAGTTCTGTTTAATAAGTTTTTAATAAGGACGCTACTTTGCTTGAAATCTTAAGTGCAAACAAATGCATCCAATCCATATATGTAAGAGCACACACAAAACTGATTACCTTTTTCGACCTAACGATTCCTTCTGTAATTTTAAAACGGTTACAATTAAATTTTGTTAAGTGACATTTTAACGGATGTATCTTTAAGTGTATTATTTCTAAAATACAGAATTCTAACTTGTATGGTTTACTAAATGTTAATATTTAAATGTCACCTGTCAGACCATCAGAAAGCATTGAAACTGGAGGTCACGCAACCACTTCTGCCTAATGTCACGTGATCAGGCTGCTCTCATGTTGGTACCACGGCGGCTCAGTGGCATCCAACACTAATGCGTGGTCTATCACTTTATATAGTCGAAGGTTTTAACGCCCTACGTAAAACTCTCAAACCAGTGATTTAGAACTAATGATTCTAGTAATCAACAAATGACTATTGTCTCAGCATTACTGTCTAAATAAAGTGGTTTTCGTTTCCGTTAATCTTTGTTAAAAGCGGGATTATGATCATCTATTTAAAAGTGATCAAAGTTACTTCGATCACTGGTCGCATTAGTAACAGGGGCAACCTTTTCTTGCTAGTGATTTAACAACCACACAGAAAACTCTTACGTTTATAAGCAATCTCCTGTCTCTAATTTAGAGCTATTGACTCCGATAAGAGGAAAGGGCCAGCTCTGTAGGGCACGTGTGCCACCATGCGTCCTCCGGGACCCGAGCCAGGGCCCAGCTAGGAAGATTGGCCAGAAACCAACACTTCCGTGACCACATCGATACATTTGCTTCTGTGACCACATATACATTTGTTTCTGTGACCACATATACATTTGTTTCTGTGACACACCATCGGTACGGTGGATGAAAATTAGTTAGAGAGAGAGAGAGAGAGAGAGAGAGATTGAGAAAGAGAGGGATAGGGGGAGTGATTGAGAGAGAGAGAGAGATAGAGAGAGGGAGGGAGAGATTGAGAGAGGAAGGGAGAGGTTGAGAGACGGGGGAAGATTGAGAAAGAGAGGGATAGGGGGAGTGATTGAGAGAGAGATAGAGATAGAGAGGGAGAGATTGAGAGAGGGAGGGAGAGGTTGAGAGACGGGGGAGATTGAGAAAGAGAGGGAGAGATTGAGAGAGGGAGGGAGAGGTTGAGAGACGGGGGGAGATTGAGAAAGAGAGGGAGAGATTGAGAGAGGGAGGGAGAGGTTGAGAGACGGGGGAGATTGAGAAAGAGAGGGAGAGGGGGAGTGATTGAGAGAGATTGAGAGAGGGAGGGAGAGATCGAGAGAGGAAGGGAGAGGTTGAGAGAGAGGAAGAGATTGAGAGAGAGGAAGAGATTGAGAAAGAGAAGAGGTTGAGAGAAAGGGCGAGAGATTGAGAGAGAGAGGAAGAGATTGACAGAGAGGGGAGTGATTGAGAGAGAGGGGAAGAGATTGACAGAGAGGGGAGTGATTGAGAGAGATGGGGAGAGATTGAGAGATAGAGATAGAAAGGGAGAGATTGAGAAGGGGAGGAAGGGATTGAGAGAGGGGAAGAGATTGAGAGAGAGTGAGAGAGATGGAGAGATTGAGAGAGAGGGCGAGATTGAGAGAGGGGGCGAGATTGAGAGAGGGGGCGAGATTGAGAGAGGGGAAGAGATTGAGAGAGAAAGATAGAGAGGGAGAGATTGAGAGAGAGGGGAAGAGATTGAGAGAGAGTGAGAGAGATGGAGAGATTGAGAGAGAGGGCGAGATTGAGAGAGGGGGCGAGATTGAGAGAGGGGGCGAGATTGAGAGAGGGGAAGAGATTGAGAGAGAAAGATAGAGAGGGAGAGATTGAGAGAGAGGGCGAGATTGAGAGAGGGGGAGAGATTGAGAGAGAAAGATAGAGAGGGAGAGAGAGAGGAAAAGATTGAGAGAGACGGGGAGGGAGAGGTTGAGAGAGAGATAGGCAAGGAGTGAGAGAGAGAGAGAGAGTGTGTGTGTGTGTGTGTGCAGCTTCCAAAAAATCACGCTCAGTGGTTGAATCCCGAGAATTTTTAAACCCCAAATTCGTGGTGGTGATTTTATCGAATCCCATGTGGTGAATGTATAGTCTTTCATATACAGGCTAAAGCCGCAAGGCCTTGACTTAGCGATTGAAAGATTGCAAGATTTACAAACAGAACTGTGAACTAAAGACCTCGTCGATAGGCCAACATTATCATGAAAATAGTCATCAATTTCAGTTATAATTTCGAAAAGCTAAGCTCATCACCAAACAGAAATCATCGTACTTTCCACGTTAATAAGTGAGTCACAGAAAATTCTCATCGGCCGCCACCGGGAATCGAACCCACGGTCTTCCAGTTACGCGCCGGACATGCTACTACTGCACCACAATGGCCTCGAATTCTCCAGACTCGCATGTGCCTTCTAGTTACTTGTTCTGTTGCTGCTTTCCATCTTTGGTGAATCCCCAGCACTCTGCGGGGCTCCATGAAGCAACCTGCCATGTAGTCAGGCAGTTAATCACATGTGAGTCTGGAGAATTCGAGGCCGCTGTGATGCATTGGTAGGATGTCCAGCTCGTAACTAGAAGACCCTGGATTCGATTCCCGGTGACGGCCGATGAGAATTTTTCTGTGACTCACTTATTAACGTGGAGAGAGCGATGATTTCTGTTTGGTGTTCCTGGTCAACGCCCAGTGTTTGAACTAATTAGCTAAGCTTATCGACAAAACCAGTAGTATTTGTCGGAGAGCCAGGCAAATTGGTGTATATGTGCTAGGAGTTTGGTTATGTAAATGATTGCAGTTGCGAACCAATTACAATTAGATTGGGGATATAAAAGGCCACAAAGGCTCGGCGTACCTATGTTAGATCATCCTCACCTTAATGGGTAAACCACTGCACAGGAGGGGTTTCGAGAGCGAATCCGCTCGTAAGGAGTGAGAATGCCTTGGCGACGTTCTCTGAAATCCTACCATCATATGGACATCTATACAACTCTTCATCATAGGGATAGATAGGTACAACTAGTTGGTTCCTGTGTCGCATCACAAAGGAAACGCATCGGGATGCAACAACAACTGCTGTCAGAATATGGCGACACTGGTTGGAGAAAGGTAACGAGCGTAAACGTAGTGGAACTGATTCACGAAGGCGGACGTTCGAACGCCCCGATTGCGTTGCTCGACCGCAAGTTGTATCATCCTTACAATCCACAACGAACGACATTCGATGAGGTGTACAGGCAGTTAATGACATGCTCGTATCAACATGGACTGTGAATCGCATATTGGCAGACTCAGGTTTGCTCTCTCGCCAACCATTACGACGACTGCCACTCACCGCAGGACATCGTCGGGTAAGGTTGCAGTGGTTCCGTATCGGTCATGCGTGGCGAGACAAATGGAAACATATCGTATTCATCGAGGAGTTTCTCTTCTGCCCTCAGTTCCGACGATCGCAGATTGAGAGTCTGGAGACTACGCGAACATCTGGATGATCTTGCTGCCACCCGTCAGCATAATACGGCTCCTCAGCTTGATGACGTGGCTCTGGGAACTATCAGTTTCACCAGCGATTCACCGCTCCTATGGATAGTTGGTATAATAACAGCACGACGATAAGTCGATAAAATGCTGCAGCCCGTTTTGTTGCCATATCTCTGCATCCCTGATGATCAGTGTCAACAAGCTAATTAATGCCCGCCCACAGACTGCCAAAATCAGCAAGCAGAGCGTAGAAGGTAGCCAGCGAGCTGTTGTCTTAGCCAACACGATTCTCAGACTTCTCACCAACTGAAAACGTATGGAACGTCATTGACAGGTGATATTATTCCTCTGCACGAACCCTTGACATGTCGGTGAATTGTGGACACAGTTCAATGACGTATGGTCAGTAACACCTCAGGATACAATCCAGGGACTTTTCCACTCGATGTCCTGAAGTGTTGCTAAATATATAGCCAAACATGACGGTCAAACGACCTACTGGTCCAGGCCATATTATACTGTTCCCTCGCACATCGCGTTCATGCAATTCTTCAGAAATTAAGGCATTTCTTTCTGACCTACCTGTCTGGATGTGGTGTAAGTTTCATTTCATTTCGTGCATTCATTCATAGTGTGCAGTTTTATATGTTAAATTGCATACATCAAAATTCATCGCGAAGAGATGGCTTCCATTCTCTTTCTACCAGTGCGTCGCAACAATCAGTGGCGTTTACATCGCTGATAATTTCCAACAGTTTGTATTAGGTGAGCAACTTAATTCTCGGCACCTAACCGCAAGCCATCATAAAACTTCAGAAAATGCAAATAGCTGTGTGCGATAATGGCTGATTGCAGCGCCATCCAACAGCTTTCCAGGCACCCGTAACCTCTCACAGCTGTAGTGACAGAAGGGACGAAAGTTGACAGTGAAAGCAATGTCGTTCGAGAAGCAACATTTGAGGCACTGCCTCCTGTTCACGTCTCAGCTGAAAAAGAGTGCCGCAGAAATCCAGCAAATGATCTGTGTTTCTTTGGGTGAGGCTGATGTGTCCTACAGTACGTGTAAGAAGTAGTTCCAGTGGTTTAACAGGGAAATTTCGATCTCCGTGATACAGAACGTCCGGGACAGCCACAGAAAGTTGACGATGAGGAATTGGAACAACTGTTGAACGCGGATCTCAGTCGCACACAGTCAGAGTTCGACCAGGAACTCGGAGTCACACGGAAAGCCATTGCAAAGCGCCTGCGCAAGCTTGGACGGATTCACAACGAGGGCCGTTGGGTGCCCCGCCAACTCACAGCTGTGAACAAGTCAAGGCGCTACGATGTTGCTGTGTCCTTGCTCTCCAGATTCAAGAAGAAAGATTTCCTCCACAAGATTTTGACCTGTGATGAGAAGTGGATCCTTTACGATACTCCTAAGCGGCGCAAATCGTGAGTTTATCCTGGTCAGCCTACCACCAGTAATTCCAAACCGAATATCGATGCCAGGAAGTTGTTGCTGTGCAAAAGGTGTGGGATCAGCGCGGTGTCGTACACTATGAGTTGCTCAAACCTGGTGAAACGCTCAATGCTGAGCGTTATTGTCAGCAACTCATTCGTGTGAGTCACGCAATGGAGGCGAAAAGGCCATTCACCGGAAAGGGCAGAAGGTCGGTCCTGTTGCTTCAGGATAACGCGCGTCCTCACACCGCTAAAACGACTTTAAACACGATCACCGACCTGGGATGGAAGATTTTGTCCCACGCGGCGTATTCTCCAGACTTCGCCCTGTCGGGTTATCACCTCTTTCGCTCCCTGCAACATCACCTGAGTGATAAGCACTTCACTTCTGTCGAGGAGGTCCACACAAGTATTGATGACTCTATCAACTCGAAACAGCCCTCTTTTTTCCGCAGTGGCATTCGGCAGCTCCCTGAACGATGCCTCAAATGTATCCAACACGACGGGGATTATTTCCCTGATTAGGTACGTATTCGATATGCTATAATTTGCTGTCAACGTATCGTGCCTGTGGCCGACAATTAAGTTGAACGCCAAATAGATTTACGTGCCATTCATTCTGTTTAGGCTGGGTCATATGCGCAGCGAAACTGCGGTCGATAAGAAATAAAGACTTGTTATCACCGTTCACTTATTTATACCAAAATAATTTTACGTGTGCAGTCTACGTGTACTCATTTCAGAAATTTTACACAAATTATGATTTGTGTGAGGCATAATTATGCGTCATACAAAACCGCCTATGCGGAAGTTTTTATGACGTCTGAACTTGTGGCGTTTTGGTGTTGACAATGTGATATACCAAAGTACTTTAGCAAACACACGAAGAATTTCAGCTCTTGTTGGGGAAAATCACTAATACTAGCATTGAAACAAAGAACCGAAACCGTCTACACACGTTACTGACTAGTAAAAGAACAAAAGATTTACTAGCAATGCAATTATAAAACACTATACACAATTAAAAATCAGATGCGGATATTTCGGGGACACCATGTCCACATTTTCAGACAAACCAAAAATGTCTCAACCAGGTATATACACCGCTGGCCACCCAAAATGCAACACCAAGAAGGACGCGAGATAGCAAAGCCAGATTTACTGGACATATAACAACAGATACAAAGAAGAAACGATAGAGTTTACAGGCCCGTGCGACTTGTGTAACACGCTGGCATCAATAGTTCGTGTTGCCCCCATGGCTGGCAATAAGGCCGCTATACGCCGCGTCATCGAACGACAGAGGTTTTGGATGTGGGCTTGGGGTATGTCGGTCCAGGCTGCTTCCACACGTGGCCACAATACATCAGGCGTAGCCGCAGGTGGTGCTTGCCGGGCCACTCAGTGGCCGATCAGCGACCAGACGTGTTCGATGGGCGACATATCGGGAGAACAGGCTGGTCACGGCAGCAGTGACACCTGGTGGGCCGTGAAGAATTGTTTCACGATGCGTGCTACGCGCGGGCGCGCATTTTCCTGTTGAAAGGTGGCCGCTTGCAGGTCCTGCAGGTAAGGGAGGACTACAGGCTCCAAAACGTCGGAGATGTAGCGGTGGCTGTTGAGTGTACCAGCGATACGTGCCAGAGGGGTGCGGGTGTCATATCCCATTGCACCCCAAACCCTAACGCCAGGTTACTGACTAGTATGGCGATTCATAATGCAGGCGTCATACAGTCTCTCACCGCGGTGCCACCATACGCGGATCCGGCCATCGTGGTGTTGCAGGCAGAAGCGGGAATCTTCGGAGAAAACAATGTCGTGCCATTCCGTAATCCAGGCACGGCGTTCAACGGCCGACTACCGCTGCACTCGCCGGTGGTGCAACGTCAATGGAAATCGGAGCAATGGGCACCGTACGACAAGTCCCCGCTCCTGCAGACGACGTCGAACGGTACATGCTGACACAGGTTGTTGCGCAACACACCCTAATTCCTGCGCTAACGTTCGTGATGTGTCAGTGCGAGCCGTCAATACCCGCAGCACAGCATGCCGGTCCTCTCGTTCGGTGGTGTTCCGCGGCTGCGGCAATCTCTCACGTCAGTCCGTCCGTCCCTCCTGCACCCACCGAATCCATACTCGCCTCACTGTGGCTGGATGTCGTCCCACACGGGCGCCGATGTCTCGGTACGATAAATCGCTGTCGCGAAAAGCCACTATTCGTCCTCTGTTGAACTCCGAAATGTGCTGGAATGACTGCCGTATTCTGCGACCAGGCATCAGGAAGCTTCCCACGCACAGGTCCGGCAGCACAACACACTTCCACTACTTACACCCCGCCTTCTGTGCACCCTTTTTATAGTGCTTCGTGGGGACGTGCCGGGCGCACATGATTTGCATATGCCCTGCAATGTTAATCGTTTGCATGTCCCCTCGCGGGCGACGCATGCTGGGAATTTCAGGTCAATCGGATGCTTCCTTCTTGGTGTTGCATTTTAGGTGTCCAGCAGTGCATGTACAAGTCATATGATGAAGGTTGACCAGAAGAGCGCAATGGAACATGCGCGGGCAAGTGAACAAATGAGAAGCCCCCTAGTACCAAACAACCCTAGCATTGTTCGATTGTTACGTTGCTCTGAATCCTGTACAGGTTTAAACATTTAGTAATTAAATCGTCTCTCTGAATTTTTTAATATTTGCAATTCGCTATTGATAAATTAGTTATATCTCTGAGCCTCTAAGCACACCATGGAAAACCCCCAAGGAGATTGGAAAGCCTTTCTTCAGGAATCGAGTTCAACGATACTTAGGGACACTGGCGCCTTACGACAACAGTGCATGGATGGCGTTTTTCAGATCATCCGAGATGAAAGTACAAAAATTGAAACTAACATATCGGATATGTTAGAAACTAAACTGCTGGTAAGGAAATTTCGGAGTCAAATAAATTCAACTTTCCGATCTCCGCTTTGGCAGAGTTTCCTTTTTTGTGTGAAATACCCCCAGATAGCGGTCTTCTTCCTACAAGGTCGAAAAATCAGTGTTTAATGTAAACAGACGACAAACCATTGTACATGAAAACAAACCTTAACTGGATCATTAAACATTATGCAAACACGCCATAAAATAGTGAGCTCAAAACAAAGAGCCGCCCCGGTGGCGCAGTGGTCTAAGCGATGGCCTCTGATCATTCGTCCGTTAGGGGTCCGGGTTCGAATCCCGGTGAGGCATGGATGTTGTGTTTGTCTTACGGCACTGGCTCTTTCCCTTCCCTGGAACCAGTGGCCCTAAATTAGGGACGGGCGACTGCTTATAGCCCATTGAGTTGCTCACGGTGGTCGTTAAACCTCCAATCAAAAAAAAAAACAGAGATCGCGCTCATGTTCCGTCTCTCGGTATGAGATAGCTTAGTGGCTTATACAGGAAAGGGAATGCAAAGGTGCATTTCCCCCTCCAGAATTTCCTGATGTTTTATTGCGTATGAGTCATCCAATTTTCCATGCCCCTAAATTTTAAGCAACATTAAAAGGATAGAAGAATGGTATTTAAAATTTAATCGATATAGCTCTGATTTAATATAGTCGAAAATTAGTGAAGTTTTCGTAAGCTGCGTATAGGAATTCCTATTTAACGGGCGCCTTGTCGTCTCATTGTAGGTAGTCTTGCCCATTGTCGGTTGCAGTTTATTCCACTGCGTGCTAACAAGAAGTGTGGGAAGCCAGTGCAGTTTTATTAGGGCTAGGGGTATTTGTCTCTGCGAAGCATTAAAAATTTTTTTTCATACGAGACGGTCATTGTCCTATTTTATGAGATGCTATGCTCAGAAGAGGTTTCATCTTTGTGGGTAGAAAGCGACGCAGGCCACATTTGAGCCAAAATTTTTATACGAAAACTATTTTTTTAATCATCAAAGCCTTGTAATACTGACGTCATGATTAGTGACGATAAAAATGCTATAAATATAATTTTTGATCGATTAAATAATTGCTTTCAATCGTTTTAATATTCTACTTTTAAGTAATTTAAAGAGACGAACCTCTCCTCCCAAAGGAATTATTTGTACGTACGCCTTTGGTGTCGAACTTCACAATATCTTGAGTATAACGTATTGCGCCGTTGTTCCGTGATTGACGCCGAACACTTTATCCTGCAAACATTCAAAGCCATTTGTTTGTCAAATTGTATTAAACTTTGCCTGGCTTGAGTCACCCCGTAAGATTGTAATTCTTTAATTTCTATGACCTATTGCTGCTAGTTTGGGTCAAGATATGCACGGATATAATTTTCAACTGAAGGAAAACTGATCAGTTAAGTTTTACAAAAATACGTCAATCCGTCAGAGTGCGGTTCTCTTCACGTGGAACGCATATTTTTCGTGTTTCTCGTGCCCTGAAAATAAGATATAGGAAAATTTCTTCAGATCCAGGTTCAAACCATCCGACAGAATAACATGCATATCAAATTTCATAAAACTACAGCCTGCCAAGGTTGAATTGCGATAGCTTGCAAATGTAAACTTAATTCGTAAACACATTTTCGTTAGAATATTAAACTTGAGAGTAGTGAAAATCTCGAGATTAGAGATACTAAGTTTTAGGGAAAATTCTTGTTCTCAGAGTAATAAATTCTTAATACCCTTGTCCAGGGGTGAATGTTGCTTTGAAAATCAATACAATTTTATTGGAATTACGAGCATTGTGCCGAAAGTAATGCAAAACTGAGCATAACTCTTTTATTAACTGACAGAGGTCTTTCAAGTTACACATGCTGGTCGAGTAACTCTTTCTCTATAAAAAAGGTACTACTCAACATAGTCTCCATCACAAACAATGCATTTGCGCCGTCATTGAACTCAATTATCGAATAATCTTCGAAAAACTTTCACCTCGCCTGTGTCATCAAATCGTTGCCCCCGGAGACTGTCCTTCATTGGACCGAACAGGTGGAAGTTGGTAGGCGCCAGATCTGGGATATACGGTGGGTGGGGACCACCGACAAGCTTAATTTTCTGATCGCCTGATCTGTTGTCAAAGATGTGTGTGGTCTCGCATTGTCATGGTGAATGTGGATCCTTTTCAGATTCTTGTTCGGTCTCTTCCTCCTTATGGCTTCTCTAAGCTTCTTGAGTGTCTCAATGTACCGCTCGCTGGCCACGGTATGACCACGTTCCAAAAATCAAGGACAATGACACCCCTGTCATCCCAAAAAACAGTCACCATGACTTTCTATGCTGATAACCGGCTCTTGGACTTCTTAGGCCTTGGTGAAGAGATGTGAAGCCATTCCATTGATTGATTCTTCGTTTCCGGATCGTAAAGATACGCTCACGTTTCACCCTCTGTCACAAGATCGAAAACAAAAACGTGTCTTCGTTAGCTTCAAACGCTTCCAGCAGATCAGAGCAGACTTCCACACTTCTCTCCTTCAAATCGGGTGTCAACTACCGAGGTACCCACTGTGCAAACACTTTTCGACACCTTAAGTCTTTCACCATCTTCTGTGTGGCATTGCGATTACAGTCCAGTTGTGCCACAAGCTCACGGACTGTGACTCGTATCTCCGGGCGAATCGATTCATCCATCCTGAGATTCGTGTCAGTGGTCACAGATGATGGTCTCCCACTGCGTGGTTTGTCTTCAATGCTGGTTTTCCCTTCTTTAAACTTCTTCATCCATCTGTGCACATTGCTCTTGTCAATGGTGTTATCTCCGTAAACATTCTGTAGCCTTCGGTGGATGTCAGACAGACTGCATCCTTCATTCGTCAAGAACTCAATGACGACACGTTGCTACTTTCTGCTTGGAATCCTTTATTTACTTGCAATGAAGAAGAAGGGTTACTAGAGGAAACATTACTCGACCAACATGTGCAGTTTAAACGACATCTGTCAGTTAATTAAAAAGTTATGCCCACTTTTGCATTACTTTCGGCACAACCCTCGTATATGAACGATTAGCTCAGCAGCCGCCACACACATGATGATCTTTAACAAATTAATAAGTTTGTGAAGAGAGGCAGTCATGCATCCAAATCTACCACTCTATTTCTTGAAAAAGTGAAAAAAAGGAGAGGATTTATATCGACAAATTGGGAATAAAGCCCGAAAGTTCTTTCTCCTAACGTCTAACCTTTTCCCATCACACACACACACACACACACACACACAATACGATAGCTTATTATTTGCTTACAATCCCGAGATGAACCAAGATATTTCATGGGTTTCACACATCTGTTTGCAGAGAAGTTTCTGCAAACATTTTTCAAAGAGGAAGATAGAGCATAACAGAAATTTTCAGACGAGAAAAAGAACATTTAAAAATGTGACCCATACTTGCCGGACGTTCATCTAACTCACTTAAAATGGCAAGGTGGAATTTCAGGCCAAGGGCATACACTACAGGATAAAAGGTATCCGGACATCCCTTTTGAGTAGTGGATTTTCCGATGTACGTCATAGCTGTGGCCCATACAGGTATAAAATGACGCAGATGGCCTGGGAAACATAATAGACAGGCATGAACACACAACATGATCGACTGGCTCCAACATTTTTGCACTAAGGAGAATTAATGAACTGAAGTACTTGGATTACTGAGAAAAGTAATGCCAGTAAGTTGCATCAAAATGGGTACGATAAGTTGTCCATATGCGTGCATATGGTAAATATTACAGAACATATTGTGTTTCCTTGCTTTTTTGTACCATTTCCTGCTTCCTTTCTCCATACTACCTCTTACCTCTCTCTCTCTCTCTCTCTATTTCCGTATTCCTTTCATGCGTTCTTTCTTCTCCCCTAGCTCTTTTCTCTCACTTCTCAGTTCTCTTTCCTCTTTAGTCATTCGTTTTGTGTCATGTAACACTGACTTGTGTGTCCCCTGAAACAGTTATAGCCGAGTTTTGGCGAATCCAAAGTCACATAATTATGTTTCTGTCATGGTTTTGAACGCATTCGAAACCCAAAAATGCGTGGATTTAGTTAGGCCTGCCCAAGCCGATCCAACATGAAACACTTGCTTTTGACATGATCTTCTAATGATGTTTATCTGCTTGTGAGTATGATATGTATGTGAGTATACATGCCTATGGGCACAAATTCCCTGCATGAGGTGCGAGCTGATGTGCGCACACAAATGTGGAAATGACGCAACCATCGCTGACATACTGGACTGATGATTCTAAGGATGCTGTTAAAAACTGTGCAGAATGATTGCAATTTGAAAACGGTATAGTTTAAACGAACTGCTTAACTGTTACCTCTCGTAAATTCTGTGTCTACAATTCCAGCATGTAACTTTGTTTTGTTTTGTTTTGTTTTCCGTACTATGATGCACAGCTAAATAACTAACAATTCTAATTCGCCAATAAGGCACAGGGAAAGATTCTTTTGTCGTAGCATTGGTAAGTTTCAGTTAAAATTGTGCTCCTACTTTTACAGATGTCTTTCTATGTTGAAAACTTTCGCAGATGTCTTTCAATATTACAAACTTTCGCAGATGTCTTTCAATATTAAAACCTAAAGTTTTCCCCTTTTCTGTGGATGTTAGAAACCTTACGTCCACAAGATTTCACATCGGTGATACGTGCATTTTTCTTTTCTTCAACAAACGGTAAATTCTGAGAAAGCATTTCCGTCTACCCAACTTATTCTCAAAACGTGTGCGTCTTAAGAACAAGAAGGGTCATTTCTGGACAGTTGATCTGTACTAAGGGGAAAATGGCGCATTCGTTGTTCGCAGTGTGTGTCAGTTGAAATATATTCTATTGAACAGAATCTAGTGATCACTTGCCGTATAAATCATTTTGATTGTTCGTAGCAGTTTCTTAAAGTGAACGTTAACGGGAATTTCTGCCCACGACCGTAGCTGGGTCCCAGACCCAAGGGGCGTGCTGAAGGGTTATCTGGGGGGAGGGGTAGATGTTCAACTACAAACTAACAAACAAAATTTTTTTCACGAGCACGAATACAGACGCAAGTTTTTGTTTCGGGTTTTCCTCCTTTTGTTAATTTACCTCACTGTTGAATAATTTTTAAACACCAAAAAATAAAAACAATAAAATAAAATACAAAGTATGAAAAGCGAGGGGTGAAAGAAAATAAATATCCTCCAAATACGTGGCGTCAGTAAATAAACAAAGACATTGCTCTTTCCACGTTCAGCAAACGAGCTCGGCTAGTACCGAGAGATCCGGGATTCGATTCCGCGGCGGCGGCCGAATAACAATTTTTCGGTTGCTGTGTGTTGCTGAACGTGGAACGACGAGCGATGTCTTTATTTATTCACTGACCGTGTATTTGGAATATTTTTACTTTGGATCTCGCCCTTTTGGATTTAACTGCTATAATTAATATATAGCCAGTGCTGTTAATGCCCACCAGATGGAGACGTCTCAGTAGCTGAGCCCATCTTACGGATTTATAATGTCAGATGCTGACAGAAAAACGCACATAGCGCCGTGAATTGTTGGCCACCGTTGTGTAAGGCTAACGCGCTCAGCTAGATATCGAGAGATCCGGGATTCGATTCCCCGGAGGCGGCCGAATAACAATTTTTCAATGAAAGGAAACTGATGCCTTGTGAAATATTAAAAAAATCACATTCTATGAATTTACTTAAGTTTGATTGAGTTGCAGGTTCATTATTGTTGGATAAACTATTTAAGTTTTTAGTATACTATTCTTGTCTCTTTCCATGAAACGCGTAATAGCATCGAGGAGTTATTGATGTCGTATTTTGATTTTTTACTCCCTTTCTTCGGTTCCGTTTTTCTTCCACCTTCGATCACGCATTCTCATCAGTTGGTGCTCGGAGAGGGCCACTTCTTACCGTAGTAAATAGCCAAATCCCCTCCCTTTCCTACTCAATAAACCGTGTTCCCTCCGATTCATGTTAACAAACTGCCTTCTCCCGCACTCTCGCGTCGTAAAGCAATGCATAGGAAGAAGTTGTCAAGACAACAAATCTACAGATCGCGTGTACAAACAACAAATCATATGTCAAAACCACAAATCTGAGCCAATTGTACTTACCGACTAAAACTACGTCGGTGTAGTTTAGTCTGTCAGATCATTTGGCTGAGGAGACGCGACTTCGATCCTTTTCACCAAAACATTTTGTGAATTTCACATGCCTAGGGGGATGCACGTTTAGCTACCGTCCACATCCCATCCTCGGAATGTTACTTCTTTGCAGGCGATGATGGAAATTTCTTAACGGCACCTTTGCATCTCAAAATTTCTTAACGGCACCTTTGCATCTCAAAATTTCTTAACGGCACCTTGACTAACAGAGTTTTTCCCCTTCTGCGCAACTACGCATCCACCTCCGCCTCGGTTTTTTTTTCTTTCCTCTTTTTTTCGGGGGAGGGATGAATAACGTACTCCCATATTTTACATTTCTTCGAAAAAAAGAGGGCATTACTCTCTTCCCCGACTGTTAACACCAACAATTCCTGTGGTCGTGTGGTGGAGAGTCATTGGCGCAACTGTTCCTACTGATTCAACCCGAGAAGTAATTCCTTTTGAGTTATCCATTGTGTTCATGTTGCATTATTTTCAATTTCGGTTTTTCAATAAAGTTTAATACACAAATAAGTGAGGTATTAATGCTAATAGTGAAATACAAGAGTATTTTTTATAAATCACCGGAAATAAAAGTACGGAGAGGTTACAAAAATATCCATCTTCCAGGGAAACTTCCTTACGTTACAGGGGGCTGAGCCTCCTCTTCCCCTTTTCTGCTAGCTACGGTCCTGTTACTGCCAGGTAATATATACAGGGACCAGCATAACAATCTTGAAATTTCTGAAAGAATACATCACAATGACTTATTGTAAATTTGAACAGACAAAGCATTGGGTCGCAGCGCAGTGTCATACTGGTTTCACATTTTCGTCATAGTGAGGCGTTGTACACGAATGGAGGAGTGAGGGGTCTTTGCTACAACATTCAACGCTTATCTGCAACAATAGTCTTTTGGAAGACTTCGGGTGGCTATTACATAATTGTTTACTTGTTTTGCGTCTATTTTTTCTGTCCACATTTTTTATAGGCGGAATTCTTCGATGACCATTTAATTGATCTAGAGCTTCCATTCTTAAAATTCTTTTATGTTCCTTTCTATGATGCAGGGAGGTATTTATAGGCAAACAGTAGAACTCGTTCTCTCTCTGCTTAGGAATACCTCCCCACGTCATGGAACTTAATGGTATTTCGTTTTCCTTGAATCTCGAAGATCTTTACTTCTGAGCATTTGTTGAGTTTTCTTCCACCAGAATTAATTTTCAAAAAAGGAAAGGCAGAGATGAACATTTATCGTTGTACTTTCCATCATCGTAACCGCATTGATGAATACAGGAATACAGAAATACTTTTAATAATTGTGATAAATACTTTTATCATTGTAACCTCTAGTGTGTTATCTCGTTATACATCTGTGTTCAGATTGTGTCCAAATCTTTAAGAGACGAAACATTTCTTCGCTTTCAGCTGACAGAGGTCGAAAAGTGAAGATCCTAGTGAAATTAAGGCACTGTTTTCAAATAGAGGATACTTTTCGAGGACGATTGTCACAAATGATGGTTTAGACTCGTAACTAACTTTCCACTGCCATCGAAAGTCAAGATTTTCATTACAGAAATGTCTCTCACTGCCTGCTCCACTCAACTTTTTCCTCCTCCTTATCTTTGGTCAGCCATCTCTGATCTTCCACTTTAAGAACTATCGTATGGCAAATACCTTGAAATGACTTCCTATTGAAAGCTGTTATCATTGCGACTGAGAATTCGGTGCTTCGTTTATGTTCCTTCGCATATTATAATTCAGTTAGCTGCAGTTTTAATTCTACCTTACTGTCTTCTTACGGATGTCAGTAAACCTGAAATTTCTATTGTTCTAGGTCTAGTTACATACAGAATTCCAGTTTGTGATAAAGTGAAAGAGCATCCAGTGGTCTCGTCCAAGATGGGCCCGGGGTCGAACCCTTGTGTAGACACAGGCGTCTGCGTCTGTCTGCCTCACCCTGCCCAGGGCAACCTCCCTCCCCCCAGCACCCCAACCCAAGCATCCCTGGCATAAGCAACCAGAGGTAGCGTCTCCGTGATGCGAGCTCGTGGCGACACCAATCTTTCCTCTTGGCCTTACATGGAAGAAAAGGTAAAGGTAAAGTAAAGTTGTTACCCCACTGTAGTTCCCAAAGAGAGCAGTCATTGTGGACTTTATTTGCTATAAATTTAGGTTGTGCATTCAGAGACGCAAGAGTGAATCCATGAAATTCTCACATGTGTCGAATGTGCCTTTTGGAAAGATAAATAAATAAAAAAAAATCAGGATATTTAACCTGTGAAAACACAAGTTTGTTCACGACGGGCATCGAACCAGTGTGCCCTCACTCCGGAGTAAGCCACTGTCCTAACTAAGCTACACGGATAGAATGTGTTACTGCAGATTTGTCGTCTTGACGTATTTTTCCACCTCTGTAGTACGTCACAAACCTTAAATGTATTTAAAGAAAGTTTAAGAGGTGCAATTAGTTTTGTAAGTCACTAAAGATTCCTTGAAGCCCATCTTGTTTAGGATTCGGATATTGGATTGTTCCAAACACTAATGTACATTTTCGTTACCTTGAGATGAATTTTTGCATAATAATTATGAAAAGTTTATGACGTTTTCAGATAAAAAAATAACTTTTCTGGCCTTTTTCTAGAAGCAATAGGGCCGTACTATACGCAAAGAAGCATTAAAAACTCTCATAGTAAGAATTTTCAATTGAAGGAATTTTATAATGTACTGATCATCATTTTTAAGACTACTACTAACTAATGCAATTTGATTTTTTATTTAAACCAAAACTTATCTTACTATACTTATCCTTAAAAGTCCGTAATCAAAGTAATATTTTGTAGGGAAAACGCAGTTTAATCCTTTAGGGTGCTTTATACGATTAATATAGGGTAGAGAAAACCGAAATATGTTCTGATGACACGTGTGCATCATAACATATAAGTATTAATGTGTGACGCAGAAGCGTCAACTTCGTTTTGGCCAAATATACCATCTTTTTTATCTTTCACGCAGAATGACATGAAGAAGATGGAAAGTAAGATCCAAGATTACGTGATTAGCCAGATGGGAAAAATCCAAAAATCAGGCGAAGCCACTCAGCAATCAGCATCCAGTGAAATTATTGCTGGGCTCTCGGACGCTTTGGAAAGATCAGTCGAAGCTGCAAGGCAAGAAGAAAAAAGTCGCCGCAGAGAGGATCCGCGATTTGGAAAGGTAATTTTTGGCATAGCAAATTGATTTTCCAATTACAGCTGCAGATATGTCTGCATCATACAATATACCAAGGGAAACAGCTGGCGGCTTAGACTTCCAACCAGTCCTCATTCGCAATTTAAAAATATCTGGACCCAGATGGTTCAGAAGGTTCTTCTTTCAACCTCGCAACACATTAGGATCGTTCACATTTGCATTGTCTTCATACGCATTTTTTTCCTGGCATTTAATTGACTAATGTCCCATTAAACAACAGGAGGTATGATGCATTTGGTCGAATTTCGAATACCTTACACCTGACAACAGAAACAGCTATGTCAGAAAGCTTCTTCCCAGCGTCTTTCTGTCATATAGAAATGTTTCTAAAAACGGATGACAACGATTCCGCACGCATCTTTGTTTACACATATCCGCTGTAGAGTTTTTAAAGTTTGCTTGTAGCTGTTTAATTAATTAATTAATGTTCTTAGCTAACTTTGAACTGGTTAACATATGTTTCACTTTTGCAACAACTAAGTGAATAATAATAACGGCCAGGGTCTAAGAATCAGCACTACGACAATTTGTTCCTGTATAGTTCTATCATTATATCTCTGTCATGTAACAACAAAACGTATTATTTCGATTCAGGTACATATGTTACAGGCTACAATCCCTTTCGCTATATCAACTCTCCATAATCTACTCGCAGTCTCTGTATACGACTCTTACTGGAGTGGACAAAACTTAAGGACGAAGTGAAAAATAAAAATAACACCGTAAATTCGAGTGTCGTAACAAAAGTTGTGCACACGTTAATCTAAAACTGAAGCGGATGATGCAATCGCGAAAATTATAGCTTCATGTCAAGGTCAGACTCTCAGCACTGCAGTGGTGTCAGAACGACGCGCTATCATTTGCTGAGCGGACGTGGGAGGGTTTGGAAATAGAAGCGCGCAGCTCCTCAGGTCGAGTCACGGCTTTAGACCTGCGCTCGTTCGTGAAAATAGAAACTCTGCAGGGAAGAAGTGAAATACAGATCCACACCGCCTTGCAAGAAGTTTGTGGGAAAGGAAGAACTATTGATCGAAGCATAATTTATCGCTGCGCAACGCGCTTTCCGGGAGGCTGAAGCAGCATCGAAGATAATAACCGCTCAGACCGACTTCAAACTGTGACAGAAAAAACATCTGTCACCATTGTTGCAACGCTTCACGAAGAGAATCACCGCTTGCCAGTCGAGCAGATTGCTCATTAGGCAAATTTGTCCACCATGTCTGTTCACCGGATTTTGACTGACTCACAGGGGAAAAGAAAATCGCCGCGCGCTGGGTGCCCCATCAACTCACGCCCGAGCAAAAGGCAGCCAGAGTGAGCATCGCACAGGATCACCACCACAGGTTTGAAAGGGAGGGCGACACTTTCCTGAACAGAATTGTCGCAATTGATGAGACTTGGACCCAGGATTTTAAGCCGGAACTGAAGTCACAATCAAAGTAATGGAGGCATCCAAGTTCCCCACGCCCCTCCAAGTGTCGTCAGCAACAATCCAAATTGAAGCAAATCATGATTTTTGCGTACGATGCCCAGGGTGTTGTGGTCTCTGATCGAGTGCTGGTAGGGCAAAATATCAACGCACAATATTATCGTGTCTTTTTGAGGACAAATCGCCCCAACTTGGAAGCGGGAGCAATCTTGCTGCATGACAATGCATCGTGTCATGGTGCAGCGTCGGTACGGGGACTTTTGTCGAAATATGGCTGCAAATCTTTATCCCACCCACCATACAGCTCTAATCTCAGTCCATCCGAATTTGATCTTTTCCCCAAAGTTGAAAAATCAGCTCCGTGGCGTTCGCGACGAATCGCTGAACTAACTGTCCTTGTACATGACCTGAGTAATACAACAGCTGAATAAAGATGGCGTCCTACGGGGCATCCAGAACTTATCTCACAGCTGGCAAGCTGTCATTGGCAGCAGAAGGGAGTACGTTGAACGGCAATAAGATACGTTTTCCGAGTTACTTCACACTTTTCTCAGAAATGGACAGTGTGCAGAACTTTTGTTAGGATCCCCTTAGTAGTAGCACCTAAACACACATTAACTCGGGACCATGTCTGCGAACAGGAGCGATAGCTCATGCGTAAGAATGGAACATAATTTGTGTTTGCGCGAGGTGAGAACAAAATGCGCTCACGTAGTCCAATAGCATTAGTTGAACGGAAGTCACAGGACGGTGTGCATAACTGCTGCAGACGTTCGATGGTTTTTGTTGTGTGCTAGAGACCACGAAATGGCACCCAGAAGAGATCTCGAGGATTTTACACGTGGTCAAGTAATTGGGAGACCCGAGGAGCGACGAACGGTAAATAGTGTGGCTCCAGAGCTGGGCATCTCCCATAGCATATAATCGCGTGCGTGGTCACCATGCTGCATGGCAAATCAACCTGGCTTGGTCGCCAGACCTGTGGAAGTGGTAAGACGCAAGAACTCCTGACGATGATATAGAGTATAGATCGAAAATTTGAGAGGTAATTACCCTAATAAATTTATCCTCTATAATTCCCTTTAAGTATTTATGATACTGAAAGTAATTAGAGGAAACCATGAAGTCATTAATTATTAGAATTTAAGAAAATTATTGGTGGTTTTGTCCACCAAAACTTAACCACACTGAGGACTGTTATCTTCTCCTACAGGCTAAGGGTGATCGTCATCAGACAGCAAGAAATCTTGCAAAACAACTGAACATGAGCACAAGACGCACAATATCGACGGTTCACAGTAGCCAAGGTGAATACACAAAGGTGGACTGTTCACTCGACGACCCGTACGCTGTGTTCCATTAAATACTGCTCACAGGAAGCACGGTTTACAGTGGCCTAGAGAACATAAGGACTGGACAGCAAAACACTGGGATACGGTACCCTTTAATGATGAGAGTAGATTTAGTCTCTCTAGCGATTCTGGAAATCAACTAATATGGCGTGAGGTCGGCACTGCGTATCGCCCCGAAAATATCAATGTAAGAAACAGATATGGCGATCGCGGTGTTCTCGTATGGGGAGGCATTCTGATCGATGCACGTGCGGAGATCTAGATACTAGAAACAGGCATTGTAATTGGTGTGCGCTAGTGTAATGAGGTAATCCTTCCCCATGTTCGTCTGTTCCGAGGTGCCATCGGTTCACAGTTCGTGTTAATGGATGATAACGACACAACACCATACGGTGGCTGCTGGTGGACGATAGATGGACGTAAGGAGATCCAGACACTGGAAGGAGGTTCTGTAACTAGTGTGCCGTAGTGTCATGTGGTAATTCTTCCCCATGTTCATCTGTTCCGAGGTGCCATTGGCCCGCAGTTCTTGTTAATGGACGATAACGCCACACACCATTGTACGATGGCTGTTGATGGACGATCGATGGACGTACGGAGATCCAGACACTGGAAGAAGGTTCTGTAATTAGTGTGCGCTAGTGTAATGAGGTAATCCTTCCCCATGTTCGTCTGTTCCGATGTACCATCGGTTCAAAGTTCGTGTTAATGGATGATAACGACACACACCATAAGGTGGCTGCTGGTGGACGATAGATGGACGTAAGGAGAACCACACACTGAAAGGACGTTCTGTAACTAGTGTGCGACAGTGTAATGAGGTAATCTTTCCCCATGTTCGTCTGTTCCGAGGAGCCATCGGCCCACAGTTCATGTTAATGGACGATAACGCCAAACACCATTGTACGAGGGCTGTTGATGGACGATAGATGGACGTACGGAGATCCAAACACTGGTAGGAGGTTCTGTAACTAGTGTGTGCTAGTGTAATGAGGTAATCCTTCCCCATGTTCGTCTGTTCCGAGGTGCCATAGGTTCACAGTTCGTGTTAATGGATGATAACGACACACACCATACGGTGGCTGCTGGTGGACGATAGATGGACGTAAGGAGATCCAGACACTGGAAGGAGGTTCTGTAACTAGTGTGACGTAGTGTAATGAGGTAATCCTTCCCCAAATTCGTCTGTTCCGAGGTGCCATCGGCTCACAGTTCGTGTTAATTGACGATAACACCACACACCATTGTACGATGGCTGTTGATGGACGTTCGATGGACATACGGAGATCCAGACACTGGAAGGAGGTTCTGTAATTAATGTGCGCTAGTGTAATGAGGTAATCCTTCCCCATGTTCGTCTGTTCCGAAGTGTCATCGGCCCACAGTTCGTGTTAATGGACGATAACGCCACACACTATTGTACGGTGACTGTAGATGGACGTACTGAGATCCAAATACTGGAACGAGGTTCTGCAACTAATGTGCATTAGTGTAATGAGGTAATCCTTCCCCATATTCGTCTGTTCCGAGATGCCATTGGCCCATAGTTCATGTTAACGGACGATAGCACCACATACCATTGTACGGTGGCTGTTGATGGCCGATAGATGGACGTACGGAAATCTAGACATTGGAAGAGGGTTCTGTAACTAGTGTGCGCTAGTGTAATAAGGTAATCATCCCCCATGTTCATCTGTTCCGAGATGTTTCGTAGCTGACAGTTCATGTTAATGGACGATAACGCCACACACCGCTGTACGATGGCAGTTGATGAGCGATAAATGGACGTACGGAGATCTAGACACTGGGAGAAGGCTTTGTAACTAGTGTGCGCTAGTGTAATGAGGTGATCCTTCCCCATGTTCGTCTGTTCCGAGGTGCCATCCGCCCACAGTTCGTGTTTATGGACGATAACGCCCCGCGCCATTGTACGGTGGCTGTTGATGAACGATAGATGGACGTACAGAGATCCAGACACTGGAAGAAGGTTCTGTAACTAGTGTGCGCTAGTGTAATAAGGCAATCCTTCCCCATGTTCGTCTGTTCTATGATGCCATTGGATCTCAGCTCATGTTAATGGACGATAACTCCACACACCATTGTATGGTGGATGTTGATGAGCTGTTGGAAAGTGAAGACAATCAGCGTGTGGATTTACCAGCACGTTACCCCGATCTAAATCCCATAGATCTCGTGTGTGACGCTCTGGGGCGACTCGTTGCGGCACGTAACAAACACTGGAAATTGCCCAACAGCTGAAGCCGGCGCTGACGGAAGAATGGGAAATGTTACCGTAAGAAATCATCAACAACCTACTGCGAAGTGTGGTGCAAATCATGCATCGATCTTTGGGGTGTTCATATCCCCTATTGAGGACCTCCTATTCCCTCCGCCCCATCTTTGGCAGTGATGCATCTGTATCGTGGCACCCAGTGCTCTGCAGCCAATTCTGAAAAACTTTTCACTATATTCTTTAGTATTTGCAGTTGTGTCGGTTTTGTTTCCGTTATCATTTCGGTAAGTACTGGAGTAGACTTCCTATGGTTTGAATTTCACATATCCAAACCATTTCTGTGCGATACAACATGTGTGTAAAACTTAAGGACGACCTGACTCGTCCTGAAGTGTGGCGCACCGGTGTATTACATTCAACGTCGTAATTGATTTCGTTGTGACTCACTGTCAGCGTTGCTGAAGTGTACAAGCTATTCAGGAGAGCAATGTACCATTCGGTGAGAAAATGTTAACGAAGAAGTAAAGAAATTTGCGTAAGAAAACAGAAACTCAAAGGAAAGATTATGTACAGTACAAGTATATGTGACACCGAATCGAACTGTAGAGCAAATGCTATTAAAATCTCCGTCTACTAAAATTAGTGTTTATCGTTCACTAAAAAATATTAATTCAAGTTGGTGCAGATTCTGTTCCAGCTTTGAGTTCTAGGAAATTCAAAGTATTCAAAAAATACATTATGAAATGTTGGTGAATTTATCCGCTGCGACCAAGAGGGTCAGGTCATGCAAAAAACGACTCCTACAAAACAGGTGGAACATATCGCATTTTGCGGTGTTGTGTCTTAGCTGCGTGATGTCGAAGGTTTCCCCAATAAAGTTGCTGTCGCATTCCCACGGCAATTGGTAAGCGGTGGTGAAGGAAACCTTGTTTCATGCGTTTGCAATGGCTTCGCTGAGCGAAGTGAGAGAATCCCTTACTGGGATCATTTGGTGGCTTTCCCCAAGAGCATAAGGCTCGTTCTCTGCGCAATTAGTTAGTGGTGTGCTATGTCCAATTGTTCCTTGTTACTTAAAATAAGTAATACTATGTGTGATGCATGTAATGATGGAATTAAAATGAACGACTCGTTTTTGAGTTATTGAAAACGACACACCTATTTCTTTAGCTTAGATAGCAAGATTAACTGCATACGGTTGGGAAGAACAGACCGCAGCCAGCATTTCTAGAATACAAAAGTGAAAACGAGAATATATTACATGTTAGATGTTTAAATGATAACAATCGCCAAAAATAAATATTTATATAGTTAATTAGAGTTGTTAGTCAAATCACTTGTTGGCCCTATTTTTTACTTATTTATTTAGTTTACTCTGGAACAATAACTTAGTTACAGCCTGCGAGTGATAAACATAAAAAATCAGTTAGTCACAAAATAGCATTTGTTATAATGGTCATCTGTTATGGCACAACAGCTGAAGTGTTGCTCGAAATTGGAAGTTCAAGGAACAGTGCGGGTTTTTTTTTTTTTTTTTTGTCGGCAAAACGTTTGAATCCAATTGAAATACATCGTGAAATGTCGGTTGTTTATGGAGAGCCGGCAGTGTCCCGCCAGGCAATTGGAAAATAGTGGAAGCAGTCCGATTAAGGATGTACGAATCTGGCAGATGAACCCAGCAGAGCCAGACTTTCGAGGACTGTTGTACACAAGGACTTTAGAATACAACAGGAGACGCCCTGGTCCTTAGGCGCAGCGTAAAGTTGGTGAAGCCACTTCCACCCCCACCCCCTTCCCTCCATCAACTGCCAGTCAGTGGCGGCCATTTGCATTGGTACAAGAACAGACTCTTTGCGTGTTACTCAACGCTTGCTTGGCTCATTTCTAGCTGGGGTTGCAACGTTAATAAATATCTGCACGTATTTTATTAAAGCGGTATGGTGTTTAGCTTCACTTGTATTTATGTATACCGTCCAGCCAGAAAGTTTCCAGTTGTTTAGAATTTAAATGAGATACCTGTAGTGTAAGCGAAAACGCGAAGAAACAGGGGTTTGTTTACAAATATAGTGGCTTATAAAATCCAAACTACTGGGTCGATTCAAATTCTGCAAACAGTTATTTAAAGATCATGAACTAAAGTTTCTTCCGATATATGTTACAGCATCGTAGATTTTTACCCCGATTTTTAAGGTAGCTAACCAAAACACCAATCTAGCGTAAGAAACATATGAAAATAGAAACAAACCTATGAACGCGTACAATTTATATATATATATCTTATATTTTTTACACGTTTCAACCTGTTAAACTGAAAATTAGTGGATCTTCCCCAATCACTGGCCATCAATCAAAATTGGACTTCATATCTCGGCAAAGAAAACTGTTAAACTGAATTCAGTTTTAACCCCTCCCCCTCAATCTATAAAATCTAGTATTTCCTACATTTACTAGATTTTACATTTTCTTCTCTGTTAGAGGAGAAAAAAAAATTTTCTTTTTTCTTTCCCAAATTAAATTTTTTGAAGGTTTTTTTTTTTATGTAGTTTCCACAAATTTTTGTCCTTTTAACTGAAAAAAATGATATTAGGGTGGATTAGTTGGTTAGTAGCTCTCACCGAGCACTATTTATGGGGGTGAAGCTTGTTTATAAGTAAGAATCTCTACCCTGGGTCCATCTTAATGCTAGTACTTATGAATTTAGAGAAGCAGGAAATAAAAATTCTGGAAAAAATATATATAAAGCTAGGGGGCACAAGAGCACACACAAGTTCACTTTGTAGGAAGCTCATAAATTAGAAGTCAGCTTGCTGTGGAAGATAACTTTTAAAGAAAAGATATATTCATACATTGGTGCATCAATTTTGCCCTCGAACAGCCAAAAATAACAAAAGCACTTTTGTGCACAGTCATATCTTAGATGTTATTCTTCCTCTCTCTGTTCATTCCAAAATTTGAGATTCACAGAAGGGCACATGGTGCTTGTGAACTTACAGGTGGAGTTTCTTGGATAAATAAATAAAAATTGGCTTGATAGTTACTAGAAATTACTTTTCTCACTGAACACATAAGAGTGGAGTGAAGATCTGTTATTAATTGAAAACTGTTTTTTTCTTCCTAATGTTAAAGAAAATAAACTACTGTACACACACAAATGAAACTATGTATAACAAGTTGCTGTGAAAGTCCAAAGGCAAACAACATGTTTAATTCATATATAAAGACTTTTATTTCCATATTGATTTACACATATACTATATTTTAGATACCATAGAGGTGTTGATATTTTTTTCTTCAATTCCAGGATTTTCCTGTTGACTTTTTAGTGACTCGAAATATATCTTTTAAAGCTTGGATCTTTATCTCCTCCAAAGTGTTTCACCGATCATAGCTGGTGACACCTGATAAATGCATTCCTTGAAAGAAAATTTACGCTCCAAATACAAGAATGATAGATACAGCTAAAGCATAATGGTTACCAGCAGTAGAAAAAAAAAAAAACAGGCCAGTCGGTGGCGCAGTGGTCTAAGCGATGGCTTCTGATCATTTGTACGAGTGGGGTCCGAGTTCGAATCCTGGTGAGATATGGATGTTGTGTTTGTCTAACGGTACTAGCCCTCACCCTTCCCTGAAATCAGTGACCCTAAATTAGGGACGGGTGACTGCTTATAGCGCATTGAGTTGCTCACGGTGTTCACTGAACCTTCAATAACAAAAAAAAAAAAAAAAAAAAAAGGCGCATGCTAATTACCACAAGGAATTCTGGGATTGTGTTATTCTCCTCTGCAAGCTATTTCGCCTACATGTTAACAAGAATGAAGGACTTTCTGTTCATTTCGACAAATACGCATGGTTTCCCTGGACCCGATAACTCGTAAGCTCACGTGCCACAACCCTTTGGGTGTAGCTGACGGTCGTGGTGCAAACACTAAACACATCATTAGTTAGTTAGTTAATTGATTTTAGTGGCGCAAGGGCCAGGTTTGGCCAAAGAGCGCCAGACATAGAACTATCAGTTAAAGATCTAAACACATCATCCAATGTAACTTTTAAAATAGCAGTAGTCTAACAAACAAACTGTATTTTCATGCAATACATAATCAACTTCTAAGACCTTGAAAATTCCTTAAAAAATGCAACTATAAACAATCAACTTACCGTTAAATCTTTGATACTGCAGGTTTTTGTTCCTAATAAATCCTATCTCTTTTGATCATTGATGTTTTACAAGATGAATCCTTACAACAATTAGAAATAGAAATATGAGTGCAGTATTCATAAGAACATCTCTGCACCACAACATTCTATCTCAAATAGTCTGAATTAAAGCAGGAGGCTTGTGGCAACAAATTTGTAGTCTTCAGGCAAAGCATATACAAGGTTCAGATACACTGTAAATAAAAACATCCATAATATATTTGCACAAAATAAGTCTTTGATTTCACAAGAGAAACCACATATTTTAAACCATATAAACAAACAACTTACTATCCCTGAAAAAAATTCAATCAATGCAAAAAATAATTGGAATATTTTTACTGTTCTGTTACGAGGGCAGTACAAAGAATAAGGAAGCTAGTAAATTGAGGAGGGCCCTTGTCGTAATTTCGCATTCAGGAAAATTCGAAAATGAAAAAGGTTGTTTTTAGCTGCAATTGGTAATACCCAGAGCACATTTAAGAAGATGGGGGCCCGGGGACTGGGCAGTATTGAGGGGCCCCAGTATTAGTGGCACATCTAGGATTTCACATTGGGCGGCAGAATAAAATTACCCAGCAGAAAACATTCTCAAAATATTATGAGGAAGCCATAAAAATATCCCCATCATATTCCCATGATTCATGGACGAATCAGTAGTAACCAGAAAATGCAAAGATGCACGTTTGAAAAATTGAAAAATGGATGCCAGTTCAGTTCTGCTTTAACCTCCCCCCCCCTTCTTCTCCCAGGGTTAGGTTCACCTTGTTGAAATTATATCGAAGTAGTGGGCAAAAGAATATGATCCAAATATCATGATTCAAACGAATTCTTATTGTATGAAAATTTCTCCCAATTCCAGATGTGTACAAAAAAAAAAAAATTCTGTAATGCTTTCCAAGGATTTGGGATGGACTGGGGGCGACTACATTTTTTGCGGACTCCTCCTAAAAAAGCTGAAAGAAAAAGAAAATTTTTTTCACAAGGCAAAACCAAAAAAATCTGCAGAACTCTGTCAATTCTTCAAGCATCCTGCATAATTTTGGGGCCCCTTGAAAATGCGGAGCCCGGGGCTGCAAGTCCCCCTCCTCGCTAAATGGACTCTGACGATACCGTGTAATGCTGCAAAACAGAACTTTGTGCAGTCGATTGATTTTGCATTAACTTCAAATTAGATCCACGTGAGGACACACCCACGAGTTTATTATGAAAAATGCATTTCCAAATTTCCCCCACTGCCAAACATCCATACCATATTTCTTAATCAAACATCCATACCATATTTTAGTCCAATATAAAAAATACAAGTACTTACATATGAAAGGTAATCCCTGGCATTTTTTTGGAAGATCAATTAGTGCAGCCTATAGCAACACATCCCGGCATTTTGCGTATAAGCCACTATAACGTGATCCTGAGAAATATCCACATATCAGAACGTCCTAAATTTAATTCCCCAGATTATCTGTTATTGCAGTCGATAACCCCACAACTTTGCTTTTTGTAAATAAAACTTTTATTCGATCCTGAAATAACTGAAACGTGTAAAAGCACAAGTCAACAGGCTCTCGCACACGCAGCAGAATAGATTGTTTTGTACCAAACAAGATGGCCGCTGTGTGGGTGGGGGTAGCAGCTAATTGGCTTCATGGGAAACTGCGTAGGGCGTCTCCTGTTGTATTCCAACCTTCTTTTTTTTTTTTTTTTTTTATTGGAGGTTTAACGACCACCGTGAGCAACTCAATGGGCTATAAGCAGTCGCCCGTCCCTAATTTAGGGTCACTGGTTCCAGGGAAGGGAGAGAGCCAGTGCCGTAAGACAAACACAACATCCATGCCTGACCGGGATTCGAACCCGGACCCCTTACGGACGAACGATCAGAGGCCAGCGCCTTAGACCACTGCGCCACCGGGGCGGCCAACCTTCTTGGTTGAACATATTCCGAGTGTCGCGGATTTGATTAAGAATAACCGCCGCATTAAAATTCATGAAACTGTCGAAGATTTTGGCGTGTCATATGGTAGTGTACACGCAATCATTCACGAGCACGTGCGTTTCAGAAAAGTGTGCGCAAGATGGTTCCACGATCTTTAACAGAACAGCACAAAAATCAACGATTTGCGTCCAGTATTGGGCTTCTGGAACGTTATTCTGAAGAAGGCACCAAGTTTTTGCAGCGCATCGTCATCGGCGATGAGACGTGGATGCATCACTTCGCACCAGAAAGAAAATTGGTATCTATGGTGTGAAAACACCCCAGCTCACCAACTGAAAAAAAACAATTTTTAAAGTCGTGCCGTCTGCCAGAAAAGTGATGGCAAACGATCTTTTTTGACTGCGAGGAACCGCTATACACCAAGGAGGTTAGAATAAGATATCTGGAGATGCCCTTGTTAATGGACCACAGTACCACTTTGCATGAAACTTATAACCGCGAGCCACGGCCGTCAAACTGTGGGAAAGCTGATGTTTTTCAAGGCTATTGCAATGCATTTTGTGTTGGCCGAATCGCCTTCTTTCGTAGTAAATACTTCCAATTTCGCATCGTAACTTGTTGCCAATGTGTGAGAAAATGATGAATTTATAAAATTCTTAATTATTTTGAGACTCCTTCCCATTTTTATTTTAAAAATGAAATACACGAGCATTAGTGCGAATTCTGAACAAACATAACGTTAAAATTATAAACTTCACTCGCGTAAGAAGTATGATTCATTTCGGTTTGATATTAACACGGTTTCTGAAACTAAACTTCACGCAGTTCCAAAATACACACAGTTGAAAATACATAGGTATCATATAAACAATGTCAAATTCCCACACCTTGCGGCTTCACGGTTAAGAGACCAGGGCATCTCCAGAAGTATTATTATTATAACATCCTTGGTGTACACCGAGTTTATGGCGAAAGTGAGTAAGATAAACTCTGCAATGTAGTGCGAGGCATTGAAAAGTTAAGGAAAGCAGTTATGAATCGAAGACGAGGAAACTTTTCCGAATAAATCATTTTATTGCACGACAACGCGACCCCACACAAAGCTACCACCACGCAGGAGCTTCTTTGCAATTTCAAGCGGGAAATATGGCCACATACAGTTCTAATTTAACCCCCAGCGATTACCACTTGTTCCCAAAAATGAAAAAGGACCTTGAGGGGCAAGCATTTCGCAAATGGTGATATGAAGTCAATATGGTGATGATTTCTCAGTATTGAAAAACTGGTTTCTCTTTCCGACAAGTGTTTACTAAAACTTGGCGATTACGTGGAAAATATTCCAGAAGTTATACATTTTTGGTTTCTCATCTATAATAATAAAACGAAGTGTGTCTGTGTGTCCTTCGCGATACAAAAACTACACAACCTAGAAACCTGAATTTTTTTTTTTTTTTTTTTGGAGGTTTAACGACCACTGTGAGCATCTCAATGGGCTATAAGCAGTCGCCCGTCCCTAATTTAGGGTCACTGGTTCCAGGGAAGGGAGAGAGCCAGTACCGTAAGACAAACACAACATCCATGCCTGACCGGGATTCGAACCCGGACCCCTTCGGACGAATGATCAGAGGCCAACGCCTTAGACCACTGCGCCACCGGGGCGGCCTGCAATTTTGCACGAAGGTAGCTTACGTACCAGGGATGTGCACCTCGGGCATAGATTTCCAAATTTTTGGGTTTGAGATATTTCAAAAAAAGGAAAACATGGTTCTCGATTTCGCGTGTATCGTTCCGCTTTGTTTACAAACAACCTGATCACAAACAACGTGAAGGAAAGTAGTTCACGATAAATTTTACGCATCTTTTTTTTTTAGAATTTCGCTATAATAGACGCCTTAATGACTATTTTTATAAGTAAATTCATTTTATGAAGAAAATATATCGAATAACAGTACTACGGATTTTTTTTGTTTTGTCTTTTTTATCCGGAGCTAGCGTATTCTTTAAGCAAAGCTATTTCGAACTTTTGTTCTGAAAATCAAAGTGGCTAAGACGGACGCCTCATTTTTTTATAGTATTTATTCGGATTCTATAAATTTTGCAAATGTGGAATTGGTCGCGATTTCTGCGGAGGCAACCAAAGATTCGGAGACAGCTATTATTTCAAAATATACTTTATTGGCAAAAAAAGTGGGCTGAAGTAATGGCCTTCTTCCGAAAGGAAAAGTATGTTCAGAAGGGCACGACCGCACGAGACGGAATTATGACGCATAAATTTCTGATATGAAAATAAATGTATTATTATTTTCTATAGTAAAATAAATGCCTATGATTATTTCCATTACAATAAGATTCATTTCGATGAAAATAGTAAACAAAAATCGTATATTATCGTGAACTACTTTCTGTCACGTAGGGTGTTATCAGGGTGTAGTAAACAAAGCGGAACGATAGACGGAAAATCAGGAACTACTTGAAAGTGTTCTGATTCGGTAGTACAGCCGTATTTTTATAACTTAATTCGCATTTTCGTCAAGGAAAGTGAGCTACAAATAACGATAATTCATTCATTTTTGTCGTTACAATTCTGAATTATATTGCTTTTTCCATGGACAACTTTATACGTTGGATGTTCCAAAGTTGGCAGCAAACAAATTCTATACATTTTAGCACCACATGGGAGAACCCACAACATTGTTTACCAAGAAGCATTGGCTTAATATCCATTTCTTTCTTCACTAATTTTTATAAAATTAAAAACACTAGGCCTATTTAACTTCAAGTTTATTAACGATAATTTTTTACCCTGTCCTTATGATTCATGGTCAAATATTTCACTCATCCAGGAGAAAACTACATGCAGTTAGTAAATACAAAATCAAATATTGTGACGTACTACGGAGATGAAAACATGTGTCAAGACGAAAAATCTGCTGAGAGACATTCTGACTACGTAGCTCAGCTGGGAGAGCGACTTATTCCGGAGTTCAGGGGACATGAGTTCGATGCCCGTCACGGACAAACTGGTGTTTTCATATTGGCGCCCGATTGTGGAAAATGGATCCACTGGCCGTTGGGTTCTTCGAAAAATGTGTGATGTTTGTTCCACACATTGTTTGGAATTAATGAAAAATTCCTACTTCGCTTCAAAAAAAATTTAAGAGGGAAATGACGTGACGTACTACAGAGGTGAAAACATGTGTCAAGACGACATATCTGCAGCGAGACATTCTGAGAGCGTAGCACAGCTGGGAGAGTGACTTACTCCAGAGTGAGGGGATACGATTTCGATGACCGTTGCAGACAAACTGGTGTTTTCACAATATGTTTCAGCAGAAGTTGGTTTTTTTGCTCGGATTCATCTGCTCGAAAACCATGATGAGTCGCCGACGAAGCTTAACATTGAGTTCCGTTCTCTAGCTGAACAACGCCCACACCAACAAACAACGTCAGCATAGCGACAGTCTAAAAGCTAGGTGTCATAAAAGTTATGCGAAACATGAGAAACTTAATTCTTGATACACTTACATATATAGACATCCTAATCATGAAGAGCTAAACATTCTAGTTTAGCAATTTATGATCCAAATGTCGCTAAACGGACTGAACTATTTCTACAGACAAAACGCGTGTAGTAGAAAATGTCTGCGCTGATGCATCTGCTGGGGCAATCACTCATAAAGTTAGGAAAATCCCTAGAATATATATTCTTCCAATTACGCAGGATGAAACCATTTCTGTGACAAATATAATAGTAAGTTACTGATGGCGTTGGCATATGTTGACGATGACAGAACGAAGAACAGTTTGCCGCCCCGGTGGCGCAGTGGTCTAAAGCGACGGCCTCTGATCATTCGTCTGCAAGGATGTTGTGTTTGTCTTACGGCACTGGCTCTCTCCTTTCCCCGGAACCAGTGACCCTAAATTAGGGACGGGCGACTGCTTATAGCCCATTGAGTTGCTCACGTTGGTCGTTAAACCTCCAATAATAAATAAAAAAAGGATGAACAGTTTTCGTGTTTTCTTGATGTTACTTTGGGCCGAAAGGCAAAAGAATTGCTCTAAATTGATAACGAGGAACAGTACACTAATTAAGTAGTAAATAGTAACACTGTACTAGTGATCCGATTTATTGGCGTACGAAGTAGACACGTTTGCGTTTCCAAGCTTTCACACATCAACCAGATGGCTTTTTCAAGAGACAGGAAGTACAGAAACTTTCTGTCTAACTTCCTTGAAAAAGCCATCTGGTTGATGTGCGAAAGCTTGAAAACGCTAATGTGTCTACTTCGTACGCCAATGAATTGCTCTAACATGCGCAAAAAGTAACAGATGATTCGCTTTGTTCAAAAACAAAAACGTTCATGGAGGAAATTTAGACACTGCAGCTGTTTTGAACCATCACGTGTCCGATCTTCAGACCTTAAAAAAAATAAAAACAACGGCTTTTACTCAAGATTGCACTCACAACCTAAATTTAGTTTCGTGAAAGACTGCGAAAAATATTTTTTAAATGCAAATGATTTTTGATCATACTATCCCGAATGCCTAGATTTTTGTTTTCGCATTCAACAGTCAGCATAACTGCGTTCAAAACCTTTACCGAATGGAAAATTCCGCGAGTGATAACAGGAAGCTGGTACAGGTTTTTATCAAAACCCTTTTAACCTTATTCAAGATTGCAGGGAACATTTTATGAATTTTTTCATCGATCAAAGATGAATCTGGTGTCTAGAGAAGTGTTGAAATCAATATTGCTTCAGGCTTTATTCGTCTTCTGTCTAACCTCGACATTATTATGGCAACATCTCCCATCACATTGAAAACAGAACAATCAAATTTTTGAAAAGTTCATCGGGGAAAATTTCGTCATGCATTACTTTCTTGATACGCGTTCTGTTAACAGGAAATGAGAAATCTCATACTTTTCAGCAAAAAGAAATCGCTTCTTTGTGGCACTTTAAAAAACCATTATGCCGGAATTCTTTTATTTCATCATTGGATGCAGCTAAAATATCTCCTGTAATGCTAATATCACAATCATTGTTCTGAAAAAATTTACTTGCCACTTAAACATTACGCAAGGCCTTTTCAAAAATAAAAAGTAACGAAATAAATTTGAAATTTCCAATGTTATTCAGGAGGTTGTTTATTTCAACAATGTCATCTCCTCGACATTTACGAACAGGATCATCTCGGATATCCATCAGACAGTGTAATAATGTATGAGGAAACAAACGCAGTGCAACTTGAACGGCATCGATATAATCTTTCCACCGAGTCATGCAATTTTTTCACCATAATAAACTGCGTATTACACTGAGTAAATCGCTGTCAACTTGTACGGCTGCTAGATAAAAACGCATAAAGTTTCTGTTTCTGCAGAACACCAAATATATATATATATATCATCATCATCATCATTGTCAACCATTATCAATCCACTGCTGGACGAAGGTCTCCCCAAGTTTCCTCCACAACGGTCTGTCTTGTGCCAGTCTCCTCCATGTCACTCCCGCATATTTACGAATTTCATCCACCGATCTCCCATGTGGTCTTTTTCTGGGTCTTTTCCTGTCCCTTGGAATCCAATCTAAAATTTCGGCTGTCCATCTATGGTCTGTCCATCTATGGTCTGTCCTTCTGGCAGTATATCCAGCCCATTGCCATTTCAGGGATTTAACTCTGATCATGATGTCTTCCACTCTCGTCATTTTTCGGATCCACGAGTTCCTCTTCTTATCTCTCCTGGTTATACCAAGCATGCACCTCTCCATGCTTCTTTGAGTTGTCTGCAGCCTTTGTATGTCTCTTTTAGTTAAGGTCCACGTCTCTGCACCATACGTAAGCACTGGAAGGATGCATTGATCAAACACTTTTCTTTTAAGACATAATGGCATATTGCTCTTGAAAATTATGCTGTTTCTTCCAAAAGCTCTCCAGGCAAGTTTTATAGGCCGATTAATTTCTTCATCAATGTGACCCTCACTTGATATCTGCTGTCCAAGATAAACATACGTATCTGTTATCTCCAGTTTTTCTCCATCAATCGATAAATCTTCATTCCTTGTAAAAGCATTGAACATCACTTTTGTCTTCTGAAAGTTCATTTTTAATCCCACTTCTTTACTCTTGTCAGCAAGTTCCTGGATCATACTCTGCAGCTCTGATGGGGTAGTTGCAAAAATGACTACGTCATCAGCAAAACGAAGGTGGGTTAGATAATCTCCATTAATCTTTATCCCTTTGTTTTCCCAGTTCAGTGATTGAAAGACATTTTCCAATGTGGCATTAAAGAGCTTCGGAGATATGGTGTCACCTTGTCTCACTCCCTTTCCAATTTTTATGTGTGTTGTATTTTCAAACAGCCGAATCTTTGCACTTGCATTTTCATAGATGTTATTAATAATATTAATGTATGCATCTTCAATACCGCAGGATTTCAGAGCCGTGGTAACTGCTGATGGTTTCACCGAATCAAAGGCTTTTTCATAATCGATAAAAGCCATGCACAATGGAAGTTCATATTCTCTCGCTCTTTCAATTAGTTCTCTCAGTACGTGGATATGATCTATTGTGCTGTAGCCACTCCTGAATCCAGCTTGTTCTCTCGGTTGAGCCATGTCCAGTGTTACCTTCAAGCGGTGTGAAAGAACTTTAGTGAAGATTTTATAAACCACTGATAGGAGGCTGATAGGTCTGTAGTTCCTGAGATCCTCAATGTCACCTTTTTTATGTAGCAGGATCATTGTAGCATTGTTCCAATCCTCAGGAATCTTCCCTTCATTAAGGCATCGAGTGAAAATTTGGGCGAGTACTGTTTCAATTTCTCCACTTGCTTCTTGTATGATGTCTATAGTAATTCCATCTTCTCCTGGAGCTTTCCCCCGCTTCATGTTCTTGATTGCATGAGCAACTTCTGCTGGGAGGACTGGAAGAACTCTGGTACCTTTCATAATGTCTGGAGTACATGTATCATCCCTTTCATATAATTTGGAGTAGAAATCTTTCACTCTTGTCAAAATTTCGCCTCTATTTCTTGTTATAGAACCATCTTCTTTTCTCAGAGCCATAATCTGTTTTCTTCCCTTACTGAGATGTCCCTTTGCTATCTTTAGGCTTTGGTTGTTTTCAATTGCTTTCCTCACTAGCTCACAGTTGAATTTCCTTACGTCTTCAGTGATACTTTTTCGTGCTGTCTTGCATAGCTCTATATATTCCACTTTGGAAGTCACATCTTCTTTAGTTGTCCTCATCTCTCTTCTTTTTGCATCAACATTTTGGTTTTTCCTGATAATTTGTTTACATGCAACTTGTTCTTAGACCCAGCTAATTTTGTTGCTGTTTCCATAAGAGCTTTGGTTACTTTTCTGTTAACTTCCGAAATATCCACTTCTTCCGATGTTAGGCCTTCTAAAGCAGAGAATCTGTTCTTCAGTTCCAACTTGAAAGTATTATGGTGTTTTTTAAGGTTGGTTATGTCAATACATTTTGTTTGTCTTATGAGCTTGCCACGTTCCAGTTTAGTGTTGAGGTGCATCTTACATCTCACCAATCTATGGTCACTACCTGTGTTGAACTTGTTCAGCACACTGCAGTCTTCGATGACGAATTTTTTGTTACACATAATAAAATCAATTTCACTTGTCGTCCCAATTGGATGTCTCCATGTCCATTTCCTGTGTGGCTTTTTCTTGAAAAAGGAATTCAAGATGAAAAATCCTTCTGCCTCTGCAAACTCAACGAGAGTATTTCCACGCTGGTTTCTGTTGCCGTGACCGAATTTACCTACTGAAGTTTCATTCTGTTGCCGGTGCCCTATTTTTGCATTGAAATCTCCCATAATTATCTTCAAGTGCTGCTTACCTTTATTATTTAGATGACGAATTTCCTCATAAAATTCTTCAATTTCTTCTTCAGGATGACTTGTGGTGGGTGCATAAGTTTGAATAATCTGAGCCTGGTATCTTCTCGATAGTTGGATAACGAGTCGTGCAGCTCTGTCAGAGGAACTTTCAACTTCTACCACTTTATCCTTCAGTTTCTTGTTTATTATAAATCCAACACCACTAGTTCTGCCAGTATCTGTCCCACGATAATAGAAGAGATGTCCACTTTTCAGTTCAATGAGATCTTCTCCTTTTCTCCTTACCTCACTTAGCCCGACGATGTCCCACTTGATCCTTTGTAGTTCCTCTTCCAATTCAAGAAGCCTTGAATCAGAAGATAGGGAGCGTCCGTTGTAGGTAGCCAAGGTCAGCATCAAATGGCAGCCTAGTCCGGTCCTCCGGGGATTCTTAGCACCCTCTGCCTTCATGTCGCACTGGCCGCTGCCTTGGCCAGGTACATTCCAGCTGCCGGAGACTGAGGGCCAAGATTTAAGTTGTAGAGTCATTTTGGAGGTGTTTGGCCATAACTCACCACGCTGGCCAAGCGGGTTGGTGAGTGTGGGATAGCATTTCGTCTGATCCCGATGGTATAGTTATACCGCTATTTGCGGTCGTCAGAGCCCCTTTAGTGGGAACAGGATGCACCACGAGAAGGCGGGGTTGACATTTGTCAAGGAGAGGCTGTGATGTTACGCATCACCTGACCTTACATCCCATATATATATATATATATATATTGGTTTCCATAAATTAGCGAAAAATCAGGAAAATCAACGTAATTAAAAAAACTACTTGATAAAATTTCATGAAAATCGGTGAAAGGACGCATTGAGTTGTAAATTATACGTTAGGCAAAAAACAAATCACGAAAACATTACCAGAAAAATGAACTATACAGGAACATGTAAAAAAATGGGGTACAGGAACTCAATGGGGAAGTTGCTCCAATATGATGTGTGGTCACCTCTAACAGCTATACAGGCCCGACAGCGATGTTCCATGCTCACTATGTCGGTGTCAGTTAACTCAGTAGGCAGTAATGCCAGTTGTTCCTGCAAAACAGTAGCAAGCCCATATAATGTATCGGGAGGCATATTGAGGGTAGCAATACGCCTCCCCATAGTATCCCAAACATGTTCAACGGGATTTAGGTCCTGAGTTCGAGCTGCCCATTTCATATGGACAATGGTTTCCTCTTCAAGATATTGCTCCACGAGGCGCGCTCTGTGTGGTCTTGCATTATCGTCCGGTAGAAGAAAAATTTCGCCCGTAACACCTGCATAAGGACGTATACATATGGATGCAGGATATCATCTATATCTCTGTGTAGTCAGGTTACCACGTGTCAGGACATGGAGATTTGTTCGACCACGCAAAGAGATGCCAGCCCAGACACCCTCACTACCTCCACCATAACGATCACTTTCACGGATGTTTCCTGGGATGATAGCCGGTTCTGGATCCCTCCAGATCAAACAACGTCTGGAATCGCTCTCTAAACTCTATCTCGATTCGACAGTGAAAAACGTACAGACCTCCATTGACTTTCACTCCAGCTAACATTCATGCGTGCCCAATTCAATCACTTCCTCCTGTGCCGTGTGGTGAAGGGCACATAAATTGCTGGTCGTTGAGCATACAGACCTCCTTCATGAAGCCGTCTGCATACAGTTGAAGCTGATATCAACTTTCCAATACCGGCAGCAACGGCATATCTGAGCTGGGTAGGTGTTGAGGTCATTTGTCTTCGTGCGGTTAACTGCAAATAACTGTCTTCAACGGCAGCTGTAGCTCTAGGCCTTCCTTGGCTGTACCTTCTAGACGCTTAATCTGTTCTTAGAAATGCATTCGACAGCCTATGGAATACAGAAGGACTCACATTCAACCATCTGGCCACATCTGTTTGACTCTGGCTTGCCTCCAGGAGACCAATGGCTTGCCATCGCAACTCTTCTGGTAAATGATGTCTCAAACTCATTCCTTCACAATGGCTATCTCTGACTTTTCCGATCGCAATTTTAAACACGAAATCCTAGCACCTTGTGAAACGCGCGTTTTTAAACCAGTGCCTGCTCACGTCATACGATTGTAGCGCCACTACTTTACATATGATATTCTGAGTCGGCAGTGGTTTATATGTCACATATGCAAATTTTGTGCAATTCCGATCATTTTTGAATGAGTTATCGCAAAGTTTCTGTTTTTTTCCTTAATTTACGGAAACCAGTGTATATAATAACTTCAGCTGAAGATGGGGCAGCATCACACTGAACTAAATTCGAGCAAGCCAACCATGTGGCGCAGTGGTCTAAGCGATTTCTTCTGATCATTCCTCCGCGGTGGGTCCTGATGGTTGACACCCAAGAATTTTTTGGGAGACGCCATTATAAATCCTACTGATTGCTGTAGCACCATCGTAGTAGCCCTGGCCTCCGTTCTCACATAGATTGAGATGAAAGGTATGCTCAAGGAAATGTACAATTTTTTCTTCTATACCAGATGCGGTATTGTCTGTTATTCACTGGTGTGCAAAACTTAAGGGCGAGCCAGGTTTTTCCCTATGGCGTCGCACAGGAGGGGCCTGGATATATGAAACTGCAACCGTAGAAACTACATTACTTAACAAAAGGAGGACGGAAACAACAGCGGCACAACTGCAATACCAAAGAAGATAGTGGAACTTCATTCAGAATTGGCTACATAGCACTGGGTGCCATAATGCAGATGCATCACTAATACGAAGGGAAGAGGAGGTCATCAGAAGGGGATATGATCACCCATAACGTCAATGCATGATTTGCACCGTCTGTCTATACTTTGCACTAGCTTTCTGATGAGTTCTTGCGGTAACATCGCCCATTCTTTTGTCAGCGCCGTCTTCAGCTGTTGGGCAGTTTCCGGTGTGTGTTGACGTGTTTCAACGTGTCTCCACAGAGCGACACACACGAGTTCTAGGGATTTAGATAGAGGGAATGAGCTGCACAATCCATCCGCTGAATGTCTTCACATTCTGAAAGCTCATCAACAATCCCCGTACGATGAGGTGTGACGTTACTGTCCATTCACACGAACTGTGGGCCAATGACATCTCTGAAGAGACGAACGTGGGAAAGGATTACCTCATTATACATAGTAGCACCCACCAGTTACAATACCTCCTTCCAGTATCTGGATATCTGTACGTCCATCTATCAGAATGCCTCCCCATACGAGAACACAGCGGCCACCATATCTATTCCTTTGATTGATATTTTCGAGGCGATACGCAGTGCCTACCTCACGCCAGATTACTTGACGTCCAGAATGACTAGAGAGACTAAATCTACTTTGATCAGTAACAGGTACCGTACCCTACTGTTCTGCTGTCCCGACGCTATGTTTTCTGGACTACTGTAACCTGTGTGTCCTGTGAGCAGTTTTTAATGGAACACATCGTAAGGGACGTCGGGCTAACATTCCACATTTGTGTAGTCCCCTGGCCACCGTAAATCGCGGTGTTGTGGGTCCTGTGTTCATGTTCAGATGTTCTGCGAAGTTACTTGTTGTCTGTCTGGTAGCGATCCCTCTTGAGCTGTAGCAGCAGATCGCTATCCTCACTGGGAGCGGGGAAGACCACCACCGGTCATTAGCAAAGTTGTTCTTGTAACTCTGGAGGCCGACTACGCATGGGATACGATGCTGTATCTAACTTAATATAGCATCGCATCCGTGACGCTATATCAAGCATCGGGCGACACAGAACTCTTGGGTCACGCTCGTCACAGTTCGCCCCTCCCCGAGCCTTCCAATTCCTCGCTCACGATTAAAATCATCAAAATGTTCTCAACGGGGCCATTTCTTATCTCTAGCACACAACAAACACAATGGAATGTCTGCAACACTTATGCACACGGCCCGGTGACTTCTGTTCAACTGACGCTGTTGGACTGCGTGAGTCCATTTTGTTCTCGTCACGCAACCACACGTCATGCCTTATTATTACGGTTTCCGAAATTCCTTTTGTGCATATCAGGGATCCACACATCACAACATAGGTTATTCTGTACCCTCTTTAGCTGCGGGGAATATTGCATGCGGAAACTTTAAAAAAGAATTACTGAAATTATTTTAAAAGAAATGACTCAAATTACTTTTTCGGTAAATTTATTAACTCGTTGTACATTGCTAGTTTTACGCCCACCAGTATAGAAACTGGCGTCCCTAGAATGACCATTCTGGGAGGTATAACGTAGAAGTCTTTTCGTACTTCTACGTTATTTTAAAAACATAACCATAAGATGAAATAGTTCCTAAATTAAACCTTAACGGCCAGACGAAACATGTAAACAACAGAAGTCAAACTTACGGAAAAGATGCTTTATTCAAGGTTTTCTCCAACACATCATAACATCACGTAGCAGTTTGCATTAAACGCTCCACACACCACACAGCTCCACACCGCTCTCAACACAACGCTTTTCAAGCAACAGTTTACTCGTAGTTTTTATCTCTCGTTCTTATCAAATCAGGCATACGTCACATTCATTCAACCTCAATTATGTTGCCAACAGTATTCGTTTGAGAGAAAAGATATCACGTTAAGTGCGAAGTATAACTGAGAAAAAGCTTAAAAATCTGTTTATAAAAGAAAATAAAAACAAATAAAAAAGAAAACTAGTTATTCATCACTAGGATAGCTATACTAAAAATAGTAAAACCAACTTTAAAATTAATAAGATTCTGATTAATCTATAGAAGCTCACTAAGGTGATTTAATACATGCAAAGATTATTAAATACACTGCTCGTGTATTTTATAATATTTCTCATGTATTCTGGAGAGTTAATTCTGCTCTTTCTGATCATACAGATCCACAGTCTTAAGTTTATATATTTTTTTCTCTGGTTAAAATCTCCGCGCGTTGGTTTCTTGCTGCATGAGGAGGCCATCAGCCCCACCCTCACTGCCCCCCAGCGTCTAGGGAGTGGCGGAAGAGGTCAGCCATGTTCTTCTCTTGTGAGGAGAAATGTTTTTGTCACACAAGAGGTAAGCTCTCTTCCCTGTTTTTGGGTTCTATGTTTTATAAGTTCAATGTTTGTACTTCATGTACTTTTTCTCTGTCGTTTTTTAGCTTTTCAGCTTTTAGGCATTGGTTTGTCTGTTAACGTTTTTGCGGGTTTTAACTCTTTCTTTTCTCTGTAACTTTGAGCGTCTTTTGGGGTACCTAGGAACAGAAGATGGCTAAGCTTGTTCCTTTTCTATGCGCTGTCTATGCGCTGTTTTTTCAAAGTAGTTAAGTTCTTAATAACTAATTAATTATGCACTTAAAGCACTGCTGAAATACTTTGTACATATTGCAACTAACTGTTTAAGGTATATAACTTTCACATAGTTTTCTTTAGTTAATTATTATCTTTAACTTATTCTCGTTTTCGTGCTGTCATAAGTTGTAGAGTAGGGGGTTTTAGACTCAAGTTTTCTTTCAAAAATCTGTTCGTTAAAAATTAATATTTCCTTTTTTAATTGCAATTTAAAAATTTGGATTTCTTTTGCATCGATTTTCAGGTTTAAATTCTCTCTCAAACGAACTTGGAATTTCGTTATGGCTGAAAATCATTTCTAATTATTATGTCACTCTCACAGCTTGAGTTCTCTTTAATCTTCTTCTCTCTGTTTAATAGTAACAGATGAAGAGCATGGGTCGGGCCAGGAAGGTTAATGGATGCAAGCGAAATTGTTAACTAGTGCTAGGTCATGCAACTCTACGGAGGACATGACATATATATATTTGTTAAACTATTTTAGGTGGGAATGTTACTTGCATCTATGGCCTTGCAGAAACCCATTTCCAACTAGGTCTTTGTGGAAGTGAGAAAATGCAGAGTTTTTGCCGGTCCTTGATAAAGCCAAGGCTCAGTATTCTCGACACCTTCTACATTCAGTTGTTTTATTTTATTTTTTTATCTTTTCTCCTTTTACTCACACAGGTAGATACATAACCTTTTCTATGTTGTACTAGGTGTGAGTCAAAATTATATATGTATGTTTTTGCTTAGGTATCTTCTTTATAGAATGTGAATTCTGAATTTTCAAAACTGCTGCGTTGCGCGTTTTGATTTTCAGGTTATTTTGCAACCTTCGTTTTAAATTCTAAAGTTTTTCCTTAGTCTTCAGTTTTGCTCTTAAGTAAATAAACTCAAGATTTACATAGGGAAAGAAACTAAAAAGGAAAGTTAATTTAGAATATACGTCACAGAGGGCAGCAACCCTTCTCCCTCTCAGTACCTATGGCCCTGCGCACCGATCTCCTGGTAATGAAGTGGAACGTTAAGCTGAATATGGGGATTAGCTGCCGATAAGTATCGCATGTTTTGTGAGTTCACATATTCAGTCAAACGAAACCAGTCTTCATGTGTAAAACAAAGAGAGCAATTTCAAGAAAGCTCTTTCTTGGGGTACATTTTCGAAACCAGCGACAGTAAGACACAATCTTATTCCTATCAAGTGGTTTCAGCACATGAACTTGTACTTTCACTCCTTACGAATGGAAACCCAAATTTTTCGTAGCTGTGCGAACGGAACTATAAAAAATGGCGAACCTGGCAGTCAAAGGAATAGTTTTATGACTATTAAAACCGCTGGTGAACATCATTAAGAACTTCAAACTGTCAGTTTCGCGAAGTCGACAGATTGAATTGCTTGTTGTCGATTTGCTAGTAGCATTCTGCAGCGGAAATATTTATGTAAATGTGGAAATGGCTCTTAAGACTTCGCTGCAAAGTATACTTGCAACCAATTAACTGTAATATTTTTTAAATTAATAGTTTACTCTTAAAACATTACCTATCCTTCAATCGGCCGATCTTGTGGAACTGGAGCTTCCTAACGTTTTGATGCGATATTAGTTTTCTAAAGGCCGGAAGAGAAAAACTCCATTTACTCACATAAATCGTCTTTATTGGTTTTCTAAGGTACGTCAGTAGTCTCAACAGCACTGCTTCAAAATACTTCAAAGAAATGAATTTCTGTGACATTAGGTTCAAAGTGTATACAACTCCATACAATTTTAATCCAGTATACACTATGGTAACAAAAGTCACAGGACACCTAGAAGAGAAACACAGCACAGCCTTTTTAGACATACATTAGTACGGTGTCGGTCCACCATTGGCCTTAATGCATGCACTGACCCTTTTCGAGACATGCTTTCGACAAGGCTTTGAAACACAGCGATATGTAGGCGCTTCCATTGAGTACATAATGCTGCCGCTAACGGTTGCTTAGTAGAAGGCCTTGGTTCCAAACTTCTTATGCGTCACTCTAATTCATCCAATAGGTGCTCTATGGGATTAAGATCAGGGCTTTGTACTGTCCAGTCCACACACCATACGGATTATCGTCAAACTACGCTGTAACAGCCCTTGCTTTATGTCTCGGTGCATTATCCTGCTGGTATCAACAAAGCTCGGTTCCATAGTATTGCCACAGAGTTGGTAGGGCATAATTGTCCAGAATATCAAGGTAGACGTGCTTGTTAACAGGTTTGTCCACGATAACCAATGGGCCGGGACCATGCCACGAAAAACACCCCCACACGAGTTCACTGCCAGCTCCAAACTTGATCGTAGGAACAGTACACTGTGGTAAATAGCGTTCCTCCGGCTGTCGCCATAACACACACGGCTATCAGACTGATGGATCGTGTATCTGGATCCATCAGTCCATAGGACCCGTTTCCATTGATCTACTGTCCGCGATAAATGTTCTTTATACCATGCTAAACGAGTAGCATTCCGAGTGGAGATGAAAGGCTTATGAGCAGCCGTACGACCACGGTAACCTATAGGATGAAGTTTTCTGCGAATGGTACGTGTACATACCGAGGTTTTAGCATTTTTACTCACCTGTACTCTAAGGTCGTGTCCAGTACTCCGTTGATTAGCTGTAACGACTCTCCTGAGGCTTCGACGTCCTCTATAACTGATTTTCTTTTGGTCTGCAGGTACGTTTTGCTGCTTCAGGCACGGTATGTGTCTTCCACTTAATCAGTACATCAAAATGAGTTGGCTTGGGTATGTTTGAACGCCCCTCGGTTTCTCTTATGGACAACCCACTAATATAAGACCCAACAATCTTTCCTTTCTCAAAGTCAGTTCTCTCCTGCCGCGATATTTTCACTCAACCTCACAGTGAGATATGATCGCGGTCAGCTGCAGGCTTGTTTTTTACCGTTTGCAACTGTACCGCGCATTTTAACAACGCAGCGGATTCGTTCATTTGCTTTTGAAGGGTGTTCGGTGACTTTTGTCAATATAGTGTGTATAGATAGATAGAAACATACAGATACCATTCAACCAGACCTCAAGACTGTTGCCAAAAACCTATTCATTGGGTGAGAAAAATATGACGTTGATGTTGAAACGCTTAAAGTGAATGAACATTAATTTGTCATCGTGATAGTGTTACGAGGTTGGAGACTAGCTCAGTCGGTAGAGCATGATATTCTCAATCCCAGGGTCGAAGATTCGGAGACCCATGTTGGGGGTCAGTTGTTATGAGGTTGAATTATGTATTACACTTTTGGGTTCGATGTTTATGCCTAGTTTCAACTCATTGCGGAAAATATGTAGCGAACGAATACATGAGAAAGTTGTAGTCTGAAATTGTTTATTAATTTATACGTTATACGAACAGATTGTCCCGGATTGATCTTAGATGAAAATTATATCCTAACGTTTCTGTCCTCTCTCTACCTGTTTTATTTCCTAGTTATTCGCTCTTCCATATTTACCATCTAATTTTACGCAACATTTCATTCCGTTTTCCCGTCTGGTCCAAAGAGCCGAAAAATCTTCCTTCTCAAAACACCATTTCTCTCCCTAGATCTCAGCTGTCTCCAAATCTCTGCTTCTTAGCTGGACCACCTGTGTGTCTGTCCTTCTCCCCTCTCGCTGGAAGGAGATGACGTCTGACACCTCCTCGGCAATAAAGCAATTAAGCTCTTTCGAATGCGCTTGCTGATGGCAGTGTACATGATCGCAGCGTAGGCCAATAAAACGATTTAAGCAAACGATTTGAAACGGATTCTGTGGGAAATGCAATTTTTCACCTCTAATAACTGATTCCGCCTTAGATAGCCCCTTTCGAACATCATCATGCTTACTTAAAAAGGACCTGATGATGAAATAATACTAAAATCCTTTAAAATGTCCTAAGTCTCCGTAGCAATTGACATTCTGCACATGTTTAATCGCTGAGCTATTCTACCAGCACACTCACCTGTATATTGATAGGATTTTTCGCTGAGGAAATCTGCCAGCACACTGGTCTGTATATATTGTTTGTACATACCTTATGTTTTATTTGCTGAGAGTGCCGGCCAGTCCCAGTCGGTATGTTTATTTTTGATTTTAATAAATGCGAATTTTGAAAGTAAAGAGAATGAAATCAAAATTTGCATAAAGAAACTAAAAATAAAAGTTAAATTAGAATATACGTCATACACTGAGTGGCCACTTTATTATGACCACCTGACAGTTTTAAGCAAATGAGCTATGGCTGCACGCCGTTGCCACCCGAGGGCGAGGCTAGTATAAAAAGGGAAAGCTTAGTGCTTGCAACAGAAGTAGAAGTGATTTTTGGGTGACGAGATGAGTACAAAATACGATTTGACAGACTTTCAACGTGGGATGATTGTAGGAGCTCGGAGCCATGGAGCGAGTATCACCGAAACCGCCGCATTCGTGAAAAGTTCCTCAGCAGCTGTTGGTAAAATGTTTAAAGACTGGACTGTCAGCCAAAAAACTGGGTCTCTACGTGCAACGTGTAGAGACCCAGTTATCGACTAGTGACTGCTCGGGCGGAACGGAGAGTGTCCAGACTGGTAACAGACAACAGAAGGGCAACAGTGCAGGAAATTACAGACCATCTTAATCAAGGATCCCTTCAAATGATTTCTGCACGCACTGTTCGCCGTACAGTGCATTGGATGGGATATGGCAGCCGAAATCCTGTTCGAACACCTTTGCTGTCTGCAGTTAACAAGAGAAAACGTCTCCAGTTCGCAGAGGAGCACAAGGATTGGACAATCGATAATTAGAAACAAATTATGTGGTCCGATGAACGGCCGTTTGAGAATTTGGCGGAAACAGCACGATAGCATGGACCCCAAATTCATTGCTACAACCCTTCAAGCTGGTGGAGAAAACGTTATGGTTTGGGGAATGCTTTCCTGGCATGTTTTGGGCCCTTTAATTCGTGTTGATCAACGTCTGACTGGCACATCATATCTAAACATCGTTGCGACCAAGTGCATCCTGTCATGTGGATGGTTTATCCCAATGGCGATGGCTACTTTCAACAAGATAATGCGTCCTGCCATAGTGCTCGTATTGCACAGGATTGGTTTCAGGAACATGCCGGTGAGTTTACTTTGCTTAGGTGGTCCCCATAATCTCCAGATCTCAACCTCATTGAGAATTTGTGGGATCAAGTTGAACGAGCCATCAGACAGCTGGATCCACAACCCTGCAATCTCATACTCCTGGAAAGTGCTATTGATCAAGCATGTTCTCAGATCCCACAAACCACCTATCAACATCTCGTTGTGTCCATGCCACGAAGAATCAACGCAGTATTAAAGGCAAAAGGGGGTCCAATGAAGTACTGAGGGGGTGGTCATAATAAAGTGGCCACTCACGGTATAACTCTTTGCTCGCACGTGAGTCACATCCTCTGTTTATTTAGCGATGGAAGGCGTGACACTGCTCCCAAACATGCTCAAAATTGCGTAGGAGTTCCAGTTACACTTGCGCTTTTGATATGAAGACAAACGACTCTACTCTTGCGACAGTTGCAGTACCTTGAAGAGTACTCGCATTGTGCTATCGAAACGATGTACTTCATATGCATTTAGAATGTGCATGAGAATTTCTTCATGAGTTCGGTAACTTTTTTGCTCACTCTCTGGTGTGAATGACTAACTTAATGTGTAATACGTCCGAGGTAAGAAGAGCCACTGATCTTATCGTTATTAATGGAACTTGTGGTTCTTCTTTAGTTGGATAGACAATACAACACAGCATGAAATGAAACCGACTGCGCCGATCCGCATACGTGAGCTGATGAATCGGAGTTACCGACAATCTCATAGGCTCAGTCGACACAAATAGCGTCGTTGTCACACATTTTAAAAATAATGAGTAATCGCCCTTGATTTATTAAAAGTTACTCAATGGTTTTGCTCTTTGTTTGGATGAAGAGGAATATACTAGATAAAAAGATGGTATCATAAAAGAAATACGGGATTACACCATATAACACAAATTTGGAAAATGACAATTCAATTTTTTGTGTAAATGTGACAAGGATGGTGAGTCAGATAATATCCGAAAACTTGAAAATTTCATCGTCCTGGAGCGGACTCTCAGATAGCGCCCGGGTATGCTAACCACTACACCACCCAGAACGACCAAACCTCAAGTTTCCGATTAATACCCGGGTGCTATCTGGGAAACGCGGATTCGAGTCCCGCTCCAGGACGATGAATTTTTTAAGTTTTCGGATATTATCTGACATACCATCCTTGTCACATTTACATCAAAAATCGGATTGTCATTTTCCAAATTTGTAAAATGATGGTAATTCCACACTTTTTGCTTGCTCTAGTATTTCATTTAATAGATTTTTTTGCATTGTGCATAATTTAACGTGTTTTATCCTCGTAGTACCAGGTGGTTGTTGTTTACTGCCTTCCCTCAATTTCTGAAATATAGCTTAACCAATTTTGAAGGAGGAAGTAGCCTTTACTTCAGGAATAAGGTAGGTATCAAATGCACCATCTAGTTTAGACTTCTCATGGGTGCAAAGCTCTCCTGCAGCTTGTTGTTGCTCTTCTCATTTCCCCTTACGCCACGAAGAAAGTTGAGGCGATCTGAATAATGAGTGAGCTCCAATAACAATTGTCAATTTCACCGATGAAAATTTTTGTAAGCGCTCTTACTTCCAAGAGAAAATGTTCAAGAAATTAATACTTTTGGTATTCACAGTAAAGCTTTGCAAAACATCTCCGATGTTGCTGAACAGTAAAATCTTTCTAAGTGTAGATGTTTTCGAAATTTTATGGCGCGGAGCTACCCGGTCAGTTAACAGTGTGGTTTCTTCTTCGTACTCTAACGTGACTGCTAACTTTAACGCCGTGCGACGCTGTTATTCCCCCACCTTTCGTATGTTTGACATGTGGGATTTCACTACCCTCTTGAATACATACGCACACTCACTTATGGATATAGGGATCTGCCTTTCTTAACCCTTTAACTGCCATAATGTCCAAAAATGCCCGTATATACAAACGACCACGGCTACCCAAAACACCTGTTTAGAGTGAGTCAGATTTCCTACCCTTACTTGCTCTTTAAATTGGCACGACCCATGAGAGATCAGCAGGAGTCACCGTCAGTCACCATTGTTGTTGCTAAACAAAGAAGTGAAACAGCAGACAGTTTCACGCGTTATGGTACTGTAACGTACCAGGAGATGTGACGTACCTTCCCGAAGGACGCACACGACATAAAGGCAGATAGGAATCAGAATAAAACGTCCGCGTAGCTCAATTGGTAGAGCAACTTATTCCGGAATGAGGGGACCCGGGTTCGAGCCCCGGCGCGGATAAAAATGACGGAGAAATTCACTTCGTTATAATGGCGCCCGAACTATCCGGATGACCCGACCGTTCAAAATCTCGCATTGGTGTGATGTTATTTCCACACCGCGAGATAGGGAAAAATAAGAGAATCCCTTCTCCAGCACTTCGAAAAAAATTAATAAAAAATAAGGGGGAGATGATGTAACGTACCAGGAGATGTGACGTACCTGCCCGAAGGACGCACACGACATAAAGGCAGATAGGAATCAGAATAAAACGTCCGCGTAGCTCAATTGGTAGAGCAACTTATTCCGGAATGAGGGGACCCGGGTTGGAGCCCCGGCGCGGATAAAAATGACGGAGAAATTCACTTCGTTATAGTACTTAGAGTGATACCAGAATTTAGAGTCATGGTCGTTAAAGGGTTAAAGCAGAGCCATTGGCTTCAGAAAAGGAAGAAAGCCGTAGCCGGCCAACCCCATGGCGGAGTAGTCTAAGGTTCTAGTTTTGACCACTCGTCCATGATGGCAGCACCGAGTTCAAGTCCGGGATGATCATGAGTTGTGTGTTTGTCTCACGGCACTAGCTCTCTCTCCATTCCCTGGAACATGTTGCTCTAAATTAGGGACGATGTGCTTATCACCTTGCGAGTACCTCATGGCAGTCGTTAAAGTCCGAAACAAAGAAAAAAGTTAGCGCGGTAAGACAAACACGAGTGATGCATCATTAGTTAGTTACTCGAGAAGAATAACTGCATAGAAATCTCAGCCTCTGACCGTTGGGATGGCTGAGTTTGGTGACAACATCACGCAATGTTGCCACTTGGTTGCCATTCCAAACACTTATTGCTCAGGAAGCTGCTTAGCTTCGGTAACTGGATGAGAACCACTGTTGCGTTGGATGGTGTATAGACGCACATGGTACTTGTACCATAAAACTCCTTTATTCGCTGATTAAAGATCTGTGCATTGAAGCGAAGATTTTTTGTGGATAAAACAAAATCCCCGTGGCTTGTAGATCTCATAAGCAGATGTTTATTTTTGATAGGACATCACAGATGCTATGTCTGCATTTTAACGCTAAGAATCATGCTATACACAAGACTAGCGTAGTTTATGAAAACCATGTGGTAATCTTACTTTTTGAATCTTTATATAGAGTATCTAAAAATGCATAGTTTGTCTAGAGAAGTTCGAGTTCCGTATGGCATTTCAATCACCAAGTGATAGATTAACATTCACACTGGTAAATGGGTGATCAGCGTAACATCAGCGAAATATCGTACTTTATGTTACATTTTACCGTTACTACGAAAGCATTTCTAATCTCAACATAATTTTTGCTGCACCGGAGTTCTACAGTTCTTTATTACATGGGGTAATTAAACATATATAGTTTAGGAATACAAAACTATTGCCAATATTGTACTTTTGGATTAACTCTGGCAGGACAGATGCTAGATCAAATCACTCATTTTGTCGAACAAAAACTGTTGTTGAAAGAAAGATTTCTGCGATGTGTTCTACGTTGCATAGACACTCTCTGCTGTTGTCTGGAAGAAACAAAACCAACAAATGTATGATTATCATCATCGTTATTTGTCATTTTAGTGAGTTCCAGAATCAGGTACGTAAAATCAAACAGGATGCCATTGAGGAGATAAAGGATTGTGAGGCCAAGATGACATCATACACCCAGACTGCGGTTGAGGCAGCCAAAGAGGAGAAAGCAAAAATAAGAGAGGCCATGAAAGACAAAGAGGTCGAATTCACCCAAATAAAGCACAAGATGGAAGCTGATATACTCACCATGGAAACTAAGCTCATTCAGCTAACCAAACGTGTGGACGAATTCACTCGAGAGAATGAGCAGCTGGAGGAAAAGAGAGACTTCTTGCGCAGGGATCTGCACAACTTCTTTGATCTCGCCTACAAGGCATCGGACCACTCGATCTCCTCGAAACCCAGCGTCACTGAGGACGACTAATCCAGGACGGACGTGAAAACCATTGCCAGTTCCACAAATTCAAAATTTTACCTTCGTTCATGAAATCCATTTTAAGTCCTGCTTCTTGGAACAAAAAATGTCATGATATTTTGTCAATAAACCACTCAATACATTAGCAATGATTGCCCTTTTTTGTGTGTATTTTTCTCTTTTTTTTTTGTGTCTCCTCGTGTTGGTGCGCAACAACAAAGTGAAAGAATCTCTGGAACAAAAGTGTGTGTGTGTGTGTGTGTGTGTGTGTGCGCGCGCGCGCGCGCGTGTGTTTTCAAACGGCATAACGCTTCTTTAAGAAAAAAAGTTATGCAGTTTGAAAAATGCGGAAGTACTACCAGTCCTCAGACTACAGGACTGGTAGTAATTCTGCGTTTCTCGTATGTGCTTTCGCGGCGTTACGTCATCAATGCCACACCACCACCAAAACCGTCTCTAATAGAAAGCCTCAAAAGTGTTGGGAAGAAAACTAGTTACGTCACGTGCAGGAGGCCATCTTCTCACTCGTTCACTCAGTGCGGTCATTTTATTTACACTTTCCAACCTTAGGTTGAAGAAGCGTATATGCTCGAGCTTTGTCCGTCTGTCCGTCCTCACGATGACTCGCGTAAAAATGGTTCGATTTCGATGAGACCACCTGGGGACGAACCCTATTGAAAATGGGCGAAATGGGATCAAAGGTCAGGACATAGGAGAGGGATCCATTCCATTTCCCTATGCGTCATAACTTGCGTAAAAATGGCTCGATTTCGCTGAAATTTTAGTATGTGGTAAGGGATCACTACGATCGAACCCTATTGAAAATGGGCGAAATGCTGTCAGAGGTTAGAAGCGGGATCCATTCCACCGTCCTTATGCTTTATAACTTACGTAAAAATGCTTCGATTAAGATAAAACTTTATCATGTTTTTTCCGGAAGTGTACTTTACCAGTTCTGTTTAATATAATCGAAATGAGGTCAAAGATCAGGTCATAGGAGCGAGATTTATTCTACAGCCATTATCCTCATAACTTGAGTAATGATTTCTGGTATGTTTGAAAGCGTATTATAATCAGTGCATTGCATGACTTTACTAACTTGTTTTTACTGTTACTGCTAGACACTCTTGTGTCGTTGTGTTGAGTTTTCCGCCTATTGTTACTCATTTTGCACAATTCTGGAACAAAAATAGAAATGCCCTGGAAATCTCAAGCTCAAATGGATTAATTCCATAACTAGAAAGAATTTCATGCCAATGCTAAATTCTAAAGCGAGTTAACCTAAATTTATTATGTGCGTTTTACATTTTCCTTACGATATTTATTGTGTTTTGTTTCTGTTCATCATTTTTTTGTTTAAAGTTCTGAAAATGTATTTCCTTCAGGTGCTTCACAGAGTGACGTCAGTATGGGTTGCTTCAAATCAATTAGAGGTTGATGCAATAATAAGGCATACCCCTTCATCCCTCATCCCACGTTTTTCCAGTGGTGAAGTAAAAATGTAATGCTTAGTCTTCATAGAGTCATTCTAGTAAGATGCTATACACGTTCTGTTCTTGTTTGTTAACCGCTAATGGTAAACAATAACCCCCAAAATAATAGCATTTTGCTCGATGTGTTTACAGTCATCTACGAGTATGTGCGCTGTCATTTGTGTTGACGATATCTATGTGTTACAGTAAACACATAAATGAAATAAAACCTCAAGCAAAACATTCGAGCCACAAAAAACCTACTAGGAAACCAAATTCAAACCTGGATTACTATCCTGGGTACCTATCGCGGGGTGATCCAAAAGTATCGAGCCTGCGTGCATAACTGTTAAATGGAGCGGCGAAGCAGAATGGGCCGCCCCGGTGGCTCAGTGGTCTAAGGCACTGGCCTCTGATCATTCGTCCGTAAGGGGTCCGGGTTCGAATCCCGGTCAGGCATGGATGTTGTGTTTGTCTTACGGCACTGGCTCTCTCCCTTCCCAGGAACCAGTGACTCTAAATTAGGGACGGGCGACTGCTTATAGCCCATTGAGTTGCTCACGGTGGTCGTTAAACCTCCAATCAAAAAAAAAAAAAAAAAAAAAGAAGCAGAATGGCGTTTGGCAGGCTGGGATCTTGAAACCTACTGGGCATGCACCTGCCAAGGAAACACTGTCGGCGCACAGTCTTTTGCGCAGTCTGTAAGTGTTTGGAGTCTAGGCTGATCGGCCTGTAGCATTAACAATGTCTGAGAAAGTTGAGCAACGTATTTGTGTCAAATTCTGTCGGAAATTCGGGGATTCTTGCAAAGAAACTTATGACAAGTTTTGTAAGGTGGGGCTACATGAGTCGTCAACGAGTGTAAGCCTGGTACAAACGTTTCGGAAATGGCCGTGAAAGTCTCCAAAGTGACGATCGCTGTGGAAAGCCCTCAACAAGCAGAAATGAAAGAACCGTTCAAGACGTTTGTTCAGCTGGGAGGGAAAATCGCAGAATTACTGTATGAGAACATGTTGACAGCTTAAGCCTTAGTTTTGGATTAGTACAGGCGATGAAGATTTGGTGATGAGACGTGTGTCTGCAAAATTTGTTCCCAAAGTACTCTCAGATGAACAAAAGGCTCAAATACAAATATCTATGGAACAAAATGATATTGAACAACAATATTGGGAAGAAGAAATATCAAGAGAAAAAATACGATTATAAGGGAGAAACCTTCACTCCATCTACCTTCCGTTTTTGGAACGAAAGATGGGATTTTGTCCTCCGACGGAAAACAACACCCCCACCCTCGTCACCACCACCAATCCTCCGCAAACTTCTGTTGAATTGTATATCGATGGCCCAAATGATAACGGAAAAGGCAAAATTCCTCGAATCCCCGGAAGGACCTGGGCCTCATTCTTGAAGATTATAGAAAAATGTTCGCCCTTTCTAACTTCCGTTTTCGGAAAATGTTGCCAACAGTTTTAAGTTGATTACGCGAAAAAAAAATTTCACTCCGTTGAACTTTCGTTTTTGAAAGTCTTGAGAAGCAAAATACCGCCCCCAGACGGAAAATCACCCCCGTCTATTAATTCCCCTAAAACTTATCTTCTGTTTGGCATTGATCTCGAGGAGGACCAAATGACGACAAAAAACGCAGAATTCCGTGAATTCGCGGAAGAATTTCATGTACGATTAGCACTTTTTCATTCATTCAACACCTAATGTACCATAATTTTCTACAAAAGTATTTCGTATAAAAAAATATAAGTATTCTTATAGTTAACGATAGCAGCTCGCTGAAGTTTAGACTCTCTAGAGTCGGCTCCCGGACGCGTGAACTTTGCAGTGGCATATGTCGTCCATTTGTGCGACGCAGTTTTTGGGCCTTCGCCTTCTCTCTTGCCCATTTTTCCCTCGGGGAGAGAGGCAGGTTAAATTTGGCTCTGTGTGTGTGTGTGTGTGTGTGTGTGTGTGTGTGTGTGTTATGGGTTCTTTCTCTTTCACTGTCCACTTACATACGACGCTGCTGACCCTCAGGAGATTCCCTAGCTGAGAGGTTAAAGCCAAGAACAGTGACTACCATTCATCATAGAGTTTGGGAAAATTTTATGTCATGCATGCCATGACCTAGGAGAATTTAGTGATGTTGCAGAAAACAGGGTTAAAACTATTATCAAAAATAGCATTCGTGTTTTTCACAGAGGCAGTAAAAGTACTTAAAATAAAAATAGAATTGATTTCGTTTTATTCTTTCCAGCATGTTTATTTTTATTTGTACATTTTTCATGAACATTCTTTTACAAGAAATTACTATTTAATATTTCTGACTTTATTTTCGCGTTCAGATATTTTTTGATAGCATAAACCAGTTTTTCCAACCCTAAGAAGAACACGTGTAATTTCATACAGGCAGAACTGTACTTATGAGTTTGAATTGATGATCAGCTTCATCCTGTGAAAATAACTATTAGCCGCTAATAAATAATTCGCATTGTTATTTCGAACCTTTTACTGATCTCTTAAAAGTAAGGAACTTTGGGATCAGTCTTGATGTCTTGTGTTTAAAAAGTGGAGGTGGGACCGTTCCCGCTCATTCGACGTTCCTTCTAGACAATGCGAACTAAGAAACGTCATCGAATTGACCACTGAGGCAGGATACACCTCGTACTGGATACATAACTTTATCGAAGAAACCAGAACCAATCGTGTTAATATTTCTATGATTCAACTACAATACCCGGGCTCTATAAATGTTTCCTATCATTTCAAAAAACGCTCTCACGAAGATGAACTCCGATGTCGACATAAGATCACCGGCACTGAAATTTCTTAAGAGCATAACAATGTGAAATATAGAAATTTTAATAAAATCCATATTTTTGAGCAAGCATTATAAGTAAATCAGAATGATACTGGTAACAGCAAGCAAGGAAAAAATTCACATTATTTCAGCTTCCGTGTGTAAAGCATGTGGAAGCCATTATTGTTTTGGGCTCAGGTCAATAGCTTCCAGATTTAATAGCTACTTATTGATTTTAAATAAATTGTTTGCTTTTTCATTATTTTAAATATTTTCAACATTTAATATTATCTTTAAAATGTTTTTCAGTCATTTTTAATTTTTGCATACAATACCAGCTTTAAATTTACCTTGTTAGCCTTCCCAGATATGTATCTTTTTCCAGCATAATACAAATTTTCGTTTCTCTGTGTACGATTTATATGTGAGAGACAAAAAATGTGCCTTTTCATTGATCGTATTGAAATAAATAGCGCTTGGCATTTTTAGCTTTCATATTTTGTACAGATCATTGCAAAAATGTTTCCAGCGGTGCTTATTATTGAGTCCGGGTGGCTCCCATTATAGAAGTTGTTCTTTTATATTCACACATACATCGAGTTTATCTCGGCCTCCGTTCAGCGAACTTGCACAACATAGCATTTGCCTTATCTCTTGACTTTTGCCCTTGAAACATGGTTTCGGTTTGGCTCGATGCTTTCCGGGTACGCGCTGAGTTATCTCGGCAAAGAGATATCTAAGGAGAGCTTCTTTTTTTTTCAGGTACGTGTTCTTGAAGCAGCCGAAAAAAACACAAACGATGTTTCTAATTTATCACCAAGGTTAATCAAGGTACCTGTATTCCAAGATCTAAGAAATTACGCAGTTATGGAAATCCGAGCAAATGAAATAAAGATTAAACACATTTGCTTCAATAAAAAGTGCGCATCGTTTCGAAGTCGTTTTTCGTGCATTGACAGCATCAGACAAAACGCTATGCAAAATAAAGATTGAAAAACCTCTTCAAAAAATGTATATATTTCGAAGCCGTTCATCTGTAGTGCTTTTGCAGATACAAGAAAAAAATGCTACGCAAAATAAAGATTGAACAACTTCGCTTCAAAAAAACGCATCTTGTTTTTGAAGCCATCTCTAGTGCTTTAACAGCTGCAAATACAACGCTCCGCAAAATAAAGATTGATACCTTCATCTCGAAAAAAGGTGCACCACATTTCGAGGCTAGTGCTTTTACAGCAAAATAAAGATTGAAGTTGAAACTGGTTTACGCCAGTTCTAGAACTCCGAATAGCGCTCAAATCTAGAATTAAGAGTACATGCGTCAAAAACCGAATTACTTTCTGAGGAGGAAGGGTCAACAATCCCCTGAGATTGCTCGTTCTGACGTCCCACGTCTTAGAGGCATACACAGGCCTTTTTTGGTTAGGTTGGCCCAGCCCGTGATGTGACATTTTCTATTATTTTGACTTTCTATTGTACTTTATTAAACTATGAAAATTAAATAATGAAATGAGATATTATTGAAAATATGTACACCGATGGGCCATTACATTATGACCACCCCCAGGCGAGAGAAATGAGCGCGCCTGGAGACCGAACGGTGGCCCAGGTGAAGTTCACAGAGCAGTATATATACAACCCGAGGTTCGGTTTTCGGTTAGTAGTGTTCGGAGTCATAATAGGAAAAGTTGCCGATTTTTTTTTTTTTTTTTTGATTGGAGGTTTAACGACCACCGTGAGCATATCAATGGGCTATAAGCAGTCGCCCGTCCCTAATTTAGGGTCACTGGTTCCAGGGAAGGGAGAGAGCCAGTGCCGTAAGACAAACACAACATCCATGCCTCACCGGGATTCGAACCCGGACCCCGTTCGGACGAATGATCAGAGGCCATCGCTTAGACCACTGCGCCACCGGGGCGGCAAAGTTGCCGATTTATCGGAGTTTGATAAAAACCAAATTGTGATGGCACGGCGCCTGAGAACTACGATCTCGGAAACGGCGCGGCTTGTGGATTGTTCACGTGCCGCTGTAGTGAGTACGTATCAAAAGTGGTGCACAGATGGCCAAATGACGAACCGTCCTCGAGCCGTGTGTCGTCCACAGTTCATGGATACCCGAGGGCAGCGGAGACTGCCACGCATTCTTCACGGCGACAGTAGCTGCTGGTAATTAGTCACAGTGTGACAAATCACCAGCAGCTACAACAGTGCGGATCAGGGCAATGTGTCACAGCACACAGTTCATCTCAGCCTTCTCCGCATGGGACTGCGTAGCCGAAGACCTAGGCGAGCCCCCATGCTCACTGCAAGTCATCGCCAACAACTCATGAAATGGGCCCGAGATCATCGAGATTGGACCGTGGTTGATTGGACGAAAGTTCCTGGGTCTGACGAATCAAGATTCCTGGTGCATCACGTAGACGGCCGAACGCGGATACGCTCATTAGCAACTGTGGCTATGGCATCTAGATGCACTGTTGGGCGGAAACAGGCCGGAGGCGGCTGTGTTCTGCTGCAGGCGATGCTTTCTTGGAACACTTTAGGCCCTATTATCCCAATAGCACAATCATTGACAGCTGTCAGGTATTTGAACATCGCTGTTGACCAAGTTCACGCATTCATTGCAACTGTGTTCCCTGCTGGTGATGGCCATTACCAACAGGATGATGCGCCATGCCACACTGCCAGAATCGTCAAGGATTGGTTCGAGGAACATGGTGGTGACTTTTTGTTAATGCTCTGGCCTCCAAATTCACCTGACATGAACCCAATCGAACATTTGTGGTTCGACTTGGAAAAGCAGGTTCGCGCCAAATCACCACCACCCCGAAATGTACGGGAACAGGAAGACCTGCTGTTGACATTATGATACCAGATACCCCAGGATACCTATCGCCACCTCATCGAATCGATGCCTAGCCGAGTGGCTCCTGTTCTGCGGGATAAAGGGGGTCCTACAGCTTATTAGATAGGTGGTCATATTGTTATGGCTCATCGATGTAGTTGAATGTAAACTTTAAAATGTTAACTAAACGTTAGTAATTACCGAAGGTTATAACCTTTAAAGAGAGAGAAAAGAGAAGACTAAGCGCGTTCAGAATCTCCTTTTCTCTGAATTAGCAAGCGGTAACATTACAAAAGTCAGTCCATATACAGATTAAGGGTAGGAGAAACAATTGATGTCGTCCCACTCTCTCATACCAACATATATACATAGACACCCCACCTCACTGAAGACACCCTCCGTCCCCCAATACACACACTCGCTCGGGGTTGAATCTTTTTGTTGTCAACCAGCCCCAAAGTGTTTTTACCAACTTAATACCTACAGATGGTAAAAACAGTGTGAGTGCCTCTCCTCACCTCTGTGATTACGCCCTAGATATGTTATGGAAGAAAGTAAAGCCAGCAGAAGAGAAACTCACCAGCATAGAGGAGAAACACGACTTTTTCTTTCTTTATCATTCCGATTAAAAGAATGGGTCGACTTAGTCCGGCCCGGCAGTAAGAACCTGGGAAAAAGCCCGGTCCGGCCCAAACCTCTACCAAGTCCTTCCTCCAGTTAGAATAGCGCAGTTGCGACAGTACGTCGTCTTTTTTGTGTAGACGAGAATAAAATCACTCTCACAGACTTTGTTTTCGTTAATGCTAATGTACTCATGTTCCTATCAATTTTGTGAATATCTCAGAATCATAATTATTTTCCAATTTTTCTTACTCAAATTATTTACCCCATGAACATGTCAGTTTCAAAAAGTAAAAGAAAAGTAGACGATGAAGGTCGAATATTTCAAGACAAGAGGGGATGTAGAACCTAGGTCCGAAAAGTTCCAGGACTGACGCAATAAAGAATATAAAAAAGTATCATACTCACAATTAATGCTGGTCACCTTCAAAATGCCGCCCTTCTGAATCATGGCCCATTTCCAGCGTTTCTGAAGATCCTGAAAAACAGTTCTGGAAGGCATTTTCCGGGATGTCCGCAAGTTGTTCTGTCACGCCTTCTTGTATAGATGTAATGTCTGCATGATGCTGTCTTTTTAGTGCTCGTTTATCTTGGGGAACAGGAAGAAGTCACAGAGCAGTAAATCAGGAGAATACGGCACGTGTGGCAACACAGTGATTTCAGAATCCTTAGCGGCAGTGCCCAGCAAATCGGAGCATATCGATAAACAAGCCTCACTTTGGTCATCGTTCAGAATGCGGGGTACCAATCTGGCATTAAGTTTTCGATTTCCCGGATCCTCACGTAGAATCTCATAAGATATATGAGACCATCGACTCAGCCAAAAGTCTCACTGTAATTCGGCGATCTTTCTTTAACTGATTCCGCACTTTGTAAAATACGAACTTCCACGCACAAAAGTGCGGAATGATACATTGACATTTAATGACTTGAGCGTGTGGTGGGTGATGTGAGGAGTAGCGTGAGAGATATTGAAGGAGGAGGACATGCCGAGCTTTGGCTAAAACACCAAGTTCAGTTTGTACCGCGGAGTGTATTCCAGTTTATGTTTTTGTGTAAAGTAATAAATGTTTTGTGTTGTGATCGAGTGTCTGTGATGTTACAGACCAAAGAAAGAAGTGGAGGCACCGACGGGATTGCGCAACTTCAGCGGCGTTTTTATGACCGTGGGAATCGATGAGTTGAAAGATCTTCAAGCGTGAGAAAGAACCAACGCGACAGGGATTTTTTTTCCTCTTTGTGTTGGGAAGAACAAAGGATGGTGACTGTTTTTTTTTTTTTGAAATTAGTTCGTGAGAAAAAAAAAGTTCCGTATCGGATTTACACCACATTAGATGTTTATGTAAGTACTGTTTTTGTTGTTGTTCTTAGAGAATTATCCAAAGGAATGAAATATCAAAGCAAGTTTTTTAGAAGTTTCCGGGCACGGAATTAAATAGAAGAAAATAATTTCTGTCAAGAAATAGTACATTCAGATCAACTGTTTGAGCCTAGAGTATAGGTAAATGTAGAATATTGTTGTAAACAATTTCTGTGAACGTATACACATATACGATAATAAATAAACATTGGGTACACGTAGAGCTTGTTGAAATGGCTTTCTTAGGAAGAGCTCGAAAAGAAGAACTTCTGCAGTTGGCGGAAGAATTGGGTATAGAAGTTAAGCCAAATCTCAAAATTCTGGAATTAAAAAATAAAATTGTCAACTTTGAAGGTTATGAAGAGGATTTCGTGAAAGAACTTTTGGCAGGTAAAATAGAGCGTAGAGAAACAGAAAGACAAATGGAATGTGAGCGTAGAGAAACAGAGAGACAAATGGAATTGGAGCTTGAAAAACGTAGACAAACAGAAAGACAAATGGAATTGGAGCTTGAAAAACTCAGAATAGAAGCTGGACGTCAGCCGCTGGGAGGTAGTTTGGAGTAAAATGGAAATTCTCATAAACCGAGATTAGAACTTCGTCATTTGATGAAAACATTTGACCCAAAAGACAGTGATATAAGTATTTACTTAGTTTTATTTGAAAGGCAAGCACAACAATCAGAAATAAAAAGGGAAGATTGGGTCGCGAATTTGATAGGACTTTTGCTCCACGAAATATCACAATTGATTGCCAGAGAAAATGTGGAAGATGCTAAAAACTATGAATATGTTAAAAGGTTACTTCTTAAAAGATATAAGTTAAGTCCAGAGAAATTTAGATTGAAATTTGTACAACACATGCGTACATCAGAGAAGGCCTGGAGAGATTTCGCCTTCGAGTTAGAAAATTATTTTAATGAATGGATTTCAGGACTTAAAATAGGCGATTTTGAAGGGCTCAAAAAATTAATGATCACAGATCAATTGAAGCGGAGAGTGCCTATAGAAATAAGGGAGCATTTTATTGATAAATGGTCAAATATTGTCTCACCTTCAGATTTGGCTGATATGGTGGACAATTATGAAAGTGTAAGAGGAGGAACCAAGAAAAATTCGTCGAATGAATTAAAGTAAGATCTTTCTTAGGCCTGGCGGGATATTACAGCAGATATATTCCAATGTTTTCTTCGATAGCAGCTCCCTTGACAGACATCTTGAAGGGTAAAAATCGTAAAGAGAAAATTATATGGTCAGAACAATGTGAGAAAGCTTTTGTGGAACTAAAAAAATCTTTATCTAGTTTTCCTGTTCTGTATGCCCCTGACTATGAACGTAGATTTATTCTACAAACTGATGCTTCAGATCAAGAAATGGGAGTCGTCCTCTCGCAAGAACAAGAAGATGGCGCTGAACATTCCTGTACGCTATCTAAGCAGAAAACTTTCGACAGCAGAGAAGACATACAGCACCAGTGAAAAAGAATGTGCCGCCATTATATTTGCGGTACAGAAACTGAAATGCTACCTGGATGGTCAAAATTTCCTCATACAAACTGATCATAACCCTCTCGTTTGGTTACGCACCAATGCAAGTTCAAATGCTCGTCTGATGAGATGGGCCCTTGCTTTACAAGCATATGATTTTGTTATAATTCATCGATCGGGGACTATGCACAAAAATGCAGATGGACTGAGCAGAGTTCCAACTTTAGATGATCCACCTTGATCATGCTATGTGTCTGCTAGTGAAAACATTTTTTGTTGTTGTTGTTTTTTTGTTTTTGGTTGTGGTATATACTACATAGAAATTGTTGGAAAACACGTAAAGATGATTGTTAAATTAACTCATATATTTATCTTTGTAAATGGATTATGACTCATTATGTGAACTATGAATACTGTATTGTAAAATGACAAGAACTTTTTACCACTGGAAAAAGTTCCTCTGGAGTGAGGAGGGGTTGTAAAATACGAACTTCCACGCACAAAAGTGCGGAAGATACATTGACATTTAATGACTTGAGCGTGTGGTGAGTGATGAGGGGAGTTGCGTGAGAGATATTGAAGGAGTAGGACATGCCGAGCTTTGGCTAAGACAACAGTTTATGTTTTTGTGTAAAGTAATAAATGTTTTGTGTTGTGATCGAGTGTCTGTGATGTTACAACTTCACCGATTTCTTCCGCTTTCTGCTCACTGGAGAGACGCCCAGATCTCGGATCATCATCAAAGGATTTCCGCTCGTCACGAAACCGTGCATACCACTTAAAAACTCTGCTGCGGGGTAATTCTGTGTCTCCATACGCTTCTTCCAGCATTCTGTAAGTTTCAATAGCTGATTGACCAAGTTTTCAACAAAAACGGAAATTCACTCTCTGATCTTCCATGGCTAAAATTAAATGGGATGAGAACGCCTGCCATTACTCCCTTAATACCCGTCTGCCGCTTGTTGGCACCGGTATAAACCGGTTTCCAGCTGTTCGCTGATTGGCCAAGGACTGCTGTCTTCTGGCACACACGCAATATTTTTATTCTACAACTGTTACGTCAGTTATATGGTCCTAGAACTTATTGGACGCAGTTTGTACGTACAAATTCAACGTCGAGAACAAATATTGTTCGCCGCATTTGTAATAAGAACGTATCAGTTGTAAGAGATTATACGAAATTTTGAGAGACTGTATGGAAATTTAAAGAAGAAAAGCTGTGCATTCCAAATTCTGGCCTACAGCCACAATAAAAGTTGATTACTTCAGCTGTTAATCTAATAAGTATGCTTCTCGTGTAGAACATTGCAAACCGATCCAAGCCGGTTACAGATAGCAAGTCAGCAAGTAACAGGCGTTCATTACTTTTATCTGAAAGCACAGCGGAAGTAGAACATATGTCATAATTTTTCATGTACTTGCGAATTCCCACTTCCCACGTTTGGCAACGAGGACTTATGTGACTATTGCATCATGGTACTGTTTTTTAGTGTTTTATTGCTTCCTTGCGCTGTATACTGTGGCACTAAACCTGATGATGAGGCCGATGGCGGCCTCGAAAGATCTTGCTTTTAAGTATTTTAACGTACCTTCGTTTTAATTGTAAATAAAGTATTTTAACTTTGGGATTTCAACTTGGTGAGTTTGACATATCGTACTTAGACAACTTAATTATACGTTCTCAAAGTTTTTTTCAGCGAGAAAATTCGACAGAGATCGGAAGAGATGAAAGTCGGAAGGGTCAAGATGTGAGAGCATATCTCTCATTCCAGCTTCTGCAACTTTTGCTGGGTCCGTAAAGAGATATGTGGACGAACGTTATCCTGGTGAAAAACAACTCCAATGGCGATTAATCAAAGCTGGGCGCTTTTCTTGCACTGCTGCATGAAGACGATCCAACTGTTGGATGTATGCATCCGCTATGATGGTATTGTTCCCCGGTAAGAGTTCATAGTAAATCACACCGCGACAGTCCCACCAGCAACGCAACATCACCTTCCGTACATGATGGGGTAGCTTAGAACAATTCTGTGGAGGTTGTCCTTGCTTGGTCGATGCTCTTTGTCACGTAGCAATCACGTAGATAACCCATTTTTCGTCATTTGTGACCAACTGATGCAAAACCTCGGTTTTCTCTTTCACGCTGAGCAACAGCAATGGAGTAGTGTTGCATCCGATTCTGGTCTGGCAAAGCATAGGGTACCCAGTTGCACAGTTTACACAAATACCCGGTTTTCTCTTTCACGCAGAGCAACAGTTATGGAGTAACGTTGCATCCGATTCTGTTCAGACAAAGCATGGGGTACCCATTTGCACAGTTTACACGAATATCGCGGGGTTTTTTCCACGCAGAGCAACGGCAATGGAGTAGCGTTGCATCCGATTCTGGTCAGACAAAGCATGGGGTACCCATTTGCACAGTTTACACGAATATCGCGGTTTTCTCTTTCACGCAGAGCAACAGCAATGGAGTAACGTTGCATCCGATTTTGGTCAGGCAAAGCATGCGGTACCTATTTGCACAGTTTACACGAATATCCCGGTTTCCTCTTTCTCGCAGAGCAACAGCAATGGAGTAACGTTGCATCCGATTCTGGTCAGACAAAGCATGGGGTACCCATTTGCACAGTTTACACGAATACCCGGTTTTCTCTTTCACGCAGAGCAACAGTTATGGAGTAACGTTGCATCCGATTCTGGTCAGACAAAGCATGGGGTACCCATTTGCACAGTTTACACGAATATCGCGGGGTTTTTTTCCACGCAGAGCAACGGCAATGGAGTAGCGTTGCATCCGATTCTGGTCAGACAAAGCATGGGGTACCCATTTGCACAGTTTACACGAATATCGCGGTTTTCTCTTTCACGCAGAGCAACAGCAATGGAGTAACGTTGCATCCGATTTTGGTCAGGCAAAGCATGCGGTACCTATTTGCACAGTTTACACGAATATCCCGGTTTCCTCTTTCACGTAGAGGAACAGTAATGGAGTAACGTTGCATCCGATTCTGGTCAGACAAAGCATGGGGTACCTATTTGCACAGTTTACACGAATATCCCGGTTTTCTCTTTCTCGCAGAGCAACAGCAATGTAGTAACGTTGCATCCGATTCTGGTCAGACAAAGCATGGGGTACCCATTTGCACAGTTTACACGAATATCCCTGTTTTCTTTTTCACGCAGAGCAACAGTAATGGAGTAACGTTGCATCCGATTCTGGTCAGACAAAGCATGGGGTACGCATTTGCACAGTTTACACGAATATCCCGGATTTCTCTTTCACGCAGAGCAATAGCAATGGAGTAGCGTTGCATCCGATTCTGGTCAGACCAAGCATAGGGTACCCAGTTGCACCTACCAATATCCCGGTTTTCTCTTTCACGCAGAGCACAGCAATGGAGTAGCGTTGCATCCGATTATGGTCAGACAAAGCATAGGTTACCCAGTTGCACAGTTTACACGAATATCCCGGTTTTCTCTTTCACGCAGAGCAACAGAAATGGAGTAGCGTTGCATCCGATTCTGGTCAGACAAAGCCTGGGGTACCCATTTGCACAGTTTACACGAATATCGCGGTTTTCTCTTTCACGCAGAGCAACAATAATGGAGTAACGTTGCATCCGATTCTGGTCAGACAAAGCATGGGGTGCCCATTTGCACAGTTTACACGAATATCCCGGTTTTCTCTTTCACGCAGAGCAACAGCAATGGAGTAGCGTTGCATCTGATTCTGGTCAGACAAAGCATGGGGTACCCAGTTGCACAGTTTACACGAATATTCCGGTTTTCTCTTTCACGCAGAGCAATAGCAATGGAGTAGCGTTGCATCCGATTCTGGTCAGTCAAAGCATATAGTACCCAGTTGCACAGTTTACACGAACATCCCAACTTCGGAAATCGGGTATTGATTGGTCGTATGAGAAGTCTTCAGTAGCTTTGCCAGTTCCCGTAGTGTTGCATGAGGTTCGGTAGATGGCAAGTGTGGCAGTGCATTATCTTCAACCTTACTGGGTGTGCCAGTTCTGGACGCATCAAACTGATCCTGTACACCAGTGTCGGATTTCCTGTAATTGTACCAGTCATAGAAAGTACTCTGTCCGATATTAACGTTACCAAACGCGTTTCGCAATTTTCCAAGTGCTGCCATAACTTTCACGTCATTCAAATATTCCTAGAGCAATATTGCACGAACAACTTCCTTCGATATCGCCATCGTATCGTTGCCACGCGCAACTAATCTTCACCACAACAGCGTATGGCCGCCACGGCGGCGCAGTAGTCTAAGTGATGGTCTCTGATCATTCGTCCAAAAGGGGTACGGGCTTGAATCCCGGTAAGGCATGGATGTTGTGTTTGTCTTGCGACACTAGCTCTCTCCCTTCCCGGGAACCAGTGACCCTAAATTAGGGACGGGCGATTGCTTATAGCCTATTGAGTTGCTCACTGTGGTCGTTAAACCTCCAACAAAAAACAAAACAAAAAAACAGCGTACATTCTGTCCTTAGAATCTATTCTTTCGCGTACAGCACTCTGGGATGTTTACGATACCGCAGGTCCGCAGTATCCTGCATTACACATGCCACATACAACTTTTTCCGGAAACGTTTTTTACAACCTGATATAATCGTTAGTAGGAGGAGGAAACTTGGGGAGACCTTCGTCCAGCAGTGGATTGATAATGGTTGACAATGATGATGATGATAAAATTAGATAACTATTTAAACTAAACAACAAATGCTTACAAACTTAAAAAACTACAGACGATAGAACACACTCCTCAGTGAAATTCAAAGGGTTGCTCGTTTTTGTTTGGACCTCTGGTTAATTAAAATTTTTCGAAGCATTAAGCAAACCATCACTTCCCAAGTTAATTTCACATAATCAAAAGTTGATGATCGAGGGTTCATCTTTTTTGTAAATTAGTATTTCTTCAAAAAGAAATTTCGAAAGCACATGCCATCTTGCTTTGTAAACCCAATGGCATATGGAAAAAGACGATCTCTTATTTTCGGATTTGTAAATAAGCATTTCTTCAAAAAGAAATTTCGAAAGCAATTCAAAAAGGGACTGAATGTATGTCAATGTCTTTTTTTACGCTTTCCAACCGTAGGTTGAAGAAGCGCATATGCTCCACCTTTGTCCGTTTGTCTGTCTGTCTGTTTGTTCATCTGTCAGTCTGTCCGTCAGCACGATAAGTCGCGTAAAAATGGTTCGATTTCGATGGAATTTTGGTATGTGGTAGGGGAGCACCTGGGCACAAACCCTGTGGAAAATGGGCGAAATGGAGTCAAAGGTCAGGTCATAGGAGCGGGATGCATTCCATTGCCCTTATGCGTCATAACTTGCGTAAAAATGGTTCGATTTTGATGAAATTTTAGTATGTGGTAGGGAACTACCTAGGGATGAACCCTATTGAAAATTTAGCGAAATGGGGTCAAAGGTCAGGACATAGGAGCGAGATTTATTCTGCAGCCATTATCCTCATAACTTGAGGAATGATTTCTGGTATGTTGGAAAGCGTATCATAATCAATGCATTGCATGATTTTACTAACTTGTTATTTTTTTAGGACTATAATGGCCACCGCGGACAACTCAATGGGCTATAAGTAGTTGTCCTTCCCTAATTTGGAGTCACTGATTCCAGGGAGGGAGAGTGCCAGTGCCGTAAACACCATCCATGCTGCATCTAGGATTCGAACTCGGACCAATCGCTGGCGAATGATGATAAGCTAACGCTTTATACCGCTCGGACACCTGGGTAACATCTGACAGCCTTCCCGTTTCACTCTTCTTAATCTGTTCTTCCCAGGAATATCCTAACCTGTGACGGCAGGAACACAGGGTTTCGAGCTTCTTTTCTTACGTAGCACTTTCGAAGGAAAAAAATAAAAAATAATAATTATTATTTGTACCATTATTATTTATGGCATTGAATAATAATATAAACATAACAAGGTCATCATGCTGAACCGTTATATTCACATTTGCACATAGCTAGTCTGTATTAAATTTAAACATTCGCATTCTTAGCATGACTTGAATAATAAAAATGGCATTAACAAAATTTTAAATTGTTAATGTTTTTACAGCTGTGTATCGTAAGTTTTGTTTTGTCTAAGAATAGTGAGGACCACTACCACCCCGGAAATAAAAGTTCTCTCATAGATGGCTGAGTCAGCTCCTCTTTTACTTCGTTACCTACCAGTGCTTATCAGGTTTGCTTAGTAACAATTGCAAAACAACAAAATGTAATCTGTTTTCCTATTATCTATATATTACGCAAACAATCTTTTCGAAAAAAATGTAAAGTCCTGTGTAGTTATCTTATTACTTTTCTCTCCTCGTGCGTCACTTACGTCTGGGACATTGGCTGCAACGATTACCTGCAATCCGATCTTCCGGAATATAGATCATTACCACTTAAGTGTTAGTCCTCGGAAGTTATTACAACTTTCTCTTTTAAAACGAAGTCACTTATCAAAAGGAGTGATAATCTTTTAAAGATGTGCTTCGGTAAAAGTGATTGAATGAGACGTTGAAATCGCTCGTACTATTCTAAGAAATAAATAGGCACTTTTCTACAAGGTGGTTATGGCTATACCTGAGCCATGGATACTTCTATATAGTTTACACTGGATACGTCGGATTTTTTCAGGTATTTAAGAAAACATTTACCAGCTTTTAATCCTCACAGAAAAAATTCATACTACAAAATACAAGTTATTTTGTCCGTATATCTCATGTCATGGCGATAACTACTCCAGAATTTTACGATTTAAAACAATTTGAATGTGACTGTCCGAAAATAAAAGATCGGCTTTTCCCATATGCCATTGGGTTTACAAAGAAAGATGGCATGTGGTGGTCGCTGGTTCTATCATACCTGTATCCTGTCAAAGATTTCTCGACATTCAAGGGACAATTTGAAAAACTGTGTGGTGACGCCCTTCACATTAGCATTGTAGATGAGAAAGAAATTTATGATCTTTGGGACTTTTTAAAAAAATATAACCCATTCAGAAATCGCTATTCATGCATGTACAATGCCACTATCAAGAACCTGATAGCTGTGTTTAGGAAAAATATAATAAATTATCTCTGTAGAACAGATGAATGGAAAAGGCACCAAAAATCGGCAAAACAGGTTGATCTCGAAAAAGTGAATTACCAACTTGCGAGTCTTGATGAAATAAATAAAATTATGGCAGGAAATAGCAACTTTTATGCAACCTATTTGCCGGCAGCATGCAATGTATTAAACACTGATATCGGTGTATGTGATGTTCTTAAAAAAATTCAGCTTTTCCAAGATCATCAGGAAATATGGTTCGATGCTTATTTGACGCTGTACATCAGGAACGAAGACAGCAACCCATCTAATAGGACCTTCTACTTTGGAATAGAACAGAACTTAGGAATGCGGTTGCAGAAGAACGCTCTGAATAGCATACTCCTCGCAGCTAACGTTTACCCTAAAAATCTGAAACAGATATGGCGCAATCGTTCTTCAAACAACAACTTTATACTGAAACTAGTACAGGAAAACATGTACTCCTTAGTTTCGCTTTTGTTTAGGCAGCCTCACATTTTATTTAAGCTTGGTGAGGCAGGTTATAATGTCGATCCTTCAATCGCAGGTGATGGAGGAACAACTGCTCTTTACTACGCCTTACAGGAAAATAAGAAATGTATTGTCTATCAGTTTTACAACTACCTGTCAGGGGCAATTCAGTTGTCAGGGGTCTCACCAAGAAATCCAAGTGAGTCAATCATGGAAAATTTGGAACTTCTTTGGACGGTTTTAAAAGAACACAAATCGCTTTTTCAGAATATAAAACCAAAAAAACATTTTTTCTTTCTTGAGCAGCTTGAAAAATTCAACCGTTTTCAAACTGCAGTGGCATCAAAGTTTTTGGAAACGGAAAACACAGAAAACATTTCTTTTTATCCGGAAGCAGAAAAGAAGAAACGGAAAATGATCGCCCTTTTGTGCACTTACTTACGTTATTTTAAATTTTCTGATGTGGATGCTTGTAGCTCTGATTCCTATGAAACCTCTGGTGTCGAAAAATCTGCAGTCTTCCAAAGGTCGTTTAAAAAATTTGAGAGATACCACCAAATCTTAGATTTTAATGTTTCTCTCCTTTTCTTTGACAATATTTTTTCACTGAAGCAAAACTTACGTCTTCAAAATGGGTATGAATTTATAGAATCTGCTTTCTTTCGTTTTATTTTAATGTGTAATTTTTACAGCTTCTTCAGATTTTTTCCATTTCGTTCTGGTGTAAACAAGCTGAGAAAAGGTAAAGAAGGTGAGACATTTCAGACATATAGGTGGTCCCATTGCTACCATATTGTTCAAGTGGAACGTTGGAAGCTTTATAATGATCTCGTTGACTTCATAAACACATTGAAAGACACTGACCTGAAAGAGGTGAATATTTTTGAGGGCTTACAAGAGTCAGACCTCGAAACTATGGCATCAATGCCTAAGATTCGAGATGTCATTATTTCCAGAGCAGTGTTACATTTTTTGGATATTGCGACAAAAGTAAAATTTAGTTTCGAATTAAAGGACTGCGTTGACAAGAACACCGTGGATGCACAAGCAGTATTGATCATAGAGAGAGCATTACAAGTCGTCGGCGAGAGTCTAAATGAACGTTTTGCTGACGGTGTATCTTTGGGAAAATCGTTGCTTGTGTCAGCTTTTCCAGTAGCTGTGAGAAAAAACTTAAGGAATGTAAGAGATGAGCTGTCGCATATAGACGGGAAAAAGGTAGAGTGTAGAAACGGTATTGAGGGCCGCAAGAAAGATTTTAAAGGAATCAGGAATGACCTAAATTCCATTAAGTCACGAGTCGAACAAAATCATTGTGTACTAGAACTTCTAGCAAGGAAATACATTTTGGACGAAAGTAATAAGCAATTAATTTGCATTCATACAAAGCATGTTAATCAGCTATCGAAAGCCATCAAAACTGAACGTACGACTTTTAAAGAAATAACGGTTTCCCTCCGAACGGAAATTAGTTCCTTTTCTCATCATTGTAACTTAAAAGTTCATTTTGAATACATAAAACACTACATATTTGAAAAGAGAAAAAAATCAGAACCAGATCGTCTAGATAAAGTTGTGTTCCACTTAAGTTGTGTAAAAGCGTTATTTTGTAACTACACTGAAGTCGGAAAAGAAACAGATATTGCTCCAGAAGTGGCAGAAAGTTTATATCATATTCAGGAAAACGCTAAAACTTTACTAGTAAATGGAGAAGTGAAGGAAGAAGTAAAGGAAGATTTGGAAAAAAACATAGGATTTCTTTTAGAAAAATACGGCGCATTGATTCATGAAAGAAAACAACGATGTAGAAAAGCCATGCGTCGTGAAGTCAGAAGCCGAATTTTGCAAAAAAAAATAAAGAAAGGCGGACTAACGAGAAAGATTATGTCCCTCAACTTCAACAGGAAATATTATGTACCTCATGTATCAGACAATTCGTCGCCAATAGAAAGAAAGAATTACTCCTTGACGGAAGCAAATTCTCATATCAAAACCGAAGCAGGTGCCATGAATGATGAGGAAATGTACGAAGATTTGTCCTACCCTTACATCCAAAAACTCTCAGATGATTTCAAGTTTTTTTATCCCATTACTGATGAAGATAAACGGTTTATTTTAGACCAGGTCCCATCAATATATAAGGAACATAGCAAAGCTAAAAGCGATCTAATTCAGAACTTTAAGCAAACGAAAAACGAACAAAGAATGACTATTGAAGAAATTAAGGCACATGTTCAGAAACTCCTTCCACCGAAAAATAGGAATGAATGGAAAAAGGACTTCACCGACGAAAGTCTCATCTCAACGAATTTGAAAACTCTTGAAAGTATCAAGGACCATTATGGTGACATGGTTCAGAAACTTGAAAATGATGAAATGATAACAGGCACGGAGTCGAAACAGTATTGTTCTAATTTCTTATTTTGTTCCGAGGAAAAGGCGAGAGAACTGTTGAAAAAATGCACGACGGGAGTAAAGTACATACCGAAGAGCGATGCAGTTCTTCAGTGTTTAAGAGAAAAAATCGTAATTTTGGAAAATCTTCTGATAAAATCAAATCCGAGCATAGATAGAATGTGGCCACAAGTAAAAAGTTCCAAAACGAAGCAACATATTATCTATCGGATAAAAGAACGTTACGTACGTGATCCTGCTGTGCAGGCAGCTGTGGAAATGCTTCTGTTTGACTGTATGAATATCCTTAAGCACAGAAAAGACCTAGAAAAAATTTGGAAAAAAACAAATAATTTGTTCAATGGTATAAGCTTAAGAAATGTCTTAGCTCACGGAGACCCTCTGTTCTACCAAGTTGGGCGAATCCTAGACACCGGTGACCTTCCTTCGGAGATCATTTCCAAATGTCTGGAACTTGTGGATGACAGAAGTGCTATTGAAGCTATGTGTGAATTACATAATAAAATCGGAGGCACAAGAGAAGATTTCGTTGCTGCAGTGAAAGCTACGAATAGAGATCACGTGGATCTCGGTGGTGCAATCCGCCGAATGAAAAACTGGGAGGCCTACGCTTCTCTTCTTCCAACCAGGCTCAAACTAGAGAGTGTTCAAACGGCAAACAGGAAGCGGCACGCATCAGGAAAAACACGCTCGAGCATAGAACAAGTTGAATGATTATTGTTTCTCTTCTATTTATTTTTCAGTGCTACTTATTATTTAGCAGTGACAATTTTCAGTGTGCTACAAATAATGGGAAAAGTAAGATTACTAGCATAACATAAGGTGTGTAACTGCATGGTGGTTTATGAATGGCTGAACATCCAGTTTGTAATCTTACAAGTGAAATGGTGGTGAGTCCGTTTTATTGTTCTTTCTGATAAATGAGTATTAAGGTCATATATGAGCAATAAAAAGAAATAATTTTTCCATAAAATCATGAACTTCTCCTGTAGTGATCACATATTTCTTTGAAGTGCAGTGAAATCAAAACAGCTAGATCAAATTACTTTTATGATCCATGACGAAAACTTCCAACTCAGTACGATGCGCGAACATCAGTTTCATCTCCTTCTATAGAGACTTCAATGCAATTCAGTTTTTAATTAACCTGCAGAATTATGTAAACAGGTCTCTCTCTCTCTCTCTCTCTCTCTCTCTCTCTCTCCTCGTGGAGAATGGCTTAATTACATACATAGAAATCATTTTTCCATAAAATTATTAACTTCTGCGCCTATAGTGATCACTTACATTTTCCTGTGTTTCCCCAGTTTTCTATTTCATACTTTTCTAGCATGTTTCTTTCAGATAATTCACATTCGGACGAATTTAAGTACAGGGATTGAATGTTTTTATATCTTCATTTGAATGTCATGGTGATTATTTTTATCACGTGTCTTGCCTCTGCTGAATTGAAGTCTCACAAAGACTAAGCACCAGTCTTTTCTGCTTAGATATCCTTAATTTTTCTCATTCGTCTCCTCATTATATCTCTTTCCCATTTTCTTTTTTTTTTTTTCTTTTTTCAAATACCTACTCTCCATCTTAGATTTTTAGATTTTACGTTTAAGCAAAATTTACGGGGTTTTTTTCTAATCCTAACTTAGAGTTTCAATAATTATTCAGCCTTTTTACCAGGTTCTTTTCCACCTCTTTAAACTTTAACCTAAACAAATATGTGAGCTCTGGAAATCGACACTTTTTGTCACCATTTTATTTCACGTCTTAATTTAATTGCAACATTGTGTAACTATACTGTATAAGTGCTGTGTTTTCTCAGTTTTCTATTCAGCAAATTGCTTGATTATTTAGTGCTAGGGTAGTCTTACTGCGCTTTTAAAATTTTGAATTGATTCTCTTAAATCTTATTCTTCCTAAAATATTTTATTCACCTTTTTCTGAATGAATTGTTCCACCCTCCTCCCTATTTTTCTCCTTTTAGGCAACAATGCGTTTTCAAACAATTCTGCTGTTTCATTCCACGATTCTAAGTTTATTTTAATAGTTTTTGTTCTGTCTATTATGAGAAGGAAAATGAAAATGTCAATCCGCCGGGCACTTTACCATTCTGCTTCATTAAGTTCCACAGTTTCTACGAACTTCATTTATCCCGTACCATTTTTTCCCTCCAAGATCATTTATTTATGCTACATACTTTCCTTAATTAGTATGCGTATTCTCGTTAAGAGTGATGTGAAATTTTTCATGCATTTTCAACATAGAATTTGACAATTAGCTAAAATATAAATTTCTGCTGTACCTTTTGTTCATTGGAAGAGCACATCATTGCAGCCTAACTGATGTTTTTAAAGCAATGCTAAATGGGCTACGTATTTGTTCTTTAGATGTTTTTCACTCTCGTGCAGCTAAAGATTAAATTAAGGGCCTCAAAGGGTTTGCTAAATTTCTTAAGAAAAAAATACTACAGATATTAAAGGATCTTTTAACTTCTAAGGATTCATACAAAAAGTTTCATTCTATCTCATCTGTAGCCACGAGTTGTTCTACTAATTTGCCGCTCAATCCTCCATAACGACTTCGTTCTGTGTTTATAAGAGTAGTTTTAGGCCAAAATACTCGTAAGGATTTCTTAAATAAATTGCAGCTTGAAACAGCCAATCACAATCTTCATATTATGCCTGAGTCACAGTACAGTTCGAATACGGTAGATTATGCCTGAGTCACAGTACAGTTCGAATACGGTAGATTATGCAAACACAATTCAAAGGAAAAAAATATTATTCCGAAGAGAATAGTTTTACAGTAAAAACCGTTTAAATCACTTAAATTTAACACCAGTTACATATAAATTACCAGAATTAAAGCATCCGAAATCATTTTACGATGTTAAAGATTGTTTCAGGAATTAATTAAAATAGAAAGCAGCAGCATATTTATAGTTTGAGTAAATGTATGCAATATTCAAACATACATACATATAATTTCGGCAGAGAGAAGTTTTAATCTGGAAAAATCCCTTCATGTTGGATTCTCACATTCTAGTAATTTAATTAATAACTAAAGTTAGATTTGGATTATTTATTTATATAGATGGGTGATTAAATTGTCTTCATCAAAATTTTATGAAATTTTAATTTCAGAAGTTTTGGGGTACTGAATCTTGCATTCCACAGACACATGTTTTTCTTTAAATGTTTTGAGTTGCACGAAATTTTATTATTAGCTAATGAAACACAAAATTCAAAGGAATTTAAATCTAACTAGACCCATTTCTAGTTGGTTCAATAAACCCTTCTGGTATACTGATTCCAGCAATTAAGCTCATATTTAAATTTTTTGAACTGTAAAACTTAACAGAGATATTTTTAACTGGAGACATGTCTAATTAATATGACTGCAAGAGGCTTAAATTGTTGTTGTTTTTCTTTTGATTTTAAAGAGCCATGAACCCAGAAAATGTCTTTCCATTTTTAGAATGTGCAGATATTCCAAATAAAACGTTCCTGAAATTAGTTTATGTAGATAAACATTAAAAATTAGCTGCAGTACTAACTTGATTATTCATATCGAGTACGTTCTCAACTGAAAAAGATACGAAAAAACTTAAAATACAAAAAAAAATGCAACCTTTAACTGCACAATATGTGTACGTCAACTGTATGTGTGATCAAGCGCCAACTTCACTTGTACTTCACTTGATTCATCAGGTAACCCCATAGATAAAAGTTCATGGTATACAGATAAGATGAACCAAAGTGAACTGAACGATGACCAGGTGCGGATTGTGTGACGTATACTTTAATTTAACTTTCCTTTTTAGTTCCTTTCTCTATGTAAATTTAAGTTCGTTCTCTTTAGCATTTCTCAAACTTAAAGGGATATCTTCTCTCTCGCAAAAGTATGGTTGGCAACACCCCTGTATTCGGAACAAATGACGTGTGGATGTCTGTGACGAGAACTGAACGATTAACACACTACGTCCAAAAAAATAGTTTCACCTAGAGGGACATGTCGGATTGCAATGCTATTCAGGAAAAAGGTAAAGGTTAACAGGAACAATGAATGATTAAACATTGAGACTGATATGGGCAATATTTATTGAGCTACACGCCAATAAGTGACGTATACTTTAATTTGCTCAGTATGGCGTCGGGCCGCCATGTTTGCTCACACAGCATGCCAGACGTCTAGGCATGGAGTTGTACAGGTTCCTAATGGTGTCCTGCGATAAGCCATCCCACGCAACTTGATTCTTCACACGCAGTTCCTGCAGATTGTGCGGTAGGGGTGGAGTGTGGATAGCGCGTCCAATAGCATCCCACACATTTTCAATCGGCGATAGATCTGGCGATGTGGATGGCCATGGAAGAGTGTCAGTGCCTTGAATGCAAGCTCTCGAGACAGCAGCTGTATGCGGACGAGCGTTGTCCTGTTGGAAAATCGCACCGGAGTGAGCGTTCAGATAAAGTAGGGCCACTGGTTGCAGGACCCCATTAACGTAACGTTGGGCTGTCAAAGTACTTGTGATGAACACCAAAGGGGATCTGGCATCGTAGGCAATTGCATCCGACACCATGACACCAGGCCTTCTGGACGTGTGAAGCTCGACAACAAACCGTTCATCTTGGCGCTGACCACGGTGCCTCCACACACGGATTCGGTGGTCGTCTTCTCCAAGACAAAAGCGGGACTCCTCACTGAAGATCACCCACTGCCATTCTGCGTGGCTCCGTGACAGTCTGGCACGACACCACTGCAGTCTTCGGCGACGATGCAATGGTGTTAAGGGCAGTCGTCGTAACGTCTGCGTGCGTGTAGTCCTACGTCGTGCAGCCGTCTGCCAATGGTGCTGGCACTAATCGGACGAAGCATGGAGGGCACCACTGATCGCTGAATATCCGTGGTCGTGGCTGTTGGGTCACTCCGCGCATGTCGGACAACCCGTCGGTCCTCTCTTTCCATAGTTCGTCTATATAGGTCTTCCAGACCCTTCCTGTCACTGCTGCGTGCCTTGTTCTATCCACTGCCGCCAACAGCGTGCTATGGTGATATCCGCACGACCGGTATGGCGCTCAATACGTCGATAAGACCATCCCGCTTCCCGGATCCCGACGATGCGGTCCCTCTCGAACTCCTCCAACTGCTCGTATTGCTTCCAAACTTTTCTCCGTGGCATACTTCGCTTGCAAAGTATGCAACCAACACAACAGCATGAGTCAAAATAGCAAGCACGCGCAACGAGACGATCTTATATAGCCGGTTAGGCTCAGCGCTACGACCCCTCCTTGCTTGCATCACATGCGCTGCCGAGCGTGATACTTGAATCATTTGCATGCCTCACGATGTCAAGCCTACTCACTAAGTTTCATTCCTGTCGGTTGCTTCCTTCTGGGTGCAACTATTTTTTTTTTTTTATGTAGAGTGTATATATATTGTATAATGTTTTGAGAAGCAGAAAGGTGGATATGGTGGAAGTTATCACACTACGTAAAATAATGTAAAGTAAAATAAAAGAAAGGGAAGGAAAAACAAAGGACTTGAAATCTGGTGTTTAAAAGGATCATTCAAGTTAAGAGTAATTCCGAAGATACAGAGTCACTGCACAAATTTGGTGTTTATAGTAACGCCATGGCCCACCAGTTGCTGTTCGTATTGGTGCGGCGTAAGGTGCATCACATCCCATTATGGTAAAGCATCATGATCTCAAACTTGGTAGAAAAACGCTTTCGAGATGGTTCCATTCTTTATATCACTTTTGTGTTCTACAATTATGGTGCGTGCCTATTGATCTTTTTGTACTTCCTCCCCATTTCTATGCTTTCTGCTTACAGAAAGCTGTCTGCTGGTTAGCAAAACTTGGCCAATGTATTTTTATGCTGACTTACGCCATCATACTTATTTAAAATGCCCTGCGATTAGTTGCAAGTAGTTCGGTCGGGCTAGAATTGTGACATGAGAAGGCTGCAGTTGTTCCGATACAAATGTTTGTTTAATATACGTTCGGTCAAATTTTGCATTTGATAAAACGTTTATCACAGCTACAAACATGCATTCTACATCTGTTTATTCGGCAATCATAATTTTTGTCAAGAGAAGGGAGGGGAAAAAAGAAGTCTTGTGCGAAATGTTTAGGTATTCAAAAATTAATAAGAATTTGATTTCAATAAATGTTATAAGAAAAAATTATTTATATTTTTTATGTTTATAGCACAAGAAAGTTAATTTTTTAAGAACTTTTAGTTGCATTATTGGCATATAACGTATCAGTGATTCCAGTAAGTCCGAATTTCGAATAAGAATTATTGAGTGTTCATCTTATCTGAAACTTGATGCTTTTTTACGCTGTAATTTTGCGATGTTCTCCCTCTTTCCTCCTCCTAGCGTGGTGTTGGTATGACGCCAGTTTACAGTAAAGTGAATATTTAGGGTAGGTTATAACTTCCGCGCTGAATGGGAAACCGTACACTCCTAAAACTGTAATATTTTTTATTATTTTACTTTGGGAACTTTCCTATCAGGCAGGGCACACTGTTCCCGCTTCTATTTCTTCCATTTTACCTCTTTTAAAAGACACGTTGTGTTATATATAATTTATGACTACAAAGCTTGCGGTGTTAAGATAGAATAATAACAACGTTTCTCACAAAAAAATGTTTATTATACATCGACTATAGTTTCACAGAGCGTTTGGCTCGGCTTCCTCAGGACGAATGGAGCGTAAACATTCAAATCATTGTGACATCATCCGAATTCTGACGGTTACTGGTTTTGGCGAGTTGTTTCCACGCGTTTGAAAGAAATGAAGTCGACGTCATGTCGTTGACAAGCCGTGACGAGTTCCGGTATATGTGGAAAGCTTCTAATGTATTAAGCTTGAAAGTCGAGTCCGGTTTTTCAATAAGCTTAGCGTTTCCGAACAAAACGTTATGGTTATTTTCGTGACAATGTTGAGCTATAGACGACTTCTTCATTTTATAGTTCCGTACATATGTCTTGTGTTCCTTCACACGGAAACTTAAAGCCCTGCGGGTCTGTCCTATATATGAAAGTCCACATTCACAAGGTATCTGATAAATTCCCCAGGAGTTTAAGTCTTCGATGTAGTCTTTTGATCCGTAAAAATTCTTCTTGTTCATGGGTTTGAAAATAACTTTGAAATTAAAACTTTTAAGGATTTTTTGAAATCGCGAAGCAAATCTGAGGAGCAAATGGGATAACTGCCCAATTCTTTTGTATTGGGAGGTCTATAGGCATGAGCGTGCAGACAGGCTTTGATTTCCTAAATTTTTGGACAGCTTTGTCTATAACGGCAGGGCTGTATCCTATGTGTGCTGCAATTCGTTTAAGAAAATCAAGCTCTTTCTGTAAGGAATCCTCAGTTGAGCAGATATGTATTGCACGATATACGTATGTGAAGAAGGCCGAGATCTTTTGTTTCCATGGATGATTTGATTTTGCATGAGGGGGTAAGGAAACAGCAAATGGTTTTCGATAAACTGTTGTACTAAATGATCCTTGAGAGCGTGGCACAAGGACGTCGAGGAATGGTAAGCAGCCATTATTCTCAGTCTCATACGTGAACTGTATATGAGGATCGATTGAATTGATAAGTTCAACTAATTTAGGTATTTCCGAGTTCATGCCATTCCAGAGAACAAAAGTATCATCTACATATCGAATCCACAGGTCAAATGTAACAAGCTGAAATAGTTGGTCTTCAAAGTGACGCATGTAGACTTCGCATAAAATAGGTGACAGTGGGCTACCCATTGCAAGGCCTTCGGTCTGTTGGAAAAATCTTCCACGAAACAGGAAACTGTTTTGTCTTATACAAATTTCCACTAGCCTCAAAAACTCTTCTATATCTGGTTGGCTGAAATGATGTTCTTTGAGACTTGATTTAATCCCCTATCGTCCCATAGTCAGCAATATAGGATCAGCTACACATAAGTTGGCCAAATTTTTATCTTCGAAACTTTTGACTTTAACGATTTCTTCGAACACAACTTCTGTAAAAATTCCATTGATTTTGTCAATCGGCTAAAGCGACATCCATTCAACGATCAGCTCATGTTATCCTTCGATGTGAAATCCATGTTCACAAGTATCCCAGTGAATGGATCTCTCCAAGCATTAAAATCAAGTCTCAAAGAACATCATTTCAGCCAACCGGAAATAGAAGATCTTTTGAGGCTAGTGGAAATTTGTATAAGACAAAACAGTTTCCTCTTTCGTGGAAGATTTTTCCAACAGACCGAAGGCCTTGCAATAGGTAGCCCACTGTCACCTATTTTATGCGAAGTCTACATGCGTCACTTTGAAGACCAACTATTTCAGCTTGTTACATTTGACCTGTGGATTCGATATGTAGATGATACTTTTGTTCTCTGGAATGGCATGAACTCGGAAATACCTAAATTAGTTGAACTTATCAATTCAATCGATCCTCATATACAGTTCACGTATGAGACTGAGAATAATGGCTGCTTACCATTCCTCGATGTTCTTGTGTCACGCTCTCAAGGATCCTTTAGTACAACAGTTTATCGAAAACCATTTGCTGTTTCCTTACCCCCTCATGCAAAATCAAATCATCCATGGAAACAAAAAATCTCGGCCTTCTTCACATACGTATATCGTGCAATACATATCTGCTCAACTGAGGATTTCTTACAGAAAGAGCTTGATTTTCTTAAACGAATTGCAGCACACAGAGGATACAGCCCTGCCGTTATAGACAAAGCTGTCCAAAAATTTAGGAAACCAAAGCCTGTCTGCACGCTCATGCCTATAGACCTCCCAATACAAAAGAATTGGGCAGTTATCCCATTTGCACCTCAGATTTGCTTCGCGATTTCAAAATCCTTAAAAATTTTAATTTCAAAGTTATTTTCAAACCCATAAACAAGAAGAATTTTTACGGATCAAAAGACTACATCGAAGACTTAAACTCCTAGGGAATTTATCAGATACCTTGTGAATATGGACTTTCATATATAGGACAGACCCGCAGGGCTTTAAGTTTCCGTGTGAAGGAACACAAGACATATGTACGGAACTATGAAATGAAGAAGTCGTCTATAGCTTAACATTGTCACGAAAATAACCATAACTTTTTGTTCGGAAACGCTACGCTTATTGAAAAACCGGACTCGACTTTCAAGCTTAATATATTAGAAGCTTTCCACATATACCGGAACTCGTCACGGCTTGTCAACGACATGACGTCGACTCCATTTCTTTCAAGCGCGTGGAAACAACTCGCCAAAACCCGTGACCGTCAGAATTCGGATGATGTCACAATGATTTGAATGTTTACGCTCCATTCGTCCTGAGGAAGCCGAGCCAAACGCTCTGCGAAACTATAGTCGATGTATAATAAACATTTTATTGTGCGAAACGTTGTTATTATTATTCTACATGTTGTGTTGTAGTTCATAGTGACTTCATCTCTTTGTCAGGGTCTTCGTCCCAGGCGGCCTGGCGATCTCTAAACGGCTCTGGAAGTTATTATGTATTGCACACTTTTAGGAAAACTTATCGAAGTATCTCATCCCTAAACAATTATGATCTCAGCATCCCCATTTACTGTTTAAATAGCTTTTCAATTCGTCTACGAATCACTGTAGTTTTTTTGCATTGAGTCAATAATTAACAACATTTTACCCATTTTCCTGGACCGCGTATCCCTTGTAAAATTTAATGTAAGAACAAAATTACTCCGTTATTTAGAAGCAACAGACAAGTTACATCCTCTGTGAGAAACTATCGAAGACTTTGTTCAATTCTTAAAAATTTTATACTGATTTCAGAATTTGTAATAGTTTCTTCGCTTTTAGTGAGAACCGAAATTCAAATGCGCCAAAACTTAATTTCGTTTTCATGACTTACCTATCCTTAATAAAGCAATTGCGAAAAAATCTTTTGGAAAAACTAGAGTCTAAAATTTGCAAGAATTTCAGTGTAAATTTAGAAGGTGGGAGAAATTAAAGAATGCAAAAATTAATTAGTATTTCTTTACTGTCAAACTGAAAACATATTTTTTCTGTAGTTGAAACAGACTCACAGACTCTCCAGAACTGCAGTTCAAGAATTCATGTAACTGCAAGGCCCAAAAGTTAGTAAAACATAAGCACATCTCGTTCAAAAAAAAAAAAAGCATCAATTCAAAAATTTTACCGTATGTCAACCCCAATTTTTACGCACACAATGAAATTCAAGTTTCTATCCCAGTCTATTGATTGCATTGTATTATTAATTATTCAACTGCAACTGGCAAAAGCTGACTGAGGAAAATGATGTCAGCCCAAAGGGGCGGGGCTTAAATTTGAAAGCCGCGAAAGGGGAAGAAGGGGTGTTGAAAACTGTGTTCGGCTCATAGTGGGGGAGCAATTGGTTTTTTATCAATAAAATATTTGCTACGTAGATTTCCTTTCTTTCTTTCTTTTTACGAAGCCGTAGAAGTGGTAGCTTTGTTGGTTCAGTATAACTTGGTTTTGTTCTACAAAAATACTGGAAATACCTTAAGTGTATACTTACTTTTTCCCTCTTCAATTAGCTTAAGGCTACCGGGAGGAAATATGGCGGCCCACCGGGAATTCTCCCAGGATCCCGACGGTCCAGTTGTAATGTCCGAGGAATGTAGCTGTGAAGTGATTAAGCACAGAAATCAGTGCTTAATAACTTCACTTTTAAGCGAATCAGGAATCACTCAAATAACCTGTTTTAATGTTCGTGGAATATAGCTGTCGGAACACTACACAAATCAATTTTAAATAACTTTACTTTTAAGCGAAACAGGAATCACTCAAATAACCTGCTGTAATATTCGTGGAATATAGCTGTCTGAACATTAAACAAATCAGTTCTTAATAATTTCACTATTAAGCGAATCAGGAATCACTCAAATAACCTGCTGTAATGTTCGTGGAATATAGCTGTCTGAACATTACACAAATCGATTCATAACAACTTCACTTTCGAGCGAATCAGGAATCACTCAAATAACCTGTTGTTACACAAATCAGTTCTTAATCATTTCCCTTTCAAGCGAATCAGGAGTCCCTCAAATAACCTGTTGTAATGTTCGTGCAATATAGCAGTCGGAGCACTACACAAATCAGTTCTTAATAACTTCACTTTTAAGTGAATCAGGAATCACTCAAATAACCTGTTGTAATGTTCGTGGAATATAGCTCTCGGAACACTACACAAATCAGTTCTTAATAACTTCACTTTTAAGCGAATCAGGAATCACTCAAATAACTTCAGAAAAGGTTACTTACTATTAATCTTTATTCATCAAACGCGCCTTTACCTCGACTCAGCCTTCAACAGCATTGGTAAAAATAATCCAACGGATGTAACTCTTTGTTAAGAAAAACACAACACCAACACTCAAGTAGAACACACAGTCGTCAAATAACTCAAACTGGTTGTCCGCATATGCTGATGACCTCACTCTCTTTCTTCGCACTGAACGTTCTTTCGGTGTTGTCCTTTCTGCTTATCGTGAGTATGCTTCAATTTCCGGTTCCGAACTTAATATGTCTAAATCTGTCGGTCTGTGGGCCGGATCGTGGGTGGCACACGGTGATCGCCCTTGGGGTGCCCGTTGGTCATCCTCGGTCATTAAACTTCTTGGTGTGTACGTTGGTAATCCCGTGGCTGTTGCTGATGCCACATGGATTCCTTTGGTTCAGCAGCTCAATCGCCGTCTTGCTCCTTTTTGCCGGTTCAAACCTTTTTTGTCCTTTTTTAGCAGAGCACATCTGGTTTCTTCCTTTCTTCTTCCCATTTTGACACATTCGCGGTTCGCTTATTTTCCCTCGCCCATTTTTCTCCAATCAGCTCAACGTTTGATTACTGATTTCATCTGGAATAAGGTTCACTGGGTTCATCGTTCTACTCTCGTCCTTCCTCTGTCCTTTGGAGGTCTTGCCCTCCCAGATCTTTTTCAAAAATCTAATGCTATTCATCTTCAGACCTTTCTCCGTTCTTTTTCTCCTCAGATTTCATCGCTTACTATTATTGATACTTTACTTTTCCCTCGCAGTCCGTTTCTCACTCCCGCTTCTTTCCTCCGTATGGATCTGTTCCCCCTCATTCCAGATCACTTTCCTGATACTTATCGCACCGTTTTTTCCCTCTGGCATTCCTTATGTCCCGTCCGTCTCCCACCACCTCAACTAATGATCTTCTTGCGGAACCTCTCTTTTACTCTTCTGCACTCCGTTCTCCCTCTTCACCGTACTTGTGCTTCTCCACCTGGTTCGCCAGTGGCGTGGTACAGGTATCCCAACTTGTAGATGCTTCTCTCCGCTGGAAGTCTCTTTCCCAAATCGACCCCCTCTTGCTGACACTCCCTTACATCGCGCCCAACTCCGGTTGCTTCATTTTCAGCTTCAACGCCTTTACCCGTCCCTCGTGAATTCTTTTGGGTTAATTGTTTCTTCTTCGGCGTCCCCTTGCCTTCCTTTTCTGGTTTATTTGAATGATGTTCCCTTTCTGGTGCATCAAGTTACTGCAAAACTCTTGTACCGCCACTTTCTTACTTATTTTCGAGCACCTCTCGCTATTCCTTTTGTGCCTCCTGATGAAACCTCTCAGACATGGGTCGATTCACACATTTCTCTGGCTTCCCCAAAAGCAACTGATATTCATTGGCTACATCTTCATCGCCGCTTGCTCACACCACGAACTCTTCATCGTTTTGGTCGCCTGTCTTCTCCCTTGTGTTTTTTCTGTTCAACGCTCGGTGATGTTCATCACGCATGTGACTCCTGTTTAGTTTTACAGCCTCTTTTTTCCTTGATGTTTGCTCTTCTCTCCAAGGTTTGTCCTTCCTTTCACTCTGTTTCACATTACTATTTTCTTCGCCGTCATCATCCTTCCGCTGCTGTTCACAATCCAGTTTGCGCGTTTTTAATTTTGCAGGCCAAACTGACTATTTATTTATACTATCATACCAGTGTTGATCGGCCTGCTCTTTGTCGATATCATCCTGCGAGAGTTTTTCTGTGCCGTAGGTTTCGTTCCTCGATCAAGTCCGTCATCCAACTTGAGTGCGAGGTAGCTCTGGCCCGGCAGGCAGTTCCTGCTTTCTTCTCGATCTGGTCCCCTACCTCCCCTGGTTTCGAGTTGAGCATGGGTTGATTCAATTCGTTTGATCAGTTGTTTTTTCTTGTTTTTGTTATGGTGTACTGGTTTCTTCACTTTGTTTGTTTTTGCTTTTCCGGGTTGTTGTCTTGTTCTGTTTTTGATTGAGCTGCAGGGTTTTTTTTGCCTTGTATTCATTCTTTTCTTCTAATCCTGTTGTTTTTCCTTTTTTTTTTTTACCGTTTTCCTTTTCTTGTTTTTATGATGGCCCTTTGGTAATGTTGTACTGTTTTGCTTCCTTGAGATTCCGGTCTTTTTGTTGTTTTTTCCTCTGTGCTTTGTTAGCTCATTCTACTGGTCGGTATATTCTTTCTTGGATAGTGGTTTTCTATACTTTTCCTCTTACTAGCGGCCTCTGCCTCTTTGTCTGAATTTTCTAGTCATTTTGCGCTGTGATTGGATGTTTTACAGCTAGTTGCTTTGACTTTTTTCTGTCCGGAGTCCGTGGGCATTTGTGTTCCTGTGTTCTGTGTGTATTTTTTTCTGGTTCTTGGTGTTGCTGTGCAATCGGTTATTGTTTTTTGTGTCGGTATTTTTGTTGAGTTGTTTGTCTATGTTTTATTGTGTGCTTGCTTTCTATGTTTTCGTCGGCCACAGTTGTTGGTAGACGCATTTCTTGTTGTCGTGTTTTGTTGTACTGGTTGGCCACCAATTGTTTGTGATCACTGTTATTGTTTGGTATTAGTGTGATGCTTGTTGGGTGTTGTTGTTTTCCGTTGGGCTAGTCTGTGTTGTCTAGTTTTGCAAAATTTTTTTGGCGTGTTGTGTTTCTTTTGTGCTTGTTTGTTTGTTGTTGTTCCTGATCTTCTTTTTTGTACTGTGTTTCCTTAATGTGGTATTACCGTGTTTTTGTAATTGCTCTTGCTTTTTGCACGTGTTGTGTTTAGTTGTTCGGATGGCGGCTGTCCTACTCGCTCTGCTCCTGTGTGAGTTTTTATAATACTGTGATTGTATTTTACCTATACTGCTAATGTGATAATCTTGTTTTTTACTTGTTTGTGTATGTTCTACTTTCGTGTTTCAGTTGGCTCCGCAGTTTAGGGAGCCTTTTTTTCTCATGCCTTGTGTTTCATGTTCACTTGTTTGTCTATTGGGTTACGTTGACCCAAGGAGTTGGTCAACGCTCTATTTTCCTTGTACTTTTTTTTACTGTGCCTCTTGTGTTTTTTTTTTTTTTCTTGACTGTATGTGACTACATGTGTAGTGAAGTAGTCAGTTGAGGCAGTTTTGTCTTTGATTATGTTTTAAGTGCACTTTTTGTGTTTTCGTTTTTGTGTTTCTTTGCACTCAAGCTAGGGTTCTACGTCTTGCTTCGTGCTTCTCCTGTCCGGGTTTTCCTGTGATATTGTATTTTTTCTCGGCACAGCCTTCTGTTGCCGTGCACGACTGGACGTACTTTGTGTTGTTTTCAATGTGTTATGATGCTATGCGATCTTGTTTCCGCGTGATTCTCTCTATAGCGCCACGTCGGCTTCTGGGGTTTGTCAACGCGCGTCTTCTTGTTTTGAGTATGAAATTTGAATTGATTGCGATTTTTTTGTGAATCTCGTGTGCCTGTTTGGCTACATTTATTTTGTGTGATGCAGCGGTTTTTCCCCTTATTATCATGTATTCTTCTGTACAGTGTTCCTCCTGACTTACATGCGTCACTTCGTATTTCGTTTTTAGTTATAGCAGTTGGTTAACACCCCTCTTTATGTGCACGGTTTTTTTTTTTGTTTTTTAATGTTCTTCTTGTACTAATGTTTTGGCCGCTGCTGCATGTTTTCAGAAGTACAGTTTTGTTTCTCTTGTCGCTGTCTTGCAGTGTCAGTCAATTTGTGTTGTGTTGTATTGTTGTTGTGTTTTTTACCTGTCACCTTTGTGTTCGCGCTGCTATGTACTAGTTTTTGGAATGTGTTTTTCTTCCCTCACTCTGGGGTTTGGGTTTTGTAATGTGTGTGTTTTTCGTTTTTGTTTTCTGTGTTCCTTTTTTATCTGTATATATTTTAATCTTGTTCTGATGTTACCAGTTTTCTTTCCTCCTTTCTTTTGTGTTGAGACTTCTTGGCCTCGTCTCTTTTAATACAGTCTCATGTGACTGAAGCGTATCACATGTACCTTGCTTTTAGACTAATAAAGGTTTATTTTGAAGGCAGTGGTCTAAGGCGCTGGCCTCTGACCATTCGTCCGTAAGGGGTCCGGGTTCGAATCCCGGTCAGGCATGGATATTGTGTTTGTCTTACGGCACTGGCTCTCTCCCTTCCCTGAAACCAGTGACCCTAAATTAGGGACGGGCGACTGCTTATAGCTCATTGAGTTGCTCACGGTGGTCGTTAAACCTCCAATAAAAAAAATATAAAAACCCAGATTTTGCTACAAATACATCAGAAGCAGTAATTAGCACTTATCCCCGTGGTGGCCAAACCATTCTTTACCAGACATTAGAAATTATGTGAAACATATTTTCCATCAGGTCTTGTGTGCGACACAGGAATAATTTTTCAAATCGGAGTTTTAGAGATAGAAATAAAGCAGAAAACACACTTTACCTTTGTGCCCCCTAGCGGAAAGTCTATGATTTACTTGAAAATTTTGAATTTATACGGAAAACATTTCGCATCGGAAACACTATCCCACAAAGAAGGAATTTTTCAAATCGAACTCCTACAAGTAGAGATATTGACAAAAATTGGATATACATCTACGCCCCCTGGTGTAGAAACGATGCATTATTTTAAGAAGAAAAAGTTTCTAAAAGGTTTGTCGACATGAGTAGTATCGGTCTACAAACGACGTTTTTCTTTCAATCGAGAATTTAGAAGCACATATTTTGCTGCAAATACATCAGAAGCGGAAAAGTTAACGCCCCCTGGTGGCCAAACCATTTATTTTTTTTTACAAAAATTAGAAATTATGTGCAAACGATTTCCTATCAGGAGCTGTATCCGGTGCGGAAAGAATGTTTCAAATCGGAGATTTAGAAGCAGAAATATAGGAGGAAACCCAATTTACCTCTACGTCCCCTAGCGGAAAGTCTATGAATTACTTGAAAATTTTGAAATTATATGAAAAACATGTCACACTGGAAACACTATCCAACAAAGAAGGAATTTTTCAAATCGAACTCCTAGAAGTAGAGATATTGATAAAATATATATATATACATCTACGCCCCCTGGCGGAGAAACTGTGAAATATTGTAAGAAGACAATATTGCAAAAATGTTTATCGATGTAAGTGGCATCAGTCCATGAAAGAATTTTTTCAATCAATATTTTAGAAGCTCAGATTTTATGGTAAATACATCAGAAGCAAAAATTAACACTTACGCTCCCTGGTGGCCAAAGTATTCTTTACCAAAAATTTGAAATTATATGCAAAAAATTTTCCATTAGGAGTTGTATCCGCTAAAGAAAATATTTCTCAAATCGAAGTTTTAGAAGAAGAGTTATCAGGAAAAATGCAATTTATTTTTACTCCCCCTAGCGGAAAATCTATGCGTAATTTGAAAAAGTAACTATATCTAAAATACTCTTCGACATAAACAGAAACGAAAGATAAATGATTTTTTTAATCGTATGTTTTGAAGCAAATATGTGGAATAAAACGTATTTTTGAATTCGACATCATCTGCATTTACGCCCTCTAGCGGCGAAAGTGTACATCGTAAAAAAAATGAAATAAAGGTTCATCATTCGCATATTTCAAACTTCCCAATGCAAAAATAATCTTTCAAATCGGACTAATAGTTGCAGAGATATCGTATGTTCAGACGGACGGAAGGACGGACAAACCGGTAACATAAGCACGATCTTTTTACAAAAGACGTGCTAATAATGTCCAGATTGTATAAAAAATGCCGAGAAAGGGCTTCAGTGAAGGATTGCCATACTTTCTTGGTGTAAAAAAAGTCTGGGTTACATTTAATAAAAGCTCAGAAAGACCTTAGACACAATTGGCATGAACAGCATTAACTTTTATTGGATTAACAATGAAACATCACATATCTCATTTATCTTGGCTATGTGTAAACAATTTACAGTGTATAGCTCCACTGAAAATTACATTTTATGTTTTTGAAATATACTTTAAGTAACCATTTCTTAGGGAAAATTAACATGTTTTGAAAATTAAGTTAAGTAGTAGTATCGTACCATTTATAGATTTATAGGTTCACTTTCACCTGTAACTATTCTTTGTAATCTTATCTCTGTTTCACTGATTTAATTTGAAATTAGTTTCGTTTCACTAGTTTTGTATGGTATGAATACAGTATTTTCTCATTGATAGTAAGTATCAAACACAAAATTTCAAATTTTTATCCAAACAGTACAGGCGTTAACAACTGTAAATCATAACTCCACCGATTTCATTTTATATCTCGCCTACATTTAACAGATTTCACTTGGCTTTATATTCTTTTTTTTTTTTTTTTTTGTCCTAAACAAACACCAACTTGTCACATCTCGTTGCAAATAAATTTGTTTCCAATTCTGTCGCAACAGACTCTGAACCCTAAATTATACAATCACATAAGTTGTAATAATTGGTTACGCAACACACAGATTAATTGAGAATTTGGTGGCTCAAAAGGAATTTTAAATAAACACGTCTGAGCGATTACTTTAAAACTGAAATCCGCTTCCATTTCATTATGACAATATATATAAATATATAGTTTGAAATCATTATGACAATGTAATAATATATTATGACAATATAATAATATACAGTTTGAAATCCCTATCTCCTTTTCGCAGGGGTTATGTAAAAGTTCGGCCGATTTCATTTTAGCAAATTAAGGTATGGACAGTTCCGGTCCTAGTCATTCTGTTTTTTCACTGCTATTTTCTAATTGTTACTAAATATATTCGTTAGAAAGTGCTCAAAACATAATTTTAAGTGTTGAGCTTTGTGTTTCTATAAACGGTGTCTGGAAAATTTCCGCTTCTAAAACGCTCACGGTTTCAACGATAAGAGCGTCTTTGCGTTTATCACAGCGTTTCTGCTCCTAATACATGGGTCAAAGAAATCCTTTTGGGGCCTGAAAACAACCCTGCCTCATCAGCCGCTGCTTTATCTCACGTTAGTTATTTCTTAGTCGCTGTAGAAAGCAGCACAAAAGCAGTGATTTTATAAAACAGGTGATCTAAACTACGAAAAATATTCAAGCTTTTTTCTCAATCTGGAGCTGATTAAACAGCATCAAGATCGCATGGCATGACAGAAACTGCCATTGGTGAAGACGTTCTGTCAAACGCATAAGCGTATAGTAGTGTTCCCAAGTTAAAGGGCAGGACCTGAGCGGTCAATTTTGTTGAAACATAAGTCTCACAGCAGTGGTCAAGCATTGTTCCCACGTGCGGAGAGAAAAACTTGTTTATTATTTCTAACAGCTCTGGGGTAACTGCGGTAACTGCGTAACTACAGTACTAAAAGTGTCACGTGATCACTTCGTAGAAGAACGCCTGCGTGAGAAATTCAACTAGCTTCTATTCACAAGCTTTCACAAGCTTTGTGGCGACACTTCTGTTATGATGGTCGTTCTGACGTGTGCTGCGATGTTTTCTTGCAAGCAGTTAATACGTTTTGTCCTCTGATACTCCATGTTTATATTTCAAATGCTATATTATCTGATACTCCATGTTTATTTAATTCTTAAGTGTTAGTAACTCCATTTATTTTCTATTCCTTGTGTGTGCTCCTTTATAAAATACATATTCTCAAGAATGCTTCGTCATCTTCATCATTTTGTTGGATAACCTTATTCAAGGTGAGTCATTTATCTGCATATAACAATTTCCGAAGTTTCTAGTCTGTCCATTGGAACGTAAAGCTATAAGCATACCAAAGGCAATTGTAGATAGACACAGGAAAACCCCGTTTTTCATGGCACACTAATAATAATAACAACAACAAAAAATGTCATATAATGAAAGGAAAAAAACACTCGGACTCCTATTTGTAGTTTAGTTTCACACAACATTGAAGGCTTTACTTCAGAAAGCTGGAAGCATTGAAAACAGCGCATTCCTTTGTTGTTTCGTTATTCAACGGCCACGATCAGAAAATATGAGGGTTAAAAGAAGTCACCCGTCCCTGATTCCAGGAAAGGGACAGAGACAGGGCCATTCGGCCAGCACACTAGCCACGTATCTGGAACCCGAACTAGGAACCATCTCGGACGAATGATCTGAAGCCAACGGTCAAACCACTTGGCCACCTGGACATTTCCAGTACTTTAGAAGAGAGAAAAAATACTCAAAGATAACTAACGCAACAACAAAAGAAGAAATTCTGCCCACCTTTCAATAGTGACTGATTGATGTTTCAAAGACGGAAGGAACAAGTTCTAGGGGGACATGATGGTATGTTGAACAAAACTTTGAACAGTTGCTCATATACTTTTCACTTTTTTCGGGTGAAACGCTAACACAATCTTCAGAGACGCAGGTCTCTAGCAAATCTCCTGTGTGGACACAAATGGCACGCCTTTTCAACGGCGCGGGACCTTTCTGTTTCCTAGAACCAGTGACACCAAATTAGAGACCAGCGGGCCTCTTTTAAGCCCTCGACATTCCCAGAGGTCGCTAAACTCCGAATATAAAAACCTCTCCATTTAAGTGATTTAAATGTGCTTTTAATATGTATTTTCGAAGACGAAAAGAAAAGAAAAAATATTGTAATCGCTGGATGTAATCATACCTAGCTTTTCTATACAGACTCCCAACTTTTCCTAATGAGTAAATTTTATTGCATTTTCTCTGTTTTAAAAAAAGAGATGAAAAAAAATGTTTTCTTATCATTCAGAGGTAAGATGTTTTTCAGTTCTTCTTACACAACGTTTTACATCAACAAGTTCTACTGGATTTTGAAAGACTGCAAAGCGCTCAGATTTATTCTAATAGTGATAAAGTTATGTTGAGGTTTCGGATGGCTGCCCAGTGACGCAGTTGTCTAAGCACTTCTGACCATTCGTCCGAGATGGGTCCGGTTTCGAATCCCGAAGAGGCATGGATGTTGTGCTTGTCTAACGGCACTAGCTATCTCCCTTCCCTGGAACCAGTGACCCTAAATTAGGGACAGGCGACTGCTTTATGGCCCACTGAGTTGCTGTGACAGCGCTCGCTTCTCGAGGCTGCACGTGTTGGTGGAAAACCCATTCTCGAGTTTATTTATTTATTTATTTATTTAATTCTTTCTTTTTTTATTTATTTATTCATTTTTATTAATTCGTGTAATTTTTCAGGAAAGAGTACGTTTTATTTACTTTTTATTTATTTTGCGATTAGCCCCACTTTCGGGTGATTCTTCTTTTCTTTTTTTTTTCCTCTCCGTCCCCCTCTCCCCGCACAATGCGTCGCATAGCGTAAGACTAGATAGACAGCGTTGGCGTCACCATGGATGGACCGACATTGTATGGAGTGTTTTATGGGGCAATAGAAGTGTCCTCCTTGTCTAGCATCCACAATGCGTGTTGGGTAGACCCTAGACATTTTGGAACCGAAACTAACAGTTTTATTGGGTTAGGATTTATGGCCCGGTGGTTATATCACGCGGCTAACGTAACTTGAAGGGCTGTTCTCAGAATTTTCAACGGAATGGGTAGCAATTTTGACCCCTAACGAATGGATGAACTAAATGTTAATTCTCTGACCAGTAGGATTTAGACTTATGAATTTAATTCAGGGAGGCTTGCGTTTGCCAGCTAGTGATTGGATGATGGGATATTTTGAGGTAATGTGGGTCTTCTTGGGGGTTGTCGAAACTTTTCCAAGGGAAGAGAAGAACTTGGGCACTTTTTAAATTTTTCACGGAGTGCATCGCTTTCACTTTTTTATTCTTTGTGACTTGTCACTTGGGTTTTTTTTTTTTTTGTTTTTTTTCGCCGTGAACGTTGGGGATTGACTGTCACCTTGGAGCTGCCATGTAAAGCTTTGCCCTTTGCCAGCATTTCGTTTTATTTGTGCGTGGCCCAAAACTTGGTCACCGCCATGATTTATCAGAGACTGGCAACTTAATCTCTGCCAAATATTATGGCAGGACATCCGTAACTGCGTACCGTTTCCCGACATGGATGGAAGATCTCAACCGAGGTGCCAAGGAAAGGAACCCTGCTAAGGACGATGAGGGCCCACACCAATTATGACGGACCGGTACATCCATCGCAGACCAGTACCCTTGGTGGAGGAACAGCGACAGTAGTGTTTTACGGACGATAAGTGATGACAAGAAAACTGGACTTTCATGTGGTTCAATTTCTTCCGTGTTATATGAGTAGCAGCGCGACATCTAGAAAGATTGGGAATTTAAGGTAGGAAATCCATCCTATTCTTTCTTTTGGTGTCCCCTCATAATATGTTTATTGATCAGTGCATACGAAAATCTTCCATTAGAATTAATGTTTTTATAAGCGAGTAGTAATTGAGCGTGTGTGTATCTTTATTATTATGCCAAAAATAACTAATAAATTGTTTCTTTATTATTATGCCAAAACATAACTAATAAATTGTTTTCTTTGTTAATTTGCCTACGTACAATCATGAGTGTTTCTCTAGTTGTAAACTGTGTGCTCAGCCCTGGATTTTTAGAGAATATGTATATTTAACGGCAGAAACTCAGAAATTCGTTCACTTATGTTGTTTTTTTAATTCTAGACGTTCACGAAAACATTGCTGCACACAGCAGACCCTTTGACTCCCAAAGGAAAAACTGCTGTGTGAATCACAACGCCCCGTCAGTGGATCCTGAAGCGGCGTCAGCCCTAAATCAGGGAATCTCAGAATCACAATCCACTTGACACCCCCTTGGTTCCCAATATTACGCCGGGTGGACCCAATTCGGAACCTGCCCGATAATATTGCTCACGGTGGTCACTAAACCTCCAAACAAAACAAATAATAATAAATAAGGTTTCGATGTTGGAGATACTTTTTTTATCAATTCCATGTCAGGTCAAGTTACCTTAATATCAGAAAAAGTTTATTGAATCCTAGAATATAATACAATAACGAACTTTCAAACCACTCACCCACGACAGCAAATGAATTCTAAGCGAACGGAGCTTCAATGATGTTGCTGTTATCAAAAGGTCAACTCATGACACCACCCCTGCGGCGCAGTGGTGTAAGCGCTGGCATAGGCCATTCGTCCGAGAAGGGTTCGGGTTGGAATCCCAGTGAGGCATGGATATTGTGTTTGTCTTACGGCACTGGCTCTCTCCCTTCCCTGGAACCAGTGGCCCTAAATTAGGGACAGGCGACTGCTTATAACCCACCGAGTTGCTCACTGTGGTCGTTAAACCTTCAATCGAAAACAAAAACGGGCCATTGGAAAAATAACTTAATTAGTTACAGCTTGCGGTCATTTGTTATGGCACAGCAGCTGAAGTGTTGCTCGAAATTGGAAGTTCGCGGAACAGTGCGGTTTTTTTGGGGCAAAACGTTTGAATCCAATTCAAATAATCGATCGTGAAGTGTTGGCTGTTTATGGAGATGAGGCAGTTTCTCGTCAGGCAATTGGAAAATGGTATTAGCAGTTCGAAGAAGGACGTGTGAATTTGATAGATGAACCCGGCAGCGCCAGACCTTCGACGACCGTTGAACACATTTTGTGTGTCGGGGAGTTGATTAGGGATAATAGTATTAAAATTCATGAAATTGCCAAAGATTTGGGCGTGTCATATGGTAGTGTACACGATATCATTCACGAGCACGTACATTTCAGAAAAGTGTGCGCAAGGTGGTTAGACGATATTTAACAGAACAGCACAAAAATCAGCGATTTGCGTCCAATATTGGTTTCCTGGAACGTTATTCTGAAAAAGGCACAATTTTTTTGCAGCGCATCGTCACCGGCGATGAAAATTGGGTGCATCACTTCGCACCAGAAAGCAAATTGCTAACCATAGTGTGAAAACACCACACTCACCAACTGCAAAAAATTTTAAGGTTGTTTTGTCCGCTCCGCCAAAAAGTGAAGGCAAACGATCTTTTTTTACTGCGAGGAACACGTGTACACCGAGTGTATGGCAAAAGTGAGTACGATAAAGGCTGCGATTGAAAAAGTTAAGAAAGGCAATTAAAGATCGAAGATGAGGAAAATTTCCAAAACGAAACATTTTGTTGCATGACAACACAACCCCACACAACGCTACCACCACGCAGGAGCTTCTTCGTAATTTCAAGTGGGAATCAGTTCTGATTTAGCCTCCTGCGATTACCACTTGTTCCCAAAAATGAAAAAGGACATTGGGGGCAAGCATTTAGCAAAGAAGGATGAAGTCAAGGAAGCTGTGAAAGCATGTCTCCGTGAATTTGGAGCAAATTTTTACTTTCTCTGTATTGAAAAACTGGTTTCTCGTTCCGACAAGTGTTTACTAAAACTTGGCGATTACATGGAAAATGTTCCAGCAATTATACATTTTTGGTTTCTCATTGTTTAAAAAAGTTATGCGAAACGTGTGAAACTTATTTTTTGATAAGCTTACGTGCGTAGACATTCTGATCATAAATAGCTAAACAGTCTACACTGCTGGCCACCCAAAATGCAACACCAAGAAGTAAGCATCCGATTGGCCTGAAATTCGCAGTATGCGTCGCCAGCGAGAGGACATGCAAACGATTAGCATTCCCGGGCATATGCAAATCTTGTCTGCCCGGCACGCCACCGAGAAGCACTATAAAAAGGGTGCACAGAAGGCGAGGTGTAAGTAGTGGAAGTGTGTTGTGTTGCCGGACCTGTGCGTGGGAAGCTTCCTGATGCCTCGTCGCAGAATACGGCAGTCATTCCAGCACGTTTCGGAGTTCGACAGAGGACGAATAGTGGCTTATCGCGACAGCGGTTTATCGTACCGAGACATCGGCGCCCGTGTGGGACGACATCCAGCCACAACGATGCGATTATGGATTCGGTGGATGCAGGTGGGACCGACGTGAGCGATTGCCGCAGCCGCGGCACACCACCAAACGAGAGGACCAGCATGTTGTGCTGCGGGCATTGACTGCTCGCACCGCCACATCACGAACGTTAGCGCAAGAATTAGGGTGCGTTGCGCAACAACCTGTGTCAGCACGTACCGTTCGACGTCGTCTGCAGGAGCGGGGACTTGTCGCACGGCACCCATTGCTCCGATTACCATTGCCGTTACACCACCGGCGAGTGCGGCGGCAGTAGGCCGTTGAACGCCGCACCTGGACAACGGAATGGCACGACATTGTCTTCTCCGATGAATCCCTCTTCTGCCTGAAACACTACGATGGTCGGATCCGCGTGTGGCGGCACCGCGGCGAGAGACTGTATGACGCCTGCATAATGCATTGCCATACCGGTCCGTCGCCTGGCTTTATGGTTTGGGGCGCAATTGGATATGACACCGGCACCCCTCTGGAATGCATCGCCAGCACACTCAACAGCCACCTTTACATCTCCAAAGTTTTGGAGCCTGTAGTCCTCCCTTACCTGCAGGACCTGCCAGCGGCCACGTTTCAACAGGACAATACGCGCCCGCACGTGGCACGCATCGTGCAACTATTCTTCACGGCCCACCAGGTGTCACTGCTGCCATGGCCCGCCTGTTCTCCCGATATGTCGCCCATCGAACACGTCTGGTCGCTGACCGGCAACCGAGTGGCCCGGCAAGCACCACCCGCGGCTAGGCCTGATGAACTGTAGAAACGTGTGGAAGCAGCCTGGACCGACATACCCCAAGACCACATCCAAAGCCTCTTTCGTTCGATGCCGCGGCGTGTAGCGGCCGTTATTGCCAGCCATAAGGGCCACAGGAACTATTGTTGTCTGCGTGTTCTGCAAGTCGCACGAGCCTGTAAGCTCAATCGTTTTATCTTTATATCTGTTGTTATGTGTCCAGTAAATCTGGCTTTGTTATCTCGTGTCCTTCTTGGTGTTGCATTTTGGGTGGCCAGCAGTGTAGTTTAGCACTGTATGATCCAAATATCGCTAAACACTTAAGATTGAACTGTTTTTACAGACAAGACGCGCGCAGTAGAAAATGGCTTCGCTGATGCATCCGCTGGCGCAATTACTCACAAATTCAGGAATATTGCTAGAACATATGTTCTTCTAATTATGCATGATAAAACCATTTCTGTGACAAGTATAATAGTTAGTTACTGATGGCCAAACGAAGAACAATTTTCGTAATTTCTTGATGTTACTTTGGGCCGTAAAGCACAAGAATTGTTCTAACACGTGCAGGTGATTCGCTTTGTGCAAAAAAAAAAAAAAAAGTTCAGGAAGGAAATTTAGATACTGCAGCTGTTTTGAACAATCACGTGTCCGGTCTTCAGACCTTACAGAAAATAAAGATTTAAAGAAATAAAGGTCGCAGTGGTCTAAGCGGTGGCCTCTGACCATTCGTCTTAGATGGGCCCGGGTTCGAATCCCACTGAGGCATGGATGTTGTGTTTTGTCCTACGGCTCCGGCTCTCTCCCTTCCCTGCAGTCAGTGGCCCAAAATTAGCTCACGGTGGTCGTTAAACCCACAATAAAAAAGTTGAGCAATGTGCAGCCCAATGACCATAAATAGCTAGTGGCTGAAACCCAAGAATTTTTGGGGAAACGCTATTATAAATCCTACTGATTACTGCAGCACAATGATAGCCCTGGCCTCTGTAGTCACGTGGATTTTTTTTTTTTTTTTTTTGATTGGAGGTTTAACGACCACCGTGAGCAACTCAGTGGGCTATAAGCAGTCGCCCGTCCCTAATTTAGGGTCACTGGCTCCAGGGAAGGGAGAGAGTCAGTGCCGTAAGACAAACACAACATCCATGCCTGACCGGGATTCGAACCCGGACCCCTTACGGACGAATGATCAGAGGCCAGCGCCTTAGACCACTGCGCCACCGGGGCGGCACGTGGATTGAGATGAAGGGTATGATGCTCAGGGAAATGAACAAATTTTTCTTCTATAGCAGATGCGGTATTACCTGTTATTCACTGGTGTGCAAAACTTAAGGGAAAGCCAGATTTTGTCCTAAAGCGTTGCACAGGAGAGGCCTGGATGTGTGAAATTGCAACTGTAGGAACTAGAGATGAGCTCGGGCCCGGCCCGGGCTCGGACGGGCTCAGAATTCATTAACTACCGAAAAACCTGGCTCGGAATTACACGTCTTGAATTTCATTATTGTAATTAATTCAATACGTGTAATTCCGAGCCCGGTTGAATAACATGTGCTGAATTTCACTGTGGATTTCTTACCATGTTGGAAGGATTTTCAATTTCCTAAGCTAGCTGCCATTGCAAGACAGATTTTGCTTAACAAGACTTGCATTATGCATTGTCCAAAGCTATGGTCCAAGCAAGGATTGTTTAAGGGGTCTGGTATCGAAAAACTGGGAAAAAATCACATTCCCATTTTTGTATTTAATTAAAAATCAAGAATCTTATCTTTAAAATGATGTATTAATTTCCAAAATTGTAGAAGTATTGTTGTTTTGTTTTTTAAATTAACTCACTCTCGCGATTTTTTGGGTGACGTTGGTTTTTAGTGCAGCAGGTCGAGTTTTAGAGAAAAGAAGATCAAGTTGAAGCGCTGAGGCATTAGATGCAATTTTCTCTCTCTTTTTTCATGATGAACTTGATCTGGAAGCAACACACACATGTGATAATATTGTGATTATTATACTATTAAGCGCAAAGCTTTGCTATTGTTACAAATGCAGAATAATCTGGTCAGGAATGCTTTTACGTTCTTTTTTACGCTTTCCAACTGTAGGTTAAAGAAGCGTATATGCTCCAGCTATTTCCGTCCGTCTGTCGGCACGATAACTCGCGTAAAAATGGTTAGATTTCGATGAAATTTTAGTGTGTGGTAGGGGACCACTGGGGACGAACCCTATTGAAAATGGACGAAATGAGGTCAAAGGTCACGGCATAGGAGCAGGATCCATTCCATTGCTCTGTTGCGTCATAACTTGCGTAAATATGGTTCGATGTCGATAAAATTTTAGTATATTGAAGAGGACCACCGGGAACGCTATTGAAAATGGGTGAAGTGATGTCAAAAGTCAGAACATAGGAGCGGGAAGCATTCCATTGCTTTTATGCGTCGTAACGTACGGGAAAATGGTTCGATTTCGATTAAATTTTAGTATGTGGTAGGGGACCACCTGGGGACGAACCCTATTGAAAATGGACGAAATAGAGTCAAAGGTCAGGACATAGGATCGGGATCCATTCCATCGCCCTTATCCCATACTGTTAAAGGAGCAATTCTGGTATGTATGTAAATTTTATTTTGAAAACGGCTCTAAGGATTTTGATGAAAGTCGTTAACCTACCGTTTTCTGGTACTAGAAATCAATTTAACTTGATTTCGACTTTAGGAAAATTCGTTTAGTGCGTTAAATAACCACCCCGAATTACCACGTTTTTAGTGTCATTGCGTCCTATTAATGTTAGCCATGCTTAGAAATCTTATGACGTCACAATCTCGCGATTGAAATGCTGGCGAGCGGTCATGCCATACGTCACGCGTTGTGTGTGGATCCTATTAAAGTTTTATGACGTCACACTCTTTCGAGCAGATGGTCGTGATTCCCATCTACCTCATACGTCACGCGTTGTGTGCGTATGACCGTCCACCCGATAACTCGCGTAAAAGTCGTCCGATTTCGATGAAATTTTAGTATGTGGAAGGGGAACACCTGGGAAGGAACCCTATTGAAAGTGAACGAAATGGAGTCAAAGGTCAGGACATAGGAGCGCGATCCATTCTACTGCTCTTATGCGTCATACCTAACGTAAAAAAGGTTCGATTTCGATTAAATTTTAAATAGTATGGAGTAGGGGACCAGCTGGGGACAAACCTTCTTGAAAATGGGCGAAATGGGGTCAAAGGTCAGGACATGGGAGCGGAAGCATTTCCATCGGCAGTATGCGTCATAACTTGCGTAAAAATTCTTCGATTTGGATAAAATGTTAGTATGTCGTAGGGTCCTGCCTGGGGACGAATCATGTTGAAAACGGGCGAAATGGGGTCAAAGGTTAGGACACAGGAGCGGGATCTATTCCATAGCCCTTATGCATCATAACTAGCGTAAAAATGCTTCCATTGTGACAAAACTTCATCATGTTATTTCGGAGGTATACTGAACCGGTTCTGTTGAATATCATTGAAATGGGATCAAAGGTTAGGGTACAGGACTGAGATTTATTCCACAGCGATTATCCTCATAACTTGAGTAAAAATTTGAGTAATGATTTCTGGTATGTTGGAAAGCCTATCATAATCAATGCATTGCTCTTACTAACTTGTTTTTTTAATATTGGAAATTTTCCTACATGCTTTTTTTTATATTCTACTACATCACTCTAAACTACCTTTACTAATTAGCCTATATGTAAATGATATTGCAAAAATTAGTTTTCTAGAGTCAAAATTTCAAACACCTGCAAGTGTCTGTACGGCGTTGTACGTTTTATAATTCAATTTATTCAAAATAAAAGTAAATTTAGAAATCAACAAGAAATAACGAATGGAATGTTTTGTTTCTAAACGATTTTTTTCTCTTCGGCTTTTACAAAAATTACTTATTCCCCTGATACGGTCGAAGGGCACTTTGATTATTTATTTATTTTCAAATCCACATTTTAGAAACATTATGTATGCGTAGTATTTCTAAAAACATATTAATATTGTGAAGTAGATTAACTGAACTGAACTTTTTCAACTAATCCTTGCTTGGGCCATATCTTTGGCCAGTGTATAATGCATAAATGCAAGCCTTGATAAGCAAAGTTTTCCAACAAAGACTCAGCAAACACATGTAATCAAAGAAAGCGGGCTGGGCCCGGGCTTCCAAAATTGAGCCCGAACTCATCTCTAGTAGGAACTACATTACTTACCGACAGGATGACGGAAACAACAGCGACACAACTGCAATACTAATGGATGTAGTGGAATTTTATTCAGAATTGGCTACATAGTACTGTGCCATTACAGATGCATCAGTAATACGAAGGGAAGAAGACGTCCTCAGTAGAGGATATGATTACCCTTAACGTCGATGCATGATTTGCACCGTCTGTCCATACTTCACACTAGGTTTCTGATGATTTCTTACGGTAACATCTCCTATTCTTCCGTCAGCGCCATCTTCAGCTGTTGGGCAGTTTTCGGTGTTTGTTACGTAACGAGTCTCCACAGAGCGTCACACACGAGTTCTATGAAATTTAGGTTGGGGTAACGTGCTGGCCAATCCGCCCGATGAATATCTTCACTTTCCAACAGATCATCAACAGCCACCGCACAATGATGTGTGGCGTTATCGTCCATTAACACGAACTGTGGGCCAATGGCATCGCGGAACAGACGAACATGGGGAAGGATTGCCCCACTACACTACCGCACAACAGTTACAGAACCTCTTTCCAGTGTCTGAATCTCCGTACGTCCATCTATCGTCCATCAACAGCCACCGTACAATTGTGTGTGGCGTTATCGTCCATAAACACGAACAGTGGGCCAATGGCACCTCGGAACAGACGAACATGGGGAAGGATTGCCCCACTACACTACCGCACAACAGTTACAGAACCTATTTCCAGTGTCTGAATCTCCGTACGTCCATCTATCGTCCATCAACAGCCACCGTACAATGTTGTGTGGCGTTATCGTCGATAAACACAAACTGTGGGCCAATGGTACCACAGAACAGACGAACATGGTGAAGGATTACTCATTACACTACTGCACAACAGTTACAGAACCTCCTTCCAGTGTCTGGATCTCCGTACGTCCATCTATCGCCCATCAACAGCCACCGTACAATGGTGTGTGTTGTTATCGTCCATTAATACGAACTGGGGGTCAATGGCACCTCGGAACAGACGAACATGGGGAAGGATTACACTAGCGCACACTAATTAAAGAACCTGCTTCCAGTTTCTGGATCTCCGTACGCCCATCTATCGTCCATCAACAGCCACCGTACAATGATGTGTGGCGATATCATCCATAAACACGAACTGTGGGCCAATGGCACCTCGGAACAGAAGAACACGGGGAAGGATTGCCTCATTATACTAGCGCACACAAATTACAGAGCCTCCTTCTAGTGTCTGGATCTCCGTACTTCGGTCTATCGTCCATCAACAGCCACCGTACAATGGTGTGTGGTGTTATCGTCCATAAACACGAACTGTGGGCCAATGGCACCTCGGAACAGACAAACATGGGGAAGAATTCCCTCACTATACTACCGCACAATAGATGCAGAACTTCCTTCCAGTGTTTGGATCTCCGTACCTCCATCTATCGTCCAACAACAGCCACCGTACAATGGTGTGTGGCGTTATCATCCATAAACACAAACTGTGGGCCAATGGCACCACGGAACAGATGAACACGGGGAAGGATTACCTCATTACACTAGCGCACACTAGTTGCAGAACATCCTTCCAGTCTGGATTTCCTTACGTCTATCTATTGTCCATCAACAGCCACGGTACAATGATGTGTGGCGATATCATCCATAAACACGAACTGTGGGCCAATGGCACCTCGGAACAGAAGACACAAATTACAGAGCCTCCTTCTAGTGTCTGGATCTCCGTACTTCGGTCTATCGTCTATCAACAGCCACCGTACAATGGTGTGTGGTGTTATCGTCCATAAACACGAAGAGTGGGCCAATGGCACCTCGGAACAGACGAACATGGGGAAGGATTGCCTCGCTACAATAGTTACAGAACCTCCTTCCAGTGTCTTGATCTCCGTACGTCCATCTATAGTCCATCAACAGCCACTGTACAATGATGTGTGGCGTTATCGTCCATAAACACGAAATGTGAGCCAATGGCACCTTGGAACAGACGAACATGGGAAAGGTGTGCCACATTATATTAGCGCACACTAGTTACAGAGCCTCCTTCTAGTGGCTGGATCTCCGTACGTCGGTCTATCGTCCATCAACAGCCACCGTACAATGGTGCGTGGCGTTATCGTCCATAAACAAGAACTGTGGGGTAATGGTACCTCGGAACAGACAAACATGGGGAAGGATTACCTCATTACACAAGCGCACACTAGTTACCGAGCGTCCATCTATCGTCCATCAACAGCCACCGTACAATGGTGATTGGCGTTATCGTCCATAAACACGAACTGTGGGCCAATGGCACCTCGGAACAGACGGACATGGGGAAGAATTCCCTCACTACACTACCGCACAATAGATACAGAACCTCCTTCCCGAGTCTGGATATCCGTACGTCCATCTATCGTCCATCAACAGCCACCGTACAATGGTGTGTGGCGTTATCGTCCAAAAACACGAACTGTGGACCAATGGCACCTCGGAACAGACGAACATGGGGAAAGATTACCTCATTACACTAGCGCACTCTAGTTACCGTACGTCCATCTATCGTCCATCAACAGCCACCGTACAATAGTGTGTGGCGTTATCGTCCATAAACACGAACTGTGGACCAATGGCACCTCGGAACAGATGAACATGGGGAAGGATTACCTCATTACACTAGCACACACTACTTACAGAACCTCCTCCCAGTATCTGGAGCTCTGTACGTCCATCTATCAGAATGCATCCCCATACGAGAACACAGCGGCCGCCATACCTATTCCTTTCATTGATGGTTTCGGTGTGTTACCGAGTGTCTACCTCACGCCGGATTAGCTGACGTGCATCGCTAGAGTCTAAATCTACTCCGATCAGTAAAACGTACCGTACCCCACTGGCCAGTCCTTATGTTCTCTGGACTACAATAAGCGGTGTCCCTGGTGAGCAGTTGTTAATGAAACGCATCGTACGGGTCGTCCCGTAAACATTCCACATTTGTGTAGTCACCTGGCCACAGTAAATCACGACATAGTGCGTCCTGTGCTCATGTTCAGCTGTTCTGCGAGGTTACTTGATGTCTGGTATCGATCCCTCTTGACCTGTGGGAGCAGATCGCTGTCCTCAATGGAGGAGAGGGAAGACCACCACAGGTCATTCGCACAGCTGTACTTGTAACCCTGGAGGCCGACCGCGCACGAGGTACGATGGTATGGGCGTTACCGAATTCTTGGGCCGCGCTCGTCACAGTTCGTCTCTCCCCAAGCTTCCCAATTATTCGATCACGAGTAAAATCATCAAGATGTTCTCAACGGGCCATTTCATGTCTCTGGCACACAACAAACGTGATCAAACTTCTGTAGCATTTATGCACACCGTCCGGTGACTTCCTTTCAACTGATGCTATTGGACTGCGTGAGCGCATTTTGTTCTCACGTTACGCAAACCATCCGTCATGCTCCATTATTACGCATAGGCTGTTGTTCCTGTTCCCAGACACGGTCCCAAGTTCATTTCCGTTTGGGTGCTGCTATTTACGGGGGTGTTTTACTTTTTCCATTTTGCCTTTAAGTTTTGCACACCAGTTTAGGAATAATCCCTGTAAAGCCTTCTCCAGTTTCACAGCCACTGGATTTATGTTCTTCATGTAGCGCACCAGTACAGATAACTGATTACTGCAGATGGTGTTAGCAATTACAGCAAAAAAGTTTCGGTTCTTTAAAAAAAAAAAAAATTCGAAAATTTATACACAATTGTTTTGCAGAACCGATGTTTTTGGCAACTGTTCTTTTTTTGAAGGTTTACCGACCGCCGTGAGCAACTTGATGGTCGTCGTTCCCAAATTTAGGACCACTGGTTCCAGGGAACAGAAAAGCCAGTGCCGTAAGACAAACACAACATCCATGCTTCCCCGGGATTCGAACCCGGACTCTTCTCGGACGAATGGTCATTAGCCAGCGCTCGCAGTTTCTCACAGCAATTAGTTGTTCACAATAAATGAAACTGTTCTCTCACAGCAACTGATTTGTTCATAATTCGGAAATTATATCAGAATATGCGCACGTATATTTAATTTGATTGAAACATCACGATATGAGATACAAAACATTTTAACGACGCATTAATCAATATTTACAAGTATCGTGTACATTTAAAAATGATACAGAATAATGAATGCATAGTTGTTTACTTTAACTAAAAACTTATTATCAAAGTGCAAAATAGTGTTAACAGAAAATACTGACTGAATGGTCCATCATAGGTTTAGCTCAAACGTCATCATATGTTTAAACTACTAATTTGATATCCAATTGAAATCCTTCAGTGTCTTCATAGCATGCTGGAAAAGGGCATCTGAGAATCGGTTGTTGCTGACATCTGTGAAATTCAAAAACCTTCCTTCGACTGATCCGCTTTAGTGAAACGTATCGAAAAACTGACGAAAGCTCAGACTCTACGCTGACATCAGATGTTTCATCTATAATTAGAGAAACGAAAGTTGACAGAGATATTTATTATATTCTTCTGGTCATATTAATTCAGCGGCCGAATTCATAATGTCATTTTGGATGTCACCGGACAACCCTGAGAAAACAGTTGGGGAGTTCTCTAGGTGAATATTACGTTCTAGGTGGTGCCTTCACATGGGCGGCTCGCCAGATGAGGCAAGTGAGGCGCCGCTTCGCCAGAATTTTTTCGCCCATGAAGAAAGCTTTTACATATGTAAGATACAATACGCCTTTAATTGTGCATGCTACTCTGAAATTCTCATTGTGATTTGTAAATTGTGTTCAAAAAGGCTTCAACTAGAGAATTAAATCCCTGAATTTATGAGCCTCAAATGTATAAAGTTTAAATACTATTTTTGCAAGCAGGTTGAAACGAGCATATGCTGAGCGTCTAGAGAGGCGATCATATGAATCGTCTCTGCTACAACAGACAAGAGACGGCGCGGAGATGATAAAAACCGGTTCCCCAGGCTTCGTCTACGGATTTTGAGGCGAAACTCGAACGCCGCTTATAATCGACTAGTGTCTGCGTTCCTATAGGAGGAAGGCAGGGATTTTGTCCAATGGGAGCTGGCAGATGAGAGCTTGGCACAGCAGTTACTGAGACGGCAATACAGTTCGCCTCAGTTAGATCAGATCAGGTGTAGAGGATTTTCGGAAGGGAGTGTCTGACCCCAGATCTTAAACAACTCTTAGAAATAAGAAGCTAGGAGATTTGGGCTAGAGTGCCCAATACGGAAGTGACACGGAAGCGAGGTAGAAAGTGGAGAAAGACGCCCTTATTTATTACTGGGGGGTGGTCAGTACCCGGGACCCTACGGCTTAACGTGCCCATACGGCGCACAGCGGATATTTAGTGGTTCAAGCGCCGCGGGTGGCCTAGTGGTCAGCATTCGTGAGTGCCATGGAGATAACCTCAGGTTCGATCCTGGGCAGGTACGAACGTTCCAACCACTGAATACCAGCCGAGCGTCGGATGGGCATGTTAAGCCGTCGGACCTCGGGCACTGGCCCCCGGTAATAAATAAGTGCGTCTTCCTCCCCCTTTCAACCTCGCTTCCGTGTCACTTTTCTATCGGCACTCTAGCCCAAATCTCCTAGCTTCCTATTTCTAAGGGTATTTTAAGACCTGGGGTCAGACACTCCCTTCCTAAAATCCTCTACATATAGTCGGATCTGTACCTGCCTGGGATCGAACCCGAAGTATCCGTGGCAGTCACGAACGTTGATCACTAGGCCATCCGCGGCCCTCGCCTCAGTTAGTGACATCTGTTCTAATTGTGTATTACCAGCACAGCGTTTTCGTCAAAGTGTGCATTGTATTCTACATTTGAGTGCTGACTTTTTGGAATGTGTTTCTTCTGTAGTTTTTGATTAGGAGAAATGTGCTGAATTTTCCTTTCTTAGTATTATTACTCATAAATTTTGATTTGTTAGTAATAAAAATTATTATTTTTAGAATTGAACTGATTAATAAAAAGTAAACTGAATGCATTCTGCTGGGGGAAAGAAAATTTTATAGGTAGTCAGTCACCTGTTCTGATTTCTGCCATGTTTAAGTTACATTACCTGTTTTGACAAGATATATAGAAATGTACTTCCAGCTTGATTTCTCCTAGACAACGTTTCCACGGGTCAGGGCCTTAATTTGTGGCCCGCAGGCCTTAAATGTGATCTACATGAAGGGTGCACCTTCGCAAGCATACATATTGCTTTTATTCTGGACTCAAAAACATTTTTTGATAAAAGTAGTTCTTTTATTAAAATTATTTTCTTTGAATTTTTAGAGGAGTGAAAGTTCAATTGGTGTTGTGAGTGATGAAATAGTTACTCGTTAACTATCTCTAGATAAAAATATTAAGCACAAAATGTGCGTTTGTACTCAGGAAGGATGATATAAAGCAAAACGGGTTAATCATTCTTCCTCTTTTTTTTTTTTTTCGTAAAATATACATTTTCCCCTCTGAAACTGTTTCCAATGTTTTAAGTCTACTTCTATCTCCTCCCCCGTGCTTGATGTCTATGCTTTTTTTGAACTATAGTCGAATAATATATATAGATATAAAATATACATAAGTACAGTATATACACTGAAGTGCCAGAAAAACTGGTACAGACGAGCTTATGCAAAATACATAGCAACGTCACCTATGCGCGTACTCGGTTGCGCCTGCCAGTGCGTATATAAAGCGATAGACATCCTTACCAGCTGTCAGAGCTGTTTTCGACATCAGAATGATAATTAATAACGATTTAAGCGATTTTCAACGTGGTGTCATGGTTGGCGCTCGTGAGATGGGCCATAGTATTTCGGAGGTAGGAACGAAGTTCGGATTTTCACGGATGACCATTGCAAGGGTATACCGTTACTACAATCAATCATTTCGGCAAAACATCCAACCTACGATACCAGTGTGGCGGTAAAAAGACACTGGGTGAACGTGACCATCGTCGGCTGTCAAGAATCGTTTCACGCGATAGGCGTGCAACACTCTCGCAGGTATCATCGGAATTCAATGCTGGAGCCACAACAAGCATCAGCGTCCGGACATTGCAACGTACCCTGAACGATATGGGCTTTGAAAGCCGACGCCCAACTCGAGTCCCCTTGATGGGTGCACGACACAGAGCTATGCGCCTCGCTTGGGCACGTCAACACCGCCACTGGACACTTGATGACTGGAAACAAGTAGTCTGGTCTGACAAATCGCGTTTCCAACTGTATCGGGCAGATGGAAGGATTCGTGTGTGGCGCAAACCCCATGAAGCCATGGATCCTGCCTGTCAACAGGGAATTGCACCGCCTGGTGAGGGGTCCGTAATGGTATGGGGTGTGTTTAGCTGGACTTCACTGGGACCCCTGGTACGTCTACAAACATCTGTGACCAGTCAACGCTATGTGCTTATCCTTTCTGACGAGATAGACCCGTTCATGTCCTGCATTCATGCTGATGGGTTGGGCCTGTTCCAACAGGACAATGCATCTCCACACAAGTGTCGGGACGCTACATTATAGTTAGAGGAGCATTTATCTGAGTCTGGAGTGTTGCCATTCCCACCCAAATCCCCAGATCTGAACGTGATAGAATACATTTGGGATACCATGCAACGCGCTATCGAACACAGGAATCCGAGACCTCGGAATACACCCGAATTGTGAAACGCTCTGCAGGAAGTATGGTGTGCATTGCCTACAGCATATTTCCAGAAGCTAGTGGAGTCCATACCCCGTCGTATTTCTGCAGTCCTGCGCTCCCGTGGGGGACCTACCAAGTATTAGACTGGTTGTACCAGTTTTTCTGGCACTTCAGTGTATATATACATCAAATCGCTTCTCTACAAAATTTGGTTTTAATTATTTTTCATAACATGTATGATATGGGCTGAGTCTTCGCCTCACCAACATCTTACTCCACGAGCCTCCACTGGTACATTGATATCAACGGACATGTAATTTCTACGATTCAGCGATGCTTCTGCTTCATTGTGATCTCAGAATGCCAGCTCCTATCTTTCCAGAAAACAGGCTGCATCTATAAGGCGACTAATTGACCGCTAATGCCAGACTAAAATCTAATTTTTCCAAATTACGCTAAATCTTTGGCAGTCACTATGTAGTTTATACTACTTCTGTGCCATTTATCTATTTTGTGAACTTTGTTTAAATCATCAAATCCTTTCGAATTCGATGCAGTTTTTAGCACGTCTTTTGTAAAAAAAGATCGTGCTTATGTTATCGGTTTGTCCGTCCGTCCGTCTGTACCCACGATATCTCTGGAACTATTAGTCCGATTTGAAAAATTATTTTTGCATTGGGAAGCTTGAAATATGAGAATGCTGATCCGTTATTCCTTTTTTTTTTCAAGATGTACAATTTTACCGCTAGAGGGCATAAATGCAGATGATGTCGAATTCAAAAATACGTTTTATTCCACATATTTGCTTCTAAACATCCGATTGAAAAAAAAAAAATTATCTTTGGATTCCATTTATGTCGAAGAGTATTTTAGATATAGTTACTTTTTCAAATTACGCATAGATTTTCCGCTAGGGGAGTAAAAGTAAATTACCTTTTCCCCGATAATTCTTCTTCTAAAACTTCGATTTAATTTTTTTTTTCAAATCGGAGTTTTAGAAGAAGAGTTATTGGAATTAGAAATTATATGCAAAAGATTTTCGTGATAGAAAATCTTTTGCATATAATTTCTAATTTTTGGTAATAAATACTTTGGCCACCAGGGGGCGTAAGCGTTAATTTTTCCTTCTGATATATTTGCCATAAAATCTGAGCTTCTAAAATATCGATTGAAAAAAATTCTTTCGTGGACTGATGCCAGTCACATCGATAAACGTTTTCGGAATATCTTCTTCTTAAAATATTCCAGTTTCTTCGCCAGGGGGCGTAAATATATATCTTATTTTTGTCAATATCTCTACTTCTAGGAGACCGACTTGAAAATTCCCCCTTTGTTGGATAGTGTTTTCAGGGTGACATGTTTTTCATATAATTTCAAAATTTTTAAGTAATTCATAGACTTTCCGCTAGGGGGCGTAGAGGTAAATTGCGCTTCCCCTATATCTCTGCTTCTAAATTTCCGACTTGAAAAATTCTTTCTGCACAGAATACAGCTCCTTATGGAAAATCGTTTGCACATAATTTCTGGTTTTTGTAACAAAAAATGCTTTGGCTACCAGGGGGCGTAAATCTTAATTTCCCCTTTTGATGTATTTGCAGCAAAATATGAGCTTCTAAATTCTAGATTGAAAAATAACGTCGTTTGTAGACAGATACTAGTCATGTCGACAAACCTTTTAGGAACATTTTCTTCTTCAAATAATGCATGGTTTCTACGCCAGGGAGCGTAGATATATATTTTATTTTTGTCAATATCTCTACTTCTAATATTCCGATTTGAAAAATTCCTTCTTTGTTTGATAGGGTTTCCGATGCGAAATGTTTTCCCCACAAATTCAAAATTTTCAAATAAATCATAGACTTTCCGCTAGGGGGCACAAAGGTAAATTGCGTTTTCTGCGTTATTTCTGCTCCTAAAACTTCGATTTGAAAAATTCTTCCTGTATCGCATACAAGACTTGATGGAAAATATTTTTCACATAATTTCTAATGTTTGGTAAAGAATGGTTTAGCCACCAGTGGGCATAAGTGTTAATATCTGCTTCTGATGTATTTGTAGCAAAATCTGGGTTCCTGAAAACTCGACTATTTTTTTTTTCTTGGACTGATACCGCTCATATGGATAAACCTTTTGAGAATACTTTCTTCCTAAAACAATGCATGGTTTTCCCACCAGGGGACGTAAAGTCACATCTTATTTTTGTCGATATCTCTGTTTCTAAGAGTCCGATTTGAAAAATTCTTTCTGTGTTGGAGAGCGTTTCCTGTGCGAAATGTTTCTGATATAAATTCATATTTTTCTTAACGCACAAGTCTGCAGCCAGAGGGCGTAAGCTCACGATTCCGTTTACAGCAATATCAGAGGGATTAAAAACCCGATTGAAAAACTTCTTTCTTCCTTCAGATACTATTGTTTTCCATACCGGTTCCATTGACTTTGAATAGCTTTGATAAATTTAATTTGCGTCAGAACGGATTCAAAACGCTAATTACACCCGAAAATTCGGTGTCATCTTTCTTGTTTCTTTACTGAAAAGGAGACATGGCCAAAAGAATAATTTATGTAATTGACCGCACAACCACGAAAAGGATTCGTAAAGACTGGGGGTGGAAATGGCGAACAAAAGATTTAATTCCTTTCACTTGAGAACACAAAGTGAGTGTTTATTTATTTTATCTTTTTTCTTTTGTGTGTGTGGTCTTCCAGTGTTTGTAACTTTATATTTATCGCTGAAAGTTATAGAAATAAATGGTTTCTCGGTTAACTGCTCAATAATATAGTTACACGATTCGGTGTTATTTCCATTCGGCGTTTCTTGTTCCTTGAAACAGATATAACACTCTTCTTCATCTAAATGGACCGTTCATTTGTGGTTGAGACTGGAAGCTAACTTAGAACATTTAATTGCCTCCAAATTTTTGGTAAGAATTCTTTTTCACAGGCAACAACAGCTGTAGTAATGTCGCCGAGTATTAACTTTTCTCGCGTCTGTTTGTTTCTATTTCTCACGCCACATAAGATCTGACTTTACTGTTCTACGAATCATATGTTGTCAAAATAAGGCTTTAAGTGATGCAATAAATTAACTTGGTCCGACGATACTTCACAGTGCTGGTGCATAGAGTCTACTGTGTTCTTGTACGAGCACAGAGAGACAGTTGAAAAGCCAATACACACACACACACACACACACACACACGCCGTAAGACAAACACAACATCCATGCCTCACCTGGATTCAAACCCGGACCCCTTTCGGACGAATGATCAGAGGCCATCGCTTAGACCACTGCGCCACCGGGGCGGCGGTCCGGGTTCGAATCTCGGTGAGGCATGAATGTTGTATTTGCCATAAGGCACTGGCTATCTATTTTTTCTGGAACCAGTGACCCTAAATTAGGGACGGGCGACTGCTTATAGCCCATTGAGTTGCTTACGGTGGTCGTTAAACTTCCAATAAAAAAAAAAAAAAAAGAATCACGCTGTTCAAACGAAATTTATGACACAGAGCCCTCATGTGACATGAGATAATTAATTACATTTGTAGAGCCACGCAAGAATTTTTTGCTTCACAACTCAGTATCGGGTGGAACCACCTCGAGAAACAATAACAGCCTCTACACGGCCTGGCATTCAATGGTAGAGGTTTTTGATATCGTCCTAGGGAATAGCTTGGCAGGCTGCTTCTATGAGAGACCACAGTTTATCTGTGGTGACTGGCGGAGACGCTTGATGGGCCAGTCGCTAAGCTACTATGTCCCAGACATGTTCGATTGCGGGACATCTCCGGCGAACGTGCAGGCCAGGGAAGAAGCTGTGTCTGTTGTGCATGGAAGAGGTCCCGGATACTCCGGGCCACATGTGGCCGAGCATTTTCCTGCTGGAATATAGCACCAGGACAACTCTAAGACAACCCTCTAAGACAACCCACCAGGACAACCCTCTGCCTCTAAGACATTCCTGATGTATCGCTGGCTCTGAGGGTTCCCTCAATTCGTATCAGGCGAGATCACGAATTGAATCCAATGGCGCCCCAACCATGACGCTTGGCGTTGGGCCGGTTTAACGATGCAAAAATACATGCTGAAAAGTGTCGTTCATCAGGATGTTTTCGAACACGTATGCGACCACCATGGTGCATCAAGTTGAATCGTGACTTGTCAGAAAGCACGGCCTGTTGCCAATCAGCGCGCCAATGTCTGTGTTCTGAACCCCATTGCAATCTGCGGCGTATGTGGTTGAGGGTCAAAAGAATACGCAGCAATAGGCCACATGTGGCTTAGCAACCAATCCTCTGTTAAGCAGACGACGTCGATCTGTGCTATACGACAAAGCCTTAGAGGTCTGCATGGGCTTTATTTGGTGTGCTCGGTCCGGCTTAACCCCGTGCGTTGAAGGGCCGCCACGGCCTGTCAATTGCAGCAATTATTTAGGCCTGCCCCGGCCTGTCCCACCACGTGATGTGCCAATTTGTATAATTTTGTTTTTCTACTGTATTTAATTAAGTTGTGAAAATTAAATAACGGAATGAGATATTATTAAAAATATTTGGCTTAATGTAAGCCTAAAAATATTTACTAAACTTTGGCAATTATCGAAGAATGTAACCTTTAACGAGAGAGAAAAAGAAGACTAAACGAGATCAAAATCTCCCTTTCTCTGAACTAGCAAGCGGTAACACTACAAAAGTCAATCCTTACACGGGTTAGGGATAGTAGAAACAACCGATGTCTTCCACTCTCATGACAACCCTACCCTACTGCTGACACCCCAGTCTCCCACTCTGCACCACACACACACACACTCTCTCTCTCTCTCTCTTTCTCTCTCTCTCTCTCTCTCTCTCTCTCTCTCTCTCTCTCTCTCTCTCTCTCTCTCTCTCTCTTGGGTGGAATCTTTTTGTTGTCAACCAGCCCCAAAGTGTTTTTACCATCTTAATACCTGCAGATGATAAAAACACTGTAAGTGCCTCTCCTTGCTTTTCTGATTACGCCCTGGGCTATGTCATGGAAGTTTGGGAAACCCGACTTTTTTATTTCTTTACTATTGCGATAAAAAGAATGAGTCGACTTGCGCCTGCCCGGTTTCTGGGAAAACGCCCGATCCGGCACGCGAGAAGGGCCGGGCTCGGACTAGGTGGGCCAGCTCGTGCAGACCTCTACAAAACCTGACCTCTGACAGTGCTACACTCCTGCGCTAACACTGTGGATGCCGCTGTGCAATCGGTCACTGCCATGCGGTAGATGTGTCTGTCATCCCGTGCAGTCGTGTGATTTTGCTGTCCATTTTCCAGATTTCTGTATGTCCGAGCCTCATCTGTCCACAGACGCCACGTTCACATGATTGTACTGGTGTTTCGACTCATACGAGTGGCAATTTCACGGTAGGAAAATCCAGCTTTTCTCATCCCATCAATCCTTCCCCGCTCAAAGTCCATCACGTGTTCATCATGCTACCTTCTTCGGCGACGGGCATAGTGAGACATAAGAAACACGCTTTCGACTCAATGTTGGTTATTCACTGATTGCAACATCAGATCAGATCATAAGTAGAGGATTTTAAAAAGAGAGTGTCTGACCCATAGTCTGAAACAACCCTTAGAAATAGAAAGCTAATAGATTTGGGCTAGAGTGCCCAATAGGAAAGTCACACGGAAGCGAGGTAGAAAGGGGGAGAAAGACGCCCTTATTTATTACTGGGGGGCCAGTATCCTGGGCCCGACGACTTAACGTGCCCATCCGTCGCACAGTGGATATTTAGTGGTTCTAGCGTTCGTATCTGCCTGTGATCGAACCCGAGGTCTTCTCCGTGGCAGTTACGAACGTTGACCACTAGGCCACTCGCGGCACGGATTGCAACATCTCCTTTGAGCCAGCTCTTTATACCCAAGGCCGGACCGTTCAAAGGGCGCAGCTCCTAAACCGCATCCGCATTTTCACCAGCATTATAATAATTTGCAAGTCCCAATCTGTTGTGCGTACCCTGGAATTTTCGAGTTAATACCAGCAGTCGTTAATGGTATTGCAATTAGCACAAACAGTAGTGAACTTAATGGCACAAACAGACACGGCATAAAGCGTTGTTTCATTCACGCTACAAAAAAATGGGATAGAAACTTCCCCCTCGAAAAATCATTTGGTGCAATAGATTCACACTGCCGTGTTGGCGCCCCTGATGTTTCTCTGGACTTAGACAGGCAAAGATGAAAATACGCAAGTACTTAATTTCGAAATTTCTTATACATTTTATCCATGGGGGAGGAGGGGGTTCTTCAGGAAATCTTCAGAGAGCGAAATTCCAGCCCACCGTTAACTGTCACTTCAAGCAGCTGCTTTCTTTGTCTAATGAGAAATTTGGCACTGCCGAGGAGGGACTTCAGGTCAATAAAAAGCGTCGTTAGCTTCCTCAGAAAAAGAAAGGGAAAGGGAAAGAAGATGTGTTGACATAAGCGACCAAAGAGGGAGATAGGAAAAATCATTCGGCACTGCTTTGGGACAAAAACCGCTCATTTTTCTTCTCGGCTGTAAAATGAAATAAGGCTATAGAAGTCTCATAAATATTTTATTTTCACAGGTTACTCAACATTTAATATTTTACAAGTGTTGCGTTGTCAAAGGCTCCCTATTCCTTGCTTATCGGCTCAAGCCAGCACTGCATAATGTACACTGGTGTCCAAAACCTAAGGATGGACTACATTGACCAAGGTGTTTGATTTGACCCTGGCCCGGGGTCATCACCACAGCACTGGCCCTAGAGCTGTGAAAAATGTAAATATTTCAATGTGTGTGATTTTTGTTTTAGTGTCTAAGTTTTGTGAGAGGGGTGCATGAGACCCTCATAGTGAAAATGTTTGTAATTGTGCTGAGTTTTGAAATAAAGGACAGTAGTCCCAAAAAACTCGCGTTGGCGGGCGATCTCCCGGCCACGAGATGAGATATTTTGAAAAAGTTGCTTGCCCCAACTGCCCATAGCACGTCGCACACACGGGTTGTGACAGAAGGGTGTAAGGTACCGGTCCCGTGGGGAGGCAGATCCCCACAGGTCTCTAGACCGAATCTGTCCGAGTAGAAGACTATGGATTCCGGTGACTGACGGGATGGCTGTCGGAACGCCGTCAGGGATCCTATCTATCCCAAAACTATTCGAGAGAGTTCCGCATTTCCCTGCGAAGTCAGCACTTTGACGGTGCAGGTAAAGTCATCAGCTAGTGTTACATGTTTACCTGTATAAGAAAAGCAATACATGATGATCACAATCAAATGGGGAAATAATTATATTGCCAGCATACGAACACATGAAAAGACGCAGAAAATGGTTCGTAAATGACTCACAAATTATATTGTAATCATTGTTTAGACAAAAGTTACACAAGTTTCCGAAGGACATAGTTTGAGAACTGATGTTCAGTGCTTACCGATAACCAGGCGGAGATACATTTCAGAATGAAATATGTCCACCCCAAACTGTGATGCAGCTCTCACAACGTTGTGGCATGATGAACACCAAGTGATCCAGGAGTTCCTGAGGCAAATTGGCCCACTCCTTAAGGGCGCGGATGAGTTCCTGCTTGTTTTCTGGAGGCGGGTTTCGCGCACCAATGCGTCTCCCCATTGCGTTCCAGATGTGCTCGATGGGGTTGAGGCCAGTCGATGCGCGATGAATATCCTCGGTCTACGGAAGTGTCTGCATTGCACTTGTACGATGAGGTGTCGCGTCGTCATTCATGAACAAAAAGTCTTCGCTTTCAGCCCCACGGATTAATCGAACATGACATAGAAGAACTTCGTTGCGATATCGGTCGCCCGTCATAGTCCCATTTTCCAGCACCTGTAGTTCGGTCTCGGTGCGTCCATTAATCATGATGCTTCCCCACACCATGACCCCGACACCGCCGTATCTGTCCCTTTCCTGCACATTCTCGCGCTGGTACGTAGCAGCGCTTTCAGGCAAGATCAACTGACGCCTAGAATCCGAGGGTAGATTGAAACGACTCTCATCCGCGAAGAGTACATTGGCCCATTAGTGACGTATCCAATTTCTGTGGATACGACACCACTGAGAACGTGTGCTACTTTGAAATCTGGATAGAGGGGACGCAAATATTCCGCCCTAAATGTCAAGAACGTCTTGCCACAGTTTGTCTGGGTATCCGTGTTTCTGTGCTGTAATGAAGGCGACTCGCAAGCTGACCGAAATCTGTCTTCAAAATATGTCGTAGTAGAGAGAGGGAGTTCTCCTAGCATGCATCTGGAACACATTCCATTAGTTTGTAACGCTGGCCAGACCCTGGAAACTACACTATGCGCGATTCCAAACTCCCTGGCAACATCACTCGGCCTTCTTCCAGCTTCCATTAAATTCTTCCCCGCGTGAAATCATCTAGATGATGTATCCTGTATGCTTTCACTTCCAGATTTCCCTTCAGACACATGTCACCTACACCGCCCTTTTCTCTTTTATCCGTTTAAGTGATAACACGTGACCCCCTGTGCGCACGATTCGACATTTTGCATGAGCACCGACTTTCTCCATGAACAGACTTTCATGAACGTCCCCAATTATTCAATTTTTTTATTGAAGGTTTAATGACCACTGTTAGCAACTGAGTGGGCTATAAGCAGTCGCCCGTCCCTAATTTAGGGTCACTGACTCCAGGGAAAGGAGAGAGCCAGTGCCGTAAGACAAACACAACATCCATGCCTAAACTGGGATTCGAACCTGAATCCATTTTGGAGGAATGGTCAGAAGCCATTGCTTGGACCACTGCGGCCACCGATGCGGCAATATTCAAATTGTCAGAAGCTGTTGCGTCTGATTTTGTGGTTGTAACATTTCGAAATAGTGTTCCATTGTTCTTCCTTCGGTTTTGGACACCACTGTATATTCAAATTAAGTTGTAATAACAACAGTCAACCTGCTTAATCTTACAAACTCAAAGTGGACGTCAAGTAATTTTGCTTCCTATATTTCCGATGGAAAAACTTTTGTACACATTTCCTTCATAATTAATGTGTTCCCAAGGATGGAAATTTGAACATCGATTAAAATAACTTCATACACTGGTGTGCAAAAATTAAGGACGAAGAGAAGAAATTAGCATAACAGCGGAACGAGCAGGCAGAACGGATCGAAAGACCACTCAGGAGATAGACTAGGGTCCGGTACGGTAGGGCATACGCATATATGCAGCATGACGTAAGGGGGAGGGGTGTCGGAAGGGTATAAAGCACACGGGCTGTGTACTCTCAGCAATTCGGGGCCGCGAGTGGCCTAGTTGTCAACGTTCGTGACTGCCACGGAAACGACCTCGGGTTCGATCCCAGACAGATACGACCGCTCGAACCACTAAATATCCGCCGTGCGTCGGATGGGCACGTTAAGCCGTCGGACCTCGGGTACTGGCCCCCGGTAATAAATAAGGGCGTCTTCCTCCCCCTTTCTACCTGGCTTCCGTGTGACTTTCCTATCTGGCACTCTAGCCCAAATTTCCTAGCTTCCTATTTCAAAGGGTTGTTTAAGACTTGGGGTCAGACATTCCCTTTCTAAAATCCTCTACACATGATCTGATATGATCTGCTCAGCAATTCGGTGAAAGCTATTGCGCGGTGTACATCGGTTTGAACAACGTCGAGTTGCTGCCACCGTGTGTAATGGCCAACAGGCAATCCAGTAGACGACATCTCGATGACTTTGCCCTAGGTCGCGTCATTGGGAAGTTGGAAGAAGGTCGAAGTGTGACTAGTGTGGCCGAGGAGTTCGGGATCGCTCACAGCAACGTTTCACGAGCTTGGAGAGCATTTCAAACGACAAGAACAGCTGTCCGAGAGTTTAGCAGTGGTCGTCCACGAGCAACCACGGCGGAGGACGACCGGTATATTCCGTTACAAGCGAGAAGAGACAGACGGCAGACAGCGGGAGAAATCGCAAGGCACATGTAACAGACAACTGGACGTCTGTTATCGCGTTTTACCGTGGCCAGGAGGCTGCACAAAGGTGGTCTATTTGCACGACGAGCAGTACGGTGTGGGCCATTAACGCCTGCTCATCGGAGACGGCAGTATCTGTAGTGCCAGGAACACAAGAACTGGACGCATCAGCAATGGGGTCGAGTTCTCTTTACGGATGAGAGCCGATTTAGTCTGACGAGCGATTCTGGATGTATACACATCTGGAGAGAGCAGAAAACACGCAATTACCCCTCCATCAACATCATCGAAAGGGACCGGTTTGGAGGTGGCGGTGTTCTCGTTTGGGGCGGTATCATGCTTGGTAGCCGTACTGACCTCCACATCTTCCAAGGAGGTTCAGTCACTGGTGTGCGCTACTGTACCGAGGTTCTCCTGCCTCACGTGCGTCTGTTTAGAGGTGCTGTGGGTCCTGAGTTCCTCTTCATGGACGATAACGCTACACCTCATCGTACAGTGGCTGTCGCAGAGCTGTTGGGGAGTGAAGATATTCAACGCATGGATTGGCCCGCAAGGTCTCCGGACCTAAATCTAATCGACCACGTGTGAGACCTTCTCGGGAGACGCTTGGCAGCGCGTCACCAGCCGCCAGCAACGATTCCGCAGCTGCGATTGGCGCTACAAGAGGAATGGGCCGCGATGCCTCAGCAGCTCCTTGACAACCTCATCCTCATCATGGACAGACGTTGTAAATCCTGCAAAGCAGTCAGGGGTGATCATATCCCTACTAAAGACTGGATTTTACTTAGCAGTCGCCTGTCACATGGGCGTTTCTGTCTTCTGTCCAGTTGTGCTCGAAGCTACCTTTTCAATAAAGTGCCTTTGTATCCTTTGGATTCCTCGTTTGGACGGTTTTGCTCACTTGTCCCATATTCTTACATCTTGGGGATCTTATGGTATGATTTGAGTCGATGTGGAGCACTTCTGCACGACGTTACGTTTAAAAAACCGTCTCGTCCTTAGTTTTTGCACGCCAGTGAATTATAACTTGGAGCATTTAATATTTTCTAAAACATAACCATAATTATATTAAAAATCAATAACGTTTCGTTTGGTTGTGTTGAAACCAGAAAAAAGATGGCGCGACCTGTACTTTGATGACATCAGTAGACAAATAAATGTTGGATTGCATAATCATGGTTATGTTTCAGAAAATATTAAGTATTCCAATTTATAAAATGAAGCTATTTTAATCGATGTTAAAATTTTCATCCTTGGGAACGCATTAATTGTGAAGAAAATGTGTACAGAAGTTTTTCCATTGGAAGTGTAGGAAGCAAAGTTACTTGACGTCCACCTTAAGAGTTAAAATGAAGAACATTGCACAAACTGTATAAAATTATGTTGTAAAACGGGACGAAATTTGAAATGACTATATGAAAACAATAAAAAAATACTGCATGTAAAAAAATTCATGAGCGGTCCGGTCCTGGGACTATCCTAGTTCCTGGTTCTGTCCTAGCTAAGGGAGGGGTCCTGTCCCAGGACCGGACTCCTCTCCTTGGCTACGTCCCTGTACACTAAAGTATCTGTTAGCCAGATATTTGTTGTCTACCATGGGAAGCAAAGAATGTTCACTACTCAACAGATGGCAGCACACCGCAGAGGAAGAGTAAATTAGTCCACAAAAAAGTATGTCATATGTTTTCTGATGTTCAAACAAATTTCCATAAAGTATGTTTCGTTCAAATCCAGTACAAATAATATAAAAATTAATTAAAAAACTAATGATCAATTCCGCAGGGATCTACATCTACCGAATTTGCATCTTTCTGACAGAAACTAACTTTAAAATGAAAAATACGCTTGAATATAAAAAAATAAAAGGAGGGAGAAAAATCCTGCAATGCTCACTCAACGCGAATTAGAATTCATTACGATTGATTGAACCAATTACGTGCATTTCATATCGCTGAAATCGTATTGGGGATTCCTCTTCCGTTTTCTTCATATTTTTATCAATTTATTTATTTATTTTTAATATTTAAATCTCCCGTTCATAGAGAGCAACTTCAAATAACTTTTTTAAACAAATTCTGATCATACAGTAGCCATGATGACATTACCTGCAATTTAAAGAAGTTAGAGAATACGTGTTATGGATTTCAAAAGATTAAGATTTGAATTAACTGATGGATCCATAATGATTCTAATTACCATGGGGTCATAGGCGAGCGCGTGCGGCCAGGTGCACCCCTTAGCTCTGGCATTTGCCACAACAAATCTGCAAAACTTGAGAAAAATTAATATTTTTGCTAATTATTTGTAAAATAAAAAATATTAATATTATGACTTATCAGCAGAAGGATATTGATTTGTACCCAGCCCTTCGTTTTACAGCTTCCCATATCTTCATCCCTTTGCCAACATTAGATCAGAATACCGAGCAATCAGAAAGTTAGCTAGCTTTTTTCTTTTTGCTTATTTACAGCAAATTCATGAGTTAAAATTTCAATAGTTTTTTGTTTTGTTTTTTTACTACTTTCTGCTTTTACTATTTATTTTTTTTTACTTTCTGCTTTTACTGCTGTAGTAGCTTGTGTGAGAAGAGCTTCTCAAAACTTTCACTGCGTTCTACGATGACACAGGAAAGGCTGAGCTCATTGATGGTACTGTGTATTGAACAATCACTAGCTATTTGCATTTAGCTGGAAGATCTGATTGACGAATTCCGAAACATGGTTCCATTTGACCGACGAATGTCGTTGTGAAAACATCTGTTTCTTTTCTTTTGCGATTTCATACAACGTACAGATAAGAGTTTTCATGACCCCACCAGGTTTTATTTTTGACTGGGTCATTCAATTATATTTTAAAATGAAACTTGCATATCTTTAGTAATTTTTCATGTACGTTCTAATGAATTAGTTTTTGACGAACCACGGCGTTACGGCGCACGCAAACTTTAAAATTTTTAATGGAAGCTGATGTTGTGTGACATATCGTTAGAAAGCTTATTTCGTTAGATATCCAAATTCAGCATCATTTCAAAAAACTATCCACCAATTCAAAAGTTAGACAAATATGAAGGAGGGGTGTGTAAAAACTCACTCTATATAAGCATTATGATTGTAACAATATAATTTAAATTTTGTTTTATAAGAACTAGATAGTAAGAACAACCTTTTTATGACATATATCATTAAGCTTTTGAAATACAGCTCCTCTGTGCTCCAAAAATCTGAATTCCTCATTTTTTTATTGATTGGAGGTTTAACGACCACCGTGAGCAACTCAATGGGCTATAAGCAGTCGCCCGTCCCTAATTTAGGGTCACTGGTTCCAGGGAAGGGAGAGAGCCAGTGCCGTAAGACAAACACAACATCCATGCCTGACCGGGATTCGAACTCGGACCCCTCACGGACGAATGATCAGAGGCCAGCGCCTTAGACCACTGCGCCACCGGGGCGGCGAATTCCTCATTACTTCACCGTTGTTGTTGTTTTGCTGAAAGGAACTTTTTAAACCTACGTCGTGCACCCTCTTTGTTGTTATCCTGCTCACGCCTATGCATGGGGTAGGAGTCAATGTGTGCAACAATATAAAAATTGGCAAATCACATAAGGCGGATTGGGGCCACCGAACCAGGCCAGGAATTTTAGTCTTTCGGTATACTACAGAAGCACACGTACCTACAGGGGAATAACTCATAATTTCACTCATGAAAAAAAAATCCCTTAAATTCTGAAGGAAAAAAAACTGTTGAAATATGCATTGTGTAACGAATTTAAAAAGTAGGAACTGTACACGAAATTATACTCAATTTATATTCTTCGAAATATCACGTTTGCTCTTAATAATTTATTGTCTAGTCAAATCACCTCGTTCAAAGTGTTGAAACGTTCTATTATCCTGTTTGCAGTTAGCTGTCTACCTTCCTTGAGAATGCCATCTGGTTGATGTGCGAAAGCTTGGAAAATTTTATTTATATTCTACGCCAAGAAATTTCGGATTTTTAGTATGGTTATACTATTTTGAGTGTAACAAATTCAAAAGTGAACACATTTTAATAATTTAAAGGTGAGAGAATTTTAAAAAACCACTCATGAATGAATGGGGTGTAAAAACCACGTTACATTCAGACATATGTGGGTTTTTAAAAATACCAGATAATTATGTTCCTTTTAAAAATTTGGTTTTGACAAAATAAATCCCTTGTCTTTTGGGGACTCCCTTTCTTGCTAAAGCACCATGACGATCATTCGAAAAGTTAAAATGCACACATGCCAAATAACTATTTTCATACGAAAGTAATTTTTATATTTTTTAGTTAACGATCGCCTACTGCGCAATGATATTGGTATCTCCGGCTTGAACAAACGCCTTTTTAAGGTCTACCCATTATTTTAATCCATGAACCAGTACTGGCAAATCATTGTTTCCTTTAAGATATGCGTGAGTGAAGCTCGAATTAAAGAATATCTTTACCTGAGAATCGCTTTGTATTCTGCGTCAGTCTGTTACAAAAGGAAAGTAGTGCATACCAATCACCCTGGGCTCCAAGTCCGATGACCTTTATCTACATGTAGTTTGCTTTAGCTTAATTAATTTATAACATTGGGCTTGGACCCGGTGGCCTTTTCTCACATAAGTACAGATAATTTCTTTAGGGAGGGGGCGGTTTAACGTCCACCATGAGCAACTAAATGGGCTATATACAGTCGGCCGTTCATGATGTAGGGCCACTGACTCCAGGTATGCGGGAAAGCCAGAGCCGTAAGACAAACACAACAGCCATGTCTCAATGGATTTAAAAGCGGACCCATCACGGAGTCATCGCTTATACCACTGCGCCACAGGGACGGACAGAAACTTTTGCTGTGTCATTTCAGAGAAAGCTCCCAGCATATTGATACAAGGAAACGTTTTATTTTAATTTTTTAAGGAAAGAAAATGGAAATAAACGATTTTTGATCATAAGTATCAAAATTCCTTGGTTCCAAAAACCCAGAGAAAAAAATACGAGAAAGTGGGCCATTTCTCGAGTGGTCCACCGAGAATCGTCCCGATAAGAACTTCACCATGCGCTGAATGTTAGATGACACCAAGTATGAATTCAGTTCCTCATGCTGTGGAAGTTCCATAAACTGAATGCATTCAAACCGATGCACAAGGGTATTTTACACCATAGGCGAGCCCTTAGATTTCAGCTCCTAACAAGTTTTGTTAACTCATATTTAATAACGAAACTACGTTTTTTCTGTTGATTTCAAAAGGTTATTAATGAATTAAATAGGTTTATAAATGTTTTTAGACGGGTAACGATCACCATGAGCAACTCAGTTGGTCATAAGTAGTCGCCCGTCCATAATTTAGGGCCAGTGGTTCTGGGGAGGTGAGCAAGCCAGTGCCGTAAGACAAGCACACCATCCTCGCCTCAGCTCGGGATTCGAACCCGGGCCCACCTCGGACGAAAGATCTGAGGCCAGCGTTTAAGAAATTCAGTAGGCTACATACTGTACAGAAGCCCGTCCCTAATTTAGCAGCTTCCTGCTGGCAGGCGAAACCTTGAGCAAATTACTACTCCACTTATGGATTTGGAGTAGTTTAAGATGAAGACTAAAATTTTTTTCCTGGATTGCCTTTTGTGAGCTTACGTAACTCTCACCACATGTACATAAGTATCGTTTGTTCGACCGTACGTCTGTTTGTCCATCCGTGCGCTTCGATAAATACAGTGTCTTGGGAACCGTTTCAGGTGGACGTTGTATTGCTCATAAAAAGTATAATAAACAAAACAGCTTTTTTTACAGTACAAAATTGAGTCACTTTGTCTTGTTTTCTCATTTTGTCCAACACTTCATAACACACATCTTTTTAACCTTATTGTCATTATTATCAGAGCAGGATTTAGACATTCTGTGGCCCTGAGCTCAATTTGAAGTAGAGACCCCTTTTATTTGTGTTATCAAAATGGCTGAAATGTATGTCGGAGTGTGATGAAATAAACATCGTGGTAGTATGGTTGCAATTTTAAACTACTTCATTTCGCGCTTTTGTTTTGGGAAAAATGCCGATTATGTCATCATAATTGAGAGCATATGTTAAGCCTGATTCTATAAATACCATAGATAGATGAGACAACTTTTCTTGCCGTAATGAATTTCTTAGGTAAATTTTTACCTTCTTCAAAATTGAAAAGGACCTTTCGCCGCTGGCATTCGTTAACTGGCTTTGTCAAAAAAATTTCAATATTGTTTCGACATTTACAAATGTTGATCGCTGGCTATCGTTAAGTCATTGATACATATTCGTGGGATTGCTCTTCCTTAATGAAATTTATGAACTGAATATTTTCGTCTTAATGAAATTTTAAAACTGAAAATTTTCGTTTTAATGAATTTTTAAAATCTGAAAGTGGTTTATAACAATGTCCTCTTTGTATGTCTTCGTCAGTTTTAAAGCAAATACCCGCACTTCGTCACTTGCCATCTGACTGTTGGAAAAAACAACAAACGTGCCTAATAAGTCTTCATAGACTTCTACTCTACGGTCAGTTTCAGAGGTTAACGTGTCACATATAATGTAAATGGTTTCTGTGATGAAATGTTCTTTGCCTTGCAGACCAACTTCGTTTTCCGTTGTCTCATCAAAAAACGTTTTTCTTTTCTTCTGTCGACATTTTTCATCTTTGAAATCATGGTTGTCGGTCCAAGCTTTGGCGTCGGCTTCTATAGGTTGAAAATTACTTCTCAAACTTATCATGAATGCTTTTAATGATTTCAGCGAATTCACAGCTTTCAAAAGATTCATTTTAAGATCCCGCAAATATTTGCTCGTTGCATTTAATCTTTGCAACACCGTATTATAAAACATGGTTAATAGAACTGTTTTCTACTCCAGGAATTGTTTTAGTAGCCGTTTCGCTTTTAATCGACATTCTGGTTTTTCATTTTCGCATGATTTAATTTCGGTCAACTCATTTTGCATTTTCACAAAACTGTTCTTTAAGCCAATGTACCATCAGCTCTAGCTACCCTGTGTCATTTAACTTTTCAATGATAAGGAGTCAGATGTTAAACAAGCGTCCAGAATGTTCCAGGGGTCTCGTCGACTTTGAAAAGAAGGCACACAGAGTGCCCACAAAGTAGAAATATCTCGCGGCATTTTGGCAGGAATTGGCTGCCGAACTTCCAGTTTAGTGAGTGACTTGCACAAGGAGTGTAAAATGCAGTGGTCTGTAGCCTTGTATATTTGTCTGACATATTTTCTGCGTTGTCGTATGCTTGTCTCCTACATTTTTAATGTCAAGAGATAAATTGTCTAATTCCTTTAGTACAATTATTTTTAAGTATGGGAGCTTATGCTCGCCAATTGCAGCAAATTCAAGAAATATTTCTTTGATTTCTCCGTTTACCACGACATACCTAAATATAAATACAAGCAGTGATTTAGAAGGGGCTTAGCGGCGCTAAGACGCTTTTAGTGGTTAGCTGGAAAGAAAAAACAGTAATTGTTTTGGCAATCATGTATGCAAAATTAAAGGAAACTGTGTTCTGTATGCAAACATAACCAGTATCTTAACCGAATGTTCATGGATGTAGGTAAAAATACCCCCGGAGAAAGTACCCCTGAAAACTGAAAAGCGGAAAAAATATCCCCGGAAGAAATACCCCCAGAACAAACGGTTCACTGTAAACAGCCACCCAGGGACACTGATGTGTGGCAATGTTCCGGTGTGGCAATTTACCGGCAACCCTGCCACACATCTTTCAGCAACTTGGCCACAAAAGTTCAAGGGGGGCTATAAAGATTGCCGTTTCTGGGCCTATATTGAGAATTAAATTGGGAACTCCATACGAATTTCGCGGAAGCGTTCCATGTAAGCCAAGCGAGAATTGTACTTTAATTTGAAGAAATAAATTGCCGAGGATCCGAGGTATACTTGGTTGGGGAGGAGGCTCTACCCCCAACTTACGTAATATTATATTCTGGGCCGCTCGAACCTGTCAGTGTATCCAGGAAGTTCCCCTTGAAGTGTCCGTGAGTTTTTTTGGGGGGGGGGGAGCTTTCCCCCAAAATGTTAAAATGGACGTAGAGCTGTAAACATTAGTACTATGCTTTATATAATGATTCTGTACACAACCATGAATTTTCAGGAGGGTAGGGTGAATCCCCCCCGTTCCTAAGACCTATTCAGGAGTAACATCGAGGATACACTGACCGACTCTAGAGGTCCAGAATATAAAAATACGGAAGTTGGGGGTAGAGACCTCCAAACCAAGCACCTCGTAGCCCTTTTACAGACTTCACCAAATTTCTGGGGTAGGGAGGGAAGAGCATACATGCCAACATGAAGCATAGAAATTGCGAGTAAATCCCTACCTTGAACACTTGTCTGCGCTCTTAGAAACTTGGGGGAAAGCCCCCTCCCAAAGCTCACGAACTTCGCGGACTCTTCAAGGGGAACTTCCTGGATACACTGGCAGACTCCAGCGGCCCAGAATATAATATTATGAAAGTTCGGGGTAGAGCCCCCCCCCCCGTTCTCCACCACCACCACCACCAAGTGTACCTCGTATCCTCGGCAATTTATTTCTTCAAATTAAAGTACAATTCTCGCTTGGCTTACATGGAACGTTTTCGCGAAATTCGTATGGAGTTCCCAATTCAGTTCTCAATATAGGCCCAGAAACGGCAATCTTTATCGCCTGCCCCCCCCCCTTGAACTTTTGTGGCCAAGTTGCTGAAAGATGTGTGGCAGGGTTGCAGGTAAATTGCCACACATAAGTGTTCCTGTGTTGCAGTTTACAGTGAACCGTTTGTTCTGGGGGCATTTCTTCCGGGGGCATTTTTACCGCTTTTCAGTTTTCAGGGGTATTTTCTCAGGAGGTATTTTTACCGTTTACCGAATGTTCATACAGCAGAGATGGCCGCCTTGGTGGTCGAGTGGTCTGAGGCACTATATATATATACTCAGATATTTTGTCCGAGTTTGTCTGATGCAGGATTTGTCCTTTCCCTAAAGCCAGTGTCCCGAAACTAGGGACAGACGGCTGCTTAGGGTCTTACAAGTTACTCATGGTGTGGTCGTTAAACCCAGAAACAAAATTTATACGAATATATAGTGTAGATATGAAACGATGCACCCGGATCACGCACTAGGGCGTCTCACGAATCATAAGGGTTCTAGTGCAAAGACAGCATGTGAACTCCTTTGTCTTGACTCCAGTAAAAATAAAGTTATAGGCGGTGGATACTCCGTGGAAATAAGCGAATGAAGCCCTAGTGGGGTAGTGGTCTAAGCGCTGGCTTCTGACCCGAAATGGGTTCGGTTTCAAATCCTGGTGAGGCGTGGACGTTGTGTTTTTCTTACGGCGCAGGTTCTCTCCTTTCCTTGAAACCAGTCGCTCTAGATTACGGACGGGCGACTACTTATAGCCCATTGAGTTCCTCATGGTGGTCGTTAAACCCCCAGACCAAATGAAAAAAAACAGCTCGAAAAAACAGAGAAAAATTAAGTTGTCGTGAAGGCTGAGTGATAAGCGTTTGCAGAAGTGAAAGGCATTTCAACTAAACTGCTAGCCACCAACTATCGGCTCTAGTCAAAGTAATCATCCCTTAAACCCACTTCATAATTTTAGTAAAAATTGCGTACTAGTCACTGTATTGATGGTGACTATTTAGTTGTATTCTGTTCAATGTAACTAATGTATTATTCTTAGTAGAGGGATCGTGTAGAATGAGAGAGGGGTATTAAAATAAGAATTTTCTATTTCAGTGTATAACTTTTATGTAACATTCTTGCGTTCATTTAAAATTGATCAAACCCAGTAATTTTAATATAAATTGATAAAATCAGTAAATAATGAAAACTTAATAAAAATTATAAATAAAAACAGCGAACAAGGCTTTACAGATCTTTTTAAAAAATTTAGGTAATTTCTTTCGGGTTGTGATTTACCAATCCGTTCACTGCTAAGGCACTTTTTCATTTAGAACTATACATCACTGAATACAAGCTGATCCACGTGCGATATGTCCTGTGTCGAATCTATTAGAATAGGAAACTATGAGTAATCTTGTGAAGCACACATTTAACTTCAACTTGAGGTCCCCAGCTAATGCTTATTGCGCCTAATGGGAAATCCGGCTCTGATTATTATTAATATTTTAAAGAGGGAGTCCGGACCCGTTAGACCCCCCCTCCCCCCACCTATCAGTGCTCCGCTGGACTCGTGCATATTTATCCTACCGTCCCATGAGCTATAAATTGAAGTGCATTAAAATATTTGTCTTAGTAGCCGCGAATGGCTGAGTGGTTAGCAGTTCAGACTATCAATGCAAGGTCCTCAGGTTCGATCCTGGGCTGATCTTGCGGAGGTGGTGTAAGTTGCTAACAGTCACTGAATATTTGCGTGTATCGGACGAGCACGTTAAGTGACGGCCCCCAGGTTGGACCCACTGGTTAAATGGGTATCCTTTCCTATGCCTCCCCTGAAATTCTCTCACCCCTCTATGTACAACATCGTACTTGTATGGTGGCGCCATCTACTGTACTCACTACAAACTGTTCTGTCAAAGTCGCTAGACTTGCTTTCGTTCCTTCCGTTTCTGTGTCCTGCACAAAAGGCGAACTCGCTGTAGGTGGCTGGGACCTAAAATCTACTCACTGTGGACGGAAGTCCTACAAGAAAATGACTCATACCTTGCTTGCTATTTATCTTAGTTTACAGCAAAGTGGAAACGTACAAAATATGACAGTAATTTATTGACGATGGGCATGTAATTTCTACTGGCTGTATAGTAGTACTTCAAAATTCAAAAATCAGCTAATGAAATACGAGACGAGATTTTTTGTTCCGCTCGAATTTTTTAATATCAAAAGTATAGCACTGGAAAATAAATGAAACATTTTCGGAGCTCTGTTGAAATATCGTAAAGCATGTACCAAATTAGGTAGAGACTGTGGAGTTCCTGAATCGCAATGGGAAGTTCAAATAGACCTACTAAAACCACTGTATCTAGCACACAGGGACGCGCCAAGCGGGGTTCAACGGGCGAGAAGCACCCGGGCGCCAGATTCTGGGGGCGGCACTTGTAGGCGCGTACTGGGCCACTGTACTCTGGGCTGGTAGGCTGCATGCTAATTCTGAAAAAAATTCAAAAATTTTTCTGTGCTTCACCATGCTTATGAAAGAAAATTGTTATACGGAAAAGACAATTTGTTTACCCCTTAACGTCTTTAAAAAAAAAGAAAAAAAGACCTATGTGCCAAATGGTCTGTAAACCAAACACAGTTTTTCATGCAACGTCTTCCCCCGACTTTCTAAGTTAAGATCCGTCCCTTTGGACGTGTGTCTTTTTCCTGTATCGCACCGCACTTCCGCTAATCGTATTTGATAGCCCTGCAATAAAAGGGTGTTTTCCTCTGGTGCGCATTCCCGTGTGTCCTGGAGAATGTCCTGAAAGCGGTGCCCGAGGGTAACAGCACCCCATCAAAAGCAGCAAAACACCAATACCAGAGCAAAGTTTTGTTCGTTGGCGTTACCATGCAAGCAATTTTGACGAAGTAGGAAGTGTTTTTCTACTACGACACCAGGAGATTGGCACGGATCCCCAGGCAGTTACGATACATATGTGTCCCTTGGGGTTATCTTTCAAGACGTTCAAAGGCCCGCACTAGGGGATGATGGGGAGGGTGTAGTTTTCCTTTTTTGTTGGTGTTTGAAATTCCTTAGCTCATTCTTCCTCAAAACTTTGCCGGGCCACTAGTAAGTACTGTCGCATGCCTCAAACATTGCCCAAATTTGTTCTTTTTGTTTTCATTTTTTGAGTTAACAGCGGGAAATTATCTGAACAGCTCTGTTTCACTCGGAAATATTTTTTACTTCAACAACGGGGCTTCATGTATAACTGCAAAATTCTTCGTTAAAACAGACATGTCACATAATGGAGAAAATGGAGTAACATTAAGGAAAATATTATAAACCCAAAGAAAGAAAAGGCTCAGCCGAAAAACCAGGTAGAGAAAACAAAAGGCTTTGTGAAAAAGTTCCTATTTAAAGAAACCTGTGGTAGCTTAGTAAGTAAGTGGTGTAAATCAATACCACAGAAGGAAGTCAATAACAAAAAATTTTCCTTTTGTTATCGCAAAAATGTATTTTTTTAATCTGTGACAGAGAACAAGACATTTGTTGTTGTATAAGTTAAATTATTAAGGTTAACTTATGGTAAAACTTTGTTGCTTTATTTATATATTCCTTAAGGATTTTTCCATTGATACATTCCATATACACTATCTACCAACAAGTAATTGGACACCTGTGATAGCAAAGGAAAACGAAGTTTATTCACCTTCAATAGTTGGTGGAGCCTTCACGAGCGGCGATTACAGTTGCGACCCTCCGGGGCTTACTCTCAACCAGGCGTTGTACGACAGCTAGCGGTATTTTCTTCCACTCGGCTTGGAGAAGACAGGTCAGTTCCTTCACCGATTTCGGACGGTGGGGGCACCCCTTAAATCGACACTCCAACTCGTCCCAGAGGTGCTCGATAGGGTTAAGGTCCGGGCTCTGCGCAGGCCAGTCCATTCTATTAACCCCATTGTCACCATACCAAGCCATGGTGGACCTCGCAACATAACAGGTGGCATTGTCATCCAGAAAGTAACATGGGTCCACCCCGTAAAACTGCCACAACGTAGGAAGCGCATGGTCATCCAAAATGGTGCAGTAGGTCTCGGCGTTAAGTCTACCAGGAATTGCGACCAAGGGTCCCGTGCCATAGCAGGAGAAACACCCCTATAGCATAATTCCAATGCCGCCGAACTTCACAGTTGGCGCAATACATTCCGGCAGGAGGCGTTTTCCAGGCAGACACCAAACCCACACCCTGCCATCCGAATGGTAGAGGGGGAACCTTGATTCGTCGCTCCAGAGAACCTGTTTCCACTGTTCAACGGTCCACTGTCGACGTTCTTTGCACCACGTTAGCCGAGCAGCGCTATTAAACTTGGTGATCAAAGGCTTGTGGGCGGCAGCACGTCCATGATAACCGAGCAGATGGGCTTCCTTACAAATGGTATTAATCAAAAGAACACTCCCGGATGTGGCCCATCGATTTGGTGCGGTTCTTCCGAATTTCTCTGGCCAGCACCAGTCGGTCTCTAACTCCCAGTTTTGTGGGTCTGCCGGGTCAGGGCACATTCCGACCGTCACCTCTCATCTTCCACTTGCCAATCACGTAGGCCACTGTCGATTTTGGGAACTTCAACTCGCTGGATATGTCACGTATGGATCGGCCATTTCTGTGATACCCGACGATTACACCTTTCTCGAAATCTGAGAGCTCCGAACTGCGTGGCATCTTGCATGCGACTGGTTGCGTTGTTGTTTCCCACACGATATTTAACGGCGGCGGCCGTGACGTGTATCAGGACCACAGATATCGTCGATTGCAGGGGTGTCCAATTACTTGTTGGTAGATAGTGTATATACATACGAATTACCGGCTTCGGACAACTGGCCACACGGAAAACTGAACAAATGCTGTTTGAGAGACATGAAGTTGTTCTGCATTAAAAGTATGTTTTGTTGTTATGTTTCCCCCAACATGAGTAATTATTGTGCACAAAAATATCTTTTTCGTACCTTATTATAATTAAGAAATTAAGACATTTTTTGTGATTTTCTGGCTAAAAGACAAAGCGGACAACTTGTCACAAATGCGTTAGAGGGCTGCATAAAAAATTTGTTTTTGATTTTTTCGTGTTTACTGCCTTGTAGGCTAACCACAAAAACGTTTGCAAGAGTAGAAAGACTGAATTAAAATATTTGTTTTGCTATGCAAGTAAGCGAAGTGGCCAAGGTAGGGTAATTTTTACATGGCCTCTTAAAGTGTGTGTGGCTTCTTGTATTGCACTGCATTTTTGAAAAGTCGCAGCTACAGCAAAAATGCATTTTTCATTTGAAAGTAGTTAAATATGCATTAATTTTCACGCACTTGAATTTCTCTCACCTTGTAAATTTGCTTTTAAATTCTTTCAAGGCAATTTTTTTTCTATTTCTTAAACTGATGCTTTTCGAAATTATTATTATTTTTTTTTATGATAGTTAAGTCTCGAAAAGGCTTAATTTTCCTCCGATGGATTTTCCTCTTCACTAAAGTCGAAGAAACTTTTACAGTTCTGAATTCAGCAGATGCATGAAAATTCACAGCAACGGAACATAATTTCCGACAATCTCTCTTAGAGAACGTTCTAGTCTATTGCTTCATCAACATAAATAAGGCACTATTTTTCAATATTACGGTTTACTAGGGATACCTAATAAATACTGTATTCCAGAATTATTTTTTTCCGATTGAAGGTTAAACAACCACCGTGAGCAACTCAATGGGCTATAAGCAGTCGCCCGTCCCTAATTTAGGGCCACTGGTTCCAGGGAAAGGAGAAAGCCATTGCTTGAACACTAATGCTATACAGTAATTCGTACACTTGTGTTGAAAAGACATTTAAACACGAAATGACGATGGGGATATATCGTTAACTTTAGGGTACCGTGATAATTCTCCCCCAGAGCTGCGGATGGCCTAGTGATCAGGGTTCGTGACTGCCAATGAGAAACCTCAGGTTCGATCCCAGCAGGTACGAACGCTCGAACCACTAAATATCCGCCGTGCGTCGGATGGGCACGTTAAGCCGTCGGGCCCCGGGTACTGGTCCCCCGGTTATAAATAAGGGCGTCTTCCTCCCCCTTTCTATTTCGCTTCCGTGTCACTTTCCTTTCGGGCGCTCTAGCCCAAATCTCCTAGCTTCCTATTTCTAAGAGTTGTTTAAGACCTGGGATCAGATACTCCCTTCCTAAAATTCTCTACATGTGATTGGATCTGATCGGAATTCTCCTCCAATAGTAGGCCGTAACAAACCGCTTCCATGGCCATTTAAGGATCGCCAGTCCGGAATTGGGCGGCAGGACGCCTCAATCAAATTTTTGCGGTAGATAAATTAATATCAGTGACGTGGGAGAAGTTAAGAAAACGCTCTACTGTGAGAAATCGTAATGCTACGTGGCACGTTTATTTTTTTAGTAAAAATAATTCATTATATAATTCAGTAGAAAACGACTTGAAATCAGAGAATATTTTTTGTTTTGTTCAATAACGGATACCTTGGGTAAAGGACTAAAAAAATTATTTTATTTTTTAAATCTTGAAGATTTCAGCATTTATGACGTGTGGCCAACGCTATGACAATGGGGCCAATATGAAGGAAAATCACAATGGACTTCGAAAACAATTTTTCGTTCTAAAACCCTTATGCACGCTATGTATTTCGAGCGGCACAACTTTAAATCTGGTCGCAAATAAAGACGAAAACATTTCTCTAGAAAGTGTGAACGTTTTCAGCCTTGTTCAAGAAATACGTGCTTTCTTTTCTGAATTACCTTACCGTTGGCAAAGTTTAAATAAAGAGCTTCCAGCATTGACCGCAAAACCGTGCTCTGAAACAAGGTGAGAAAATAAGATCGATGCAATAAGAGTAACGAGGACTGGGGTACAATTTAGATGTAATCCACGATACATTATATTAACCCTTTAACGAATCTTTTAGAGACAGTGATACACGAAATTTAACCAATCTTTCTTAGAAAAAATAATAAAAAAACGGGTGTCGGACATTTTCCCACCAGACATTTGCCCACTCGGACAAGAGTCAACTCAGGCACTTGCCCCCCGGACACGAACCCACCGAACTTGAGCATATTTAGCACAGTAACTTTAGGAATAATAGCTACCATATTTTTTAAATTTAAGCATATGACCTGCTTTGACTTTGGGAGATGGTGTACACCCGCCGAAATTGTCATTTTGTATGCAATGTGAGCCAACGCACGTTTTGAAAAAGAATTCGAATTGTCTCAACTGGGGGAAGTTGGGGGGAGGGGCGGATAGACCCCAAACTAGAGCACGCCGCATGCAAATCAAAAACGGCACACCAGAGAAACAGCGAATTCGTATTAGGGAAACAGCAAATTCGTATCCAGGAGATAGGTACCCTTCAGAGTCTGCGACGTTACGGGGTCATGTAGAAATAGCATTTCGTTCCGAGATCTTGTCAAACTGTGGGAGTTTTCCTAGTAGAACAAAACAAAATGGGGGGTTAACACCCCTAAATATAAACTTTTCCAAATTTTTAAGTGCGTTGTTCGTCTATTGATGGCATTGTCTAATGATTTAAGTTTGAGTTTTTTGAACCCGTAAGAAAGGTGATATACACTCATTGTCATAAAAATCCACGCACCAAGAAAAAACCCGAGCGATTAACGCGAAACACGACGAATAGTTACTGATATGGCAGACGTGCAAATGATGAAAGTTTCGTACGATTCCGCATGCCCGCGAGTCCAACACCGGGGATGCAATCGCAATCCTTGGGGCTTATAAGGCGTCGCGCAGGGGACTCCACATTCGTGCCGAAATGCACGGTAAGAGTCAGGTGAGATCCCTGAGCGATAGACATGCCAAGAAGCCGCCGTAGATGGGCGTATCGGCAACTGACGGAGTTTGAACGAGACCATATGGTCGAGATGAGAGAGGCAGGGTGGCCGGTGCGCCGAGTCGGTCGCCATTTAGGCTAGTCGAACAGTAAGGTGCGATCGTATTTGGAGCAATGGACACGGGAAGGCACCCACACACTGCGGACTGGATCTGGATGACCCAGACACAGCACCAGCAAGGAGGACCGTGGGACCGTGAGACCGTGAGAGCGGCACGCATAGATGCAACGACATTCTTGTCCAATATCCAGAGACATGTAGCGGCTGTACAAGGGATTCCTTTGTCCGCCAGAACCATTTCCAGACGCCTGGCAGAGGTGAATCTGCACTCTCGGCGGCCCTTACGTTTTCTGCCTAAATTAACACCTGACCATCGTCGGCGTCAATTGCAGTGGTGTCAGCAGCGAACACTGTGGAATGCTACGGACTGGCGACGTATAGTGTTTAGCGACGAAAGCTGTACTCCTGCTTCTACCAGCGAAAATGTCGGGCTATTTGTTTAATCAGTTCCATGCGGAGTTCCCCCTCCAAAAAAGTTGCAAAACTTTTCTTGCTGTCAGGGCCGGCTGGACCATAGGGGCAACCGGGGCGGTCACCCTGGGCCCCGCAGTTTAGGTAAAAAAATCATTTGCAGTAGATTTTTTAATAATTATTATTTGTCTGTAAATTTTTGGAGCGAGGCCCTTAAAAAGATACTTCTTTTATTTATTTATTTTTTTTGTTTTTGTTTTCAAACCTCCCACTTTCGAATAGGTTATCGCCCTTCTCCGTACAGATACTGAGATTTTCAGATTTCAAGTGATTATTGTTGTAATCACCATAATATATTCCGAATTCATGAAATAGCAAATTAAATTCCATCATTTTTTGGTTCTTACTTTTATACATTCAGCAATTTGTGTGTAAACCAAATACTTAAATTTAACAAAATAAAAAATGAACAATATCAAAGTTGCTGTTGGGCTATGCAGACCAATAATTCAGACTTAAAAAACATTATATTACTAAAATTTTGAAAGAAAGCAATTTTCATATATGAGCTCGTATGAAAGTTTAAAAAGTCACTAATTTGTCAGTTACTTATATATATATGAGCTCGTATGAAAGTTTAAAAAGTCACTAATTTGTCAGTTACTTATATATATATGAGCTCGTATGAAAGTTTAAAAGTCACTAATTTGACTTTGCTTTAAAAATCAGTCACTACACGAGGAAAAAAAACTATTAATGAATTTATTTCAGGAGGGTCCTTATTATTTCCTACACAAAAATACTCGCAATGGAAAACTATTCGCTACGCAGATATCTTTTTATCATTTTGTAAAGAAGGTTTTATAAAAATCACAATACATCCTCAACCCTCCCCTCCCTCTTCCCGGATAAAAAATCGTAGACTTTAACACTTTTTACTCTCTCTCTCTCTCTCTCTCTCTGTCTGTCTCGGAACTTTCAATTTATATTATAGTATTTTTCTGAAGCTGAAATCCAATACTTCTTTGAGGTAATCATTCTGTCTGTATGATAGTTTTTCTGTGTGTTCTTTAAGGACGACATTTTGCACGTAACGATTTCATTAAAATATGCAATTTATTTTAGAGTGCCCGCATGAAATTTCGCTCAGAGCCCTGAAAAGCTCCATCCGGCCCTCCCTGCTGTGGCAAAAAGGCAGAAGCCATCTAAACGTGGGTGGGAGGACCCCCACAATTCAAGGGTTGCAGGACCTATCATTACAAGCCCCTGGTTTGTTTTTTCGACACTGGTTCTTTCTCTTTCTTGGAACCAGCGGTGTTAAATCAGGAAAGGGTGACCGTTTAAAATCTTAGATGTTCACCACAGTCGTTAAACGAAGCAACTCAATGGGCTATAAGCAGTCGCCCGTCCCTAATTTAGGGTCACTGGTTCTAGGGAAGGGAGAGATCCAGTGTCGTAAGACAAACAACAACATCCATGCTTCACCGGGATTCGAACCCGGACCCGTTTTGGACGAATCATCAGAGCGCTTAGACCGCTACGCCACCGGGGCGGCAAAGGCCCTTTCGACTTCTAGCTTTGCAGAAGACAAGAGATCTTTACTCACGGGATATCTTAATTATTTTTTTGTCTGTTTCTTTTTTCTGCTACTGTTACTATGGCACTCAGCACATTGAAAGCTGGAAAAGTCCTAAAAAGCCAAGCTCGGATAATTATTGGGAATGTAATAACGTTCGCGCGTGTAGAAAACACAAATGAAGCTCCGAAAGTGGATGTCAAAAAGTCCATAAAACGCGCTTCAGAGGCTACGGGAGTTTCACTGGGAACTCTTCACAGAAGTCGGAAACGTACTGCTTCAAGCAAGGCAATGGGTTAACTCCTGCCATCTCTCTTTCTCTCTAATATGTTACGGAAATTGAATGTTTATGAGAATACTGGTTATTCAGTGTTTCAATTACATAAAATATTATTCAAAAACCAAAAGTAAAAAAAATGTTAAGAAAGGGGTCGGAACAGCGTTCCGTCAGAAAAAAGAAAAGAAATGCCATATATATAATATATAACGTAAATGAAACTGCAAGTGCAAAGCTTCGACGGTGGCGCAGTTGTCTAAGCGCTGGCTTATGACCATTCGTCCGAGAAGGGTCCGGTTCGAATCCCGCTGAGGCATGGATGTTGTGTTTGTCTTACGGCACTGGCTCTGTCCCTTTCCTGGAACCAGTGACCCTAAATCAGGGACGGGCGACTTCTTATAGCTCATGGTGGTCGTTAAACCTCCAACTTAAAAAAAAAAAAAAATGACACATAACCAATAAAAATTGCAAAGAGAGTGAGATAAGATGGCACCATATTTCACAAACTCTTTAGAGTAGTCCACTGCCACGGTGCAGAATGTCTTGAAATAATTGAACTGGGGAAACAAAGGGGATAAAGATTAATGGAGATTATTTAACTCATCTGTATTTTTCTGATGACAATCATTTTTGTAACTACCCCTTCAGAGCTGCATAGGCGCAGACTGGGCCGCCGAGATACCGATAAAAGGTTGCCAGAAAACCGCCCGGAACAGTGCCACACGTTTTTCATCAACTTCAAAAACTGCCACATGAATTTCATTAAGGGGCCGGGCACAAATTGCTGTTCCTCTGAGGTACACTTTGAATGTGTGGCAGGTTTCCAAGGTGCCTAACGGCAGGAAGGAGCTCTTTCGTTTGTCTGAATTTTCATGCCGGTTCATACAAGGGTTAGGGAAACTGGCCACAGAAGTTCAACGACAGGAGGAGGGGGGGATGCTATAAAGATTGCCGTTTCTTGGCCTATATTGAGAATTGATTTGGGAACTCCAGCTAAATTTCGAGAAAACGTTCTATGTAAGCTAGGCGAGAACTGTACTTTAATTTGGAGAAATACATTTCCGTGACTTAGTACATTTCTTAAAACTACAGTGTTCGATGAAACAACGGAATTACAGCATGACTCATGCAGTGTTCAGATAAGGAGGATAAGGTGGGATTTTTTTAATAACGCTGCACTTTTACTTAGGCACTAAATAATAAAGTCATAGGCCCCAGGCCTAGGTCTTTTAACAATTTTTATTCTACCAATGTCATATTCAGAACATTTACACAGCAAATCAAGTTAATAATATTGGGCGTTTACTTAGGCACGAAATGTTAATTCATAAGGCCTAGGCCTTTTTCACAGTTTTTAATCCGTCGACTTCATATTCATAATGTACGTATCAACTCAAGTTAATAGAATTGCGCTTTTACTTTGGCACTAAATATTAATTTATAGGCCCTATGCCTATGCCGTTTAAACAGTTTTTATTCTACCAATTTCATATTTACAACTTTTACACATCAAATCAAGTTAATAATATTGCGCTTTTACTTAGGCACGAAATATTAATTCATAGGCCCTAGGCCTAGGCCTTTTTAAAGTTTTTATTCTACCAATGCCATATTCACAACGTTTACATTCCAAGTCAAGTTAATAATGTTCCGCTTCTACTTATGCACCATACATCACTTAATAAGCCGTAGACTTGGGCCTTTTCAACACATTTTTCTTTTCCTATGTGATACTTTTAAAGTTTTCAAAATAGTAAAGTAAACAGCTTTGCGCATTTACTTAGGCTTTCAATATTAATAAAATATGATTAACTTCAGTTCATGCATAAACGTTATGAATACAACATCGTTAGAATAAAAACTGTTAAAAAGGCCTAGGCCTAAGGCCTATGACTTAATATTTGCTGCCTAAGTAAAAGCGGAATATTATTAACTTGAGTTGATATGTAAACGGCATCCGTAATGACTTAACTTAAGCTGATACGTGAACGTTATGAAGCCGCCCCGGTGGCGCAGTGGTCTAAAGCGCTGGCCTCTGATCATTCGTCCGTAAGGGGTCCGGGTTCGAATCCCGGTCAGGCATGGATGTTGTGTTTGTCTTACGGCACTGGCTCTCTCCCTTCCCTGGAACCAGTGACCCTAAATTAGGGACGGGTGACTGCTTACAGCCCATTGAGTTGTTCACGGTGGTCGTTAAACCTCCAATAAAAAAAAATAAAAATAAAAAAAAGAACTTTATGAGTATGAAGTCGAAGGATTACAAACTGTCTAAAAGGCCTGGGCATAGGACCTACGAATTGATGTTTTGTGCCTAAGTAAAAGCGCAATATTATTAACTTTATTTGATGTGTAAACGTTGTGAATATGACATTGGTGGAGTAAAAAGCATTAAAGAGGCCTAGGGCCTATGAATTAATGTTTCGTACCTAAGTAAACGCCCAATATTATTAATTTGATTTGCTGTGTAAACCTTATGAAATGACATTGATAGAATACAAACTGGTAAAAGGGCCAAGGCCTAGGGCCTGTGAATTAATATTTCGTGCCTAAGTAAAAGCTCAATATTATTAACTTGAGTTGATGTGTGAACGTTTTGAATATGATATTGGTAGAATAAAAACTGTTAAAAAGGCCTAGTCCTGGGACCTACGACTTTAATATTTACTGCCTAAGTAAAAGCGCAATGCTATTGACTTTATTTGGTACGTAAATGTTATGAAGATTAAGTCAGCGGATTAAAAGCTGTTAAAAAGGCGAGGATGTAGGGCCTATGAATTAATTACGTAAAATAAAAATATTACAAACTTGACATGTTATGTAAATATTTGGTGCCTAAGTAAAAGTGCAGCGTTATTTAAAACTCTCACCTTATTGTCCTTTTCTGAACACAGCATGAGTCATGCTTTAATCCCGTTGTTTCATCGAGCACTGTAGTTTTAAGAAATGTACTAAGTCACGGAAATGTATTTCTCCAAATTAAAGTACAGTTCTCGCCTAGCTTACATAGAACGTTTTCTCGAAATTTGGCTGGAGTTCCCAAACTAATTCTTTTTTTTTTTTTTTTTTTTTTTTTTTTTTTTTTTTTTTTATTGGAGGTTTAACGACCACCGTGAGCAACTCAATGGGCTATAAGCAGTCGCCCGTCCCTAATTTAGGGTCACTGGTTCTAGGGAAGGGAGAGAGCCAGTGCCGTAAGACAAACACAACATCCATGCCTGACCGGGATTCGAACCCGGACCCCTTACGGACGAATGATCAGAGGCCAGCGCCTTAGACCACTGCGCCACCGGGGCGGCCAAACTAATTCTCAATACAGCCAAGAAACGGCAATCTTTATAGCCCCTCTCACCCTCCCGTTCAACTCTTGTGGCCATTTGCCCCTAGTATGAACCGGCATGAAAATTCAGGCAAAAAAAGAGCTCCTGCCCGTCGTTAGGCACCTTTGAAAACTGCCACACATTCAAAGTGTTCCTCAGTAGTGGCGTAACTAGCAGAACGTGCGACCCCCCGCCGCGCAAGATTTACTTCAGCGCCGCTAAGCGCAGTAATTTTTCCAGTATTTCAAGCACGAGGATGGATGCATTTTTCACGGTATGTGTGTAGCGGGTGCGGGGGGGGGGGGCAGGAAGTTAGGGAGAGTGTCTGGAAAAGTAATGTCGTATCTAGAACTCTGTAATTTCAACTTTTTAAGTAATAGATTTAAAAATACATGCAATTGGTTTTTACAAAACTAAAATAAATCACTTGCAGAAATCACCCTCTTGTGCATTGGCAGATCTGCGCCTGCTGTGAATAAACGTTGGCGTCTGTCGTGTACGTAATCCTAGGTGACTGACTGACTGTTTCCCTACATCTTCCATGGGGAATCCGCATGTGGCCTCGCGCTTTTCCTCAGCAGCGCAGAGAGAGAGGGCGATTGGAGACCGATAGCATTACAACTCGGAGCCAAAGGGCCGAATAGCTTCCATCTGTAGGACATCCAGTGCTTTAAAAGTGAAACATTCATTTATTTAGGCAAAGCTAAATGTGCCTTAACAAAAAATATGAACCTTTGGGTTGTTTATTTGCTTGTTTGTCTTTGTGAGTCTTCGATTTTTTTTCAAAAAACTATAACTGGAAGCTGCGGTACGCCCCTTTGTTATCTGCGTCAACCCCCCCCCCCCCGCATCGGCGGGGGTGGTACTTTCGCCACTATTCCTCAGAGGAACAGCAATTCGTGCCCGTCCCCTTAATGAAAAACATGTGGCAGTTTTCCTGTGTAGCAATTTTCCGGTGTGACAGTTTTCCAATGTGTGGCGGTTTACAGTGAACCACCGAAAGAATTCCCGATGGGCCGCCATATTTTGGACCAGTAGGCCTTATGCTAACTCAAGAAAAAAAGTATAACGTACAATGGCGTATCAGAAAAATATGACCACCTACCTAAATAACCCAGCAAAAACAGTCTTGCTGGGCCAGCACTGGCAAACGCCCGTTTGGATCTGTGTAGATACGAACCAGGGCCGTCGGCGTGGGAGCTGAGATCTCTACCGACCGGATTAATTTGCCACGCACGAGCGCGTGCTTGAAGCTTCTGTTTCGTGCGCAATGTGTAATCGAATAGTTTCCTCTTTCATTTTACAATATTTTACAGTTTCATATAATTTATAAATTTATTTTTTCAACGTAACGTTAGTTTTTTGTTTTTGTTTTTTTTAACCTTAAGGGAACCACTCATTTTCAAGGAGTGTGTGCATACTTAGAGTCGCTTTCCAAAGTTTTGCACTGTCCTTGTCGTCTTGAAAGGAGATTGTTGAATTAATATATATTTACCCGGGATCATGTCACATTCTGTTACGTTTTTAGCGTTGTATCTTTCCTTTCCGTTGTCGGAAGCTACATTTGTTTTAAAGAGGAAAGATATTTTATTTTACTTATCGTTATTTTTAGAAGCGAATTCCTCTCAGTCTTGTGTATTCAACACATGGATGAGTACATTATATCCACATAGCGTTGCCTTTCTTTTTTTTTTTTTCTTTCAAGTAATTAATAAATTTTGTACGCGTATAATTCTTTTTTTTCCCCCAACAAACGTTGTTTTAATGGTTTTCCAGAATATTTGTTTCAAGCGGTTTCAAATATTTTCTTGTTATTCACCCTGTAACGTACCAGGAGATGTGACGTACCTGCCAGAAGGACGCACACGACATAAAGGCAGATAGGAATCAGAATAAAACGTCTGCGTAGCTCAGTTGGTAGAGCGACTTGTTCCGGAATAAGCGGCCTCGGGTTCGAATCCCGGCGTAGACCAAAAATGACGGAGAAATTCACTTCGTTATAATGGCGCCCGAACTATCCGGATGACCCGGCCGTTCAAAATCTCGCAATGGTGTGATGTTATTTCCACACCGCGAGACAGGAAAAATCAGAGAATCCCTTCTCCAGCGCTTCGAAAAATAAAAATGTGTGATGTTGCATTCCACACAGCAGATTGACTGGGAGTTCTCAAGTGCACGTTCTACAGTAGATGGCTGCCTGCAGCGATTCATGGTCACGGCTGACCCGTGGGCCATGCCCCCGGCCCTCTTTCGGGGGGAGATGTGACGTACCTGCCAGCAGGACGCACACGACATAAAGGCAGATAGGAGTCAGAATGAGCGTCTGCGTAGCTCAGTTGGTAGAGCGACTTGTTCCGGAATAAGCGGCCTCGGGTTCGAATCCCGGCGTAGACCAAAAATGACGGAGAAATTCACTTCGTTATAATGGCGCCCGAACTATCCGGATGACCCGACCGTTCAAAATCTCGCATTGGTGTGATGTTATTTCCACACCGCGAGATAGGAAAAATAAGAGAATCCCTTCTCCAGCACTTCGAAAAAAAAAAAATAATAAGGGGGAGATGATGTAACGCACCAGGAGATGTGACGTACCTGCCAGAAGGACGCACACGACATAAAGGCAGATAGGAATCAGAATAAAACGTCTGCGTAGCTCAATTGGTAGAGTGACTTATTCCGGAATGAGGGGATCCGGGTTCGAATCCTGGCGTGGACAGAAATGATGGAGAAATTTACTTCGTTATAACCCACTCCATTCCATTATTCATGGGAATGGAGTGGGTGTATTCATGGCTGTAATCTAGTATTTCATGGCGTAATCTGATATCTTCGTCGACGTGGAATTTCATTAGGAAATTAATTCGCCTCTCTACATATGGATTTTCTTTCTTAACATCCACCAAAATAACACGATGACGATAGCGTCATCTTCAGCTAACTGGTACCATGAGATACACAGCAAGTGTTGCTTCTGCGCATGCGCAGTCCCATTGCTTCTCCCTGCTGTTTGGGTTGCATTGGTTGCCAGCAACGGGCCACTAGTGGCACTTGCTTGGAGGCCCGCAATTCACGGCGATGCTGCAGGGCCATCAATGGCTCGCCAACTGATAGCGCAGCCACCAACGGACCGCTACCGGACCGTGAGCGGCAGATTTCAGCCAGCAGTGACCCATCACTGCCAGCTGGTAGCCAGCAGTTTCCCAGCACTTGTGTTTTTGCTGGAAACCACCCTTGGCCCGGAAGACAGCGGCGAGAAAGCGTGGCATGGACGCAATGAGGCCCTGGAAGGTTGCCCGAGGCACACGTGCTCATTCGGAATGCAGCAGAGCACGGAGGTCCCGGAGATGACGTGGTTGTTGGTCGGTACGTCGAATCTGTCGATCCAAATAGTCCCACAAGTGCTCTATGGTCTATGGGAGTGAGGTCGGGCGACTTTGCCGGCCAAGGGAGAACAGAGACATCACTGTCGTGTTCCTGGAACCAGTCACGCACACACCTTAGCGACACAGCATGGCCCATTGTCCTGTTGGTAAGCACCATTACCACCAGGGTAAACGTCCAACATGAAGGGATGCATGTGATCTGCGAGGATCAACAGGTGGCCATTGGCGTTCAGGGACCCATCCAGTGGTGCCAGCGGTCACAGGTCATACCAGGAAAACGTCCCCCAGACATGCGCACAGCCACCGCCGGCCTGTACTTGACCGACAAGCGTGTCCGGGTATTGGTTCTCGTGTGTCTGACGTCATATCCGCCACCGCCCGTCACTTCTGTGGAGTAGAAACCTGGATTCGACGGAGAAGACAACCTTTTCCACTATTCCACTGTCCAATGACGATAGTCCCATGCGAACTGCAGGTGTCGTTGCCGATGGACCTGGGTTAACATGGGCACCTTGACGCAGCGTCGACTCCGGAGACCATGCGTAACAGGATTCGCTCTACTGTTGTCGGGGACAAGTACCTCGCTTACCCAGCGTTCATTTGCGTGGTCAATTGCTGCACTGTTGCGCGTTGATTGCCCTTTAGCAGGCGACGTTCTCCTCTGGGGTCGATGGCCTTTTGGGCTCCACAGTTATGACGTCGGGAGGTACGGTGTGCCAGCGGTCCATACTTGGACACTTGGTACCCCCTTACTACAGCATTTCGTGAACGGCCCACGAAGTCTGCTGTTTCTGGAATGCTTCCACCTTTGGCGCGGTAGCCGATGATCATTCCTTTTTGAACGTCTGTCAAATTACTACCTGTGCCCCTTGTACTCACGTAGGATGGCTCATCTGTCCTGGCTGGCCACTTATATTTCCGTGTGGTCGACCTTGTCACGTGCACTCTGTGATGTACCTGGGCGGGTACATTGTGATTCGGGTATCGTTCACCTGATTGAAAGGTCACTTGACCGAAAATCACTTCGCCGAAAATAACTTGACCGAAAGGTACATTTCACCGAAGGGTCACTTGACCGAAAAGTTCATTTCACCGAAGGATTACTTTACCTAAAAGTCCATTATATCGAAAGATCATTTCACCGAATGGTCAGTTTATCGACAACTTAGAATTTTGTCGTTACAGATCTGTTGGAGCGCGGTGCGTGTTTTTGAAAAACTGCCCACCTAAACATTGTCGGATTGTATGAAAAATACACTTTTAACTTCTATGAAACACCTCCCCATGAGTAGTTTTTTGGAAATATAACATTAATTATAAGACCTAGATCTGTGTCTTTTTGTCAAATTTTAATCCTCCGAGCTCATATTTATAAGGTTTTTTTTTTTTTTTTTTTTATTGGAGGTTTAACGACCACCGTGAGCAACTCAATGGGCTATAAGCAGTCGCCCGTCCCTAATTTAGGGTCACTGGTTCCAGGGAAGGGAGAGAGCCAGTGCCGTAAGACAAACACAACATCCATGCCTGACCGGGATTCGAACCCGGACCCCTTACGGACGAATGATCAGAGGCCAACGCCTTAGACCACTGCGCCACCGGGGCGGCATTTATAAGGTTACACAGCAAATCAAGTAAATAATGTTCCACTTTTGCACAACCACAAAACATTAGTTTTTTGACCGTAGGCATAGAAACAGGCCATTTTAACAGATTTTAACCCTACTCATATTCATCAGCATTACATAAAATGTAAAGTAACTTTTTATGTAAACCTTATGAAAATGAGCACGCATGGTTAAAATTTGCTAAAAAGGCCTAAGCCGAGACCTAGGGCCCTAAAACTGATTCTTTTTGCCTGAAAAAAGTGCAACATTGTGACTTTTTATGTAAACTTTATGAACATGAGCACTATGCATGACTTTTATGTAACCCTTATAAACATGATTAAAATTTACTAAAAAGACCTAAGACGGACCTATTGTCTTAAAAAAAAAAAAAAAAAAGATTTGTCTTGAAACTAAATCTTTTCGTTCTTTGTGACACGGAGAAATCAAATGTGCAATGAATATGTTCCCCTAACGTTTCGGTGGTCTGTCTGCCGAACTTGCACCATGCTTCAAGAGATCCTGTAATGAAATCCATAGTTTTCGACGAACTGACCCTTCGGTGAAATGACCTGATGAAATGAACTTTTCGATCAAGTGACCCTTTGGCTTCGGTGAAATGTACCTTTCGATCAAGCGATCTTTCGGTGAAGTGATTTTCGGTCAAGTGACCCTTCGGTGAAGTAAACGTCGGGCAAATGAACCAGATCCTTGTGGTTTCGGGGATGGTCATATAATTCTGATACGACCGTGTAAATATACATATATTTGTGCTTCGCCAGGATGATAGAAGAAAACCAAGTTATGCTAACACAGCAAAGTTTGTTTACCAGTTTGACGGCTTCTAGAAAAAAAAATGTTCTTTTCAGCTAAACACTGTTTCTGATACAGTCCCTCTTCCCCCTCCTGACTTTCAAACTTAAGCTCCATCCTTTTCGGTAGATTTCCTGTACCTGAACCTGCATTTGGAAATTTCAGTTGGCGCTGAATGATCAATACAATATATGTATAAAGAAATATGCTAACAATAATCTGGTTTATAAACTCGAAATTTGTTGGATACTTCAAAGCATTCAAATTCAGCTGCTGTAAAAAATTTAAATTACTTCACGTATACGTATATGCTTTTCTCTTGAACAAGATCTGCATCTGACTTACTACTTTTTTGGCCATATAGTTTCATGACTTCTTAGGCTACAGCTTTGGAAAGTAAATTGAGCAACAGAAAAAAAAATAATCTTTCATTTGAAAGTAATTAAATAAACACTTATCTTCACATTCTTTACTTTCTTTCACTCCATAAATTTGCACTGAAATTCTTGCAATTTCAGAAATTTTAAATTATTTCAAGACAGTTTTTCGTGAATATTTTGCATTTCAAGACAGTTTTTCGTGAATATTTTTTTGTGTGTGTGTGATAGGTAAGTAAGTCCCGCAAAAGAAAACGAAAAAACATTTTTGCACATTTGGATTTCCCTCCTCGCTAAAATCGAAGAAACTATTACAATTCTGAATTCAGCAATCGCAATAAAATTCATATAGCAATAGAATAAAATCTTCAACAGTCTCTCTCAGAGAACGTACCTTGTCTATTACATTAGCAACGGAAGTAATTTTTTTCTTACATTAAATTTAACTAGGAATATCTTGCACTGCGGTCCAAAAAAATAAAAAAAATCTGTAAGATGTTAGTTAATTATTGCCTCAATGCAACGCTGCAGTAATTCGTAGACGTATATTGAAATGACATTTCTGATATATCCTTAAGTTTAGAGTTGGGTCAGTTTGATCATTTTTTCTAAGTATGCCACAAATGCTCCCCTTTCAAGGCCGTTTATGGATCGCCAGTCCGTCACAGAGCTGCATCCAGGGACTTGCTGATAAGAATGAAGAAGCGTGTTTCGAAGTGAACTGTCAGAAAACAAAATGGATGTGCAAAACTTTCACAAGAAATGAAGATTTATTCATTGAAGAAAATCTGGATATAATCTATACCTACATTTACCTTGGGCAACATATATTAAGCAAGGGTCACATTGACGAAGAAATAAATCGGAGTATAAAACTTGGTTGAAGAGGTTTTGGAAAAAACAGCACAATTTCCAGGCGCAATATAACATTATGTCTCAAAAGAAAAGTGTTTAATCAATGCATCTTACCAGTTCTTACAAACGGAGCAGAGACTTGGACCTTAACTAAAAAAGACAAAAAATACTGACAAATGAAAGAAGCATAGGGAGATGCATGATGCTTGGTGCAACCAAGAAAGATGAGAAGATGAACTCATTGACCAGTAAAGTGACAAGAGTGGAAGACATCACGATCAGAGTATAAAATCCCTGAAATGGCAATGAGCTGGACATATTGCCAGAAGAACGGACCATTGATGGACATCAGAAATATTAAACTCGATACCAAGGGACAGCGTAAGACCTAGAAGAACACCACATGGGAGAGAAATGGATGAAATTATGAATGGATGAATCCACAAAGAGTTCAGACTGGCTTAAAGCAAACCGTTGTGAAAGAAACTTGGGGAGACCTTCATCCACATCCAACACTGGACTCATAATGGTTAACAATGATTACATACACATACTGTATATACAGGGTGTCCGAGAATTATTGGAAACATTACAAAATTACGTAAAAAAAAATGAGCATTGTCTGTTTTTCTATGTCACATACACTGCCGGACAATTGCTAAGGACGGATGACAATAGCAACGATAGCAACCATAAAATGGAAAGCAGGAAAATGTGGAAATTAGCATAAGTGCGGGATACAGTAAGACGTGTTGTGTGTATGCAAATTTTGGATTGCCGAACTTGTTCGTGACGTCATAGCGCTGATAAGAGATATAAAGGATTTGACGCGTATTGACCGTTGTTGTTCAAACGCAAAGATGAAAGGGAAAGAATCAATTGACGAACTTGCAATTTTCAGTATGTCTTCCCGACATCACCTAGATGATTTTACGCGTGGCCGTATAATTGGCAAGATTGAAGAAGGGCGAAAAATAACAGATGTTGCCAGGGAGTTCGACGTCAGCCACAGTGTTGTTTCAAGGCTTTGGAAATCATTTCAAACAAATGGAGAGTGTAGCAAACGTCACGGGGAGGTCGTGTTCGCAGTACGACACCTGCAGAAGATCGGTACATAGTGCTATCAACAAAAAGACACCGGCGCAGCACAGCTAGTGAGGTAGCAAATCAGTTTATGGCTGCTACTGGCAAAGCGGATCTCCCGAAAAACTGTCGCCAGACGTTTGCATGAAGGAGGACTATACGCCCTCAGTCCTGTTGTGTGCATCCCATTGTCCAGACGTCAACGTACCGCCCGTTTGCAATGGTGCCATCAACATCGCAATTGGACTGATAACGACTGGTCTGCTGCCCTCTTCTCAGATGAGAGTAGATACAGTCTATCGTCTGATTGTCGACGACAACTGATCTGGCGTGATAGTGGTACTGCATATTGTCCAGCAAACATACAGGAAAGGGACCGATATCCGACATGTAGTGTCATGGTATGGGCTGGCATCATGATCAATGACCGTACGTCACTCTATGTGCTTCCAACTGGGACTATGACTGGCCAACGATACATTAATGATGTTCTGCTACCTCATGTTCCCATGTTCCGTGGTGCTGTCGGTGATAGATTCATTTTCATGGACGACAACGCAACATGTCATCGAACAGTCGCTGTCCAGGAGTGTCTTGAGAGCGAGGATATTCAACGCCTCGTATGGCCAGCACGTTCTCCAGATCTGAATCCCATTGAAAATGTGTGGGATTCTTTGGGGAGGAGTCTTGCTGGTCGCCAATACCCTCCAATGAACAAGGACACCCTCATCCGTGCACTGACAGAGGAATGGGATAAATTACCCCAACAGCTGCTTGATAATGTTGTGCAAAGCATGACACGACGTGTGGAATCTTGCATCGCCCTCCATGGTGGCCATATCCCGTATTGACATCTTACGCCAGAACGCCAGCGGATGGTAATTTCATTTTTTTCATGTTTACGTATTCTGCACAAAATGGCCTGTTTGTCCCTTGAACACGTTCCAAAGCCTTCTGGATTTCAGAGCACAATAAATTGTCTTTCTTGTAATGTCCTGACATTCTGACATTATTTTATTTCACTTGGCATCCAACCACACTTACTTTTTTATGCGCTATATAGCCGTTTATGATCCGTCCTTAGCAGTTGTCCAGCAGTGTATTACTAACACAGTTTCTAAATTTTTGTTTTGCAGAATTGTTATTCCCAAAATCCGATAGATGACTCTAGGTGTGGCCTGATGAGGAATGTATGAGTAATGCGCAATCAGTAGTCATGTCATCCGTACAGGAGAAGGCGATGTGTGTGTTATGCCTTGCGGAATTATAGTCTGTCATTAAAGAATATGGTTGTAATCCTCCATCAAGGAATTCAATTAAGCGGTGGATGAAACAGTTTAAAGAAACTGGCAATGTGGAACATCGTGGAGGAGCCGGTAGGCCTGGCGTCTGCGGTGAGACGGCTGGCCAAGTTTATGAAAGTTTCCGACGAAGCCACAGGAAATCCGTTCGTAAAGCATGCTGAGAACTGTGACTAATGCCCCCGCATTGGTCACCGTGTGTACGCAAGTGCCTAAATGAGCATTTCTCCAACAGATGTATTGGGCGTGGTGGTCCCATTCCGTGGCCTCCTCGCTCTCCAGATCTAACTTCATTGGATTATTTCATGTGGGGTTGTGTGAAAGATTGTGTGTATCAGATGCCTTGTACTGATTTGCAGGAACTGAAGCAGCGTATCACAGCTGCTATTAATTCCATAACTCCTCAGAAGCTTTCCAATACATGGCATGAAATCGAGTATCGCTTGGACGTACTACGAGCAACCATGGGATCTGACATCGAAATTTATTAACTTGTGTAGTTTCATTGTAAGTTAGTACAGTCAGTTTTTTCTATCTGTTAAATGTTTTGTTTTATATAATTTTGTAATGTGTCCAATAATTCTCGGACACCCTGTATAATATGCGTGCGTGACATGTTTCGAATTTCATCCACACATCTCGCTCGTATTCTTTTTCCGGATCTTTTTCTGTCCCTTGGTATACAGTCTAGTATTTCAGTTGTCCATCGGTAGTCCGTTCTTCTAGCTTATGTCCAGCCCGTTGCCATTTCAGGGATTTTACTTTGATTATGATGTCTTCCACTCTTGTCATTTTCCTTACCCACGAATTCCTCTTCGTATCTTTCCTGATTACACCAAGCATGCATCTCTCCATGCTCTTTCATTTGACTGCAGTCTCTGTATGTCTTTTGACGTAGGACTACGTCTAACTCCGCGGTTATTATGGGGCGACGTACGGCCGACCGCCTGTGGAAAAAATAGGTCCCAATTGAAATCATTATAGCGTTAAAAATACCTGCCCGCACACTAATCGTGTTAGCACGTTCGTAAACAGCATGGAATCCAATTCGCGTACTGCGCAATACATCATGCGCGCGAGTCGCGATGCTCCCCTCGCTCTCTGTGCGCGGGACAGATAATGGAAATTTTTGGGTGTGCCGCTGCGTTTGACTCACCTTGTCAGTCTATCTCGACAAACCGTGAGTGCAACACGACTGTGCGTGGTATCGTTTTAAAGCTCTCGACGAGATCTGTTCAAATACATAAAGAAAATATTGCAGTGGTTTAAACTAGCTTTTTTTAATTGTCTTCGTGTGAACGGGTTAACAGTTTCGACAATGCCGTGGAATTCGCAGAAAGAACGCAAGCAAAAGTGGAGAAAATCAAAACGGTAGGCAAGAGCACGTGATGAAGAATGTAAGAAGCACAAGAAGACAGAGCACCAAGTTGGAAAATTCGTGTATCGATCTGCTTTGTGCTCGCAATGTATCCAGAATTATTTGTAAAAATTATGTAAGCTATACTTTTCATATCATGGAACTGTGCTGGCTATAACAAATTAAATAAACGCTTTGAAACCATACTCGACTAGCACATTCCAACTCTCCAATCTGCAAGTCGTAGTCCTATACGTTTCAAACTGACTGCTTAATCAGAACTGAGCCCACCTGTATTTTTTTTTAGTTAAGATCCACGTCTCTTCTCCGTACGTAAGCACTGGAAGGATGCATTGATTAAACACCTTTCTTTTAAGACATATTGGCATATTGCTCTTATAAATTATACTATTTTTTTCAAAAGCTCTCCAACCAAATTTTTATACGCTGATTAATTTCTTCATCAATGTGACCCTCGCTTGATAGCTTCTGGTCAAGATAAATGTGGGAATCGATTATCTCGAGGTTTTCCCCATCAATTGTGAAAACACAAATTTGTCCGTGACGAAGATCGAAACCGCGCCCCCTCACTCGGGAGTAAGTTGCTCTCCCAACTGAACTACACGGACGGAATGTATCACCGCATATTTGTCGTCTTGACACGTGCTTCACTTCTGTAGCAGCCTATGTCACATCATCTCCCTCTTAATTTTTTTTTAATTTTTTTTTTGAAGCGTAGTAGGATTTTTTTTTATTATTATTAATTCCAGACGATGTGTGGAACAAACATCACACATTTTTCGAAGAACTCAACGGCCAATACATCCATTGTTACGTTCGGACGCCAATGTAAAAATACAAATTTGTTCTTGACGGATATCAAATTCACGCCCCCTTACTCTGGAGTAAGTTGCTCTCCCAACTAAGCTGCACTGCCAGAATGTATCGCTGCAGAATTGCCGTCATTTCATTGTACATCAGTTTTGTCTTCTGAAGGTTCATTTTTAATTCCACTTCTTTACTCTTGTCAGCAAGTTCCTGGATCATACTCTGCAGTTCTGAAGGGGCAGTTGAAAAAATGACTGTCATTGTCAAAACGAAGGTGAGTTAAATAATCTCCATTAATCTTTATCCCCTTGCTTTCTCAGTTCAGTGATTGAAAGACATTGTGCAATGTGGCATTAAAGAATTTGGGAGATAAGGTGTCACCTTTTCTAACTCCCTTTTCAATTTTTATTGGTGCCGTATCCTCAAATAGCCGAACCTTTGCACTTGCATTTTCATAGATGTTATTAATAATGCTAATGCAAACATCGTCAATACCGCAGGATTTTAAAGTCATTGTAACTGCTGATGGTTTCACGGAATCAAAGGCCTTTTCGTAATTTATTAAAGCCATATACACTGAGTAGCCACTTTATTATGACCACCTGACAGTTTTAAGCAAATGAGCTATGACTGCACGCTGTTGCCACCAGAGGGCGAGGCTAGTATAAAAAGGGAAAGCTTAGTGCTTGCTACAGTAGTAGAAGTGATTTTTGGGTGATGAGATGGGTAAAAAATTTAGTTTGGCGGACTTTCAACGTCGGATGATTGTAGGAGCTCGGAGCTATGGAGCGAGTATCGCCGAAACCGCCGCATTCGTGAAATGTTCCAGAGCAGCAGCTGTTGTTGAAGTGTTGTCAGCCAAAAAACTGGGTCTCTACGTGTAACGTGTGGTCGTCATCGACTAGTGACTGCTCGGGCGGAACGGAGAGTGTCCAGACTGGTAACAGACAACAGAAGGGCAACAGTGCAGCAAATTAAAGACCATCTTAACTAAAGAACCCCTCAAATGGTCTCTGCACGCACTGTTGGCCGTACACTGCATCGGATGGAATATGGCAGCCGAAGGCCTGTTGGAACACCTTTGCTGTCTGCAGTTAACAAGAGAAAACGTCTCCAGTTCTCACAGGGGCACAAGGATTGGACAGTCGATAATTGGAAACAAATTATGTGGTCCGATCAATCACGTTTTCAGTTGCACCATGTCGATGGCCGAGTGAGAATTTGGCGGAAATGGCACGAAAGCATGGACCCCAAATGCATTGCTACAACCCTTCAAGCTGGTGGAGGCAACGTTATGGTTTGGGGAATGTTTTCCTGGCATGCTTTGGGCCCTTTAATTCGTGTTGATCAGCGTCTGACTGGCACACAGTGGCGGCCCGTGACCAAAATTGCTGGGGAGGCAAACTACTTTTCAGCCTGGATTCAAATAAATTTATTCAAATTTTGAAGATGACAATCCGATTTTTGGCGTAAATGTGACAAGGATGGTAAGTCAGATAATATCCGAAAACTTGAAAATTTTCATCGTCCTGGCTGGACGATGAAAGTTACCCGGGCACTGTCTGGAAGACGCGGGTGTCCCGCTCCAGGACGATGAAAATTTTCAAGTTTTCGGATATTATCTGACTTATCATCCTTGTTACATTTACGCCAAAAATCGGATTGCCATCTTCAAAATTTGTATTATATGGTGTAATCCCGTATTTCTTTCTTGATTTATCTGTTATTCCGGGCAATCACGAAATAGGATTCTTTACCTCCAGATTCGCTAAACATGAATGCTGGTTGCTTCGACTAGCGGATCCTGTGATTGTTATATTCAAATTAATCGGAAACTTTGTCGCTCTGGGTGGTGTAGTTTTTAGCATACCTGGGCGCTATCTGGGAGACGCGGGTTCGAGTCCCGATCCAGGACGATGAAATTTTTAAGTTTTCAGATATTATCTGACTTACCATCCTTATCACATTTACACCAAAAATCGGATTGTCATCTTCGACATTTGTATTATATGGTGTAATCCCGTATTTCTTTCATGATAAATTTATTCAATTTAATGCCATTTTTTTTACAATATAATTTTTTTTTATTTACTTTCTCATGTGCGAAGTATGAAATAAGTAACGTGACCCGTGAAAAGATTTATAAAATTTTACCGGAAACGCACGTTTTACATGACTTACCAATACAAAACCTGTTTATGTAAGGCTCCAGCCCTTCGCCTAAATATATTTTTTTCAGTCTGAATTGCCCTCTTGGACTATTTGGAAACTGTTAAGCCAGTTTGAATATGAAATATATTGCATCGAAATAGATTTTTATTAAAGAGATCAACAGAAGATAAAAAGCAAGACTGAACTATACATCTTTTTCATCTCAAATGAAATTCTATTGTATGTACGCCTTTGCCTTCACTGACGCCAAAAGAAAAAAGTCTTGAAGACTTCTGAACACAGCGTTTACCTATACAGCAAGAGAGAAAGCTTACCTTACGTTTATATTGTCTTGTATACGAGATCTAATTTTCGTTCTTTCTGTTTGGCGAAGTGATTTATTATATGGTCATACCATGTCTGTTCTGCTTCCATCCTCTTCACAAGCGCCTTCTTGATGGACAGAACTGATAAACTTGACAACCTTTCTTGCCCAATGGAGTTTCTCTTGTAGTTTTTTATCCTCTTCAGGCACGATAAACTGCGTTCCACAGAGGCCGATGTTGCAGGAATTGTTACTACGAGGGAAAGAAGTCTAAATAGCTCTGGCAGTGCCTGTGCTAGATTATTATTGTATATGGCAGATAGAAGTTCTGTTGTACTTTTGGCATTGTTCCACAGATCTCTGTCTGAATACAGAACCTGCAGCTTGGTGCTGTCAAAGTATTTTTCATAAGTTTGAAGCAGAGCTTTAAAACAGTGTTCAGGAAAAATTCTAGCATGAGCTTCAAAGACCAGCTGAAGAAATTTTAATTTCTCAATGTCAGAAAACCGGCATTTTAACTGAATTGCAACATTGTCTATTACCTCATAATACAGTCTTCTGTATTGCACGGTGGCTGGAATATCATTGCTTCCTTTAAATATTTTATTTGGAGAACCAACCTCACTGCACACGTTATGATAGAGATCATCAAACTTTCTCTGATCTTGGAAGTACAACAATTTTTCACATAAGCCAGTAATTCGTTTGTTACAAAATGTAACATCGGAACTATTTGATTGCAGTACAGAGAAAGTAACCTCAGTTAAATCAAATATTGTTTTGTGTAAGAAGAAAAGAAAAACGAAATTAAAATCTTGAAGCCACCGTTTCAGTCCTGCTGCTTCGTGAATTGTCTCATCATCATAGTTGGAATCATGCTCAATTTTTTCAAATACTTCAATTAGCAGGCACCTGTGGTGAGCTATGGTAGACACTGAACGAGATTTAAAGTTCCACCTGGTCTGAGATACACGAGGTGGTCTGAGTCCACCAACAGATTCTAGTAAATGAACACGCTTTGTCGATTTGGAAAAGAATGCACAAATTGCATTTAAATTTGCACAAAAAATACGTGATTCCTTTAACACTGACGCTGCTCTGCTAAAAACTAATTCAGCCTGTGTGCATAGCAGTGAACAATTAATGCTTGAGGGGCATCACACTTCACTTTTGCTTGCAATCCATTCAGCTCTGATGCCATCCCTGCTGCGCCATCATATGTCTGTGCAACTAGTTTTTCTTTGTAGCTAAATCTTTCCAGCTCACGATCCAGTAATTCTTTAAGCGAAGTAGCACACCGATCAGAACTTACGTCAAAAAATCCCAAAAATATTTCTACTGGTACTCCATCTTTCACGAATCGAACTATAATTGATATTTGTACATGGGAGCTAATGCCTGTCGCTTCATCGATCTGCCAAGAAAAAAAGTAGACATTTTCAATATCTGCATTGATTTCATTTCTAACTATATGAGCAACTGATTCGATTAAATCATTCTGTATTGTTTTTGACGTTCCTGAAAATGTTGTACTATTCTCCATAAACTCTCTCAATGTTTCGTCGCTCTTGGAGAGTAAATCAATCATCTCGAGGTAATTTCCCTTATTTTCAGAGACTTTGCTCTCATCGTGTCCACAAAATGGGAGCTCTTGCCGGGCCACTAGTGTTGTAATATCAATCAACTTCTTCATTACATCGTGATTCTTTACTTTTTCATTATGACGTAAGTCACTTGTTCTCTTCGCTTCGTTGAGAGAGTATAGTCTATCCTTGTTTTGCCTATCAACTCTAATTTAACAACTGCCAGAATGTGATCTTTACACTTTTTGTGCCTGTCCAAAGCATGTGGTAAGTTTTTCAAATCATTGAAGCCTTTCTATTGCCAGACTTCATTGCCACTCACAGGAAACAGCAAACATGGCCAACAATATAGTTTTTTCGTTGATTCACTACCAGTTAGCCATTGTTCTTTTCTGTACCAGTCAATATTAAAACCTCTGTTTGAAGTTTTGCCCTTTGAAGTCATCTTTTTTATTTCTGGTGTGGGCTTACCATAATTTTTAATTTGATTCTTTTCTTCAAAATCTCTGTTACTGAAAGGCTTTTCCAGTAAGCTATCCACCATATTAGATATGTTTGAAACAGACGCCATGGTCTGATAAACAACTCTTCATAAATCATAAATGAAATTAGTTACACAAACATTAGTGTGAAAGAATAGCAACTGGGAAGAAGACGCTATGTAATAACGCTCGAAGCTGTCCGAATGAGGAGTTAACACAGCGGAGCTGCAGCTTACAGGGAAACAGCTGTTCCCATGAGGCAAGATAGCATCTGCCTCACAGAATGTCTACGGTGCGCGTGCGCTCTTTATGTTGGCAGTTCCACCGCCTACCTTCGTATCTACTGATTCAGTGGGAGTAAACAGGTTTGGCGCAAAATGTACAAGAGGCAGTTTGCTTCCTGCCTCAACGACGGATATCGTCAGCTGAGGACAATTCGCAACTACGCGCTACCGATTGTTTTCGAAAAGCGTCGATTTAAAAAACTGAATGAACGCATAGACATTTAATTCAAAAGAGTTAACTAGCATAAACGTTTGCTCTCCTATACCCAAAAGTACTGAATGAACAAAACTTATAATTCTAACTAAGAGTCTTAAAATTCTGAGGAGGCACTGACTCCCTTGCCTCCTCCCAAAAGCCGCCACTGCTGGCACATCATATCTAAACATCGTTGCGGACCAAGTGCATCCCGTCATGTGGATGGTTTATCCCAATGGCGATGGCTACTTTCAATAAGATAATGCGTCCTGCCATAGTGCTCGTATTGTACAGGATTGGTTTCAGGGACATGCCAGTGAGTTTACTTTGCTTAGGTGGCCCCCACAATCTCCAGATCTCAACCCCATTGAGAATTTGTGGGATGAAGTTGAACGAGCCATCAGACAGCTGGATCTACAACCCTGCAATCTCACACTCCTGGAAAGTGCTATTCACCAAACATGGTCTCAGATTTCACAAACCACCTATCAACATCTCGTGGAGTCCATGCGACGAAGAATCGACTCAGTATTGAAAGCAAAAGGTGGCCCAACGAAGTACTGAGGGGGTGGTCATAATAAAGTGGCCACTCAGTGTATATAAACTCTGCCAAGTTTTATAGATATGAATTACATATGTATTGTGTGCGACTGTCAACCAAAGTCTCTCTCTCTCTCTCCCTCTTTTTTTTTTTTTTTTTTTTTTTTTTGACTGAAACAACCGCCTACTTCTCTTTCCCGAAGGTAAGGTGGTGAGCTTTTAAAAGCTTAAACTCATTAAAACATACGTCCGCTCATCAGTGCTGCAAGAGCGACTTGTTGGCCTACCTACGTTGTCGATCGAACACGAAATTGCCCGTCACATTGATTTAAGACACTTGTTGCCAATTTTACGCAAATTAAGGCACGCAAAATAAAATTTTAATTTAATTTCAAAGTACATTAACCAAGTAAGTAAATAGTTTCCACTATTATATTTGTATTTATGTGTTACTGTTTCGGCATCTTAATATTGTTGGATGAGTAAAAAAAAAATTCTTGGGGCGAGGGTGGGGGCGCAAGGCGGATGGCTCGCCTAGGGCGCCAAGCATTTTTGCACCGGCCCTGGGCGTACTGGTAGCCCCCGCATTGCGGGGGAAGGGGCATCACGGCTGGAAAGGGCCTCGAACCTCAGCAGAAAAAAGTTTCAAAATTTTTTATATGAAGGTGGTGAAAGAAATATCAAGTGATTTTTGACGGCTGATTTAAATGAAGTATTAAAAAAACAGCAATTTTTTGCATTTTTTTCAATAAATAAGTAAAATATTTCGAAATCATTTGCAGGATTTTAGACAATAAAAATTGGATGAAAGGAAAGCTTCCAGTTTTTTTCCATAGGGCATGAGGCCCCTTTTCATAGCCAGCATGTACAGTAAGTATTTACATGTGTATTAGCAAAAGAATGTGAAAGAAATATCTGTTCAATGAATGAAATTTTTTTACCAATAAGTATAAAATGTTATGTATTGCATTTTTGTTTTTTGCACATAACTACTCATCCATGGCAGTGGAGAGCTAGCTCGGGTCCCAGTGCAATAAAATCTCCACCCCCACCCCTGCTCCTCCACTAATCCAAGGCTGAACTGGATCCTATCAGGCTGTAACATTACCGTTGAAGACAATAGACTTTTCATGATTGCCCAGTGGGCGTTAGGGACGATTTCAGCCGTTAGATGGCACTGCGTCCCAAGGTATAAACACCTCAGTTTCTGCGTTGTTTGAATTGCGGGATTGTGTATGTTCGTCGTTTTTTCTTGTTTCTTTTAAAAAAACCTTCTAGTTTTAAAACCAAACTGTTGTTTTCACAACAAAATCCAATCCATTTTCAAAATGGTTTACTGCTGTGTGCCGATGTGCACACCTTCTAAGAAGAAAAACGTGGGATTTTCATTCCATGAGTTTCCCTCAAATCAGAACCTAAAGCAACTGTTGCTGAAAGAAATATCTCGTCGGGATTTTGCTCCAAATGACAAGTTACCTTCAACTGTTGTTCGTGGTAAGCATTTTCATTCTGATAATTACGTACCTAATTCAATTTTAGAAAAAATCCCCAGCTATATAAACTCATATTAAGTAAAATAGTAAGTAAATGTGTATATTTGCGTTTTAAATTATTTCGTCGGAAAAATATTAGTACTTCGGAAAAGTGCGACGTACAGGTTTTAGATTGTGAAAATTAATGGCAAAAGGTGCAGAAATTTTCTGTTTCAAATGTCTTTTAAAGATTTTTATTGTAACATTTACCTATACGTTCGATACGTTAGGCCTAGCGTCTCTTCACAGCATCGAACTTGCAGGTAAATGTTACGATAAAAATCTTTAAATGACATTTAAAATACGAAATTTCTGCACCATTTGCCATTAATTTCCATACTCTAAAATCTGTACGTCGCATTTTTTTCTAGTACTAACATTTTTCTGACGAAATAATTTAAGACGCTAATCTACACATTTACAAAATCTCGGCCCTAGATCGTTGAAGAATAAAGGAGGAATGAGATTTATACATGAATTACACCAGTTCCTACAGAAAAATTCTCTTGCCCAAGTACTACGAATTCAGAATACAAATATCCATCTGTTAATGTGAAAGTGAATAAAATAAATTCTGAAATGTAAATAATGATACGGAATCAGTTTGTTAATACGAACAACGTCGATAGATGGCGCTGGGTCCCAACTCATTTTTTCTGTCCTCGCTGTTTTTGCTTAATGTTGCAGCCTGATAGGATCCAGTTCAGCCTTGACTAATCACATAATCCATATTTCCGTTTCCTCACCTACCCCCACCCACAATTCCCGTACTTCCCAACTGGTTGCAACTCTTCAATCTCTTTTTTGCGGTGGATAATTTTTCATATTCTCCCCTCCGTAAACAAACTCTCGAACCCTCCCTTTCGAGAAAAGGGTTTTCTCAGAAAGCTCTCGAACGCCATCTACCGACAGACATTCTTATTTTTTTTAGTACTTTTTCATAATCATCACATTTTTCACATTTCATTTTTAGCATGTAATGTACGTCTAAAAACGCAGCCTCTGGGAAAGTATTCACAAAGAGCTATCATAAGTAAACATTAACATTTGTGTTTTCTCTTTTAAGTTGCCACTGTGAACAGGACGACTTCATCGGTCAACGGAATAAAGGAAAATAAACGAAATCGGAATTACGCACAAAGACACTATATTCATTTATAAAAATTGCCGCAATGCGAAAATAATGAGTTGAGCATAAAATAAAAAGACAAAAGATGCCGGCTTCTGGGGGCAAACACAAAGTGACAAAATTCACATGATGAGAATTGTCTGCAGCCTTGATGACTAGCAATAATGTTGTATAGCATACACCATGGTTTGTGTCGATGAGTGGCAAATCAACACAGTGAACCCAATGTGAAGTGGCGGCGTGTCGTTCGAAAGGGAAGAAGAAATGAAAAACGTAGTATGGACAAAGAATATTTTTGGTATGGAGAGCTCGTTTGATTTGCTGCAGGTAGCCCACGCACATGTTGCAGTTAGCCTGGAAACTCGAGTAACATTGTAACACCTCGTTTTTTTTTTTGTTTGTTTTATTATTGTATTTAAAGCAAGTTTTAAATTTTTTTTTTTTTATATTTATGACATAAATTACGCCTTTTTACACGTAGTAAAAAAAAAAATTTACGCGCAATTTCCCAACCCTGGTTGGTGACGGTATAGCTTGAAAAATATTCGGGCACCATAAAATAATAATTTGAAAAAATTACTTTAGAAACGGGCTATGTGCCCCGTACAGCACCGACCCCCGACCCCCTCTCGTCAGGCCTGTACTCATCCTTAACAATGTAATGAACTAAAAGTTGTTCTTTGCAGGAAACGAAAAAACAGAGACTTGAGTCATTTTTATTACAGTGTAGAGAAAATCATTTACTGTGAAAACATTGTATAATAATGCTAAGTGTGTTTTTGATATTCAAGAATAAATAATTTAAGCAGTTTTGCTTTTTTTGTGCCACAATTCTTAATTACTTATTTGCTTACATATGTTCTGTATTTTCATATAAATCGGAAAAGGTTATCACACGCCAGTTGAGTTTTGTTTGTGTGTATGAGTGTGTGTGTGTGCGATCGTGACCATTTCAAACAGGCTGTGTCTGTGTGTGTGTGATTTAGTTCTCTAAAAGAATAAAATTTACGAGATGTGATAAATTTCGGCGAAAGTGTTTTGCAGTACTTTGTAATGGTATAGAACTAGGACAGTAATTTTAACTACAACCTGCACATTTTTGTTCGACACAATAAAGTGCAACATTTTGGTTTTACGAAAAATACCTGTAGGTTCCAAAGAATTGACATTATTAAAACGCACATAAACCCATTAATATTATGGGATTTAAAAATTTCAGATTTCCACAATAGGGCCTCGAATATATTCGCATCGAACCGATTACGTGAAACCCTCCTTGCGTGAAACTCGCATCAAACCAAACACAGGAAAATATGCAGTGAGCATACGCGCCATTGACTTCCTTCTTGGTGATGCTCGTTGGCAGCTCTCCGTAGGTGACGTCAGTGTTGCCAATTTGGGGGAAAAGTCGCTAAATTTAGGGATTCTGGATTGGCGTTAGCGACAAAAACAGTAGTTTGGGATTAGCGACTTTTTTAAGGGGATTTTGTTTTGTTTTAGCAATTTCAGCGATTTCTTTTATTTACAATTTTAAGAATTTTAAATACGATTTTTGAATCAGGAGAAGCCGCCCCGGTGGCGCAGTGGTCTAAGCGATGGCCTCTGATCATTCGTCCGAAAGGGGTCCGGGTTCGAATCCCGTGAATCATGGATGTTGTGTTTGCCTTAAGGCACTGGCTCTCTCCCTTCCCTGGAACCAGTGACCCTAAATTAGGGACGGGCGACTGCTTATAGTTCATTCAGTTGCTCACGGTGGTCGTTAAACTTCCAATCCAAAAAAAAAGAATGCCTTCTTCACTTTCCGCAGATTTAATAGCCATAACCGTGAATTGTAATGCTTGTAGAATGCAATCCCCTTGAATCTCCTTTCCTTCTCGCCTTTGTTCCCATCAGTCGCAGAAAGCTTGCCGATGCTCGGTGAGTTTGCCTGGGATCCCTTAGACAGCGAGTGTGATGGTGGTGAGACTTACTACAGTGTATCCACTTGCCGAAATATTCTATCATTATACAAAACTTTTATTTTATTCTTCATTAAAACAAAAGTTTTGTTTAATATAAATCAAAGTAAGAGTAACACGTCTCTGGATTAAACGTTTGCTTTTGCAAGAAATTTCATCTTCAACGCTATAATTTATTGGTTCACCATGCTTTACAGTAAGTATTTTTAGCTGGTCTTCTTAGCCATTTAAAACTTGCTTCTGTATCCTCTCCCCCTAAGTCGAGATTCGAACCCGGACCCGAGTTTGGTCCAGGTTTGAATCTCGGTGAGGCATGAATGTTGTGTTTGTCTTTCAGCACTGGTTCTTTTCCTTCCCTGGGAACAATAGACTTAAATTAGAGATGGGTGACTTCTTACAGCCTATCGTGTTGCTCATGGTGTTCGTTATCCCCCACCCAGCCATATTATGTAACAAAGACGTCACATTCACTTCTTTTTACATTATTATTAATTTAAAGTATCAAAGCCGCCCATTAATTTGAGTATCAAAGGTGGTGCAGTGGTCTAAGCGATGGCCTCTGATCATTCGTCCGAAAGGGGCTCGGGTTCGAATCCCGGTGAGGCATGGAAGTTGTGTTTGTCTTGCGGCACTGGCTCTCTCCCTTCCCTGAAAGCAGTGACCCTAAATTAGGAACGGGCGACTGCTTATAGCCCATTGAGTTGCTCACGGTGGTCGTTAAACCAAAAATGAAAAAAATGTATCAAATAGATAATAATAATAGCAATGTGTCATTTAATTTTAAATGGCGCACAGATAAGTATGAAAATTTAACGTAATAAAAAAAATCTGATTTTTAGGGACTTTTTTCCACCTTTGGAGACTTTTTATGGCTAATTTGGAGACTTTCGGAATGAGTGAGTTGGCAACACTGGGTGACGTCTAGGCAGTGTTGCCAATTTGGGGAAAAAGTCGCTAAATTTAGGGACTTTTCGCTTGATGTTATAGACAAAATTTTTGGTTTGGGATTAGAGACTTTTTTAGGGGATTTCCCCGTGGTTTTGGGGACTTCAGCGCCTTTTTCCGTTTTAGCTGATTTTTTCATAAACTTTGTTGTTTGTTGTTGTTGTTGATTGGAGGTTTAACGACCACCGTGCCGCCCCGGTGGCGCAGTGGTCTAAGGCGTTGGCCTATGATCATTCGTCCGAAGGGGTCCGGGTTCGAATCCCGGTGAGGCATGGATGTTGTGTTTGTCTTACGGCACTGGCTCTCTCCCTTCCCTGGAACCAGTGACCCTAAATTAGGGACGGGCGACTGCTTATAGCCCATTGAGTTGCTCACGGTGGTCGTTAAACCTCCAATCAAAAAAAAAAAAAAAAAAAAAAAAAAAAAAAAAACGACCACCGTGAGCAACTCAATAGGCTATAAGCAGTCGCCCGTCCCTAATTTAGGGTCACTGGTTCCAGAGAAGGGAGAGAGCCAGCGCCGTAAGACAAACACAACATCCATGCCCGACCGGGATTCGAACCCGGACCCCTTGCGGACGAATGATCAGAGGCCAACGCCTTAGACCACTGCGCCACCGGGGCGGCACATAAACTTTGTGACAAAATATGTTTTCAGTTTCCAAGGCTTAAAATTTAGACAAACATTACGCAACCGCTAGACTAGTACATAAACTTTCATAACAGCAACAAATGCCAATTGGTTCAAGACAAATCGTTATCGAGCTTCGTCGCCCGTAGTAACATCTCATCCAACGGGATGGTTGGTCCGGTTGATAACACATTTGTGTTGCCAACTTAGGGGAAAAGGCGCTAAATTTAGAAGATTTTGGATTGGAGATTGTGACCAAAATATTATTATGCGTTAGCGACATTTTTAGGGGATTTAGCTAGGTTTCTAACGATTTCACGGACTTTTTATATTTCTGATTTTAAGCATTTAAAATATGATTTTTGAAATCGGGGGAGTCTTTTTTCATTTTACATAATTCCAATAACCGTAACCATGAATCGTAAAGCTTATAGAAAGCAAACCCTTTTCTCCTCTGTTTTTGTTTTTAGCAGGCATAGAGAGCAAAATCACAGAAAAAGAAAGCCTGCCTGTTGCCGCTGAATTTGTGTGGGATCCCTTAGGCTGTGTTTCCATTTGCAAAAATATTGTATCATTAAAACAAAAGTTCCGTTTCATCAAAATAACAGGAAAATAACAGGAACATATAAGCCGCCCCGGTGGCGCAGTGGTCTAAGGCGCTGGCCTCTGATCATTCGTCCGTAAGGTGTCCGGGTTCGAATCCCGGTCAGGCATGGATGTTGTGTTTGTCTTACGGCACTGGCTCTCTCCCTTCCCTGGAACCAGTGACCCTAAATTAGGGACGGGCGACTGCTTATAGCCCATTGAGTTGCTCACGGTGGTCGTTAAACCTCCAATCAAAAAAAAAAAAAAAGGAACATATAACCGAAAATAAAATGTTTGTTTTTTTCTTTTGCAAGAAATAATTTCATCTCCATTGCCACAATTTATTGGTCAACCACGCAGCACGTACTAAGTGAGCTGAGCTAGTCATCTTAGCTATTTAAAAATTGGCCGCCCCGGTGGCGCAGTGGTCTAAGGCGTTGGCCTCTGATTATTCGTCCGTAAGGGGTCCGGGTTTGAATCCCGGTCAGGCATGGATGTTGTGTTTGTCCTACGGCACTGGCTCTCTCCCTTCCCTGGAACCAGTGACTCTAAATTAGGGACGGGCGACTGCTTATGGCCCATTGAGTTGCTCACGGTGGTCGTAAACCTCCAATAAAAAAAAAGTTAAAAATTGTTGCCGTTTTCTTTCCCCCTAAGTATATATATTTTTTATTAGGGGATTTTACGACCACCGTGAGCAACTCAATGGAATATAAGCAGTCACCCATCCCTAATTTAGTGCCACTGGTCTCAGGCAAGGGAGAGAGCCAGTGCTGTACAACAAACACAACATCTATGCTTCAACTGGATTCGAACCGGGACCCATCTCGGACGAATGGTCAAAAGCCAGTCTTCAGACAATTGAGCCATTGAAGGCGGCGTACATATACTATTCAGCCATATAAAGTAATAATTGCATCACATTCATTTCTTTTTTGTTATTAATTTAAAGTGGCAAGTTAATAATAGTGAGTCACTAATATTTTAATGGCGTACAAATAAGTATAAAAATTCAAGAAAATTAAAATCTGATTTTTAGGGACTTTTTTTCCCTTTTGGACACTTTTTATCATTGATTTGGAGACTTTTAGAATGAGTGAGTTGGCAACACTGCGTCTAGGCTCATAGAAACCTGGAAGGAAATCAAGTCATGAATGAGACCATGAGATATATCTAAAGACCTTGAGTCATGAGTGCGATGATTCAAGGTGGCAAACTTATCGCATGCCTATCTTTGTGTTACTCAATATCCTTCATCCGTACCTTTGATCATCTGTATATTGGATCACACGCTATTCGTACTCCTGTTTCTTTTAGCACATTGACTAGGAAAGACAAGGATTTCATTCATAGATCAAATTAAGGCCGCACAATGACAGCTCCAGCTGTAGGTGATCTACTTCTGTCAAAATTTCGTGGTTGTATGATAGGAGGGCTTTTAGGAGACTGTATAGGAGCCCCATTTGAAATAGAGATTAGTGAACTCCCAGGGCACTTTATACCCTTAGGGGACTTTGCTTATGGCGCTAATGAAACGGGAGTCGTTGCGGCATCGGAAATTTCGAATTTCTTAAAACCTTTGCTGAAAGATTCTCCTAAAGCAGGTGAGAATATTTTTTTTTGTCCTAAAGCCGGGCCGCGGGTGGCCTAGTGGGCAACGTTCGTGCTGCCACGGAAAGGACCTCAGGTTCGATCTCGGGCAGGTACGAACGTTCGATCCACTAAATATCCGCCGTGCGTTGGATGGGCACGTTAAGCCGTCGGACCCAGGGTACTGTCCCCCCGGTAATAAATAAGGGCGTCTTCCTTCCCCTTTCTACGTCACTTCCGTGTCACTTTCCTATCTGGCACTCTAGCCCAAATCTCCTAGCTTCCTATTTCTAAGGGTTGTTTAAGACCTGGGGTCAGATACTCCCTTCCTAAAATCCTCTACATTTGATCATTTTGTCCTAAAGCCAAAGATTCAGTGTCGAAATCTGGTGGGGCATTGGTCTAAACGGTGGCCTCTGATCATTCGTCCAAAAGGGGTCCGGGTTTGAATCCCGGTGAGACATGGATGTTGTGTTTGTCTTACGGCGCTGGCTTTCTCCCTTCCCTGGAACCAGTTACCCTATATTAGGGACAGGCGACTGCTCACAATGGTCGTTAAACCTCCAACAAAAAATTAAAAAAAAAATGTTTGAATTATCAGTGATAGCTGTTGCTATAGGACACAACATGGATATTACAAAACCAGTATTTTAAAGAACTAAGAACTCGCTTTTTTTTTTATACAAAAATGTGGTGTGTCTGACCCATGACATCACTCGGTATCAATTGAAGTAAAGAGCAACAGTGATGATGTATTTTTTCTTTATTGTGGGTTTAATTTAATTGATTGGAGGTTTAACGACTACCATGAGCAACTCATTGGGCTATAAGCAGTAGACCGTCCCTAATTTAGGGCAACTGGTTCCAGGGAAAGGAGAGAGCCAGTGCCATAAGGCAAACAACATCCATGCCTCACAGGATTCAAACCTGGACCCTTCACGGATGAATGGTCATAAGCCAGCGCTTAGACCACTGCGCCACCGGGGCAACATTGTGGGTTTGACAACCACCGTGAACAACTCGATGGGCTATTAGCAGTTGGCTATCACTAATTTAGATCCACTGGTTTCAGGGAAAAGAGAAAGAGCAGGTGCCCTAAAACAAATGCAACATCCATGTCTTGCCGGGACAAATGGTTAGAGTCCATTGCATCAAATGGGAGGTACGCTAAAATGATAACAACCAGTTCGTATTAAACAGGAGGTGGGATTTAAGTCGCAGTTGTTGATCTAAGTAAAAAAATTTCACTGCTACAATATAATGTATTATATGATAAATGATAACGAAAATGAAGAGCACTCTGGTAATGAATTGATTATTAAATGCGCGGGGACGGTCTTGAGTATTGACCAGAATGGCAATCGCCGTAGGCAAGCATTTTTCAGAGACCACGTATATTAATCATTTGATTTTTTTGTCATCAATTTCTAATCTGTATTTTTTTTGAAGAAGAAACAATAAATCTTTATGAAAAGGGGGTTTTAACAGCAGGGGGAGGCATGTTGAAAAAAATACTCCAAGTGGGAATAAGTCCAAAATCTTGAAAAGTCAAAAAAGGAAAATAACATTACTGAGAAAAACTTGTTATCATCAGCATCATTGTCAACCATTATCAATCCACTGCTGGATGAATGTCTCCCCAAGTTTCTTCCACAATTGCCTCGATGTTACTCCAGCATGCTTTCGAATTTCATCCATCCATCTCCTATATGGTCTTTTTTTTTTTTCTGTCACTCGGACTCCAGTCTAAAATTTCGGTTGCCCATTGGTGGTCTGTTCTTCTGGCAACATGTCCAGCCCATTGCCATTTCAAGGATTTTACTCTGATCGTAATGTGTTTCACTCTTGTCATTTTCCTTATCCACAAGTTTCTCTTCTTATCTTTCCTGGTTATGCCAAGTATGCATCTCTCCATGCTTTCAGTTGTCTGCAGCCTTTGTATGCCTTTTTTAGTTAAGGTCCATATGTAAGAACTAGAAGGATGCATTGATTAAACACTTTTCTTTTAAGACATAATAGCATATTGCTCTTGAAAATTCTACTGTTTCTCCCAAAAGGTGTCCAGCCAAGTTTTATATGCCAATTAATTTCCTCATCAATGTGACCCTTGCTTGATATCTGTTGTCCAAGGTAAATATATACAGTACTATATTGACAAAAGTCACCGGACACTTAGAAGAGAAACATAACATAGCATAGCATTGATCGTGTATCTGGATTCAACAGTCCATAGGACCCATTTCCATTGATCTACGGTCCACGATAAATGTTTTTTACACCATGCTAAATGACGAGTGGAGATTAAAGGCTTATGAGCAGCTACACGACCACAGTAACCCATGGATTTAAATTCTCTGCAAATGGTACGTGTACATACCAAGGTTGCAGTATTTTTACTCACCTGTACACTGAGGTCTTGTGCAGTACTCTGTCGATTAGCTGTAACAACTCTCCTGAAGCTTCGACGTCCTCTGTCACTGATTTTCTTTGGTCTGCCGGTACGTTTTGCTGCTTCAGGCATGCCATGTGTCTTCCACTTATTCAGTACATCCAAAACAGTTGACTTTGGTATGTTTAAACACCTCTTGGTTTCTCTTATGGACAACTCACTAATATAACGCCCAATAATCTTTCTTTTCTCAAAGTCAGTTCTCTCCCGCTGCAACATTATCACTCAACCTCACAGTGCAATATATCACGGTCAGCTACAGGCTTGTTTTTATACCGTTTGCAACTGTACTGCGCAAGCTAACAACACGACGGATCCGTTCATTTGCTTTTGAAGGGGTGTCTGGTGACTTTTGCAAATACAGTGTACATATCGCTTTAAATTTGTACTCAGTCACCCTGAAGGTGGTCCGGACATGAGGACCCCCTTGGCTATGCCTTTGGGTTTATGTATTCAATAAGTTACATGCACTTTTTTATTAAGTTTACTTTCCTCTCATTGAGGAAAAATATGATGGAAAATTAATTTGACAATTGAAAATCGTGCTCAATGGAAAATTAATTTGACAATTGAAAAATTACTATAATCTGCTTGGGACTGGAAGTAGCAAGGCCAGGTCTGATCATAAATTCAGACTAATAACCATGCACCCACATGCCAACTATCAATGTTATCCATTTTCAATGAGTTTGACCCTCTGGTATCGCTAAAAAAAACCTAAATTTCGTCAAAATAAAAAAAAACGACATGAAAGCTATTTTGCGGATTTGTAAGTCAACCAAACTCCGATGTTCGAAATATTGATTTGATTTCAATCGTTATCAACAGTCTAAATCCATTAGCCTCCCAGAACAGAATGTTATCATTGCATCACCATGAAACAATGTGAAAAATACAACTCAGCACTGAAATGGTCAGTGTCTGTTGATCTGAACGAATTTGACAAACGGTTCCATCAAACCATTGTAATTTTAACAAACGCCTCCAACGAACCGGCTACGTAACATTGTTGTAGGGGGAGGAATGCTTGTGATCTTTGTCACTCAACTCATGATTAGCTCAGCCCCCCTTCTCATGAACTTACCCATTCATCCATCTGAGGGACAAACTCAGATTGTGGTACAGAGACATGTTTATACATTTTTACACCCTGGATGCAAAGTTTTATAAGAGGCTCCTTTTGGTACATAATAGCATCCAACTACAGCCATCCACAATATGATTTGTGCATTTGTCTGTATTCAAACACATAAAATATGCCATTTATTTGTTTCACCTCAAGAATTTTATTGCTAACCCCCCTGCAACCTACACTAATGCTAGAAGTCAACTATACAAGATGTTCAGACTTCATATATGTGCACTTCTTCAATTTGACTATAACCAAGCTTTCACTACTGGCCAAATTCCAGACTTCTACAACACCACCTCATGAACCATAGTTTCAGGTTAATTTAAACAGAATTGTAATATATTTTCACTTGTACATCTTTCTAGTGTATATACAGACCTACTATTTGTTTATTGCTGCCATATCACCACCTCGCTAAACACACAAATATATTCGAGACTCTCGTGAACTGATGCTTTACATGAAAATGTTTGAAAACTTCTTTCCCATAACATTGTCTTCATAACACTTATTCATATTTCACTGCACACCAATATGCGGGGTTTTTTTTTGTCAGCATTGCACGGTGATGTCTGACAAATGTGTATATGGTTATTAGTATACTGTTGTTTCTGTGTTATGTTCTTTTCTTTAAATGTTTTGTGCATATGTTATTTCATTAATAAAGTTATGTTTGAACTCCTTCCTGCACATAAACTTTGAGCTAAAAAAAAAAAACCTTTTTTGTACAAACGCATACTGTATGTGACTGTCAATGTTATCACATAGCCTTAAAGCAAAAAAAAAAAATATCATTACCAATAAAAATATACATATATCTATATTATGCAGATTAGACCAGTGCTAGCCGCCCCGGTGGCGCAGTGGTCTAAGCGATGGCCTCTGATCATTCGTCTGAACGGGGTCCGGGTTCGAATCCCGGTGAGGCATGGATGTTGTGTTTGTCTTACGGCACTGGCTCTCTCCCTTCCCTGGAACCAGTGACCCTAAATTAGGGACGGGCGACTGCTTATAGCCCATTGAGTTGCTCACGGTGGTCGTTAAACCTCCAATCAAAAAAAAAAAAAAAAAAAAAGAAAAAAAGACCAGTGCTATTTATTTGAACATCTTACAAAAACCGACAGCTTCTCAATTTAATGCCAATATTTCCACTTCTTAATTAACTTCTAAAATAATCTGCCAAAATGTAGAACGATGGGAAAATTTCACATGCTAGTTGATCACCATTAACAACTCAGGTTTTTTTCCCACCTGCAGTAAAGTAAATACTGGATTTGCCAGTGGTGGTCACTATATGAAATAAAAAATGCAGCAGAACTTGGTAGAGGGTCAACATGCTGGTATCTGTCATTACTAGTTGAACTACCATGCTGGAAGAATAAGTATCTTTACAGAAGTAGTCTTGGTTATTAAAAAGTCATCTGTTTTTCTCTCTCAACTTTAGCATGTGTGTCTCTTACAGATAAATGATGCTCAGTAGAGTACTTTTCCTCACTACTCAACTGGGGGAGTAAAAGAGCTGAATGAATATCTCAGAACAGGAATATATTTTAAGAAACCCACAGATATGCAAACAAAATGCAGAAATATTAACATTGCCAATAAATGATTTCATGGCTATCCTGGTGCTTCAAACATTACTGGTTACAAAAATCTTTACTATGGGTTTCACTACATTTATTATTTTTTTTTTAATTTTCAAAGTGTATGTCTCTTAGTAGCATACCAGGGAGTGTGTGCATTTGCACTCCCAAAATTTCGTGTGTCATGCCCTGATGTTTAACTGCGCATATATATCATTCAGTTTTCTGATTTCCCAAATTTTAAAGGAATATAAAATGGTAGAAGAATCTTATTTGTCAAAGATAAGTGAAATGTTCTTAAACCATGTGTAGGAATTCTTGATTAATGGGCAACCAGTCGTTACATTGTTGCTGGCCTTGTCAACTGTATTTTGTTGCACTGGGCACCAATAGCACAGGGAACAAATGTTGTTTTATTAGAGCTAGGGGTATTTTGTTTGGTGAAGCATTTCATCTTTTCTTCACACTGGATAGTTAGTCTCCAGGTTATGACAGAGCTATGCCTGAGAGAGGTGTTGTCTTTGTGAGTAGGTGGTGGTGCAGCCCCCCCCTCCCAGGGAAACTTCATTTAGAGGCAATGGTAGTTTGAAGGATGAGAGAGGGTATAGCTTTTTATAACAGAGAAAATGGGACACAGAAAATTAATGGAAGGAGAAGAGAGAGAAGGGTTTATTAAAGTTGATTATGCCTCAATCCTGGAATTCAGATAAAGTAGAATAAAACAATAAATAATAATAGTTCAATGATGCTTACTAGGAGGGATTCTTTGAGGATTAATTTTAAAAAGTGTGCTGCATGTTTTTTACCTAATATCATCCTCGATTGTAGTGTAATTTAACATTAGCAAAAGTAATCATTATATTTTTTAAATGATGTGCTAAAAGTTTTGTAAAAATGACGTATGTGGAATTTTTTATGTGTTTTTATGATTTCAGTACAGATGTTTTGTTAAGTTCTGCAAGCATAGGTGTATTATTGGGGGAGGGGAACATGCCCCCAAACTTTAGAAAATTTTAATGCAAGGGCAAACCTATGATGGGGCAGCCGGCATATATGAATGGGAGGTTTAATGAAGTCACTATGAAGTTCAAAGAGGAAGAACCAAGAACTTTACACATACACGCGCTGTTACGCTCATCTTTTAAATTTGGCTGTGATTCAATTTTGTTAGGAAGTAAAACCATTGCAAAATGCTGTCAATGTAGAGAACTCATACAATGTTATTCGTGTATCGGCAAAAAGATTCGTAATACTTTAATGGAGTTTTAAAAAAAGAGGAGCCTTCATTTTCAGAAACTTAGAATCTTGTCAAAAATACACTAGAATGTTTAATAGTTGTTTTTGATTAGTAATTGAATTAAGAAACTAGGAAGCTATTTCTCAACATGAGCTTTATTCAAAGAAAAAGGAAAATGATTATCTCAAATTGTTGTGAGCTTAAGAAAAAGACCATAAAATGGATTGAAAGTTCGGAGAGATAGAGTGAGGAGTAAAAAGGGCTAAAATCTACAATTTTCTTTCTGACAAGAATGGGGTTTAGCATAGTGAATTAAGGATCCCTCGTAAATAAATTTGTTAAATATTTTTTTTTCTTGGTACATGTTTTAGTGATTGATTTTTGATGTAAGGTGGAATAACTGTGACAAATTAGTGACTTCTCTTACCTTTTAACACACTGATATATGAAAATTGCTTTTTATTTTTTTAAATTTCCAGTACTATTTTTAGTCACTGAACAGTTGGCCTCCATATATAGCCCAAAAACATCATTGATTTCGTTCTTTTAATTTTTTTTAAATTTAAGTATCTGTTTTACACACAAATTGTTGAGCATATAGTAGGGAATCACAAATGTGATGAAATCTAATTTGCTATTTCATGAATGTGGAACAGAAAGTTTAAGGCTCTATGAGACCCGCCATCTTGTATTGCTGCCTTCTCTAATTAACCAGTGGGCAAGCATATTTCACAAATTGCTCGGGCAATTTTGCACATTTTGGAACGCTGTTTGTGACTAATGCAAGATATATGATAAATAAAGAGTTCCCTGGTTTCAGTTTTTTATTTTGGACCCTTTAAGTATTTTTTATTAATTCATAAAACTATGGAAGATTTCCTGGTGCAACTTTGGCTGCAGATAAAAAATAAAGGGAAAAGTCAATAAAAATTCTGAAGCCAGGGAATTCTACGATTCCTCACTTTCTGAAAATACTAAAATTTACTTAATTGGTAAAAAATATTAGCTGCAATTTGTGAAACAAAGTCACTACGTATTGAAAAATAGATGGTTCAAACATCTCAACAACTAGTCACGCCCACTGACACCCCCCCTCGGGTGACTGCAATTCCCTCTCTGTGATACGGAGCAGTCGAGGGGTGTCTTAATTGACCCTGCAGAGGAACTGATGGGGCAAAAGAAATTATCTCGAGAAAAGCTTCAGCGACATTCGTCACACAAGAGACGGCATTTGTGTTCAGCTGACATTCTTCAAACTCTGTCTCTTCGTGCATGAAATTTGGTTTTTACACATATTTCTATTATTCTTCATTGGTGTTATATTGGTATTTGGTAATTTGTTCTGATTTCGGTTTATTTTTCCATTCTTATTTTATTCTTTGTTCTGATTATATATTTCATTATTATATATATATTCCATTCTTTCATTTTATTCCAATTTTGAATTTATTCCTGAATCTTATTTCATTCCTTTTTTTTTTTTGTATCGCATTTAAAAAAAAAGAATTAAAATATTATCATTCTTTTGAATTTCACTCCTTATTCTTATTTGATTTTTGTTTTCCTTATTTTATTCTTTTTTTTTATATTATTCTTTCTGCATAATATGTACGGTGGACGGAAAAGTCCCCCACATTGGAAAAGGTTCCCATAGATAAACTCCTCCACAGGAAAAGTCCCCCATTTTTTTCAGTCAGGTGCCATGCACAAATTGCAGTTTAAACAAAATATTGAATGTGGGGGAGATTTCCGGGTCACCATTTCAATATGTGGGGAAATTCCCGGGGTTGTCATTTCAACTTTTATGCAGTTTATAGTAAAAATCAGTCTTACAATTAGCTGGACGGGGTGGGGGAAATTTCTGGGGTCAGCATTTCAACTTTTACACAGTTTGTAGTAAAAAACAGCTTTATAATTAGCAGGCTGGGGTGGGGGAAATTTCCGGGTTTGGCATTTTTTAATCCGACATTCTGATGTTCATAAGGTTTACCTAACATGTCAAATTATTAATATTGCAATATTACTCCAGCAGAAAGTATTAGATCTAACGTCTACGTTCTTCTAAAAGTTTTAATTCCATCATTCCCATATTCCTAAAATTTACATAACAAGTAATGTCAATAATATTGCGCTGCTACTTATGCACCGTACATTGATTATTAGGTCGTAGGCCTAGGACTTTTGAACACTTTTTTCTTCGCCTATGGGATATTCGTAAAGTTTACAAAGAAAGTCAAGTTAATAGCTTTGTGCTTTTACTTAGCATTCAATATTAATGACTCGGCCTTAGGGCTAAGGCCAATGAATTTATAATTAGTGCCTGAGTAAAAGTGCAATATGATTAACTTCAGTTCATAAACGTTACGAATATGACATCGTTAGAATAAAAAAATTCTATTAAAAGGCCTAGGCGTAGGGCATATGAACTAATATTTAGTGCCTAAGTAAAAGCAAACCTGGACTTGTTATGTAAACGTTATTAACATAACATTGGAAGAATAAAAACTGTCCAAAGGCTTAGGCCTAATAATTAATATTGAATACCTAAGTAAACGTGCAAAGCCATTAACTTGACTTTTTTTGAAAACTTTACGAATATCACATAGGCGAAGAAAAAGTGTTAAAAAGGCATAGGCCTACGGTCTATTAATTAATATATATGTGAATAAGTAGAAGCACAATATTATTGGCATTACTTGTTATGTAAATTTTAGGAATATGTGAATGACAGAATGAAAACTTTTAGAAGAGCCTTCGTAAATAGCTATATTAGACAGAATAATACTTTCTGCCTGAGTAATATTGCAAATTAATAATTTGAAATGTTACGTAAACGTTATGAACATTAACATGATGGAATAAAAATGCCGACCCCGGAAATTTCTCCCACATATCTGTGCTACTTGTGTGGCTTCATGTTGTTTTAAACTGCGTAAAAATCGAAATGCCGACCCTGAAAATTTCCCCCACCCCATCCTGCTAATTGTGAGACCATGTTTTACTGTAAATTGGGGTGAAAATCGAAATGCCGACCCTGCTAATTATATGACCGTTTGCCACTAAAACCTGCGGTAACAGTCGAAATACTAACCCAGAAATTTCTCCCACCCCATCCAGCTACTTGTAAGACCGTTTCTTTACTATAAACTGCGTTAAAAGTTGAAAGATGATCCCGGAAATCTTCCCTGCATTCGACATTTTGTGTAATCTGCATTTGTGCACGGTCCCTGACTGAAAAGATGGGGGACTTTTCCTGTGGGTGAGTTTTCCTATGGGAACCTTTTCCAATGTGGGTGAGTTTTCCGATTACCAATATGTGCACTGTTCTTGTTTCTAGTATCTTTTACTTTCACTCTTTGTTTTTGGTATTTCTACCATATATTCCTTGTATTCTTATCATATACATTGTTTGTTCATCATGAGGCACAATAAGAACGGTAAGCTCTTCCTGTCTAAAAACAGGAAACGAAACAAGTGACAAAACTTCAGAAACAGGTAGTTTTCAAAATATTTAATCATTATGTTTTTCATTTATATCCAGTATAAATAGTTTACTTAGTAGGTACATAATACTGAAAAGAAAGAAAAAAATCACTCTCCATTATATCCTTGTAATCTAGCAGAAAATCTGCATTTCATTTGTTTGGCCCTGATGATATTTATACGCAATGTTTTTTTTTATCTTTGCTGTTATGAGAATGACGCTGTGGTACTCATCTCAGCTTTATTATCCTAACATTGGAGTTATTAAACAAATAAACCACACTGCTACCATGTGCGATAAAAAACGAACTTCTAAGGGTAGCATTATTTCAGATAAACTTTATATGGCTAAACGCAGAGTCCTTTGGATAAAACACGCGCATCATATCTGCGCTGATAACTAACCTATACAGCATTTACGCAAGACAACTGACCTCTAGAGCATTTACCGCGGATAACTGACTCCTTCAAAACAAATTGCAAGTCTACCGTTCATTTCAGTAAGTGGTACCCATTGATTCCTCATGTAATATACTGTAGCTATTTTTCGAGTAGCTGAAAACCTATTGTAGCTATCAGCATGAAAATTTATATTTAGGAATTGCATTATACTCTCTTGTGCTGCTTAAATTTTTGTAGAAATCGGGGAACCGGAAGTGGGAATTCACTTTGCTGTTTTTTGATCCAGTGGAGGCACTACAGATTTTTCTCGTTGTAGAATTATCCAAGCCATTATCTCTGAGTTTTTACTTTCTCATACACAGGGGTGCTTATTTTCCGGAAATTCCGGAAATTTGAGACGTTGTACTCCGGAAATTTCCGGCGTTTTTTTTTTTTTTTGCGAAATTTTTGGCGGCGTTGCACTGGAATTTTCGGCGTTTTTTTTTTTTTTTTTTTTGTTACGAAATTTTCGGCGGCTTTGTACTCCGGGAATTTTCGGCGGTTTTTTTTTTTTTTCACGGAAATTTTCGTCGTTGTACTGGAATTTTCGGCGGTTTTTTTTTTTCAGAAATTTTATTTTATGGCCAGTGGCAAGGCCTGTCACTGTCCTTTCCCTTGGTTGGTGGCCAAAGCAAAACTCAATTCCATTGGGAGTTGGGAAATCTGACTGCCAATCTACCCCCACAGAGGAGAAGAGAAACAGGTCCACTCTGTGTCTACCCAATTCAGCTGGGAGAGATCACCTCCCACCCCCGCCCCCTCCCCACCCCCCACCTAATGTTATATTTGTCTTCTAAACGTGTGTTAACTGTTTGCTTTCCTTTGAGGTTTGGTGCTGGGTTTGCCCAGAGCTACTCCAAACAGAAATTTCTCACCCCTTTCTTTTCCTGGCAGTGCCCCTTTGCTCCTGCCCCTCCCCAGGGCTTAGTGGCCCACCAACTCTGTCTGCTGCTTTTGACCTTCAAGACTTTTCATCTCACCATCACAGAGATCTAGGTAGGATCTCCCTGCTGACTTTTTGTTCACCCCTCCCCCTTCCCTTTGGGATGCCTGCTGGTTGCTGCTCAGGAAATCTTTGTCATTGGTTTTAATGCAATGACAAAGATTTCCTGAGCAGCTTTTTTATTTTTTTTTCTCAGTATTTTGCTTTTTATAAGTATTATTTATAGCTTTGAAGGGCCAAACACTGGAAATTTGCAATTAGTAAAATTTTATAAAGGCCACTGTTCTTTAAAAAATATCAGGACTTGGAAAATAAATTACGAATGTAACACATATATTCTGATTTTTTTTTTTTTTTTTTTTGTAAGTATTGAGCTACGTTAATTTCAGGAAATTTGGGTTTGGTTTCAGGAAATTTGATTTCACAGAATAAGCACCCCTGCATACATTATGTAGTATGACAAAGTATTGTAATCATAAAAAAAATTCGTCTTCAAGATTTCAACGGCAATACAGGTTTTAGGGCCACCGGAATACCATTTCACTATTTTTGCGCCGTGGTGTCTGTGTGTGGTTTACGTCCACCATAACTCAAAAACTATTATGACCATCAACACCAAATGTAATATTTGGGGGTTTTGTGGTACCTTCTCGTGCTGATTAGATTCTGGGAGAAATCGGGAAACAGGAATTTAGCGTTCCCCACACCAATTTTCCGATTTCTCTATGAAGCTCAAAGATTTATAGGTATCGACTCAAAAATTTATATTTACGAGTGTTGTTATAAGTTCAAGTGGCGATAAAAATTTGGTAAATCTGAGGGAACCGGAAGTGGGCATTCCCATTACCACTTTTGCGATTTTTCGGTGCAGCTGAAAAACAAAAACTGTTGTAGCTATCAACAAGAAAATTTGTATATAGCAAAATTGCGTGATGCCCTCATGTGTTGATAGAATTTTGGTAGAATTGGGGGAACCAGAACTGGGCATTCCCCGCTTCGGTTTTGCTATTTTTCTATGTAGCTCAAAAACTATTCTAGCTGTCGATAAGAAAATTTATATTTAGGAATTACGTTATATTCTTTTGTGCTGATTAAATTTTGGTAGCAATCGGGGGAACTGGAAGTGGGAGTTCCCTCAGCAGTTTTTCGATTTTGCTATGCTGCTGCTCATCTCAGTTTATGTATGAAAAAGTCCAGTGGAGGTCACTACAGATTTTGTAGTTACGTTTACGTAAACTAGACACTATAGCCTTGTTGTGCACGACACTACAGGAATCCAGGTAGCTCGGTGTCCTACATCTGGAGGTCTTTTCCGCTGGTCGGTAGCTAAAAAGAATTGATGACGGAAGGCCAACAAATCCTACTGTGCTGTCGTATACAAAAATGTAATAAAAATTCTGATTTTTTTCTGAGATCATGACGAAGTGGAATGAATAGTTTGTAACGGATGCAGTATTATTTATTTATTCATTTATTTATCGCTTTCTGCATTTTCACTTTGTACTGATCACTTTCAGGAACACCTTGTTCAAAGTTCAAGATGAAATGTCACTTCGAGAATACCATCTAATTTCAGAGCGCAAGCTTGCATTACAAAATCAGGAAATTTTAATAGAAAACGGAAGGCGCGTCGTAGAACTCGAATATTTTGTACAGCAGCTGCAGTAGCTGAATAACCATAGCCATTTCGGATGCACGCTTTCTGACATGGAAATAATTTCTGAACAAAGAAAAGGACTCAAAAGTAGTTTGACATTCAAATGCAAAATGTGTATCGCCTTCAAGAAATTTTCTTCACAGAAGACTCACAAATTAATAAAATGAACGTAAATACTGCTCCAGTAGCAGCTGTTTATGTGCATTGGATCCGGCTTCTCCCACCTAGAATTTTTTGCGGTCTTGGATATCCCATCAATGTCAAGAAAAACATTTTCTAAAGAACATGATAAGGTATCTATCGCATGGGAGGAAACAGCATTGAAACTGCTTCACATTTTGGTGCCGTTGCCTGATGTTCTGCGGCAGATTGACCCACACGTGTTGGACAGTGTGCTCCAAATCCCGGATAGTGCAACATGGCAGCAACTGGCGTTTCAACCGGTCCCACACGTTCGATAGGGGACATGTCCGGGGAGCGGGCAGGCCATGGAAGTGTCTGGCCATGACGTAGGCAGTCCTGGGTAATCCGAGCAGTGTGCGGGTGGGTAGCGCACCTGGAATCCCAGCCAGGAATGGGAGCACATGAGACCGTAGGATCTTATCCACATACCGCTGGCCCCAGCAGTGATCCACGTACCACTACTAAAGCTGATAGGATATCGTAGGCTATGGCTCCCCAGACCATCATGTCTGCAGTGGGGAATGTGTGGCGCTCGATAGCGAGGTTGGGATTGTGCCGTTGACCCTGGGGACCTCGCACCCGGACACGATCATTTGTCCCCAAAACGAAGCAGCACTCCTCGCTAAACACCACACGTCGCCAGTCTGTGGCGTTCCACGGCGCTCTGGCCTGGCACCACTGCACACGGAGTCGGCGATGTTCCTGTGTTAATTGCAGCACACGTAAGGACTGCTGGGATTGCAGATTCGCTTCCGCGAGGCGTCGGGAAATAGTCCGTGGGCACACAGGAGCCGCTACATCTGCCTGTATTGTGGACCGGGTCCCCATGAGATGCGTTTGTGTCTGGCGCACGATCCGTGGATTCTCTCTACCGGTGGCCCTCCTGGTCCATCTGGAGCCGCTCTGCGGTGTGACAGTGCCCTCACGTGTCCCCTGCTCCCAACACAGTCAGACAGTATGGTCAGAACGATCCACGTGGCAAGCTATACGGTGCACCGACCATCCTGCGGTTTTCAGCCAAATGTTCAGGCCTCTCTCAAAGTCCGTAAGTTGCGTAAGTCAACGTCTCTGGCGTCTACCCGGCATCCTTGTCACTTTGTATTTTGCATGCGTCGGCCGGCGCTTTTCGCTTTCGTGGGGCATCGACGACACGCCGGTTTATAAGGCTGTCGGTTCGTGTTAGCAGCGTCACAACAGGGTGTGCGGTCATGCGCAATCGCACCAAACGTGAATCATTTGCATACCAGCGCGCACTCTAGCTATTTGCGAAGTTTCGCGGTTGTAGCATGTTTTCTTCTAGGTGTGCAAATTTCATTGTCCGTAAGTGTATATACACCCTACGATCAATTTCACTATGGAGCTTGAACACAATGTTACCTTACCTTATCTCGACATCACAGTGCGAAAATAGCATGACAACCGCATTCATACGGAAGTCTATTATAAACCCACCTCTGTTCCCAGCCTGATGCTTCGCAATTCGTTCTTCCCTGATGATTACAAGATGGCCTTTTGTTCTCAAATGAGAAGAGCCTTCGCTGTCTCATCCGATGTTCGTTCTAGACAATCCAAACTAAAAAACATCGTCAAATTGGTCACTGAGGTAAAATATACGTCGAACCAGATGCATAACTTTATCGAAAAAGCCAGAACCAGCCGTGTTTATATTTCTATGCCGCAACTTCGCCGACTGGCTCTATTCCCTACATACCAGATGTTTCCTATCAATTCAGAAACGTGCTCAGGAGGATGAACTTCGGTGTCGTCATAAGGTCTTCAACATCTTTTATAGGCAATGCTTAAAAGAAATATTGGCAAGCCACCTCTTCTCAATGAGGCAGGTGTTTATGCCATCCCACTACAATATCCGGACGGTTCCAAGCGATAGTACATCGGAATGACCAAACGTCCATTTGGAATTAGAATCAGGGAACATAAAAGGGACACAAAAGACAGAAAAATAACCACTGCTCTATCAAGAGAAGTCAAGTTCAAGTCTGCCGATCCTATGTGGAGTGATGTAAAGAAATTAGCTTCATACTCCACACCCAAGTCTACTGCCATTCGCGAAACCTTGGAAATCTTGACCAGTAGTGAGGCTTGCAATGATAGCGTCTCTCTGGAGTTACCACATATTTGGAATCAATTTCTTCAAATAATGCTGTGTTTTTTCCAAGGTACCACATGCTCAACCAACGTGACCTCATTTCTTCGAATTATTACATTTGCGCCTATTCATTTATTGCCTAGTCAAGTCACCACGTTTAAATTGCTGAAACATTCTATTATCGAGTTTGCAGTTAGCTGTCTACCTTCCTTGAAAAAAACATCTAGTTGATGTGGAAAGCTTGGAAAGTTTTATTTCTATTCTGCGCCAAGGAATTCGGATTTTTAGTATAGTTATACTATTTGAACCTAATTTACATTGTATAATCTCAAGGCTTCATCTCTTTGCATTATTTCAAGTCATTTCATCTTATCTCAAATCATCATCTCATGCCATCTGATCAGCCCAATTTATAGCGTCTCAAGTCGTCGGTTCGACCCAATTTATATCCTCAAGTCATCAGATCAACTCAAATTATGTCCTCTGAATGCTTCATTTCTTGGCATCATTTCAAGTCGTCTCATCTTGTCTCAAATAACCATTTCACACCATCGGATCACCCCAATTTATAGTATCTGAAGTCGTCGGTTCAACTCAATTTATAGTTTAACAAAGGTTCATCTCTTCGCATCATTTCAAGTCATCTAATCTTATTTCAAATCACCATCTCATGTCATCGGATCAATCCAATTTATATCATCTAAAATCATCATCTCAACTTAGTTTCTAGACGGTGTGGCTAATGTAACACAGTTGTTTTACATTAGCCACACAGCTGTTTAAAAAATTTTGGATAAATAAATGTGGACTGAAGTAATTCACTACTTGTGCTTCTACAATAAAAGTTTTAAATTAGTTGAAAAATCAATGGCAGAATATGAGATTAAACAGAAGTCATCGATGCTTCTGTGTACCTGCAAATTTCCTGAAATCAGCTCAAAGTCAAATTTTGTGAAATTAACTAACACCAAAACTTCCTGATTTTCAACTTCTTGGAAGTAAATGTAAAACAAGCATTTTTTTTTTTTTTCATTATATGCAAATAAATATTTTTTGTGCCCAAAGTGTTTTTTTTCACTTTATGCAGACCAAATTAGCACTAATAAATATTAATTAGTGCTAATTTTGTGCCGAAATTATTTTCCCCACTTTATGCAGACCAAATTAGCACTAATAAACGTTATTAATTAGTGCTAATTTTCTCCCACAAGCAAACAAAAAATTAAACATAAAAAAAGTGAGGTCAAAGAACATGTTTGAAGCATACCAAAAAAATGAAATTCCAGTGAAAAAAAAAAAAAGAAGGAAATGTATTATGGAAAATTTCTGGAACATAGATGTAAAAGTTGGAGAATTACAAGTACAACAATTTCGGAGAATAAGCGTGCCTTACTATTGTTTTGAAAAAAATTTGAAGAGGTCATTCCTATCATTCCCAAGTGCATACAGATAGATGTATGTTGAATAAATATATTTATATATTTAAACATTTTAAAAACTTCTGTCTGGACACAATAAATTAAATACTTTATTTGATTAAAATAAATATAAATCGAATAACTATGCATTTTTCATCAAATGTAGGGTCATCCGAAAGTGCTTGTACTTATTTTAATCAAATAAAGCATGTATTTAATTTATTGTGTCAAGACAGGAGTTTTTATAAATGTTAAGATTGCAAGTACACGAAGTTTATAAGAACTTGATTTAACTTGTTCAATTTGTGTTAATTATATACATGGGCGGCGGAATCCGATAATTTCAGGGGACCAATATAACTTGAACTGTTTTTCAGCTTATTTAAGTAAGATATTTGAAGCTGCCTACTGACACTTCATGTTGAATAATTAATTGTAGGGCAACTTTTTCCATTTAGGTTACATGTCTGTAATTTATAGATGATGTTTTGCTCCTCAGAAGTGGTACTTGTACTTTGAATTTATGTTCAGCTCTGATTTCTATTCAGGCTGTATTCAATGCATTTGGTTATTTTATGGATTTTAACTTTTACTATATTTCCATTGCCATGTTCACACTATGTGCTTTTCATTCTACATTCTTTTCTCTTTGCTGATGTCATTTATTAATCTGTATATCAGTACTTCCAAATTCTTTTTCTCCCTCTTGATATTGATCTTCTGTTCTTAATTTTTGTTTCAAAGCACATACATATTTATATCTATCAATATTTTTTCACTTTACATTTCTGTAGCATAGCATATACACATATATTTCTTTGTTTATTTTTCATAATTTCAGCTTTTTAATATTCTAGGTATTCTCCAGGTACTAAACTACACAGATGACACAGCTATGGTTCTATCAGTAGCAAAATCTCTGGTGGAAAAAGGAACATATGATTCCAAAGATATGGCTAAAAAGTATGTTCTCCAATTTGAAGTAATCCCCATTTTTATATCTAGGTTTAAAGCCTTAATTTTTTTCTTTAAAAATGTTCAGCCCTAGAAAAACTTATTTTCATGCAACACCACCCCATTTTAAATTCTTGGATAAACCTCTACCTGGGGGATGTTTGCCATATATTTTACAACTCTGAGATCAAGAAATAGGATGTCATCAAACCACATGAACTGCATGCTCAGAGACAGCAGTATTCTCGCACAAGCAGGAAGAGAGGTGGTGTGCAAAATGAAAAACACACTGAAAATACAATAGCTGGTGTGAGAAAAAAAAAACCCCTTCAATTTCATTTATAAAATTACAGATGAAATAATTAGTTTCACATATTAATCAAGAAAGCCATACCAAACAACAATTTGTACTATCATAAAACTTGCTATATTTAACATACCTTTTTATTTCCTCGTCTTGCATGCACTCAGATTACAGTGGTGTCTGGTATCTTACTGCCCCTGAAAGACATCATCATGTGGGTAAGGTCATTTCCAGAATTATTCAGTACTTATTTTATCCATGCTTCAAATATAATTAGTACTATTATTTTCCACAACGGTGAATGCTTTTACATCTCCAAGATAATCTTCACTTTCTTAGTTGACAGCATAGAGCCTTTTATTTGTAAAAATTATTTGATCAGTGGGTCCACTTTTGACATCTTGGGGGAAAGCTCTCAGTGAAATATTTTAACCATCAAAGCTTTGTTGTTTCAGTCTTTGAAACTTGCAGATGGTTTAGTTTGTAATTCTTTGATATGGTCAACATTACACTTGCACAGCAACAGATTGTTCATTTTACTAGTACATGAAGGCAGCACAGCTATGCCCTACATTAAATGTTCACTTACCTACATTTCTTATTATATATCTTAATTTCTCTGAGACCTTTGTTTTATTAAAATCTCTTATCTTCCCCAGTTGATTTTAAGTTGAGGCAACACTAAAATATTTTCATCTGTTTCAATGTTTAACCTCTGCTAGAAATTTCAGAAAAAAGTTCAAATGTTTCATATACATAGAAATTGAGTGAAAAACACGCAGAGTCACGTATAGTAATAAAGTTCGTTAAGCGGTAGCTTTTGACTGTTCTGCAGCCTTGATCACCCACAATCAACAGAATCTGAGGACTGGTTGCCAGAACTATAATGTGAATTTGAGGTGCAGAAAATTTTGCCAGAATTTAGTATAGAGATTCAAATAAATGGGATTTGGTGAGGAGTGTCTGAGTTGCAGTTCTTGGTAAACAAAATTTCAATGCTTTCTTGGAAACATAAAGATGCTTTGTTGATAAATGGGGCAACTTTTTTTTTTTCTTTCTTTCTTTCTTTCCAAAGGGGAACGGCAGAAGTGTCTTCAAAGGTTAGTGCAGATAATGCTGTTTTTGGAAGACCATTTAGCACATCTTTTTGTGTTCATGAAGTCTTGTATTGATGCTTTGATGTATACTTCCAATATATATTGAGAGTTCAGAGGAAGTTGAAATGAGAATAGTGTAAACTCCAGGGGTGTGATAGGATCCCTGTCTTTAAGCAGACACTTTATTGCAAGAGGATTAGGTTTCACAGTAAGAGTGTTGCTCATAGTTTCGAAGAGTTTACAAATCTTATATAAGTAAATGATCTATGGAAAGGGATATAACCAATGAATGGGGGTTTCTCTTTTAGTATCGGTGTGAGAGTTGACAGATTCTTCATATGGAAATCATAAAGAATTTTGTTAATTGTGGTAGGTGGAAACTGATTGGCTTCAGCAATTTTCTTTATTGCAGCAATTTCTTCTTTGAGGAATGATTCATTATTGCAAACAATCCTGGCACAATTAATATACGTTTTTAAGGCAGCAATTGTGAGGATTAGGTGAGTAGGATGAGAATAAGATTATGTTTGTTATTACAGAAGAGTTTTCTGTAAACAGATCTGTTGAGATGATTCTCCTGTCTTGTCAGACGGATGTCCAAGAAGTCAATGCCTTGCAGTGATTCTTCATTGATGTTGAATTTTGTTGATGGGAACTTCAGAGAAATCTTTTCTAACAGATTCAAGGTCGATTCTATTGTGCGGCCAGGTAACAAAAATATCATCAACATATTGAAGCCAAATGGAAAATTGTTGACTGTATTCAATGATTATGTTGTTGTTTTTTCAATATGTTGCATGAAAACTTTTGCCAAAAGTGGTGAGAGAGGTAAACTCATCAGAAGTCCTTCTTGCTGACAATAATATGTTGTTGTAGCGGGAACAATTTAGATCTCTGAGAGTTCAAAGGCAGTCTTTAGTTAGGGGGCCAGAAAGTGATTGGTTTATGTGATATTGTTGTGAGAATCCTGATTTTTCAACCAAGTTCAAATGTTGTTTTCCAGTTTTGAATATATCCTTTAAACACAAAGAATCCTTGATTTGGACCTCAGCATATATCCAAATATTATTCTTCCAAATGCTTAATTTACTTGCATCACTTTTCATTCCATATTACTTAAAGACATATAGTACTGTAATTTTTGTCATATAATCCACAGATTATCTGCTAAAAAAGTTTAAAATATAATACGGTTCTGCAGATTATATGCAGAACCTATATTTTTGTATTGTTGAGAAGGACATTCTGACTATTGTGCCGTCTCTGTTTTTGTCAACCAGCCATTGAAAATGTATGCACAGCACTTGCTGCATGAAACTATGCATGCCTCCTTTCAAAGTTCCTTGTTTTCAGTCTTGTGTGCACTGTGCCATACGTTTAGTTTGTCCGCTGTTTTGACCAACTTCTTTGCTGCTGATATTTTTCTTCATTGCTATTTATCAAGTTTTCGTAAAGGAAACGTTTTAGTTACACTGCTAAATCTAAACTTAATGTAGGGGGCACAGCTGAAAATATGATTGTGTCACAACACGTTAGTTTTCAGAAGGTCAGAAAACTTGCGCAGTGACACATGGAAAGCCACTGTGCCCCGGTCTAAAACATAAACTAATATTTCGGTAAATTCTGACAGATTTGTTTTTTTTTATTATTTGTTTGTTTGTTTAGATTATTTTTATTTTTTATTTTTTTTCATATTTTTTATTTATTTTTTTCATATTTTTTATTTTTTTTTCATATTTTTTTTTCAGATTATTTTTTTTTATTGTCCAGCATATAAGCTGATCCCCCAGCTTTGAAAGCAGGATTTCTTCCAAAAACTTTCTATTTACTCGCAAGTATGTATGGTAATTCTATGAAGTGTTCTGTATCAGCATTTTGTCATTGGCAAAGTGTAATGCAATAATACTATAGAGCTGCATTGATGTGGTTAAATTTTGTGCTGTATGGATGCCACACCACTAAGCTTTATTTGTCTGGAGATAAAAATATTAAAAAAGTAACCTTTAAAAATTAATTTTTTTAGTGAATAAGATCATTTTCTTCTTCTTCGGACTCCTGGGTCATTATGTGACCGACATTTTTCTGTCAAAAATTCCACTTCCAGATCAATATCTATGATGTGCGGAATATACAGCAATTTTTTTTTTCTGAATGTCAGTCTGTGGATTATACGGCAGTGCAGATAATATGCCACTGCGGACTGACTATATGCCAGCGCAGATTATACAAAGGAAAACAAATGTGTGAATTTCAGAGTCTGCGGATTTGGTATGGGAGGAGGGGGGGGGGGTAGTACAATGAAAATTACAGTACTACCCAAAAGATGTTTCAACAGGTATGATTATATATATCATAATCAGATCTATTACATTCTAGCATTCTCACTAAATGACATCAGGAAATGAATAAAAGAAGGAATTATTCTTTGAAATTGGATGTACCTAATGTTGATAACTTTTTTGACTTTATTCATAGCGCCTGAAGGCAGTTAAACAATCTTTTACCATTCCCCATTAATTAGCTTAATAGGATAAAACTCCACCAAAGATTCCTGATATAACTACACATTTTTTTGTATCTCTTTCACACTAAGAAATCTCTCTGCTACATTCTATCAATTCTTCAAACATCTCAAGGTGTTGAATTTTTTATGTGGTTATAATTCATGTTATACATAAATGTCAACTATTCAGTTGTTGCATTATTTACTGTTTCTCACGTTGTGGAAGTGCTTTCGGGAAACGTCTTTGTTTGACGAAGGGTTGTAATGATATAACATGCCCTAAAGTTTATAATATATAGAAATAAATCGATAATAAGAGGTTAAGAATGTTACTCACATTTCGTCATGGAGCATTCCAGGATATTGAAGGGTCCTTTGTAGTCCTATTGTGACGAAATCCTGTTCATCATGTTTCAAATAATAGGCATCTCTTTTTTTCACACAAACATTGATTCAGTCAAATCTTCGTATTGAAGCGTTATGTTCAGGCTTGATATTTAATCTTGTTACTATTCTATATTTTGTTTCCGAATGGTAAGGTAAAAGCAGTAAGTGAGTATCGCTCTTTTTGAGTCGTCATTTAAAAGATTTTTGTTGGTATACAGTATACTCCTGCTTTATCGAGTATTGGTCTTTTTTCGTTTCCTGTTGTCAATATGGTTTCGTTATCAATAACTGTCTCTGCCAGTATCATTTTTTCTTTCACACATTCCTTCTTTAAAATATTCATTAGTGGAGGAACGTAAGGGAATTAACTTGCAAATTTCATTTCTGTCTTAAGTGTAATGTTATTGTTATTAACAGATCTTTTCATATTTTCAAGTATTTCTTCAATTATCTTTTTTCTGTATCCAAACTTCTTACCTGTTTCGGTTATTCAGTTAATTTCAGTTATTTCCTTAGTTTTATCACTTGAGTGGGTTAAAGCTCTTCTAATATAGAATTGTAATGCTGATCTTTTATATCTCCATGGATGGCTTGAATCAATCAGAATAATTGCTGGAATATATGTTGGTTTTCTGTAGACTTCATATTCAATCATATTGTAGTTTCCAAATAAAGAAATGTCTAAAAAATGTAGTTGTCTGTTAATTTCTTTTTCCATAGTAACTTGTATTGATGGATAAAAGCTATTGTATTTTTGTATGAATGCATCAAGGTCTTTTTCAGATTGCTGCCAGAAGATAAGGATATCATCTACGTATCTCAAATATATTAACAGCTTATTTTCATTGAGTGGTTTAATAAGTTTATTTTCAATGTCCTGTAATATTATTTCAGCAAGAAGATCAGAAATCGGGGATCCCATTGGTGCACCTTGTTTCAGTGTCCCGCCAAACCTTCTCCTATCGCCCCCCCCCCTCCCCGCTCTGCTTCATGAATCTCTCGGATACTTTACTTCCTCTAAAACTGGAAGCCTTCCTGAAACTAATCTAAATCTAAAAGCCATGATCTGATCTCCATGCTAGAAGCAGCAGTTCACCGTACTAAACCAGAAGCTCAACCAATCCTCCGTGCCAAAGCAGCACTCTATCTTGCAAAAGTGGAAAAGAAACACCTGCAGTATTCTTCCTCACTCCTCAAAAAAATCATCAATCTAATGAATGAAAATAATCTTGCAATCTGTAAAGCTGATAAAACTGGCTGCCCTGTCATTATCTCCAAAACTGTTCTTAATGAAAAAGCTGAATCTTTCCTCTCAACTTAAAATTGCAAGGTTCTAAAATCTGATACCACCCCCAAACTTAAAACTGCAGGTGAAAGACTCAACAAGAAACCCATTCTAAAGACCTTTCTTGGAGATTTTACACCACCACCATATTTTCGAACTCCGTACTTATTCTTCCAGATTAAACTTCATAAAACTGGTTTCCCTCTTTGACCACTCAAGGAATATACTTTCTCTCCCACCCGTAACCTTGAAAGGAGGATCGTGGGAAAATGTAAACATCTCACCTCCAGCCATCCTTTGTCGATTTCCTCCACTAAAGAGTTCATTAGAAAACTCCCTCCTAGCATTAAACCCTCTGAAAAATTTTTCACTCTGGATGTAGTCTCTCTCTTCCCTTCAGTCCCTGTTTTCCACTCTCATATGCTGCTGGTATAATTGCTAAATGAAAACCAATCACTCTCAGGCCTACTAACAAAAGACGTGTATGACTGCCTTCGAACTCTGAGAGATCTTAATTGTTTCAAGTTCAACAATAAATACTACTGTCAGCAAGAAGGACTTCCGATGGGTTCACCTCTCTCTCCACTTCTGGCTGAAGTTTTCATGCAACATATTGAAAAAAAACATAGTCATGGAACACAATCTACAACCTTCCATTTGGCTTCGATATGATGATGATATTTTTGTAATTTGGTCACACAATAGAACTGACCTTGAATCTCTTCTTAAAAAGATATCCCTAAAGTTCCCATCAATAAAATTCACCATCAATGAAGAATCACATCAAGGCATTGACTTTTTGGATGTCCACCTGGCAAGGCAAGGGAATCATCTTAACAGATTTGTCTACAGAAAGCCCTCTGCAATAGAAAACATAATCCCATTTTCATCCCGGTTGACACTATAATTCGTGCATAAATACCAGTATTAAAAGAAATCCGTCTTGTTGCACGATTATATTTATTCAGCTAAAAAATGAAATCTATATACAGTTTAAAAACACATGAGCACTTTCGGTGTCACATTGACACCTTCATCAGATGTAATTTCACCATGTGGCTACATGCTGGTCTTAAGTACGTGGAGTAGATGCATCATGGGAAAGGTAATGTCAATGTCACATGATATACCAGATAACAAGACAATCAAAAAAAGGCATAGTTAGCCAATGATCACTTAACAGAAGCAATTGCTATTGTGCTGTCCTTCCCAACAAGATTGCTCCAAGGTTCAGGTAAAACATAAGGATAATAGTCATTACAGCAACTTGTATTATAAGCCGAAATATAGAGGCTTTCTGCAAATAACAAGGAATGAACAGAGTTAGGTGTGTTTATGATTTTAGCGTTGTCCCAGTCTGGGATGGAATTTCCAGCACTTATGGTTCTTGCAAAAGAGGTGCTTTGGTGATTCATTTTTAGATCATATCTGTGTTCATTTAATCTCAAATCCAAATTTCTTTTGGTAGAACCCACATAATGATTGTTTAGTTCACCAGAGATAGTGTCAAGCATAGGAATAACATACACACCCCATTTTTTCCCTTTGTCAATTTTCCCTTTGTCAATCAATTACAATGGATATCATCCCTCGCTAAAAACCATGGTTACCCGGACAACGTTGTTAGGGGAGTGCACAATAAAGTACGGTTTTCTATGTCAACTGCTTTAATTAGTGAGCAAGTGCCTAAAAAGTATGTTGGATCTGTTGATTTTAATCCACATATTGTAAACCTCCTTACCAACATATGTTCTCGTCATAAAATACAATTTGGAATACGATCATGCAATCTATATACCATTATCCGCAATGATCGTGACAAAATTGACAAAGGGAAAAAATGGGGTGTGTATGTTATTCCTATGCTTGACACTATCTCTGGTGAACTAAACAATCATTATGTGGGTTCTACCAAAAGAAATTTGGATTTGAGATTAAATGAACACAGATATGATCTAAAAATGAATCACCAAAGCACCTCTTTTGCAAGAACCATAAGTGCTGGAAATTCCATCCCAGACTGGGACAACGCTAAAATCATAAACACACCTAACTCTGTTCATTCCTTGTTATTTGCAGAAAGCCTCTATATTTCGGCTTATAATACAAGTTGCTGTAATGACTATTATCCTTATGTTTTACCTGAACCTTGGAGCAATCTTGTTGGGAAGGACAGCACAATAGCAATTGCTTCTGTTAAGTGATCATTGGCTAACTATGCCTTTTTTTGATTGTCTTGTTATCTGGTATATCATGTGACATTGACATTACCTTTCCCATGATGCATCTACTCCACGTACTTAAGACCAGCATGTAGCCACATGGTGAAATTACATCTGATGAAGGTGTCAATGTGACACCGAAAGTGCTCATGTGTTTTTAAACTGTATATAGATTTCATTTTTTAGCTGAATAAATATAATCGTGCAACAAGACGGATTTCTTTTAATACTGCCATTTTCATCCCACTCCCTAACTGCTCTCAAATTTGCAGCCTTTAAAACTTATGTCAATCATGCCAGGATTGTCTGTAACACTGAATCTTCCTTCAATGAAGAAATTAACACCATAAAGAAAATTGCCGAAGCCCATCAGTTCCCACCTTCTGCAATTCAAAAATTCCTCCAAAATTCCCACTTGAAAAATCTGTCTGCTCTCTTACCAATAATAATGGAAAAAACACCATTCATTGGTTCCATCCCTTTCCATGGATCCTTCTCTTATAAGATGTGTAAACTTTTCAAAACTATGGGCTACACTCTCACAATGAAACCAAACCCTTCTGCAATAATGTGCCTGCTTAAAGACAGGGATCCTGTCTCACCCTTGGACACCCCTGGAGTTTATGCTATTCCCATTTCAACTTCCTCTGGTCTCTCAGTGTATATATATTGGAAGCACATACTGAAGCATCAAAACAAGACTTGGTGAACACAAAAAAGATGTTTCCAATGGTCTTCCAAAGACAGCTTTATTTGCACTAACCCTTGAAAACACCTCTGCAGTTCCCATTTGGAAAGAAACCAAAAAAGTTGCCCCATTCATCAACAAGGCAGGCCTCTCTGCGTTTCCAAGAGAGCATTGAAATTTTGTTCAACAAAAACATCAATTCAAAGACTGCTCACCAAATCCCATTTTTTCTGATCTCTCTTCTAAAATCTGGCAACATTTCCAACACCCCAACTTCAAATTGTAGTTCTGGCAACCAGCCCATCCTGTTGATAGCGGGTGATCAAGGTCGTACGATGACCGAAAGCTACCACTAAATGAACCTTTTACCATACGTGATTATGTGTTGTTTGCTCGTTTTATATGTTTATTATACTGAAGTCTGATAAATGAAAAGTCTGAAGAAAAGATATATTGAAACACCGAAAAAAGACCATTATAAAAATAATCCTCATTTTTGGAGCTTACCTCAGTTATGAAAGTGGTTTGCTCCTAGTCTTTGCATTTGCAATTGAATATATTACTTCCTCAAATTCAGTTTCTCTGTAATGTCAGGTTCTATGGCATGCATTCCAAGATTGATGAGTCATTCTTTAGTTTGGGCTGATTGTAGAACATTTTTAATCCTTTTTAGAGCTGAAAATGATCTTTCAGCAGAACAGTTTGTTGCTGGAGTACAATTGTAAATGTTAAGTGCAGTGTACACACTTGGTTAGACATCTTTAAAGGGTTTTTTTTTTTGAGCTAACATCTTGCAAAGAAATGGAAGAAAGCATAGCTTCTGATCTTGTTTTTTCTTGATACTGAGCAAATAGCTTTTGAAGTGGATATATTCTTCACCAAAACTATTTTCTATGTCAAAATTATAAATTATTTGAATTATTTTCAAACAATGGTTCACTCTTTTTTTATATATCACACTAAATGCTATAAATTTGTTTACTAGTTACATTCAAGTTTACTGTAGTTTCCTTATTTCAATATTATTTTGCTGTCTCCCAAATTTTGCCACCCTGTGCAGCTGCACATGTTACATGTGCTTAAAAATGGGCCTGGGTGCACCAATTGTAGTTCTGACAGCTTTGCAAAACCAAAGGTGAATGCCACCCACAGCATCTTGGAGGGATCGTGAGAATGCAATTAAAATACAACATATGCCACTCTAGATATGCCACAATGATCTTAATGATGTTTCTGTTGAACAGGAATATCCATTTTAGCAGCTTTTAAATAAGTTTTTAGTGAACGGAATACACTACATTTTGTACGCTTTTGAAATGGTTTTTTATGAACATAATATTGCATTCCAGGTGCTCAGATCATGACCAAATTTAAGGCACAATATTTTTTCCCTCATTAAGAAATTTCAATGACCAATCAGTAGATAAGTCTATGTGAAGTGTAAGTCAGGCCCAGACTTCTGAAAAAGTCTTCTCTTATGTGCTGAAAAGTATGGTACATCAATACGAGACTAATGTAAGTTTTATCATCAGCAAAAAGAAAATGTTATCAGGAGTCTGCAGCCATGAAAAACATATTTTTACAGCAAGTAATGAAGAAATAATTTCTTTCAAATATATAGAAGGCATATAATTCAATTATTCAAATACCACAAGGTCTTGAAACAACTGACTCTGATCATGATTGGTTAATCATCTTTTTGCTTTGCATCGCATCACGTGATGCTGAGGTGTAAATCAAGCCCTGGTGTAAAAGTAGCCTGCTGCCACCAGGCTACTTTTTATCTAACTAAATTAGTCTTTTTTTTAAATGTATTTATTAAATCGCTGCCCATCAAGATCGACATTGGATAACAAGAAAGCACAGTGGAAATTTGTATATCGTGTTTGTACACAACAGGGAAGAGAGCATATATAGAATTATTTTTGGGGAAGGGGGGTGACAAAAAATGGAAGATTTTGAAATCCATCAGGACAAAATAAAAGTTAATGAAAAATAAAAGAAAAAAATTAAAGCATTATTTTCTATTGTAAGTTTGTGTTTTTGTTAAATTTTAAGCATTTTTTTTTTTTTTAATGTAAGTTGCATTTTAACCAAAAAAAAAAAAAAAAAAAATGAAACACTTTTGGGTTGGCAAGGCCCCTGACACAGGGGTACAGTCAAGATATATATATATTCGATTTCAAAGGTTTGTTGTCCCCCTCCCCCTGCATACCTGCTGGAGTCGATAATGTCTGGGCCAAACTTCGGAGTACCAAGCCATTCCTTCTTTCAGGACTGCATCACTAATCGAGCCTAACACTTCTGTGAAATTATTCCACGCAGAATATACACTTTTTTCCGATCGGTATCCAACCGATTTGGAATGAAACCGCAAAAAACTCAAAGGCTCCTGAGACCATCCTCAATCACACATGCATGCACATAACACGGGATGCCCCCCTTCCCAAAAGCTTCTTGCCCAAGGTGTCAAACCGTCAAAGTCAGTCCCTGCGTGTATAGAACTTTTTTTTTTTTTTTTTGATGGGAGGGTGGCTATGAAAAAAAGTTTTTGAAATCCACCAGGACAAAATAAAAGTTAATGAAAAGTCGAAGGAATTTCAGCATTTTTTCTAACGTAAGTTGATGCATTTCTATTAACCTGTAAGTGGCGTCGTACATATTTTGTACGTAAAGAGCATCGTGCAGTCCAGGGGACCACTATCTGTACTGCACCCTAGATGAAAACTTGTTTCAGAAAGAACAATATTAATTACTGTTTTGCACTTTAATGGCACTCTGAGACCCAAATGTGAGAAAAGAAATTTAATATTTTAAAATTTTGTTACTGAAAATCACGCCATTTTGTTGGAACACAAATTTTAATCTGAATCATATCATCATCATTGTCAACCATTATCAATCCACTGCTGGACGAAGGTCTCCCCAAGTTTCCTCCACAACGGTCTGTCTTGTGCCAGTCTCCTCCATGTCACTCCCACATACTTTCGAATTTCATCCACCCATCTTCCATGTGGTCTTCTTCTGGGTCTTTTCCTGTCCCTTGGAATCCAGTCTAAAATTTCAGCTGTCCATCGATGGTCTGTCCTTCTGGCAGTATGTCCAGCCCATTGCCATTTCAGGGATTTAACTCTGATCATGATGTCTTCCACTCTTGTCATTTTTCGGATCCACGAGTTCTTCTTCTTATCTCTCCTGGTTACACCAAGCATGCACCTCTCCATGCTACTTTGAGTTGTCTGCAGCCTTTGTATGTCTCTTTTAGTTAAGGTCCACGTCTCTGCACCATACGTAAGCACTGGAAGGATGCATTGATCAAACACTTTTCTTTTAAGACATAATGGCATATTGCTCTTGAAAATTATGCTGTTTCTTCCAAAAGCTCTCCAGGCAAGTTTTGTACACTGATTAATTTCTTCATCAATGTGACCCTCACTTGATATCTGCTGTCCAAGATAAACGTATGTGTCTGTTATCTCCAGCTTTTCTCCATCAATCGATAAATCTTCATTTCTTGTAAAAGCATTGAACATCACTTTTGTCTTCTGAAAGTTCATTTTCAATCCCACTTCTTTACTCTTGTCAGCAAGTTCCTGGATCATACTCTGCAGCTCTGATGGGGTAGTTGCAAAAATGACTACGTCATCAGCAAAACGAAGGTGGGTTAGATAATCTCCATTAATCTTTATCCCTTTGTTTTCCCAGCTCAGTGACTGAAAGACATTTTCTAATGTGGCATTAAAGAGCTTCAGAGATATGGTGTCACCTTGTCTCACTCCTTTTCCAATTTTTATGTGTGTTGTATTTTCAAACAGCCGAATCTTTGCACTTGCATTTTCATAGATGTTATTAATAATATTAATGTATGCATCTTCAATACCGCAGGATTTTAGAGCCATTGTAACTGCTGATGGTTTCACCGAATCAAAGGCTTTTTCATAATCAATAAAAGCCATGCACAATGGAAGTTCATATTCCCTCGCTCTTTCAATTAGTTCTCTCAGTACTTGGATATGATCTATTGTGCTGTAGCCACTCCTGAATCCAGCTTGTTCTCTCGGTTGAGCCATGTCCAGTGTCACCTTCATGCGGTGTGAAAGAACTTTAGTGAAGATTTTATAAACCACTGATAGGAGGCTGATAGGTCTGTAGTTCCTGAGATCCTCAATGTCACCTTTTTTATGTAGCAAGATCATTGTAGCGTTGTTCCAATCCTGAGGAATCTTCCCTTCATTAAGGCATCGAGTGAAAATTTGGGCGAGTACTGTTTCGATTTCTCCACTTGCTTCTTGTATGATGTCTACAGTAATGCCATCTTCTCCCGGAGCTTTTCCACGCTTCATGTTCTTGATTGCATGTGCAACTTCTGCTGGGAGGACTGGAAGAACTCTGGTACTGTTACCTTTCATGATGTCTGGAGTACACGTATCATCCCTTTCAAATAATTTGGAGTAGAAATCTTTCACTCTTGTCAAAATTTCGCCTCTATTTCTTGTTACAGAACCATCTTCTTTTCGCAGTGCCATAATCTGTTTTCTTCCCTTACTGAGATGTCCCTTTGCTATCTTTAGGCTTTGGTTGTTTTCAGTTGCTTTCCTTACTAGTTCACAGTTGAATTTCCTTACGTCTTCAGTGATACTTTTTTGTACTGTCTTGCATAGCTCTATATATTCCACTTTGGAAGTCACATCTTCTTTAGTTGTCCTCATCTCTCTTCTTTTTTGCATCAACATTTTGGTTTTTCCTGATAATTTGTTCACATGCAACTTGTTCTTAGACCCAACTAATTTTGTTGCTGTTTCCATAAGAGCTTTGGTTACTTTTCTGTTAATTTCAGAAATATCTATTTCTTCTGATGTTAGGCCTCCTAAAGCAGAGAATCTGTTCTTCAGTTCCAACTTGAAGGCATTATGGTGTTTTTTAAGGTTGGTTATGTCAATACATTTTGTTTGTCTTATGAGCTTGCCACGTTCGAGTTTAGTGTTGAGGTGCATCTTACATCTCACTAATCTATGGTCACTACCTGTGTTGAACTTGTTTAGCACACTACAGTCTTCTATGACGAATTTTTTGTTACACATAATAAAATCAATTACACTTGTCGTCCCATTTGGATGTCTCCATGTCCATTTCCTGTGTGGCTTTTTCTTGAAAAAGGAGTTCAAGATGAAAAACCCTTCTGCCTCTGCAAACTCTACGAGAGTATTTCCAAGCTGGTTTCTGTTTCCGTGACCGAATTTACCTACTGAAGTTTCATTCTGTTGCCGTTGCCCTATTTTTGCATTGAAATCCCCCATAATTATCTTTAAGTGCTGCTTACCTTTATTATTTAGATGACAAATTTCCTCATAAAATTCTTCAATTTCTCAGAGGAACTTTCAACTTCTACAACTTTATCCTTCAGTTTCTTGTTTATTATAAATCCAACACCACTAGTTCTGCCAGTATCAGTCCCACGATAGTAGAAGAGATGTCCACTTTTCAGTTCAATGAGATCTTCTCCTTTTCTCCTTACCTCACTTAGCCCAACGATATCCCACTTGATCCTTTGTAGTTCCTCTTCCAATTCAAGAAGCCTTGAATCAAAAGATAGGGAGCCTCCATTATACATAGCGAAGGTCAGCATCAGATGGCAGCCTAGTCTGACTGAATCATATATGACTGAATCATATATAATGTTTTAAATTCTCTTAAAAAATAATAAAATACATAAACTTCTAAAACTGCGCATATATGCTGTTCATGAAATAATTTTCATAAAAACTAAGTATTAGGTCCCTACAGCAGGAATTTCTAGAAAACTGCAAACATTCAACTGACAACACATTCAGCTATCAGAATTGGAATGTGCACACTGGAAGCATATTTTTTGGTAACACTCAAAGCATGTTTGGTCTATTGCAGGAAGAACACAAATAGGCAGTTTTGCACTTCTTTGCCACTGGACATAGAAAGCATGTTTTTCTATGTTCTCTTGCTAACTTTTCATCCTTTTTTTTTCTTTCCTTATCTGCTCCTCTTTCCTGATTCCAAGGGTGCGTTGCATGGACAAACTCAATTCCCTTGAAAGTCATGTGTCATCCAATCTCTTTTTTTATATATGGATCTATAAGATCCTTAGCTAGAGATTTCATGAAATCCAACCATGATAAAGGATCCGAATTACTATCAGACTGATACAGAATATATACATTCACTGTATTCATATCTAATATTTGAAAAAATACAGCCATCGCCCAACATCTAGTGCAATGAATAGAGCTATAAATACTGCATTTTTCATCTAATGCATTCACTCCTCCTTTTGTGCAGATTCATTTTTTTCCACTTTGACTTTTTTTAAGAATTTGATGTGCATATCCCCCCCCCCCATCATTTACTTTTGCTTTCCACATTCCTTGTAATTGGAAAAGTTTTCTTTCTGTTTTCTTTTATTTCATGCTATAGGCATAATAAAAGCAGCTTTTTCAAAAAAAAAAAAAAAAAAAAATTCAAGTTTCTTAACTTCACTCAGTTTAGATGTGCTTTATAGACATTATTTATGTTGAAAGTGTTGCCAGTCGGAAAATGGAAAATGATGTGCAGAAGCAGGTGTTCATTTGTAATAATACTCACATGATAGGAGATCAAAAACTTCACAGCAATGTGAAATTCAAATTCAAGAAACAGGTAAAGTGTTCATTCTAGAACTTATACATGTATGCTCAAATTGTTAAGATACCATGGTAGTTAGTTTCCTATTCCACAGTATAATTTATGTAGGAAAGAAACATCTGCAAAACAATGGCTGAATTAATAACAAAATGCTTTGTATAATATTCAGCTTTGGGAGGAGTAGCTGGAATATGGTCCAAATATTGAATACTGTATCATGTGTTTAATATTTTGGCCTTTTCTCTGACAACATTGAATTTTTGTTAGTGACTTGTTTACTTTCTACCTGGAAGAGATATTTTATAATAAGATATTTCAGGATATATTCTTGAATTGAAGAAATGAATTTTTAAGCGTTTTCACTTTTACTATTCATATATTCATCAATAATAATTTATATGCAAAAGGAAAAAATTGTTTTTGAATGAAAATAATTTGGGTTTTCCAGGTTTGTGGACGAATATTATCGTGATCCATATAGAGGTTATGGTGGAAATGTAGTAGGTGTGATAAAAGCTTTAAGGAAAAGCAAATTTCAAGATGTTTATGGACCAGCCAGACAACAGTTTCAGGGATCTGGATCTTATGGTAATGGAGCAGCAATGAGAGTAGCACCAGTTGCTCTCTTTGGATTCAAGGAAGAAGATCTGGTCAGAGTAAGAAATCACATTTTTTGTTTCTAGTAATATCAAACAAAGAAAACTACTGTTTAAGTAAGCATGACAGAAAGTTATGCATTAGACACAGTAAAAATAACGGGAGCTTTTTATTTGGATCAGAGGGTCACAGGTTGCAATTTTAGATCTGAGATGATGAAAATAAACAAATATATTTAAAAGGCAATTGTGGTTCAAAATATACAAAATTATTACGAGAAGTGAGAACGTAAAATAAAAATGCCAAAACACCTATTAATCGAACATACAAATGCAACTTATCCCCCTACTAAATGTATAAGAGCTGATATGAATGTCCAGCCTTACATCAGTCTTCTTTGCAAATTTGTCAGTCATCTTTTGAGTCATATCATGGCAGGATGATTATGCATTAAGTGTCACACTGATGATCTAGGTACAGTCCATCCCCTAATATATGGAAACATAATTTTGTAAGTGAAAACAGCTGCTTGCAGAAAATAAGAGACCTAGTGGAACATTATGTATTATGACCAGCAACATAATGTACACACGTCAAATGCTGTTGACAAAATATACTTAACATAATATTTTAGCTTTATAAAATCATGTAACATTGTCCTAGAATTATACGGAAACAAAAAAAAAAAAAAAAAAAAAAAAAACCACAGAAGAATATTTAAATGGCAAGCACAATTAATAATTAATTGACTATCCTACATACATACATACATACATATCACTAAGCTGTTCTCAGAGGTTAGCTCCAAAAAGAAATACAAACTACCAGATAGTTTTTACTTATTGTTGCCGTATCAAACTTCTCCATTTACAGCTATCTTGACATACAATTCGGGCTTCACTGACATTCATTACATGCCATACACAAGATCTTCTATACTTCATACTCATAATTTGTTTCTCATGCAAACACTCCTGAATCTGATCCTCCCATGACTTCCTTGGCCTTCCTCTGCCTTTCCTTCCTGCCACTTGGGCTAAAAAGATTTTCTTAGTAAGCATTTCATCACTCATTCTTCCAACATGGCCAAACCACTGAAGCATATTAGTCTCCACCTTGCTAGCAACATTTTGCTTCACATCACACAACTGCAACACATCTTCATTCCTCACACAATCGGAACGTGTTCTGCCCCCCCCCCCCCGTTAGTAACGCATTTCTCCAGCACACAAACACTCCTATGTCTCTTTTGCAGTACCCAGGTTTCACTGCCATACGTCAGAGTAGGAACAATTACACTCTCATACACAGTCATGTGGGACTCTCTTGAGAACCCACCATTCCTGTGAAAACCTCCCAGAGCAGCCATGACTTTCAATAAAGAATTCACTCTCTTACTAATTTCACCATCCAATTTGTTCTCTCTGTCAAACATGCATCCTAAATACACAAACTCACTCACCTGGTCAATCACTGTGCCATTTACAGTTACATTACATTCAGTGCTACCAATTCCTCTCTCAAAAACCATAACTTTGGTTTTTCCCTTATTTATATTCAGTTTAAATTTCATGCAAACTTCATATATCTGGGACAACATACTCTGCAACTCACTTTTGCTCTCTACCAACAGGACAGTGTCATCAGCATACAGCAATCTGCACACATGGATATCACCTAGACATAAACCAGTATTATCTATTTTGGCATCACACATGCACGCATCCATAAGTATATTAAATAGCCATTGTGACATTACACAGCCTTGCCTGACTCCTGCAGCAATAGAAAACCATTTTGATAAAACATCATTCCCTCCTACACAGGCTCTACTGCCAGCATACATGGCTTTTACACTATTAAGTAGATTCCCAGTAACACCATATTCATTCAATACCTTCCACAAAAGTGTCCTATTTACTCGGTGGTAAGTTTTCTCTAAATCTATGAAGGCAGCAAAAACTTTCTTACCAACAGCCAGATACTTTTCAATCATCATGCTTAATGGAAATATTTGGTTAGTGCAGCCTTTATCAGGCATAAAACCACTCTGAACATCCCACACTTTCTCTGATGTAAGTCCTCATACTTTTTCAATAACGACCTTACCAAACACTTTCTGTGGCACACTTAATAGGCTGATACCACGATAGTTCTTGCAGTCAGTTTGATCACCTTTTCCTTTATACAAGGGAACAATGATAGCATCCTTCCAATTTCAAGGGACCATTCCTAACTCCCAGCACAACTGGCAAATTTCAGTTAACCAATCAATTAAAGAGTCACCACCATATTTCCGCATCTCAGCAGTTATGCCATGAACTCCCGGAGCCTTACCCTTCTGAAAATATTTTAGAGCTTTACACACTTCATCTCTTGAGATCCCTCCTGTACTTTTATCCTTCACTGTGCCATCATCTGCATCTGTCTCATCTTTGCTTTCCTGATCTAATAACTCACAGAAGTATTCACCCCATCTTTCACTTAACTCATTGGGCTCCCATATCATTTCCCCGACCCTATTCTTCACACAACTTACCACTTTGTTTCCCCTATTTTTCCTGAGTCTCATGTACTTCCAGAAAGACTTCCTATCTTTCCAAAAAAGCCAATTCATGCCTTTCCACCTTTTCCTTCCTATCTTTTGCTTTACTCTAGCGAACCAGCTTAGCAGCTTCACGTTTCTTACGGTGATATTCATCCACAGAGACTCTACCTTGCAACATCCCCAAATAGGCTTCCTTCTTTCTCTTTACTGCCTCTTCAATCTCACTATTCCACCAAGCATCACCTCTATTGTTACCCACTATTGTGGTGCCACAGACCTCTTCAGCAGCAGTGACCACACAGTTCTTAAAACATTCCTACTTCTTTTCTACATCTCTCTCACAAGACTTCAGTTTCTTCAGTCGTTCTCTGAGTACTTCAGAATAACTCTGATGATTTTCAGGAAGCCTTTCAACCTTTATTCTTTCTATCCTGGACCTCTTCCTATTCCTTTTCCTCCAACCAACATTAAGTTTCACTCGTGACACTACCAAGTAATGATCAGAACCAACATCCGCACCTCTAATCACACGAGTGTCAACAACTAAGTGTTTCAGACGCTGATCGTAGACAACAAAATCTATCACACTCTTTGGACCAAGAGTATGGTTTTCCCAAGTATATATGCGGATATACTTGTCGTTGAAAAACGTATTAGATACACACAAACCATTCTCAATGCAGAGTTCAATTAATCTTTCACCATTATCATTAACACAAGGATCATTAAACTTACCCAGAACATTGTCAGAAATTGCATTCTGCAGACCTACTGTAGCATTGAAATCCCCTGCTATTATAACTTTTTCTTTGGCACCAAACTGGCTCAAAACAGCTTTTAGCTCATTCCAGAAATCTTCCTTTCTATCAGAGGGTTCAGATTCGCAAGGAGCATATAGTACAACAATTACTATTCTCTGTTTCACTTTCAAATGAATCCAAAGAATTCTCTCACTTATGCAACTATAGTGAATCAAGTTGTTCTTCATCTTTTCATCTAAAATCACCTGTACCAGCCTGTTCTCTCACATTGTCCGTTACTCCAGACCACACACTCACCGTTCCATTCACTTCTTATATACCAATTTCCTTTTTTTGGTTTCATTTACACACAGCGCATCCAATCTATACTTATTCATCTCTTCAATCACCTCTTTCATCTTGCCATTTATACCTCTAGTATTCCATACACCAATCTTACACTCACTCAGCCGAGATCTCTTTCTGATTTTCCTTCTTCCAGTTCCAGGTTGATACTGTGGTGGACCATCCTTCTCAAGTGTGGTAGGTCCACCACATCCCACACTTGATTCCATTTTTGCATTTCTTTTTGTCTTTTTAATCAGGTAAGTACATCAGTTTGGGGGATTAGCCCACAGCTGACAGTTCCAGTTGGCCATTCAGCCTAAGGATTCTGTAACAAAACCCAGTGAGTTGCTTTTTTGCCAATGTCACACAGAACTAGCTGGCACCTCTCCAAGATTCACAGAAGCCCTAGTTGCTGTTGTGTGTGCCATTGTTACCACGGAGCACCCCGAGGAGGCAAACCCATCTCTCATGCAATACGCTGAAATATGCGTTCTGGTATACTGTATATTAAATTATGCATAATTCTACCATCAATATTATACCAACAGTTCAGGATTTCTGTTTCCAGATCTTTAATGCTTGAAAATTGTGGGTGATTGGCACAAACACTTCGAACCAAAATTCCCCAAAGATTTTCAGTTGAGTTGAGATCCAGGCTGCGAGCTGGTCATGGCAGTAATTTGACATTGTTCGATCTCAGCCAGGCCATCATAGAGGTTGCTGTTTGAATGCTCGCATTGTCCTGTTGGAAAACCCAATCACTAATCAAGACCACCTATTTTAGCAGCAGCTGGGAGGAACTGTCTTTTAAAAGTTCCTGGTATGCTATGGCATTTTGACGTCCTGACAAAATGCAGATATTACTTTGCCCATTAAATCCATAAAAGGCCCATACCATCACGGAACCTCCTCCGTATTGGCATTTTTCAGTTCTCATATTATGCCAATAATATTTCGCACCATCTGAGCCATATAAATTAAATTTCTTTTCATCACTAAATAATACTTGGAGCCATTCATCCTTCCATGGCATATGGTCTTTGGCCCAGTTTAATCGAGCTTGTGTGTACTGTGCAGTTAAAAGTGGTTTTTTGAACAGTCTTGCATATTTCACGTGGGGTGTCAGCTGCAATACACTGTGAAGCATACTTTTTGACATTTTCACATTTCCATGTTGACTTATATTTGATACATACAGATTATAATGCACAGCAAGCTTCCAGATATGTTGTTTTATTCTAGGCGAAACATTACTATGCTATCCAGTTCGTTTCTGAGCTGGATATTTTTTGCTACCACTTTAAACATTATAAATAGAAGATTTGGATAATTTTAATTTGTTTGAAATCACACTTACATTTATTCCTTGATCGTACAACTCCCAAACGTGAATTATTTCTTCCGCTGACAGCTCTTTTCCACAAGTCATTGTTAAAACTGAATCAGACTCATCACGTTTACCTACTGTTTATTCTGCTGTGATGCCAGGCTAATTTGCATAGTAATGCGTGTTAGTGTGTGCACATTTGTGTGAAATTCCATATAATAGTAGGACAGTGTCAGTACACTACATGTTTAAAATGTTTAATACATATCCAAAATTATTATTTTCTCATCTGCAACATATGTCTGCAAAAACAATCTTTTATTTTTACCGCTGTGTTAATAGGTTGCATACATTTTCACTAATTGTACATTTACTCTGTTTCAGGGATCGCATTCCTCCTAAAATTCCTAAAATTCCTAATATTTTGTGACCCTCCTTAAATTCCTAAAATTATACCTAAAATTTGCTATTCATCCTAAAATTTTCGTAAGCTTATTTATTAAAAACACAACCGTTATTAACGCCAATAAATTTACCATTACGCAGGGTGCGCACGCGTGCTTGAAAACCTGGAAAGTCCTGGAAAATCATGATTACGTTTTCAAGGCCTGGAATATCCTGGAAAAACAGTGTTTTTTTAATGCCGTCTTGAAAAGCCTTGAAATTTGAAATTAGTGCTTAAAAAATGCCCTTTTAGGAAATCGTGTTACTGTTACCCCTTCATTTTTTAAAGTTCCTTTTCTCTGTTCTCAAAGAAACCACCGGCAGCGGTTTCCGATGTGCACCAAATCCTAACTTGGCTGGGCGGAAAAAAAGAAAAAAAAAAAGGCACTACTTCCGACAATTGAGAACAGAAGGGGAAAGAAGAGGCATTTAGCATTTGCAGGGGGTCGCGTATGTACCAAGTCAGCTGGCATCCACCAGTGAGGAGTATGCCTGAACAACACATTCATCTTCTTCTTGTTTATGTGCATGCCACCCTCCCTCCCCTCAAGAGACTTCCACTACTTATGATAAAAAATAAGAAAACTATCTTTGCGAATTTTTCACGAAAGTGGCTGAAATTTTTACATTCACTGTAATTGGATTACAGAAGCTCACTTCCAAAATTCCAGTTGAATCGGTTTAAAACTTTAAAAGTTAGCATTGGTAATTTTTATTATGGACAAGTATGTGTGCCTCTTTGGACAGAGTGAGCCTCCAGCAGAAAGGGTGTTACCATAGCAACGGTTGATTGACAGCTGGGAGCGCTGATCTGAAGCCCTTGGTTGGGAAGAAAGCAAACACCTGTTTATCACTTCCACAGCACAAAAGGACTAGGAGAATATTTTCAGAAATCCATTTTTCTGAATTTTGAAAATAACACAGTAAAATTTTTACAGTAGTTAAGATACATCACAATAAAGTTCTAGTGCAAATTTCGCCAAATTCCGTTAGGAACTTTAGCAGATGCTAAAAAAAAAAAAAAAAAAAAAAAAAACGTTGCATAATCGGATTGAAAAAAGAAACAGTAATTATAAATTACGGGAAAAGCAAGTGAATTATTTTTTTTAGATGCCATGGTTTATTTAAACAGAGTGATCCTTAAATTTTTTTCTGTGATGATATGGACTCTATTTGAATTACAAACACGTTTTTATTCAGACGTCTGAGTTACTGTTTTAATAAAAAAATCATCTATAATTAAAAAGTTTTCAATGGATTTAAGCAATATTCAGCAGATAAACAAACGTATTTTAGTAAATTGCAACATCATGACGTAAATTTGGTAATTTAATTTTGTCGAAAATTGGGGAGCATTTTTTTTTTTTACAGTTTCTATTATAGTTAAAGTGAAGGAGGAAGGATGCAACTTGACAGTTCAGTGAGCTGCAGGTGGTGATTTATGGCGATGTGCCAAATGAAAAGAAGCCATTCCATCAGGTAATTCCAAAGGTTGTGTTGTGTGGACGCGTCCTCCTGCTGTTTGATCTTAATTGGAATGTTTTTGTGCATGGGGGTTCGAGAGAAATATCCGTTTCAGCTTTACAGCTTTCACGGCTCTTTTTTTTTTTTTCTTGGTAATAAATAAAAATCATAGTTGCTGCATTCACCATTGATCCATGTTTGCATTTCTTGAATATAAACAGCAGACAATCAGAAACATAGTGTTGGGCGGGTCTTGATGATCTTCATTTTGCATACGCTGAATTCAGTTCTGTGGGAATAAGGAATGACTTATACTGTGAATATATACAAAACTACATATTTTTGAGCTGAAAAAATAGGTCTACTTGTACACAGTAGCTAAAGTGTGAACTCAGATGAAGACAATCAGACATACGGACGTCTGATTCCATAAAAAAAAAAATCAACATAGTTTTTTTTTCTTTGAATAAAGCTCATGTTGAGAAATGGCTTCCTATTAAGCCCTTCCCCCCCCCACCCCGAACTTTTATGCGGTCATCATAGCTGATCAACCATTTCATTCCATGAACATCAGCACATTTCAATCATTTGAACATTGGGGGTATCTGAAGGAATTCAGCCGTGCTTAAGCGCCCTAGCGCAACGAAAACATGCTAATTTTGGACAGTTCTATTCCCTTCCCCTCTACCATCCCTAATAATTGAGAGTGCATACATTGAGAGTGTTTCAAATATTCTATTTATGAGCTAGTTTTCGCGCTGTTTGTTATGCTTTTATTTTCGAAGAAAGAGAGGGAAAATAAGGAAAAGCAGCTAGAGAAAAAAAGAAAAGCTGAGTTTGATGACAAAATAAAAGAAAATGATGCAGAAATAAATAGGCTTAAAAAAGATAAAGAAGCCTCCCTAGCAGTAATTCAAGAGGGAACAGAAAGAATGAGAAAAGCTGTAGAAAAACAAAATACTGTTGAAATAGCAGTTGCCTCTAACTTGATCATACAAGGTTCAGCTGAAATAAAGAAAACTGAAAGTAAATTAGTTGTGGTGGAAGCAGAAAAAGATAGGCTAATCAGGAAAAGGTTAAAACAATAATATGAAAAAAGTAATTCAGTGAACAATTGTACATAGTTCTTGGTTTTCAATTACCTTTTTAGGATATTATAGTTTAATGTGAAACCTGAAAACTTTACTGTGAAAATCGTGAATTGCTTCTGGTTCAACAGCATATTAATGTTCAAAGTGAAACTTGAATGTGGTAAATATACTTGAATATGATAATAACACGTGAAAAGATAAGAACTGAACATTAGAAGTAAATCATACTTAAACTTTAGACATTAGACGTTATGCAAAAAATTTGGGTGTGAACTTTGACCATATATACTAATGGACTGCGCATTGGCAATAGCTGCATCAAAGCCGCCATGGCTCCAACATTGGGCACGTCATCATCAGACTCCAAATTTCGTGTACAAATGCTGTTATGATTACTAATTTACGCTGCAGAACTTCAGTGTTTTCGGTGTATTATGTGAATGCACCTCATATATAATGAAAACTCTTCAGGTAAGTTTACTTATGAGCTATATACATGCATGATCGTGTTGTTTACATTTTGTGATTTATAATGTGATGAACATTTGCGAAGAATTTGGAACATGCATTCCATTTTTTTTTTCTTAAGTTACTATATTTTTATATCAATAGCTGCAAGTTTCTGGTTAAGTAATTGAACTTTATTGACTTAGGTATTTAATTCGTTTCTTACCCATGAAAAATCATAGAACTTTCTTTACTATATCGGTCAGAGCAACCATAAGCACAGCAGGTGTAACCCATCTTTTTGACTGTTGCCATGTGATTTTATGTTGGAGCCAGAAATTTTGATGTCATGCGCAGTCTATCAGTATATATGGTTGAAGGGTGTGAAGCAAACTCTTTACAATGTATACAAAGTTGTTTTACTAGATGTATACAAATATACATCTAGTTTTTATTGAAATACACTCCTAAAATTTTCCTAAAATTTTTCTAAAAATTCCTAAAATTCCTAAAATTCTTACCTAAAATTTTCCAGAAGTATGCTATGATCCCTGCTGTTTTTACACCTTTCCATATAATTATGGGACCGATTGTATGAGCTTTAGCAAGCAAGTAGAGAACACGTAACAAGAACTGACATATTAATACACAGTCAAGTCACATTATTGTGACCACCTCCTACTTTTGACGTCTACAGCGCGTAGCCAATGAAAGAAGCCACGTGTCATGAGCTGGCTTGGAGGGTATATAAGGTATGCTGTAGGCAATTTGAAAACATATCACTCATTGCTGTCATGGATAAAAGGAGGAATTTATCAGATTTGCAAAAAGGGATGATTACCAGCTTTCGGGCTAAGGGTGGTAGTATTTCTGAAACAGTGCAGTTTGTGAACTGTTCCCATGCTGCTGTGGTTACAGTGTATCGTGATTGGAGAAATGGTACCATTGCGAATAAGTGATGTGGAAACTGTGGAGCACCACGTTCCATTAATGTGAGAGATGAACGTCGGCTTCGAGTGTGTGAGGGTCAATCGACACACTACAGTGGAGCAACTCACTGGCCGAATGAACCGTGGGACTACCGGAAGTGTGTCTAAATCAACAGTTCAGTGAACCCTGTTGTGTATGGGGCTCCGATGTAGATGGATGGTCACTGAACCTATGCTAACGAAGATGCATTGGCAGAAAAGGCTTAGATTTGCACGGCAGTATTGGAATTGGACCTCGGCTGATTGGCAAAATATTGCTTTCTCCGTTGAGTCACATTTTCTGCTTCATCGAAAGGATGGATGTTGGCATATAAGGCGAGAAACGTCAGAGAACACTCTTCAACCATAGCTGGAAGAACACAAGCTGGTGGGGGCAGCGTTATGGTCTGGCGAATGTTTTCATGGCATTCTCTGAGTCCACTCATGCCTGTGGAAAGCACTATGGACCAAATTCATTATGAATCCATTCTTGCAGACCACGTACACCCATACATGCTGATTGCCTTCCCTGGGGTGGATGGGATTTTCCAGAGCGGCAATGCGATGTGTCACACAGCTAGAAATGTCCAAGAGTGGTTGGAAGAGCACAATGAAGACTTCAAAGTACTTCCCTGGCCCCCTAATTCCCCAGACTTAAACCCAATTAAGCATCTGTGGGACCACCTCGATTGTGTTGTTCACTCTATTGATCCTCCGCCACACACCCTTCAGCAGCTGTCAGACGCACTGCAGTCAGCGTGGCTCTACATACCTGTGAACACCTTCCAGCACCTTATTGAGTCACTCCCAGCCCATCTAGCTGATGTCCACACTGCACATGGCGGTTACTCTGGATATTAGCTGGTGGTCACAATAATGTGACTCTCCCATGTATTTTCATATTCTTCACAATGGTATTAAAAGTACCTCAAGAAACGAGATAACAAAAAAAAAATTTAGGATTGGACGCCTAGTCCAATTATCAAGTTTTCACAAAGCAAATTCAAATGCACCACAAGAATGAATACAGTTTGTTAAATGTGACAACATAAGTCAATTGTTTTTACTTTTTCATTGTATTGTTGAATTTGTCACCCTAATTGGAATATATTATGTTCTTATGTTTACCCTTCCAAGTACAGCCAAAATCAGTACATTATTCTTGTGTGCAGAGGGCACATCATTCTTCTGAATATCGTCGGCAAAATGCCATAAATATGGGAAGCATAAGTACAGCATTTTTATGTCATAGCTACGTAATCATTCATTTTTATTATATATTTTGGAAATGAAATTCCTGCTTCACTCAGTATTTTTATCTTTAAACTTTAACTTTAATTTAAGATCTGGTGTAGATCAACCTAATGTTTTAGTTTCCAAGTTATGTTCCAACAAATGCAAGAACAGATGTTTCAGCAAATAATCAACAGCATTGATGATTAAAAGACAAACATATAGCTTCCCATATTTCATTATTTATATAAGGATATTAAGCTATCACTGGCACTGTTCCACCAATGAAACACAGAAGAATGGCACTAAAGTGATCCAATAACTAACTCACAACAGAGCAGAGAGGAGAGTAATTGCATTTTTTGTGGGTAACAAAACAATAATAGGCACCATGGAAGTTTACTCCACTGCTTAGTAGAAAAGCAGCAGAGTACTTAACTGTGCATGCTCAAATACTCCTGAGCTGGTGCAGCAGGAGATTTATGCTCATAGGAAGCAGAATTCAAAGTTGTACATGGGCTATGTTTGGAAAACTTTAAATATTTTATCTCAAGGAAATGCAAATAGTTTTCACTGCCATATGGTGCTTTTCAGAATGCATATTAATTCAATATGCTTTCAATGTAATCTTCACACAGATTTTTTTTATCATAAATATTTTGTTTATCTAAATTTCGTGAAAACTGGTGGGTAGAGCACATACTCAAGTGTTCTTATAGACAAGTCACCACTGGCAAAAGTGTAGTATTTATTCTACAGTAGTTACAATTCTCCTCCTTCCTTCTATTTTAAGAAAACAGCAGGAAAAGATCATTTTTTTCACTTAGAAATTCTAGATGAAACTGTGATTACATCATATATTAATTTTAATGCCAATATGTAATAAACAGCTACACAATTCCAAAGCATATGATCGTACAATCTTATGTATATTATAAAGCATTCTTTTTTAATGAACAGAATAAATGTAAATGTAAATCTTAATATGCCTTTGATTACTTGTATATTGGAATGATGATGAATCCTGTGCACTATGGTATATCCAAAACTGATATGTGATTGAGTTGAATCAGAACTTTTGCAGTGCTATCAGTTTGTGATAATTTCTTTGTAAACTTTCTGAATGAAAACTATTGACACAATGGACAAATCATGTAGATCTGATGTATTTTGCACACCACAAAGTTGATATCTTTGTACTACCCAAGCATTGGAGAATGTGATACAAAGTGTAATGAAGAGAAGGTGATAAATTATGACATGGCTATTCCTATAAGTTTATAATCTGTACTATTCAAATTAATGTGTTTACTTCAAAATTAAACTTTTTTTTTCTTACTAGTAAAATTCCTGGGTAGTTCTACCCATTCTCAAGAACAGTGGTTAATCCATAGTGGGAGGTGGGACAACTGGGTGATTACCCCCAAAGTGGTTTTTCCTTTTTAAATTGTCAATATTGTAATTAATTAATGTACCTATTTTTGTAAAATTGCTGTTGAGTAATAAATGCCCAGATTTTCATAAAAATTTTCATAGCAACTAAAATTCCCAGTAAATTGAGAGATACAAATGTTTTGTTCTAGTTTGATCAGAAATAAAAAAAAAAAACTAAGGGTTCAGAAACAGAGAAAGCTGAAGTTTGATCAGAAATAAAAAAAAACTAAGGGTTCAGAAACAGAGAAAGCTGAGGGTGCAAATGGAAAGACATTTTGCTTGGCCATGAAAAGCAATGGGAATGCTTTGTTCTGTTGTTTAGTATTGTCTGGTATCATTAGTACTTGGAAGCAGGAAAAGTTACTATGCAGGGTAGACTTCACAGTGTACGTGAGATAGTGGGGGTGACAGAGCGAAGTATGTACCTCGATTAGGCCATAAAGAAAAACCCATAACAGATTTCTGAGCTGGAATTTTTTTCTATTAAATTGACCCATCACAGAAGGAATCAGACTTTATTTTAAAAGATTTTGTCTAGACATGAGATATGACGATTATGGGCAAAACACGTAACAATATTAACAAAGAAAGGTAACTTGATCACGCTAGTTACGTTAACTAAAACTTTTACAAAAAGTTCGTAAGTTGGAAGCTTTCGACCTTATCTTAGGTCTTCATCACGCCAATGGAGGACTAAAATTGTTGCCAGATTCTACATTTGAATTTTTCCTATTTTTGTTGCCAAAACTTAGAATTGATCTCCAGATCAACGGAATGTAGAGAGGAGATTCGGAGTTGCAAGTCATTGAGTTGAAAATAATTTCTATGCTTTCACGGTAACGGAGGGCAAAACGATTGTCAAACGAAGCAATTCGTTTTGCTTCGTTCCAGTGGGGAACTGCAGATGTGTCTTCCATTGTCAAAATAGACAAGGCAGTGTTGGGATTGCCTTTCGAAACATCTTTTCTGTGTTCTAAAATTCTATGGCTAATGCTCCTGTATGTGCTTCCAATGTATAAGTTATCCCCAGTAGAAGAAGAGATAGGAATGCAGTAAACTCCTGGGAGGTTCAGGCTTTCAACTTTGTCCCTATCCCTTTGTAGCTACAGATACTGATCAACTCCATTACAGAAAAATTTCCTTCCATTAAGCTCACTATATCTAAGGAAGTAAATCACAAAATTGATTTCCTGGATGTATCTATCTGCAGAAACGCTGATCTCTCCATTACTCGTTCCGTCTATCGAAAACCTTCTGCAGCCACTAACATCATTCCCTACAAATCTTGCACCCTGCATCTCTACAAGCTTGCAGCATTGAAGTCCTACATCCACAGAGCTCATATCATTTGCAACAACCAACTCTCTCTTCAAGAAGAACTCTCCAAAATTTCTACAATAGCCCTCTCTCATGGTTTCCCTGCTGTTACAGTTAACTCCCTCATAAAGAAATATGAAAACCATTCGAAAATCGAATGCCTCCTTCCTCACAAGAAAGAAGACCTGAAATTCTGTGGTTCTGTTCCTTACCATCCTTCCTATGCTTATAAGTTACAGATCCTTTTTAGAAGTTTTGGTTACCATCTTGCCATTAAATCTACCCCAAACATCTTGAAACTTCTACAAAGGGATAGGGACAAAGTTGAAAGCCTGAACCTCCCAGGAGTTTACTGCATTCCTATCTCTTCTTCTACTGGGGATAACTTATACATTGGAAGCACATACAGGAGCATTAGCCATAGAATTTTAGAACACAGAAAAGATGTTTCGAAAGGCAATCCCAACACTGCCTTGTCTATTTTGACAATGGAAGACACATCTGCAGTTCCCCACTGGAACGAAGCAAAACGAATTGCTTCGTTTGACAATCGTTTTGCCCTCCGTTACCGTGAAAGCATAGAAATTATTTTCAACTCAATGACTTGCAACTCCGAATCTCCTCTCTACATTCCGTTGATCTGGAGATCAATTCTAAGTTTTGGCAACAAAAATAGGAAAAATTCAAATGTAGAATCTGGCAACAATTTTAGTCCTCCATTGGCGTGATGAAGACCTAAGATAAGGTCGAAAGCTTCCAACTTACGAACTTTTTGTAAAAGTTTTAGTTAACGTAACTAGCGTGATCAAGTTACCTTTCTTTGTAGACATGAGATTTTAAAGATCAAGCTGGTTTCTCCAAAAGTGTGTGTGGGGAGGGGGGGGATTGAATGCCTTTAAAAAAGTGCTAATTTTTCAGTTCAGTGCTAAAAAATTTGAACAATTTTTTAAATGGAAAATGTTTAAAAATCCTATGAGACAGGAGAAGGCAGCACTGCAAGTTCATAGTGTATGTATTCATGTGCCCTCTACAAAAATCTCTCTGTCTGTATTTTTAAACTGGAGCAACTTCTCCCCCCCTCTTCCCCCTCTCCAAGGTAAGCTGGATTCACCCCTGCTTAAGACTACAGTAGGTGTTGCCATTCATGAGACAAATTCCAACCTTTCATATCATTCAGTATATATTGTACTTCTCTCTATTTCCAGGCCTGCTAATGCTGTTGGTGTGTCAGAACTTCTACAGAGTCTCAAATCACTACATGTCCTGTATTTTGTATATGTCTGTCCAAACCTGTTTTTGTTTGTCACATTTTTAATTGCAGCTTTATGTTCTGCTAGTCTAGTTTTAAGCTGTTCACCTGTCTCTCTCGGATAGCTGGGACCAGACTCATATTTTATGTTGTAGACCACACCTTCCTGAAATAGGATGTTTTCTTTTTTCTTGCTTTAATTTTGGAAGATAATTACTAACTTCATTTTGTAATCCTGGAGCTAGTCTGACAAAAAAAAAAAAAAAAACCTCTCACTAATCCTCTGAACTTTTTTCAAATAGTCTTTTATGGTAAGTAATTTTTCTAGTTAAGAGAAACCTTGTTTTTTTTATTTCTTTTTCTTTTCTCTTTTACTAAGGGTTTTTGGGATGTGTAAGGAACATGAAGTTAATAATTATCTTCCAAAATTAAGGCAAAAAGAAGAAAACATCGTATTGCAGGGAGATGTGGTCTACAGTATTAAATGTGAATGTAGTTCCACCGAGTGACATAGATAGAACTTTCTTAAAGGGGGAGGGGGAGGGGGTGGTCCATGGATTTGGTTCATATGTGAAAGCCTCCCTGAAAAAAATACTCAAAGTGAGAATAAGCCCAAAATCTTTAAAAAGTCAAAAATTAAGAAAAAAATACTTCTGAGAATATTTTTTAATATATTATTTCGCTTTAATTAAATTCATTCTCATTCCCTCTCAGTGGAGAGGGGAGAGGGCTGTCTAGACCCGAGGACTGCCCCTTGGCTACACCTATGGTCTCATCTATGTTTGAGAGACCGGCAGACAGCTTAAAATTAAATTGGCAGAACATAAAGCTGCAATTAAAAATATGAAAAATGAAACAGGTTTGGAGAGATATACAAAATACAGGACACAGGGGATTTGGAACTCTACTCTAGAAGTTCTAGCCAACAGCATTTTTTTTTAAGAAAATTCACAGAAGGACTGGGAGTAGAGAGAAGATATACAACATTGAATGATATGAGAAGTTGGACTTTGTCTTCTGAATGGCTACACCTACAGTACTTCTGAGTGAGGGTTAGAGCACTGCCTGAAAATTTGACTGGTAAGAAAAGAAAAATGTTTAATACCCAAGTAAACCCTATATAAATTTGAATAATTATAGATGAAGACAAGTATATGTCAGAGGAGGCCAGGCAGCAGCTCACCTAGTGATCACCACTCAGCATTTTGGCAAGATGGCCTCACAGGCTCAGGTACTGAAGCTGTCAAATGCTTGCTTTGGTTTGAAAGTCTTTTTAAGCCATTGGTCTTACAAGTAGAGACTTCTCATTATAAAAAAGTCCATCCCACCCCCTTCCATTCGGCTTTGCCATGTACCATTTAGCTCATTATGGGTCATAAGTAACACCTGTTGGGAGATTAATGACCAACTAACCAACAACTCATAGTCTGGTTCGTTGGTCATTAACCTCCCAAGAGTATGCTGCCCAGTAAAATCATTTTTAAATCAATGGTATAGAAAAATTCATCCAGATACTGCTAAATTTTCAAATTATGTTTAGTGAAGACACTGTAGTGCTAATTATGTTATATTAATTTTATATTAAGTTGCACACCATGATACAGAAAAGCAGTGCAATTAAATTCAATGAAACTAGAATAATTTTTGAGGTATTGCACAACTTATAAATACTATATTAAGAACAGAAATGGAACATAATTTCACTGAATATCTGGCATTATACTTACAATTCATTTAACTTTTTGTGCTGCTTCTTTTGGGATTAAGTTTGTAATTTCTATTTTTGGTGTAAATTTGATTCATGGTATGAATTTAATTTATTTATCAGTTTGGCAGAGGAAGCACTGACACATGATGAAATTCCTAGATTAATCACTAACTACTGCAGATACTTATCACTAACTTGCTTTCATATCACTAACTGCTGCAGCTTGTGTATATCAATAAAGATACGTGTCATAATCCCTTGTAAACAATGTTGTACCTGTAGTTTGTGCTTGTGTGCCTCATATTTAGAATTTAAAACACAAGACTAGGAAAATTTTTACAGAAAATTACAAAATCAATTTTCCATGAATTCCTGGTTATGGATTGCCCAGCTCCCCTTATTGTAAATAAATCCATCGCTCTTTCCACATTAAGAAATGCACAGCAACCGAAAAATTGTTATTTGGCCGATGTCGGGGAATCTAATCCCGAATCTCTTGATATCTAGCCGAGTGTGTTAGCCTTACAAAACTTTGAAGAAAAAAGCCTTTATTTAGTTTTAGAAAAAAAAACTGTATATATGTTGGAGGAGCTGTCTAGATGTTCACCAAGCCAAATTTATGGCATTCTGCACAATCACCATACAATTTCGTTTAACATTTTCTGTGGTGATTCTGTGTAAACACAAACACAACTAGAGAGTGACAAATTCATATTCACTCTGTAAAATCTTTTTTTTTTTTTAAATTTTAGAGGAATAAAGTGTTTACTAAGCAAATTTCAATAAGACTTTTAGCTAGATACTAGCCTTTGATAATGAATTAATATAATTGGGTTGTGGTGTCATTATAGCATGATAAGAAGTTTATCATCTTTCTAGTGTTGCACGGAACCCCTTTCTTTGATTACAAAGACTTAAATTTCCACTAATACAGAAAACCTAGACATTGTAAGCATTGAAAAGATGCAGAGACTGCAAGTATTGAAAGGTTACATCGTGGTCTGAAATACTGACCTGGGATTATTGGTCTTTTATTATTTACTTTTCCTATTTTTTGAGGACAACAAAGGAAATATTGCAGCAGTATCATCACCTCTGTGTATCAATATCATCATCGAGACATTTGGTGTAAGAATGAATCCAGCTTTTTTTACGGTAATGATGACAGAGACTGATTGTACTGTTCTGTGCTCTTTATGTAAACAAGAATCCAAATTTGGGATAATCACATTTTCATTACTAAGCTATCATTTCCAATGTGCTAATTCAATGCAAAATGACCACTTTCTTCACATGGATGATGCAGTGATGGAAAGTTTGTGCCGTCGGTGCTTGCGAGACATTTCTTCTTCGTCGAATAGGTCGGGTGCACTCGTGAGGAATTTCTTTTTGCTGAATAGCTCGCGTGTTGGGTGTCATCCACCACACCTATAACGCCTCTATAGCTTGTATGTCGGGGCTTGCAAGACATTTCTTTTTCGCCGAATATGTCGGGTGTCACCCTCCATGCTGATCACACCTCTATAGCTCGCATGTCGGCGCTTGCTAGACATTTCTTTTTTGCCAAATAGGTCGGGTGTCACCCTCCATGCCGATGACTCCTCTGTAGTGCGCATGTCAACGCTCGCGAGACATTTCTTTTTTCGCTGAATAGGTCAGGTGTCACCCACCACACCAATGATGCCTCTATAGCTCATATATCAGGGCTGGTGAGCCAAAGCTGAGCTTTCACTGCCAAGGTGTGGCTTCTACTGCAGAAAAAAAAAAAAAAAAAATATGAGTGCTGGGTGAATATGAGTAAAAAGTTATTCGAGTGGAAAGGGTTAATTTAGATTAAAACGAAATGAAATGTAGCAGTCAAACAGCTGTAACAACAAAAAGAATGAAGTCATATACAACTTATCGTCAAGTGTATCACGATACATATAGTAAAAGAATGGCTTTTTTATGAAGCATCTAAAGTTTTGCTGAATCATGTTTGGAAAGCAATGTGGCTGCGATTTTAGCCTAGCACGTGGCGGCCACGATGATTGTAGGCGTCATGCGGAGAGCAAGAAGCACAAAGATCATGTCAAGAGACTAAATGGAGAAAAACTTCTGACAGCTTATAAAGAATCCTGAAAAAAAATATAAAGAGCAGATTAGTGCTGGAAAAATGCAGCAAAATAAGCAAAAAGAAAGGAAGAAATTGAATGTTCACAAGATGATTTGAAACAGGAAGAAGTTGAACTTTTGCAACAGTTTGATTCCTCTCCAAAAATGTTAAACAATGCTGAGATGAATATTGAATGCGACATAAAAAAGAGACATGAGTGCAATAGAAAGTGCATAGGTACTGTTACAAGAAGCAAAACAAAACATTACTAACTATCTTAAAAAATTAGAAAAAAAAAATAGAAATGAGCAAATAAATATTGAGAAAAGCAGCAAAATATAAAAAAATAATAAACAATTTTTGTAAAATAAATGATTAATAATAGAATCCTGCTATGGTTACAAATTTTTTGATCTATTTGAAAACTAAAATCTTTGCATATGTGTGTGTGTATTTCAATGCAAGGTGTTTTAAATTTGAGTAGGGTGCATCTAGTTCCAAAACATTTTTTGCTTAAGAGTTTGTTCTATCTACTGATATTTACCTACTCTGAAAATATATGTTCATACACCAAAATGTATTTCATCTGCTCCAAAAACACATTTTGCTGCTCCAAAAACACATTTTGCTGCTCCAAAAATGTATTTTGCCTGCTCCAAAAATGCATTTTGCTGCTCCAAAAACGCATTTTGCTGCTTCAAAAATGTATTTCACCTGCTCCAAAAATGCATTTTGCTGCTCCAAAAATGATTTTGCAACTTTCCATCACTGATGATGCAATTAGTGATTTCTGTTCAACACAATGCTTGATTTAATGTACATAAAATACAGTGGCAGCTCGTGGTTGGAAAAATAGGTGAAGAGGTACAAGAGCAGTATGAAAAGATATATACTGTCTACAATGAAAATCCCTTAATGAGGACTTACTTATTTTTTGTATATTAAATCATATTTTCTTCCTCTTAAAGCTGCAAATTTGTTGATTATGTCGTCATAAGATGGTTAGATGATTGTTTCTTCGTGAGCATCAATAAAATGCCTTCTTCAAAGAAATTGTTTCTTCGTGAGCATCAATAAAATGCCTTTTCTTCAAAAGTTCGAATTTGCCAGAGAAGCAAGTCTATCTTGGGAACTAGCGTTTCTTGAGCAAGTTTGTATTCTTTTAAGAAAACTTCTTTCCACTGGCACACTTGTAGATGTAATTGTTAAACTGAGGAAAACCAATTTATAATCTTCTGTAAAAATGTCTTGGTCTCCGTGAAACACTCGAAGGAGTTCTTGAGTCAATATATTCCTTAATTTTTCATCGGCATATACAAGACTCAGTCCATTTTTAAGGCGCTGGTGTTTAGTAAATATGTTTCCGTAAAAATGTAGATTTTCAAGAGCGCGAGTGGGAAAGCATGCATTAAATTATTCGAATTTGGTTGTTTCAGCAAGTCAGACAAATTGAAGTTTCTTACAGTCTTGAAATCTTATATCCATTTCCATAAGAATGTGGTCCAAAATTTCAAAATACAATTGTTTATAATTTTGAAAAATTGTTTCCTGTGTAAGAGCAGCATATTCCCGTGCTTATTTCTGTGATTTTGCTAGCTTTTGCAAACTGTATTTCAAATAACTCATCGTTCCTTTTATGGCTCAAAATTTCACGAGGTTTTTTTTTTTTTTTTTAATTTGAGTTACACAGTAGTTTATGTTTAGTTATTTTTCTTCAAAAGTTCGAATAATAGATCGGTGGAGCCAAAAATGTAAATTCAAAATTGTTCATATCATTCAAAAATCCCTTGGCAAGATGAATTGATTTTTTGTTTGATTATTCGCTATTCATCAGAAATCCGAACACTTTCTCAATTTATCCCAATCTTCAACAACTACACTTACTAATTTCGAAGTGGAGGACCATCGAGTTTCTGTTATAGTTGGTCTGCATCTTGCGGTTGTTGATATAAGTGTATAAGACCGCTTCGCAGAATGGTGAACAAACGAAGCAATTTAACTGAGGCTTGCAAAAAGTATTCGACACTTAGAAATTTTAGAAAAACTCTGGTGTAATACAAGATTCAAACGATGAACTAAGCATTGAACAAAAACAGCTTGAGAAGCTTTATCCTTGATTTTTTTTTCTGTAGCCCATTTAAGTGTCCAGACATTATACTTGCCCCATCATAATAGCATTGTCCTATTTATTTGTGTTGGTAATCAAACTGTTCCAAAATTTTGTCTAGCATTTTGTATAAAGCTCCTGACGTTCTATCTTCATTCACATCATGGAAACCCCAAAATCCCTGAACCAATACACCTTCCGAATCAACAATAAAAAATTATTTAATTTTTGACGTGATCGTTTATATATTCAGAAATACATTGAATTAATTCATTTTGAATAGTTTTTATCCTTTCGCATTGATTTTCAATGTCTAAAGAACTTCTTCATATCAACAATGAAAGTAATTCAATGAAATTTCCAGGATTTATCAAGCCCATGCTTTCGTCATGGCCATGGAATGCTAGTTCTTGTTTGCTCAAGTACAGTATAGACTAACACTGCATCGATCACTGTCTCCAGGAAAAGTCTATTTAAACGAACGTTTTCGTTAAAATGCGTTTTCAAAAGCCTAGCATTCTTCCTCAGGGCATCGGCAATGGTGTTTTGAATTTTTTCGAAATTCCTTAACATTAATCCGCATTTCAGGTGTTTGCTAGAATCACGATGTGTATATAGTGATCGTGTTACACTTAATAAATCTGAGAATCTGTCTTTATTCCACGCCGAATGTTTATTACTAAAAAGTAAGCAGGTCCAAAAAAAAAAAAAAAAAATTAACACAGAAGTGCTGCAAATCCATTTATATTCAGTAAACCAACAATTTTTAAAATTAATATTGTTAGATTTACCGCTCTTCTTGATTTCATTCTTGGCAACAATTGTCAGTGAATCCGTTGGTCGTCCTTGAAGCAAAATGTCTCTTTCATCTTCATCTTTCCACAGAGTAAATGGAGTTTGCAATAAATTACAAACAATGTCGTCCACAGGATGCATTATCACTATTAGTTAAATTGTACACAAACCTAAAATATCAGTTAAAGCTTTCAACAAATAATCACAAAGCACGAAAGAACAAATTCCTTTCGGAAAATAATGTACCACAGCATTACAAGGAAAAAAGCCCTAGCAGATTGAATGGTAGTCCGCCCAATCCACTGTGATCTCTCACGACTTTACGCTCAAAAACTGAAAGATGCAGAGGTAAGGCGCGTGAAGCTGAAACACTTCACTTGAGCGAGCAGATTGGGGAGGGTGACGTCACGGTTACCATGGCAACTCTGCGGAAAACTGCAGACTTCCAAGCATTCTCATTTCGGCTCTTCACTTGCAGTGTTTTGCGTATAAGGATTTGTTTTCCATATTGAGCGCGCCATGTGAATTAATATCTATTCAAAATTTGAGTATTTTGGAACTGAATAAAGGCAAAAACGAATATATATTAAAAAATTACAGAATAAAACTTTATTTTGAGTAAAATAGGTGAAGAGGCACTTCACCTGAAGAGCCGCCACTCATAAAATATGATAATGTCCTTTTCACTTTTGATCACTTCTAATTTAAATAGAAAATGTTGAAATGTCTATAATAAGATATAATTTCTAGTCTGTAATAAGATACATATAATTTCAAAGTTGGTAAACTTTGAAAAAGCTTGAAAGGTTACCATGTTGGCAAGATAAATTAATTATCCAGATGGGATAATTTAACTCTAATGATGTGTTTGTCTCTAGGTTCTTGATGTGTAACTTTCATTTTTTCATCCCTTATAAAAAGTGGGCTAAAAATAAGAATAATTTTTCAGTATATTGCTGACACTTTTGCACTAGTTATAGGCCATAGATTATAGGGATTACTAATGTCAAAAAAAAAAAAATGTGCTATTATTTCATTCAACAAACAAATGCAAACAGTTCAGGTAACATATGAAAACATTATCATGGCCAAAATAATAAGCACAATAAGTTTTCCAATTTCCATGTGTAAATTATAACGGTGCAATTTGCTATCCCAAGGTGGCCAAGAAATGACCTCTTGCATTTTGTGATAGTGCCCAGCAAAAACCATTACCATCCCTTTTTATGATAATACAGTACATTTCCAGCTTATTCCTACTGTACGTCTTCTGTAATACTGCTCACACCTAGCTTTCATCATGTTATTGTCAATTTAAAACATGGAAGCAGACCTGATTACTTTGTAGAACTGAAACACTCATTAGTCTCCCGTGTAAATAACTATTTCATGGGTATTATAGAGGTAATTATTTAAAATAATAGGTGGCCAAATTTTTGAACTAGAACCTAGTTCATCATCAGGACTACATCACTGGAGTAGTTGCTGCCAGTCAGTAGAAAGTGCCCAACCGTAATTATCATTAATTGTGGTACTTCTTCTTCTAACTATTTCCATCCCTTCTTCCAGCTTCCTGTTTACTAAGTGTGAATGTTGGCGATTAATTTGGGACTCAGTAAAGATAATCGCCCACCAATCACACTTAATAAAAAGGAAGCTAGAAGAATTGATGGAAATAACTAGAAGAAGTACCGCAATTAATAATAATTGCAGTTGGAGACTTCAGACTGAGTGGCAGCAACTACTCCAGTGATGTAGTCCTGATGATGAACTAGGTTCTAATTCTAAAATTTGACCACCAATTCTTTTAAATAATTACCTCTATAAGACTCATAAAACAGTTATTTACACAGAGAACTATGAATAGAGGAGCCATAAATTCATTTACAACCATCATTAATTTTGTCCGTCTTCGTGATCATGCTAGTTAGATTCTTTTTGTTGCCCTTTCAATATTGCAGGCTTTTCAATTTCAAAATTACTAATCATAGTTGTAAGGAATAAAGTATTTCTCCTTTTTAAAAAAATGATACGAGAAGTGCTGTATATATAATCAATAGCACTTATTGTATCATTTTTTATTTTGTATAGAATATTGTTCAACAATACAACAATGTGAATATTGCTGTATTTGTTAATTAATATAATGAATAAAAAGAGAGAAATATGCATTTCAATACATTCTACTTTACTTTACAAAACTTTTTCTCCACTTCTGTATGCAGGAAATTGCCAAGAATTCAGCTCTGTTAACTCACGCTAATCAGCATGGATATAATGGAGCCATCTTGCAAGCTTTAGCTGTGCATGAGGCACTACTAGCTGATCCTTCAAGTGCTTTCAATCCAGTGCAATTTGTGAATACACTCCTAGAAAAAATGGAACAGATTGAAGAAGAAATAGGTGATGCTGGGTAAGTTGGTGTTGGGTTCATTTTTCATCAATAAAATTATAAATAAAAAAAAGCACTTACTAATACGATATTCTCATGTTTAAATTTGTTATTGTTCAATTTATTGTGTTTATACTACAGAGATGGTTGTATAGTTGAATTCTGGGACTGGCCCAATCATTTTTTGTTGTTCACTAATGCTTCAGTATTTAAAAAGAATTTTACTTACTCATTTATTGGAATAACAAATAACTATAATTAGCTGTTACAAGTGATAAGTCACAACATTTAAATGGAATGTTAAATCATTGGTAATATTAAAAAATTGGCCCTCTTCTACAATAAAGAATAAATTTCTCATTTCCACAGATTGCATGTTAAATCACATCCATTTTTCAACAGCAACTTCAGTTCTTCGTATAAATGAACAAATGATAATATATGGTACCATTACATTCAGTTTTTTATTTAAAAGAGTGTAGAATTTCTAAATAACATGAAAAATCAAGAAAATGCATTGCACAGAACTCATCTTAGAAAATCAAAAAAGTAGGGGAGGGAAATGCAAGGAAGGGTTAATAAAACCAAGTTGCCTTTATCAGAAGAGCATCAACCTGGGAGGAGGAAGGAGTGGTTTTTCTGGTGTCAGTGAATGACAGGAACAAATTAGTGTCCAAATGCTCCCAAAGCCACATCAAAATGTCAAACAAATTAGAGTTGGAAGCAAAGACCTACAGACAAACTGATTAAAATGATAGAAAAACAGAACTTACCAACAATTCGCTGAAAACATGTTGATAAAACAAACTTGTTGAAGCATTCAACTTGGTTGAAAGGTAGACACTAAATGTAGAATAACGATTAAATAGGAAGGAAGAAATATGCAACAGGGGGAAAGGTTGCATCTAAAGTGAAGGAATTGAATGACCAAAAAATTGTGATCTAATCAATTCTAAAAGGTATGTGTAGAAACTAGATGTAAGACTGTGCATGTAAATGCCTGCAGCTACTAGGGGCCCCATCACATTATGATTGGTATTACCTTGAGAAGTTAACCTTGTAGAGTCTGAGACTTAGTCCAGAATGTGGATGCACAATTTTAAAAGCTGGTAAGTAGAATCAAAATTAAAGATTAACTGTATTAGGTATCAACATAGAAAATGAACTGGATATTTATTAAGCTTAAATTTAATTCACTTATTCAAAGCTTTACCTAGATATATTAATTTATTTCCAGTTCCATTTGAAGAAACATTAGTTAATCTTCTTTTCCTCAGAGGAAAGGAAGATTAACTAAAGATTCTTCAAGTGGAACTAGAATTAAAGCTTACATTTATTGATAAGAAGTTTGTGGTTTGTAGTAATGTTTTCTTGAGTGGCACAGATATTAATGATTCTATAAATGTGAGAATAAAATATTTTCTTGAGTGGTACAGATATCAATATGTGAGTGGTACATACAGGGTTCCCACGGTCCTTGAAGTCCTTGAAAACTCCTTGAATTTAATTTTCCTTTTCAAGGGCCCTGGAAAGTCCTTGAATTTTGTTAGAGTCCTTGAAAAGTACTTGAATTTATTTCCCCCATTCACCAAATTTCAGAAGAGCAGCAATTCGTTGAAGAGAAGCTATCGCCAAAATGTCATAGGTGGTTGGGCTGAATTGTGGAACGCTCTCTTGGAATCAGGAGCACGTAGCTGTCACATTTCCGGTTTTCACACAGTTCTGATTCTGAACTACAGCAAGCGAATGCAAGGGGGTGTAAGTGTTAGGTACTAGTGTCTCAGACTGGGTTTGCGATCTGGTGAGTGCTTGTAGCTCAGGAATCCAGTCTAAAATTTCGGTTGTCCATTGGTGGTCTGTCCTTCTGGCAATATGTCCAGCCCATTGCAATTTCAGGGATTTTACTTTGATCATGATATATTCCATATATACACTATACACTATATTTACAAAAGTTACCAGACGCCTAGAAGAGAAACACAACATAGCATTTATTGACATTCATTAGTATAGTGTCGGTCCACCTTTGGCCTTAATGCATGCACTGACCCTTTGAGACATGCTTTCGACAAGGTTTTTGAACACAGCAATAGGTATGCGCTTCCATTCAGTACATAATGCTGCCGCTAACTGTTGCTTAGTAGTAGGTCTTGGTTCCAAACTTCTTATGCGGCGCTCTAATCCCTCCCATAGGTGTTCTATGGGATTAAGACCAGGGCTCTGTGCTGGCCAGTCCACACACAATACAGAATTATCGTCAAACCATGCCGTAACAGTCTTTGCTTTATGGCTCGATGCATTATCCTGCTGGTACCAACAAGGCATGGTTCCATAGTAGTGCCACAGAGTTGGTAGGGCATAATTGTGCAGATTATCAAAGTAGACATGCTGGTTAACAGGTTTGTCTGCAATAACCAATGGGCCGGGACCATGCTATGAAAAACACCCCCACATGAGTATACTGCCAGCTCCAAACTTGACCGTAGGAACACTGTGGTAAATAGCGTTCCTCCTGCTGCTGCCATACCCACATATAGCCATCAGACTGATGGATCATGTATCTGGATTCATCAGTTCATAGGACCTGTTTCCATTTATCTACGGTTCACGATAAATGTTCTTTACACCATGCTAAACAACGAGTAGCATTCTGAGTGGAGACAAAAGGCTTATGAGCAGCTGCACGACCACGGTAACCCATGGAATAAAGTTATCTGCAAATGGTACATGTCAGTGGCGGCTCGTGATAAACTGAGATGGGGGGTCTGCATCTCAATTTTGTAGATATCACTTCGAAAAAGCTAAGTTACTGAGCCTGTGCTGATGCTGTCCGTTTAATAATAATAATAATAATAATAATAATAATAATATTTATACACTGCTGGTCAACCAAAATGCAATACCAAGAAGGACACGAGATAGCAAAGCCAGATTTACTGGACACATATCAACACATACAAAGATGAAACGATTGAGCTTGCTGGCCCGTGCGACTAGCGGAACACGCATACATCAATAGTTCGTGTGGCCCCCATGGTTGGCAATAACGACCGCTACACGCCACGGCATCGAACGAAAGAGGCTTTGCATGTGGGCTTGGGGTATGTCGGTCCAGGCTACTTCCACACGTTGCCACAGTTCATCAGGCGTAGCCACGGGTGGTGCTGGCCTGGCCACTCGGTTGCCGATCAGCGACCAGACGTGTTCGATGGGCGACATATCAGGAGAACAGGCGGGCCACGGCAGCAGTGACACCTGGTGGGCCGTGAAGAATTGTTGCATGATGCATGCCACGTGCGGGCGCACATTGTCCTGTTGAAATGTGGGCGCTGGCAGGTCCTGCAGGTAAGGGAGGACTACAGGCTCCAAAACATCGGAGATGTAGCAGTGGCTGCTGAGTGTACCGGCAATGCGTACCAGCGGGGTGCGGGTGTCATATCCAATTGCGCCCCAAACCATAACGCTAGGCGACGGACCGGTTTGGCGATGCATAATGCAGGTGTCATACAGTCTCTCGCCACCATGCTGCCACACGCGGATCCGACCATCGTCGGATCCGGGTGTGGCAGCATGGTGATCTGCCGACCTATGTACCTAGCACTTGGAGAAGATTGGTTACCACCCAAGAGGCCTCCACGGACGAGGGACTTTGATTTGCAGTTGAACTTTTTCGAACTATTGATGTATGCCACACGAACTATTGATGTATGCGTGTTGACTAGCGGAACACGCATACATCAATAGTTCGTGTGGCCCCCATGGTTGGCAATAACGACCGCTACACGCCACGGCATCGAACGAAAGAGGCTTTGCATGTGGGCTTGGGGTATGTCGGTCCAGGCTGCTTCCACACGTTGCCACAGTTCATCAGGCGTAGCCACGGGTGGTGCTGGCCTGGCCACTCGGTTGCCGATCAGCGACCAGACGTGTTCGATGGGCGACATATCAGGAGAACAGGCGGGCCACGGCAGCAGTGACACCTGGTGGGCCGTGAAGAATTGTTGCATGATGCATGCCACGTGCGGGCGCACATTGTCCTGTTGAAATGTGGGCGCTGGCAGGTCCTGCAGGTAAGGGAGGACTACAGGCTCCAAAACATCGGAGATGTAGCAGTGGCTGCTGAGTGTACCGGCAATGCGTACCAGCGGGGTGCGGGTGTCATATCCAATTGCGCCCCAAACCATAACGCTAGGCGACGGACCGGTTTGGCGATGCATAATGCAGGTGTCATACAGTCTCTCGCCACCATGCTGCCACACGCGGATCCGACCATCGTCGGATCCGGGTGTGGCAGCATGGTGATCTGCCGACCTATGTACCTAGCACTTGGAGAAGATTGGTTACCACCCAAGAGGCCTCCACGGACGAGGGACTTTGATTTGCAGTTGAACTTTTTTAATTTAGTTTTTTAAAATTATTATGCTTTAATAGTTTGTTTGATTTGTTTTCAGGTCCTTTACTTTTATTTGGACCAAGGGAAGGGGGGGGTTGTAGGAGGAAATGTCAACGGGGGTGGGGGGGTTGATGGGTTTCTAAATTACTATGTGTGTACTCTTCATTTCTGGTGAAGGGGGAGGGACAATAGGGAGGGGGAGGGGGTATGTTTGGAACTTGGTACTGTGTTGCATTGTGGGCAATGGTGGGCTATATATAACTGATGGGCGGTGCTTGTCCTGTGGCACTCGGGCCAGTAGATGGAGACACGTGTTCTCCGAAAGCGCTAGCTTTCTGCAAGGTTTTTAGTCTGTAAATAAATGTTTTTAGTTTGCAGTTTGGAAACTTGGTGTTTTTATCGTACGGTGAGGCAGCTTAGATTTATATTACTGGTATTTCGTACGAATCTTGAGTCAACATTAAGCATATAGATTCATGTTTGATGTTACCAGGAAAGATACAAATAGAAACTCGGGGATTGGGAAAATGACAAGAATGGAAGACATTATGATCAGAATTCCTGAAATTGCAATGAGATGGACATATTGCTAGAAGAAGAGCCACTGACGGAGAGTTGAAACAATACCCAGAAGATGACAAGAGGGAGACGGGTGCATGAAATTCAAAAGCATGAAAGAAACTGGCTCAAGGCAGACTGTTGTGGAAGAAGAAACTTGGAGACTCTCATCCAGCAGTGGATTGATAGTGGTTGCAAATTTTATACACATGCATATACATATATATCATCATCATTGTCAACCATTATCAATCCACTGCTGGACGAAGGTCTCCCCAAGTTTCCTGCACAACGGTCTGTCTTGTGCCAGTCTCCTCCAGGTCACTCCCGCATACTTTCGAATTTCATCCACCCTACTCCCATGTGGTCTTCTTCTGGGTCTTTTCCTGTCCCTTGGAATCCAATCTAAAATTTCGGCTGTCCATCGATGGTCTGTCCTTCTGGCAGTATGTCCAGCCCATTGCCATTTCAGGGATTTAACTCTGATCATGATGTCTTCCACTCTTGTCATTTTTCAGATCCACGAGTTCCTCTTCTTTCTTATCTCTCCTGGTTACATACGTATATATATATATATACAAGTATATAAGGACAAAAAATGTAAAAAATGTAATGTGTGTGACAGTGGCAGCAGAGACGCATTCTCAAGTGTCTCATTGTGACCCCTAAAAATATGACAATAAATATTTTTTCTTCTGATACACTCCCTTTGAAATTTCGACTTGATACCGACCACTGCAATTTGGACGGTGATGAAAAACATTTTGTAGAATTTTGAAGGGTCTGCCAGAATTTTGCGATGAGTTGTTATTGTGATACTCACACACCAGTATTCTCTTTAATAAAAATGGATTGGAAACATATTCAGTCCAGTTTTAATTTTGAAGTCATGATAATAATTTAGTGTAGAAAAATTTGTTTTCCAAAATTTACCAACTTCGTAAATTTTCTAAACAATGATATCTGATTAAATGTTTTTTCAAAGTAATTAAGTATAATGCACTACCTCAATTGAAATGCACAGCTTATATTTGGGAGGAAGGGGGATGTAGATGAAAATAAAATTTTACCGAGTGGACTTCAATGATTTTTGGTCTCTCTCTCTCTCTCTCTCTCTCTCTCTCTCTCTCTCTCTCTCTCTCTCTCTCTCTCTCTCTCTCTCTCTCTCTCTCTCTCTCTCTCTCTCTCTCTCTCTCTCTCTCTCTCTCTCTCTCTCTCTCTCTCTCTCTCTCTCTCTCTCTCTCTCTCTCTCTCTCTCTCTCTCTCTCTCTCTCTCTCTCTCTCTCTCTCTCTCTCTCTCTCTCTCTCTCTCTCTCTCTCTCTCTCTCTCTCTCTCTCTCTCTCTCTCTCTCTCTCTCTCTCTCTCTCTCTCTCTCTCTCTCTCTCTCTCTCTCTCTCTCTCTCTCTCTCTCTCTCTCTCTCTCTCTCTCTCTCTCTCTCTCTCTCTCTCTCTCTTTCTTTCTTTTATCCAATACTGAATTTTATTCTTAATCACAATTTGTTCACATGCCCATTATGTCCGACCAAAAGAGGAAATATAAGTAAAACATTTTTGCAAAAGTTCCGGCAACTGAGTATTTGTCAGTAGCAAACACAAACATTCTACAGTTCGATGGTGTTAGAATTATTACGTTGAATAAAAGCAGGAACAAAGCAAAAATTGGAAGGAAAAAGCAAAACAGGTTGACATTCAAACATACCTTATTTAATACTTTATTTCAATATTCGTCATTATTTTAATTCATTCCCCTTTTTTATTTTTTATTCGGAAGCACAAGAACCGTATTAATCAACAAAGCACACAGGCCCTACGATGCATTCCCACCCAATGAGAGACTGCATTCGTGAGACTGCCGTCAATGCAGTCTCCAGGGAAGTTTTATTCAAAGGAAACGAACTGATGTGGGAATAGGCAGAGTTTCACACATGAGTTGGTTTCAATACCCGTCAGGGCTGCAAGCAGTGCAGTCTGCCAACGTTCCTTGCGCTCCCAGGGGTGTTATGCATGGAAAACTTACAGTTGAGTTCAAAAAACTTCTCTCTCTTGGTACAGCGTGAAAATAAAACTGCTTTGGTTGGGGGGGGGCTGCAGCCCCATAGCAGGAGCCGCCCCTAGTACGTGTGCATACCAAGGTTCCAGCATTGTTACTCACCTGCACACTGAGCTGAGAACTTCGACGTCTTCTATCACTGATTTTCTTTTATCTGCTGGTACATTTTGATGCTTCAGGCACGCTATGTGTCTTCCACTTATTCAGTACATCCAAAACAGTTGACTTAGGTATGTTTTAAACGGCTCTCAGTTTCTCTTATGGACAATCCACTAATATAACACCCAACAATCTTTCCTTTCTCAAAGTCGGTTCTCTCCCACATGACATATTTACTTAACCTTACAGTGTGATATGATCACGGTCAGCTGCAGGCTTGTTTTTATACCTTTTGCAGCTGTACTGCGCATCTTTAATAATGCAGCAGATCCGTTCATTTGCTTTGAAGAGGTGTCTGGTGACTTTTGTCAATATAGTAGTGTATATACAGGGTGTCTGAGAATTATTGGACACATTACAAAATTATGTACCAAAAAAAAATATGAGCATTGTCCGTTTCCTATGTCACGTATTACTAACACGGTTTCTATATTTTTGTTTTGCAGAATTGTTATTCCCAGAATCTGATAGATGGCGCTAGGTGTGGCCTGATGAATGTATGAGAAATGCGCAATCAGTAGTAATGTCATCTGTACAGCAGAAGGCGATGTGTGTGTGTTATGGCTTGCGGAATTAAAGTCTGTCATTAAAGTTAAGAGACGGTACTGTTTAGAGTATGGTTGTAATCCTCCGTCAACGAATTCAATTAAGCGGTAGATGAAACAGTTTAAAGAAGCTGGTAATGTGGAGTATCGTGGAGGAGCCAGTAGGCCTAGCGTCACCGGTGAGACAGTTGACCAAGTTAATGAAAGTTTACGATGAAGCCCCAGGAAATCCGTTCGTAAAGCAAGCAGAGAACTGTGCATTCCGAAATCGACAGTTCATGATATCTTGCACAAGAAATTAAAGTTTCATGCTTTTAAAATTCAAATAGTGCAAAAGATGCATGTAAATGATCACACTCTGCAATACAATTTCACTGTGGATATGCTGAATCGAGTGGAAAGCAACTAAAACTTCCTCAGTACTGTAATTTTTTGTGATGAATCCACATTTCATGTATCAGGTATTGTGAATCGTCACAACTGTAGGATATGGGGCAATGAACCGCCTCATGCTGCTATTGAACTGGAACGTGATTCTCCAAAAGTTAATGTGTAGTGCGCCCTATCAAAAAGAGAAGTGATTGGCTCTTTCTTCTTTTGCGAAAAACCATAAATGGTGACATTTACTTGGATATGCTAGAAAAATTCGCAATATCCCAGATCAAAAGATATGACGTTTTCCAACAAGACGGCACACCTCCGCATTGGTCAAGATGTGTACGTAAGTGCCTAAATGAGCATTTCCTCAACAGATGGATTGGGCGTTGTGGTCCAATTCCGTGGCCTCCTCGCTCTCCAGATCTTACTCAATTGGATTATTTCATGTGGGGTTATGTGAAGAATCGTGTCCATCAGACGACTTGTACTGATTTGCAGGTACTGAAGCAGTGTATCACAGCTGCTGTTAATTCCATAACTCCTCAGATGCTTGCCAATACAATACATGAAATCGAGTGTCGCTTGGACATACTACGATCAACCAAGGGATCTCATATCGAAATTTATTAACTTCTGTAGTTACATTGCAAGTTAGTACAGTCAGTTTCTTTCTATCTGTTTAATATTTTGTTTTATATAATTTTTTAATGTGTCCAATGATTCTCGGACACCCTATATAAAGAGATACATTATACATCTGTAGCTCTACGTTATACATCTGTAGCTCTGTGCAGGAGCCTGGAGAATTCCAAATGTAAGTAAAATAAATATGCATTTTATAAATCAAATCAAATGATGGATAAAAGATGAAATTTTGGCATAGAAACTGTACTTGCAACTGGACAATTCTTTTGGCTTTAAGTAATACTAATTAAAATTAAGTTTCTGCTGTAAAGCATTACTTTGTTTCTGGTGTTTTCCTTGTGTTTGTCTGCAACTGATGACCATATTCCATAGTGCCCAAGAAAATGTTGCTTTCAATTTCTTATATTTTATTCTTCACTTAGTTTGACTTTAATGAAAAATATTTTGCTTTTAACTGTTTTGTCAAATGTGTAATGCATTGTGTCAGTGATAATGAAACCTGAAATCTTGTGGAACAATAATGCCCATGGTTTGTATGCTCCTTGAACAGTCCTTGAATAAAAAGTTCATTTTCAAGTCCTTGAAAGTACTTGAAAAAGTTTAAGGCTCTGTAAATTACTAGAAAAAAATGTTTTTTTTATTAAGTAATGATATGAAAGAGCATGAGTAAAATAATTGTTTGTGCTAAAAAGTTGTATAGGAGATTTCTGTGTAGTTCCAATAAAAACACCCAGCTGATCAAATAGCCCAGAACTTTACGTTCAATCCAGGGAAGTATGTGGACAACTGGTACCTTGGCTATGATATCACTACAGAGTAAAGAAATCAGCCATGTGAGTAAAATAAGTGGAATGATGTATTCACAAATTGGGATGGGCTTCTGTTTACTGTGGTTAGGGACACATTCTTGCCGGAGGGTGGAACTTTCAGGAATTGCTTGTGCTTCATGTGTGGACCCTTTCTTCTCCTCACTGCATCAAAAACATCCATCAAAGTCATGCATCAAAAATAAAAGGTTAAAACAAACAGTAACCTAGTGTTATACCAGCAAGTGAATATGAAAATAGTGTACCCTTTCAAAATATTTCGCTAGGTAAAATGATTTTGAAAAATACCAAAACACAAGGACAATTCAAAATTAATAAAATAAACAAACTGTGGGTAAGAGGAAGGGGTAATGGCAGGTCATTGAAGGTGTGCCAGCCCCAGCTAAGATTAATTGTCTGAACTTACTAAAATACCTACCTACTGACTGACAGATGGTATACACATATGATAATTCGGGTTTAAAAAGTCCTTGAAAAGTACTTGAATTCATTTTGCTTGGAAGAGTACCAACCATGATACCTCACCAAAGTATGTCCCTATGTTTAGATATAACTATAATTTTAATTGAACTTTTTGACTGTTTGTTACAATTTATTTTAGTGTTTCATGAGAGTTCTTATTGGGAACGAATATAATCTTGAAAACTTTTGTGAGTCCTTGAAAAGTATTGGAAAAGTCCTTGATGTTTTTGGTAGAAAAAGAGTGGGAACTATGTACATACTTCCAGGTATTATCCTGGTCTCCAAATTTTCTAGACATCAATCCAATCGGCCATCTGTGGTTTGTGTTGGAACAGCAAATCCAAACTGTGGTGTCTCAAGTATGTAACTTACAAGAGTTAAAGGATCTGCTGGTAATGTGTTGGTACCAGATATCACAAGACATCTTTAAACATATTGTAGTGTCCATGCTTCACTGTGTAAAAACTGTTTTGGTGGCATGTGGAGGACCAACATCGTAATTGCCTTATGGTTGTAATGCTTTGGCTCTTCAGTGCATATACATATAAAACTTTTGGGACAAGTCAGTGACAATGCATCAGCAACAGTAAGGGTGTTTTGTCAGGTGAGTGAATGTTGCGACATAAGCCTCTGTGGACTGCCGTTGCTGCAGGGTATGGGCTTGATGCTAAAATGTCATTCAATTTCAGGGCTAAGCACTTTGGCAGGTGAGTTGTGACATACTTCTTAGTTGATTCCAACTGCCATGGCCCCCATTATGCTATCTATAGCAACCAATAACTTTCATTGGGTGTCATGAGGGTCTTGTGTTGGGTGCCATAACCCAATATTCAGTTCATCCTCCCATTGCATCAGTTCTGCGTACGAAAAGTGGCCCACTGAATGCTCTCATCCTTTTTTCCCCCACAACCTCAGAAGAAGTGCATACATCCTGAGGATCTGTTTTACATCACATATTAAAGTGAATAACAAGATTGATGACTACTAAAAGAGATGTCTAAAGGTTTCTCAGCTATGTTTGGATTCTGGATTAAACTCTGCTGAAATCATTAAATAGAAAAGAATCTTAACAAATGAGAATATTTCTATGGAAAATTTCCTGTGAGCAGAAACTGTTGGTATGAGGGTTTAGTTATAAGATTTTGAATTTTAGGTGTAATTCTAAATCTCTATTAGAATGGTAGAAATGTCCTATTAAAAATCTGGAACTTTATATAAAATGTTGAAAAATCCTTTTAAGATTCATATATTCTTTTACATTTTTCTTTGATATTTGCTAAGATACTGATACAGTATCTTTCATTGGAATTGCAAGCAACTAGCACTTGATTGTACTATCCATTTTTAATTCACTAAAGTCAGAGAATTAAAGCTTTTGCTATATAGTCTTCACAATGTTTCATACATGCATATTGGATGTTGTCACTATTTGACTCAAGCTGAGAATCATTTTGCAGATCACTTGAGAAGAAAAAGACATACTGTGAGAGTCTTAAGCTGATGAAGAAAATCTTTGAAAACCAGCCAGTTGTTATTACTGCAGAAGAAGTGGCAACATTATTCGGTATGTGTTATCCTCTTATTTCAAACTTGCTTATCCTTTTCAAGTCCTGTACACATTTATTTGTCATAGATGTAAACTTTTATGATGCAAAGTTATGTATGGTTAGTTTTCTCAACTGGGGGATCTAGATCATGAAAAAAATTAATTGAAATGTAAAAGAAAACCCAAAAATATCTGTATTACACTTATAGTCTTCTCAAAACAATTTAATTTACGATTTTAGTTTGATTTACCTTTTAAATATTGTTTGCATTAACTAAAAGAAATGCATTAGAGCTCTATGCACATTGGAAACACCAGAGTATTAAGGATGAGTTTGTAGACTGTCCCATGTCACATCCAAAATAAAAGCAAAAGTCTTTAAATTTTATTCAGGCAAGTTTCAACCAGCCACCTGTATTACCTGTGCCCCAGTGAATAGTTTCAGTCTATACACACTGAAATGCCACCAATGAAGACTTCTATATCTAATATGCCATCATGTGAGTGCATTTTTTCAACTAGTACCTAAAGACTTGCTTTTATTTTGTGTCTGGCATGGGACAATCTACAAACTCATACTTAATATCAACATGCATAGAGTTCTAATGCATTTCTTTCGCTTACACCACCGCGACAGAGATGCGTCATCCTCGGTTCTTGCAACAAATGAATATGACCAGTTGTGATAGAACGGCTGAACGTAAACATACGGATGAGGTATCAAAATAAAGGTCTTACCATATAGATGTGCCAGTCAAAGAGAAAAATTATATTGGGGCAACGGTTCGGGCATTGATATTCATGCAAACGATATTCATGCAAACGATATTCATGTGTTCAGCATGTTTTTAGTGGTTATATCAGAAGATTTTCCACAACAAATTTCTTGGTTTGCATTTTGTTGTATCTGCACATTTCAAATTGTTTGTAGTGAAAAGGTGAAAATTAAATTGTTTTACATTGTTTTTTGTTTAAAAATTTTTGAAGACTAATTTGTTGTCTGATGAATTTGCATTAAGATGAGTTCATGCTATTTTCAATGGTAACCATTACTGGAAAGAGATCCATATGCTGAAAAGAAATGTTAACTGTGAGAACATAAAGTAACTTCTGGGATTTGAAGCTTCATGTAATTAACTTATTTTTTATACACTGTATTTCATGCTTCCTGTACTGTGATATGTTGAAATTCTCCACTGTAAGTCAGAATTTTTATTTTTTACGATAGTTCACAAATGATTTGTGAGCTGCCCTGAATATCTCTTGAGTAACTGAATGAACACTTTTCTGTCTAATGTACGAGGGGGTTTCAAAAAGTTCATGCAATCACCCAAAATTATTAAAGCTACAGAAGCCATTTTTGTTATATTTTGTTATACATACATTCAGTATACCATACAACATAAATAGTATTTAGCAAACCAGTTTTTTTTTTTTTTTTTTTCAAGAATTGAAAAGTCCATGATCATGGAGAAAGTGTAATTTTGCAGTGTGATCAAGTTCCTTCATCTCCAAGGAAAGTCGGCTAAAAAAAATCCTTCAAGAAATGTTAAATGTATATGGAAATAAGTGTCCAGCATACGAGACTGGCAAAGTGGAAAATAAATTTTCAAAGTGGTCATGTGACCATTTTTGGCGAACCAAGGTCTGAACGGCCATCTTTGACAGGTGACCAGACAGTTGTGACCAAAGTGGAGAAGTTAATTCTTGAAGTAGGCACACAACCATTGAAATGCTTTGTCAAGAAGGTCATATAAGCTATGGGTCAGTGTGGACAATCATGCATGACCAATTGAACATGTCCAGAGCTTCCTTTTGGAATAGTTTTTCTCCCTATTCCAAAAGGAAGCTTGGGCACAATCCGCATAAAAAATGTTGGATCTTTTTAACGCAAATTCTGAAGATTTTTTTGACCGTTTGATTACTATGGATGAGTGTTGGTTATACTTCTATGATCCAGAAACCAAAGAAATGAGCAAGCAATGGAAACATCCCTCTTCACCCCCCCCCCAAGGCAAAAGTCTGCCACCAAAATCTTGCTCTCAGTTTTCTGGGATAAAAGAGGTATTATTTCAACAGACTACCTTCAGAAGGGTCAAACTATTACCTCTGACTACTATTACAACCTACTGACCAAATTAAGAAAGCAAATTAAAAGCAAAAGAAGCAGAATGATCACAGAAAGGGTTCATTTGTTGCAGAACAATGCACCAGCTCATTCAGCAGTCAACATCATCGTCACTACCAGTCGTCTTAAATACAATATATTGCGTCATCCGCCATATTCTTTTGATATGGCAGCAAGTGACTTTTTTTTGTTCCCCGAAATGAAACGTCCACTATGTAGGAGGACTATGTGGGAGGCGATTTGATGACACTGATGACGTAATTTTTTAGGTAGACCAGTGGTTTCAGGCACAATCTGAGGTGTTCTATGCTGAGGGAATAAAGGAGGTCAAGCAAAGGTGGGATAAATGTGTGGCACTGGGTGGTGCCTATGTAGAGAAGGACCAAGTACCTGAATAAAAAATATTTCTAGCTTGTTTATTTCTTGGTGTTTGTACGAACTTTTTGATACCCCCTCGTGCATAGGATAATCAGAAAGCAATGTAAGATATGAAGTTGCTCAGTGATTTACTATGACAACATACAAATACATACCAACAATAAATACAAGATAAAAAGTTTTACCTTTCCACATAATCAGCAAATATGCTTGCTACTAGAATCTATGCACCATGAAGTAAACACCAAATGTGTGCATTTCCCAATTCTCCCTAGCTACAACTTTAGGATCGTTGAAGAAGTGTTTTGTAAGTCATATTTGTTCTTTGGCACCTCAGTCTAAACACGTGTCATATTTTGAGGCTTGCAGTATGAAATTCATAGTCTTCTGTTCAACATGTTTTGCTTTTTAAGAAAATGATGATGAAAATTTACAGTGCAGAGCTATATACTAGAGATATTAAAATTTGACATGCAGATAATGATGGAAAGTATTTTGTTTGTGTCAGTGGGTTTTTTGTAGATCTGTGTTAAGATCTTTCCTTTTCTTGAGGTCGGCTAAGTCCACATAGTTGAAGCTATGATCTTTTTGGAGTTCTAAGTTGAATTTTAGGGAATCTTCTAGAGTGCTAAACTGTGTCAGAATGTGAGAGGGGAGAGATTGATCTTCACTATCCACTATAAATAATATGTCATCCATGTATCATACATATAGAACGAATGTTGAGGGCTGTATCAGGATCTTCACTTCTAGTTTACTCAAAAAGTAGTTTGCCAGTAAAGGTGCTAGTGGTGATCCCATTTCAAGTCCAGACAAAATATTAGACTACAACTCATACCATTCAGACTATATAAAATCTAATACAGTGAGACAAGTTTTTGGGGAAAATCAACTTCTGGACTCTACAGAAGCAGTGGCGTAGCTGAAAAACCTGGGGGGCCCCCCTGCAAACAAATATTTCCAAGGCCCTTTTGTGAAAATCGATTACATTTTAACTATTGGAAAATTTAAATTCCATATTATTAATTATCATTATTTTGGAAAAAAATAATCCCATATTATTATTTCAATTATTGAAAATTTTAAATTTCATATTATTAATAGGTTTTATGAGTGTTTTAATAATGCAAGTTCTTTGGAACGTACAGGAAAGTTTCGTAAAACCAAATTTGTTGCACTTTATTTCATGTAACACAAATGCTTGCCGTGTAGTTATTATTATTGAACTAGTTTATTACTGCCCTAGTTTCATACAAATACAAAGATAGCACCCTAACAAAGTATTACAAAACACTTCTGCAAAAGTTAAGCATATCTTGCAAATTTTATTCTTTTAGGGAAATGGCCTGGCCATTTCTTTGAAGTGCATCACGATCACACGCACACTCAACTGTCATATGATAGCATCTGATGACCTTTTCCAATTTGTAAAAAAACACAGAACATAAGTTAGCAAATAAGTAACAATTAAGAATTGTGACAAAAAAAAAAGTAAAACTACTTAAATTACTTACTTTTGAATATAAAAACCACATTCCACAATGTTTTGCACGTAGTAAAAATTTTTCTTTTAACTCTGTTATAAAAATAATCCCACAAGTCTCTGTCTCTTCGTCCCCATGAAGAACACCTTTTAGTTCATTATATTCTGAAGGATGTGTAGTTACATGCAAACAACAGTAATGCATAACACCTTATCCTCATTGGTACAAAAATTTCATCCATTGAACTGATATTTCTTTCACATAGTCTCGCTACTATACATGTATATGGCTGTGAAAAGGGGCCTCAAGTCCTCTGGGGAAAAAAATGAATGCTTTCTGTCATTCAGTTTTTGTAAATTAAAACCGCAAAAATGTTTCTAAATATTTATCTTATTTATTGGGGGAAAATGCCAAAAACTGGTTTTCTTTTTAATATTTCATTCAAATCAGCCATCAGAAATTACTTGCTATATTTTTAATCACTTTCACATGAAAAACTTTGTAAAATCTTTTTACTCAGGCAAGAGGCCATCGAAGCTGCGAGCAACAATGCGAGGGTTGCAGGGGCTGTCAGTATGCCCCTGTAGAGAAGCCCAGAAAGACATCTTCAGAGAAGAACTAAAGAGAATTTTGTCAGAAAATAATTTTCCATCCCTATTCGCAGAACATAGTTTTAGGAATAAGGCAAAAAATGAGCCGCAAAAAAATCATTTCAAATTCACCAGAAAAATTGCTTACCACAAAGGACTTTACAAAAAAGTAAAACAGATTAGTATAAAATACAAAATCAGGTGTGCCCCAGATCTGAATAACTTAAAAAAAAATATTTCTATCCTTAAAACAGCAAGAAGAAGATGTTCAACTAGAAGAACAGGTAGTCTATAGCACAGACTGTACTTGCAGACTAAGCTATATAGGTGAAACTGGGAGAAGTGTAAAAGTCTGTTTGGAAGAACATAGAGCAGCTGTTAAAAACATTGGAAACAAGACAAGGTTAGACACACATATACAAGAACCACGGGGACACTCCATAAATTGAAACTCAATAAAAACAACCACCTGCTAAGCACAGCAAAGAGGAAACTTGAAAAAGGGATGGAATTGGCGAGAAGAAGTGCCATATTAAATGATAACTGTGGTTGGGTATTCCCAACTGAATGGCAACAACTATTCCAGTGACATAGTACTGATGATGAACTAAGTTCTAGTTTGAAAATTTGACCACTAAATATGTACAAATTACCTTTATGAAACATCTAATATCAATTTTTTCCTTACTGTGTCAGAAAGAGAATCTTCTGTTAATTCTTCATAAAGTGGACTATTGCTTTATTCTTGTCTGCTTTAGTTACTATTGTTTCCTCATTCAATATTTTTGGTTTCTGTATTTTTAACTGATTATTCTTATTATTCTGATAATATTTTATTTTAAATGGATTTTGGGAGGCTATTGCAGTATTCTTCCCTGAGAAAACTTGAAGTTTCTGGATTTCCTTTCCTTATTGTACTACACACAGGGGTGCCAACTTCCACAATTATTTTTTTTTTTTGGTGTGTGTGGGGGGGGGCACTGAAAGAGATTGGGCATGAAAGGGAGACAGAGCTGTGACGGGCTGGGCCTGAACCCGAAGCAGAGCCCGGACTTGAATTGGACTCTAGCTGTAGATTATTTACTGCTGTTCGGGCTCGGGCTCTTAGAGAGAGGGAGAGCCAGAGAAGTTTTTAATATATAAATGTGATTTTATATGATTTAGCAAATGAGACATTTTATAGTTGTTAAAGGGAATTCTTCGACAACTGGTTCTGGTTGGGGAGCGGGCATTCAAGATGGCTATTTATTCCGGGCTTGGATAGAAAATGCCATAGGTCGCGCATTATTGTGTTTCTGCAGAGAAGAAAAAGCTTTTTCAAGTAGTATAGATATTGGATAGTTGATAGCATGGCGATGATAATTTACCTTCTATCTCCATGCAGTAGCTTCCTGCTAATTCTATTTAGCAAAGTACATATTGGAGCGTATAATGGCACGATAATATTAGCATTATTTGAGCAATGTACAATTGCAGCACAGCCCGATCATTTTGGATGTCCGGCCGCCTGAAGCACTTTAGGTGGAATCGAATGGTCAGAGAAAATCGTACAGTTACACTGAAAAAATTAGATTGAGGTCCCTTCTTCACTCCCCACTTGAGAAATACATTGGTTAATTGCAGGAGGTGGAAAGAGTGGAAGTGTGAAAAAGGAGATGTTTTTTATTAATGGTTGAACAGGTTAGCCAGTTTTTGGGCTCGTTCAGGCTGGGACTCTATCTTGCAACATAAAATTCGGGCTCAGGTGGGTTCGGGCTGATATACCATGGGCTCGGATGGGCTCAGGCTCCGAAAATTGAGCCCAAACTCAGCTCTGAAGGGAGATATCATTTCTGCCCTATTGTCAGGAGGAAATGAATGAAAAAAAAATATGAAAAAGATAAACTACAAGATTCAACATGTGTTTTAAAAATTGAAAATACAGTTATGATTACTCATAAACAAAAAATGAGTATTCCTACAAAATGTTCATATTTAAATATCTGAAGATTTTATTTCCAAGCATTTATTGGGGGGGATGCTGGACATAGTGAGCTTGCTGAAACAAAGAACAGAAGCATAAAAAATAGAAAAGAAGTATTTGTAGAAAATAAATGAAAGTACAATATTTTGTGTATATTCTACTTATTTGTTTATTTTATATTTTAATGATTGTTTGAAATGCTTACCACATTTCACAAGAAAATGTGAAGCACAGCATGTGACAGCCTTAATAGAATGAAAAAATATTTTTTGGAAATATTTCAACTCACTTTTTTTCTTTTTGAGAATGTCATACAAAGAAAAAGAAAACTTGTTTAATTAAATTGGAGGGAAAAAAAAAAAAAAAAAATGGGTAGGTAGGCAATGTTTTCTTGCCAAAAATTATTGTGGGGGCACCCTTCATAATTGGTGCCTATGAATCTTGCCCCTCCATAATTGGTGCTTATGAAAAGATATTTTCAAATTCTATTACGACCTGTTCTTTGCTAATTTTTATTTAGTAATGATTGCTTTTTTATCTAAAACACAAATGCTTCATAAGGAAGGAAACAAATGTTAGTGCTCTGCTCCTGCTTTTAGCAAACTTTGCAGTTAAATATGAGTTTTAGTCCTGTGTATTAATGAAGTCATGGCAAAATCCTAGTGATGAGATATCTTAAAAGTATAATTTAGCAAAATTACTAGGATGACTTAAGTTTTACTTTTTTGTCAAATTTTCAGGTTGCACACCAACCTGTCGTTGGGACTGACTCAAGAGTGTAGGTGTTGCCACTCAAGTGGTAATACTCACCCTTTCTGTTTGTTAATTGTGACGCTTCTGCTTTTGATTTCAGGGTGCGTACAAGTGCTTGAAAACCTAGAAAGTCCTTGAAAATCATGATTACATTTTCAAGGCCTAGAATATCCTGGAAAAACAGTATTTTTTTTAAAGCTGTCTTGAAAAGCCTTGAAATTTGATGCAAAGGAACTGCCAGCTACAGTGTTTCGGATGTACCCCAAATTCTAATTTGGCTAAAAAAACACTACTTCCAGTGCAATACTACATAGGAAAAATATGATGATCACTGGTAGGTCTGTTAGGAAGGGGAGCTTGAAGGTCAGACAGCTGAGAAGAAAGGGCACTTAATATTTGCACGAGGCAGGGAGGTTGTCTATGTATGAAGTTTTAATCAATTTAACAACTACTGTGTCTGGAGGGAGAGATTTATTTCAGCTGGTATTTGCCAACAAGGAATGTGCCTGTGCAACATGTTCATCTGCTCCTTGTTTTTCATGTGCATGCAGGACACTTGCTTACACCCCCACCCCCTCCCAGGCTTTGTTTTGTATCAAGAGACTTTGGCTACTTGTGATAAAAAATAAGAAAACTGTCTTCACGAATTATTCCTGAAACTTTTGCATTCACTATAATTTGATTACAAAAGCTGACTCTCAAATTTCAAAGTGAATCAGTTAAAAAATTTTAAAATTAGCATTAAGAAATTTTATTATGGAATTCTATGCATGCCTCCTTTCCTCTTTAGGCAGAATGAGCATACAACAGAAAGGGTGTTGCCATAGCAATGGTTGATTGACAGCCCGAGAGTGTTGATAGGTGGGAAGAAAGGAAACTACCTGTCCATCAATTAGGCTCTTGCCCTCAATTGCTTTTGGACTTAAAAAAAAAAAAATTCAGAAATCCATTTTCCCGAATTTTCAAAACAAAGTTCTAGTTTAAATTTCGCCAAATTCTGTTGGAAACTTTAGCAGATGCAAAAGAAATCTTCGGATGCATAATTGGATTAAAAAGAAAAGAAACAGCAATTATAAATTACAGCAAAAGCAAGTGCATGCATTTTTTTTAAGATGCCATGGTTTATTTAAACAGAGTGACCCTTAAAAATTTTGCCATGATAATATGGAAATTATTTGAATTACAAACATACATTTTTGTTCAGATGTCTGAGTTACTGTTTTAATTAAAAATTATAATTTATAATTAAAAAGTTTTCAATGGGATTTAGGCTAAGTTCAGTAGATGAACGTATTTTAGTAAATTATGACATAAATAGCTGGTCATTTCTTCAAAAATTGGGGAATATTATTTTTTTATATTTCCTCCTATAGCTAGGGTGAAGGAAGAAGGGCACAACTTGACACTTCACTGAGCTGCACGTGATGATTTATGGCAATGTGCCAAATGAAAAGAAGCAGTTCTATAAGGACACTCCAGAGGTTATGTATGTGTGTGGATGCATGCTCCTACCATTTGATCTTAATCGTAATGTTTTTATGCAAGGAAGGTGGGAGGGGGTTGGCGGAGAGAAAAGAAATATCTGTTTCAGCTTTACAGCTTTCAAGGCTCTTTTTCTTGGTGATACATAACAATCATCGTTGCTACACTTGCCATTGATCCATATTTTCTTTTTTTGAATATCAGCAGTAGACAATCAAAAACATGGTGCTGGGTGGGTCTTGATGTTCTTCATTTTGCATCCTCTAAATTCAATTTTGGGGGAATAAGGAATGACTTATACTGTGAATATATACAAAAATATGTATTTTTTAGCTGAAAAAATAGGTCTACTTGTACACAGTAGCTACAGTGTGGAGTGTAAAATTATCCAGGAATTTTTTTTTTTTTGTATATGTCCTGGAAAGTCCTTGATTTTTTATATATGTCCTGGAAAGTTCTTGATTTTATATATATATATATATATATATATATATTTTTTGTATATGTGCTGGAAAGTTCTTGAATCACCCAACCTCCCCCAAGTGTATGATTTCTTGATTTCTGTGATTTGTAGACTTTCCTCCAACTTCTATTTTACAAAGTACTGTTGAATCAAATGTCCAGTACTTTGTATGTGTCTGTCAAAGCTTGTTTTGTTGGAAACATTCCTTATTAGTGGCTTTATGTTGTGTTACACAAGTTCAAAGTTGTCTCTTGGTTTCTCCTACATATATGTTACCACAATTGCAGTATACACTGTAGACCACCACTTCTTGTAGTTGGACATTTTTTTTGTTTGTTTAATGGGAAGGAAGAACTTTTTAATTTTATTGTTCAGATTCAGAACAAGTCGAACAGCACTTTGTAAATTGGAACTTTGAGAAAAGTCTACAAATTGAAAGAAGAGGTGCCATGATTAACAAACAGAAAGGCTGCATATTCCCACTTGAGTGGCAGCACCTACTCACTTGAGTGGCAGCACTACTCACTTGAGTGGCAGCACCTACTTACTTGAGTGGCAGCACCTACTCAACTGCCACTCAAGTGGGAATATTTTTTTTTTTTGTTAAATTTTCAGGTTGGTGTGCAACCTGAAAATTTGACAAAAAAGTCAAAATAAAGGTGTAAATGAATTTTCATAGTTAACTGTGGAAATAACTTTTACTGGTCTTTACAGAGGTTATTATTCAAAAAAGTTAACTTTTTTTAATAATAACCTCTATAAGACTCGTAAAAGTTATTTCCACAGTAAAAATAAAGTCATCCTAGTAATTCCTGTTTTGCTAAATTATAGTTTTAAGATATTACTTTTAGGTCGTGAAATCACACCTACAATATCAAGGCAATTAGATTTAATTGAAAGTGGTCTATGCATAAAATCAAGCAAGTACAATAATTTTCATGTTTGGTGTTAAAAAATGTATGCTGTGTATGTGTGTGGAATGAACATAGTTTTTATCTGCATTAATATTTTTTGCAAAGAAGATTCTACGATCATTCTGTCAAGACTATTATGAATGTGATATAAAAAAAGTATATGTAATGTTAGTTTTTGCATAATATTTGATAGATCCATATTAATCATGAGCACAGATGTTATTCAAAGACAAATCCATCACATAAATTTATACAGAACCTCTATCAGTACTTTCCATCATGTCTTCAGACTATACACTTTTTACATTTAGTGATGAATCCTTGCTATGATAATTTTTCATGCTCAGAAAAAACTTCAATTGCTTCATTTACTTAATCAAAAAAAAAAAAAAAAAAAAAAAAAAAAAAAATTGGAAATGTGTTGCACAGTTCTTTTAAAAGAAATATGTAAACCTTATTTTTCTTCTTTTTAGGTAACCATGTCTTAGCACCAAAATCTGTTCCAGCAGCAATTTTTTCCTTTCTGAGAGGATTTCAACCATTGGATGATTTTGAGGTATTATTGAAGTCAAATGTTATGCAAGTGTTAAAAGTCAGTTTATTTTTAATGAAAAACTCCCTTTTTTTATATTCCCATTTCTTTTTGGTTTTTAATTCATGAAAATAAAGACAAATAAAGGTAACTTGATCACGCTAGTTACGTTAAATGAAAACTTTTACAAAAAAGTTTGTAAGTTGGAAGCTTTCGACCTTATCTTAGGTCTTCATCACGCCAATGGAAGGACTAAGATTGTTGCCAGATTCTACATTTGAATTTTTCCTATTTTTGTTGCCAAAACTTAGAATTGATCTCCAGATCATCGGAATGTAGAGAGGAGATTCGGAATTGCAAGTCATTGAGTTGAAAATAATTTTCAGGCTTTCACAGTAACGGAGGGCAAAACGATTGTCAAAAGAAGCAATTCATTTTGCTTCGTTCCAGTGGGGAACTGCAGATGTCTTCCATTGTCAAAATAGACAAGGCAGTATTAGGATTGGCTTTCGAAACATCTTTTTTATGTTCTAAAATTCTATGGTTAATGCTCCTGTATGTGCTTCCAATGTATAAGTTATCCCCAGTAGAAGAAGAGATAGGAATGCAGTAAACTCCTGGGAGGTTCAGGCTTTCAACTTTGTCCCAATCCCTTTGTAGAAGTTTCAAGATGTTTGGGGTAGATTTAATGGCAAGATGGTAACCAAAACTTCTAAAAGAATCTGTAACTTATAAGCATAGGAAGGATGGTAAGGAACAGAACCGCAGAATTTCAGGTTTTCTTTCTTTTGAGGAAGGAGGCATTCAATTTTTGAATGGTTTTCATATTTCTTTATGAGGGAGTTGACTGTAAGAGCAGGGAAACCATGAGAGAGGGCTATTGTAGAACATTTAAAGAGTTCTTCTTGAAGAGAGAGTTGGTTGTTGCAAAACAACCAACTCTCTCTTCAAGAAGAACTCTCCAAAAAAAAAAAAAAAAAAAAAAAAAAAAGCCTGAACCTCCCAGGAGTTTACTGCATTCCTATCTCTTCTTCTACTGGTGATAACTTATACATTGGAAGCACATACAGGAGCATTAACCATAGAATTTTAGAACATAAAAAAGATGTTTCGAAAGCCAATCCTAATACTGCCTTGTCTATTTTGACAATGGAAGACACATCTGCAGTTCCCCACTGGAACGAAGCAAAACAAATTGCTTCTTTTGACAATCGTTTTGCCCTCCGTTACCGTGAAAACCTGGAAATTATTTTCAACTCAATGACTTGCAATTCCGAATCTCCTCTCTACATTCCGATGATCTGGAGATCAATTCTAAGTTTTGGTAACAAAAATAGGAAAAATTCAAATGTAGAATCTGGCAACAATCTTAGTCCTCCATTGGCGTGATGAAGACCTAAGATGAGGTCGAAAGCTTCCAACTTACGAACTTTTTGTAAAAGTTTTCATTTAACGTAACTAGCGTGATCAAGTTACCTTTATTTGTTAATATTGTTACGTGTTTGCCCATCATCGTCATGAAAATAAAGATCTTGACTAGAGAAATTAATGGCAGACATACACTTTGAATACTGAAAAGTTATTGATTTTTTTTTTTTTTTCGAGGCTGTCCATAGCACTTGAACAGTTTGGTCAACCATTTTTTTTAATGGCATAAACATACATATATATTTAATGCCATTTCCTATATGGTGTGCAAATTTCATCATGTAGCAGTAGTAAAGATAGAGAAAGCCACACAGCTTTTATCAGGTGGGTTTAAAAAAGAAAGCCACAACTTTCACCAGGGTGGTTTGTTAAGGTTGAAAATTTCTAATTTTATAATTTTGCATCAAATGGTGAAATGGCAAATTAGTTGCATGGGTGAAAAAGGAACCATCAGCAGACACAAATGCTGTTAAATTGGGAGATATTTTGTGATGCATATGAAGTGATGAAGAGTGAACATGCCTACAAAGGACAACGTTACACTCATGATCAACTGAAAGGGACTAAATTTGTAAATATTATTGAATGGTAAAGGGTAAGATAATCCTTTAGCACCAGTGGCAGCTCCTGCTATAGTGCTGCAGACCCCACCCCTACCTAAAACAGCTTTTTTTTTTTTAATTTTTTCATGCCATACCAAAGTTTTGTGAACTCCGCTGGGAAGTTTTTCTTCCACAATGCCACCACTGAAGTTTTCTGAACTCAGCTGGAAGTTTTTCCTGCATAATGCCACTAGGAGGCAAATCATCCTAGGCTGCTCTGGTCACAGTTCTCTGGCTATTGAAACCAGCTCATGAGGGAAACTCAGCCTATTCCCACATCAGTTTGTTTTCTTTGAATAAAACGTCCCTGGAGGCTGTTAAAACATGCAGCCCTAGCTGGCATAGTTGATTTGAGTAGTCGTGAGCTTTGTTTATTGATACAATTGTTGTGCTTCCAAATAAGAAATAAATAAGGGGGAATGAATTGAAAATAAAATAATGATAAATGTATTATCAGAACGTATTATTCGACCAGCTTTTTTTTTTTTTTTCCTTTTCTTTCAATTTTTGAATTGCTTCTCTTTTATTCAATGTAATAATTCTAACAGTGATGTTACTCCCGCTGAACTGGAGAACATTATCCGTGTTTGCTAACAACAAATGCTCAGTTGCCAGGAATTTTCCAAAACATTTTAGTTATATTTTCTCTTCTAGTCAAAATGGGCATGTGAACAAATTGCGATTAAGAATAAAGTTCAGTGATGGATAAACTGCAAACAAAACAAAATATAAGTAATTTCTGCAGCAAAAAACTTGCACAAAACTGATTTTTTCACTTACCAGGCAGAGCACAATTTTTGCTTTTAAACTCATGTAAATTTTTATTCATCAAAAATCATTTAAGTTATAAACATAGAAAACGAGCGAAAACACACAGTCACGTATGGTAAAAGGTTCGTTTTAGTGGTAGCTTTTGGTCGTCCTATGACCTTGATCACCCGCGATCAACTGGATGGGCTGGTTGCCAGAACTGGAAACCAGTTGATTCTGGGTGATCAAGATCGTAGGACGACCGAAAGCTACCACTAAACAAACCTTTTACCATACGTGACTGTGTGTTTTCTCTCATTTTCTATGTTTATGTGTTTTTGTCGCGTGAAGCCTGAGTTTTAAACCAAAAAATCATTGAAGTTACTCCATTGGGTACATTTTTTTCTGCCGTATCCCCCCTCCAAATGAACTGTGCATTTCAGTAGAGGTAGAGCACTGTACTTAATGCCTTAGAAAACAACATTTAATCAGATATCATTGTTTAGAAAATTTTTGAAGTTGGTAAACTCTGAAAAGAAATTTTTCTACACTAAATTGCAATCATGGCTTCAAAATGAAAACTAAACTTGAATATGTTTGCAATATGTATTTATTAAAGAGAATGCCTCTGTGTGAGTATCACAGTAACAATGCATTGCAAAATTGTGGCAGACCCTTCAAAATTCTGCAAAATGTTTTTCATCACTGTCTGAGTTGCAGTGGCCAGTTTCAAGTCAAAGTTCCAAAGGGGAGCATATCAGAAGGTAAAATATTTATCATTATATTGCTAGGGATCACAATGAAACACCAGAGAATGCATATGTAACCTTGAATGTGTGTTCGCTGCCACTGGCACATGCATTAAAATGCTTTTATCATGTATGTAATCATTTACAACTATTAATTCAATGCTGAATAAAAGTCTCCCCAAGTTCCTCCCACAACAGTCTTGTCTTGAGCCAGTTTCCTCCATGCTTTTGAATTTCATCCACCGATTTCCCACATATGATCTTCTGGGTCTTTTTCTTCTTTTTTTTTTCTTTTTTTGTCCTTCAGTATCCAGTTTAATGTTTCAATTGTCTGTCTGTGTTCCTTTCTTTTAGCAACATGTCCATCCCATTGCCATTTCAGGGATTTTACTTTGATCATGATGTCTCCCACTCTTGTCATTTTCTCAATTTACGAGTTTCTCTTCGTATCTTTCCTGGTTACATCAAACATGCATCTTTCAGTTGTCTGAAATCGCTGTATGTCTCTTTTAATTGATGTCCATGTCTCTGCCCTCCACGTAAGAACTGGAAGGATGCACTGATTAACACTTTCCTGTTAAGAAACAATGCATCCAACCAAGTTTTATATACTGATTACTTTCTTCATAAATGTGGCCCTCACTTGATATCTGTTGCCCAAGATAAAAGGTAAATGCAGGTTACTTGTAGATTTCCCCCATCAATTGCTAAATCTAAATCTTCATTTCTTGTATATATATATATCAACAAAAATGGGATGCAGCCACCCTCCCCCCATTTCAGCTTACCACGAGCCACTACTGTTTAGCACATTTTTTTTGTTTGTTTGTTTAGGGGTTTAATGACCACTACAAGCAACTTGGGCTATAAGCAGTTATCCATTCCTAATTTAGGACCACTGGTTTCAGGGAAGGGAAAGAGCCAAGCCCGTAAGACAAACACATCCAAGCCTCACCGGGATTTAAACTCTGACCCCTCTGGGATGAATGGTCAGAAGCCAGCATTTAAACCATTACACCACTGGGGCAGCCTTTTAGCACCATCATTGTACAGGTTAGTCTCATTTTCAGAACTGCCACTTCTGATGTCGCCAAGTTAGAGCACTTTAATGTACAATCTAGAACCAGGCCAAAAAGTGTGATGGCTGCCACCACCACTGAATGGAACTGTGGGACATCTTGCCCAGAAGGGATCTTCAAATAGCCAGTGGTACAACTAGGTGTACCACATACATATCACTAAGGTGTTTTCTAAGATTCAGAGGTTAGTTTCTCAAAGAAATCTCATTTATTAAATTAAAGTTTAAAGCTGATGGTGCTATATTTTAGTTACTGTTGATGTATCAGATACCTCCATTCACAGTTAGCTGGGCACAGAACTTGAGCTTCACTGATATCGATCACACACCTCATACAAGACGCTTTGTACTTCATACTCATTATCGTTTTCTGATGAAGTCATTCCTGAATCTGGTCCTTCCACAATTTTGGTTGATTTTCCTCTTTCTTTCCTGCTCATTGGGCTGAATAGATTCTCTTAGTTAGCATCTCACCACTCATTTTTCAATATGGCCAAACCACTTCAAAGTATTTGCCTTTACATTACTAACAACATTTTGCTTTTTGCTTCACAATGCACATCTGGAAATCGTGTCGCCGGAACCGTAGGGAAGAAGTTGTTCTTGCGCGTCTCCGCATTGGGCATTGTCGCTTCACGCATAGCTATTTGCTGTGTGGCGACACTGCCCCGGTGTGTGAGACATGCGACTGTTTACTCACCGTCTCTCATGTTTTGTGCAGTTGTGTTCGTTTTCGTTATCAGCGGTTTCACTATTTTCAGTCTCATCTGCTGGACGAAGGCGCAGCTACGCTTCAAAAGCTTTTGGGCGACCACTGCAACACTTTCACAGTGTTTTCCTTTTTAAAACAGATTAACGTTTTAAAACTTATTTAAAAAAAAAAAAAAAAAAAAAAAAGGTTATAATAGTAATAAATTTATATATAAACCTAAATAACTAACTAGTCTTCACAACTTTCATCATTCTTTTACTAAGCCTGTCTGCTCTTAATCATTTCACCTTGCTTTAAAAAATCTTTAGCTGATAGTTCTGTGTCTGGCGCTCTTTGGCCAAGCCTGGCCCTTGCGCCACTAAAATCAATTAACTAACTAACTAACACCTGCAACACATCTATGTTCCTCACGTGATCAAAATGGATTTTACCACACACACACACACATGCACGCACGCACGCACACTCCCATAAGTAATGTATCTCTAAAGCACACAAACTCCTAAGTTTCTTCTGCTATTCCCAGGTTTCGCTATCATACATCAGAATAAGAACAATTAGACTTTTATACATAGCCATTTGGGACTTCTGAGAACCCATCATTCCTGTGAAATCCTCCCTTAAGTAGCTATGACTTTCAAAGATGAATTCACTTGCTTACTAATTTCATCATCTAATTTGTTTTCTCTGTCAAACATGCTTCCTAAATATACAAATTCATTCACCTGGTCTAACTCTGTGCCATTTAAACTCATCATGCATTCAGTACGATTACCAACAATTCCTCGCTCAAAAACCATAACTTTGGTCTTTACCTTATTTATGCTGTTTGAATTCATACAAACTTCGTACATCCTGGACAACTCACTTTTGCTCTCTGCCAACAGGATTGTGACATCACCATACAGCAAGCTACACACATGGATATTACCAAACTTGAAAATGTTGTCGTGCTGGAGTGATAATCGAACCTGCGTCTCCCAGATAGTGCCCGGGTATGCTAACCACTACACCACCTAGAACGACCAAGTCTCAAGTTTCCGATTAATTTGAATACCAGTATCATTTATTTCAGCATCACATCCATAAATATATTAAACAGTCTTGATGACATTATACAGCCTTTATTGCAGCTTGCATCCATAAATATATTAAACAGTCTTGGTGACATTATACAGCTTTTATTGCAGCTTGCATCCATAAATATATTAAACAGTCTTGGTGATATTATACAGCTTTGTCTTACTCCTGCACCAACAGAAAACCATTGTTGTAAAACACCATTCACTTGTACACATGCTCTACTGTTAGCATACATAGCTTTCACAGTATTAAGAAGATTACCAGCTATATCATATTTATTCAAGATCTTCCACAAAAGTATCCTGTTTACTCAGTCATAGGCTTTCTCTAAATCTAAGAAGACAGCAAAAGCTTTCTTACCAACAGACAGATACTTTTCGATCATCATACATAATGCAAAAATTTGGTTAGTGCAGCCCTTACCCAGCATCAAAGCACTCTGTATATTCCACACCTCTAATGTCAAACTACATACCTTATCAGTAATGACCTTTCCAAATGATTTCCTTGGCACACTCAGCAGGCTGATACCACCACAGTCCTTACATTTAGTCTGATCACATTTTCTCTTATAAAGAGAACAATAATGGATAGCATCCCTCCAAACCTGAGGGGCCATTCCTAACTCCCAGCACAACTGGCAGATTTCAATTAACCTGTCAATGACAGAGTCACCACCATAATTTAACATCTCAGCAGATTACCATCTACTCCCAAAGCTTTACAATTTGGAAGAGATTTTAGAGCTTTACAAACCTCTTCCCATGAGATCCACCTATGCTTCCTTCTATTAATGTAATGTGGCATCATCTGCTTCTGCCTCAGATATTAAACAGTCTTGGTGACATTATGTTCTAATAACTCACAGAAAGAAGTATTCACCCCACCTTTCACTTAACTCATTAGACTCCCATATCATTTCTCTGCTTCTAGTCTTCACACAACTTAGTACTTTATTTCCCCTATTTTTTGTTTTTGTTTTTTTGTCTTGTGTACTTCTAGAATGTTTTGATATATTTCCAAAACACCAGTTCATGCTTTTCCACCTTATCCTGCCTATCTTTTGCTTTACTCTGGTAAACCAGTTTTACTGCTTCACACTTCTTACAGGGATATTCACCCCAAAAAACTCTTCCTTGCAAAATCCCCAAATATGCTTCCTTCTTTCTCTTTGCTGCTTCTTTAATATCATTGTTCCACCAAGCATCACATTCAATGCTACAAACTGTTGCAGTTCACGTACCACTTTAGCGACAGTGACAACACAGTTCTTAAAACATGTACACTTCTTTTCCACATCCACCTCATGTTACTCCAACTCATTCAGTAGTTCACTGAGTATTTCAGAGTAATGCTGATTTTCTTAAGGAAATCTTTCAATCTTTATTCTTTTCTTTATTCATATAGGAAGATGCCATATCACAGACATCTTCCTATTCCTCTTTAACCAAACAACATCCAGTTTCACTTGTGACATTAATAGGTCATGATCAAAGCCAACATCTGTACCTCTCATGCTGACCATACACAACACAAATTTATTACACTCTTTTGCTCCAGAATACTATTCTCCCAAGTATATGTGTAGATATACTTGTGGTTGAAAAATGTATTAGATATGCACAATCCATTCTTTAATGCAAAGTTCAGTCTTTCACCATTATCATTCACACCAAGATCATTAAACTTACCCTGAACATTTTCAGAAATCTCACTCTGAACACTACTCCATCACCGAATTCAAAATGAATATAAAATTTTAACTTCAATGCATTTGTGTTGTAAAAATTAATAAATGCCATCAATCATTATTTATTTCGTGCATATTATGTATGAAGTGTATGTTTTATAGACATATTATGTGCTGACCTTATTTTAACACTTATGACTCAAAAAGTTTATGTGGAATTCCTGCTACAACTTAGGTGAAGCACATGTAATATACCCTTAACTTTGAGCATGGAATTCATATAAGGGAAGGGAAATCTGACCTTATAGTGGTTTTAATCCCTAGACAATTTAATTTAAGCAATATATGAGAATGTTTTGAAATAGCAAATACCCCATTATAGCAAATCACTGCCATCAACCATTATTTATTTTGTGCATATTATATATGAAGTATGTGTTTTATAGACATTCTGTCTGCTAACCTATATATAAGTATACATTGATGTTTATCAGACCAGCACACCTGCTTCCAATCTTCATAATGTAGGCACCAGCAAAGTCTCTTATGTTGATGGACTGTTGTTTCGGAAGGGTGGCATATAGGGGGTCTTTTCTTGTAACACATCCACGACAGCATGCAATGTTGCTGTTTTGGGTTGCCTCTATTTTGTGTTGCCCATTGACAAGGCAGCACACCAGTCATTCATCTTTGGAATCCACCTTTCATAGTTGCGTCGCCATTTCAGCACCACTCCTGGTACGTTTTAACCACGAAGCCCCCAAACAATCCACAAGTGTCACCTTTTCTAAAATAGACCCACCAAACCTTTGTGCACCCACAATTTGGACTTCCATAAACTAGGATAAATCTTTGGTTTTGCTGCTTATCATCCATAACTTTGCTCTCAACTACACCATCAACCTCTTTTATACACCCCTTTAGTCTACAGGCCATGCCCCTCCTCCTTGTTATGTCAGTATTGGGTATAACCCATTTTGCATGGGGGTGGTAGTAATTCAATGAATGCTCAGTGAGTATCTTCCTTGATATTTTTGCAAAAGGATGCATAAAGCAGGAAAAAGCAATGGATTCACATAGTGTTTTTTATCATCTCATTTTCTGTCACATAATTAATAGAAATACACTATGTTTTAGATCTTATGGCACCCAAGAGAATTTTACATTATTTTGAGCAGAAATAAAATGGAATCAATTATTTAGACCAGAACATGCAATTTCAGTGATAATATATAAAAGCGCTTTATAATTGTAGCAAAGAAAGGTGACTTGATCACGCTAGTTACGTTAACTAAAACTTTTACAAAAAGTTCGTAAGTTGGAAGCTTTCGACCTTATCTTAGGTCTTCATCACGCCAATGGAGGACTAAGATTGTTGCCAGATTCTACATTTGAATTTTTCCTATTTTTGTTGCCAAAACTTAGAATTGATCTCCAGATCAACGGAATGTAGAGAGGAGATTCGGAGTTGCAAGTCATTGAGTTGAAAATAATTTCTATGCTTTCACGGTAACGGAGGGCAAAACGATTGTCAAACGAAGCAATTCGTTTTGCTTCGTCCAGTGGGGAACTGCAGATGTGTCTTCCATTGTCAAAATAGACAAGGCAGTGTTGGGATTGCCTTTCGAAACATCTTTTCTATGTTCTAAAATTCTATGGCTAATGCTCCTGTATGTGCTTCCAATGTATAAGTTATCCCCAGTAGAAGAAGAGATAGGAATGCAGTAAACTCCTGGGAGGTTCAGGCTTTCAACTTTGTCCCTATCCCTTTGTAGAAGTTTCAAGATGTTTGGGGTAGATTTAATGGCAAGATGGTAACCAAAACTTCTAAAAAGAATCTGTAACTTATAAGCATAGGAAGGATGGTAAGGAACAGAACCACAGAATTTCAGGTCTTCTTTCTTGTGAGGAAGGAGGCATTCGATTTTCGAATGGTTTTCATATTTCTTTATGAGGGAGTTGACTGTAACAGCAGGGAAACCATGAGAGAGGGCTATTGTAGAAATTTTGGAGAGTTCTTCTTGAAGAGAGAGTTGGCTGTTGCAAATGATATGAGCCCTGTGGATGTAGGACTTCAATGCTGCAAGCTTGTAGAGATGCAGGGTGCAAGATTTGTAGGGAATGATGTTAGTGGCTGCAGAAGGTTTTCGATAGACGGAACGAGTAATGGAGAGATCAGCGTTTCTGCAGATAGATACATCCAGGAAATCAATTTTGTGATTTACTTCCTTAGATATAGTGAGCTTAATGGAAGGAAATTTTTCTGTAATGGAGTTGATCAGTATCTGTAGCTCAGACTCGGAATGTGGCCAGCTAATGAAAATGTCGTCTACATATCTTAACCATAGGGAAGGTTGAAAAGGGTGTAGAGGAATTATGGAAACTTCAATATGTTGCATGTAGATTTCAGCAAGCAGAGGGGAAAGAGGTGAGCCCATGGGGAGACCAGATTGTTGCCTATACACAATTTTGTTGAAAACAAAACAACTGTGTTGATGAATAGTGTGGAAACAATCATAAAGATCTTTGATAAGAGGACCGGGGGTTCAAAATGGAGAATCAATTTCTTCATGAGGAGCATGTAGGAATCAAAATATGGTACAGAGGGAAACAAAGATTCTACATCAAGAGTATACAGATTATCACAAGGAGGAAAGGAATTAGGAAGGTTGTGGATGAAGTTTGAAGTAGAGACAACTGTATGAGGATGGTTGGCTGCCAGGGATTTGCATTTGAGGACCAATCTCTTTTCAAGGTTTACTGCTGGAGAAAAAGAATATTCCACTAAAGGTCTGATGGGGTTACCAGCTTTATGCAGTTTCACTTGCAGGAAGAGCCTGGGAGTTCTAAAGTAAGGAGTGGGTGATATATCACCAAGGAAGGATTGAAGAGTTTCTTTCTTAGCTAATCTGTCAACTGAGTTTTTGAGTGAGTTGGTGGTGTCTGACTGTAAAGGGATGCAGTTAGCAGATGTAAGAAAAGAAAGTACTTTTTGGTTTAGAGTTTCTTTACCAATGATGACTGGGCAACCAGTCATCATTGGTAAAGAAACTCTAACCAAAAAGTACTTTGGTAAAGAAACTCTAACCAAAAAGTACATCAAAGGTAAAGAAACTCTAAACCAAAAGTACTTTCTTTTCTTACATCTGCTAACTGCATCCCTTTACAGTCAGACACCACCAACTCACTCAAAAACTCAGTTGACAGATTAGCTAAGAAAGAAACTCTTCAATCCTTCCTTGGTGATATATCACCCACTCCTTACTTTAGAACTCCCAGGCTCTTCCTGCAAGTGAAACTGCATAAAGCTGGTAACCCCATCAGACCTTTAGTGGAATATTCTTTTTCTCCAGCAGTAAACCTTGAAAAGAGATTGGTCCTCAAATGCAAATCCCTGGCAGCCAACCATCCTCATACAGTTGTCTCTACTTCAAACTTCATCCACAACCTTCCTAATTCCTTTCCTCCTTGTGATAATCTGTATACTCTTGATGTAGAATCTTTGTTTCCCTCTGTACCATATTTTGATTCCTACATGCTCCTCATGAAGAAATTGATTCTCCATTTTGAACCCCCGGTCCTCTTATCAAAGATCTTTATGATTGTTTCCACACTATTCATCAACACAGTTGTTTTGTTTTCAACAAAATTGTGTATAGGCAACAATCTGGTCTCCCCATGGGCTCACCTCTTTCCCCTCTGCTTGCTGAAATCTACATGCAACATATTGAAGTTTCCATAATTCCTCTACACCCTTTTCAACCTTCCCTATGGTTAAGATATGTAGACGACATTTTCATTAGCTGGCCACATTCCGAGTCTGAGCTACAGATACTGATCAACTCCATTACAGAAAAATTTCCTTCCATTAAGCTCACTATATCTAAGGAAGTAAATCACAAAATTGATTTCCTGGATGTATCTATCTGCAGAAACGCTGATCTCTCCATTACTCGTTCCGTCTATCGAAAACCTTCTGCAGCCACTAACATCATTCCCTACAAATCTTGCACCCTGCATCTCTACAAGCTTGCAGCATTGAAGTCCTACATCCACAGGGCTCATATCATTTGCAACAGCCAACTCTCTCTTCAAGAAGAACTCTCCAAAATTTCTACAATAGCCCTCTCTCATGGTTTCCCTGCTGTTACAGTCAACTCCCTCATAAAGAAATATGAAAACCATTCGAAAATCGAATGCCTCCTTCCTCACAAGAAAGAAGACCTGAAATTCTGTGGTTCTGTTCCTTACCATCCTTCCTATGCTTATAAGTTACAGATTCTTTTTAGAAGTTTTGGTTACCATCTTGCCATTAAATCTACCCCAAACATCTTGAAACTTCTACAAAGGGATAGGGACAAAGTTGAAAGCCTGAACCTCCCAGGAGTTTACTGCATTCCTATCTCTTCTTCTACTGGGGATAACTTATACATTGGAAGCACATACAGGAGCATTAGCCATAGAATTTTAGAACATAGAAAAGATGTTTCGAAAGGCAATCCCAACACTGCCTTGTCTATTTTGACAATGGAAGACACATCTGCAGTTCCCCACTGGAACGAAGCAAAACGAATTGCTTCGTTTGACAATCGTTTTGCCCTCCGTTACCGTGAAAGCATAGAAATTATTTTCAACTCAATGACTTGCAACTCCGAATCTCCTCTCTACATTCCGTTGATCTGGAGATCAATTCTAAGTTTTGGCAACAAAAATAGGAAAAATTCAAATGTAGAATCTGGCAACAATCTTAGTCCTCCATTGGCGTGATGAAGACCTAAGATAAGGTCGAAAGCTTCCAACTTACGAACTTTTGTAAAAGTTTTAGTTAACGTAACTAGCGTGATCAAGTCACCTTTCTTTGTTAATATTGTTACGTGTTTTGCCCATAATCGTCATTATAATTGTAGGAAGAATGCATTGTTATGTGAATTCAACACAACTGCTGAGAGCAGGAAGATGACTGCCCTAGGTGAACATGGCTTCTAGTGACATGGAAGATGATGGAATTGCTTGTATAATGTCAGTAATGACAGATTTTTCTTCAAAATGGTTAGATAATTAGGAAAATGAGTTTTATATAAAAATGAGCTAATTTTAAGTGGCTTTCATTCAAAAGATCTTGCTCCTTATTTATTCCATAAGTTCTCTATCATTGTCATAATCTGATTGTTGAAAATAATATACTTGTGAATTTACCATTTATTTGCAAAGAATATTTCTTCCTTAATTTCTGTGACGATATATGATGCACTTATGAATTGTGACCTATATATCCATTGCTGGATTTGAAAGGGTCATCCATACCAGCCAACTCTTCTGATTTTTCTGGAAGATTCCAAATTGCAGCTTGGTTTTCTGATTTTTGGACATTCAAGGAAAACAAGTTCTAAAATAAATTGCACCCATGCATATTTTTATTAAAATTCCCCCTCCAGAAGTAAGTACATTATCTTTTATAGTAATAGAGAAAAAATTGTGCTTCTGGTGGAAGGAAGCGGGGGGAAAAAGAAACAAATAAAGCGCAGTGCTCAGTTGGCCGGAGGGGAGGGGCACAGTTTGGAGAACTTTTCGCCTGTGTAATGTCATCACACAAGAGAAAATTTTGCTCCAAAAGGGGGAGGGGGCAGAGAACTGGGGGCTGTTGACTTTATCGGCGCACACCAGTGAGATGCACAGGGAGCATGTACAATTTGTTGTAATCCATCACGTGGGAGAATTCCAACCTCTCCGTATGTTTTCCGGGTTAAGTTTGGAGACTTGTGTGTCAGGATTTGGCAACACTACTTACGTAGCTTAGTTGTTTGCCCACTTACGTAGTTTGATTTTGTGTCGTTTGCATTGGACGTGGGACATTTTTATGTATTGTTGATACATGTTACTTTGTTCGCTCCACGATCGAGAGCATTTTGTGCATTTGTAATGGTTATAAGAAAGAGATATCAAACATAGCGTGAAGAGTATGTTAAAATATTCTTCTTCATTCATAAGTCAGGCAAGGGCGACATTACGCCTTTTGTACTTTTTGCAGCAGTGACATAAACATCTCCCATGGCAGAAAACTGATATAGTGACTCATGCAAAGTCTGCTAAACACAAAACAAGCCAGTCTGCTCTTCAAAATAACCGAAGGATAGAAAAAGCCTTCCTACCTGGCGTGATTAATGCTGAGTGTTTGTTTGTTTCATTTTTGATTGAGCACAACTTGCCCATTAGTTGTGCTGATCATGCAGGCTCGTTATTTCAGAAGATGTTTCCTTAATCAGATATTGCAAAGACTATCACTGTACTTGTACTAAAGCAGCATCTATTGTAAAAACAATGGCTGTTTCTGAAAACGAAGAAACAGCCATTCTTTACTTAGTGAAAGAGCTTAGGCAAGCTCTTTTCAGTATTGCTGTAGATGGTAGTAATGACAGTAGTGCAAAGCTGTACCCAATTGTTGTTACTTACTACAACAGCAAGTCATCAAAAATAGGAAGTTGTGTTTTGGCTGTGCCAGTGTTGGAAGGGGCTGCAACTGAAGAAAATATTGGAAATCTTGCCATTGATGTTTTGAAATCAAAAGAAATTCCATTGTCTAATTGTGTGGCACTGTGCTGGGATAATGCCCCAGTAATGGTTGGATACAAATCAGGGTGGCAGCATTTCTGAGAAAGGAACATGAAAATATTTCTGTGTTTGGGTGTTCATGCCATCTGATAAATTTAATGGCTGAAAAAAGTTCATCATGTTTGCCATTCAAAATAGATGAAATACTTGTTGACATCTTCTATTACCTTGCAAAAAGTTCAAAGAGAAAGGAGAAGCTTGGAGATCTATGAAAGATGCATGACATTGAAGTTCAGAAAATCCTTAAGCATGTTTGTACATGCTGGCTTTCAGTTGGAAAGTGCTTGCGACATTTGATTGAACAGTGGAAACCATTGGTTTCTTTTTTTCAAAGATGAAGTCATGGGAAGCAAAAAATTACCCACATCTCTGGATACCTTCTGCATTCTGAAAATAACTGTTGCTTCTGGTGTGTCTCCCTGTATTGAGAAAAGCTCGGCAGTTAAGAAGAGCAAAATTGATTCTAATAAAACAAGCTATAAAAAAAGAGACCAAATGATGAAGCAGTAGAATCTTCATATAGAAAAAAACAAAAAACTGCTCTTTCTTGGAAAGAAAGAATCTTTTATTTTTTAACAAGAGATATAAATAACATCTTTTGCTTGTTTCTCATGTATACTGTTCCAGTATTTAAAAAAGAAAAAACAATATAACCCTGCAACAGGCAGCACCATTTATCCATGTTCTGCAGGCTTTACTGATGAATTTACTGAAAGATATACTTTTAAAATATGTGAAGCCTGCAGTAATCAAACAGTGTCCGTCACCCCTCTCAGTTGAATACCATTCTTGAGAAAATCAAAGAGAGGACGACAATGATTTAATTATTGGCCATGCAGCATCGAAGGCTGCTGTTGAGAGCATCCAACAAGGTGACAAGTACGGGGTTTTTTTTTTCAGTGTTGCGAGAAAATATTTTGCCTCAGCATGTGACTATATTCGCCACAAATTTCCATTGGAAAGTCCAGGTATGCTAAAGTCACACATTTAGTAAACATTGAAAATGCATCCTTTTCCTGTTTGAAGTTCTTCATAGAAAAATTCCCTGTCGTGCTGCTCAAGAAAGAAATTGAAACAGTTAATGAAGCGATTGATGCCCTTCAGTTCGAATTCTGTGCACTTCAGCTGGAAAATTTATCCTGAAGTATTTTAAAAGAGGTGGGATGATTTACAATGGACTGCAGTAGGCCAAGTGAAAAATGAAACTGGTCAGCCAAAATTCAACAGTCTCAAAAGTGATGTCTGTTCTCTGTATTCCACACAGCAATGCGGAATGTGAGAGTTTTTAGTGTTGTCAGGAAAAAAGAACAGAATTCAGGAGTTCATTGTCAGATGAGATGTTGGAAAACATGCTCATTGTAAAGTCACAGCAGTCAAGACATTGCTTTGAAACAATGTTTGACAACAACTTTCTCTCCAGAGCAAAAGCTTCTACTTCTTATGTAAAAAAACAGTAGACTGATTGCAGGACTAAGCAATATCTCTCTTTCAGATTTGATGAGTTTGTAAAAAAAAAAACTGCTTCATATTTTTAGGAAATTTGTATCTGTAGCAGCAGTCAATTTCTAAAAAAATTGCAAATCAGAGTTGTATTTTGTACAAGTTCACAAAAAAGTTTGTCTATAATTAAATTTACTGAGAAATTTGTGTAATCTGTTTTACTGATTTAAATTTATCAGTTAATTGTGGTAAAAGTTATAATATTAATTTGTAAATTGTAACGCATAACATGCGAAATAATGTGTGAATTATAATGTATATTAAAACTATAGTGTTGAATTGTAACCATAAATTGTGTCTCTCTTGTCAGTATTCATCCAGGAAACCTTCCTAATTTTTGTTGAAAAACTTCCTAATATTTGTTCTGAGAAGTTGGCAGGTATGGTCATCCACTCTGTACAAGGAAGCATAGGATTGCTTTGACAGCACAAATCTGAAGTTGGTTCACATTTTGGATCTATAATTGCTTGACTTCAGTTACTTGGAACTTCATTATCATGGGTGGTGGCACAAATCTGAAGTTGGTTCACATTTTGGATCTATAATTGCTTGACTTCAGTTACTTGGAACTTCATTCTCATGGGTGGTGTAATGGTAGCATGCTCAAATGGATATCAAGTGATATGATTTCAATTCCTGCTCCAGGGCAAAGTAATAAACTAAAAGCAATTCAGTACCAAAACCTGTTTGCTGAGAATTATGTGGTTACCTGAAATGTTTTGAATTTTGCCCCCTGTCAGTAAATTGTTATCACTATATTGTTCTTGAATAACCAAAGATATGTTGTGAGCCTAAGTTTTAATCCTACACCATTAATATGACTATCACTAGTTCTTTTTAGACTGTCATATGTCCATTTGTATTTGAAGGATGATTAATGCACTTATTACTTGTAATAATACAACCACCATTCACTCTCTCTTTCACTACTTTGTTTTTCTTCCAGAGTGACAGTCCATTTGTACGAAGTTTATATTTTGCAATAGCAGTTGGTGGTGATACTGACACAATAGCATGTATGGCTGGGAGCATTGCTGGAGCCTACCATGGTGAATCTGTTATACCTGAAACCCTGATGAAAAGATGTGAAGCAATAGATGAACTGAAAAGCCTTGGTAGTAAACTGTTTCAAATAAGTCAAAGTGGCAAGTCTGAGTGAAAGAACATTAAAACATGCTCAAATATGTTCTACATAGAATTTCCTGTCTCAAAGACAGAAATTACCATCAGCAATAAATATTGTGATTTTTAAAACAACATTGCTGTAACCAATTCCTCTAAAACTATTTCAAGTTTCTAAAGAAAAATTGTACATATTTGTACAGAAAATTTTTATGATACTGTATTTAACCCATTGAATGTGAAATTCCTGGGGCCAATGTTGCTTTAAAAAATGTCTATTTTTTACTTCAGTATTTACTTCTATGTGCAGGCAAGTTTCAGAATGTATGATTATATTTTTAAATGCTTATTAAATTTTGTTACACTTGTTTAGGTATCAGAACCTTTCTTAGAACAACACATCATACACTCAAAAATCATTCAGGATTTACCAGCATTTTGAATTATATAGTGAATTCAAATGCAATAGAAAAATACAAAAGTTTGTGCATACATCAGCTCATAAAAGCTGTGTTAAAACTGAACTCAGATGGGATGCATTTTAAAACTTGGTTCAAGCCAAAATCTTACATTCTCCACATTAGATCCTTGTTTTTTTGCAACTCCCCTGCCCTAATGGTTTTGTACTACTTTGCACAGCATATAATACATTGGCATTGAGGGTCTTTCTTTGGCACATTAAATGATGTACTGCTGGCGAATGATAATCATAAGTCACAATCAAGGGGTAGGGGAAAATAACATTCTCAATAAATAAGCCTGTGAAATACACTAGGAATAAAAATAGCTAAAGGTGGCACCACTGGTGCCATCGGGTAAGTACAAAATGGTACAAAACAAAATTTGAAGGATGCATCTAAGGCTGTTCTGTTGGTCATGACATCTTGCATTCACAATCATGCTATTGCCTTGTCTCCTTAATTCATTGTTAATAGGATGATAAAGTATAATAACGTGTTTTGGGTTTAGACATGTTAAGTTTACACTGCATACATCACCATCTTAAAAGTCTTTTTAAGTGTGTCTCAAAAATTTATGGACAACCAAATATTTAGAATAACAGCTAACTAAAAAGTGTAACAACCATACAAATTTTTATGTATGAATGAAATTAAAAAAGAATAAATACACAATATGAAAAAAAATCCATATAATACCCCCAGAATTTATGTGAAAAAATAAACATATAAATATTTTGTGTTTTTATAAAAAATATATGTATAATATTATATATAATATGTATATGTATATAATATCGTCATCATTGTCAATCATTATCAATCCACTGCTGGACGAAGGTATCTCCAAGCCTCTTCCACAACAGTCTGTCTTGTGCCAGTCTCCTCCACGTTACTCCCGCATACTTTCGAATTTCATCCACTCATCTCCCAATGTGGTCTTCTTCTGGGTCTTTTCCTGTCCCTTGGAATCCAATCTAAAATTTTGGCTGTCCATTGATAGTCCGTCCTTCTGGCAGTATGTCCAGCCCATTGCTATTTCAGGGATTTTACTCTGATCATGATGTCTTCCACTCTTGCCATTTTTCTGATCCATGAGTTCCTCTTCTTATCTCTCCTGGTTACACCAAGCATGCACCTCTCCATGCTTCTTTGAGTTGTCTGCAGCCCTTGCATGTCTCTTTTAGTTAAGGTCCACGTCTCTGCACCATATGTAAGCACTGGAAGGATGCATTGATCAAACACTTTTTTTAAAGACATAATGGCATATTGCTCTTGAAAATTATGCTGTTTTTTCCAAAAGCTCTCCAGGCAAGTTTTATACACCGATTAATTTCTTCATCAATGTGACCCTCACTTGATATCTATATATCATCATCATCATCAAACATTATATATCCACTACTGGCTGAAGGTCTCCCCAAGTTTCTTCCACAGTTGTCTTTCTTGAGCCTGTCTCCTCATGTTACTTCAGCATACTTTCCAGTTTCATCCATCCATCTCCCGTGGGGTCTTCTTCTGAGTGTTTTCCTGTCCCTCGGAATCCAGTCTAAAATTTTGGTTGTCCATCGAAGATCTGTTCTTCTGGCAACATATCCAGCCCATTGCCATTTCAGTGATTTCACTCTGGTCATGATGTTGTCCAATCCTGTCATTTTCCTTATCCACAAGTTCCTCTTCTCATCTTTCCTGATCACACCAAGCGTGCATCTCTCCATGCTTCTTTCAGTTGCCTGCAGACTTTGTGTGTCTTTTTTACGCTTTCCAACTGTAGGTTGAAGAAGCGTATATACTCCAGCTTTGTCCCTCCTCACGATAACTGGCGTAAAAATAGTTCGATGAAATTTTTCGGTGAAATTTTAGTATGTGGTAGGGGAATACTTGGGGACGAATCCTATTGGAAATGGGACAAATCGGGTCAAAGGTCACGACGTAGGAGCGGAATCTTTCCATTGCTCTTATGCGTCATAACTTGCGTAAATATGGTTCGATTTCAATGAAATTTTATTATGTGGTAGGAGACCGTCTGGGGACGAACCCTATTCAAAATGGGTAAAGTGGGGTCAAAGGTTAGGACATAAGATCGGGATGCATTCCATTGCCCTTATGCGTCATAACGTGTGTAAAAATGGTTCGATTTCGATTAAATTTAAGTATGTAGTAGGGGACCACCTGGGGATGAACTCTATTGAAAATGGGTGAAGTGGGGTGAAAGGTCAGGTCATAGCAGCGGGATGCATTTCATTGCCCTTAGCGTCATAACTTGTGTAAATTTGGTTCAATTTCGATGAAATTTTAGTATGTGGTAGGGGACTACATGTGAATGAACTCTATTGAAAATGGGACAAGTGGGATCCATTCCATTGCCCTTATGCCTCATAACATGTAAAAATGCTTCGATTGCAACAAAACTTTATCATGTTGTTTTGGAAGTATAGGCTACTGAACCGGTTTTGTTGAATATCATCAAAATAGGGGGCCAAGGTCAGGACACAGGAGCGAGATTTATTCCATAGCTATTATCCTCATAACTTGACTAAAAATGCTACTACTGCGACAAAACTTTAGTATGTTGTTCCGGCGATGTACGGAACCAGTTCTGTTGAATATCATCGAAATGGGGTCAAAGGTCAGGACACTGGAGCAAAATTTATTCAACAGCCATTATCCTCATAACTTGACTAAACGTGCTTTTATTGCAACAAAACTTTAGTATGTTGTTCAGGAGGTATAGTGAACCAATTCTGTTTAATATCATTGAAATGGGGTCAAAGGTCAGGACACAGGAGCAAGATTTATTCTACAGCCATTATCCTTATAACTTGAGTAATAACTTGAATAATGATTCCTAATATGTTGGAAAGCGTATGTATCATAAGTCAATGCACTGCATGATTTTACTAACTTGTTTAGTTAAGGCCCATGTCTACACTCCATATGTAAGCACTGGAAGGATGCATTGATTAAACACTTTTCTTTTAAGACATAATGGCATATTGCTCTTAAAAATTATACTGTTTCTTCCAAAAGCTCTCCAGGCAAGTTTGATATGCCAATTAATTTCTTCCTCAATGTGACTCCCACTTGATATCTGCTGTCCAAGGTAAATGTTGGTATCGGTTATCTCCAGATTTCCCGTACCAGTCAATAAATCATCATTTCTTGTAAAAGCATTGTACATCAGTTTAGTCTTTTGAAAGTTTAATTTTAATCCCACTTCTTTACTCTTGTCAGCAAGTTCTTGGATCATACTCTGCAGTTCTGAAGGGGTAGTTGCAAAAATAACATCATCAGCAAACTAAAGGCGAGATAAATAATTTCCATTAATCTTTATCCCTTCGTTTTCCCAGTTCAATGATTGAAAGACATTTTGAAGTGTGGCATTAAAGAGTTTGGGAGATATGGTGTCCCCTTGTCTCACTCCCTTTTCAATTTTTATTGGTAATGTATCCTCAAATAGCCAAACCTTTGCACTTGCATTTTCATAGATGTTATTAATAATATTAACGTATGCATCTTCAATACCACAGGATTTCAAAGCCATTGTACTGCTGATAGCTTCATGGAACCAAAGGCCTTTTTCATAATCAATAAAAGCCCATACATAATGGAAGTTCATATTCCCCTATTCTTTTAATTAGGTTCCTCAGCTATGGATATGATCTAAAGTGCTGTAGCCACTCCTGAGTTCAGCTTGTTATCTTGGTTGAGCCATGTCCATTGTTACCTTCAAGTGATGTGAGAGAACCTTAGTGAAGATTTTATAAACTACTGATAGGATGCTGATGGACCTATAGTTCCTGATATCCTCAACATCACCCTTTTTATGTAGCAGGATCATTGTAGCATTGTTCCAATCCTCAGGAATATTCCCTTCATTGAGACATCTAGTGAAAACTTGGGCGAGTGTAGTTTAAATTTCTCCACTTCTCCGCTTGTTTGTATAATGCCCATGGTAATTCCATATTTTCTGTGGAGATCTTCCCTGTTTCATGTTCTTAATTGCATGTGTAATTTCTGTCAGAAGAACTGGAGGGACTTTGGTACTGGTACCTTTCGTAATGCCTAGAGTAGATGTATCGTCCCTTTCATGTAGTTTTGAGTAGAAATCTTTAACTCTTGTCAAAATGTTGCCTCCATTTCTTTTTATAGTGCCATGTTCTTTTTTTAGTGCCATAATCTGTTTTCTTCCCTTACCAAGATGACCCTTTGCTTTCTTCAGGCTTTGGTTATTGTCAGTTGCTTTTCTCACTAGTTCACAATTGAATTTCCTTGTCTTTCTTTATTTGTCCTCATTTCCCTTCTCTTTTGCATCATCATATTTTGTTTTTCCCTTATTTTTTTTTTTTTCATATGCAACTTGTTCTTAGCACCACCTATATATATATATATATATATATATATATATATATATTCTATAAAGAAGATACCTAAGCAAAAAAATACATATAAAATTTTGACTCACACCTAGTACAACATAGAAAAGGTTATGTATCTACCTGTGTGAGTAAAAGGAGAAAAGATAAAAAATAAAATAAAACTACTGAATGTAGAAGGTGTCGAGAATACTGAGCCTTGGCTTTATCAAGGACCAGCAAAAACTCTGCATTTTCTCACTTCCACGAAGACCTAGTTGGAAATGGGTTTCTGCAAGGCCATAGATGCAAGTAACATTCCCACCTAAAATAGTTTAAAATATATATATATGTCATGTCCTCCGTAGAGTTGCATGACCTAGCACTAGTTAACAATTTCGCTTGCATCCATTAACCTTCCTGGCCCGACCCATGCTCTTCATCTGTTACTATTAAACAGAGAGAAGAAGATTAAAGAGAACTCAAGCTGTGAGAGTGACATAATAATTAGAAATGATTTTCAGCCATAACGAAATGCCAAGTTCGTTTGAGAGAGAATTTAAACCTGAAAATCAATGCAAAAGAAATCCAAATTTTTTACACTGCAATTAAAAAAGGAAATATTAATTTTTAACGAACAGATTTTTGAAAGAAAACTTGAGTCTAAAACCCCCTACTCTACAACTTATGACAGCACGAAAACGAGAATAAGTTAAAGATAATAATTAACTAAAGAAAACTTTGTGAAAGTTATATACCTTAAACAGTTAGTTGCAATATGTACAAAGTATTTCGGCAGTGCTTTAAGTGCATAATTAATTAGTTATTAAGAACTTAACTACTTTGAAAAAACAGCGCATAGAAAAGGAACAAGCTTAGCCATCTTCTGTTCCTAGGTACCCCAAAAGACGCTCAAAGTTACAAAGAAAAGAAAGAGTTAAAACCCGCAAAAATGTTAACAGACAAACCAATGCCTAAAAGCTGAAAAGCTAAAAAACAACAGAGAAAAAGTACATGAAGTACAAACATTGAACTTATAAAACCTAGAACCCAAAAACAAGGAAGAGAGCTTACCTCTTGTGTGACAAAAACTTTTCTCCTCACAAGAGAAGAACATGGCTGACCTCTTCCGCCACTCCCTAGTTGCTGGGGGGCAGTGAGGGTGGGGCTGATGGCCTCCTCATACAGCAAGAAACCAACGCGCGGATATTTTAACCAGAGAAAAAAATATATATAAACTTAAGACTGTGGATCTGTATGATCAGAAAGAGCAGAATTAACTCTCCAGAATACATGAGAAATATTATAAAATACACGAGCAGTGTATTTAATAATCTTTGCATGTATTAAATCACCTTAGTGAGGTTCTATAGATTAATCAGAATCTTATTAATTTTAATGTTGGTTTTACTATTTTTAGTATAGCTATCCTAGTGATGAATAACTAGTTTTCTTTTTTATTTGTTTTTATTTTCTTTTATAAACAGATTTTTAAGCTTTTTTGTGATTTTGTTTATATTATTTAATTTTTTGTTTTAATAGGACCGTCATATCCATAGCACTAAGGTTCCTTTAGGTAGTTAATAGGCATCCTCTAGCCAACTTCCTTACGGCTTTGATTGGTCAGAATCATATTATTAACTGTGTAGAAAATTAAAGCAGATCTGCCAACCTTACTCTATTATTCAGAATAATTTTTCTTAAAGTTCTTTTGATGAAAGAAGAAGGAATTTCGTTCTCTAGAAAACTTTCTAATAGTATATTAATGTGGTAATTGAAGTCCAAATTGTTGCTGCAAATTCTTGAAATTCTTAGGACCTGAGAAATTAGTACATTCTCAATTACTTTGGTTGAAATGTTATTATTCCAGTGTAGATATTTAATTACTTTGAAAGGAAAATTAACTCTTTTATCAAAGAGGCTAATAGATGGGTTACCTCTGTTGAGCTTAATGCTTAAGTCTAGGAACTCAAGTTCCTGATTACTGTGGTTGGTTTTACATAAGTTAAGAGAGCTAGGATAGATATTATCAAAATCACTCTCTATAACTTCTGAATTATTGATACACAGCAGATCATCAATATATCTAAAAGTGTAAAGGTAGTTATCTGAGCAGGTGGGGTGATTTTTAATGAATTTATATTCCTTAAAGAACAGGAATAGATTAGCGATATTCGTGGACGTTGATGTTCCCATGGGAATACCGTTCACTTGCTTATAGAGAGTATTATTATATAAGATATGGTTATTTTCTATGCAGCATTTGAGATAAGAGTTCCAAGTTCCTACATTAACAAATTGGTTAAGTTTAAATTCTGCATACAGCTCTTTAAAGGTAGTGATTATATCTGATAGAGGCAGATTAGTATATAAGTTTTCAAAATCATAACTATTAATATCTAGGGGACAAACTTTGAGTATAGTAGAAATTACTTCTGCATTATTATTAATTATCCAAAAATCTCTGTACATCAAGTTAGAACAGTTTCTAATGTGTTTCAAAACCTTCTTTAAGACATCTTCAAAAGCAAGATCTATTTTCTTTTTATGACTCCTTACTCCACTAGCTATGAACCTGAACTTCACAGGATCCTTATGAAACTTAACCGTTGCAAAAAGAAATGGAAATTCAGGCTCATATCTTCTAGTTTGTGGAATTTTAAGTTTCTTGAAGAATGCCTTAAACCGATTTTCTAACTGCTTGGTAGAATATCGTACGGGCTCGTATGTTACTCTATTATTGAGTTCCATAGTTAACAATTCAAAATAGAACTTCTTACAGATAATTGCAAAATTATTGCTAGCTTTATCCGTAGTGGTAAAAATAAATTGGTCTTGTAGTTTGGAGAGTGACCTTTTAGCTTCTCCAGAGAAAAAGAGATTTCTGTCGAAACAAAAGTCCAGACCTGCCAACTCACCGGTGAAGCTATTGATTATATTATATTTCCATTCTGCGAAGGCCTCAATAGGCTGATTGTACGTTAAACTGGTTTTTACTATGTACCTATTAACATCTTGAGTGAAGCTCTCAAGAATCCTTTCTTTGGAAATTGTGAAGGAAGGTCTGAATTTAGAGCCATACTCTAATAAATTCCTAAGCTTTTCATTTTCAACAAAACTCAAGTTTCCGGTGATAATATGGTTGTAATTCTTATCATAGTGAACTGTTTCTTTATGTTCATCACAAGAACATGTAGTAATTACATATATATATATATATATACACACACACAAAAATATGACATGTCTACTAGTCAGCAGAAAATGTAACTAGTCAGAGAAATTTCAGCATTTCCCATCTCAGTAGAAAGACTGTCCTCTCTATCAACTTCTTGCATTCCCCAATCCGCACATGACCTCCCACTTCCCCACCTTAAAGTTTCATGTGCACACTGTTTAAACAGTTCTATACCATAGGACTGGACCCCACCATTTAACACCCCTCCACCCCCACAGCTCAGGATGCCATGCAACTTGCTGGCTCTCCTGGGAGAGCTTAAGCATTTGGGGAACAGAGCTTCTGCTTTTATTCTTTGACTTAACCCTTTAACCAGTTGGAACAATTAAACTCAGGGTTAGCAAAATGGGCTGAAATCAGCTCCAATGAATACATTCACTGTCTAAAAAGAGACTGCAACAAATGAATCTGCATACCAGAAAACACTACTTTCCCCCTTAGCTTTCTTCTTCAAAGAAAAGGGCCATTTACAGGGATGATTACCTACTAAAAGGGCTATAACAATGGCAACAAACCTACATAAGGAGAGAGATGTTTCAGTCTCTTGTTTCTGCCCAGTGGCATGATGTCTGTGTCAGATGGACTATCCTTTCCCCATCATGCCTTGGATCATGAAGCAAATAATATAGGACTAGGAGGGATATCTTCTCACGAATGACAGGTTTATGGTCGGTACCGCTGAGATGAGGGGGGAAGAGTCATTTTGCTGTAGTTTTTGTTAAACCTGGCCGCTTTGTGAATATTTACATTTGGAAAGTACAGAAAATTATTTTGGGCACTGTACGGTTCAGGTACTTTGGCTACTTAAAGGGTTAAAGCAAAACACTAGTGTATTCTCAAAAATGCATAACAAGGATGTAATTGGTCATATAGAATGACTAATTATGTTCTTGTTCTGATGCATGTTATGCAAGAAAAGCAGGAAATAAAAAAAAAAAAATTGTGACGAATAAAACCAGTGGGTCTAACTTGGCTGGGAATTATAGAAAAAAATGCTTGCCTTTTAGAGTCACTGATTGGCTATAATTTTTGACACATTATGGACGAATGTAATTTTAGACCCCTGTACATATACATATGTATACTATATATGAGGCTGTCTCAAAGGTATAAGGACGATATATATATTTTTCTGTTTAAATTCAATTTTTTGATCCACTGTGATGAATTGTTTTGAAGACTTAATCAGGCGTGCTTTGAACCAGGCATTGTAAAAGTTCCAGCTTCAACAGGGATGTAGAAGGGCCTTAGTGTTGCTAAGGCACTTTTCATGGTTAAAGTGGTACAAAGGTGCTTTTAGATGGCAATATATGAATATGTTTGCATATTCTCTCCTTTCCCCAGAGCCAGATACGCAAACATATTTGTATGTCAAACAAATGATCGTGTTACAGTCGGTTCACGCTCTATGGCGTTTCATGAATCACAGAGTTTTAGTGTTAAGAGATTGATAACTTCTTTGTTACGACCGCAATCTTCAAAATGACGCTATAGGAGGTAGATTCTCCATATGTTAAAACTTTACTAACAAGAAATAAATCAACACAGAAAAATTAAGCAAGTATAAATAGGATAACTGACAAGTGTTTCATGGTTGCAGTGGAATTTTTTGCTGAAGTCATCACTTAGCACGCCTCCTGGTTCTTTACAGGTAACGCGAAAGGAAGCCCCGGTAGACAAGTGGTCTGAGGCGTTGGCTTCAGGCTAATTGCTGGAGCTGGTTCTGGACCCGAGACAAGAATAAAGCAGATCCAGGGCTCTCCGCTTTTCAGGATCAGTGGCATCAAATCAGTGACGTGCGACTGCCTGTGGCCCTGGATACTCATGGTGCTCATTGAACGCCCCACCCCCACAAAAGGTATCCTTTTGCGGAGGGGTTAACAACCACCATGAACAACTCGATGGGCTATAAGCAGTCGCCCTTCCCTAATTTAGGGCCACTGGTTCCAGGGAAGGGAGGGATCCAGTGCCGTAAGACAAACACAACATTCATGCCTCACCAAGATTCGTACCCGGACCCAATTTGGACGAATGGTCAGAAGCCGTCGCTTAGACTACTGCGCCATCAAGGTGGCAGATATCCATTACTGCCTCCCCTAACCCATAGGAGAGGCTGATAGGCCAAATCAATGAAAAAACACTGAATATTTAAATATTATTAGTACTTAATATTTAAAATCGTTTAGAATCACGTTTGGCGCGAAGGCACTTTCTTTCTTGCAGAAATAATATACTGTATATATATAGTATATTCTTGGCATGTGACTCACACGTAACATTCATTCTTTTGTTTTAAATTGTCTAAACCTCAGCAGTTTTAACAAAAATTAATAAAATCATGTATAATAAAATTCAATTTAAAATTATAAATGATTAAAACGAGTCAAACTTTAAAAAACTTAAAAACTTTTGAAAGTCTTCTTTCCGTGCTTTAACTCATTCATGGTTGAGAACTGATTACCATTAGCACATACATCATGTGGCAAGTGCCAACCCCCTCCCCCGAGCTTTTCAACTGGATTTAGGTCACTTGGCTGCTCATTCCATAACAGTGAACAGTGACTTCGTTCTGCCTAAACCACGTTTGATTTGAGGGAGACGTGTGGATCAAAGCAATGTCCTGTTGAAATGTCCAATGTTTTCCTCTTATTGTCTCTGCAATTGGGAGTAAATGGCTTTCTGGTACTTCCTAATAGTCACCTGACGCTTGCCAACCTTTGCAAGAAAGCAATATCAGTTGTACCATTATAGGCACATAAGTGAGCCCCCTCCTACTTGCCAGCTGAAGAGCGAGGTTCCCATCTCAGGTCATACCAGTAGTAAGCCTAGCCATCTGGACCATCCAAATTGAACTTCTCATTGCAGAATAGCAGTGTTAAGCATTTGTCTTTCCAATGCATGTGTGATTTGGCCCATGAAAGACACACTTCTTTGTGATATTGCTTTAGCAACAGTGTACGGCACATACTGTGATAGGTATGAAACTTATTTGACTGCAAATGACGATGACTGATCAGACAGCTAAATCACGGAAAATTTGATGTAGAGATTTATTTTGGTTAGAAGCTATTCACGAAATCTCTATCCTCTTGATTAGTCATCTTCTTTGGATGCCCAGAGTGTTGTTTTGGAGCAGCATTATCACCTTTCGATATGTTTTGAAAAATATCAAACCTACTGTGATTCATATGTCTTGCAATACTTTCATACCTTGCTTGGGCCTTTCCTTTAAATGCCATATTTTAACAACCTCGGCTTGAGAAAACTGCACATTGTATGACATTTTACTATCAATAGGAAACGAAAAACTTCCCTAATGTAAAAATAGAAGAATTCTTAATATCATCATATCACACATAAGCAACGTTATAAAATTATAAGTGGTGGGACGTTTCGGTAGTGACTTCTACCTTCATCAGATGTGGAATGAACCATGTGGTATAAGCATAAGTTGTTGCTAGATTTCAAAATAGCTTTCCAAATAATAGGGATGTGAAAAGGTGCATCTGTATTGCAGGTGTTAGGGGTAAGGTAGATTTCAATGCATTCGTGGTACCTGAGGGCTTTCCGATTGCTGAACGGAGCAACATTTTCCCATTCGGGAATCGTGGATGTATCATTTATAGTTAAAACTGAAAGAGAGGTGGAAGGGTTGCCTTTCATAACATCTGCAATATGTTCCACCAATTGCCAGTTGATGCTTCGTTAAGTACTACCAATATAGTGGTAGTACTGTGGAAGTGGTGACAGGGATAGAGTAGACCCCTTGTAACTCTAGGGGTTTATTGGGATCTCTGTCTTTAAGGTTAAGAAGATGTGGAGGTGGTTTAACAGCAATCCTGTAGCCAAAAGACTTGAAAATGGAGCAAACTTTGTGAGTGAAAGCCAGGCTGAAGGGCAAAGTGCCCACAAACTGACGAGTGGTGGAAAGTTCAGGCAATAAACTGGTAGATCTATTTTGTGATTCAAATTTCTTAATTAACCTATGTATTAAGAGAGGTGGAAAGCCATGCAATTATGATGATGAGTATTAAAACTATAGAAACACACTTAGTTATACTTTTTTCTTTTTCTTTTTTTTTTACATACATGTTTTTTTTTAATTTTGACATCTTCTGAATCTTAGCACTTTTTACAAGTTCCCTGTCAGACAATTCAAACACGGTTTTGATTTGGGCTCATTCCATTCTGAATTCTATTATTTTTCGTATAAGTATTAAGCACAAAGCAGCTGAATTAAAGCAAACATTATAACAATAAACTTCTTGGCGGAATTTTTTTCCTTGAGAAAACATCAAATTTTCACCGAAAATTCCAGTGAATTCTCATCTTACAATATTTACAACTATTGTGATTCAAATGGTTTGTGAACAGACACACACACATCAAGATAAATATCTTATATCTCCAGTTTCATTAGAACAATAAAAAACATAGTCAGTTTAGTGAAACATACATAATAGCCACTGATTCCAAGCAGATACGTGATGTATTTATACACTACTGTTTGTGAAAATTGCAACACCATGAAGGACTGCTTGTATTAGCTTGGGACTTACAGGATATGTACAACAGGTCGAGACACACAAATAATTAAAATGTTAGTGAAAATGCGCGTATGATTTCAGAGCAGCGCTCTCTGAACTGTTTGGTCTTGAATATAAAGAACTGGCTCAAATGAGATGTTGCAATCAATGAAGAGCCGACACTGAATCGAAAGGGTGTTTCTTGTGCATCACTATGTTCCATCACCAAAGAAGGTCACATTATGAACACTTGATGGACTTTGAGCAAGGAAGGACTGTGGAATGAGAGAAGCTGGATTTTCGTACCGCAAAATTTCCACTCGTACAGGATGAAATACCAGTACAGTGATGCAAACATAGTGTCAGTGGACAGATGAGGCTCGGAGACACATAGATCCGGAAAATGGACCACAAAATCACATGACTGCACAGGATGACAGACATTTTTACCGCATGGCAGTGACCAATTGCACAGCAACATCCATGGTTTTAGTGCAGCACTGTCACAGAACAGGCTTTGTCCTCCAGCAGTTTGAAATTGTCAGCTTAAGAGAGGACTGGTCGCTAGCAGCCCATTGTTTCACATTCTTTTAATCCTCAATCACAAATGCTTCAGGCTGCAATGGGGTCTCGAGCACAAACATTGGTGCGCTGATTGGCAACAGGTTGTGTTTTCTGACAAATCATGATTCTACTTGATGCACCACGATGGTCACATGTGTTCGCAGACATTGTGGTGAACGGCACCTTGCAGTGTGCATTTTGCAGCAGCATACCAGCCCAACACCAAACATCATGGTTTGGGGCCTCATTGGGTTCAATTTGCAATCTTACCTGATATGAATTGAGGGAACCCTCAACAGCCAGTGATACATCAAGGATGTTTTAGAGGCAGAGATGATATTGTTCCTTCAGAGTTATCCTGGGGCTATATTCCTGCAGGACAATGCTTGACCACACTTGGCCAAAAATATCTTCCATGCATGGCAAATACTGCTTCTTCCCTGATCTGCATGTTCACCGGATATGTCGCCGATCGAGCATGTCTCAGACATGGCAGCTAAGTAAGTGACTGGCCCATCAAGTGCCTCTGCCAGTCACCACAAATGAACTCTGGTCTCCCATAGAAGCAGCCTGACAGGCTATTCCCCAGGATGATATCGAAAACCTCTTAATCAATTCTAAGCTGTGTAGAGGCTGTTATTGTTGCTCGAGGGGGCTTCACACGATACTGGGTTTTGAAGTGAAAAAATCTTTCATAGCTCTACAAATGTAATCAGTTATCTCCTGGAACATGAGGAATCTGTGATATAAATTTCATTTGAACAGCACAATTCTTTCTTGGTGCTACAATTTTCAAACAGTAGCAAATATGAGGGCTATAAAATCAGACCTCACACTGTACTTCTGAGGCTTAACAATGATACATTAAGTGATCTGCAAAAGGGAATCGTAAGTAGACTAGGTCCCAAAAACTTTCATCATTCTTACCATGTCAATCATTTATCATCTGTGAATTCAATTATTTCCATAGCTAACATGTTATAAGGTATCTGTGAACAAAGAAAACAATCATTTTTCAGGTTGCGAAAGAAGATAATTTTTTTTTTCTGGCAGCGCAATGCAAATTGCGTCATTCCTTAATGCTTTCATTCACAGTGCAGTCGTCAGTTGGCCATACTTTGCATCCCTTTAATGTTCTTCACATCTTGTAGCAAAGTACCTTTTCGTCATTAGCTCCTCAAAGAAAGATCATCTGACAAGTAAAAGCTACTGATGATGTTAGACTTTACTTCCTGTTGATGTATCAAATGTTGCCATTTGCAGCAATCTTTGCCCATTGCTTAAGCTTTACTGACATCCATCACATCTCACACAAGTTCGTTTATACTCCATACTCTTTATCATTTTCTCATGCAGGCATTCCTGAATCTGGCCCTCTAATGCTTTCCTGCCCATTCTGCTGAGTTTCTCCTGGTTAGCACTTCATACCTCATTCTCTATATATGACCAAACCACCTCAAAATATTTGTCTCCGCCCAACTAACAACATTCCACTTCATATTACACATCTTCATTCCTCATATGATCAAAATGTGTCTTTCCACAAACATTCCATACGTAACATCTCACCAACGTGCAAAATACTACTGTCTCCTGCAGTTTACACTTTCATACACAGCCATTCAGGACCTTTTTGAGAACCCATCAGTCCTGTAAAATCCTCCTAAAGCAGCTATGACTTTCAAAGCTGAATTGACTTGCCTGATATTTTCACCATCTAACCTGTTTTCTCTGTCAAATAATGCTTCCAGCTTACATAAACTCATTCACTTGATTCAATTTTGTATCAATTGGACTGATCTTGCATTCAGTACTGTTTCTTGCTCAAAAACCATAACCATCATTTTTCCATTATTTATTCTCAATTTGAATTTCATACAAACTTTGTACATCCAGGACTGCCACTACTCTGCCACTTACTTTTACTCTATACCAATAGGACTGTGTCATCAGCATACAGCAATCTGCATACACAGATTTACCAAGACATAAACCACTACAATATATTTTAACATCATGCATGTATCTGTAAATATACTAAATAGCCATGATGACATTACATAGACTGGTCTGACTCCTGCACCAATAGAAATCCATTTCAATAAAACACCATTCATACATACACTATATGGACAAAAGTCACGGGACAGCTAGAAGAGAAACACAACATAGCATTTATTGACATACGTTAGTACGGTGTCAGTCCACTTTTGGCCTTAATGCATGCACTGACCCTTCGAGACATGCTTTTGACAAGGTTTTGGAACACAGCGATAGGTATGTGCTTCCATTCAGTACATAATGTTGCCTCTAACGGTTGCTTAGTAGTAGGCTTTGATTCCAAACTCCTTATGCGGTGCTCTAATTCATCCCATAAGTGCTCTATAGGATTAAGATCAGGGATCTGTGCTGGCCAGTTCACACGTGATACCAAATTACCATCAAACCACACCATAACAATCCTTGCTTTACGGCTCGTGCATTATCCTGCTGGTACCAACAGGGCTCGATTCCATAGTACTGAAACAGAGTTGGTAGGGCATAATTGTCCAGAATATCGAGGTAGATGTGCTGGTTAACAGGTTTGTCCACGATAACCAATGGGTCGGAACCATGCGACGAAAAACACTCCCACTCGAGTACAATGCCAGCTCCAAACTTGACCGTAGGAACAGTACACTGTGGTAAATAGCGTTCCTATGGCTGCAGCCACACCCACACATGGCCATCAGACTGATGGATTGTGTATCTGGATTCATCAGTCCAAGGACTCATTTCCATTGATTTATGGTCCACGATAAATGTTCTTTACACCATGCTAAATGATGAGTAGCATTCCGAGTGGAGGAAAGGCTTATGAGTAGCCGCACGACCACGGTAACCCATGGAATGAAGTTCTTTGCGAATGGTATGTGCACATACCGAAGTTCCAGCATTTTTACTTACCTGTACACTGAGGTCTTTTGCAGAACATCTGCTGATTAACAGGTTAACCTTTTTCTTTTATATGTGCAAATATAACATAGCAATAGAAATAGCATATCAAACTATTGAAGATGGGCAATCTTAGAGGAACATGGGTTTGCCTCCAAAGGGTCTTCTGCCCTAACCACAGCATGCATAACAGCAATAAAGAACTGCATGGATCTAAGAAGGTGACACATAATTAAGCTTCAGTATAAAAATTTTTGAAGTACCATCCAATTTTGGATGACATTGACCATAGGACTCCAACTCACTTGGTTTTGTTCTAGAATCCTTAGGTGGAATGACCAGTTGGAACTGTTGACTATGGGCTGATCTCCCACAGTCTCCTAACGTACACACACAGGTCACTAAATTAGAAACCTTTAGGCTGATGTACGTAAACATCACCTGCACAGTATGCTTTACGTGGTCACGTGATCTAGGCAAATCTTTAAGACTGTTGCTTGTCAGTAGTGTTGATCGCAACGGGAAAAACAAAGGATCTTTCAGAATTCGGTAAAGGGTTTATTATGGGTGCCTGTCTGGCTGGAGTGACGATTTTGAAAACAGCAGAGCCGACTAATATATCAAAGGTGAGATATCCCGGGTCTTTAATCAGTGGAAAAGCAACCTACATTGCTTGTCTAAGAGGTGTAACTGTGGCATGATAACAATCTGTCATGATTGAGATTGTCATCATCTGCGAAGGCTTGTACGGAGTAACAGGACTTCCTGTGTGCAGCAATTGACTGAAGCATTCAATGAACTATGCTCTGGACCCACATCTCAGTGAACTATGTGCAGGGAATTGAAGTGGATCGGTATTGGCAGTCACATGCATATATGGAAATCACCAATTCATGCAAAGAACTGGAAAGTTCATCTACAGTGGTGTCAGGAAAATGCGACTGGACACTGGAAAAAAGTAAAGTCACGTGGTCCAACAAGTCTTGGTATGCCTTACTCTGTACCAACAGTACATAGATAGTTTGGTGGGTGCCCCTTAAAGCAATTATCCAGCTTGCCTTGTAAACAGAACTCGAGGCAAGTCTTTTCTCCTTGATCCAGTCCAACTCTTAAGTCCCTTTCTGTCAAATCTATGCTAGTTAAAGAACTATCTGGTGAATGCCTGGTATGTTGTAAACGTAAATGTACTACACCTTGTGGAATCTATGCCAAACTGCATAATTGATGTAATTCAGGAGTGCCAGAGCAAGTGTTCGGAATGAGATTTCTGACCATGTTCTTGGTGAGTGTAATGATCCCAGTGTGAATGATAATGATGAGATTACTTGACATTTGCAATGAGTGATAATGATTGCGAGTGTCTAATATACTACTGGGTGTACTGCATGAGAAACACAGGAGTCATTTATGTGTTAGAGAGATGCCTTACTTATGAAAGGGGTTTGCTACATGATGAGTTCTGATCATGTGAGGAATGAAGATGTTTTGCAGATGTGTAACGTGAAACAAAATGTTGTAAGCATGGTTGAAGCAAATATTTAGAAGTGTTTAGACCATATTGAAAGAATGAATGATTAGGTGCTAACTAAGACAATTTACTCAGCCCAAGTGTCAGGAAAGAAAGCTACAAGAAGGCCAAAGGTATCATGGGGGAAACTAGATTCAGAAATGTCTATATGAGAAAAAAATAATGTGTATGAAGTACAAGAGGTCTTTGTGTGAAAAATGTGATTGATGTCAGATAGATACTTTGTCAGATAGATCTCACAAACTACTTATCTATGTATATCTTTATTTTTTTTTATAGCCTTTGTAGTAACACGAACATTAAATTCACACAAAAACCCACAGGATTATTTTATTGAAGTTCAATATACAGCAAACCAAAAAAGAGAACTATCTCACAATCAATGTATTCTTTTGTACCATGTCCTGTTTCATATTTATAAATTTAAATAATGGGGTGTTTTTCTCCTGAGAAAAAAATGACCAGTTTCTTCACACACATAAACAGAAAACATAATAAAATCAGAGACACAATCAATTTCAAAGAAGCTGATTTAGCCATTTATTTGTACAAGCAAACTATACAGTGAAAAATTCATCGGATCATAGTTTTTCTTTAAAGAAAAAGACCTAATTTCATTAGTCACTTCAAAAAAGTATTTTCCCTTCAAAATTTTATAATTATATTACAGTTTAACATATTTAGCATACAACATTGCTTTTTGAATGAAAATGATCCAACAATTGTTTCAGATTACTATTTTTTGGCACAGAAATATTGTCATTAATTCTTATCAATGTGGAGAAGTCTTCAGAGAACTTAAATATTGTCTTGGAGCAGGAATTAAATCCATATCCACAAATTTCTTTCTGAGTATGTTACTATCACTTCACACAGATAATACATATCCAAGCAAATGAAATTGCATTAATGTATTTAAGTCTGGCTACATGAAAATCCAACTTAAGTTGCATTTTCATATAGCCAGAGTTGTACAAAAGGTATTGCATCTGAGAGTAATTAAGTGATAACATAGTCAACAGAAATCAGGTGATGCTGGTACAATTCCCATTCCAGAATGAGTCAATTTTCTGAGGGGTTTGCCATAATCCAGTGCATGGTTACCTTATGTAAAAAATTTTGTATACTAATTAACTATTTTTTTCATTTTTTGAAATGTAGAAATGCTTTCTTAAATTTGAATGTTAAAATTTATTATAAATGGCAGCACTTTTTATGTGTTATATTACACTGTGGAGTAGATCTTGCTGAAAAAGTTCACTGTTGGATGATAGCTGTGAAAATGTCTGCTAGCATAAATTGTTTCTTGGAGTCCGTTGTTCCAATTTGGTAGATACAGTTGTTAAACTCAAAGATATAGGAATAAATCTACACACATATATTTTTGTACTAAGATTGCAGTTATATTTCAGATTTTTAACCTTATTAGCAGTAATATTCTAATGCAAGACTTTTTCAATGCATGATGCAGGAGTGTTATTCATACTTCTGTACCAATTTTCTGCTTCATTGTTATAGTGGCCAAGTTTCCTAGCATGCTCTTTCTAGCCCTACCACCTTGTAATGTTGATCATTCCCTATTCATTATCAGTTGTCTTGGAAATTTCTTTTTTCTTTTTGATTGGTTATTAATGCAACTAGTTTCCATGGGTAAGGTTTGGTATCATTATTCAGGGTGTCTACCAAATTTTGGAAATGCAATTTCATGACAATTTTCAAAAGAGCTTTGTGTGTGAATATATACATATACGGACTCTCTTTCTATATATATATATATATATACACACACACATGTATGTATTATAAACATATGTAAAGATAGTTCCCTCTTTAATACATAAATCCATATGCAAAACAGCATCAAACACACAAATACTAAAGAGGGGAGACACTCAGTCCCCTTCTTTTCTCTACAGAAAAATTGCCCTCTGCCCTTCTACTAGCAACAAAATCCAACTCGTCATACTTTGACTATGCCTGAAGTATGTTGAAATGCTCAACATTGTTTTGCACAATCGCATTATTTGCACAATCGCATTATACACCTTTCTTTACCATTTATACCTGAAAAATCTCAAGACTTCATAAGCAGCATAAATTGCTAAATTGATCTCAAAATTTTACAAACATTTTGTGCACATATTTATATGCTATAATGTTTGCTTCAACAGTTTTCTTTGTAGGGAAGGGCACAAAAGCCGTCTTTTTGACACATAGTAAGATAGTTGGAAAGCACATTTGAGTTTTATGTTGTCAGTGCAGAGAGAATTACTTAGATTGTTGCAAGAAAATGAACAATTACTAAAAATACAAAAAAATTCATAATATACAAAAAAATTCATGACCTAAAAGCAAAATCTGTGACTTTTTCATGACCCTTTTCTGAATTTGTGACTTTTGTGACCAGTAGACACCCTGTTATTACAATCATATTACAACAGAAATACGGACACAATCTTGCATATTTTATTGTGGTTTGTGTGTGGTTATAATAATTATAGTATAATCAAAATACAGACCAAACTATGAATATTGCAACAGCAATAGTAACGAAACCTTGTAATAGCAATTATGTTGTAAAAGCACATAACTGTAATATAAAATACCAACAAAACCTTACCCTGACAATGGAAATTACTAATTGCATCAGACAAGCATGTATCCAGGATTTCTAATACTATTTTCGAAGAATAAATACTGTTCTTCTAAATTTTTGTTTCACACATTATAATTCAAACGTTTTCACTGAGGAATGCAGTGTGCGAACTATTACTTCTAGGAAGCAGTATTATACAGTTCACAATGACGACGAAAAATTGATATAGCAATTTTCTGTTGTCATTGTAAACTGAAAAATTGCAATAACAATTTTCCGTTGTCACTGACAAATTTTTTGCGTCATTGTAAATGGAAAATTGCAAAAGCAATTTTTCGTTGTCATTGTAAACTTGTATAATATCGCTTTCTAGAAGTAATAGAATGCACACTGCCTTCCTCGGTTCAAAACATTCAAATTATAACGTGACACAGAAGATTGTGTGTGTGTGTGTTGTAACATCACAGGCACGAAGGGTAAAGATCTAATGTAATTTTACTTACATTTCATTCTTATAATCACTATAACAAGGCATTTAAGAACATCTGCTCACATAACAATGACGAGCTACCACAGGTCTCCTCGCTCCACTCCCCACGCACAGGCGCATCTCCATCCAACGTGCAATTCAAGATCCTCTCTCTCTATCTCTCGGCACTCCAACAACAGTTCAAAGTATCAGTCCATGCTCTTATGCATTAAAATCCAGGATGCTACAACCCCTCCTCACCCAGGAGGAACTTTTTCTAGCAGTAAAAGTTCTTCGCATTGCACACAACACACACACACACACACACACACACACACACACACACACACACACACAATTTGCATAATAGATCACAATCAAAATAAGAAATAAACAAACCCAATAATCATATTTTCATCTGCAAAATTAATAAAAAAAAATCTTAAAATATTTTATATATATCTAAAAGATTTAAGCAAATACATAAGGATTCTATATCACTAAAAATTTTACAAAGGCATATATATGTATATATATGAAAAGGTACATATATATATGAAATGTATGTTTAAGGTGGATAATCTAAAATGGATATCCTGCTCAGTCCAACTGCATTTTTGTGCATAGTTCCAGGTCGATGAACTACTTCAAAATCAAAGAATTGTAGGCCAAGGGCCCATCTTGTTAGGCGAGCATTTGAACTTGCGTTAATATGTAACTAAACGAGAGGGTTATGATCAGTTTGTATGATGAAGCTTTGACTTGATCATCCAGGTAGCACTTCAGTTTCTGTACAGCAAATATGATTGCAGCTTATTCTTTTTCACTGACACTGTATGTCTTTTTTACCTTAGAAAATTTTCTACTTAGATAGATGAATCTTTTTGTTCCTGTGAAAGGACAACTCCCATTCCTTGATCGGAAGCATCTGTTTGTAGAATAAACTTACGTTCATAGTCAAGAGCATACAAAACCGGAAAATTAGATAGAGATGTTTTAAGTTTCACGAAAGCCTTCTCACATTGTTCTGTCCATGTAACTGTTTCTTGGAGAGTTTTTCCTTTCAGATTATCTGTTAAGGGAGCTGCTATTGAAGAAAACATCGGAAAATATTTGCTGTACTATCCCGCTAGGCCTAAGAATGATTTTATTTGCATCTTGCTTTTTGGTGTGGGAAAATCTTGTATGGCCTGAATCTTAAGTTCAGCTGGTTTCCGATATCTCTGTCCAACCACATAACCCAAATACAAGGCGTGATCTTGAGCAAATTTGCATTTGGAAGGTTTAATTGTCAGTGAAGCCCCCTGGATCCACTGTAATACCTTTTCAACGTGTATTAAGTGATCTTCCCAATTGTTGGAAAAAATGGTAACATCGTCCAAGTATAGTACAGCAAACTCTTCGCATCTTCTCAGAAGTTCCAACATCATCCTGCTAAAGAAATATGGTGCATACTTAAGACCAAATGGAATATTTAATGGCCAATATGTTCCAAAGGTAGTAACAAATGTTGCCAATCACTGAGCTCTAGAACTTAATGGGATTTTCCAGTACCCTTTTGTTGAATCTAGTACAGAGATATACTACTTCACTCCAGAAACGTTTTCAACTCTTTCTTCTATGTTTGGCAAGGGATAGAACTGAGTCCTTGTCACTTCATTTAACCACCTGTAATCAATACATGGCCGTGGCTCTCTTCCGGGTGTTTCTACCAAAATCATGGGGGATGTGTTGTAGTCTGATTCACCAGCTTCTATGATCTGGTATTGCAGCATTTTCTCTATCTCTGCTTTGAGAACGTTGTTCTGCCTTACACTTTCATAATTGTCTACCATATCTGCCAATACTGAAGGTGAAACAATATTAGACCATTCATCGACGAAATGTTCTTTTATTTCCATAGGCACTTTTCACTGCAATTGATCGGTGATGATTAAATTTTTTAGCTTCACAGAATCATTTGCTTTAAGTCCTGAAATTTATTCATTGAAGTAATTTCCTAACTTGACTGCAAAATCTCTCCAGGTCTTCTCTGGTGTAAGCATAGCATATGTTGAACAAATTTTAACCTAAAATTCTCTAGGCTTAATTTGTATATTTTAAGAAATGACTTTTTAACATATTCATACTTTTTTGCGTCTTCTACATTTTCTCTGGCCATCAATTGTGATATTTCATAGGGCAAAAGTCCTATTAAATTTGCCACCCAATCTTCTTTGATTTTTGCTTGTTGTGCCTGCCTTTCAAATAATACTATGTAAATACCAATGTCGCTGTCTTTTGAGTCAAATTTTTTCATCAAATGACAAAGTTCCAATCTCGACTTATGAGAATTCCATTTTGTTCAGTATTGTTCCTTGGTGATTGACGTCCGGCTTCTATTTACAGCTTTTTAAGCTCAAATTCTAATTTTCTTTTCTCTTAATTTTTTTTTTTTTATTTCTATTTTGATATGTTTTCTCTCTAGACTTTCTTCCTTTTCAATGAGCTCTTCTGTTTTCCTACACTCTTTAGTAACTGCCAAAAGTTCTTTCACCAACTACTCTTCATAACCTTCAAAGTTGACATTTTTTTTTTAAATCTAGAACCTCGATATTACATGTTACTTCTACTCCCAATTCCCCAGCTAACAGCTGAAGGTCCTCTTTACGAGCCCATCCAGAAAAGGCCATTTTGAATTTATGATGCCTTCAAATGAGTACTACGTGTACAATAGGTTTGTCTGTGTTTGTGTGTGTGCATTAGATGAACATTTGTTTGCAACAATAAAATTACCACTTACGTATGCAAACGACTCAATCACTTGATTTCAATCTTTAAAAAAGACTTGATTAAAAAGTCCTTTTAATGGGTGACTTAAATATAGATATTTCCATAAATAATTCTATAACAAAACAACTTAATCAATTACCTTCTGCATCAGGATTTTTAAACTTAATTACCTCACCAACCAGAATTACCCAAAATATTAGTACCATAATTGACTTAGCCATAACAAATGTTCAACCACACCATGTGACTCCAGGAAAAATTGAATATGATATAGGTGATCATCTGCCCATATTCACTTTATACAAGACTGGAAGTTGTCTACCAGAAGAAACTAAAACTGTTAAATTCCATAAAATTAATAAAAAAACTATAGAAAATTTTAAACAACTTTTAAATGAAATTACTTGGTAAGATTTTCAAACTTTTGAATCTTCCAATTTAGCTTTTGATATTTTTTACAGAAAATATGATCTAGCCTTCATCTCCTTAAAAAATATTAATTCTAAAAAGAAGCTTCATAAACCTTGGATTACCTCATCCCTGATAAATCGTATTAATAAAAAAAAACAGGCTCTTTTCCAAAATTTTAAGAAAAAGAGAGCAAAATGACATCACCAATTTTAAATCATATAGAAATATGCTTAACTCTGCTATAAGCAATGCTAAGAGCTCATTATGCAAATATTTTTGCATTGAATGACCCAAAAGTAACTTGGAAACACCTTAACTTTTTACTAGGAAAACAGATTAAGACTGTTATACCAGAACATTTACTACATTTTAATGGTATGAAAATTACTGATAAACTACACATGGCTACCCGTTTTAATGAACACTTTACTAGTATCTCTCAAAATCTGAAAATAAACTTACAACCTTTTAATAATAATTTTTAAAATATTTTCATAATTCTCAAGTAAATAAAACTTTTTATTTATTGCCCATAACCAAAATTGAACTACTACAAGAGTTAAACAATATTAAAACTACTTCCGGACCAGGAAATGACGACATTCATCCATCTGTTATGAAAAATGTAGCCAAACTAATCATAAACCCACTACTGAATATCTTCAAACTTGTTTTCACAGCCGGCATTTTTCCACTTGCATTAAAAATTACCCCGATATATAAATCTGGTATGAGAAATGATATATTATATAATGATATTATCGCCCCATAACTAATATAGCAATCTTTGCTAAAATTAATCTACATGAGATTAATTTCATACTTACAAAAATTTAATATCATTAATAAAAATCAGTTTGGCTTTCAACCCAATAAATCAACAGAATCTGCACTCTTACTAAACCTACAGAATATAATAAAAAAAAATCTACAATCAAAAAATATTACACTTGCTGTATTCTAGGATTTAACCAAAGCATTTGACACTCTCAATCACCAATTTCTTTTGAATAAATTATATAATGTTGGTGTGAGGAGTATTTGACATACTTTATTTAGTAATTATTTAGCTCGCAGATTTCAATATACTATCGTTGATCAATCACAATCACCGCTGTTACCAGTTACTTCAGGGGTTCCTCAGGGCTCAGTTCTGGGTCCCTTATTATTTAATTATATATCAATGATACTTTTAACATAACATCTAACAATGATGTAATTCTTTATGCGGATGATACAACTATATTGTTCAATGGAAAAAATCTCAATGAAATGGTTATTCAAGCAAATCTTCAATTATAAATTTACTCAGAATGGTTAACATACAATGAACTTATAATTAATGTTAGTAAAACCAAACTTCTTGTCTTTACTAGACAGAAAATATCACAAACACAAATTCCATACTTACTTTTGAATAATACACCTATTGATATAGTACAAAGTTTTGAGTATCTGGGAATTATTTAAAATTCTGACCTAAGATGGAATAACCATAAGGATTCAATTGCAATCGGATCTCTAAAAATATTGGGATTGTAAGCAAAATTATATCAAGTCTAACTACTAAGACACTTAAACTTTTATACTACACACTCATACAAACACATATTAATTATTGCTTTTCCTCATGGAGACGAACCACTGAAACCAATATCAATAAACTACAAATATTACAGAATAAATATATAAGGTTATTAGACTTAAAAACAAATTCTACTTCTTACACCAACTTCCCACTTTTCACTTCTCACCATATTAAAGTCAACCCAACCATTATGGAATTTTATTTGAATCCCAACCATTATGGAATTTTATCTGTTAAACAATTATTTGACTTCAAAATCAGTAAACTAATGTTCCAAAGAATAAAACAAAATTTATATACATATATCATTGAATTGAATTTTCATACGTATAATTATGAAATGAGACATAGATCATTATTAAGACCCATATATCCAAAAACTCTCATGATGAAATGGAGTTTAAATGATATTGGTCCTGAATTTTGGAATGCACTGCCTGTTGAGTTGACTATAATAAATAACCTAACTTATTCAAAATAAACCAAAAAAATACTTGTTAAGTTAAATTTAAAAAGAGTAATAATAAACAAATTATTTATAATATAACTAACACTTAACATTACTGCTGTGTTTGATGGACCTGTGCTTGGTTGCCTATATATATTTGGGAAATCAGGGCTTTTGTCAGGACTCTCTGAGGCCTTTTCCCTGTTTCTCCCTTGCTGTTCTCTATAATACAAAATATCGATGTATATTCATAAATCCTAAATGTAACAGCAAGAATATAATTTATTATTATTACTATTTTCTTCATAGAAAATATGCACTCCTCAGAAATGATCAATACATAAAAAAGCTACTTCAAACTTCTTTTTCACAAACCAAACACAGCTTTTTAGTTAATAAAACAAACCTTATTCAGTTCCATCACTGGAAACTTAGTGTCCAACACTGTACTACACTGGAATTCTTTGAGAACAAAAAATCAGTATTTTACAAGCATAAAGGCCAACATACCATTCACTACTCACGTGACATGAATTAACTTTTCAGGAACTTGTAATCCATCTTTCTGTGGTGAAAATGCACTACAATCACAAATCACTATAACAAATTTATAACACAACCCAGAAACCTGTAGAATCTAATTATCACTATTTCACTTGAAACCTAGAACACATTTGACATCAGAGTATTGGCGTACTCAAGCACTGGCATATGACATTATTAATTTAAAAACAGAGCACAGATTGTGCACTTTTCTCCTCAAAATGGCACTGATGTACCTTGACGATCACAGTTCGAACACATAGGCAATGGCTTGCCTTTATTATGCCCTTTCCTTCTCAAAATAGTGCTGCTGTACGTGAACGACTCAAACACATAGCTGATGAGCTGACAACTCGAACACATAGGCAATGGCTTACCTTTTTAAATTCTATTCTGAACCACACAACATGTAGCATTTACTCTTTTTCATGGGATGATGATGATCTAACTTTTTTTTTTTCCCCAGCACAGGAAGTGCACTCAGTTACATTCGGCTTTCTCGACCACCATTGAAGTGAGAGTCACCATGTTGACTCCCTTCAGACACGAGGTCAACATCTCACAAGAAAAAAAAAACACTTCTGTTGCTCGAAAATCCTGTCACTGCCTCCATTTAATTAAGTCTGCAACATCACAGACACGCCGGGTAAAGATCTAATGTAATTTTATTTACATTTCGTTTTTACAATCACTATAACAAAACATTTAAGAACAACCACTCACACAACAACGACCAGCCACCACAGGTCTCCTTGCTCCACTCCCCATGCACAGGCACATCTCCATTTAATGTGCAGTCGTCTCTCTCTCTCTCTCTCTCTCTCTCTCTCTCTCTCTCTCTCTCTCTCTCGGAACTCCAACAACACTTTAATATATCACTCCATGCTCTTCTGCATTAAAATCCAAGATGCTACAGTATACACATATAAATGTGGGCATGCAATATATTGTTTTTCTAATTCCATAAAGAGAAAAAGAACTATTTCACATAGAGAGAAAAGAACTACTTCTTCGTGCGTTTTAAGAGTTGTTCAAAATTTTACAAAATGATTTCTCATTTTTAATAGTGACCAGTCATTATGAATAAATTTTATGCACTGCTTATATACTTACAGGTAATTCAATTAACATTAATAATTTTGTACAAAAATGTTTTATCAGGTGAATACTTCTGTGAGTTATTAGAACAAGAAAGCAAAGCTGATTCTGGGGCAGAAGCAGATGATGTCACAGTGAATGATGGAAGCACAGGAGGGATCTCAAGAGAAGAGGTTTGTAAAGCTCTAAAATCTCTTCAGAATGGTAAAGTTCTGGGAGTTGATGGCATAGCTGCTGAGATGTTGAAATATGGTGGTGACTCTGTAATTGACTGGTTAACTGAAATTTCCCAGTTGTGCTGAGAGTTAAGAATGGTCCCTCAGGACTGGAAGGATGTTTTGTGTATAAAGGAAAAGGTGTTCCCTTGTATAAGGGGAAAGGTTATCAGACTGACTGCAAAAACTATCGAGGTGTTAGCCAACTGAGTGTGCTAGGGAAAGTGTTTGGTAAGGTCATTATTAAAAAAAAAATAATTTTCCACCATAGACAGTGTGGTATGTTCAGAGTGGTTTTATGTCTGGTAAAGGCTGCACTAACCAAATTTTTGCATTACACATGATGATTAAAAAGTATCTGGCTGTTGGTAAGACAGTTTCTGCTGCCTTCATAGATTTAGAGAAAGCTTATGATCGAGTACATAGGACACTTTTCTGGAAGGTATTGAATGATATGGTGTTACTGGGAATCTACTTAATAGTGTAAAAGCCATGTATGATGGCAGTATAGCTTGTGTACAAGTGAATGGTGTTTTATCAAAATGGTTTTCCATTGGTGCAGGAGTCAGGCAAGGTTGTGTGATGTCACCATGGCTGTTTAATATATTTATGGACGCATGCATGCGTAAGGCCAAAATAGATAATAGTGGTTTATGTCTTGGTGCGTACAAATTGCTGTATGCTGATGACACTGTCCTGTTGGCAGAGGGCAAAAGTGAGTTGCAGAGTATGTTGTCCCAGATGTACAAAGTTTGCATGAAATTCAAACTGAGTATAAATAAGGGAAAACCCAAAGTTATGGTTTTTGAGAGAGAAATTGATAGTACTGAATGTAATATAAGTCTAAATGGCACAGTGATTGACGAGGTCAATGAGTTTGTGTATTTAGGAAGCATGTTTGTCAGAGAACAAATTGGATGGTGAAATTAGTAGCCAAGTGAATTCTTCATTGAAAGTTATGGCTGCTTCGGGAGGTTTTCACAGAAAATGATGGGTTCTCAAGGGAGTCCCACATGGTTGTGTATGAAAGTGTAATTGTTCCTACTCTGATGCATGGCAGTGAAATCTGGGTACTACAGAAGAGACATAACAGTCGTTTGTGTGCTGGAGAAATGCGCTACTTACGCAGGGTTTGTAGCAAGACACGTTCAAATCGCGTGAGGAATGAAAATGTGTTGCAGTTGTATAATGTGAAGCAAAATGTTGTTAGCAAGGTGGAGACTAGTATTCTTTGGTGGTTTGGCCATGTTGAAAGAATGAGTGATCAGATGCTCATTAAGAATTTTTTTTTTTTTTTTAGCCCAAATGGCAGGAAGGAGAGGCAGAGGAAGGCCAAGGTAGTCATGGGAGGATCAGATTCAGGGGTGTCTACATGAGAAAAAGATTATGGGTATGAAGTATAGAAGGTCTTGTGTACTGCGTGTGAAGTTTGTCACTGAAGCCCGAGTTGTATGTCAAGATCGCTGTAAATGGGGAAGTTTGATAAGGCAACAGTAAGTAAGTAAAAATTATCTGGTAGTTTGTATTTCTTTGTGGAGCTAACCTCTGAATCTCAGAGAACAGCTTAGTGATATGTATGCATGTATGTATTATCTTATACAAAAACAAACATTGTTCCTTTTTGACAATGGGTGTTTGTCAAACATACCACACATGCAGTGGTGCAATGAAGACTCAAGGATGAGGCACATATGCAGTGGTGCAATGAAGACTCAAGGATGAGGCACACATGCAGTGGTGCAATGAAGACTCAAGGATGAGGCACACATGCAGTGGTGCAATGAAGACTCAAGGATGAGGCACACATGCAGTGGTGCAATCAAGACTCAAGGATGAGGCACTCATGCAGTGGTGCAATCAAGACTCAAGGATGAGGCACACATGTAGTGGTGCAATCAAGACTCAAGGATGAGGGAGGTGTAATTTAAAGCTTCCAGTGCTGTCCTGTGGAGTAACTGGTAAAGCATTATGGTTAGAAATTTTATGGGGAAAGTGTCAGCTGCAGGAATTGGTTGGAAACTGGTCTCTTGGACACTAATACAGGTATTTCATAAGGCAGTCCCATACCAAAAATGTCTCACCTCCCTATTCCTTATCTCTCCATAGCGATTCTAAGAAGAAGTCTCCCTCTTCCTGGATGGTTTTTTTCCTGCCATAAAATGTAGAACAAGTAACCAGAAATGCACTGCTAATTACTCACACAAATCACTATCTCTGTCTCCAACACTGCGGGGGTGGAGCTACTTCAAATATACTTGGACATTGGGATGGAAAAAAAAAAAAAAAAAAAAAAAAAAACAGAGCCACAGTGAGATTTTAAAAAATAACTGTTAAACCACGATTTTTAACACAACATAGTTAAAAAGTTGGCCCATTAAACTACATTTCATCTTCCACCCTGGTTCATTATGCTTCACCTTCTTTGTTCCCAAACCCATCCCGATCATTGCAGACCTCTACACAAACCATAAATATTTACATCAATTTAATAATTTGCAAAAGCTCAGGTTTAAATGCACTGGTTCTGTGATTATTCAAGAGTAATGTTGTGCTACTGCACCATCTATCTGTAAAATGCATAATTAAACATTTCAGGTGGGGGCAGTCTGGACCCCCCTCCCTGGATACATGCCTGGCATCAGAAACCAAACAGGAAGAAACAAAATTCTCATAGACAACTCATAATGCAGAAACAATGTCCAAAATTGCAAGATAATACTAGAGATGGCAAACACACACAGCATTAGGGGAAACACTAGTACATACAAAAATGAACCAGAAAGTTAATACAGAAAACTGAATGTATACCATATCTGACTTCACCACTTCAAACATTCTTGAAGTCTGTCCTGGAAGAGAAGTACTAATGCAATCAAGAAACTTAAGAAAGGGTTTGAATAAAACATTGATCTAGAACTGATACAAGAATATATTCACCAAGAATTAATCCAAATCTTCAAAATTACTCAACTACATGTACAGCATCAATTACAAAACTACCTCAAGGAGCATTTAAGGTGGCAAAAAATTTTACAGCCATCATCTAATAATGAAATTTTCCCACAAAATTAGCTGCAGTCAACATAATATAAGCATATAGAAAATTCAAGCAGCTTGTAATAAATTTCCAAAGTAACAAAGCATTTTTTTCAATTCATCTTATGTGATTACCATGTACTTTAGAGATTAAATCTTAATTAATTTCCAACATGGTATAACTATTTCTTTAATCATGATTTAGTTTGATAACAGATTTTTCTACGATTACCAACCGTGTTCTGAGTCTAACACAGCTTAAATAATTTTGTGTTGAGTATCAGTGTGTTGTAACAGCATAGGATACCACATTATTTATAATATTATTCAATCATTAATTTTAACAGAAAATAAATCTATCAAAACATTTGTAACAACGCACTAAGACAAGTGAAAACATCCCTCAAAAATCTCACTTCATTCACTCAATTCTACACTTAAATTACACACAAACTTTACACATATAAGTGAGAAATGAATCTCCCTGGTGAAATAATTCTTCACAAATACATAGAAGGCAATACAACTGCAACTGTCATATTTTCATTGTTTCCATGTAGCAACTTTGTCAGAAAACTTGAAAATTACATTGCTCTGGAGTGGGAATCGAACTCTTATCTCCCAAAGAAGAAAGAAATATTACTCATAATACATGGGAAATCGACAGAATATTCAAAGCACACAGAATATAAATTCTGAATTTGCTTGTACCACTTACGAGCCATCCATGTAACATCTCTCAGAAAACTTTAAAATTTCATCGCCCTGCATCTCCCGATTTCCGTTCAAATATGCTAACCATTACACCACCTAGGACAGTGAAGTTCCAAGCAACTGAGACTAAGCAAACTTAGCTTAGGAATCTGCACATCCTCAGATTTTCACTAGTTGACACATTGTTGCTTCTTCATAGCATTACCTCCCGATTTCCAATCTGAACGGTTCTCAGATTTCTAAGCTACATCTTCAGGTGCTTGGAACTTCCTTGTTTAGGGTGGTGTAGAGGACAGCATGCTCGAACAGATTGGGAGATGCAGGTTCGATTCCTGCTCCAGGACGATGTAATTTTCAAGTTTTCTGAAGAAGTTGCTACATGGAAACAGTGAAACTATGGCACATTTGTGTGCAAACAATTACACAAACTTTACATTTAGAAAAAACATGCTTCACATCCATTTCATTTTTTATACATTACACATTTCCAACAAAAAGTCTTCATTTTGAACAACATATTTCAAACAGTTGGTCACTCAGGTTTTTTATTTCCTCAATAGCTTCACATCTTTTCATAAGATTCACAGGAATAGCAGATTCACCATGATAAGCACCAGCAATGCTCCCTGCCATGCAAGCTATTGTGTCGGTATCACCACCCACTGCTATAGCAAAATACAAAGTTCTCACAAATGGATTATCACTCTGAAATGAGACCAGACATTTATATAAAATGAAAGAAGGATTAGTAACTATTCACATACAAATATAATTGAACATCATTTACAGCACAAATACCATCTTGTACATGATTTAAAAAAATGATTGTGATCCACTTTCAAACACAAGGAAGAATATTAATTATTTGCTATAATTTTTTTTAGCATTTCTTTTGAAAACAAGAAAGATGACACCAAGTTTTTCATGTGCATGTTTTTTGAGCCCTTTCCAACACAAAAATAATTTTGAAAGCAGTTTTTTTTTTTTTTTTTTTTGAAACACAGAAAATCAGCAATAAAGAAATGCATTTACACCTCCTAGTGGAAAAGCTACACATTATTCAAAATACAGAAAATGTACAGTGTACCTTACAGTGAATAGAACCCTCCTAAAAAATACATTTTTCAAATAGATTCCTAAAATCAGTAAAACATTTTTAAGCAATGTAGTTGCTTATGCTCACTAGTGGTAGAAATCTGAGTTACAGAAACTCACAAACTGTATATAAAATGTTTCCAATAGTAGAAGATATCCAGAGCAAAAGGAAATCTCATATCAAACAGTTTAAAAGGAAAACACAATAAAAACTTTATACCTCTTAAGAAGTGGGGAAACTGCATTATCTGCAAAAGACGGTCAAAACTTTTTTTTTTTTCATAGTAAAAGGTAACCTATCAACACAGGATTTTTATTTGTATTTTTAATTACAGTTATTCTTTTCAATACTTGTAGAAAACATAAATGCTACCTAGTAGAAAAATTGTGCATTTTGAAAAAGCACAAAATCTACACAACATATTTCTCATAGCAGAAATTTTGCAATGGAAAACTAATTTTGCAAATATGACTTTTAGAAGCAGAGACAATAAAAGTCAACAGTTTATACATATATGTCCTCTAGCTGGAAAAACTATGCATTATTTGTTGAGCATGTCTGACATCTTTCCATAGCAAATGACAAACAGTACAAGAAGAATTTTTTTAAATTGGATATGTGAAAATCCTCCAAACAGGTGGCGTCAGTGAATAAACAAAGACAATGCTCTTTCCACGTTTTAGCAACACATAGCAAACGAAAATTTTTTATTTGGTCACCGCTAGGGGATCCGAATCCCAGATCTCTCAATATCCAGCCGAGTGTGTTAGCCTTATACCGCGGTGGCCAACAATCCACGATGCTATGTGTGTTTTTCTATCAGCTTCTGACATCATAAATCCGTAAAATGGGCTCAGCTACTGAGACGTCTCCATCTGGTGGGCATTAACGGCATGTATAATTTGAGTTACACAGTAGTTTATGTCTAGTGATTTTTTCTGCAAAATTTCGAATAATAGATCGGTGGGGCCAAAAATTTCATTAAATACTATTGCCAAAAATGTAAATTCAAAAATGTTCATATCATTTAAAAATCTCTTGGCAAGTTGAATTGATTTTTTGTCTGATTGCTCACTATTTGTCAGAAATTCGAACACTTCCTTCAATTTATCCCAATCTTCAACAATTACACTTACTAACTTCGAAGTGGAGGACCATCGAGTTTCTGCTATAGTTGGTATGCGTCTTGCAGTTGTAGATGTGAGTGTATAAGATCGCTTCACTGAGTGGTGAAAAAATGAAGGAATTTCAGCGAGGCTTGCATAAAATATACGACACTTTGAAATTTTAGAAAAACTCTGCTGTAATACAAGGTTCAAACGATGTGCTAACCAATGAACAAAAACAGCTTGAGAAGCTTTATCCTTGATTTTTTTCTGGAGCCCATTCAAGTGTCCAGACATTACACCTGCCCCATCATAACATTGTCCTATTAATTTGTGTTGATAATCGAATTGTTCCAAAATTTTATCAAGCATTTTGCATGAAGCTTCTGACGTTCGATCTCCACTCACATCGTGGTAACCCAAAAATCGCTCAGCCAATACACCTTCCGAATCAACAAATCTTATTATTAAAGAGCACTGAGAAGTCTGATTTATGTCTGTGGTGTCATCTACTTGAATAGAAAAGCATTGAACTTCATTTATTTCATTTTTAACGTGATCGTTTATATATTCAGAAATGTATTTAATTAATTCATTTTGAATAGTTTTTGAGTTACCTGTGAAGACATTTCTTATCTTTTCGTATTGATTTTGAATTTCTAAAGGACTTCTTGATATCAACAATGAAAGTAATTCCTTGAAATTTGCATGATTTATTGAGTCCATGCTTTCGTCATGGCCACGGAATGCTAGTTCTTGTTTGCACAAATATAATACTGCACCAATCACTGTCTGCAGGAAAAGCCTATCTAAACGAACATTTTCGTTAAAATGCCTTGATGTGTTGATGTTTTTCTATTAGTGGTGTCGGAGACTAGGGCAAAGTCTTCCGTTCCACTATGTGAAAAAATCACACATCCACACATTCTTGTCTCCAAGAATGATTCTTTAAATATTTCCTCTTATTAATCTTTTTCTGAATTTCAATCTTTGAGGTGAACTGAGCGACATGAAAAACATTTTTTTCCCCCACTTCCTTAAACATTCGTTCACGGATTTTAGTGGAAATTGTGTAGTTATAGTTTTTGTACGTGTACTGTATATGTATGTGTCTTTGGAACGAAAGCTAGAAAGAATTTGAACATATATAAATGGCTTAAAATTACTTTTAGTCTGAGTGAAACAAAAACATGTGTGAACTAAGTTATTCACTTCATTTAAAAACTTAAATTTATATATATATATATATATATATCTTGGCCCTCAGTCTCCGCCAGCTGGAATGTACCTGGCCAAGGCAGCGGCCAGTGCGACATGAAGGCAGAGGGTGCTAAGAATCCCCGGAGGACCGGACTAGGCTGCCATCTGATGCTGACCTTGGCAACGTACAATGGACGCTCCCTATCTTCTGATTCAAGGCTTCTTGAATTGGAAGAGGAACTACAAAGGATCAAGTGGGACATCGTGGGGCTAAGTGAGGTAAGGAGAAAAGGAGAAGATCTCATCGAACTGAAAAGTGGACATCTCTTCTACTATCGTGGGACAGATACTGGCAGAACTAGTGGTGTTGGATTTATAATAAACAAGAAACTGAAGGATAAAGTTGTAGAAGTTGAAAGTTCCTCTGACAGAGCTGCACGGCTTGTTATCCAACTCTCGAAAAGATACCAGGCTCAGATTATTCAAACTTATGCACCCACCACAAGTCATCCTGAAGAAGAAATTGAAGAATTTTATGAGGAAATTTGCCATCTAAATAATAAAGGTAAGCAGCACTTGAAAATAATTATGGGAGATTTCAATGCAAAAATAGGGCAACGGCAACAGAATGAAACTTCAGTAGGTAAATTCGGTCACGGCAACAGAAACCAGCGTGGAAATACTCTCGTTGAGTTTGCAGAGGCAGAAGGGATTTTCATCTTGAACTCCTTCTTCAAGAAAAAGCCACACAGGAAATGGACATGGAGACATCCAAATGGGACGACAAGTGAAATTGATTTTATTATGTGTAACAAAAAATTTGTCATAGAAGACTGCAGTGTGCTAAACAAGTTCAACACAGGTAGTGACCATAGAATGGTGAGATGTAAGATGCACCTCAACACTAAACTTGAACGTGGCAAGCTCATAAGACAAACAAAATCTATTGACATAACCAACCTTAAAAAACGCCATAATACCTTCAAGTTGGAACTGAAGAACAGGTTCTCTGCTTTAGAAGGCCTAACATCGGAAGAAGTGGACATCTCTGAAGTTAACAGAAAAGTAACCAAAGCTCTTATGGAAACAGCAACAAAATTAGCTGGGTCTAAGAACAAGTTGCATGTAAATAAATTATCAGGAAAAACGAAAATGTTGATGCAAAAAAGAAGAGAGATGAGGACAACTAAAGAAGATGTGACTTCCAAAGTGGAATATATAGAGCTATGCAAGACAGTACGAAAAAGTATCACTGAAGACGTAAGAAAATTCAACTGTGAACTAGTGAGGAAAGCAATTGAAAACAACCAAAGCCTAAAGATAGCAAAGGGACATCTCAGTAAGGGAAGAAAACAGATTATGGCACTGAGAAAAGAAGATGGTTCTGTAACAAGAAATAGAGGCGAAAGTTTGACAAGAGTGAAAGATTTCTACTCCAAATTATATGAAAGGGATGATACATGCACTCCAGACATCATGAAAGATACCAGTACCAGAGTTCCTCCAGTCCTTCCAGCAGAAGTTGCACATGCAATCAAGAACATGAAGCGGGGAAAAGCTCCAGGAGAAGATGGAATTACTGTAGACATCATACAAGAAGCAAGTGGAGAAATCGAAACAGTACTCGCCCAAATTTTCACTCGATGCTTTAATGAAGGAAAGATTCCTGAGGATTGGAACACCGTTACAATGATCCTGCTACATAAGAAAGGCGACATTGAGGATCTCGGAAACTACAGACCTATCAGCCTCCTATCAGTAGTTTATAAAATCTTCACTAAAGTTCTTTCACACCGCTTGAAGGTAACACTGGACATGGCTCAACCGAGAGAACAAGCTGGATTCAGGAGTGGCTACAGCACAATAGATCATATCCATGTGCTGAGAGAACTAATTGAAAGAGCGAGGGAATATGAACTTCCATTGTGCATGGCTTTTATCGATTATGAAAAAACCTTTGATTCGGTGAAACCATCAGCAGTTACAATGGCTCTGAAAACCTGCGGTATTGAAGATGCATACATTAATATTATTAATAACATCTATGAAAATGCAAGTGCAAAGATTAGGCTGTTTGAAAATACAACACACATAAAAATTGGAAAGGGAGTGAGACAAGGTGACACCATATCTCCGAAGCTCTTTAATGCCACATTGGAAAATGTCTTTCAGTCACTGAGCTGGGAAAACAAGGGGATAAAGATTAATGGAGATTATCTAACCCACCTTCGTTTTGCTGATGACATAGTCATTTTTGCAACTAGCCCATCAGAGCTGCAGAGTATGATCCAGGAACTTGCTGACAAGAGTAAAGAAGTGGGATTAAAAATGAACTTTCAGAAGACAAAAGTTATGTTCAATGCTTTTACAAGAAATGAAGATTTATCGATTGATGGAGAAAAGCTGGAGATAACAGACACGTACGTTTATCTTGGACAGCAGATATCAAGTGAGGGTCACATTGATGAAGAAATTAATCGGCGTACAAAACTTGCCTGGAGAGCTTTTGGAAGAAACAGCATAATTTTCAAGAGCAATATGCCATTATGTCTTAAAAGAAAAGTGTTTGATCAATGCATCCTTCCAGTGCTTACGTATGGTGCAGAGACGTGGACCTTAACTAAAAGAGACATACAAAGGCTGCAGACAACTCAAAGCAGCATGGAGAGGTGCATACTTGGTGTAACCAGGAGAGATAAGAAGAGGAACTCGTGGATCCGAAAAATGACAAGAGTGGAAGACATCATGATCAGAGTTAAATCCCTGAAATGGCAATGGGCTGGACATACTGCCAGAAGGACAGATCATCGATGGACAGCCGAAATTTTAGATTGGATTCCAAGGGACAGGAAAAGACCCAGAAGAAGACCACATGGGAGATGGGTGGATGAAATTCGAAAGTATGCAGGGGTGACATGGAGGAGACTGGCACAAGACAGACCGTTGTGGAGGAAACTTGGGGAGACCTTCGTCCAGCAGTGGATTGATAATGGTTGACAATGATGATGATGATGATTATACCCAACAAAATTGAAATTGGACTCTAAAAATCATTTTTGGCATTCATGGGTGATTTGTGAAAATAAAACAAAAGAAACAAAAATCTGTAAAATTCTCAACAAAATTCTGATCAGGCAAGAGGCCTGATCAACATTAAATATAACTGCTAGTCAGTTTTTACAACTAAAAATTTTGAGTCACTTTTATCACTTGCTTATGTGTGTTCAGTGAATCCAAAGTATTGATAATTAAATCTTGTGAAATTGTTTTTTGTCAAGCTCATAAATCACCTCTACACTTGGCAGAGTTCATGGATCTGAGCCTGGTAAGTTTTAATCCTCATATAATTTGAAAACGCAAATTTTACTGATTTTACATACATTTTTCTTTTGTTCTTCCACTAGTTATTTTTGTATATATCACGTGCCATATTGTTCCGCAGTATTTTGATACAAGTATATTTACACAGGTAACACATGGTCATAGTGACGGAGATTTATAATAGTGAAAATTACTTTATATCAGCATTTTCAAAAGCCTAGCATTCTCCCTCAGGGCATCAGCAATTGTGTTCTGATTTTTTTCAAAATTCCTTAGCATTAACTCGCATTTCAGGTGTTTGCTAGAATCACCATGTTTATGAAGTGAGCGTGTTATATTTAATAAATCTGAGAATCCGTCTTTATTCCACGCCAAATGTTTATTACTAAAGAGTAAGCAGGGCCAACAAAATAATTTTTGTAACACAGAAGTACTACAAAGCCATTTATATTCAGTAAACCAACATTTTTAAAAATTAATATTGTAAGATTTACCGCTCTACTTGATTTCTTTTTTGGCAACAATTGTCAGTGAATCTGTCGGTCGTCCTTGAAGTAAAATGTTTCTTTTATCTTCATCTTTCCATCGATTAAATGGAGTTTGTAATAAATTGCAAACAATGTCGTTCACAGGATACATACTTTAATTAAAACTATCACTAACTGTTAAACTGTACACGAAACTACAGTAACAGCTAAACTTTTTGACAAATAATCACAAAGCACGAAAAAACAAATCCTTTTCGGAAGGCATGTACCACACCACAACACAGCAAGAAAAAAGCCCTAGTGGATTGTTTCGAAGGTCATGATTCCATCTGCAGAGCTTCGGCGCCAAAAGCTAAAACACTTCACTTGCGCGCCAGATAGGGGAGGTTGACGTCACAGTTACCATAGCAACCCGGTCGAAAGCTGCAGACTTCCAAGGGTTTTCATTTCGGCTCTTTACTTGCACTGTTTTGCGTATGAGGACTTGTTTTCTGTATTGAATGCGCTATGTGAATTGATATCTAATCAAAATTTTGAGTATTTTGTAACACAGTTGAGACAAAAAAGAATATATTATACAAATTACTGAATAAAACTTTATTTTAAGTAAAATAGGTGAAGAGGCACTTCACCTACTTCACCTGAAAAGCCGCCACTGCCTTTGGGCCACAAATGGCGCCCATGTGGAGGTGTACTGACACTGGAAAAAGAAAGAACTTTACTAATACACTGTCATTGTTGTGCAATCCCTTTCTTGTACCTGTAATACATTTTTTATATTAATTTTTGTAATGTGGGAAAGACTTTATGGATGCCTTGTATATTTTTGTTCCCTAGTGGGAAATAGAGGTGTAACTAGGCATTTCTGCAGCCTGGGCAAACCACAAAATATTGCACCCTCATCTGTCTTCCTATCTTTATCATCATCAACCATTATCAATCCTTTAAAGTGTAATTGTTCCTACTCTGATGTATGGCAGTGAAACCTGGGTACTACAGAAGAAACATAGAAGTTGTTTGTGCACTGGAGAAATGCGTTACTTACAGGGGTTTGTGGCAAGACATATTCTGATTGTGTGAGGAATGAAGATGTGTTGCACTTGTGTGATACGAAGCAAAATGTTGTTAGCAAGGTGGACACTAATATGCTTCGGTGGTTTGGCCATGTTGACAGAAAGAGTGATGAGATGCTTACTAAGAAAATTTTTTTAGCCCAAGTGGCAGGAAGGAAAGGCGGAGAAAGGCCAAGGAAGTCATGGGAGGATCAGATTCAGGAGTGTCTGCACGAGAAAAAGATTATGAGTATGAAGTATAGAAGATCTTGTGTACGGCGTGTGATGGATGTCAGTGAAGCCTAAGTTGTATGTCAAGATCACTGTAAATGGAGAAGTTTGATATGGCAACAGTATGTAAAAAGTATCTCGTAGTTTGTATTTCTTTTTGGAGCTAACCTCTGAATCTCAGAGAACAGCTTAGTGATATGTATGTATGTATGTATGTATGTATGTATGTATGTATGTATGTATGTATGTATGTATGTATGTATGTACCATTATCAAACCACTGCTACATGAAAGTCTCCCCAAGTTTCTTCCACAGCAGTCTCCCTTGAGCCAGTCTCCTCCACATCACTCTGGCATGCTTTTGAATTTCATCCATCCATCCCCCACATGATGATTCTTCTAAGTCACCAACACCCCCTGAGCATTTTGACGAAGAATTCGAATTTCAAGTGTAACAGATTCTGGTGCAGAAGTTTCAATTCCAATTTTAATCAGATTTCAACAGTGATTTTTGCACATTCTCCTGAGCTGCGTCCGGGGCAGCCACCATACCTGCCCTGCCCTAGTTATGTTTTGGGTGGGAAAATTCTGTTTTATTTTGGACAACAAATATGGAAAGAAAAATTTCCATTGCGAGTATTATCTCACTTCAAAAGATTTTTTTCAGTTGGGCTTTTAGATGCAAGTATGTTGTAAACAGAAATAAGCACTGATACTCTCTGGTGGCAAAAGTGGACATTAATAAAAAAAGAGATTTCATGAAAAAAAAAAAAATTCACCATGACATTATCTATCACAAAATATTTTTTTTTTCAAAACTGCACTAGGGGAAATGCAATATATCATCAAAAACTCTCCAGTAAGAAAACTGTGCATCATTTTAAGAATAAACAGTGTGCATAATGCAGTATCTTCACAAAAATATTTTTAGCTCGCATGGTATATCCACAAAAATATTTTGAAATGTAACTGTATCTTAACATTCAGTAAAATTTTGTATTAATAAAAAATCTTACCATAAGACATTGCTAGGTTTAACTGGTGTGTGTGTGGGGGGGTATGAACTGTAGTTTTCAGTAAAACTGTTTCTGACGGATGTCAAACACTTATTGTGTCATCATTACTGCCAGTTGATATACTTGCTGAAAAAAACCCCAGAGGACTGTGGGAGCACTGCTGCTCGGTAACTTCACTTCACATGCATTTTCTCCCCATAGTAAGTATGTACAGAAATGGAGGCAGCTTGTTTCATTGACAGACACCTCCCTAGTAGTGTGGCTCTGTTGGACATGAGAATACAATTGGTCCTCTGTCCTACCTCCCTCACAACAATTTAGACAACAGTTGCGCCTTAGTTTTCTGTCCCCCTCTCCCGAATCTAGCCTTTAGAACCTCCTCGTGATCATTACTTACAATACTGGGCTCCAGTGGTGTCTGTAGCCGAGGAAAGCTGGGGAGGGTTGTAACTCTTTTAATATTTACTATATGGCCAGGACTCTGGGAAACATATTTACTATTATGAGGAGAGGGGCATGGTGGTGAGAAGCTAGCTATTCTCTTTATGGGAGAATAGTCAACTTCTCGCATATGAGCCACTTTACTTTTGATGTTATTTACTTAGTGGTGCAATTTCTTTTTCACCAGCACTTAAAAATTTCGAACTTTGATACCTTTCATGGTTTAATACAATCCAGAGTGTGCTCTTTTTTTTTTTTTTTTTTTTTTCTGAGATCTTCCCAAGCATAAACCCAGAGTCTTATTAAAAAAAATTGCATCTACATACACCACGGCTGAAAACACACAGGGCCCCAGGTCGTACTGTCACCTACAAATTAGCTACTGGCACCAGATTTTCTAGTGCTTCTTTGGTAAAAAATTATGGTGCTTATGTTATCACTTTGTCTGCCGGTCAGTTTGTCTGTTTGTGAACATATCTCTGCAACTATTAGCCTAATTTGAAAAATTCTTTTTGAATTGGGCAACTTGTAATGTGAGAATGTTGATCCTTGCATTCCATTTTTTTCTTTCCAAATGCACAACTTCGTCGCTAGAGGGCATAAATGCAGACAATATCGAATTCAAAATACATTTTATTCCATATATTTGGCTTCTAAATATCGGATTGAAAAAATTATTTTTCCTTTCGATGCCACTTATATTGAAGACTATTTTAGGTACAGTCTCGTTTTCAAGTAATGTGTAGATTTGCTGCTTGGAGGCATAAAGGTAAATTACAACCCCCCCCCCCCCCCCAATATCTCTACTTCTAAAAGTCTGAGTTGAAAAATTCTTCCTGCTTTGGATACAGCTCCTGGTGGCTAACATTCTACATATAATTCTAATTTTTGATAAAGAACGATGTGACCACCAGGGGCGTAATTTCTGTTTCTGATGTATTTGCCGCAAAATCTGAGCTTTGAAAAACTAAGCTGAAAAAATTATTTCATAGACCAATACCACTCACCTTGGAAAACCTTTTAAGAATACCTTCTGCTTAAAACAGTGCATAGGTTTTCCACCAGGGGCATACATGTAAATCTTATTTTTGTTGATATCTCTGCTTCTAAAAGTCCAATTTGAAAAATCCTTTCTTTGTTGAAGAGTGTTTCCAGTGCAACATGTTTCTCATATAATTTCAAATTTTTCTTAGTGCACAAAAATGTCCTAGAAGTTGCAATTTCACATTTCTGTTTACAGCAATACCTACACGACTAAAAACCCGCTTGAATTTCTTTTTCTACCCCCAGTCAGGTATTACTAACTATGAAAACACTTTGTGCATATTTTCTTCCCAAAATAATACAAAATTTCGCCATTACGGGCACAAATGCTTAATGTTTTTCTAAATATCTCTGCTTCTAAACATGCAATTAAAAAATATTCTTTCAAGACCAGATGCCATTTATCTTGTGGGACACTTTAAGTTTGCATTTGATGAGTTTTGTGACTAAGTGGTGTTTGTGTACTATTGTTTGCAGCTGTATCTCTGCTTCTTAAAATCCTATTGAGAAATTCTTTTTTTTTACTGTATGCCATTCACTACAATAAAGATGGGGAGCATTATCCTCTTTAAATAATGCACAGCTCTCCCACTAAGGAGTGTAAAGGTCAAAACCTTTTTCTAGATATCTCTGCTTCCGAGAGCTGTATTTGAAAAGTTATTTTTCCTTAGCATGGCTTTGGCCATGAAGAATAGTTTTCATCTATTTTCAACTTTTCCATTATGCAAAATCTTCCGCTAGAAGGTGTACAGTTATAGCATGTTTCCTTTTATATTTCTTGTTTTAACTGAACAATTTGAAAATTTCTTTGCCTCTAATTCCATCCTTGTGCTATGAGAAACTTTTTGTGCGCAATTTGTTAATTTTTGTAACATACCTTTTAGGCACTGGTGGAAGTACGTAGCTATTTCTATATCTCGTTGTTTTATTGATTGTAGAAATCCAGTTAATTTTTTTTTCCTAACCGGTTCCATTGCTTTTGAATAACATTTTATTTGTATTGGAAAGGATTCAAAAGACATGCTCATTACAACCGAAAATTCAGTATCATCTTTCTTATTTTAATAACAATTCTTCTTGTGCTAAACATAATTTTAATTAGAAAAGCCTTCACAGCACGATAATATATTTATTAATACTGCCTGTACTTAAAATAGACATTTTTAAGGTACAGCAAGTTACAAGATCTTTCAAAGCACCGGGTGCTCCATTGTCAGGTATTTCAATAAACATAAACAAAAACAACAAATAAAAATAAGAATTATTTTCAAATTACGCGAGCATGTGTCAGCAATAACAAGGTTTACAATACATATAGTGGAAGTTGGTCATGTACTAAAAGCATTCAACAAAATAATAATACTATGAATCGCTATTACATATGCGAAGAAATATATATGCACAGGATAATTAATAGGTTAACATTAAATGTCAAACTCTAAGTGAATTATTAGGAGTGTAGTGTTGGTGGAGAGGAACATGCTTTCTTGGCTGGATTAACATGGCCCAAGGCACTGGAACTAAAAGTGGAGTTTTTTCGTTACAGCAGTCAGTGCTGTGTGATAAAATGCATAAACTTTCAGCGAATCAGAGGGATCGCCTTGTATGATTTAAACTCAGCACACTGGCATTGGTTCAGTCTGGTCAGTAGGTACCTCAATTAACTAACTATGCAAGAGATGTAGCATCAGAGTTATTAGTAATGGAGTACTTGTGATCATATAGTCTTGTGTGCAATGGGCGTGCAGTGGATCCTATATATGCTAATCTTCCGGGTCAACAGCATTTAAGGTATTTTGTAAAACCCATGTCTGTTAAGTGCGGAAACCTGGTCACAGTCGTTTTGCATGATGGATCGAATCCATTTTGTACTTTCTCCAAAAGCTATGTGGTGTTTTTTACATATATTATTTAGTATTATAGTGATTTCAGGTATATAATCCACAGTACCAACACATTTTGTAACTCTGGCTTCCCTTTGTAAGATACTTTTGACTGGATATTTCAATGATCGAGCAATTTTTTCAATGATCGTTTTACGGTATCCATGTGCCATCGTAATCATCTGGATGTGATTTAACTCATTTCTTCTAAGCCTGAATACTGGAGGTGTGGGTGAACACTCTTCGTTTAATGTTAACCTATTAATCATCCTGTGTGTATATATTTCTTCGCATATGTAATAGCGATTCATAGTATTATTATTTTGTTGAATGCTTTTAGCACATGACCAAGCTTCCACTATATTTATTGTAAACCTTGTTATTGTTATCACGTGCTCACGTAATTTGAAAATGCTTCTTGCTTTTATCCATTGTTTTTGTTTATGTTTATTGAAATACCTGACAAAGGAGCACCCGATGCTTTGAAAGATCTTGTAACTTGTTGTACCTTAAAAATGTCTATTTTAAGTACAGGCGGTATTAATAAATACATTATCATGCTGTGAAGGCTTTTCTAATTAAAATGATGCCATCTTTCTTATTTTTCAATTTACTTCCGATATTGGAGGTTAATTATTTAACGTGCATTAATGCATTTGCATTTTTGAACTTCACTTTTAGTTGGTAAAGTTCGATGAACACTTACCGCACGTGGGGCTTGGCTTTCAATCCATATTTCCGTTACGTGGATGCGGCACGGGATTTTTTCATTTGGCCACGGGTCTGCTTCTTCTCCCCTCGAAGACGGTATAGTAGTAGTACCGAAAGTACTCGGGTATGAATAAATATAGAAGTAAATGAGGATGCAGCAAAGGAAAAACTCATTTGGTGATGAGACAAAATAAATTCCAACGGAGAAAAAAAAAAAAAAAAAAAAGAAGAAGCAGACCCGTGGCCAAATGAAAAAATCCCGTGCCGCATCCACGTAACGGAAATATGGATTGAAAGCCAAGCCCCACGTGCGGTAAGTGTTCATCGAACTTTACCAACTAAAAGTGAAGTTCAAAAATGCAAACACATCTTTCTTATTTTATTTTCCATTTCTTGAGGTTAGAGTTTGCACGTTGCTTAAAGAAAGCTTTTATGACACTTTAATTTTTTTTAAATCAGCATGGTGTTAGGAGAGCTGGTATTGGAAAAATATCAAAAACAAGTTAACAACAAAGAAACTATAACATAGTAAGAAATTAGAAATTGCATTTTTGGATGAATTTCCCTGAAACCCATATTTACCCCTGAAAGCCAGGAGCAAGACTGAGAAAATGAGAGGGGATGGGGGTTGTTCATGTTCAAAACATCTGTACACACGTCATAGCAAACGGCGGCGCCTCGACGATGATAAAAGCACTTCCTCCCCTCCTCTGTCTCTTTCTTCAAGCCGGTGATGAGTTGTTCTCCCATTTGGAGTACAGCCATTGCCATTATGTCGGAAGGCGAGGTTTGGTGCAGAAGAGGGTAGGTAATGAACACTGCAGACTTCACGCTTTCAATCAGGGCAGGGAGAGTCAAACTTCAAATACAGGTTTCACTATATAACCCTGCCTTCCCCTCCCCTCTAGTGTAGTGAGGCTGTAAATGAACGCGTCCAAACCAGTCTGTGCGAGTTTTACAGATAATGGGGCTCATTGTCTCTAGACATTTTTTTTGTGTTGTTTATTAGCTGTGAATAATTTTTGCTTAGTAATTGTGAATTTCAACATCCAATATGCCCAAAGTGAAAGAAAGTGCCCTACAGAAATTAAAAACTTCATTTCTGAATTTAGTGAAAAAGTATTCTCTACCAATGGACAGATACTGTATTGCAAACTCTGTGACATGAGAGTTGCCACGGAAAAGAAATCCGCTGTGCAGCAGCATGTCAACAGCGGGAAACACAAACAAGGTCTGCAGTGACTCCAGGATGATAAACAGTTGCAGAAAATGCTCCTTGGCCAAACCAGCGCGTCTTCAAAACATTCTGCATTTTACGAAGAATTGTGCAAAGCCTTCATTTGTGCCGATATTCTTATGAGCTAACAATCCGAAATTGCACACTGGGAAGTCTTTGCCAACTCATCCACACTAAGGAAAAATTATGTCAGCTGCTGCTATAAAAACACCATGCAGAAGATAAGTGAAAAAGTAGCTGACAAGAAAACACCATGCAGAAGATAAGTAAAAAAGTAGCTGACAAGAAAACCTGGTTGTCAATGGATGAGACAACTGACTCTCTTGGACGACATGTAGCTAACATAGTGGTAGGTACGATGGAAGAAGATGGCCCTGTTGAACATTTTCTCATCAATTGTGAACATCTAGAAAAAGTTAATTTTTCTACAATAAGCAAACTCTTTGATAGGTCCTTGAGTTTAATATGGCCCAACGGCATCCAACCCGACAATGTCTTGCTCTTCGTGACTGATGCTGCACCTTATATGATAAAGGCTGCTAATGCTCTGAAAGCCCTGTATTCAAAAATGGTGCACCTGCCATGTCTAGCACATGCCTGTCATAGAGTTGCTGAAGAGATATGAGGACAGTTCATTGAAGTTGACCAGCTGATTGGGTGCATGAAGAAAGTCTTTGTAAAGGCACCAACTCGAGTGGTATCATTTAAGTTGGAGGCCCCAAATGTTCCTTTGCTGCCTGCTTTCATTTTTACCAGATGGGGGACTTGGATTGAAGCATGCAGCTATTACTGTGACAACTTCACATTGGTAAAGAAAATCATTGACTCGTCTGACAGCAATGAAGTGGCCAAAATTAAAGTGGCGCAGAGACTACATTCTGATCCTGAAATTGCAGGTAAATTTTCCTACATAAAGTCAAATTTTGGATTTCTGCCTGGTGCCATGACTTCCTTTGAGAAGTCAGCAGTGCTATTAGTGTCTCAAATAGATTTGATGAAGAAAGTTGTGAATGACCTAGACATTGTGACTGGAAAAGTGGGAAAGGCTGTGCAAAAGAAAATTGGACAAGTTTTAAAATAAAAAATGTAGGATATGAACAGCTGTGCTTCATTGCAGATGTGCTATCGGGGAGAAACTTTTCCCTTAGTGAAGGAGCTTTTCAATGTTTAAAGCTTTGTTGGTAGACAATAGAATATCATTCTCTTTTGAAAATCTGCACATGGTTTTAGTTGCACATTTCATTCTGGTACAAAAAAGAAGAAAAACTGCACTCATTCAACACTGCATTAATCATAAACAATATCCTGATTTTGAAAATATTAAATTACTAGCCACCCACACAAACGAAAAAGAATTAAGGATTTCTGAAAGTTTTATAATTGAACCAAAAAAAAAAGATAAAATATGCAACTTACAAGACCCTACCAACCTGGATACAGCCTGGAAGTCACTTATAAAAAGCAAAAAAATCCATAAAAAAAGACAAAAAAAAAAAAAAAAAGAACATTATAAAAAGTAACACCATTTAATAAAGGACTAAAAACAATACACCTGTTTCTAAAAATAAATAACAATAGCTCAAAAATAGATACACAAAAAAGAAAAAATTGTACTTATGACTGATATATTTACCAACTCATCCAATAGATGGCGACACATGAGAAGCAATCACCTAACGCATACAGCCCGCAAAACTTTCCCTTCGTTTCCCGACGATGGCACACCAGCTGTGCCGAAAGCGCTCGCCATAACAACGTGACGAAGAGCCTCTTGAGAGACGTCTCCCGACCCGATGAGTATAACTTTTTCTAATACAATCTTTTAGTTAATAGTAAATTTAAAACGTTTGATTGTGCGAACGAATGAATGTGAACTAATAATAATGCAACCTAACTGTTTCATTTATTAACATTTTTTAACTAACCAAAAAAAACCCATAACAACAGACTTCTCTCGGGCTGGGAGCACGTGCCTCACAGAGCAACAATGTGTGAAATACTTTGCCAATATCAGGTAATAATACCTTAGATATTATGTATATTTTGTCTAAAGCACGTTTATAACATAAAACAACCCTTAAGGTTTGTCTCATGAATTACAAATTTTGTAATAAAAAACTTTGTTTCCCATGGCAAACTAAAAATGTTCAAATAAGTGTTTTTGTTTGTAAAATTAAAACTTTCAATTTGCCACAGGAACTGTCAGAAAATGTACAATGGCACACACAACAGCAACTAGGGCCTCTGTGAATTTTGGAGAGGTGCAAGCTAGTTCTGTGTGACATTGGCGAAAAGACCCCAACTCACTGGGTTTTGTTCCAGAATCCTTAGGTTGAATGACCAACTGGAACCCTCAGCTGTGGGCTAATCCCCCACACTGATGTACTTACCTGATTTGTTAACAAAAAAAAAAAAACAGTTTGCACAGAAACTGTAAAAAGTTAAATTGTACTTTTAAGGTTTATTTTTTTTTATTTTTTATTTTTATTTTATTTTTTTTTTTTTTTTTTTTTTGTCTTACAAAGCAAAGCATGTTTCTGAGCATTAAATTTTTAGCTTGGCACAGAAACTGTAAAATAATTAAGTTGAATTTACTGACTATTTATTTTTATATAGGTACTGTGTTGATTAGTAAAATTAAGAATTTCAGTTGACACAGCACCTGTCAACAGATTAAATTATGTTTTTTAGATTCATTTTGTTTTGTTTCATGCACCTCTTCTTTTTTTAATAAATTAGTTTTGCAAAGAAATAAATGTGCATTTATTGGTACTTTTTTTGTTTTACTAGGGGCCTCTAGGCTCGCTACGCTCATTTCCAGAGTAGTGCTCGGGCCCTGCAGCCTGATCTTCAAGTACATCACATGAAATAAAAACTGGAAAATTCATATAAATTTAAATTTTTATTGCATGTCTAAGCAAATAAGTATGAAAAAACTGATAGAAACATGAACACTTAATTTAAACATGTACATGAAATTAAAGTAATAACAACATTTTAAGATAGTATTTCCTTGTACACTATATTTGGAACTTTCTTCCCATTCCTAATAAAAACCTTAATATTTTCGCTAGAAACGCATCTCGACAGAGCCACATACAATTGTCCATGTGCAAATATAGGACGCTCTATATAAATATCTACTCGTTGAAATGTCTGACCTTGTGACTTCTTGGTTGTTAAGGCATATGCAAGGCAAACAGGAAACTGTCTACAATATAACACGAAAGGCAAGTGGGAATGGCCACTTGACGTGTTCAGCTGAATTCTGGGTATATCTATGACAATGCCCTTTTGATCCCCAGTAATAATCTTCACAGTCAAAACCCGGATGCCAATCCATTTCACCAAGAGACATGTACCATTGCACGTCATGCACGTCATGCTTCTTAAGAAGCACGTTATTCCTAAGAAGCACGTCATGCTTCTTAGGAATCTGTCTGCAGTCCATCAGCTGCAGACAGATTCCTAAGAAGCATGACGATGCAGCCGACTTTCAGCTTAAGCATGTGAGGTGGCATTATGGAAGGGGTGAGAGCATTCAGATACTCCTCAGCATATCTCAGAGTTGCTTCTTCTTCTCTTGCATCGCTCTTGTCAATCCTGTGTAACGTTGCCTTGTCCATGCTGTAGCTTATCACTTCTTCTCCGGGTATTCTGGACAATATTATTTCATTCATTCGATTGACTGATAAAATTATTCATGACAGAATATCACTTGATACATCTGAAACATTTATGAAAAACCAATCAGGCAAGTCCCCACAGTGAAAACCAGAAAATTTTTAACGACAAGTTCTTCCACGTCTCCATTGCCAAACTGCAACAGCCAGTTTGAGAAATGCCCTGTTACGTTGGCCGTTCACACATTGATCCTCAAATAATGAATCTCGAAGAGTGGCCACAAATGTGACGACTTGATGCACTCATTCACAATTTGACTTGTACTGGCTTTCTTCACAACTGGCAACAATTGTTGGAAATCTCCTCTGAGGATAAATTACTTGCCGCCGAAAGGTAGATTGTTGTTAACAATGTCACGGAGAGTGCGATCGATGATCTCAAGGGCTTTTCTGGGTATCATGCTGGCTTCCTGCAGGCCCATCATGTCATGAGGCTTCAAGAAGCAAATGCCTTCCTCATTGAGGTGAATGGGTAGGTTGAAGAAACGATGAGATGTTGTTCCACATGGAAGGAGGATTGAAGCAATTCCACTCCAAGCAACATATGCATTTTCTTCTTCATGGTGAGGAGTTTGTGATAGATGGCGCTGTAAAGAAACATTTTTCCAGTACCAGCAGGTCCGTCAATAAAGAAACGCTGACCAGGGCCCACAGAATTACCCGAAATGCAATCGATGAATCTTTCATACACAGCAAGCTGTTCATCATTTAATTTTTCTTCAATATTCTTGCATGTTTCCAAGTGAAGTTGGACATACCCGTCATGAACTGGGACATTGAAAAAAGCTGGTTCTGGAAGTCCAAAATCTTTGCATGTCCTGTTTTCCATGTTCAGCTGTGCTTCAATATCGCAAAGAGCATTGTAAATGGTGCCATCACGCTCAGTCATGTATTCCTGAAACTTGTCCCACAACTGCAACGCATCTGATGGTTCATCTCCAATAAGGTAGTACACAAAGAATCTTCTAAACTGCCTGGGCATCAACATGGATGTGGCTTCCTCCAACACAACATTTCCTTCTTCGCTGCTCTTGGTTATTCTCATGGCAATCGCTGCTTCGCAGTATATTTGATGGACGACTCCTTCATGGGTTCGGAGATCTTGATAACAGGTAGCACCAGGAATCCTGTTGAGAAGCAGTTTCAAGAAAAATCTTTCTGAATCTTTGGGTGAAACACTGACAATGCGGCCCACGACTTTAGCGGCTCTCTGATGTGGTATCCACTTCTTCCCTGCTACATTCCATGAATAGGTTTCTGGCAGATTACCATACATCGCTGGTTTATTTCAGCGTGTTCTCCAAACAATTCTCTACAAACGATGCAAATTTCGTATTTTTGTGTTCAATAAGTTTTACGCTGCGAGCTAGGAAAGCAAGAGTGTCACGAAATTTCTAAAACAGCAGCGGCAGTTACTTTTTTTTAGAATCCTAGCCTTACTCATTAGTTTAGGCTTTTGTTTGGCTTTTAGTCTTTCAGAAAAATGTTCAAAAATGTCAAATACTACTTACTGGGTCCCATTTCTATGGATATTTAGGTCTGTCTAATGAACAATGGTAATGGTAAAAAACTAAGGATTTTTGTTCTTTTTTTACATGAAAATAGCACAAAAGTATTTAAAGAATGACAGTTCTTTTAAAAAAAAAAGATAATTTTTCCTTACTTTGAACTTTTGAGTCATACTGTCAATTGTGACTTCTCAGTTGGAAATTACAGAATGGGATCATCAACATAACAGGTTCTATAATTTTAACTCAGAACTTCATGATCTGCAGATACATTACCATGGATTAAACAAAGAAAAAAAAATTATTATTTTCAATTTAATGACCTATGAATTATTTATACACCACCGCCAATTATGCATTTTTCTTTTCTTTTTAAAATTGTTTCTCAATTTCACAGCCTGTGAATTATATGCTGCAGCAGATTATACAAAGGGAAATATGGTACTTTGAGTTTCTATGTGCGAAATTTAACTTCAACAAACTGTACTTTAATAAAATTGAAATCTAAAATTTTTATTCTTTGAGAGTGGTGACTAAAAAAAACTGGGGAAAAAGCACTGACCAAATTGGAATTTTATTTGGCAGTAAGTGGTCTGGGTAAAAGAAATAAATAAAAATAAAAACGGCAGCAAATAGACTATATTACTTTTTGTTCTATCATCATCACCACACATATTTGTGTTATTCTTTGAAATTTGAATTCATTTCTCCTGGCTCCTAAATTTTGGAGCTGGCTCCAAGATCTGGAACATATTTTTCCAGCCATGGTGTACACAATCATCAAAACAGAAAACTCACTGCAAGCCCAGGAAGCATGGAACCACAGTTAGCAATGCAATAAGATTAAATTAAAATAATAATTAAAAAATGACTGAAAAAAATAATAAAACAACTCTTATTTTTGGTAAAACATATAGGATTAAAATTGCTATAAACACAAAAACCGGCTAAATTTCGCAAAAACAGGCAAAATTTCACAAAAAATGTGTATCAGATCTTTAAAGACCTGGATCAACCCCAGGCATAATTATCTTCCATGTAAAAGGCATCAAAGGAGGAAGGAATCATTTCAATCAGACTTTTAGCAGCAACAAAATGGAAGTAAATATTCAATAGCATTTGCATTTATGTCTTCTGACAATGATGATCCATGCACTCTGCATGGATCTTGATTCTCACAGTTCAGAATTTCCAAAGCAAAAGGAATTTTTTAAATCAGACAAATAGGTGCAGAGACATGGTGTCCACAGATGGACATACCTAGTGATACTAAAGTGCATTCTCTCTTTTTATTTTTATTTTCAAAAGATGTGCTAAAAAGTATGTGTTCACTATGTCTGTCTATTTGTAAGCACCTGTTAGTTCAATTTGAAAAATTGTTTTTACATCAAGAAGCTTGAATTGTGAGAAGAATAATCCATGCCTTTTTCTGATGCATAACTGCATGGTTCATACTGATTTTAAGAAGTATATTTAAGGAAGTTTTAAGTTTTCCAGGAGCCTGAAGCCTGTTTTCCATGAGCCAACAATAATATCAGATCAGAACTTTTTAAAAAATTCTAAAGTTTAATTTTCTGAAAATGTAGTTTCCTATTTCTCAGTCACTTCCTGCAATATCAACAGACAAAAAGAGCAAGCATGTTTTCTATTGTTCATGAAGAAATTAATGTTCAAAATTGGAACTTTAACTCTCCATCACCATTTTTGTTCAACATAAAGTTGTTTCTCAGCACAGTGAGCATGCAGTAGCATTTTTAAAAATTAATTTCACTCTAAACAAAGGAAAATGTTTTTTCTGCCCCCTGATATAACAAGAAGTGACTAAGGAATGGGAAAACATGCGTTTTAAGCAAAATTAAATATCAAAAATTGGTACCACGCTGTTCATTCTGCCATGAAAACAATAAAAAAAAAAAAACTTTTCCGTTTTCATCACCACTGTGCCACAACAATGCCACTGGTGGCTTTCTGTTTATGAAATGCAGAAAATTAAAAAAATTGACTTTCTGCACATACATGAGCTGACTCAAGAATTTTCTAACATGTTTCATTTACTTGCAGTTGTATTAAATACATTACTTTGCAGCTGTCAATTAATTATGGTGATACCATCCACAATGAAGTATACCTCTGCCTGATTCTTACTTCTTTGGAAAGGAATAGTCAAGTTATATAAATAGCTAATATTCAAAATATGCAATGCATGATAAGTACTTGTATGTTTTACAACATAATGAAGATATTTTTTTGTTTTCAGGATTGCTACAAAAGATCTCAGACTGAAATGTATTCATATTTTCTTGTAAAAAAATTATCGCTGTAAGCAAATGTTTGTTTGCACAAATGTAAGAATTAGCACTTCCTTCATAATTACACTGGCAATATACATAAATATGAAGTGCATTCAGTGCATATGATATTTCCAGAATCAGACCAAGATTCTGAAAATATCATATGCACTGATGTTTCCAGAATTTCGGTCTGATTCTGGAAATCCTTTAAATTCAAGAAGCAGAAAATTCTATAAAGAGGATCCTTTAAAAAAAAATACAAAACTCCATGACTCTGCAAATCAGTACCTTACCTCAAAGTTTTCTACTGGGTGAAATCCTCTCAGGAAAGAAAAATTGCTGTTGGAACAGACTTATGTGCCGCAATTTCATTTCCTGAAAATGAAAAACATGAGTAGATGAAAATTACAGTGTATCAAAAACTATCTTTACTACCAATGGAGAGAACAGTAGCTGCAACCTTTATCAAATCAAAAATGCCATCGTCAGTAAGCAGTATTATAAAACATAAGGAACATTCAAATAAAGCAAGTTTACTGGAAAAATTAGGTGTTCAGAAAATTCCAATTAATTTGAATTTTCAAAAAGTTAGCATTCGCAGTACTGAAAATAGGTGAAAAATCAAGATTACAACACCATTTAAAAAACTGGAAAGAAAAAACAGCTCTGGTATAATACTGAATCAAATATAATTATTTTCTAAAATTTTACGAAACTGTTATCCACTCATGAAACAGCAGAAACTTATACTGTCTAAAATTCTGAAGACTGAAAGACTGAAAAAAAAATTGTACAGTTCACGATCCTTTGAGCCTGTCAGAACTATGTAAAATACTTATTAAAAAAAAACAATATTCAGAAAATAATTAGAAAAAAGTACAAGACTAAAATAAAACTAAAAATGATGTTTTTCCCAATTTAAATTTGTAATTATTCTTTAATAAATAAAAAGCAGTAAAATTTGATTTTCATAACAATCCCATCCGATTGCAGAACATCCGCCCTTCCTTATACAGAGGGTGAGTTAAAACTTTTGCAATATTTGCATAAACACATATGCTCTGGTGATTATGTCACCTGTTTAAACCAGTTCAAGTTGCGTACTGCAGTCAGTTGAAAGGGATATGAAGTGGTAGTCATTGCTGTAAACAGCATTACATGTCATTGTTCTGTCAGTGGTTGGGATGCCTAAAAGATGAACCGGCTAATATGGGAACTTTTGTTTTACGAGTTTGAACTCAACCATAATGCTGCTTAAGCAACATGAAATATTTATCATGCAAAAGGAGAAGATTCTGTGGACCACAGCACCACAAGCAGATAGTTCAAGAAATTTTGCTCAGGTGACAGAAACCTCGACAATCAGGAAGGCCGAGAACCGTGGATTCGGAGGCCGTGCGCCAGGCCGTAGAGGCAAATCTGACAACCAGCACTTGGAGATTATCAGGCAAGCTAGGCATATCACAGACCACTGTGGTTCATTCCTTTCAGGACCCCGGCAAGGTCTACATGAGCTGCCGCATTGTCCATCACGAACTGATACCAGATGAAGCAAACCGCTGAGTGGAAGTATGCACGAAACTTTTACAAAACCCGCACAATGTACGTTTCATCAAGAGAACTGTTATGTGCTATCAAAAGTGGGTCTATTTCTGTAATCCTAACACACAGCAGCAGTAGTTGAGCATGGGCCAGCTTCCTGAACCCATTGCCAAATGTGGGAGCTTTGAGCACAAGATGATGCTCTCTGTGTCTGGTGGAATTTCGAGGGGATAATCCATTAGAAATGTGTTCCCGATGGTCGGACCATCAAAGCCAACCTCTACTCTGAACAGCTGGAGCAGATGTATGCCATTTTGTAGAAGAAGTACCCGGCACTGGTGAATAGAAAGCACGTTCTCCCACAGCAGGACAACGCTTGGCCTTATACCATGCGAACGACCCTGAAAAACTCCAGGAACTTGAGGGCATCAAACTGATGTCACACCCAGTATATAGTCCGGACCTTGCCCCGTCAGATTATTACTTGTTCCGGTCCATGGCCTATTTCCTTTGCAGGTGGCACTTCAACAACCAGGAGAAGGTGGCAGCTGGGTGAAGGAGTTCTTTGCCTCGAAGGACAAAGGGCAAGAACTGGTACCACCACAGAATGGAAGAACTAGCAGAAAGATGGTGCAACATGATAGCTTATACTTTGAATGCTAGTCAGCTTTCGTCGTAAAGGTACATATGAAGACATAAAGTGATCCAAATATTGCAAAACTTTCGACTCACCCTCTGTACAATCATTGTTAATTGACATGCACAGTGATACTTAATTGGCCATGCCCAAGACAAAAAAGAAGAAACTCCAGTATTCTACTCACTAGAAGTAGATCAGGTGCAAAGTAAGCTTTAATGAGGAATTTGTACCTTGTTGTGACAGAGCACACTTCAAGATGACTACTAGAATGGCCAAAAGAACTTATGAAGATACAGGGTTCATAGCATTTTATCGAAGTTCACCATTTTGGCATGTTAAATTGATTTTATTTAACCATAAATTAGGTTTTTGGAAATGCAATAAGGGATGTATTAAGGAAATAAGTTAATTTATATGTGGAGCATATATGAATCAACTTATTTGCGAATACATATATACACTATATTGACAAAAGTCACCGGACACCCCTTCAAAAGCAAATGAATGGATCCGCTGCATTGTTAAGATGCGCGGTACAGCTGCAAACAGTATAAAAACAAGCCTGCAGCTGACCGCAATCATATCGCACTGTGAGGTCGAGTGAAAATGTTGTGGCAGGAGAGAACTGACCATGAGAAAGGAAAGATTGTTGGGTGTTATATTAGTGGGTAGTCCACAAGAGAACTGAGGGGCGTTTAAACATACCCAAGTCAACTGTTTTGGATGTACTGAATAAGTGGAAGACACATGGCGTGCCTGAAGCAGCAAAATGTACCAGCAGACCAAAGAAAATCAGTGACAGAGAACATCGAAGCCTCAGGAGAGTTGTTACAGCTTATCGACGGAGTACTGCACAAAACCTCAGTGTACAGGTGAGTAAAAATGCTGGAACCTCGGTATCTACTCATACCATTCTAGGAGAACTTCATTCCGTGGGTTACCATTTTCGTGTGGCTGCTCATAAGCCTTTCATCTCCACTCGGAATGCTACTTGTCATTGTTTAGCATGGTGTAAAAAACATTTATTGTTGACTATAGATCAATGGAAATGGGTCCTACGGACTGATGAATTCAGATACACGATCCATCAGTCTAATGGCCGCGTGTGGATAAGGCGACAGTCAGGGAAATGCTGTTTACCACAGTGCACTGTTTCTGCAGCCAAGTTTGGAACTGGCAGTGTACTGTGTATATAAAATATAATGCTTGTCTGTATGTTTCCTAAGAACTCCTAAACCCTTTGACTGAACTCAACCAAATTTTGCAGTTTCTTTCAAGGATCTGGTGGAAAATATAGGCTACCATGAAACCTTGACACCTCACTTCCACCCTCTGATTTCATCCTGTTGACACTTTGTGACCAAACCCTCGACCGAGAGATCTGGACCAAATTTTGCATGGGTTACTGTCTGAGGAACTCTTAGAATTGAATGCAAGATAAGTCTTAATGGCACAGAAGTTGACCAGGTGAATGAGTTTGCATATTTAGGAAGTATGTTTGACAGAGAGAACAAATTAGATGGTGAAATTAGTAGGCGAGTGAATTCTTCTATGAAACTCATAGCTGCTCTAGGGGGATTTCACAGGAATGACGAGTGTTCAAGAAAGTCCCAAACGGCTGTATATGAAAGTGTAATGGCTCCTACTCTGATGTACGGTAGTAAAACCTGGGTACTGCAGAAAAAGCATGGGAGTCCTTTGTGTGCTGGAGAGATGCACTACTTATGGAGGGTTTGTGGCAAGCCACATTCTGATCATGTCAGGAAAGTAGATGTGTTGCAGGTGTGTAATGTAATGTGAGGCAAAATGTTGTTAGTAAGGTGGAGACTAATATTCTTAGGTGGTTTGGCCATGTTGAAAGAATGAGTGATGAGATGCTAACTAAAATAATTTTTTCAGCCCAAGTAGCAGGAAAGAAAGGTAGAGAAAGGCCAAGAAAATCGTGGGAGGACTAGATTCAGGAATATTCTGCTTGAGAAAAAGATTATGAGTATGAAGTACAAAAGGTCTTGTGTGCAGCATGTGATGGATGTTAATGAAGCTCAAGCTATGTGCTGAGATTGTTGTAAATGGAGTAATGGATTTTGGTTATTAAGAACAACCAAAAATATATTTTACGTGGTAATATATAATTAAATAATAGTTACACACTATATGTACAACTGTTTCACATGTTATATATGTTCTATGCGTCGTGTGCATACTTGCAGCAAAATCATCTTTGCATTCATTAATCATATATGACTAGGAATACTATTACATGTTTAAGTTATTATATCATCCAGCACTCACCTTGTAGAGGTATTTCATATTAGGATTCCACATCTAGTATCTTGAAATTGAAGTATGCATATAGCGTGTCATTGGACACGTAGAATATTCCTGTTGCTAATAGGCCTAATTGAAATTGCAACCAGAGTTTAAGTTCAAATAAAATACGACTATGGATACCATACAAAGAGTGCGTGAAAGAATTATATACAATGCAATTAAAAAACCATTTACCATCAACAAGTGTCGTCAATCTTTAAAAGAAGGAATGGACATAATCAAGGACTATCCACTATCCAAACAGACATTAAATAAAATCTCATCAATTTCTGAACAATGCCAGACAACCTCTGCAACATGCACACGACTCCACACAAACCACCGGGCATGTTTCAGCACGACTGACTTTTGGCCATTATCAACGGTATGCATCCTAGATCCATATTTTAATTAGAAAAGCCTTTAAGCACGATAAGATATATTTATTAATACAGTCTGTACTAAAGAATAGACATTTTTAAGGCACAACAACTTACAAGATCTTTCAAAGCACCAAGTGCTCCATCGTCAGGTATTTCAATATACATAAACAAAACAACGGATAAAAGCAAGAAGCATTTTCAAATTATGCGAGCACGTAATAACAATAATGAGGTTTACATTAAATATAGTAGAAGTTTTGTCATGCGCTAAATGGTTTCAACAAATAATACTATGAATTGCTATTACATATGCGAAGAAAATATATACACAGAGGATAATTAACAAGTTGACATTAATCGTCAAACTGTAAGTGAATTATTAGGAGTTAAGTGTTGCTGGATAGGAGTATGCTGTTCTGGCCACATTAACATGGCCCAAGGCACTGGAACAAACGTGGAGTTTCTTCATTACAGCAGTCAGAGCTGTGCGATAATATACACAAACTTTCAGCGAATCCAAGAGATCGCTTTGTACGATTTGAGCTCAGCACACTGGCATTGGTCCAGTCTGGTCGGTAGATACCTCTATTAACTAATCGTGCAAGAGAGGTAGCATCAGAGTTATTAGTAATTGAGTACTTGTGCTCATATATTCTTGTTCGCAATGGGCGTGCAGTGGATCCTATATATGCAATTGCTGGATCTTCTGGGTCAACAGGAATTAAGGGTATTTTGTAAACCCCATGTCTGTTCAGTGTGGAAAATTGGTCACGGTCTTTTTGCACGATGGCTCGAATACATTTCGTGTTTTCACCAAACGCAATGTGGTGTTTTTTGCATATGTTCTTTAATATTGTAGTGACTTCAGGTATATAGACCACAGTGCCAACATATTTTGTAATTCTGGTTTCCCTTTGTAAGGTACTTTTGTCTAGACATTTCACTGATCGAGCAATTTTTTCAACGATCGTTTTATGGTAGCCATGCGCCATCGTAATCATCTGGATATGATTTAACTCATTTCTTCTAGCCTGGATATTGGAGGAGTGGGTGAAGGCTCTTCAGACCATGTACTCTATAGCTCCTAGTTTTTGTTTTCTTGGGTGCGATGAATTATGCGGAATAATAGCAGATTGCGTTGCAGGCTTTCTGTACACTGAATAGGATAAACAATTGGCATTGGGGTGTCTTTTCAGTAATATGTCCAAGAATGGAAGAGTATTATCATTTTCATGCTCAATGGTAAAATTTATGGAACTGTAATGTTTTGAGAGCTCTTTAGCAAACTCTTCAATTTTGTTTTTATGATGCGGCTAGAAAACAAGTATGTCGTCTACATATCTAATGTAGAGATCAGGCTTGAGTTGGAAATATTGTAAAACATTGTTTTCTAGGTCTTGCATTAACAATTCAGCGAGCACCCCTGAAAGTGGGGAACCCATCCGCGCACCTCCAGTCTGGCGGTAAATGGTTCCTTCATACCGGAAGAATGTGTGTTTCTGTACGAAACGTAGAGCATTTATAATTGCTTAGATTTCATTAATAGTATAAGAATTCAAAGCCAATAGACGGTTCTCAATAATGGAGTGTACATCTCCAATCGGCACGTTGGAGTACAAAGAGACAACATCGAGTGATGCCATAGCAAACGGCTTTCCCTTTCGTAAGAATGGCTTAATATTGTCAATAGCCTTAACAGAGCTATTAACTGAGTAGGAGGAACCTGTAGTTAATGGTTTGAGGAATTTTGCTAGAGCACTTTCCTCGTCATTGTTGCTCCCCGTCGACGTCTTCCGTCATCATTACATAGACGTGTATTCACGTGTGAGTCACATCAACGCCATCTATTGGGTTAATTTCGGAATTGCTGCAGCTGTTCTTATTTTTTATGTATATGCTATTTCTTTTATTTTTCTTTTTGTTTTTATACTTCCTATTCTTTTCTTGTTGTATTAAATATTTCCACAGATAAGGGCTATCTTTCGGAGTAGATGTATTGCAATTAGAGCCTTGGGTTTTTTCAATTGCTATAGCTTCAGACTACAAAATTTGATTATGTTTATTGTGGGAAGTTAAGATTTTACTATTTTCCCAATCGGGTATTAACTCATTTACCATACAATGTTGTATAAGTGATGTTTTTTCTTCTTTTTTAATCCAATTACTATAGTGCTCATTCAACCTGGTTTTAAATCTTCTTTTAGTACTGCCAATATAGTATTTGTCTTGCTTATTTTCCTTTGGGTCTATTGTAGGAATCATGTATACACCTGCTTTATTTAATGGATTTTTATTGTGACCATTATTTGTTAGTAATTTATAATTATCAGTAACTATTTCAGCAATTTCAATATTGTAATCCTGGCATTCTTTTCTTATAATATTGCTCAGTGGAGGTAAATAGGGAATACTTCTGTAAAATAGCGTATTTCTTTTAGTTGTACAATTGTTGTGTTTAGATATATCAGCGCTTCTTATTTTGTGATATAATGAATCAATCAAGCTTCCGGGATATCCAAAACTTTTAGCTGTGTTTTTAATTCATTTTATTTCTTCTATAAGTGCTGTTTCAGTTGATGAATGTGTTATAGCTCTATTTATGAATGATCTGAAAGCTGAAATCTTATATGTACTTCCATGGGTGACTCGATTCATTGGGAATTATAGCATGAATGTAAGTAGGTTTCCGGTATACACTGAATTCTATTTTATTTTGATGCTTAAATAAAGAAATGTCAAGAAAGACTCTAATTGCAATACATCTACTCCGAAAGATATCCCATATCCGTGGAAATATTTAATACACCAAGAAAAGAATACGAAGTATAAAAACAAATAGAAAAATAAAAGAAATAGGATATACATAAAAAATAAGAACAGCGGCAGCAATTCCGAAATTAACCCAATAGATGGTGTTGATGTGACTCACACGTGAATACACGTCTATGTAATGATGACGGAAGACGTCGACGGGGAGCAACTATGGCGAGGATAAGAACCGAGGTGCCCTAGATATATAATAACTTTGAACATTGATCCAGGATGCATACCGTTGATAATGGCCGAAAGTCAGTCATGCCGAAACACGTCAGTGGTTTGTGTGGAGTCGTGTGCGTGTTGCAGAGGTTGTCTGACATTGTTCAGAAATTGATGAGATTTTATTTAATGTCTGTTTGGATAGTGGATAGTCCTTGATTATGTCCATTCCTTCTTTTAAAGATTGACGACACTTGTTGATGGTAAATGGTTTTTTAATTGCATTGTATATAATTCTTTCATGAACTCTTGGTATGGCATCCATAGTCGTATTTTATTTGAACTTAAACTCTGGTCGCAATTTCAATTAGGCCTCTTAGCAACAGGAATATTCTACGTGTCCAACAACACGCTATATGCATACTTCAATTTCAAGATACTAGATGTGGAATCCTAATATGAAATACCTCTACAAGGTGAGTGCTGGATGATATAATAACTTAAACATATAATAGTATTCCTAGTCATATATGATTAATGAATGCAAAGATGATTTTGCTGCAAGTATGCACACGACGCATAGATCATATATAACGTGTGAAACAGTTGTGCATATAGTGTGTAACTATTATTTGAGTTGTAAATGGAGTAATTTGATACACAAACAGTAATTAAATTCTAATTCCATCAGTTAAACGTTTATTTGGCAGATGGTCTTTCTTTGAGGAGCTAAACTCTGAATCTCAGAAAACAGCTTAATGATATGTATGTATGTACTCTCTAGAACCTTGCAAAAAAGTATAGGCTACCATAAAACCTGAACACCCCACTTCCTGTTCCTGATTCCACCCCTTTGAAACCTTTTGAACAATCTGGACCAAATTTTGCATAGTTACTCTCTAGGTCTCTGAGGATGATATTGGTTACCATAAAACCTACACACCCCAGTTCCTCCCCCTGATTTTGTTCCTTTGACACTTTGTGATAATTTATGTTTAATGCATGAAGGTGCCAGTTAATTTTAAAATATCATACTTTGATATAATTGCTGCAATAAAGGAACAAATTTGTCTAACAATCAGATGAATTTCATTTAATTCTTAAAAACTTTTAATTTTAGCCTAAATCAAAAAGCAAAAATCTAATGGACAAATCAACCCAAAATTCAAGAAAGCGAAATTATTAAGAGAAGCTGAGCCCCCTAAACAAAATGAATTCCAGAATACCTGAAAATGCAAAAATCTATTAGACAAATCAATCCAAAATCCAAGAAAGTGAAATTATTAAGAGAAACTAAGACCCCTCAACAGCGTGAATTCCAGAATGCTCCCTAAAAAGTGAAAATCTATTGGACTCATCAATTCAAAATCCAAGAAAAATGTTCAGAAAGTGCTGGCCCAGAAGCTGATTTATGTATTTTTTTTTTTTTGTTAAACCCTGGTAATACTGGATCTGGATATCTCTGCTAATAGAAGAATATGAATCCTTTCAGATTTTGAAATATAAAGAAATCAAAAATGTCTCAGTCAGCAATATTCACAGATGTCAATTTCTATCTCAACTAAAAAACCATAACAAATGTTTTCATTTTAATGTCTGAAGGAGATTTTAAAAAAGGGAAGAAGGGGTGGGGTGGGGGTGGGGTCAATAAATGAAACTCAGAAGTCCCATTTTTAATAGGTACATAGAAGACAGCAATTTGTGTATAGCAAGCAGCAACAGACACTTACTGACCAAATACTGAAAACACTACTTTGAATGATTTTTGAAATTAAAAGTAAGAATCTGAATGGCATTTTTTGGATGGGGAATCTGGGAATGTCACAACATAAACACTTTTGCTGGAAATGCTGACCAGCATATCAAGATTGCGGCTAACCTACAAAACTTTATGATGTGAGAACAGGGTTCATACTCTTTTTGTAAATGGAAATTAAAGAGTTCTTAAGGACCTTCAGGCTATTTTTAAGGACCTTTAAATATTTCTTAAGGACTTCATAATCACTGCATGCAAATATACACAATATACAAAATGTGAGTTACCTATTACAACATAAGTCATTTTAACACAATAAATCAATTTTGTTGAAACTAATGAATATTACATTGCACAAAAATATGAATTAAAATTAGTTCTACTAAAATAAACCTAAATACTCCAACAGAAAAACCAACTAACTTAAAAGTTCCTTATATACATTATTTACTGGTAATACTGGATCCATTATTTGTCCTGAAGCATATCTTTGCATCTACAGAACTAACACTCTGATTCTTTGTATTGTGGTGTGAAGCATAAAATTTATTTACTTTGGAATTTCAATTTTCAACAAATTTTTACCCATTAATTGTGATTATAGGTCCATCTTTGTGGTTTCGGAAACTTTTTAAATTTGCATTTGTTTTTCCTTCAAAGTTTATCCGAATTTATATTTTTTTATTAATTTACAAATTCATTTTAAAAAAAACAGTATTATAAATACAGCTTAGAATTTCATATGGCTGTGATTGTCAGTCTTTAAAATTATTGGTATCTTTAGCTTTCCATTCAAAAACTTAATTCCTTCCATTAGAATTACTTTTACAAATATGTACGGACACAGGCTAAGAAACTAAATGCATTAATTTTGTGGGTGGCATCACTACAAGTGTTGCAGCTGGAAAAATAACACTTTTATAAAAATGCAGCACAGCTTGTTAGACCTGTTTTAGGTTAATGAAGCAAGTAAACACACTATCTAAATCAAATCGAAACACACAAGTTCATCGCAACTTAAATCATATCATCGGAATTGAAAGCCTTAAGTTCAATAAAAATGTTTTCATAAATTTCAAAACTACATTGGCAGAATTCAAAGAATCAAAACTGAACAGTGAAGCAACGCTTTCTTTTAAGTATTGATTTATTTATTGTTTTATTTACTACACAGCTTCCGAATTCCAAAATCTGGAGAAAAATTTGGTTTTCGTAGATTTGGATGAATAACACATTTTTGCTTGTGTAAATGTTGCATTTTTATTTTTATTTTATTTTTTAAATTCTACAGCTGTAGCACTTGTAGTAACTTCTTCCATACACTTAATGCAGGTTGATTTTCAACATTTGGCAATAGCAGGGGTGTTAGTGCCCCTACCATGTTTTGGAGCAATTCTTGGAGCAGGAAAATATGCAATTTGGAGCAGAAAAGTTAGGTTTTGGAGCGAGAAAATTTGCATTTTCGAGCAGAACTCAAGGTTTGGAGCAGCTAATGATAGTATTTTTAATTGTTTTAAGTCCATGCTGTGCTTTAAGTTATGTTTACATACTGAATTGCCATTATTTCATGAACTATGAAAAAATGTTATATTTCAGGTTTGTTGACATTTTACTGCTTCTCTTACGACTGTTAATTAGCATTTCTGTCGTTCCTATAGTGAGATAAATAGGAAAACAATTATACTACCCACGATTTATTGAAAACTACATGACCTGCAATATTTTAAGCGTAACACATTAACATCAGGGATTTTCTTCTGAATGCATTTGTTTCGCTGTAACACAAATAGGATGCTGCCGCGTCGAAGAACTGTTGCTATTGATACTGAACGCTTTCGAATATACACTTAGGAAGAATAAATAATATGTAATTACTGTTTGTTGTTTGGTTGGTTTTTAGCAGCATATTTTTCGAGATTCATGGCATTCAGATTAAAATACATTATTTCTGAAACCAACCAACTAGCAAAGCCATGCATACGTGGTTTGCGTGTTCATCACAAACTCCTAAGGTTTTCTGAAGGGCAGCATGCCTTCGATATGAAAGGAAAACTAATGTAACATTTAATAATCAAATTGGAACCAAAACTATAAGATAACAGTGAAAACTATATACATCATCTTTAAGCAGTTGCACCATGATACTCTTTATACAATGTTTTTTATCAAGTAATTATCAAAGTCAAACTTTCGTTATTGCTGTGAACAATTACAACTGGAACCAAAACTATAAGATGATAGTGAGATTTAGTAAAGTTGGTCAGATAAAAGCTGCTTCTATCGCTTAACGCTCGCATAGTGACGTTTTGGCACGAAATCCCTCCCCCCTTCTTCAGTAGTAGAATCAGTGTATGACTTTTTTGTTGTTGCTGTCTGAAAGAGCCACTGTCCTTGCATACATGGGATCCTGCATGTATGGACATGGACATTAAACAGACGATTGCGAGTTAGTAAGTGGTTCAACGCACCTTCCATCTGGAAAAAGAAAAGTGTGAGGGTGAAGATGTTCCCCAAGGTAGATCAAAATGAGAAAAAGAAAACCTCCTAAACATTCTGATCCCTGAACGTACGGGGCAAAATTCAGACTTTAAGTAAGAACCAAAAGATCAGTATTCCTGACAATTGATTACAAGTTATGCGATATAAACAATCCTTTCATTTATCCATAGCGCTCGTGAACAATTTTAATTAACATACATGAGACCGACGAAGAAAAAAACAAAGCTGTACTTTTTAATATGGTGAAAAATCAGACTGCACAGTGAGAAAGTGAATATTACAAAGCATGAACAAAACTGAATCGTTTACTGTAATTTATTTATGAAAATATTTAACTAGATCACACCACTGTATTCACAATTATAAAATTAGTGAATTCCAAACAAAATTAGGGTGGTTTTGAAAGAGAGCTTCAAACAGTTTTTTTTTCTGGTTTTGTTCTTGTACTTGCTAAAACATTAGCTATGGTTTCCTCTTGTGAGCAAACCCTACTTTCTTCTCAGCAAGTTTCACGGTAATATTTGTCTTTTGTTGACTCTGCCACTGCACAGCATCCACTGTTTATTTTTTTAATTTTTTTCTGCTCATAGTTTTCCCTTTACCATTTTTCTTTGTTACTTTTCTTTCCTTTTTCATTTTTTTTTATTCCCTCAGATGACAATTTTATCCATCATGCTTAAAGAACTTTCAGCCTGAGAACCATGAATTCTGATATCAGAGCTTTAACTATTTTAGATAAATGGTGTAATTTTCAGAGAATGAATACTTTTTTTTAATGCCATGCATCAATTCTTACAAATTTCCAAACGTCACTTCTGTTCTTGGAAATTTCCCCCCACCCTTATCAAGCTCAAATTCACACACATTTATGAGGGTGATGACATTTAACAACTACATAGGAGTGGAAACATCGCGGGGAAAGGGGGGAGGAGGGCGATACAATTACGGAAGAAATCTTCGCTCCGTCTGACTTCAGTTTTCGGAAATTTATCCAACATTTTCAAGCTGAAATACAAATATTTATGGAATAAAATGATATCTAACAATACTGGGTAGAGGAAACATCGCGAGAAAAAAAAAATCACGATTACCAGAGAAATCTTACATCCGTCTACTTTCCGTTTTCGAAGGATGAAATTCCGTCCTCCGACGGAGAAAACGACCCCCACCACCCCCACCACCACCACCACCACCACCAATCCTCCCAAAATTTCAGTTCAGTTATGCATCGATTTCGTACATGGTCCAAATGATAACAAAAAAAGACGGAATTCCTCGAATCAGCGTGAGAATCTCGTCGCCGAAGATTACGGGGAAATTTTCGGGCGGCCTAACTTCCGTTTTCGGAAATCGTTGCCTACAATTTCAAGCTGAAATTATGCAATGAAATTATATTTAACAATACTGAACAGAAGCAACATCGCGCGAGAAAAAAAATATGATTACGGGAAAAATCTGCACTTCGTTTAACTTCCGTTTCCGAACGTTTAAAAAGACAAAACAACGTCCCCAGACGGAATACGACCCCCCCCCCCCTCCAACTAATATCCCGAAAATATTTTCACTTTTGCATCGATCTTGAAAATGACAAAAAAAAAAAAAAAAAAAAAAAAACGGAGGGACTCCGCGAAACCGCGGAAGAATCTCACGTACGAATTAACCGCTGAATAGATTTCGAATGTCGTAAGATAACGCTAAAATATCGATGACCGGTAAATTTTAACTTTTGGCGCAAAACTGGCGCAGATTTCGTCGAAATGACGATTTTTTAGCAGAATGGCTCAAGAACAACGTTTTGGCGTGGGTTGGCGCAATTGGCGCAGGTCTGGCAGCCCTGCAATAGTGTATAGGTGTAAAAGCTAAAACAAACTGCAGTAACAAGACACCTATGAAATTTCCTTCAGAAGTTTTACTTCTATTATACATCTTTATTTGCTCTTAAACTTAAAAAACAGTAATGCAATTTAACAATGACTGCAAGGAAATTATACATATTATGTACATATTCACTTTTTTGAGGTCAAACAAAGGACGTAGGCCTACAATGAAATCAATTTTTCAGCTCCTTTTCTGCAACTACTGACATGGTAATTTCTGCCAATTCTTCATTTTTTTCCTTTATTAATTTTCGAAAACTATTTGATTGAAGGAAGCAGTTCATATCTCTCATCAATTCCCCTTGGGCGGCAAGGTCATCTGCACGTTTCCTCCCTCTAATTCGGCAATATTTTTTTCTACTTTCAGTTTTTTCGTACTAAGCATTTGCAATTCCTCCTCAATCAATTTACGTTTCCTCCCAGATGTTGCTTGGCACATTTTTTTTTTTTTTTTCGGCATCTAAATATTGAATATATTTCTGTCTAGCTGAAAAGACAGAAGCTCTAAGCTCTTTACTTAGTTCCACATTCTCTAATAAATAACAGAAGATAACAATCTGAACTGCACTGACCCCGCACAAAGAAAACAAGAAGCCAGCAATAAATCTAATCTAAACCAAAGGGATTTGAAGGTAGCTGGTTAGCAAACTGCCAAAAGCAATACAGAACATGGGTAAACTTTTGCAACATGCGATCTAGTGGATCTAGTGACATAAAACCATCATCAGTACGCTAATGAAACCAGCTGGCCTGGTAACGCCCGCATTTCTTTGGTTAAAAAAAAAAAAATTACGACCTTTTTAACCACCGAATATAATATAATTATATAATTACGGTGTTTTCAAGGTCTTTTTAAGAGCCCTTAAAAACAACAGAAATTAAGGAGTTTTTAAGGGCCCTTAAAAGAGGCAAATGGAAATTAAGGAGTTCTTAAGGACTTTTTAAGGACCCTTAAAAAGGCAAATGGAAATTAAGGAGTTCTTAAGGACCGTACGAACCCTGGAGAAGGCATTTCAGGAAGAGGGCATTTCCCCCCCTCCTATCTCTTTGCAACCCAGTCAGCCCATATAAGATTGAAGGCTATAAAAACAAATAGAATCTACAAATGCAATAGATATAATATGCAACAACAGACAAACAATACAAACACATTGTGATCAAGACTGTGGTACTTACCAAGTAAAACTGCTATTTCTTGTGCAGTCATATCAAACTGCTTCTTCTCAAAAACTTTTCTCATAATCTTTAGACTTTTACAAAATGATTTCATGTCTTCAAGAGATCTAAAGATGCAAATGAATATATGCAAATTAAGCAAAATTTAAATAGGTGTTGAATAAAACAATAAAACTTTGATGTACATCACCCTACATTGCATTATGAGATACAATCAGAGGACACATCTATGTTTAAAATATTTTCATATTACATACATTTCTATAAATTAAAATATTTAGAAATATCTTCTAATATTTTCAAAATTTAAGCAATAACTTTTTTCTCCCAAAAGAAACTTAAAAAAAAAAATAGACCATTACATACAATACACCAGTCCTTGATGTACACTGCATAAGCTGAAGGTGATCATTATAAGAATGTTGTTTATGAGAAAATTCAGATATCAGAAGAATAAGTCAATTAAAATGTCATGCAAAGAAAAATGACTGAAAATTATAAACATTTTAACACTTAGTCGCAGAGTGCTATTAATTCAAAGTAAGAACTACTGTATTTCTGAGAATAACACAACACCCAGTATAATGCTACAGTTCCATTTATCTTCTTGGTTTATTATTGGGAATAATGCCACACCTAGTTTAAAGCAGTAGGGAGCATACCACAAAGGAAATGACTATTGAATAAGGACTATTCTGACCCCAGCATCTACTAATAATAAATATGGTAGCAGAGTATATTGTATGACTTTTCTTAGAGATAAATGATGCAACAAAGGAAGAAACTGTTTATTCATTTTTATTACACTTAAATCACTTGTGTAACTCACATCTAATAACACCGGAAGTGACAGCACCATAGAAGAGCAGAAAGTTATACGTTAAATGGCAGTTGTCACTACTGCTTCATTGCTGTACATGTGTAACTCTTCCTCCTAATATATAAAAGTCTTCCGCACCCCATTCACAAGAGAGAGAGGGTGTATGGAAGATCATAACAGTTTTGCAGCGGGGTATTTGTTATCAATCCTGGGAAGTGAATATCATTTAGCCTCTGGATGACACAGTGGCTTATGTGTTTGGAAAGGAGATAACACTCTAATTTCAAATGTGAAAAAGTGTCTAATAGCGAAAATGCATACAATTTTGTGGGTTTCTCTGTTGCAAGTTCACTGACTGTACTATGCCCAAGGTTGAAAAAAATCTATACACAGGAGTTGTTTGTGTGTTGGAGAGATGCATTGCTTATGGAAATTTGTGGCAACACACAATGATCACGTGAGGAATGAAGATGTGTTGCAGTTGTGTAATGTGAAGCAAAATTGTATTAGTAAGGTAGAGACTAATTTTCTTAGGTGGCTAGGCCATGCTGAAAGAAGGAGAGATAAGATGCTAACTAAGAGAATTTTTTCAGCCCAAGTGGCAGGAAAGAAAGGTAGAGGAAGACTAAGGAAATCATGGGAACCAGATTCAGGAACATATCCTTGAGAAAAAGATTATAAGTACAAAAGGTCTTGTGTATGATCTGTGATGGATGTCAGTGAAGCTTAAGCTGTGTGCTGAGATCATTGTAAATGGAGATATTCGATGCACCAACAGTAAGTAAAATCTAGTTCCATTAGTCAGACATTTACTTGGAAGACAGTTTTTCTTTGTAGAGCTAACTTCTGAATAGCAGAGAACAGCTTAGTGATATATAATATGTTATGAGATAAGATATGTACACTGAAGAGCAACTGAATTAGAGATACCTGTCTAGTAACGTGTAGCACCACCTTTCGCCCTGATGACGGCGGTGATTCATCTCGGCATGGACTCAACAAGACACCGGAAGTGTTGGGGAGCCATAGGGATCTACGACCCCTGAACAAGCTCCCACAGTTCACGAAGATTTGATGGAGGAGAGTCAGAGCCTCGAATATCTCTCTCGATGGCATCCCAGATGTGCTCGATGGGATTGAGGTCAGGTGACCTAGCTGGCCAAGGAAGCGAGGTCACGTCGGTGGAGTGTTCATCCAACCATTCGGATACAATTCGGGAACGATGGCACAGTGCATTGTCTTGTTGCAGGATGAGGTCCCCAGTGGGATGTTGAAGATGCACAAATGGGAGCAAATGGTCGTCCAGGATGTCCCGGTAACGTTCACCTGCGAGGGACAATGTCACATGTACCAGGGGTCCCATTTCAGTCCACGTAAACAGTCCCCAGACGAGAATGCCACCCCCACCAGCTTGACGAGTACCCTGCTGACAAGAAGGATCTATCGCTTCATGTGGTTTGCGCCCTACTCATATCCTACCATCCGCATGTACCAACGTGAATCTCGACTCATCAGTCTAGGCAACATTTTCCCCACATGTCTAGGGTCCAGTAGCGATGTTCCTGCGTCCATCCTAATCTTTGCACCCTGTGACGTGCAGTCAGCAGCGGTACCCTCGTGGGAAGATGGCTTCTGTACCCATAGCGAGGAGATGGTTCTGGATGGTGTGACTACTTTCACGTTTTTGTACACCAACGTTAAATTGCCAAGTGATTTCTTGCACTGTGGCCTGTCTATCCGCTGTTACAATGCGAGCTAGCCAACAATGACCCCTCTCATCCACACGCTGTTGTCCACAGCAGTTGGCCCTTGCAGGGATGGTTTTACCGGATTCGATGTACTCACGGTGCACCTGTGACACAGTGGCTCGCGAAAATCCCAGTGCCAGCATGACTTCCGAGATGGAGTGACCCATTCGTCAGGCCCCGACAGTTTGCCCATGATCAAATGCGCTTAGATCCTTCATCTTACCCATACTGCGTCCGACTCTTACTGATTCCCGTCACATCATTTCTTATATTGTCGGATCACTGCATATGTCATGTCGTTTCCGTTTACAGGGCCACCCACAGCGCCACATTTGCATAATGCCAGCTGTCTCTAATTCAATTGCTCTTCAGTGTATGTAGGCATGAAAATAAATCTGTTTTACTTCCCTAGCATGAGATAAGAAAAAAACTGACTAAAAAAAGGTGTTTAAAGCATAATTTTTTAATCAAAAATAAAGATTTTCAAACAGTAAATTGCAACCACTTCCATGCAAAGCAAAAGGCCAGGTTTTGAGACTTCATTTGTGCGACCACCAGACTTCTGTATGAGTAATCAGTGAAGAGTTGGTACTCCAAATTCTTTATGACTCAGTGTCTGTCATAAACGATTCAGAAACTGATTTTTTTTAATATTATGAATGATGGCTGGAATTAATAACTTGACTGAAAATGGTTATAAGCCACACATAGTTAAACACCACATTTCAGAGCAGCATGTTTGTAAAAAGTTTAATTCCATGTTGTTATAATCAGAAAATACAGTAACAACAATTTCATGTCTACTCATACCTAAATGCACAACCTGATGAAATCAGCTTGTAGTTTTCTAACAGGCATTATAAATTGAAATGTCATTTAACATGTTCGCTGCCGCTCTTCTATTTTAATGGTAAGCATGCTGTGCCGGTAAGAAACCCAGGCAAATCTCCTCAAAAGCCCCAAGGCATCCTGCAGCACCACGGATGAGCTTCTATGCATTTGGATCAACCTAGCTGTGTTCACATCTCATAGCTTTGCATGACTTCGCTATCCTAAAATACAAGAAAATTTAGCCACAACTCACAATATAAAATAACACACCATCTAAGCACGATTTATTATAAAAAACGAAAACTATTTACAGATTAAAACCATTAGCACTTTCGGAGTGCAGGTCACTCCATCATCAGATGTTCCAGACAGCTATCACTGATAGCTGTATATATACACAGGCCATGTGTGACATCACAAAGCCAGCTACTTGTTATTCATATACCACAAAACGATATAACATACACAGTAGTTGCCACAGATTAAGTGAGATTCTTGCGAATTATATTAAAGTTCAATGACTTCACAATCGGTGTCCAACTTTCATGGAGGTCCACTGGGTAATAATCATTACAACATTTTTTTGTCCAACGCTTTAATAAATACACTCTCGGCTATCAGTAAGGTACTGACAGAAGAAGGTGTCAAGAGTATACGAGCATTGCACCAATCCGAAAAATAAGTCCCATTATTAACATTTCTTGCAAGAGAAGTATTTTGAAGTTGTGCTTTAACACTATATTTATGTTCCATTAATCTCAAATTCAAATGTCTCCTTGTGGAACCTATGTAGTTACAAACGTGCTGTTTAGTAACAGGGTCCAAGAGATGAACATTATATACTCCCCAACGTTGTAATATGTCGGGTTTATCTCTGTCACGCCTGAGTTTTGCAAATAAATCCTTGCACTTGACACCAAATTGTAATTCATATTTGGAACACACACGTGACAGAAAATTCGTTATTCCGGGTAAAAACTCTTATTAGCATGCAAGAAATGTTAATAATGGGACTTATTTTCCGGATTGGTGCAATGCTCGTATACTCTTGACACCCTCTTCTGTCAGTACCTTACTGATAGCCAAGAGTGTATTTATTAAAGTGTTGGACAAAAAATGTTGTAATGATTATTACCCAGTGGACCTCCATGAAAGTTGGACACCGATTGTGAAGTCATTGAACTTTAATATAATTCGCAAGAATCTCACTTAATCTGTGGCAACTACTGTGTATGTTATATCGCTTTGTGGTATATGAATAACAAGTAGCTGGCTTTGTGATGTCACACATGGCCTGTGTATATATACAGCTATCAGTGATAGCTGCCTGGAACATCTGATGATGGAGTGACCTGCACTCTGAAAGTGCTAATGGTTTTAATCTGTAAATAGTTTTTTGTTTTTTATAATAAATTGTGCTTAGACGGTGTGTTACTTTATATTGTGATTTAGTAGCACGGCATCTCTTTCATATTGAACTTAGCCACAACTGATATTCATAATTATAACTTTAAATAACTCTAGGGATATAAATACGTCTATGTAAAGCACATGCACTGCTTTGTAATGCATATGCTATGGACATGCATATCCTGTAGACAGTAATTAATAAATTGTAAAATTCTTTAGTTGCAAAAAGATTGAAAAATTCTATTGGTTCAATACCTGTAATATTAATTTTTAGTCCTAGTACACTAGTGAACAGAATTATTCTCATGATGTCGGGAACATCATACCAATGTAAAGCTAAAATCTGTTGAGGCGGAGTATGAGAGAGAACATCCCATTCTTCATTTTTACTTTCATTTCTGATCATACTACAGCTACTAAAAGAATATGTTTCTGCATATGATGAAAAATTATTGGTACCATCTATTTCCATGGGAGGATATTGGCTGAGAGGGATCATATATGAGCTGTCTGAATATATCTGTTGTTTCCACAAAACTAAGTATTGAAATCAATATGGGTTTCCTTCAAATCCCTTTAGCATCTGCAATAGGCCATCCTCTTACATTTGAACTCTAAGCAGCAAATGCTTTTTATTGCCACACAAGCATTTATTTATTGATAGTTCACTTCACTGCAAATCCAGTGACATTCAAAGGAAAATAAACATTGCAGAGAAAAGCGAACGCTGTGTTAAGTCTACGGGGAGACAACTTACTTTCCTTTCCCTAAGCCATGTGGAAAAATATCCACTATCCCAAAACTGTGGTCATTTTTAAACAGTTGGATACTCATTCTCAATGCCAGTAACAAAACAGATAACTCTCTTTAAGTGCCAAAGGTTTTTAGGAAGGGAAATATTAAGTCACAATCACAACGTCGTGAGGTGACGTCGCACCTCGATGCTCAGTATTGCATGACGCCGTTCAGTGTCACATGGCAGTGAAAGTGTTAATAGGCACAATTCTTTGGTAAATGCGCATGTTTTAATGAAAGATCTCTTCACATTTACAGAGAATTCATTAAACTACCTTTATGGAAACAACATTTACCCCTGGCTAATGGGTCTTGCATTTGAGATATTGCCTCTTCATACATAATATATCTACAAAAGTACCAACTGAACTTATGTAAATCACCAATTATTACCATGGCTCAAAACACTGCCCACTCTGCAACCCAATGCTGATTCTTCACCACTACAATCATCAGCAGATACATTATTTGAATTAGTTTGACACAAATAGAATAATGTTGTTCACATAAGAACATTCAAACATGAATTCAAATGAAAATGTATTCATTCATGAAAACATGTATCTGATCTCACATTTTAATCAGCTTACAGAACTACAGCAATTCATCATGCTAATAATAAAAGAATTTAAATGAAGAGTATTTATAACCAATCTTTTAAGCTAGCAACATATTTAGCCACATATGATTTTGATAAAAATCTCAAAATTCTTTCAGGAAATTACGTGCAGCTGCCACAACATAACGCACTGTAACTTAATTAATTAAAGTGAATTAGAAAGTCAATTTTGTTGGCCTTATTTCAGAGATAGTTCTAAAGTTCTTTTCATTGAATAATTCACAAATTTTATTTTCCTGCAGATGTTTCTGGCCTTTAGGTGACTAACATGGCTTATTCTCAATGTTTCCCTTTACTCCACATTTGCTGTTGACATAGAATGCATTATCTTTTGTGATGCTCAAAGCTGGATTATGGCTGGTGAAGTCCTAAAATTCAGATGCTTCCTTCTAATGGTTGTAATAATCATAGCCTTCCAAAACATAATTTAATAAATGGGATAACACATAACTTCTTTTTCTTTTTTTTAGCATTAGAATTTCGTCAAGAGAGATGGTCCAAGAAGAAATCCACAGGACAAAAGATGTGCCATACTTTTGTGTGTGTGTGTGTGTGTGTGATCATTGTTAATCATTATCAATCTACTGCTGGATGAAAGGTCTCCCCAAGTTTCTTCCACGATTATCTCTCTTGAACCAGTCCCCTCCAAGTTGCTCCAATGCTTTTGAATTTCATCCATCCATTTCCTATGTAGTCTTCTTCTGGGTCTTTTTCTGTCCCTTGGTATCCAGCCTAAAATTTTGGTTGTCTCAGTGGTCCATTTTCTGGCAACATGTCCATCCCATTGCCACTTCAAGGACTTTACTCTGATTCCACTCTTGTCATTTTCCTTATCCACAAGTTCCTCTTCTTATCTTTCCTGGTTACACCAACCATGCATCTCGTAATGCTTTTTTCTGTTGTCTGCTGCCTTTGTATGTCTTTTTCATTAAGGTCCATGTCTCTGCTCCATATATAAGTACTGCAAGGATGCATTGATGAAACACTTTTCTTTTATGACATAATGGCATATTGCTCTTGAAAATTGTACTGTTTCTTGCAAAAGCTCTCCAACCAAGTTTTATATGCCAATTAATTTTTTCATCAATGTGACCCTTGCTTGATATCTGTTGTTCACGGTAAATGTAATTATCAATTACCTCAAGATTTTTCCCATCAATCAATAAAACCTTCCTTTTTGTAAAAGCATTGTACATCAGTTTTGTCTTCTGAAAGTTAATTGTAAGGGCAAACGTGCTCGTCTAATTATGGAGCACGCCCAAAATTATGTTTTATGGCCATCCACGCCCTAGGTCTCTCCTCACAGCCAATAGATATATAAGGTTTGTTCCTAAAAACCTTCCCAAAACCAAGATTGGGTGAATGGACGAAATCCTCCCCGCTTTGCTATAATTAATCTGCGAATCAGGAGGATGGATAGAGACCGCTGAAACTCAAACAAGAATCACTAATGTCCGAAAATAATACATGAGGACTTGGTCAAACTCAACAAATTTATTTGAAATATCTGAAGGTTGATAGTCCGTCCGTCCGTCGAGTTGCTGTCTTTAGTTGCAGATCAAAACATCCATTATCTGGTAAAAAGTTCGGAATTCGCCTACGTTAACTTGGCGTCTTTCTCCTAAATGCTATCCCATAAAACTTGAGAGAGTCTTTCCCCTCTGAAGTAAGACCTGTATCTTCCATTGATCTTTTACCTTCATGCTGTATCAAAAATTCAGCTCCGACCTTCGTCTTCGCTGTCTAGAAAAAACTTCCTTCTGAATATCCGTGAGAGTCTCTGGCTATGAGACCTATATCACAGGTACATTAACTTCGCAAAACATCTCGCTACTCTTCGGTACGCGACCGATATACCATACCCCTACCGCCTGGGTCCGCACGCACTCGACTAACTTCGAGTTGCGACACCGAGAGAACTTACTTCTCTCTCTACCGGAATCAAACTTCAACTAACTCTTGCGCTCACTTCTCTCTCTACCGGAATCAAACTTCAACTAACTCTTGCGCTCGCTTCTCTCTCTTTCGTTCGCCTCTGCCACACGTACATCACTTCGGCTTCCTTGCCTTGCTGGCGTCCTGCTCTCTCTCTCTCTCTCTCTCTGCTGATGTCTAAGATGATCAGGCATCTCTCTCTCTGCTGACGTCATGAGATGATCAGGCATTTTCTATGTCCACGTCCGTTGGGCGCACCCATCCTGTTTATGAACATGCCGGTTCCTCACGAGATAGCCGGCCCATTTGATGTACCTCCGTCAGCGGCGCTCTTTGTACAGACTTAACTTACTTCAAAGTACAGCAACACATTAAGCACAATAAACACTGCTACATACATACAATAACTAATGGTCAGCTTGCTAGACATCCTGGCGTCTGCTGACAATGTTTGGCAGATGTCGTTAGCTTAATGGCTGATGGTTTTCTTGCTTGGAAAGGCGTCTTGCTTTCTCCGAGCGTGTGAACCTCAGCCCTCCTTTGTATCACACAAAATAAATCTGAAAAGTTCTGGAATCATCCGTTACTTCTTTGTCCACTGGACCACGTTTTAAGTTTTGTTAAAAATCATATACATGGATTTTTGCATCATAGGTCCATATAACACACATTAGTTTAATATTATGTAGGCATAATGTTCCCATCATTAGTCCATTAATATATGAATTTCCTGATTATACAGGTATAATGTTTATGTGATTATTTCACGCATATAAATAATGCTTCCGCTCTTACATTAATTTTTAATCCCACTTTTTTACTCTTGTTAGCAAGCTCCTGGTTCATACAGTGCAGCTCTGAAGAAGTAGTTGCAAAAATAATTACTTCATCTGCAAGATGAAGGTGAGGTAAATAATTTCCATTAATATTTATCCCTTTGTTTTTTGAGTTCAATGCTTGAAAGACATTTTGCAATGTGGCACTAAAGAGTAAAAACTAGGGAGATATGGTGGTGTCACCTTGCTTCACTCCTTTTCCAGATTTTATTGGCGCTGTGTCCTCAAATAGCCAAACCTTTGCACTTGCATTTTCATGGATGATATTAACAATGCAAATGTATGCATCTTCAATACTACAGGATTTCAAAGCCATAGTAACTGCTCATGGTTTCACGGAACTAAAGGCCTTTTCATAGTCAATAAAAACCATGCATAATAGAATAATGGAAGTTCATATTCCCTCATTCCTTCAATTAGTTCTGTCAGTATGTGGATAGCCATGTCCAATGTTATCTGCAATTGATGTGAAAGAACCTTAGTGAAGATTTTATAAACCACTGGCAGGAGGCTGGTGGGTCTGTAGTTCCTGAGATCCTCAATGTCACCTTCTTTATGTAGCAGGATCATTGTAGCATTGTTTCAATTCTCAGGAATCTTTCCTTCATTGAGACATCTGACAAAAACTTGGGCTAGTTTCTATAGAGACATAGAAACTCTCTGCTAGTTTCAAGTGGAGACATAGAAACTCTTGTGTAGTTTCTATGTCTCCACTTGCTTCTTGTATAATGCCCACAGTAATTCCATCTTTTCTTGAAGCTCTTTCCCATTTCATGTTCTTAATTGGATGTGTAACTTCTGCCAGGAGGACTGGAAGAGCTTTGGTACTGGTACCTTTCTTAATAACTAGAATAGATGTATCATCCCTTTCATAGAGTTTTGTGTAGAAATCTTTTACTCTTGTTAAAATTGTGCCTCCATTTTTTGTTACAGAACCATCTTTTTTCTCAGTGCATAATTTGTTTTCCTTCTTTACTGAGACATGCTTTTGCTTTCTTCAGGCTTTGGTTATATTTTCAATTGCCTATCTCACTAGTTCACAATTGAATTTCCTGATGCCTTCAGTGACACTTTTTTGTACCGTCTTGCATAGCTCTATATATTCCACTTTGGAAGTTAAATTTTCTTTACTTGTCCTCATCTCCCTTCTCTTTTACATCAGCATTTTTGTTTTTCCTGAAATTTTTTTCATATTCAACTTGCTCTTACTACCACCTATTTTTGTTGCTGTTTCCATAAAAGCTTTGGTTAGTTTCCTGTTAACTTCAGAGATGTCCACTTCTTCCGATGTTAGACCTTCTAGAGCAGAGAATCAGTTCCTCAGTTCCAACTTGAAGGTATCATGATTTTTAAGGGGGTCTTGTCAATACATTTTGTTTGATTTATGAGCTTGCCACATTCGAGTTTAGCATTGAGGTGCATCTTACATCTCACCATTCTATTGTCACTACCTGTATTGAACCTGTTTAACATGATGCAGTCTTCGATGACGAATTTCTGGTTACACATAATAGAATCAATTTCACTTGTCATCCCATTGGGATGTCCCAAAGTCCGTTTCCTACGTGGTTTTAATTTTTTTTTAAAAAGAAGTTCACGAAGAAAAGCTCTTCTGCCTCTGAAAACTCTGAGAGAGCATTTCCATGTTGGTTTCTGTTGCTGTGACCGAACTTACCAACAAAAGTTTCATTCTGATGTTGTCGCCCTATTTTCGCACTGAAATCATCCATAATGTGTTTGGATGGCTCAAGCTACTGAGGAAATGCGTGGGTGCTCTTGTATCACAACCGAAACTGATCACATGATAATTAGTCATCAGCCCAGAGAGGCATACACAGGTGAAGAGCGAAAAACACTTTTGGTTTCTATTAAAACAGTGATGGATGCAAAGTGTCTAAGCTGCATTTGAAAGCTTTTTTAACTGTGTATGTGTGTTTCACTTTCTTACAAGCTACATTTATGTGTTCTGAAACAGAATCAATTACATCGTAATCATCATCAAAGTTTCTTTTTTCAAAGGAAACTTAAAATTTTTCTTTTTTGCCTTTCTTATTTTTCAATCAAATCTTATGACTGGGGTTTTGTTACGTGGTCAGCATAGGAACGTGCATCCTTTTTCTCACTCACACCCAACAAAAAAGATTATGAGACTGAAATGTAGGTCTTATGTTGCAAAGTAACTTGACTAACATTCTTGGTTCATTAGAACGTAGTACGACAAGTGCACCATTTTTTCATTGTGCGAAATTTCTTGTAAACCTAAAGTACCAGAAAACTTCAACTTTGTTTAATTTGATGGTCATGACACATTCAAAGAATGCAAGTGTTGAGACTGAAAAATTAAATGATAAAAATTATTTGACATGCAAATTTCGAATCAAAATGTTATTAATAAAAGAATCTCTTGCAGATGTTGTTTTCGAAGATGTTCCACAAAATCTAGATGCAAAATGGATAGAACACGATATGGTTGATACCTTAATAGTGGTATGACCAATATTCTTACTGTTTCACACATTATGAAAGTTTTCGAGTCTAGTGGTCATTTGCCACAATGTAATTTCTGCTGTCGTTTAATATGAAATAGAAGTCCATAAAATTATTGTTCAAAATGAAGAAGTACTTACCCACTATGGCAAAATTGGGAAGAATTATTGTTGGTTCCTTTATTCAGTGATATCCTTTCAGTTTATCACTGAATAAAGGAACCAACAATAATTCTTCCCAATTTTGATCTACAATCGAGCAACAGTTGTATGACAACTGTTGTTCGATTGTAGATTGATTTTATATGTTGACAACAGCAAATAACGATAAAGATTTTAATTATTATGTATACATACATACATACATACATACATACATACATACATACATATCACTAAGCTGTTCTCTGAGATTCAGAGGTTAGCTCCAAAAAGAAATACAAACTTCCAGATATTTTTACCTATTGTTGTCGTATCAAACTTCGCCATTTACAGCGATCTTGACATACAACTCGTGCTTCACTGATATCCATTACACGCCGTACACAAGATCTGTTATACTTCATACTCATAATCTTTTTCTCATGTAAACACTCCTGAATCTGATCCACCCATGTCTTCCTTGGCCTTCCTCTGCCTTTCCTTCCTGCCACTTGGGGTTAAAAGATTTTCTTAGCAAGCATTTCATCACTCATTCTTTCAACATGGCCAAACCATCAAAGCATATTAGTCTCCACCTTGCTAACAACATTTTGCTTTACATCACACAACTCCAATACATCTTCATTCCTCACACAATCAGATTGTGTCTTGCCACAAACCCCGCGTAAGTAACGCATTTCTCCAGCACACAAACAACTCCTATGTTTTTTCTGTAGTACCCAGGTTTCACTGCCATACATCAGAGTAGGAACAATTACTGTTTCATACACAGCCATGCGGGACTCTCTAGAGAACCCATCATTTCTGTGATAACCTCCCAGAGCAGCTATGACTTTCAAAGAAGAATTCACTCGCCTACTGATTTCACCATCCAACTTGTTCTCTCTGTCAAACATGCTTCCTAAATACACAAACTCACTCACCTGATCAATCACAGTGCCATTTATACTTACATTACATTCAGTGCTACCCATTCCTCTCTCAAACACCATAACTTTGGTTTTTCTCTTATTTATACTCAGTTTGAATTCCATGCAAACTTCGTGCATTCGAGTCAACATACTCTGCAACTTACTTTTGCTCTCTGCCAACAGGACAGTGTCATCAGCATACAGCAATCTGCATACACGGATATCACCAAGACATAAACCACTATTATCTATTTTGGCCTCACGCATGCATGCGTCCATAAATACATTAAACAGCCATGGTGACATTACACAACCTTGTCTAACTCCTGCACCAATGGAAAACCAATTTGATAAAACACCATTCACTCATACACAAGGTCTACTACCAGCATACATGGCTTTTACACTATTAAATAGGTTCCCAGTAACACCATATTCATTCAATACTTTCTACAAAAGTGTCCTATTGACTCGGTCGTAAGCTTTCTCTAAATCTATGAAGGCAGTAAAAACTTTCTTCCCAACAGCCAGATACTTTTCAATCATCATGCGTAATGCAAAAATCTGGTTAGTGCAGCCTTTACCAGGCATAAAACCACTCTGAACATTCCATACTTTCTCTGATGTAAGACCCCGTACTTTTTCAATAACAACCTTACCAAACACTTTTACACTCAGTAGGCTAATACCACGATAGTTCTTGCATTCAGTCTGATCACCTTTTCTCTTATACAAGGGAACAATAATAGCATCCTTCCAATCCCGAGGGACCATTCCTAACTCCCAGCACAACTGGCAAATTTCAGTTAACCAGTCAATTATAGAGTCACCACCATATTTCAACATCTCTGCAGTTATGCCATCAACTCCTGGAGCCTTATACCATTCTGAAGAGATTTTAGAGCTTTACACACTTTTTCTCTTGAGATCCCTCCTGTGCTTTCATCCCTCATTGTGACATCATCTGCATCTGTCTCAGAATCATTTTTGCTCTCCTGATCTAATAACTCACAGAAGTATTTGCCCCATCTGTCACTTAACTCATTCGGCTCCCATATCATTTCCCCAATCTCATTCTTCACACAACTTACAACTTTGTTTCCCCTGTTTTTCCTAAGTCTCATGTACTTCCAGAAGAACTTTCTATCTTTCCAAAAAGCCAGTTCATGCCTTTCCACTTTCTCTTTCCTATCTTTTGCCTTACTGTGGCGAACCAGCTTAGCAGCTTCACGCTTCTTACAGCGATATTCATCCACAGAGACTCTACCTTGCAACATCCCCAAATAGGCTTCCTTCTTTTTCCTTTACTGCCTCATCAATCTCACTATTCCACCAAGCATCGCCTCTATTGTTACCCACTATTGTGGTGCCACAGACCTCTTTAGCAGCAGTAACAACACAGTTCTTAAAACATTCCCACTTCTTTTCTACATCCCTCTCACAAGATTTCAGATCCTTCAGTCGTTCTCTGAGTAAGTCAGAATACCGCTGATGATCTTCAAGGAGCCTATCAACCTTTATTCTTTCTATCCTGGGTCTCTTCCTATTCCTTTTCCTCCAACCAACATTAAGTTTCACTCGTGACACTACCAAGTAATGATCAGAACCAACATCCGCACCTCTCATCACACGGGTGTCGACAACTAAGTGTTTCAAACGCTGATCGTAAACAACAAAATGTATCACACTCTTTTGACCAAGAGTATGATTTTCCCAAGTATATGTGTGTATATACTTGTGGTTGAAAAATGTATTAGATACACACAAATCATTCTCAATGCAGAGTTCAATTAATCTTTCACCATTATCATTCACACAAGGATCATTAAACTTACCCAGAACATTGTCAGAGATTGCATTCTGCACACCTACTCTAGCATTGGAATTCCCTGCTATTATAACTTTTTCTTTAGCACCAAACTGGCTCAAAACAGCTTTTAGCTCATTCCAGAAATCTTCCTTCTTATCAGAAGGTTCCGAATCACAAGGAGCATACACTACAACAATTACAATTCTCTGAAGTTTCACTTTCAAACGAATCCAGAGAATTCTCTCACTTCTGCAACTATAGTGAATCAAGTTGTTCTTCATCTTTTCACTTAAAATCACACCTACACCAGCCTGTCCTCTCATATTATCCAATACTCCAGACCACACACTCACCGTGCCATTCACTTCTTCTACCCCAATTTCCTTCTTTTTGGTTTCACTTACACACAGCACATCCAGTCTATACTTATTCATCTCCTCAATCACCTCACTCATCTTGCCATTTATACCTCTAGTATTCCATACACCAATCTTACATTCACTCAGCCAAAATCATTTTCTCATATGCCGTTTAGAAAGTCCAGGTCGATTCCGTGGTGGACCATCCTTCTCAAGTGTAGTAGGTCCACCATATCCCACACTTGAGTCATTCTTAATATTTCTTTTTGTCTTTTTAATCAGGTAAGTACATCAGTGTGGGGGATTAGCCCACACCTGAGGGTTCCAGTTGGTCATTCAACCTAAGGATTCTGGAACAAAACCCAGTGAGTTGGGGTCTTTTTGCCAATGTCACACAGAACTAGCCAGCACCTCTCCAAGATTCACAGAGGCCCTAGTTGCTGTTGTGTGTGCCATTGTTACCACGGTGTGCCCCGAGGAGGCAAACTCATCGCTCACTACGACCGCCCGCTTATTATGTATATAGTCTTTTAAATTCAGGGACTCTTTTAAACTCCATTTTCATTTTTTATTCGAAACTCAACTCAGGTTCCAATCGTCCATATAAACCGACAAAATTTTAAAATTCTGCGAACAATGTCAGCTCTAAAACAGCCGAAAGGATATCACTGAATAAAGGAACCAACAATAATTTTTTCCAATTTTGCCATAGTGGGTAAGTACTTCTTCTTTTTGAACAATAATTTAATGGACTTCTATTTCATATTAAATGACAGCAGAAATTATGTGGCAAATGAACACTAGACTCAAAAACTTTCAAAACATGTGAAACAGTAAGAATAATAGTCATACAACTATTAAGGTATATTATAGCCACATAAACCAAATGGATAGTTAAAACTAACCATGTTATTTGACACGATATGAATGCACGAGCATTAATTTGTTTAATATATCAGATTCACAGATTCTACATGTTATTCATGAAACTTCAGCAAAAGATACTTGGTGCAAATTAAAAACAATTAATGAGCACGCAAATTTAACAAGAAAACTATACTTATTGAGAAAATTATACTTGATAAGGTATATAGAAGGAACTCCAATGCAGAAACAAATTAAACAAAAAAAATTATACTTGATAAGGTATATAGAAGGAACTCCAATGCAGAAACAAATTAAGCAAATTTTTGAACTGACAGAGAAATTAAACAGCATATGGGAATCCAATAGTAATAAAAAAAAAAAAAAAACATTTAAGCACTTTATTGCTGTGCAGCTCCTTTATTATTGCTGGAGTCATGCTCAGCATTAATTACAACTCTAGAAAGCAAAGATGGATTAGAGTTGACAGTTGAATATGTAAAAGGAAAATTATTAAATGAATATGAAGGAGGGCAAGACAGTAAATGACTTTCAAGAGAAATCATTCTCGAGATAGGAAGTTCTGTACATATTGTCATAAAAATAATCATACAAAAAATGAATGTTGGTTTTTGCTGAACAAAGGTAAACCAACAATCATAAGTGAAAACAAAACTAATTTCAACATTAAAAACCAGATACAATCTGGTAGATCAAAGCACTCCATAAATCAAATGTAGTTACTGTTTGCTCACAAATGAAAGTCAATGTTTACAAAGTGGACAACATGATCATAATGAGAACTCGAATGGCTCTGAACTCACTGAGGATGAAACAGAAACATCAAAATGTTTTGAAGAATTTAATGTTACAAATCACAGTGTCAAATTACAATGTGAAAACAATTGTACAAATGAGAATATGCAGGATCATGTAGTTTCAGATATCAGCAAAAAGAGTGTCATAAAAATATATTCTACTTAAAGTAATAAAACAGGAAACAAAGATTGAGTCATAGACTCAAAGGCCGCATCACAACATGACAGATAATATAAATTTCTTTACAAAGGTAAATAAGAAATTTAGAGATTCCTTCATCTTGTAGCTTTGTTCTTATTTTCAGTTACAATTGAAAATAAGAACAAAGCTACAAAATGAAGGAATTGGTGAAGACTGTATTACAATAAAAACCCTTGAAGGTAAATTAAATACTATTGAATTAAAAAAAATATACTGTTTGTTCCTAAGTTAGCAGATAATCTGTTGTCAGTGAGAACTGCCATGAAAGGGCTGTTCATTATACTTTCAAGGTGATACGTGCATCATAGAAAGGGATAATGAAGTCATTGCAAATGGGATAGCCAATGAAACTCTTTACAAATTAATTACAGTTTCAGCTGAGCAAAATGAAGCAATAGCAGCAGTATTGACACAATTCTGTAAAGATGGTAATTGCATTTCTAAATGGCATCAAAGACATGGCTCATACGCTTTTTCAATCACAAAATTCCAGGACTTTTCTAGGACATTTGGATTTTTCTCAGGACATACGATCCAAATGCTCTTACTTACAATAGACTGAAACCATAGGTCTGTTCAACCTGTAACCTACAACAAACAACTTCCTACATCCTTGGGCAAACTTAATGCAGAATGTTAAAAATGATGTCTGCTGCAGCTAATTAGAAACTTAGAATCACAAATAAATACTGAAATATCAAAACTCTTATTGAAAATGTGACCAGGTTTAATATCTACTAAACTTTTACTAGGCTACACTGATTTTGAAAAAAATTTATTTTTCTAATTGGCTTTAGTTCAATTATTGAAGCAAATTACTGAATTAAAAAAACAACAACATGAAACTCAAAAAATACATACGTATGTAGCATTACTCTTGAAATGCTTTCATATACCACACAATCAATACATAAAATACTATTTATATTTAATTATTTTGAAATAATGCTTACATTGGAAATTTAAGGGTAAGGAACTTTAGGTGAAATATTTGGAACTTTTCAAAGGACCAAAGGGATTGCTATTTCTTAAACACATAATCATGGGAGCAAGTATTTGTGTTACACTTTATTTAGGGAAGGAATTTTCAACATAATATTGATGCTGTAGCTATGTTTTAAATTTGTACTCGCCAGCAAACAAAGTATGCACAAGAATTTCCAATGTGAAATGAAAGAGAATAATGGGAAAGCCTTAAAAGTTCAAGGGTTTGTGTGCAACTGCATTCATTAGTGATCAAAGCAATTTAAGTAGGCATGATTAGAAAACTAATTATAGAAGATACAAAGTGATTACTTAGCTCAGAAAATACTAAGAAACAACTAGATTTAAATTTCTGATATTAGAAAGCAATCTGATTTTATGGCAAATTTTTATATAAAGTATTCATTAGGAAATTTCAGTAAAGGTCAAACCAACCCACACAAAAAAAAAAAAAAAAAAAAAAAAAAAAAAAATCAGCTATTTACTTCCACCAGTGGCTAAAACTTATGGTGCGAAAATTAACAAATGACACAAAAAACGTTTCCCATAGCAGAAGGAAGGTATTAGAGACAAAAATATTTTTAAATCAAACAGTTAAAAGAAGAGATATAGGAGGAAACATGATATAACTCTATGCCTTTCAGCAGAAGAATTTTTCATAATGGAAAAGTTGAAAACTGGTGAAAAGCATTCTTCATAAACAAAAGCTACGCTAAGGAAAAAGAACTTTTCAAATACATCTCCTGGAAGCAGAGATAGCAAGGAAAATATTTTGACCTTTACAACCCCTTGGGGGAAAGTTGTACATTATTTGAAGAGGATCTTCTTATTGTAGCAAAAATCTTACTCACTATCCATCTTTATTGTAGTGAATGGCACAGTAGAAAAAGAAATTTCTCAATAGGGTTTTAAGAGGCAGAAATAAGTTGCAAACTGAAGTACACAAACACCACCTACCAGCAGAATTGTGAACCACAAACCTCCTCAAATACAAACCTGAAGTGTTCCTTCAAGTAAATGGTATCTGGTGTTAAAGAATTTTTTAAATCGGACATTTAAAAGTGCAGATATTGAAAAAAATAGATTAAATATTTGCGCCCCTAGCGGCGAAATTGTGCACTATTTTGGGAAGAAAATACACATAAGGAGTTTTCATAGTCAGTAGTATCTGATAAAATGAGAACATTTTTTAATCAGGTTTTTAGTCCCGCAGATATTGCTGTAAACGAAACGTGAATTTAGCTCTCTAGTGGCACACTTGTGGATTAAGAAATATTTGAAATTATATGAGAAACATTTTGCACTGGAATTGTTCTCCAACAAAGAAATAATTTTTCAAATTGAACTCCTAGAAACAGATATGGACAAAAATAAGATATACGTGTACACCCCCAGGTGGGGAAATTATGCACTATTTTAAGCCAGAGGTAATCTCAACAAGTTTCCCGAGGTGAGCGATATCAGTTCAAGGAAGAGTTTTTTCAATCGAGTTTCCAGCTCAGATTTTGCTGCAAATACATCAGAAGCAAAAATAAATGCTTACGCCCCCTGGTGGCCAAACCATTCTTTACTAAAAGTTAGAATTTATGTGCAAAACATTTCCCCTCAAAAGCTGTATCCAACGTAGGAAGAATTTTTCAAATCTGACTTTTAGAAGCAGAGATATTGGGAAAATCGTGATTTAACTTTACGCCCCTAGTGGAAAATTTATGCATTATTTGGAAAAGTGACTGTAACTGAAATAACCTTCGATATAAATGTCATTGAGAGAAAAAAATAAATTTTTCAATTGGATATTTAGAAGCAAATATGTGAAAGAAAATGCATTTTAAATTCAATATGATCTCCATTTGCACCCCCTAGCGATGAAGTTCCACATCAGAAAAAAAAAAAAAAATGAATGGATCATCATTCTCACATTTTGAGCTTCCCAATAAAAAAAGAATTTTACAAATCGTACAAATAATTGCAGAGATATGGTCTTCCCGGCTAGACAGACAAAGTTATAACATAAGCATGATGCAAAATATGATAATAATGCAGTTTCAGTCCTCCTAACAGACAGGCAAACCAAAAGACCCTGCCCCCCCCCCCCACACACACACACGTTTTTCAGGGGGTGGGGGAGGGAAATTTGTGAGACATAAGTTATGTCAGTAGAAAAATCCTCAACTACAAGACATCGCGGAGGGACAAAAAGGCAGGAATGGATAAAATTCCAGGACATGTAACAAAATTTTAGGACATTTCCAGGACAAAATAGAATTTCAGGACTTTTCCAGGATTTCCAGGATGTGTACGAACCATGTCAAAGATTAGGTCATAGAGGATTTGAAACAGTGAAGTAAATTTTCAAAGAAAATTTGGTGAATGGAATCAAGGTTAACGATTGCAAACATAGTCTGGAATGCACAGTGTGCATAAAAGCAAAACTCACAGAAAGTTCTTTTCCAAAGAAAGTGAGTTTTAGAACAAAGTCACCTCTTCAGCTGGTTCACACTGACCTCTGTGGGTCGATGCAAGTTGAAAGTCTCAGAGGAAGAAGATATTTCTTGACATTCATAGATGATTTTTTTTTCCAGATACACAATGGTATATTTACTAACCACAAAGGACGAAGTATTAAGCAAGCTTAAAGAGTTCATTGCTTCCACTACTAACAAATTCAGAAATAAAATGAAGTTTATAAGGTCAGACAATGGTGGAGAACATTGCAATCAAGCTCTTGAAAGTTACCTTGTTCCAGAAGAATAGCACATCAGCTAATAGAACCTAATTCACCTGCCCAAAATGGAGTAGCTGAGAGAGAAAACAGGCTGTTGCTAGAAATGTCTAGATCAATGTTGATGAATGCTGGTCTTCCACAAGAATTCTGGGAAGAAACAGTTGGAACTGCAGCATCCTTACAAAACAGACTTCCAACAAAAGCTACAGATAAGACAGCATATAAACTATGGAACAATGTGAAACCAAACTTAAAAAATATAAGTTTTTGGATGTAAACCTTATGTTTATGTCGATAAGCATAAGAGAAAGAAACTTGATGAAAGGGCTATAAAAGGAATTTTTGTGAGTTATGATCCTAGAAGTACAGGATACAGAATTTATAAAGGAACAAGAAATGTAAAAATAACCAGATCTGTAAAATGTTTGGAAAATGGGTTTCAACAGCAACCACCTTCAAGAAGTTGATAGCATGTTTTTTGACATGAAAAATAAAAGTAAAGAAGAATTTGAAGAATCGATTGAACCTGAAACGGAAACTTCACAGATAAGATCAGAAAGAATAACAAAAGGTAAACCTCCTGAAAGGTTAAGCTACAAAAGTGAAGGCAACAAGTCATTTAAACTGCAAAAGTGCAGATCCATAGTCAGTAGAAGAGATTTATTCAGCTTCTGAAATAACAAAAAGAAAAATGGATTGCGGCAATAGAAGAAGAAATCAATGCTCTAAGAGAAAACAAAACTTAAGACTTTAACAGATTTTCCAAGAAATAAGAAAGGCAGTAGGATGCAGTAGATCTTTAAAATCAAATGCAATGAAAAGGTGATGAAGTAAAGTATAAAGCCAGATTAGTTGCAAAAGGTTACAATTAGTGTTTTAGCACAGACATTGATGAAACATTCGTACCAATGGTAAAGCATTCAACTACACGAGTTTTTCTTACAGCAGCTTCAAATAAGAAAATGAAAGTACATTATTTTGACGTTAAGTCAGCATTCCTTCACGGAAAGTCAGAAGGAGATATCTATATTCTTCAACCAGGAGGATACACTTAAAAAGAGGAAGAAAACAAAGTTTGTAAACTACACAAATCTATTTATGGTTTGAAACAAGCTGCTAAGGTATGGAATGAAGACCTAGGAGAAACTTCAAAGGAAAATGGATTTGAAGAAAAGTAAATCTGATTATTGCTTGTTTATTAAGTCAAGTCCGAAGGAGAAAATACAATCCACCTTAGTGTATATGTTGACGACATACTCGTTAGTGCCACGAATGAATCTCAGATCAAAAGAATTGAAAAATTGTTAAAAGAGAAATATGAAATCACAAGCCTTGGAGAAGTAAAGTTATATCTTGGTATTCAGATCTCAAGAGACAGTGTTGGAAACTTCTATTTAAATTAACAGAAAAAAATTCAACAGTTGGTAGAGAATTTTGATCTGCAAAATGCAAAACCAACTTACACACCCCTGGAACCAAGTTATAATCAGTTACAAGGAGAAGATTAATTACAGACCAATACAAAATATCGTCAAGTGATAGGTTCACAACTAATGCCCATTTCAAATATCACCAGGCCAGATGTAGCATCCGCAAAGCATTTACTGAGCAGAAGAAATGAAAATCCTAGACAAAGGGACTGGAATGGAGTTAAATGTGTAATTTGATATTTAAATACCACTAAACATCTGAAATTAAAAATCTCTGCAAAAGAAAAACCAGTGCTCAAAGTTCACAGTGAACAGATTGGACTCAAGATAAAAGAGATAGAAAATCTACTTCAAGAAATGCAATGTTGCTGGGAAACACTGATATTTTGTGGAAATCTAGAAAACAAAATACAGCTGCATTATCTTCGACTGAACAGAATACATGTCTGTTGCACAATCTACACAAGATCTTATGTGGACAACACAACTTTTAGAAAACTTGCATCTAAAACAAGATTTGCCTGCTTCTGTGTTAGAAGACAATCAAGCAACCATAAAATTGTTACAGTCAGAAAGAACAAGTGCAGAACAAAACACATACACATGAAATATCATCATATAAGATATTTGTAAAGCAAAGGAATAACTGAACTAGATTATTATTCCACACAACACATTTTGGCAGATATCATGACTAAACCACTCCTGAAACCAAGCTTCAAAAGATTTCATGAGAAACTAAATTTTGTTGTAATGCCAGAGCAACCCGTGGGATTGTTGGATGGCTCAAGCTGCTGAGGAAGTGCGTGGGTGCTCTTACATCACAACCAAAACTGATCACATGATAATAAGTCATCAGCCTGGAGAATCATAAACAGGTGAAGAGCAAAAAACCCTTTCAGTTCCTATTAGAACAGTGATGAATGCAAAGTGTCTGAGCTGTGCTGGAAAGTTTTTTTAACTGTGTGTGGTTTCTTATAAGCTACAATTATGTGTTCTGAAACAGAATGGATTACACGGTTACACCATAATCACCATTAAAGTTTCTTTTTCTGAAGGAAAAATAAAGGTAATATTTTTTTGCCTTTCTTATTTTTCAATCGAATCTCATGACTGGGGGTTCTGTTACATCGTCAGCATAGGAATGCACATCCTTTTTCTCATTTATGCCCAACACAATGATCTTCAAATGCTGCTTGCCCTTGTTATTTAAATGGCAAATTTCCTCATGAAATTCTTCAATTTCTTCCTTAGAATGACTTTTGGTGGATGCATAAGTTTGAATAATCAGAGTTTGGTATCTTTTTGAGAGTTGGATAATGAGTTGCACAGCTCTGTGTGAAGAATTTTTCACTTCTAGAACTTTATCCTTCAGTTTCTTGTTTATTATAAATCCAACACCACTAGTTCTGCCAGTATCTGTCCCACGATAGTAGAAGAGGTTTTCCACTTTTCAGTTCAACAAGATCTCCTTTTCTTCCTACCTCACTTAGCCTGACGATGTCCCACTTAATTCTCTGTAGTTCTTCCTCCAATTCAAGGAGCCTTGAATCAGAAGATAGAGATTGTCCATTGAATGTAGTCAAGGTCAGCATCAGATGGCAGCCTAGTCTGGTCCTCTGATGATTCTTAGCACCCTCTGCTTTCATATTGCACTGGCCACTGCCTTGGCCAGGTACATTCCAGAAACTCAGGGCCAAATTTCAAGTTTTGGAGTAATTTTGGTTGGGTGGGGGTGGCATAACTCACCATGTTGGTCAAGTACGTTGGTGTAAGTGTGGGATAGCATTTTATCTAATCCCGGTGGCATTGTTATACAACTATGTGGTGGTCGTCTGAGCCCCTTTAGTGGAAACAGGATGCACCATGAAAAGGGGGGGGGTTGACATTTGTCTAGGAGAGGATATGATATGTTTGCACATCACCTGACAGTGCCAATAAAAATTAGAGAGTGATACAAGGCAACACCATGCCTCCCAAGTTTTAACTTTTTAGTGCCACATTGCAAAATGTCTTTCAATCATTGAACTCAGAAAACAAAGGGATAAATATTAATGGAAATTATTTAACTCACCTTCATCTTGCAGATGACATAATCATTTTTGCAACTACCCCTTAAGAGCTGCAGAGTATGATCCAAAAACTTGCTGACAAGAGTAAAGAAGTAGGATTAAAAATGAACTTTCAGAAGACAAAACTGATGTAAAATGCTTTTACAAGAAATGAAGGTTTTTTTGATTGATGGAGAAAACCTTGATTGAGGTAACTGATAATTACATTTACCATGAACAACAGATATCAAGCAAGGGTCACATTGACAAAGAAATTAATTGGCATATAAAACTTGGTTGAGAACTTTTGGAAGAAACAGTACAATTTTCAAGAGCAATATGCCATAATGTTGTAAGAGAAAAGTGTTTAATCAATGCTTCCTTCCAGTACTTATATGTGAAGCAGAGACATGGACCTTAATGGAAAAAGACATGCAAAGGCTGCAGACAACAGAAAGAATCACGATGAGATGCATGCTTGGTGTAACCAGGAAAGATAAGAAGAGGAACTCATGCATAAGGAAAATGACGAGAGTAGAAGATATCATGATCAGAGTAAAATCCTTGAAATGGGAATGGACTGGCACAATATAGTTATTTTTGCAACTACCCCTTCAGAGATGTAGAGTATGATCCTGGAACTTGCTGACAAGAGTACAGAAGTGGGATTAAAAAGAAACTTTCAGAACAGAAAACTGATACACAATGGAGGACATCACTTAAATGCCCTCCAGGCCTCAACATGACAGCCATTTGTGGCCTGGAGGGCATCTAAGTGATGCTCGATTTCACACCATGTTTTGTTTAACATCTCAGCAGATACAGAACCAGTGACGTCCATTATTCTGCTCTTCAACATTTCGACATCCTGAACACTGCTAGAGTAAACTTAGTTTTTCACATAACCCCACAGGAAAACGTCTAGAGGTGTTATGTCGAGTGATGGAGGTGATTATGTCATGGCACCATTGTGACCCATCCATGTTTGGAAATGTGGCATTCAGGTACTCATGAACCATTATTGATTAATGTGGTGGGTTGCAGAATTGTTGGAAAATAACTGAAGGTTGAAGTGCATGCAACTGAAGGCTACAAAAGTCCCAGCATGTCCAGGTACATGTTACAGGTTGCCATGGGCTCTATAAAAAAGAAGGGTTTGATGATTCTGTCATGCATCAGGTTGCACCATACGTTCACTTTTGAGCTAGCCCTCTGTTGTTCGATGACATAATGGGGATTTCCTGATCCCCAGATTCACATATTGTGCCTGTTTACTGTACCAGAGACATGGAATGTGGTTTCATCTGAGAAACAGACATGGTGCAGATAATAACTATCATGAGCTATGTGCTGCAACATCTCCGTCACAAATGCAGCACGACAAGGCCAGTTATCAGGCTGAAGAGCTTGAATGATCTGTATCTTATAAGCATACAGATGAAGATGTTTGTGTAAAATTTTGTGAACCATGTCACAGAGAATCCCAGTGTCCAGTGAAGCACGACAAATGGATTTCTTGGGGCTTTGCAGAAATGTCTCCTGAACAGATGCAGCTGTCTCTCGTGTAACTGATTGTTGGCCCGCTTGGGGAGATCACCAACACTACCTGTCACTTTGAACTTTTCATACCAAACTTTTATGCTTTTTTGGTCTGGTGGTGATTGTCTGTATCCTTTTTTGAAATGACGTTGGACAGTAGCCGCCAATTTGGTCTCATGGAACCATAACATGCACACCACTTTTTCTTGCATGGAAGCCATTATCGATGAAATGCTCCTCTTATTCAGAAATAGCACTCACCTACAAAAAATAAAATAAAAAACTTTATGAGTGCTGCTATATTATATTCCCAACTATTTTATTTTAACTTACATATATTTTTTTATAATAATCTTTGTAATGTGGGAAAGACTTTATGGATACCCTGTAGACAGTTTTTTAAATCAATGTTTGCATAAATCGACAGTGATGTGCACACAGATTAAGAAAAATCTTACTCTTTTGAATAAGTAAGATAAATTTGATATTCATCATAAGACCATAAGATGCACAAAAAAGCAACAATCATAATCAGTGGTGTAGTGGGGCTGGCACAGCGTTCCAGTATTTTTTTTTTTTCTACCCGGCATGCATTCCAGTAAACCCATACAGCATTTTTTTTTTTTTTGTAAAATGCGAATGACTCAAAAAATGCAACAGAAAAACTGCACAGTTACACAGTTAGTGCAGACCTGCCAACCTCTCAGAACCAAAAAACGCAACACTCAAATAGAAAAATCGTAGCATGACATGTGCTGATAATTTTTTAAGCCTATTTCAGCTATATAAATTCTCAATGGTATAAGGTGTAGCTATATAAATTATCGATGGTTGCAGGTGTAAGGGGAAGAAGGTTGCTTCAAATAATCAGGCGCTCGTCCACATTCCAGCACCGACCAATTAGCAGCTTTAAGTATGACGAAGAGTCGAAAATACGAATCAGTCTCTAACATTATACAAAACAAGTCAGGATTTGTCCATTGGTGGCTGACTGCACTTGATTTACTTTATTTCCATTGGGAAACTATGCTCGGAGTCACCCTAAAAGTGTACTGTTGTTAAAGGCCACAGAACCTTGTAACAACTCGTCATGGAACACAAGAATGGTATCCATCCACGTTAATGTGCTCTCCTGCTGTTTCCTTTCTGATACTCCGACCCACCCACACATCACACAACAGTAGAGATTGTGAGTGGGAATCTGGCGGAGTCTGAACTTCTGCCCCTATTGCCTGCTTAAGTAAGCTACCCTTCGAGTTTCCCTGATCGTTAATTTATTGCCTCTTTGTTGTGAATGTTGGGAGAGGTCTTCTTAATGGATTCTAAGCAATAATTCTACTGCTTTTCGCTCCAAACGCTAAGGATCATTTTTCGTAGCGGAGGTAGCTGTTTCGTACCCTTCATAGTAGTACACTCTTAGGTTGACTCAGAGTATAGAGACAGGGGAATTTGTCAAGAGAAATTGGAAACCCCTCCAAGAAAAAATCTTTCGAAGGGGGAAAACAGATTACACGTAAATGTTTCTTTACTTCTGTCTGAAAAAGGGGAAAGCATGAGTTTAAAAAAAAATTGTATTCTTGGTGGCAAAATCATATTATTGTACTGCAGCATGATTTATCGTACTAAATATGATAAAATCGTAACAGTTGGCAGGTCTGTTAGTGGAATTAAGGAATCATGTTTGTTTGAAGAATTAGTCAATAAATCCATTCTCACTTGGCAGTCCCTTGAAACTCCTTTCTCTACTGTTGTTAAGAACATTTAGGTGGAAATATTGCAGTGGGGAAATTATTGTAATTGGGAATTTAATTTATCTAGCCATTATTAAACAGTTTTGTTGTGAATCTCAGTGAATCTAGTTCATTTATGAGTGTCCCTTAATTATGCTGGAAGCAGAGGGAATTATTAGGTGTGCAACTTAATTCTTGGCCCCTAAACACAAGCGATCATAGAACATCGGCAAATGCAAATAGCTGTGTGCGATAATGGCTGATTGCAGCGCCATCCAACAGCTTTCCAGGTAACTGTAACCGCTCACAGCTGTAGTGACAGAAGGGACGCAAGTTGATGGTGAAAGCAATGTCATTCGAGAAGGCTGCTGTGTCTTACAGTGCATGTAAGAAGTGGTTCCAGCAGTTTAAGCAGGGAAATGTAAATCTCTGTGATGCAGAACATCCGGGACAGCCACAGAAAGTTAACAATGAGGAACTGGAACAACTGTTGGATGCGGATCCTTGTCACACACAGTCAGAGCCCGCCCAGGAACTCGGAGTAGCACGGCAAGCTATTGCAAAGCACCTGCACAAGCTTGGACGGATTCACAAGGAGGGCCATTGGGTGCACCACCAACTCACAGCTGCGAACAAGTCTAGGTGCTATGATATTGCTGTGTCCTTGCTCTCCAGATTCAAGAAGAAGGATTTCCTATACAAGATTTTGACCTGGGATAAGAAGTGGATCCTCTACAACAATCCTAAATGGTGCAAATGCGTAGGTTATAGCATACCACCAGTACTGCCAAACCAAATATCCATTCCAGGAAGTTGTTGCTGTGCATATGGTGGGATCAGCGCGGTGTCATACACTATGAGTTGCTCAAACCTGGTGAAACAGCCAATGCTGAGTGTTATTGTCAGCAACTCATTCGTGTGAGTGATGCAATGGAGGCAAAAAGGCCATACACCGGCAAGGGCAGATGGGTCGGTCCTGCTGCTTCAGGATAATGCACGTCGTCACACTGCAATAACGACTATAAACACGATCACTGACCTGGGATGGGAGATTTTGTCCCACTAGGCGTATTCTCCAGACTTTGCCCCCGTCGGATTTTCCTCTTTCGCTCCCTACAACATCAGCTAAGTGATAGGCACTTCACTTTTGTCGAGGAGGTCCACACAAGTATTGATGACTTTATCAACTTGAAACAGCCCTCTTTTTTTCCACAGTTGCATTCAGAAGCTTCCTGATTTATGGCTCAAATGTATCCAACACAAGGGGAATTATTTCCCTGATTAGGTACGTATTCGATTTGCCATAATTTCCTGTCAACATGTCATGCTTGTGACTGAGAATTAAGTTGCACACTTAATATTTTTCGCTCTGAAGCTTTAGGCCTGTTTCACAAAGGTGGAAAAAATCCATCGAAGCAATAAATCTCCAGGCTGTTCTACCGCTCGTTTTCAGGCGGATTATGGAATTTTCTGTGCTGTACTCAAACTGTGCCTATCCAAATATCTGGTGAGCTAGGACTTGCAGTAAACAAGTTAGTAAAATCATGCAATGCATTGAATATGCTCCTGAAGAATGCTCTCCGAAGACTAGGTCATGATATCAGCATGAGGGCACCTAGACCTTTGTCAGATATCCTCGCAGCAGACCAGCGCGCATCACCTTCTACGCTCACTGAAGCCGGAGTCTATGCTATTCCTTTGTATTACCCTGACGCATCCGTTAAATCCTACATCGGGATGACAAAAAGATCGTTCCAGATCCGTATTTCTGAACACCAAAGGGACGTTAAGGCCTGAAATCTTACGACAGCCCTAGCACATGATGTTGCATCTAAAGGGGCAGTTCCCAGATGGACAGATTTTAAGAAACTAGCACCTTACGACAGCGCAACAGCTACTGCGCTTCGCGAAACCATCGAGATCATCATGTGACGGAATGTGTGTAACAAGGATGTAACCACGAGCCTTCCTTTCATATGGCACCGGCTTCTTGAAGTTACACGTGACCACCCGGCCCTGGGATCAAACAACTCATGACATCGTGCAAGTGTTTTGCTTATTTTGAATTAGTTATATTCTTAGAAATATTTTTTCCAGTTGCTTCTGCGATCTTCAGCTACTAAATGCCTGATGACGCTACCTGGAGGTAGTGAAAGCTAGCATCTCTTGATCCCTTTACTTTATACGCCTAATAAATGGAATTCACTTTTTTTCGTCTTTCACATTAATTGGGTGTATAGAAACCCATTTCTTCATCGTTCGTATATATTTGCATCTCTGCTGTTTCCAGGCATATACAATGGATTCTTTTGCAGAGTATCGAAGATGCAGAATCAAGTTGGATGAGAAGTGTCACCTACATTTCTTAAGCAATTGCAAAATCACTGGATTTCATCCCAAAGTTCCTTCACTTCAGATTGACAGTGGATGATAATTGGTTCCGAAAGAAAAATTCCATACTTCAAATGCAGATGCTCAATCATCTTGTACGCATGAAAAGGATCGCTGTTATGACTCTGGACAGCCGTGTATTCCGCCTCTATATGAACCTTGCAGAGGAGGTTACCCCCCTGGAGTTTGAAGCGCTTCTCCACAGGGTTAATATGCTTTCAAGGCGCCAATACAGCTCCCTATAGGCAAAGCACCAGGGCAAACTAGCCCACCTGAGAGATGAACTAGGACCTCCCCGGCACCCGCCAACTATTCCCATAGTCAATGTCTCTTCCCGGACTTTTTCACTGGAAGAGATGAAAATACTACAAAAAGGCCCAAAATTTGCATTTGATGAACCAGTCAAACTTAAGGCCGTTATTCTCGCCATTGAAAGCGTTCTACAGAGTGTTCCGCTCCAAGAGAAAGGGACCAGATTAGACTCGGATGTGCTGACAGATTAACTCGTTCCGTTAAACAACACTAACTCGAAAAAGCACCGGGAATACCCAAATCTGTCACCAACCTCAAGAAAGACCACCTCCTCATCTTCACCCTCACAGACAAGTCCGGGCAAATTGCAGTAATGGACGAGTCCGACTACTACCGGAAGCTGGGGGAGTTCATCACCCAGTCTGATTCCATTCTGCAAGCTGTAAACCCGCTTAACAAGTGGGTGGCCAAGATTAAGCGAATAACAAGAATGAAGACGCTACCTGAAGTACTTAGAAGGGCGGCCAAGTTCCCTCCGGGACTTAAGGTTCCTTTCCTTTTTGCTCGACTCAAACATCACAAGCCTGGCAATCCAATCAGACCTATTGTCAGCAGGAAATGCACCCCTTCAGCAAATTTGGAAAAAGCATTCTCGTCTTTCTTGCAGCCGTTACTACCGATAGTAGAAAGTGTCTTACTCTCTTCAGCTGCCTACGTTTCCAGAGTGAGGTCCACGACAGTGTTGCCTGGTGATATCATTGGAAGCTTTGACATCAAGTCTTTATACCCCTCAGTGCCAGTGCATGAAGCCACCACAAACCTGAAGCGCTCTATCGCTGACTCAAACCTGTTCCCTTCGGAAACTGTGGAAGCTATTTCAAAACTACTGGACGCAGTCACGGACTCAACATTTTTCAGCTTCCAATCCAGAATATACAAACAAAACAAAGGGGTACCTATGGGGTCCTCGATGTCGGCGGTCCTTGCTGAAGCTGTCCTCTGACCTCTCGAAAAAGAACTCTTGCAATCGTCGGCCAGAGTTCCTAAAATATGGTTCAGATACGCTGACGATATTTTCTTTATTTGGCAGCATGGACAAGCCAACCTACATGATTTTCTGGCCAGAATGAACGCTGCGCACCCGGATATTAAATTCACAGCAGATTATGAATCCAGAGGTGCATTGCCTTTTCTGGATGTACTAATAAGAAGATTACCCTCTGGTGCTCTCAGCACAGAGGTCTACTACAAACCCACCCATGTGGACAACCCCATATTCCTTGACTCAAGAGGCCTGGCTGCACGCAAATATGCGCTTTTAGGTACAGAGCAAAGCGAGCTTTCGAACTCTTATTGAACAAGGCCACATGCGAGGAGGAGATCCATAGCCTTAGAAACCTAGCAGCTGCAGCGGGGTACGACATGATCACAATCGACTGAATAGTCAGAAAGGCTGAAACAACTGCACATGCACAGCCTCGTGCCAACCCCACGGCACAGCCCGCCCGGTTTGTGGGTTCAATTCCCTACATTCCTAGGCTAACGTACTTACTGAAGAATGCTCTCCGAAGACTAGGTCATGATATCAGCGTGAGGGCACCTAGACCTTTGTCAGATATCCTCGCAGCTGACCAGCGCACATCGCCTTCTACACTCACTGAAACCGGAGTCTATGCTATTCCTTTGAATTACCCTGACGCATCCGTTAAATCCTACATCGAGATGACAAAAAGATCGTTCCAGATCCGTATTTCTGAACACCAAAGGGACGCTAAGGCCGGAAAGCTTACGACTGCCCAAGCACATGATGTTGCATCTGAAGGGGCAGTTCCCAGATGGACAGATTTTAAGAAACTAGCACCTTATGACAGCGCAAGAGCTACTGTGCTTCGCGAAACCATTGAGATCATCACGCGACGGAATGTGTGCAACAAGGATGTAACCACGAGCCTTCCTTTCATATGGCACCGGCTTCTTGAAGTTACACGTGACCACCCGGCCCTGGGATCAAACAACTCGTGACATCGTGCAAGTGTCTTGCTTATTTTGAATTTAGGTATATTCTTAGAAATATTTTTTCCAGTTGCTTCTGCGATCTTTAGCTACTAAATGCCTGATGAGGCTACCCTGAGGTAGTGAAAGCTAGCATCTCTTGATCCCTTTATTTTATACGCCTAATAAACGGAGTTCACTTTCTATCGTCTTTCACATTAATTGGGCATACAGAAACCCGTTTCTTCATCGTTCGTATATATTTGTATTCATACCAGAAATCATTACGTACATTATCACTCAAGTTATGAGGATAATGGCTGTGGAATAAATCTCGGTCCTGTGCCCTGACCTTTGATCCCATTTCAATGATATTCAACAGAACTGGTTCAGTATACTTCCGAAATAACATGATAAAGTTTTGTCGCAATCGAAGCATTTTTACATAAGTTTTGATGCATAAGGGCTATGGAATAGACCCCGCTACTGTGTATTAACCTTTGACCCCATTTTGCCCATTTTCAATAGGATTCATCCCCAGGTAGGCCCCCACAACATACTAACATTTCATCCAAATCGAAGCATTTTTACGCACGTTATGACACATAATGGCGATGGAAGTGATTCCGCTCCTATGCCCTGCCCTTTGACCCCATTTTGCCCATTTTCAATAGGGTTTGTCCCCAGGTGGTCCCCTACCACATACTAAAATTTCATCGAAATCGAAGCTTTTTTGCGTCAGTTATGACGCATAAGAGCAGTGGAATGGATCCCGCTCCTATGTCCTGACCTTTGACCCCATTTCGTTCACTTTCAATAGGGTTCCTTCCCAGGTGTTCCCCTACAACATAATATAATTTCATCGAAATCGAACGATTTTTACGCGAGTTATCGTACGTACGCACACAATGCATGACGTAATAAGGCAGATGGGACTCGGGCCATCTGCTCGCAAGAGTGTGACGTCATAAAACTTTAATAGGATCCACACACAACGCGTGATGTAATGAGACAGATGGCCTAACCACACGCAAAACATCTCCATCGCGAGATTGTGACGCCATAAGATTTCTAAGCATGGGTAACATTAATGGGACGACGCCATGACACTAAAAACGTGGTAATTCGGGGTGGTTATTTAACCTACTAAGCAAATTTCCCTAAAGTCGAGATCAAGCTAAATCGATTTACAGTACCAGAAAACGGTAGGTTAACGACTTTCATCAAAATCCTTAGAGCCGTTTTCAAAATAAAATTTACACACATACAAGAATTGCTCCTTTAATAGTATGGGATAAGGGCGATGGAATGGATCCCGATTTTATGTCCTGACCTTTGACCCCATTTCGTCCATTTTCAATAGGGTTCATACCCAGTGGTCCTCTACCACATACTAAAATTTCATCGAAATCGAACCATTTTTACGCACGTTGTGATGCATAAGGGCAATGGAATGCATCCCGCTCCTATGTCTTGACCTTTGATCCCACTTCACCCATTTTCAATAGGGTTTATTCCCAGGTAGTCCCCTACCACATACAAAAATTTTATTGACATTGTACCATATTTACACAAGTTATGACGCATAAGGGCAATGGAATGGATCCCGGTCCTAAGGCGTGACCTTTGACCCCATTTCGTCCATTTTCAATAGGGTTCATCCCCAGGTGGTCCCCTACTACATACTAAAATTTCATCGAAATTGAACCATTTTTACGTGAGTTATCGTGCGGACGGACGGACGGACAAAGCTGGAGCATATACGCTTCTTCAACCTACGGTTGGAAAGCGTAAAAAATGGCTTTCACCACTGCACTCTAAATTAGTTTTACTATTTAAAATGAGAGCTTCTTTAATAATATGGAGCTAATTTTAATTTTTGCACCCCAAAACGGCCCTAACATTTTAGTGTTCTCTTACCAAAATGGTGAAATCTTGTTCCTTCAGTGGCAGCTTTTCAGGTGAAGTAGGTGAAGTGCCTCTTCACCTATTTTACTTAAAATAAAGTTTTATTCAGTAATTTGTATAATATATTCTGTTTTGTCTCTATTGTGTTACAAAATACTCAAACTTTTGATTAGATATCAATTCACATAGCGCGTTCAATACGGAAAACAAGTCCTTATACGCAAAACAGTGCAAGTGAAAAGCCGAAATGAAAACCCTTGGAAATCTGCAACTTTCGACCGAGTTGCTATGGTAACCGTGACGTCAACCTCCCCTATCCGGCGCACAAGTGAAGTGTTTTAGCTTTCAGCGCCGAAGCTCTGCAGATGGAATCGTGACCTTTGAAGGAGATCACAGTGAAATGGGACGGTTTACCCAGGGTATCTTGCAATCCACTAGGGCTTTTTGCTTGCAGTGTTGTGGTACATGCTTTCTGAAAAGGATTTGTTCTTTCGTGCTCTGTGATTATTTGTCAAAAAATTTAGCTGTTACTGTAGTTCCGTGTACAGTTTAACAGTTAGTGATAGTTTTAATTAAAGTATGTATCCTGTGAACGACATTGTTTGCAATTTATTACAAACTCCATTTAATCGATGGAAAGATGAAGATAAAAGAAACATTTTACTTCAAGGACGACCGACAGATTCACTGACAATTGTTGCCAAAAAAGAAATGAAGTAGAGCAGTAAATCTTACAATATTAATTTTAAAAAATGTTGGTTTACTGAATATAAATGGCTTTGTAGTACTTCTGTGTTACAAAAATTATTTTGTTGGCCCTGCTTACTTTTTTAGTAATAAACATTCGGCGTGGAATAAAGACGGATTCTCAGATTTATTAAATATAACACGCTCACTTCATAAACAAGGTGATTCTAGCGAACACCTGAAATGCGAGTTAATGCTAAAGAATTTTGAAAAAAATCAGAACACCATTGCCGATGCCCTGAGGGAGAATGCTAGGCTTTTGAAAATGCATTTCAACGAAAACGTTTGTTTAAATAGACTTTTTCCTGCAGACAGTGATTGATGCAGTATTATATTTGAGCAAACAAGAACTAGCATTCAGTGGCTATGACAAAAGCATGGACTCGATAAATCGTGGAAATTTCAAGGAATTACTTTCATTGTTGATATCAAGAAATCCTTGAGAAATTCAAAATCAATACGAAAAGATAAAAAATGTCTTCACAGGTGACTCAAAAACTATTCAAAATGAATTAATTGAATGTATTTCTGAATATATAAATGATTACATTAAAAATAAAATTAATGAAGTTTCAATGCTTTTCTATTCAAGTAGATGACACCACAGACATAAATCAGACTTCTCAGTGCTCTTTAATAATAAGATTTGTTGATTCGGAAGGTGTATTGGCTGAGGGATTTTTGGGTTTCCACGACGTGAGTGGAGATCGAACGTCAGGAGCTTTATACACAATGCTAGACAAAATTTTGAAACAATTTGGTTATCAACACAAATTAATAGGACAATGTTATGATGGGGCAAGTGTAATGTCTGGACACTTGAATGGGCTCCAGAAAAAAATCAAGGATAAAGCTTCTCAAGCTGTTTTTGTTCATTGCTTAGCACATAGTTTGAACCTTGTATTACAGCAGAGTTTTTCTAAAATTTCAAAGTGTCGTATATTTTACGCAAGCCTCACTGGAATTCCTTCGTTTTTTCACCACTCAGTGAAGCGATCTTATACACTCACATCTACAACCGCAAGACGCATACCAACCATAGCAGAAACTCAATGGTCCTCCACTTCGAAGTTAGTAAGTGTAATTGATGAAGATTGGGATAAATTGAAGGAAGTATTCGAATTTCTAACAAATAGTGAGCAATCAGACAAAAAATCAATTCAACTTGCCAAGGGGTTTTTAAACGATATGAACATTTTTGAATTTACATTTTTGGCAATAGTATTTAATGAAATTTTTGGCCACACCGATCTATTATTCGAAATTTTGAAGAAAAAATCACTAGACATAAACTACTGTGTAACTCAAATTAAAAAAACTCGTGAAATTTTGAGTCATAAAAGGAACGATGAAGTATTTGAAACACTGTTTCGAAAAGCTAGCAAAATCACAGAAATAAGCAGATCCAAATGGGAATATGCTGCCCTTACACAAGAAACAATTTTTCAAAATTATAAACAATTGTATTTTGAAATTTTAGACCACATTCTTATGGAAATGGATATAAGATTTCAAGACTGTGAGAAACTTCAATTTGTTTGTCTTGCTGACACAGCCAGATTCGAACAATTTAATTCAAGCTTTTCCCTCTCATGCTTTTGAAAACCTACAACATTTTTACGGAAATTATATTTACTAAACTCCAGCGCCTTAAAAATGAACTAAGTCTTGTATATGCCAACGAAAAATTAAGGAATATATCGACTCAAGGAACTTCTTCGAGTGCTTCATGAAGATAAAGACATTTTTACAGAAGCTTATAAATTGGTTGCCCTCATTTTAACCATTACATCTACAAGTGTGTTAATGGAAAGAAGTTTTTCTTGCCTTAAAAGATTACAAACTTACTGAAGAAACACTATTTCTCAAGACAGACTGGCTTCTTTGGCAAATATTTCTATTCAGAAAGATATTTTATTGATGATCGTGAAGAAACAACCATTCTATGACGACATAATCGACAAATTTGCAGCTTCAAAAGAAAGAAGAATTGATCTAATATACAAAAAATAGGTCAGTCCTCATATAGTGATTTTCATTGAAGGCAGTAGATATCTTTTCATATTGCTCTTGTAGTTCTTCACCTATTTTTTCAACCACAAGCCGCCACTGTGTTCCTTGATGGTTAAAACGTATATATCCAGAAGTCTGGTTTCGACCTATCACTATGCTTTTTTATACTATAAATACAAGAAAGTAAAAAGGGGAGAGGCACAATGGGGTCAGGGTAAGAAGAGAAAGGCATTGAAAACGTAAAAGCACTGCACGTTCCCGTACTTTTTCAATTAGCACTACACCACTGATCGTAATGAAAACCAGACTAAGATGTACCAATAAATAGTTGATCATAACGAAAATATTAAAATTATAAAACCATATGCAGAAAGATTTTTTAATTAAGCCATAGTCAGAACAAAGTATTTAAAAAAAACACACCATTTGTTTCCTTCATTGGATGAATGAAAGACAGGCATTCTTGGAGGGGAGCAGGAAGGTACCCGATGGATCCTCTCTGTGTGTGTGCAACTATGCAGATGTCATCCACGCAAAAACTGATAATTTTATTATCTCAGAGTGGGAATTGAACCCACATCTTCCAATTTCCATCCAAGCTTATTTGTAACACAGATTACAGTTGCAGATGACATTTTAATACTGAAAGTAATGACTTTGAAATTATCACGTCACCTGGAAATTAAATTTGAAATGATTTTCATTACTGATGTGTATACTTGAGTAACTTGAAATCCTCTTTCAGGATGGATGAGCAACCACGATCCCTGCTTCAGGATCAATGCATCTTGAAAAAACAGAAGTTAGGTACCCTGACTAATGTAATCTGGATGTTTGTTCAGATCCCAAGACTTTAGAAATCAATATACATCTGCCTGCCTGTCAAGTGTAACAGAAGAATAAACAATAAGTACTTTATCAACCTGTCCAAAAGCTCAGGTTGTGTGTTGTAGTTATATTATTTTTTTCCACTTATTAGCATTTGATGACACTGAAAACTCTCACTAGCAAATTTGATACCTTGGTAGTAAACACTGTCATATATTAGTCAAATCTGTTTTAAATATGAACTTAACCATGCATTTTAAAGACTTTCCAACAAAAAAAAAAGGCTGAAGTGGTTTGAAAATACTTTTCAATGTTAGCAAATAATATCTCTACTAGAAAGTTGCAAAAATACTACTTAATTTGAAACTGGAATGTGAAGATGACAGAACAGCAATTATCTAACTTTATCAGATGTAAAATGAAACTATCAACGACTCACCCAACTCTATCCATTTTCTTTTCAATACCTTTCATTTTTTTCAAAAGTTCATCCACATACTGTACAGGATTAATATTGCTTGAAACATCAGCCTCTAGTGCCTGATGAACAGCTAGAGATTGCAAAATTGCACCATTGTATCCATTTTGATGAGTATGGGTAATCAGCGAAGAATTCTGAGCCATGTCCTACACATTAGAATTAATGGAATTGTTTTTAGAGAGATAATCTTTCCAGAATACATCATATTTCACCTTTCTACATGCTATTCCTTTTTTAGTTATAAAACACACAGTTTGATTTTTAGCAAGCAAAACAATATAAACAAGAAAGGTGATTCCGAATTTTCGATTGCAATGAGCACGTCTTTTGAATATCTTCTGATACAAATTAAACTTATCACAGTTATTCAGAGCCAATGGAACCAATTACAAAAAAAATAAACCAAATTTCTTTGACAAGTTCATCTATGGTAAAAATACTTGGGTTGCAGCTTTTTTATATGTGTATGTTTTTTTTATTTTTTGAACAAGAACTGCAATTTATTTACTACTTTTTTGGCTTTACAGTAACACCAATCTTGACCTGCAGTTCTGGAACGTCTGTTTCAGCTACAGGAAAAATACTTTTTCATTTGAAAGTAATTAAATAAAATTAACATTCACATTCTTTAATTTTTCTCACTTTATAAATCTGCACTGAAATTCTTGCAATTCTAGACATTTTCAATTTTTTTTCATGAGAATTTTTTTTAATTATTTCATTAATGATGGGTAAGTCTTGAAAAAGAAATTATTTGGCACATTTGGATTTTCTTTCTCAATTAAAGCAAAGAAACTGCAACAAATTCTGAATTCAGTTTTTGCAATAAAATGCATAAGAATGGAATAGAGTCTTCAGCAGTCTGTTTCAGCGAACATACCTTGTTTATTACTTCTCAGCAATGGAAGTAATTTTATTCTTACATTAAATTTTACTAGGTATCTGTACTCCAGGAAACAGGTAAATTGCTGCAATGCAAAAAATTTCAATGATTCGCAAACATAAACTTGTATTTAAAAGATCTTTAAACAGTAAACGGTGATGCGAACATAGAGTTTGTTTGGGGTTTTTTTGGAACCGGGGGGGGGGGTAATTGCCCAGCAAACACACAAGTGTTGAGAAACTGCTGGCAACCAGCTGGCAGTGATGGATCACTACTGGCTGAAATCTGCTGTCACTGTACGGTAGTGGTCCATTATTGGCAGCCTCCAGTATACCACTGTTGGCCCTGCAGTATCTTTGTGAATTACAGGCCTCCAGGCAAGAGGCACAAGTGGCCCATAGCTGGCAACCAAAGCAACCTCAACACGAGGTGGAAGCAGCGAGACTGCGCATGCGCAGAAGCAACACATGCACAGACTCTCGTGTTACGAGTTAGTTTAAGATGATGCTACTGCCATCATGTTATTTATTTTAGTGGACATTAAGGGAAGAGGGAAGCATATGTAGAGAGATGAATTAATTTCTTATTGAAATGCTGCTTTGATGAATATTAGTGTCGGATGAAAATTATATAAATACTTAATGAATTGTAAGAAATAATCAATCACTGTCATGCATTTATAAAAACTCATTTTGCAGCAAAATTCCTGCACTAACACAAGAAGAATCGAGAATACAAACAACCATGAAACATGCTCACTCCATTCCCATGAATAACAAGAAATAATTTCTGAAAACTTAGTAAATGTATGATATAATCTTTCTTTAACATACATACATAAACCACTCCAAACAAAAGTCCTGGAAAGATATTAAAACATTGTTGTTAGAGAAAAATAAGAATTATATGAGTACAAAATAGGTATTTTCATTACAAAATGATCAAGTATTTGGAAAAAAAAAAAAAAAAAAGTAACGTTATGTGAGCATAATGGACTCATCCATGGGTTGAATACACAAGATTAGAGGAATTAGCTGCTAAAAATAACCAGAAGTAAAATAAAATATCTTTCCTATTTAGAACAAATGTAGTTTCTGACTGTGGAAAAAAAAAAAAGATTCAATATTAAAAATGTAACTATGTGACATGAATGGGTAAATATATTAATTAAACAATCACCTTTCAAGACCACAAGGACAGCACAAAACTTTGGAAAAGATCTTTAAAATGGTACACTCATTGAAAATGAGTGAAGTTTCATCAAGGTATATTTTTAAAAAATCATTACGTTGAAAAAATGAATTTATGAATTATAAAAAAACAACATTTATGATAAGTAACTCGCAATATTGAAAAATTAAAAAGAGAACAGTTTCACATCGCTCAAGAAAGAGGCCCACCTACAAGCAAATGCTCACACGTGCTGACCTAGTGTAGTCGTTAGTGTCCACTTTGCATCTAAACTGTTGTGGGTTCAATGCTGTTCTGATCCAATGAGCATTTTTCCGGACCTGTTGAGGACTTTTTTTTTTTATGGCCACTATTGGGCAATAGATGGACAAGATTCAGCAAACCATCAGTTGCGTCATGTGATTGCCGGCTGGCACTGACAGGAAACTGGCAGACCACATTAGGCTAGCCATCATTTATGGCATGTGCTTGCAATGACCACTTGTGGCAGCCACTGCCTGTGAAGGATAACTGATGGCTCTTTTCTGACATATGACAACTGATGGGGGTGCCACTGTTGTCCCGAACTGCTGGCCCATGTAATGACCGCCAAGACATGTTATTGATGTTTTGGGCAGTGCCAACATAGTGCTGGGCCAGTGCTGGCTTGAGTGCTGTCCAAGCAAAACAGCTTTTGCTGGGGGTATCTTTATGATTTTCCCCAAAAGTGGGCAGATTAAGATCAGCTTCCAGGGTTGTTTGTGGATACCCAATCCACCACTGACTTTACCTTATACCTAACTTTCAAGTAATGCAGTCCTTAGGAGCCACAATATATGTGCACATTTCTCCAAATAATAGGGTTATCTCATGAATTTTTCTAGGACAGTGTGTATGACTAAATGGAACAAATATGTTTGCATGTGTGGAGAGGTTATTCTTGTTACATACAACGAAGAAATTATGAACTCTTTAATTTTTCCTGAATGTTTTATTTTCATTTTATCTGTTTCCAATACCCATGAAATTAATGTTTAAATATCCTGTCATTAAAATTTAAATCAAAAATGATAGTAGATTTAGTATCACTGAGTTAGACAAGGTTGTGTAATGTCACCATGGTTGTTTAATATATTTATGGACATGTGCACATGCGTGATGCCAAAATAGATGATAGTGGTTTGTGTCTTGGTATTATCCGTGTGTGCAGATTGCTGTATGCTGATGACACTGTCCTGTTGGCAGAGAGCAAAAGTGATTTGCAGAGTACGTTGTCTCGGATGTACGAAGTTTTGCATGAAATTCAAACTCAGTATAAATAAGGGAATTACCAAAGTTATGGTGTTTGAGAGAGGAACTGGTAGCACTGAATGTAATATAAGTATAAACGGCACTGTGATTGACCAGGCGAGTGATTTTGTGTATTTAGGAAGCATGTTTGACAGAGAGAACAAATTGGATGGTGAAATTAGTAGGCGAGTGAATTCTTCATTGAAAGTCATAGCTGCTCTAGGAGGTTTTCACAGGAATGATGGGTTCTCTAGAGAGTTCCACATGGCTGTGTATAAAAGTGTAATTGTTCCTACTCTGATGTATGGCAGTGAAACCTGGGTACTGCAGAAGAAACACAGGAGTCATTTGTGTGCTGGAGAAATGCGTTACTTACAGGGGGTTTGTGGCAAGACAAGGTCTGATTGTGTGAGGAATGAAGATGTGTTGCAGTTATGTGATGTGAAGCAAAATGTTGTTAGCAAGGTGGAGACTAATATGCTTCGGTGCCTTGGCCATGTTGAAAGAATGAGTGATGAGATGCTTACTAAGAAAATCTTTTTAGCCCAAGTGGCAGGAAAGAAAGGCAGAGGAAGACCAAGGAAGACATGGGTGGATCAGATTCAAGAGTGTCTGCATGAGAAAAAGATTATGAGTATGAAGTATAAAAGATTTTGTGTACAGCGTGTAATGGATATCAGTGAAGCCCGAGTTGTATGTCAAGATCGCTGTAAATGGAGAAGTTTGATACGACAGCAGTAAGTAAAAATATCTGGTAGTTTGTATTTCTTTTTGGAGCTAACCTCTGAATCTCAGAGAACAGCTTAGTGATATGTATGTATGTATGTATGTATGTATAATGGGTCATAAACTTAGATACTGATGTCCAAGCTGCCCACAAGCACCCAGAAATTGCCAGTCTACAAATGTTCCTTCTAACAGAAATCAAGACACCCACTCCACATTTCCAATATACTATGTCTATCCAGAGTTGTATAAAAATAAAATGTATCTGCGTACACAACCATTGAAACAGAAAACTTGCTGCAAACCCGCGAAGTGCGAACCACGATAACAATAGAATAAAATAATTTAAAGAAAAATTTATAAAACAATAAATAATTATTACAACATAACAGATTCCAATGAGGACAAAATAAGTACATTACAATTGAATATGCAGCAATGTGTGTGAAATGTACTTTTATGGCAAAATATTAAAATATCAGACTATGCACCTGACCCATGAAAACAAAAAGACTAAAGAAAGAAAATATATCCAGAAAAACTGTTCCATCAATGAACCTTCAAAAATTATAAATAGCATTTTCAACAAGTTAGTAAAATCATGCAATGCATTGATTATGATACACTTTCCAACAAACCAGAAATCATTACTGAAGTTATTACTCAAGTTATGAGGATAATGTCTGTGGAATAAAGCTCGCTCCTGTGCTCTGACCTTTGACCCCATGTCGATTATATTCAACAGAATTAGTTCAGTATACCTCCGGAACAACATGGTAAAGTTTTGTCGCAATCGAAGCATTTTTACATAAGTTATTACGCATAAGGGCGATGGAATGGATCCCGCTCTTACGTCCTGACCTTTGACCCCATTTCGTCCATTTTCAATAGGTTTCGTCCCCAGGTTGTCCCCTATTACATACTAAAATTTCTTGGAAAGCGAACCATTTTTACGTGAGTTGTCGTGCGGACAGACAGATGGACAAAGCTGGAGCATATACGCTTCTTCAACCTATGGTTGGAAAGCGTAAAAAACACTGGACTTACAAAATACATAAGAAAATTACTTTAATTTAATAACTGGCAACTGCAAGAGGAACCCCGCAATAAAATTTAAATTCTTTCTGTGTAAACGAAACTTTTGATGCAGTTCCTATTACATTGAGAATAGGCCTTGATATCTAGAGGCCAAAAATCTCTGTAAAAACAAAAGAACTTAGAAGATGTGAAAAATAATTGAAAGTTCCTCAGGTTAAAATAGAATTAAGTATATTAATCTCAGTAAAGCCTTAAGTATTTAATTGCTGTAACTAACCTTTTTTTTTTTAATCTACAAGCAAAAACTATCTGCAAAACCTGCTAATAATTTGTAAACTATCCATGTACAGCGTACGCTCATACATCTACATTCTGATACTCTGTGTCCACCTACTTCACCACAAAACTTACTACAAGGGTGTCTGTGGGAAGTCATTAGGTCTTAGAAAAATCTACAAGGGTCAATAACTTTAGTGTCAAACAACATACAGGTAGAATAATAATAATATCAACGTTTCGCACAATAAAATGTTTATTATACATCGACGACAGTTTCGCAGAGCGTTTGGCTCAGTTTCCTCAGGACAGACCCGCAGAGCTTTAAGTTTCAGTGTGAAGGAACACAAGACCTACATACGGAACTATGAACTGAAGAAGTCGTCTATAGCCCAACACTGTCACGAAAATAACCATAAATTTGTGTTTGGAAATGCTACACTTATTGATAAACTGAACTCGACTATCAAACTTAATATATTAGAAGCTTTCCACATATACCGGAACTCGTCATGGCTTGTCAACGACATGACGTCGACCCCATTTCTTTCAAGCGCATGGAAACAACTCACCAAAACCCGTGACCATCAGAATTCTGATGATGTCACAATGATTTGAATGTTTATGCTCCATTCGTCCTGAGGAAGCCGAGCCAAATGCTCTGCGAAGCTATAGTCGATGCATAATAAATATTTTATTGTGCGAAACGTTGTTATTATTATTCTATCTTAACACTGCAAGCTTAGTAGTCATAAATTATATATAACGTACAGGTAGCTCTTGATTTTTGCCTGTCCAATTTGTGCCAATTCAGAATAATGCCACATTTGAAACCAGAAAATCAAAAAGTGAAAAATAAAAAAAAAACATTTTTTAATAATATTTTATGATTTTTCTCGTACTGCTTCTTATCAAGAATCAAAAACACTTACTCACAGGCTTTACTCAGATTAAAATACTTAAATTCTATTTCAGTTTGAAGAGCTTTCCAATATTCTTCATATCTTCTGAGTCTTTTGCACTTTCAGACATTTCTGGCATCTAGATCTTTAACAAGGCCTGTTTCTCAATTATTAGAAACTGTATCAAAAGTTTTATTTACACAGAAACAATTTAAATTTTGTTGCCACATTCAGACCCGTATCCAGTGATCAAAACTCAGGGCGCTCTGAATTTTTTAAGAGACGCCAATGATGTCACCATAAAATTGCCATTTTTGATGCCCACCCCCTTCTGACGGCCACCCCTGAAATTAGTTAATATTCCAAAAAGTGCATTTTTCTTCATTGTCTTGCAAATTATTAAATTAATTTCAATTTACGTAATTAAAAACAGATAATTATTACCATAAGAATTATCCATTTTTAATTATAAAATAAATAAATAAGTGAAAACTGGTGAATGAACATAATCAGGGGTGCTTATTCTGTGAAATCAAATTCCCTGAAACCAAATGCAAATTTCCTGAAATTAACATAGATCAATACTTACAACAACAACAAAAATCAGAATATATGTGTTACATTTGCAATTTATTTCCCAAGTTCTGATATTTTTTTTAAGAACAGTGGCCTTTATAAAATTTTACTAATTGCAAATTTTCAGTGTTTGACCCTTAAAAGCTGCAACACGTATAAAAAGTAAAATACTGAAAAAAAAAAAAAAAAGGAACTTACATAATTGATGCCTTGCCTGCCTGTGTCAACAGTGTATTTTCTTGTGCAGAAAAGACTGAAATGTATATGACAAAGTTTGTTCAGTTTATACTTTAAATGATATTTGTATATTCATGTAGTAAGTCATTTTTTGGTGTAAGTAAAACTATGGAATAAACTAGTAGTTACAGTTGAATATAATGTTTTAATGAATGCAGAACTGCATTCATCTCTGTTGAAAACATCAATGCTGCTGATAAAGGGCAAAACTTCATACTTCATAATGCTTTAGAAAAAAATTTGGTTATTTTGCTGCAAATCCTCTGTGTGAGATTTACATTTACTGCACCCAGATTCCTGCTTTGGTGTTGACAGATTTTGTGTTGGAATTTTAAGGCTCGCCACAATCTTTGTACTTACAGAAGTAGCTCATGATGATTTATTTATTCCAGAAAAATGAACTTCAATTACTTCATGCCTTCTATCACACTTTTCCTTAGTTGATTTGTGATGAATTTTCCAGCTTTGCAACAGAGTTTTGTCAGTTGCAGTGGTGATCGGATTTTCAACACCAAACATTTCAAACATTAAACATTTAACATTTCTTTGCTAAGAGGTTATATTTGATGGTATGATAACTATCCAAGCATTTTGCATCTAAACTATTTCTGTGCTGTGTGATGATATTATCCATGAAATTAAATTATCTTTTCACAATTGGCCCATGAAAGCATGAGATGAGGGCTTTTACAAGTTTACCCAATGTGGAGTACTTTTCTATTCCATCATGTGAGTGCATTTTTGAAACTGCAGCTCAGTATTCATCAATGCCTTTGGGAATTTTATTTTTTTCACATTTCTCATTGGCTGAGTAATTAAAGATATAACTAATTGCTGTATCAATTTGATATGATCTGATTTCCTAATCGATAACAAGCATTTTGTTAGCAGATAGCACTGAGCTACATGCATCAGTCAATTTTGAAAGGACTATATAGGTAGTTGTTTGGCACCTACGAGATGGGTCTAACCCTGAAAAACTAATCAAAGTAGAATTTCCCACAAGAAGTTTTTGAATCATGTATAAGGAGCATGCCAGATAACATTCCTTTAGCTCTTTCTTAAATGAAGATACAATATAATCATTTGATGTACTTGCAGCAATAAGTTTTTTGGCTTCTCCTCCAACATAAATAAATTTGTCTGGCAGGTGATTTTTGCCACACTTCAAATCTATTTTCAAAAGATCCTTGTGAGTTTTGCACTTTGAGATTATTTCATGTTTAATGAAAAATGATAAAATTTTGTTTATCAACACAAAAAGTTCAACATGCAATCTATGCAACATAGGGTTTTTTGGTCTGAAACAGCTTTATGTATTGTTTGAATATAGGCAGAATAGCTTCGTACAGATGGATTTCAAATAATGTTTTCTTTTGCACCAACAAAAAGGCTTTCAATAATTTTATTCTTCCTTTCTTTTCCCATTCCTGTTAAACTTTTTGATTTCAAAGAATCTTGGATTTTCACAAGTTTCGACACACCAGAATTACTTATTTTTCTTTCCTCGTACACTTTAATCCAAATCAGACTTATACAAATTTCTGTCTGAATCTTTAATCCAAGAATAATAGAAGATTAGCAAATCTTCCCACAACAAAATCAAATGTTCAACTGCTGGGAGCACACACAGCCATCTATGATTTGGTCGTGAAAGTGGGGAGAGCTTCTAAATTCCCAAAATCACACAGATTTTGAAAAATAGTTTTCTTTTGTCAACACTTAGCAAGTCAAAGTGAATGTTGTCACACAATGATTCAATGTGCATTTTAAAAGGAGCAGTAAATCTTTTTACACTCTTGTTAACAGTATGGCAGCTATCACCATCAATATGAAGTAGATGTGGAGCTTTGTTGTTATGAACTAATGTTTCTACACCATTTTTTTTACCCCTCATAGTGTTGCACGAATCCATCAGGAGACTAATTAGGTTACTCCAAGGAATGCCATTTCCTTCTATCTATTAAATTTACTAATTTTGAGTAAATATTGGCTGCAGTGCAAACCTGAAGTTGAATCGATGACAAATGTTGTATTACGACTTCTTGTTGCTCAGGGCAAAAATATTATGCAAGAATAGTTAAGACACAACAATTCACATGACTTGTACTCTCATCAATATTTAATGAGAAGGGGGTCTGTCTGAGGGTATCGACAATTTGGTTTGTTATTGTATGAGCAAGGCCATCTCTCATTTTATATGTAACAGTTGACCTATTCATACTTAATGCTTGTAATGCCGTTGGGTCCTTTGAGAATGTCTGGGCCAGTTTTATAAGTTGAGGCCCAAGTGTATAGGGAAGAGAGTGTTCCACTATGAATGAACATAAAATTGTTTCTGATCTAACTGTACAGGTACTTAGATCTAGTGGCTTTTCATCACCAGCACAGTTTTCTGCAGACATATAAGAATACAAGTTCATTGAACTCTTTACAGATGTTTTTGAAGATTTGTGTTGTGAAGAATTTGAATAGCTTACCAATGCTTTTAACACCATCCTTTTCATATTGAATGCTTTTGTTGCCTTAAATGCAGAAACATTCCCCAGGAGAATCAGTTTTTCGACACCATATCCCCAATGGCATCAGCGTTGGCATCATGCTTCTGAAGCCAATCCCAGCAATATTTATTGCGGATAACTTTTTCCAAAACTTTTATGAGCTCAGCATCAGAATCTTTCAAAAACTTCATTATCATAAATTACATGCAATGCCAGGAACAGAAACTATTCTGCAGAATAGCACTTCACCAGGAGGAGCAGCAGCAAGGATAACCAGCGGTCCCCAGTGCAGCAGCAGTCCAATGGAGCAGGAACAAGTTGAAGTACTTAGGAATGCAGTAAACTCAAGTTACCATATTAGTAACTACTGAATGAGGGTGGGGGAGGGGACAGTCACCCACATCCCAGAAACAGATTTCTCTGCATTTTAAGGAAGCCAGAAGGTCAAAGAGTGCATTAAAACTAATGACAAAGATTTTCTGAGCAGCAACCAGTAGGCATCTCAAAGGGAAGGGGGAGGGGTGAAAAGTCAGCAGGGAGATCCTTCCTAGATCTCTCTGTGGTGATGAGATGAGAACTCCTGAAGCTCAAAAGCAGCAGGCAGAGTGGATGGGCCACTAAGCCCTGGGGTGGGGCAGGAGCAAAGGAGCACTGTCAGGAAAAGAAAGGGGTGAGAAACTTCTGTTTGGAGTAGCTCTGGCCAAACCCAGCACCAAACCAGGAAGGAAAGCAAACAGTTAACACACTTTCAGAAGACAAATATAACATCAGGTGGGGTGTGGGAGGGGATCTCTCCCAGCTGAATTGGGTAGACACAGAATGGACCTGTTTCTTTTCTTTTCTGTGGGGGTAGATTGGCAGTCAGATTTCCCAACTCCCAGTGGAATGGAGTTTTGCTTTGGCCACCAACCAAGGAAAAACAGGGAAAGGACAGTGACAGCCCTGCCAGGGGCTACAAAATAAAATTTCTAAAGAAAAAAAAAAACGTCGAAAATTCCCGGAGAACAACGCCAAAATTTTCTGGAGGGGGGATGCCAAAAATTTCCAGAGATTCTGGAAAATAAGCACCCCTGCATAATAACATTAGGTTCATTGACCTATTTATTTATTTTACATAAAATCATCAAAAAGATGTTTTTTCCCATAGGGCAAAGTGCTGAAACAAACAAACAAAAAATAGTAAAAAATAAACAAACTAAATTTGCACATTAATGTAAAAAAAATTTGGTTTTATGAATATATATTAACCCAAAATCTGTTAATTATGGAATTAACCTACAAAAATAATTGTCTTGAATAAAGAATCAAAAGAATCAAAATAATCAAAATACATAAAAATACAATTTGAAATTTTCGCAATTTTGAGGCAACAGGTTACATGTGAAAAATTTACCTTTTCAATATAGCTCCTTTTTTTCAGAAATGTGTCCAAATTCAACGATTTTGTTTTGTTTTTTGCCTTTCAAATGCTGGGAACTTGAGATTTGACTGCCTGCCAAAAGTCATGAACCTCCCTTTCAGGGTGATTTATTTTTGTTAATACTGGAAAGGTAGATTTGCATGTGGTAGTACTGCATCCAAAGGTTGCAATTGTGGCCAATAAATTAAATGTGTTCTTGAAAGCAACATGTTGATTGAATATCTCATTGAAGACGTTTTCAGGAGCGGCAGCTGCATAATTTTTCACCACCATTAGTTTTTTGTTCGAAGGTATCTGTAATCCTAAATCTGAAAATCCTTTATTTTTTCGTTGTCAATTTCATCAAAGAGATCATTGCTGTCAAAACCTCTCTTCATTTCGAATAAAACTACATCAGTGACTTCAAAGAAAATTTGTTTGAAAGGCAGGTGGTCCGTAGTCTGTCCAATGTTCTCCGTGGCGATTGAATTAAATAGATGTGCAGTTAAAACCAATTTTTCCTTTCAAGCCTTCTGCAATCTTTACCTTCACGAACAGATAAAATCCCTGTGGCATTGGCCAGCAAGTTCTTGACTGTTTCAGAGGATCGCATTTCTTCCAGAGATATTTGTGTTGCTTCAATGATGTTTAAACCTAATCTTAATGATGATTCACCAACCTACAACACTTTATCAGTTGGTTCTATAGTTTCAAGTATCACTTTCATTATGATTAAAGTGTACTGGAAGTCCAATCTTTTCATAACAAACTGTAAACCAGGTGATTCAGCAATGTTTTCACCATCGAAATCGTAAGCATTTTGCTTTGGCAAATGAGAAAGTTCAAATAAAAAAATTTTGGTGTAGTTATCAAAGATTGCTCTAGTGATTGCCAGCAATCGACAAATATTTTTTCTTTATACAGTGCTGCAATTTTCCAGAAACTGTTATCAACTGTGCAGATGATCACAGTTATCAAAATAGTGATTTTACGGGAGAATGGACGAACCAGCATTCTGTACAACAAGGAGTAAACGATGATTAAAACAATGGATTTATGGCACATCCCTACCAACTTTCTATTTAATGATAGCTTGTACACCACCTTCACTGCCACTCATGACATTTGCTCCATTGTAACATTGGCTCAAAATATTGTTTTCATTCAAGCCATAGCGTTCGAGAGCAGAAAGAATGGTATCTGCAAAGGAAACAACAGTAAGGGCCGATGCCTTTTCTATTGAAAGAAGAGATTCCTTTGCCTTGCCCTCAAGCACATATCTTACTCCAATGGCTATGTTTCCAACATGATTTTTATCTTTCGTGCCATCTACTAACAACGTGAACCACGGAACATCAAAAGAAGTGATATCCCGCACAATATCCTCTCTTACAATAGTAGTCATAATATCAATGACTTCGTTTTGTATCCCTGCAGATAAATAGTTTGTATTTTGGGGAATGTTTCCTTCAGATAAATAGTTTGCATTTTTTTGGAAAACATTCCTTAAGCCAATCATCTTTTCCCAAAGTGAATCAAAACAAATTTCTGAACAGACTATGCTCTTCCCTCTTCCGTAATGCTATCTGTTCCACGCAAAACAAGATCATTTACTACCAAAAATTGGATAAACTCTGCCACTGACTTTACATAGTATTTATTTTTCTCCAAAACTGTGTCGTTCACAAGCGTGGTTACTGATAAGCCTTCTGCCATATGTTTTTGTCTTTCATCCCATGATGCCATTACAGTAATATGGGTCATAGCTTGTTTGAGCATGGCCAAACCTTTTCCTTTTGAAAGGACACTTTTCCACCTTTTAAATCCTGCTGTTGTGCATGACTGATCTTTCGTGTTAGTTTGAAAGTGGATCCGACAAGCAAAACAAAGGGCTGCATCTCGTTCAGCCGAATACTCTAGCCAAAAAAAAAAAAACATAGATACCAGTTGGATTGAAAGCTGTGGCCATCTTTGTTTTTTGGAAAAGTCATTTTTGGCTGGCAGAGAGCATTTCCTGATAAATCTGAAGGAATAACGGTGTTTGGTGAGACTGTCCGGTTTGATGATGGCAGTACTAGCTGCAAATCTCTGACTGACAATGCACGTTTTAAGAGAAATTTATCTATTTTTCAACTTGTTGGAATATCACAATATGATTACAACTCAAAAGTTACCAAATAAATGAAAACTAGAAGTAACAAAAACGAACTTGAACTCTGCTCATCTAACTCTCACACTCTGACTAACCTCTTTGCTCTTTCGCTCCTGGAAAACCACAAAATGCCTTTCTGTTGACTGTTGGAGCTTCGTTTTGTACCCTACCATACTGACAAACAGGTTTTCAGTAATCTAATATGAATGAGAGTGGCGCGCTGGGCATCGGAAGTCCGAGGGGAGGGGTGACGTATGTAAAATCATGTTTGCTAGCCCCACACTGCCACACAGACATGAAAAGGTAGGGATCATGGGGCTAGCACACCCTGCTCTATCACCCTTGACTGCAGAATGCAGAAAAGTTACCGTTTTAAAACCAGATCACCGTGATCATGTTGAGAGCTTTTCTTGGAAAAGGAACAGTTAAAATTTTTTATTTTGGTAGTTTTGTTGGTTTTGTGATTTTTATTTCTTTTCACGCTTTATTTTCTTTCCACTTTTCTTTTCTATTCACAATTTTTTCCAGTTTTTTTTTTTTTTTTTTTTTTTTTTTTTTTTTATCTTCATTGGTTGGTGGCGCACAAGTGTGCATTTAGGGGAGCTGAGTGTCACCTCGCATCCCCTCATATATGGGCCTGGCCACATTCCTCCTATAGTGGCCAGTTACTATATTAAAATGCTCCTTATACCAAATTGTAATTCCTACATCACTGTTTTTGAGTAAAAATTATAAATACAGTCATCACTGAATTATTATATACATTTTGTTAACACGAATTTGCTTTAATGAGATTAATGAATTGGTAAAAACTGCTTGTAAAATGTAAACTTTTGCACTGAAAGTTTGCTTTCATGTGATTTTAATCCTGGCACTTTAACCTTTCAAAGGAAGAATTTAATCTCAGCGGAGATCCACGGTTATTTTTATTATTCAATTTTCTATAGATTGGCATCTTACATGAATGCAAGCAGAGATGACTGTCAATCAGGGGAGGGGGTCCAACGAATTGCACACCCATTCATTGATTATGAGATGCAATCTCCTCAAAAACTGACACCATTCCATGATAGTCACGTGAGCATTAGTCCCTCGTCACAGTGAGTCATGTTTCTCTTCTGCCTGGAAAGAGAGTAAGGAAAGTTTGTTTTGGTTCCCTTTCTACTTGCTTCTCAAAAGGATTTTCCCATTAGGGTGAGAATTCTCTTTTTTTTTAAATTGTTGGTTGTAAGTGTACAATATACATATTTTTTATTTCCTTTATTTTATTTTGTTATTTCAGAGCTTTAGATGTAATGGCATTACTATATTACTCATCAATGTTTGGGTGTCAGGAACACGTCATTGACTTCCCACTGATTTACATTATAAAATTGTTTCAATTTACGCCAATTCTGATTATGCGGGTTTGTCCAAGAACACATTCCTGGTGTAAACTGAGGGCTACCTGTACTTAGATTGAAGTCTCTTGATCAACTATTTTTCTCTGTGAAGCCGACACTAATCTTTATATAACAAATTAAGTTAACATACAAAAAGAATATACATTGAAAATGTATAAACAAAATTATATTTAAAACATATAAATTTAGTATGATGATTGGAATTGCTTTTTGTTGGATAATTGTTATTGACAGTGAGTGATATTTAGTATTTGTTCTTCATAAATTCATGTTGGGAAAGTATGTAAATCCAAATGAGCATAATATTTTCAAAGTCTCACACAACACAGTAAAAAGGACTACACAGAAAGCAAACACAGATGCAGAATAAATTATGTAAAAAGGGTTTGTTCAGATGGATACCCAAGGAAGCAATATGCATACCCTGTGTCATACATCCCTCCCCCTATGTTTGATGTAACTAGTAATAAGCTTTCTATAAAAGCAATCCAAAAGTCATGGCAGTAAACCTTCATTATGCTTTTATTGGGGGAAATTGCTGGTTATCACTGATTTTGCCCTCATCACTACCCATCACTTTCCCCATTAAAAAGTTTTAAAACAGTATTCTTCTTGCCAGTATTAAACATGAAATGGAATTATGAATGCGGTTTTCAGAGACAAAACAAAAGGAAATATGAAAACAGTTTTAAAACCGAAAGAACAGAATGGGAAAATTAGTGTTGATCATTTGCAACATGCTTTGATATCAGCCTGTTTTAACCCCTGACCTATGGAAAACCCACAGCATCCAACAACAATATTCCTGATAATTCCAACGGAGCTCATACCTGCAACAAGCTTGCTGCTTTGAAGATTTTTTCCCCCCACTATATAAACTGTATCTGTGGCTTCCTTCTCTTAAGGATAACCTCATCCAAGAAATTGCTGATAATCACTATTACCTTCAAAAATCTGTTGAAGGAATCATCAGAAGCAGGGTTCCCACTCAGTTAGTGAAATCAAATTCCCTGACTTTTCCAGGTTTTCCAGGTGGTTTTGAGTAAAATTCCAGGTGTTTGCAATGGCGTTTTGAAAATGTGCTTAACAACATATAATGAGAAAAAAATACTGGCTAATTAGATACTTCCCCCGATTTGCATGCAAGATATTAAAATATTGTTTTAGTTAGCTGAGCAGAAACTTGTGAATAAGCAATTCCATAACAGGATATTGAACTAGCTTTAACTCTTGTAATGCAGTGTTTTGACATGCAAGACAGTGATACTCATAACAGATTCTAAAACATATTACATGCTGCACATACTTACAATTATACCTATCCCAAGTTACTGAGTCATATAATTTGTTTTAGAAGTTTACATTCGTATTTAAAAAATATGGAATACAAATTGGTGAACAGCAAAGAAAAAGAAATTTTCTGCACATACCAGCATGGTCTTGGCTTATCCTGCTGAATAATTAACATACCTAATGATGAAATACTGCTGTTTTTAAGTTACCTGTACCCAGAGGGTTTTTTTTTTTTTTTTTTCTCATATGAAAATAACTGACTGAGGTTCAAAGGCAACTCTAAAATCATTGAGATCTAACTGGCTAACAAAAAAATCTGGGCAGATTTTTTTTTTTTGTAAACACATTATAACTACACATGTAAAGTGAAACAAAAATAAGTCACTGCTTCCTTGCAATAAATTTTACACTGAATACTAGTAAGAAGAAATAACTGAAATCTAGTTAGTTTTATGCACAGTTACATCAATTTTGACAATTCCTGAATTTGCTGGTCATTTTTTCCTGTCTCCAAAAGAACCTCATGAGACAACTTTCTTTTCTTTTGCACTAAAATACTTATCTGATCAGACACCTTGCGATTTTTTTTCACGAGTTGTATCTCTTTATTTTTCTTTTCTCTTTGAACTGCTAATGCCTGCTCATATCTTGATTGAGACATCCTCACATACTGCAGTAATTCTGCAGTTATGGGCACTGAAACTGATTCTTAACCAACATGTCTTTATTAACTGAAAAACCACTTTCAACAGGCACATTTCCAAGCGATAAAGTAAGAACCGATTTAACAACCACCCACAGTTCCTCGAAATGTTCTTTATCCTGAAGTAAAGAAGAATAGAATGCATTCAGGCGGTTATTTTCTGAGAATGCAGAAAACACATCCTTCAGTTCAGTTTTTGCTCTGCTACACAACTGTTGAAATTGCTGTTTTGTTCGATCTGCTGAAACAGAAAATATTCTGGTTTTTTTTTCATGCAATATATGCAACAGCAAATGCATTCTTTTTTCACAAATTATTGAATTTGACTTTATGAGCTTAGGATTCAGACTTGAAACTGCTTTGATAGCAGAAAAGTTTGTGGGACCTCGTTCCGCTATTTTCTGTGTGGTTGCCACTAAAAATTTCATGCATTCTGCTCTGAATTCCTTTTTCTGAATCTCTGAAGTTTTACTTTTAATCAAATATCCATGAGCAGCAATGCCAATGTCTACATTTTGCAGTTTACAGTGGTTAACCTTATCACTTACGTCAAGCTTAAGCAATTTTTCTGGAATTGCACATTCCTCCATCACCTCTTTCCTTATAAATCTAGACCTCAACTGCTGGACAAGATCACATAAACTGTCATACAGAAATGGAATCACAAGATCAGCTGTTTGGAATTTTTTCAAAAATGGTTCCAAAACATTAGCTACTGATGAAAAAAATGCAAACTTTGAAAGGATTAGGTTATCTTTACATGCTACTGCAACACGTGCACATGTTGAAGTTTTTGGCAAGGTATTTGTCTCTTCAGTGTACTTTTTTATGTTGATAAAAATCTGAATGGCCCGCTCTGCCACAGCAACATTTTTGACCCACCTGACTTGGCAGAACTTACGAGGGAAAATTTCACATCCTGTTATCGATACATAATCAGCTCGCCGTGCAGGGCTATTTTTGAACAACTGATAGAAAGCTGTGAAGATATCATTCAAATTCCAGTCAGTAGCATCATGGCCTCTCCGAAAGGCTCCATGAGCCACATGCAGTCCACATGAACCCAGATCAAGTAGATCACATTCATTTTCTGCCAACAAATCTTCCCTTATAACTCGCAGAAATTTATGATTAACATAGGGCCCATCCATTGAAATTTGCAACAGTTTATTTAAATCTAGTTCTGAAACTCCTTCACGGAACTTTTCAATGAGATCAGATGCTCTTGCATGGCCAAGAAATACTGAATTCAAATGACGTGTACATACCTGGTTCAATGACTTAGACCAAAATCTAACAATCAAATCCATCTGTCCTTTCTGAGCTACTTTATTAAGGGCTTCATCAAAGCATATGACAAATTCAGTACCTGATATCTCTGATAATAAGCATTTAGAAAAATATGGTGCAAGCCCAAAACAAATTATATATGACATTTTTGTTGCACCAAGACTGATCTTTTTGCAATATCACTGTCCATAAGCATATGCTGGAATACATCGCTAGCATCTTTAAAAGAGTTGTATGAAGAATTTGACATTACAAGCTTCATGGCCCAAATTACTTCTGCTCTTAAAATGCACTCTTTTGTCATAAACCTAGTGATGTTCAACATTGAAATATTAGTAGGAGATACAGTGGATGAAGATCCACTCTGCTTTGCTACAAAATCTGCTGAATATGGCATGGACGGTATTAAATCAGGAGCAGCAGCCATACTGCCTAAAGTTCCACTTTGTTTTTCTGAACAATCCCTTTGAAGTGGTGCAATATCCAATGTAAAAAAAAATGTCACAGCATGAGAAACAGAAACCTGGCTTAAAGCTTTTATGTGTTTAGCACTTCGTTCATGGCTCAAAATTGCTTGGCGGCCTATATTGCTCAAGTTGAAACTTCTTAAACAAAATTTACATCTTGCTTTGTATTGGTCATCCTGAACAGGTAACAGCCATTCTGACCACTGTGGGTTAAGTTTTTCCTCAAGCCAATTCACATTAAATAGAGTTTTCTTGGAAGTCATAATTGCACCAGTCAGAAACCTTGCAGACCTCTCAATTCGCTGATTACTTTAATTTGACACAAACGCCGTTGAAAACTCTATGCAAGGTGCAAGCACGGGAGCAAATACCGGCGGGCAGGCACCACGTGGCCGGCTGTTTGGGGGTGACGTGGGGGGTTGGCAGAAACTCTCTGATCGCGGTGAAAGCATACGCGCCAGCAGGAGTCCCTCTTTTTGCATTGGCCAGAGGCTTTGGTTTGATAACAAAATATCCGACATGGGGTTCTAAGACTGCGATAAAAAATGTTAAAAATATGTTTTTGCGGATTTTTCGCAAAACTGACTGAACCTTTAATCAACTCCATAAATCACTAACAGGAATGGGCTGGGCCCCTTAAATTTCAGGTGAATTGGGTAAAAGCTTAAAAAAAATAATTTTGAGCTCGTCATCCTGCAGCACGTTTCTCGCGGAGAGTGAATTCATAACTTTATTATGCGGTTACAATAAATATCAAAATAAAAAAAATTGAAAAGGAATAGATGTAGCCATTGAAATATTTAGCACTCAAACTTAAAAGTCAAACATTCAAGCTCAATCTTTTCTTGCAGAGAAAAGAGGGGAAAAATAGAATACGAACACTTCATCTTCTTTCTAAATAGCAGTAAAAAAAAAGAATGAAAAGCATTCTGCAACATATTCAGTGAAACATAAACATTTACTCCAAAAAGAGTCTCCGAACGTTAAAGAAGGCAATAACTCAGTTGGCTCCTGTTGGCACACACAGTCATTGCGACCACTCAAAGCCAGTTTAGTGACCCTTCACCAGTAAGCTCTCCCAGCCTAAAATGCACTGAGGCATGGCAAAGCTCACCAGAAACCCTCAGTAAGAGCACTACATTAAAGATTTATCCCATTAAAAATTTTAAAGGATAATTTCAAAAGTTCTTTACCGATCCACGCGAAATTTTAGAGGTCAGCTTCTGTTAACCAATTATGGTGTATGTAAAAATTTCAGCCAGTTTCATGAAGAATAGAAAAAGTTAGTTTTCACCATTTTTATCCCCAGTCTGGCAGTCAAACAAAGGCATGAAGGGGGCAGGAAGTGCTTTGGTCACTCCATTGTAACCCCTCCACAGGCTCCACTCTCACTCCAACATTACGCACCCTTTTCATTTCCTAGTAGCCATTGTAGGGGTTTCCTCCCCACATGGCTGCAATGAATTCCTTTTCTAGTGCTCAATGACGGAGAACTCTGCCAAATACGTTAGTTTCAAACAACCCCCCCCTTCCCCTTTAACCTACAGTTCGATCCTTGGGAGTGAACTAATCGAAATGTTAAATACGGAGAAAGATCAAACACAGAGGAAAAAGTGTTTTATTTTAGAAACTCCCCAAATTCCCTGACTTACGAAATAAAATTTTGAAATTCCCTGATTTTTTTTATGAAAATTCATGTTTTCCCTGACTTTTTGAGCCAATATTTTTTTCCCTGACAATTCCCTGATTTCTCGGTTCTCCAGGTAGCGTGGGAACCCTGAGAAGGTCTTAAAGCAGCATTAAACCTCTATTTCCTTCCACTTAATTACAGCATACAAGTTCAAGAAAGTCTTCATCAGAAAAGGGTATAAAATAGCAAGTAAACCTTCCACTACTGTTCTAAAAATGACAACTATACAAAAAAGGTATTGTTAACCCTCTGAAATATCCTGGAGTTTATCCTGTATCTTGCTTTGTTGGCAACACAATTTGATTCCATTAATTCTTTAACAAGACATAAAGAGTGATGCTAAACCAAGAATCCTTCCTACTTCTTTTAGTAGTGGCACTTCACTAGCAGATAATTTCTCCATGCCAAAAAGTACAAATAAAATATAATACAAAATATTGAAAAGAGAGGTGGTGGTGGTGAAAAAAGCATAAAAAAAATCACGTCCTCTGAATTTGCTTTATGGTGGTTTATTTGCAGGTTCCTTGTTGCTTGAGGCAAAATAACTTGCAACTAGCATGAGAAAACTATTTACTTTTTTAGTTATTCTGGTCTTCTTCCATGGATTCACATAATGGCATCAAGGAGTTACTGATGTATTTCGACTCTTTCTACTCCTCTTCTTCAGTTCCACCCTCCTACATCTTTAATAATGCATTTGCCTTCACTGATTTGCCACAAAGTGATGAACAGTGTTTCAGCCTTCTGCGCAACTACATTTTTACTTCTTCCTCACTCTTTTTTTGTTTTTTTATTGGTAATGTTCTCCTAAACTTTACGTTTCTCAAAAAAAAAAAAAAAAAATAAAAAAAAAATGCATGTCTCTTCTTTCCTAATTTTTAATGCCAAGTCCTGTGGTCATGTGGGCAAAGAATCATTGGAGCAAATGTTCCTATTAATTCACCTTGAAACGTAAATTCCTTTGAGTTATCCATTGTTTGTGCTGTGTCATTTCAATTTTTCTGTTTAATAAAATATGCAATACATGAATAAATAAGTAGAAATTATATATGCTGACAATGAAATATTTTCAAAAGTTATTTCCATAAACCACCACAAAAAAAAAAAAAAAAAAAAAAAAATCAGGGAATTTACATCCATTTTCTAGGGTGCTTGCTTGTCTTATGTGTTGGGGGGGGGGTAGGAAGATAATACCAAATTAACTCCCTGTTAGCTGCACTTGTTTCTTACTGAGGGGGGATGTAGAAAATATTTCTCAACTCTAATACCTCCAAGATGAATGTATCATAAACAATTACTCTTGTTTGGAAACCTTTGCAGGGACAGTGGATAAAGTATTGCTTACACACTGTAAGCAGTAGACCAACTTCTGTGAACTGAATAAATAAACACTTATTCAGGTAACAAAAATCAATTTCTGTTAAAGATGATAAGCAGTTCTGTAAGTGTAAATGCAGGTGTTATTTGAACAAATTTTACTGATAGAAACATGAACAGGCTAACTGAAGGAAAATGGATTAAATTCTTTCATTTTGTTAAACTAAATCAGTTTTCTACATACTACAATCAGATTATCAGTTCTTACTCTGATAAGCTCTTCATCTTTGTATCCAAAGAGAGCAATTGGTGCAACTCTCATTGCAGCTCCATTTCCATATGATCCAGATCCCCCAAACTGATGCTTAGCTGGCTCAAAAACATCCTGGAATTCTGTAGTTCTAAGGGCTCTGAATACATTTGTTACATGCATACCATATCCCCTCTTTGGCTGAAGAAAATATTCATCCACAAACCTAAAAACATAAAACATCTTTGTTTCTTAAAAAATGCCTCTTTGTTACAAATGTACATCTAAAAAAATGCATTGTCTCAAAAAATGCATCTTTGTTACAAACATACACATATTTAAAACAAAAGTCCTATCACATTATTTTTTTACCACACATCATCACATATCCTGAAATTCTTACAAAATATTTTACAAATGAACTTATGTACCCATTCCCTTTATGCTACAGGGCAAAATTTTGTTTAAAACTCAACTGTGCCTTCATGCACATAATTTAATTTTGAATATATAAACATTTTTAAAATTTTGTTAATATTATTAGTGTAGAAATTAATTCATAAATAAACATGCAAATATGTAATCCAACTGACATGAAATTAAACAAGTAGATAAATGAATGTACCTGCAGCATTTATCAGAATGACACCTGTATTTTGTTAATGAAATCTTTAGGATACTTGTTTAAATAATATCCATTCTACTTAATTTTTATTCATGCTTCTTACATCCTATAAGAAAACAAAATGGGAAGATTATCAGCTATTGCTTCATTTTTTTCAGTTACATTTGCTCAGTGGGGTTGAAAATTCAAAACATGTTGCATCATATTATTTACATATTTATTTTCATATCAGTAGGGTTATTTATTTGTGCAATAATTCATTTGTGGATTGGTTTCTATACTAATAAGATTACTTATTTTTCAAAGAATGTGATTTAGCACTAGCAGCACTATTTACTAACTTATTCATATGAATTTATCAAGCATAATCTAAATGGCTATTCTTCACTAAGATTGCCTTTCCAAACAGAAATGTATGCATTGTTTTTATGACAGAAGCATATAAATGAAATCAGTAAATATTTAAATTACTAGGTTTTTCAGACAGAGAATGTTGCAATACTGAAAACTTCTGATGCTTGCATGAAATGTATTAATGCAAATAACAGATATGATGAATGGAAGGAAATCAATACATCTGCTTTGAATAAATAATTATTCTACTATTGCTGGGGAAAATCAAATTCACTGAAAAATAAATGATAACTTCAGTGTAGAAATCAATCCAGGAAAAAATAATTAAATGAATAATCCTATTGATATAAAGAAATAAATTAAATGAAAGCTCCTAATGATCTAAAAATAAATAAATGAAATTCCAATTTATGCACATGCTCCAAACCAAAGTCTGATTTTTTGTTGTAAATGAATTTGTGCCCTTTTTTTTTTAATTTTCTCAGAGTGAACTTCCTTAAGCTTTAAAACAAACTCACTTGAATATATACCTACTGTATTTACAGCAGTCACTAAAATAAAATAAGCTGCCGTAGTGGTGCACTGGTGTAAGCGATGGCATCTGGTCATTCATCCAAGATGGGTCCGAGTTCGAATCCCGGTGAGGCATAGATTTTGTTTTTGTCTTACGACACTGGCTCTCTCCCTTCCCTGGAGCCAGTGACCCTAAATTAGGGACGGGTGACTGCTTATAGCCCACTGAGTTGCTCACGGTGGCTTTTAAACCTCCAATAAAAAAATAAACAAATAAACAAATAAGCCTTTATTCTCACTAACTGAGTTATGGTTTGTCTTGGTAATCACACAAACTCTACAAAATGCACCACACAGGTGAATAGCACAAACTTGAACAAGAAATTCATGCCCACTTTTGAAAGATTTTTGGGAAGACAAGAATTTATTCTAGATAGTGCAAGGAACAGGATTGGTCAGATGATCTCCAAGCCTAATGATATAAGTGAATACTTCTGTGAAATTGTGAAATATTAGAATAAGAAAGCATAGAAGATTTTGTAGTTAACACACATGGTGTCAGAGAAGAGAAGAAGAAAAAAAAAAAGAAAAGAAAAGGAGAGGAGAGGAGAGAGAGAGGAGAGGAGAGAGAGAGAGAGAGAGGAGAGAGAGAGAGAGAGTCTATATATATTCTGAGGTGGTCAACATGGCTGAACCACCTCAGAATATATTTGTCTCCACCCAAATATCAACAATTTGTTTCACATTTTCCATATGCAACACATCTTCCTTTCACACATGATCAGAATATGTCTTACCACAAACCTTTCATAAGTAACATATCTCTCCAGCATATAAATGACTCCCATATCCCTTCTGCAGTACTCAGGTTTCACTGCCATGCATCAGAGTATGAACAATTACGCTTTCATACACAGCCATTCAGGACTCTCTTGATAACCCATCAGTCCTGTGAAATCCTCCTATGGTAGCCATGACTTTCCAAACTGAATTCACCCACATACTAATTTCACCACTAACTACTCTGTTTTCTCTATCAAATATGCTTCCTAAATACACAAACTCATTCATTTAGTCTCTGTACCATTTAGACTGATCTTACATTCAGTACTAACAGTTCCTCACTCAGAAACCATAACTGTGGTTTTTCCCTTATTTATACTCATCATGAATTTCATACAAGCTTTGCACATTTGGGACAACATATTCTGCAATTCACTTTTGCTCTCCCCTAACAAGACTGCATCATCAGCATACAGCAACCTGCATACTCAAGAATTATCAAGACATACAGTAAATCACTGTTGTCTACACTGCCATCCACAATTAAAGTCCAGAAAACATTCGTAGGGATAGAAAGAAAAACATGTAATAACAGGTAGAGGATTAATAATCTAAAGCAACTTTTATGGGAATTTTACTAGGAAATTTTTTCATTAATAGCAAATTTTCAGAGAAAACTCTTCTCCTTCTTCAGGCTGTCTTGTTGTTGTCACTTTTTACTAGTCACTATCACGGTTACGGTTTACCTTGACGGTTACAGTTAACCTTGACAGTTTAGGTTATTTTTCAACAAATCCTGCCAGATGTTAGGCAGGGAAAATCCTTTGCAGTCATTGATGATAGAATTTTGATTTTTCTCAATCTCTATTCCTTCTTTCAGTTTTTTTTTTTTTTTTTTTTGGAAATTGCTTTGGAAACTGATTACTTTAAGGGAATTCCAATCCATGCTGTGCCCAGTTTCTCTAACATGCCTATCTAATCCAGTCTTGTTGGAGCAATTTTTTATAGCTGCTTTATGCTCAGTTATACGAGTTTCTAATCTGCGACCTGTTTCACCTATGTAAGATAGTCCACAACTACAATTTACTTCATAAACTACTCCTTGCATTTTTAAAATATCTTCTTCTCTTTGAACTATTTTAGGGAAAAAATTTTTAACTTTGTTCTCTAAACTTGGAGCTAGCCTAATATTACATTTCTTACTAATTCTCTTTAAAGACTCAAATAAACCTTTGTGATAAGAAATTTTTCTAGTGAATTTTACTTGTTGCTTTTGTGGGTTCTTCGTACCATTAAAATTCAGAAGCTTCTCAATTTCTTCTTTAGGATAGTTATTCTCTGCAAGTATGACTTTAAGCTCTTCTTTATGGGCTTCTTTTTTATCTGCAGTAGAAACTATTTTATTAATTTTTCTAAAAACTGACTTGCTACATTTTTCTTAATAGAAACTGGATGATACGAATTGAAATCCAGTAGTCTTTTAGTATTCATTGGTTTTTTATACCAACTAGTGAGGAATTTTTCATGTTCATAATAGATAGTAATATCTAAGAAGTTTATTCTTCTTTCTTTTTGAAGTTCAATAGTGAACTTAAGGGAATCATCTAATTCATTGAATGAGTCTAGAATTCTTTCTGGAACAATTTCTGAGCTATCTATTATAAATAAGATGTCATCCATGTATCTGCTATATCATCATCATCATCATCATAGTCAACCATTATCAATCCACTGCTGGACGAAGGTCTCCCCAAGTTTCCTCCACAAAGGTCTGTCTTGTGCCAGTCTCCTCCATGTCACTCCCGCATACTTTCGAATTTCATCCACCCATCTTCCATGTGGTCTTCTTCTGGGTCTTTTCCTGTCCCTTGGAATCCAATCTAAAATTTCGGCTGTCCATCGATGGTCTGTTCTTCTGGCAGTATGTCCAGCCCATTGCCATTTCAGGGATTTAACTCTGATCATGATGTCTTCCACTCTTGTCATTTTTCGGATCCACGTGTTCCTCTTCATATCTCTCCTGGTTACATCAAGCATGCACCTCTCCATGCTTCTTTGAGTTGTCTGCAGCCTTTGTATGTCTCTTTTAGCTAAGGTCCACGTCTCTGCACCATACGTAAGCACTGGAAGGATGCATTGATCAAACACTTTTCTTTTAAGACATAATGGCATATTGCTCTTGAAAATTATGCTGTTTCTTCCAAAAGCTCTCCAGGCAAGTTTTGTACGCCGATTAATTTCTTCACCAATGTGACCCTCACTTGATATCTGCTGTCCAAGATAAACGTACGTGTCTGTTATCTCCAGCTTTTCTCCATCAATTGATAAATCTTCATTTCTTGTAAAAGCATTGTACATCACTTTTGTCTTCTGAAAGTTCATTTTTAATCCCACTTCTTTACTCTTGTCAGCAAGTTCCTGGATCATATTCTGTAGCTCTGATGGGGTAGTTGCAAAAATGACTATGTCATCAGCAAAACGAAGGTGGGTTAGATAATCTCCATTAATCTTTATCCCTTTGTTTTCCCAGTTCAGTGATTGAAAGACATTTTCCAATGTGGCATTAAAGAGCTTCGGAGATATGGTGTCACCTTGTCTCACTCCTTTTCCAATTTTTATGTGTGTTGTATTTTCAAACAGCCGAATCTTTGCACTTGCATTTTCATAGATGTTATTAATAATATTAATGTATGCATCTTCAATACCGCAGGATTTCAGAGCCATTGCAACTGCTGATTGTTTCACCGAATCGAAGGCTTTTTCATAATCGATAAAAGCCATGCACAATGGAAGTTCACATTCCCTCGCTCTTTCAATTAGTTCTCTCAGTACGTGGATATGATCTATTGTGCTGTAGCCACTCCTGAATCCAGCTTGTTCTCTCGGTTGAGCCATGTCCAGTGTCACCTTCAAGCGGTGTGAAAGAACTTTAGTGAAGATTTTATAAACCACTGATAGGAGGCTGATAGGTCTGTAGTTCCTGAGATCCTCAATGTCACCTTTTTTATGTAGCAAGATCATTGTAGCGTTGTTCCAATCCTCAGGAATTTTCCCTTCATTAAGGCATCGAGTGAAAATTTGGGCGAGTACTGTTTCGATTTCTCCACTTGCTTCTTGTATGATGTCTACAGTAATTCCATCTTCTCCTGGAGCTTTTCCCCGCTTCATGTTTTTGATTGCATGTGCAACTTCTGCTGGAAGAACTCTGGTACTGGTACCTTTCATGATGTCTGGAGTACATGTATCATCCCTTTCATATAATTTGGAGTAGAAATCTTTCACTCTTGTCAAAATTTTGCCTCTATTTCTTGTTACAGAACCATCTTCTTTTCTCAGTGCCATAATCTGTTTTTTCCCCTTACTGAGATGTCCCTTTGCTATCTTTAGGCTTTGGTTGTTTTCAATTGCTTTCCTTACTAGTTCACAGTTGAATTTCCTTACGTCTTCAGTGATACTTTTTCGTACTGTCTTGCATAGCTCTATATATTCCACTTTGGAAGTCACATCTTCTTTAGTTGTCCTCATCACTCTTCTTTTTGCATCAACATTTTGGTTTTTCCTGATAATTTGTTCACATGCAATTTGTTCTTAGACCCAGCTAATTTTGTTGCTGTTTCCATAAGAGCTTTGGTTACTTTTCTCTTAACTTCAGAAATATCCACTTCTTCCGATGTTAGGCCTTCTAAAGCAGAGAATCTGTTCTTCAGTTCCAATTTGAAGGTATTATGGTGTTTTTTAAGGTTGGTTATGTCAATACATTTTGTTTGTCTTATGAGCTTGCTACGTTCGAGTTTAGTGTTGAGGTGCATCTTACATCTCACCAATCTATGGTCACTACCTGTGTTGAACTTGTTTAGCACACTGCAGTCTTCTATGACGAATTTTTTGTTACACATAATAAAATCAATTTCACTTGTCGTCCCATTTGGATGTCTCCATGTCCATTTCCTGTGTGGCTTTTTCTTGAAAAAGGAGTTCAAGATGAAAAACCCTTCTGCCTCTGGAAACTCTACGAGAGTATTTCCATGCTGGTTTCTGTTGCCGTGACCGAATTTACCTACAGCAGAAGTATGTGGGTTGTACTAGTATATTTTCTTCTAGTTTTCCCACATAATAGTTAGCTAAGAGTGGGGAGCCCATAGTTAGCCCCGATTTCTGAATGAAAAAGTTTTTCCAAATTGAAAGTAGTTGTTCTGCAAAGAGAAAGTAAGCATTTCAAAAATTCCTACTAATATGTTTTTTTCCTTGTTGTGAAAAACTATTAGGTCTGCCAAGTCTTCCGCTATAAAGTCTATAAGTTGATCTATATTAATGTGAGTATACATAGACACTATATCTAAACTACCCATAATAGGAGAATCTAATTTAGGAAGAAGTTCTAGTTTTTCTTTTAGCTGCATTGAGTTTTTAATCAAGTTAGGTGGCTCTTTTAAAAGATTCTGAAGGTGTGCCTTTAAAAAATAGTTTAGATTTGAAAGAATAGAGTTTTTTGAGTCTATTATTGGTCTAATTGGTTGGTGTTCTTTATGCAGTTTGACTATTCCATATATTTGAGGTAATCTGAACTGTAATTTTGAGAATTGTTTATAGTTTTCTGGAAGCTGGTTTTTCTTTTTTTGAAGTGAAATAAGCTTAGAGACTTTTTAATCAAATCTGGTAGTGGGTTTTCTTTTACTTCTTCATACATAGGTTTTTTTCAGTTCTTCTTCCATCTTTTCTAGATAATCTTTCTTATCCATAATAGTAATCAACTTACTTTTGTCTGTTTTCACAGCAACTACACTTTCATTTTTTCTGAAATCTTTAAGAGCTTTTAATTGACTATTATCAAAAATTTTTTGAGGTTTCCTTACTTGCTTCTGGAATTTTGTAAGGCTATTTTAGTAATCTTTTCTGAGGAGGTCTGCTTAATTAGGTCCTCTTTTTCTAAAGTGCTGCAGATGCTTTCCAATTCAATTACCAATTTTTCTGGATTTATTTTTTTCTTTGGATAGATTGAAATTACTTCCTTTATTTATCACTTGTAATAATTCTTGGCTAACTCCAGTAGCAGTGTTATCCTTTACATGACTAAGAACTGCAGTTTTTTTGTTTTTACTGGAATAGTTTTTCTTCAAAAATTTCTCTTCTTTAAGGTTCAGCTTTTTAACAAATTTCTTATTTTTGTTTCTTACTCCAATTTTTAGCCAGTCATCCAATTCTGTTTTTACTGTATCCCTTAAGATTCCAGAAATTTTCTTTTCATTTTCTACTTTTACTTTTTTATAATAAGCAACATTTTTATATTTTGCTTCAATACTTCTTTTTAACGTTTTTTGCTCTATATTTCTCTATTGCAGAGAATAACTATCCCAAAGAAGAAATTGAGAAGCTTCTGAATTTTAATGGTACGAAGAACCCACAAAAGCAACAAGTAAAATTCACTAGAAAAAATTTCTTATCACAAAGGTTTATTTGAGTCATTAAAGAGAATTAGTAAGAAATACAATATTAGGCTAGCTCCAAGTTTAGCGAACAAAGTTAAAAAAATTTTCCCTAAAATAGTTCAAAGAGAAGAAGATATTTTTAAAAATGCAAGGAGTAGTTTATGAAGTGAATTGTAGTTGTGGAGTATCTTACATAGGTGAAACAAGTCGCAGACTAGAAACTCGTATAGCTGAGCATAAAGCAGCTATAAAAAATTGCTCCAACAAGACTGGATTAGATAGGCATGTTAGAGAAACTGGGCACAGCATGGATTGGAATTCCCTTAAAGTAATCAGTTTCCAAAGCAATTTCCAAAAGAAAACTGAAAGAAGGAATAGAGATTGAGAAAAATCAAAATTCCATCATCAATTACTGCAAAGGATTTTCCCTGCCTAACATCTGGCAGGATTTGTTGAAAAATAACCTAAACCGTCAAGGTTAACCGTAACCGTCAAGGTAAACCGTAACCGTGATAGTGACTAGTAAAAAGTGACAACAACAAGACAGCCTGAAGAAGGAGAACAGTTTTCTCCGAAAATTTGCTATTAATGAAAAAATTTCCTAGTAAAATTCCCATAAAAGTTGCTTTAGATTATTAATTCAATTAAACTAGGAAGCCATTTCTCAACATGAGCTTTATTCAAAGAAGGTAGAGGATGTTTGTCATGTAAAGAGACACAACTATAAGGGTAATAAACATTTTGTAACAATAGACAAATATGCCCATGTTTTGCATATATAGGGCCACATCCACAAATGTCATCAAAGTGTGATGTAGGAATGTAACTTAAAGATGCCTTAATAAAGAATGTGGTCACCTCGATGAACAGACAACTCTCACAATGACAATACATACTCATTACCAGGTTGTTGATAAACTCTGGAGCTGAAGAATTCTATTCCTCAATGAGGGTGGGGCATAGCTCACGAAGGGTTCTGGGAGGGGCATTTCGAGCTGCTACATGTCATCCCAGAGCATTTCATATATAGGGTTCAGGTCTGGAGACTAGGCTGATTAGTCCATACCCTGTATATCCTCGCTCTGTGTGCAGGAAATCATCGGCAAGCTGAGCACTGTGCAGGTGTGCGTTATCATTCATTAAATGGGACTGAAGGCCAATAGCTCCCCAAAAAATTTTGGTATAGGGCTCTAGGATCGTATCCCTACAGTGCTTAGCATTCACTTTGCCTCCTGCAAACATATGGAGTGGTGTGAGGCCATTGAACATAATGCCACCCACAAAAGCAGACACTGCTTCCAAAGGAGTCTCATTCATGGACAATTGCAGGATCATCACAGGCACCCTGTTCCTCCCAGATGAAAAGCCATTGAGAATCCATTTGTAGGTTGAATTTCAACTCGTCTGTAAAAAGAACACCAGCCCAATTATCTGGGCTTTAGGAATGATGTTACCTGCACTTTCAAGCAAACTCTCCTGTGAGATACAGTTAGCACACAATAAAGCATGGGTTTCCTAGCATAAAGGGCAACGGCATTCAGCCTTTGATATATCGTTTGCCTTGATACTGTAGCCCCAGTGGCAGTGGATAGCTCCAAAGACAATTGCCGGGTTCTATAGGACCCATGATGTCATGCAGTTAAAGCAACATGGAGACAGTCCGGTCAGTCCTCATGAGATGTCATATGCTTTGGACGACCTTGACCGTGCCTTCATGACACCCCACTGGTGTTGTTTAATTGTTGCCATAACCATGAACCCACACTGTTGGTTGGTTGGTTGGTTGATTTTCATGGCGCAAGGGCCATGATTGGCCAAAGAGCGCCAGAGACAAAACAGACAAGCAAACAGTATTAAAAAACGTGGTAAAAAGCTTAAAATCTGACTGATCATGTAAAACTGAAAAATGAGAACGATGGAAGGGCTAAAAAGATAATGAAACAAACAATATTAAAAACATGATACAATGATTAAAATCTAGCTGATTCAGTAAAACGGAGAAATGAGGACGATGATAGGGCTAAAAACTAGATATGTTTAAAATAGTCAATTTGTTTAAAAAATGAAAAAACCGCAACAGTATTGCAGTGGTCATTGAGGAGCCGCTGCAGTGTAGCGGCGTCCTCGGTCAACAAATGAGAATAAAAGAAATGAAAACGTACATCACGAAAACGAACACAGGTACACAGAAGATGAGTGACTGTGAGTTGGCAATTGCACGCCTCACACATCGGAGCAGTGTCGCCACACAGCAAAAAGCGGTGAGTGAAACGACAATACCCAATGCGGAGACGCGCAAGCACCACTTCCTCCCTACGGTTCTGACGATATGTGGATTTCCAAATTTCAAGATTAGGTTTAATACGATGCAGTTTATTTTCCACCTCTTGGTCCCACAGACCTTGCCACGTTCGCTTGATATGGTCACGAACAAGAAAGCGGAAATCCCGGTGAAACAGTGGCAAGGGTGTGACGACCAAAGAGGAAACAGATCTAGCAGCCGCATCAGCACACTCGTTACCCGAGATTCCAACATGCCCGGGAATCCAACAAAATTGTATCTGGACACCGGCCTCGAGCAAAGAGCAAAGAAGCCCTCGTACGGTAAAAAGAAAAGGGTGGTCACAGCAGTCCAACGATGACAATGACTGTACAACACTCAAAGAATCAGTGTACACCGCAGCCCGTTGATGACAGCCTGACTGAACATGAAGTAGAGCAAGATACACAGCATGCATCTCCGCCGAAAACACCGTGGCCTCAGCTGGGATCCGCACGACAGAGACGTCATCAATACAAACCGCCACGGATCCAACGACTCTGTGAATCTTGGAGCCATCAGTGAAAATGGGAGTGTATTCAGAATTGAGGGCACGGTGTTCAGCGAAGAGCTGCTGGTACACTGACGCAGGGGTTGAGGATTTCTTGAAAGATGTAAAGGTGGTGTCAACCATGACACCAAGTTTGTGCCATGGAGGATCCCCAAAGCCCCTGGTCTTTTCAACAAGAGACAAGTCGAGACCTACATCACGGGCTACGGCAGCCATACGAAGACCAAATGTTGAAATGCACGAAGGCCAGTTCCCGAATAAACAAGTATGCTGGGGATGAAAAACTGCATCGTATAAAGGATGGTCTGGAAGAGATCTAAGTTTCAGGTAGAATTGAATAGACAGCTGCAGACGGCATAATTCAAGCGATGGTTCGTTCGCGTCAGCGTAAAGGCTGGGAATGGGAGATGTCCAAAAAGCTCCCGAACAAAGACGCAGTGCTTGGTGGTGAATAGTGTCCAAAGGCCGGAGAACGGAATGACGAGCAGAGCCATACACGATGCAACCATAATCCAGTTTTGACCGTATTAATGAGTGGTAAATTCGAAACAAAGACATCCTGTCTGCGCCCCACGAGACTCTCGAAAGGATCTTAAGAATAGATAGAGCCCGCAGACAGGAAATCTTGAGCCGCCGAACGTGCGCACGGAACGTAAGCGCACGGTCGACGGTCAGACCAAGGAACTTGGTCTCCGGCAAAACTGGTATGGCCGCACGGTCTAAAAACAGCTCTGGGTCAGGATGGAGGCCACGCCTCCGGCAGAAATGGACACACGCTGTCTTGTCGGGAGAAAGAACGAAACCATTGCTATTCGCCGTTTTAAAGATCTGATTAATTGCAGACTGCAACTGCCTTTCAATAAAATGCATGCTTGATGACGAGCAGAAAATGTGCAAGTCATCAACATAGACAGTAGCCGAAACCGCAGGAAGGAAGATTTGTGAGGAGACAATTAATGCGGAGGATGAACAATGTGACAGATAAAATGCAACCTTGAGGAACACCTTGTTCTTGATGGAATGTTGCCGATAGCGTCGTACCCAGGCGCATCTGGAACACCCGATTGCGAAGAAAATTTAAAATAAATGTTGGAAGATTTCCTCGCAATCCGCATGCGTGGAGGTCACGGATAATACCGTGCCGCCACGCTCGATCATAAGCTTTTTCAATATCAAAAAATACAGAAACCAGGTGCTGCCTACGCATGAACGCCTCGCGCACAGATGTCTCAAGGTGCAGGAGATGAGCGTGAGGTGAACGATGACGGCAAAAGCCGCTTTGTGATGGTGAAAGTACTTGATGATATTCTAAAAAATGAATTAACCGGGAATTAACCATGCGTTCAAGAACTTTACACAGACAGCTAGTGAGAGCAACTGGACGATAACTAGAGGGAGACTTGGGATCCTTGCCAGGTTTGGGAAAAGGCAGAACAAAAGCGTTTCGCCAAGATTCCGGGAAACTGTGCTCCGACCAAATACGATTATACAAGATTAAGAGATTCTCGAGAGACGACTGCGAGAGATGACGGAGCATGTCATAGTGGATTCCATCGGGACCGACAGATGTAGCGCCGGACCGATGCAGAGCCACCCTGAGTTCAACCATGCTGAAGGGGGAGTTATATCCCGTGTCGAGAAAAGGCGCAAAGGCGCAAAGGAGATTCTCTGGCGTTCCGCAGTGGATTTTATTCTTTGAAAAGAAGTAGGATACGTCAGGTCACTCGACACGGAGGCAAACGCCTCCCCCAAACAATCAGCAATCTCTCCGACTCCATCATATGTGCAGCCATTACTCTCGAGAATGGAGATCTGGTGAGAGCTGTAGTTACCCCGGATCTTACGAATCTTTTCCCACACACTTTTCGAACTGGCACCTGAAGTGAGAGATGACACATACTGGATCCAAGACTCCCTCTTGCTACGTCGACGCACCAACTGAGCATAGGATTTTGCTCGTTTGAATGTAACGAGATTAGCATCGGTTGGATAACGCCGAAACGTAGACCAGGCCTTATGTTGAGCTCTCCTAGCCGCTGCGCATTCAGGGGTCCACCAAGGCTTTGGATTTCTGGAGAGTGTCGTAGATGTTTTTGGTATAGAAAGATCAGCTGCCTGAAGAATACAATTTGTGACTTCAAGAACCGCTGCATCGATTGACTCTTGGGTCACCATTGTAGAAGATATCAATGCTGACGGTGTGAAGACCTCCCATCTCGCTCGCTCCATCCTCCACCGAGGAGGGCGGGAGGCAGAAGATGGCATGTTCGTGTGATGCGAGAGCAAAATCGGAAAATGGTCGCTCCCGTGGAGGTCATTACACACCGTCCACGACCAATCAGCAATAATCGATGGTGATCCCAAAGTCAAATCGGTCACACTGAAGGATCGTGTCGGTTCATGGAAGTACGTGTCAGCACCGGTGTTAAAAAGGCACAGAGAGGCCGAGGACAGAAGAGACTCTATGCGACGACCTCTCGTGCTGATGCTGACACTACCCCACAAATGATGATGTGCATTGAAGTCACCCAAAAGAAGAAAGGGTAAAGGCAGCTGATCAACCAATCTCTTCAGAACAGAGACGCTCACGTTCTCGTCCGGCGGCAGATAGACACTGCAGACAGTAAGAGGTACAGGGACAGATATACGCACTGCCACGGCCTGCATAGTTGTGGATATCGCAACGGAAGACACCGGAACACGGTGAGGGACAAGAATAGCGACTCCCCCACAAGCGATGTCTCCCGATGCATTATCTGTCCGATACGCACTGTAGCCTCGAACTGAAAGCAGGTCTGATGGTTTAAGCTTCGTCTCCTGTAGACAAAGGCACACCGGAGAGTAAAATGAAAGCAGATGTTTCACTTCATCAAAACTCGTCCGAAAACCTTGACAGTTCCACTGAATGATTGAAGCCATGGTTATAAGTGAAATGAAAATGAAAATGATCAAACGAAGTCCGGCTCCATCGCCTCTGATGGGGGTTCCCCCAGATCTGGAGGCGTGTGACCAGGGGCTAAGATGGGAGCATGTTTTGTCCCAAGTGTCTTAACGGGAGGCGCACAACGTTGAGTCGTTTCCTGAGATTTTGGAGGAGAAGAAATGCTTTTCTTATCCTGGGCTTTGGTCTTTTTGTTAGAAGAAGTGGCCTGAGTTCCCTTGCTGGTGGTGGGATGAGTCTGCTTCGGCGAAGTGGTGGGTGGCGCTTTCAGACCCCTAGCTCGAGACTGGAGTGCCTCCAGTCCGGCTGCGATGATATCGTCCAGCTTATAGGGACATGTAGTAGGGATCTGAATGTCGGTTTGAATGCCGATTGTAGATTTAGCAACCACCACTGATGCATATGAGCGCCGATCAGAAGAAGCAGGAACTACTCTCCTTCTGGCCTCAGGATAGGAAATATTCTCCACCGTCTTTAGCCTTTGGATTTCTTTCTCCTCCTTCCACTTGGGACAATCTTTGGCTGATGCCGCGTGTGAACCCTTGCAGTTTACACAAAACTCAGCCTCGGCCACACATTCTGATAAAATATGCTCCGCTGCACCACAGCGTCCACACCTCGGATTGCTCCTGCACAACTGCTGAGAATGGCCGTAAGACTGACACCTAAAACATCTCAGAGGGTTAGGGATGTACGGGCGTACTTCTAAATGGAGATACCCTGCCTTGATGGACGTAGGCAGGGAAGGGCTATCAAAAGTTAAAATGATGTTCCGGGATGGGACGGACTGCCCATTCCGCCTGAATAGAATACGCCGCACACCCGTAACGTGTTGACTCCTCAGTTCTTCAAGTAATTCTTCCTCAGCACACTCAACGAGGTCCTGGGAGGAGACAACACCTCGAGATGAATTTAGGTATCCATGAGGTGTTATTTTTACCGGAGTCTCAAGCAGCGTGGTGGTGTTAAGAAGTGTAGAGCTGTAGGCCACAGTGGACATTTCTACCAGAAGATCTCCAGATTGGAGCTTCTTTACGCTCTTAGGAGAGCTTGCGATGGATTGAAGTGCTTTATTAATCCAAAATGGACTTTTGGCACTCAGAGGCTTTGAAGGGTCTAATGAATGAACAAAAAGAAACGAGCATTCGAGCAATCAGGCACATGCTTTTTAGCGGAAGGGGATGAGCCTTCCTCATTACTTCTTTTGCTTTTTGGTTCGTGGGAAACTTTATTTTCATCCATAAAGAAAAATTAATAATTCGTCCGCCGACTTCCCCACCCACAATCGAGCCCAACGAGGGAGAGCCGGAGGTCCGCAAGCCCAAGTGGACGCAGGACACGGCTCTAGAGATAGCAAGCGGATATAGCAAGTTGATAGGGCAGACATGCGCTCGGCGTGCACCCAGACTTTCCCATGCCTGGGGAACACCCCTTTGGCATGCCCACCCTATCCCCAGACTCACCCTGTCGTGCGAAACGACAAGCCGTTAGAGGTCTGGGCTCCACTCGGCCACAGACCTCATTGACTAGGAGTGGGTTAGTTCCCAGCCGCCCGTTTAGGGTGAAGCAGGGGGCAAAGAGGAGTGTTGGCAACTGGCGACAACAACACCCAGGCCACCAGGAACCTCAGCCTTCAGCATCCCCTTTTCCACCTTACGGGTCACCGCACACGGCAAACGTGCAGGTAGGTCTAGCTAACCAGCTCGGAAAAACAAAGAAAGAAACATGAAATGGAGAAGACAGGAAAGAAAACGAGAAACTAAAATCCTGAGCTGGCGCATAATCACAACCGCAGCAACCTACAACTGAGGCAGGTTTATGTCAAGTGAAAAAACAAAAAAAAAAAAAAACAAAAAAAAAACAAAAAAAAAATTTGAAAATCATCACATATAGTACATGTTGGCTCGGGCCATGGGGACGCCATCCCCCAGCAGCTGGATGAACAGCTGTCCCTTCGGTGATGTAATCGTTCAAGACGAAATGACAAAATGATCCGTCACAAGGTCAGCTCGGGCCGTGGGGGCGCCGCTCCCCAAATAACTGGAAAACCAGTTATCCCCGTGCGGAGGAACCCACACTGTGGTGGATAATCAAGTCCCTTGAAAACCGGGTCTTACACTGGCCTGCTTCTAGTAGTCTTATTGCTCACTGCCATAGAATGTCAGACACACATGTATGAAAAATAACTTTAATAATTGTGAAAACAATACAAATCAATGAAATGCATGACTATGACGTGGAATCAGTGTAATTCAACATGACCCCCTTGCATGTCGAGGCACAACTGCCACTGCTGCACAGTTGATCTAAAAACCCATTCTAAAAGAACAGGTGTAATGGTGTCCACGGCAGCTGCAATGCAATCCCTCAATTCCTGGATACTCTTAATCTTCACCATGTACACCTGTGACTTGACGTATTGCCACACAAAACATTCCAGGGGTGTCAGGTCAGGTGAATGAGAAGCCCATACCCTAGGTGAGCCTCTTCCAATCCACCTACCAGGAAAAGCCACATTCATGCACAATGTTCGCAAAGTTGGGTGGTGCCTCATCGTGTTGGAGCACAACTGTATCGAATGCCATCTGAAATCAACTGTGGCTCTAAGAACAGTTGCAGCATATCCAGATACAGTGCATCTGTGATTGTGGATTCAGCAAACATGGAAAGCCCATACAATACAGCTTCCTGTATGCTTGTCACAGTCTCTGCTGATGTTGCTGTGCTCCAAGAATGTTCTCCATCCAATATACTTCCTCTTCTGTGAAATTTATTTACCAAGATCCTGATATTCACCCTTGTTGGACCTGGTAAGTGAAATTTTCACCTGAACTCTTCCTGGACCTTGGCATAGGTTAAACCTTTCAACCATCCACAAATGACAGCTCTCTCTTTTGTCACCATGATTCTTATGACCTGTAAAAGAGAAAATTTGGAGTGTTATTTCATTCAAATGGATTGAAACTTTTTAATCACCCTGTTGATAACTCAATTTACTTATTGGACAGCATTTTGCTCATTTATATGCAAATTTCACTGCTATGGGCATTTGTTTCCCATGTTCATTTGCATATGTCCTATGAACATGTGACATTTCATTGAGCACTTTGGATTATTTGCCAGCAATTGCCTTCCAGACTTTAATTTTGGACACTAGCATATTTTGGCATCATGTATGTATGCATCCATCAATATATTGAACAACCATGGTAACGTTATACACCCTTGTCTGACTCCTGCTGCCCTGTACCAACAGAAAAACATTTTGATAAAACACCATTCACACACACTCTACTGCCATTACGCATACTTTCACACACTGAAGCAGATTCCTAGTTACACCATAATTATTCAAGACCTTTCAGAGAAGTATCCCTTTTGCTAGGTCATAAGCTTTCTTCAAATCTACGAAGGCAGCAAAAACTTTCTTACCAACAGACAGGAACTTTTCAATTTTTTTACACAAAAATGAATTTATTCAAAAACTGCTTTATGATTTATAACAGAAAACTAATATGTAAAAAAAATAAAACAAAAAGCCAAAAAGCCTAAAAAATATAAGTTGAAAGTTCCTTTATGTAATAAGCAGTTTTCAAAATATAAAATGAATTTATAAAACTAATATTTGCATTTTTGAACTTCACTTTTAGTTGGTAAAGTTCGATGAACACTTACCGCACGTGGGGCTTGGCTTTCAATTCTTATTTCCGTTATGTGGATGCGGCATGGGGGTTTTTCATTTGGTCACGGGTCCACTTCTTTTTTTTTTTTTTCCGTTGGTATTTATTTGGCCTCGTCACTAAATGAGTTTTTTTCCTTTGCTGCATCCTCATTTACTTTAATAATTTTATCATAACCCTAGTACTTTCGGTAATACACCATTACCTTCATCGAGGGGACGTTTTGCTCCGACTAGCACGGACCGTGTCAGCTGGGCATTTCGGTGGTTCTCGCGGGCTGCTTCTGTCATCGGCTATCGCTTCTTCTTGGGCGTTGTCTGTATCTTGCTGTTGTTAATATAATAATAAGACCGCTTCGCAGAATGGTGAACAAATGAAGCAATTCCAACTGAGGCTTGCAAAAAGTATTCAACACTTAGAAATTTTAGAAAAACTCTGGTGTAATACAAGGTTCAAACGATGAATTAAGCATTGAACAAAAAAAGCTTGAGAAGCTTTATCCTTGACTTTTTTTTCTGTAGCCCATTTAAGTGTCCAGACATTATACTTGCCCCATCGTAGCATTGTCCTATTTATTTGTGTTGGTAATCAGACTGTTCCAAAATTTTGTCTAGCATTTTGTATAAAGCTCCTGACCGTTCTATCTTCATTCACATCATGGAAACCTAAAAATCCCTCAACCAATACACCTTCCGAATCAACAATTATTTAATTTTTGACGTGATCGTTTATATATTCAGAAATACATTCAATTAATTCATTTTGAATAGTTTTTTATCCTTTCGTATTGATTTTCAATTTCTAAAGAACTTCTTCATATCAACAATGAAAGTAGTTCAATGAAATTTCCACGATTTATCGAACCCATGCTTTCATCATGGCCATGGAATGCTAGTTCTTGTTTGCTCAAATACAGTATAGACTAACACTGCATCAATCACTGTCTGCAGGAAAAGTCTATTTAAACGAACGTTTTCATTAAAATGCATTTTCAAAAGCCTAGCATTCTTCCTCAGGGCATCAGCAATGGTGTTTTGAATTTTTTCAAAATTCCTTAACATTAATCCGCATTTCAGGTTTCGCTAGAATCACGATGTTTATGAAGCTAGCGTGTTATATTTAATAAATCTGAGAATCCGTCTTTATTCCACGCTGAATGTTTATTACTAAAAAGTAAGCAGGGCCAAAAAAAAAAAAAAAATTAACACAGAAGTGCTGCAAATCCATTTATATTCAGTAAACCAATAATTTTTAAAATTAATATTGTTAGATTTACCGCTCTTCTTGATTTCGTTCTTGGCAACAGTTGTCAGTGAATCCGTTGGCCGTCCTTGAAGCTTAATGTCTCTTTTACCTTCATCTTTCCACAAATTAAATGGAGTTTGCAATAAATTACAAACAATGTTGTCCACAGGATGCATACTAAAAACTATCTCTATTAGTTAAATTGCACACAAACCTAAAATATCAGTTAAAGCTTACAACAAATAATCACAAAGCACGAAAGAACAAATTCCTTTTGGAAAATAATGTACTACAGCACCACAAGGAAAAATCCCGAGCAGATTGCATGGTACCCTAGTAGTCCGCCCACTCCACCGTGATCTCTCACGACTTTACGCTCAAAAACTGAAAGATGCAGAGGTAAGGCGCGTGAAGCTGAAACACTTCACTTGAGCGAGCAGATTGGGGAGGGTGACGTCATGGTTACCATGGCAACTCGGCAGAAAACTGCAGACTTCTAAACATTCTCATCTCGGCTCTTCACTTCCACTGTTTTGCGTATAAGGATTTGTTTTCCGTATTGAGCGCGCCATGTGAATTAATATCTATTCAAAATTTTGAGTATTTTGGAACTGAATAAAGGCAAAAAATAATATATTATAAAAAATACTGAATAAAATTTTATTTTGAGTAAAATAGGTGAAGAGGCACTTCACCTACTTCACCTGAAAAGCCGCCACTGGCTTTTACCACGTGTCTCATTCCATGGCTGATGAAGGTAGAAGCAGCTACCAAAATGTAACTTACGTTTTCAACGCAACTTACGCGTGTGATGACGATTTCAAGAATTCTTTTCATGTTTTGTGTGTTACGTGTTTTCCTGCCAATTCTTATCACTATCATTATAGTGAAATTAATTTTTTCAACTTTTTGTTACAACAAACACATTTTTCCCATTTCAGAAGGAAAGTACATATATGCATACATGCATACATACATACATACATACATACATACATATCACAAAGCTGTTCTTTGAGATTCAGAGGTCAGCTCCACAGAGAAATACAAACTACCAGATAAATTTTTAACTTATTATTAACTTACTGTTATCGAATCAAACTTCTCCATTTACAGCGATCTTGACACACAACTCGGGCTTTACTGACATCCATCACATTATGTGCACAAGACCATTTATACTTCATACTCATAATCTTTTTCTCATGCAGACACTCCTGAATCTGATTCTCCTATGACTTCCTTGGCCTTCCTTTGCCTTTCTTTCCTACCACTCGGGCTAAAAAAAATTTCTTAGTAAGCATCTCATCACTCATTCCTTCAACATGGCCAAACCACTGAAGAATATTAGTCTGCACCTTGCTAACAGCATTTTGCTTCACATTACACAACTGCAACACATCTGCATCCCTCACTTGATCAGAACATGTCTTTCGACAAACACCCCATAAGTAATGCTTCTCTCCAGCACACAAATGGCTCCTATGTTTCTTCTGTAGTACCCAGGTTTCACTGCCATACATCAGAGTAGGAACAATTACATTTTCACAAACAGACACAGCCATGCGGGCCTCTCTTGAGAACTCATCATTCCTATGAAAACCTCCTAAAGTAGCTATGACTTTCAATGAAGAATTCACTTACCAACTAATTTCACCATCTCATTTGTTCTCTCTATCAAACATGCTTCCTAAATACACAAACTCATTCACCTGGTCAATCATGTGTGCCATTTAGACTTACATTACATTCAGTGCTACCAGTTCCTCGCTCAAAAACCATAAATTTGGGTTTTCCTTATTTATACTCTGTTTGAATTTCATGCAAACTTTGTACATCCAGGACAACATACTGTGCAACTCACTTTTACTGTCTTCCAGCAGGACTGTGTCATCAGTACACATGAATATTACATACAAACATACACTGGCGAAAAGTGAAAAAAGAACACCAAGAAAGAGATGTCTGATACCAATGAAATTTACACAGCATAATAACGGAATACAGAGGATAACATGATCAAAACATTATGGCAAAATACAGCTGTATTTGCGGGTAAACTGAAAAATAACATTTCCATGTAACATGGTTAGTACGAGGTTGAACCACCATGAACTGCGTCACACTGTGAAATTCTGGCATGGAGTCTGTCGTACAGATGTTGGATGTAAGTTTGGGGTATTGAGTTCCAAGCATCCTCAACCTGGAAGCGTAAATCCGGGATGGTCGTGGCTGGCCGTGGAGACCGGATAAGTTGTTGTCCCATAAAATCCCACACGTGCTCAATGGGGGACAAATCCGGTGAACATGCAGGCCATGGAAGTTGTCTCACACCCTGAAATGCATGTTGCGTTGCACGTGCCGTGTGTGGGCGTGCATTACCTTGCTGGAAAACACCACGATGGACCGACCTTACAAATGGCACAACAACGGGCTGAATGATGTTGTTGATGTAGGAGGTGCTGTTTAACGTACCCGGTAGAAACACTAGTTGTGTACGGGAGTGATAGCTGATCGCTCCCCACACCAGTAGACCAGGAGTAGGCCCTGTGTGTCACTGGCAGATGCAAGAAGGGTGGAGAGGCTCAACCGTGCGTCTGCGAACACGCACACGGCCATCGGAGGCTTCAAGCAGAATCTGCTTCCATCGCTGAACACGACAGATCGCCACTGCGTTCTCCAGTGCAGACGCTGGCGACACCACTGCAGCCATTTCTGACGGTGGGCTGGAGTCAGAGGTACACATGCCAGAAGCACACGTGCACGTATAGTCCTGCATCCAGTAGACGGTTGCGGATTGTTCGCACAGTCATCTCAGGTGCAACGGCAGCTCGGATTTGCGTCGCAGTGGATGTTCTGCTTGACAACGCCGCTCTTCTTATGCGTCGATCGGTCCGCTCATCAGTCCGTCTGTGACTCCCGGTTCCATGTCTTGTCGTGTGGGAATGTTCCTCGGACTATCTAGGCCACCATCAGACCACCACCGATACTTCCCGTCCAATTCGTTCCGCAATACGACGATACGACCACCCAGCCTCGCGGAGTCCAACTAGACGACCTCGCTCAAAGTCCGATAACTGCTGAAATCATACACGCCTTCCATGTCCAGGCATTGCAGCTTTTTCAGGGTCTTCGCACGTGTCCGTACGCCGACGACTGATTACATTCACTTCGCCGTACTCCTTAAATACCACCGACAATAATTTGCATATTATGCCGTGCTGTGGCGTAAGCGCTCACTGGTTGGTCCCGAAATTAACATCACACCTACGTAAACTGGACCCCATTAACATATGTAAATTTCATGATCGTCTGCCAATTCCTCCTTGGTGTTCTTTTTTCACTTTCCGCCAATGTATATACATAAATAAATACATACATATCACTACGCTGTTCTCTGAGATTCACAGGTTAGCTCCAAAAAGAAATACAAACCACCAGACAATTTTTACTTACTGTTGCAGTATCAAACTACTCCATTTACAGCAATCTTGACATACAACCCGGGCTTCACTGACATCCATCAAACGTCGTACACAAGATCTTCTATACTTCATACTAATAATATTTTTCTCATGCAGACACTCTTGAATCTGATCCTCCCATGACTTCCTTGGCCTTCCTCTGCCTTTCCTTCCTGCCAATTGGGCTAAAAAGGTTTTCTTAGTAAACATCTCATCACTCATTCTTTCAACATGGTCAAACCATCGAAGCATATTAGTCTCCACCTTGCTAACAACATTTTGCTTCACATCACATAACTGCAACACATCTTCATTCCTCACACAATCAGAACATATCTTGCCAGAATCCCCCCATACGTAACACATTTCTCCAGCACACAAACGACTTCTATGTTTCTTCTGTAGTATCCAGGTTTCACTGCCATACATCAGAGTAAGATGAATGTAGACTTTAGCCGTAGTTGCACGATGACACAATAAAACTTAGTGATAAGTTAAAACTTTAATGAGATAAAAACACATACACATTAGTTAAAATACCATTAGACCTTTCAAGGTTGCATCCGCCTCATCTTCAGATGGAAGAAACTACGTCATGAAACACATATGGGCACATATACAGGGTGCATAGGTAAGTCCCTTTAGCCTGGAATAACTTGCAAACGGGGAGAAGTACAGTTATGCAAGTGAAATAACGATATAGTAAAGTGACTACGCCCGATCTAATGCAACGGATAGCAGTGCCCCTAGTGGCGAAATGCGAAAGTTAGCCTTTGCAAATCGAAAACAAAAAGAAATAGAGCAAAATTTCCAATTACAAAGTTGTAGAGCATCAATTAATTAGTAGAAAACGACATTTGTTTCACACGGATAAGATAAATTGTGGCCTGAATAACCTACAATGTCCGAAATCAATGCGCAACGATTCGAATCTGCATATTCACATTTCGCAAATGTAGTCTATGCAAATGCAGATTGTGACGTTGTACCGTACCTACGATATAAAAACCAGTAGCAGACTGTACACTGATCAGAAAATTAGGTCTAAGTACACTGTGTGAGAATGGTGAGCTTGGATTTCTGGGGTTACGTAAAAAATCAGGTGTATGCAACAGCGCCTACAAGTCTGCTGGATCTACATCGTCGTGTTACAGATGCTTGTAATAGTGTGACACCTTCCATGCTGAGGAATGTACATGCAGAGTTACTTTCATGAGAACAAATGTGTATCGTGGGCAATGGCGAACTCTTTGAGTATACTCAACATTAACTTTTTATCATTGTGCGCCAGTTTGCCTTTTTTTTTTTTTTTTGTCTGACAAACTGTATTGACATAAGTACGCATTTATGCAATAAATTGTGTGTATTTGCTCATACCTATGCCTGTTCCCTTCAAATGTTCACACAAAAGGTCGCGCATCGATTTTGGGCATTTTAGGGTATTCAGGTGACAATTTATCTTATTTGTGTGAAACAAATGTTGTTTTGTACTAATTAATTGATGATCTACAACTTTGTAATTGGAAATTTTGCTCTACCTTTTTTCGTTTTCAATTTGCAATGGCTAACTGCCGCATTTTGCCACTAGGGGCGCTGCTATCGGTTGCATTTGGTTGGCCGTAGTCGCTTTACTATACCGTTATCTCACTTGCATAACTGTACCTCTCTTCGTTCGTAAGTTATTCCAGGCTAAAGGGACTTTCCTATGCACTCTGTATATGTAGGAGTAAATTACAGCAGTTGCCACTCAAAGAGACACAAAGGTAATAGTAAACATTTAGGTCATGACACCTAGGTACGAAGGATTAATGAAACAAAGTCTGAGGTCAGTACACTTGTAAGTAACAACAGCTAGTGACAAATATCATTTAGCAAACATTTGCATGCTTGATGAACAAAACCAGTTAGATCCTCACTACAACAGGCATTAAAAAATGACAAATGTATACAAACTCTCGGTGAATAGTAGAGAGGCCTTTGTGTGTGGGGGGGGGGTGCAAGCAAGCATGGTTGCCTCGGTCCAGGAGGGGGAGTGTGAGCCCTTAATAACATGGCGAGACAAGGCGGTAGATTGTGAACCAACTTTAACATTATACACATGTTCAGAAAGTCTTGTTTTTAGTCTCCTTAATGTTGATCCAATGTAAACCAAGTCCCTATTTTCTTCCTCCATGGCTTTGAGAGGAACACAATACACACCATTTCTGTCAGTAAGCTCCACTGAGTCACGGTCATTTTTAATCATAACCAGACTGTTTCTAGTTTTAACGCCAAAATCCAAATGGTGTTGCCGGCATATGTTTTTTAAAATGTTAACACATACAGAAATGAACTCCATAGTACCCACAAACTTACATTGTTTACTTTCAGGCATCAAAGTCATGAGGGTCTTCCTTTGAAACTTCCGCAGAATGCGATCAACAAGGTACTTCCAATAGCTGTATGTCAGAGCCAGTTCGTAAATCCTATCTAATTCACAAGAACATCTATGCCTATCTGAAGACTGAGAAAAAGCTCTGTTAACTAAAAAGTTGATAGAAGCAAGTTCATAATGATGGTGGGTGGCTGAAGAAAACGGAATCAAATTCGAGTAAGAAGAAGGTTTCCTGTAAACTGAATAATGGATAGAATTACAGATAGGACTTCTTTGCAACATAAAATCTAAGAACGGTAAAGAAAAATTATTTTCCAGTTCAACTGTGAACTGGAGGGACAGGTAAAAAGATGAAAGATAAGAAGCAAAACTAGTGAGATCAGTGGTTGTAGAACGCCAAAATATAAGAATGTCATCACATATCTTAAATAAAAGAGGGGGTTAACCAAGGAGGGCGGGCGGTCGTAGTGAGCGATGGGTTTGCCTCCTCGGGGCGCTCCATGATAACAATGGCACACACAACAGCAACTAGGGTCTCTGTGAATTTTGGAGAGGTGCAAGCTAGTTCTGTGTGACATTGGCGAAAAGACCCCAACTCACTGGGTTTTGTTACAGAATCCTTAGGTTGAATGACCAACTGGAACACCCAGCTGTGGGCTAATCCCCCACACTGATGTACTTACCTTGTTAAAAAGACAAAAAGAAATATTAAGAATGACTCAAGTGTGGGATATGGTGGACCTACCACACTTGAGAAGGATGGTCCACCACGGAATCAACCTGGACTTTCTAAACGGCGTATGAGAAAGAGATCTCGGCTGAGTGAATGTAAGATTGGTGTATGGAATACTAGAGGTTTAAATGGCAAGATGAGTGAGGTGATTGAGGAGATGAATAAGTATAGACTGGATGTGCTGTGTGTAAGTGAAACCAAAAAGAAGGAAATTGGGGTAAAAAAAGTGAATGGGACGGTGAGTGTGTGGTCTGGAGTATTGGATAATATGAGAGGACAGGAGGGTGTAGGTTTGATTTTAAGAGAAAAGATGAAGAACAACTTGATTCACTATAGTTGCGTAAGTGAGAGAATTCTCTGGATTCGTTTGAAAGTGAAACTTCAGAGAATTGTAATTGTTGTAGTGTATGCTCCTTGTGACTCGGAACCTTCTAATAAGAAGGAAGATTTCTGGAATGAGATAAAAGCTGTTTCGTGCCAGTTTGGTGCTAAAGAAAAAGTTATAATAGCAGGGTATTAAATGCTAGAGTAGGGTGCAGAATGCAATTTCTGACAATGTTCTGGGTAAGTTTAATGTTCCTCATGTGAATGATAATGGTGAAAGATTAATTGAACTCTGCATTGAGAATGGTTTGCGTGTATCTAATACTTTTTTCAACCACAAGTATATCCACACATATACTTGGGAAAATCGTACTCTTGGTCAAAAGAGTGCGATAGATTTTGTTGTCTATGATCAGCGTTTGAAACACTTAGTTGTTGACACCCGTGTGATGAGAGGTGCGGATGCTGGTTCTGATCATTACTTGGTAGTGTCACGAGTGAAACTTAATGTTGGTTGGAAGAAAAGGAATAGGAAGAGACCCAGAATATAAAGAATAAAGGTTGATAGGCTCCTTGAAGATCATCAGCGGTATTCTGACTTACTCAGAGAACGACTGAAGGATCTGAAGTCTGGTGAGAGGGATGTAGAAAAGAAGTGGGAATGTTTGAAGAGCTGTGTTGTCACTGCTGCTAAAGAGGTCTGTGGCACCACAATAGTAGGTAACAATAGAGGTGATGCTTGGTGGAATAGTGAGATTGATGAGGCAGTAAAGAGAAAGAAGATAGCCCATTTGGGGATGTTGCAAGATAGAGTCTCTGTGGATGAATATCGCTGTAAGAAGCGTGAAGCTGCTAAGCTGGTTTGCCAAAGTAAGGCAAAAGATAGGAAGGAGAAAGTGGAAAGGCATGAACTGGCTTTTTGGAAAGATAGGAAGTCCTTTTGGAAGTACATGAGACTCAGGAAAAATAGGGGAAACAAAGTTGTAAGTTGTGTGAAGAATGAGATTGGGGAAATGTTATGGGAGCCCAATGAGTTAAGTGACAGATGGAGTGAATACTTCTGTGAGTTATTAGATTAGGAAAGCAAAGATGATTCTGAGACAAACGCAGATGATGTCACAATGAGGGATGAAAGCACAGGAGGGATCTCAAAAGAAGAAGTGTGTAAAGCCTTAAAATCTCTTCAGAATGGTAAGGCTCCGGGAGTTCATGGCATAACTGCAGAGATGTTGAAATATGGTGGTGACTCTATAATTGACTGGTTAACTGAATTTTGCCAGTTGTGCTGGGAGTTAGGAATGGTCCCTCGGGATTGGAAGGATGCTATCCTTGTTCCCTTGTATAAGGGAAAAGGTGATCAGACTGAATGCAAGAACTATCGTGGTATTAGCCTACTGAGTGTTCGGCGTGTAATGGATATTAGTGAAGCACGAGTTGTATGTCAAGATCGCTGTAAATGGAGAAGCTTGATACGACAGCAATAAGTAAAAATATCTGGTAGTTTGTATTTTTTTTTTTTTTTTGGAGCTAACCTCTGAATCTCAGAGAACAGCTTAGTGATATGTATGTATGTATGTTAACCAAGGAGGTTATATTACTGGAGACACCACTTCTATCCAAGCAGCATTGGCCACCATAAGTCACTGTCTGTGCTGCAAATGACGTCATGAGCAGGCACACCGCAGCCGCAGAAGAGAAGCTGCTTGGAAACCAATGGAACAAAAGCTTTTAAGCGTATAAACAGATAAAACGAGTAATTCAATAATATTTATCAATGATACACAAGCTTACTGTTTCATCAACGGTATAATTCAGTTCATTTTTGCCTGCTTGTGACGTCACACCACAGATTAGCTGAGACCTATGGCGGCAGAGCCAGTGGTGTCTCCAATAATATAACCTCCTTGGGGTTAACCCTAAAACAGCCAAGAGCTTGGAATTCTAAATCCTGAAGAATGAGTTCAGCGAGAAGGGGTGAAAGTGGTGACCCCATAGGGGACCTTTCAAGTTGACGAAAAATTTGACCATTAAACCTGAAAAGAGAACGAGATTGAACTAACCGGGGTGCACAAAGTACAGCATTGATTTCAGAGGGAGTGGCTAATCCATACTCTAGAAGTATGACATTCTTATATTTTGGCCTTCCATGACCACTGATCTCACTAGTTTTGCTTTTTATCTTTCATCTTTTTACCTGTCCCTCCAGTTCACAGTTGAACTGGAAAATAATTTTTCTCTACCGTTCTTAGATTTTATGTTGCAAAGAAATTCTATATCAAATTCCATCCATTATTCAGTTAACAGGAAACCTTACTTGAATTTGATTCCATTTTCTTCAGTCACCCCCTTCATTATAAACTTGCTTCTATCAACTTTTTAGTTAACAGAGCTTTTTCCCAATCTTCAGATAGGCACAGTCGTTCTTGTGAATTAGATAGGATTTACGAATGGGTTCTAACATATGGCTATTCGAAGTACCATGTTGATCGCATTCTATGGAAGTTTTAAAGGAAGACCCTCACGACTGTGACGCCTGAAAGTAATCAACGTAAGTTTGTGGGTATTATGGAGTTCATTACCGGATGTGTTAACATTTAAAAAAACATATGCCGGCAACACCATTTGGATTTTGGCATTAAAACTAGAAACAATCTGGCTATGGTTAAAAATGACCATGACTCAGTGGAGCTTACTGACAGACATGGTGTGCATTGTGTCCCTCTCAAAGCCATGGAGGAAAAAACTAGGGACTTGGTTTACATCAGATCAACATCAAGGAGGCTAAAAATAAGACTTTCTGAACATATGTATAACATTAAAGTTGGTTCACAATACACCGCCTTGTCTCGCCTTAATAAAGGCTCACACTCCCCATCCTGGATCGAGGCAACCATGGTCCCCCCCCCCCCCCCAAGGCCTCCCTACTATTCACCACGAGTTTGTACATTGTCATTTTTCAAATACCTTGTGTAATGAGGATTTACCTGCTTTTGTTCATCAAGCATGGAAACTTTTGCTAAATGATATTTGTCACTAACTGTCATTACTCACAAGTCTACCGACCTCAGCCTTAATTTCATTTCACCTTCATACTTAGCTGTCATGACCTAAATTTTTACTATTACCTTTGTGTCTCTTTGAGTGGCAACTAATCTAATTTACTCCTACATATATATGTGCTTGTGTGTGTTTCACGGCGTAGTTTCTTTCATCTGAAGATGAGGCTGATGCAACTTTGAAAGGTCTAATGGTATTTTAACTAATGTGTATGCAGTTTTATCTCATTAAAGTTTTAACTTATCACTAAGTTTTATTGCATCATTGTGCAACTACGGCGAAAGTCTACATTCATCTATATAATGCACGAAAATAATCTTCCTATTGCACCAGAGTAGGAACAATTACACTTTCATACACAGCCATGCGGGACTCTCTTGAGAACCCATCATTCCTTTGAAAACTTCCCAGAGCAGCCATGACTTTCAATGAAGAATTCACTCGTTTACTAATTTCACCATCAAATTTGTTCTCTCTATCAAACATGCTTCCTAAATACACAAACTTGCTCACCTGGTCAATGACGTTTAGACTTACATTACATTCAGTGCTACCAGTTCCTCTCTCAAAAACCACAACTTTGGTTTTTTTCTTATTTATAGTCAGTTTAAATTTCATGCAAACTTCGTACATCCGGGACAACATACTCTGCAACTCACTTTTGCTCTCTGCCAACAGGACAGTGTCATCAGCACACAGCAATCTGCTGCACACACAGATATCACCAAGACATAAACTAGTATTATCTATTTTGGCATCACGCATGCAAGCGTCCATAAATATATTAAATAGCCATGGTGACATTACACAACCTTGTCTGACTCCTGCCCCAATAGAGAACCATTTTGATAAAACACTGTTCACTTGTACACAAGCTCTACTGCCGGCATGCATGGCATTTACAATGTTAAGTAGATTCCCAGTAACACCATATTCATTCAATACCTTCCACAAAAGTGTCCTATTTACTTGGTCATAAGCTTTCCCTAAATCTATGAAGGCAGCAAAAACTTTGTTATCAACAGCCAGATACTTTTCTATCATCATGCGTAATGCAAAAATTTCGTTATACCAGGCATGAAACCACTCTGAACATCCCACACTTTCTCTGATGTAAGACTTAGTACTTTTTCAATAATAACCTTACCAAACACTTTTCCTGGCACACTTAATAGGCTAAAACCACGATAGTTTTTGCACTCGGTCTGATCACCTTTTCCCTTATACAAGGGAACAATGATAACATCCTTCCAATCCAAACGGATCATTCCTAACTCCCAGCACAACTGGCAAAGCCTTATCATTCTGAAGAGATTTTAGAGCTCTACACATCTCTTTTCTTTAGATCCCTCCTGTGCTTCCATCCTTCACTGTGACATCATCTGCAGCTGCCTCAGAATCACCTTTGCTTTCCTGATCTAATAACTCACAGAAGTATTCACCTAGTCTTTCACTTAACTTATTGGGCTCCACAATCCTATTATTCAACTTAACACTTTGTTCCCCTATTTTTCCTGAGTCTCTTGCACTTCCAGAAAGACTTTCTATCTTTCCAAAAAGCCGTTTCATGCCTTTCCACCTTCTCCTTCTTATATTTTGCCTTACTCTGGCAAACCAGCTTAGCGGCTTCACGCTTCTTGGTGATATTCATCCACAGAAACTCTACCTTGCAACATACCTAAATCGGCTTCCTTCTTTCTCTTTACTACTTTTTCAATCTCATTACTCCACCAAACATCACCTCTATTGTTACTCACTATTGTTGTGTCACAGACCTATACAGCAGCAGTGACAACACAGTTCTTAAAACATTGCCACTTCTTTTCTACATCTTTCTCACAAGACTTCAGCTCCTTCAGTCGTTCTTTGAGTACGTCAGAATAACGCTGTTGATATTCAGGGAGCCTTTTAACCTTTATTCTTTCCCTCCTGGGCCTCTTCCTATTCATTGTCTTCCAACCAACATTCAGTTTCACGTGTGACACTACCAAGTAATGATCAGAACCAACATCCGCACCTCTAATCACACGAGTGTCAACAACTAAGTGTTTCAGACGCTGATCGTAGACAACAAAATCTATCACTCTTTCGACCAAGAGTATGGTTTTCCCAAGTATATGTGCGGATATACTTGTCGTTGAAAAACGTATTAGATACACACAAACCATTCTCAATGCAGAGTTCAATTAATCTTTCACCATTATCATTCACACGAGGAACATTAAACTTACCCAGAACATTGTCAGAAATTGCATTCTGCACCCTACTCTAGCATTTAATACCCTGCTATTATAATTTTCTCTTTAGCACCAAACTGGCTCAAAACAGCTTTCAGCTCATTCCAGAAATCTTCCTTCCTATCACAAGGTTCCGAGTCACAAGGATCATACACTACAACAAATAGTATTTTCTGAAGTTTCACTTTCAAACAAATCCAAAGAATTCTCTGACTTATGCAACTATAGTGAATCAAGTTGTTCTTCATCTTTTCACTTAAAATCACACCTACACCAGCCTGTCCTCTCACATTATCCAATACTACAAACTACACACTCACCATTCCATTCAGTTCTTCTACCCCAATTTCCTTCTTTTTGGTTTAACTTACACACAGCACATTCAATCTATACATTTTCTTCTCTTCAATCACCCCGTTCATCTTGCCATTTAAACCTTTAGTATTCCATACACCAATCTTACACTCACTCAGCCAAGATCTCTTTCTGATTCACCTATTTCCAGTTCCTGGTCGATACCGTGGTGGACCATCCTTCTCAAGTGTCGTAGGCCTACCATATCCCACACTGGAGTCAGTTTTTGTATTTCTTTTTGTTTTTTTAATCAAGTAAGTACATCAGTGTGGGGGATTAGCCCACAGCTGATGGTTCCAGTTGGTCATTCAACCTAAGGATTCTGGAACAAAACCCAGTGAGTTGGGGTCTTTTTTTGCCAATGTCACACAGAACTAGCTGGCACCTCTCCCAGATTCACAGAGGTTCTTGTTGCTGTTATGTGTGCCATTATTCCCATAGAGCGCCCCGAGGAGGCAAACCCATCTCTCACTAAGATTGCCTACACACATGGATATTGCCCAGACATAAACCAGTATTGTCCATTTTGGCATCACACATGCACGCATCTGTATATATATTAAACAGCTATGGTGACATTATACAACTTTGTCTGATTCCTGTACCAAAAGAAAACACTTTTGATAAAACATCATCCATTCGTACACAAGCTCTACTGCCAGAATACATGGCTTTTACACTATTAAGTAGATTCCCAGTAACACCATATTTATTCAATACCTTCCACAAAAGTGTCCTATTTACCCAGTTGTAAGCTTTCTCTAAATCTATAAAGGCAGCAAAAACTTTCTTACCAACAGCCAGATACTTTTAAATCATCATGCGAAATGCAAAAATTTGGTCAGTGCAGGTTTACCAGGCATAAAACCATTCTGAACATCTCACACTTTGTCTGATGTACGACCTACTTTTTCAATAATGAACCTTATCAAACATTTTCCCTGGCATACTCAGTAGATTAATACCATGATAGTTCTTGCAGTCAATCTGATCACCTATTTCCTTATACAAGGGAACAATGACAGCATCTTTCCAATCCCAAGGGAACATTCCTAACTCCCAGCACAACAAGCAAATTTCAGTTAACCAGTCAATTACAGTCACCACCATATTTCAATATTTCGGCAGTTATGCTATCAACTCCCAGAGCCTTACCATCCTGAAGATATTTTACTGCTTTACCAAGTAGCAACTTCTGTAAAAATTTTCAGCTCGAATTTCTGCATCCCGTTACCCTTCTTACAGCATATATGAGTCATTTCCTGTTTTCCGTTATTTCATAAGCTGTTTAGAGACACGGCCAGGCATATAACCTGAATGTGACATAGTCCGTGACATGAACAAAGGTTGCAATGGGAACTCAACATGCTGAGCGGTGAATCAGGCGACTGGCTTCTCAGCCACTACAACTCCCCGCTTTCCTTTCGCCCACTTTTACCCATAGGTATCTCTAGGCAATGATCACCCGCACCCGTTGAATGGCTGACATGACCATGACACGCCTGCTGGATGTCAATCAACAAGTAATTCTGTGTCTGGATGATGCAGTGCTACAGTTGATTTTGATGACATCAGAGTTTCAGTTTCATCTTAAAGCAACAACTGTCCTTTCATCCTTACTTCATGGTTTAGAGGAGAAAAGAATGCTGCTGAAGAAGTGGAGAGAGTGCTCTTGTGCATTGTTTCCCTTGAACTCAGGGTTCCTTGACTTTTTGTACATAAAATAAGCTTGTTAAAGCAAAAACAATTATCTTCGGAAGAAAAGAAAAATATTATCGCTGAAGTTATTTCTCGAAGTGAAACAGGAGATGTTGCCAAAAAATATGGTATAAGTCCATCAGATCCTCTTTCAACATTTCTGAAAGATCATGCGAAAATTGAAGTTTAACAGCAAAAGCTGTAAACAGGCCCAGGAGAAAAAGAATTTAGCAGGCGAAACTTCAAAATATCGATTGAATTCCTCTGTGTTCACATGGTTTCAAGATGTGCATTTGCTGGGTATACCAATCAGTGGGCCCCCTAAATTCATTGAAAAGCTTTACAATTTGCCAAAACTCTTGGACATGATAATTTTCAGGCTAGCGTTGGATGACTTTTGATTTTGAGAAATATACGTTGTTGTATCAAAAGTGATTTGCAGTGAGGCAGGTGATCTACCCATGGAAAGTGTCAGAGAATGGAGAATCTGAGAAATAACAAAACATATAAACTCTTACAGTCTAGATGATGTTTTTAATGCAGATGAAGGGGGAATGTTTTTCTAGCTCGAGCCGATTAGAACTTTGGCTTTTAAAGGAGACAAATGCATTGGAGGGAAAGCCGCCCCGGTGGTGCAGTGGTCTAAGCGATGGCCTCTGATCATTCATCCGAACGGGGCCCGGGTTCGAATCCTGGTGAGGCATGGATGTTGTGTTTGTCTTACGGCACTGGCTCTCTCCCTTCCCTGGAACCAGTGACCCTAAATTAGGGACGGGCGACTGCTTATAGCCCATTGAGTTGCTCACAGTGGTCGTTGAACCTGCAATCAAAAAAAAAAAAAAAAAAATTGGAGGGAAAAGATCAAAGCAACATCTTACTGCTGCAATCAATGAGGAACTAAAAACAGGAAAGTCTTAAATGTTGGCAAATCTGCTAAGCCTCGCTGCTTGAAAAATGTTAACTCACTGCAAGTACACATCAAGCAAAACAGTCAGGATGCTGACAAACATTTTTAATGACTGGCTTTATTATTTTCATCGATAATTGTACACCTCACAATAAGCTCCAAATTTAGATTGCATTCATGTTGAATACATATTTTCTGCCAAACTGCACTGCCATTTGTTTTGATCAAAGAATAATAAGAACTATGAAAACTCTCTGCCGAAGCCTGTTAATGAAGCAAAATCTTCACGAAATTTAAACAACTGACCAAAGACAAACAAATTTAAAAAAGGCTATGGGTATGATTGCAGGAGCGTGGAGCAAAGTTAGCCAAGGAACTATTGCCAATTGTTGGAAAGATACTGCATTGATTGATTCCGATCAAAGGAAATTCAGCAGAAAAAGATTTGGATTTGGACATGGCAACATCTATAGAACTTGAAATATTATGGAACTCGGTTGCAGAGTTGACTTTGGTCCCTAATGATGTACAACTTGAAGATTTTTTTCAGTAGATGATTGTTTACTTACCTCCTATGAACTGATTGATGCTGATATAAATCAGTCAATTCCAGACAAACAAAATGACGGAGCTGATCAGGAAAGCAATGACGTGAAGGCGTCATGACTCTGTTGCCAGACATCAATGTATTGGAGGCACTTTCATGCTTCGAAAAAAAAAAATCTTAAAAACAATGTTAAGAAAACAGAAAAACAGTCTGCACACCAGGCCTTGATTTTGTTTTTTTATCAGTAGCAACACTTGCTAGTGGCCTTATTTTTTACTAGCAAATTGCAATATCTACTAGCAAAAGTTTATTAACATTATACAAAAGAAACTTTAACATGTCCCCCTCCATTAGTCAATCATGACAAATTTTGATTTCACCCCTGTAGCTGTCACATTGTAATATTGAAAAGATTACAAATATTTAGATATAGCTCACCTTTTCATGACCAGACAGATTAATTCTAACAATTTAAATTGAATGCAAATATTTAAAAAACATATTTTTTATTTAACTTTATTCACAAAATTCAAGAACACTATACAAAATCTTAATTTATTTTCCGTACGGTTTACGATCTGGGTTTCGGGTCTTTTCATCATACCACTTTAAAACAGCAGGCCTGGGGTCAAACTTGTCTTCAGATGGACCTTCAACCTAAGTACTCATGAGAGCATTCAATGTTTGTAAGTTTAAACTGCCCCTCCAATCACCCTGGATTCTCTTCATGAAACCCAACCTCACATGCAGAAGTAGATAAGAGAAATATACTGGATATTTCTACTAGTGCCAAAATATTTTTATTTTTTTGTACTTTTCAAGAAACATTCGTTTCCAGAAAGCAGTTGTTCCTTTTTGTATGTGTCTAAAATATTCCACATGTGCAATGCAGTGGCACTTTACAGTTCACACTAAAACACTAAAAATTTTCCCACTAGCAGCATTTGCTAGAGCCACTTTTTATCACTAGCAAAATGCATTAGCTTGCTAGCAATTTGCTACTAACTACCAGTCGAAATCGAGCCCTGCTGCACACCTTTCTGAGAATCTGTGACAGATGTTGCCATGTCGTGCTGTTTCTGCTTCCAGGGTAGTCAGAACAACCCTGTTATCTCTTTCTGGGGTCCCAAGCTAGAAAGCATGTGAGGGTTCATTCAGCAATAACACCAGCATCTAATTTTCTAGACACCAGGTGTTTTTCTAACCTTGCATCATTAGTTCATTTGGAATAGCAGGAGTACCTCATGATCTGATCATAATACTCTAACATATATGTATTATTTAATGCTCTCTAAAAATAACATACTTTTTAGCCATATCATTGGAATCAAACCCTCTGTTTTCAATAAGTGATTTTGCAACTGACATTACCATAGCAGTATCATCTGTATATGGAAACATCTGCAAAGTACCTGGAATAGAAATGATCAACTTTCAAAACAGATTAGAACTTATTTTCTTAATTAATATAATTAAAACACGAGAAAAATATTGGTGTGTTTAATAAAAGAAATACAATAAGGAATACAAGTATGTTTCCTTTCGCATCAACTACACACAAAGAAAATCAGATTATGAGCAGTAATTACAGAAGTAAAAAATACATTTAATATAATATCCATATTTAACAAAAATAGAGTAAATAACCTTAAAAAACATACAGAGTAGATATGCAAATCAGTCATGATTTAATTTGACTGTGAATGACACACTATTAAAACAAAAGGTGTGTAAACTGTGAGAAATCTCCAGAAATAAATAGACCTTACATAATTAAATAATAGCTACACACTATATATATAGACCTTACATATTTTGTAACTGTTCTGGCCAAAATATGCTACACAACATTATTTCAGTGGGTATTACAGAATACTTTTATCAAATTCATAACATTTAAAAAATGTTTTCACAATACAGACTAACAGAATTTTTTTTAAAAGGTATTCTCAAATCTGGAACAAGAAAACCTGCATATATACATCGAATCCAGCAATGATTGCCTGAGCTGGAAGAGGCACAGAAAGTAATATGCAAGGTTTTTGAAAAGTCTAACATATTTATTACCTTGATACTGTGGAAAGGGAATGAAATGGAATGTCACAGATGGATAGAACCATTAATAGTTAGCAAAAACACTGCTTAATCAGGGGGTTATTATTGTTACTCCTTTTAACCTTCTTCATCTTTCCTTTGCAATAGTTCTTAGAACTCAGTATTTTCTTCTTATACACTGCAGAGTCACCAGGGAGGTCAGAGACATTTAAGTGGCTAAAAGCTGCATCTTGGTCCAAATACTTAGACTCTTTAATGTGACTAGGATCAGGAATCTCAAAATCATTGGGAGGAATTTCCTTTTCAATTATATTGTTATCCATCTGAAAAAGCTTCTTCTTTCCCAGCTGCAATAGGACCGTGCTCCATTTCTCTTGCTCAAGAAAATGTCACTTTCTGCCAGATAGTATAAGTGCTGTTGGTACATGAAGTGCATATTTTCATGTGTGGTTTGATTTCACAATTTAGTGAAATCATCCAATCAGTTACTTTCCTCAAGTCTTTACTAATCCAGTGCTCCCCCTTCCTTTTTTTCTTTAAAGGGTTGCAACAGTTTTTTGACCACTTATTCTCCTCCATATTTCAAATCCTGTAATTATATTATTTTTATGTTATTTTTATATCATTGTAATTATATCATTATTGTGCAGAAAAGACTGAGATGTATATTAAAAAGTTTATTCAGTTTATACTTTGAATGATTTGTATATTCATGTAGTAAGTTATAGGCTCTATAAAGCCACAGTGAAGTTTTTGGTGTACGTAAAACTATGGAATAAACTAGTAATTGCAATTGAGTAAAATGTTTCAATTAATGCAGAGCTGCAATTAATGCTGCTAATGAAAGCAAAAGTTCATAGTTCATAATGTTTTAGAAAAAAATTGGTTATGTTGTTTTTATTTTGCTGCAAATCCTCTGATTTGCATTTACTGCATCCAGATTCCTGATTTGGTGCTGACAGACTTTGTGTTAGAATTTTAGGGATTGCCACAATCTCTGTACATACAGAGCTAGCTACTGATGATTTATATGTTCCAGAAAAATGATCTCCAATTACTCCATGCCTTCTATCACACTTTTTCTCTTAGATGATTTGTGATGAATTTTCCAGTTTTGCAGTATGTTCTTTAACAAAGTTTTGTCCACTGCAGTAGTGATCGGATCTTCAACACCTAACATTTCAAATGTTGAACATTTCTTTGCTAACAGGCTATGTTTGATGTTATGACAACTGTCTAAGCTTTTTGCATCAAAACTAGTTTTGTGCTTTGTAATGACATTATCCATGACATTAAACAAGCTTTCCACGTCTGGCCTATGAAAACATGAGAAAAGGGCTTTTACAAGTTTACTCAATATGGAGAACTTTTGCATGCCATCATGTGAGCACATTTTTGAAACTGCAGCCCAGTATTAATCAATGTCTTTAGGATCTTTTTTTTTTTTTTTTTCAGATTTCTTATTGGCTGAGAAATTAAAGGACGAGGGGAAAAATAAGCTGTATCACATCGCAGTTTGTGATGCAAAAATAGAATTATTATATTTGCACTTTTAAGGTATTAACCTCTTGCAAAGTGCGCGTAGTTTACGTGCAATTCATGAATGAAAAAACCATTAGGAAGAACTACTCACTCACCATAAAGATCATGGTAACCTCCAATGACCACACACTTCCAATACGTCATTCATCGTGATGTAACTGGGCTTCCACAGGTTTACAGACTTCTTGCTTACGCTTCTTATTTTCGGGTGTGAAACATCGTTTTTTTTTTTTTTCTTTTGCCTTATAAGATGTTACTATAATGCTTGTCAATTCGATAAAAATCACACATACAACTCATTCATACAATTCAAGTAAAAACTATGTACATAACCTTACATTCACAGGTGATTAAACCTTGGTCAACTCTAATTATCAAACTCCTCCTTCTGTTTCACAACCTCTGCTACTCCCACTGCAAGTGTCACACCCATTCAGCCCCGCACATCCAATCCTCTAGTACTTTCGACAGACCTCTGTCATCTTCAGGAGGCAGGTGTGTCTCACCCGCCCACCACAGCTCAAGCGAGCAGAGCCATCGAGGCCTGGGCTCCAGTCGCTATCTCTGAATCGTTGTGTCTCTGGCGCCATCTATTGTCCCTGCTGCTCTTTTTTCCCTCTTTCTTTTTATGCTGCTGTTCAGTTTTTATTAGGGCTTTCCATTGTTCGTTTAGGTTACTTGGCTCATTAATGTTGCATAATCTTGATCTGTTTTTTTCAATTAACACTGATTCTGCAATTCTTAACTGCTTTTCGTTTTTTACAGCTCTTAATAATTTTAATATCTTCAAATCTTGGACATTTTTGATTTTCCATACAGTATTGGGTCAATGGTGTCTTAGCCTCTTTTATTCCAATTATTAATATGCTGGTTCAATCTATACTTTAACTTATTCTTGGTGCTGCCTATATATGACACAGGTGGTTGCTGGTTTATTGGGATTTCATAAATTCCTGCTCTATCTAATTGGCTAATTTTTCATTTTTAATCACTAAATTTTTTACAGTAAGTACCTGATTTCCTACCTGTATGCCATACTTGCCACAAACTTTATTAATTTCTGCTGAAACATTTTCTATATATGGTATTGCTCCCACATATTTTACAAGTTTTTTATCATTCTTGACCTTATTGTAACCTTGAGTTACTTCATAAATCCATTTTTTAATACCTGTTTAGGGTATCCAAAATCATATGCAATTTTTTCAATATATTCAATTTCTTCCTTTCTATACTGTTCCATTAATATATGTGTTAAACTTCTTTTAATTAGTGTTTTAACACTATTTCTTTTATGTGTTAATGGATGTGATGACTGAAATGGTATAAGTACTGGGATATATGAAGATTTTCTATGCACTCTGAATTGTATATTCTCCTCTGTTTTAACAATCAAAACGTCCAAAAATGCCAAAGTATTGTCATGTTCTTGTTCTACTGTCAGTTCAATAGATGGATAAATTTCACTATACTTTTTTGTCAAGTCCTCAAGTTCATCATTTTTTAGCTTGGATAACAGAAAAATGTCATCAACATATCTGCAGTATATCAGTGGTGGATCCTCGAGTTTACTTATTATTTTTCCTCAATGTCACTCATTATAATTTCAGCAAATAAAGTTGACAGTGGTGACCCCATAGGTCCACCATGATTTTGTTTGTACATCTTGTTGTTAAACTTAAAAATGTTATTTTCATATACGTACAATAAAATTTTCTTAACTCCTCTATTTGTATTGCATTCATTGTCTGTAGCACATATAATTTTTCAATTATTATTTCAATTGCCTGAGGTACTGGTGTGCTAGGAAAAGAGCTCTCACATCCATACTAGCCATATGATATTCACTTAAATCTTGTTTAATTACTTTAATTTTCTCAATAAATTCGTATGTATTCTTCACAGTGAACCTTGTCTTCATGAACATAGGTGCCAAAAATTTGTAGATATTCTTTTCCAGTTTGTATCAAAAGGAATTCCCCACTAATACAAACTGGAAAAGAATATCTACAAATTTTTGGCACCTATGTTCATGAAGACAAGGTTCACTGTGAAGAATACATACGAATTTATTGAGAAAATTAAAGTAATTAAACAAGATTTAAGTGAATATCATATGGCTAGTATGGATGTGAGAGCTCTTTTTCCTAGCACACCAGTACCTCAGGCAATTGAAATAATAATTGAAAAATTATATGTGCTACAGACAATGAATGCAATACAAATAGAGGAGTTAAGAGAAATTTTATTGTACATATATGAAAATAACATTTTTAAGTTTAACAACAAGATGTACAAACAAAATCATGGTGGACCTATGGGGTCACCACTGTCAACTTTATTTGCTGAAATTATAATGAGTGACATTGAGGGAAAAATAATAAGTAAACTCGAGGATCCACCACTGATATACTGCAGATATGTTGATGACATTTTTCTGTTATCCAAGCTAAAAAATGATGAACTTGAGGACTTGACAAAAAAGTATAGTGAAATTTATCCATCTATTGAACTGACAGTAGAACAAGAACATGACAATACTTTGGCATTTTTGGACGTTTTGATTGTTAAAACAGAGGAGAATATACAATTCAGAGTGCATAGAAAATCTTCATATATCCCAGTACTTATACCATTTCAGTCATCACATCCATTAACACATAAAAGAAATAGTGTTAAAACACTAATTAAAAGAAGTTTAACACATTCATCAATGGAACAGTATAGAAAGGAAGAAATTGAATATATTGAAAAAATTGCATATGATTTTGGATACCCTAAACAGGTATTAAAAAAATGGATTTATGAAGTAACTCAAGGTTACAATAAGGTCAAGAATGATAAAAAACTTGTAAAATATGTGGGAGCAATACCATATATAGAAAATGTTTCAGCAGAAATTAATAAAGTTTGTGGCAAGTATGGCATACAGGTAGGAAATCAGGTACTTACTGTAAAAAATGTAGTGATTAAAAATGAAAAAATTAGCCAATTAGATAGAGCAGGAATTTATGAAATCCCAATAAACCAGCAACCACCTGTGTCATATATAGGCAGCACCAAGAATAAGTTAAAGTATAGATTGAACCAGCATATTAATACTTGGAATAAAAAAGAGGCTAAGACAGCATTGACCCAATACTGTATGGAAAATCAAAAATGTCCAACGGTTTGAAGATATTAAAATTATTAAGAGCTGTAAAAACGAAAAGCAGTTAAGAATTGCAGAATCAGTGTTAATTGAAAAAAACAAATCAAGATTATGCAACATTAATGAGCCAAGTAACCTAAACGAACAATGGAAAGCCCTAATAAAAACTGAACAGCAGCATAAAAAGAAAGAGGGAAAAAAGAGCAGCAGGGACAATAGATGGCGCCAGAGACACAACGATTCAGAGATAGCGACTGGAGCCCAGGCCTCGATGGCTCTGCTCACTTGAGCTGTGGTGGGCGGGTGAGACACACCTGCCTCCTGAAGATGACAGAGGTCTGTCGAAAGTACTAGAGGATTGGATGTGCGGGGCTGAATGGGTGTGACACTTGCAGTGGGAGTAGCAGAGGTTGTGAAACAGAAGGAGGAGTTTGATAATTAGAGTTGACCAAGGTTTAATCACCTGTGAATGTAAGGTTATGTACATAGTTTTTACTTGAATTGTATGAATGAGTTGTATGTGTGATTTTTATCGAATTGACAAGCATTATAGTAACATCTTATAAGGCAAAAGGAAAAAAAAAAAAAACGATGTTTCACACCCGAAAATAAGAATCGTAAGCAAGAAGTCTGTAAACCTGTGGAAGCCCAGTTACATCACGATGAATGACGTGTTGGAAGTGTGTGGTCATTGGAGGTTACCATGATCTTTATGGTGAGTGAGTAGTTCTTCCTAATGGTTTTTTCATGCAAAAATAGAAGTTTGCAATGCAAACTCATATTTGAATTGCAAAACCACAATTCAAAGTTTAAAATGAAATTTCCATTAAAATGTTCATTCTGTAGAGCAACTCATTGTTTATTGAAAATATGATTTTGCTTACAAGTGAAAAAAAAATTCATGTATTCATAACTTTACAAATACTTTATGTTTGCTTTCAGCTGGGAAAAGCTTCTTCATGTAGCTCCAGCAGGGCAGTGATGAGGTGGTAATCGTCCAACCACAGAGCATCTATGATTGGTCCCACGCTCCTGCCTGTCTGCACCAAGAGTCATTTAAGGACAGATGCTTTTATCACTGTTTTTGTTTTGATTTCAGTTTGGCTGCCACTTAATTTTACAGGGATGTGAGTTTTGTTGTTTTACTCTTTGTTATGAAACCATGGCTACCTAAGTGAATATATCAACCATGAAACGATGGATAGAGGAATTAGATCCAAAAGGTATGCAGTTGGTTACGCTATGATGTTGCCGCCAAATATTTTTTTTTCATTTCAATTCTTCTTTTACTGATGGAGTTTCTGGATTCATTATTTAAAAAGGAGGATGATGTGGTAAAGCACACCAGATCAGAAATTCACCATGCTAGTGTCTCCAAGGCAGAATATAAAGGAAAATCACTTGCTGATTTGTATCAAAGAACATCTATTGGTAAGTCAATGATTGTTGCTTCTAATGCATCTAAAGCTCAAATTGGAAAATTAATTGATATAGCATAAATGATGCCAAAGAGGAAATTCCATTTTCGAAATTTCCTAAAATTATTGTGTTAGAGAAATGCCATCGTATTGATATAGGGCAAACTTACCATTCGCCCATGTGCTCAGTTCACGGAGTGCATTACTAATGTTTTCAAAACTGATTTGTGCAATGACTTAAGAAAGACAGACTATTTTATTTTATTTATTGATAGCAGAGTACAGATGTTAGTGTATCTGAAAATGAAATTATTTGTATCATGTATGTCATTGAAGTAGAAGATATCAAATTCCCATCCCTGGCATTAAAATAACTGAAAAATGCTGATGCTAATGGTATCAAAAATGCAACTATAGAGTCCATTGCAGAATTTGGAATAGTCAATTTCAAACATAAATTAATTGGATTTTTAGCTTGATGGAGCAAATGTTAACATGGGACAGAAAAAGGGTGTTGCAGTTCTTTTGAAGAAAAACTGCCCTTTTTTAGTGTCAGTGCAATGTTTAAGACATCACTTAGAGCTAGCTCTAAAAGATTTTATCCTGTCAACATACTTTCAAGAGGTACATAAGTTGATGGAAGACATTAATAATTTTTTTGAAAAAAGTGCCAAACGAATTAGAGACTTTCGTGAGCTCTCAACAATACCCGATGAAGATGTATCAGATACACCAGCTTTGCGAGTCCATGGCACCTGATGAGTTTCACATATGCAAAGAGCCACTAACATATGATTAAAAATTATTTTGTTATTGTACAACAACTAGAAAATATGGTTGCAGATCCATCAAGCAAAAGTGAAAAAGCCAGGATTACAGGCATTTTGAAAAAATTAAGTCCATCAAATTTGTAACTTGGATTTTTCAACATTTTATATTCTTCGTCAAAATTATCTGTCTCTCCAGTTGGATGATGTGGATGTCTTGTATTTTGAACGCATTAGAAAAATTCTACGATTCTATCGAAATCATGAAGAAGAGGAAGTTTTCGGCCGACCTGTCCAAAATTTTACAAGACTTAGCAAACATATCAGCTTGTGATTTCAGTGACTGTGATTCAGTGAAAACTGTAGAATTTCATGGCATTGAACTGAGCTGTAATTTGACAGTACATGCATTCTATGAAAATTGTGAATTTCTTTTAAATCATATTCATCAGTGTGTGCATACCTGCTGAATGACTTGCACAAAAATCAGGTTTTTAATGCTGCCAAGCTGTTAGAACTTAAGCTTCGGCCAACAGACGAATCTACTCTTGCACATTTTGGTGATGATCAAATTATTGTTTTAACTCAACATTTCAGTGAGTTGTTGACTGCCAACGACATTGACGACAACAAAATTCAAGAGGACTGGGATTATTTCAAAGCCTTTTGGTTAAGAAATCTGCAACACCTGTCAAAGCAACAGTCATGGAAATGTTTAAAAAAAAAAGTATGCAAATGAATTCCAAAATATAAACCACATGATAAATATCATGAGGTTATTGCCCGTATTCAATAAGGTCGAAAGAACCTTTTCTGCGATGAAAATAATTAAGACAGATTTCCACAATCGGATGAATTCTGATGCTTTGAACCATCTATTGCGGTTAACGCTGGAAAGACCAGAACTATGCAAGTTTTACCCTGAACAAGCAGTGGAGTTATTTTTTTAAAAGAAGTCCTGACGCACAAATGTGAACTCTTAGAGAAAAAGAAAGAGAACAGACGCAGAGCCTGAAGCTACCACAAGTTCAGTAGTACTCTCACTGTCACGTGACAGTAAATAGCTGCTGTAATGCGTGGCCATGTAACATTTCACCATATATCCATAGAAAGAAAATTTGTACTTTTTACATACCTACTAAAATATTTTTTAATTTTACTTTTCATTACTGATTAGAGTATTTTTGACAGATATTGAAAGGTGCTAGTAACAGTTTTATTTGATAATAAATTATTAGTCACTTAAATCAAAAGAAAAATAAGTTTCAAAAGCGCTCCACATAATTACTCAATTGCTCCACAATGCTAAATTCGAGGAGCAAAATTGCTCCCCAAAAAATTTGAGTAATTTTTCACCCGGTAAAGGAGATATCATCACTAACTGCTGTATCAATTTCATCTAATCTCATTTCTTCAGCAATAACAAGCATTTTGCTAGCAAATAGCATTGAATTACATGCATCAGCCAATTTGAAAGGGCTACATATGAAGTTGTTTGTCCCCAAATACAGGGGTCTAATCCTGAAAAACAAATTAGAGTAGAATTCCCTACAAGTAGTTTTTGTGTCATGTACAGGAATGCCAGAAAACATTCCTTTAGCTCTTTCTTAAATGAAAATGCCACATGATCATTTGATGTATTTGCAGCAATAAGATTTTTGGCTTCTCCTCCAACATAAATAAATTTGCATGACACGTGATTATTGCCACACTTCAAATCTATTTTCAAAAGATCCTTGTGAATTTTACACTTTGAGATTATTTCATGTTTAATGAAAAATTACAATATTTTCTTTATCAACATAAAAAGTTCAGCATGCAATCTATGCAACATAAGTATTTTGGTCTGAAACAGCTTTGTACAGATGGATTTCAAGTAATGTTTTCTTTTGCACCATAAAAAGGCTTTCAATAATTTTATTCTTCCTTTTTTTCCCAATCCTAATAAACTTTTCAATTTCAAAGAACCTTGGATTTTCACAAGTTTAGATACACAATTACTTAAAAAAATTATTTTCCTTATACACTTTATCCAAATCAGACATACAAATTTCTGTCTGCATCTTTAGTCCAAGAATAATAGAAAATTAGCACAGTATCTCACAACAAAAACAAACATTCAGCTGATGGGAGCACATACCGCCATCTATGATTTAGTCATTAAAGCAGGGAGAGCTTCTGAATTCCCAAAATCACACAGATTTTGAAAAAGAGTGCTTTTTTTGTCAACACTTAGCAAGTCAAAGTGAATGTTGTCACAGAATGATTCAAAGTGCATTTTAAAAGGAGTAATGAATCTTTTTACACTGTTGTTGACAGTATGGCAGCTATCAACATCAATATGAAGTAGATGTGGAACTTTGTTGTTATGAGCTGTTTCTACACCATTTTTTTTATCCCTCATAATGTTACACAAATCCATCAGTACACTAATTAGGTTAATCCAAGGAATACCATTTCCTTCTATTAAACTTACTATTTTTGAGTAAATATTGGCTACAGTACAAACCTGAAGTTGAATCGATGATAAATGCTGTACTACAACTTATAGCTGCTCAGGGCAAAAATACTGTGCAAGAAAAGTTAAAACAGTACAATGTGTCTGACTTGAGCTCTCATCATTATATTTAATGAGAAGGGAGTCTGTTTGAGGGTATCAACAATTTGGTTTTTATTGTACGAGCAAGGCCATCTCTCATTTTGTATGTAAAACAGTTGACCTATTCATACTTAATGCACGCAATGCCTTTGGGTGCTTTGACAATGTCTGAGTTAGTTCTATAAGTTGAGGCCAAAGTGTTTAGGGAAGAGAGTGTGCTGCTACGAATAAACATAAAATAGCCTCTGATCTAACTGTGCGGGTGCTTAGGTCTAGGGGCTTTTCATCACCCGAAGGGTTTTCTGCAGAGTATGCGAATACAAGTTCATAGAACTCTTTACAGATGTTTTTGAACATTTGTGTTGTGAAGAATTTGAATGGCTAACCAATGCTATTACACCATCCTTTTGATATACACTATATTGACAAAAGTCACCGGATACCTAGAAGAGAAACACAACATGGCATTTATTGACATACATTAGTATGGTGTCAGTCCACGTTTGACCTTAATGCATGCATTGACCCTTCGAGACATGCTTTCAACAAGGTTTTGGAACACAGCAACAGGTATACGCTTCTATTCAGTACATAATGCTGCTGCTAACTGTTGCTTAGTAGTAGGTCCTGGTTCCAAACTTCTCATGTGGTGCTCTAATTCATCCCATAGGAGCTCTATGGGATTAAGACCAGGGCTCTGTGCTGGACAATCCACGCACCCCCATAGCAGAAAGTTCCTGATCAGTCTACGACAGATATTATGGTGCCACAAAATAATCTGCAGGTGGTCACTAGGCAAAATAACTACTAGATGTGAAAAACAATAAAATTGCAGAGACCTATTTTTCTACCTAAAAAAATGTCTAACCTAGGTACTACAGCAATTGCAATGTTAATTAGGATCAAGAACATTTTGGCCCTCTGTACCTGGAATGCTGATTAACAGGTTTGTTCACGATAACCAATGGGCCAGGACCATACCACAAAACACCCTTACACAGGTACACTGCCAGCTGCAAACTTGATCGTAGGAACAGTACACTGTGGTAAATAGCGTTCCCCTGGCTGCCACCATACCTACACAAGCCATCAGACTGATGGATCGTGTATCTGGATTCATCAGTCCATAGGACCAGTTTCCATTGATCTACGGTCCACAATAAATGTTCTTTACACCATGATAAATGACGAGTAGCATTCCGAGTGAAGATGAAAGGCTTATGAGCAGCCGCACAACCACGATAACCCATGGAATGAAGTTCTCTGCGAATACTACGTGTACATACCCCAGCATTTTTACTCACCTGTACATTGAGGTCTTGTGCAGTACTAAATTGATCAGCTGTAACAACTCTCCTGAGGCTTCAACATCCTCTATCACTGATTTTTTTGGTCTGCCGGTACGTTTTGCTGCTTCAGGCATGCCATGTGTGTTCCACTTATTCACTACATCCAAAACAGTTGATTTCGATATGTTTAAATGCCTCTCAGTTTCTCTTCTGGACAACCCACTAATATAACACCCAACAATCTTTCCTTTCTCAAAGTCAGTTTTCTCCCGCCATGACATTTTCACTCAACTTCACAGTGCGATATGAACACGGTCAGCGACAGGCTTGTTTTTATACCGTTTGCAGCTATACCACGCATCTTAACAATGCAGCAGATCTGTTCATTTGCTTTTGAAGGGGTGTGCAGTGAATTTTGTCAGTATAGTGTATATTGAATGCTTTTGTTGCACCAAATGAGAATCAGTTGATCAATTCCCAGAGAAAATTGGTTTTTCAGCACCATGTCCCAATGGCATTAGCATTAGCATCGTGCTCGGGAAGCCAATCCCAATGATATTTATTGCGAATATCTTTTTCCAGAACTTTCATAAGCTCAGCATCAGAATCTTCCAAAAGCTTCATTGTCATAAATTAAATGTGACAGGGTTCCCGATAGCGTGCGCAGACGCGCGTTTCGCGCAAAGAAGTTTGAATTCGCGCAAGAAAAATAAAGTGACGCGCGAAACGGGCGCGCGCGCAGAAAGATTTCTTTTTTTTTTTTTTTTTTTTTAATGGAGGTTTAACGACCACCGTGAGCAACTCAATGGGCTATAAGCCAGTGGCGGCTCGTGGTGTAAAATGCTGGTGAGGCGAACGGTCTTGATGTAAATGTAAAACAGTAAAACATATGTTATTGAAAAATATATAAATTCGTATAACGTTATACGAACATATATATATATATATATCAGTGGCGTAGCCGGTGGGGGTCGTGGTTTGCACCCCCTAAGTAGGCGAGACAGTTAGCTTTTTCTAAGTACGTTTTATAGATAATTTCCCTATTTAAATTCATTGATTTTTACATAACTTACAATGTAATACAAATAAATTACATTGATACATAATATCAATGTAATTTCTTGATAATAGAAGAGAAAGTAAAGCAAAGCGGCCAAAGAAGTTGCTTTATTAAATTTTTATTAAAACAACTATAATTTATTGCATTTTCTTCATTTTATTAAATTAGCTTCGTTTTGTATTAATGTTCAAGATGTGCGTACGTACCAATAGAAAAATATTTGTCGAAGCGCCCCCCCCCCCCCAAATTGTTACACGTACCAATAGAAAAATATTTGTCGAAGCGCCCCCCCAAATTGTTACATACACAGTTATACAGCAGAAGTGCAGAACCCCCCCTCAAAAAGTTTCATATCAAAGGCAGTATCACCCATCGGATATCTTTGAAGTCCTGGGTTCGAGTCGGCTGAATCATTAAAATCCGCTGAGATTCGGAAGTCTCGTTAAGCCATTGGTCTCGGGTAGGCGCCTTGTTATAAACAGCTGTAAACCCCCATCCCTTAGGGCTTCAGCCCATGCCATTTAGCCCTTATATACAAATATTATTCAACAGTAATGGAATAAAATTATAGAAATATATGAAACACGGCGTGGGGAGTCTTTCTTCACGAAAAAATCCAAAAATATTAGAGGGAAAATGTGCATATACCACTATATATATATGTGTGTGTGTGTGTAATATACGCTACTTTTGCAACAATATTTTTATGAAAACAATTATTCGATAATTTTACAACAAAGAAAGAAATATTTCACCTGTATTCTTTTATGTAATACACTTGAGCGAAAATACGCAATTTGTGCGGTTTCTTTAGCTAGTCAATGCGTCACTCACATCCCAACGCCAGTCGGAGATCCACTTCTTAAAAAATTCAAAGTAAATCATTTGAATAGAAATTGTTTTCTCGCGAAATGTTTCTTGAGCTTGAATAAAAGTCACAGTTCGATTGGCATATTAGTGAAGGTGCATTTAGCACGGGTCACAAACTGAAGTCCAGGCTCGTGATAACTATGTACAGGAGAAGTCAAGTTAAGGAAGCACATTTCTATATAAAAAAAGTATTAGGTAATTTAAACCTGGAATTAAAAACAGAGGAATACGATATTAATTTGCTTTGGTCTCGAACATAATGCTCTCAGTTTATGTTTTATAAATAAGTTCAATTCTGCGATCCTTTTTGGCTGCAAATTTGTCTATGATCAGATCATAAAATGGTTGAGTGGACATTAGATGGTTCAGCAATTCTTTCTCGATTGAAATTTTAGCGAGTGAAGACAAACGATCTTGTGCCGTTGTATTACGGAGGTAAGTCTTAATTCTCTTCAAACAAGAAAAACTCCTTTCAGCAGAAGAACTTGTTGATGCCAGGGTCAATACAAGAGAAAATAATTTGTAGGCTTCTGGTAACACATCTTTCAGCTCGTTTTCTTTCATTATTTTCAAGGTTTTCTGAACACTGAGTTCCCTGAAGTTGTGATCATTATATAAAAAATTTAATTCGTTTTTTAGTCGTTGTGTGTCTGTAAAAATGTTTGGATAAATTTTTTTGAGAGTGTTAAGGGCACTGGATGGAAATGACTCTGAATAACTATGGTATTTTGAGCTGTCAACTAGCTGCAGAAACTCGAGCTTTTCCATATCTTCAAATCTGGTATTTATTTGGACTATTATGCTGTCAACGATTTCGTAAAACAAAATTTTGTAATAGTTTTCCACTTCTTCTTCAGTCAAATGTTTCTTTTGGCGACATTTAGGACCTCCACTCAAACTAATTGCTTCACTGAAATGTTTCAAGTAAGTGGTTACATTCCTTTTCTTATTTATTCGTTCGCAACATTGTTTAATTTGTCTTTGGCAATAACTGATATCTAAAGTCTTTTTTTGTAAAACATCAAACAGTACATCCGTAATTCCAAAAATGTCATCAAAAATCAGTGATAAAAAAGCAAATTCAAAATTAGTGAAATTTTTCAAATATCCTATGGCTCCGTTGATTGATTCTGCCGTTGATTCCGGGTCATTCATTATGTTTTCAAACACATTCTTTAATTTGCCCCATTCGCTTACAATTAAACGCAAAATTTGCGAACGTGATGCCCAACGTGTTTCTGCTATTTGAGGAATCCGTTTCCCAACAACTGAATCTGCTACGTGGGTTCTCTTGGCAGATTTATGAAAAAATGAGGGCATGCTGGATACAGTTGCGAAATATATGCGACATTTTACAATACTTTTGCACCCCTGTTGTAGGACAAGGTTAAGGCGGTGGGTGAAACAGTGGGTAAACAAAGCTTGCGGGGCTTCTAGCTTGACTCTTTTCTGCAGACCGCTCAACTCTCCAGCCATAACGCTTGCACCATCATAACACTGGCCTACTAACTTTGATTTAAAATCAAACTCCTCCAAAACCGATGCTAGCAGATCATAGAGTGCCACAGCAGTCCTGTCAGTGCTGATATCATAAAAACCAAGGAAGCGCTCAACTACTTCACAATTTGAGTCCAATATGTATCTGACAATTATTGAACACTGTGTTTTTTGAGTAATATCAGGTGTATCATCAACTTGCACTGAAAACAAATTTGACTCATTAATTTTGCTTTTAACACATTCGTTTATATATTCATGAATACACTCCAGTAAATCATTCTGTATCGTTTTAGATTGTCCAGAAAATAAGTTTCGTATTTCTTCAAAATGTGCTTTTAATTCTGCGGTGCTCCTACGAAGTAACAAATGGAACATCTCCTTGAAATTACCTTTATTTAATGAGGAAATAGATTCATCATGTCCTCGAAAAGGCAGTTCTTGCTTGCTTAGAACGACAACTAAATCGATTATATGTTCCATAAAAAGCCTATTTAGTCTGACCTTTTCATTAAACTTAGCTTTATGAAGAGCAGCATTTTCTTTGAGCATATCAGAAATAGTGTTTATATTTTTTTCCCATTCGTTTCAGACCTACGTGATTAGTTATATGCTCTTTAGAGCTTTCGTGCAATTTTGCACTACGAGAAAAGTTTTTCAGATCAAAATAACCCGTTGTATTCCACACATTTTTCTTATTGCTCAAAAGTAAACATGGCCAGCAAAAGAGAGTTTGCTTGTAATAGCTACCAGAAAGCCAGGGGGAAATCTCGTACCATGATTTATTGAAAGACCTAAAAAACGATTTGCCGCACTTCTTATCTTTAGATATTGAATTTATTATAGGTGTCGGTCTTCCAGATATGAGAACATCCCTTTTATCATAATCTTTCCAGTGTTTAAAAGGAATTTCTTCCAGAACACAAATCACATCGTTTGTTGGGCCATTCATATTTTCCAACCAAAATCAAAATATGCTGTTTAGTAACAATAACAAAATAAAAAAGAAGAAAAACTCAACATTACTATGAACTAGCCAACACCCGCAGAAGAGAGGATTGAAAACACACTACAAAAAGTTAGACTCAAATACACTCTGACGAATAGTTAAAGCTACGTAGTAATCATCGTACTCCAAAGCGTCTAGAGGCGAACGGCGTCATCGCCTGTAAAACCACTTTTTACCAAGGTTATCTGCTCATTTTCCCGCGCCCATTGGATACACAATCCTTGGGTTATCCAATAACAGCAGAGATGCGATTCCAGTTTAAGCGAAATGGAGTGTCGCCTCAGAAATTTCCTTTCTCTTACTGGAAGTCTGGCACCTCCTTAGGTAGACCTCGGACCGTGGGGGTGGGGGGTTCACTCTGTAGGGCTCTTCTCTGATCCCCAGTTCTCAAAACAGGCTTCTCATCGAGACGATTCAGCCGGTCGCCTCTAAGCGCTTAAAACATGCAGCTGCTTTGCAAAAATAATTATTCATTCCTCTTCTTGAAAGCCTTTCTTTAACCTAATTCATGGATCACAATGTGAATTTCAGTGTTTCATTTATCCTGCAAAAGTTCTTATATCTTTGTTACTGACCGAAGTTTGTTTTTTTCACTTCTCATTCTGCGGAATTTCAGGTGAGGCGGCGCCTCACTTGCCTCATCTGACGGGCCGCCACTGCTATAAGCAGTCGCCCGTCCCTAATTTAGGGTCAATGGTTCCAGGGAAGGGAGAGAACCGGTGCCGTAAGACAAACACAACATCCATGCCTGACCGGGATTCGAACCCGGACCCCTTATGGACGAATGATCAGAGGCCAACGCCTTAGACCACTGCGCCACCGGGGCGGCAGAGAGAAAGATTTCAATCGTGAGCATTAGCATGGAAAATCTACTAAGGCGATGCCGTTTCAGATCACGTGTGCCGATTTCACGACGTCACGGTACAATCCTATTGTTCGTCACATGTGCCGATTTCATGTCGTCACGGTACAATCCCAGTATTTCCCTTCCGATCGTATAATAAACGAATTACGTGATAATCCGCATAGAGTGCAACGAGATGAAAGCCCATGCGCTGCTAAGAGTGCCAACCATTATGGTTTCGGCCACATGATTACCGAATTACGGACAGGTTGGAAGAATTGCGGATTTCAACGTATTTCGTACAAGTTCTGAATTTTGTGCCCTTTTTTGTTAAAATCACGGTTTAAACTGCGATCGCATTTTGCGAATATATTTATATTTTTTTTCGCGCAAATGCGAAAACTATTAATGGTCCCGTTTCTAAGTAATCGCCTTTGAAATTCAGATATTGGATACATCGGCAAAGCCAATATCGGACGGATATGGGGTGAAGAACGGCAAGAGGATATTGGATGCATTGGCAAAGCCGATATCGGGTGAAGAACGGCAAAGTGATATTACATAATATGTCGGAAAAGCCGATATCGGTGCAATGACGTCCGCATACCTGCCAAGTATTCCGGATTTCCCGAAAGTTTTACGGAGTTTGGGGTAGTTTTATGGTCGGAAGATAGTTTCTTTCGAATTTTCGCCAAAATGGCTCGTGAATTTTTTTTTTTTTTTTTTACTGATGGAACTTGATATCGTTGTTATTGTGGCTTAGTGTAAACTCCAGCTTTTGTTTTATTATGATCTCATAGCGATTGAACCTTATGTTATCTCATGTTTCTAGCTGGGAGCGATCGCACCCCCCCCCCCTCCCGCCAATCCTTCCAAACTTGCTCTCCCTCAGTGTTGGAATAACTGCGCTAATTGCACCAATGTGCGAAATTTTTTTAATTCTGCGCCATGCAGAGTTCGCCACAATGCGTAATTACGCGTCTAGTACGCATCAAAAAGTGTGTTTACGCATCGGCACGGTATTTCATCTTTCAAAAACGGAAGTAAACGAAATAAAGATTTCCATAATCGTAATTTCTTTTTCCTGCGATGTTGTCTCTGTCCAGTATTGTTGTTATACATCACTTTCTTCCAAAAATATTTGTATTTCAGTTGGAAAATGACGGGAAAATTTCCGAAAACGGAAATTCGACGGCGCAAAAATTTCCCTGTAATCTTCAACCATGAGCGTGTAACAGCTTCGCGAAATTTCTCCTTTTCCGTCATAATTGGAGTTTTCCTCGAAATCGATACATAACTGAACAGAAATTTTGGGGCAATTGGTAGCGGAGGAGAATGTTTTTCGCTGGAAACTTTCGAAAACGGAAGTTTCGTGTTTCAAAACCGGAAGTTAGACGCAGTGAACATTTCTCTCATAATCGTAATTTTATTTTTCACGCGATGTTTCCTCTGCCTAGTATTGTTGTTAAATATCATTTCATTTTATAAATATTTGTATTTCAACTTGAAAATGGAGGGAAACTGTCCGAAAACGAAAATTGGACGTAGCAAAGATTTCTCCCGTTATTGTATTCCCCCCCCCCCCAACGATGTTCTGAACATGTATCCTGTATTCTTAAATATTCCCCCACCCCCAAAATAAGGTTTGCATTTCAGCTTGACAAAGAGAGAGGGGGGGGGAATAAAGATATTTCCTGTTATCATAATTCTTTTTCCTGAAAACGAAAGTGAAGAAGCTGAAAATTTGTAAGAATTGATGCATGGTGTTCAAAAGTATTCATATTCTCAAAGTTACACTATTCATCCTTTATCTAAAATAGCGCTATCGTGCATTCGTGATGGATAAAATTGTCATCCAAGGGCATTTTAAAAAAAGTCACTGTCTTATCATTGCTTAAATGAAATCAAGTTATTTCTAAAATTGCATCATTCAATTTAAAAAAAAATTCAAAACTTTGAAAATCATCACAATTTCTGAACTCCATCTATGAGTGACTGATACAGAAAAATAATTGAATAAAAGTATCATCAAACATACTGCTAGCACATCCCATATATACATTACCGCTCTCCCCTAATAATGGATGATCATAAATTAACAGTTCTGGTACTGTCTCAAATCTTCTTATTTTTATAGTAAATCTTGATTTTTGCGAGCAATCTTCTTGATTTAGAATTTTTTTTTTTTGGGGGGGGGGGGGGCCCAATTGTGGTAACATATTTTGATAATCATTGCAAGCGAGTGAGATGCATGCTGCTTTCTTTGCCATGCCTAGAAACCAGTTCAACTGGCGAAAATATTGCCAAACTTGTGTCTGAAGAATTTCAGTATCTTGGTATTCCGTGGATGAACTTGTCTTGCCTTATGTGATAAGACTTCTGTTACGGTGGGGAGAAAAATTGGTGACTCTAAAAAAAATAGTGTTTCACTCTCTAAAAATGAAACTCATTAACAAGGTTTGTTAATCTTATTTTATACTTAAATACTAATTTTTTTTGTAAATATTTCTTTATTTGTATTAAATAATTAACTGTAATTAAGAAAATAGAGAAACCTATAATATATAATTTTATTATTTATAAAGTGTAAATACGCGCCGCTGAACGCGCGTTGATGTCCCGGTTTCTGATTTTGAAAAGTTGGCAGCTCTGATATTTGTTCTTACTATAACACAATGGAAAAGTTCCTCATTAGAAAGAGGAAGCGTTCTACTGACGATTCTGCAAGTTCGGCATTGAATGCTACGATTTTAAACAGTGAAATATTTTGATTTTGAAAAGTTGGCAGCTCTGATATTTGTTCTTACTATAACACAATGGAAAAGTTCCTCATTAGAAAGAGGAAGCGTTCTACTGACGATTCTGCAAGTTCGGCATCGAGTGCTACGATTTTAAACAGTGAAATATTGCCTGAGAAATGTAGTGAGGCTGTTCCTGCTGTACCTCCAACTAAAGTTTAAAAAATCTTAACTTTCAAGAGAAATGGCGCAAAATGTACGACTGGCTTGAAGTTGAAACTGACGAAAATGATACAGTGTTAAAGTGTTAAATCATACAGTGTTAAAGTGATTTTTTGTTTTCGACATTGTAAAGGTCTTCATGTTTATTTTATTATTCATTGTTGTGAAAGGAGCCAATTCGCTCAAACGCTTTTGGGATGGGAAGTAAATATCCCCATTGGTGTCATGCAAATTTGTTTTGAAGTTGTTAGACCACTTCAAAGATTTTGAAGATTTGAAATGCCTGTTGAGTGAATATCCATATATATTTATTCTGCTAAAAAATAGCTATGCTAGTTTTAAATTTGCAGATGTTGCAGAACTTTTCATCTGCAGGTATAAAGATGTGTATCCAAGCACAGTGTTGTTGTATGAAATTGCTTTGGTTATGCCGATAAGTTCTGCATTAGTAGAGCATTCTTTTAGCACACAAAATCAAATAAAAGATAAATTTCGCAACAAACTGAAAGAATAAACTTTAAAAAATTTGATTCGAATATCAGCAGCAAATGCAACACTAGAAAGCTTTCCATTTCACAAAGCTGCTGAAATATTTAATAACAAAATTAGAAGATATGTATCAAATATTTATATTATTTTTGTGTTTGTTCGTTTTTTACCCCCCATAATGTAGTATTTTTCTCTAAGTTTACGATTGTTTAAAATTCACCCCTGATTTTCCCAAATCACCCCCAGAAAAAAAGCCTGGGGGACATTTTCACCCCTGATTCTGGAACCCTGGCGAGAACCCTGTGTGATGTCAGGAATAGAGCCTATTCTATAGGATAGCACTTCACCAGGATGAGCGGCAGTAAGGATAACTTATAGTCCCCAGTAAAGCAGCAGTCCAATGTAGAAGGATACTGCAGCCAGCAGGAACAAGTTGAAGTATGTACAAGTGAAGCAAGCTCAAGTCTTTATACTCCTGAAGAAGGAGGGTGGGATAGGGATGACGGGGAACAGTCACAAACTCTCATGACACCGATCTCTCTGCATTTTAAGAAATCCAAAAAGTCAAACAGCACAGGGAAACTTTAAACCAATGACAAATTAAATAGGAGGGTGCAGCACCCTGCCCATTTTTGACATGTTAAAATTTGCCCTGTACCTTCTTTCGGATGGTAAAATGCCAGCTGCCCTCCCCTAATTTTAACCCTGTCCTTGTCGTTCCACAGCTTGCCACGCCACCAATCACAGCGTCAGTTACAAACATACCCGTGTAACTGTCTTGGTATGTGTAGATACCCACAAACCTTACAGTTAACGAGATCTCATAGAAATTGAAACATTTGTTTTTCATTTGGAGGTTTAACGACCACCGTAAGCAGCTCAAATGGCTATAAACAGTCACCCATCCCTAATTTAGGACCACTGGTTCCAAGTAAAGATAAAAATTAGCAGTCACCACTAGCAACAACGTGGCGACTGGATAAAACACAGCGGCCGGTATGAAAAGTTGCTTTACTCACCAGGCTTGAAAATTTGCCTATCTAAATGGTCTGGTGGTCAAATTATTTTTTCATTACCAAAGAATTTATTTGCATTTTTCAAAAACCTCCTATACATTTTCAAGGCATTTTATGTCGTCCAACTCACACATGGGAAAAAACTGCTCTGCTCAGTAAATAAGTGGGTGCGATCTATTTATAGATTCACTCTTCAAGAAAGGGGAGGCGTTTTTTTCCCTGTTGAAGTTTGAGCACGAAGTAACGATAATGGACATCTGAGCTTTAGCTGTAGCTCTGACATCACAAACCAACTTCAGCAGCTCGCTTTTATTAAGTTTTCCGAAAATGCATGATTTCGCATTGATTAGTTACTTCCTGTTTATCAACAAAATAAACACGTTTGGTGAGGGAGGCAGCCAAAGATTCGGAGACAGCTATTAAGCAGCCTGAAGTGATGCTCTTCTGAAAAGGAAAGTATGTTGTTCAAAAGGGCACGAGATGGAATTATGACGCATAATTTTGTGATATGAAAATAAATGTATCATTATTTTCCATAATAAAATAAATGCCTATAATTATTTCCATTACAATAGGATTTATTTCGATGAAAATAGTAAAAAAAAAGCCATATATTATCGTGAACTACTTTCTTTCACATTAGGTGTTATCAGGTTTTATGTAAACAAAGCGAAATAATGCACAGGAAATCGGGAACTACTTGAAAGCATTCTGATTCAGTAATACAGCTGTATTTTTATAATTTAATTAGCACTTTCGCCAAGGAAAGTGAGCTACAAATAACGTTAATTCTTTCACTTCTGACATTACAGTTCTGAATTGCATTGATACTAACATCCAGCTATGGTGATGAATGCTTAAAAAATGGCGTTCAACGTGTTTTTACAAGATGGCATGGACAAGCTCTTTTCACTGCATTTCATGAAATTACAGTTCACATATAATTATTAATTTCAAATAACATGAAATAAGATTTATTTATTTAATTAATTAATATTTGCATTAAGTTTCAACATGCATATAAATGCTTGAAAACATTCATTTTTTGAAAGTGATATTTTAAAACGTCTCATGCCGCACGTCATTGAAGGTACGATTATGACTGGCCAGGCAGCAGGGCAAAATGTGTTCATTCCCTGAATACCCATCATTCCGACTGATGTGCTCTTTAAATTTAAAAGAATTCAGCTTCCAGTGTGACAGTACTTCGCTATGAGCATCAACAAGGCTCAAGGATAGTCGCTGAAAGTTGCTGGCTTAAATTTGCAAAGCTCTTGCTTTTCTCATGGACAACTTCATACATTGGATGTTCCAGAGTTCACAGCAAGCGAAATCTCTACATTTTAGCGCCACATCGGAGAACTCACAACATTGCTTACCAAGAAGCATTAGCTTAATATCTATTTTTTTCTCTACTAATTTTTCTAAAATTAAAATCAATTAGGCCTATTTAACTTCAAGCTTATTAACAATAATTTTTTACCTGTTTCCTCTTGGATAAGTGAAATATTTGACTCACAGTCAAATATTTCACCCATCCAAGAGGAAACTACTTGCAGTTAGTAAACACAAAATCAAATATGTTTCAGCACAAGTTGATTTTTTTGCTCGGATTCAACTGCTCGAAAACCATGATGAGACGCTGATGAAGCTTAACATTGAGTTCTGTTCTCTAGCTAAACAAAGCCTACACCAACAAACAGTGTCAGCAAAGCAACGGGCTAAAACCTAGTAACAAAAAAAAGACACAGATCGCAGACTATCTGTGTCTTTTTGTAGGGCATAAAACTATTGGGTGCAGACTATACGAGGGTGCGAGCAAACTGGTGATTTTTTTTAAACTATTGCATGCAGATGTGTACATAATGTAATTTTTGTACACATTCATGGCACCTTAAATATTTTTATATATCACTTAATTTAAGGAAATATGAACTAATAAAATATGATAAATTTGAGTTTCTAATACTGTTTCCAATAAATTCCAGCTGTACAAATTAGAAATCCAAAGAAAACCCAAAAATCCTGGGTTGAATAAATAAATCCATCACTCTTTCCACGTTAAGCAACGCACAACAACCGAAAAATTGTTATTCGGCCGCCATTGGGGAATCGAACCCCAAATATCTCGATATCCATCCGAGCGCATTAGCCTTACACCACAGCGGGCAACAATTCACGGTGCTATGCGTGTTTTTCTTTTTTAGTCAGCATCTGACATCATAAATCCGTAAGATGGGCTCAGCTACTGAAACGTCTCCATCTGGTGGGCATTAAAGGCGCTGGCTATATATAATTATAGCAATAATCCAAAGGGCGAGATCCAAGGTGAAAACCATCTAAATACGTGGTGTCAGTTAAATAAATGGGATTTTTCAAGCCCTGGTGCCAAGAGCATAGCAAATGGGAATGTTTGATACATCTCTAGTAAGTAAAGTCAGAGCAGTAGCTAGGATTTTTGGTGGATTTCTTATGGTGATTCATTAAAAATGCCCCTTAAAGAAAAGAAATATTAATTTAAAATGCAATTATCATAAAATAATAACAAAAGTTCAACAACAAAAGCTACTCATACGAAAAATTACAATCACCATTTTCTCTTATAAATAATAAAAAGATATTCTTTTTGGTAAGCAAAAATACAAAAACAAGTAACTGTCTACAAATTAAATTGATTTTTGGTGCCTTCAATTTTACAGATTCATCAATAACATTGTCAAAATATGTTTCTGTGCTCACTGTTCAGATCATTTTGGGGTCAATTTATAATCAAGTGGTCCAAAAAAAAAACATTAGTGGTTGCTTGACCATTTTTAAAAAAAATTATATTCTGCATGCTGTTGACCTTATATGTTGACAGTTCAAAACCACTATTGTTTTATTTTTATTCACATTGCTTTCAACATGGTGGCCATTTTTGTATCTTGGCGTATGACATTTTTGGCATATGTAAGGGTTAGCTGTAACTTCATTATCTCAGCTGTGGTAAGTCCTAGGACATAATTTCAAATATTGTTATGTTAAGCACATTGTAAGGTACTATTTTGTCAATTATACTATGCTTTTTAAAATATTCCTTCACCACAAATTTTGTATTCAAAGTTTTGTATCAAAATCGCTAAAAATGTCATTTTCGGGGTGGTTATAAAGAGGGAAGGCAATTCATTTAAGATTTGAAAATTTTTTTTGGAAGTACATATATACAAATAGTCTCAGTTAAAAATTATTTGAAACTTGAGAGTTACATACTTTTTTTCTACATGGCAGTAAAAATGTACTTTTTTTTTTTTTTAAATTGCCAATTTTAGAGTTTAGTATCTCTGGTGGGGTGGGCAGTTATTTAAAAATCTGAAATTTACGCACATTAAAGGTACTACTCATTAAAAGTAACTTTAAGTAAAATTTTGAGTTTGAGATTCAAGTGATTTAAGAGATACAGCCTTGCAAAGGTCATAAAATTTATTGAATAAATCACATTTATTACTGTATTTATTACTTGTCTATTTGTTGGTGTTTATGGTGTAAATTAAGCTTTGGAATGGAAACAGGCATAATCACAATTGATAAAAAAATACAATGGTGAATTTTAATTGTTTAACAGACTTAATTAAAATTAAAAAATGGGGCATACGTGTTAAATGCACTTAATAAAGTTAATTTTTTAAATAGTTCAGATGGAATCACAAAACTTATATAGTTAGCAGTTTAGAATAAGTGAAGCCATAAAATACTCATTTTATTTTGTATGCTTGTTTAACAACAATGAAATTTCTTCACAGAGCAATGCTGATATACGTATTATATGAACGTCCAGTTCCTGTGGATAGTTCTAAGGGGCTGAGCTTCTTAGTACATTTGTCAGTGGTACCTATACTTTGTCCTCATGTGACATTTTGAATGAAGTTCTAGGTCCAGCTGGGTGATAGAACTTCAAAAATATATCTTTGTTCTCTAAATTGATGTCCACAATTACTCCTAGCCACCTCTGTTCATCGTACACACAGGCGATTATGTCATTGTTCCTAAGAGTTAGTGGGACAGCTTTCAATATAGGAAGATCCTCATATTCTTTTGAATTAGATGTTAAATAGCATATCATACTACTTTCCAAATTTGGAACAAAGTGATGAAATGCCCGTGTCCCAGGAAGTCACTGACAGTTGTCAAATCTCTTTATCAAATCTTCTTCTAGAGTATTTCTTCCTCTTTAACAGAAATGCATGTGATCCCTTTTATATTTTGCTTGCAAATGTCATGCGTATATGCTCAGGGGTAATAATGTAATTAGTCAGAGGCCTTTGTAGACTCGCTTTAGTCACCTCTCGCTTTGTTGTTCCACCAACACCAGCACATGCATTCTTTCCATGTGATGACACAAAGAAATTCCATTCAGCATCAAGACCAAAATCTTTCTTGTGATGGCATAGGTTCATAAAATCTTTGTATTTATATTGGCCTGGCGTGGCATAGGTTCATAAAATCTTTGTATTTACATTAGCCTGATGTTCCATCCAAAAAGTAAATTATTTGGTTAACACTGGGGACAATTTGCTTAATGTGTGTCAGCAAGTGTGTTTGGAACATGTGCACTGCAACCATGTTGTGGTCCAAGTTATTACTAATCATAAAAAATCCAATGGCTGAGAAATTTGCCTTTTTGTTTGTGATACCACACAAATGGATGAACAGTTGCTTGTTGGTTTACCCAGTGTGGTAGCTTTAGATCTCATCTGGAACTACAAAAGTAAAGTTTTCTGCAAAGTCTGCAAGAATACTACATTCAGTTTCATTGAATTCTTTCTTTTCTTTCAGGAACTGAGTTTGTGCTTTTGCTATAAAATGGTGAGTCTTAAGTAAAACAAGCTTTTCAGTGAGGAACTGAAAAAATTCTTTTATCGGTTGAACAACAGTGATATTTTCAGCCTGATCTGTAGTGGTTCACTGTTTAAAGACTATATTGTTTGGCATGGTATCAGTATTTTCAAATTCTTGCATCAAATCTTGGAGGGCTTCCCTTCCTGGACGGTTGTAACTATTCATGTCACAAACAAGCATGTCAAGAAGATCCTTGTAATTAATGCTAAGTTTTGTCCCATCAATAATGAGCTTAACATTTTGATGGTACAAATAAACACAAACAGTATAAGTTAATGAGGATCTGGCAATGACACACCACTTAAGTCTGAGTTCTATGAATTTTGATCTTCCAATTTGGATTTTTCGCTTTGAACTCCACAAACAGTTCATCCAAATTGCAAAGAATAAGTCACTTCTGCTTCTTAACTTTAATATTATTTCCTTTCATGGAGAGAGAGTCTTTTTGCCTGTGCAGAGTAGGCTATACTTATCCCTTTCATAAAATTCATGGACAATAGCTAATGTAATGTTTCTGGTTGAATGCCAGAACCCAACTTCCTTTCTAGCTCTGATAAAATACATTGATCTTTAACTATAGCTGGGTAGTAATAGATAAGAATTTAGAAGAACTGTGCACTTCGTGCTAAGTTTTTGAAAATTGGCAAAGTGTTAGGTATGGTTATAAGGTTTTAGGAAATAATTGAAAGTAACTTGTGGGCGACCTCTGGTGGCCTGTTTGCCATAAATCCAATATGGCCACCACAGGTATAAGTCCTTGTCATGGCTTGGCTCCTATTAGCCACAAAACGTTGTGTAATACCACTTTCTCTAGGTTTCTTGATGCGAGGAATATATTGTTGAGGTCAATTTAGTGTTTTAGGATCATGTTTAAGATTATTAGTTACTTTGATGTGTCATCTTTAATCAAAATATCGATTAGTGCACAAGGGTGTTTACGACTTAGCTGTAATAGTTAGTACAATGTTTGATCGGTGACTTTAAAAATGTACTCTACCGTAAAACTTATACATATGTATTTTTTCTGTTTAGATGCTGAACGTGACTTCCGAAAACCATAACGAGTGTCTTCTGTCAACATGAGTTTCGAAATACTAGCGTTAACAGGATAACAACTAATTAGGCATTGTGTTGCTTATGCCAGCAAGAATCTGGAAAAGACTTGTGATGTCCGTATAACAAAAAGTGTCATCACAAAGCATATGATTCCCTAGAAGTAGATCTGAAAAACTTTGCCGACAAAGATGTACCTATACCGCTTGACGTGAACTTGGGGCGTTTAGACGATCGCTCAGGGATTGCGAACACACTGAAGAAAAATAAGGCAACATATCATAATGGATGTCGGTCACTTTTTCGCTCTGGTATGCTGGGGCGACAACTGAAGAAGAGAGAAACAGATAATGCAGTGATTGCAGAAGCTACAGTTAGTCCCAAAAAAATGCGATTAAATTTTAATGCAACCCTTGGTCGTCAAAAACCACAGTGTGTCTAATGTGAAAAGTATGAAGCGGATGGTGATGGACCAATATATCGTGCCAGAAGTACTAACTGCAGCAAAAATCTGTTCCAATGGGCAACGTAATCTGAAAATTGGGTGGTGCATTTACTGCGCAGTACCGCAATCAACGCAGAAGATGCAGAGGCGGCGGATATTCATTATCACTCATCGTGCTATATAAAGCTGAAATCTGAAGCCCGTGTAGTCAGAACAAAGTCATCAAGAAGCACTTTCGAACAGCAAACTTACGATCCCTTGATAATTGTGCAGCTCTTAGCTTTAGTTAAGTTTAACAACTCTCCTCATAAGCTATCTCGATTGAGAAGATGGTATGATAACCGTCTCGAAACACTGGGATCTGATTAGCTAGGTACAAAAGTCCATCCTACCAGGCTCAAGGAACACCTACTGAAGAAACTAGGATCTGACTGGTCCGCGTTCCAGGATGGCAAAGAGGTTAATATTTCTCACAGAGAAAAAATTGGCGCAGCTTTGGCTGAAACTGCTCGCCTACAGCTTACAGAAGATGAGGCTAAGAAAATTGTGGACGTTGCTCTTTTAATGCGTCTCCAGCAAATGCCTTTCAATGGGTCATTTAACGCAAGTTGTCTTAGTGAACCTATCGCCAAGCCTCTTTTGACCCTTATAGATGTCATGCTGGAAGGATCAAGTTCCATAGAATGTTACAGATAATCAGGCCAATATAAGTGCCAGACTCAGAGTGGCCTGCACCATTTCTCATCTAATATGTAGAAACGCTGCAAAATAGTCCAGTAAAGCGGTCACTCTGTATCAACGAAAGGAGAGAGAAACCCCCTTTCCTCTTTAAATGGGTTTGAAGCTTCATGCCAACGACTGACTTAAAGTAAATATTGGAACATTCCATGCTCTGGGCATTTCGGTTTCATATGATCATGTCATGGAAATTAGGAAGGCATTTGCCCAAGCTGTCTCTAAGCGGTGGGCTGAGGATGGAGTCGCGGTGCCTAAAAACGTCAAGAGGAAAGTCTTTGTGACAAGTGCAGTGGACAACATTGACGAGTCGGGTCGTTATGAACTTCATGGCAGTGCCCTATCATTGACCAGTCACCTCACCCATGACACCATGGGAGAGGATCCTCCACCTCTCAGCCTGGACCTTCCTGAATCCAGCACTGTCCGGCTTCCTGATGACTATGCGATTGCACATTTCGTTGATGAATATGCTAGCAACATCATGATTTCGGCGAATGATAATGCATCGATTACGTCAGGTATTGACAAAAATGAACAGCCGAAGAAGCATGGTTACAGCATGTGCACATGGTGCTGATGGACAATGGTGGACAGTTGCAACAAACCCCAGTGACATACTCCGGTTTCTTCTCTCATGGGAATCATTCAAAAGATGCCAGACCAAGGGCGACTGTTGGAATCTTTCCTATACTCTACGAGAAATCATCATCCATGGCCACGTAGAAACATTCAATGCATATTGCTATGAAGGCTACAGAATTTGTAAATCCCGGCCAGATCCCAGTGATTGTGGGAGACTGCCCCCTCTACACCTTGCAGAAAAAGTGTCAGTGGGTATATCCAGATATGGTTGGCGAATCGAAGATGGTGTGCTTTATGGGTTTTCTACATGTTGAGATGGCTTCCCAAGAATGTGTGGGGAAGTTGTTAGCCGGATCAGGGTGGGACCGGATGTTTCCCCAAGCAAAAGTATTCACGTCTGGCATCGCAACTTCCCTTCTAGGCAGCAATCATGTGAAGCACATCCTTGAAGTTCAGGTGTACAAAGAGTACTATCAAGAGAGATCTGAGCCTCAGGAATCCATGGAGGTGTGAGAGAAGTCACTCACTGCCCAAGCACCAACCGTGCTTTACTGGATAACTGTTAGAGACTATCTCCTGCTGAATTGTCATTTTGTTAGAGTTCAGCGAGTGGGTGATTGGTCACTGATTCTGAGTTCTTGCGAAAAACTGTGCCCATGGTTCTTCGCCTTCGGCCGCATGTGGGAGAATGCCCCATCTACGCCCTGCAGAAGAAGTGTCAGTGAGTGGATATATCCAGATAAGGTTGGCGAATCGAAGATGGTGTGCTTTATGGGTTTTCTACAACTTCCCTCCTAGGCGGCAATCATGTCAAGCGTACTCAGTATGCTTATCACCTTACCCTTGCATGGCTGCAGATCCTTAAAGTTCAGGCATACAAAGAGTATTGTCAAGAGAGATCTGAGCCGCAGGAATCCATGGAGGTGTGGGAGAAGTCACTCACTGCCCAAGCACCAACCGTGTTTTACTGGATAACTGTTACAGACTATCTCCTGCTGAATTGTCATTTTGTTAGAGGTCAGCGAGTGGGTGATTGGTCACTGACTCTGAGTTCTTGCGAAGAATTATGCCCATGGTTCTTCGCCCTGGGCCGCACAAACTATGCACGATGGATGCCAGTCTTTTTTAACAACATGGCACGTCTACAGGATATCCATCCAAGTGTCCATGAAGCATTCATGAAAGGGCAGTTTGTCGTTCAACGAAGTGAGAAGAAGTTCTCTCTGCTCTCATGGCACTTGATCAAAGCCACGAGCACAGTATCAAATTCCTAAAGGCGGATAGTGGAGCCAAGGGTCTGTATGGTCAGAAAGAAGAGAAGGATTTTATTGAACTTTCCAAACCTGAGGTGTTGAAGGTAATATATGAATTTGAAAATAATTTGCTACATTCCTCGTACCGAGTACATTTAGAGAACCCAGAATATTCAGCTGACGAACAGAAAAAGTATCTTCAGCACCTTTAAGCCCTTCTTCAACTTGTACAGGAGGGAACAATTATCAATCCCTTCAAAGAGACAGGTACCGAGCTTGTAACATTAGATACTGGTGAGGTCATGAATCCTGAGATTACCAGATGCCTGACGGACGCCAAGACGATTGGGGAAACCATGTTTACGGAGTTTGTGAGAGACAGAATTAAAAACGGTACAAAATCCCTCTCGGACATTATTCCAATGGTCAACCTATACACATTCAGCAACCAGCCACCTGTTGATCTTAAGGAGTCCAATAAGTTGGGAACAGCCAAGGCAAATGCAGCGCTCATCACTAAGCTATTTTTATGCCTGTAAGCACGACCGCAGGCTGACATAGATGACTTCTTCAGACACGAGAACCGTGAGCCTCCATCATTATCTAATCAGGGAAAACTAATGTTGGGAACTAAATCAGCTCTTCTTGGTTGCTTGCCTGGTATGCCTGATTTTGGATGCTCTCAAGCAGCCAAGGAGGCCTCAGTGCTGGTGCTGGATATGGCAGCAGTCATTCATATTATCAAACCGAAGCATGCCACTGTTTTGGGGGAATATACGCATATGCACCTGCTGCCATTTATAGAAAGCCTGATGATGTGTAACACCATGAGAGTAGACGCAGTGTGGGACAGATATGATGATGCCAGCCTCAAATCACAAACTCGGGTTAAGCGAGGTGATACTACAGGGTATCGAACTAGAGTGTCGACAAAAACGCCTATACCCAAGGGATCAGAATGGCAGAAATTCTTAACAAACTCTCACAACAAAGACGAGCTGTTTCACCTCCTTAGCGAGCAATTGGCAGAACTTACCACTGGTGTTAAGTATCATCTGTTCACCACAAAGGCTAACCTCATGCTTAGCAACAGACCAACTGATGTAACAACAATGTCTCCATGCCAGCAAGAAGAAGCTAACACTAGAATGATGCTCCACTTGCAACACGCTGCTGAGCAGGGACACAGCAAGGTGTATCTCAGGACAGTGGACACTGACGTGGTGGTTCAGGCCATCTATCATTTCAATATGTTGAATGTGTCAGAAATATGGATCGGGTTTGGATCGAGAAAGACATTCACAGAGATTCCAATTCATCGCATCTGTCAACACCTGAGACCTCAACGCAGTGAAGCCCTACTTTTCTTCCATGCATTCACGGGGTGTAATGTAACGTCATCGATGTTTGGAATAGGTAAAAAGACAGTCTGGAGTGCATGGGCTGCTTATCTTAAGGTAACTGAAACCTTCATTAACGTGACAAATAATCCAACCAGCTTCACGCTAGAATCACAGAACATGCGCCGTCTGGAGCGCTTTGCAGTTTTGATGTACAGCAAAAACTGTGGCACACACTCAGTCAATGCTAAGCAAGGAAGTTGGTATTTACCCACAGCCTGAAGTCTCTTGAGCCTATACCGCCATCCCAGCATGCCTTGTTTTAGCATGCAAAGTGGACGCTGCTCACTACTGGATTCATTGGGAAGCAGTCCCTGTCCAAAGCACCTGATATCCCTGATCCTAGTGAATAGGGTTGGGAATGGAATAACAGAACCAAATCACGGACACCATACTGGACGAATCTGCCGGATTCCAGCCATGGCTGTTCATTGCTACTTAATCTCATGCAAGGGCAACTGCAAATGTTATCGAGCCGGAATTCACTGCAGTCCATTATGCAACTGTCAAGCAGGCTGCACAAACAATGCTACGGACACATGATCTAATTTGTATACTGTTTCAAAGCTGTTATTAATGTCATTGAATTGTATTATACTATAAGGCATAAGGCTTCATTTTAAAAATTACACATACAACATGTTTTTTGTTTCAACACAGTATTGTAAATGACAATAAATGTTGCATATGTAAAAATCCCTTCAAAGGGCACATTTTATTATTATTATACACTAATCTTCAAAATGATCCCAAAACACTAAATTGACCTCAAAAATGGATTCCTCGCATCAAGAAACCTAGAGAAAGTGGTGTTACACAACATTTTGTGGCTAATAGGAGCCAAGCCATGACAAGGACTTATACCTGTGATGGCCATATTGGATTTATGGCAAACAGGCCACTAGAGGTCGCCCACAAGTTGCTTGCGATTATTTCCTAAAACCTTATATTCGTACCTAACACTCTGCCAAATTGCAAAAACTTAGCACGAAGTGCACGATTCTTCTAAATTCCTCCCCCACTACTAGATCTCTTGTCATTTTTACTAGATGATCGGATACACTAAACTCAGTAGTTATTCTTTTTTGAGTCCAAGAACTTGGTAGTAAGCTAATTATTTTTACCTTCTCTCCTTTGTCTGCTACAGCACACTTCTCCTTCAGTTTTGTTATTAATTCCTCAAACTCGTCTACTGCATCTACATTTTCTTCAGGCTCTTCTATTACCATATCAAACGAAATCTCAAATTTCTTTTAAATGAATTTAAAACTTTCTCTGTCTTTGCTTTTAAGGCTTGCAATCTTCTTTCTGAGGTTAATTTTTTATTTTAGATGGTGGTGAAATCCCTAATAGAGCACAAGCAGAGTTTACATTTGCTAAGTGCTCAGTAGAAGCAATAAATTCTTCACCCACTTTTTCGACATTTTCTAATTGTAAAAATAATTTTTGTAACAGGTAGGACACAATGATTTACCAGGGACAAGTTCTAGGTTGCAGTTCATTTTGTTTGAAATATTCTTTTCACATAATTTGCTTAGATTTTTGAGAAAATTTTAGCAAATTATGCAATTTTTTTAAAGACACAATGATTGGCTAAGGAAAACAGATTCCCCAAATTTCACCGAAATCCACCAATATCTTTTAAAGTTACACCCAGTTTTTTGTATTAAGAAACCTGTATCCTTTTACCTTAAGAAAAAAATTCAGACTTACTTTTAAAAGTTATCAATGCATTTTGGCAAAATTTAGGGCATCTGTTTTTCTCAGCAAATCACAATACCTACAAAAAAATTGCATAAGTTGCTGAACTTTTCAGAAAAATAAGTTTTTGCATTTTAATTTCCAATAGAGGAGGCCCACCACAAGCTTCCGAACTAGGAGTTAGCGATCGCCCAGAATGCGCAAGCCCAAGGTGTCGGAATAAGGCAAACAGTGTGTGGGAGTGTGACGCGGACATTGCTATGCACTAGTTATATAGTTGCAAATGTGCTTTCTTTTTTTAAATTGGAATTTCTGCAATATTTATGCATTAAAAAAAAATGAAGGAAAACTTTCACCCATGCTGTAACTGTACAATCATACCACAGTACTCTCAAAACTTCCTGGAAATAACACTTTTCTTTTGTTTTTATACTGCTGTCTCTTGTTAAACACTAGGAATAATTTAAAAATGAAAACCTATAATCGTCATCATCACAGATGCTTTATGACTTTTGCAAGGCTGTATCTCTTAAACCACTCGAATCTCAAACTCAAAATTTTACTTAAAGTTACTTATAACAGAGTACCTTTAATGTTTGTAAATTTCAGATTTTTAAATACTGCCCACCAGAGATATTAACTCTAAAATTGGCAATTTTTTTAAAAAGTACATTTTTACTGCCATGTAGAAAAAAAGTATGCAACTCTCAAGTTTTAAATAATTTTTAACTGAGACTATTTGTACATATGTACTTCCAGAAAAAATTTAAAATCTTTAATAAATTGCCTTCCCTCTTAATAACCACTCCGAAAATGACATTTTTAGCGATTTTGATACAAAATTTTGAATACATAATTTATGGTGAAGGAACATTTTTAGAAGCATAGTATAATTGACAAAATAGTACATTACAATGTGCTTAACATAATATTTGAAATTTTGTCCTAGGACTTACCACAGCTGAGATAATGAAGTTACCACTAACCGTTACATATGCCAAAAATGGCATACGCCAAGATACAAAAATGGCCACCATGTTGAAAGCAATGTGAATAAAAATAAAACAATAGTAGTTTTGAACTATCAACATATAAGGCTAACAGCATGCAAAATATAAATTTTTTTAAAAATGGTCAAGCAACAAGCATTGGACCACTTCATATGGATTGACCCTTTGGGGAAAATCTAAATTTCAGCTAACCTTCCGAAAGTGGCCCGCTCCAATAGATGGCACCACTGTAGCTAGCTACTTACGTCACTTTGTTCTCCATCTCTGCTCTTGTGTTACCTAAGTTTTGTTTCGATCTCTACTACTGTGATATGTGGAACCGGAGAAAGTTCTTTAATGAAGTTGGGAAGGATGAGGATACCTCTTTTTCATGGTGTGAAGAACAGGATTTGTTTCCCACCTCCAAAATATGTTCTGAGGGCCATCTCATGACTCTATGTGCCGATGCGTGTCATCGTTTAGGACAATTCAGGTGTAGGAAAAAGCATGCTTCGGGGAATGACGAGTACTCTTTCCGTACACTTGTTTGAGGTTTTTTTATGCTCACATTCCTATGGATATAGTGATGATTCTGATGTTTCACTAAAGGATTGTCTTACGATGAGGCGATTGAACATCCATATTATTCACTTCCTTTGCCAATTTCACAACGTAACGCTACGCTTCCCGATGTAGCGTTAACGTTTCGCCATCTACCGTTGCTTCAGAAAACTATTTCTGGGCCACATTCGGAAGGTTTACCTAAATTTCCTTCTATCTCTGTCTCATGCGCATAATTTAGCCCTGTCTATTCATTATTTTGGTTGACCTTCCACCAAACAAGCCTTCTTTGTCAAGGAATACAAAATGAATTCTAGCTCAGCCATTACAATCCAGGCTAGCAGGCTTTATAAGTTTGGTTTAATCATAAAGAAAAGGATTAACATTTTTTCTTAGCTTTATGACCAAAAATTGTGCGGTCACCTTCTGGGGAAATGATCAGTTCATATAGCCGCTAAAATGCAAATTTCAAACACACATAAAAATAATGGAAACATTAAATAGATAAAAAATTCGTGCTTTTGCTACTGTTTTAAAGTTGCTAATCATTATTTGCTTAACTATCTGAAACCCTGTATGGCACCTTCATTTAATTGGGTGCAGGGGTATAGCTAGACTTTGAAATCAGGATGGGCGACAGGTGGGTGGGTATTATTTTTGGTGGGGCAAGCTTAATAGCAACTTTTTTTTTACGAAGCACTGAAAGAATGAACCTTTAATGCTTTTTTTTCTTTTGATTGAAAGTTTAATGACCACCGTGAGCTACTCAATGGACGATAAGCAGCCGCCCGTCCCTAATTTAAGGCCATTGGTTCCAGGGAAGGGATAGAGCCTGTGCCATAAGACAAACACACAACATGCATGCCTCACTGAAAATCAAACCCAGACTCTTCTCAGACGACTGACCACTGCTCCACCGGGGTGGCTTTAATGCTTTTGACTACCAGCTACAAAAGAATTCGTGCAATCATGACACCTCCACCTGAACACGCATACATACACAGATCTGATTAGTTATGGCACTGGTGTAAGATACAAGTGTTAGTAGAATGTTGCCTTCAACTTTTTACTTGCTCTGAATAAGTTGTTTTAAATTGCTTTTCAAAATTTTGCATTTTTGCTTACAAAAATAGTACTGTACTTGAAGAACTTATTAAAGAAAAAAATACTGTTTTTGTTTATCTAAATCAAATTTTAACATTGTGCCACAAAGACACAATACCTCTCTCCTCCTTAACTGCCTTCTCCTTCCAGCCAGCGACTTTGCCTTGCACTTCTACCCTACAAAGCAGTCGTCAGCCATTTTCTGCACTTTCACTGTCCCGGGCGCTAGTGTAGCTTCAGACTTCACTTTCCGTGTTGAAATCCCTTATTTTGTAAAGAAAACAAACAGAGCGATTAGTAGTGACCCCTCAGTGAATTTCTATCCACCATCTTCATTAGCTCCCTGGCCATACAAACCTAAAAAACAGGCTTAAACTAAGGAATTGGAACAGTGGAGAACAACTGAATTTTCATGGCCTTTTGGGATTCTGTTTTGATAACCTTTTTTTGGGAGCTGTAAACAACACACACCTCGAGGAAAATACGTAGGTCTACATGAAATAAAACACAAGACTTGTTACTTGGCAAAGGGCAGATTATATTTTAAAGTTAAATATATTGAAAAATGGCTCATTTTGGGCTGGGTGGGCAAGACAAATTACAGGGGTGCACCCCCTTGGTGATGTCTCTGATTGGGTGCCTACAGCAAGGGCCACACTGGCCATATAGTTACGGCCCTGAGTAAAGTATAGCATCAGTAACTCTGATTTGGCAGTTGATCTTGCTTTGAGGAGCCAACATATAAATCTCAGAAAATAGTTCTCTTATGTATGCATGTGGATGAGAGACTACATATCAACTTCCTACAAGATGGTTTTTAGGTGTAAAAATAGCTATTAGTGACAGAGGACACAATATACTGGATGAAGAAAATCTTTTAATGGACATAAAATAGTGAAGAAATTTTGTTTCAGAATTACTTATTTTCAAAGCAAAAAATAAGTAATTCTGAAGCAAATGTTCATGTGACAAGTGCATGCCTCAGTATCCTGCTGGTGTATAGGTATGAGACGATCACTTCTAATATACATATGTTCAATCATTCATTGAACGTTTAACTGTCAGTTTTTGTGCTTCGTTTTTATCAAGGGGAATTGATGTGAGACACACACTGTACCTTCATCCAACTATACGCTGGATCCGTCAATTTGATAATTTTTTAGCACTGAGCGGGAAATATTCTCTGCAGAAATTTGCGCGTGAAATACTTATACAATTTGAACCAATGTAATGGGATGATTATTAAATAAAACAAGTAGGAACTCGCCGGGTTCTTCAGCCGAGCACATTCCTTCCTCTATGCATACAATCACGTGAGTACCGAGATCAGAGTTCCTACAGAAGTTAGCTCATGATCAAGAACCCTAACAGTCTTAATTTTGTCGCACTAGAAAATAAGGTAACAAAAATTTATTTTGGCAAGTTCTTACAACCCTATAGCAGTTGCTCAGGATAGAAAATCATACACAATACCAAAGGATTTACTGACTACCTTACCTGGTTTAGGAGAATCCAACAACAAATTCTTCAGGTATTTTTTTAAAACACTTTTTGAAACAGAAACATCAAACTCAAAAGGAGCACCGATACAGTCTCCTACAAGTCCGCCAATCATGCAGCCACGAAATTTAGAAGCAAGAGAAGTTAGACCAACCTGGCCCGCCATTGCTGTAATTGCTAGTTTATGCAACGAACGGTTTGTTTACCTTTCGGACATGCACGTGACGTCAGAAAGCTGTCTGCTACACTTCCGTTAAAAGTCAAAGCTTAGAGAAACATTACGGAAGAGAAGAGCAGAAGACAGTGAACATATAAATCTTCCAGATTCTCATTAAGGTAACCATTGTGATGCATCAAATGCTTCACTGTGCAATCTATAAATATCAATAGCCAACTTTTCTTTAATTTTCAAACACTTTTGAAGGTTTGATTACTTTCTGATATGCAACATCGTTTTGTTCTACTGGAAAACAATTCTGCGAGTTTCTCTTTAATACTGATATTTTTTTTCATGACATTTTTTACAAATTCTTACCTTATATTCTGTAAGAGTTCTTAAGAAGACTTTATAAGTAAAGGCTCCGTATTTTTTAATTGAAATACAAAGCCTTAATAAAACGTGTGGGAAATATTTATGTAAAAGTTGATGAGAAAACAAATTGCGATGCAAAACAGAAAACGGAAAGAAGCAGGCTCACAATTAATTCTGTGAATCTTTTTTATATAATTTAAAGTATTTCTTTTTTCTTTTTCTTTTTTTTTTTACCTTGAGGGTACCTTGGATTTTACCTTCACGATTTTGAGTGTCATCCTATATTCACTTGTTTTTACCGGAAATGTGGAGACGACTTCATGACGTCACGAACATAGGAAAGCAATGGCGGCACCATCGGATCAAACTTCGCTTGTTTCTAAGTATCGTGGCTGTTTGATAGGTGGACTTCTAGGAGATTGTATTGGCGCCCCTTTTGAAGCCGAGACGGAAGTTTCAGAAACTGTAGTGAAGAACTTCCTCGCAAATTTATTGTCAGATTCTCCTATTTCAGATGGTATGATTCATAGTAAACAAGCACTGTATTACTTTTTTCATTTGATACTCCCCTAAGTGTATTATTATTGTCAACTGATTCCCACATTCAATTCTTGTACAAAGAATAGCATAAAACTAGCTTGTTAGGGGGAGAAAATGGGAGCAAGAATGCGTCTAACGCTTCCGAGACTTGTGATCCCCAGACAACTTTGCGATCAAAGAATACACCGATGAACCATTACATTATGACCACCATCAGCCTAAAGAAATGAGCGCGCCTGGACACCGAACGGTGGCGCAGGTGAAGTTAACAAAGCAGTATATGTACAATTCGAGGACAGGCTTTCGGATAGTAGAGTGTTCGGAGTCAGAATGGGAAAAGCCGCCGATTTATCTGAGTTCCATAAAGGACTTAACTGATGGCACGGCGCCTAGGAAACTACGATCTTGGAAACGGCGCGGCTTGTGGGTTGTTTACGTGCCGCTGTAGTGAGTACATATCAAAAGTGGTGCCCAGAGGGACAAACCGTCATCCAGCAATGTGTCGTATGCAGCTCATTGATGCCAGAGGGGAGTGGAGAATGTTGTGCATTGTTCACAGCGACTGCAGTGCGACAAATCACCCACAGCTACAACAGTGGTTATCAGGGCAATGTGTTGCAGCACACAGTTCATTGCAGCCTTCTGCGCATGGGCCTGCATGCTCACTGCACGTCATCGCCAACAACTCATGAAATTTGCCCAGGATCATCGAGATTGGACTGTGGATGATTGGAAGAAAGTAGCTTGGTCTGACGAATCGAGATTCCTGGTGCGTCACGTAGACGGCCAAGCACGAATACACTGATTACCAATGGAGGCTATGGCACCTGGATGTGCTGTTGGACGGAAACAGGCTGGCGGCGGTAGCAGTGTTGTGCTGTGGGCAATGTTTTCTTGGGATGCTTTAGGCCCCATTATAGCACAATCCCTGACAACTGTCAGGTATCTGAACATTGTTCTGGACCAAGTTCACTCATTCATAGCAACTGTGTTCTCTGCTGGTGATGGCCATTACCAACAGAATAATTCGCCATGTTACACTGCCAGAATCATCAAGGAGTGGTTCGAGGAGCATGCTGGTGACTTTCTGTTAATGCCATGGCCTCCAAATTTATCTGATACGAACCCAATCGAACATTTGTGGTTTGACTCGAAATAGCGGGTTCGTGCTAAATCACCACCACCCCGAAATGTACGGGAACTGGAGGACCTGCTGTTGACATAGTACCAGATACCCCAGGATACTTATCACCACCTCATCGAATCGATTCCTCGCCGAGTGGCCATTGTTTTGCGAGCTAAAGGGGGTTCTGCAGCTTGGTAGGTAGTCATAATGTAATGGCTCATCGGTGTATTAAAGGATTGGTGGGATCTGACCAGTGGGTTCAAGGTAGAACCTCTACACTGGACTTTTAACATTAATCATTACACTTGTATTAAGAATTAGAAATGTAGTAAGTACATCCCCTTATATATCCTGTCCTAATCTTCAAAAACCACCACCTGATGGAATATCAAAGAGTAATCCTTTAGGCTGGGGAGTGCGAAGTGATCATTTTGGTACACACAATTTGAAAGATATGCAAACATTTTTAGAAAAAAAACAAATGCACAAGTAGGAACTTGACAGCTTCTCTTCACCTGGTTAAATTTCCACCACAGATGTGATTCTTATGTGACCTGGCACTTGCAGAATATGTAACTTAAAAATTACAATTATAGGGCAGCAGTGATGCACTGGAAAAACTTGCCCTCCTCCCAACACAAAATATCTTCGAGGCTCTTTCATGGAAATCTGTTAGATTTCAAATAACGAAATTTTTAGATTCCATATTAACTAGGGTTTTATGGACATTTTAATTATTCAGATTCTTTGGAAACTTACTGGTATTTTTCATAAAGCCAAAATATCGGATGCGCCATATAAAAGAGGCCCTGTGGTCAGACGTTGTTTGGCGGGTTTCCAGTTAAAGCCGCTTTGTTCCACTTCTAACCGGTTTCTGCATGTGCAGCTGCAAAGGAATTCTCCAGAGTGGTTAGTCACAGCCGGAGCAGTGTAGGTACATGGTCATAAGTGTAAGTGAAGAGAGAACAAAGATAACAGAAATGGTTTTAAGTACAGAACAGCAGATTTTTATTGTGGAACAGTATTTCAGAAATAACTCACACAAGGTTTTAAATGAGTTCTTTACAGAAAAATTTCCACATCGTGCAGGAGTGCGGAAATTTTGTGAAACCGACACAGTGTGAAAAAGAAACAAACCCAAAACAGTTCGTACTGAAGACAATATCAAGGATGTGTGCACAATGATGTTACAAAGCCCTCAAAAGTCAATTCGCCGAATATCATCTGCCACGTCATGCCAACGCATACTTAAGGTGCATTTTCGGCAGTACAAAGTTATGGCGCTCCAAGAACTTATGCAAAATGGATGCAATATTGTAAGTGGTTTCAGGAGACCATTGTCAGTGGTGAAATGGACCCAACACTTTATTACATGACAGATGAAGCATGGTTTCATCTGTCCGGGTATGTCAATGCACAAAACAGCAGGATTTTGACCGACACTAATCCCAGACGGACAATGGAGACTCCTCTGTATGACCAAAAGATAAGTGTTTCGTGTGCTGTACCTGAAATTTTTTTTCAGAGACGCCATCAACTCAGAGTGCTATGTTCAGCAATTGTTGTAAATTACTCCTGTTTTCTGTCATTTCATTTATTCTTTACCATGTATAGTAACATTGCATGTTACACAAATTTTATATGTTGCAGTTAAAATGATTGCCCTAGTTTTATACCAATATAAAGTACTTCTACTACAAAACACTTTTGCCAAAGTTAATCAAATCATGCAAATTTTTTTTATTTACTTAGAGAACTAAGGCCAGCCCCTTTGAAATGCCTCATGATCACACATGCAAATCACATAACTGCTGTGTGATAGGGTCTGATGACCTTTTCCAATTTATATGAAAATACAAAACATTTATCTGTATTTCCATATTTGTTATGTATTCATGCCTATATGTAAGTATGAAAAGGTAACAAATACTAATCGTGGCATAAACAAAAGAAGTAAAACTACTTAAATTATTAACTCTTGAATATAAAAAACATACTTAACCTAATGCCACAATGTTTTGCACATAGAAAATTTTTCTCTCGATTCTGTCATAAAAAAATGACAAAAATGACGTAGGTCTCTGTTTCTTCGTCCCTGCAAAGAACACCTTTCAGTTCATTATATTCTGAAGGATGCATAGTTATGTGTAAACAACTGTAGTACATAACATATTATTCTCATTGGTACAGCAATTTCATTTACTGAACTGATATTCTTTCATATTCTTTTGTTAATATACATATATAGGAACTATTGCAATGGCTGTGAAAGAGAGCCTTGAAGTCCTCTAGGATAGCTGCTTTCCCATCATCAGGTTTTTGTAACTAAAACAAAAAAAAAAAAAATGATTTCTAAATATTATACATATATACTGATAAAAAAAAATACCAAAAATTGCTGTTCTTTTTAATACTTCATTCAAAGCAGATGAAAAAATTACTTGCTATTTCTTTAATCAGCTTCATATGAAGTTTCTGCAAAAATTTTTGTAGTCTTTTTGTGAAGCTACAGTCCTTCTTAGCCACGAGGGGCCCCCTCCAACAATGCTGAGGCTATCAGTACACCACTGTTGGGGGACAGTGAGAAAGCATAGATTAATTACACCATCTGCATAAACATTATGTTTTTAAATGTAGAGAGTTCAAATGTGTTTCAAAAGTGGAAGAAAAGGGATATGTATATTAAAAGAGGAATAAATTAGAGAAAGAAACTAAGCCAAAAATAAGTTTATGAATGTTGTGAGAGTGATTCTACCTGTTTATTTGATTTAAAACTTTTTTTTATGGTTTTGATAGATATGCACCACGTAAGCACTTGCAGAAATTTGAAATGGAGGGCACCTTATTACCACTATCAATTTGATTGAATGAAAAGGCAACATAAAGAGTTATAGAATTATTTTGCAAGCATAACATTTAAAAAAAAAAAAAACGTATTATCTTTAGCCTGCATAGAAATCCAGAAAAATTCAATTCTGTCCTCTATAAGGGGAGTATGTACCCTTGTTTCCCTCTTCAGCTACCCTTATGAGCACTACTAGAGACATGCATGAACCCCTCACTGTGTCAAGTCTTGGTTAACCCCTTAATTGTATCGGCATGTGGTGTTTTATGAGCGTTGCGAACAAACAAAGCACTTATTGCGTGAGCCACTAATCTAGTTTTCTAACCTGTCAGTTTTATGCTCAGCTACATGGAGGAACACTTGTGGATAATGACTAGCACTTATGATTAGTAATGCAGGGATGATTGTGGTCCAATTTTTATCCGGAATTCTGGATTTTTTTACTGATTAAATACAGAAATTAACTGGAGAAAATGAGAAATCTGTATATTTTGTATCTGTTAAAATTATTCTTAGACTTTTAATATAAAGTAAAGGAATTTATAGTTTTTGCAGGATAAACCAGTTCATAAAAGTAGAAAAAATTCCAAAATTTTAATCCTGTGATCTAGAGATAATGTGCTTGTCGACAAAAATTTGTTGATCACGCACGCAAGGGACAGTAATATAGAATGAGTACAACTGGTCCAAAATATGGTAAATAGTTGGGACAGTTACAAGAAGTATGAGCAAAGCAGTATTGAAAAATATAGTAGCACTGTTAAAACCTAGGATTGCAAAGAAAAACAAAACACAAAGAACATTGTACATACGTATACATATTGCTAAGCTGTCCTCTGAAATTCAGAAGTTAGCTCCACAAAGAAATATAAACTGCCAAATAAATTTTTAACTGATTATTTACTTACTGTTGCTGTATCAAACTTCTCCATTTACAGCGATCTTGTCACACAATTCAAGCTTCACTGACATCCATCACTTGATGTACACAAGACCTTCTGTATTTCATACTCATAATTTTTTTCTCATACAGACACACCTGAATCTGATCCTCCCATGACTTCCTAGACCTTCCTCTGCCTTTCCTTCCTGCCACTTGGGTGAAAAACATTTTCTTCATGAGAATGTAATCACTCATTCTGTCAACATGGCCAAACCACCAAAGCATATTAGTCTCCACCTTGCTAACAACATTTTGCTTCACGTTACATAACTGCAACACATCTTCATTCCTCACACAATCAGAATGTATCTTGCCACAAACCCCTGTAAGTTATGCATTTCTCCAGCACACAAATGACTCCTATGTTTCTTCTGTAGTACCCAGGTTTCACTGCCATACATCAGAGTAGGAACAATTATACTTTCATACACAGCCCAGTGGAACTCTCTTGAGACCCCATCATTCGTGTGGAAACTCAAAGCAGCTATGACTTTTAATAAAGAATTCACTTGCCTACTAATTTTCCTATCCAATTTGTTCTCTCTGTCAAACATGCTTCCTAAATACACAAACTCATTCAATTGGTCAGTCACTGGGCCATTTAGACTTATATTACATTCAGTACTAACAGTTCCATACTCTAATTGCATTACACATTGCCAATAACAAAACATTGATACAGAACATTTCATGGAAATACGGTATATCCTTGCATATAAGTCGAAAGTTTTGGAAGGAATCCTGCTTTCAAAGTAGGGGAGTCTGCTTACACATAGGTCACAAAAAAGAAAAAGATAGCTAGATTTCTGTTAATTCTCCTGCGGAGTTTACCGATGGGTTTGTTTACGTTTTAGACTGCTGCTTTTCGTGTGTCACTGCATGCTAGTTTTCTGACCTTTTGAAAACTATCGCATAGTGACATGATCATATCCTCAGCTGTGTTTCCAACTTTAAGTTTAACTTCAGCAGTGTCAGTGAAATGTTTCCTTTTCGAAGACAACATAAATAGCAATGAAGGAAAATATCAGCAGCAAAAATGCTGGTCAAAACAGCGAAGGATGAACTAAAATACAAAGCACAGCACACATGAGATCCAGAACATGGAACTTTGAAAGGAGTCGTGCATATGTAGGTTCATGCAGCAAGCACTGTGCGTACATTTTCATTAGCTTACTGATGAAGAGAGGGCACATGCACACACACACACGTGTTCTGTCTTTCTCAACAACACAAAGTCAAAATGGCTCCCATTGTCACTCCCTACAACTTCCCCAGTCTTTCATTATGACATCTCTTCCCCTTCCTCTTCTCTTTGTACAAACTCCTGAACTGAGAAAAATTTTCCTGGGAGAGTTCTTTTTTCAATTATGCCCCCACTCGTGCACAATTACCCTGCGGATTTTTTTTTAATCAAACGGCCGCAAAAACATTTTTGTTTTTAAATCGGCGTTTATCCACATCAGCATGTTATCTGCAGAACCTAAGTTTTTAACTCTTTTAGCAGATAATCTGCAGATTATATGACGAAAATTATAGTATATGTTTTTCAGTCAGGCTTTCCATGGTGTCTGGGACAATATTTTTGGTCGCCCTGGAAGACCAGGCAAAACCGCATTTTTCGACCTCTGTATATATATGTTGATTGATGTAAAACATAGCTATGGTTCATTTGGAATTCATACTTATATGGAGGTGTTAAAATCGAAAAACTTTAACATCGTTTATAATAGTGAGTAAAACTGTTTAGAAAGAAAAACCCAGCGGCGTCGATTAAAATTCAAAATTTATATCAATAAAATCCAGATCAATATTAATCATACTTATATTAGGTGTGCAACTTAATTCTCGGCCACAGGCACGGCACGTTAACAGCAAGTTATAGCAAATTGAATACGTACCTAATCAGAGAAATAATCCCCGTCGTGTTGGATACATTTGAGCCATCGATCAGGGAGCTGCCAAATGCCACTGTGAAAAAAAAGGGCTGTTTGAAGTTGATAAAGTCATCAATACTTGTGTGGACCTCCTCGACAGAAGTGAAGTGCGTATCACTTTGGTGATGTTGCAGGGAGCAAAAGAGGTGATAATCAGATGAGGCGAAGTCTGGAGAATACGCCGGGTAGGACAAAATCTCCCATCCCAGGTCGGTAATCGTGTTTAAAGTCATTTTCGCAGTGTGAGGACACGCATTATCTTGAAGCAACAGGACCGACCTTCTGCCCTTGCTGGTGTATGGCCTTTTTGCCTCCATTGCATCACTCACACGAATGAGTTGCTGACAATAACGCTCAGTATTGACCGTTTCACCAGGTTTGAGAAACTCATAGTGTACGACACCGCGCTGATCCCACCATATGCATAGCAACAACTTCCAGGCATGGATATTCGTTTTGGCGGTACTGGTGGTAGGCTGACCTGGATAAACCGACGATTTGCACCGCTTAGGATTATCGTAGATGATCCACTTCTCATGCCAGGTCAAAATCTTGTGGAGGAAATCCTTCTTGAATCTGGAGAGCAGGGACATAGCAACATCATAGCACCTAGACTTGTTCGCAGCTGTGAGTTGGTGGGTCACCCAACGGCCCTCCTTGTGAATCCGCCCAAGCTTGTGCAGGCGCTTTGCAATAGCTTGCCATGCTACTCCGAGTTCTTGGACGAGCTCTGACTGTGTGCGACAGGGATCCACATCCAACAGTCGTTCCAGTAACTCATCGTCAACTTTCTGTGGCTGTCCCGGACATTCTGCATCACGGAGATTGAAATTTCTCTGCTTAAACCTCTGGAACCACTTCTTACACATACTGTAAGACACAGCAGCCTCACCCAAAGCAGCACAGATCATTTGCTGGGCTTCCGCGGCACTTTTTCCCCGCTGAAACGCGAACAGGAGGCAGTGTCTCAAATGTTGCTTCTCGAATGACATCGTTTTCACCATCAACTTTAGTCCCTTTTGTCACTACAGCTGTGAGCTGTTACAGTTGTCTGGAAAGCTATTGGATAGTGCTGCAATCAGCCATTATCGCACACAGCTATTTGCATTTGCCGACGTTCATTGATCGCTTGCGGTTAGGAGGCGAGAATTAAGTTGCACACCTAAAAATAAAAAAGTTATGCCCTCTATTGTATTACTTTTGGTACAACCCTCATATATATTAGTTGTGCAACTTAATACTCGACTCCTAAACGCAAGCGATCATAGAACGTCGGCAAATGCAAATAGCTGTGTGCGATAATGGCTGATTGCAGTGCCATCCAATAGCTTTCCAGGCAACCGTAACAGCTCCCAGCTGTAGTGACAGAAGGGACCAAAGTAGACTGTGAAAACAATGTCGTTCGCAAAGCAACATTTGAGGCACTGCCTCCTGTTCACGTTTCAGCTGAAAAAAAGGGCCATCATTGGCGGAAGCCCAGCAAATGATCTGTGCTGCTTTGGGTGAGGCTGCTGTGTTCTACAGTACGTGTAAGAAGTAGTTCCAGTGGTTTAACAGGGAAATTTCGATCTCCGTGATACAGAACGTCCGGGACAGCCACAGAAAGTTGACGATGAGGAATTGGAACAACTGTTGAACGCGGATCTCAGTCGCACACAGTCAGAGTTCGACCAGGAACTCGGAGTCACACGGAAAGCCATTGCAAAGCGCCTGCACAAGCTTGGACGGATTCACAACGAGGGCCGTTGGGTGCCCCGCCAACTCACAGCTGCGAACAAGTCAAGGCGCTTCGATGTTGCTATGTCCTTGCTCTCCAGATTCAAGAAGGATTTTCTCCACAAGATTTTGACCTGTGATGAGAAGTGGATCCTCTACGATAATCCTAAGCGGTGCAAATCGTGGGTTTATCCAGGTCAGCCTACCACCAGTACCACCAAGCCAAATATCCATGCCTGGAAGTTGTTGCTATGCATATGGTGGGATCAGCGTGGTGTCGTACACTATGAGTTTCTCAAACCTGGTGAAACGGTCAATACTGAGCGTTATTGTCAGCAACTCATTCATGTGAGTGATGCAATGGAGGCAAAAAGGCCATACACCAGCAAGGGCAGAAGGTCAGTCCTGTTGCTTCATGATAGCATGTGTCCTCACACCGCGAAAACGACTTTAAGCATGATCACTAACCTGGGATGGGAGATTTTGATCCACCCGGCGTATTCTCCAGACTTTGCCCTGTCGGATTATCACCTCTTTTGCTCCCTACAACATCACCCGAGTGATACGCACAATTTCACTTCTGTCGAGGAAGTCCGCACAAGTGTTGATGACTTTATCAACTCGAAACAGCCCTCTTTTTCCGCAGTGGCATTCGGCAGCTCCCTGACTAATGGCTCAAATGTATCCAACACGACAGGGATTATTTCCCTGATTAGGTACATATTCGATTTGCTATAATTTGCTGTCAGCATGTCATGCCTGTGGCCGAGAATTTAGTTGCACACCTAATAACTGACAGAGGTTGTTCAAATTGCACATGTCGGTAAAGTAACTCTTCCTCTATAGTAACCCTTCTTTATTGCAGGTAAGTAATGGATTCCAAGCAGAAGCAACATGCCATCATTGAGTTCTTGCCAAAGGAAGGCTGCCCAACATCCACAAAAGGCTACAGAATGTTTATGGAAATGACACCAAAACAAGAGAAATGTACACAGATGGATGAAGAAGTTTAAAGAAGGGGAAACCAACATTGAAGACAAACCATCCTGTGGGAGTTAATCATCTACAACCACTGACACAAAGCGTTAGCGAGTGGATGAATTGATTCGTGCGGAAAGACGAGCCACAATCCGTGAGCTTGTTGCACAACTGGACTGTGATCAGAGTGCCATAGAGAAGATGGTGGAAGACTTAGGGTATCGGAAAGTGTGTGCAAAGTGTGTACCTCGGCAGTTGACACCCAGTTTGAAGGAAAGAAGTATGGAAATATGCTCTGATCTGCTGGAAGCGTTTGAAGCCAATGAAGACACGTTTTTTTTTTTTTTTCAATCTGGTGACAGGGAAAGAAATGTGGGCATATCTTTACAATCTGAAAACAAAGAATCAATCCATGGAATGGCTTCACACCACTTCACCAAGGCCTAAAAGTTCAAGATACAGCAATGAGCACAGAAAGTCATGGTGACTGCTTTTTGAGATGACAGGGGTGTGCGTTATTCTCCTTGATTTTCTGGAACATGGCCGTACCATGACCAGCGAATATTACATTGAGACACTCAAGAAGCTTAGTGAAGCCATAAAGAGGAAGAGACCAAAGAAAAAAAGAATCCACATTCACCATGATAATGCTAGACCACACACATCTTGGGTAACAAATCAGGCGATCAGCAAATTAGGCTGGTTGGTGGTCCCCCATACACCATACAGCCTAGATCTGGTGCTCTCTGACTTCCACCTGTTCGATCCAATAAAGGACAGTCTTCAGGGGCAACGATTTGATGACACAGACGAGGTGAATGTGGCTGTGACAAAGTGAGTACAACTGTCCACACCTGAATTTGTTCATAGAGGATTCGAGAGTTAGGCTCAACGATGGCGCAAATGCATCTCTTGTGATGGAGACTATGTTGAGTAGTACCTTTGTATAGAGAAAGAGTTGCTCTAACAACATGTGCAATATGAACGACCTCAGTTAATAAAAAAGTTATGCCCACTTTTGCATTACTTTTGGTACAACCCTCATATAATTTATATCGATTAGATTTTCTGCAGCATGTTCAAATGAAATCATCACGTTTTGTTTTGCAAACGCACAGTAAATTTCATGATCTGACTAAAAAATGCATATTCTGTTTGCCCCATTGCCAAAAATAGTTCCAATGCCGCTGCATGAATTTCTTCCATTCCATGTTGTTTAAAAAAAACCACCTCAAGAAGAACTCTGCTGTATAACTACCAATAAAACTAAAAATGAAAAAAAAATTGAATATAATAACCATGAGGAAAGAATAAATAGAGGAAAAACCTGCAGTAAGACCCCATCATAGAAGAAAATTAAAACTGCCTGGCAACAAAAACAGGCCACATAACTTTCTCCTAAATATTTGAGAAAAGACTTAACAATTAACAAGCCTAAACAGGATTGTCATCTTCAAAATTTGTATTATATGGCGTAATCCCGTATTTCTTTCATGAATTAACAAGCCTTTATTCTAGTTGCACATGTTAAACCAGCATCTGACACATTTGATTTGACATGTGAAACAAAGACATCTGTAGAGCAGAAACCAAGCAAGGTTATGTTCTTTAACTCTCAAGAATTGTTTTAATCAGATTTTGAAGTGGAGATACAGGTGCAAACAGAAATCCGTTCTCATGCCTTGAGGAGCACAACTGCTAATGTGAAGTAGTAGGATAGAGTACAACAAAACCAATTATTTACTCACTTCTAGTCAATTTTGGTATGAAAAAACATAAAAATGCAGATTTAAGTCCACTAAAATGCATTGCATAGACATCCAGCAAGAGATAGCAAAATGTTTTTTACAAAGAACTTTCATGTTCAAATTTCCGAAGTTGTAGTCAGCTTGTTCTGTCTGTGTTTTGAGATTGACTTATATGTCTTGATCCACTTATTAAGTCTAATGTACAAATGTACTGATTTTTTTTTATTTATTTTTTTATCAATCTAAGAAAGGACTCGCTCCTGGTTTTCAGTTGACAAATGCATCTTTGAAGTTGTGAAAATTGTAAATCGCAAGATTCAATAAATTTTCTGTAGCCAGGAGTAGACAAATCCATTCACCATGGTACCTGAAAATTTTCATCTAGTGCCTGAGCTTTCAAATTCTATTCTGAAAATTTTATTTTTTAAAATTTGGATTTCTATTATGAAGCTTCCACCTCATTTAGCAAAACAGCAGGTACACTACACAGATATTTTCTGTTTGCATATTTTTTGTAGACTGCTGCTTACTATAAAACTACAATAATGAAGATTCCAATATCTATTTTTGGCACTATCGCCAGAAGCGTTGTGGATTCTGCAAGATATTGGTATTAGTGATTCAAGCTGAAGTTCCTTGGTGCTACCAAAAACAGTTGCGTGCAGAGTAAGCATCAAAGATTTCTGTTGCTATGGCATTGATTTCGTACGGGTGCACCGTGCACATAAGTGCATTCGTTCATTATTGGTTTCATTGAATGTTATACATCAGAACAGAAAGTTTCTGAAATGAAAATGTATTGTGAAGTGTAACTATTAGTACAAGTGTTATATTATGTCCCCCAGTATAATATGTTTTAGTTATAGATATTGCACTGAAGTATTTAACAATATGTAAGAAATAATACAGTAATTTTGACTGTTGGTTATAATTCTGTATGTTTGGGTTTTGTTTAGGCTGATTGTGGTTTTCTCTTTGTATTTCTTGAGAAATTATGCTGGCACTTAAAAAAATAGGAGCTAGCACCGGAAAATTTTGGGGCATTTTGTACGCCTGCCTTTGGCAATCTCCAACATAATAATGCTTGTGTAATATAGACAATTCAGAACTGAAATGTTTTATAAAAAAACACACTTGCCAACAAAGAATTTCCATAAACCAAATTAGCAAATGTTTTGCAAATTACACTTCTATGCATTTATGTATCTGCTTGTACCATCTTCAGGAAGATATGTTGATGAATAGTCATGCTTACTGTTCAAATACAGAACATGTACTGCAGTTTTCTTAATGAAAACTGAGATATTTGTTATGTAATGTGAGTTACAATATATAGAATAAAGTATCATACATATGTAGACCCATAGCCAGACAGAGAAGTTGGGTTAGGTGGCTGGTGCCTGAGGTCAGGCAAAAGATGTAAAGCAGGTCAGGCAAAAGATATAGAAGAGGTTGAACACTGGACTGTAGTGTGAGTCGCTGGAACGGGCAAAAGGAAACGCAGGTTGGGTTCTGCCCAGTCTGGCCTTCCCCTGGCTACAGCCCTGTACACATGGGTATAACTGTTCTACATTAAGTGCTTTATGTTTTCAATTTAGTCTTATTATATAGCAACCAATAGCAAAAAAATTGTATTCCTTTTCTTGAGAATATTTTCCTTACTCTATGCAGGATGTCTTCTTTTTTCGTGATTTAATATGTAAAATTTTCATTTTAAAGTACACCCTTTCTATTCCAGATGCTTCTCAGATGCTTCAGTACACAGATGATACTGCGATGGCAATGTCTGTTGCAAAATCACTGATTGAAAAAGGAGAATTTGATCCTAAAGACATGGCAAAAAAGTATGTTATTTTCAGAGAAGAGCAGTTTGAAGTTCTTTTACTTGGTTGTTGAAAGTGTTGTACTCATATACACTTATCAGGTTCTAATCCTCAGTGGTTCTATATTATGCTGACCCCCTAATGAATCATAGCAGAAAAAAAAATATTGTTTCTTAATCCCCTGAAAATAATTGTATGAGAAGTTCAGTTCTCAGAAGTAATTTAATTTTGGAACAAGTGAAACTCTTCAAGTGTGGCATTTCCAGTAACTTAATCATTTGCTGTCAGCAGGGTAATCAGGATGTATTGCATGTTTCATGGACATTAGCATCACTAAAGTATAGCTACGTGAAATTGATATGAGAAAGCATTAGTCCAGAAATGCCTGCAGATCAGAAAGTTTTTGACTTTCTTCGATTTTCATTATGAAAACATTATGCTTTACTACTTTATCATTAGCATTTTTTTTTTTTAAATCCAGCCCTATGACTGGAAAATGTACTATATGTGTAAATCTTGGCTTTAAGATATGCAATGCTTCATACTTTTTTGACGAAAAACACGAGTCCTTTATAAAAAAAGTTCTCTGTTTGTGATAAAACTTTCTGCATTTTGTCTCCAGGTTTCCGTCTTTGGCATAAGGAGGAAACTCATTGATAACTTAAAAATCTCAATATATAAAAACTTGACTCTAGAATCCTCAAAAATACTGTAGTCCCAACAAAAATGAAATACACTGGCAGAAAGTGAAAAAAGAACACCAAGAAGGAATTGGCGGACTATCATGAAATGTACATATGTTAATGGGGTCGAGTTTACGTAGGTGTGATGTTAATTTCAGGACCAACCGGTGAGCGCTTACGCCACAGCACGGCATAATATGCAAATTATGGTCGGTAGTATTTAAGGAGTACGGCGAAGTGAATGTAATCAGTCGTCAGCGTACGGACACGTGCAAAGACCCTGAAGAAGCTGCAATGCCTGGACATGGAAGACGTGTACTATTTCAGCAGTTATCGGACTTTGAGCGAGGTCGTCTAGCCAGACTCTGCGAGGCCGGGTGGTCGTACCGCGGAGCGAATTGGACGGGGAGTATCGGTGGTGGTATGATGGTGGCGTAGATGGTCCGAGGAACATTCCCACACGAGAAGACGTGGAACTGGGAGTTACAGATGGACTGATGAGCGGACCAATCGACACATAAGAAGAGCGGCGTTGTCAAGCAGAACATCCACTGCGACGCAAATCCAAGCTGCCGTTGCACCTGAGGTGACTGTGCGAACAATCCGCAACCGTCTACTGGATGCAGGACTACATGCACGTGTGCCTCTGGCATGTGTACCTCTGACTCCAGCCTTCCTTCAGGAACGGCTGCAGTGGTGTCACCAACATCTGCACTGGAGAATGCAATGGCGATCTGTCGTGTTGAGCGATGAAAGCAGATTCTGCTTGGGAGCCTCCGATGGCCATATGCGTGTTCGCAGATGCACAGGGGAGTGTCTCCACCCTTCTTGCATCCGCCAGCGACACTTAGGGCCTACACCTGGTGTGGGGAGCGATCAGCTATCGCTCCCGTACACAACTAGTGTTTGTACCGGGTGCGTTAAACAGCACCTCCTACATCAACAACACCATTCAGCTCGTTGTTGTGCCATTTGTAAGGTCGGTCCATCGTGGTGTTTTCCAGCAAGATAACGCATGCCCACACATGGCACGTGCAACGCAACATGCACTTCAGGGTGTGAGACAACTTCAATGGCCTGCATGTTCACCAGATTTGTCCCCCCATTGAGCACGTGTGGGATTTTATGGGACAACGACTTATCCGGTCTCCATGGCCAACCACGACCATCCCCGATTTACGCGTCCAGGTTGAGGATGCTTGGAACTCAATACCCCAAACTTACATCCAACATCTGTACGACAGACTCCATGCCAGAATTGCACAGTGTGACGCAGTTCATGGCGGTTCAACCTCGTACTAACCATGTTTCATGGAAATGTTATTTTTCAGTTTACCCGCAAATACAGCTGTATTTTGCCATAATGTTTTGATCACGTTATCCTCTGTATTCCGTTATTATGCTGTATAAATTTCGTTGGTATCAGACGTCTCCTTCTTGGTGTTCTTTTTTCACTTTCTGCCAGTGTATGATACAGAAAAAACGAAGTGGGTGAACATACAACTGAATTGATACGAATGGGGGGGGGGATTAGACGAATTGGAACGAATTTAAACAAATTGGGAAAAAATAAAAAATAATGCATCAAAAACGAATTGGGAAAAGTCATAGCGTCATTTGTTGAGCAATTACGTTGTTCCAACCACGTCTTCGATATGACCAGATTCCCTCAAGACATACACCACACTGAAACTCTATTCTCTACCCAGTGTCGTGTATGCCTTGAGGGAATCCGGTCATATCAAAGTCATGGTTGGAACAACGTAATCGCTCAACAAATGACGCTACGGTGAAAAGTATATTCTCCCAATTCGTTTTTGATGTTTTATTTTTTTATTTTTTCCCAATTCATTTAAATTTGTTCCAATTCGTCTACCCCCCAAATTTGTATCAATTCGGTTGTATGTTCACCCAATTCGTTTTTTCGTATCATATTTCATTTTTGTAGGAACTACAGTATTTTTCAGGATTTTAGTGTAAAGTTGATATTTTAAAGTTATCAATGAGTTTCCTCCATATGCCATACACGGAAACCTGGAGACAACATGCAGAAAGTTTTATCACAAATAGAGAACTTTTTTATAAAGGACTCGTGTTTTTCGTCAAAAATGACATTTCAGCATGTTGTTGGAAACTTAGAATATCATATAGGTGAAGCTCACATACTTGGGTTATCACTAAGGATATCTAAAAAGTTTTTCTGTGCTTCATTACTGATGCCAAGTTATTGATTCATTCTTTTTGTCATGCAGTACATGCATATTGAAGAATTTTGTGTATCCGCATATTTGAGCTGTGACAAAACAAATTCACCAAGTAATAAATTAGAGGATATAACTTAATTTTAAAGGAAACTTTGTGTGTTCAGAAGCATAGAAACCTTGTGGCTCTGGCATCATTTGGAAATAATTTTCTTCTTTCAGCTTATAAGGATAACATGTCATGTGAAAATCATGCACTGCTGTCCAGAACTTAGGGTGAGGTATATTTTGACGTCAGAAAAAAACTGTTTTACAGCTGAAAGTGGTATCAGTAGTAACAGTAAAATGAAGTGCATGACATCGAAAAACATGAGTAATATGTAGTAGAGATTGAAATGCAACAAAATGTTATGAAGGGGGGACAGGCTCACCTGTTGTCTAATGACACTCTTCTGCCAGCACTATGTAAACATACTAGATGGTCAGTGGGGAGCATGTCCACCTCACACTGCAGTGCCTGTTTGACACCAGTATGTCATGCTTAGCTCCAAATGGTTTAGGAGCTGTTGCAATAGATTGTTCCACTTCTGTTGGGATTTTTGATAAGTACTGGAATGGTTGGTGGGAATTCATTTGCTCAACACATCTCCCCAGAGCATCCTCTGCATGCTCAGTTGAATTAAGATCTGGTGAGTGCGCTGGCTACTCCATCTGATAGATATCCTTACTACCCAGTACTTGATCTACTTCTGCTGTGCTGTAAGGATGGGGGTTATAATTCATAAAAATTGATTCTGTGCATGCAACACTGTGGAACAGATGAATATGGCAGAATATCACATCATTGTACTACTGTCCTATCACTGTCTCTTGATCCATCATCTACCGTTCGGCACATCCATTGACCATGATACCTGCCCGCACCATGACACCACAAGTGTGCTGTCTGTTTTATTCAATGATGTTCCTGGCATCATATGCAGTCCCATGTTCCCTCCAGGTCAACTGCTGTTTTGAATCCCATGAAAAACTAAATTAGCTTTCATTTGTGAACATTACCTTGGCCCATTGATCTGAGGACCAATCAATGTGAGACATACAGCACTGACGGCAGGCTGTATGATGCACCCTGAAAACCATACCTATATGCATGGAAACCAGTACATGGTAAACCACATACTGGTTTCCATGCATATAGATCTGTTGCATTTAGACCTCTTGACATAGCTTGGTGCAAAATTTGCATATCCTTCCTTGCTTCAAGACGATTAGCCAACTGGCCTGCAGTGCTTTTCTGACTGTTTTGCCATTATAGTAGAGTAATGGGCATCTCTCCCAAATTTTTGACTTCCAGCAAAACATCTGGCAGCTGTTTTGTGCCTCCTGAATGCTGATCAAAGCAGTGACACTGTATTGTGTGTTTCTCTGAGCATTCACCAGGCTTTGCTCCTACAGACTACTTTCTCTTCCATAAATTAAAAATTTCGCTGAAAGATGAGTGTTTTGCCACATTAGACAACATAAAAGAAAATTCACTGATGGAGCTGTGCACAATCTCAAAACAAGCCTTCAAGCAGTGTTTCCTGAACTGGAAAAAATGCTAGAAGTGATGTAACAACTTCAAGGGAACGTAGTTTGGAAGTGAAAATATGAATAGCATGTAGGAAAGTCAGAAAATTAAAAAAAAAAAAAAGTTCTGAAACTTTTTGAACAGGCCTCATATGTTAGCAAGTAGCCTTATGGCACGCTGTAATAATCAGATTTCATATTCATCCTTAAGTTTTGAACAGCAGTTTATTTTGGTGTTAATTTAAATAGTGGCATCTGTCATTTAAGATGAGAGACGCCTCCCCAGTAGCTGAGTGGAATGTGGCGTCGGCATTTAACTATTCATCCTAGATTGGTCCTTGTTTGTATCCCGGGTGAGGCATGTATGGTGTGCCTGTAGTCCGCTCTCTTTTTGTCAGCCATCCACACCATTTTTTTTTTTTTTTTGTGATATTTAGCTTTTGTGACATACGTTTTTTGTTATGTTTTTGCTGTTGTTTTCTTTACTAAATTGTAAACCATGGACTGCCACTGGATCAGGTAATGTTGCTTGCTATAACCATTACTCATTATATGCATGAACAGAAAAATGTTCTTGTATTGCAAAATAAAATTAAAAATGTAGTAAATAAAAATGCATGCATATGATTAGCAACTATGGCTATTGCATTTATGAAAACTCATTAAAACGTACAAATAAAAAAATCCAAAGTAAACAAAGAAGTTAATACTCATAATTGTATCATTAATCACTCTCCTTTTACAAAGACAGTTTGTAATTCTTGCTTTGTTCATTGATTTCAATATAAAATCTTTTAGATTTTATATTGAAATCAATAGATTTCCTTTTGTTCCAGTCAGTGTTTTAAAAACAATGCCAGGAGTGTCTATTCCAGTCAGTGCTTTAAAAACAATGTTGGAAGTGTCACTGTTCCAAAATAAATAAATAAATAAAAGGTTTCCACAGCATTCTGAGCTTGTTTGTATGTTGGCATGGATTTCATATGGAATGTGTCTTCAATTTATCCAATGTTATTTCTGTCATTGTCTTCTTTGTTAAGAATAGTTGTTTCATTTCTTTCAGTTGGGATTCCTAAACTAACCTAATCAGCATCAGCAAATTTGTTAATGTGATTTAGATATTCAAAATGTGTAACTCTATTTTGATTCAGCCATTCTGATAGATGTAAATCATCTTTATTAATGCTTTAATTACTCACCAGAAATTACCCCATAAATAAACCAATTTCCAAAAGCAATTTAAGATTTGCAGGTGTAATATTGCCCCACATATCTTTCATCAAATGAATGGAGTCCAAAGTTCTGTTTCATCTGCATTTTAGATGATTTCTCCTTTTTTATACTCCATTTGAAAAATTTTCTGCCACTCACTTGCAGCTTTTGTGTCTGCTGACAGGGCTGCACCACTTATTTTAATGTAAACAATGTTGTGTCATTTTTTTTAAACGACCAAGCAAGTGGCTGTTGAATCCCCATCTGTAAAATTCTTGAGCCCCTAACTGCTTCGAAATTTTTTTTGCCTTACCGTTAAGATGAGTTCATTGATGGGGAACCCAACATTTCTCTGCACCTTGAACCACATCAGTAATGCTTGAACAATATCATCCAAACCATATTTCTTAATTTTCTTGTTTGCATTGATTTTGGATTCTTGTGCAGATAAAATCATTTAATTGTTTTTCCACAAAGGTGAAACTGTTGATGGTGACTTAACGTTTTTCCCAACCACATTGTAACTCTCAAATAATCTGAACTCTGTGAGAAATAAAGACATGTTTTCTTTTATTTACGGACATTTTGTTTGTTGGGGGATAAATTCTTCACTGTGAGTTTTGGGCCAATATCATGAACTTTCTTCTCAAATAAAGGGCACATGAGTTGCAAGGAGGCCAAAGGCAGTTGGCACCAGTATCTTTTTCCCAAGCTCTTTTCTTGTAAAATCAGAAGTAATTAGTGGACAAATGGCCTCTACAGGTGCCATGGTGTTTTTAGAATTTCTAGGAACAGAAAGATTCAACAATGCCGATGTCTCACTGCAGGATAGGTTAAGTTCACCAACCCAGAAAAATAATTGACAAGAAGGAAAATTTAGGTTATTTATGACCATTGAAAGGGCTAACCACTTTGGATGAGGTAACACAAAATTTCCTCATTATATCCATGAAGCATGCTCATTACACCCATTCAATTTTTGGTACTTAAATATTTACTGCCAGACCTTGAGTTAGCATTTTCTCACTATAACCGTAAGCTCATTATATACATGCTTGTTGTAAACTAGTTTGTATTTCACCTCAAAAGAATGAGAAAGAATAGAGGTTTTTGCTGAATTTATGTTTGAATTTTTGTTTGTGTTATGAGTAAAGAAGTGAGAGATACTCTTAACTTTTAACAAATTAATGTCAAAATACTGATTGTAGGAGGAAGAAATAGATTAACTATAAGGTATGTATTATACCTGTTTTATCTCAAGTGTGTTTTTTTTTAAATATGTGTAATAGTTTACAACATTGTAATTTAGAAAAACTTCTTGCCAATGTGTGTTTCCTTCATAGTGATTAGAACTGATATTTAGTGGATGAGTTCAGATTTGCTAACTGTTGTTGTGAACATTTTTGTATATTTGTGTTGTTATAGCGTAATACTATATGAAATGATTTTGCTTCCAGTGTACAAAATAGCAGTATTGAAGGATGACTGTAAAGTAGAACATTCAGGTGTCACCCATTGGTCAAGTGGTATAGAAAGCAGACTACTAGGTTGGAATACCAGGGATGTTGTTCTTGTTCTTCCAGCAGTTGTTCTCTCCTTTACCTGGAACCAGTGGTTCTAAATTAGGAATGAGCAACTCCTTATAATCTTAATTATTCATGGGACTTGTTAAACCAAAAAGCAAACAAAACATTAGCAGTCAAGAAGCAGTGTGGTGAGTTTAAGTCTGGAAGAATAAGATAAGTGCTGCTAAACATCAATCAAGTCTGAGTATGAACAAAATTTCAAAGAATATAATCGCATTCCATGTTGCATGTCGAAGAGATGTCGAATGCTTGTGTAGACACACTATATTTTGGTCTCTTGCGCTGCATGTGACCCAATTCTGTGTGACATTTTTCTTTCTTTTGTAACAAAATAAGTAATACAGATTTTATTTTGTTTGCTGTTGTCTAGGTATGAGCAGTTTCTGCTGCTAGATTTTTCAATAGACAACAAGTAGTAAAATCTATGTTTCACATATGCAGTAGTAATTTTGAAGCATCACTGATGGGCTTCATTTTTTGTCTCATTTTTTATCTGACAGTTTATTGTCTAAGTTGCATTCAGAAATATTAAATATAGATGTAAAAAGTAGCACTTTACTGACAATATTCAGCCTCTCTATAAAGTTGCATGCTTCCATGTTTTGCCAAAATAGGTGTCTTTCTGGCTAGATTAGAGGCATCTCAAGTTGGCTACTAGCCAGCACACCTTAACCAGTGCACACTGCTGTTTAAGTTTTATCATATATGCATGGAGCATTAGTGGAGCTGCGGATGGCTTAGTGGTTAGCGAGTCAGACTATCAATGCAAGGTCCTCAGGTTCGAACCTGGGCTGATCTTTCAGAGATGGTGTGATTTACTGACAATCGCTGAATATCCGCCATGCATCGGACGAGCACGTTAAGTGACGGCCCCCAGGCTGGACCCACTGGTTAAATGGGTATCCTTTCCTATGCCCCTTCTCCTGAAATTCTCTCACCCCTCTGTGTGCAACATCGTACTTGTACGATGGCGCCATCTACTGTACTCTAATCTCACTACAAACTGTTCTGTCAAAGTCGCTAGACTTGCTCTCATTTCTTCTGTTTCTGTGTCCTGCCCAAAAGGCGATCTCGCTGTAGGTGGCTGGTACTTAAACTGTACTCACTGTGGACGGAAGTCCTACAAGAAAATGACAAATAGATAGATGGAGCATTAGTGGAGATAAAAAAAAAATCTCTTCTGTGTCACTTGCTCCCACTTCATATTATGTGTGAATAATGCACGTTGTTGGTATTTCCTTTGTTTTTTTATAAGATCCATTGATTTTGCCACATAGTCCCCCCTCCTCCCCCAAACTGATATCTGTGCATGTGTTACATTTTGATTCTTGCTTTAATGCCTAAGTGTGCACCATACCTTGATTCTTCCTGTCTTTCATAGGTGTGAGTATAAGTCTGCCTAATGTTTTAAAGTAAAAATAGTTTCATATATGTTGTAATTTAATTGCATTATATGCTCTTTTAGTTTTAAAGTATGGATTGTTGTATTATTCAATAAATGTCAAATTGTGAAATACAGGCTGTTGTAGAAATGTGTAGAAAGCCCACATATGCTTGCCAATTACTGCTGCATTACCATTGGTCATGCTCCTCCAACTACTATTTTAGGAAATTCTTTGACCAAAATAAGCATCTCAGCCAGATATGCCCAGCACATTGTCTACCTATCGTGTTCGTAATTTTTAGCCCATGGCTTTTGATTTTAATTTAATTGTATGATATGTTCTTATTGTTTTAAAATATGAATTGGTTCTTTTTTAATTTAGAAAATAAGTAGGCAAATTGAATTATAATGAATGTGCTTATAGTAGGAGACAAACCTCAGACTCCTCAGTTAATAACTTTCGTAACGATAATGTCGTCACTAATTCTGGTGCATGCATGAAGCTGAATAAACAACAGACTTCATCTCTTAGTTCAAGTCAGTTTAGTTTCTGTTCAAAGCTATGAAATATTTTATTTGATGACTTGATCTGTGATATTCTAAAACTGTATATACTTGTGTTTGAACACCAGTCTAATTCATCTGTTGAGGTCCTCATCAGCTGAAACTGGGCATATTTCCTAGTAATAAAATAGAAAATAAACAAAGATACTGCGACTATGACGTGGGCCATGGCAGATAGTAAATCTGTGTGATCCTTTTGAGCTGTAAAGATCACATATTTCGAACGCCAAAGTACTCCATTGTGGAAGACATAGTCTAATGTCGAAACATGTTTGGATTGTGGTGGTGATGTTGGAGGAGCATTTCGTTTTCATGGTTTCCTTTAGGATTCAGGTTTTAATTTGGTTTTACCTTTCATTGATTTTAAGTACCTTTCATTGTAAAGTTCATTCCTTTTAACAAGACGTTTAGTATTGTTAACTTATATTGTATTTCCGGCAGTCAATACGTTTCAAACCTAAATGCTTTTATTGTGCATAATTTTGGTTACTACAAGACTTTTTAAAAGAAGACTTAAATAGTGAAGGCAGAACAATGATTCGAACACAATTCATATCCTGCCCAAGAAATACTGAGCTTCCAAGGCCGTATGGGGTAAGTACGAATTTCTTATCAAATACAACAATAGCATAACCCTAAATGCGTCCTCATCCAACAACCACTACGTAAGTAATAAAAACGTATGTAGCAGTAATTTCCTGCTACACATTGAATGTAGTAAACACAATAAATAAACAAAGAAGTTTTCTGTCCAATTGATGTAAAAAGTACAAATGGTTAGAATGTAGTCATTCCATCAAAGGATGCAACATTTTGCTTTTATTGCCATTCTTGGCTAATGAGGCAGCAAACAAAGGTCACTGTTACTCAGCATTTATTGATAAGGGATTCAGAGGCTGGCATAGGAATAATGAATGTATTAAGACCACCAACTGTCAAAATCTCATGTGTTGAGCTGTTCTTCAAGGTCAAGTTTAATCAAGGAAACCTGCTGATATATTGAGGAGGGAAAGTCTAAAAAGGAAAAATGGTGCCATAATCAGAGTGTGATGGGATGACTGATTGACATTGTCCTGTGTTTGGCAAAAGGTGTGAAACCATTCAGGGGTCGCAGTGAAGCCAACAATCTTGAAAAGGTTTATTTCTAAATGTTGTCAATGTGCTCCACAAGCATGATCCTGTAATGACAAATCATGGGCAACATTCTCTGCAAGTGCCTACTTATCTGGATATTTGCATTCAGAATGCTGTAGCTGTGACCTTGCATAACATTGTGCAGCAAAATATTATGCATTATTTAAATTAAAAAAAAATTGTCCAATAATTGCAGACAACACTACTGAGTGTAGATGCCACAAACCTAAATCCATTATAATGTGGTATCTTGACCATGAAAAACGTGGTCCAGTTGAGCATTTTAATTCTGTTCAGAGACTATTAACAGTTGATGCTCAGTCTATTTTGGACCAGTTAAATTACATCCTAAGCATTCTTAAATTAGGTTAATCATCAGTTATTTCTGTCTGTTCTGATGGTGTATCTGCTATGTTTGGATTTACTATGGAAGTTCAAATGAAATGTAAAAGAAGCAGTGAAATACTCTATGTGCCCTATTATGTGCTTTGTCAGAACTTCATCCTACTAGATGCATGCATTTCAAGCAAACAAAATGTAACTTTCTTCCTTTTTTTTTTTTTTTTTTTTTTTCTTATCTTATTAATAGTCTTATGCTTTCATGGAGGGAAGATCTCCTAAAAAGTAGGATCTTGATTGGAGACTTTTAAGTCATTGTGAGGCACAAGATAGGCATGCAGAGCAGAAGCAGTTGCTGCAGTAAAACAAAACTACTCCATCTGATGCTAAATTGAAAGCTAGTTACTTTATACGTGAACTAAATTTGCTTCATGTAAGTTCATATTTGCCATCTCACTTTATGTACCATATTGTCCAGATGATTGTATGTATAAGGCACTTCAGGCTCCAGATCTCAACTTACTGTGATGGCAAGTGTAAAAAGCTTGAGTAACTATTCAGCTGCAATGAAAAGTGATGTAGAATATTTATAATCTATTTTTAACATCAATATGAAATTGTGTGTACAAAATGACATATTGAATCCCCTGTTTAAGAGGTAAACAACATTCACTTGTATTGATGATGCATCTGAGTCTCAGTATCACTTTGATGCAGAAGAGGAACAAAATAGAATAATTTCATTTTACCCACTCGTAGATGAAATTATTATTGGTACTGACCAGCAATTTAAACAGGAGGTTTATTGTGACTGCAATGGAAAAACTTGGCAGCAATAGTGTAAGGATCACTGGCAACAAATTTAAAGTCTCTTTGGTATAGAGTTAGAAGCTGAAATTGTGTTGCTTTGGGGTTGTGGATTTGTTCATAAAGGTAAGGAAAAACAACTTTTCAAATTTCTCTCCCAGAAGCAGATATAGCGAGAAATTAACAATACCAGAGAGTGGCTTGATTGGCTAAAGAAATCGTTTCGGTCTTCTACGTTTCCGGCCTTTTCAAAAAATCTGTTCTAAACTCTGTAGTCTTACTTTATAGAAGCTGTTCCTGTGAAAGAGCCTTTTTGAAACTAGTATATTTAATAAAACAAAGAAATACAGTGACCCAGCAGTGCCTCAACTCACCAATGATTTTGTACAATAAACAGTCATCTTTGTCAATTTATTGCAATGATATGATTGAGGTATTTATGTCCTTAGCATCTAGTGTACAATGTCTCATTCTCTAGGACAGGAAGATAAAAAAAAAAACCCTTAATCTGTTTTGGTCAATTTGGGTTAGCTCATTATCTGCATGATGATAGAGATAATGAGAATTGATTGTATCTTTGTATACACCTGGTTATCATTACAGCAAAGATTTGGCATTTTTTTAGTTTGTGCTCTTTAAGTAAAGTCTAGTTATGTTAATGAAGAAACTTAACTTCAGTTAAATTTTAGTTTAATGAATAAAAACAATGTCCTTTGTAATTAAGTATTCAGCAAGTGGTTGCCTTTAAAAGAATAAAGTAACAAAAATGGTAACACCAAATTTTTGGTTGTAATGAGCAGCAAGTCTTTTGACTTTTTTCTGACGCAAATAAAATTTATCAAAATTATTCAGTCAGTGGAACCTGTTTGAGAAAATAACAGATTTCTACATTCAATAAAATATCCAGAAATAAAAACAGCAACTTACTTCCACAAGCGGATAAAAAGTATGTTACAAAAATTAACAAATGGCGCACAAAAAAGTTTCTCAGAGCAGAAAGAAGGAAGACAAAGAGATTTTCCAATCAAACAGTTAAAAGAAGAAATATAGAAGGAAACATGATATAAATCTACACCTTCTAGTGAAAGAATTTTGAATAATGGAAAAGTTGAAAATAGGTGAAAAGTATTATTCTTCAGGACAAAAAGCTATGCTAAGGAAAAACAACTTTTCAAATTTCTCTCCCAGAAGCAGATATAGTGAGAAAAAGATTTTGACCTTTACACCCCCTAGCGGGAAAGCTGTGCATTATTTAAAAAGGACAATGCTCCCCATCTTTATTGTAGCAAATGGCATAAAGTAAAAAAATAAATTTCTCTATAGGGCTTTTAGAAGCAAAGATACAGGTTCCAAAAGAAGTATACAAACACCACCTAGTGACAGAACTGTGAACTACAAAACTCCTCAAATATAAACCTAAAGTGTACCACAAGGTAAATAGTATCTGGTGTTAAAAGAATGATTTAAATTGCATATTTAGAAGCAGAGATATTGAGAACAACAGATTAAACATTTGCAACTCCCAGTGGCTGAATTGTGTATTATTTTGGGAAGAAAATACACACAAAGAGTTTTCATAGTTAGTAATACCTGACCAAAAAAGAATTTTTTTCAATCGGAATTTTAGTTCTGAAGATATTGCTGTAAACGAGAATGGGGACTTACACTCCCTGGTGACACACTTGCGAGTTAAGAAAATTTTGAAATTATATGTGAAACATTTAGCTCCTGAAATGCTGTCCGACAAAGAAATCATTTTTCAAATTGGATTCTTACAAGCAGAGATATCAACAAAAATAGGATGTACATCTACGTCCCCTTGCAGAAAAACTATGCACTATTGTAAGCAGGAGGTATTCTCAAAAAGTTCTCAGAGATGAGCAGTATCAGTCCATGAAAGAATTGTTTCAGTCAAGTTTTCAGAAGCTAAAATTTTGCTGCAAATACATTAGAAGCAGAAATAAACACTTACGCCCTCTGGCAGGCAAATCATTCTCTACAAAAAATTAGAAATTATATGCAAAGAATTTCCCATCGGGAGCTGTATCCAGTGCAGGAAGAATTTTTCAAATCATACTTTTGAAGCAGAGATATCGGGAAAAACGTGATTTACCTTTATGCTCCCTATCGGAAATCTATGCATTACTTGAAAAAGAGATGATACCTAAAATAGTTTTCAATACAAATTTCACCAAATGGAAAAAGAATCTTGTCAGTCGGATATTTAGAAGCAAATATATGGAATAAAATGTGTTTTGAATTCGATATCTGCATTTACGTCCTCTATCGGCGAAGTTTTGTATCATGGAAAAAACAGTGCAAGGATCATCATTCTCACATTTCAGTCTTCCCAATGCTAAAATAATTTTTTAAATTGGACTAATAGTTTCAAAGATATGGTGTCCACAGACAGGCGGACAAATCAGTAACATAAGCACAACTTTTTTTTACGAAAGACATGCTAAAAAGCAAAATTCCATGGTGCACAACCTAATGAAATGTGCTGCTCGCAACTATGCTGTCTTTACTTTTTCTTCCAGTCTCTTATCCAATCTTTTTTCCCATGTTATCACAGTATGCAAAATTAAAAATTAACTATATCTTCAGAACTGTTGCAGTCTGTTGATCATTTTCCATGAATGGGTATTAACCACTGTTCAGTAATTTGCCAGGAATTACATAACTACATATCATTAACTCCTTGGAAATCCAGTATCACTGTCAAAGGAACTAGTTGAATGTTGATGTCAAGCATCTCCATTTCCAATGATCTCAAGGCATATCCATTCCTTATTTCACAAAAGATCTGTTGTGCTTTGTGCTCATTATATTCTTTTCTTTAAGATATTCTTGAATATGACTTTTCAGTGATTTCTGTGGCCTCTTTTTAATTTTCTCTTTTGATGGTTTCAGGTAAATAAATCTTTTTAGTTATCATCTCATTATTCAGAAATCAGTGGATAGCAAATTTTGAGAAGAAATAATTCTTTACAAATGCATAAAGGGCATATACATATTATTGTCAGTATATTGATGCTGTACTTTTTACTCTTTCCCATGCAGCCATCCTTCAGAAACTTGCTTCTGAATTTCATTGTCCTGCATAGTGTAATGGTAGTATGCTTGAATATAAATTGGTAGTTGTGGGTTTGATTCCTGTTCCAGGGCAGTGCAATTTTCAAGTTTTGTGAAAGATGGCCTCATGGAAAACAGTAAAAAGTACTGCATCTATATGCTGTCAATGATATCTCATTATTCATTATTTCAGCATGTTCAAATGACTTCAGCATATTAGGCATTCTTCACATGTTTCAAATAAACCATGTCTCACTCGTTCTTTGCCCAAGGGTTATGATTCTTTCATGTGTGAGTATAGATGTTCTTATAGTTGAAAATGTGTTAGACTGAAACTGTTCTCAATGCAAATTTCATTTAATATTTGCCCATTATGATTCCCATGGGGACAATTAAATTTACTGAAAGCATTTTTCAAATATTTTATTCTGATTTCCAACATTACTACTGAGCTTCCCTGCTGAGCAAGTTTTTCTGTAGCATTAAATCAGTTTGAAACAATTTGTAGCTCATGCCAGGAATAATCTCTTATCAGAAGGATGATGATTCTATCACTTCATTCCTTTGCCTTTTTAAGTCCTCCATAAGGTACTTCCCAAATCTCTTTCCTTGCCTGTTTGACACTTTGGTGTTCGCCTTCCACTATTGTTGACCACCTTTAAACTCCTTTGTTCATATTTCTTGGAACAAACTACTTAAAAGCTCATCTGCATTCCTCTTCATTATGCACCAATTTGAATATATTTGTAGTTTCAACATTTTATGGATACAAAGAAAGAAAAGGTAACATATATATTTCTTTCCATTGATTGTACTATAGGAAAGCTTTTAATAAGGAATCCAGTCCTTTCTCTTTCAAGCTTGTTTCTTAAACACAGAGTATCTACATTTCTTGCTTTCTATAAAAAAAAAAAAATAGTGCCACTTTTCTTCTCCTTCCATTCGTATTTCCAATCTTCTGAGAACATGACTCACTTCTTAAATGTCTCTCGTCCTCAATGAGTTTGTTGTGGCATATTTACCTCAGTGGTAAGGGGATATGATAACACAGCACTTGTGGTAGGCATCCTACCTTAGTCTTCTTATTCTTTCTTGAATCCATTTTTTATTATATTGTAGCCATGATTTTTTTCTGACTGGATGTCCTTTCTTTTCTCAAGCTTAAGATTGGCTGGGAATGGAATGATATCACTCCAGAGATATAGTTATAGTAGTTTAATATTAGATTTGAGATAATTACAAGAATAATATTTGAAATATTAAGGATCAAAGGCATCAATGCTTACCTGTAGTAATCTCAAATTCTTTTAACACAATTGGTTAGTTGTTGTTTTTCCATGAAGATGTATGCTCAACTGTGTGCAAGAAATTTTAACTATACATATTATAAATTATGGAATTATTTTTATATTATTTAAGGAACCTGATTATAGTTATTTTCAGTCTTATGGGTTATTTTATTTAACTGACATACACTAAATAGTTTTATACTTTAAGATACGGAAACTAACGGACAAAGAACGGAATGTACCTGGGGTAGAGTGCTCCAAAAAAACTTTTTTTCAAAACTGTGCTCTCTGGCCATTTTCCCATTTCCATGGCATATATGAGATCTCACAAAAAATTTGAATGAAATGGGAGCATTTTAAGCCTTGCTGCCAGTATGTCACTAATTTCCCAAAATTAGTGACATACACTAAATTACTGATATATTTTATGATGTAATATATGCACAACTTTCAATCATACCAATATCATAAAATTAATTCAACCTTTTCATTTGCTTTTTCTTTTGCAGACTCTAATTTGTCTGAGTGCTAACTGCTAACCACCAGAATATATACAATAATGGCAAATTTAAAAGAAACTCCTAGTCCTATGCTGCATTCAGAGACTGAAGTGTGGTTGCTAGGAAAAGTAATAGAAGAATTACCTCCCTCTCAAATACCAACCCAAGGCACTGTTCCATCAAGAACAAGGTGTTCCTCAAGGTTACATTTTATCTGTCACGTTGTTCATCCTTCACATTAATTGTCTTTTCACAAATCTTCCTCCTGCGGTTTCGGCTACTGTTTATGTTGATGACTTGCACATTTTCTGCTCGTCATCAAGCATGAATTTTATTGAAAGGCAGTTGCAGTCTGCGATTAACCAGATCTTTAAAGCGGCGAATAGGAATGGTTTCGCTCTTTCTCCTGACAAGACAGCGTGTGTCCATTTCTGCCGGAGGCGCGGCCTCCATCCTGACCCAGAGCTGTATTTAAACCGTGCAGCCATACCAGTTTTGCCCGAGACCAAGTTCCTTGGATTGACCGTTGACAGTGCGCTTACATTCCGTGCGCATGTTCAGCGTCTAAAGACTTCCTGTCTGCGGGCTCTATCTATTCTTAAGATCCTTTCGAGAGTCTCGTGGGGTGCAGACAGAGTGTCTTTAATTCGCATTTACCATTCCTTAATATGATCGGAACTGGATTATGGTTGTATCGTGTATGGCTCTGCTCGTCGTTCTGTTCTCCGGCCTTTGGATACTATTCACCATCAAGTGCTACGTCTTTGTACGGGAGCATTTCGAACATCTCCGATTCCCAGCCTTTATGCTGACGCGAACGAACCATCTCTTGAATTACGCCATCTGCAGCTGTCTGTTCAATTCTTCTTGAAACTTCGATCTCTTCTGAACCATCCTTTATACGATGCAGTTTTTCATCCCCAGCATGCTCGTTTATTTGAGAACCGGTCCTCGTGCATTCCAACCTTTGGTCTTCGTAGGGCGGCCGTAGCTCGTTATGTATGGCTCGACTTGTCTCTTGTTGAAAAGACCAGGGCTTTGGGGATCCTCCATGGCACCCACTTGGTGTCATGGTTGATACCACCTTTACATCTTTCGATAAATCCTCAACCCCTGCGTCAGTGTACCAGCAGCTCTTCGCTGAGCACCGTGCCCTCAATTCTGACTACACTCACATTTTCACTGATGGCTCCAAGATGCATGGAGTCATTGGATCTGCGGCAGTTTGTGTTGATGACGTCTTTGTTGCGTGGATTCCAGCTGATGCCACAGTGTTTTTGGCGGAGATGCATGCTGTGTATCTTGCACTACTTCATGTTCAGTTGGGTTCTCATCAACGGGCTGTGGTGTACACTGATTTGTTAAGTGTTGTATAGTCATTGTCTTCGTTGGACTGTTGTGACCACCCTTTTCTTTTTAACGTACGAAGGCTTCTTCGTTCTTTGCTTGAGGCCGGTGTCCAGATACAATTTTGTTGGATTCCCGGGCATGTTGGAATCACGGGTAACAAGTGTGCTGATGCGGCTGCTAGATCTGCTTCCTCTTTGGTCGTCACACCCTTGCCACTGTTTCACCGGGATTTCCACTTTATCGTTCACGACCATATCAAGCGAACGTGGCAGGGTCTGTGGGACCAAGAGGTGGAAAATAAATTGCATCGTATTAAACCTAATCTTGAAATCTGGAAATCCTCATATCATTGGAACCGTAGGGAGGAAGTGGTGTCGTGCATCTCCGCATTGGGCATTGTCATTTCACTCACCGCTTTTTGCTGTGTGGCGACACTGCACCGATGTGTGAGACGTGCAATTGCCGACTCACTGTCACTCATCTTTTGTGTAGTTGCGTTCGTTTTCATGATGTGCGTTTTCATTTCTTTCATTCTCATTTGTTGACCGAGGACGCCACTATGCTGCAGCGGCTCCTAAATGACCACTGCGATACTGTTGCTGTCTTTTCATTTTTTAAAGAAATTGACTATTTTAAAGTATCTAGATTTTAACCCTATCATCATCCTCATTTCTCAGTTTTACTGAATCAGCTAGATTTTAATCATTGTACCATGTTTTTAATACTGTTTGTTTCATTATCTTTTTTAGCCCTTCCATTGTTCTCATTTTTCAGTTTTACTTGATCAGCCTGATTCTAAGTTTTATACCACGCTTTTAATACTGTTTGTTTGTCTTGTGTCTGGCACTCTTTGGCCAAACATGGCCCTTGCGCCATAAAAATCAACCAACCAACCAACCCAAGGAGATGTTCTCCTGAAAGATGGCCCAATGAAGCAGGAAAAGTTCACAAACTTAAATAGTGCAGTAGCTGAAAGAATTATTCTGGATGTTCAAAAACAGTGGACCAGGGCAGGGATTGTAACACAACACAAGGATAAAGTGAAGGCCAAAATCCTAGATATGTACAGTAGTTACCGCCTTGTCCAAAAAAGCAAAGGTAAAAAGTCAAGCGAGGAGAAAGAAAATTCCTTTGTTGAAGATTTAACTAAGTATTTCTTCATTGCACATCAAAATGCCCAGAATATTATTCAGTTCGACAGGTTTCATCCACAGAAGCATAAGGAGGAAGATGTGCAATTTCTTCAGGCTTTGAAAGATGATAGAAAAGTCTCACTAGGCACAGCAGATAGAATTTATGCTAAGAAAGTTGATAACAAATTCTATCGGAATAGGTTGAAAGTGTCCAGGGAAAAGGCTGAAGAACAGAGAAAGCAAGAACAGGCTGTTACCATTGATCCAGATGATTCAGCATTTGATGATAGAGAAGAAATCCACATAGCTGCAGTTCAAGGATCGAAGAAAACTGACTTACCAGCCAGTGCTGATGCTAATATGAATGTTGGAGATGATGATGATTTCGATTTTGACGTTCCGTCCATTTCAAGTTCGAAGCATAAAAAGAAAGAAACTGTTACCCTGCAGTTGCCATGGAATCCGTATAAAAGTACCAGGGTATCCCAAATGGCTGATCATTTGAAATTGTCTGCGGGTCAGAATACAGCCTTCATGGCTGCTATTGTATCTGAAGGAGGTGGTGATTTAGAGCAGATTACATTTTCTTTGACAAGCACTAGATCAGCGAGAAAAAATGTTCGACTTGAAGCAGCTCATGAGATTAAGAATATTTTTGTTCCTACAAAATATGTAGTTCTTCATTGGGACAGAAAAATCGTTCCAGGAGATCATGAAAGACTTGGTGTTCTTATATCTGGTATGCCAGAGTATGAGTCAGGCAAACTTCTTGGAGTACCTGCAATTCCAGATGGAACTGGTTTAACCCAAGCTAACACCACTTATGGACTTGCATTAGAGTGGAATCTTATACCAAAAGTAATTGGACTCAGCTTTGATACTACAGCATCAAATTCTGGATGGATGATTGGTGTGAAGATTGAGGACTTGTTGGATAAAAAATTGTTTTACTTTGCATGTCGACATCATATATTTGAAAGAATTCTGTGTGCTGTGTGGAATATGTTGTTTGGAGACACGAGTAGTCCAGATACCCCCGAACTTAAGAAATTCAAGAATAATTGGAGCGCAATCACTAATCACAAGACAGATTTTAAGATCCTAAACATCCGTAACCGAAAACTACAGACACTTCATAGTGATGTTATTGCATTTCTGAATGAGAAACTTGCCAATCCTGATTCCAAAACCGACCTGGCTCGAGACGATTATAGAGAATGTGCCGAATTGATGCTGATTCTCTTGGGAGAATCTCCATCGGGAGGAATACATTGGTTAAAGCCAGGAGCTTTTCACCATGATCACTGGATGTCTATGGTCCTCTATTCAGCAAAGATGTATGCATTTGGACATCAGCTGAAGTATGATGCCGTCAAAATGAAATTGCTGAAACGCATATCTCTTCAAAGCGCTTTTTTATGTAAAAGCATGGTTGTCGGCTCCTATTGGGGTAGATGCTCCAGTTAACGATCTTCAACTGTGGCATGATATGAATGATTACCGCGAGGTTGATCCAGCTGCTGTTGCTATCACAGCTTTGGAAAGACATTTTTGGTATTTGACTTAAGAGATAGCTCCATTCTCATTATTTACAAATTGCCTGTCCCAAGCTGAAAAACTTCAAATTTCTTGTGAACTTCGCAAAGTAAAATCAAATAATCTATTGGAAAGAGGAGTTCCTGTTTTCCCAACATTCAACTCATCTATTAGGTTGGTGTCCCTAATCGGCCCGAAGTTGTGGTTCATTTTTCCAAGCTCTTGGTTTGAATTCTCATTGGTTGAATAAGCTACCAAGTCAGTGGAGTCTGACATCATGTTAAAGTTTTGAAAGATCTGGCAGAAAGATTAGTACAGCTGATCCAAGATTTTGCCAAAAGCATCACAAAGGATGAAGAACAAGGACAGTTTCTTCTTCAGGTGGTTGAAAATCACCGTCAGAATATCCCTGATTTTAAAAAGAAGACTTTGAAAAAGATTTAAGAAGCTTTAGTTTGATTTGTGTTGTATCGATTATTCAATTGATTAAACAATTATGATATACTAATTTGCATTTTTGTTTCATTTCTACCTATCAAAGCCATTCACAGAGTGCGGACATTTTGGGAAATTAGTGACATACTGGCGGCAAGGCTTAAAATGCTCCGATTCCATTCAAATTTTTTGTGAGATCTCATATACGCTATAGAAATGGGAAAATGGCCAGGGAGCACGGTTTTGAAAAAAAAAAAAAGATTTTTTGGAGCACCCTAACCTTGGGCTCATGCACTCTATCTTACCTCAACTTGGTGTTTGAAATGATTGATCGTAAAAGTTCCTAAAATATCCTCAATTTTTTTAAACTTTCAGGATCAATCATTTCGAACACCAAACTGAGGTAAGATAGTATGCATGAGTCCAAAATACGTTCTTTTCTTTGTCTGTTAGTTTCTGTATCTTAATGTATAAAATTATTTAGAGTATATAAGTTAAATAAAATAACCCATAAGACTAAAAATAACTATAATCAGGTTCCTTAAATAATATAAAAAATAATTCCATAATTAATGATATGTATAGTTAAAATTTCTTGCACACAGTTGAGCATACATCTCCATGGAAAAACTACACCTAACCAATTGTGTTAAAAGAATTTGATATTACTACAGGTAAGCATTGATGCTTTTGATCCTAAATGTTTCAAATGTGATTTTTGTAATTATCTCATATCTAACATTAAACTTGTAACCTTAAGGTATAAATTTATCACTAAGAATTGTCTAACTATATATTCTAGTGAAAACATATCATAGTGATAATTATGCACCACAAAGTAATTGGTTTTGAAAGCATTTTCAGTTTTGCTAAGTTAAGTTATGAAATGAACTGAAAAATGATTCAGACGGTATGAACTTTATTCTATAAACATAAACCGGTATGTAATCAATCTCATCAAGTGTCTGACTTCATAAAATCATCATATCTTACAGAGTGCATCACTTGGGGATATTTAATAATTCAGAAAATGTTTTATTTGAACCTCTGCACATTTAGAAATATGTGCTTATGATGTTTGTATAAATTTTTTATGCTTTTTATAGCATATATTTTTGTACTATAAAAATGAAAAATACAGATAAAAATATTTTTACTTCCTTTTATTTGTTATGATTACTTGAATATGATAAAGTGTTATTTTTCAGAAATTTTAGTGACTAAAACCTTTCTATTTTAGGTTTGTGGATGAATATTTTCGCCAGCCTCTCAGAGGGTACGGTGCGAATGTAAAGGATGTATTTTCAGCTCTTAAAAGTACAGATTACCAGAATGTTTATGAGCCAGCAAAGCATCAGTTTGGGGGCTCTGGGTCATATGGGAATGGAGCAGCTATGCGAGTTGCACCAGTTGCTCTCTATGGATATGAAGACAGTAACATAGTTAAAGTAAGATGGCATCATAAAAAATTGATGGTTTAAAGTCACAGTTTTTAATTTTGGGATTATTCAAAGTGGATATTGTGTTTAAGTATGAAGTTTATTAATGTAGCATTTGTACTCAATTGAATATTTCTCATTGAAAATGAAATACATAATTACCTTCTTTTTTTGTGGATAATTAATTACCTTATCAAATCAAAAGCCCCCCTTCCCCTCCTCTCCTTAAAAATAGTGATTAATTAAATAATGCATGAGCTTCAACAGATGAAATTGCAAGAAATCTTTGGATCACCATTCAACATTTCCAGTATTTCACTGCATCTATTAAGTTGTTTTCAACAATTTAATTAGCTAATATAAAATCAAAATTATTTATAATATTGAAATCCTATCATGGTTTTGCAGAAAATAATTATTCCCTGAGTAAATGGTAATCAGTTTTAAATTCTGAATGTTGTTTTTGTAGCAAGATTAAAAGTTTTTGTTTCCAGAAAAAAATCTTATTATATAATTGAAAAAAACCCGCAGTGTGTGTGCTTAAAGGCAAAGTAAAAGAGCAGATGCATAATCATGGACACTATTGGACCTTCCTGCAGCAAAACCTATGGATGCCATTTTGTTTCGCTTAACACCTTAATCAGTGTAAATTTTACATCACACTGGCACTAACATTGGAGCTTCAAGCAGAAATATTGTGATCAGTGTCAGATGCTGTAATTTATTACCATGAAAATACATTTTTGTCATGAAAATCACTATTACAAGTTATTTATCTTTATCTTTTAAGTTATTTTTGACAAAGTATTAACTATTATTAATTATTTTTCAGCATCTGTGAAATTGTGACCAATTGTTTCTCACTAGTAATAGTTTCATAAGTTCATGATAAAGTAGGTGGAATTTCTGTCCAAACTCCTTCATGAAAGGTTGGGAATGTCAGTAAGCCAGCCATGAGCTATTGCACTGGTGAGGTAAGCACACAGAACTGTAGTGAAAATTGTAGAAGCATAACTGTTATACTCTCTTTTATCAGAATTGTGCCTTTTTTTTTTTTCTTTTTTTTTTTCTTTTTTTTTTTTTTTTTTTGCCCTTTGGTAACCTTTTCTTGCCTGTGTTCTGGATCACAACTGCAAACAGCAGCATCTTTTTTGACCTTAACAAGCTTTAGGACTATTGCACTATACTTTTCAAGTGAAAGAGAGGGAGTGAAAAAAAAATAACCGAGTTTGAGTTGAAAGGAGAAAGTCAATTTGCAGAGAAAAAGAAATAATTGAGGAATTCCATGGTTGGAAATTCAAATTTGTTTGAAACTGTGAAACTTAGTTTGAAATTCAAAACTGCTGTGGCTTTTAGCTTGAAAATTATGGTTCATTTTAATTTTACTTACTTCATTTATAATATCAGATAAGAGATTTTTATTTTGTTTAAATGTTAATTTAGCAGTTATGCCGTCAACACACAGAGCCTTACCATTATGTGTGTGTAAAGCTCTAAAATCTTTTCAAAATGGTAAGGCTCCCGGAGTTGATAGCAATACTACTGAGATGTTGAAATATGGTGGTGACTCTGTAATTGACTGGTTAACTGAAATTTGCCAGTTGTGCTGGGAGTTAGGAATGTTTCCTCAGGATTGGAGGGATGCTATCATTGTTCCCTTGTATAAGGGAAAGGGTGATCAGACTGACTGCAAGAACTATCATGATATTAGCCTACTGAGTGTGCCAGGAAAAGTGTTTGGTAAAGTAATTATTGAAAAGGTGCGAGGTCTTACGTCAGAGAAAGTGTGGAATGTTCAGAGTGGTTTTATGCCTGGTAAAGGCTGCACTAACCAAATTTTTGCATTATGTGTGATGATCAAAAAGTATCTAGCTGTTGGTAAGAAAGTTTTTGCTGCCTTCATAAATTTAGAGAAAGCTTATGACCAATAGGGTACTCCTGTGGAAGGTATTGAAAAAATATGGTGTTACTGGAAATCTACTTAATAGTGTAAAAGTCATGTATGCTGGCAGTAGAGCATGTGTACGACTGAATAGTGTTGTATCAAAATGGTTTTCTATTGGTGCAGGTGGAAGACAAGGTTGTGTGATGTCACCATGGCTGTTTAATATATTTATGGATGTGTGATGCCAAGATGGATAATACTAGTTTATGTCTTGGTAATATCCATGTGTGTGCAGATTGTTGTATGCTGATAAATGTTGGCAGAGAGCAAAAATGAGTTGCAGAGTATGTTGTCCCGGATGTATGGAGTTTGTATGAAATTTAAACAGTATAAATGAGGAAAAACCAAAAGTTATGGTTTTTGAATGAGGAACTGTTAATACTGAATGCAAGGTAAGTCTAAATGGCACAGAGATTTACCAGATGAATGAATTTGTGTATTTAGGAAGCATGTTTCACTGAGAGAACAAACTGGATGGTGAAATTAGTAGGTAAGTGAATTCTTCATTGAAAGTCCTAGCTGCTTTAGGATGTTTTCACAGGAATGATGAGTTCTCAAGAGAGTCTTGAATGGCTGTGTATGAAAATGTAATTGTTCCAATCTGGTGTATGGCAATGAAATCTGGGTGCTACAGAAGAGACATGGGAGTTGTTTATGTGCTGCAGAGAAGCGTTACTTATGGCCGGGGGGGGGGGGCACGTTCTAATCAAGTGAGGAAGGAAGATGTGTTGAAGTTGTGTAATGTGAGGCAAAATGTTGTCAGTAAGGTGGAGACTAATATTCTTAGGTGGTTTGTCCTTGTTGAAAGAATGAGCGATGAGACACTTCCTAAGAAAAACTTTTCAGGCTAAGTGGCAGGAAAGAATAGCAGAGGAAGGCGAAGGAAGTCATGGGAATTTCAGATTCAGGAGTGTCTGCATTAGAAAAAGATTACGAGTTTGAAGTATAGAAGGTCTTGTGTACGTCGTGTGATGTCAGTGAAGCCTGAGCTGTGTGCCAAGATCGCTGTAAATGAAGAATTTTGATACAGCAATGGTAAGTAAATAATCAGCTACAAATTTATCTGGTGGTTTGTTACTTCTTTGCGGAGCTAACCTTTAAATCTCGGAGAACAGCTTAGTGATATGTATGTATGTTAAGTGTTAATTAATTTAACTGAAGTTTTTCACAAAATGGTATTATTTGCACCTGAAGAGAAATTTTACTTTGTGGAATTCACCCACTCCTGATGTAATATTGTGTAAATCTACACTCTGCTTAGGTGTCATTTACTGTAGCTGAAATTTAAATTTCATGCAGAATGCTATTTTCATCTCATAAAATTCCATATAAAATTTTATTTTCAGAGTTGTGGAAAAACATGGAATGCATTTTCCCTGGCTAAAATGCTTTCCCACTATTGCTAAATTAGGTAGCATAGCCCCTATGTACTCATATTGTAAGGTAACAGATTCACATCCTATCGCCATGCATTTCATTTTTTACTTATTTATTTATTTAATAGACACTCATACAAATTTAAAAACAGACAGCTCTGGAAGCAACCCATATCACCTCTTTATTCTCATCAGGCAAAATATTCACATTCTGGGTCATCATTAAAACAAATTGCACCCAGTCAGCATGGAAGAAACAAATGTCCAAACACAAGCAGCAGATAGTTTTAAAAATAGCTGATTGTAGGTAAGCCAAAAATAAGTGACAAATAGGGAGTTAATGTTATTATCTGTGGTGAATAACAGCACACTGGCATCCAAAATTTAAGCATAATTGGTAAAACATAACCTATACCTTCTGACTATCATAAGTAATATAGTTTTTACATTATGAATTTTTAAGAATTTGTATCGTTAACAATGTTTTTAGTCAAGTGAACTACTGCAAGTTGTCATTGTTTTATTAAGGGCAACCCGTCCATTCATGATTAATAAATATAACGTAAGAAACAGTAAGTTCAATGTTAGATTCCTAACATATTAGGATAAAGTAAAGGGTTAAAACTGATAGAACGGTGGACATTGGTATGTAGATTAAACCATTCGCAGTGCATGGTCAAATAATGTCTGCTGACGTGCAATATTAAAATATCTCGCAGTTCCATACAAACAGCTTACCCTACCCTGAATGTCTTATTCCATGTTCTTGCAATCCCACTGAGAAGAGTTGCTGTCATAGGTGACCAGAAATGTAATATGGAATCAAAACCCCAGGTTGACCATTTTTTGTATAGTAAAATAACACTGGTCGGCATGAAAATCGGCCCTGACACCATTCCTGCTGATTCTTATGTAAAAGGATCTCCTGAATCCGAATATGACCCCCGTTTTACCCCATCACCCACCGTTTTCGGGGAGGCCTCCCACCTAATTTTATCACTTTCCGATAATTTGGAGGGATGAAAAGGATTATTTCAGCCTTTACATTTCTTCTGAGGGGCTACAGAGGTGAAAAGTTATAAAACATGAACATCTGTATCAAGGAGGTAGATTTGGGGGATCCCCCCCCCAATTGTGAAGAAATCATTACAAATGATTGATTTTTCCGTGTTTTTTTTTGGGGGGGGCAATTTTTTCACTTATTTGCTACATATTCCAGCTTCCAGCCCCTCTCATCCTCCCCCCAAAAACCCACAAATAATAAAAATATGTAGTAACAGTAATAAAAATATATAGCAACAGTTCGGAACATTCACTCTACCACGCTGGCTCTCTCAATACCTCGCGCGAACAGGTTCCCACGGGAATCGCGCTCAGGTTTGCACGGGCTTTGACAAAATCAAACTTGCATTGCTCTTACCACAATAATCCTGCACTGTAAGCATTATCTTCCCTCAGTTGATCTGTAGCGATCGTTGAGTCTACTTGTCGGTGTTCTAGGCGGTGATTCTGTGTTTCCAAGTTGTTTAAATTGTGTCAAACGGTAGAAATTTGTTTACACCGGCCTTTTCCAAGTGAATTACAGTACGTGAGTGTAATTTGTGATTAATATAGAGCATTTATTTACTGTTTAATTATGCCACGCAAGTGTATAAATCATCCCGATAGATTCTGCTATGTTTGCGGGGAAATGACTTTTAAAGCGCAACGAAAACCCCTTTCTCTGCTTCTTAAAACTGCTTATAAATTTTACTTTGATTGCAAAGTTGGCGATCAGGACAAGAATTGGGCTCCCACAGTTTGCTGCACTACTTGTTACAGTAGCTTGACCAAATGGCTCAAAGGTACCCGTAAATCAATGCCATTTGCTGTGCCCATGGTTTGGCACGAACCTCGCTGTCATCTCACAGATTGTTAGTTTTGTATGACTTCCACCGTCGGGTTATCTAGCAACAAAAGTAAGCATACAATTCAGTATCCTAATATCCCTTCAGCTCTAAGACCAGTTCCTCACAACGAATCATTGCCAATCCCAGTGCCCCTAAAAACCTATACTCTAGAGCCAGAAGCGGATGTGACATACTTTGAGCCACAGCTTGGACCATCACGTGATGCATCCACCGATGATGAAGAGTGTTCTGCTGATTCAGCTCATCGAAAACCTCACCTCGTTACTCAGTCGGAATTGAACGATCTCGTCAGGGATTTGGAGTTACCTAAGACTAAATCTTAACTTCTTGGATCTCGACTTCAGCAGTGGAATCTCTTAGAAAAGGGCGTAAAAATCTCTTCTTACTGGACCAGACAGTCAACCCTGCAATTACTTTTTTGGAAGATGAAGGCTTAGTGTTCTGCCCTAATTCAAATGCATTGATGATAGAACTGAAGATGACATATGACCCAGACAAATGGCGACTGTTTATAGACTCATCAAAGACAAGCTTGAAAGTTGTCCTGTTGGCCAATGGGAATGAGTTACCATCAGTCCTGGTTGCATACTCTGTGGATATGAAGGAGACGTACAAAAACATCAGCCGAATCCTTGATAAAATCTGTTATCATGATTATAATTGGAAACTTTGCGCTGACTTAAAAGTTGTTGCTGTACTCGCGGGCCTGCAATCAGGCTTCACAAAATACTGCTGCTTCTTATGCGAATGGGACAGCCGAGCACAAGACAAACATTACATCGTACGGAACTGGCCTCTGCGAGAAAGTTTTACTCCCGGTCAGAAAAATGTTGTTCATGATCCTCTGGTCCCGAAGAAAAATATTTACTTGCCGCCTTTGCACATCAAACTGGAATTTATCCAGTTTGTGAAAGCAATGGACAAGACAGGTGATGCATTTCAATTTTTGAAAAATAAATTTCCTCGTCTTAGTGAGACTAAAATCAAGGAAGGAGTTTTCGTGGGCCCCCAGATTAGACAACTTTTCAAAGATTCGACGTTTATTGAACACCTGAATCGAAAAGAAAAAAGAGCTTGGCTTGCATTCCAAAACGTGTGTAAGAACTTTTTGGGTAACAACAAAAGTGATGATTATGCCGCTCATGTTGAGGAATTGCTGTCAGCGTACAAGGCCATGGGGTGTAACGTGTCTCTTAAAGTGCATTTCCTGCACTCACACCTGGACTTCTTCCCTGAAAATTTAGGAGCAGTTTCCGATGAACACGGGGAACGATTGCATCAAGACATCAATAAGATTGAGAGGAGATTTTCAGGAAAGTGGAATACGAGCATGTTAGCAGAGTACTGCTGGTGTTTGGTACGAGAAACTTCTACCTCAGGGTACAAAAGGAAAGCAAGCACCAAATGAAGGTACTTATCTTATTTATTTATTATACTTTACATTTGTATTTTACTTTTTATATATTATTCTTTACAGCTAAAATAAATAATCCTTTTCACCCCTCCAAATAAAATTCGTGTCCATAACATATTAGCAAAAATTGATAAAAAAAATCATAAAAAATCGATCATTTTTAATGATTTCTTTACAATTGGGGGGGGGGCAAATCCCCACAAAATCTACATCCTTGCTACAGATGTTCATGTTTTATAACTTTTCACCTCTGTAGCCCCTCAGAAGAAATGTAAAGGCTGAAATAATCCTTTTCATCCCTCCAAATTATCAGAAAGTGATAAAATTAGGTGGGGGGGGCCTCTCCCGAAAACGGTGGGTGATGGGGGGGGGGGGTCATATTCGGCTTCAGGAGGTCGTTTTACATAAGAATCAGCAGGAATGGTGTCAGGGCTCGAAAAAAAAAAAATTTGCCGAGCAGTGTAATCGGATGGTTGGAATCAGGATAGTCACATACTCCAGAGCACTGAATATGCTGCAAAGTATCTCCAGGCTTTGGAGAAGGTTCCAAGACACAGGAGAGATTAGATGGCAAACAGTACAAGGTCGTCTAAGAGTCGCAACCCTCAGCAGGACCAGTATCTTTGCATTAACTGTACAATGTCATAAAACTATGCCTGCCAGGCAACTCTATGCAGAGCTTGTGGCTGCCTCAGGACCAAGAGTTTCAAAACAAATTGTTTACAGGAGGCTCAAGGCAACTGGTTTCTATGCCAGACGTCCAATAGTTTGTGTCCTGCTAAATCATTGGAGCAGTGTGCTCTGCACTGATGAGTCCAGATTCAGTTTACAGACTGATTCTCGTCAAACCACTCTTTGGAGAGAACAGGGTACCCGTTACAATCCCAGTAACATCAAGGAAAGGGACCAATTTGGTTTTGGTGTAGTCATGGCATGGGCAGGCATCATGTTGAATGGGTGCAAAGAGCTCCATATCTTAAACAGAAGTACCACTAATGCTCTGAGGCACAGAGATGAGATACTATAACCTCATGTGAGACTTCTTAGAGGTTCCATGTCTCCAAAGCTGGTATTCATGGATGATACTGCGCGCTCCCACAGAGCTCAGCTGGTGGATGACTTTCTCCAAATTGAAGATATCCAGCACATGGAGTGGCCAGCAAGGTTTCTGGATATGAATGCAATAGAGAATGCATAGGATGCACTAAGGAGGCAAATTGAATCCCATCAGCCTCTACCAAGAACCATTCCGGAGCTCCGAACAGCTTTTCATCAGGAGTGGGATTTGTTGACCACAGATCTCTCAGAAAATCTGATAAGCAACAAGAGAAGTCGATGCGAGGCTTGCATGTCTGCAAGGGGTAACCACATCCCTTATTAACCATGGTGCACCAGCCTTTTCTCAATTTTATGTATTCAACATGAAAATCCTTGTGTTGTTAGTTTTTGTAAATTTGCATAAGTAATGCAGTAAACTTTCTTTCATAACTTATTTTGTCTGATGTTGTACTTGCAATATGTTATTATACAAATATACCCAGTTTCATGCCTTTCAGATGATTGGTTCTTGAAATATTCACAGGTATATTAATTATGCTGAACTTTTGGACATGAGTGTATATGAGCTGCTAGTATGTTACATGCTGTTTATTTGCTGATAAAAGGTGTCACTGAAGACATGCTGAAATAGTGAAGTAGATAAACTGTTTCTATAATCACGTGGCTGACATCATGACTTTGCTTTGGTTATTAATATCTATTCATATGGAAGATGATCTGAGACTGCAGTATACATCCAGATTGAGTCAACTCCCTCCCTAAAAATCCAACTGTTGAAATCAAACATTCCAGCTACTAGTCAACACCCAAACCCTAACTGAGGTTAGCCATGGATATACCAGCTGAAATGCATATGGATCTGCTAGAGTTCATTAAATGTAATTTTATACTATTTTAATCTGTTTTCTTTTTCTATGTACCTCTTCATTTTCATTTCTATTACTTTGCTATCATGCTTTTGTAGTTTTAACTGAAAAATATTTTAACAAATGTGCAAAGACTCTTATTGAAATTATATGTTATCTTAAGGAAAAGAAATTAATAATAAGAAGAAATGGTTATCACTGACAGAAAATGCAAAAATAAAGATACATTAATTTTACGTCTCACTAGTCTAAATCCCCATCACATCGAAATCAACGCTATCACGACAAACATAACTCCAAAAGTTAAATCCTTAAGAACAATATATGTGCTGTGAGCAGAATTATTTAGAACTAATCTATAGTTCAAATACACTGGTGTTCAAAAGTTAAGCATGATCAACAAAAAGTGTTAAATTACAAAAACAAGAAGGCACAATGAAATAGATTAGATATCTTAGTGAAGAACTAAATGATCAGTGTAAATTGCATGAAAAAATGATAAACCAGGAAAATGTACCAATAGTCCAAAATGTTGAAAACTGCAGGAATTTTCTGAAGGCATTTCTTATTTTGTACAACGGTCTAGTAAGGTGTATGGTGACCTTGTACAAAGATACAAATGTTACATCAATGTCTCATGCTGTTGACAAGGGAAACAATAATACTGTAGTAGCAAATCCCACTTGTGAACAAGAGCAGATCAGAGTTCTAGCAGGAGTTTGATGACCTTCAATGCATCCCATACATGCTCTATTGGGTTGAGGTCTGGGGAATGCACTGGCCATGGCACACAGTGACTATCTTCACTTTCCAGATAATTACTGACAATAGCAGCTCTATGAGGTCTCATGGTATCATCCATGAACAAGAAATCTGGGCCAACAGCACCCTGAAAAATCCCATGTAGGGATTAAGGGTTTCGTCTCTGTAGCTCTGACCTGTTGAAATTCCACCGGAATGGACATAGAGCTGTAAGTGTGTGCCCATTGGACATAATGCCATCCCAGGCAAATACACCACTATATCTGTAATGGTGCATTTCTCAGATGTTTGTGTAGGAATAGTGGGTTCCAGGTTCTCTCCAGATGAGAATGTGATGGCTGTTACTTTCTAGACAAAATCTGGATTCATTAGAGAAGAGGGCATTGGCTCATTGATTTCCATCCCAGTCTCGATTTTGCCTGCATATTAATACCTTGGCATTTCTCACTGACAGAGTGAGTGGGATGCAAACTGCAGGTCATCTCGCATATAGTCCTTGTTCGTTGAGCCACCTGTGTACTGTTTGCGTTGAAACAGCTGGTCCACCAGTGACAGACAGCTCTAAAGCGAGCACTCTCGCTGATATCGACCTGCTACATCTTACTGTTAGTGCCGCATACCTATTGTTCAGAGCCATTGTAATCCATGGACGACCTGCCACAGATTGTCCACGGATTACAATGGCTCAGGACAATGTCCGGGTACCTTCCAAAAGTCTGGATGCAATGTATTGATTCACACTAGTAGCTTTGGCAACATCACTCTGTGTCTAGCTGGATTCCAACATTCTGATAATCCAACCACATGTAAACATTTTTATTTTTTATTAAAACAGTATGTCTTTTTGACATACTGTTTTTATAAACAATAAATTCTACTACTAGTATGGTGTGATGATGACAAGAAATGACACTTTTCAAATTTTTGAAGCTCTTTCTCAATTCCACAAATGTGCTACTTCTCTTTTTATGCTAATGCTATTGTTTGTCACATGGTATTGCATCATGGTTTCTATATTTGCATATTCCTATGTCCTCTGTACTTTACTTTATTGCCCTTCTTCCACCTTTTGTTTATTCTAAAATACCTTTTTTTTAACTGCGCTTAACTTTTGTACATGTGTACATCATGAACATTTAACCACATGTATATTAACTTAATCAAAGTAAACAATTTACTAATGAAGTAATTTTAACTAACTGTTGAAATAATTTACTACTGTACTCTCTGCTAAAAGAACCCAACCCAACTATATGAAGAAAAGCAATAATCCTTTACAGGCATCAAAATCAACATCTGAGCCGTGGACTTCATCCAGAAATCTGTACATCAATATACCACTTCAGAGTTCAAAGATTGAAATGGTGGTATTGTTCCAAAAGAGAAAAATCCATCTTCTTGCCATGGTGGTATCCCTGCATTTAACAGAAAACTTCCAGCCTCCATATCATAGGAGTTAATGTACTAGATAATTGACTTTGCCTATATTACACATAATCTGAAAAGTTGTTTGTCTAGGTCTCCTTTCAGTTTGAATGTAAGTTACCATTTCCTGGGGAGAAAATGGTCTGTGGATGGTCCATGCCGGTCAGCCAGATCACTAATTTGGTAGTTTATTTTAATATATTTCTGGGGTGAAAATCATTGGTTCACATTATATAAAGGCAGTTTGGGGCACTAGGTAATTTTACCAGCTCACATTCCACACATCATTTACAAATGTTTGCTTCCAATTTCAATACCAATTATAATTTGCAATGAAAAGATATGCCGCAAAATTTCTTAGGTGAACCAGGAAAACAACAACAACTGGTTTGGTAGTGATACATTTCAGTCTCACTATGGCAGAGAATTTTTATCTTACTTCACTGAGGCATAGTTGGATACCAGGTAATCAGGCTAACTTGTTCTATACACTGTTCCCAAATGTTAACACGTAAGTCTTCCAGTTTGAATTCTGATAATAATTTGTAGGAAGAAATGAAGAACTAATATTCTAATAATTGATGACTTCTTGGCTTCCTCTTATTTCTTTCAGTATTATAAATATTTAACAGGAATTATCGAGGATAAATTTATTAAGGTGCATTACCTCTCAAATTTTCCAGGGTTCCCACGCAACCTGGAAAACCGGGAAAACCGGGAATTCTCAGGGAATTTTAAAATTGTTCCAAAAATCAGGGAAAACTCAGGGAAAATTGTGATTTTCCGTAAAAATCAGGGAATTTTTTATCAGGGAACTATAAAGGCAGGGAATTTTTTATTTTGCCAGAAAAATATTTTGTTTCTGACTTTTGTAAAATATATTTCTGTATTGCTAAGTTTTAAAATAAGTCCGAGTTGTTTTATCCTTCGAGGCAACTCCGTAACCCACCCACCGCTTAAAGTGCAGCTGTGCAGGGGAGTGCGTCTCTTTGCGGTTTCCCCCGTCTCCAGATGATCTAAATTACAACCGAACAAACATACACGTCAAAGCGTGAAAGAAAGCCATTAATCGCACACCCATTTCGCAGGCTCTTATCTGCTGGCGTTCGCGAAGAGAGGCAGTCATTTGTTCCTGAGTAGGTGCCCCGGTTCTCTGCGTAGACTGGGAAAAAAAGTTATGAAGAAGCTATTTCCTCAATTTTTTAAATAACCGACTGAAATTTTTACAGTGGGCAAGATATATGAAAATAACGTTCCATTTCAAATTTCGCCGAAATTCATTGGAAACTTTAGAAGTTGAGTTTTTTTTTTTTTTTTCCCCTTTTGCATGTTCTACGTGTCTTTTATCAAACCGTACAAAAACATTTTATTTTGCCGGATATTGGTCATCCAAATAAATCCCCCCCCTTCCCCTTCAACAGCAGTGTGGATGAATGTTGCAAATTGAGGGCACCTAATTTATTTTGAAAAAGGTTCGTATCACTTACGAACTAAAGCTTCGCTTTCGTAATTCTGTAGCAGAATTGGTATAGTTGGAAAAGTATGTACCTTCAAATGTTAGAACAGGGAAAATATTATGAAATAGGAAGATTCTTCAAAGAGGGGGAAAGATTTATTTTTTTCATAGTACTTACGAATATTTTGACAAAAAATATATGAAAAATGCCATGCAATGAAGCTGGTACTATTGCATACCTACCATATTCCCCAGATTTCACGGCCGTTTTCTAGATTCGTTGTCTTCCGGTTTTACGGCCGGAAAGAGATTTTTTTTATTCTGTCATATTTCTATTTCATAATGCATGAAGAAATTTATTTATAGCTATTTTAAGACGATATTCCAATTACTGCAAGAGCTGGCTGGTTGCGAAAAATAGGGTAGTCCGACGCCCGGAACCATAGATTTTAACATCTGGGTCATTCCACGCAAAATCGTCAGATATTGAAATAATTTTCCGCCAACACATCTCCGATTCGTGCGATTTTTTTTTATTTATTTTTTTACGGTTAGCTGCCTCCAAGTTATAAAAAACCCCTGAAAGTTTCAATTTTTTTGTTTCTGATAGATTAGAAGATATTATTTTTTGAATTTTTGTGTATAGTAGAACCGTTTTCCGTAAAAACGCAAATATCTCCGTTATTTAGAATAAGAAATATAAAATTCATCATTCTGTCGTAATTTTTCCCAAGGTTTCAGCTTATACATAAGGAAAAAAAAAAAAAAAATTGCGAGAACAAAAGTTAGACGGGGTAGAAATTTTCTTGTAATCGTAAATTATTCTTCTTGCGTTGCTGCACCTCACAAGAGTTGCATAAATTATTCATTTCACATCTTTACCCTCGCATTGCCGAAAAAAAAAAAAAATCTACCTAGTTACTACTGATGAAAATCTTTGCCGTGCGTTTCAGGTTTGTCAGTGCAGGCGCTAAAGCCTCTGTCTCCGTTTTGGATGACGTTATTTGTGGGGAGTTACTGCAAATGACCTGAGTGGGCTCCAGACTTTTCTCGCACTTTGCCTGATCAACATCGCACAAATGTATTGCCCTTCGTAAAGATATTGTTAAGTATAAACATGCCACTCGCCGCAGGATGATAAATTATGTTGACAAAAAAGTGTTAGGAGGATTTTATGAGCACACATGCACACAAAACTTCCTCTAATTGTTTCCCGTACAAGTAATTTGACGTAGCGTGGAAATGAACTGTGACCTGCGAGAAAAGTTCAGTACTAATGTTTGCGTCACAAACGTAGCCAATCAATTTTAAAACTTCCGGATTTTGGAAGTACTAATATGAATTGTAGCCTCTCAGGCAAAATGGTATTCCGTATTAACTGTTAGTTTTCCCCACTTGTTGCTTCCATTATTTTTTCTTTATCCCTGGTTTTAATTTTTTTGCCGTTATGGCATTAGGGTCTCTGTGTGCCAGCTTATTGGTTATGAAATTTAACAGCACAATGTCTAAATATCCTATGCTGCGTTATTTAGAAGCAAATAGCAGAGGTGCCAACTATTACGAATTGTCCGTAATTATTACGGTTTCGACTGTCAGATTACGGAATTACGGACAGGTTGGAAGAATTACGGAATTCAGTGTGTTTTGGAGAATCTCAATTTTGTATCCTTTTTTGTTAAACCCTTTTAGTGCGACGCTGCTGATTTCTCGGCCTTCGATTTTGATCCGCATATTTTCCGAATCAGACTGCGGATTTCGGTGTCTCAATGATCATATCATTTATCAATCACATCGTTTTGAAATGGAATGTCCATGAATCATATCGTCAAACAGCGATATTATCGGAAGAATGGTACCGTAATTTTCGTCGTATAATCCGCGGATTATCTGCTAAAAAAGTTAAAATTATAGGTTTTGCGGATTATACACCGGTGCGGTTAACACGCCGATTTAAAAAATAAATAAATAAAAGACCTTCCGATTTAAAAAAATCTGCAGCGTGATTGTGCAGGAAAAGGTGTAATAATTGGAAAAGGAACTCCCTCGGAAGAATTTTCCTCAGTTCAGGAGTTTGTACGGAGCGGGGAGGAATGTCGTAATGAAAGATCGGAATAGTTGTGGAGAGGGACGGCAGGGGTCATTTTATCGTTGAGGAGAGCTCTGACTGTCGTGCCGGCAGGGGTCATTTTATCGTTGAGGAGAGCTCTGACTGTCGTGCCGGCTCTGTTTTTTGGCAAAAAGCCAAAGAAGTACGCACAGCGCTTGCTGCACGAACCTATGCGTTTCTCCTTTCGGATTTCATGTGCGCGACCTTGTATCTAGTTTGCTTTCGTTGTTTTGGCGAACGTCGCTGCTACTGTTTTCCTTCATTGCTAATCATGATGTCTCTGAAAAGGAAACGTTTCAGTTACACTGCCGAATTTAAACTTGAAGTGGTGGACAGAATTGAGGATATGATCATGTCACTGCGCGATAGTTTTGAGGTCAGAACACAATCGTGCAGCAACATACGGAAAGCCTCTGTGTCGCGATCTAAAACGTAAACAAATCCGTTGGTAAATTCCACGGGAGAATTCACGGAAGTTTTTTATTGGCCCACGTATAAGACGATCTCTCAACTCTGTAAGCAGGAATTCCTCCAAAAATTTTCGACTTATACGCGAGTACATACGGTATTTCTACGACTTGTTCTGTATCAGCCTTTCGTCATTGGCAGTGTAATGCAATACTCTGGAGCTACATCGGCGTGATCTATGGATGCCACACCCTTTATCTGTTCGGAGATAAAAATATAAAACAGTAACCTTTAAAAATGAATTTCTTCATTTATTAAAATATATTTTTTTCTCTTACTTCTTCGGACTCGTGTGTTTCTGGAACGTGGAAAGAGCGACGTATTTATTTATTTACTGACGCCACGTATTTGGAGGATTTTCACCTTGGATCTCGTCCTTTGGAATTAACTGCTATAATATATATAGCCAGTGCCGTTAATACCCACCAGATGGAGACGTCTCAGTAGCTGAGCCCATCTTACGGATTTATGATGTCAGAAGCTGACTTAAAAATACACATAGCACCGTGGACTGTTGGCCAACGTGGTGTAAAGCTAACGCGCTCGGTTAGATATCGAGAGATCCGTGACTCAATTCCCCGGCGGCGGCTGAAAACAATTTTTCGGTTGCTATGTGTTTCTGGAACGTGGAAAGAGCGATGTGTTTGTGACCGACTTTTCTGTCGGAAATTCCACTTCTGATTCAACATCTATGATGTGCGGATTATACGGCGATTTTTTTCCCTAAATGTCAGTCTGCGGATTATACGAAGAATTTTTTTTTATGTGAATTTTGCGGTCTGCGGATAATACGACGAAAACTGCGGGTAATATGCCGTAAGTGTCATCGTAAAAGAGTTTGCGCTTGCTATCGGTTCCCCACGCAATTTCTCCGTGTGACAGGAGAAAGGTTACTTTAGCCAAAACGTTTCCTACTGCTGTTGAAGCAGGGTTGTTCACTTGGAATTGTTGGTGTATTATAAGACGTCGTACTGTCGGAAATCACTTTTTCGAGCCCCGTTCGAAGTGCAATAACGATCAACTCGTCGCAACGCGTGGTCCCGCGATGACGGATGTTTATATTTCTTGAGGACTTTCGCCGCGCGGGAGAACGAAGTGCGGTGTTTTATTACTAGAAGCTCTTCACATTATTCATTTCTTTTTCCTAAACAGACACAATCGCAAAACTCCATGAATTACGAATCCCCCTCTTTTTCCAAACTCGTGTTAGCAGAGGATGACTTTATTGACAGCTTGTTCCTCAGACTAGCAGAAGTGCTTTTTCCTACTGTGTGAAATTTTTTTCTAAGGTTATTTGAAATGGCTTGTAGTGAGAGTGAAAGTTTGCCAAGTGATGGTGATGATTTTGAATCATCTGAGAGTGATATTGGCCAAGCAACATTAAGCCAGAAAACTAGCCACAGTGCCACGCACACCATATCTTCTTCAGAAGGTGAAGATCTTCATAGTGAATCTTCAGATCATGAAAGTTCTGAAAGTGAATGGGAGGATGTAATAGAGGGAAGTGATGAACAACCTCAGCATCCTTTTGATTGTCATGAAATGCAGGGGCCCAAACATGCTCCTGCAACTGATGTGGCACCTATTGCATATTTTTACTTGTTTTTTACCAATTTCATCCTTGGAATTATTGTTTCTGAAACAAATAAATATGCAAAGAGGTTTCTCCAGGAACATCCAAATCTTTCTCCCAAATCTTGAGCAAGGAAATGGAAAATGCTGAAATAAAGGTTTCCTTGCGTGCCTTCTAATATGAGAGTAATCAGTAGCCCATGTAGGACGAGATGAGATGAGATGAGATGATTGCGGAAGGCATATCCAGCCAAAACAAACACCAGGATTGTGTAAAATTAAAGACTCGATCAAAGCCTTTGGATAATTTTTTTGCAAAAAGAATGAAAATAGCGTGATAAATGCTGAATTGCTGTTTACTGCAATCGTTGTGGAGCATAACCTACCTATAGCAATCTGTGATCATGCTGGTCGCTTCTTTCATGCTATGTTCCCAGAGTCTGATATTGATGAAGCTGGATATCCTTGAGCAGATGTGGCATGGAATGAAATATCTAAGATGAAGGACTCATCTGGCCTTCCCAAGTATTCTGCATTGTCTAAACTAATGTTGGCAATATTGACTATCCCTCACAGCAATTCCTCTACGTAGAGAATATTTAGTATAGTAAGGAAAAACCTCGCATACTTCTGCCCAACAATGAGCACCAAAACATTAAGTGCCCTTCTTATACAGAAAAGTAAAGCATTTTCCTCAGGTGAGCTGTGTTATAAAAAGTTTTCTGAAAAAGAATATACCACTGCAAAACAAGCAACAAGGGAGTTTTTATGTCAGCAATGACATGAGGTAAGTACAATATTGATAATTTAATTTCATATTTTTTTGTGAGGATAGTGTAAACATATAAAGTTATTACACACTTCACGCATTAATTTCTCATGAAATACCCATTCCACGCGTTAGCGATGAGGCTTCGTATGGTGATTACCGATAGGCACCTCATACAAGTATTACAGGTTACACAGTAATACTATAATATTGTCCTTAACTTTGAAAAAAAAATGGCGTGTTACATTACTGAAAGTTTGTGGTCGATTACTGAAACATTACTGTAAAATCCCTATTGATTACTGATGCGTTCTGCTAGAGGTTGGCCCCTCTGAAATAGCATAGATTCGATGTTCTCATTGCCAAGTGCAAGAACTAACGTTAGCTAAAATAATTACAATTTTGATTTTTAAATGTCAGCAGTATTTTCCCTGATTGCTAGAAATTGTTGGGATGGTACTGGCACACGTTTTTCCTCAGACGCAGAAATGCTGTCACGATTTCTGTTCTCTCTTTCTTCTTTTTTTATTTTTTAATAACTGTTTTACTTTGCTTTGTTTTTAAAGATTCTAAGTAAATTCCAATAGAAAATACAAATTGGTAGATCGATTTGATAGAACCGCTCTAACAAAATGTTAAGAGACTCTGTCAGACACTCACTATTTTATCATTCCCATTAGACTTCAATTTCAGCAAACGTTTCTGTGTTGTTTAATATTTATGTAAAATAAGCACTTAAAGCATTTAAAGCTTCAGCATTGTATCATTTAAGGGCAATTTATTCTCTTCAGTCACAATTCTCCCAGCTTGCATTTTTAAACCTAACTGGAACTCTAAATGTTATGAGTCATTTAAAATGTTATTTATATACTTGTGTGTACTTAAAATACAGATAAATCAGTTGTATAATTTCACCTAATCGATTGAAATATTTCATTATATGTAGAATTTAAATTAAGTCTTTGTTCAAATATTCTTTAAAACATGTAAATACATGGTTTACATGTTTTAAAGGATATTTGAACCAACGGTACCAAAAATAAATAATGGTACCAACAATAATATGCCTCATGCATTTAATTGTTTTTATAAAAAGCAGGTAATTGTATAAAGGACAGTTATTTAAAGAATTAACAAATGTATGCTTTCGTAAGGAACGCAAGAATGTAAGGAAATGCAACAATTTGTCGCAATGTGATTTGATTTGCCGCTCTGGAAAAACTCTCAGGACCACCTGGAAAACCTGGAAAAGTCAGGGAATTTTTTTTCTACTTTTGAGTGGGAACCCTGTTTTCGATCTATTCACTAGATCTTCGTCAGGAGTTCTTGCGTCTTACTACTTCCACAGGTCTGGCGACCAAGCCTGATGGATTTTCCATCCAGCATGGTCATTGATGTTGCCACCTTGTGTCTTGTAAATTTCCAGGGATTCCTCTAATTTCCGGAAAATGGCGTGGATTGATGTTTGATCACTTTTAAGGAGTCTCAATCCATTTTGTGGCCAGTTTGTTGTAACTGCCTGTCTAATCCTGTTTTATTTGAGATTATGCTTATTGCTGCTTTGTGTTCTTTGTGTTCAATTTTCTATAATTTGCTCTTTTCACTTAAGAAGAAAAATATTATTTGTGACAACTTCAAAAATTATTCACAGATGTATGGTTTGTTAAAACTGCATAAAGAAGGACAACCTATCAGGCCTATTATTGACTCAAAATATTCTCCTCTGTCCAATTTGCATTATTATTTACTGATAAAGAACACTGAAGAGCTATTGAAGAAAATAGAAGAATTTCCAGAATTAGAAAACCCTTCCATGGCAAGTTTGGATGTTGTGTCTATGTATACGAATATTAACCTGAACAAACTCATAGATTATATAGCAGATGACCTATCTGACCCAGTAGTGTTTCATGAACATAATAAAGAAGAAGCAATAGGCCTTCATGAACTTACAGTGTTTGCTCTAAACAGCATTTTTTGTCAATTCCAAGGCTGCTTCTATAAGCAAGATGTGGGCTAGCAATGGGTTCTTCATTAGCACCTCTCCTAGCAAATTATTACGTAAGTAAAATAGAAGAGGCCTTCCTATTAAAACCTTCGATTTTCTACATGTATACTAGACACATGGATGATATCCTTTTCATCATAGATCAAGATTCGAGTGGATACTCATCAAAAATTCTAGAAGGTTTTAGTTCCCAAGATGAATCCCTAAAATTCACTTTTGAAGAGCAAAACGAAAATAAGCTAAATTACCTAGATATTACTTTGAGGTGGGAAGGCCTACAAATACAAGAAATTTTTTTAATTAAATACAGGAAAATTTTTAAGAATACAAGAAGCCTAAAAATTACAGGAAAATTTTTAAATTATAAATCAGATCACCCTAATTATATAAAGAAAAATATAGCTTTACAATTTAAAGAAAAAGTTGAAAAGCTGAATTCATCTTCAGAAGCTAAGAAAAAACATAAAAATAAGTTTAAATCAATCTTATTAGAAAATGATTACCCTTCAAAAGAAATTCATGAACTACTGGAAGAAAATCTTACTAGAAACAGAACTGGCACTACAGACAAAAATAAAGAGAAAATTAAATATTTATTCACAAGAAAAGTCGCTTACCACAAGGGACTGTTTGAAAAACTGAAGAAAATGAGCACTAAATATAAAATTAGGTTAGCTCCAGGTTTAAATAACAAAATTAAAAAATACTTACCATCCCTAAAACAAAAAGAGGAAAATACTTTACTCCAGGAATTAGTCATTTATAAAATAGAGTGTTCATGTGGATTACCATATATAGGAGAAACAGGGCGAAGGTTAACCACCAGAATTAAAGAACAGAAAACAGCAATAAGGAACATCTTGAATAAAACAGTATTAGACAGGCAGATACAACAAACTGGCCACAAAATGGACTGGGACTCCTTAAAAGTGATCAAACATCAATCCCATTCAATTATCCGGAAATTAGAGGAATCCCTGGAAATTTACAAGACACAAGGTGGCAACATCAATGACCATGCAGGATGGAAAATCCATCAGACTTGGTCGCCAGACCTGTGGAAGTAGTAAGACGCAAGAACTCCTGACGAAGATCTAGTGTATAGATCAAAAATTTGAGAGGTAATGACCTTAATAAATTTATCCTCGATAATGCCCATTAAATATTTATAATACTGGAACTCATATTAGTTTTACAGCACCATCAGTGAGATATATATTTTTGCTGAACATTTGCAGGGACTCACAATTTGCTTTTATCTGTTTGTTTTTAGCTGTATTTTAAAAAAAAATATTTTTAGTTTTCTATTCTTTTGATTTGATATTAATTTTGTTGCTCCAGAACAAAAATTTATGAAATGCATTGCAGAACTGGGTTTCACATAGTGGCAAAATGATTATTTCATTTCTGCAGGTATTGGAAGTTTTTTTCAAAGCTGTAAAAAATCATAAAGAATAAGATGTGTGCAAATTCTTTGTGAACACTTAAAAAACTGGAGGTGTTAGTAAACATCCACAACAATGTTTCAACAGTGTTACTAGCTAATATTTGTAGATGTTATGTAGATTTTTTCCTTTGGTACTGCTACTTGAAAGAATCAATATATTATTTTAAAAGATATTAATTTATTTTAGCATTAAGTACAGAGATTTTCTACAAAACAATGATCTGTCAGACAAGGCTACATTTGTTAAAAAGGATGTAATCAGTTGTTTAGGTGTTCCTGTACTTTTTGCTTTCTTACACAGTGTACAATGTCACACTACATGGAAAGGCAAAGAGCTTAATAGAGAAGTGGATAATGTAAAATGGATAATTTACAATTGTGCATGCTTCCTAAGCATGTAATAGTAAATGAGATCCCACATTTACATGATTCACACCACACTCATGTATTGTTGACCTTAAGCACGAGTCAGGAGACTTATAGTGTTATGAAAAAAAGCATATTTTAATCTTAGGATTCTCCCCTCCCCTTTCGAAAATTTTAGCTACTTTCATGTAAAGACTCATTTGTTTTCATTTTTTTTATGCTTTCATTCCTTTCATGTCATAAAAAGCAATTTTATTTTCTATCTAAAGTATCTGGCTCTGCCTTAATCACAAAACCTCCATCAGCTCTACCAGTTATATCCTTTCTTTTGTATGCATCTTTTCTTGAAGACCACCTGGATCCCTAATTCATTAGGTATTCACTTCTATTAACCAAATGGGCCATGTGAAACATCACAGAAATTGATATTTAGTGATTTAAAATGCACATGGCAAAGAGCATGGACAATGTAAATATCTCCATTTTTTATTTACTGTGTATGCAATATTTGGCCATTTGCACCATAACCAGCTGTTTGGTTCTTTTTCTCTCACTCTCATTTTTCAAAGTATCATATCTTTCAGTATATAAGTTAAGACTTTTCTTCAGAAGTCGAGGCCTCAACTTATTTACCACATCGACTTATCTATTGAAATTTCTCAATGAGAAATGAAAAAAGATTGTGCCATAAATTTGGTCATGATCTAAGCACCCTGAAAAGTAATATTATATTCTTAAGAAATAATTCTAAAAGCTTATAAAATATAATATTCCATTCACTAAAAACTTGTTTAACCCTTTCGTTGGCATAGCACCCATACATGCAAACAACCACAAATGCCTGAGTCGTTCGGATAGCACGAGTAGAATTTCCTAACCCCCCCCCCCATGTTCTTTGAATTGGCACAGCATCTAAGGGATCAGCAGAGGTCACCCTCAGTCGTCCAGTCATCATTGTTGTCGCTAAAGTAAACAAAGAAGTGAACCTGGACTTGTTTGTCCTGGGGCTATATCATTCGACCTTCTGACATCACTCAGTAGAACACTTGCTTTGTTGACATGTGCTTCATTTGTTTGTGATAATTTGCATTGTCCCAAAAGTGGAGTTTATGGGGAGAAATTTGTCATAAAAATTCTTTCGTTTTGCTCAAACCCGATAAACAGATTGAGAGCAATTTTTTTACAAGAAAGAAGAAGAAAGGTGTAAAGTAAACAAGATCTTCCAGCTTTTACCACTGCCTCCTATATGCTTAAGGCTCTCAGTAGAAGAATGCATTTATTACCCCAGGAAAACGCCCGAAGGTCAGTGTACACTGAAGAGCAATTGAATTAGAGATACCTGTCTAGTAACGTGTAGCACCATCTTTCACCCTGATGGCGGCGGCAATTCGTCTCGGCATGGACTCGACAAGACACCCGAAGCATTGAGAAGCGATACGGATCCACGACCCCTGAACAAGCTCCCACAGTTCACAAAGATTTGATGGAGGGGGTCAGAGCCTCGAACATCTCTCTCGGTGGCATCCCACATGTACTCGATGGGATTGAGCTGGCCAAGGAAGCGAGGTCACGTCGGTGGAGTGTTCGTCCAACCATTCGGATACAATTCAGGAGCGATAGCACGGTGCATTGTCTTGTTGCAGGATGAGGTCCCCAGTGGGATGTTGAAGACGCACAAACGAAAGCAATTGGTTGTCCAGGATATCCTGGTAACGTTGACCTGTGAGGGACGATGTCACACATACCAGCGGTCCCATTTCAGTCTACGTAAACAGTCCCCAGACGAGAATGCCACAACCACCAGCTTGAAGAGTACCCTGCTGGCAAGAAGGATCCATCGCTTCATGTGGTTTACACCGTACTCATATCCTGCCATTCTCATGTACCAACATGAATCACGACTCATCAGTCAAGGCAGCATTTTTCCACATGTCTAGGGCCCAGTGGCGATGTTCCCGCACCCATGCTAATCTTTGCACCCTGTGATGTGCGGCGAAGGTCAGCAGCGGTACCCTCACGGGACGATGGTTTCTGTACCCCATAGCGAGATGGTTCTGGATGGTGTGGCTGCTTACACGCTTTTGTGCACCAGTGTTAAATTGTCGAGTGATTTCTTGCACTGTGGCCCGTCTATCCACTGTTACAATGCGAGCTAGCCGACGATGACCCCGCTCATCCACACGCTGTTTTCCACAGCAGTTGGACTTTGCAGGGATGGTTTTACCGGATTTGATGTACTCATGGTGCACCTGTGACACAGTGGCTCGTGAAAATCCCAGTGCCTGCATGACTTCCGAGATGGAGTGACCCATTCGTTGGGCCCCGACAATTTGCCCACGATCAAATGCGCTTAGATCCTTCGTCTTACCCATACTGCATCCGACTCTTACTGATTCCCGTCGCATCACTCCTTATATTGTCGGATTGCTGCATACGTCATGTCGTTTCTGTTTACAGGGCCACCCACAGTGCCACATTTGCATAATGCCGGCTGTCTCTGATTCAATTGCTCTTCGGTGTATGTCAAGCTTAGATAGAAGTTTCGAGTGGTGACCTAGGACTAATCCTTCTTTTGTTATTGCAAAAGAGTGGGGGAATGAAATTTCGAAACAAGCAGCTCACATTTTCAGGTGTTATAGTATTCTGAGCGACAAAACTTTTTAGGATTGTGGTCATTAAAGCTGCTGAAATGTATATTTCCATTCGACAGAAACATTAAAATCACCATGACCTATTTGGAGTGGCAGCTGTCATAGGTTAATTGTATCCTCCTCGTGATCCCTCCTAGACTACGTGGGTGGCATTCACCTCTGGTTTTGTAAAGCGGTCGGAACTACAGTAGGTATATCTCCTTTATTTCACAATAATTAAACCTCTGAAACACATTGCTGCCACACAGTGCACTGTATGAATAGCAATGACCACTGCTAGTGGAAGAGTCTTTTCCCCCTCTACCAATCCCTCAATTGTATCTCTCAACCTGGGCTTTAGTGGAGGGTATACGCCGTATACCCTCTGCTTTTTTTTTTACAGAATAGTGTATACCTTCAATATCCATATTAACAACAGAACTTCAATCTCGAACAACATCGCTGCCAAGAGCTGAACATCTAATAAAAAGAACCATAAGAATAATATAGAGCTTCGGAGAAAATCTTGGGGAAAAAACTCATTTAGCATTAGCAGCAAACGAAGAATTATTAGTTAAAAATATTCCATTGATTCCTAACAAAAAAATTGTACCTATTAACCAAACCAGTTTATTCAAAGCACGGTTGACAGGATGAAATCAAGACTGTGTTCAGATTCAAACAGTGAAAATGTACAATTTCTTAAAGATATTTCTTCATTAGAGCCAATAAATATAAAATAGATGACGTGTGCTATGGAGAACTAGAAACAAGGCGAATCTGTAGATGTTTTAAGTTGATGAAATGCAAGCTATTCAAAGACAGAGAATACACTGAAAACGTCCAAGTTGTACCAGAAAACTTAAAATCCCTCTTAAGAACGATTTAAACTCTGCCTTGTTCAACAGCTAAATGCTAACGAAAATTGAGTTTAATGAACAACATTATAACTTATCTCAGAGCATCTTTGTTAATCTCCAATGTGTCTAACCTGATGTTCATAAATTCAAATGGACAGCTCATTGAACAATTAATCCAAAAAATATGTAAGATCTTGGTTGATGAATCATCATTCAGCAAATGATAGTAGATCAAGAGTTTCTTCTAGGGAACAGTATTGTAAGGACTTATCTTGTCAGGCTTTTTTTTATTTTTTTTGGTTGGAGGTTTAACATCCACCATGAGCAACTCAATGGGCTATACGTAAGCAGTTGCCCATCCCTAATTTAGGGTAACTGGTTCCAGAGAAGGGAGAGAGTCAGTGCCGTAAGACAACTGTCAACACAACATCCATGCCTCAACGGGATTCGAGCCCAGACCCCTTTCGGATGAATGATCAGAGGCCATCACTTAGACCACTGTGCCACTGGGGCGGCGGTTCAGGCTTTATAGGATATATTTCAATAAAAATTAAAATAATCTTGTGCATGCTCTTCAAGATGTCATAATTGACAGGAGAGAGGAGAAGATACCTTATTCATATCGGTAAGTGAGCTCATAGTAATAATTGTTAAAAAGGCACGGTACTCCCACGTGGGTATCGTGCCTTTCTTTTTTTTTTTTTTTTTTTTTAATCCATGTAGTACAACCTCTGATTTTTTAGGATTTGCACCCTCTGCTGATTTTACAACTACAGCACTGCTCTCAAATGAATTAAAATCAACTATTGCTTTCATTTATTATGCTTATATTAATTTATTTCACGTTTCCAATTGAAATCAAAAGCTGTTTTGGTTTCTGATTTTAACTGGACTATGAGAAAGCAGCAAACCATAACTCATGCTGCAACTGCAAGCATAACTCTTATTTGGCACTGTGACCTTGGACTCTTTTCTTTTTGTCTTTTTGTTTTGTTTTTTACCTTTGCATGGCTGCTTCTCTGACAGTTAAGTTGGAGGGAAGGGATACAGTAGTGTCAGTTCATAAGAAAAAATGAACTTACAAAATTCAACTTTTTTCCAAAAAAAAAAAAGAAGTTTTTTCACTTTCTCTTCCTTTTAATATTTACTTAAACACTAAAAATATAGTTACAGAATGTAAAAACACTAACTATATTTTTACTAGCCTCATCTTATACTCAGAATCAACTTATCTATGTGTGAAAGTAAAAGAATTGAGAAATTTAATGTTTTAGACTTATACTCCATATCGACTTACAAGCGGGAAAATACAGTGTTTTTAATATTAGACTGTGATTAAAATGGTGGTATGGTAGTTTTCTCACTATTTTCTTCCAACCGCACCTTTTTCTGAAACTGAATTTTATGCTGTATTTTTCAGTTTGTTTGATGGTTTCTGTAGTCATAATATGTAGGCATATCAAAAAATAAATGTCACATGTTCCACATAAATTTTGTTAAACAGTGAGAAACCAAAAAGTATAATTTCTGGGACATATACCTTTCCTATATTTTTACACATAATCAGCAAGTTTTAGTAAGCACTTGGAATGAGAAACCAGTTTTTCAATACTGAGAAAGTAAAAGTTTGCTCCAAGTTCATGGAGATATGTTTTCACAATTTTCTTGACTTCATCATTTGCAAAATGCTTTCCCCCAAGGTCCTTTTTCATTTTTGGGAACAAGTGGTAATCGCAGGAGGCTAAATCAAGACTGTATGGGGATGAGGTCATAATTCCCACTTGAAATTGTGTAGAAGCTCCTGCATGGTGGCAGCTTTGTGTGGATTCCATTGTCACGCAGCAAAATGATTTATTTTGACAGTTTCCTCATCACAGACTTTATTGATTTCCTTAACTTCTTCAGTGTCTCACAGTACATTGTAGTGTGTATCACATACTTCCTTTTGCCATAACTTCTGTATACACCAGCCTCTCACAATAAAAAAAGACAGTTGCCACCACTTTTCCAACAGACAGCATAACTTTAAATTTTTTCACAGTTGGTGAACTGTGGTGTTTGCACACCATGGATGCCAATTTGCTTTCTGGTGTGAAGTAATGCAACCACATCTCATCACCATTGACGTTGCTCTGCAAAAAATCCTTGCCTTCTTCAGAATAATGTTGCAGGAAAGCAAGACTAGACACAAATCACTGATTTTTGTGCTATTCCGTTTAAGATTGTGGAACCCATTTTGCTCATACTTTTCTGAAATGCAGGTGCTCCTGAATGATAGCATGTACACTACCATATGACATGCCCAAATCTTTGACAATTTCATGAATTTTAATGTGGCAGTTATCCGTAATCAACTCCTCGGCGTGCAAAATGTGTTCAACGGTCGTCAAAGTCGAAGGTCTGCCTCTGCCTGGTTCATCTGTCAAATCTATACATCCTTCAACCTGCCTCGCCATTTTCCAATTGCCTGGCGAGATATTGCCTCTTCTCCACAAACAGCTGGCACTTCACAATGGATCTCAGTTGGATTCAAACCTTTTACCCATAAGAAATGCATTGTTCCGTGAACTTCCATTTTCAAGTAACACTCAAGGTGCTGCGCTATAACAAACGGCCATTAACAAATAAACTACACAGCACAATGGTGCCGCACTCCTTCCACAAGCAAATGACAAAACATACACTGCTGGACAATTGCTAAGGACGGATCATAAATGGCTATATAGCGCATAAAAAAGTAAGTGTGGTTGGATGCCAAGTGAAATAAAATAATGTCAGAATGCCAGGACATTACAAGAAAGACAATTTATTGTGCCCTGAAATCCAGAAGGCTTTGGAACGTGTTCAAGGGACAAACAGGCCATTTTGTGCAGAATACGTAAACGAGAAAAAAATGCAATTACCGTCCGCAGGCGTTCCGGCGTAAGATGTCAATATGGGATATGGCCACCATGGAGGGCGATGCAAGATTCCACACGTTGTGTCATGCTTTGCACAACATTATCAAGCAGCTGTTGGGGTAATTTATCCCATTCCTCTGTCAGTGCACGGATAAGGGTGTCCTTGTTTATTGGAGGGCATTGGTGACCAGCAAGACTCCTCCCCAAAGCATCCCACACATTTACAATGGGATTCAGATCTGGATAACGTGCTGGCCATACGAGGCTTTGAATATCCTCGCTCTCAAGACACTCCTGGACAGCGACTGTTCGATGACATGTTGCGTTGTTGTCCATGAAAATGAATCTATCACCGACAGCACCACGGAACATGCGAACATGAGGTAGCAGAACATCATTAATGTATCGTTGGCCAGTCATAGTCCCAGTTGGAAGCACATAGAGGGACGTACGGCCATTGATCATGATGCCAGCCCATACCATGACACTACATGTCGGATATCGGTCCCTTTCCTGTATGTTTGCTGGACAATATTCAGTACCCCTATCACGGTAGATCAGTTGTCGTCGACAATCAGACGATAGACTGTATCTACTCTCATCTGAGAAGAGGACAGCAGACCAGTCATTATCAGTCCAATTGCGATGTTGATGGCACCATTGCAAACGGGCGGTACGGTGACGTCTGGACAATGGGATGCACACAGCAGTACGGCGGGCGTATGGTCCTCCTTCATGCAAAAGTCTGGCGACAGTTTTTCGGGAGATCCGCTTGCCAATAGCAGCCATAAACTGATTTGCTACCTCACTAGCTGAGCTGCGCCGGTGTCTTTTTGTTGATAGCACTATGTACCGATCTTCTGCAGGTGTCGTACTGCGAACACGACCTCCCCCGTGACGTTTGCTACACTCTCCATTTGTTTGAAATGATTTCCAAAGCCTTGAAACAACACTGTGGCTGACGTTGAACTCCCTGGCAACATGTGTTATTTTTCGCCCTTCTTCAATTTTGCCAATAATACGGCCACGCGTAAAATCGTCTAGGTGATGTCGGGAAGACATACTGAAACTTGCACGTTCGTCAATTGATTCTTTCCCTTTCAACTTTGCGTTTGAACAACAACGGTCAAAACGCGTCAAATCCTTTATATCTCCTATCAGCGCTATGACGTCACGAACAAGTTCGGCAATCCAAAATTTGCATACACACAACACGTCTTACTGTATCCCGCACTTATGCTAATTTCCACATTTTCCTGCCTTCCATTTCATGGTTGCTATCATTGCTATTGTCATCCATCCTTAGCAATTGTCCGGCAGTGTATAATGTCACCCTGCAGCTGCGTTTTTTTCTTCTTTTCCATTTCCAATAGTTGCCACTATGTGAAACTTATTTTTTGATATGCCCTCGTAATTAACCCAATTATTATGCAATTTTTACTTGCTACATTACCAAAGCAATTTCTCCTTGTATTTTGAAAAAGAAATTACAACATTAAACCCTGTTTAAAAAATAAAGTGCATTGTGAATCAAATATTCATGATAATTTTTTTATAGAAAGGATGTAATTTATACATTTAGCAGATGGCAGAGAGTTCTGCTTTAATAACCCATGCTCACCAGAATGGATACAATGGAGCCATTTTGCAATCCCTAGCTGTTCATCAGGCTCTAAAAAGTGATTCTTCAAGTGATTTCAATCCTGTAGAGTTTGTGGATGGCCTTTTAACAAAAATGGAAACTATCGAAAAGGAAATTAATTGTTCTTCGGAGTGAGTCAGATTTTATAAAACATTAATGTGCAATTTTTAGGACTTAGAATAATTGCTTATTTGCTGTCATATTTATGTCTGATCATGTTATTGTCTTTCTTGTGAGTCATTGTTTTTTCCAAACCATACAGTGACACTTTTTTATACATCAAATAAAATATATGCTGTTCTCACAGTTCATTTTTGTGCCAATTACTGTTGTGCCATTGTTTTATAAAAACATGTATCCAATTTGAAATATATATTTTAAGGAGAATAGGATCTGCTTTAGATTAAGTAAAAGAATTAAATTATTACTTTTTGTGTTAACATTTTGTGTTGCACCTCTGGTAGGGGTTTGAGTTCTTAGTTGCTCACTATTTGGAAATCACCTGGAAAGTAGAAATCTAAAACCATGCTTATTAAATTTGAATACTGAAAGCATTCATTTTGATAGCATGGGTCATATTCATTTGATTCATCCACTATGTTTCCACTTTTTGATCTTTGGGTACACAAATATTTTAAGCTTTCTGTCCTTCCGGTGAGATTGCAGTGCAATATTACCTTGTCCAGAATGAGACAATCTCCATTATTAATACAGTAATACCCTGACTTACGCAAACTCTGAGTTATGCAATTTCTTATTACTGCACTCCCGCTTTGCCCCTTACCACCCAGGACGTGTTTCGCGCAAATTCATCCAGTCATTCCTCTCACGTTTGCCGGTGTTGCACTTGCAATGACATGTACGGACTTGTTTCATGCAAAATCATCCATACACGATTTTCACGATCGACGTAACTTGAGATTGTTTTGTGTTAGGTGCAAAATTGTGTCGTTTAAAATAATGTACGTAATACTAACTGCAATTATGTTGTCCAAACGAAGTAAGTCTGATTGTTGTACATCTAGCAAGAAAAGGAAAACGTTGACTTTGGAATTTAAACTCAACATTGTTAAAGATTTTGATGGCAAAATGAAAATTTGTGAGCTAGCAAAGAAGTTTGATCTACCAGAATCCACAGTAAGAACAATCATAAAAGATGAAGAAAAAATTCTCGCAGCTGTGAAAAATGCCCAGTCCTTGAATTCAAGCATAATTCGTAAGCGTCATGTGATTATTGCAGAGATGGAAACGATGCTTAAATTATGGTGTGATAATCAAGTAAAAAGTGAAGAATTGTCCATTTGATCAGAACTATGTTATAAAGCTAAGCTGATTTTTGAGAGGCTAAAAGTAGAAGCTGGGGAAGCAGCTAAAGGTGAAAAACTTCGTAGCCAGCAATGGTTGGTTCAACCGATTTAAAAATCACTGTAACTGGCACAGCATCGTGGAGACCGGAGAGGCTGCAAGCACGGATAAAAAAGCTGCCTCTTCTTTTTCTGACACTCAAGGCTATCATAGAAGAAGGTGGCTATAGCAGTCAAACCATATTTAATGTAGGCGAGATCGGCCTATTTTGGAAGATGCCAAAAAGAATTTTCATCGTGCGTGAAGAAAAACGTTTCCTGGCTTTAAAGCTTCTAAAGACCGATTGACAGTGATGTTTGATGGGAACGTAGCTGGTGATTGTAAGTTAAAACCCCTCTTAATTTATCACTGCGAAAATCCAAGACTCTAAAAAATAAATCTAACGCTGGTTTGCTAGTGATGGAAGTCAAATCCTAAGCCTTGGGTAACAGCTTCCAATTTTGAAAACTGGTTTGGTCACCACTTCATAGCTGAAGTTGAACGTTATTGCCAGTCTAAAAAAATTCCGTTTAAAGTGATGCTCATCATTGACAATGCACCCAGTCACTCGCCTGCCACTCTAATTGATTTCGACCCACGGGTGAAAGTTGTTTTCTTGCCTCCAAACACAACCAGCTTACTTCAACCGTTGGACCAAGGCGTTATCAAAACATTCAAAGCGTACTACGCGCGACGTTCTTTTGCACAACTGAATGAAGCTATGAGGCTAAATGATCAACTATCCGTTAAAGGGTTTTGGAAACAGTTTAATGTTTTAGATGCCGAAGGATTATCGGTAAGCTGAAATATCCCAAAAAACCTTGAATGGTGTGTGGAAAAAACTTTGTCCGTTCTTTTTTCAGTGCGAGGCGGAAACAAGGCCAGAAACTGATTAAGTCACTCAGGCAATAGAAGAAGTTGTCCACCTTGCTAGGCAATTGGATTTGGAAGTCGACAGTGAAGATGTCAGCGATCTGTTAGATTCACATAACAAGGAGCTTACAATTGATGAGCTCATAGAGATGCGTGAACAAAGCGCTGCTGAAGAGGCCAACACCGTACACCCAGTTCCACCAGAACAACACATGACAATTGCAAACTTAACAGAAGGTCTCAGCTTAATTCAAAAAGGGTTAAAGATTTTGGAGAACACGAATTCTAATGAGGACCGGATTGCAGCCACAAAACAAGAAATAAAAAAATCATTAGCTTGCTACGAAGAAATTTTTGCGTGAAAAGGAAAAGGCATTGCGCCGTCAGATGAGTCTGTTAGATTTTGGGGAGCCATTGACATCGAAGTAACTTTCTTTTATATAAGTCTTTTATGTTTTAATATATGTATTATATAGGAATAACTGCAAATTGATTACATTTTAACAAGAGACAGGTGCTTTTGTAAACCTTTGGTACCAATTAACTAATATTTATATGTATTTGTATGCAAAATTGTACCCCGACTTGCGCAAATTCGACTTACGCACTTATTGTCGGTCCCACCTATCATGTAACTTAAGGGTATTACTGTATATGGCATTACATCAATTATACATTATCAGTAAGTTTATGCTTATTTGTTTTGTTGGTGATCATGTACTGCAGTCCTTCAGGAGACTAGTGTTTTGAGGGTATATATATATATATATATATGTATTATATTAGGGATGTAAGGTCAGGTGATGCGTAACATCACAGCCTCTCTTTGACAAATGTCAACCCCGCCTTCTCGTGGTACATCCTGTTCCCACTAAAGGGGCTCTGACGACCGCCAATAGCGGTATAACTATACCATCGGGATTAGAGGAAATGCTATCCCACACTCACCAACCCGCTGGGCCAGCGTGGTGAGTTATGGCCAAACCCCTCCAAAATGACTCCACAACTTAAATCTTGGCCCTCAGTCTCCGGCAGCTGGAATGTACCTGGCCAAGGCAGCGGCCAGTGCGACATGAAAGCAGAGGGTGCTAAGAATCCCCGGAGGACCGGACTAGGCTGCCATCTGATGCTGACCTTGGCTACGTATAACGGACGCTCCCTATCTTCTGATTCAAGGCTTCTTGAATTGGAAGAGGAACTACAAAGGATCAAGTGGGACATCGTCGGGCTAAGTGAGGTAAGGAGAAAAGGAGAAGATCTCATTGAACTGAAAAGTGGACATCTCTTCTACTATCGTGGGACAGATACTGGCAGAACTAGTGGTATTGGATTTATAATAAACAAGAAACTGAAAGATAAAGTTGTAGAAGTTGAAAGTTCCTCTGACAGAGCTGCACGACTCGTTATCCAACTCTCGAGAAGATACCAGGCTCAGATTATTCAAACTTATGCACCCACCACAAGTCATGCTGAAGAAGAAATTGAAGAATTTTATGAGGAAATTCGTGATCTAAATAATAAAGGTAAGCAACACTTGAAGATAATTATGGGAGATTTCAATGCAAAAATAGGGCAACGGCAACAGAATGAAACTTCAGTAGGTAAATTCGGTCACGGCAATAGAAACCAGCGTGGAAATACTCTCGTAGAGTTTGCAGAGGCAGAAGGGTTTTTCATCTTGAACTCCTTTTTCAAGAAAAAGCCACACAGGAAATGGACATGGAGACATCCAAATGGGACGACAAGTGAAATTGATTTTATTATGTGTAACAAAAAATTCGTCATAGAAGACTGCAGTGTGCTAAACAAGTTCAACACAGGCAGTGACCATAGATTGGTGAGATGTAAGATGCACTTCAACACTAAACTCGAACGTAGCAAGCTCATAAGACAAACAAAATGTATTGACATAACCAACCTTAAAAAAACACCATAATACCTTCAAATTGGAACTGAAGAACAGATTCTCTGCTTTAGAAGGCCTAACATCGGAAGAAGTGGACATCTCTGAAGTTAACAGAAAAGTAACCAAAGCTCTTATGGAAACAGCAACAAAATTAGCTGGGTCTAAGAACAAATTGCATGTGAACAAATTATCAGGAAAAACCAAAATGTTGATGCAAAAAAGAAGAGTGATGAGGACAACTGAAGAAGATGTGACTTCCAAAGTGGAATATATAGAGCTATGCAAGACAGTACGAAAAAGTATCACTGAAGACGTAAGGAAATTCAACTGTGAACTAGTAAGGAAAGCAATTGAAAACAACCAAAGCCTAAAGATAGCAAAGGGACATCTCAGTAAGGGGAAAAAACAGATTATGGCACTGAGAAAAGAAGATGGTTCTGTAACAAGAAATAGAGGCGAAATTTTGACAAGAGTGAAAGATTTCTACTCCAAATTATATGAAAGGGATGATACATGTACTCCAGACATCATGAAAGGTACCGGTACCAGAGTTCTTCCAGTCCTTCCAGCAGAAGTTGCACATGCAATCAAGAACATGAAGCGGGGAAAAGCTCCAGGAGAAGATGGAATTACTGTAGACATCATACAAGAAGCAAGTGGAGAAATCGAAACAGTACTCGCCCAAATTTTCACTCGATGCCTTAATGAAGGGAAAATTCCTGAGGATTGGAACAACGCTGCAATGATCTTGCTACATAAAAAAAGGTGACATTGAGGATCTCAGGAACTACAGACCTATCAGCCTCCTATCAGTGGTTTATAAAATCTTCACTAAAGTTCTTTCACACCGCTTGAAGGTGACACTGGACATGGCTCAACCGAGAGAACAAGCTGGATTCAGGAGTGGCTACAGCACAATAGATCATATCCACGTACTGAGAGAACTAATTGAAAGAGCGAGGGAATATGAACTTCCATTGTGCATGGCTTTTATCGATTATGAAAAAGCCTTTGATTCGGTGAAACCATCAGCAGTTGCAATGGCTCTGAAATCCTGCGGTATTGAAGATGCATACATTAATATTATTAATAACATCTATGAAAATGCAAGTGCAAAGATTCGGCTGTTTGAAAATACAACACACATAAAAATTGGAAAAGGAGTGAGACAAGGTGAGACCATATCTCCAAAGCTCTTTAATGCCACATTGGAAAATGTCTTTCAATCAGTGAACTGGGAAAACAAAGGGATAAAGATTAATGGAGATTATCTAACCCACCTTCGTTTTGCTGATGACATAGTCATTTTTGCAACTACCCCATCAGAGCTACAGAGTATGATCCAGGAACTTGCTGACAAGAGTAAAGAAGTGGGATTAAAAATGAACTTTCAGAAGACAAAAGTGATGTACAATGCTTTTACAAGAAATGAAGATTTATCGATTGATGGAGAAAAGCTGGAGATAACAGACACGTACGTTTATCTTGGACAGCAGATATCAAGTGAGGGTCACATTGGTGAAGAAATTAACCGGCGTACAAAACTTGCCTGGAGAGCTTTTGGAAGAAACAGCATAATTTTCAAGAGCAATATGCCATTATGTCTTAAAAGAAAAGTGTTTGATCAATGCATCCTTCCAGTGCTTACGTATGGTGCAGAGACGTGGACCTTAGCTGAAAGAGACATACAAAGGCTGCAGACAACTCAAAGATGCATGGAGAGGTGCATGCTTGGTGTAACTAGGAGAGATAAGAAGAGGAACACGTGGATCCGAAAAATGACAAGAGTGGAAGACATCATGATCAGAGTTAATTCCCTGAAATGGCAATGGGCTGGACATACTGCCAGAAGAACAGACCATCGATGGACAGCCGAAATTTTAGATTGGATTCCAAGGGATAGGAAAAGACCCAGAAGAAGACCACATGGAAGATGGGTGGATGAAATTCGAAAGTATGCGGGAGTGACATGGAGGAGACTGGCACAAGACAGACCGTTGTGGAGGAAACTTGGGGAGACCTTCGTCCAGCAGTGGATTGATAATGGTTGACAATGATGATGATGATGATATTATATTATATTATATATTATATTATATTATATTATATTATATTATATTATATTATATTATATTATATTATATTATGTTATATTATTTTCAGCTTTTTAAATGGTTTTCATGGAAAATGTGGTTCTGTTCCATTATTAAAGTTCTTATGTTTTAGGTTTTCAGTAAATATACTCATAGCTTCATCATAATGGATTCCTGCTACAGCTTAACATCAGCATATATATATTTTATATTCTCTAAATTGAGAACTTTGATTGCTTGTAAAGTATTGGAATTGGATCAGTGCCTCTTGTCTCTTTTCTTTGATATCAAGGGGTTGTTGAAGCTTTATTTGTAATTGTGTGGGTAGACATATTTATTGTTTGGGAGATATATATATATAGTATAGTATTGTTAAAATATATTTTTATACACAGTGGGGGAAGTGGGCCGGAACACAGCTGAACCCCATTCCAGGAGCGAAACCCCACATTCCAGAAGCGATACAACACCAAAAGAAAGGGAGCATTTAATTTGAATAAAACATTTTGTAAGGCATTATGAATTTAAATTAATGACGCCATCTTGTATGAATTGTTCATCTCTGAATAAATAAAGCAGCTCTGACTTCAGCTAAATGTGAATATTTCATTTACGCTTTCCAACCATAGGTTGAAGAAGCGTATATGCTCCAGCTTTGTCCGTCTGCCTGTCTGTCTGTCCACACGATAACTCGTGTAAAAATGGTTCGATTTCAATGAAATTTTAGTATGTGGTAGGGCACAACCTGGGGACGAACCCCATTGAAAATGGGCGAAATGGGGTCAAAGGTCAGGACATAGAAGTGGGATCCATTCCATCTCCCTTATGCGTCATAACTTATGAAAAAATGCTTCGATTGCAACGAAATACAATACATTATTCCGCTATCACTTTGGAAGCAGTTCTGCCAAAGATGTTTTTTGTCAGCAATTGTGGGCAGTGCGCATGCATGAGATTAATTAGCCATTATTTTTGCACAATAACTTCCATGAAAATTGCCTGATTTAGATGGGATTGTCAATTATAAAACGGCTTATGTGTGATAGCTCTTGATAATAGAAATAGGTAACATGGGCACAAAGAGATTTAATTTTGATATATGTGAACCTCAAACATTATATGATAGTTCAGTCCCCTCAAAATCAAGGCATTTTGCTACGATTTCTGATATGTTGGAAAGCTTATCATAGTCAATGCATTGCATGATTTTACTAACTTGTTTTAAATATTTTTATTCAGACCACGGCATCCTACAGTCCAAAATTTTCATAAAACTAAAGTATGGTTTGAAATTCTGATATTTAGTTTTTGAGTAGTAAATATCTGAATTTCAAAAAATCCGAAAACTGTCATAGCTGAGCCTGGATATTTTGAAATTTGGTTCAGTTCTTTATAAACTTGATAATTCTGAAATAAACGGGGTTAAAAAAAATTACTGGCCACCCGAGCTAGTAATATAAATAGTTCACTGGCCCAATGGAATTTTTACTGGTCAATGGCCAGCGGACCACTGGGCAATTCGAACGCTGCCACACTTTCTCTGATGTAAGACCCTATACCTTATCAATAACAATCTTTCCAAATACTTTCCCTGGCACACTCAGCAAATTGATACCACGAAAGTTCTTGCATTCAGTCTGATCACCCTTTCTCTTATACAAGGGAACAATGATAGCACCCCTCCAATCCTGAGGGACCATTCCGAACTCCCATCACAACTGGCAGATTTTAGTTAACTAGTCAATTACAGAGTCACCACCATATTTTAGCAGTTATGCAATCCACTCCCGGAGCCTTACCATTCTGAAGAGATTTTAGAGCTTTACACACCTCTTCTCTTGAGATCCCTCCTGTACTTCTATTTCTCACTGTGAAATCATCTGCTTCTGCATCAGAATCGCCTTTGCTTTCATGCTCTAAGAAGCATTTACCCCATCTTTCACTTAACTCATTGGGCTCCCATATCATTTCTCTGATCCTATTCTTCATACAACTTAGAATTTTATTTTTCCTTTGTCTTATGTATTTCAAGAAATACTTTCAATCTTTCCAAAAAGCTGATTCGTGCATGCCTTTTCACCTTTTCCTTCTTATCTTTTGCCTTACTCTGGCAAACCAGTTTGGCTGCCTCATGCTTCTTACATTTACAGTGATGTTCATTCTCAGAAACTCTACCTTGCAACATCCCCAAATATGCTTCCTTCTTTCCCTTAACTATTTCTTTAATCTTACTGTTCCACCAAGCATCACCTCTGTTACCTACCATTGCAGTATCACCGACCTCTTCAACAGTAATGCCAATGCAGTTCTTAAAATGGGCCCACTTCTTTTCTACATCCCTCTCACAAGATTTCAACTCATTCAGTCGTTTTCTGAGTAATTCAGAGTTATGCTGATGTTCTTCATGGCGCCTTTCAACCTTTATTCTTTTCATCACAGGCCTCTTCCTATTCTTCTTTTTCCAGCCAACATTCAGTTTAACTCATAACACTAACAAGTAATGATCACAGCCAACATCTGCACCTCTCATCACACAAGTGTCAATAACTAAGTGTTTTAGACATTGATTGTAAACAACAAAATCTGTTACGCACTTTTGTCCCGGAGTACGATTTTCCCAAGTGTATGTGTGGATATACTTGTGGTTGAAAAATGATTGGATACCCACAATCCATTTTCAATGCAGAGCTCAACTAACCTTTCACCATTATCATTCACACCCGGATCATTAAACTTACCCAGAACATTATCAGAAACCCCATTCTGAACACCTACTCTAGCATTAAAATCCCCTGCTATTATAACTTTCTCTTTAGCACCAAACTGGCTCAAAACAGCTTTTAGCTATTTCAAAAATTTTCCTTCATATCAGCAGGTTCTGAATCACAAGAAGCATGCACTACAACAATTACCATTCTCTGAAGTTTCACTTTCAGGTGTATCTAAAGAATTCTCTCACTTATGCAGCTGTAATGAATCATATTGTTCATCTTTCCACTTGAAATCACACCTACCCCAGCCCGTCCTCTTACATTATCCAACACTCCAGACCACACACTCATCGTTCCATTCATTTCTTCTTTCCCAATTTCCTTCTTTTTAGTTTCACTTACACACAACATATCCAATTTATACGTATTCATTTCTTCAATCACCTCATTTATCTTTCCATTTAAACCTCTAGTATTCCATACACCAATCTTACACTCACTCAGCCGAGATCTCTTTCTCGTGTGCCTTTTGCCAGTTCCATATTGTTTCCATGGTGGACCCTCCTTCTCAAGTGTGGTAGGTCCACCATATCCCACACTTGAGTCGTTTTTGTTCTTGCTTAGAGTCATAAAAATCATAAAGGTACATCAATGTGGGTGATCAGCCCACAGGTAATGGTTCCAGTTGGTCATTCCACCTGAGGATCCTGGAACATAACCTGGTGTGTTGGGGTCTTTTTGCCAATGTCACACAGAACTAGCTGGTACCTCTCCAAGATTCACAGAGGCCCTTGTTGCTGTATTGTGTGTCATTGTTGCTCATGGAGTGCCCTGAGGAGGCAAACCCATCTCTCACCAAGACCACCATTCATACATATGTCTACTGTATATGGTAATAGTACATGGGAATGCCATTTAAGTTGTTAAGTTTCAATAACATTTTTGCTCATTTTAATGCTATTTTGCATCATACAATGAACTTACATGCTAAAAAACACTCATTTTTGGCTTTACTCAGAATTTAAATTCTATCAGGTATTATTCAAGCTATGAATTCACTTAAATCTCCTTTTCTCTGGGTATTATTATTATTATTATTATTATTGTTGTTGTTGTTGTTGTTATTATTATTATACAGTATATATTTATATTTTTTAGGGCTTTTGGTAACTCATGATTTGGTCTCAATGTCTTGACTCCACTTCATAAAGCTAACTGACACTAAATGGATTTTTCAGCTGAATAATACCTAATAAGAATTTAGATGTCACGTGAAATCATGAACAAAAAGTGATTTTACCTAATGCTAATTTTTGGTGTCAAAATCAGGGCTGCACTTATTTTAACAAATGGATTCATACTACATTTTATTGCTTCCTTATAACACCCATGCTGAGACAGCACATAATCACTTCTTCAATGTATATTTTGTTTCAGTTCATTACTGTGACTAATAACTGTATAAAGGAGAACTTTGTTTTTTATGTTGAAATTGTGTGTGTGTGTGTGTGTGTGTGTGTGTGTGTGTGTGTGTGTGTGTGTGTGTGTGTGTGTGTGTGTGTGTGTGTGTGAGTGAGTGAGTGAGAGTTAGAGAGTTTTTTGTTTTGTTGAAATTAGATTACATGGTTTTCTATTGCATATACAGTAAAACCTTGAAAATCCGACAACTTCAGAAATTCGGCATTTTTCTGATTTTGTTTTCATGAGAACATCCAATGTTTTGCCAATGATCATGGAAATCGCCCGATGTTCTGTCTCAACAACACATTGTGTGATCATCTGATCTCAGCATGCGAATTGCTGATAACCACCTACGTGTAACATCAGGAGGTTTCTCAGATTCGTCATGTCGTTGGGCCACGCTGAAATGACGTGGGCCAATGAGGCGATGAATCAGCATGTACGTTTGAAATGTGTGTCGAACGTGTGATGATGAGATCTGTGCTTGGTGGTGGTGTTTTCACAGTATTTACAAACTATCACTAATCTACAATGTACACAAAAAGTGTGGGCTTCCAGAACTGGAAAATAATGGCCCAAAATAGAAAACAATGGCAAAAACTTGTTGATGAGGCCAAGGTTCACACTGAGCTGTACAGCCAAGACGAAGAACCTACAACATAAGTTTCAAATGTGGGCGTTACGTCCCACCAGTGGGTCATTTAAAGATGTATACATAAAGGGACTGATACCCAAACGTGTTACGACCCACGGGTGGGTGTAACGCAGCGAATGTGTTAATGAGAAAGTGAGAACATGTAGAGATATTTCACATCATTTTCATCTTGATTGTAACTTGTAATTTTAGGATATGTTCAAGTGTTAAGGAAAAGACAGTGAGAAGGATGGAGTACAAAAAAAAGTACTACTTAATATCCATATGGGCAATAAGAAATTTTATTTGATTTTAAAGAATTATTGATTACATATTTTGGGTATTAAAAATTGTCATTCTTTAGTTTAAATTAAAGTATCACACCTGAAGTATCAGATGATATATTATTACAAATGTTCAAGAATTTATCACTTGATTATGATACCTATAAAGTTACTTCATTGATATCCTGTAATTTTTACAGATCCTCTGAAGACAAGAAATCATATTGTGAGAGTCTGAAAAGAATAAAAGAAATGTTTGTAAAGAAGCAGTTAAACATAAGTGCTGAAGAAATAGCTGTGTTACTTGGTAGATACCATATCCTTTTCCAAAACATGTTTATGTTGTTGCTTACTGTACGTTACATTTATGCATCTTGTTAGTTTCATGGCCTCGTATTTCAAATGGTCTTGTGTTTTTTTTTTTTTTTTGTAAGAGTTAAACAGCAGATGTGTGCTTTTGTGAGAGTCTTATGAAGTCTTAAAGATTCATAAAGAATTTTCTCTGATCTCTTGATTTGCTAATTTACATTCATACTCAATGATAAATTCCAAATTAATGAACAGAACATTTTAATTTCTTAAAGGCATAACTGTTGCTCAGAAAGATTAAAAGGAAACCTGAAATATATATATATATATACACACACACTGCTGGCCACCCAAAATGCAACACCAAGAAGGACACAAGATAGCAAAGCCAGATTTACTGGACACATAACAACAGATACAAAGATGAAACAATTGAGCTTACAGGCCCATGCGACTTGCGGAACACGCATACATCAATAGTTTGTGTGGCCCCATGGCTGGCAATAGCGGCCGCTACACACCGCTGCATTGAACGAAAGAGGCTTTAGATGTGAACTTGGGGTATGTCAGTCCAGGCTGCTTCCACACATTGCCACAGTTCATCAGGCGTAGCAGCGGGTGGTGCTTGCCGGGCCACTCGGTTGCCGATCAGCAACCAGGCATGTTCGATAGGCGATATATCGGGAGAACAGGCGGGCTATGGCAGCAGTGACACCTGGTGGGCCAGGAAGAATTGTTGCACGATGCGTGCCACGTGCGGGCGCACATTGTCCTGATGAAACGTAGCCGCTGGCAGGTCCTGCAGGTAAGGGAGGACTACAGGCTTCAAAACGTCGGAGATGTAGCAGTGGCTGTTGAGGGTACCGGCGATGCGTACCAGAGGGGTGCGCATGTCATATCCAATTGCGCCTCAAACCATAACGCCAGGCAACGGAACGGTATGGCGATGCATAATGCAGGCACCATACAGTCTCTTGCCACGGTGCCGCTACACGCAGGTCCGACCATCGTGGTGTTGCAGGCAGAAGCGGGATTCGTTGGAGAAGACAATGCTGTGCCATTCCGTAGTCCAGGTGCAGCATTCCACAGCCCATTGCCACGGCATTCGCTGGTGGTGTAACGTCAATGGTAATCGGAGCAATATGCGCCGTGCGACAAGTCCCCACTTCTGCAGACGATGTCGAACGGTACGTGCTGACACAGGTTGTTGCGCAACACACCCTAATTCCTGCACTAACGTTCGTGATGTGGCGGTGCAAGCCGTCGATGCCCGCCGCACAACATGCCGGTCCTCTCGTTCGGTGGTGTGCCGCGGCTGCGGCAATCACTCACGTCAGTCAGTCCGTCCGTACCTCCTGCACCCACCAAATCCATACTCACCTCACTGTGACTGGATATCGTCCTACACGGGCGGCGATGTCTCGGTACGATAAGCCACTATTCGTCCTCTGTCGAACTCCGAAACGTGCTGGAATGACTGCCATATTCTGCGACGAGACATCAGGAAGCTTCCCACGCACAGATCCGGCAGCACAACACACTTCCACTACTTACACCCCGCCTTCTGTGCACCCTTCTTATAGTGCTTCTCGTTGGCATGCCGGGCGCACATGATTTGCACATGCCCTGCAATGCTAATCGTTTGCATGTCCTCTCGCGGGCGACGCATGCTGCGAATTTCAGGCCAATCGGATGCTTCCTTCTTGGTGTTGCATTTTGGGTGGCAGCAGTGTATATATATATCATCATCATCATCATCATCGTCAACCATTATCAATCCACTGCTGGACGAAAGTCTCCCCAAGTTTCCTCCACAACGGTCTGTCTTGTGCCAGTCTCCTCCATGTCACTCCCGCATACTTTCGAATTTCATCCACCCATCTCCCATGTGGTCTTCTTCTGGGTCGTTTCCTGTCCCTTGGAATCCAATCTTATATTTCGGCTGTCCATTGACGGTCTGTCCTTCTGGTAGTACGTCCAACCCATTGCCATTTCAGGGATTTAACTCTGATCATGATGTCTTCCACTCTTGTCATTTTTCGGATCCACGAGTTCCTCTTCTTATCTCTCCTGGTTACACCAAGCATGCACCTCTCCATGCTGCTTTGAGTTGTCTGCAGCCTTTGTACGTCTCTTTTAGTTAAGGTCCACATCTCTGCACCATACGTAAGCACTGGAAGGATGCATTGATCAAACACTTTTCTTTTAAGACATAATGGCATATTGCTCTTGAAAATTATGCTGTTTCTTCCAAAAGCTCTCCAGGCAAGTTTTGTACGCCGATTAATTTCTTCATCAATGTGACCCTCACTTGATATCTGCTGTCCAAGATAAATGTACGTGTCTGTTATCTCCAGCTTTTCTCCATCAATCGATAAATCTTCATTTCGTGTAAAAGCATTGAACATCACTTTTGTCTTCTGCAAGTTCATTTTTAATCCCACTTCTTTACTTTTGTCAGCAAGTTCTTGGATCATACTCTGCAGCTCTGATGGGGTAGTTGCAAAAATGACTATGTCATCAGCAAAATGAAGGTGGGTTAGATAATCTCCATTAATCTTTATCCCTTTCTTTTCCCAGTTCAGTGATTGAAAGACATTTTCCAATGTGGCGTTAAAGAGCTTTCGAGATATGGTGTCACCTTGTCTCACTCCCTTTCCAATTTTTATGTGTGTTGTATTTTCAAACAGCCGAATCTTTGCACTTGCATTTTCATAGATGTTATTAATAATATTAATGTACGCATCTTCAATACCGCAGGATTTCAGAGCCATTGTAACTGCTGATGGTTTCACCGAATCAAAGGCTTTTTCATAATCGATAAAAGCCATGCACAATGGAAGTTCATATTCCCTCGCTCTTTCAATTAGTTCTCTCAGTACGTGGATATGATCTATTGTGCTGTAGTCACTCCTGAATCGAGCTTGTTCTCTCGGTTGAGCCATGTCCAGTGTTACCTTCAAACGGTGTGAAAGAACTTTAGTGAAGATTTTATAAACGACTGCTAGGAGGCTGATAGGTCTGTAGTTCCTGAAATCCTCAATGTCACCTTTTTTATGTAGCAGGATCATTATAGCATTGTTCCAATCCTCAGGAATCTTCCCTTCATTAAGGCATCGAGTGAAAATTTGGGCGAGTACTGTTTCGATTTCTCCACTTGCTTCTTGTATGATGTCTACAGTAATTCCATCTTCTCCTGGAGCTTTTCCCCGCTTCATGTTCTTGATTGCATGTGCAACTTCTGCCGGGAGGACTGGAAGAACTCTGGTACTGGTACCTTCCATGCTGTGTGGAGTGCATGCATCATCCCTTTCATATAACTTGGAGTAGAAATCTTTCACTCTTGACAAAATTTTGCCTCTATTTCTTGTTACAGAATTATCTTCTTTTCTCAGTGCCATAATCTGTTTTCTCCCCTTACTGAGATGTCCATATATATATATATATTACTTACTGAGATGTCTATATATACTTACTGAGATGTCTATATATATACTTACTGAGATGTCTATATATATATATTACACATTGTGCTAGATACATAGTATCAAATACTAGTTAATAATGTGTCAGAGAAAAATTCAGGCTTTGATTATCTTGAAACTACTAGTTTTTTTTTTTTTTTTTTTTTTTTTTTTTTTGAAAGATGAAAATTGCCTCAGAAAACTTCAAAATTGCATCGTCCTGGGATAGGAAACGAATCTGCAGCTCCTGATTAACGTTCGAGTATGTTACCATTACGCCACCTCGAACAAGGAACCTCCAAGCAACTGAGGATGTGTTTCAGAACTCAGATGAAATGCTCCGCTGTGCGCAAATCGAAGCATATATGATCCTCCATTTTAGCGGCATGTGAGCAGAAAGCGAATCCCCTGAAGAAATAAATCTTCAGAAATAAATGATAATCAAATAGATGTTACAGGCAGATGGTTGCCAAATTAATTACGCAAGTAGACTTGCTTCGGAAACATCCTCAGTTGCTTGGAGGTTCTTTGTTCTGGGTGGTGTAATGGTAACATGCTCGAATGTTAATCAGGAGCTGCAGGTTCATTTCCCATTCCAAGATGATGTAATTTTCAAGTTTTCTGAGTCATGTCTACTTGAGCGAGAGTTTGTTTTTGGTTATGCAAGACTAATTTCTCACCTTCTATTGGGTAAGTGCATAAGTTCCTACTGTTTAGAGTTGCCTGGCAAGGAAGCTTTGTACTAGGCTTCCAAAGCATGGAGTAGGTGGCAGCACCGTGCAGTGAGCCAGAGCTTCATTCAGTAAAAACAGCAGCTTTGGCAGTTGCAACTCATTTAGTGTGTAGCATTTGAGGTGTTAGCAGATGTAATAAAAGTGCATATTCAACATTGTTTGCTCTTTGCATTCAATGAAAAAAGTTTGTCTGCTTAGGTACATATGCAATGTATATGGGGTAGATAGACACTGTAAGCGAATGAACATGCCAAAATTGGTTCTCAAAGTTTAATTCATGTGATACAATGTTTGAAGATATGCCCTGTTGTAGGCACCTTCTGAAGTGTGATGAAGAAATTGAGATGAAAGATAAATTGAGAATTAAGTCTAATGCTCCCATCAGACCTACAAGGATATTTCCAATAGACTTTCAGTTCATTGAACAAATCCCATAAGGAGAATTCATACTACTGGAATGTTCCAAAAACTGGGATCAATGGGTACCACATCAACTATCAACCAAATGGATAGAGTGACTATAGAAGTATCTCTTCAAGCTTGGTACAAAACTATTCTTAGATCCAATGTTGACTGGAGGCAAAAAGTGGATGTTATACAGGAATATTTAATGCACCAAATCATTTTGCAAGGAAAAGGAAGCTTCAGGCACGATTTCAAAAGCTGATCATCACCCCAAAAATATGCTATTCATGTGGTAAGATTGCAAGAGAACAAGTACTGAGATCCAAAGCGTGAAAAAAAAAATGTTAAACAAATCAGTATGTATATTTGAAATTATATTTCTGTATAGTAATCATCATGAGCTGTTGCTGCTTAACCAAGTAATCACTAGTCTTTACTCTCAGCAATTTAACAGAGTAAATGAGGCTTGAAGTCTGGGTGTTCCAGTTTGGTGAATTGGAAAGGTGTTATCTTTCCTTATAATAACACTAGACTGCATGTGAATATGGCAACACAGCACAAATTGCAGGAACGTGGCTGGGAACTTTTGCCTTACCCACCATATTCAACAGACTTGACACCCAAAAATGTTTACTTGTTCTGATCATTGAAGAACCACATGGCTGGTAAGACCATGAAAAATCATATACAAGTCAATACAGGAATTCAAACTGTTTTTTCTTTACTCTGAAAATGCTTTTTTTTTTTATAGGGGAATTTAACAGCTAAAAAAATGGGAGCAGATCTTTGCCAGTAATGAAGACTATGCAGTAGATTAAAATAAAACATTCTGTATGTGAAAAACAGTTTTCTTTTTCATGTATGCAAATGAGGAGAACTTTTGCACGTACCCAATATAATTATATGTCATAGTGAGATGTGGGAGCCATATGATTACCAGACTGATCATTACAAATACAGTGGTTTTTCTTAATGGCATTTTTTGCACATGAAGGTTGAAATTGACTCTGAAGAGAGGTGAGCATTGGTGTTTGTGGAAAAGGCTGCAGGTATCATCCAATCTTTCATGCACAGCATATAAACACTATGAAGAAAATTATAAGTCCAAAGATTCTCCTGAACATCAGCCAAAGAGAACTGGTACATAATGTTTTTGTATTTTGTTTTTTATGAAAGTAATCCACACAAGATTAGTGAGATTCAAAGTGCAAACAAAATGTTAAACAAATCAGTATGTATATTTTAAGTTATATTTCTGTATAGTAACTTATCATACACACCAAAAATAAACTGTTTCAATACTAATTAAATAGCCTATTGTATAATTGGTCATTGGAAAAGTAAGAAAACCTGTGTATAATTTAAATGCTTATTCAAAGACTGCATTATAAGTAATATTTGTCATCTATAATGTAACTTGTACAAAATTCTAGCGGATAATGCTTACCTTGGCATTCCTTTCTAGCGATGGGAACATTTCATGCACCTGTTTTCCGGTCTTTGTTGATGTTATTGTCCTAAAGTCCGTTGTATGCGATGACTGGCTTTACTTCTCACACTTTGCGCTGGGTATACTCATTGGATCTTTGCCTTGGGATTCCAAACACATCAATTTTTACCGTTCTTTGTACTCAAAATTTTCGCCCATCCTCTTGGCATCCTCAGGAGCGTGGCGACTTTACCACCGAAGTTCGTGGTTAACTTCGCGCTAATGGAGTCCGATACTCCTTGTTGCCATTCGTCGGATATACTTTCCTGGATATATTTCGTTATCAAGCCCGGCTGGCGCCATCTATGTTTCATTAAAAACAACTTTTTATTTTTTATTTTTTTAGTTTTATTATTTTTTTTTTAATTTCTTCTCCTATCCTGGTTTTCTTGTCTTTTTTGCCGGTTTTTCTTTTGTTGTTGTTTTTCTTGTCTTATTAGTTCTTTCCACAGGCCCGATAATGTGCTAGGGTCATTCTGGTTACATACCCTTGCTTTATTTTTATAAATTAATATTGCTTCTTCCCTCCTCATTTGCCTTTCCGATTTTTTATTCTTTTTTAGCATTTTAATTTCATCGAATTTTGGGAATGTCCGATTTTCCATGCAGAATTGCACTAAAGCAGTTTTGGCTTCTTTTTTTTTTTGCCAATTAGATATGTGTTGTTTAAGTCTTTTTTAATCTGTTTTTCGTACTTCCAATGTACGATATTGGGGGTATATGTGCAATTGGAATTTCGTAGGTTCCTGATTGCACATATATCCCCAATATCGTACATTGGAAGTACGAAAAACAGATTAAAAAAGACTTAAACAGCACATATCTAATTGGCAAAAAAAGTAGCCAAAACTGCTTTAGTGCAATTCTGCATGGAAAACCGGACATTCCCAAAATTCGATGAAATTAAAATGCTAAAAAAGAATAAAAAATCGGAAAGGCAAATGAGGAGGGAAGAAGCAATATTAATCTATCAAAATAAAGCAAGGGTATGTAACCAGAACGACCCTAGCACATTATCGGGCCTTTGGAAAGAACTAATAAGACAAGAAAAACAACAACAAAAGAAAAACCGGCAAAAAGACAAGAAAACCAGGATAGGAGAAGAAATTAAAAAAAATAAATAAAAAAAAATTAAAAAAAAAAAAGTTGTTTTTAATGAAACATAGATGGCGCCAGCCAGGCTTGATAACGAAATATATCCAGGAAAGTATATCCGACGAATGGTAACAAGGAGTATCGGACTCCATTAGCTCGAAGTTAACCACGAACTTCGGTGGTAAAGTCGCCACGCTCCTGAGGATGCCCAGAGGATGGGCGAAAATTTCGAGTATAAAGAACGGTAAAAATTGATGTGTTTGGAATCCTCAGGCAAAGATCCAATGAGTATACCCAGCGCAAAGTGTGAGAAGTAAAGCCAGTCATCGCATAAAACGGACTTTAGGACAATAACATCAACAAAGACCGGAAAACACGTGCGTGAAATGTTCCCATCGCTAGAAAGGAATGCCAAGGTAAGCATTATCCGCTAGAATTTTGTACAAGTTACTTTGAAATATCGCACGTAAAAGAGAATAGTAGAATGATTAGAGCTATATAATAGTCAGAATTAGAACTACTAATTGGAATTTGTCATCTATGTAAAATCACCTTCAGGGATTTCCTTTGTTTAGAACTTAGCTGAAGTCAATATTTTGAAGTGACAAGAATTTTTGGTTTGGATAAAACCATGTTAAGAATAACCATAGAAAAATCGGCTCATTCAGATATTTCAACATGTTGGAATATTTGTCTATATGATTCATAGATTTTTATAGCAAATGTGGAATGGTGAGAATTGTTTTCACTTCAAGTTAAATAATAAACTGATGTCACTTGGGTTAGATCAGTTCTTAGTATGAAAACTGTTTTTTTTATAATGAGACTCAGAAATGATTTCAGCTGTCAGGAAATTGTAAAAGTCTCTGATCACCATTACAAAGTTAAGGCGTTAAAGCTGTAAATGAGCATGACTGATTTTGTTGTTGTTTCAGCCAGTGATTGGAAAGCTACTTTTAAAAAACTAGCTAGCTACTGCTACAACTACATTCTTGAAAAGTAGCTTGCTATAGACTACTTTTTCCAAAAAATAGCTAGCTGCACTACTTTTTCTGAAAAGTAGCTGCTTTCATTACATTTTAACTACTTTTTCTTCATCTAGTTTTAAGTTAAAATTACAATTTCTGAAGATGATCTTTATATTCACATTCTTACAAATGGCATTTAGAGCTAAATACCAAGGTAAATTACACAAATAATATGTCTTTGTATTTAAATCAGCTCTGATTATCATATGTAGCACATTTTATCCCATTCAGTGGCTTATATTCAAGGCTAGCTTATATACCCACGGAATTTAAATAAAAATATTATCAACAAGTACAGTATCTATGAATTCTCATTTTCTTTACTAAGAGAATTGAATCTTGCTATCAAATGTCATCAACAGAATCACCAGCTTGATCATCTCATATGCACTGTCTTCCCAGGCTGACTGAGAAGACTTCCATGCAAATGGCATAAAGTAAGGAAGATAATACTTTATGGTTAACAGTTTTGTTAACTTCCACAATGTAAGTCAAGTCAGGTACACTACTGTAGGCAAGATGTACTTGACCTCCTTACCCCATCCCGTTTCAGCCAATAATGTTCTAGGAAATCCGAAAATGTCATGTGATTAGAGATTTTTTTTTTTTTTCTTTTAGTTTCAATGTTTCTGAGTAGCTCTATTTGTACTGTAATTTTCCGCTACAAGTTACTTTATTTTGTAGCATGCTACTTCCAATCACTGGTTTTAGCATAGCATATGATGAGGCATTCCAGAATGGAGTTTGAGTTTATAACCTATGATTGATGATCATATTGTCTAAGGGGAGGGCAATTTCAGAATTCATAGTGTTAACCTTGTAGTAAATGTGAAGCTTGCTATGCATCATTCTGATGATCATGCCACTGATTTACAGCCTTTATTTTAAGTGCAAGGATGACTTGTGTGAACAGCTGTTCTGCTATCAAATGTTGTAGATTTTCTTCATAAATAACATGGACTAGATTTCTAGGTGTGTGTATGTGTTGTTGTTGTTTTTTTTTTTTGGGGGGGGGGGGATTCTGTGGTTAATGTACTCATGCAGAATTTCAGTTCTAGTGTTAAGAAGCCAACCACTGAACTCCGGGTAATCTTTACATCTCATGGTTTAAACATCAGTTAGAGTTTTTTGTAGTAATGCCACAAGTTACTTGACTTTAGGCAAGATTTGATTATGTCAGTTCCAGTTCCTTTTGCTTCAATGGAAATATTTGCTTGAAATGGCCACTTATTGCAATTACTGAAATGTCCCCAAGCGTTTTATCATTTTCATGAAAAAGAAGTTTTATGCAATGTAAAATTTGTTAATTCATCTAAGATCTTAGTGAGTGACTGTCACATCATTTCTGCTTTTCAGTTTTTTAATGTAATAAATGCTATTTTAAAAAGAAGGGAAGAAAGAATGAAACAGTCGTTTATCCAAAGAAATGGAAAACTTGAAGACACTGTGAATTCTGTGACTTCCCTTTAGTAACATTGCAGCATATTCAGTGGTTGCAAATGTAAGAACATTTTCTCTCTGTCTTGTTGCAAAACTTGTAAGGGTATTGTAGATAAGTTTTCCACTACTGCAAGGACTGTGTAAAAAGAGACAGTCAGTGCTCTTAGTTTGTGAACAGTTGAGAACTGCTTACAATCTTCAAAATTGATAGTTTTTATAATTTTATAAATTGCTAGAAGTCGTGCTACATTCGAAATGGGCAGATGTCTTTCAGCTTCCACCTTTTTTTTTTTTTTTTCCCTGTGAAATGCGGATATAGTCTGTTGGTTGTGACTTGTTGAAAGATGTTCAAGGGACTTGATGTTGTTGAAAATTAATCTGATTTCAGGGAGTATCGATTTCTAATTTGTTAATATATTTTCACTTTGTTTATCAGCATGTTCAAAATAAATGTAAATGACAATTTGAAAGGCATTTAAGAAGTAATTGCTTTTGCCAAACATTTATCCCATTTTGAATTGAAAGCCAGAAGGTTAAGTCCATATGCAACCTCTTAAGTGTTGGGGAAAAAAAAATTGTTTAATCTTCTATGATCTTCAAAGCACTTTAACACCAGGAATCTTGCAGTAGTGATGTCATCACACAAAAAAAAAAAAACATGTACATGTATAGTCTCATGGATTTGTTCTTTGAATGGCTGATACCACAAGATCCCTGCATGGTACATTTTATTTTTATTCCACCACAAGATGGTGCTACCTCCTTAATATTTATTTGATCATAGGATTTTTTTTTTTTTTTTTTTTTTTTTTGCAGCTTTTGAAGCAGTGGTGACAGTTGTGAAAGTTTGTGTCTTTGTATGACATCAAAACATTATGAATGGCAGTGCATGGCAGTAAGACTTTGTAATTCCCCTCCTAAAGCAATATTTTACCATCTTCAAATTGATGGGTCCATATTCTGTAATGGCTGATTTTTCAGCCATAGAGGAAATGATGCAAGCAAATTATTTCAGGTTGACATATGGTATCTTTTCTTTACAGGTAAAATGGTCATGCATAATTGTGCACAGAAGACTTACCAGGATGTTCTACCTGAAGCATATATCAATTGTGGAAAGCTATGAGCTGGTTTGCAATGTAACCAAATATTTGCTTGGAAAACAAAAGCTTTTTAATTGGAAAATTATAAGTGGCAATTGTCTCATATATTATTAACAGTGATAGAAAGTTTGCACTGAACTGCACCAATTTCATTATCTTGCACCAAACTGCTACAAATTATGAAAAAAAATAATATTTGTGCCCAACTGCGTTGAAACGGCAACCACAACCAAAACTGCCAAGCGAAAAAATGTTTTCACAGCAAAAAATGCTGTTTTAAACGGCGAATCGAATGACGCTTTTTTAAGGTCTACGCGTAATTTGGTTAAATGTATAACAACACTTAATCAACACATACCGCCATTCCCAACATTTCGGAATGTTTCTCACCTACCTTCTAATTCGTTGTTTTTTCGGCATAAGTGACGAATAGGTTTCGTGATATAGGTGGAGCTTATGGAGGAAGAGTTTTGTTGTAATCATGTGGTATGTAGGAGAAACGATGCTGTGCGTTATGAAATCCTGATGAAGATTGTTTACAGATGGTTTGGTAGTCTTTTGGAGTGTTGTGCAATTGAGATTGTTTATATGTCATTCCCTGCTATTTGGGATGACGCAGTTATTTCGTTCCAGGCGAGGTGCGCGATTTCGTAAATACAGCGTAAGGTCACTCAGTCGTTAGTTATTTCGTTGATGCGGAGGATGAAAGAAAATGGCTCTCCCATGGCAGGATAGGATGGTTCTGTTTCTAAAGGATTCATAGGTATTCAGAGATGCCAACTTTTACAGATTTTCACTCCATCTTACAGTTTTACAGAAGTCACCCAAAAATCTACGGAAAAGCCCACGCAAAATCCCTGCACGCAATTTTCTATTCCTTACCGTCTTTTGGTCAAAAAACGTACTTTACATATATAGTCCCTATAGTCTTTCGATGTTCTGACTTCCCCCGCCAATAGAGGTGGAGTTTTGTCACGTGATTCTCCACACAGCCATTTGAGAGTGTTGTGCACAAAAGTTGAGAGGGAGCTCAGCTTAGCGCCTTTTACGGACTCTACATTGATTACAGGTGGCTTTGTGCTTGAGAAAATTTCAGTGCAAACATTTTAACCCTTTCCACTTGACTGTCGGGTGGCACCCGACATTACAAAATCGCCGAATAGCTCGCATGGCGCGCGGCACCCGCCACACCGATGGACAATGACGCCTCTATAGCCCGCATGTGGCGCTCGTGAGACATTTCTTTTTTGTTGAATAGGTCGGGTGTCACTCGCCACGCCGATGACGCTCCTATAGCTCGCGAGACATTTTTTTTTCACCGAATAAAGAAAATGAAACTCCGTCGGGTCTCACCCGCCATGCCGATGACGCCTCTATAGCTCGCTAGGAATTCCGTTTTCTCTGAATAGCTTGCATGTCAGGTCTCATCCGCCACGTTTATGATGCCTCTATAGCTCGTATGTCAGGGCTTGCGAGACATTTCTTTTTCGCCGAATATGTCGGGTGTCACCCTCCCTGCCGATGACGCCTCTATAGCTCACTAGGAATTCCATTTTTGCCGAATAGCTCGTGTGTCGGGTGTTATCCGCCACGTTTATGTGACGCCTCTATAGCTCGCATGTTGGCCCTCGCAAGACATTTCTTTTTCGCCGAATAGGTCGGGTGTCATCCACCACGCCCATGATGCCTCTATAGCTCGTATGGCGGGTTTGCAAGCCAAAGCTGGCCTGTCACTGCTAAGTTGTGGCCTCTACTACAGAAAAAAGAGAGTGCTGGGTGAGTATGGGTGAAAAGTTATTCGAGCGGAAAGGGTTAATTTAGATTAAAATGAAATGAAATGAAATGTAGCAGTGAAACAGCTATGACAACAAAAAGAACGAAGTCAGGTAAAACTTATCATCAAGTGTATCACAATATACCGTATATAGTAAAAAATGACCTTTTTATGAAGCATCTAAAGTTTTGCCGAATCATGTTTTGTAAGCCATGTGGCTGCAATTTTAACCTAGCGCATGACAGCCGCGACAATTGTTGTTGTCATGTGGAGAGCAAGAAGCACAAAGATCATGTCAAGATATTAAATGCAGATGTGAGTAAAATTAATGCAACCAAAAAACTTCTGACACCTTATAAAGAATCCTGGAAAAAATATCAAGAGCAGATTAGTGCTGGAAAAATGCAGCAAAATAAGCGAAAAAAAGAAGAAATTCAATGTTCAGAAGGGGATTTGAAACAGGAAGAAGCTGAACTTTTGCAGCAGTTGGATTCCTCTCATAAAATGTTAAACAATGCTGAGATGAACATTGAATGTGGCATAAAAGAAAGAGACATGAGTGCAATAGAAAGTGGACAGGTACTATTAAAAGAAGCAAAACAAAATATTGCTAACTATCTTTAAAAATTATAAAAAAATAGAAGTGAGCAATTAAATATTGGGAAAAGCAGCAAAAAATTAAACATTTTTTTGTAAAATAAATTATTAATAATAGAATCGTGCTATGGTTACAATTTTTTTGATCTATTTGAAAACTAAAATCTTTGCATATGTGTGTGTGTATTTCAATGCAAGATGTTTTAAATTTTAGTAGGATGCATCTAGTTCCAAAACATTTTTTGCTTAAGAGTTTGTTCTGTCTACTAATTAATATTTTACCTGCTCGGAAAAAAGGTTTTCTTATACCAAAAATGTATTTTATCTGCTCCAAAAATGCATGTTGTTGCTCCAGAAATGTATTTCACCTGCTCCAAAAACGCATTTTGCTGCTCCAAAAATATATTTTACCTTCTCCAAAAATGCATTTTGCTGCTCTAAAAATGATTTTGCAACTTTCCATCACTGTATTAATAATATCAGTGGTTGAGAAGTGTGGCCACCAAAATTATCGAGTTTGTATGGATATGGCAAAAATACAAAATCAGCTGGTTAGTAAATGACAAAATTTATTGTGGAACAATGAAAATGAAAATCTTGAAATATCCAGTGAGATATCATCCATTATGGTGAAATTGTTTTCTAAGCAATAATAAGCTGGAAAATCAGCCAGTTTCCTGCAGAACCAAAATTGTATTTCTGTATAAACACGCAATGTTGCTAATTATAAAAAAATAAGAGGGTTTTCAAGTTGCAGTGAGCATAACCCTGTAGATTTTTTTGTTTTGTTAAAATTTCATAAAGATTTTTTGCAACATGTTTCCAAAGTAATTTTTTTAATTACAATAATACTATTTTATTGAAGTTTTCAGTAATGAATTGCCTAATGCTGTTTCTTCTAACAAAGTGTTTACATGATTAAAATTCATTACAATTTGTATCTCCAGTGAAAATATAGAAATCAAAAAGTTATTATAAAACTAGAACTAAGAGAATGTAGATTTCTGTCTTGGGACCAAACATTTGTGATCTTATAAAATAAATCGGCAAAAATTGCTAATGGCATTTCATTATACTTAGATCGTTTTTGAATCAAAGATGATACTTACTGAAATGCCAGTAAAGGAAACTATAATGGGACCATGATTTCAGCCACTAGGACTCTCATCAGCCATCAAATCTCGTACATTGCTCCATTCTTGATCCACTTTTGAATCTTTTATCATAGGGTTGTGGTCTTGTGCTGCCATCTCCTGGCTGGAATCTGTTGAATTTTTGGAAAACTTTAATTGGTCGTTAATATTTTGGGAAAACGATGTGAGAAAATTATCCCATATTTTGTTAATTTTGAGGGATGGGTCCTTGTTGCAAGCTTGATAATTGGTTGAAATTTCGATAGATTCACAGATAAGAGTTTGTTTCCAAACTGTGTAATGTGAAATGACTTTTGCTTTTTCCCAAACAGGTGTAAATCCTTCATTAATAACTGTTTTAACTAGATCTATAGTTTTTTTAGAATATTTAACATTTCATTTAGGCTCTGATCTTTGTGATCTTTTTTCAAACTAGCCAAATCATTTTTTTATAGTAAAATGTGTTCTGCATTGCACGTACAATACTCAGAGCAGTCAAAAGATTTTAGATGACAATGTTGCAAAATCCACAAAGCAGTTGTAATTTTATTGAAATGCTGCAGAAGCATTATAGGTAAAAGTGGCTGAGTGTTGAGTCATGATTTTGTGTAAGAAAGTCCATACCTCCTTATGCAAGTAATTTCGTATCTTTGCCAGTTACTCAGAAGTCATTTATCTCTAAAAACAGGAATGATTTGTTCTGTAAAAGCTTAGAACATTTCAGTGATCAATTATTCTAAAAGAGCTTCATTTTATTTGCTTGCAAAAGGCTTTATTTCATTTGTTTTCTGTTAATGCCTACCTGAAACATTTGAATTAGATGTGTCAATGCTAAAGATATAGAAAAGGGAAGAACAGTATCAGTATACTGTCACTACTGCATTTCAGAGGGCCTTTTTATTGATTTATGTATTGACTTCACGATGTAAAACAAAAGGGAGACTACAAAAGCTACAAGAGGAAGTTGTGTGTAAAATGTGTTGGAAGAAGCAGATCTTTATTTTCCTTTTCATAGAGATTAGGTAGGTAATTCAAAGATGTCCTACATTAAGTTCCTTATTATATGACATCATATGTTCAATTAAAGAAAATATAGCCTTAATTCTGGGGTTACTCTGTTAACCACATATGTTTGTTATTTGATTGCAGTTGTGTATGTATGTATTACCTGTTCTGATATTTTTATATATTTTGACCAATTCATTGTTTCACTTTCAGGAAATAGCATATCTGCTCCCAAGTCTGTCCCAACAGCAATTTTTGCTTTTCTGAGAGGATTTTTTCCATTAGATGTCTTTGAGGTAAAGCACCTTGTAAAATGACTGATTCCTAGAAATATTTTGTTTTTCTCATTTAGTCAACTGTGTGTACCACCTTATGGAATTTTAATGTCAGTGATATACTGAAAAGGATAAGTCATGATAACCACAGATTTTTCCTACTTTATACTCTCCAGATTGATGTTAGTTTTAGATATGCTGTCACAGGATAACAATGAGGATTATAAATGGGCATGTTGAATGGTAAAGCAATGTGTTAGGGATGCAGAAAGAAAGATATCTGTAGATTTAGGAAAAGGGGACGACTCCCAAGTTGTTCCAAAAGTGTTTTAAAGTGTTGTTAATACACGGAAAAGGAAGTTTGTGATCTGTAGGTTTTTGTTTGTTTGTATTTTTTAGCAAAGATAGACAACTTGTATCTATGATGATATTTTAAACAGAATGGAACAAATATTCTGAATAACTCTTCAGTGAAAATCCCAGCACCAGTACAGAGGTAGAATGTTATTGATGACAAAGATCTTAGTAATGATACACTGGAGGATGTGAGTATAAAAAGATGAAATTTTTTCCCTCAAATATGGTAAAGCTGTAGGTTGTGATGAAATTAATCCAGAACTACATAAGTATAGTGGATTGACCATCTGCCTTTTGTTGCATAGAATCATTAAGGCAGTGGCAGGTCTAGTGCATTTTAGCAGGCAGAAAAAAGTACTCATTTTAAGTACTCAAACTAATCTTAATTACAATTTCTAACATAAACTAATTTTAACTATTCTGTGGTGTATGATGTGTGTGCTGTGCAAATCCGGTAAGGACTGTTTAAAATGACAATGCTATGAATAACAAACCCATTGTGCTTCTATTATAATAAATTGCTTTTGGTAATAATAGAAATAATTTCAGGTCCTGTAAATTGTTTTTAATAATACCTACTCAGTAATAATTACAGGTTCCATAAATTGCTTTAATGATAATAATTATTGTTATTACAGGTTCTATAATTTGTTTTTATATCAATTGTTATAAGTCCTATAAATTGTTTGTATAATGATGAAAATGCACTTCATTCATTGCAAAAATGAAGGTTTAATATGATGATCATGTTGTTCATGCTTCACTAAACATAACACAGTTATTTTCAGAGCTCATGCTTTACAATTTCAAGCCACTGCAAATAAACCACAGGATAGACATTATGACCACATCCTTCTTACCACTAAATTAGTCACAGAATGAAATAAGTGACACTTGTCTCCAAACTTCTGAAGATAAAGTGAGCGGCTTCTGTGTTTTTCTCCAAAACTCCGAAGGTCAAGGGTCAGCTGAGATTTTCCCCACTAAGGCATTCTGCACATGCGCCCTCCTAAAAACTTTTCAAACACTGAGGAGCCTTGATTGGTTTATTGAAAAATATGTCGCCAAAACTGGGGATTACTCGCTGTCATCCCTTTCAGTAAATCACAAGGAAAGAGGGCACAGTGTGCTCGATTTGGGGAAGAGAGAATGAAATAACACTGTGAGCCCGAGTGAGAGAGATAGAATGTTAGAAATCAAAGCATAATGGTTAAATCTGTGAAAATCTTATGTATTTCACTATTAAAAAAATTAATTAGTTAGTAAAAAAGTTTTGACTTTTAAATTTCTAATTAATGGGAAAGGACCCCACATTCCTTTTGTAAAAACTCCTGTATTAATTGTAATTGTAACTGGGGGGGGTACAATGACCCAGCACCGCGACCTAAGGTCTATTTTGCATCCCCAGCCCTAATCTCGAAAGAGACCAGATGCACAAGCAAAAGCAAGAATGCTCTTGACTGGTACTAAAGAGAGATCACTTGGTCTCAAGTTAGGAGTACCAAAATGTTTGAGCCTAAGTGCTGCAAAAAAGTCACAGTCACAAAGAAAATACAAGGAAGTATCTTCTTCTAGATGACATCCTCTGCAGTGTGATTCCTCTTTCACCCCAATCAAATTAAGGTGCTTATTAAGATGACAATGTCCTGCAAGTAGACCAACAATCAGTCCAATATACTTTTTTTTTTTTTTTGTAGTTTAAGGAGCTCCTTAGCTCTATAAGGCAAAGGTCCTTGATTAAGTTCCTCTCCTGTATTAAGGTAGCATGATGAACAGGTTTGTTCCTGAGGAGTGGCAGAAGTCAATCATTGTGTCATTATACATATAAGAAAAATAATGTGAAGGACTGTAATAGACATCTCCTTAATTAGTTTATTTAAAGGCTTTCTCCAAAATGCACTGATGGAAAATCAGCTTACAATGTGGCTTCAGGCAGGGTAGGAGATGACAAGATAATATGTACTCAAGACAGCATTTTTAAAAATATTTGTGAGGTGATATTGTGGTTTTGAAAAGATCTTTTCAATCTGCTAAAACATTATTTAGTGAAAGGCAAGCTGTTGAAATCAGTCACAAGCCTGTACACAAATAGCCTGGCATAAGTCTGCATGGAAGGAACTACTGGCATTAGGCTTGTATGCAGATTCTGCTTTTTTTTTTTTTTTTGGTGATCTATTTAGCTAAATCACTAAAAAGAAGTTATTTAGTTCCAAGCATCTGAATTAGCAGTTTTCTGCACATTGCTGACATGTTGCTAATTTCTAAGAGTGGTAGCAAGTTACAAAAAAATCTCAATCCGCCATGTAAGATGTTTGAAAACACTGGATGAAGATAAATGTTGAGGTATGGCAAAAGTAGTAGTTCTAAGTGGAACTCAAAAAATTATTTCCTAAAAGAGGGGAAAAAAACAAAAAGATATAATAAACTTAATTATTTAGACATTTTTACTGATTATATGGTAAAGCTCGAAATGGAATTAGACAAAAGTCCCTTATCAGCTGTGAAGAAATATTTTCATTAATAGAAAGTTTGGCCAAAATATCTAGTTATCCTGTACAGTGTGGTACTTATATTTTACCTCATTATGGAAGCAAAAATTAGGTGTAGAGCAAATACACAGCTTAGAATCAGCAGGCATGAGGAAAAGGTGGGTGTATTCAATGGCAAAACAGAATTAATATCTGGCTTACAGAAATGTACTGCATACAAGCTGTAGGCTTGTATGCAGTACATTTTTCTAGGAAGTACACTGTGTTAGACGTTGAAATTGTGCCACCCAGAGGAAGTGATTGGAATTGGAAAAAAATCATAAACAAGATTAGTTGACAAATGAGTAAGATATAATTATAGTTGCATAGCATAGGAACTTTTTATTTCTGCACACAATGAGATGTATTACATGCATTAGTCAGTAAATACCCTTGATTCACAAAACAGAAGGCTAGATGCCTCATGTGGCATGGAGCATATAGGAATGAAATAGCTTTCCTAGGTACAGCTCATTTCTGTTGCAGTTGGTGTCGCAGAGCAGCTTCAGTCTGCATGAGCTGCAAATGATCCAAATATCCTAATTCTACCAATAAACCTAAACATATATGATAGATGATAGTCTGGAGAACTGGCTGGACTGTAAAAAGTGTGGACAAGTCATAAAGATACCCAGTTAATACTGAGAGTATGTGACCTGAGACTCTCATTGAAACAAAACACCAGGTACCTTTGTGGTAATGGAGAGTACTATGGGTTTCAAGACTTTAATGATGCTGGAGTCAAAATGTCTGAAATACAAGGATGTCCAAATGATAACTTCAGCTGTTTGAGTACTGCTTGTTTTGTTGTTAGGTTAGAGCACTGGCTAGGTCATCTCTGCATATATATACATAGTAATCATCATCTACAGTGGTGTATATTCTTGTCTAGTTAGGCTAGCTAGCAAAGCCCATGGAATTCAATTAATTAAAAGAAATGTATTAAGAATTGTGTATGAGATCATTCGCTTTACCAAGGAGACCTCCCAAACAATAGATTCTAATATGACTGTTGGTGTGTGTCTCTATGCTGGCTGACCGCAAAGTACTTTAAAAAGAAAAAGAATGTGAATAACTGCTGGACATGCTACCACATTCCCTTGGTGATGGTGCAACATGAGGTGAATGGATGTGTATTTTGGCAAGGCTTCACTGAGAAAAGAGCCAGGCTATTGTGCTGTGAATTGGTTCCTGCACTTACTCGAGAAAAAGTGCTCTGGTTACACTGTTTTACTTGTCTGCTGGGTGTAGTCAGTTCATAGTGAATTACAGTGAGTGATATCATTAATGAACTGTTGGACAAGAGAGAGAGAGAGAGAGAGACACACACACACACGCACACGCACACACACACACACACACACACACACACACACACACACTCTCTCTCTCTCTCTCTCTCTCTCTCTCTCTCTCTCTCTCTCTCTCTCTCTCTCTCTCTCTCTCTCTGATCAAGTTATGCAAGTAAACTATTCATTTGGAAGTGTATCCCCCCTTAATGAAATTGGCTCTTTTAATAAAAGACTAGCACCAAAAACATGTGTGTTTCTGTTAACTAACAGAAATAATGTTGTTTTCCACAAAGCAGTAGAAACCGTGCACCTATATTTGTATTTCCATTGCTTACTAACTCAAAATTCTGCTATTGTAACTATAAAAAGAAAAGGTATTTTCACACTGGAGGATGAAAGAGAGTGCCCAAAAGCCAAACCCAAGATACATCACTAATCAGCTAGTAACAAAATTTTGATGCATGATTAATGATGTCATGATGTTCATTTGCATCCCAAGTTGCTTGAGTTTGCAAATATGACACCACCACTACAGGTGGTGATGACATGGGTTCTCATATGAAGGGGCAAGAGGGGGCACTTGTCCTCCCCTAGAAATATGACTGTGCCATTTCTGTTCTTTTAAGGTACTGCAAATGTTTTTTGTAATAACACTTATTCTAATTGCTAATTTTTCTAATGAACTTGCTGATGTGTGTGAATGCAGAAAAAAATAACAATGGACATTGTGAATTTACCGTAGAAGGTAATAATATAGGATTTTTTTCATTGAATGTTGTAGCACAGCGTGCATACATACAACATGGAAAAGCATGAAGGGGGCAAAGAAATAAAACATGTATCATCCTCTGCTTGCAGGCATTTGCTGTTAGGCAAAGATCTTCCAAATTTTTTTGGAAACTTTCTCTTCAGGCTATTTTTTCCCCTTCTTGATGACTGCTTAAATAATTGCTGAGATTTTATGGCACACAATACACAAGTGACCAAAAAGCACAAGATTGAAAAGATCAACAAACAAACAAATTTCCTTATCGTCTCAACAAACTCTCTAATTTCATGTATCCATCTCTTTTATATAGTTTTTGGGTTTTCTAGTTTCTAATATGTTGAGTGGATGCTAAAAAGGGTTAGGAAGGTACAATGGAAATTTGCATATGTTGTTCATATGTATGTTATTCAAAGTTAAAATTTATGTTTTTCCCCTCCTGAAAACTAAGCTATGGGTACCCATGGGTGATTATGTTTCCTGATGAAAGTTTAAGGTTATGCAATAAGTGAAATGCGTGTACCCTGCTGTTGCAAGTTATCAAATTGTTAGTTTTGTTAGAGTGGTACAATTTTTGTGCTAATAATGAACACCATCACCATTAGTGTGGTTCAGGCCTGTCACAAAATCAGCCTGTTCTCTTGTGATGTTTACCATTGCATACCAGATCCTAACTGGGTGTGGCTTCTCACAACTACTGCTGCCAACCGTGATTTACTGTCTCCTAGTTGCAGCAGACAGTTTCCCTTTCACTGTGGGTTAACCATCCAGTGTCATGGAGTTCAATGCTCTGACCTTTCTCAAAAGCTGTAAATTGGCAATGTGGTAGATTGAACATTGCTGTAGTATTCCAAATATCATGCTGTTTATACAGTCTTCATTCTATGAGACCACTCAGGGTTCTACCAACTGAAGACTGTGTAGTCAAGATACCTACATGTCTTGCTTATAAAGCCAACTGTGTCAAACAAAGTCATCTGAAAATGAGTTCATGTACTCAGTGCATTCCTGTGAATTTCAAACACCACTTGTTTATGAAATAGTTAATGGAAAAGAATACGTTTTTTTTTTTTTTTTTTTTTTTTTTTTTGTAATTTTAAATGGTGCTGATAGTTCCTTCATCCTAAGAATTTTTCTGTACATCGGGAAGGTTTTGCTGTGCTTCTCATCTGACTTGCAAGGTGTAATCACATCCCTTGTTTGTTAACAACTTTAACATCTGCATTCTGCATTGTAACTAAAATGTTGTGCTTAAGTCAATCAAAAGCTATGTTTGTACCATCGTACACCATTTATTCCAAAATTTACATTGTTTGTTTGGGGAAAAGAATTGTAGGTTTGGAAGCTGTTGAATTTCCCATGTTTAAACAAAGGAAATAGCTGCTGTATTTAAAATGTGAAAAGATGAGGTGAGATTATATAGAAAAGGGGTAAAGATGTTATTAAAATCCATCTGATAAAAGTGTATGTGTGTTTTAATCAGGTATAAAATAAGTATATTACTTAAATAGAGCAAGTGTCATTGTCAGGTAGGTAAGTTTTGTGATTATCATGTGGATTGATGTTACAGTGGCACCATCTGTGGTCAGAAAAGTCATTGGTGAATTTGTTTCATTTTGATTTTTTATGTTGTTTTGTTCTCTGTTTCTCTTCTGCTGTTAGTAGGTTCCATGGATTGGGGATTTTGACTGGGTTGTTAGTATTGCAGTGTGTGTGTGTTTGATTTCCTCAGTCTTGATCGATTTGGCATATCTCAGCAGACAAGAGTCATTTTCCTGGTAGTTAATAACTTCATAGTGAAAATAATTGGCAGTGAAACACGTAACACAAAACTTAAGAATTATTCTTGATGTTGTCATATCACGCTTAAGTTACGTAAAAATTACAAGTGGTGGGACATTTCCATAGCGACTTCTACCTTCATCAGCCATGGAATGTGTTTCATTCCACAGCTGATGAAGGTAGAAGTCGCTATGGAAACGTCCCACCACTTGTAATTTTTACGTAACTGAAGCGTGATATGTCGACATCAAGAATCATTCTTAGGTTAATAACTTTGGTATCTTCAAATGTAGGTTTTGTTTGGTTGGCTCTGTGGTACTGAATTAAAGCTTTTTATCTCCCCCCCCCTCCCCCTACCCCAAGTTCACTGGTCCAACTGCTCAAAATACGTTTTTGTGCCCAATGTTTCCGTGGATTTTTTTACCGCCTGTGTAAAGTATTGTATTTTTATTGTTTTGATTGGATTTACATGGCAAATTATAATATTTGGATGGAACATGGTGCATGCCTGCCTTATCAAGCATTATTGACTGCTCTTTATTCTTGATTAGAAATTTTGCCATAGTGATAGCAAATATCCTGAATGTTGAGCAACAATTTGATCTGTGTAATGCCATCTTCTCTACAAAGAACATGCAGAATATGTCTGGCCCTGTTATATACTAATCTAGCAACTGATCAAAATAGATTGCTATTTCAAATTATAGTCATTTTTTCTTTTTATTTTTGTTCTTTTGTGCTGATGAAAGGTATCATGATATTTGTTCATTATGATTTGCCATGTTCATTTAATTTGTGTAAAATGGCATATGTATACTTTGAATGGTATGAAATCATGTAATTTGTCATCCATCCACCGTAAAAATGTACTAAATCTGTTTCCTCATTTCAGAGTGACAGTCCATTTGTGAGAACTTTGTATTTTGCCATAGCAGTAGGTGGAGATACTGACACAATAGCTTGCATGGCAGGTAGCATTGCAGGTGCTTATCATGGTGAATCTGCTATTCCTGTGAATCTTATGAAAAGATGTGAAGCTATTGAGGAAATAAAAAATCTGGGTGACCAACTGTTTGAAATATACCAGAAAAAGAAGTCTTGAATAAACCAATTTCTTGTAGACAAAATAACTCATAACATAAAATGAGATTTTGATAACTTTTTCTTCTCAACAATCTGAAGTCTTTTAAGTACTGAAGTGAAGCGACTAAATGTGATTAATTTTGTTTTGGAATGTTCATATCATTTTCTTTTTGTTATTATTATGTACTTCAACTGTATTTTGATAGCTTTCATATACACTAATTAATAATTGTGATTTTGAATCATCATAATGTGTATTTAGAAAAATGTTCATCTGATAAAAAGTGAAAGCTGTGCTAGACTACAGAAAACTAAAAAATGAAGAGCTGTGTGTTATCAGATTGTATATATTATTCTTGATTAAATAAAGGTATTTTAAGATCATTTGTGTATTTCAAAATGCAAACTTTCTTACTGCATATTTTTATTTGTCTTAAATTAAGGAACTCTGAAAGAAAATGCTGATTCACTGGTTCTCTGATGTGACATACAAAGTATTTGTTATTCTTCAAAAGAGAAAAAGACATTTTTTTTTCAAGTTATGGAGTTTCATTTGCCAGTTGAACTCTTCTAATTATAATTCACCCCCTGACTTGTTTTAATGTATTGAATATTCAGTTGTGAAGAGCCCAGACTTGGATGAAATTTATTAGCTTGTCTCATAACTAATGTTTTACAATGCCATGTTATTCATATGGTAAGAGTCTTGTGATTGCATCCTAAACTGGCTGAATGAGGAAAAAGAAATTTTAAGGGAAGATGTACAGTTATATTAAATCTTGAATTTAAGAGTAAACTGTTCATCGTATTCTATGTAAATTGGCCAAAAATAAGACCCCAATCTCTGATCTTGGTTGTGTAATGTAGTATTAAGTAATTTTACTCTCAAAAAGTACTTTTAGACAGCCCGCATTTGAGGTAGTAAATTAATACTTGTAGGTACATAGTCGTACTCTTTGACCTCGCTGTATGCTTTTTTTTTCTGTAGAAGAAAGATATTTTTTTCAATGGGTATTATTGGGACGTTCGTACATTACTGGGCCTCACACCTGGGCTTTGAGGGCTTCCTTGTAAATCCACCTTTGAGGTATGCCTTTCGTTTTTTAATGCCCAGCATATAAAACTAGGAGTATGACTAAATGTGGGCTCTGAATCATAAAATAAACTTTGTAGTAGCTTGGGTTTTGAAACTTGTTTTTTTTTGTTGTTGTTGTTGTTGTTGTTGTTTTTGTGTGTGATGGGTGAGAGTTCTTCCTACTTTGTTTTGCTTTCTGAAAGCTAGGATAAATGTAATGAGTCAACAAAAGAACAAACTATAACTTTTTGTTTTGTTGTGCCATTCCCAGTACATACAGTGTGAAGGATTATAATTTGAGAAATGTGATATACATGCCAAAAAATTGACATTTTGTTTAATTCTTGGAAAGTATTATACATACAAAAACAAAGTTAAACGAGTGGCAGTTTTCTTAAGCAAATAAAAGGAAAATAGCAAACTAGGTAATTAAAAATCTATTTGTATGTTATGGTAATATCGGAAAACTTTTATTATTCTAAATGGTTGTGATATGCTTTCAACCCTGCCCAGTAATTAAGAAACCTCTACTTGCATATGACACCAGACTTGGCAGCTGGTTTTTTAGCATGTGGTTGATTTCCACTGTACTGTCATCATTGCTTCAGTGAAATCAAAGGCCTCATTTTGTGATTCACAGGGTGTGCACAAGTGCTTGAAAACCTGGAAAGTCTTTGAAAATCATGATAACATTTTGAAGGTCTGGAATATCCTGAGAAAATGGTGGTTTTTTTAAGCTGTCTTGAAAAGTCTTGAAATTTGAAATTAGTGCTTAAAGGGGACACAAATGCTTAATCTGTTTTTCCCAGTATCTCTGCTTCTACATGTGTGATTTAAAAAATTCTTTCGACACCAGATGCCATTTACCATGTAGAACACTTTAGGCTAGTATATGAGAAATTTTGTAATTCACAGTTCTGTCGGTAGGTGGTGTTTGTGTACTTCAGTTTGCAGCTGTATCGTCACTTCTAAAAACTATTCAGTTTTTTTTTTTTTTTTTTTTTTTTTTGACTGTATGCCATTTGCTACGATAAAGATGGGGAGCATTCTCCTCTTTAAATAATGCAAAGATTTCCCACTAGGGGCATAAAGGTTAAAACCTTTTTTTCTTTTCTTTTTTTTTTATGCTATCTCTGCTTCCAGGAGATGTATTTAAAAAATTATTTTTCCTTAGCATAGCTTTTTCTGTGAAGAATAAATATTTTTCACCTATTTTCAACTTTTTGATTATTCTCAGTTCTTCCACTAACAGGCACTGACTTATATCATATTTCCTTCTATATTTATTCTATTAACTGATTAGACATGTGCCCTCTCCATTCTTAAATTCCGGATCTGCCCTTGCTTTATTTTATAATTTCAATTGGTATCAATAGACTGATTACATGGGAAGATAGTGCAGATAGTGATGAATTAATCATTTTCATATTGAGGAAAAGGATTTTCTGAGATAGGCCTTGTGGTATTGCACCACCATGATTCAGTTTTGCATTATTGGGTAATGTTCCAATTAAAAACAGTAAAAAGAAATGCAATGAGTAAAAAAGCATACTCATCGATTTACATCTTTCATTATTTTTATGACTTAAAACCAAAATTACTTTTAAGAAATAATTTGACCATGATACTGTAAAGCAGAATAATCATCCTGGAATGTTTTTGCGTATGTCTTGGAAAAGTCCTGGAAAGTCCTTGAATTTTTTTCCCCCAGAAGTGTACAAACCCTGGATTCAGGAACCCTAAATTAAATTCTCTCTAATAATTTTTTAAAATCATTACATGCATATCCTGACCCTGTACCTATTGTGTCACAATTAAATTATTATGTGCCATTATTCCGTATAGTAAATAAGTAATATGATTAGCTTTGCACCTGTAAATTTTATGTGAAACTTTATTCTATGGATTTTCTAATCATCATGTTTAAATCTTGAAGAAAGATTTGTACTAGATTTTCTTTAAGAATTTTTTTAAGAATTCAATATTTGGTTGATATTCATGTAGATAAATGCTATAGGGACATATGTGTTCAAATCCAAGATGATAAATGATGTGCAGTGTTTTTAGAGAAGAAGGTTAAATATCTTTTTAAGAGAGTTATTTTCCTACCCAGAGCCTAAAGCATTTCTCCTCAGATTTGGGATAATGATGACCCCCTTAAGTTTCCATGATTTTTGCTAGCAGCGTCCACTTTTACATTCTAAAAATTACTTCGGCAATAGCTGTGTAGCCAATTGCCAATTTCCAATAAGGAAAAACTACAGTAATGTAACATGTGATGCCATTTTATTTTAGTAAGGTCCTTCCTTGCATTATGACATTGAATTAAAGTGTTTGAGCGAGATTAGCATAAGGGTGCTGTGCTAAGTTGTATTCAAATATTCTGCCTCTTCTGGAACTTGAAGAAGCAGTCAAAGACCTGTATATTCACTTAACACATCAAAATATTACAGTTACTTTTTTCATTATCTTAATTTAAAGCACATCTCAAACAGTACAGGGTTCCAGAGAATTGGAGTGAATGTGCACAACAGGGTGATTAAAAAGTTACGCTACCCAATGTCGAAGTTTACATAAATTGTTTGAGAACATTTTAAAATGTTCTCCATGCCACTAGATTGCAGTAAAATACTATTCAAAACTATCAAAGATGCTGCCCACGTTGTGACAAGTACAGAAAGTCATCAGTGTAACTTTCGTCATAGAAGATACGAAATGTCTTTTTCTCTGGCACTGTGGGTTTTCATTTTGGAAGATTATTTTGCTAATCATTTGTATGAGAAGTTTTGAAAAAAAAATACCTGGCTGCTGAAGTCCTCAGAAATCGGCAATCACCAGATTAGTGAAGCATTTTGTCGAAAAACAGGATCTATTGCAGATAAGATAAATTTATATACTGGCCATAGGTCCCAAATTCTTGAGAACAGTCTTGGAATTTAGTTTACTATCTCCAAAAGCATCTGATGTCTTCCGTGACACAAATTGCTTTTGAATTTCGATATTTGTCCCCAAATTTGCACTTCATCACAAGCTTCTTTTGTTTCTAATAAAAAATGTTCTTAGAACAGTTTTTGTTGTACCCATCTGCCAACACATGTTCATATAGCCCTTAGAGTTGCTCATGGTGTTTAGTGAACTCTGTGAGCAACTCGAAGGACTATAAGCAATCCCCCACCCCTAAGATAGGGCCACTGGTTCTAAGGAAGGGGGAAAACCAGTGCCATAGAAAAAACATAACTATTCATTCCTGATCCAGGATTCGAACTTGGACCCACTGGAACGAATAGTTAAAAGTCAGTGCTTAGACCACTGGAGCGGCCAAATATTGACTGTACTAGCTCTGAGTTCCACCAAAAACTTTTACAAAATGAAAAAAATTCTCCATGCAATTCATTCATCAGAAAAATTTAAGGATTATGGTTTATACAATCTTGCTCTTAATTCAGCAGGTGTGCCTAGGTAAAGTATTTCACTTTTGCTGAGGATGTTCTCTCCATCGGAGCTCTGCTTTGTCTGTACAAATTACTAACATTCTATGAGATATATCTTTTTTAGATACAAAATTTCAGATGTAAATATCATGTAGAAAAAAAATTGTATATTTAGTCTGAGTGGTATGTGTCCCCAAATGGCCTGCTGATTAGGAGACACCATGCTATTTTGTTATCAAATCAGTTTTCCAGTATCTGGTCACCTTAGATAGGATATGATCAGGTAGACCTTCCGCTTTGGCAGAGGCTAAATTAAATGATGTGCGGAGAGCATTGTAGCAGTTCCCTGCCCCAAATCCTCGAGAAACTTGCAGTGCAATCAGCAATACCATACAGAACTGCTCAGTAAGCTACAAGATGTTGCACATTCTTCCTTGCAGAGGCACAGACTGTGGGGTTGGTAAGGGGGCTTGATCACCACTTTAAATTATTTAAGGGTTGTTTGGCACCCGTCAAAATTTTTGTTGTTATAATGAATTGAATCTTACTTAAATTTGTCCTCAATAAAGGAATAATAAAACTAAAGTGATATGCAAAATGCTTTCACTTGATTTTAAACTACTGATGATTTATACAGAGTGGAAGAAATATTCTTCTCATAATACATGGCAAATATGTCATGCTCGAACGGTAATCGGGAGATGCTGGTTCGATTCCCGCTCCACGGTGATAAAATTTTCAAGTTTTCTGATGTGATTGAATTCACTTGTGAAACAGTAATTACAGTCAATGCAGTCATACTGATGATTTTATCGATCTAACTAATTTAAGGTGTACAGAATAATTCAAATTCTACAACTTTAAATTTGTTGTAAATGTTCCTTGTTTCATAACTGATGGATTTAAACTCAAGTCTTTCAAAGTGAATTTAATGTATTGTATCATTAGAAGCAGTTTAAAACAATGTGAGAATGGTTACCAATTGCCTAATTTTTGGTAGTGTGAGCCTAGTAATGCCCTGTGCGAGGTCAGCATGTGCTTAGGGCAACTTTTCAGGTTAACCAGTAGGCTTCCCGCTCTGAGGTTAAGGCTCAGGGTACAATTCTTGGCCCTTATCTGCGAACTCATTTCATTAAAATTCTACATAAACCTGTTAAATGACATGGTGGATTCAGCACAAAATGAGAATAAGTTCTGAAAACCCATTTTGTAGAAAATGTACTGTGTGCAGTTAGCATCTATATACTATGTTGATATCCAGCGAGGAAGTATGCTGAAACATCTAGTGCTAATAAATACATCCTGAGAACAAAATTCCTAATATAAAATGTATAATAATTCTATTTAATAAATTGCATTGATCTTGAAATCAAACTGCCACAAGGTATTTTACAAGATACTCTGTAAGGTGTATTTTGTAGTTAATGGCATTTACAAATGTTTAAATATCAGCCACATAGCTGATATTTAAACATTTTAAATATCATTAGACATTTAAAGTCAGCATTGTGTTTGTTCAGTTTAGAAATTGAAGAACTCAGAAAAGGGAAATGCATAGTCTATTCTAGATGGCTTCAGCCATTTGTTGAAGAATGAGAAATTGCACAGTTTGATAGAGTTTTTTTGCTTTATTTTCAGTGACAAAGCTTGGTTCCACCAAAGTGGCTATGTGAATAACATTAACAATAAGGTACTCTGAAAACTTGGAGTGTAGTGTGCTGTACACATTGTCCCACAGCAAGACCCATTTTGTTTTGAAATGATGGCAAATAGTATGGTTTACCAAAACATCATCACACTGTTCATTGCACTTGTAGAGGTTAATAAACACTGTTGCTGGTTGCAGTAAGACAGCTCCATGTGCCACATGACAAATGAAATCTCAGTTTTTGCAGGAGTTTTTCGGTGTAAGCATCTCAAGCTTGTGGCTTCCAAGATCGCCAGATTTGTCACCTTCAAATCTTATTCTGTGCTGCTGTCTGAAAGAAGTTGTGTATCAAAATAATCTTTATGCATTGGATGAACGCTTGCATTGATGAGCAATTATAACAGCGATCAAAAACATGAGTTTGCAGATGTTTCATGAGGTGATCAAATGTGGTAAAAGAGCTCTTCCCATGCATTTGAGTACAAGGAGGTCATTTGCAACGTATGTTGTAATCACATTTATTTTCATCTTTTGTAAGAAAGGACAGTTCATATCCTGTATTTGCAACTGTGCAGATTTCTACATGCATATCATTAACCTCCCAAAAACATATGTTTATTGTGGGTTGCACGACTTTTCAATCACTCTCATTAGTGTCCACTAAAGTGTACAGTGGTCCTGCCTTCCTTACTAGTAGTATTTGATTTTTACAAATGCAGGTAACTTGATCACGCTAGTTACGTTAAATGAAAAACTTTTACAAGAAAGTTCGTAAGTTGGGAGGTCGAAAGCTCCCAACTTATGAACTTTCTTGTAAAAGTTTTTCATTTAACGTAACTAGCGTGATCAAGTTATCTGTATATCTGTATTTGTTAATATTGTTACGTGTTTTGCCCATCATCGTCATTTGGCTTTTACTCTGTAGTTTAGGAATTCAACAACCACACCGTACACAATTCAATGGGCTTATTGGGCTGTAAGCGGTAACTTGTCCCTCATTTGGGGCCACTGGTTCCAGAGAGGGGACAGATCCAGGGTTATAAGACAAACACAGCGTTTGTGCCTCACCCGAAGTTGAACCTGGATTCATGTAGGACGAAAGGTCAGAAGCCAATGCTTTGGATCACTTGCCCGCTGGGGCAGCCTTTGTAGTGTGACCATTGTTTGATGCCAGGCATATATTGTTAAATCATAATCAAGATGGAAACTGAATTTTATGGTGTTAAATTTGGAGAATGTGTGATTGGAATATGTGTAAGGTCAGCACAGCTGTTTGCTGTAGCTGTGACAACCAATCAAAGTATATTGTAATTGATAAATTTGTATTGCAATCAGTCTTTAATGAAGAAATTATTCACAAATATTTGAAAGGTAAATCGGTGAATTATTAATTATTTTTTATAGAAATATAAAATTCTGCTGCATCTTCAGGAAACTAGAAAAGCGTATTGTCCTGCAGTGAAAACCAATGGGGGTTTTGTTTGTTTTCTGGTGGTGGAGGGTGGGTGGTGACTGTTGACAACCACCGAGAGCAACTCTAAGAGATATATGCAGCTGCCCATCCCAAATTTGTACTCATTGGTTCCGAGTAGAGTAGAAAACCAGTGCAGTAAGGCAAGCATATCATCCGTGCCTCACCAGGGCTCGAACCCGGGCCTGCTCCGATGAGTGTTCAAAAGCCAGCGCCTAGACCTCTGCATCACCGGTGCTGGAGAAACAACTTGTATCTCTCATTTTCCATTGAAGCATGCTGTTGCTACACCGCTTAGAACAATGAATCTCTAAGCAACGGAAGTGTAGGACTGGATATTCGTTGTATAGGAGCATGCTCGAACGTATATCAGGAGGCACAGGTTCTGTTCCTGCTCCAGGGGAGGCATTCTTCAAGTATTCCGAAGAAATGGGAGCATGAAAACAGGCAAAATGTGGCACTATTGAGTTCTGATTATGGGCAGGTTTATTGCCTGAAAATTTGACAAGTATATCATGTATTCCTGAGAAAACTGGCAATATACTTAAATTTTGTTGACTTATAACATTTAAGACTAGCCATGCCATCCTTTATTGTTAAAAGAATATAATTTATTATATTATGGTTTTGATGGTCACTATTCATGGGCGTCGCTGGCAAATAGGAATTGGGGGGATGCAATTGTGCAGTAATAATAGCTAATTTCTTCGTTTGCTTGTTTTTAATTTTTAAAATGTACTGGGGACAGTAAATGTTCTAAGTGTATTGAATAAATGCATATCTGAATGCATTGCAATGATTTTAATGCTTTGCATTATCAGAAATATGGAGGGTACTCAAAAATATTGGAGGGAACATATCCCCCTATCTCCTCTGCCAGCTACTATCAGAAGAATTTTTTTATGTTTTGTGTAAATTTAGTAAAAATATTGGAGGGAACATATCCCCCTATCTCCCCTGCCAGCTACTATCAGAAGAATTTTTTTATGTTTTGTGTAAATTTAGTAAGTATGCATGATGTGCAGCCCATTACTTCTTGATGCTGTTCTCAAAATAGATTTTATCGAGCTACATACCTCATGTAGAGGTTGCTTCTTCAAATTGTGGGTGAGTGTATATAAGGATATTTTCATGATGTGAACTCTCTTGCCTCAGTTGCTGCACACATATTTTCTGTCTTTTTTTCCTTTTCCTCCCCCCCTCCTTTTTTGTTATGATAAAAGTTTTATGCCTCTCTTTCTCTCTCTCTCTCTCTCTGACTCTCTTTGTGTACATTAGGTCGTTCAGTAAGCATGTGAACACTTTCAACTTACCATAATTCCTGTAATTGTAAAGCAATGATCACCTTATATCGGCGGTAATTGTTAGTAGTTCCCTTCATTATATAACACATTCCCAAACTGTGGGCAGTTCACAAACATCACTGAAAATGCCAGTGTCAATTAATCTGTGGAAAAGCTGCCCCGGTGGCGCAGTGGTCTAAGGCGTTGGCCTCTGATCATTCGTCCGTAAGGGGTCCGGGTTCAAATCCTGGTCAGGCATGGATGTTGTGTTTGTCTTACGGCACTGGCTCTCTCCCTTCCCTGGAACCAGTGACCCTAAATTAGGGACGGGCGACTGCTTATAGCCCATTGAGTTGCTCACGGTGGTCGTTAAACCTCCAATCAAAAAATAAAAAAATCTGTGGAAAATGTCTGTGATTCGGATATCAAAAATCCTGTTTGTTGTTGTAGCGAGTATCGGACACATCCCTTTTCAAGTAATCATAACAGTTGAAATCACAGGGGATTCATATCCAGTGAATGGCTCCAAACCTTTCTGTTCACTTAACACCCGAACAATCCACGCCTTGAGCTGCTGTATGTTATTGTGTACGAGGGCACGTCTCGTTATGTTGCAGTGCTCGTGTCGTGATATGCTTCTTGAAGCAACTTATTCTGCTCCGAATTTCGTGGTGATTTTATTATCACACGTTCAACTACCAGTCAGATTTTACATTTATGCAACTCTGCATGAGGTAAATATGCCACAGATGTACCAGGGTCAACCCAGGATTGTGACTGATGTTGCCTGGGTGCATAAAATTCCACTGAACTTTCATCAAAGCAGAGGAACCTTGTGATTATACCACATGATGTTACTTTAATCAGTTTTTTTAGCAGAATTCCTTCTGTGACATGTAGCTAGTTTACTCATTAGGCCTAAATCTTCTGCCAGCATGACATAAGCCTTTGTATGAGAGATACCATGTTGTGTGGAAAACCCATTGACACTCATCCTACATGGCTGCTGTAAGGCATATTGGATGTGTCATTTGGCTTCTTGTCTGGAAGTTGAAATTGGTTGACAGCATCTTGGAGAATCTTTGGATGATGTCCTGTCTTCTTTATATCCTTTCATATAATTGCGAACCGCCATTTTATTGAGAGCATTTTGACCATTTAGTTGCAGGAGACTTTGTTTCACACCCTCTAAATACTGCAGTATTTTATTGTTATTGTTTTTTTTTTTTTTTATTGGAGGTTTAATGACTACCGTGAGCAACTCATTGGGCTATAAGCAGTCGCCTGTCCCTAATTTAGGGCCACTGGTTCTAGGGAAGGGAGAGAACCAGTGGTGTAAGACAAACACAACATCGCCGGGGTTCGAACCCGGACCCATCTAGGACAAATGATCAGAAGCCATCGCTTAGACCACTGCACCCCTGGGGCAGCTTGTTATGGTTTGTTTTGGGTTTTAACAACCACTGTGACCTACTCAATGGGCAGTTGCCAGTCCCTAATTTAGGCCCACTGGCTCCAGGGAGGGGGGGGGCAGATCCATGCCTCAACCGGGATTCGAACCCGGACCCACCTCGGAAGAATGTTTAAAAGCCAACGCTTAGACCACTGCGCCAGTGTGGCAGCAATACTGCAATAAGATGCAAACCTTAAAAATAAAAACAAAGCGCTATTTTTCTGCTCTCACGAATTACCTCACCTCTATCGTTATTACTCCTTTCACTAACCAATTGGTAGGCATGAAAGGGGTCTAACGTACATACTACACAACTGCCAAACATCGCCTTTGTAGCCAGTTCAGGTTTTTGAAATGTGCACCAATGAAACTGTTCGTGTATTTCCTGAATGACCTAATACATGTCTATCATTACAAAATCAAAAATATTGGCAGATGTGCATATGGTTAGACTACATGACTTCTTTTGGGCAGTAATCTGGAGTTTTATGGTCAAAGCTCAGCCTCGTCTGCAAACAATGCCATTTGGTAACATCAAAATAGATATCACAGTTATATCAAAATATGTAGATATAACTGTAGGCCTACATTTCTTTATTTTTATTAACAAACAGTCTAACAGAAGAAAATTTCAAATGACTAATGATCTCAGCATCCAATTTCAGGCTATGGCCTATCGCTTAAGAACCAGCAGACTAATGCAAGTTTTACTGGAACGTCAGTCAATAAGTTAAAATTTTCTGTTGTGTTATGAAAAAGTAATTTTTTCAGTAAGTGTAGTATCCAAAACATTCACATTGATAAAAACAGTTATCGAAATATTGTGCTATTTTGATTTTTTCTAATTAATACTGTTCAGGTAAGAATAAATATAAGTGGTCTGTGACATTGTGTAAAATGGAAGATGGTTGGGTAATGCGTCTTGTATTTATTTAAGTGAAAAGCCAGATCTTTCAGTTCAGGAAAAACTTCAGTCAGCTTGTTTTTCCACTGTTTATTGTCTGCAGTTACTTGAATACGAAAAGGTGCTAACTCCTTTGCTGATCTGTATCTGGTTATGTTCTGATCCTTCTCCCCTGCTCCTTATAGGCCCACCTTGTTTGGCTTGATCTGTTAAGTAATTGTGGCAAGAGACAATTTTTGAAGAAATTAGCAGTCTCGTTAAAACTTGAATGCCTTGCACATACAGGGTTATTATAAGTTTGTGGAATAATTTTTGATGATTTTGAAGAAGAAAACAGGGACAAAATCAAATGTGTTATTGTATGACAACACAGTATGTACATATTAAGTGGAAAAGAATTTAACATATTTTGTCATGAATTTAGCACATGCAGACAAACATTTTTGAGCTTCACAAAGCTCATGTACCTTGTTCTTTGCATAAAATATTATTTTGAAACTACTAAGTGATGGTAAAAATAATTATTAATTTTGCCTAATTCTGAATAAATACATATACATTTGCTAATAACATATACATAATTGAAATTTAAACTAGTTTTTTTGACTCCAGAAATTCTTTTAAGTTCTGCATTTGCCATACACCCATAATCACCAATATTATGGTTTGCCCTATGGACCACAGAAGGACTCTCATGCTAATGCATTCTGTTGTCCCTCGAAACATCTCCTCTCGGTACTGTAACAAAAGATATGCATGAAGTATTTTAAAATTATTTTCATTTTGAATTAAGATCACATGTTTGAAAGTTGCTGTACTGGAAAAAAAGCATTGTAATGAAAGCAGAAACATTTAACCACACTAATTTAAATGCAAAAATCCATATGAACTTTAAATTCTTACTTAGAGGACAAGATCTGTAACCAGTGAGTAAAATCAAGAGAATGTGGAGCAGACTTTGCGAAGCTTTGTGATGTGAAGCAGACTTGGCTGTCTTTGAATTAGTGTAAGAGAAATTATATCCTATATCTTTAATGTAAATAATTTTGCATTTTTGAACTTCACTTTTAGTTGGTAAAGTTCGATGAACACTTACCGCGCGTGGGGCTTGGCTTTCAATTCATATTTCAGTTATGTGGATGCGGCACGGGGGTTTTTCATTTGGCCACGGGTCCACTTCTTTTTTTTTTCTTCCGTTGGAATTTATTTTGCCTCATCACCAAATGAGTTTTTTTTCCTTTGCTGCATCCTCATTTACTTCAATATTTATTCATAACCCTAGTACTTTCGGTAATACTCCTTTACCGTCTTCGAGGGGACATTTTGCTCCGACTAGCACGGACCGTGTCAACGGTCCGTGGCCAAATGTGGACCCATGGCCAAATGAAAAACCCCCGTGCCGCATCCACATAACTGAAATATGAATTGAAAGCCAAGCCCCACGTGCTGTAAGTGTTCATCGAACTTTACCAACTAAAAGTGAAGTTCAAAAATGCAAATGCATTAATGCACGTTAAAAAAAATATAACCTCCAATATCGGAAGTAAATTGTAAATTCTTTTGTACACATTTTCGCGAAGACTATTACTTTTGCACTGTTTGAAATTTTGCACTGTTTTTACTATTACTTTTCACTGTTTGAAATTTTGCACCATTTTTACTATTACTTTGCACTGTTTGAAATTTTGAGCACAAATAAAAACGACTCATAGCTAATATATGCCACAATTATTATTCCAAAAAACTTGTTAGAATTTATTGTTTTAAATTCAGTTTATCTGACTCGAAAATATCCCATTTTGGCACTGGATGGCGCGATAAGTTATCTTAGCAGTGTTTCTGTCTGGAAGAAACGAAATCTCTCATTTTTGTCTGATTTTTTTAATTATCTAGTCCAAATAGAAATCAATTAATGGGCAAAAGCGAGATTGGAATCTTGTTTTCTATAGATCATCATAAATCCTACTGTACGTTCATTTTTTGAAGAGAAAATGTGTACGTATAGAGAATCCCTGAATTTGAGCTACAAAAACTCCGACTACTAACTAAGCTCCACCTACTTACTGAACTCCACCTTTAAATAACGTCATCGGTTTAAACGTAACAGCGCGTATTTTGTCTTTTCATTGTGGAGCCAACGAGAGACCCCTTCCATTCTGAATACGGTGACGCCAACTTCTGGGACAGTCACTCAAGACGTAAGAGCCACGCCCAAGGAGTAATTTTTTGCGCCATCTATCACAGAAGATGAACCCTAACACTCATTCAAAGACAGCCTTAACAAAAGAGGAGCTCTAAAAATGTTTGATTCAGTGTAGGGCACTACTAAATTAGGTATATAGTGTATGTAGTCTTTCCTTTGAAGAGAACAACGTTCGTATAACTTAAACAATATTTCCTAAGTAATTGATATTATATAGTCACACCGTGGGACACACCTACAGGGATTTTCAACGCGTATGGACCCCGGCCTTAAAATTATAATAATAACCCAAAGGTTGAAGGTATGCGTTATGAAGTGTTAGACGAAATGAGAAAAAAACACCAACGATATTTGATTTTGTATTGTAAAAAACGCTCACTTGATTACATTAATAACACTTCTTTATGAACACAACAATCTTAACCTGAAATAGTCCCTAAATGTTAATCGAAGTTCACAGACAGACAGTTGGACGAACGGACAAATTGCTTACATACAGTGAGGTCCCTAAAGACTGTCTAGAAATGGTCCCCAAATGTTAATTGAAGCTCACGACATTCAAGCGAACTGGCAAAGTGCTTACATAGAGTGACAATTACGTTAATTTCCTAAAGGAACGGCTATCCAGAAGTGTTCAAGGCTTCAACTCAAGCTGCTCCCTTAACATCAGAGACGTAACTACGAATTTCTGCGCCCGGGGCAAACCATAAGATATTGCGCTATTAACCATTATCAATCCACTGTTGAATGAAAGTCTCCCCAAGTTTCTTCCACAACTGTCTGCCTTGAGCCCATCTCCTCTATGTCACTCTGGCATGCTTTTAAATTTCATCCATCCATCTCCCATGTGGTCTTCTGAGTCTTTTTCTATCCCTCGGAATCCAGTCTAAAATTTTGGTTGTCAATCTGTGGTCCGTTCTTCTGGCAACATGTCCAGCCCATGGCCATTTCACTCTGTTCATGATGTCGTCCACTCTTGCCATTTCCTTATCCAGGAATGTCTTTCCTGGTTACACCAAGCATGCATCTCTTCATGCTTCATTCAGTTGTCTGCACTTTGTTACATTAGCATTATTAATAACATCTATGAAAATGCAAGTGCAAAGGTTCGATTATTTGAAGATACAGCACCAATAAAAATTGGAAAGGGAGTAAGACAAGGGGACATCACACCTCCCAAACTCTTTAATACCGCATTGCAAAATGTCTTTCAATCATTGAACTGGGAAAACAAAGGGATAAAGATTAATGGAGATTATTTAACTCGCCTTCATTTTGCTGATATCTATATATATAATATATACAGGGTGCAGAAGAAAGTCCCTTTAGCCTGGAATAACTTGCGAACGGAGAGAGGTACAGTTATGCAAGTGAGATAACCGTATAGTAAAGTGACTACGCCCAACCGATAGCAGCGCCCCTTGTAGCGAAATGCGGAGGTTAGCCATTGCAAAACGAAAAAAGATAGAGCAAAACTTCCAATTACAAAGTTGTATAGCATCAATTATTTAGTACAAAACGACATTTGTTTCACACGGATAAGATAAATTGTCGCCTGAATACCCTGCAATGTTCGAAATCGATGCGCGACGATTCGAATCTGCATATTCACATTTCGCAAATGTAGCCGTATGCAAATGCAGATTGTGACGTTGTACCGTACCTACGATATAAAAACCAGTAGCAGGATGTACCTTGATCAGAAGTTTAGGTCTACGTATGTATGCTGTGTGAGAACGGCGAGCTTGGATTTCTGGGGTTACGTAAAAAATCAGGTGTATGCAACAGCGCCTACAAGTCTGCTGGATCTACGTCGTCGTGTTACAGATGATTGCAATAGTGTGACACCTTCCATGCTGAGAAATGTGTATGCAGAGTTACTTTCACGAATACAAATGTGTATCGTGGGCAATGGCGAACTCTTCGAACATACTTGACATTAACTTTTTATCACTGTGCGCCAGTTTGCCTTTTTTGTTTTTGTTTTGTCTGACGTCATCAAACTGTATTGACATAAGTACGCATTTATGCAATAAATTGTGTGTATTTGCTCATACCTATGCCTGTTCCCTTCAAACGTTCACACAAAAGGTCGCGTATCGATTTCGGACATTTTAGTTTATTAAGGCGACAATTTATCTTATCCATGTGAAACAAATGTCGTTTTGTACTAAATAATTGATGCTCTACAACTTTGTAATTGGAAATTTTGTTCTATCTCTTTTCGTTTTCGATTTGCAATGGCTAACTTCCTCATTTCGCCATTAGGGGCGCGGCTATCGGTTGCATTCTATCGGGCGTAGTCGCTTTACTATACCATTATCTCACTTGCATAACTGTACCTCTCTCCGTTCGCAAGTTATTCCAGGCTAAAAGGACTTTCCTGTGCACCCTGTATATATACATAAGCATATACACTATTCGCCAAAACGATATTAATGTCACAGCTATCAACTACTTCGAAGTTCGGATTTTCGTTACCATATTAAACGGACCGAATGCACCTGGCAGTCGTGTCTCGCAGCCATAGTAATGATCGTAAAGTCCCCAGAGAATCTTTAACAAGGTGAACGACTTCCTTATCTTTTAACGTACGTATAGTCCATCCAACTATAGAAAAACGACAGACCCCGTTGTTGTAGACGAAACCCGTGATCTTTCTTTAGTTAGACAGAATATACAGCCCCTCCATCATTTTGGAATATGAAAAACTAACAATCCTTGAACATTTTGTAGAAGAAATGCGAATTTTAAGCAGCCAAGGCTACCAAAACTGACGAAACATATGATAAGCAAATTATTTTAATGGACAAAATACAAAGTATTGCGCAAACAACTACAACAGAACTGGTGCAAAAGTTTCAATTGTGATTTTAAATAAAAATTGCAAGCAGTGATTTTTCCGCCATCTCTCGGGGCAGTTGCCGCGCTCTATTTACCGCCGATTTACTCCTCTGCTTAACATTCATCAAAAACACAGAACATACACATAATGTGCAAGCACTGAATGTGACAGTTTCTCCTGGTACTTGAAAATCATCCAGAAAATTGCATATCTGTCTCAAACGGCTTCCGAAAGCCAAGCTATTTATCAAGAACTAATGGACATACGAGCAAACTGGCAGAAGGATAAAAAAATGCTAACGTGAGTGTTTATATATTTACACTGCTGGCCACCCAAAATGCAACACCAAGAAGGACACGAGGTAGCAAAGTCAGATTTACTGGACACATAACAACAGATACAAAGATGAAACGATTGAGCTTACAGGCCCGTGCGATTTGCAGAACACGCAGGCATCAATAGTTCGTGTGGCCCCCATGGCTGGCAATAACGGCCGCGGCATCGAACGAAAGAGGCTTTGGATGTGGGCTTGGGGTATGTCGGTCCAACCTGTTTCCACACGTTGCCACAGTTCATCGGGCGTAGCCGCGGGTGGTGTTTTCCGGGCCACTCGGTTGCCGATCAGCGACCAGACGTGTTCGATGGGCTACATATCGGGAGAACAGGCGGGCCCCGGCAGCAGTGACACCTGGTGGGCCGTGAAGAATTGTTGCACGATGCGTGCCACGTGCGGGCGCGCGTTGTCCTGTTGAAACGTGGCCGCTGGCAGGTAAGGAAGGACTACAGGCTCCAAAACGTCGGAGATGTAGCGGTGGCTGTTGAGTGTACCGGCGGTGCGGACCAGAGGGGTGCGGGTGTCATATCCAATTGCGCCCCAAACCATAACGCCAGGCGACGGACCGGTATGGCGATGCAAAATGCAGGCATCATACAGTCTTTCGCCGCGGTGCCGCCACACGTGGGTCCGACCATTGTGGTGTTGCAGGCAGAAGCGGGATTCGTCGGAGAAGACTATGTCGTGCCATTCCGTAGTCCAGGTGCGGCGTTCAACGGCCGAATGCCGCCGCACTCGCCGGTGGCGTAACGTCAATGATAATCGGAGCAATGGGCGCCGTGTAACAAGTCCCCGCTCCTGCAGACGACGTCGAACGGTACGTGCTGACACAGGTTGTTGCGCAACACACCCTAATTCCTGCGCTAACGTTCGTGATGTGGCGGTGCGAGCCGTCAATGCACACCGCTCAACATGCCGGTCCTCTCATTCGGTGGTGTCCCGCGGCAATCGCTCATGTCGGTCCGTCCGTCCCACCTGCATGCACCCACCGAATCCATACTCGCCTCACTGTGGCTGTATGTCGTCCCACACGGGCGCCGATGTCTCTCTCGGTACGATAAACCGCTGTCGCGATAAGCCAATATTCGTCCTCTGTCGAACTCCGAAACGTGCTGGAATGACTGCCGTATTCTGCGACGAGGCATCAGGAATCTTCTCACGCACAGGTCCGGCAGCACAACACACTTCCACTACTTACACCCCGCCTTCTGTGCACCCTTCTTATAGTGCTCGGTGGCGTGCCGGGCGCACATGACTTGCATATGCCCTGCAATGCTAATCGTTTGCATGTCCTCTCGCGGGCGAGGCATGCTGGGAATTTCAGGCCAATCGGATGCTTCCTTCTTGGTGTTGCATTTTGGGTGGCCAGCAGTGCATATAATACTAACAGCAGTCATATATACAGAAACATATCCTTGAAGAGATTTTATTATGTGTAACAAAAAATTCGTCATAGAAGACTGCAGTGTGCTAAACAAGTTCAACACAGGCAGTGACCATAGATTGGTGAGATGTAAGATGCACCTCAACACCAAACTTGAACGTGGCAAGCTCATAAGACAAACAAAATCTATTGACATAACCAACCTTAAAAAACACCATAATACCTTCAAGTTAGAACTGAAGAACAGATTCTCTGCTTTAGAAGGCCTAACATCGGAAGAAGTGGACATCTCTGAAGTTAACAGAAAAATAACCAAAGCTCTTATGGAAACAGCAACAAAATTAGCTGGGTCTAAGAACAAGTTGCATGTGAACAAATTATCAGGAAAAACCAAAATGTTGATGCAAAAAAGAAGAGAGATGAGGACAACTAAAGAAGATGTGACTTCCAAAGTGGAATATATAGAGCTATGCAAGACAGTAAGAAAAAGTATCACTGAAGACGTAAGGAAATTCAACTGTGAACTAGTGAGGAAAGCAATTGAAAACAACCAAAGCCTAAAGATAGCAAAGGGACATCTCAGTAAGGGAAGAAAACAGATTATGGCACTGAGAAAAGAAGATGGTTCTGTAACAAGAAATAGAGGCGAAATCTTGACAAGAGTGAAAGATTTCTACTCCAAATTATATGAAAGGGATGATATATGCACTCCAGACATCATGAAAGATACCTGTACCAGAGTTCCTCCAGTCCCTCCAGCAGAAGTTGCACATGCAATCAAGAACATGAAGCGAGGAAAAGCTCCAGGAGAAGATGGAATTACTGTAGACATCATACAAGAAGCAAGTGGAGAAATCGAAACAGTACTCGCCCAAATTTTCACTCGATGCCTTAATGAAGGAAAGATTCCTGAGGATTGGAACACCGCTACAATGATCCTGCTACATAAGAAAGGTGACATTGAGGATCTCGGAAACTACAGACCTATCAGCCTCCTATCAGTAGTTTATAAAATCTTCACTAAAGTTCTTTCACACCGCTTGAAGGTAGCACTAGACATGGCTCAACCGAGAGAACAAGCTGGATTCAGGAGTGGCTACAGCACAATAGATCATATCCACGTGCTGAGAGAACTAATTGAAAGAGCGAGGGAATGTGAACTTCCATTGTGCATGGCTTTTATCGATTATGAAAAAGCCTTTGATTCGGTGAAACCATCAGCAGTTACAATGGCTCTGAAAACCTGCGGTATTGAAGATGCATACATTAATATTATTAATAACATCTATGAAAATGCAAGTGCAAAGATTAGGCTGTTTGAAAATACAACACACGTAAAAATTGGAAAGGGAGTGAGACAAGGTGACACCATATCTCCGCAGCTCTTTAATGCCACATTGGAGGGTGTTTTTCAGTCGCTGAGCTGGGAAAACAAGGGGATAAAGATTAATGGAGATTATCTAACCCACCTTCGTTTTGCTGATGACGTAGTCATTTTTGCAACTACCCCATCAGAGCTGCAGAGTATGATACAGGAACTTGCTGACAAGAGTAAAGAAGTGGGTTTAAAAATGAACTTTCAGAAGACAAAAGTGGTGTTCAATGCTTTTACAAGAAATGAAGATTTATCGATTGATGGAGAAAAGCTGGAGATAACAGACACATACGTTTATCTTGGACAACAGATATCAAGTGAGGGTCACATTGATGAAGAAATTAATCGGCGTACAAAACTTGCCTGGAGAGCTTTCGGAAGAAACAGCATAATTTTCAAGAGCAATATGCCATTATGTCTTAAAAGAAAAGTGTTTGATCAATGCATCCTTCCAGTGCTTACGTATGGTGCAGAGACGTGGACCTTAACTAAAAGAGACATACAAAGGCTGCAGACAACTCAAAGAAGCATGGAGAGGTGCATGCTTGGTGTAACCAGGAGAGATAAGAAGAGGAACTCGTGGATCCGAAAAATGACAAGAGTGGAAGACATCATGATCAGAGTTAAATCCCTGAAATGGCAATGGGCTGGACATACTGCCAGAAGGACAGATCATCGATGGACAGCCGAAATTTTAGATTGGATTCCAAGGGACAGGAAAAGACCCAGAAGAAGACCACATAGGAGATGGGTGGATGAAATTCGAAAGTATGCAGGGGTGACATGGAGGAGACTGGCACAAGACAGACCGTTGTGGAGGAAACTTGGGGAGACCTTCGTCCAGCAGTGGATTGATAATGGTTGACAATGATGATGATGATCCTTGAAGACACGGAAATTCAACTATAAACTATAGTGAAAAAAGGAATTCAGAAGAACCAAAGCCTGAAGAAAACGAAGGGTCATCTCAGTAATGGAAAGAAAAGATTTTGGCACTCAGAAAAGATGGCTCTATAACAATAAATTTCGGCTAGGATTAAAGACTTCTGTTCTAAACTATATGAAAGGGATGATACTTCTACTCCAGACATGAAGAAATGTACTAGCACCAAAGTTAATCCAGTCCTTCCGGCAGAAGTTGCACATTCAATTATAAACATGAAACGGGCAAGAGCTACAGGGGAAGACGGAATTACCGCGGACATTATATACAGGGTGTCCAACTCGTTACCGAACCCGGCATTTCTTTAATAATATTAACACCAATGAAGATACTACAACGAAATTTGAAGTGGACTTACCTCATCTCGTGCGAAATGTGATGACATTACAACATGTGCTGAAAGTGGCCACCATTTGCGTCGAGATAGCATTGAACCCGGCGTTGTCCACCAACCAGCCGGAGTGCCTTGGTGGCAGACACATTCCTAAGTGTGGCGCCACTGAGGAACAGTCCGCCAGCCAGCCGGACACGCCTCTCTGCTGCTTTGTTATGTCATTTCGCTGAGCGTGTCTACACAATACGGTTGCTGATAGTGCGTGCTCGTGTGTCTGTTCGCGTACGTGTGAAAATGTATCGACATACTCTGGAGGAGCGAGGTTTATTGTTCGCACTTATTGGAAAACAGAATCGATAAAGTCTTGTCAACAGCAATTCCTGGAGAGGTTTGCAGGCAGACATCCGCCGAGCAAGTCCACCATTTGGGCATTGTCGAAGAAATTGGAAACCAAGGGGACTTCATTAGACGACCATGCAGGAGGTCGTCCACAAATGTCCGAGGAAACGATCCAGAATATAAAGGGCCGACTACTTGCGTCTTTCAGGAAGTCATTTCGCCGACTGTCACAGGAAACGGGGTTGTCCAAAAACATTTGTCAACGTGCTGTGAAAAAAGCGAAGCTTCATGCGTACCGTATCTCCGTGGTCCACGAACTGAAAGAGCCTGACCGCGTGAAACGAGTGACATACTGTCAATGGTTTAAGTCATTTCTTTGGAAAAATCCAGGCATTCTGGATTACAAGTGGTTCTCGGACGAGATGTGGTTTCACCTGTCCGGATACGTCAATTCTCAAAATTCCCGTATTTGAGTCAGTGAAAATCCCAACGAGATACATGTAGAATCCCTTCATTCATAGAAAATTGGTGTTTGGTGTGGGATGACCCAGCGCCGCATAATTGGTTCCATCTTCTTCGATACAACCATCTCAACAGCTGCATGTATGGAAATCTTCAACAACTTTGCAAATCAATTGGACGACGAAGAACTCTCCATTGGATATCACCAGTATGTTAGAGCGACATCACACACCAGTATGGCCCAAATTGAATCCTTTTTCGGCAACCGCGTCATTTCGAAGGGTCTATAGCCACCGCGCTCGCCCGAACTGACGCCTCCTGATTACTTTTTATGGGGATATCTAAAATGGAGAGTGTAAGAACAGACACATTAACCATGATAATTAAAATTAATGAAGAACATTATGTTGCTTTTTCGTAACGAAAAATTTTTACAAGCCCAAAATGGCGACAGAAAGTTCGCGAACATTTCTTATTTTTCAGAGGTAGAGAGCTGCAAACTAAGGACTTCAGTTTCTCACGCCTTAGAAGAGCGAGGCCTTTTTCGAAAAACTGACAGTATCGTCAATGACACCGCGACTTTCGCTGTACATTGTTAGTGTCGTCCAGTTACCTACAAGTCTGGAAAACAGCCATCCACCTTTGTATGAACATGACAATGTGTATTGTGTGATTATAGGAATGTACTTCAGCGGTAGGATTACTTTCTCAAAGGGGCACTCACTAATGGAAGACCTGAGAAGGACTGCGAAGACGCGGAAGGTAATATTAAAACTCATCAGCAAGACGCCGGGCCAACGCCCATGGGTGTGGCCAGCGAAGGGCGCGAAAGGTGACCCACGTGACCGGAGAGGCGACCGACCTCAACAGGCCAGAGTGAGGGCAAGGTCAGCGCCGAGGTCTTGGCGCATGCGTAGCGCGGGAGGAGGGAGGCGAGGAGGTCTCTTGAAGAGGAGATGTTAGTTAGTCTGCTTTCGTTCTACGGGGAGAGCAGTTTTCCAATGAGAGGAGACGCGAAGCGTTTGCCTTTTATTGTGTGTGGGCCGAGGGACGCTCCAGGCCAGAGAGTGCCGAACGCTCAGGGCGAGTTTAGCGAGCATCTATCCTAGAAGAGATAGAACGCTCGGGTGCAGCGGAATTACGAGCTTAGCACAGACAAAGACTAGAACATATGGTAGGGAAGAATAGTTAGGATACTATTTCTTAAGATTCACTGAGATATAGAGCTACTTAGTGTCAGGTAGACTCTAGCTAGAACTTCAACGCTGAGCGAGACTTCCTCAGGTAGTAATCATCCTACCTTTCGTGTTTCACAATTCTTGTCAGGTCCAATCCTTAGTGAATCCTGATGTTAGAGAACGAGTAATCCGCCGCCGTCTAAACTCCAATTGTTTATGTAATAAATGTTTGTGTGTTGTTAACAGAAGTTCCTCTGGATATCATTATATCTTAGTGTGAATATTATTCCGTACGTTCAGCTGTTGTCACTCCGTCTTCCCGAATCACAGATCTAATATTAAAGTGGGGAAGGCTTCGTTTGTTCTCTCGAATAAAGTTTCGGGGAGTGTTTCAAAGAAGCGCAAACACTTCCTTGTTGTTGTGAGAGACCATGTAGCGTGGACGCCTCAGATCCATAAGTAGGAGACGGCGCCACAACACGTGACCAGTGCTTACGCTCTCACAGAGAGTTTACCAAAAAAACCCCCGCGAACCATAGATGCCTTGAAAGCAAACATCACCGAAGAAATTCAGGCTGTGACGGCGGACGCATTGGCAAGGATTTTCCACAATATGGTGCGACGGGTTCAGTGCTGTCTGGACGCAAATGGTGCCCACTTCCAGCACATGTGATGTCATCACATTGCGCACGAAATGAGGTACGTCTACTTCAAATTTCGTTGCAATATCTTCATTGGTGTTAATATTATTAAAGGAATGCCGGGTTCGGTAGCGAGTGGGACACCCTGTACAAAAAACCAGTAGAGAAATAGAAATTACACTCGCCCAGCCCAGGCTTTCATTATATGTCACAATGAATGGACGATTCCTGAGGATTGGAACAATGCTGCAATGATCCTGCTACACAAAAAAGTAGGCATTGAAGACCTTAAAGACTACAGAACCATTATTATTCTATTAGTTGTTTACAAATCTTCGCTAAGGTCAGTGGCGGATTCAAAGTTACAGGGGCCCTGCACACAGCGTCGGTTTTGGGGACACCGCGATTTTCACTTTCGCTCACTAATATACTCTGAAGAGCAATTGAATTAGAGACAGATGGCGTTATGCAAATATGACGCTGTAGGCGGCCCTGTAAACAGAAACGACATGGCGTATGCAGCAATCCGACAATATAAGGAGTGATGCGACGGGAATCAGTAAGAGTCGGACGCAGTATGGGTAAGACGAAGGATCTAAGCGCATTTGACCGTAGGCAAATTGTCGGGGCCCGACGAATGGGTCACTCCATCTCGGAAGTCGTGCAGGCACTGGGATTTTCGCGAGCCACTGTGTCACGGGTGCACCGTGAGTACATCGAGTCCGGTAAAACCATCCCTGCAAGTGCCAACTGCTGTGGACAACAGCGTGTGGATGAGCAGGGTCATCGTCTGCTAGCTCGCATTGTAACAGCGGATAGACGGGACACAGTGCAAGAAATCACTCGGCAATTTAACGCTGGTGCACAAAAACGTGTAAGCCGCCACACCATCCAGAACCATCTCCTCGCTATGGGGTACAGAAGCCATCGTCCCACGAGGGTACCGCTGCTGTCCGCACATCACAGGGTGCAAAGATTAGCATCGGCGCGGGAACATCACCACTGGACCCTAGACATGTGGAAAAATGTTGCCTGGACTGATGAGTCGAGATTCAAGTTCGTACATGCGGATGGCAGGATACGAGTACGGCGCAAACCTCACCACATGAAGCGATGGATCCTTCTTGCCAGCAGGGTACTCTTCAAGCTGGTGGGGGTGGCATTCTAGTCTGGGGACTGTTTACGTGGACTGAAATGGGACCCCCTGGTACGTGTGACATCGTCGCTCACAGGTCAACGTTACCGGGATATCATGGACGACCATTTGCTCACGTTTGTGCGTCTTCAACATCTCACTGGGGACCTCATCCTGCAACAAGACAATGCACCGTGCCATCATTCCCGAATTGTATCCGAATGGTTGAATGAACACTCCACCGACGTGACCTCGCATCCTTGGCCAGCTAGGTAACCTGATCTCAATCCCATCGAGCACATCTGAGATGCCATCGAGAGAGATGTTCTAGGCTCTGACCCTCCATCAAATCTTCGTGAACCGTGGAAGCTTGTTCAGGGGTCGTGGATCCGTATGGCTTCCCAACGCTTCCGGTGTCTTGTCGAGTCCATGCCGAGACGAATCGCCACCATCATCAGGGCGAAAGGTGGTGCTTCACGTTACTAGATGGTATCTCTAATTCAGTTGCTCTTCAGTGTATAACAAGAAAGATGGCACGAATTTTCGGATGCAATAGACACGTCTTTTGAACCCGTTCTGACGCAAATTAAATTTATCAAAGCTGTTCAAAGTCAATGGAACCGGTATGGAAAACAATAGTACCTGACGGAAGGAAGAAGTTTTTTAATCGGGTTTTTAATCCCTCAGATATTGCTGTAAACGGAATCGTGAGCGTACGCCCTCTGGTTGAAGACTTGTGTGTTAAGAAAAACATGAATTTATATGAGAAACATTTCGCACCGGAAACGTTCTCCAACGCAGAAATAATTTTTCAAATCGGATTCTTAGAAACAGAGATATCGACAAAAATAAGATGTGACCATAGGAAGTCAATTTTTCGTGTTGAAGGATATTAAGAACACAGTTTGTCGTCTTTACACGATTTTAAAAAATTACGGTTAAAATGATATATACATTAAAACATGAGCACTTTCAAGTCCACTGTGGACCCGTCATCAGATGTTGTGGTTGTACTATGCCCTGGGAGGGTATATATTATATAGTATGCACACTGACGAAAACAGTATGTTTTGGCATGCGCATGCTCACTACACAATCATGTCGTTTCATTGGATCAGCCGGTATTGTCTCTTTCGCTGTAAAAGTTACAAAGTAGTTTCCATGGCAACGGTATAATGATAGGGGTATCGTCGTTACAGCATTCTGCCCTATGTTTATGTATCAATAGGCTTTCTAACAGGAGGATAGATGAACAGGTATTCGGCGTATGTAACATAGTAACATCGTCCCAGATAGGTTGGTGTTGACCCTTCAGGCATAGTCTTGAAACATAACAAACTCAAATATGAACTGAACCAACTTGGACAGCTGCGTCAAAACCCCGATATCTCCATAATCAGTGCGGACAATACCTCCCAAGTTATTATAATGAACAGAACTGATTACATTGATAAAATGAACCAGGCAATTTTTTTTTTTTTTTTGATTGGAGGTTTAACGACCACCATGAGCAACTCAATGGGCTATAAGCAGTCGCCCGTCCCTAATTTAGGGTCACTGGTTCCAGGGAAGGGAGAGAGCCAGTGCCGAAAGGCAAACACAACATCCATGCCTCACCGGGATTCGAACCCGGACCCCTTACATACGAATGATCAGAGGCCATCGCTTAGACCACTGCACCACCGGGGCGGCGAACCAGGCAATTGCAAACATTCCACATACCATCTGCACCCGTGATCCCACTAATGCTACCGTTTCGGCCCTCTCCAGGTTAAAAAATCTTCAGGCCTACTTCCTCCAAATATCACTAAAGCTATGCACCCACCACCTGGACCCCGTGTTCGCGAATTATTTGGAAAACTTAAAACCCATAAAACAGGTAATCCCGTACGCCCCCTTGTTTCGGCCTATGCAAGTCCAACTAGGCCCCTCGAGGGAGCATTGGCAAAATGTCTAGTTCCATTAACCACTTCATCCATATACTCGGTGTCCAGCTCCGCTCAGGCGTTAAATAAAATACATTCTGTTACACCATCTAGCTCGCAGTTTATAATGGTCTCACTCGAAATCGTTTTCTTATATCATAACGTACCTGTGCTTGCTGTCCACCGTATCATCGAAGAAATGTTATCAGCCCACGGAACTTATACCCATAATGAAATTCAAGGCATTGTTAATGCCTTAAGACTAGTGAACAACAGAACATTTTTTCGATTTAATGAAACTATTTACCGTCAACGGGAAGGGGCCTCTATGGGGTCACCCCTCTCAGCAGTTCTATCTGAGTTGTTGTTACAAGACCTGGAAAACGAAGTCCTCACAAACTTGCATGTGAAACCTATTTTATACCTGAGATACGTGGATGATGTGCTATTGTTTTGGCAGTCCACCCTTGAAAGCCTTACCGAGTTCACCATCTTGTTGTCTACAAAATACAGTACCATAAAATTTTCTACGACTTTGAGACCAATTATGCATTACCCTATCTGGACATCTTGTTGGAAAGAAACCCTAATACGAACGATGTAACTCACTCTGTTTATAGAAAACCAACTGCAACAATGTCTATGATTCCCTATAACTCCTATCACCCACTATAATGAATAAGGTTTTACTGCTAGTTATGTTGTAGTAGTAATGATGATGAATAAAGTCTTATGCTGGTTGTTAATAGTAACACTTAATGAAAGAGACCCAACGGCCAGACAGAGGTCTGAGAGTACTATGAACTGAGAAAAACGTACTTACTTAAAAACCTTTTATTAGAGAACTCCTGGTATTATCCAACACACACTTCGCAGATCACACAACTACTCAATATCCGAACTTTCGTTGAATCGCATCACAATAAAGAAGAAAAACCTAATCACATAAAACGTAGCTCCTTGCACATGAACGAAGCTCTACTCACATAAACGAAGCTCTCTACACATAAAACAAAGCTCTCTTCTGGTATCGTTGAGCGCGCCTATTTATACTGCCTACCACCACGTCATGACTTACACTCATTGCCACATATCATTCAGCGGGAGAAATAACATCTCGTTAAGTAAGAAGATAATTTACATAGGAAAATAAAATAACCAGAGATAGTAAAATCAATCGGAAACTGAATCTAGAGTATACGTTACACCACTCAGGCAAAAACTCTCAGCCCTTCACTTTATGTTTCACCGAGTAGTTACACACTCATCCTCAACCGATCAAAGAGACCTAGAAGTTGCAAAAATTATGGATAGGCCTATTGCAGCATTATATAATTATCCATTTACCACAGTTAATTCCATAATGCGCCGTGTGTTTAATGCATCATACTCAACATTACCAAGAACGAGACCAAACACTTCATATGTCGGTAAACTACCATACATCCCTGCTGTCACAAATACCCTAAAAAAACGCATGTCGTCCGTTTAATTTTGATTTTGGCATTAAAACGTGCAGCATTCTCGCCCATATTAAAAATGACAGGGATCAGATTCCCCATGGTTCCAAATTCGGTGTGTACGCAATCCCACTAAAAGCTATGAATGCTGATATAACCAACCAGATATACATAGGTTCGACCAGTCGCAATATTAACTTACGTTCCTCTGAACATAGATACAATGTTAAAACATGCTCCACTTCCACCGCCCTTTCAAGACTATGCCTAAAGGATCAACACCAACCTATCTGGGACAATGTTACTATGTTACATACGCCGACTACCTGTTCATCTATCCTCCTGTTAGAAAGTCTATTGATACATAAACATAGGGCAGAATGCTGTAACGACGATACCCCTATCATTATACCGTTGCCATGGAAACTACTTTGTAACTTTTACAGCGAAAGAGACAATACCGGCTGATCCAATGAAACGACATGATTGTGTAGTGAGCATGCGCATGCCAAAACATACTGTTTTCGTCAGTGTGCATACTATATAATATATACCCTCCCAGGGCATAGTACAACCACAACATCTGATGACGGGTCCACAGTGGACTTGAAAGTGCTCATGTTTTAATGTATATATCATTTTAACCGTAATTTTTTAAAATCGTGTAAAGAATGAAAACTGTGTTCCTAATAATAAATAAGATGTCACTTTACGTCCCCTGGTGGGAAAACTATTCATTATTTTAGGAAGAAAGTATTCTCAAAAGGTTTTCCCATATTAGCGGCATCGGTCCAAGAAAAAAAAATTTAGTCGAATTTTCAGATGCCCAGATTTTGCTACAAATATTTCAGAAGCAGAAATTAATACTTATGCCCTCTGGTGGCCAAACCGTTCTTTACCAAACATTAGAAATTATGTGAAAAATATTTTCCATTAGGTCTTGTATGCGATACAGGAAGAATTTTTCAAATCGGAGTTTTAGAAGCAGAAATAACTCAGAAAACGCAATTTGCCTTTGTGCCCCCTAGCGGAATGTCTATGCTTTACTTAAAAATTTTGAATTTATAGAAAAAACATTTCGCATCGGAAACACTATTCAACAAAGAAGGAATTTTTCAAATCGGACTCCCAGAAGTAGATATATTGACAAAAATAAGATATACATATACGCACCCTGGCGTAGAATCCATACATTATTTCGAGAAGAAAATGTTCCTAAAAGGTTTGTCGACATGAGTAGTATCGGTCAACAAACGACTTTTTTTAATCGAGATTTTAGAAGCTCATATTTTACTGCAATACATCAGAAGCGGAAATTAAGATTTACGCCACCTGTTGACCAAACCATTTTTTACAAAAATTAGAAATTATGTGCAAAGGATTTCCCATCAGGACCTGTATCCGATGCAGAAAGAATTTTTCAAAAATTAAATTTAGAAGCAGAGTATATGGGGGGGAGCAATTTACCTTTACGCCCCCGTAGAGGAAAGTCTATAAATTACTTGAAAATTTTGAAATTATATGAAAAACATGTCACACTGAAAACACTATCCAACAAAGAAGGAATTTTTCAAATCGGACTCTTAGAAACAGAGATATTGACAAAAATAGGATATACATCTACGCAACCTGGTGTAGAAACCATGCATTATTTTAAGAAGAAAATGTTTCTAAAACGTTTGTTGACATGAGTAGTATCGGTCTACTAACGACGTTTTCTACAATCGAGAATTTAGGAGCTCATATTTTGCTGCAAATACATCAGAAGCGGAAATTAAGATTTACACCACCTGGTGGCCAAACCATTTCTCTGCAAAAATTAAAAATTATGTGTAAACGATTTCCTCATCAGGAGCTGTATCCGGTGCAGAAAGAATGTTTCAAATCGGAGGTTTAGAAGCAGAGATACAGGGGAAAACGAAATTTAACTCTACGCCCCCTAGTGGAAAGTCTATGAATTACTTGAAAATTTTGAAATTATATGAAAAACATGTCACACTGAAAACACTGTCCAACAAAGGAAGAATTTTTCAAATCGGATTCATACAAGCAGAGATATTGACAAAATAAGATATACATCTACGCCCCCTGGTGGAGAAACTGTGGAATATTTTAAGACGAAAATATTTCGTAAAGGTTTATCGATGTGAGTGGCATCAGTCCACGAAAGAATTTTTTCAATCGATATTTTAGAAGCTCAGATATTATGGCAAATACATCAGAAGCAAAAATTAAAACTTACGCCCCTTGGTGGCCAAAGTATTCTTTACCAAAAATTTGAAATTATATACAAAAAAGTTTCCATCAGGATATGGCAAATACATCAAAAGCAAAAATTAAAACTTACGCCCCCTGGTGGCCAAAGTATTCTTTACCAAAAATTTGAAATTATGTACAAAAAAGTTTCCATCAGGAGGTGTATCGGCTGAAGAAAAATTTTCTCAAATCGGAGTTTTAGAAGAAGAGTTATCGCGAAAAATATAATTTATTTTTACGCCCCCAGCGGAAAATCTATGCGTAATTTGAAAAAGTAGCTATATCTAAAACACTCTTCGACATAAATGGAATCGAAAGATAAAAGAATTTTTTCAATCGGATGTTTAGAAGCAAACATGTGGAATAAAACCTATTTTTGAATTCGACATCATCTGCGTTTACGCCCTCTAGCGGCGAAATTGTACACCGTAAAAAAGAAACGAAATGAAGGATCATCATTCGCATATTTCAAGCTTCCCAATGCAAAAAGAATTTTTGAAATCGGACTAATAGTTGCAGAGATATAGTGTGTACAGACTGATTGACGGACAAACCGGTAACATAAGCACGATCTTCTTTTATAAAAGGCATGCTAAAAAAAGTACTGTAATCACAAAAACAAATTGAGTCCCAGATTTCAACAGGAATACCCATTTTGTCCTCCCTGGACATAATTTGACTATTTTCATTGTGGTGTCTGTATGTGTGTGTGCGCGTGTGTGTGTGTGTGTGGGGGGGGGGGGGTTGTTGTCGCCGTAACTCAAAGAATATTACAGCTATCCAGACGAAATTTAATACGGAGGACTTTTGTGATACCCTTATGAGGAGGAAATGGCTGAAGTTAAAAGTGGAAAGAGAAAAGTTTGAACTTTTATAAAGATTACCACTGAACCACAGTACTTTAACATATTACTGGGACAACGTTAGTTTATGGTACTGCTTTAATTAACAATTATTACATGTGGTATATTGACAATTATGTTACATGCGTTTGTAATCTTTGTTTATAAAATCAGTGTTGTAACAGCTATTTTCTTCAAAAATCTAACAATAATTTGGTAGGTTTTTACGTTGAAACGTGCGTAACCTATGCAACTCAAGTCAGCTATTCAAATTGTCAACTCAAGTAAGTACACATGGCTTTGAAGGGTCATCTGGAAAGTTGGAGGGGGGGGGGTTCAACTACAAACAAAGGGTTTTTTTTTTTTTTTGTCCTTTTCTAGCACGTCTTTTGTAAAAAAAGTTCGTGCTTCTGTTATCGGTTTGTCCGTCCGTCCGTTTGTACCCACGATATATCAGCAACTACAGTATCAGTTCGATTTGAAAAATTCTTTTGCATTGGGAAGCTTGAAATATGCAAATTATGATCCTTTATTTTGTTTTTTCTTTACAATGTACAATTTTGCCGGTACAGGGCGTAAATGCAGATGATGTCGAATTCAAAAATACGTTTTATTCCACATATTTGCTTCTAAACATCCGATTGAAAAAATTCTTTTATCTTTCGATTCCATTTATGTCGAAGATTATTTTAGATATATTTACTTTTTCAAATTACGCGTACATTTTCCGCTAGGGGGCGTAAAAGTAAATTACACTTTTTCCCAATAGCTCTTCTTCTAAAACTCCGATTTGAAAACTTTTTTCTTCAGCGTTTACACCTCCGGATGAAAAATCATTTGCATAAAATTTCAAATTTTTGGTAAAGAATACTTTGGCCACCAGGGGACGTAAGTATTAATTTTTGCTTCTGATGTAGTTGCCATAAAATCTGAGCTTCTAAAATATCGATTTAAAAATTCTTTCCTGGACGGATGCCACTCACATCGATAAATCTTTTCGGAATATTTTCTTCTTGAAATATTCCACAGCTTCTCCGCCAGGGGGCGTATAGATGTGTGTCTTATTTTCGCCAATATCTCTACTTCTAGGAGTCCGATTTTGAAAACTTTCTTCTTTGTTGGATAGCGTTTTCAGTGTGACATGTTTTTCACATAATTTCAAAATTTTCAAGTAATTCATAGACTTTCCGCTAGGGGGCGTAGAGGTAAATTTCGTTTTCCCCTGTATCTCTGCTTCTAAATCTTCGATTTGAAAAATTCTGTCTGCACCGGATACAGCTCCTGATGGGAAAATCGTTTGCACGTAATTTCTAATTTTTGTAAAAAAAAATGTTTTGGACACCAGGTGGCGTAAATCTTAATTTTCGCTTCTGATGTATTTCCAGCAAAATTTGAGCTTCAAAATTCTCGATTGAAAAAAACGTCGTTTCTAAACCGATACTACTCATGTCGACAAATGTTTTAGAAACTTTTTCTTCTTAAAATAATGGATGGTTTCTACGCCAGGTGGCGTAGATGTATATCTTATTTTTGTTAATATCTCTACTTCAAGGAGTCCGATTTGAAAAATTCCTTTTTTGTTGGATAGTGTTTCCAGTGTGACATGTTTTTCATATAAATTCAAAATTTTCAAGTAAATCATAGACTTTCCACTAGGGGGCGCACAGGTAAATTGCGTTTTCTGCGTTATTTTGCTTCTAAAACTCCGATTTGAAAGTTTCTTCCTGTATCGCATACAAGACCTGATGGAAAGTATTTTTCACATAATTTCTAATGTTTGGCAAAGAATGGTTTGGCCACCAGGGGAAATAAGTGTTAATTTCTGCTTCTGGTGTATTTGTAGCAAAATCTGGGCTCTTGAAAACTCGAGTAATTTTTTTTTTTTTTTTTTTTTTGGACCGATACCGCTCATATGGAAAAACCTTTCGAGAATGCTTTCTTCCTAAAATAATGAATGGTTTTCCCACCAGGGGACGTAAAGTCACATCTTATTTTTGTCGATCTCTCTGTTTCTAAGAGTCCGACTTGAAAAATTATTTCTGTGTTGGAGAGCGTTTCCGGTGCGAAATGTTTCTCATACAAATTCATGATTTTCTTAATGCACAAGTCTGCAACCAGAGGGCGTAAGCTCACGATTCCGTTTGCAGCAATATCTGAGGGATCAAAAACGCGATTGAAAAACTTCTTTCTTCCATCAGATACAGAAACTTCTTTCTTCCATCATATATTGTTTTTCACAGCAGTTCCATTGACTTTGGATAGGGTTGATAAAATTAATTTGCGTCAGAACGGATTCAAACGACGTGCTGATTACACCCGAAAATTCGGTGTCATCTTTCTTGTTCTTTTTAGTACGTCTTTTGTAAAAAAGAGATCGTGCTTTTGTTACCGGTTTGTCCATCCGTCCGTCCGTCCGTCTGTACCCACGATATCTCTGCAACTATTAGTCCGATTTGAAAAATCTCTTTTTGCATTGGGAAGCTTGAAATATGCGAATGATGATCCTTTATTTCGTTTTTTTTTTCACGATGCATAATTTTGCCGATAGAGGGCGTAAATGCAGATGATGTCGAATTCCAAAATATCTTTTATTCCGCATATTTGCTTGTAAACATCCGATTGAAAAAATGCTTTTATTTTTCGATTGCATTCATGTGGAAGAGTATTTTAGATATACTTACTTTTTCAAATTATGCATAGATTTTCCGCTAGGGGGCGTAAAATTAAATTACATTTTCCCCGATAACTCTTCTTTAGAACTCCGATTTGAAAAAAAAATTTATTCAATGGATACACTTCCTGATGGAAAATCTTTTGCATATAATTTCAGATTTTGGTAAAGAATACTTTCTCCACCACGGGGAGTAAGCGTTAATTTTTGCTTCTGATGTGTTTGCCATAAAATCAGAGCTTCTAAAATATCGATTGAAAAATTCTTCCGTGGACTGATGCCACTCACATCGATAAACCTTTTCCAAATATTTTCTTCTTAAAATATTCCACAGTTTCTCCGCCAGGGGGCGTAGATGTATATCTTATTTTTGTCGATATCTCTACTTGTATGAGTCCGATTTGAAAAATTCCTTCTTTGTTGGATAGTGTTTTCAGTGTGACATGTTTTTCATATAATTTCAAAATTTTCAAGTGATTCATAGACTTTCCGCTAGGGGGCGTAGAGGTAAATTGCGTTTCTCCCTATATCTCTGCTTCTAAATCTCCGATTTGAAAAATTCTTTCTGCACCGGATACAGCTCCTGATGGGAAATCGTATTTCTATTTTTTTTAAATGGTTTGGCCACCAGGAGGCGTAAGTCTTAATTTCTGCATCTGATGTGTTTGCAGCAAATATGAGCTTCTAAATTCTAGACTGAAAAAAAAGTCGTTTGTAGACCGATACTACTCATGTCGACAAACCTTTTAGAAACATTTTCTTCTTAAAATAATGCATGGTTTCTACGCCAGGTGGCGTAGATGTATATCTTATTTTTGTCAATATCTCCACTTCTACGAGTCCGATTTGAAAAATTCCTTCTTTGTTGGATAGTGTGACATGTTTTTCATATAATTTCAAAATTTTCAAGTAATTCGTAGACTTTCCGCTAGGGGCGTAAAGGTAAATGGCTTTTTTTTTCCCTATATCTCTGCTTCTGAATCTCCGATTTGAAAAATTCTTTGTGAATGGGATACAGCTTCTGATGGGAAATCGTTTGCACGTAATTTTTAATTTCTGTAAAGAATGGTTTGGCCACCAAGTGGTGTAAGTCTTAATTTCCGCTTCTGATGTATAGTCTTAATTTCCGCTTCTGCAAAATATGAGCTTCTAAAATCTCGATTGAAAAAAAAGTCGTTTGTTGACCGATACTACTCAGGTCGACAAACCTTCTAGGAACATTTTCTTTTTGAAATAATGCCTGGTTTCTGCGCCATGGGGCGTAGATGTATATCTTATTTTTGTCAATATATCTACTTCTGGGTGTCCGATTTGAAAAATTCCTTCTTTGTTGGACAGTGTTTCCGATGCGAAATGTTTTTCCTATAAATTTAAAATTTTCATGTTGATCATAGACTTTCCGCTAAGGGGTGCAAATGTAAATTGCGTTTTTTGCGTTATTTCTGCTTCTAAAACTCCGATTTGAAAAATTCTTCCTGTATCGCATACAAAACCTGATGGAAAATATTTTTCATATAATTTCTAATGTTTGGTAAAGTCTGGTTTGGCCACCAGAGGGCATAAGTGTTAATTTCTGCTTCTGGTGTATTTATAGCAAAATCTGGGCTCCTTAAAACTCGACTAAATTTTTTTTTTCTTGGATAGGTACCGCTCATGTGGGAAAACCTTTTGAGAATACTTTCTTTCTAAAATAATGAATGGTTTTTTCACCAGGGACGTAAAGTCCCATCTTATTTTTGTCGATATCTCTGTTTCTAAGAGTCCGACTTGAAAAATTATTTCTATGTTGGAGAGCGTTTCCGGTGCGAAATCTTTCTGATATAAATTCATGTTTTTCTTAACTCACAAGTCTGCAAGCAGAGGGCGTAAACTCACGATTCCGTTTACAGCAATATCTGAGGGATTAAAAATCCGATTGAAAAGCTTCTTTCTTCCGTCAGATAGTATTGTTTTTCATACCGGTTCCATTGACTTTGAATAGCTTTGATAAATTTAATTTGCGTCAGAACGGATTCAAAAGACATGCTTATTACACCCGAAAATTCGGTGTCATCTTTCTTGTTTCTCCTTTTGTTAATTTATTCCACTTGCTTATAATTCTTTTACCCCAAGAAGTAGATACAATAAATAAAATACAAAATATGGAAAACAAGGAGGGGAGAGAAAACTAAACTTATCTTGAAACATATACAATATATATTAGTGGCGTATCTTGGGTCCAAGACCTGGGCTATCTCACCAGCTCCCAGTATTGTGGGGTTTTTTTAATTGCGAAGTTTATTTTTCGGTCGTTCACTAACAGAAGTAACTTTTTTCCTTAATTTTAGGTACATGCTATTCCTATCATAATACCAAATTATTATGAGGATTAGGATTTTAACTCTTATTCGTACATGAACTCCATTCTTCTTCTGTAAACTATATTTGTACATGCACTCCATTTTTCTTTCCTTTTGGTAAAGTTGAGTGTTACTTTTCCGTAAAAGTTTCTTCCGAGTACTTTATCACATTTAAAAAGAATGTTTTTTCTCTATTGACAAAACAGCCAATTTGCTCAAGTGTACATGCCCTTGTGTTTCCCTAAAGTATAGTATGTCTGGATTCTTTTTAATGCAGAAAAAGTTTCTTTCGACAGTTGCAGTTGTTGATGGAAATTTTGATATTAGGTCTGCTAATTTTTACACCTCAATGAACACAATGTCCAATTTATTCCCCCGCACGGGGATAACTGGTTTTCCAGTTATTTGGGGAGCGGCGCCCCCACGGCCCGAGCTGACCTTGTGACTGGTCAACATCTGATGTCATGCCACCGCCTGTTTGTTTTGGTGCTGTTGGTGTTTGCAGGGACGGCTGTTCATCCAGCTGTTGGGGAGTCGCGGCCCCACGTTCCCGAGCTGGTCTTGTGTCTCGCTTTTTCGTTTTTATTTATTTTCTCCACTGGCTAGTTGCCCGTGTTGTATACTTTACCTAATCGCTACCACGTTATGCACTAACACCCCGGTCTTGTGGTTTTGTTACCCTCCACCACTAACTGTATTATATTAACCGCTCAGTTCGTAGGTTGCTGAGATTCCGTTTAGGTTCCCTTCCAGGATTTGTCTTCTTTGGATTTCTTTTTTCCTTTTAGCTGGTTTGGGTGCTAGACCTACCTGCATGTTTGCCGCGTGCGGAGACCCGTGAGGCGGAAATGGGATGTCTGGCGGCTGAGGTCGCAGGAGACCGGATAAGTGCCTCCTGTGTACCAACACTCCTCTTCGACCCCGGCTTCGCTGTAAACGGGAGGCTAGAGACTAACCCACCTCTAGTCAGAAGTCTTGTACCAAGTTGTGTACACGGCTTTAGCGGCTTTTTTGTCGTATAGCACGGCAGGGTGAGCCCGGGGGCTGTGGGATCATGCCAAAGGCGTTGGCATGACGGTACCCGGAGGCCGAAGTGTCCGCCGAGTGCGTGTGATCACAGCCAACGGACTATATCTGCAACGTATAAGCTCCAGAACTGTGTCCAGCGTCATTTTCTTGGCTTGCAGACCTCCAGTTCTCCCTTGTAGGGCTCGGTGGTGGGTGGAGTAGTCTGCAGACGAATCTTCCTCCTTTTTTTTCCATGGGTAAAAAGAACAAAAACTCCAAATTTAAGTCACCTGACAAAATGATAGTTGACAACGACTGTCCTTCGTCTTCTCAACCTACCAAGTCTCATACCCTTAAACGGTCTTTAGACCTTGACCTGGACCAAGAATGTGGAACCTCTTCTTCGGCAGCTGTACCAGTCGCTCCGAAGCGTCGTCTCCCCTCGATTGCTGTGACTACGCATGCTACTCACTTGCTTGTAGAATCCATCGATCCGCATGAGAGACTGTCCACCAGATCTCCCTTTTTCATTTCTAAAGCTTTGGACGCTGCGGTTGGCCCCTTGAAGTCTGTGAGGAAGCTTCGCTCTGGGGACCTGCTTGTCCAAACTTGCAGTGTTTCTCAGAGTAACACTTTTCTGAACCTCACTAGTCTTCAAGGCATTCCTGTAAAAGTGACACCTCACCCGTTTCTTAACACCTCTCGGGGTGTTATTTCGGAGTTTGATCTCTTGCCATGCAGTGAAGACGAATTCGTGACTGAACTTGCTGATCAAGGTGTTATTGCTGCACGTCGTATGATGTTCCGGCGTGATGGTTCCATGATTAAGTCAAAAAATGTCATCTTGACTTTTAACTCCCCGAAAGTTCCGACCGAAATCAAGGCTGGCTACTTGGTCTGTGGAGTTCGCCCGTACATTCCCAGTCCTCTGCGCTGTTTCAGGTGCCAGAGGTACGGGCATTCACAACGTTTCTGTAAGAGTTCCGCTCGTTGCGCAAATTGTGGCTCCAGTGAACATGACGGGGAAGGTTGCACTTCTGCGGCCTGCTGTGTTAACTGCGGTGAGGCCCATGCAGCTTACTCCCGCAACTGTATGAAATGGAAGGACGAGATGGCGATCCAGCGTCTCAAGACCCTGGAAGGCCTCTCGTACCCTGCTGCCAAGGCCAAGTTGGGTATACCCACCACCCGACAGCGTTCTTTTGCCGCAGTAGTTCAGTCTCTGCCACAACCCGTGCAGCCCTTTGTTCCGCGCCCTGTAGCTCTCGCCGCCCTTGCCAAGCGATCTACAGCTGACCAAGCGACACAGGTGTTTTTCCCCGAGCTCGAGATTTTTCGAATACCTGATTCTGGGCCTTCTCTTTTGGTGCCGACCGTCTCTTCCAGTTTCCAGCCGAAAGCCTGCACGTGCGGAAGACCCGGCCCTCAATCCGCAAAGGTGTGCAGTGTCCATCCAACTGTCTCGGCCTCAGCGAGGTCCCCACCCTCAACCAACATTATAGAGGAACATAGGGGGGAGGAGAGTGACAGTTCGTCCCCAGCCTCAAACAACATTGCAGAGGAACATGGGGGGAAGAGAGTGACAGTTCGTCCCCGCCCTCTGCCAGCATTGCAGAGGAGTGGGGGGGGGGGGAGGAGAGTGACTCATCCTTTGTGTAGTTGTGTTTAAAGAAAAAAAATTATAATTATAATAGTAAATTAATAAATTTTTATATAAACCTAATTAACTACCTTGTCTTCACAGCTTTCATCATACTCTTTTTCAACTTTTACCAAGCCTGTCTGCTCTTAATCATTTTCCACGTTTTTAAAAATCTGTGGCTGATAGTTCTTTGTCTGGCGCTCTTTGGCCAAACCTGGCCCTTGCGCCAATAAAATCCAACAACCAACCAACCAACCAACCAATTTATTCAATTTCATGTAACTAACAATGTCTCTTACTAATTTCTTTTTGTATTCATCAAGAGAATAATAAACACCTTCACACACACACACACACACACACACACACACACACACATTCAGTTCATTTTTGAGTCGAACAATATCAAAATTTGAAGCATAGGGTTCTTTAAGTTCTGAACAGAGTTTTACCCCTCTACGCAACTACGCATCCATTTCCGCCTCTCTCTTTTTTTTTTCTTTTGGTGGAGGAGGGTGGGAGTGGCAATTTTCTTTCCTTTCATATTTTACACGCATCTTCGAAAAAAATGAAGGGGGTGGGGTCATTTCTCTCTTCCCTGATCCTTAACATGAACAAGCCTTGTGCCCGTGTGGTTGAGAATGATTGGCGCAGCTGTCTCTCTTGATTCACCCCAAAAAGTGATTTCATTCGAGTTATCCATTGTTCGTGCTGTATCGTTTCGATTCCTCTTTTTTTTTTTTAAAGTTTAATACACGAATAAATAATGTAATTATGCTTACAATGAAACACAACAGTAATTTTCATAAACCATCGAAAATAAAAGTTCAAAGAATTTACGACGTCCATCTTCCAGAGATGGCTTGGTTGCCTTCCAGGACGGGGATGATCGCTCTGCTATCTACTACCCTGTAAGTACATAAGTAAAGTTTTTGCAATATTAATTCCTTTCCATAATGATTCCAGCAAAAATTAAGTCTAGATGTTTGGATAAAAGAAATCCGAGTTACTTCTGAATTATACAGTATACTCTTGTTGTTCAGTCATATACTGTATACAGAGTTCCGGCTTCTGGATTTTCGCGCTGCTAAGCCTAAATTCGAATCTTTGGCAACGTATGGATGTCGTGTTCATTATTACAGCCCACTTACGCTTCAGAACTTGAAATCACTGGCTCTGAAATAAAGATAAGCTTTCTCAATTGCGAAATTTCGTGAGGGAAAAAGCACATTGCAGCCTTTAATTTGTTTCTGTGATATATTCCCATATTATGACATATCATGTATGATCAATACATAAAGGCTAACATCAATAAATACATAACGTTGAGAATATGAAAAACCATACCCTTTGGTAGCTTTGTTCTTTTGCGATATCACGAGCTTGATCTATCAGCTGACGCACTTTTGTTTCCAACTCGCTAAGATTCTCATTTCTCGCAATATTTGTGTAGTTATGAGCATGTTCTCCAGTCTGAAGATCTAAGTAAACACGCTACAACACAGAGAGACATATGACTTTATATGATATTGATAACTTACATGTACTTTTTCTCTTATATAATCTTAAAACAAAATTCATGTAACAATTTAGTTTCTCATTCTACATTGAAATAAATTTTGTTTCATTTATAGTGCTTTATATTGTTTTGTACGAATCTTAAAAAATGATAATCAATTATTTTACTGTTAGTTTTACGTGGTGCATTAGTATAAATAACTTTTAAAAAGTTTCTGTTCTTCACGTAGGGCTTCGGTAATAAGTGTTATGAGTCAGATTAGAGATTTCGTTATTATGAAACACAGTCCTGTACACTAAAACAGAATACAATCTCACCAATGTTTTATCCTTAGGGTCGGCGGTCCAATGACTTTTTTTCATCCGCTTTCTTTCCTCCGATGTAAAGTCAGGAAGAGAACTATAACCATATCCAGTTTGGGCACCTCCAAACAGGATATAGTTATAGATGAAAAAACAAAAGGATATGGTTGTGCACACGTTGGGAGCCTTCAAACATGTGCACAATAACATAGAGCACAATGAAACAACCAGTAGAAACATAATACGAGATGAACTGCGTCAAGTCATATCATATCATATTAAATCATATCATATCATATCATATCATATCATATCAGTAATCTGTTCTCTGAGATTCAGAGGTTAGCTCCACAAAGAAATGCAAGCTATCAGATAAATTTCTAACTGTTGATTTATTTACTATTGCCGTATCAAACTTCTCCATTTACAGCGATCTTTATACACAACTCGGGATTCGCTGATATCTATCACACGACGTACACAAGACCTTCTACATTTCATACTCATAATCTTTTTCTCATGCAGACACTCCTGAATCTGATCCTCCCATGCCTTCCTTGGCCTTCCTCTGCCTTTCCTTCCTGCCACTTGGGCTAAAAAAGATTCTTAGTAAGCATCCCATCACTCATTCTTTTAACGTGCCCAAACCACCGAAGAATATTAGTCTCCACCTTGCTAACAACATTTTCCTTTACATTACACAACGGCAACACATCTTCATTCCTCACTATCCGAACGTGTCTTGCCACAAAACCCCCGTAAGTAACGCGTTTCTCCAGCACACAAACGACTTCTATGTTTCTCCTGTAGTATCCAGGTTTCACTGCCATACATCAGAGTAGGAAAAATTACACTTTCATAGACAGCCATGCCGGTTTCTCTTGAGAACCCATCATTCCTGTGAAAACCTCGTAAAGCAGCTATGACTTTCAATGAAGAATTCACTTGCCTACTAATTTCGCCATCTAATTTGTTCTCTCTGTCGAACATGCTTCCTAAATACACAAACTCATTCACCTGGACAATAACTGTACCATTTAGACTTATATTACATTCAGTACTAACAGTTCCTCGCTCAAAAACCGTAACTTTGATTTTTCCCTTATTTGTACTCCGAACTTTTTGAAATTCATGCAAACTCCGTGCATCCGGGACAACATACCCCCGCAACTCACTTTTTCTCTCTGCCAACAGGACTGTGTCATCAGCACACAGCAATCTGCGCACACGGATATTACCCAAACATAAACCAGTATTGTCTATATTGGCATCACGCATGCACGCATCCATAAACATGGTGAAAAGCAATGGTGAAATTACACAACCTTGTCTGACTCCTGCACCAATAGAAAACCATTTTGATAAAACGCAATTCACTCGTACACAAGGTCTAGTGCCAGCATACATTGCTTTCATACTATTAAGTAATAAAGTCCCAGTAACACCGTATATTTATTCAATACCTTCCAGAAAAGTTTCCTATTCATCCGGTCGTAAGCTTTCTTTAAATCTATGAAAGCAGCAAAAACCTTCTTACCAACAGTCAGATACTTTTAAATCATCATGCGAAATGCAGAAATTTGGTTAGTTCAGCCTTTAGCAGGCATAAAACCACCATGAACATCCCACACGTTCTCCGATGTAATACCTCGTCCTTTTTCAATAATGACCTTACCAAACACTTTCCCTGGCACACTTAAAAGGCTAATACCACGATTGTTCTTGCAGTCAGTCTGATCACCTTTTCCCTTATACAAGGGAACAATGATAGCATTCTTCCAATCCCGAGGGACCATTCCTAACTCCTAACATAACTGGCAAATTTCAGTTAACCAGTCAATTACAGAGTCACCACCATATTTCAACATCTCAGCAGTTATGCCATCAACTCCCGGATCTCTGAAATCGTTATTCACCACAAAAAAGTGTTTTCAGGTCACTTTATGAAGAAAATCTTGCAGATGATGTCTGGTCTGATCCAGCAGACATGCATAAAGATAATTGATCAAGTTTAACGTTTTAGAATGGAGCCTACGAAGGGAGGAAAGAAATATCCCGATCCCGATGGACGCGCCTGGAGCGGATTTACAGGGAAGCCAACGAAGCCCAGGCGCGGGGCCCCACGATGCTGAATGGCCTCAAAAATAATGGTTTACATTATTATTATTTTTAATTTTGATTCTAAAAAAGAAAGAGAAAGGTCATAGAGCTAGGGATAAATTCGCTGTTCTGGGTTTGGGGAGATTTGAGGACATAATTCCGCTTGAAATCAAAGTACGTCATGTACAAGTATGAATTTATTAGCTTAAATGCAGGCTCACTAAACATCGTTTTGAGGATAGTATTTCTTAATACAGTACTTCATTACAACTGAGCTTAGAAATTGGGGTGTTATTTCTGGCCAATTTTCTTAGAATGTAATGAACATTTAGCTCTTTAGTTCAGTGTTTTATGTGACTCCCCATTTCCCCCTTAAAATTCTTTTTCCCTCCATTAAGTTTAGTTTAAGTTGTAATCACAAGACTGTTACCATAAGAGTAAAATGGCATTGGAAAATGCATTTTCGAGGCACAGGAATAGATTTCATCCATGTTCGGGCTGTCTGTAAGGGAACTAACTGTCATTGGGGTGGAAACTGAGATATGTGCAACAGCAGAATCCCATATCGCATGTAACATAATTGTCAATTAAAGCAGTACCATGAATTAACCTTACGTAACATGTTAAGGTATTGTAGTTCAGAGATCATCTTAATAAAATTCCGACTTTCCTTCCTTAACAAAAGGCTTTCCCCTTTTAACTTCAGGCATTTCCTCCCCAACAGGGTATCACAAAAACCCTCAGTATTAAATTTTGCCTTGATAGCTACAGTATATCGCCTTAATAGCCATGAAAATAGTCAAATTATGTCCGAGGTAGGCCAAAATGGGTATTTCTGTTGTAATCTGAAAGTCTGTTTTTGCGATTACAGTACTTTTTTATACATTAGTGGGACAGAGGGAAAAATGTCCGGGTTACATTTTAAGGATTCCCGGCAAAGTGAGGAGGCACGAAGACCGACTCTGTACACAGGACCTCTGTAACTCTAAATTCACCACTGGAAGGCGCCCAAACGGGATATGGTTATCGATCTGTTCCCGATTTTGTGTCGGAGGCAAGAAAGCGACTGAACAAGAAGTCATTGGGCTGCCAGCCCTAAAGATTGGTGAAATTGTATTCTATTTTAATGTACAGGACGGTGTTTGTTATGAAACATCATAACAAAAGCTCTAATCTGACTCACAAAACGTATTACCGAAGAAATACGTGAAGAACAGAAACGCATTTTTAAGATATTTATATTTGTAGAGATTTATATTTTTCGTGAGTGGAGGAGATTAAATCAAGTTTAAAAAATAATGGACTGGATGAAGGGATGCCCTTGGATAGAGAGAAGTCGAGGAAGACTCTGGCTGAACTATGAGGTCGAGGAAATCCGCTTAGTAGTAGCAATTTCTGATGATGATTTTTTTTTCCGTTTTCACTAATATGAAATAGGAATTTGAAAATAATGGTTTGTTTTCAAGGTGAGCATTAGTATAGTAATAGTAATATATGATTAGTACGTATAGAAATATATGATTTAGTTCTGTTATGAGTTCACTCTATTTAAGTAAGAGATTCTTATTCTGCAAAACTGTCATTTTTGTTTTCAAATATTAAAGTTTATACTTATTTCTGATTTTGCTGAATTTATGAAGAGCTCTGCAAAAATGTTTCATCGCAGATTTGTCAGTTTAGGTGCTGTAGAAGAGCACAGCGGTACTGGTGCGCGCTTTATTTATTTATTTTACTTTATTTATTTATTTATTTTTTGTTGTTGTTAGGCCATCTTTCTATGTCTTTGATAACCACATTTTATTTCCCAATACATCAGTACCGAAAATTTACTTATGGTTTGTTACGTTACTTTCCAGTAACATGTTGTGATCCCCTCTATTCCCATTACCCTCCAAAAATTGTGCTTTCATGAAGAAATATTGTTTATTTTTTCCACACTAAGGTGAGACGTGTGAAGATATATCAACAAAGAGGACGCAACTGAATTCTTGAGTGCAATGTATTTTTTTTTGCAAGTAGTCTCAACATGGCCGGTTGGACCATAGGGACAACCGGGGCGGTCTCCCCGGGCCCCGCGCCTTAAGGAGACCCCACAGTTTAGAAAAAAAAAATAATTTTCGGTAAAAAAAAATTTAACTACATTTTTTTTGTAACTTTTGGGGCGCAAGACCCTCAAAAATATATTTTTGAAGTTTTTTGTTTGTTTCCAATCTCCCCATTTTTGAATACGTTATCCCCCCTGTTCGTCGTACGGACACTGAGATTTGCAGATTCGAAATGATTTTTGTAACCACCTTAATCTTTTCCGCATTCATGAAATAGGAAATTAAATTTCACCATTTTGCGGTACCCTACTTTTATATATCCAACAATTTGTGTGAAAACCTGATACTTAAATTTAAGGAAATAAAAAGAACAATATCCAAGTTACTTTCGGACTACATATGGAGGCCACTTTTCCAACATTACGAAAAATTGAAAAACAAAAACAAAAAAACTTTCATATATGAACGCGTATAAAAGTTTAGAATGTCACTAATTTATCAGTTACTCCACTGTGCATTAAAAATCAATCACTAAGCATGTATCAGGGGGAAAAACTGTTTATACCAATTTATTTTAGAGGAATCCTTATTATATTTCCTATACAAAAATATTCGCTAAGCAGGTATATTTTTACCATTTTGTGATTAAGCTGTTATAAGAGTCACAATGCAACCTAAACCTCTTCTCCCGGGAAAGAAAATCGTAGATTTTAACACTTTTTACTCTCTCTCTCTCTCTCTCTTTTTCTCTATCTCTCTTCCTCTCTCTCTTTTTCGCTTTCTCTCTCTCCCTCTCATTTTCTTTCTTTCTCTATCTCTCTTCTTCTCTCTCTTTTTCTCTCTTTCTCTATCTCTCTTCCTCTCTCTTTTTTTCTCTTTCTCTCTTTCCCTCTCATTTTCTTTCTTTCTCTCTCTCTCTCTCTTTCTCTCTTTCTCTCTCTCCCTCTCTCTTTTCTCTATCTCTATTTCTTTCTACCTTTCTCCATCTCTTTCCCTCTCATTTTCTTTCTTTCTCTATCTATCTTCCTCTCTCTCTCTCTCTCTCTTTTTCTCTTTCTCTCTCCCTCTCTCTTTTCTCTATCTCTATTTCTTTCTATCTTTCTCTATCTATCTTCCTCTCTCTCTCTCTCTCTCTTTTTCTCTTTCTCTCTCCCTCTCTCTTTTCTCTATCTCTATTTCTTTCTATCTTTCTCCATCTCTTTCCCTCTCTTTTCTCTCTCTCTCTCTCAGAACTTTCAGTCCGTATTATGGTCTTTTTCTTAAGCTTAAAGCAAATATTTATTTGAGATAATCGTTTTGTCTTTACGGTAGTGTTCGTGTGTCTTCCTCACGAACGATAATTTTCAGAAACAACTTTATTAAAATATGAGATTTATTTTTTAGTGCTCACAATGAAATTTTGCTCTGGGACCCGCAATGAAATTTCGCCCAGGGTCCCGGGAGAGCTCCATCCGGCCCTGATTCTCAAAACTCGTGCACTAAACGTAATTACTAGCTGTACAGAATCTGAGGATAGTAACATGGGAATAAACTTGGTCATTCCCCGGTGTGCGATAGAAAAATATTTTTTTTCAGGCCAATTTATAGAAGCAAAAATATCGCAGTAAATATGTATTTGCATTTGAAGACACTGAGCAGTACGGGCGAAATCTTGCTTATGGATACAGATATAAGTCCAGCAAATCGATGTGGAGATAAGGTACTTATAATATAAAAAAAAAAATACTGCGAATTGGAGTCATCTCATTTATTACAAATATGCATTTGCGACAAGTAGTGGATAAATGAATAAAACAAAGTACTTGAGAAGCAGGAGACTCGTGCAAATCAAACTTTAGAGAAAGAAACACACACACACGTCTATGCACAATACATATATAAACACGTCTATGCACAATACATATATAAACACGTCTATGCACAATACATATATAAACACGTCTATGCACAATACATATATAAACACGTCTATGCACAATACATATATAAACACGTCTATGCACAATACATATATAAACACGTCTATGCACAATACATATAAAACCTGAGATCTGATAAAACCGCAGTCTCCTACGTAAGAGTTACGACTCACTCAGTGTTGCTATAAAATATGCTCCACTACACATTGTAACCATTTATCTCATCTGATGAAGAACCCTAGTGGGTTCGAAAATTCTTATGTAACCTAACATCTGGTTTTAGCATTAAAACTTTTTTACTCAAAATAGTATAACTATACACTAAAAATCCGAAAATTTATTGGCGTAGAATAAATAATCAAAATTTCCAAGCTTTCGCACATCAACCAGATGGTTTTCTCAAGGAAGGTAGACAGCTAACTGCAAACAGGATAATAGAACGTTTCAACACTTTAAACGCGGTGACTTGACTAGACAATAAATGATTAGGAGCAAACGTGATATTTCGAAGAAACGAGGTCACGTTGGTTGCGCACGCGGTACTATGGTAGAAATCTCAGCATTATTTGAAGAATTGATTCCAAATACGTGGTAATTCCAGAGAGACGCTATCTTTGCTAGCCTCGTAGCTGGTCAAGATTTCCAAGGTTTCGCAAATGGCAGTAGATTTGGGTGTGGAGTATGAAGCTAATTTCTTTACATCACTCCATATAGGATCGGCGGACTTGAACTTGACTTCTCTTGATAGGGCAGGTGTTATTTTTTCGTCTCTTGTATCTCTTTTATGTTTGCTGATTCTAATTCCAAACGAACGTTTGGTCATTCCGATGTAGTAACGCCTGGAGCCGTCTGGATATTTTAGTGGGATGGCATAAATACCTGCCTCATTGAGAAGAGGGGCTTGTCAATATTTCTCTTAAGCATCGTGTATAAAGATGCTGGAGACCTTATGCCGACACCGAAGTTCATCCTTCTGAGCGCGTTTTTGAGTTGATAGGAAATATTTGGTATGTAGGGAATAGAGCCCAGGTAGCGAAGTTGCGGCATAGAAATATTATTAGCACTACTGGTTCTGGCTTTCTCGATAAAGTTATGCATCTGGTTCGAAGTATATCCTGCCTCAGTGGCCAATTCGACGATGTTTCTTAGTTCGGATTGTCTAGAACGGACATCGGATGAGACAGCGAAGGCTCTTCTAATTCGTGAACGGAATAAGGCGGTCTTGTAAGCATCAGGGCAGAATGAACTGCGGAGCATCAAGTTGGGAACGGAGGTGGGTTTATAATAGACTTCCGTATGAATGCGGTTGTCATGCGATTTGCTCACTGAGACGTCGAGATAAGGTAAGGTACCATTGTGTTCAAGCTCCATGGTGAAATTGATTGTAGGGTGTATACACTTTATTTTATCGAGGAAAAACGGGAGAGTCTCCTTTCCGTGTGGTCATATGAAAAATACGTCGTCTGCATATCGTAGCCAGGCGGTAGGTCTTGGGGTGATGTTGGTGAATATATGTTGCTCAGTGGGGCGAAGTATTGCTTCCTCAAGGACGGCTGAGAGCGAAGATCCCATCGGAGCACCATTTACTTGCTTATAAATTTGCCCTCGGAAACTGAAGTAGCTGGAATTTGAGACCAAGTCCATTAATTTGAAATGCTGAGGCAAGACTCCTGAGAATAAACCGATGAATTATATATAGCCTCTTTCAATGTTCTGATGGCTTCCGGTACGGGGATCGATGGATAAAGAGAAACTACGTCGAAACTTCCGATAATGTCGCGTTGTTCAACGGTTAGCTGCTTGATTTTCGTGATAAAATCTAAAGTGGAGGTTATTATAAAGTCCGACTCCGGTCCCAACCTGATGCTCCGCAGTTCATTCTGCTCTGATGATTACAAGACAGCCTTATTCCGTTCACGAATTAGAAGAGCCTTCGCTGTCTCATCCGATGTCCGTTCTAGACAATCCGAACTAAGAAACATCGTCGAATTGGCCACTGAGGCGGGATATACTTCGAACCAGATGCATAACTTTATCGAGAAAGCCAGAACCAGCAGTGCTAATAATATTTCTATGCCGCAACTTCGCTACCTGGGCTCTATTCCCTACATACCAAATATTTCCTATCAACTCAAAAACGCGCTCAGAAGGATGAACTTCGGTGTCGGCATAAGGTCTCCAGCATCTTTATACACGATGCTTAAGAGAAATATTGACAAGCCCCCTCTTCTCAATGAGGCAGGTATTTATGCCATCCCACTAAAATATCCAGACGGATCCAGGCGTTACTACATCGGAATGACCAAACGTTCGTTTGGAATTAGAATCAGAGAACATAAAAGAGATACAAGAGACGGTAAAATAACCACTGCCCTATCAAGAGAAGTCAAGTTCAAGTCCGCCGATTCTATATGGAGTGATGTAAAGAAATTAGCTTCATACTCCACACCCAAATCTACTGCCATTCGCGAAACCTTGGAAATCTTGACCCGCTGCGAGGCTTGCAACGATAGCGTCTCTCTGGAGTTACCACGTATTTGGAATCAATTCTTCAAATAATGCTGAGATTTCTACCATAGTACCACGTGCCCAACCAACGTGACCTCGTTTCTTCGAAATATCACGTTTGCTCCTAATCATTTATTGTCTAGTCAAGTCACCGCGTTTAAAGTGTTGAAACGTTCTATTATCCTGTTTGCAGTTAGCTGTCTACCTTCCTTGAGAAAACCATCTGGTTGATGTGCGAAAGCTTGGAAATTTTGATTATTTATTCTACGCCAAGAAATTTTCGGATTTTTAGTGTATAGTTATACTATTTTGAGTCTAATTTGGTGTACAGTTCCTACTTTTTGAATTTAAACTTTTTTAAACTTGTAGATTTTAACTATCTCAGGTTTTATATGTATCGTGTATAGACGGTGTGTGTGTTTTTTACTCGAAAACAAAGTACACCCCTTAGATGTACCGGGTAATTTTTACCGGTTTGTCATCTATCTACTGCAGAAAATTTCCTAATTCCGCTTTTGTTTGTTTTTTGGCGCAGGACGGGGAGGGGGTGTTAACATCCGCCGGCAGCATCTAATATCAGGAGTGGTCGCGCATACCTAATTTGACACATAATTTCCTCTCTAAGGACTGAAAATAGTTTCCCCTCTAAGGACTAAGACCAGGAGTGGTCGCGCATACCTAATTTGACACAGTTTCCCCTCTAAAGACTGAAAATAGTTTCCCCTCTAAGGACTAAGACCAGGAGTGGTTGCGCATACCTAATTTGATACATAGTTTCCCCTCTAAGGACTGAAAACTACACTCATGTTCATGAAAATACAGGACAACTGACAGAGTCGAGCTAGGACTTTGATTTTTACACGATATGTTCATTAGGCAATACAAAACAAATGATTAGCATCTCCGTGTCATACGTATCAGGTGCGTCGATGTAGATAATAATCAGTGTGGCCATCTCTGGATTGTATCACCTGCTGTATACACACAATTTTTAATCGGGTTTCTAGAATCCGGATACTCTAGGAAATAACAGCACACTTTGAGTGGGAGCGATACGATAAAGAAATTCATAGTGGAAGCAATGTTATGCAGAAAGAAGTTTTCAAACACCACTTTTTAAAACCAGAGATGGCAAAAAGATATTTACATCTAAACCTCTTTAAAGGGAAAACTGTGAATTATCTGGAAGTGGATGATTTTTACAGTCTTCACCATGGCATAATTGCAAAAATAGCTCCCTTCATTCGGGTTTTAGAATCGGAGATATAGTTACAAACAAAAATACACACTTAGCCCTTTAACGGCAGAGTTGAGCATTATGAAAAATTAAAAATTATATGCAAAATGATCCCCAACTGCAAATGCTGTCCGAGGTAAGACGATTTTTTAGATAAATAAATAAATAAATAAATAAAATATACACTCGTGTTCATAAAAAACAACAATGCCGGGGAATTCGCAGAATGAATGCAAGCAAAAGTGGAGAAAATCAAAACGAGAGAGAGCAAGTTATAGGGAATGTAAGAAAAACGAACTAGAGAGTATCGAGAACGCCTGAAAGCAGCCGCCGCCGCCAAAAAAAATCTAACACACTTATAATAGTCCCACATTCCAAACTGACGGCTCAATTAGAAATAAGCCTGCCGTTTTTGTTTTTCTTTTTGTTTGTTTTTGTTTTTTTCGTTTTTTCCCCCTCTAAGAGCTTAAATACTCGTACATTTATATTTCCTTTAATTTTCTCCCTCTTAAAAAATCATCTTTTAAAATTTCTTTCGAATACAAAGTGACCTACAAAATAGTTCTATTTTCAAACTTTGTGAAGTGATCAACAAATTAGTTTTATTTCTAACATTTGCGAAGTGGCAGACAAAATAGTCTTATTTTCCAAACATTGTTTTTTCGATGATTTTTTTTTTCTAGGGGCCGTCTATAAAGTACGCCCGTGAATTTTTTACTATTTTTAGGCTCCCCATGTCACATTTTGTCCGATTGTTGACACCACTCACCCAAAAAAGTACGTCCTAATTCCCGCAATCCCCCCCCCCTTTTTGTCAACTGCCTTTAGAAGTCCGTTGAGAAACAGAAAGAAAACATGTAATTATTTAAAGTAATCTTCCGTATATTTACACTTTTTCTTCAGAAAATATTTATTATTTAGGCATTAATTTATTCCCAAATGCTACCCGAACTTTATCATTCTGAAATAAATATTTACAAATGAACGCATGCATTCAAGTTTGCAACACTCCCGATCACACCATCTACAAAATACGATAGATTTGGTAATACAAATACGAGAACTTGATATTGTAATTTACAAGTAGCTAAATATCATCAGAAATCTGAAATATTTCATAGCATTTCTTTAACTATCTAAAGAAGAAGCAAGAAAGATGACATTGAGTTTTCGAGTGTAATAAGCACGTCTTTTGAATCCGTTCGGATGCGAATTAAATTTATCAAAGCTATTCAAAATCAATGGAACCGGTATGGGAAACAGTAGTATCTGACCGAAAAAGAAAGTTTTTCAATCGGGTTTTTAATCCCACAGATATTGCTGTAAAATGGAAACGTCAACTGACGCCTTCTGGTGGCAGACTTGTCCGTCAAGAAAAAACTGAAATCATATGCGAAACATTTCGCAGCGGAAACGCTCTGCAACAAAGAAAGAATTTTTCAAATCGGGCTCTTAGATGCAGAGATATCGACAAATATAAGATGTAAGGTCAGGTGATGCGTAACATCACAGCCTCTCCTTGACAAATGTGCACCCTGCCTTCTCGTGGTGTATCCTGTTCCCACTAAAGGGGCTCTGACGACCGCCAATAGCAGTATAACTATACCATCGGGATTAGAGGAAATGCTATCTAACACTCACCAAGCCGCTTGGCCAGCATGGTGAGTTATGGCCAAACCCCTCCAAAATGACTCCACAACTTAAATCTTGGCCCTCAGTCTCCGGCAGCTGGAATGTACCTGGCCAAGGCAGCGGCCAGTGCGACATGAAGGCAAAGGGTGCTAAGAATTACCGGAGGACCGGACTAGGCTGCCATCTGATGCTGACCTTGGCTACGTATAATGGACGCTCCCTATCTTCTGATTCAAGACTTCTTGAATTGGTAGAGGAACTACAAAGGATCAAGTGGGACATCGTCGGGCTAAGTGAGGTAAGGAGGAAAGGAGAAGATCTCATTGAACTGAAAAGTGGACATCTCTTCTACTATCGTGGGACAGATACTGGCAGAACTAGTGGTGTTGGATTTATAATAAACAAGAGGCTGAAAGATAAAGTTGTAAAAGTTGAAAGTTCCTCTGACAGAGCTTCACGACTCGTTATCCAATTCTCGAGAAGATACAAGGCTCAGATTATTCAAACTTATGCACCCACCACAAGTCATCCTGAAGAAGAAATTGAAGAATTTTATGAGGAAATTCGTCATCTAAATAATAAAGGTAAGCAGCACTTGAAGATAATTATGGGAGATTTCAATGCAAAAATAGGGCAACGGCAACAGAATGAAACTTCAGTAGGTAAATTTGGTCACTGCAACAGAAACCAGCGTGGAAATACTCTCGTTGAGTTTGCAGAGGCAGAAGGGTTTTTCATCTTGAACTCCTTTTTCAAGAAAAAGCCACACAGGAAATGAACATGGAGACACCCAAATGGGAAGAAAAGTGAAATTGATTTTATTATGTGTAACAAAAAATTCGTCATCGAAGACTGCAGTGTGCTAAAAAAGTTCAACACAGGTAATGACCATAGATTGGTGAGATGTAAGATGCACCTCAACACTAAACCCGAACGTGGCAAGCTCATAATACAAACAAAATGTATTGACATAACCAACCTTAAAAAACATCAAAATACCTTCAAGTTGGAACTGAAGAACAGATTCTCTGCTTTAGAAGGCCTAAAATCGGAAGAAGTGGATATTTCTGAAGTTAACAGAAAAGTAACCAAAGCTCTTATGGAAACAGCAACAAAATTAGCTGGGTCTAAGAAAAAGTTGCATGTGAACAAATTATCAGGAAAAACCAAAATGTTGATGCAAAAAAGAAGAGAGATGAGGACAACTAAAGAAGATGTGACTTCCAAAGTGGAATATATAGAGCTATGCAAGACAGTACGAAAAAGTATCACTGAAGACGTAAGGAAATTCACCTATTAAATAGTGAGGAAAGCAATTGAAAACAACCAAAGCCTAAAGATAGCAAAGGGACATCTCAGTAAGGGAAGAAAACAGATTATGGCACTGAAAAAAGAAAATGGTTCTGTAACAAGAAATAGAGGCGAAATTTTGACAAGAGTGAAAGATTTCTACTCCAAATTATATGAAAGGGATGATACATGTACTCCAGGCATCATGAAAGGTACCAGTACCAGAGTTCTTCCAGTCCTCCCAGCAGAAGTTGCACATGCAATCAAGAACATGAAACGGGGAAAAGCTCCAGGAGAATATGGAATTACTGTAGACATCATACAAGAAGCAAATGGAGAAATTGAAACAGTACTCGCCCAAATTTTCACTCGATGCCTTAATGAAGGGAATATTCCTGAGGATTGGAACAACGCTACAATGATCCTGCTACATAAAAAAAGGTGATATTGAAGATCTCAGGAACTACAGACCTATCAGCCTCCTATCAGTGGTTTATAAAATCTTCACTAAAGTTCTTTCACACCGGTTGAAGGTAACACTGGACATGGCTCAACCGAGAGAACAAGATGGATTCAGGAGTGGCTACAGCACAATAGATCATATCCACGTACTGAGAGAACTAATTGAAAGAGCGAGGGAATATGAACTTCCATTGTGCATGGCTTTTATCGATTATGAAAAGGCCTTTGATTCGGTGAAACCATCAGCAGTTACAATGGCTTTGAAATCCTGTGGTATTGAAGATGCGTACATTAATATTATTAATAACATCTGTGAAAATGCATGTGCAAAGATTAGGCTGTTTGAAAATACAACACACATAAAAATTGGAAAGGGAGTGAGACAAGGTGATACCATATCTCCGAAGCTCTTTAATGCCACATTGGAGGGTGTCTTTCAGTCGCTGAGCTGAGGAAACAAGGGGATAAAGATCAATGGAGATTATCTAACTTACCTTCGTTTTGCTGATGACGTAGTCATTTTTGCAACTACCCCATCAGAGCTGCAGAGTATGATCCAGGAACTTGCTGACAAGAGTAAAGAAGTGGGATTAAAAATGAGCTTTCAGAAGACAAAAGTAATGTTCAATGCTCTTACAAGAAATGGAGATCTATCGATTAATGGAGAAAAGCTGGAGATTACAGATATCTTGGACAGCAGATATCAAGTGAAGGTCACATTGATGAAGAAATTAATCGGCGTACAAAACTTGCCTGGAGAGCTTTTGGAAGGAACAGCATAATTTTCAAGAGCAATATGCCATTATGTCTTAAAAGAAAAGTTCTTGATCAATGCATCCTTCCAGTGCTTTCGTATGGTGCACAGACGTGGACCTTAACTAAAAGAGACATACAAAGGCTGCAGACAACTCAAAGCAGCATGGAGAGGTGCATGCTTGGTGTAACCAGGAGAGATAAGAAGAGGAACTTGTGGATCCGAAAAATGACAAGAGTGGAAGACATCATGATCAGAGTAAAATCCCTGAAATGGCAATGGGCTGGACATACTGCCAGAAGGACAGACCATCGATGGACAGCTGAAATTTTAGATTGGATTCCAAGGGACAGGAAAAGACCCAGAAGAAGACCACATGGGAGATGGTGGATGGAATTCGAAAGTATGCGGGAGTAACATGGAGGAGACTGGCACAAGACAGACCGTTGTGGAAGAAACTTGGGGAGACCTTCATCCAGCAGTGTATTGATAATGGTTGACAATGACGATGATGAAAATATGAGTCTACTCCCCCTGGCGGGAAATCCGTGCATTATTTTAAGAAGAAAGTATTTTCAAAAGTTTTTTTGATATGAGCGGTACCGGTCCACGAAGGAACTTTTTCAATTGAGTTTTCAGGAGCTCAGATTCTACTGCCAATACACCAAACGCAGAAATTAATTCTTACGCCATCTGGTGGCCAAACCGTTCTTTATCAAATATTACAAATTACGTATATGCAAAACATTTCCTGTCAGGAGCTGTATCCGGTGCAGAAAGAACTTTTCAAATCGGAGTTTTAGAATCAGAGATATTGAGGAAAACGCAATTTACATTTACGCCCCCTAGCGGAAAGTCTATGTATTACTTGAAAATTTTGAAATTATATGAAAAACATTTTACATCGGAAACGCTGTCTAAAGAAGAAGTAATTTTTCAAATCCGACTTTGATCGGCAGAGATATTGGCAGAAATAAGAGACATCTACGCCCTCCGATGGAGAAACCATGCATTATTTTAAGAAAAAAATTATTCTCAAATGTTTGTCGGCATGAGTGGTATCAGTCCAGGAAATAATTTTTTTAGTTGGGGTTTTAGAATTTGAGATTTTGCTGCAAATACCTACGAAGCAGAAATTTAACTCTTACGCTCCCTTGTGGCCGAACCATATTTTATAAAAGAATTAGAAATTACAACAACAAAACAATTCCGTCAGTAACTGTATCCGTTGTTGAAAGAATTTTTAAAATCGGAGTTTTAGAAGCAAAAATATTGGGGAAAGCACAATTTACCTTTACTGTCCCTAGCGGAAAGTCAATGAATTACTTAAAAAATTTGAAATTATGTTAGAAACATGTCGCACTGGAAACTCTGTCCAACAACGTAGATTTTTTTCAAATCGGACCATTAGAAGCAGAGATATTGACAAGAGCAGGATATATATCTACACCCCCTGGCGGAAAAACAATTCATTATTTTAAGAAGAAAACATTCCGAAAAGGTTTGTCTACGTGAGTAGAATCGGCCTACGAAAGAATTTCTTTAATCGAGATGTTAGAAGCTCAAATTTTGCTGCAAATACATCAGAAGCAGAAATCAGCCCTTGGTCAAACCATTTTATACCAAAAATTAGAATTTATAGGCAAATTATTTCCCATCATGAGCTGTGTCCGCTGAAGGGAAAACATTTTCAAATCGGAGTTTTAGAAGGAGAGATATCTGGGGAAAAGTAATTTACCTTTACGCCCCCTAGCAAAGAATCTATGCGTAACTTGGAAAAGTGACTATGCTTAAAATAATCTTCGACACGAATGGAATCGAAAAGTAAAAGAATTTTTTGAACTGGATGTTTAAAAGCAAACATGTGGAATAGAATGTGTTTTGAATTCGGTATCATCTGCATTTACGCGCTCTAGCGGCAAAATTTTGCATCGTAAAAAAAAAAAAAGGAAAAAAAAAAAGGATCATCATTCGCACATTTCAAGCTTTATAATGCAAAGAGAATTTTTCAAATCGGACTATTAGTTGCAGAGATATCGTGTCTACAGACGGACGGACAAACCGATAAGGTAAGCACGATCATTTTTTACTAAAGACGTGCTGAAAAAGACATCAGAACGAAGAAATACCACCCACTATATTTTTGCAGCCGGACGTCCGAAGTACTAACCCCCCCCCCCCCATGTCACATTTGGTCCGGTTGTCAGGAACTCCCCCTTATCCTGTAATCTCGGATGTAATTTATGGACAGTATCATAGCGGTAAAGAACTTTAAATAGGCATTAGTTCTTCGGAGAAATGCAATAGTTTACTGCATTTCAGCTTGGCTGCAGAAATTTTTTGAATTGCTATTATCAATCTGTTGAGATGTCCATGGGGTCATTTATTGATTTTCGTTTTCGAAGAACCTTGTACAAAAAATACGAGCGCGTATGTGTATGTGGTTAAGTTTAGCTAAAATTTTAATTTTACCAAAAAAAAAAAAAAAAAAACTCACACTCAAAATGAACTAGTGAAACTTTTACTGTATTTTAAAAATACATGTAAATAGGTAATTGAAAAAGAAAGAGAGAGAGAGAGAGAAAAGAGTTTTAGAGGGAACTTTTTCTTTCTACCTCTAAAAAGCAAGTAACTAACGTGGCTGCTGACTTAAAACCAAATGAAAGAGAAGACATTTAGACTTTTATAAATTTGCAGGTGTGAAAGAATGCAAAACAGTTTTTTTTATGACTCTCCATTTTTTATTTTCACAATTTAATCAAAATATTTCTTCATCCGAGAAGGTAAAAACAAAGAATAAAGAAACGTTAGGAAACGTCTTGTCCAAAAAAAAATTCAATTTTTCTTCTAATATTTTTAATTTGATAGGCTTATATACAGAGGGTAGATGTTTTGCCGAAATTGGTTACTGAGTTTTGCCTTTTGCTGTGAAATACAGAACTAGAACCCTACGTTATTTAAAAATAAATTGATTTGAGATTTGTAGAACACACGGAGAACATTTTTTTCACATTTTCTCGATTTTATGAGTTTGACATTTAAGATTGTGAATATTGTTCATCAAAGTTGTGTGACATTAAATAAAAACACATTCTCTCCGCAGGGGTGGTTGTCATGAAAGTTGGTATTGAGGAGGCCCCATTCACTAATGTGGCCATTTAAAACTTGTTTGAAGTATCCTGCAAATGCGTTTCTCCGCCATACTTCCAGGTAAATGACCGACAACAAGGTTAAACACAAGAATGCACTTAAAAGAAGTCTTCACAAGCGTCGGTGGTATAACGGTTAGCATAGCTGCCTTCCAAGCAGTTGACCCGGGTTCGACTCCCGGCCGACGCAATTTTTGATTTTTTTTTTTTCCCCGCATCTCGTAGACTCGTTAAAATTATTATTTGTTGTTTTGTTCGAAATTTTCTGGAACACTTCGATTGGGCACTATTTCTTACACATTGTAACATTAGACGGTTCTTTTTTAGCCTAGTTGTTTTCTGGTTGGGCAGCATACTCCCCGCGCCCTCCCCATTTTTTACTGTCGGTCTTTTTATTTTACCCTCCTACTTTTTTTTTTTTTTTTTTTTGAACGGCATCTATGTTTTACAAAGAACGAAATTTTCGTCTGTATGCGCTAGTAACGTAGAAATTTCTGTATGAGCTTCTTTAATGCAGTGGCGGTTAATGCTGTTGGAAAACTAAATGAAAGGAAAACATTTAGTGCATGCTATGACTACCCCCCCCTTTTCCTGCGAAAACTTTGGAATTTGAACTCAACGGGCTTAGCCTCCAGCATCCGCCAAAAAAATTAAAAAATATTAATAAAGCAGAAGTAATGGCAACAGCAGATGTTTTCCGTAATTATGTACAATTAATATGAATTATTAATCATTTTCTTCACGTTTTTAACGACTAATATTCTGCAGATTTTTTAATGTGCGACGATTTAATTGTCGAAAAAGCATATTCAGCTGAGGATCATTTAAAAAAAATATTTTTGAAAAATATTTTTTTTTAATTTTTTAATACGTTTTTATTTATTTTCGTATTTTTAATGGGATATGTTTTTTGCGGTGTCTTTGTTCAATGTACAATCTCATTATTGGTTATTTCAATGCACTTTTGAGGAGCTTAAATATGAATTAATTATGTACGAATTAAATAAATTACTCTACGTATTATACTACAAAGAGTTTATGAAATGCAAAAAAGTATAAGTAATTGTACATGGATCAAATTTCATTTTCAGGCCCTTCCCAAAAATCACGAATCCTAAGGATTTTACTTAGGATACCAAGGATTTTAATTCAATTTTACCCTATAAAGTTCTTGAAGAAAGTGGTCGTTTCAACAAAGAATCTACTGAACTAATTGCAGTCGTCATTCAAGATGTTAAAAGATTACGAAAATTATACTACAAAGAACAAAAAAATAGAAGAGCACAAAAAATAATTTAACGGATTGATCGTGCAAATATCTTGAGAGCACGGTAACAAGCAGGTAAGGTTTCCTTCTGTGTAGGTCAATCACCGCATCCTGTAGGAATTGCTAGTAAAATACACTCAGTAGGCAAAACATTAGAGATAGGGGTGGTTGGAAGTTGAAATGGGCATACTCCGCCCACAGTGCAACAGACCCAAACCGAACGAAGGTAATAAATAGGTACACAGCAGGGCTTCCCAACAATGTATCGTAATTGACGTAAACGTGGTGATCTGAGCGGCTTTGACGTGGACTCATTGTCGGCGTAAGACAGATGTGTCATTCTATCGCCAAAGTGGTAAAACCCCTAGGGTCTCTGAGGGCAACCGTATCAAGGGTGTACCGCGAGTATACCGTTAACGGACGTTCCAGCGCCAGAGAGCAAGCATCGACGGACCACACCCCATTGGTTACCAGGGTCGACGTAGTCTGTCCAGGCTCGAGCAGAACGACTGCTTGGCAACGGCGGAGCAAATTACATCCAGGTTAAATGTAGGAGACCCAAGCAACGTCAGCGAGTGAACGGTATGACGCATGCTGCCCACCATGGGCTACGGAAGCCGACGTCCTACTCGTGTGCCAACGTTGACTGATCGTCATAGGACATTGCGCCTAGTCTGGTGCCGGGAACAGTAATACTGGACTTCTACAGAGTGACTCAGCGTCCTGTTGTCAGATGAATCCCGTTTTCAGCTGTACCGAGCTGACGGGAGGGTGCGGCAGCATAAGACTATGGCCCCATCATACCAGGTCGGCTTTTTCAAAGTTGTGGTGGCTCCGTGACGTTTGGGGGGGGGACTTCTCATGAGACACATTACGTCCCTTAGTGTGTCTGGAGAGATCCATAACCTCTGGGCGCTATCAGCATGTTCTGCTGATCACTTACACGTTTTCATGGCCGTCGTGCATCCTGCGACCGATAGTCTGTTTCAGCAGGACAAGGCGCCGCAGCCACTCGGGCATGGCTCGAGGAACACTCATCTGAGTTTGGAACAATCCAGTGAACCCCCCCCCGCCGATAGGTCACCGGATTTAAACCCTGTGGAATATGAAGCGGAACATCAAATGCATGGATCATGGACCGACGTCTCGAGCGGTTTTGTGTATAATTCTGCAACAGGCATGGCTGGAAACTCTCCGGTATCTGCTGGAGTCGATGCATCGGCGTGTGCAGGCTGTTATTCGGGCTTGAGGAGGACCAACACGCTATTGGGTAGGTAGGTATCTCTAACGTTTTATCCATTAAGTGTAGTTACCCTTTGCACTGCCCCCAGTTCCGTTAGGAGAAAGAGGTGACAGAGATCTCACGTTAGTTTGCTGCTGCCTATCCAGCTGAGGGAAGATCAGTAGGCTGCAAGTTCCTTTTGGACTGCTTGAGAAGACCTAAAGGGTTTGGCTTAAGCGGCAGGAGAGCCACACTGTTGTGGCCGTGCTGACTGACAGACAGTACGAAATTCCAATCGGCAGAGAAGCGGTTTCTTTGGCTGTACCTAGTTTAAAACTCAAATATTGTACTGGCAGCAAACCACATGCATGTACTTTCCACTAAAATAAACGACACGAATCGCACTTCAAAATTTCTTAGCGTGTTACTGCATAGTAGCACCACAGAGCAGGAGACTCCGAGGTTAATCTTCCATAGAGACACATGGCAACAATTTGGCCTCGAAGATCTCAATAGAACAGCTAGCCAGTCGACAAGCATGGAGCTAAAGAGTCGAACAGTAACCGTCTGCCTACTTTTTTTTTTTTTTTTTCAAGAATTTACAACTCTCTCCTTTTTTTCCATTTACACTGCTGGCCACCCAAAATGCAACACCAAGAAGGACACGAGATAGCAAAGCCAGATTTACTGGACACATAACAACACATACAAATATGAAACGATTGAGCTTACAGGCCTATGAGACTTGCGGAACACGCAGACATCAATAGTTCATGTGGCCCCCATGGCTGGCAATAACGGCCGCTGCACGCCGCGGCATCGACCGAAAGAGGCTTTGGATGTGGGCTTGGGGTATGTCGGTCCAGGCTGCTTCCACACGTTGCCACCGTTCATCAGGCGTAGCCGCGGGTGGTGCTTGCCGGACAAAGTTGGGTGCACAGTTGTACGTGTGCACCCAACTTTGGCAATTATCGAATAATATAACCTTTAACGAGAGAGAAAAAAGAAGACTTTTGAAAACACAAGTTTGTCCGCGACGGGCATCGAACTCGGTCACCTCACTCCGGAGTAAGTCGTTCCCCCAACTGAGATACGCAGACAGAACGTCTCGCTGCAGATTTGTTGTCTTGACACATGTTTTCACCTCTGTAGTACGTCACATCATGTCCCTCTTAATTTTTTCATTTTCTTTGAAGCGAAGTAGTACTTTTTCAATAATTCCAAACAACGTGTGGAACAAACATCACACATTTTCCGAAGAACCCAACACCAGTGGATCTATTTTCCACAATCGGGCGCCAATGTGAAAACCCAAGTTCGTCCGCGACGTGCATCGAAACCCTGTCCTCTCACTCCGGAGTAAGTCGCTGTCCCAAATGAGCTACGCGGACAGAATGTCTCGCTACAGATTTGTCGCCTTGACACATGTTTTCACCTCTGTAGTACGCCACAGACTAAACGCGTTCAAAATCTCCATTTCTCTGAATTAGTAAGCGGTAACACTACAAACGGTAATTCTTATACAGTATAGAGGTAGGAGAAACAATCGATGTCGTCCGGAGCCATCCGTGTCGTCCCTCTCTCTCATACAAAGGCGCGCGCGCGCACACACACACACACACACACATACACACACACACACCATCCCAGTGCAGACACCCTCCGTGTCCCACTCCACACTCCACACAACACAGGCCATCGCAGTGGTCTAAGCGATGGCCTCTGATCAGTCGTCCGAAAGGGGTCAGGTTTAGAATCCCGGTGAGGCATGGATGTTGTGTTTGTCTTACGGCACTAGCTCTCTCCCTTCCCTGGAACCAGTGACTCTAAATTAGGGACGGGCGACTGCTTATAGCCCATTGAGTTGCTCACGGTAGTCGTTAAACCTCCAATCATTTAATTTCACACACTCGCTCGGGGTCGAATCTTTTTGTTGTCAACAAGCCCCAAAGTAATTTTTCCATCTACAGAGGGTGAAAACACTGTGGGTTTCTCCCTCTTTGTTTACATCATGGGTTATGTGATGGAAGTAAGTAAAGCCAGCAAAACAGTTAAACAGACCAGGAAATAGAGAAACACGACTTTTTTTTTCTTTACCATTGCGATGAGAATGGATTGACTTGGCTCTGCCCGACCTGGCCCGTGCAGCTCTAATTCACTTACGGACGGACATACACTGAAAGTACAATTTAATATGCACTCTACATCCGCTCACAAACCTTCCCAAACCCCAGGAATATCACGCTGAAAAAAAGTACTTACTTAATTTTTTGTTGCGATTTTTAACGACCACCGTGAGCAATTCAATGGGCTATAAGCGATCCCGTTCCTAATTTAGGGCAACTGCTTCCGGAGAAGAGAGAGAGCCAGTGCCGTAAGGCTAGCATAACAACCATGCCCCACCGGGATTCGAAGCCGGACCTACTAGGACGCATGGCCATAAGCTAGCGCTTAAACCACTGTGCCAACGGGGCTATACTTAATTTGTGATAAGTCCTCCTACAGAAAAAATAAAATCATTACAAACGCATTCAAAAAAATAAAATGACTACGTCACTCACAATAATGAAAAAAAAAGAAGAAATATATCATCGCGGGATTAGTTTTACCTTGAACGTGAGTGCCATTCCTAAACTTTTCTGGCTCAGTCGTTAAGACGCGCGGCTTCTGTCGAGTTACCCCAATCAACTTGAGTTCGATCCCTTCCACCGGCGCGAAAGGATTCTCTAGCGTAAGGGCTGAAAAATTCATCGTCGTACATTTAGCGAAATTTCTGTATAAATACGACTTTAAGCGGTCTTTTCTGGGTTTTGTTCCAGAATCCTTAGGTTGAATGACCATCAGCTGTGGGCTAATCCCCACACTGATGTACTTACCTAATTAAAAAAAAACACAAAGAAATGAAAAAAATGACTCAAGTGTGGGATACGGTGGACCTATCACACTTGAGAAGGACGGTCCACCACCGAATAGACCTGGAAATTCTAAAAGGCGCATGAGAAAGAGATCACGGTTGAGTGAGTGTAAGATTGGTGTATGGAATACTAGAGGTATCAATGGCAAGATGAATGAGATGATTGAAGAAATGAATAAATGTAAACTGGATGTCCTGTGTGTAAGTGAAACCAAAAAGAAGGAAACTGGGATAAAAGAAGTGAATGGAATGGTGAGTGTGTGGTCTGGAGTATTGGATAATGTGAGAGGACAGGCTGGTGTAGGTGTGATTTTAAGTGAAAAGATGAAGAACAACTTGATGCACTATAGCTGCATTAGTGAGAGAATTCTTTAGATGCGTCTGAAAGCGAAACTTCAGAGAATAGTAATTGTTGTAGTGTATGCTCCTTGTGACTCGGAACCTTCTGATAGGAAGGAGGATTTCTGGAATGAGCTAAAAGCTGTTTTAAGCCATTTTGCTGCTAAAGAGAAAGTTATAACGGCAGAGGATTTCAATGTTCGAGTAGGTGTAAAGAATGCAATTTCTGACAATGTTCTGGGTAAGTATAATGATCCTTGTGTAAATGAAAATGGTGAAAGGTTAATTGAACTTTGCATTGAGAATGGTTTTTGTGTATCTAATACGTTTTACAACCACAAGTATATCCACACATATACTTGGGAAAATCGTACTCTTGGTCAAAAAAGTGTTATAGATTTTGTTGTTTACGATCAGCGTCTGAAACACTTAGTTGTTGACACTCATGTGATGAGAGGTGCAGATGTTGGCTCTGATCATTATTTGGTAGTGTCGCGAGTGAAATTGAATGAATGTTGGTTGGAGGAAAAGGAATAGGAAGAGGCCTAGGGTGGAAAGAATAAAGATTAAAAGGCTTCAAGAGGATCATCAGCATTGTGCTAACTTACTCAGAGAACGACTGAAGGAGCTGAAGTCATGTGAGAGGGATGTAGAAAAGAAGTGGGAATGTTTTAAGAACTGTGTTGTCACTGCTGCTGAGGAGGTCTATGCTACCACAATGGTGGGTAACAATAGAGGTAATGGTTGGTGGAATAGTGAGATTAAAGAGGCAGTAAAGAGAAATAAGGATGCCTATTTTGGGGATGTTGCAAGTAGAGTTTCTGTAGATGAATACCGCTGTAAGAAGCGTGAAGCAACTAAGCTGGTTCGCCAGACTAAGACAAAAGATAGGAAGGAGAAGGTGGAAAAGCATGAATTGGATTTTTGGAAAGGTAGAAAAGACATTCTGGAAGATCGTGAGAAACAGGAAAAATAGGGGAAACAAAGTTGTAAGTTGTGTGAAGAATAGGGTTGGGAATTGATATGGGAGCCCAATTAGATCAGGAAAGCAAAGGTGATTCTGAGGCAGAAGCAGGTGATGTCACAGTGAAGGAGGGAAGCACAGGAGTGATCTCAAGAGAAGAGATGTGTAAAGCTGTAAAATCTCTTCAGAAGGGTAAGTCTCCGGGAGTTGATGGCATAACTGCTGAAATGTTGAAACATAGCGGTGACTCTAATTGACTGGTCAACTGAAATTTGCCAGTTGTGCTCGGAGTTAGGAATGGTCCCTCGGGATTGGAATTGTTCCCTTGTATAAGGGAAAAGGTGATCAGACTGGCTGCAAGAACTATCGTGGTATTAGCCTACTGAAGGTGCCAGGGAAAATGTTTGGTAAGGTTCATTATTGAAAAAGTAGGTCTTACATCAGACAAAGTATGAGAAGTTCAGAGTGGTTTTATGCCTAGTAAAGGCTTCAATAATCAAATTTTTGCATTACGCATGATGATGGAAAAAAAACATTTTAATCATACATTTGTTTTACCAGTGACCAATTCAGTGTGGGTGGACAAGGTTTCCGGGCCCCTCTCCATTAGGTATCACTTGGTATTTCGTTCTCTGGCTGCTTATTTAAAAATATATTGGTACATATTTTTAAATATATATTTTACGAATAATAAGAACCGCCCTTTAGTATGGGGTATATATTTTTATCACTTTGCAATATTTTGGCAGATGTTTTCTTCGGGATATTTTTTTATTTGCATCTTCAATATTTTGGGCCACCCCATAAAGGCATCCTCCGTGAGCCACTGTGTCTTACTTTCACTATTCATCATTTTTGATAATTGTTTTTCTTTTCATTTTTCACAATTAAATTTTTTTTATGGAAAAAATAATAAACGAAAAATTAATGTAGATTCGTTCGTTCTGTCGCGGCCAAACATACATTCTTCGTCCCAATAGCCCTGCTCCGTCCCGATTAACGTTGGTTCTGTTTTGAAACATTATTCTTGAAAAAGGGTCAGCACAATAGGTTTCACACGTAATTACTCTTTCCCCAAATACTACAGAAACCTGATGCCGTCAGTCGATCCCCTTCGCTGAGGGGGAAATCTCATCTCCCATCCCCTGCTTTGCGGGGGAGGTAGCAATGATTCGTAAAAGCTTCGGTCAGCATCTTAGAGTACCAGCATGTGATTTCTGTTTTACATAAGTTTGAGGGTAGAAAAGCCAATAAACTGTAATGTAAGTGATTTAAATAATTACTGACATCCTAAACTAAAGTTTATGACAGCTCAGTTATTATTATTTGTGTGAAAACTTTTAATATTCAAGGAAAACGTCAAGGATATGATATGCCACATTTTCAGTACTTGACGTACCTAGAGCGCCAGCTAGTAACGATAGGCTACACTACTTCATCTCAAAGAAATTTAATTTTAAAATATTTCCTATAATTTTTTCTCAAATTTGATTGCCACTGCCTATAGTTCAGTGCCTTCTTCGTATGTGTGCGAATTTTCACAAGTCAGGAAGCATTTCTTGTATGAGAACTTATGTAACAAAATTTTCCCATTGAAAATACAGTGGCGGATTTTCACTTGACGTCCACCTTAACTTTGAAAGGAATTTTTTCAAACCCTACCCCTAAAAGTACTTCCTATTGTTACATTCATTATCCAGTACTCATTTGTTCTGCGCTGGTTTGTCTTTCGTTCTGTATTTCTGTGGAATGTTGTGTTGTCGGCGTTCACATGACGTTTACGCACTACTTGGTATTTACAACCTGTGGTGGTTCTTGGGTATTTACTTAGTTTTTACATTTTGAATAAAATTATGTCAAAAACCTGAAATGCGACTTTTCAACGATCATAATACTTCCCTATAACGGCGGTTTGTGGGAAAGTAAAACCACATATTTTTTGAGCGGAACTCGAAGGGGCGTAATTTCAAGTCTCGCCCTCCTTGATAAGAAAAGCTTTACTAGGGTCCTGCATTCCAGTAAGTGTGCAACCCTAGAATGACCATCTCATTCTCTGCATTGGAGCATCTATGGAACGAAGTGATCCCAAACCCACCACAGTCACGCAAAAAAGGTGGGTCCACACGGTATTTAGTAGATCTGCATAATAAACTATCAATTCAGTGTACGTATATATAATAGTACGAATTGCTACTTTTTTTTTTCTGTATCCAGAAATTTGCTAAAAACAAAAAAATTGCTAATCCTATTTTGAAGTAAAATGGATTAATGAAAATAATCAAAATCCTAGGATTTACTTATTGCATTTCCAGTGTTTTTTTTTAAATCTTGAAGAATTTTTGCCGATCTGTGGCTATAAGAATCTGATGATAGCACGTTGTATACTAATGATGCTGTCAGTAAACAGACTTGACAAATCTCATTCTCAAGAAACGTGATAAGAAACAACGCTAGAACCAGCAAGTGAGAAGGCATGTATAAATTATTTTAACTGTACAAAAAGTAGAATAACTTTGGATCTCCGTCTGATATGCTGCGTCATTCTAACATGCTCACTTTTTGATTTTCTCTTGTATTTGAGTGGCTGTTATTACTGCTAAATTATTTTAATTTATACAAAAGTTCAGAAGAGTGATAAAGTTACTGTTCACTGGAAACAAAAATTTTCCACCGTGTTCAATGTGTACTTACAATTTGACTTCCTGAAGTTGACGCATTTGATTGTAGGCATATCGTATGCACTCCAGGTTTTTCGGATATCAGAGAGAATCTTCCATCCGATTTGTACCAGCGCAATAATATCAACTGTTTCTCTGGATCGCGAATTTCTACGAGCATTCCAACTTCGCCATTTTGTCCGTGGAGCTTTTGCGTCTTAATATCGAATAAACGGCATTTGTAATTACCTAAAGAGTAAAAAAAAATCGAATTAGTAAATCTGAATCACGTTAGACAAGGAACTCATCACTTAAAAAGTGAAAAGTGCTGTACCGACACCATGACTATGACCACCGCTCATACTACACTGCTTAGGAGAGCGAGAGATATTGTAAGGAAATTCATGTGACTGACGTTGTTGAACGTAAAATAATAGGTGTACAAATAAGTTTTAAAACGTTTTAAAACAACGCTACATATAAATTGAGAGAAAACAACAATACCTTTACCGTACGAATCAAAATATGCAGCGTTTTAAGGCAACGCAACATATAATTTGAGAGACAACAACAATACCTTTACCGTACGAATCAAAATATGCGCTGTCATTATCTATCACTTTCCGTCATCGGTCGGGCAGCTGACGGATTCCAGCCATGAATAATACTTCGTCGTGTGACGCGATGAAGTCGTCAACCCATTTTTGCACATCGCCACATGTCCGGAACCGTACAGCAGACAAACCATGTTGCATCGATTCAAACAAATGATAGTCTGAAGGGGCTATGTAGGGACTAAACGCAGGGTGCTCCAAAACTTCTTATCCAAGCATCACAGTTACGTTTCCTTAACCGATTTCGCGACATGCGGTCTAGCGTTGTCATGCAGTTATTTCACGGGACGCAATCCTTTGCCTGTGAATGGACATTTCCGACAGATTTCCCGGTTCAATCGCAGCAATTGTTGCTTGTAACGATCAGTACTAACAGTTTGGCCCTGTTCCAATAGTTCACAACAGAGTACACCCTTCATATCCCACCAGATGCACAGCAGAACTTTATTGGAGTGGATATTGCGTTTCGATGTCTTCACCGGTGTCTACCCAGTGTTGTTTGCGTTTGGGATTGTCGTACCATATCCACTTTTCATCACCCTTAACGATTTTCCACAGGAAAGACTTTCTGTGTTGTTTTCAACAGATTCAAACATTTCGTGACACGCTGATCCTTGTTCCTCTGGCTCAGGTCATGTGGCACCCATTTTCCTTCCTTCTGAATCTTTCCCATTGCGCATAAACGACTGGAAATGGTTTGTTGAGTTACCCCCAGTTGTTCAGCTAGTTCTTTTTGCTTTTGATACGAATCTTCATACAGCTATGCTTGCAATTCCTCATGTGCAACCTCCTGCGGGGCGCCGCTACGTTCTCGATCGCTAACATCAATATCGCCTGCTTTAAATCGTCTAAACCAAAACTCACACGTGCTTTTTGTTACAATATTCTCCCCAGAACAGGACAGATCGATGTACACACTTTTGCAGCACTTTCTTGATGAAATTCGTAACGAATGCGGTGTTGAAGAAATACAGTATCGCTTGCCATCTTTCACCGACCGATGTGCAAGTGCGTTTGACTACTGAGCGAACTTCTGTGTCACATTTCATATTCTGGACCAGTTACGGTCACATGACAACAACGCGGGGGAATTTCGGATATATAAAATAGCGGTATAAGTCACACACACACACAAAAAAAGCTTTAAAACTTATTTGCACACTTAATATTATATTTATGTGAGAAACAGTAGAATATTCAGCAATATGGGTAAGAAAAAGCACATTAGTTAATTTTTATTAAATATTACTATTTAATATATACAACGATATACATATTTCTAAAAAAAGAAAATATGATTTTTTTCAGGTGTAACTGACCTCTAGTAGGGTGTGTAATCTTCTTGAACGGCTAAGACCGCTGAACTCCTGTGTGCATTGGAACTGATGAGGTTATCGAGGAGGTTTCAGGGGTATCTTCGCCACTTCTCAGTAAAGGCAGTTCCAGTTCACAAAGAGTACACGGAGGTGCCGGCCAAGCTCCAATGCGTCTGCCAGGTGCGTCCCAAGCTCAATTGGATTTAAGTCAGGGGAGCATGCTGGGCACTCCATACGCTAGATTCCCTCCTCTTGAAGCATGTTGTTCACTAGCCGAGCTATATGATGTCGAGCGTCATCGTCCATGAAAAGGAGCGAATCACCGACGGCTGCAGCATACAGCATGACAGTGGGTCTGAGAATCTCGTCTCTGTATCTCTGGCCGTCAGATCGTCCCCTACCCAGACTCAATCCATGTCATCCGTAATATGACGTTTCCTGCACAAAAGCTGGGTTATTTCGTATGCCGCGTTCCCTCCAGATAAGAACTTGTCAATTGTCAGACACCGGACTAAATCCCAATTCGTCAGAGAAGAAAACTTGATTCGAATTGTTGTGTCCCCAACCACGATATTCTTCAGCCCAGTTTTTACTGGCCGCACGGTGTCTTGCGGATAAAGGGGCAAACACCATTGCTCTGCGTGCATAAAGGCCATCCTGTTGAAGGCGATTGCGAATAGTTCGATTTGACAACCTGCGTCCTGTTGACACGAGAAGCTCTTGCTGTAGCTGAGTTGCATTTTGTGGCCAGTTCCGACGGGCTGTTAACAATAGATAACGGTCGTCCCTTGCTGTAGTTGCGCGTGGACGGGCATGACCTTTCCGTCTTCGAACAAAGCCCGCATCCTGGAATCGTGTTCGCTGTCAGGAAATGACACTTCCTGACACTCACATGGCTTCAGCTACCACTCGTTCTGTCTAACCTGCTTCCAGCCTGACATTTTATTTGGATTAATTAGGGTTCTTTTGAAGGCAGATAGCAATACTACATTTTCTTTTGTGCAATACTAAACTAGGCGCTTCTCCTATTGTTCCGTGTCCTACAAGTAAAACTAAATGTTATGTTATGCTGCTAGATAAAAGTCTACAAAAAAAATTATTACCAAAACTTCCCTTTAAAGATAAATGAATGACGTAAAAAGTGAACATAAAGGACACTCAAGATAACATTTAATCATCGACACTCGAAGATGAAATTTAATCATAAAGGACACTCGAGATGAAATGTAATCTCTCACAACGTTAATCTTCGAACGATTCTTAGCATTACAGAAAACGACCTAATCCAAGCCATAAAAAACATGGGCAGACCGTCTCACTTTTGCCTCTGGTCAGTTTTCTGCAGCCATACAAATTTCGTTGGATAACGTATATCTAGTGATTAGAAAGCTACTTTTTAAAAGTAGCTAACAACTGCCACAGCTACACTGGCGTGCAAAAATCAAGAACGAGACGGTTTTTCGAATGTAACGTCGTGCAGAAGTGCTCCACATCGACTCAAATCATATCATAAGATCCCCAAGATGTAAGAATATGGGACAAGTGAGCAAAACCGTCCAAACAAGGAATCCAAAGGATACAAAGGCACTTTATTGAAAAGGTAGCTTCGAGCACAACTGGACAGAAGACAGAAACGTCCATGTGACAGGCGGCTGCCAAGAAAAATCCAGTCTTTAGTAGGTGATATGATCACCCCTGACTACGTTGCAGGATTTACGACGTCTGTCCATGCTGAGGACGAAGTTGTCAAGGAGCTGTCGAGGCATCGTGTCCCATTCCTCTTGTAGCGCCAATCGCAGCTGCGGAATCGTTGTTGGCGGCTGGTGATGTGCTGCCAAGCGTCTCCCGAGAAGGTCACACACGTGTTCGATTGGGTTTAGGTCCGGGGACTTTGCGGACCAATCCATGCGTTGAATATCTTCACTCTCCAACAGCTCTGCGACAGCCATTGTACGATGAGGTGTAGCGTTGTCGTCCATGAAGAAGAACTCAGAACCCACAGCATCTCTAAACAGACGCACGTGAGGCAGGAGAACCTCGGTACAATAGCGGACACCAGTGACTGAATCTCCTTGGAAGATGTGGAGGCCAGTACGGCTACCAAGTATGTTACCGCCCCAAACGAGAACTCCGCCACCTCCAAACCGGTCCCTTTCGATGTTGTTGGAGGTGTGATTGCGTGCTCCCTGCTCTCTCCAGATGTGTATACGTCCAGAATCGCTCGTCAGACTAAATCGGCTCTCATCCGTAAAGAGAACTCGGCCCCATTGCTGATGTGTCTAGTTCTTGTGTTCCTGGCACCACAGAAACCGCCGTCTCCGATGAGCAGGCGTTAATGGCACACACTGTACTGGTCGTCGTGCAAATAGACCACCTTTGTCAGCCTCCAGGCCACCGTAAAACGCGATAACGGACGTCCAGTTGTCTGTTGCATGTGCCTTGTGATTTCTCCCGCTGTCTGCCGTCTGTCTCTTCTCACCTGTAGGACAATATACCGGTCGTCCGCCGCCGCGGTTGCTCGTGGACGACCACTGCCAAACTCTCGGACAGCTGTTCCTGTCGTTTGAAATGCTCTCCAAGCTCGTGAAACGATGCTGTGAGCGATCCCGAACTCCACGGCCACACTGGTCACACTTCGACGTTCTTCCAACTTCCCAATGACGCGACCTCGGGTAAAGTCATCCTACTGGATTGCCTGTTGGACATATCACACGGTAACAGCAACTCGACGTTTTTCAAACCGATGTACACCGTGCAATAACTTTCACCGAATTGCTGCGCGCACACTGCCCGTGTGCTTTATATCCTTCCGACCCCCACCCCCACCCTTATGTCATGCTGCATATATGCGCATGCCCTACCGTACCGGACCCTAGTCCATCTCCTGAGTGGTATTTCGGTCCGTTCTGCCTGCTCGTTCTGCTGTTATGCTAATTTCTCCTCTTTGTCCTTAAGTTTTGCACACCAGTGTATAAAGAAAAGCCTATTGTGCTAAAAGTCAGTCTTCATTTTCAAGCAGAAATGTTTTCCCTCAGTCTGGTACCAAAGTGTTAAATCTGGTACTGGATTGCTAACAACTGCCTTGATTCCGACTCCCCTGTCCAAGCTCGGATAGAGTCGGGCTCGAGCTTTACTGACCTAGCCAGCCCGTGAATACTTCTGGACATTGAGGCAAACTGAAGGTTCAATGACGAAAACAGTGAGGTAGTAAAGAAATTAAATGTCCGCATTTTATTTTTCAGTCCTTTGAAAAATTGACGGTTGGTCGTGTGTGAGCCAATTACTGTTTCTCCTGGTCAGTGCGATTTTTTTTTCGTGGCAAACTGATTTTTCGCCGGATGCATTGATATTCCGAAGAAATATCGCCACAACATTACCGCTTTGGAATGTGGAATAAAATTGTAATCCAAAATCAGTTTGCAGTTTCTAAAATTGGATTCTTGGCAGAGAGTAAATAAACATACATCACTGTTTGTGAAAATTGCCGAATTTTACTGCTCAGACCGTGTTCCAGCATTAACACAGATTGCAACAAGGGTCGTTCAAAAAATCTGTATTCTAGCACATGCGAGAAAACTGTGCCATTATGGTTCCTTTTTTTATTTTTCGGTATATTCTTGAATCACTGCAACGCACTTAGCTCATTGATGCTCTAGTGCCTGGATACCCCTGCAAAAAAACAAAAATATTTACCTTAGTCTTCTAACCACCCACGTACATCTGCGATCTACTCACAGTCGGGAGAATATCACTTCCTGCGGATGTTTTTCTTCAGCTTGGGGAACAAATAAATGTCACTAGGAACAAGATCTGGAGAATAAGGTGGGGTTTTGAAGCAACTTAAATCCTGATATCTGTATGACGGACTTCACAATCTAGGACGTATGACTCGGTGCATCGATCTGAAGGTAGAAGACACTTCGTAGTTTTTCACTCGTCCGTTTCTTCATGGCTGTACAGGGTTGATTAACGTACTACACGGTAGTGAGAGTCGTGTTTTTTCGTTTACACACTTGTGAATCATTTCTGATACAAAATATTCTTGTCTTAAATAGCACAAAATTTGAATTTCAGTTTAACGATATCTTTGCTGAACTGGAAAAAATCTTGTAGCATCAACTAGCTTTTGCCATGATCAACATAATCCACATAGTCAAATGTACTGTATTCTGCCCAGGGGTATCGTTGTACCATTGTGAGTCAAAAGTTCGTTCCTTTTTGAGCTTCACATAATGCTGGGCCTTATTCCTGTGCGAAACGTGCGCCAGCGTAGACTGGGTACCACGATCACGTGAGACTGATTACGTGCATTTGGCATGCAGCCATATTGCGTTATTAGGTGAGAATAGGATGGAGGTCGATAAACGTGCTATTCGGGTGCTCCTACGACAGTAGGGGGGAGGACGAGGTTAAATGCGCTAACAGCAGGGAAAGAAATGTTCGCAATTGAACGCGGGAAAACAGCGGACAGTAGCATTACACGAAAACGGTTCATGCGTTTCAGTGCTAGGAGCACCAGTCTCGAAGACAAGCGAAGGTCAGAACGTCCAACGACCGCCAACATTGGCACCCTGGTTAAAACTGTGATAGCTAACCCTGATACCAGTATACGAAAATCGGCAGCTGAGGTCGGGTCGTCCCAATCTGTTCATGAACCTCTGAGTTGGAGTGAATCGTTGAATAGTTTTAGAGTATGAGCGTCCGAGTAGGAAGAGGTACGAACACTTGGCCCGTTTGGAGTTCTCAGGATTCATTCCCTTTTACGCCAGGACGGGGAGAGGACAATGGCACACACACGTAAGAGAAAGGCACAATAATGGTAGTGCACACGTGCAAAGTATGTTGCTGATGAGGAGATGACGGAGGACGCCGAGTTGACTTAAGCATTCAGTAAGTGTCCAGATGGTCCGAGAGAGGGGATGAAGCAAATAGAAGTAGCCCGCGTTTTTCTTAGAGAAGGGAGGAAAATTTGGTCTGGCGCTCGAAGGAAGTAGATTTCGTGATTCTCCGTGCGAGGGAGAAAGTTTCGGCTACCCGAGCAAAGAAGAACAGATTTTATTTTATGTTCGAATTGGACATCGTGGTAGAAATTAAGCTGGAAAATCGGAACGTGAGGAAACTTGGCAGCTAGGTAACCAAGAAAAACGCCTGACAGAATAAGCAGGAAGAAATCAATGCATAAACAATAAAACCAGTAATACATATGTAATTTAGAAATCGAGACAAACAAATCCATGACCTCCCTCACTTACAGTTTTGAAAAAAAGCACCACTTCAGAAGAGCGAGTTCTCATTCAGCTAGTAATTCATACATTTTACCATCAGGGGAAAATCGTTAAAAGCCAGGAATTTTTTATTTACCTTTACAAGCGAAGGCCTGACGAACCCACGCAACAGGGCACTGAAAGAAATTTAGTGAATAGCCCTGTTTTAGAATTTCGTTTGTGATACCACCTCTATCTGGGGCTGTTTGTGTTTATTTATATAATAAAAATAAACAATTTAGTAAAATCATGCAATGCATTGATTATGATACGCTTTTCAACATACCAGAAATTATTACTCAAATTATGTGGATAATGGCTGTGGAATAAATATCGATCCTGTGTCCTGACCTTTGACCCCATTTCGATGATATTCAACAGAACCGGTTCAGTATACCTCAGGAATAACATACTAAAGTTTTGTCGCAATAGAAGCAGTTTTATGCAAGTTATGAGAATAATGGCTGTGGAATAAATCTTGCTTTTGTGCAATGACCTTTGACCCCATTTCGTTGATGTTCAACAGAACCGGTTCACTATACCTCCGGAACAACATGATAAAGTTTTGTCGCAATCCAAGCATTTTAGGTAAGTTATGACGCACAAGGGCAATGGAATGGATCCCACTCCAGTGTCCTGACCTTTGACCCCATTTCGCTCATTTTCAATAGGGTTTGTCCCCAGGTAGTTCCTTACCACATACAAAAATTTCATCGAAATCGAACCATTTTTACGCAAGTTATGACGCATAAGGGCAATGGAATATATCCCGCTCTTATGCCCTGCCTGACCTTTGACCCCATTTCGCCCATTTTCAATAGGGTTCGTGCCCAGGTGGTCCCCTACCACATACTAAAATTTCATCGAAATTGAACCATATTTACGCATGTTATGACGCATAAAGGCAATGGAATGGATCCCGCTTTTATGTCCTGACCTTAGACCCCATTCCACCCATTTCCAATACGGCTCGTGTCCAGGTGGTTCCCTACCACATATTAGAATTTCATCGAAATCGAACCATTTTTACGCAAGTTATGACGCATAAACGCAATGGAATGGATTCAGCTCCTATGTCCTGACCTTTGACCCTATTTCACCCATTTTCAATAGGAATCGCCCCCAGGTGGTTCCCTACCACATATTCAAATTTCATCGAAATCGAACAATTTTTAAGCAAGTTATGACGCATAAACGCAATGGAATGGATCCCGCTCCTATGTCCTGACCTTTGACCCTGTTTCGCCCATTTTCAATAAGGTTCGTCCCCAGGTGGTCCCCTACCACATACTAAAATTTCGTCGAAATCGAACCATTTTCACGTGAGTTATCGTGTGGACGGACAAAGCTGGAGCATATACGCTTCTTCAACCTACGGTTGGAAAGCGTAAATAAACACAAACAGCCCCAGATAGAGGTGGCATCACAAACGAAATTCTAAAACTTCTTCCTGCAGGCTTTAACACTTTGAGTGTCAGTAAAGCATCTAATGCGTGCAAAGTTTTCCTTTACCCAGTGTCAGTGAAGCATCTAGAGCGTGCATTTCTCCAACTCAGTGTCATGGACGAAGTGTCAGCGACGTGTCTAGACGTGCAAATTCAGTGTCATGGACGCTTCGTCCACGACACTATAAAAGGAAGCTTTGTACACTCTTGACGCGTCATTGACTCTTAAAGAGTTAATTTATGTAAATTTAGTCACAGAATTCTTATTTTGGGGGGAGGGCGGTTGTTTAACGACCGCGACCGTGAGCAGCTCAATGGGCTATAAGAAGTAGCTCGTCCATAATTTAGGGTCACTGACAATGGAGAAGTGAGAGAGCTAGTGCTGTAAGTGGTTCGAATGCCAGTGTGCATGGATGTTAACAACATGGAGTGGTTCGAATCCCTGTGCGGGATTCGAACCCTGACATGTCGGTGTGCATGGATGCATAACATCCATGCACACCGACATGTCTGGGTTCGAATCCCGGAGTGGCATGGATGTTAACAACATCCATGTCACACCGGGATTTGAACCCAGACGCGCTTCGGACGAATGGTCATAAGCCAACGCTTAGACCACTGTGCCACAGGGCTACCCATTGAACTCTGCTACTTCCAACAGCTGAAAAGACGGATATGACTATATGGTTCCCAAACCACATATTAATGCTACTCTGCCTTGAATTAATAGACCTACCTACTCTAAATAATGTATCCTTTACCGTTAATATGCACTCCAGAACAGAATATTACAATTATGTAATAAATTTCAAATAATTCCACAGATGTATATCTCTTGAGAAAGTCTTCCATCGAACCTCCACGGTAATTGGAAAAATATTTCGTGATTATAATCTGCAACATTAGAAAGAAAGTATGCTGTTACAGCATGAAAAGAAAGAAAAATACACTATCTGCCAACAAGTAATTGGACACCTGTGATAGCAAAGGAAAATAAAGTTTATTCACCTTCCCTCCACGAGCGGCGATTACAGCTGCGACCCTCCGGGGCATACTCTCAACCAGGCGTTGTACGACGGCTAGCGGTATTTTCTTCCACTCGGCTTGAAGAAGACAGGTCAGTTCCTTCACCGATTTCGGACTGTTGGGGCAACCGTTAAGTCGACGCTCCAACTCGTCCCAGAGGTGCTCGATAGGGTTAAGGTCCGGGCTCTGCGCAGGCCAGTCCATTCGATTAACCCCATTGTCACCATACCAAGCCATGGTGGACCTCGCAACATGACAGGTGGCATTGTCATCCTGAAAGTAACATGGGTCCACCCCGTAAAACTACCACAACGTAGGAAGCGCATGGTCATCCAAAATGGTGCAGTAGGTCTCGGCGTTGAGTCTACCAGGAATTGCGATCAAGGGTCCCGTGCCATACCAGGAGAAACACCCCATTAGCATAATTCCACCGCCGCCAAACTTCACAGTTGGCACAATACATTCCGGCAGGAGGAGTTCTCCAGGCAGACGCCAAACCCAGACCCTGCCATCCGAACGGTAGAGGGTGAACCTTGATTCGTCGCTCCAGAGAACCTGTTTCCACTGTTCAACGGTCCACTGTCGACGTTCTTTGCACCACGTTGGCAAAGCAGCGCTACTGAACTTGGTGATCAAAGGCTTGTGGGCGGCAGCACGTCCATGATAACCTAGCAGAGGGGCTTCCTTACGGATCGTATTCATCGAAAGAACACTCCCGGATGCCTCTTGAAATTCCTCGCGGATGGGGCCCATCGATTTTGTGCGGTTCTTCCGAATTTCTCTGGCCAGCACCCGTCGGTCTCTAACTCCCAGTTTTGTGGGTCTGCCGAGTCGGGGCACATTCCGACAGTCACCTCTCATCTTCCACTTGCCAATCACGTAGGCCACTGTCGATTTTGGGTACTTCAACTCGCTGGATATGTCACGTATGGATCGGCCATTTTTGTGATACCCGATTATTACACCTTTCTCGAAATTAGAGAGCTCCAAACTGCGTGGCATCTTGCATGCGACTGGTTGCGTTGTTGTTTCCCACACGATATTTAACGTCGGCGGCGGTGACGTGTATCAGGACCGCAGATATCGTCGATTGCAGGGGTGTCCAGTTACTTGTTGGTAGATAGTGTAATAAAATCTACTGAGCACAAACAGTTCTAGAAGGAGAGGCTTTCATCTAGCTGCGGACAGAGAGCAGTTGATGATGTATATGTTTCCAGTTAGATTTTATTTTTCTTTCTTCACTGTTAGGATGTATCGTAATTTTTAATTAGAATTTTGCGCTTTATGAGTCATTATTCAACATAACTTGAACATTCTTTCAGTTCGTCCCCCGAAGAATTCTGATAAAACATTCACATTCGCAAAAGTCCTGCTTTGTTCCCAGGGATGTCGCTAGTCTTCGAAATCAGGATGGGCGACAGGTGGGCGAGCATTTTTTTTTTTTTTTTTTTTTTTTTGATGGGGCGAGCTTGCTAGCAATTTTTTTTCTTTTTTTACGAAACACTGAAAGAACGAATTTTTAACATTTTTTTTATACGAGGTTTAACGACCACCGTGAGCAACTCAATGGGCTATAAACAGTCACCCGTCCCTAATTTAATATCACGTGTTCCAGGGAAGGGGGAGAGCCCGTGCCATAATAAGACAAACACAACATCTATGCCTCACCGGGATTTGAATCCGGGCCCTTAGTGAACGAATGGTCACTGCGCCACCGTCCAGTGGTCAGCTTTCATTCTCACTACCGGCAACGAAGAAATTCGTGCAATCCCCATTCCCTCCACCTGGACACACACACATACACGGATTTGACCAGTTACGAAGCTGGTGTAAGATACAAGTGTTGATATAATGTCGCCTTCAACTTTTTATTTGCTCTGAATGCATTGTCTCATTTTGCTTTTCAAAATTTTGTTTACGGAAACAGTACAGTACTTGAACAAATTATTTAAAAGAAAATGTCGTTTTTGTTTAGGTAAATCGAATTTTAACGTCGTGTCACGCAGACATAATATCTCCCCTCTCCTTAACTATCTTCCTTCAAGCCAGCGACTTTGCATTTGCACTGCTCTATTGCAAAGTATCGCCAACCACTCTCTACACTTTCACTATCCCGAGGCAGTCTTAAGAGCGTTAGTGTAGCTTTAGATTCCACTTACCGTGTAAGAATCTCCTATTTTCTAAAGAAAACAAATAGAGCAATTAGTAGTGAACCCCTTAATGAATTCCTATCCACACTCCGCACTAGCCCCATGAACATACAAACTTGAAAAAGAGGCTCTACGGATGCTATTTTGATAAACTTTTTTTTTTTTTTTTTTTTTTTTTGGAGACGTAAACAACGCACTTCCTAGCCGAAAATACTTGGGGATACATGAAATGCGCGAAACTTATTACTTAGCAAAGTCCAGAGTATATTTGAAATTAAATATACTGAAAAATGGCACATTTTGCACTGGGTGGGCAAGACAAATTTCAGGGTGGGCTCAAGACTCTGGACCACCCAGTCTTGCAACTCAAGCCCACCCTCGCACCCCCTTGGCGACGTCACTGTTTGTTCCCCTTCTTCCGGCGCCTATGCCCCTATGGGTTGTATTACGAACGTAAAATGCTGCTATTCGTAGTCATAACTTAACGAAAACGCCTATACAATTTTGAATTTTGTGGGGGCCGTGGGTGGCTTAGTGGGCAACGTTCGTGACTGCCACGGAAAGGACCTCGGGTTCGATCCCAGGCAGGTACGAACGCTCGATCCACTAAGTACCCGCCGCGCGTCGGATGGGCACGTTAAGGCGTCGGACACCGGATACTGGCCCCCGGTAATAAATAAGGGCGTCTTCCTCCTCCTTTCTACTTCGCTTCCGTGTCACTTTCCTATCGGGCACTCCAGCCCAAATCTCCTAGCTTCCTATTTTTAAAGGTTCTTTAAGACCTGTGGTCAGACACTCCCTTCCTAAAATCCTCTACATATGATCTGATCTGATCTCTGAATTTTGTGATAACAATGTGGGTTTCCTTCTATCCGAAATTGCGTGAGCCACGGGATATAGGAAGATAATTTCCAAACGGAGAGATCGCAGGATTGCGATGTTAACTTTCTGTTACCAAATTTGAATCATCAGTAAGAACAAATAGGGTGCGGATTTAGTTTTCATTAAAGAAAAAACAGCCAGCTGACCTGTCGTCTGTGGCTTTTCAGTAGAAAAATTCTAACTTTTGTGAGCGACACACTTCACAAGTTCTATGATTACGCATTATCCGTTGCCGTGATGCTCCGTTTAAGCTTTTATAAGGCATTACTACTCACCTAGTAAAAGAGTATTTGAAGGTAGTTCCTGCAAAAAGCACCTTTTTTCGTTCTCTGCTACGTGAAAATACAGGCAATTTATTTGGACAGATACATTTGTTAATATTATAACAGTCACCAGTGACTTGTTCATAACGGAAAGCATGTTCGTTTGGAATATGCAGCCCAAAGTGTCGATTATTAGTTCCCCTTTTCGCCGATTGTATTGACTTCATTGCCTTAGCAACGCCCGTAAACATAATGAGTGATAAACAACGATTTAAACTACTTCCGTAACCCTCCAGCGAAAGCCACAGGGCGTAACTGGACAGATATTTCTCACGATCGTTTGCCCTTGACACGCAGCGAGCAACCATCGATTCGGTCGATGGTGGGTAATGGGGAGTGGTACTTAGCGCGAGACCTGGTATGGTAAATATAATATCCCCCTCGTCTCGTCTCCCTCCAAAGCTAAAGGGAACTTAGTGAACATTCTAGAAATCTAAATATCTCTACCAGTTTCATAATTACAGTAGCAAGGAAGCAATGAAACCTGAAAGTTATTTTTCAATATCGTAAGCTTATAAAAGGGGATAAGTTCTTCGAGCGGGATTTCATGCAAACTAAAACGCATATACTTAGGTGCCAAATGATCGTTTGCCCCTCCACTCTCGTCCCCCTACAACTATTGGCTAAACAATCCAACCCATGAGCAGTGACGTACTTCTAGAAAAAAAAAAAAAAAAGCGCCTCAGCGGTGGACGTATAAGGAAGGTGACAACAATCAGGAAAGATCCTCGAAGTTTTTTTTTTTTTTTTTGATTGGAGGTTTAACGACCACCGTGAGCAACTCAATGGGCTATAAGCAGTCGCCCGTCCCTAATTTAGGGTCACTGGTTCCAGGGAAGGGAGAGAGCCAGTGCCGTAAGACAAACACAACACCCATGCCTCACCGGGATTCGAACCCGGACCCCTTCGGACGAATGATCAGAGGCCAACGCCTTAGACCACTGCGCCACCGGGGCGGCCCTCGAAGTTTTCAAAAAGTTTATTTGCTGGTTTTATCATTCAGCACTTTTTATTAAAATTTTATTACAGATAATTTTTATCAATTTTCATCGAAGAGTTGGGCTGCGGGTGGCCTAGTGGTCAGCGTTCGTGACTGCCACGGAAGAGACCTCGGGTTCGATCCCAGGCAGGTTAGGTACGAAAGCTCGAACCACTAAATATCCGCCGTGCGTCGGATGGGCACGTTAAGCCGGACCACGGGTATTAGTCCCCCCCCCCCCTCTTCTACCTCGCTTCCGTGTCACTTTCCTATCGGGCACTCTAGCCCAAATCTCCTAGCTTCCTATTTCTAAGGATTGTTTAAGACCTGGGGTCAGACACTCCCTTCCTTTAAAATCCTCTACATATGATCTGATCTGATCATCGCAGTTGCTTAAGTTAGGCAATTTCAAATTAAAAAATCTTACGTGGGAGTCAGATGCTAAGAATATTAAGTTTTTCTTTAAATACTTTTCTGCAGTGGCAAAGCTAGCGGCTCAGAACTGGGTGGGCTAAGTATGATGGGAGTGATATAACGTAAAATGTTCTAATGTGAATCGGTCACTATGGCCGTGTGTTAAAATGAGAATACATTTGAAATGGTGTAAAAATACTTGTACAAAGCAATATGAAAAAATATGGCACGTAATGTAAAAAAATAATTTAGTAGTAGAACAAAAGAAAAACTGTATGCACAAACAGCAAAATTTACGTTGTCGAAGTATCAATTAATTAAATCTTACCAGGTTCAGATCCTTGAACTCTGCCAAGTGCAGAGGTGATTTATGAGCTTGACAAAAAAAAAAAAAAAAAAATGTTTGCACAAAATTTACCTATCAATACCTTGGATTCACTGAACACACATAAATAAGTAATAAAGGTGACTCAAAATTCTAGGTGTAAAAACTGATTTTTAGTTGTATTTATTGTAGAGCAGGCCACTCGCCTGATCAAAATTTTGATGAAATTTTACAGTGATTTTTTTTCTTGCACAACCCCCCAACAATTGCCAAAAAATGGGTTTTAGAGTCCAATTTCAATTTTGTTGGGTGTATATTTCAAATTGATTACACAATTTTCTGATTTGGTCTGATATTCAAAATTTTAAGAATTTCAATTTGTAAATTTTAACTTGTTACTCAGAATTCCAGCGTGGTTCAATTCGCATTCGTTTTAAACAAAAAAAATGTGATTTACATTTTATACCTCCTTTCGAAAAAAAAAATCACAAAACATTATGCACAATACAAACGAATAATAATACACTTTGGCCTTATATCATTCTCCCCCCCCCCCCCGTTTCCCGTTTTTTTAAGACTCAAGTAAATTTCACTTTTCACAATTATCACCCATGTTCTCCCGCGTCATTACTCATTACATTAAGATTTTCTCGTACATCCTACTAATTTCAAATAATCATAGACTTCAACAATAATTACATCCGTTTGACAACCCTGTTATCTTCCACCATTTTTTTTTTTTTTTTTTCTTAGACGAATGCTAGGAAAGTTTTTTTTTCCGGGAGAAAAAAAAAAAAAGTCTGTTGAAACAGGAGGCCGAAAAGTGAATTTAGATCAGAAGTTACCTTTTTTTTTTCTCTAGGTAGTATTACCTCAAGGGAGAGTGGCGGACGTTAATGTTAATCTCTGCATAAGCCTGGTTAGGTTCGGGTTATATTTCTTTTAGGCGGTCTTGGCTCTATCGTCCTTAGGTGGGGGAGAATCGTGAAGAGAGAACATCCGTTGAGGCTTCTTCCAGCCTTTCCTTTTCAGCAGCGGATAATGGCGTCATCCAAGATGGCTCTCTAGTCGTTTTTTTTTTTTTTTTTTTTGCGGTTTTTGCAGGACTCCACTCTGAACTCTGGGCAGGAGTGAGTTCGCAGGGAGTGTCAGACGTCAAGTCCCTCCGTTAGGCTCTGCTTGTAAAAATAAATAATCGAGTTTTTTTTCTTTCCCATTTTTCAAAAAGAGGTGACTCCAGACGTATCAAAGATTGGAACTGCTGCTAGCATACTCAAAGACGAGCTTGAGTGAAAAATTAACCTCAAAAAAAAAAAAAAAAAAAAAGAGGCAAGTGTGCATGGGAGGTGAAACCTCACACCACGGTCAACTGCAGAGAGAAGAGAGAAATCTCTTCTTTACACAAACTTTTTCTAAACTCTTGCGCCACAAATGGACACTCGAATTTTCAGCCTTCTATTGGGTCAAAAGTCCTTCCTCATGCTTCATAGCTTGAAACGTAGGCATTTTTCGAGGGGTGTGGTGGGGGACGAAAAAACCTGCTGTGTCATCCATGGCGTCCTCTTGACCATGACTTTGCAAAAATTCTTGAAATTCACCCTTCTATGCCCTGGGGACTACTCGTTTTCAAGGTGACTTACTCAGGAATTTCTGGGCTAACAGGAAACGGGTTTGGCGACACCCTGTCTAGTGAAAAAAAAAATGAAATGGTGCAGATTCCGGGGATCCTAACGTTCACACAAAATTTACATCAGGTACACAAATTTACATTTCTGGAAACTCAAGAATACAAAAATTTTCACATCATTTTCTTTACAAATTGCTGAAGAGGAAATTTCAGAATTCTGGAGAGAGAAAAAGAATTAGTTTCCTTAAAAAAGAAGATTATTCTTTTTTAAGGATATTAATTCTTAAGATACAAAAGTTTGTGACGTTCAACAAACTTTTGTACCAATAAATGCTTCTCACCACACACTATTTAATCTGGCATATTGTAAGCTTAGTTTAATTTAATTAATTATGCACGAGTTCACTTTACGATTCCAATGTTCATAATTATTATACATAAATATAAAATTTAGTTTTTAAAATGAAGTCAATAATTTAGTTTACACATGTTCTAGTTTCACACATAGATTAAAAGTAATTTTTTAAGCAATTTACATATGTTCAGATTCTTTCTAGCTGTCGTTCCAAAGTCACATATACAGTACACGTACAAAAACTATAAATACAAAATTTGCACTGAAATCCTTGAACGAATGTATAAGAAAGTGGAGGGGGGAATGTTTTTCCTGTCGCTCGGTTCGCCTCAAAAATGAAATTCAGAAAAAAAAATTAATGAGAGGAAAAATTTAAGGAATCATTTTTGGAGACAAGAATGCGTCGATGTGTGATTTTTTCGCACAGTGGAACCAAAGATTGGGCCCTAACCTTGGAAACCACTAATAGAAAAATATCAACACATCAGGAGGGGGCAAAGAGTTTGAAGTGCTTTTCAGAAATTTTGTCAAAAAAATCTGTTCATGTGTTTTCCCAGATGCTGATAATGTTATTCCTAGTTAAAAAAAAATTTTCAAGTGAGTACTGTACGTAGTATTTATCAGTGTGTGTAGTATGGGAACCATGGATACGAATCTCTATGGCAAGTTACTAGTTCTTCGTAATTTTAGCTTACTTAGGTCGTTTTCTTTCTTTCATAAGGCTGTTTATGAATGTTAGTTTTTGCCGCCCCGGTGGCGCAGTGGTCTAAGGCGCTGGCCTCTGATCATTCGTCCGTGAGGGGTCCGGGTTCGAATCCCGGTGAGGCATGGATGTTGTGTTTGTCTTACGGCACTGGCTCTCTCCCTTCCCTGGAACCAGTGACCTTAAATTAGGGACGGGCGACTGCTTATAGCCCATTGAGTTGCTCACGGTGGTCGTTAAACCTCCAATCAAAAAAAAAAAAATGTTAGTTTGAAACCTGACAAGGAATATATATATATCATCGTTTTAAACTATAATTACAAAAATGGTGCATTTCTACTACTCTCTTAGAAATTCGTCCAGAAGACTACCCCCTATCCCATAAGTGCAAACATTAAATTTAACAAAGAATTAATTTTACATAACCAAATTTCAGTGAATTCGAGAAACTTACATACATTCATCTAAGTTTCCTAGAATCTTGGATAGTTGCACCCTCCATATGCTCCAACTGCTTAATTTCTAAAGAGTGGGCTCCAGCACACCCCAGCCCACTCGTAGGGTCGCGCCTGTTGTTCTGCCATCCCATCTATACGATTCCAAATATTCAGTGTGAACAATACAAATCAGTCACACTGTCTTATCTGTCGTTTTTACTGAGATTATGGATTAGTAGCGGATATCTTTTGCGCGCTTATTTGCTTTTTTTTTTATCTAATCTAATAACCACTGTAAGTACCCAGTGGGCGTAAGCGCCCATCCCTGACTTGGGGCTATTGCTCCAGGGTGTGGCCAGCGACGCCAACAGTTTACAACTCAGAAGGGAGGGATGCTTAAGGGGGCGGAGCAATTTTTAAACTGCTTAGCAAAAATTTTGCCAAAAACATTCCATTCATGCAGATTTTACCCGACGCTAATGATGTTGTTCTAAGTAAAAAAACAAAAACAAATAAGGTTCTTTCTTGCATAGTATATGTAGTATATACCTATATATATTCAATGTATGGGATGTAAGGTCAGGTGATGCGTAACATCACAGCCTCTCCTTGACAAATGTCAACCCCGCCTTCTCGTGGTACATCCTGTGCCCACTAAAGGGGCTCTGACGACCGCCAATAGCGGTATAACTATACCATCGGGATTAGAGGAAATGCTATCCCACACTCACCAACCCGCTTGGCCAGCGTGGTGAGTTATTGCCAAATCCCTCCAAAATGACTCCACAACTTAAATCTTGGCCCTCAGTCTCCGGCAGCTGGAATGTACCTGGCCAAGGCAGCGGCCAGTGCGACATGAAGGCAGAGGGTGCTAAGAATCCCCGGAGGACCGGACTAGGCTGCCATCTGATGCTGACCTTGGCTACATATAACGGACGCTCCCTATCTTCTGATTCAAGGCTTCTTGAATTGGAAGAGGAACTACAAAGGATCAAGTGGGACATCGTCGGGCTAAGTGAGGTAAGGAGAAAAGGAGAAGATCTCATTGAACTGAAAAGTGGACATCTCTTCTACTATCGTGGACAGATACTGGCAGAACTAGTGGTGTTGGATTTATAATAAACAAGAAACTGAAGGATAAAGTTGTAGAAGTTGAAAGTTCCTCTGACAGAGCTGCACGACTCGTTATCCAACTCTCGAGAAGATACCAGGCTCAGATTATTCAAACTTATGCACCCACCACAAGTCATGCTGAAGAAGAAATTGAAGACTTTTATGAGGAAATTCGTCATCTAAATAATAAAGGTAAGCAGCACTTGAAGATAATTATGGGAGATTTCAATGCAAAAATAGGGCAACGGCAACAGAATGAAACTTCAGTAGGTAAATTCGGTCACGGCAACAGAAACCAGCGTGGAAATACTCTCGTAGAGTTTGCAGAGGCACAAGGGTTTTTCATCTTGAACTCCTTTTTCAAGAAAAAGTCACACAGGAAATGGACATGGAGACATCCAAATGGGACGACAAGTGAAATTGATTTTATTATGTGTAACAAAAAATTCGTCATAGAAGACTGCAGTGTGCTAAACAAGTTCAACACAGGCAGTGACCATAGATTGGTGAGATGTAAGATGCACCTCAACACTAAACTCGAACGTAGCAAGCTCATAAGACAAACAAAATGTATTGACATAACCAACCTTAAAAAACACCATAATACCTTCAAATTGGAACTGAAGAACAGGTTCTCTGCTTTAGAAGGCCTAACATCGGAAGAAGTGGATATTTCTGAAGTTAACAGAAAAGTAACCAAAGCTCTTATGGAAACAGCAACAAAATTAGCTGGGACTAAGAACAAATTGCATGTGAACAAATTATCAGGAAAAACCGAAAATGTTGATGCAAAAAAGAAGAGTGATGAGGACAACTAAAGAAGATGTGACTTCCAAAGTGGAATATATAGAGCTATGCAAGACAGTACGAAAAAGTATCACTGAAGACGTAAGGAAATTCAACTGTGAACTAGTAAGGAAAGCAATTGAAAACAACCAAAGCCTAAAGATAGCAAAGGGACATCTCAGTAAGGGAAAAAACAGATTATGGCACTGAGAAAAGAAGATGGTTCTGTAACAAGAAATAGAGGCGAAATTTTGACAAGAGTGAAAGATTTCTACTCCAAATTATATGAAAGGGATGATACACGTACTCTAGGCATCATGAAAGGTACCAGTACCAGAGTTCTTCCAGTCCTTCCAGCAGAAGTTGCACATGCAATCAAGAACATGAAGCGGGGAAAAGCTCCAGGAGAAGATGGAATTACTGTAGACATCATACAAGAAGCAAGTGGAGAAATCGAAGCAGTACTCGCCCAAATTTTCACTCGATGCCTTAATGAAGGGAAAATTCCTGAGGATTGGAACAACGCTACAATGATCTTGCTACATAAAAAAGGTGACATTGAGGATCTCAGGAACTACAGACCTATCAGCCTCCTATCAGTGGTTTATAAAATCTTCACTAAAGTTCTTTCACACCGCTTGAAGGTGACACTGGACATGGCTCAACCGAGAGAACAAGCTGGATTCAGGAGTGGCTACAGCACAATAGATCATATCCACGTACTGAGGGAACTAATTGAAAGAGCGAGGGAATATGAACTTCCATTGTGCATGGGTTTTATCGATTATGAAAAAGCCTTTGATTCGGTGAAACCATCAGCAGTTGCAATGGCTCTGAAATCCTGCGCTATTGAAGATGCATACATTAATATTATTAATAACATCTATGAAAATGCAAGTGCAAAGATTCGGCTGTTTGAAAATACAACACACATAAAAATTGGAAAAGGAGTGAGACAAGGTGACACCATATCTCCGAAGCTCTTTAATGCCACATTGGAAAATGTTTTTCAATCGCTGAGCTGGGAAAACAAAGGGATAAAGATTAATGGAGATTATCTAACCCACCTTCGTTTTGCTGATGACGTAGTCATTTTTGCAACTACCCCATCAGAGCTGCAGAGTATGATCCAGGAACTTGCTGACAAGAGTAAAGAAGTGGGATTAAAAATGAACTTTCAGAAGACAAAAGTGATGTTCAATGCTTTTACAAGAAATGAAGATTTATCGATTGATGGAGAAAAGCTGGAGATAACAGACACGTACGTTTATCTTGGACAGCAGATATCAAGTGAGGGTCACATTGATGAAGAAATTAATCGGCGTACAAAACTTGCCTGGAGAGCTTTTGGAAGAAACAGCATAATTTTCAAGAGCAATATGCCATTATGTCTTAAAAGAAAAGTGTTTGATCAATGCATCCTTCCAGTGCTTACGTATGGTGCAGAGACGTGGACCTTAACTAAAAGTGACATACAAAGGCTACAGACAACTCAAAGAAGCATGGACAGGTGCATGCTTGGTATAACCAGGAGAGATAAGAAGAGGAACTCGTGGATCCGAAAAATGACAAGAGTGGAAGACATCATGATCAGAGTTAAATCCCTGAAATGGCAATAGGCTGGACATACTGCCAGAAGGACAGACCATCGATGGACAGCCGAAATTTTAGATTGGATTCCAAGGGACAGGAAAAGACCCAGAAGAAGACCACATGAAAGATGGATGGATGAAATTCGAAAGTATGCGGGAGTGACATAGAGGAGACTGGCACAAGACAGACCGTTGTGGAGGAAACTTGGGGAGACCTTCGTCCAACAGTGGATTGATAATGGTTGACAATGATGATGATGATGATGATTCAATGTATGTATTACTGAGAACCATAGATACGAACCTCCAAGTTTCTATTTCTTCACATTTTTAGCTTACTTACGACATTTTCTTTCATAATTCTTAATATTTGCTGTCATAAGGCTATTTGTGAATTTTAGTTTCTAGCCTCCCTCCTCTCTCTCTCATAATTTTTAATTTTAATTACGAAATTTAAGTTTTAAACTATAATTACGGAAACTCTCTGCATTCCATAGAATAGTAGAACACTAATTAAAAAAAAATTTCAATTTATATAACAAAATTTCTATGAATTTGAAAAACTCACATGTTTATTCAAGTTCGTTAAAATCTTAGATCGTTGCACCCGCCATGTGTTCTAACTGTTTAAATATTTATAGGGGTGGGGGAAGGAAGAAGGAGGGTAAGAGAAAGTAGGTGGGCCCACCTGTAGCGTCACCAGGCAGGGCCGGACAGAACTTTTGCTGGGCCTACAAAATAAGTTTCATATTGTAATAAAGTCGTGACGTGAAAAATATCGTACCTAAAGAACTCACACGAAAGCTTTGGTACCAAAAAAATTATTATTTCAAGAAATATTTGCTTTAAGCTTAGAGAAAGATCAAACTGTGGATTGAAATTTCAGAGAGACAAAGAAAAAGAATAAAAATGTGTTGAAATCTACTATTTTCTTTTCGGTGAGGTTGTATTGTGATTCTTATATAAATTTCCTCACAAAATGATAAAAGGATGTCTTCAACTAATTTGTATAGCGAATATTTCTGCGTAGCGAATAATAAAGATCCCTCTTAAGTAAGTTCTTATAAATAGATTTTTTCCGTAATACATGTTCTAGTGATTGATTTTTGATGCGAATTAGTGAATTTTTTTAACTTTTACACCCGCTGATATATGAAAATTTCTGTTTTTAAAAAAATGCCCAGTACTGTTTTTGAAGTCACTAAACTACTGGCCTCCACATGGAATATAAGCCCCAAACCAGCTTTGATATTGTTCTTTTTATTTTTTAAATTTAAGTATCTGGTTTACACACAAGTTGTTGAATATATAAAAGTAGGAGCCACAAAATGATGAAATTTAATTTATAGGGGTGAGTCGAAAGTTTGCAATATTTTGATCAATGTCTTCATACGTACCTTTACGACGAAAGCTGACTAGCATTCAAAGTGTAGGTCATCGTGTTGCACTGTCTTTAGCCATCTTCCTGCCAGTTCTTCAATTCCGCGGCGGTATCTGTTCTTGTCCTTCGAGGTGAAGAACTCCTTCACCCCAGCTGCCACCTCCTCCTGGTTGTTGAAGTGCTGCCAGCGAAGGAAGTAGGCCATGGATCGGAATAAGAAATAATCCTACGGGGGCAAGGTCCGGCCTATATGCTGTGTGTGACAGCAGTTCGATGCCCTCAAGTTCCTGGAGTTTTTGCCAGGGTCGTTCGCGAGGTATGAGGCCGAGCGTTGTCCTGTTGTAGGAGAGCTCGCTTTCTGTTCACCAGTGCCGGGAACTTCTCCTCCAAAACGGCATACATCCGCTCCAGCTGTTCAGAATAGAGGTTGGCGTTGATGGTCTGACCGTCTGGAACAAATTCGTAATGGATTATCCCCTCGAAATTCCACCAGACTTCCTACCTGACCTTGGCTGATCGTCGAGGTTTCTGTCACCTGAGAGAAATTTCTTGAACCATCTGGTTGCGGTGCTGTGGTCCACGGAGCCTTCCCCTTTCGCATGGCAAATGTTTCTTGTTGCTTGAGCAGCGCTATGGCCGAGTTCAAACTCGTAAAGAAAAAGTTACCAAATTAGTCGGCTGTGGCTGTTCATCTTTCAGGCTTCCCAACCACTGGCAGAACGACGATATGCAATGCTGTTTCACAGATCAGATATGTAGAGGATTTTAGAAAGGGAGTGTCTGACCCCAAATCTTAAACAACCCTTAGAAATAGGAAGCTAGGAGATCTGGGTTAGAGTGCCTGATAGGAAAGTGACACGGAAGCGAGGTAGAAAGGGGGAGGCAGACGCCCTTATTTATTACCGGGGGCCAGTACCATGGAGTCCGACGGCTTAACGTGCCCATCCGACACACGGCGAGTATTTAGTGGTTCGAACGTTCGTACCTGCCCAGGATCGAACCTGAGGTTATCTCCATGGCAGTCACGAACGCTGACCACTAGGCCACCCGCGGCCCTAAACAGAAACGACTAGCACTTTATATCCCTTTCGATTGACTGCAGTGCGCGACTGGAACTAGTTTAAACACGTGACATACCTGCCGCAGCACATGCGTTTATGCAAATATTACAAAACTTTCGACTCACCGCTATATTATTTCATGAATGCGAAAAAGATTAATTTGGCTACAACGTTAATTTGAAATCTGCAAATCTCAGTATCTGTACATCGAAAATCAAAAGCCTATTTGAAAGTGGGGGCGATTGGGAACTACCAAAAAAAAATCTCTTTAGGGGCATCACGCCAGAAAATTTAAAAATATAATAATAATAAACATAAAAAAAATTCTGCGGAAAAGGATTTTTTTCTTTGTTTCCAAAATTGAGGGCCCTGTGAAGGCACGGGGCCCGGGGTGGCTGCTGCAGCGCTCATTCGGCGCCCGTACCCAAGTCGAGCGATCGGCCAGAAGCCAGAACCTCTGCCTACTCAGCCATGGGATCGTCCGTTTGTGTTACCCATAAAGATTAGCAAATGACTCTTGGGATTACTTCTGTTAGAATCCGTGGCGAATTTACTATGGTAGAAATTCCCTTCGCCATTACAAAACATTTGTCACTCAATTTACATGTCAGTTTAATTACTCCTTGTTGATTTCCGTCCAAGCAGTGTGAATTCCTAACCTAAAGAGAAGCCATCTGATGGACCTTATTCATGTGACGTTAGAAGTAGGTTTCTGAGGAACAATATGGCTGCTGATTCAACATTGTCGCCATTAGATTACCCCTTACCGTCAGCCATTTTTTTCTACGTCTTGGAGTATGCCAATGAATTAATAGAGCCACAGGGCGAAGAAGATGAAATTAATTTCTTAAAAGAACAAATCAAGGTTGCAAAAATATACCAAGAAAATTTTGTGTTAGATGTTTATTTCAAATGATGCAAAACAACATCGCCATTAGTCATGGTGAAATTTTTAATGAAGCTTTTCTCAGACACGGTACATTAAATTTCACGTTCTTCTTGTCAGTCATTGGCGAAGCATCTGAAACAAACTAGGATTTATTTATTCATTTATTTATTTATTTTGCAAAACGAAATATTTAGAAGTCTAGACAAATAGATAATATGGAAACAGACTAGGGTTAAAAAAAAAAAAAACTAAAAATTTCTCATTGTCGTCCGCTAGGAAATGTACTTAAACATGAAACGAATACTTAACATTAAATAAAAAAACAATTACAGATGTTTCGCTCTTTGGGGAAAGAACGTACAAAATAATGCCCAACTTACCGATTTAGATATGCAATTCGTTTTCCCTTTTTCATCTTTTTTGGAAATTAAATATCGAAGGAATACTACCAGGTTTTAACCGCCTTCTATTCTTAGTGCCATAATATTAAAAATCTTCCTCATTAAAGTAGAGAGAACATATTCCAGAACGCACATTGGGATTGAAATCATCGCGTTTCATTTTACCCAGCCATTTCCTTTAACGGTTTCGGCCTTTTCAGAGAAAAATTATGGGAAAATATTTCTTCTTCTGTACATTTTAGGTGACAGGATTTATTGGCGCAATCATACGATGAGAAAAAGAAAATCGCGATTTTCCCGAACTTCTGCAACGTAACGCCATGTTAAGCAATGGGAAAACGCATGTAAACAAACTACTGCTGGTCCGCAGACACGGAAATGTTTTCCCATGATGCAATGCGAGGTGCGAGGTGAATGAGGTCCATTAATAACGAGGAACTGTATTCTAACTATACATAAAATGGTAAAACTATACTGGTGATCCGAATTTAGGACCTTTCCCTGTTATCTGCCCGCTAGTGTTTGCTTTTGTTAATTGTTATGTAAAATGACAGTATTTGACTTCCGAATAAGAAGCATTTCAAGATGTTCGCGATTTTGAGGCGGCCGCGAATGGCTGAGTGGTTAGCGTTTCAGACTACCAATGCAAGGTCCTTCAGGTTCGATCCTCGGCTGATCTTACGGAGGTGGTGTAATTTGTTAACAATCACTGAATATTCGCCGTGCATCGGAAGAACACGTTAAGTGACGGCCCCCAGGTTAGACCCACTGGTTGAATGGGTATCCTTTCCTATGCTCACCCCTATATGTGCAACATCGTACTGGTACGGTGGCGCCATCTACTGTGCTCCGATCTCACTACCAACTGTTCTGTCAAAAGTCGCTAGACTTGCTCTCATTCCTTCCATTTCTGTGTCCTGCCCAAAAGGCGCTGTAGGTGGCTGGGATCTAAAATCTACTCACTGTGGACAGAAGTCCTACAAGAAAATTACTTATACTTGCTCGCGATTTTGAGTGTATAGTTCCGCTTTGTTTACATGAAACCTGATCACACCCAACATGAGAGAAAGTAGTTCACGGTAAATGTTATGGGAATTTTTTTATTGGTATACAAAATGACCCTATAAATAGCAAAAACCTACTTATTCACTCTAATAAAATTTTAACTGTTTAAGAAATATATAAAAGAAAAAAATTATACAGTATAAAAAAACAAATGAAAACCAGCAGGTACAAATTAGGTACCAATATCACTCCGGGGAGGGGGAAGGGGGGCAATACGCTGCGATATATTTCATAATTTCTAAAAATGAATCGTCATTAGTTTTCAATCTTTTTCGCCACATAAATTCACATAATTCCAGAGCGCAGACAAACTGTTAAAAGAACATTCCTTCCGAATGACCACACATGATTTCAAAGCACAGACAAACGGTCAAAAGAATGTGATCACTGCGCATAGGTAGTTCCCATAGAGAAGCACGTGATCACTGCGCATCTGCTGCCAAAGGCTCTGTGTTCTACTTTCGAAATTGGGAACTATTTGAATGTGTTCTTATTCGGAAGTCAAATAGTGGCCGGCAGATAATTGGAAACGTCCCGAATTTATTAGTGTAAAATTGAAATCAAAGTTCCCAAGCTTTCGCCCATCAACCACATTCAAGGAAGGTAGACTGCAAACTGAATAATAGAACGCATCAACAATTTGAATATGGTGGCTTGACTAGACAATAAACGAATAGATGCGAATGTAATTGTGTCAAAGACACGAGGCGTTGTGCTGGTTGAGCCGTGGCCACCGGTTGAGCACGCGATATCTTGGAAAGAGAAAAATACACTATAACGATTTTTTTTTAAATTCACGAGCCATTTCCCGTCGTGCTTCCTTTCGTGAATTAACAAAACATATTTCTGATGCAATCTTTACCGTGAAATGACTGAAAGAAACCTGAATTTCCTGGATTTCTCGTATAAGCAAGGAAAATTCTGAAATTTCAGAAACCTTTCCACAATTCCTTTCGTATATTAACGGAAAAATTCTGTTACCACGTTTTCTGTATCCACATGGCAGAAAATTTCTGGTAATAGGAGCGATTTGGGGGGAATATACTTGAGGTTTGATTAACTATAGACCGTATGCATATGGCTTCACAGCGAGGTAAACCCAAGGAGGTTAGAATAAGATATCTGGAGATGCCCTTGCTAATGGAGAAGTACTACTTGGGTGAAGCCTATAACCGCGAGCGACGGCCGTCAAAGTGTGGGAAAGCTGATAGGTTTCAATGCTATTGCAATGCATGTGTTGGCCGAATCGCTTTTTTTCGTCGCAAATGTTTCCAATTTCGCATCGTAAATTGCTGCAGATGTGTGAGAAAATGTTGACTTTATAAAATTCCCAATTATTTTGAGACTCCTTCCCAATTTTATTTTAAATTGAAATACACGAATGTTAGTGCGAATTCTAAGCAAAACATGACGTTTAAATTAAAAACTTCACTCGTATAAGAAGTATAATTAATTCCGGTTTGATATTAACAAGGTTTCTGCAACCAAAAGTCACGCTATTCCAAAATACACACAGTTAAATTACGTAGGTATCATGTAAACAACGTCAAATTCCCACAGTTTGCGGCTTCACGGTTAAGAGACTCGGGCATCTCCAGAAGTATTATTCTAACCTCCTTGGGTAAACCATCCTAGCAGACGTCCTGGTGATCAATCAACTGGTGTACAAGCACTGCTTGAATTTGCAATGTGGAGCGTTAAGGAAGAAGGTGTTATGTGCTATTTTCGCCTGCAGTAACTGAAGTGGGAGAGATAATTGTGTGTCCTGTTATAGATTACCATCTGAATGAACGAAGTGGGATCAGAATTATACAAATTTAATTCCGAGGCGCCGAAATTTGTATTTATCACGTATCAGCAGAGTTGACATTGATGACCGGAAACGAAGGAACATTAGTGTGTAGTTTACATTTTGTAACGGTATGTTCATAAATTTATTGATGCATTATCTACAAAAACTCTATGAAGATCTTTAGACTAGAATTTACCTTTCTTATAAGTAAGATTATCCTGTTCTTTATCGAGAATATATCCACTGCTATAGGGGAATGAATATCGTATGAAACCTTCATATGTTGGGTTCCCAGGCCGATTTTGGAAAAATGATCTCATGATAACATTCACTAGTTTATTATTATTGTCATTATTATATATAAGGTAGACAGACTTAGTGCTACTCGCTAGAATTATTATTATTATATACATACTGTATATATATCCTTACTTGTGTAAAGCAGAGGATTTTTTTTTTTTTTTTTTTTTTTTTTGAGATTTAACGACCACCGTGAGCAACTCAATGGGCTATAAGCAGTCGTCCGTCCCTAATTTAGGGTCACTGGTTCCAGGGAAGGGAGAGAGCCAGTGCCGTAAGACAAACACAACATCCATGCCTCACCGGGATTCGAACCCGGACCCCTTCCGACGAATGATCAGAGGCCAACGCCTTAGACCACTGCGCCACCGGGGCGGCAAAGCAGAGGATTACCTTAGTTTAAGTTTTTTTTTTTTTTGATTGGAGGTTTAACGACCACCGTGAACAACTCAATGGGCTATAAGCAGTCGCCCGTCCCTAATTTAGGGTCACTGGTTCCAGGGAAGGAAGAGAGCCAGTGCCGTAAGACAAACACAACATCCATGCCTCACTGGGATTCGAACTCGGGCCCCGTTTGGACGAATGACCAGAGGCGATCGTTTAGACCACTGCGCCACCGGGGCGGCTAGTTTAAGTTTCAGGTTGGAGAATATCTAAATTATTGAAAGGTAAACTTTTAAATTAAATAATTAGCTAAAGATGGCAGGGCGTTTTTATCTTAATTAACTGTGTGAAAATGTTTTTAGCACAGAAGCTGGTAGCTGTGCTTTGCTAAAATGCAGAATTTTGAGTTCCTTTCAAGCAAAAACATTCCTCTTCCTACAATATTGTTCAGGAAAAGTTAGTATGGAATTTCATTTGGGTGACCATAATTGCCCAAAAACTTTAATTTATCAGAATAAAGCTGTTTTTGATCACCAGATAACCCACTTACGTAGCCCATGCAATGCATCTTTGATCGCACTTGTGCACCAGTTGTTCTGTAAGAAAGCAGCAGAAGAAAAAGTGACGCGAACCGCGGTTTCGTGACGTCAATGCATACGGTCTATTAAATTTCAATCATCTTTCGAAAGATCTGATTTTGAAATTCTGTAGCATATCATGATGGCATATCGCATGAAACTTTGGTTATTGTAACAGAGAATTCTAATGTGGTCTAGAATGCCTGTTTAAAACACCTGCGTTTTTCAATTTTTAACATAGTATCAGTGTTTACTGGTAAACGAGAACCTATGCGAGCTAAGTTCGACGGCTTGACTTCGCATCTGTGTGTCTTTTACATACAGAGTTTCGCTTGTCGAATCCCGGTGTCGCACGATTGGTCGACAGTAACAATTGGTCGGCAGCACGATTGGTTGACATAACGATCAGTCGACCATAACGACTGGTCGACACAACGATTGCTTTAGAGGATTATGGTTTACATTCGCAGCGGTACCTCTCAGAACGTACTGACCTCTCAAAACGTAACGCTCATTTTCGGAAATAATATCTTTTTTTTTTTTTTTTTTTTTTATTGGAGGTTTAACGACCACCGTGAGCAACTCAATGGGCTATAAGCAGTCGCCCGTCCCTTAATTTAGGGTCACTGGTTCCAGGGAAGGGAGAGAGCCAGTGCCGTAAGACAAACACAACATCCATGCCTCACCGGGATTCGAACCCGGACCCCTTCGGACGAATGATCAGAGGCCAACGCCTTAGACCACTGCGCCAACGGGGCGGCAATATCTTTTAGAATGTAGTCCTCAGAATGTACAGCATTATAACATATTATTTCCAAATAGGCCCCGTGTCATCTTTTGTACTCTTAGTAAAATCTATATAGAGGGCCTTCTGAACGATGTTATTTCCGAAAGGGCCCCAGGGCACTTTAGGTATAGGTACCTTGGGGAAACTGCCACACATAATTCGGAAACTCGGAAAATTGCCACACATTCAAAACGTTTCTCGAACGAACGGCGATTTGTGCTCGTCCCCTTAATGAAAACCATTTGGCAATTTTCCGGTGGGGCAATTTTTCTGTGTGTGGGAATTTTCCGGGTTGCTGAAAGATGTGTGGCAATCTTCCGGTGGGGCAATTTACCGCCAAACTGTTTACACTTATTCAAATTTAGTTTTTCTTTTTTCAAGTTCCGTTGACCATTTTATGTCGACCAATCGTTATATCGACCAGTCGTTACTGTCGACCAATCGTTATGTTGATCAAATGTGCTGTCGACCAATCGTTACTGTCGACTAATCATTTCTGTCGACCAATTGTTATGCAATCGTTGCATCGACCAATCGTTACTGTCGGCCAATCGTGTGTCGGCCAATCGTTATGTCGACAAATCGTTATGTCGACAAACCGTTTGTCGACCAATCGTTACATACCCGTCAAACCCTGCTTTGGAGTTGTATATTTATGGGGAAGAATGAATTCATGGGGAAGTGTTTCGTTAAACAGTCAATTATTTCAACAACGTCTCATTCAATTCAACTTCCCAGCATTTCTTCGATCTATATTATTAGAAATATTGCACTCGAAAGCCTGCATAAATTTTCCTTAATTTTAAACAGTTTGGAAGCAGCGTGCGAGTCCCTATTTTTTGCATATTGCAACATGTTTCTCACCATTTTTTAGTTTTCTAATTATCGCTTCTTTGTCGTTTACGAAAAACACTTTTCTCTCAGACATTTTGTCCTTCTGGAAGTTTTAAGTTTTCCTACTTGACGGCAGTGGTGACGCCAGCCGTTCAGAACTGGGTGGGCTATTAGGTTGTCTAAACAAGATGGAAAGGGGGGGGGGGCATAAATTTTGAAGTACTAAGTAGAAATTCTGGCAAAAAAATCCGTTCATGCGCATTCTTTCTGATGCTGATGACGTTATCCCAAGTCAAAAAAAGTTTTCAGGTGCATATTGCACGTAGTGCATGTATTAGGTGTACAAATAAGTTTTAAAACATTTTTTGTGTGACGTATACCGCTAACTTACATATCCGACATTCCCCCGCGTTGTTGTCATGTGACCGTAACTGGCCCAGAGTATAAAATGTGGCACAAAAGTTTGCCCAACAGTCAAACGCATACTTGCACATCGGCAGGTGAAAGACGGCAAGCGATACTGAATTTATTCGACACTGCATTCGTTACGAATTTCATCAAGGAAAAAGTGCTGCAAAAGCATGTGCATCGATCTGTTCTGTTCTGGGGGAGAATATTGTATCGAAAAGAACGTGTGAGTTTTGGTTTAGACTGTTTAAAGCAGGTGATTTTGATGTTAGCGATGGAGAACGTAGAGGCGCCCCGCAGAAGGTTGCACATGAGGAACTGCAAGCATTGCTGGATGAAGATTCGTCTCAAGCGCAAAAAGAACTAGCTAAACAACTGGGGGTAACTCAACAAACCATTTCCAATTGTTTACGCTCAATGGGAAAAATTCAGAAGGAAGGAAAATGGGTGCCACATGATCTGAGTCAGAGGAACAAGGATGAGCCTGTCATGAAGTGTTTGAATCCGTTGAATAAACAACACGGACAATCTTTCCTGTAGAAAATCGTTACGGGTGATGAAAAGTGGATATGGTACTACAATCCCAAACGCAAAAAACACTAGGTAGACCTCGGTAAAGGAACGATTTTGACACCGAAAAGCAATATTAACGCTAAGAAAATTGTGCTGCGCATCTGGTAGAATATGAAGGGTGTGTTCTATTATGAGCTATTGGAACAGGTTCAAACTGTTAATACTGATCGCTACAAGCAACAATTGCTGCGATTGAACCAAGAAATCTGTCGGAAACGTCCATTCACAGGCAAAGGATTGCGCCCCGTGAAATAACTGCATGGCAACGCTAGGCCGCATGTCGCGAAACCGGTCAAGGAAACGTTATTGACGCTTGGCTGGGTTGTTTTGGAGCACACGGCGACATAGCCCCTTCAGACTATCATTTGTTCCGATCGATGCAACATGGTTTGTCTGCTGTACGGTTCCGGACATGTGATGAAGTGCAAAAATGGGTTGCCGACTTCATCGTGTCACACGACGAAGTATTCTTCGTGGCTGGAATCTGTCATCTGGCTGACTGATGGTGGAAGGTGATAGATAATGACGGCGCATATTTTGATTTGTAAAGGTACTGTTGTGTTTTCGTTTTCTCTCAAATTACATGCTGCGTTGTTTTAAAACGCTTGAAAACTTATTTGTACACCTAATATTTATTCAACGTATGTAGTATGGGAACCATGGATACGAATCACTATGGCAAGTTACCATTTCTTTGCAATTTTCGCTTATTTGCTTCGTGTTTTCTTTTCTTCTTTCTTTTTTCTATCATAAGGCTGTTTATGAATATTAATTTGTAGCTTGACAACTTCTCTCTCTCTCTCTCTCTCTCTCTCTCTCTCTCTCTCTCTCTCTCTCTCTCTCTCTCTCTCTCTCTCTCTCTCAATATAATAAAAAAAATGGAGTGTTTCTACTACTGTCTCAGAAATTCGCTCAGAGGATTCCCCCCATTTCCCAGAAGTACAAACGCTAAATTTAACAAAAAATTCATTTTATATAACAAAATTTCTGTGAATTTGAAAAATTCAGGTACGTTTATCAAAGTTCCCTAAAAACTTTGACTGTTGCACCAGCTATATGTTCTAACAGCTCAATTTTTTAGGGGGGGAGCTAAGGAGTGGGCTGAAGCCAACCTGTAGCGTTGTGCCTGCTTGACGGCCATGTGAGACCGCGTCTTCCACTTCCGTAGGTGCCCATTTCCGTATAAATTAAATATTGTTCCACTTCCGTACAAATCCAGATCATCTAGTACCATTTCCGGACACAGATTTGATGATTTTGATGATCCGTAAGCAGTGAGATATGCGTGAAGGAAGATAGGGGATCAGGAGCACACTGATATCCCCGCAATCCCCCTCCCAACTGCGGGAGGGTTCACGACTATAAAAGCCTCTAACCTCAGGAAAAAGATTTTACAAAATCGTTTGTTGAAACTTTATACGAAACTATTTAAAGAAATAGCCTGGAATTTTTGACGGCAGCTTTGAAAACGAAATATTAAAAAGAAAAGCAATTGTTTTCGTGATTTTGGAATTAAACAACTGCGACGAATTCTAAGACCGTAAAGACGGCATTAACGAACAGCCTATTTGCCCTTCAGTTTTTATTGGTGTTCCCGCTTATTCTACGGTGAGCGCCTATTGGTTGACGAAAACAATGAACGGTGATCTCTGTGACGTCGGAGGAATTCGACATGAGATCAGTATTTACTTTCTCCCTTAGTATTCCCAGCGTCTGATATCAGACGCAGTGAAACTGTACGGAAATGACACGAACCGATGTGCCATGTATGGAAATGGGACAAAATTCCATTTGTACGGAAATGGCACGTACGGAAGTGGGAGAGAATACGTGAGACTGACCACTGTTTAATTACACTCATGAAGCAAAAGTAGCTCCGACCCTCCCAATGCAGCTCTCACTTGGAGGGTGAAAGTGAGAAATGGACAAAATTCCAGGAATTGTTATCACCTGTTTCTCCTCAGACATCTCCATTCCATTACTTTTCTATCTCTCTCTGCAATTGTCTCTCAGAAATCCACTTAATACGTGTGCATGAATTCCACCCATCCTACGAGTACGTCGCGGGTTTTTTACGCTTTTCAACCGTAGGTTGAAGAAGCGTATATGCTCCAGCTTTTTCCGTCCGTCTGTCCGTCCGTCTGCCTGTTGGCACGATAACTCACGTAAAAATGGTTCGATTTCGATGAAATTTTAGTATGTGGTAGGTGACCACCAGGACACGAACCCTATTGAAAATGGGTGAAGTGGGGTCAAAGGTCACGCCATAAGAGCAGGATCCATTCAATTGGCCTTATGCGTCATAACTTGCGTAAATATGGTTCGATTTCGACGAAATTTCAGTATGTGGTAGGAAAATACCTGGGTACAAACCCTATTGAAAATTGGCAAAGTGGGGTCAAAGGACAGGCAGGGCATAAGAGCGGGATTTATTCCATTGCCCTTATGCGTCATAACTTGCGTAAAACTGGTTCGATTTCGATGAAATTCTGGTATGTGGTAAGGAACCACCTGGGAACGAAACCTAATGCAAATGGGTGCAATGGGGTCAAAGGTCAGGGCATAAAAGTGGAATCCATTCCATTGCCTTTATGCGTCATAACATGCGTAAATATGGTTCGATTTCGATGAAATTTTAGTATGTGGTAGGGCACCACCTGGGCACGAACCCTATTGAAAATGGGCGAAATGGGGTCAAAGATCAGGCAGGACATAAGAGCAGGATTTGTTCCATTGCCCTTATGCGTCATAACTTGCGTAAAAATGGTTCGATTTCGATGAAATTTTAGTATGTGGTAGGGAGCCACTGGGGACGAATCCTATTGAAAATGGGCGAAATGGGGTCAAAGGTCAGGACACTGGATTGGGATCCATTCCATTGCCCTTGTGCATCATAACTTACCAAAAAATATTTCGATTGCGACAAAACAGTATGTGGTAGGAAACTACCACATACTGCCATGATACCATGTAATAGTGTCTTCTATTACATGGTATCATGTTGTTCCGGAGGTATAGTGAACCGGTTCTGTTGAATATCAACGAAATGGGGTCAAAGGTCATTGCACAAAAGCAAGATTTATTCTACAGCCATTATTCTCATAACTTGCGTAAAACTGCTTCTACTGCGACAAAACTTTAGTATGTTATTCTTGAGGCGTACTGAACCGGTTCTGTTGAATATCATCGAAATGGGGTCAAAGGTCAGGACACAGGAGCGAGATTTATTCCACAGCCATTATCCTCAGAACTTGAGTAATAACTTGAGTAATAATTTCTGATATGTTGGAAAGCGTATCATAATCAATGCATTGCATGATTTTACCAACTTGTTAACTCTGTCGACGTTATGCTCCCAAGGCACAGCACATCGGAATGGATGGCGCTTGTTTAGTATTTGATGTACTCACTCCCCATTGCTTTTCTATCATCTTTCTTCCACTAGCACACCGAGATTCACTTGCGCTGTTGCTGTGTCGTTCTGTATGCCACCATTTCTATTCCTCTCTTCATAAACAGTGCGTAACCAATTTCATTAATTTCTTTTTACTTTGGTATTTAAAGTGTTCATCTTTGCTTTTTTCTTCAGGAATTTTATTAAATTGTGTTCGTTAAGAATGAATTAACTTTATAGTAAACAAAAGTTCCTGTTTTGCTCGTTAAATCCGGATCTCGCTAAATACGAGGTCTTTATAAACGGGTTCTATTGTGTGATGTTGGTTGTAGCGATCAAGAAAAATTGCAACCTTATCCTCATTAATCAGGATATATTATGTAAATAAGAGTTTTAGAATAAATGGTAATATGTGTTGGGCCAGAAAATTTATTCTATTTATGAATGCTGATAAATTTTACTTAGATTCTGTGCGATATCAAAAATTAAAATTTTTGGCAAGTGAAACTCACAGATTTGATTTGTTAAAATTTATTCATTTGTTGGTGATGCCCTGAGGCGTTCCGATGGTCCATAGGAAATTAGGAAGACGTCCCTGAGTCTCGTAGCAAAATTGTTGTGTGCCATCGCGTACCCTTACGGACGTGAATTTAACTGATATGAGGTGGAACGGTAACTCGAACTCATTTGTGGTATTTAAACCAATTCTATGTATACAGAATAAAACAGTACAGAACCATAGCAAAGATCTTCACTTGTGTAAATACGCATTCAGCTCCTAATTTGGAGCCACTGGTTCCAGGGAAGGGAGAGAACCAGCGTCATAGTGAAGCTAACCATTCATGCCTCATTCAGAATTCAAGCCCGCGCCCATTTCGGACAACTATCCAGAAGCCAGCGTTTCTGATCACTTGGCCACATGGGAGCCCCGGCTGTTGACTTTTGATGTTCACGGAGGATATGTACACTGAGTTACAGTAGCTTTGCATTAGGAACACCCACATTTTAGATATTCGGAGCGATAACGAAGTACACGTAACATCAACGTCATGTGCGGCTACTATAAATTATGCCTTTGGCGCACTTGCGGAGGGGGCTTTGGGGCTTAAGCCCCCTCCAAGAAGATTAAGAGAGACGTAAGTCACAAATTAAACATTCAAAAACATTATCTTACATGTTCAAAACATTACATATAGTGTCCTCTGTTACATGGTGTCTTCTTCCCAAAGCCCCAAAGAGATCAAGAGCGACGTACGTCACAAATTTAACATTCAAAAATATTAATTTACATGTTCAAAACATTACATAGTGTTCTCTATTACATGGTGTCTTCTTCTCAAAGCCCTAAAGAGATCAAGAGCGACGTACGTCACAAATTTAACATTCAAAAATATTAATTTACATGTTCAAAACATTACATAGTGTCCTCTATTACATGGTGTCTTCTTCTCAAAGCCCAAAAGAGATCAAGAGCGATGTACGTCACAAATTTAACATTCAAAAATATTAATTTACATGTTCAAAACATTACATAGTGTCCTCTATTACATGGTGTCTTCTTCCCAAAGCCCTAAAGAGATCAAGAGCGACGTACGTCACAAATTTAACATTCAAAAATATTAATTTACATGTTCAAAACATTACATAGTGTCCTCTATTACATGGTGTCTTCTTCTCAAAGCCCAAAAGAGATCAAGAGCGATGTACGTCACAAATTAAACATTCAAAAATATTATTTTACATGTTCAAAACATTACATAGTGTCTTCTATTACATGGTATCTTCTTCTCAAAGCCGAAAAGAGATTAATCGCGACGTACGTCACAAATAAAACATTCAAAAATATTATTTCAGGTGTTCAAAACAATACATAGTGTCTTCTTCCCAAAGCCCCAAAGAGATTAACAGCGACGTACGTCACAACCGTATATAAACTATAGGCGTACACTATAAATTATATATATATACACACTGGCGGAAAGTGAAAAAAGAACACCAAGAAGGAATTGGCGGACGATCATGAAATTTACATATGTTAATGGGGTCGAGTTTACCTAGGTGTGATGTTAATTTCGGGACCAACCGATGAGCGCTTACGCCACAGCACGGCATAACATGTAAATTATCGTCGGTGGTATTTAAGGAGTACGGCAAAGTGAATGTAATCAGTTGTCGGCGTACGGACTCGTGTGAAGATCCTGAAGAAGCTGCAATGCCTGGACATGGAAGACGTGTAAGATTTCAGCAGTTATCGGACTTTGAGCGAGGACGTCTAGTCGGACTCCGCGAGGCCAGGTGGTCGTATCGTCGTATTGCGGAGTGAATTGGACGGGAAGTATCGGTGGTGGTATGATAGTGGCGTAGATGGTCCGAGGAACATTCCCACACGAGAAGACGTGAAACCGGGAGTCACAGACGGACTGATGAGCGGACCGATCGACACATAAGAAGAGCGGCGTTATCATGCAGAACATCCACTGCGACGCAAATCTGAGCTGCTGTTGCACCTGAGTTGACTGTGCGAACAATCCGCAACCGTCTACTGGATGCAGGACAACGTGCACGTGTGCCTCTGGCATGTGTACCTCTGACTCCAGCCCACCGTCAGGAACGGATGAAGTGGTAACGTCTGCACTGGAGAACGCAATGGCGATCTGTCGTGTTCAGCGATGAAAGCAGATTCTGCTTGGGAACCTCCGATGGCCGTATGCGTGTTCGCAGACCCACAGGGGAGCGTCTCCACCCTTCTTGCATCCGCCAGTGACACACAGGGCCTACACCTGGTCTCCTGGTGAGGGGAGCGATCATCTATCACTCCCGTACACAACTAGTGCTTGTACCGGGTACGTTAAACAGCACCTTCTACATCAACAACATCATTCAGCCCGTTGTTGTGCCATTTGTAAGGTCGGTCCATCATGGTGTTTTCCAGCAAAGATAACGCCCGCCCACACTCGGCACGTGCAACGCAACATGCACTTCAGGGTGTGAGACAACTTCCATGGCCTGCACGTTCACAGGATTTGTCCCCCTTTGAGCACGTGTGGGATTTTACGGGACAACGACTCATCAGGTCTCCACGGCCAGCCACGACCATCACCGATTTACGCGTCCAGGTTGAGGATGCTTGGAACTCAATACCCCAAACTTACATCCAACATCTGTACGACAGACTCCATGCCAGAATTGTACAGTGTGACGCAGTTCGTGGCGGTTCAACCTCGTACTAACCATGTTACATGGAAATGTTATTTTTCAGTTTACCAGCAAATACAGCTGTATTTTGCCATAATGTTTTGATCACGTTATCCTCTGTATTCTGTTATTATGCTGTATAAATTTTGTTGGTATCAGAAGTCTCCTTCTTGGTGTTCTTTTTTCACTTTCCGCCAGTGTATATATGTACACACATTGTGTACGTATACTATATATATATATATATATATAGCCCCCTGCAACAGGAATTCCTGGGTGCGCCACTGAGTTATGCGCACCTATTCTCTGTACGCGGAACCAGTAAATGTTTGCCAGTAATGAGGAAGCATAGCGACGTAATCCAATTTGACCACTACGAGATAGTTGGGATCCAGAGGGCAGATGCTAGTATTTCGGAAATAGTTGCACTTGTTGGCTGCTTCCGTACTACTACATGAAGGATGTACCAGGACTGAACTAACCATACACAGACATCCAGCAGAAGGGTCAGCCACGTGCGATTATAGGTCAGCATCCAGCATTGGTCAGCCACACGCTGTTAATCCTAAAGGTGAGCGTCGGGTGTCACGACTGTTATCTCAGCAACAACGTGGAACATGCGGTGAAGCTCGATCCATTTCCACATGCACCATGCGCTGCTGTTCCTTGTTTCGCCTGGGATTCCACAACCAGAGACTAACGAAGATACTCCTAACGACACCCAATCATCACAAACAACCCCTCGCAACGTCAGCAATGGACCTTCGACAGATGGAAGAAGGTCGTCTGGAGTGATGAGTCTAGTTTCCTGCTCTACCATGTTGATGGTGGGGTCAGCGTATGGCGTAAGCGGCATGGAGACCTATCCCCTGGTTGCACAGTCAAGATACAACAGCTCACTGGAGGTGATGTTCTGGTCTGGGGAGCTTTTTTCTGGCAAACCCTAGTTCTTCTGGTTATCATCCCAGAAACACTGAATGGTGGACCCTACAGGGACCTGTTAGTCAAACATCTCCATCCATATCTGCAGGAGGTTTACCCGGACCATAGTGTCTTCTTCTGGTTATCATCCCAGAAACACTGAATGGAGGACGCTACAGGGACCTGTTAGTCAAACATCTCCATCCATATCTGCAGGAGGTTTACCCGGACCATAGTGTCTTCTTCTGGTTATCATCCCAGAAACACTGAACGGTGGACCCTACAGGGACCTGTTAGTCAAACATCTCCATCCATATCTGCAGGAGGTTTACCCGGACCATAGTGTCTTCTTCTGGTTATCATCCCAGAAACACTGAATGGTGGACCCTACAGGGACCTGTTAGTCAAACATCTCCATCCATATCTGCAGGAGGTTTACCCGGACCATAGTGTCTTCTTCTGGTTATCATCCCAGAAACACTGAATGGTGGACGCTACAGGGACCTGTTAGTCAAACATCTCCATCCATATCTGCAGGAGGTTTACCCGGACCATAGTGTCTTCTTCTGGTTATCATCCCAGAAACACTGAATGGTGGACGCTACAGGGACCTGTTAGTCAAACATCTCCATCCATATCTGCAGGAGGTTTACCCGGACCATAGTGTCTTCTTCTGGTTATCATCCCAGAAACACTGAATGGTGGACGCTACAGGGACCTGTTAGTCAAACATCTCCATCCATATCTGCAGGAGGTTTACCCGGACCATAGTGTCTTCTTCTGGTTATCATCCCAGAAACACTGAATGGTGGACGCTACAGGGACCTGTTAGTCAAACATCTCCATCCATATCTGCAGGAGGTTTACCCGGACCATAGTGTCTTCTTCTGGTTATCATCCCAGAAACACTGAATGGTGGACGCTACAGGGACCTGTTAGTCAAACATCTCCATCCATATCTGCAGGAGGTTTACCCGGACCATAGTGTCTTCTTCTGGTTATCATCCCAGAAACACTGAATGGTGGACGCTACAGGGACCTGTTAGTCAAACATCTCCATCCATATCTGCAGGAGGTTTACCCGGACCATAGTGTCTTCTTCTGGTTATCATCCCAGAAACACTGAATGGTGGACGCTACAGGGACCTGTTAGTCAAACATCTCCATCCATATCTGCAGGAGGTTTACCCGGACCATAGTGTCTTCTTCTGGTTATCATCCCAGAAACACTGAATGGTGGACGCTACAGGGACCTGTTAGTCAAACATCTCCATCCATATCTGCAGGAGGTTTACCCGGACCATAGTGTCTTCTTCTGGTTATCATCCCAGAAACACTGAATGGTGGACGCTACAGGGACCTGTTAGTCAAACATCTCCATCCATATCTGCAGGAGGTTTACCCGGACCATAGTGTCTTCTTCTGGTTATCATCCCAGAAACACTGAATGGTGGACGCTACAGGGACCTGTTAGTCAAACATCTCCATCCATATCTGCAGGAGGTTTACCCGGACCATAGTGTCTTCTTCTGGTTATCATCCCAGAAACACTGAATGGTGGACGCTACAGGGACCTGTTAGTCAAACATCTCCATCCATATCTGCAGGAGGTTTACCCGGACCATAGTGTCTTCTTCTGGTTATCATCCCAGAAACACTGAATGGTGGACGCTACAGGGACCTGTTAGTCAAACATCTCCATCCATATCTGCAGGAGGTTTACCCGGACCATAGTGTCTTCTTCTGGTTATCATCCCAGAAACACTGAATGGTGGACGCTACAGGGACCTGTTAGTCAAACATCTCCATCCATATCTGCAGGAGGTTTACCCGGACCATAGTGTCTTCTTCTGGTTATCATCCCAGAAACACTGAATGGTGGACGCTACAGGGACCTGTTAGTCAAACATCTCCATCCATATCTGCAGGAGGTTTACCCGGACCATAGTGTCTTCTTCTGGTTATCATCCCAGAAACACTGAATGGTGGACGCTACAGGGACCTGTTAGTCAAACATCTCCATCCATATCTGCAGGAGGTTTACCCGGACCATAGTGTCTTCTTCTGGTTATCATCCCAGAAACACTGAATGGTGGACGCTACAGGGACCTGTTAGTCAAACATCTCCATCCATATCTGCAGGAGGTTTACCCGGACCATAGTGTCTTCTTCTGGTTATCATCCCAGAAACACTGAATGGTGGACGCTACAGGGACCTGTTAGTCAAACATCTCCATCCATATCTGCAGGAGGTTTACCCGGACCATAGTGTCTTCTTCTGGTTATCATCCCAGAAACACTGAATGGTGGACGCTACAGGGACCTGTTAGTCAAACATCTCCATCCATATCTGCAGGAGGTTTACCCGGACCATAGTGTCTTCTTCTGGTTATCATCCCAGAAACACTGAATGGTGGACGCTACAGGGACCTGTTAGTCAAACATCTCCATCCATATCTGCAGGAGGTTTACCCGGACCATAGTGTCTTCTTCTGGTTATCATCCCAGAAACACTGAATGGTGGACGCTACAGGGACCTGTTAGTCAAACATCTCCATCCATATCTGCAGGAGGTTTACCCGGACCATAGTGTCTTCTTCTGGTTATCATCCCAGAAACACTGAATGGAGGACGCTACAGGGACCTGTTAGTCAAACATCTCCATCCATATCTGCAGGAGGTTTACCCGGACCATAGTGTCTTCTTCTGGTTATCATCCCAGAAACACTGAATGGTGGACGCTACAGGGACCTGTTAGTCAAACATCTCCATCCATATCTGCAGGAGGTTTACCCGGACCATAGTGTCTTCTTCTGGTTATCATCCCAGAAACACTGAATGGTGGACGCTACAGGGACCTGTTAGTCAAACATCTCCATCCATATCTGCAGGAGGTTTACCCGGACCATAGTGTCTTCTTCTGGTTATCATCCCAGAAACACTGAATGGTGGACGCTACAGGGACCTGTTAGTCAAACATCTCCATCCATATCTGCAGGAGGTTTACCCGGACCATAGTGTCTTCTTCTGGTTATCATCCCAGAAACACTGAATGGTGGACGCTACAGGGACCTGTTAGTCAAACATCTCCATCCATATCTGCAGGAGGTTTACCCGGACCATAGTGTCTTCTTCTGGTTATCATCCCAGAAACACTGAATGGAGGACGCTACAGGGACCTGTTAGTCAAACATCTCCATCCATATCTGCAGGAGGTTTACCCGGACCATAGTGTCTTCTTCTGGTTATCATCCCAGAAACACTGAATGGTGGACGCTACAGGGACCTGTTAGTCAAACATCTCCATCCATATCTGCAGGAGGTTTACCCGGACCATAGTGTCTTCTTCTGGTTATCATCCCAGAAACACTGAATGGTGGACGCTACAGGGACCTGTTAGTCAAACATCTCCATCCATATCTGCAGGAGGTTTACCCGGACCATAGTGTCTTCTTCTGGTTATCATCCCAGAAACACTGAATGGTGGACGCTACAGGGACCTGTTAGTCAAACATCTCCATCCATATCTGCAGGAGGTTTACCCGGACCATAGTGTCTTCTTCTGGTTATCATCCCAGAAACACTGAATGGTGGACGCTACATGGACCTGTTAGTCAAACATCTCCATCCATATCTGCAGGAGGTTTACCCGGACCATAGTGTCTTCTTCTGGTTATCATCCCAGAAACACTGAATGGTGGACGCTACATGGACCTGTTAGTCAAACATCTCCATCCATATCTGCAGGAGGTTTACCCGGACCATAGTGTCTTCTTCTGGTTATCATCCCAGAAACACTGAATGGTGGACGCTACAGGGACCTGTTAGTCAAACATCTCCATCCATATCTGCAGGAGGTTTACCCGGACCATAGTGTCTTCTTCTGGTTATCATCCCAGAAACACTGAATGGTGGACGCTACAGGGACCTGTTAGTCAAACATCTCCATCCATATCTGCAGGAGGTTTACCCGGACCATAGTGTCTTCTTCTGGTTATCATCCCAGAAACACTGAATGGAGGACGCTACAGGGACCTGTTAGTCAAACATCTCCATCCATATCTGCAGGAGGTTTACCCGGACCATAGTGTCTTCTTCTGGTTATCATCCCAGAAACACTGAATGGTGGACGCTACAGGGACCTGTTAGTCAAACATCTCCATCCATATCTGCAGGAGGTTTACCCGGACCATAGTGTCTTCTTCTGGTTATCATCCCAGAAACACTGAATGGTGGACGCTACAGGGACCTGTTAGTCAAACATCTCCATCCATATCTTCAGGAGGTTTACCCGGACCATAGTGTCTTCTTCTGGTTATCATCCCAGAAACACTGAATGGTGGACGCTACAGGGACCTGTTAGTCAAACATCTCCATCCATATCTGCAGGAGGTTTACCCGGACCATAGTGTCTTCTTCTGGTTATCATCCCAGAAACACTGAATGGTGGACGCTACAGGGACCTGTTAGTCAAACATCTCCATCCATATCTGCAGGAGGTTTACCCGGACCATAGTGTCTTCTTCTGGTTATCATCCCAGAAACACTGAATGGTGGACGCTACAGGGACCTGTTAGTCAAACATCTCCATCCATATCTGCAGGAGGTTTACCCGGACCATAGTGTCTTCTTCTGGTTATCATCCCAGAAACACTGAATGGTGGACGCTACAGGGACCTGTTAGTCAAACATCTCCATCCATATCTGCAGGAGGTTTACCCAGACCATAGTGTCTTCTTCTGGTTATCATCCCAGAAACACTGAATGGTGGACGCTACAGGGACCTGTTAGTCAAACATCTCCATCCATATCTGCAGGAGGTTTACCCGGACCATAGTGTCTTCTTCTGGTTATCATCCCAGAAACACTGAATGGTGGACGCTACAGGGACCTGTTAGTCAAACATCTCCATCCATATCTGCAGGAGGTTTACCCGGACCATAGTGTCTTCTTCTGGTTATCATCCCAGAAACACTGAATGGTGGACGCTACAGGGACCTGTTAGTCAAACATCTCCATCCATATCTGCAGGAGGTTTACCCGGACCATAGTGTCTTCTTCTGGTTATCATCCCAGAAACACTGAATGGTGGACGCTACAGGGACCTGTTAGTCAAACATCTCCATCCATATCTGCAGGAGGTTTACCCGGACCATAGTGTCTTCTTCTGGTTATCATCCCAGAAACACTGAATGGTGGACGCTACAGGGACCTGTTAGTCAAACATCTCCATCCATATCTGCAGGAGGTTTACCCGGACCATAGTGTCTTCTTCTGGTTATCATCCCAGAAACACTGAATGGTGGACGCTACAGGGACCTGTTAGTCAAACATCTCCATCCATATCTGCAGGAGGTTTACCCGGACCATAGTGTCTTCTTCTGGTTATCATCCCAGAAACACTGAATGGTGGACGCTACAGGGACCTGTTAGTCAAACATCTCCATCCATATCTGCAGGAGGTTTACCCGGACCATAGTGTCTTCTTCTGGTTATCATCCCAGAAACACTGAATGGTGGACGCTACAGGGACCTGTTAGTCAAACATCTCCATCCATATCTGCAGGAGGTTTACCCGGACCATAGTGTCTTCTTCTGGTTATCATCCCAGAAACACTGAATGGTGGACGCTACAGGGACCTGTTAGTCAAACATCTCCATCCATATCTGCAGGAGGTTTACCCGGACCATAGTGTCTTCTTCTGGTTATCATCCCAGAAACACTGAATGGTGGACGCTACAGGGACCTGTTAGTCAAACATCTCCATCCATATCTGCAGGAGGTTTACCCGGACCATAGTGTCTTCTTCTGGTTATCATCCCAGAAACACTGAATGGTGGACGCTACAGGGACCTGTTAGTCAAACATCTCCATCCATATCTGCAGGAGGTTTACCCGGACCATAGTGTCTTCTTCTGGTTATCATCCCAGAAACACTGAATGGTGGACGCTACAGGGACCTGTTAGTCAAACATCTCCATCCATATCTGCAGGAGGTTTACCCGGACCATAGTGTCTTCTTCTGGTTATCATCCCAGAAACACTGAATGGTGGACGCTACAGGGACCTGTTAGTCAAACATCTCCATCCATATCTGCAGGAGGTTTACCCGGACCATAGTGTCTTCTTCTGGTTATCATCCCAGAAACACTGAATGGTGGACGCTACAGGGACCTGTTAGTCAAACATCTCCATCCATATCTGCAGGAGGTTTACCCGGACCATAGTGTCTTCTTCTGGTTATCATCCCAGAAACACTGAATGGTGGACGCTACAGGGACCTGTTAGTCAAACATCTCCATCCATATCTGCAGGAGGTTTACCCGGACCATAGTGTCTTCTTCTGGTTATCATCCCAGAAACACTGAATGGTGGACGCTACAGGGACCTGTTAGTCAAACATCTCCATCCATATCTGCAGGAGGTTTACCCGGACCATAGTGTCTTCTTCTGGTTATCATCCCAGAAACACTGAATGGTGGACGCTACAGGGACCTGTTAGTCAAACATCTCCATCCATATCTGCAGGAGGTTTACCCGGACCATAGTGTCTTCTTTCAACAGGACAACGCACCGTGTCGCCCGGCTCGTATAACAACTGAGTGGTTGGGAGAACACGACAACGACTTCGCCACATTGCCTTGGCCCCAGAACTTTCTTGACTCTAACCCAATTGAACATTTGTGCGATATGCTAAGAACGAGATGTGAGAACTGCTGATCCTCCTCCACGGAATGAGCATGAACTAACGGAGCTGCTGCAGCGCACATGGGTCAAGTTACGCATGGAGGATGTTTGATACCTCGTAGAAACTGTTTCTAGGCAGACGTCTGCAAGCTGTAACTGCACAGAAAGGTGGACCAACGTGTTATTATGTAGGTGTTCCTAATTCGAAGCTAACTCAGTGTAAGCTAACTCGGTGTATACGTCAGCCCGAATCATAAGAACGAATCCAAATGGGGCATCATCACCATGATCAGTTTCTTGATGTTTTTAGTGCAACATTTCACACGTTTGTGAGTCATTCGCAAGTCGTCTTATAACGAAGTAAATTTCTCCGTCATTTTTATCCGCGCTAGGATTCGAACCCGGGTTCCCTCATTCCGGAATAAGTTGCTCTACCAATTGAGCTACGCGGACGTTTTATTCTGATTCCTATCTGACTTTATGTCGTGTGCGTCCTTCTGGCAGGTACGTCACATCTCCTGGTACGTTACAGTCTTTATGACTGTTTTTCGTTGTTTCGAAAGTTATGGCAGTGTCGGAATAGCAAACACACCAAGATTGATCTTATATGCCACAAACGCAAATACAACAAGTATCTCGAACAAATACTTCTTCCTCAGGATAAAAGACCACCACAGCAAACCCAGAATTACTATGCGGAATATTTCACTAAAGTGAACGGATCTGACGATTGTGGTTCAAAAATAAAAATTTCAGAGGAGTCTTCGTTTTCGCCAAAGGTATTGAACGAGCGTATCTCGTGTTTAAGTTAAGGGTAAGTAATTCTTACAGCCGTAGGGAAGAATATTCGAGAGAGAAAATTATTAACAGCCTGATATTTAAAGAACTTATAATGCATGTTTCGCGTGAACAGTTTTCATCTGCACTCTCCATTCCTGGATGGAAGAACAGCTCAAATTGATCTATGTGCCTTTCCCAAGAAATCAGAAAAGAGTCTGATACAACTTTGGCTTTATTAGCACTAAAATCTTTGACTATCTCCTTAATAACTTAATCTGATTTAAATATCATCTAAAAATAGGAACGTGAGCTAATTGTGGCTTTGTTCTTTTCTCTTTTCTTTTCTTTTTTATTTTTTTTTTATTTTTTCCTCTGAACTTGCGAGATATTTATGGGTCTTCCAAGAGGCGAGTGTTCAACGATCTTCCCAGGCCAGTTTCACCGACTTTGATAGCTTGTAGAAGCTCGTTCAAGGAGTCTCTTTCTTTGATCAGCTGTTCATTCTCCTGATTAAGTTTATAAATTCTTTCGCACATTTCCATATTCTCTCGGATCAGTTTTTCAATTTTTTCGCGCATTTCCTTGATTTCAGACTCCAAAGCATCGACTGTAGTTCTTACGGTGTTTTCTATTTCTCTGTATTCCTCTTCTTGTTTTTTCACGATCTCCATCAGCATCGACATCTCTTTCTCACTTTCCTGCTCCAGATTTTCCTCGTGAATACTCGCACTTCTTTGTGCCAACTTCACTTCATCCATTGCTTCCTGCCTGATACGGTGAACACTCTCCTGAAGTTCTCTAAAATAAAGGGAAGACTATAAGATGTAATATTTTCGTGCTAAAAATGATCTAAGTTAAAAAACAATGCTGTCTTAAGCACGATTTTTAAAAATTTAATATTAAACAATATATATACAAGTTAAAATACTGTACATACGCATTAGACTTTTCGAGTTTACAATAAACTCACCCTCAGATGTAATAGAATGCACAAACACAAGCGACAAGGTGTTAGTTATATATACCATGACAGCCGTGTCACAAGTGACGTATGTCCAAAGAGGTTTAACGCATGTGTGGAAATAATTGGTCAATCTCAATTTCTGGAGACTCGGGTGTTTTTCCCGGTCCATTAACTGTTTCCAAGGGCGAGGGATAGTACAAGGAGAGTCATCATTGCAGCATAAATGACTGTATTTATTAATCAGTATACTTTCTGTGAAAAAAACCAGCAGAACGAGATCTAGGGGTATTCAGTATAATTGCTGCCTTCCAAATACGAGTATGTGTACCCGCTAAATAGGACCTGGAGAGAGCTGTAGAAGTTGAAGAGATTTTAATGTTATATTTGTGTTCCGAAACTCTACATTTCAAGGAACGAGAGGTCGAACACATGTACATATATTTTTTACAAACACCTTTTAAGGGGTTGGTAACTCCAGGTATAAAAGGAACGGATCCGACATATTTGATGGGCTGGGGATCTCTAATTAGGGATAAAACAGAGTTTAAATAAATTCGTCGTAGTAGTTTCTCCACAGTAAAAGCTGAGTATCCATAGTCATTGGCCAACTTCTTAATATTTGGAGTTTCGGCAATAGCTGTTCAACTGCTCCCTGAGAGCTGGATTCTGGTACTGGTGGAGATTTTCAACGGGTCTCTCTTGCTGAAGTATTTCCCCAGGGACTGGAAAAAGGCAGTGGTAGTGGTGTTGCCCTAACCTGGAACCAATTATACCTTACCTGAGAACTACCATTCAATATATCTCTTGCCCGTCCTGGGTAAGCTCCTGGAGAGGGTCATCCTCTCTAGGCTTCTAGAGTTCTGTGAAACTAATGGTGTGATTCCAGACGAACACGGTGGTTTCCGGGCGAAGTATGCTACGACCCACTTGTTGATCAGACTTACGGAATTCGTTTCTGAAGGACGAGATAAGAGCGTGTATTCCACTGCTGTCTTTCTGGACATCAGCAAGGCTTTTGACAGCGTTCGGCATGATGAAATCGTACACAAGTTGCAGGAGCTTCGATGCCCTCGCCCACTTGTTGAGCTGATTAGCTCGTACCTCAACAGCCGCAGTTTCACTGTTAAGATTAACGGCGAGCTTTCTTCGGAAAAGAAGATTCGGGCTGGCGTTTCTTCTTGGACCAACGCTGTTTTCCATTTTTCTGCACAACTTACCCAAACCCAAACAAGGGCAGGTTATGATGTGCGCAGATGATACAGCTGTTGTTATCAGGTTCCTGAATAAAGGCAGAGCAGTGAAGCTCCTCCAGGACTTTCTCTCTCAGCTGGAAACTTGCTACACTGACTGGCGGATCAAGATCAATCCATCTAAGAGCAGTGCGCTGTTTTTGTTTTTTGTTTTTTTTATCTCTCCAAGGAGTACCGAAACTCGTTATGTTTCAAGAGACAATCCTCTGGGCTACTGGGCTACTTCCACTAAGTATCTAGGGCTCCAACTAGATTGTCGACTTTCGTGGGTGGCGAACACTAGCTACCACACGAATAAAGCTAGACAATGCCTTGTGCAGCTAACTCTACTACTCCACCGGAGAAGCTTCCTTACAACACGGCACAAAATACTGCTGTACAAGACGGTTGTCAGGCCGGTGCTTACCTACGCCTCCTCCATCTATATTGGTATTAGTAGGAATCAGAAAGAGAGAATCGAAAGGGTGTAGAGCCGAGCACTTCGAATGATCACTGGGACTCCCGCTTGGACCCCACTTCGGAACTTGAGGAACAGACTTGGAATCGAGAAGGTACATGAGTTTTCCACCAGACTCGCCAAGAAGTTCTTCAAGAAAGCGGAAACCCACTCTAATGGACTTGTTAGGGGCGCGGTTGATTACAATACCAGCGAATTCTATAGGTATCCTAGAACTAAGGCGGCGATCGTTGATCCCACTTGACAGAGAGAGTAAGTATATGAACACTGGTGGGTGTTAGACAGCCATCACCCTCTTCTTGTTCAATTGGCATCAAGATGGTGAAAATGGATTCTGCTCGGGCATTTGGATTTGGTCTCATTGAGTTTCAGTCACTCCCTGGTGCGTCGGCGGCCGGGTGGAGTTGTTGTTTTCTGTGATGCTGTGCGGTGCTTGGTTCCCCTTGCCCCTCTTCCCCTCGGACTGGAAGCACGGTTCACAGTTTGAAAGATATATCACCCTCTCCTTTCACTCCATTTTTCTGTTTGTCTTTCCTATTGAGTTCACTTACTCAGATCTCCTAACTTGCTATTTCTAACGGTAGTTTTAGACCTGAGGTCAGACACCCTCTTCGTAAAGCTTCTTCAAATATTGTATCGTATCGTATACCTTTTGCTCATATTCTTTCAAAGTCCCTTGATGTGTCACCAATGGACTATTGTGCCTTCGGACTGCAAAAAAGAGTAGTTTCTAAGCACATACCTAAAACAATGATTGGACTATACAGAAAGCAGTGGAAAAGGAGTGGAATAAAATAGCACTACAAATTTTAAGAAATGCCCTATTATCCTGGAAATCTAGACGTGGGTTCATAGTCCAGAGAAAGGACTATCAGATAGAACATTTAAGAAATAAATAATTTTATTTTAAACATTGATTATATTGGCGGAAAGTCGTTCTAAAAGTGTGGGGACATCCCCTGTAAAATATTCAATGTGAGCAACGTTCCTCGTAGTGCATCGAACCATTAAAAGAAATCCACGGTTTTCTACAATCGGTAAAACATCACCAAACAGAAACAGCTACTTACATCACACTATGGGTAGTGTCTAAAACGTGTGTTTACAAAAAATCGCAAATAGCTCACAAAGTGTTCATCACGGCAGCAGGTATAAATATTAGAGGCAAAATGGATTTTTCAAATCGAGGAACTGTGAGAAGAGATATTCAAGTAAACGTGATGAAACATTTCGCCACCTAGCGGGAAAGCTGAGAATTACTTTAAAAAAATGGGTGCAATATTCTATTCGTAATGAAGAGTATTCTATCAAGAAAGGATTATTCCAAGATATTTTTAGAATCAGGAACACACTTTCAAATAGAAATATACATTGAAGCGCACTGTCGGCAGAGTTGCAATAAACGGAAAAGTAGAAAATATTGCAAAGTGTTCTTCATGACAAAAGCTATGAAAAGCGAAAGGAATGTTTCAATTTCTACATTTGGAAGCAGAGACTATAAGAGAAAAGTATTACATATACGCTCCTAGTGGGGAGACTGGCTCGTTTAAAGAAGATATTCTCAATCTTCACCGTAGCGAATGGCATGCACACAAAAAAGAATTTCCTCGATAGGATATTTAGAAGCTTAGATACAGTTGCAAACAGAAATACACACTAACTTTATCAAGTGTTAGAACTATGCACTAAAAAATCCAAGAATGTACTCAGAATTTTCTAGAAAGTGAATATCATTCGGTGTTAAAAGAACTTTTGAAATGGGATTTTTAAAAGCAGAGATATCAAGAAAAATACTTTTTACGTTTCCGCTCCGTAGAGGATAAATTGTGCATTAGTTGGGGCAGGAAATGTGTGTCAGATGTTTCGTAGTCCAGGGTATCTGATTGAAAAAATATTTCTGTCGGATTTTCAGACGCTGAGATATTTCTGCAAATATGCTGTAAACAGAAGGTCCTGTAGTGGGAAAATTGTGGGTTAAAGGAAATTGCAAATTATTGAAAACCATTCTTCATTAGATACGCTGTCCGACCAAGAAATCATTTTTCAAATCGAACAGTTCGAACAAGAGATATCGAGAAAAAAGAGGATATATATCCACGCCCCCTGGTGGAAAAACTGTACATTTTTATGAGCAGAAAATATACAAAAGATGTTTTCCGTAGTGTGTTGTATCTGACGGTAGAATTTTTTTCGTCGAATTTTCAGGAGAGCAGATACTGTTGCAAATATATAGGAAACAGAAATATACTCTTACCATTCCTAGTAGCAAAACCGCTCATTACGAAAAATTAGAAATTATGTGCAAAACACTCCACACCACAAGCTCTATCGGACGCAAAAACAATTTATTCATATCGGAGTTTTAGAAGTAGAGATATCGGGGGAAACGTAATTTACGTCTAAGCTCACAGTAGGAAAACTGAGCATCATTTGGAAAAAGCACATTACCCAAAATGGTCGTCGTTGCAAATCGTATAAAAAGAAAAAAATTCAACAAGATATTTAGAAGCAATGATATGAAATACACTGTACTTTGAATTTGGTAGCACTACATTTACTTCCTCTCGCGGGGAAGTTATGCATCGGAAAAAGACGAAAGTGCAAGAACCACCATTGTAACATTTTAGGTTTCCCATTATAAAATGAATTTTTCACGTCGGCTTCACTGGTGTAGATATATGATGTCTACAGATGAGATGACCGACATAGCTGTAAAATGAAAACGTACTTTAAAATAAATTAAAAAAAAAAAAAAAAGTAAGCTAAAAATCATAATTCAAATGCATCAACAAGTTGGCAAGTTTTCATTTTTAGTACAGTTCATAATTTTTTTTGCAGACAGCTCTGAAAACCGGAATTTTGAAATTGATAAAGTGACACTTTGAACAGGTAATTTCAGTTAAGGCAAAAACTTGCCTGATATGTCATGTGCAACGGCGAATTTCTTGCGCATTTCTACTGTCGATTTTCTTCTCAAACTTTAGGCAAGGATCGCTTAGAGTCATACCAGTTTTTGACAGTATGTTCAATGGTTCCCTATCAGCACGTGTAAAGTACATAACAATGGGATATTTTTGGAAACACTGAATTTTTATTTACAATGAGAATTTCCCATTATGGACAGCGCAGTAAGAAAATTTTAATTCTTTGAAATGACCTTGTTATAAGAGGCGAGGCTTTTCCAACCAGCTCAAAAATTCTTTGGCTAGTTGGCAGATTATGAATTGTTTTTAATTTCCGCAATCTTGTTTTTCCGTTCATAAAATTTTCATCAGCACCTGAAATTCGTAGGAGGGTTTCTAACCATTAAGGAAAGGAGATATAGCTGATAGATCTAAAAAAAAAAAAGACATACGCTCGCGGCTATTTACCAGAGTACTGAAGATGGGTTTCATCGAATCTGTTACAAATAAGCAGCTTCCAATATGTTTACTGCGCCACAAGACATTATCCAATGAAGCAATGAAGCCAAGTCGATTGCAAGAACATCTTGCTACAAAGCATTCAAAAGATAAAGATAAGCCCATTGAATATTTTCAAGAAATGTATAAAAGATTTCAAAATCGTTCAACAATAACTGCATCATTTAAGAATAAACAACATGCAAACATCGAAGAAGGATTTGCTGTAGCTTATCGTATAACACAATTAACTACAAAAAGTGGTAAAAGTCATAATATTGGAGAAACTTTTATAATTCCCCTATCAAAGAATTTATCTCAACAGTAATGCATCAGGATATACCTGAAATTTTAAAAATATTGCCCCTTAGCGACAGCACAGTAAAGCGATGCATTGACGAATGGCGGTTAATGTTGAAAATAAACTTATAGGTATTCTCCAAAACTCTTCATTTTCCATACAGTTGGATGAGTCTATCATTGCAGATAATAATGCTTTGTTGATGACATATGTACTGTACCTTGATGAAAACAATACATTGCAAGAAGAAATGCTATTCGCTGTAAATCTTATTACAGATACAAAACGATTATCAATATTTAATGCTGTGAAATCGTACTTTGCAAAAAAATAATATACCCTTGAACAAAATTGTTGTATGCGCTACTGATGAAGCACCATCAATAGTAGGTTGTTATCGAGGATTTGTTGCTTATTTGAAGGAAGAAGTGCCCAAACGTTTTGTGTACTCATTGTGTGGTGCACAGACAACATCTTGTAGGAAAACATTGAAGTACAAGCCTGCGTTCATCATTAAATATAATAATTAGAGCTGTAAATAAGATCAAATCTAATGCCAAAGATGATAGAATGTTTCGACAGCTGTGCCAAGACAATAATGAGCAATTTATTAGGTTACGTTTACACACAGAAGTTCGATGGCTCTCAAAGGGTACATGCTTGTCTCGTTTTGTAGCATTATACGATAGTGTCATACAGTTTTTTGAAAGTAATAAATGAGGCTGGTCTCTGTCAACAAATAAAAACAGTAAATAATAGTGCCTTTTATTTGGCAGACATTTTTAAGAGATTTAATGAAATTAATTTGCAGCTTCAAGGAGCCAATGTAACTCTTATCAGTTGCAAAAATATTGTGTCATTTTTTATTGAAAAACTTGATCTTCGTCATAATTAATCTTTTGAAGAGAGAATTTCATCAGTTTCCCGAATTGTCATCTATTTTTATAGATGTAACTCCAGAGTAGTTACATCATCTTTTATAGATGACAAGGAGATTGAAATATTCTGTAGCCACCTCAACAAACTTAAATTGGATATGGAAAAATGATTTAAAGATATTTTGAACTTAAAATTGTATGACTGGATGATAAATCCTTTTACTGCAAATTTTGCTGAGGTTGATATAACTTGCCAAGAAGAACTGTATTAGAACTTAAATATGATGAAGGGAGCAAATATAATTTCGATAGTGGTGGACACCAAAAACTCTGGCAAAATAAAAAAATGCCTGCGTTATATCCAAATATTTGGAAAATGATATTTATTTTATTGATACCTTTCTCTACCTCACATCTTGTAGAATCAGGTTTTAGTGCTGTTAATCATATTATCACCAAACAGAAAAGCCATCTGAATATCACCGAAAGAGGAGACCTTCGTTTTTTCCTTACGAAAATCGAACCAGACACCAAATTTTAGCCTCGCAGCATCAGCCTAAATGATATCATTAATTAAAGGTAATTTCAACAAACTTCATTGTTTTCACATTTAACTTTCATTTTCTTCAATTTAAGCAGCTCCCGCACTAGTAGGCGCTGTATCAATGGAGATGCAGAAATTAATTAAATTGAAATTATCTATGCATAAACATAAATAAAGTAAATAAAACGATAAATTTAATCATATATTTTTTACAAACCCTCCCCATCTAAAAAATGCTTCTCACTTTCGCTAAATTGAGTTACTGCGGCACCGGTGGGCGGTAAGGAAATTTTACCATCAACAAAGATACAAAAGTGGGCGGTAAGGAAAATTTACCATCAACAAAGATACAAAAGTGGGCGGTAAAGAAAATTTACCATCAACAAAGATACAAAAGTGGGCGGTAAGGAAATTTTACCATCAACAAAGATACAAAAGTGGGCGGTAAGGAAAATTTACCATCAACAAAGACACAAAAGTGGGCGGTAAGGAAATTTTACCATCAACAAAGATACAAAAGTGGGCGGTATGGAAAATTTACCATCAACAAAGATACAAAAGTGGGCGGTAGGTATTAAAAGGTTGACGACCCCTGGGCTAGAGTATTCGGCTGAACGAGATGCAGCCTTTTGTTTTGCTTGTCGGATCCACTTTCAAACTAACGCAAAAGATCAGTCATTCACAACAACAGGATTTAAAAGCTGTAAAAGTGACCTTTCAAAAGGAAAAGTTCTGATCAAGCACGAGCAAACTATAACTTAAATCACTGCAATGGCATCATGGGCTAAAAGACGGAAACGTATGGCAGAAGGTTTATCAGCAACCACGCTTATGAACGACACAGTTTTGGAGAAAAATAGTTACTATGTTAAGTCAGTGGCAGAAGTTATTCAATTTTTGGTAGTAAACAAACTTGCTTTGCGTGGAACATATAATATTACAGAAGGGTAAGGGGAAGGGCATAGTCTGTTCAGAAGTTTGTTTTGATTCACTTTGGGAAAAGACGATTGGCTCACAGAACGTAGAAAGCACATTCCACAAAATGAAAACTACTTATCTCCGGGGATACAAAACGAAGTAATCGAAGTAATTGATACACTGGTGTGCAAAAATTAAGGACGAAGAGGAGAAATTAGCATAACAGCGGAACGAGCAGGCAGAACGTACCGAAAGGCCACTCAGGAAATAGACTAGGGTCCGGTATGGTAGGGCATGTGCATATATGCAGCATGACGGGGGGGGGGAATGTGTCGGAAGGGTATAAAGCACACGGGCGGTGTACACTCAGCAATTCGGCGAAAGCTATTGCACGGTGTACATCGGTTTGAACGACGTCGAGTTGGTGCCACCGTGTGATACGGCCAACAGGCTATCCAGTAGACGACTCTGGTTGACTTTACTCGAGGTCGCGTCATTGGGAAGTTGGAAGAAAGTCGAAGTGTGACTAGTGTGGCTGACGAGTTCGGGATCGCTCACAGCATTGTTTTACGAGCTTGGAGAGCATTTCAAACGACAGGAACAGCTGTCCGAGAGTTTAGCAGTGGTCGTCCACGAGCAACCACGGCGGCGGACGACCGATATATTGTTCTACAGGCGAGAAGAGACAGACGGCAAACAGCGGGAGAAATCGCAAGGCACATGCAAGAGACAACTGGACGTCCGTTATCGCGTTTTACCGTTGCCAGGAGGCTGCACAAAGGTAGTCTATTTGCACGACGACCAGTACGGAGTGTGCCATTAACGCCTGCTCATCGGAGACGGCGGTTTCTGTGGTACCAAGAACACAAGAACTGGACACATCAGCAATGGGATCGAGTTCTCTTTACGGATGGGAGCCGATTTAGTCTGACGAGAGATTCTGGACGCATACACATCTGGAGAGAGCAGGGAACACGCAATCACACCTCCAACATCATCGAAAGGGACCGGTTTGGAGGTGGCGGAGTTCTCGTTTGGGGCGGTAACATGCTTGGTAGCCGTACTGACCTCCACATCTTCCAAGGAGGTTAAGTCACTGTTGTCCGCTATTGTACCGAGGTTCTCCTGCCTCACGTGCGTCTGTTTAGAGGTGCTGTGGGTCCTGAGTTCCTCTTCATGGACGACAACGCTACTCCTCATCGTACAGTGGCTGTCGCAGAGCTGTTGGAGAGTGAAGATATTCAACGCATTTATTGGCCCGCAAGGTCCCCGGACCTAAATCCAATTGAACAAGTGTGGGACCTTCTCCAGAGACGCTTGGCAGCACGTCACCAGCCGTCAGCAACGAGTTCGCAGCTGCGATTGGCGCTACAAGAGGAATGGGCCGTGATGCCTCAATAGCTCCTTGAAAACCTCGTCGTCAGCATGGACAGACGTTGTGAATCCTGCAACGCAGTGAGGGGTTATTATATCCCCTACTAAAGGCTGGATTTTTCTTGGCAGCCGCCTGTCTTCTGTCCAGTTGTGCTCGAAGCTACCTTTTCAATAGTGCCTTTGTATCCTTTGGATTCCTTGTTTAGACGGTTTTGCTCACTTGACCCTTACATCTTGGAAATCTTATGGTATGATTTGAGTCGATGTGGAGCACTTCTGCACGACGTTACATTCGAAAAACCGTATCGTCCTTAATTTTTGCCCGCCAATTTATTAGGGATACTGTTATAAGAGAGGATATCGTGCGGGATATCACTTCTTCCGCTGTGCCCTGGTTCACATTGTTAGTAGATGGCACGAAAGATAAAAGCAACGTTGGAAACATAGCCATTGGAGTAAGATATGTGCTTGAGGGCAAGGCAAAAGAATCTCTTCTTTCAATATAAAAGGCATCGGCCCTTACTGTTGTTTCCTTTGCAGATACCATTCTTTCTGCTCTTGAATGCTATGGCTTGAACGAAAACAATATTTTGGGCCAATTTTACGAAGGAGCAAATGTCATGAGTGGCAGTGAAGGTGGTGTACAAGCTATCATTAAACAGAGAGTTGGTAGGGACGTGCCATACATCCATCGTTTTAATCATCGTTTACACCTTGTTGTACAAAATATTGTTTCGTCCATTCTCCCAATCAAACACTATTTTGATAACTGTGAGCATCTGCACAGATTTTTCAGTTGCAGGAAAATTGCAGCTCTTTATCAAGGAAAAAATATTTGTCGATTGCTGGAACAACAGTTGTCGGAGCACTTGGCAATCGCTAGAGCAAACTTCGATAACTACGACGAAGTTTTGAGTTTTATTTGAAGTTTCTCATTTGCCAAAGCAAAATGCTCACAATTTTGATGGTGAAGACATTGCTGAATCGGCTGGTTTACAGACTGTTATGAAAAGATCGGACTTCCAATAAATTTTAATCACAATGAAAGCGATACTTGCAACTATAGAACCAGCTGATAAAGTGCTGTAGGTTCGTGAAGCATCATTAGAATTAGGTTTAGACGTCATTGAAGCAACACAAAGATCTCTGGAAGAAATGCAATCCTCTGAAACAGCCAAAAACTTGCTTGCCAATGCCACAGGGATTTTATCTGTTCGTGAAGGTAAAGATTGCAGAAGGCCTGAAAGGAAAAAACGGGTTTAACTGCACATCTAAATGATTCAATCGTCACGGAGAACATTGGACAGACAACAGAACACTTTTCGAACAAATTTTCTCCGAAGTCCTTGACGTAGTTTCGTTCAAAATGAAGAGACGTTTTGACAACAACAACAACGATCTCTTAAAAGTCGTAGAGTCTGTCGATGAACTTCACAATGAAAAAATGAAGGCATTTTTAGATTTAGGAATACAGAGACTTTCGAACGAGGAACTAGTGGTGGCGAAAAATTACGCTGCTGCAGCTCCTGATAACATCTTCGAGATCTTCAATCAGCGTGTTGCTTTCAAGAACACGTATAATTTATTAGCCACAGTTGCAAGCTTTGGATGTAGTACTGTCACGTGCGAATCTACCTTTTCTAAGCAAAAATAAATCAACCTGAAAGGAAGTCCATGACTTTTAGGAAGCAGTCAAATCTCACTTTCCTAGCATTTGAAACGGAAAAAACAAAATCGTAGAATTTGGACACATTTCTGAAAAAATTCAATGAAAAGAAAAACGCCTCCTTAAGCTATATTGAAAAGGTAAATTTTTCATATATAAATTTTTTATTTTTTTTTCACGAAAAAAAAACTTCTACAGCTTTGCTTACACTGTTAGATAGCAGCATCTGAACCGCTAAGTTCACTCTCTTCTTCCTATTTCCTCTCATATATACATTTGTGTGGATCCATTTTATTTTATAAAACACCTTTAATTCCGATATACACTGTGGCCACCTAAAATGCAACACCAAGAAGAACACGAGATAGCAAAGCCAGATTTACTGGACACATAACAACAGATACAAAGATGAAACGATTGAGCTTACAGGCCCGTGCGACTCGCGGAAAACGCAGGCATCAATAGTTCATGTGGCCTCCACGGCTGGCAATAACGGCCGCTGCACGCCGCGGCATAGAACGAAAGAGGCTTTGGATGTGGGCTTGGGGTATGTCGGTCCAGGCTGCTTCCACACGTTGCTACAGTTCATCAGGTGTAGCCGCTGGTGGTGCTTTCTGGGCCACTCGGTTGCCGATCAGCGACCAGACGTGTTCGATGGGCGACATATCGGGAGAACAGGCGGGCCACGGCAGCAGTGACACCTGGTGGGCCGTGGAGAATTGTTGCACGATGCGTGTCACGTGCGGGCGCGCATTGTCCTGTTGAAACGTGGCCGCTGACAGGTCCTGCAGGTAAGGGAGGACTACAGGCTCCAAAACGTCGGAGATGTAGCGGTGGCTGTTGAGTGTACCGGCGATGCGTACCAGACTGGTGCGGGTGTCATATGCAATTGCGCCCCAAACCATAACGCCAGGCGACGGACCGGTATGGCGATGCAAAATGCAGGCATCATGCAGTCTCTCGCCACGGTGCCGCCACACGCGGATCCGACCATCGTGGTGTTGCAGGCAGAAGCGGGATTCGTCGGAGAAGGCAATGTTGTGCCATTCTGTAGTCCAGGTGCGGCGTTCAACGGCCCACTGTCGCCGCACTCGCCGGTGGTGTAACGTCAAAGGTAATCGGAGTAATGGGCGCCTTGCGACAAGTCCCCACTACTGCAGACGACGTCGAACGGTACGTGCTGACATAGGTTGTTGCGCAGCACATCCTAATTCCCGCACCAACGTTCGTGATGTGGCGGTGCGAGTCGTCAATGCCCGCCGCACAACATGCTGGTCCTCTCGTTCGGTGGTGTGCCGCGGCTGCGGCAATCACTCACGTCGGTCCGTCCGTCCCTCCTGCACCCACCGAATCCATACTGGCCTCACTGTGGCTGAATGTCGTCCCACACGAGCGCCGATGTCTCGGTACGATTAACCGCTGTCGCGATAAGCCACTATTCGTCCTATGTCGAACTCCGAAACGTGCTGGAATGACTGCCGTATTCTGCGACGAGGTATCAGGAAGCTTCCCACGCACAGGTCCGGCAGCACAACACCCTTCCACTACTTACACTTCGCCTTCTGTGCGCCCTTCTTATAGTGCTTCTCGGTGGCGTGCCGGGCGCATATGATTTGCATATGCCCTGAAATGCTAATCGTTTGCCTGTCCTCTCACGGGCGACGCATGCTGTGAATTTCAGGCCAATAGGATGCTTCCTTCTTGGTGTTGCATTTTGGGTGGCCAGCAGTGTATTACGTTCCACCAGAGGCCAGATATCTGCTTAATTATGGTTGTTCCACACTACATACGTATTACGTGTTCTAATATGTAATTTCGGGGAAGTTTTTTTCCAACTTTGATTGCTACAAAGCGAGATACCGCATTTTCAAGATTTTTGTATGTTGCACGGAAAACAAATTAAGAAAAATAATGAAAGAAAAGGATAAAGTAGACAGATTTGACAAAAAAAAATTAAAAAAAAATGCAGGATTCATCTACACGACAGCACAAACTATTGAAGAGCCTTGGCTTTGCTCCAGTGGTCGTTTATGTAGTTGTGACGGTGTCGTGCTTTTTCCGGACGTGTCAGATGCGGACAGAGCAATTCATAACGGCATTCTTTGAAAATGAAAGAATTAGGAGAACCCATATCAAAACGGAAGAAAATGTATGTAAAAATTAAAGAAAGAATTGAAAATATTATTTCAGCATTTGAAAAACAACAAGGACTTAAAAAAGGTGCTTAAAAGCTTTAAGTTTTATAACAAATTTTGAATAAATTTGAAAAAAAAAATGAGTTTTGTAACATAATATAATTTGAAATTTGGAACATTAAAATGACATAAGGAATTATTCTCCTGCAATTTTTAAGCCACCAGTGTGAATTGTCAGCATCTGGCACAACGAACCCTTCCAATCTATTCAATTTCGGTTTGTCCACTACTGGCACGTCCGCAAAAAGTAAGTAACCGTTGTCGCAGCAGGGAAACAAAGGAGACTGGATCTTCCTTATTATTTCTAAATACTTTGATTTTTACCTCTGAGGCTTCTAGCAATTTTGTGTGTACTTCCTATCGCCACTTGCACAAGTAAAAGGTCATATTCAACTCTAATAACGCTTAAAGCTATCTCCGGATCAGTATGAAAAACGATCGACTAAATAAACTTGTATTACCGAATACAAGTAACGTAAAGGTATTTGTAGATATGGTAATGGAAGAATTAAGCAAAAACAGAAGCCAGCTTGATTTTGCCATTTAATGTAGATTTCATATCACATTATAGATGTATTGCCCATAGCATGAACTTATGAGCAATAGTACAAGTTTTTTAAATAATTTAATATAAAAATGACGAAAAAAAATTAATGGAATGGAAATTTGGAAAAAAAAATACACTTCAGTTTTGTTACTCACTAAATAGCGAACAGTGAATGAATTCTCTTCTTTTTTAAGCGAAGAGTGAATGACTTTTTCCTGAGAAGCATACTGTATCATGTCTTTCATTGTATAATCATGGATAACTTACTGAACTTTACATTGGTTCTATTCTTTCTGAAAATATAGTTCATCAACTGCAAATACATATTTCAAAGTTCGCTGAGGAACATTTAGGTAAATTAAACATTGCTGATTTTTTAACTTTCTCGTTTTACGTCGATATTATAAGTATCTGCTTTCTATCACTGTAATAACCAGGATTGTCAGGAATCTATGGAACGCCTCCGTCAACGTCAAGAACTTGCAAAGACAAATACACAGTGAAGTCACATTATTGTGACCACCTCCTACTTTTGACGTCAACAGCGCGTAGCCAATGAAAGAAGGCACGTGTCGTGAGTTGGCTTGGAGGGTATATAAGGAGTGGTGTAAGCATTCTGAAACATATCACTCGTTGCTGTCATGGATAGAAGGAGCGATTTATCAGATTTGCAAAAAAGGGATGATAATTAGCTTTCGGGCTAAGGCCGGCAGTATTTCTGAAACAACGCAGTTTGTGAACTGTTCTCGAGCTGCTGTGGTTAAAGTGTATCGTGATTGGAGAAATGGCATCGTTGCGAATAAGCGACTTGGAAACTGCGAACCACCATGTGCCATTAATGTGAGAGGTGAACGTCGGCTTCGAAAGTGCGTGAGGGCCGAATCAACTCACTGGCCGAATGAACTAGGAAGCTACCGGAAGTGTGTCTAATACGACAGTTCAGCGAACCCTGCTGCGTATGGGGCTCCGATGCAGACGGGTGGTCACTGAACCTATGCTAACGAAGGTGCATCGGCAGAAAAGGCTTAGATTTGCACGGCAGGATCGGAATTGGACCTCCGCTGATTGGCAAAGAATTGCCTTCTCCGATGAGTCATGTTTTCTGCTTCTACGAACGGATAGACGTTGGCGTATAAGGCGAGAAACATCGGAGAACAAACACTCTTGAACATTTGCTGGAAAAACACAATCTGGTGGGGCAGCGTTACGATCTTGGGAATGTTTTCTTGGCATTCTCTGGTTCCACTTATACCTGCAAAAGGCACTATGGACCGAATTCGTTATGAATCCATCCTTGCAGACCACGTACACCCATACATGCTGATTGTCTTCCCTGAGGCGGATAGGATCTTCCAGTACGGCAATGCGACGTTTCACACAGCGAGAAATGTCCGAGAGTGGTTGGAAGAGCACGATGAAGACTTCAAAGTACTTCCCTGGCGCCCTAATTCCCGAAACTTAAACATAATCGAGCATCTGTGGGACCACCTCGATCGTGTTGTTCGCTCTATGGATCCTCCAGCTCGCACCCTCCAGCAGTTGTCAGATGCACTGCAGTCAGCATGGCTCCACATACCTGTGAACACCTTCCAGCACCTTACTGAGTCACTCCCAGCCCGTCTAGCTGGTGTCCGCACTGCACACGGTGGTTACTCTGGATATTAACTGGTGGTCACAATAATGTGACTCGACCGTGTATTATGTGTTCGGAAAGTCCTGTAAATTACTTGACGTCTGCAAAAATGGCAGAAGATAGTACAACATGGACAAACCTGAAGATCTGAAGGATTTTTAAGTGCGTGTCTATGAAATGAAGCTTCCTTAACGAAGCTTAGGGGAGGCAATAGAAATTCATAGAATCAGTCTATTAAGTATGTTTATCATGACAATGAACAAATGTCATCATCATCATCATCATTGTCAACCATTATCAATCCACTGCTGGACGAAGGTCTCCCAAGTTTCTTCCACAACGGTCTGTCTTGTGCCAGTCTCCTCCATGTCACTCCCGCATACTTTCGAATTTCATCCACCCATCTTCCATGTGGTCTTCTTCTGGGTCTTTTCCTGTCCCTTGGAATCCAATCTAAAATTTCGGCTGTCCATCGATGGTCTGTTCTTCTGGCAGTATGTCCAGCCCATTGCCATTTCAGGGATTTAACTCTGATCATGATGTCTTCCACTCTTGTCATTTTTCGGATCCACGTGTTCCTCTTCTTATCTCTCCTGGTTACACCAAGCATGCACCTCTCCATGCTCTTTGAGTTGTTTGCAGCCTTTGTATGTCTTTTTTAGCTAAGGTCCACGTCTCTGCACCATACGTAAGCACTGGAAGGATGCATTGATCAAACACTTTTCTTTTAAGACATAATGGCATATTGCTCTTGAAAATTATGCTGTTTCTACCAAAAGCTCTCCAGGCAAGTTTTGTACGCCGATTAATTTCTTCACCAATGTGACCCTCACTTGATATCTGCTGTCCAAGATAAACGTACGTGTCTGTTATCTCCAGCTTTTCTCCATCAATCGATAAATCCTCATTTCTTGTAAAAGCATTGTACATCACTTTTGTCTTCTGAAAGTTCATTTTTAATCCCACTTCTTTACTCTTGTCAGCAAGTTCCTGGATCATACTCCGTAGCTCTGATGGGGTAGTTGCAAAAATGACTATGTCATCAGCAAAACGAAGGTGGGTTAGATAATCTCCATTAATCTTTATCCCTTTGTTTTCCCAGTTCAGTGATTGAAAGACATTTTCCAATGTCGCATTAAAGAGCTTCGGAGATATGGTGTCACCTTGTCTCACTCCTTTTCCAATTTTTATGTGTGTTGTATTTTCAAACAGCCGAATCTTTGCACTTGCATTTTCATAGATGTTATTAATAATATTAATGTATGCATCTTCAATACCGCAGGATTTCAGAGCCATTGTAACTGCTGATGGTTTCACCGAATCAAAGGCTTTTTCATAATCGATAAAAACCATGCACAATGGAAGTTCATATTCCCTCGCTCTTTCAATTAGTTCTCTCAGTACGTGGATATGATCTATTGTGCTGTAGCCACTCCTGAATCCAGCTTGTTCTCTCGGTTGAGCCATGTCCAGTGTTACCTTCAAGCGGTGTGAAAGAACTTTAGTGAAGATTTTATAAACCACTGATAGGAGGCTGATAGGTCTGTAGTTCCTGAGATCCTCAATGTCACCTTTTTTATGCAGCAAGATCATTGTAGCGTTGTTCCAATCCTCAGGAATCTTTCCTTCATTAAGGAATCGAGTGAAAATTTAAGCGAGTACTTTTCGATTTCTCCACTTGCTTCTTGTATGATGTCTACAGTAATTCCATCTTCTCCTGGAGCTTTTCCCCGCTTCATGTTATTGATTGCATGTGCAACTTCTGCTGGAAGGACTGGAAGAACTCTGGTACTGGTACCTTTCATGATGTCTGGAGTACATGTATCATCCCTTTCATATAATTTGGAGTAGAAATCTTTCACTCTTGTCAAAATTTCGCCTCTATTTCTTGTTACAGAACCATCTTCTTTTTTCAGTGCCATAATCTGTTTTTTCCCCTTACTGAGATGTCCCTTTGCTATCTTTAGGCTTTGGTTGTTTTCAATTGCTTTCCTTACTAGTTCACAGTTGAATTTCCTTACGTCTTCAGTGATACTTTTTCGTACTGTTTTGCATAGCTCTATATATTCCACTTTGGAAGTCACATCTTTTTTAGTTGTCCTCATCACTCTTCTTTTTTTGCATCAACATTTTGGTTTTTCCTGATAATTTGTTCACATGCAATTTGTTCTTAGCTAATTTTGTTGCTGTTTCCATAAGAGCTTTGGTTACTTTTCTGTTAACTTCAGAAATATCCACTTCTTCCGATGTTAGGCCTTCTAAAGCAGAGAATCTGTTCTTCAGTTCCAATTTGAAGGTATTATGGTGTTTTTTAAGGTTGGTTATGTCAGTACATTTTGTTTGTCTTATGAGCTTGCTACGTTCGAGTTTAGTGTTGAGGTGCATCTTACATCTCACCAATCTATGGTCACTGCCTGTGTTGAACTTGTTTAGCACACTGCAGTCTTCTATGACGAATTTTTTGTTACACATAATAAAATCAATTTCACTTGTCGTCCCATTTGGATGTCTCCATGTCCATTTCCTGTGTGGCGTTTTCTTGAAAAAGGAGTTCAAGATGAAAAACCTTTCTGCCTCTGCAAACTCAACGAGAGTATTTCCACGCTGGTTTCTGTTGCCATGACCGAATTTACCTACTGAAGTTTCATTCTGTTGCCGTTGCCCTATTTTTGCATTGAAATCTCCCATAATTATCTTCAAGTGTTGCTTACCTTTATTATTTAGATCACGAATTTCGTCATAAAATTCTTCAATTTCTTCTTCAGCATGACTTGTGGTGGATATATATACACTCACACAACCAGAATAGGAAAATGTGTAGCTACTGCAGAAAAAGGATATGCGTAAACTGTTCAGCACCATCAGAAAAATGGAGCTGCTACAGCTCATCTCGCAGTTTATATGCGTACTATAAGCTTTTAGAAGTTACACTGCACTCGAATCAAGCCAGAAATCTTTTGATCTCCAAAAAGAACGATCTTAACAACTCCAAATATACAACGGACGACGAAACTGGATGACAAGAATTGAAAACGTACCATGCGAGAGAAGAATGGACTTTGGAAAGTGTGGCAACAAACCTACAACGATTTAGACTCATCTTACAAAAATACCACTGCTTAAGGTCGTTAAGGCAGTGTTCTTTTGTGAGGTCCGTTTGTGTGACGTGAACATATTTCCTGTTGATGACCCCTCATTTAAGGGGAATATGCAATACTACTCGGCAAGGAGGAAATTCATGAGATGCAGTTTCATTTTGGCTCAGTTCAGTTGTCCTACAATTTCTGAGACGAAAATCCAGATTCTTATCCTTCTCGGATCGTGTGTATCAGATAATGGGCACATGTTTTAGGCTTCCAAAACCACCTTTGGTGCTCTTATTCGCCGAATGCAATCCAAAAATTCTGGAATAAGTAGAAATCTACCATTTCCTCCTGGACCTTCACTGACTGAACTTGAAGCTCTATTTTTTTGTAACAGTACGTTCAGAAGATATGTAAAAAGCAAACCCCTTTGATATTTCAACTGTGGCGCAGCTTGTAAAGCCAACGAAATACTAACGTATTTCTTCTTGAAAACCCGAATAGGCAGTGCATGTAAGAGGACTGCATTTGTATAGTATCTGGAAAAGAAATAATCACGTTCTTACAATTTGGCATATAGTATTTATGTCACTGGCTTTGAAATAAAGTATCGTTTCCTGCAATTCAAGTTTGCTATCATTTTCTGCTTAGTTACCAAATTAAATTTTAACGCACATTTGAAGAAGGAAAAATAAATCAGCAACGCTCAACTTAATTGCATTCTTTTGTTTTGCATTTCTTACAGTGGCGCACCGGAAAAATTCGGTTGCCCCCGCAAAAAATGTTTTCGAGACCCTTTTGCGAAAATCCATTAGCTTTCAATTACTCAAAATTCTAACTTCCATATTATTAACAAGGCTTTACGGGTGTTTTAATAAATCAAATTCTTTGGAGCCCACGAGTATTTTTTGTAAAAATCAAAATTATTTCACTTTATTACGAGAAACACAAATGTGTACGTTATAATTTAAATGATAGCCCTAGTTTCCGATACAAATTACTACAAAATACTTTCGTTAAAGTTACTCATATCATGCAAAATTTATTATTTTAAAGAACTAAGGCCTACTTTTTGAAATGTCTCACGATTGTACACACAAAACATACATTTGCCGTGTGACAGTGTCTAATGTGTTTTCCGATTTATACGAAATGTCACAATGTAAGTAAGCAAATAACGCAAATAACTAAGTAACGATTAAGAACTGTAGCACAAAGAACGTAAAACTACTTAAATTATTTACTCTGAAATATAAAAAAACACAGAATATAATGCCACAATGTTTTGCATATAGTAAAAAAAAAAATCTTTTGACTCTGTTATAAAAAAATGGCACAAGTCTCGGATTTTGCGCTCTCGCGAATAAAACCTTCCAGTTCATTCTATTCCGAGGATGCATAGTGATGTGCAAACAACTGTAATACTTTTTCCTCATTGGTATAAAAATTCCGTTCATTGAACTGCTATTTTGTTCGCATTCTCTTGTTAATGTACTTGCATAGAAACTATCGCAAGGGCTGTGAACTTGAGGCCCCTTGTAACAGCAAGAGCTACTGCAAGGGGCCTCAAGTTCTTTCCAATAGTTGCTTTCCCGTCATCCAGTTTTTATTAACAAAAGCAGCGAAAATGATTTCTAAAGATTTTACGTATTTACTGAGAAAAACATGCTTTTCTTAAAACTTTAAAGCTCTCTTAATTCTTGGCTATTTCTTTAACCAGTTCCATACGAAGTTTTCACAAAAAATAAAATGTTTTTGATCATGCTAGAGGCCCCTTTTAACCATGAGCCCCCCCTCCGCACTGCGGGGGCCTGATTTCTTGATGATTTCTTAGCGTTGCACGTCCCTGATTTCTTAGCATTCTGCTAAGCTGTGTAATAGATGGTGCGTGCTTCCGGCTCTTCACATGAGATTCGAATCCCTATGAGACAGGGAATGTTTGCTCATCCTTTCTTCTTCTTATTTTTTTTTCATTGCAGGTTCCCCTAATTTACGGCCACTGACTCCAGGAAAGGGAGAGAACCAGTGCCGTAAGACAAACACAATATACATCCCTTACCGGAATTCGAACCTGGACCCATCTCGGACGAATGATGAGAAGCCATCGCTTAGACCACTGCGCCACCGGGGCAGCCATACTTTCTTCCTCCTTCAGTCTAGGTCCAGGCCTATTGAGGGTGTTAAATAAACTATTACGGTCTTGAAAATGAAAGACGACATCGAAAGGTATTTATATGGAATGGAAAATTTATTTTCACCATATTTACCTTTCCAAACGTTTGATCTTCTCTTCGGAAGCTTTCTGCTCTTCTTTCCTGGCTGTTGCAACAGACCTCTCTAGAACATCAGTTATTCTGGTGACAACGTCTACTGCTGATGAGTGCAGGCCTTCGCGTGCAGATAACCGAATTCCTTCCATGCGGTCCACTACATAGTCTTGCAGTTTATCTTCTATTCTTTGCATCTCACTCTAAGCGAAAACAAAAACAATATAGAAAAGGAAAATTTCATAATAATTGCAGACGTTCACTTAATCTCTAGAGGTGTCAAGAAATATCAACAAATCCAAATTTTCTAAGAACATGTTTTGTCCCGTCACCAGAATAAATATTTCTCCTGGAAGTTGAGTGGCATGGCATTCCGGTATTGCCGCTAGAAACTGATGTATCATCAGTTTCTACCTGTTGGAAAATACTGAATTTTATTCAGAGAAAAATTATTTGCCAAGAAAATGATTTCTGTAAAAAGAGCCAACCCATTAAAATAGCGAATGTATAATTACAGTGTTCGTTCACTAAGATTCTTTCAGTGGGCTGTCGCTTAGACTCGTTAAACCTTCTAGGAGTTCCGGGGTTTCAATTATATTTTCCCAGATGATGAAAATAAATAATTTACAGCTGAGGTGAAGACTCGCTCTTTTGTAATAAATGGTAGGTTTCTATGAGCAAAGTCACTTTCGTTCAGCTTTGTTCTGATTTCTTTAAGTTTCTTTAATACTATTAACACGTTGACTTGTTTCTGTTTACTATTCAGTTGCGCTTCTTTCTCAGTACCTCTAGATGCTAAGTTTTCTTTTTCCTACTTTACTTCTCTTTCAAATCTCTCATCTCCGCAAGAAAAGAATATACCCCCCTTGTTCTCCGAAGTGCGCAGAATCTCCCCTTCTTGTCTTTCACTTCGCTTAAGAAAAAAGCATGGCCTCATCGACCCTGCTGACCTCTTGGTCAGCTATGAAGCCAATTTCGCTTTCTCACACCCTTCGTTCAGGCCAATTTGAATCCCCTATTATGCATCTTGGTTAACACCACTTGCAAACCGCTGGCTTATCCATTCTAACTTCGACCTACTGTGCATATTACCCTCATTAAACTGATGATGTAAGAATTGCTTGATCCTACGGAAAGATCAATGCCCACTCACTCCCTCGCAGGGCAATAAAGACATACAATTCAATGAATCTCTCTCTTTAACACTGCTGGCATAAAGCTGGTGAAAAAGGGGACCGTCTCCAAATCCTCACAGAAGCACTAACTGAAGGGGAAATGATTATAACTTACAAAACATTCAAAAGATTAATAAAGTTTACTCGAGCTAAAACCTATGAACACAGGGTTACAGGGTGACTGAGATGCAGGAAAAGAAAGAAAAAACAACATGCTCGCAAGTTCCTACGCTGTGGTCAACAACGGAACTATAGTTCTTAGCACACATGCTTTTTTTAAGGTGACTAATGACTTTCAGACGTTTGACATCAATAAAAAAAGACGTCAAGGCTGAATTAGCAGGTACGAAAGATAAATACCATATGCCTACTTACTGAACTTAACACAGTGCTAATCAGAAGTTAAGCACAAACTCCAAAATTTGAACAACAAACGATACAATACAGACATATTCAAAATCTTTACTGCAGTTCTGTTTTGAAGCATGTATATGTCGAAAGGGGTGTAAGATCAGCTGATGCGCAACATACTACAGCCTCTCCATGACAAATGTCAACCCCACCTTCACGTGGTGCATCCTGTTCCCACTATAAAGGTTCTAACGACCGCCAATAGCGGTATAACTATACCATCGGGATTAGAGGAAATGCTATCCTACGCTCACCAACCCGCGTGGCCAGCGTGGTTAGTTATAGCCAAACCCCTCCAAAATGACTCCACAACTTATTTTTTTTTGATTGGAGGTTTAACGACCACCGTGAGCAATTCAATGGGCTGTAAGCAGTCGCCCGTCCCTAATTTAGGGTCACTGGTTCCAGGGAAGGGAGAGAACCACTGCCGTAAGACAAACACAACATCCATGCCTCACCGGGATTCGAACCCGGACCCCTTTTGGACAAATGATCAGAGGCCATCGCTTAGACCACTGCGCCACCAGGGCGGCCCGGAGGATTGGACTAGGATGCCATCTGATGCTGACCTTGGCTACTTACAATGGACGCTCTCTATCTTCTGATTCAAGGCTCCTTGAATTGGAAGAGGAACTACAAAGGATCAAGTGGGACATCGTCGGGCTAAGTTAATTAAGGAGAAAAGGAGAAGATCTCATTGAACTGAAAAGTGGACATCTCTTCTACTATCGTGGGACAGATACTGGCAGAACTAGTGGTGTTGGATTTATAATAAACAAGAAACTGAAGGATAAAGTTGTAGAAGTTGAAAGTTCCTCTGACAGAGCTGCACGACTTGTTATCCAACTCTCGAGAAGATACCAGTCTCAGATTATTCAAGCTTATGCACCCACCACAAGTCACCCTGAAGAAGAGATTGAAGAATTTTACGAGGAAATTCGTCATCTAAATAATAAAGGCAAGCAGCACTTGAAGATCATTATGGGAGATTTCAATGCAAAAATTGAGCAACGGCAACAGAACGAAACTTCAGTAGGTAAATTCGGTCACGGTAACAGAAACCAGCGTGGAAATATTCTCCTATAGTTTGCAGAGGCAGAAGGGTTTTTCAACATGAACTCCTTTTTCAAGAAAAAGCCGCAAAGGAAATGGACATGGAGGCATCCCAATGGATTGACAAGTGAAATTGATTTTATTATGTGTAACAAGAGATTTGTCATGGAAGACTGCAGTGTGCTGAACAAGTTCAACACAGGTAGTGACCATAGAATGGTAAGATGCAAAATGCGCCTCAATGCTAAACTTGAGCGTGGCAAGCTCATAAAACAAACAAAGTGTATTGACATAACCAACCTTAAAAAACATCATAATACGTTAAAATTGGAACTGAGGAACAGATTCTCTGCTCTAGTAGGTCTAACGTCGGAAAAAGTGGACATTTTTGAAGTTAACAGAAAACAAATCAAAGCTCTTATGGAAACAGCAAGAAAAATTGATGGTACTAAGAACAAGTTGCATATGAACAAATTATCAGGAAAAACCAATAATTATGATGCAAAAAAGAAGAGAGGAGAACAACTAACGGAGATGTGACTTCCAAAGTGGAATATATAGAGCTATGCAAGACAGTACAAAAAACTATCACTGAAGAAGGAAATTTAACGTTGAACTAGTGAGGAAAGCAATTGAAAACAACCAAAGCCTGAAGAGAGCAAAGGCACATCTCAGTAAGGAAAGAAAACATATTTTGGCTCTGAAAAAAGAAGATTTTTCTGTAACAAGAAATAGAAACGAAATTTTGACAAGAGTGGAAGATTTCTATTCGAAACTATATGAAAGGGGTGATACATGTATTTCAGACATTACGAAAGTACCAGTACCAGTACCAGAGTTCTTCCAGTCCTCCCAGCAGAAGTTGCACATGCAATGAAGAACATGAAACGGGGAAAAGCTCCAGGAAAAGATGGAATTACCGTAGACATCATACAAGAAGCAAGTGGAGAAATAAAACAAGTACTCGCCCAAGTTTTCACTCGGTGCCTTAATGAAGGGAAGATTCCTGAGAATTGGAACAATGCTACAATGATCCTGCTACATAAAAAAGGTGACATTTAGGATCTCAGGAACTACAGACCTATCAGCCTCCTATCAGAGATTTATAAAATCTTCACTAAAATTCTTTTATGCCGCTTGAAGGTGACACTGGACGTGGCTCAACCAAGAGAACAAGTTGGATTCAGGAGTGGCTACAGCACTATAGATCATATCCACGTATTGAGAGAATTAGTCGAAAGAGCGGGGGAATATGAACTTCCGTTATGCATGGCTTTTATCGATTATGAAAAGGCCTTTGATTCGGTGAAACCATCAGCAGTTACAATAGCTTTGAAATCCTGCGGTATTGAAGATGCATACATAAATATTTTTAATAACATCTATGAAAGTGCAAGTGCCCAGATTCGGCAATTTAAGAATACAGCACTCATAAAAATTGCAAAGGGAGTGAGACAAGGCGACGCTACATCTCCCAAACTCTGTAATGCCACTTTGGAAAATGTCTTTCAATCACTGAACTGGGAACGCAAAGGGATAAAGATAATTGGAGGTTATCTAACTCCATCAGAGCTACAGAATATGATCCAGGAACTTGCTTGCAACAGTGAAGAAGTGGGATTAAAATTGAACTTTCAGAAGACAAAAGTGATGTAAAATGCTTTTACAAGAAATGAAGATTTGTCGATTGATGGAGAAAAGCTGGAGATAACAGACAAGTACGTTTATCTTGGACAGCAGATATCAAGTGAAGGTCACATTGATGAAGAAATTAATCGGCGTATAAAACTTGCTTGGAGAGCTTTTGGGAGAAACAGTATAATTTTCAAGAGCAATATGCCATTATGTCTTAAAAGAAAAGTATTTGATCAATGCATCCTTTCAGTGCTTACGTATGGTGCAGAGACGTGGACCTTAACTAAAAGAGACATACAAAGACTGCAGGCAACTCAAAGAGCATGGAGAGGTGCATGCTTGGTGTAACTAGGAGGAATAAGAAGGCGAATTCGTGGACAAGAAAAATGACAAGAGTGGAAGACATCATGATCAGAGTAAAATCTCTGAAATGGCAATGAGCTGGACATATTGCCAGAAGGACAGACTATCGATGGACACCCAAACTTTTAGACTGGATTCCAAGGGACAGGAAAAGACCCAGAAGAAGACCACATGGGAGATGGATGGATGAAATTCGAAAGTATGCGGGAGTAACATGTATGAGACTGGCACAAGACAGACCGTTGTGGAAGAAATTTGGAGAGATCTTTGTCCAGCAGTAGATTGATAATAATGGTTGACAATGATGATGATGATGATGATGATGATGATATGTCAAAAAACCTGTTGGATAGTCATTCAGGGAAAGAAGTATTAGGTCTACCAATAAGTTTTAAAGCGTTTTAAAACAACGCAACATGTAATTTGAGAGAAAACAACAATACCTTTACGAATTAAAATATGCGCCGTCATTATCTATCACCTTCCGAAATCGGTCGGACAGCTGACGGATTCCAACCATGAAGAATACTTCGTCGTGTGACGCGATGAAGTCGTCAACCCATTTCTGCACTTCGACACATGTCCGGAGCCGTACAGCAGACAAACCAAGTTGTATCGATCGGAACAAGTAAGTGATAGTCTGAATGGGCTATGTCGGGACTATACGCCGTGTGCTCCAAAACTACCCAGCCAAACGTCAATAACGTTTCATTGACCGATTTCGCTACATGCGGCCTAGCGTTGTCATGCAGTGATTTCACGGGATGCAATCCTTTACCAGTGAATGGACGTTTCCGACAGATTTCCTGGTTCAATCGCAGCAATTGTTCCTAGTAGCGATCAGCAGTAACAGCTTGGCTTTGTTCCAATAGTTTATAATAGAGTACACCCTTCATATCACACCAGATGCACAGCAGAACTTTCTTGGGGTGAATATTACGTTTCGGTGTCGAGGTCGTTGCTTCCCCGGGGTCTATCCAGTGTTTTTTTTGCGTTTGGGATTGTCACACCATATCCATTTTTCAGCACCCGTAGCGATTTTTCATACGAAAGACTTTCTGTGTTGTTTATTCAACAGATTCAAACACTTCATGGCACGCTCATTCTTGTTCCTCTGGCTCAGGTCATCTGGCACCCATTTTCCTTCCTTCTGAATCTTTTCCATTGCGCGTAGACGATTGGAAATGGTTTGTAGAGTTACCCCCAGTTGTTCAGCTAGTCCTTTTTGCGTTTGGGACGAATCTTCATCCAGCAATACTTGCAGTTCCTCATGTGCAACCTTCTGCGGGGCGCCGCTACGTTGTCGATCGCTCCATAAAAATCACCTGCTTTAAACCGTCTAAACCAAAACTCACACGAGCTTTTCTATATACACTGGCGTGCAAAAATTAAGGACGAAACGGTTTTTAAAATGTAACGTCGTGCAGAAGTGCTCCACATCGGCTCAAATCATACCATAAGATCCCCAAGACATAAGAATATGGGACAAGTGAACAAAACTGTCCAAACAAGGAATCCAAAGGATATAAAGGCACTTTATTGGAAAGGTAGCTTTGAGCACAACTGGCCAGAAGACAGTAACGTCCATGTGACAGGCGGCTGCCAAGAAAAATCCAGTCTTTAGTAGGGGATATGATCACCCCTGGCTGCGTTTCAGGATTTACAACGTCTGTCCATGCTGAGGACGTGGTTGTCAAGGAGCTGTTGAGGCATCGCGGCCCATTCCTCTTTTAGCGCCAATCGCAGCTGCGGAATCGCTGCTGGCCGTTGGTGACGTGATGCCAAGCGTCTCCCGAGAAAGTCCCACACGTGTTTGATAGGATTTAGGTCCGGGGACCTTGCGGGCCAATCCATGCGTTGAATATCTTCACTCTCCAACAGCTCTGCGACAGCCATTGTACGACGAGGTGTAGCGTTGTCGTCCATGAAGAGGAACTCATTACCCACAGCACCTCTAAACAGACGCACGTGAGGCAGGAGAACCTCGGTACAATAGCGGACACCAGTGACTTAACCTCCTTGGAAGATGTGGAGGTCAGTAGGGCTACCAAGCATGATACCGCCCCAAACGAGAACTCCGCCACCTCCAAACCGGCCCATTTCGATGATATTGGAGGTGTGTTTGCGTGTTCCCTGCTCTCTCCAGATGTGTATACGTCCAGAATCGCTCGTCAGACTAAATTGGCTCTCATCCGTAAAGAGAACTCGATTCCATTGCTGATGTGTCCATTTCTTGTGTTCTTGGCAAGACAAAAACCACCGTCTCCGATGAGCAGGCGTTAATGGCACACACCGTACTGGTCGTCGTGCAAATAGACTACCTTTGTGCAACCTCCTGGCCACGGTAAAACGCGATAACGGACGTCCAGTTGTCTGTTGCATGTGCCTTGCGATTTCTTCCGCTGTTTGCCGTCTGTCTCTTCTCGCCTGTAGAACAATATACCGGTCGTCCGCCGCCGTGGTTGCTCGTGGATGACCACTGCTAAACTCTCGGACAGCAGTTCCTGTCGTTTGAAATGCTCTCCAAGCTCGTTAAACGATGCTGTTAGCGATACCGAACTCCTCGGCCACACTAGTCACACTTCGACTTTCTTCCAACTTCCCAATGACGTGACCTCGAGTAAAGTCAACCAGATGTCGTCTACTGGATTGCCTGTTGGCCATATCACACGGTGGCAGCAACTCGACGTCGTTCAAACCGATGTACACCGTGCAATAGCTTTCACCGAATTGCTGAGCGTACAGCGCCCGTGTGCTTTATACTCTTCCGACCCCCCACCCCTTACGTCATGCTGCATATATGCGCATGCCCTACCGTGCCGAATTCTAGTCTATCTCCTGAGTGGTCTTTCGGTCCGTTCTGCCTGCTCGTTCCGCTGTTATGCTAATTTCTCCTCTTCGTCCTTAATTTTTGCACGCCAGTGTAATATTCTCCCCAGAATAGAACAGATCGATGCACATGCTTTTGCAGCACTTTTTCCTTGATGAAATTCGTAACGAATGCAGTGTCGAATAAATGTAGTATCGCTTGCCATCTGTTACGTACCGATGTGCAAGTGTGTTGGGCTGTTGGGCAGACTTATGTGTCACATTTTATACTCTGGACTAGTTACGGTCACATGACAACTATGCGGGTGAATGCCGGATATGTAAATTAGTGGTATACGTCATACAAAAAACGCTTTAAGACTTATTTGTACGCCTAATAATATGCAAATCAGACTGGATCCTGATAAAAGTAGTGCCTTTCATTACAGGCCATCAGCACAGTGTGGCATGTTCCAGCGTGATCAGGAATAGTTATTTTTCTCGATGTGTCGGCAAATCAATCGGAGCTTGATCGTTTGCTGTCAACCATTCGGTGTTCGTGGCTCTCAGAATAACTTAAAATAAGTGGAACAGTATCCCGGAGATCTTTTATACGGGTCAGTCGAGAATGGCAACTACTCAGGATAAACACTGCGTTGCATAACTAGCCAAGCGGTATCGGAGATCAACAGCGTCCAGTCGGAGATCAGACCTCATCGCAGACAATGAAAGCCAGGCTTCAGGCGGTACATTTTTTTCTTTTTGATTGAAGTGTGACTGCATGGGCTGTTTTTTCTTTAGGTGGTCTGGCAAATCTCAGTGATTTTCACTAAAGGTACTCTGATTTCCATAAAATACAGGGATGAGGTCCCCGATTCATATGTACGACGGCATACCTCTGTAGTTGACGTATATTTCATCTAAATGAATGATAATGCACGTCCCCGACAGAGCTAGCATCGTCGATGCATGTCTTGAAGAACAATGGCACACAATGAATGGAGTGGCTTGCGCTTTCACCAGATCTCAACTCTAGCGAATATTTCTGGATGCTCACACTTGTGTGGACCGCCTCTACAGAAGTGAAGTGCGTATCACTCAGGTGATGTTGCAGGGAGCGAAAAAGGTGATAGTCCGACGGGGCGAAGTTTGGAGAATACACCGGGTTATACAAAATCTCCCATCCCAGGTCAGTGATTGTGTTTAAAGTCGTTTTCGCGGTGTGAGTACGCGCGTTATCCTGAAGCAACAGGACAGACCTTCTGCCCTTGCCGGTGTATGGCCTATTTGCCTCCAATAACGCTCAGCATTGGCCGTTTCACCAGGTTTGAGCAACTCATAGTGTACGATACCGCGCTAATCCCACCATATGCACAGCAACAACTTCCTGGCATGGATATTCGGTTTGGCGGTACTGGTGGTAGGCTGACCTGGATAAACCCACGATTTGCGCCGTTAAGGATTATCGTAGTAGAGGATCCACTTCTCATCACAGGTCAAAATCTTGTGAAGAAAATCCTTCTTCCTGAATCTGGAGTGCAAGGACACAGCAACATCGTAGCGCCTAGACTTGTTCGCAGCTGTGAGTTGGTGGGGCACCCAACGGCCCTCCTTGTGAATCCGTCCAAGCTTGTGCAGGCGTTTGCAATGGCTTGCTGTGTTACCCCAAGTTCCTGGGTGAGCTCTGACTGTGTGCGACAGGGATCAGCGTCCCACAGTTGCTCCAGTTCCTTATTGCCAACTTTCTGTGGCTGTCCCGGACGTTCTGAATCACGAGGATCGAAATTTCCCTGCTTAAACCACTGGAAACAGTTTTTACACGTACTGTAGGACACAGCAGCCTCACCCAAAGCAGGACAGATCATTTGCTGGGCTGACGCAGCCCTTTTTTCAGCTGAAACGCGAACATGAGGCAGTGCCTCAAATGTTGCTTCTCGAACGACATTGCTTTCACCGTCAACTTTCGTCCCTTCGGTCACTACAGATGTGAGCGCTTATTGTTACTTGGAAAGCTGTTGGATGGCGTTGCAATCAGCCATTATTACACACAACTATTTGCATTTGCCGACATTCTATTATTTCTTGTGGTTAGGGGCCGCGAATTAAGTTGCACACCTAACACATGTAAGGCGGGTAACTGCACTAGTAGACAAATCATTAGAAATAGGGGTGATGGGCAGTTGACATGGGCATCCCCCGTGCAGAGTGGAACAGACCCAAACCAACTCAGGCGATAAATAGGCAGACGGCATTGCTTCCCAATAGTGTATCGTAATCGACGAACATGAGTAAACGTGGGTATCTGAGCGACTTCTGTCATGGACGCATTGTCGGCGCAAGGCAGATTGGTCATTCTGTCGCCCAAGTGGTAAGAAGGTTTCCCGAGGGCAACAGTGTCAAGGGTGTACCGCGAGTATATCACCAACGGACATACCAGTGCTCAGAGATCAAGCGGCGGCGGACCACACGCCGTTGATGACCGGGGTCGATATAGACTATTCAGTCTCGTACAGACCGAAAGCTTAACAACGGCGGCGCAAATCATATCCAGATTAAATGTCGGAGGCTCAATCAGCGTCAACGAGCAAGCGGTGCATACCCTGGGCTACAGGAGCCGACACCCTACACTGTTCATCATCGGACATTACGTCTCGCCTGGTGCCAGGAACATCAAACCTGGATCTCTCCAGAGTGATTCCACGTCCTGTGGTCAGATTATTCCCGTTTTCAGCTGTACCGAGATAACTGGTGGGTGCGGGTGTTGCGTCGTCAGCATGAAGCCATGGCCCCATCGCGCCAGGTCGACTCTGTTCAAGGTGGTGGTGGCTCTGTGATGGTTTGTGGAGACTTCTCATGGAAGACATTAGGTCCCTCAGGGTGTGTGGAGAGGTCGTTAATCTCTGCGGCTGATGGTCTGTATCAGCAGGCAAATCTCGAGAAACACTCATCTGTGTTCGGAACCATCCAGTGGGCCCCAAGGTCCCCTGATTTAAACCGTGTGGAAGCCCTCTGGTAGCCGTAGAGCAGAACATCAGATCCATGGATCATGGACAGACATCTCGGGCGGAGTTGTGGACAATGATGCAAAGGCATGGCTGGCATCACCTCCGAAAACCCTCTGGCATCTGATGGAGTCGATGCCTTGGCGAGTACAGGCGGTTATTCGCGCTAGAGGAAGACCAACACGCTATTAGGTATTTCAAAATCTCTAATGTTTTGTCCACTGAGTGCATATACGTACATCGTTGTACTATGGTATGATGTTTGACATAAATTACTCAAAAAGTTTACGAATCACGACCATTTCCTTGCATCATGCTAAACTTTTGGAGGGTAGTGTGTGATGAATGGGTATGCAGGTGAAGGTTATTAATATCACGTGACCCGGCAGAGAAGCGAATGTGCATAGATGTTGGGCGCTTATTCAATGTGCTTGTATACTTATATTGAGTGTTTCTTTTCAAAATCTTTTCCCTTTTAATAAAAAGTCAGATTGAGGAGAACGAAAAACAAATTTGCATTATCACTTACCGGTATTATATTTATTACACCAGCTTCCTCCAGAAAGACGAGCATCCTGAGAGAAATATTGTTTACGTTTTGTCAAAACGAAACTGGTGTTGGAAACATTACTATGAAAAGAAACTAGGAAACTTGTTGCATAAATACATGTTGGTGGTGGCTCCAGGAATGATTTTGAAGAGAGCTCATCCTGTAATGTGGGAATTTCGCTTTGCAGCTTTGCCCCAAGTTTTATCTGACTGTTACAAAAAAATTTCAAATTTCAAATGGTAATATACATATATGAGTTAAATGAAGAATGCCCCCAGTGTATCACACAATTCCTTATTGATGAAATCACGAACTGTATTGGTTAAGATGTTGTGCGTTCTATCACAATTTTGAACTCCAGTGGAACAATGCCCACTTTTCTTGAACCTTGGATCACAATCTGTGGAACACTAAATTCTGAATGTATCCTTATTTTGCTTCTTCACTAAAAAGTTGGTAGTTAAGATTTTTCTAACACTCTTTACGAAATCAACGACTTAACAGGTTTCTTTCTTTTAATACCAATTACATCTGCCCTGCCGCTCAAGGCCAATATGCCGAAAAAGTCCTAGGATGTAAATACAGGCACTGTGATCAGAGTCAGCTCCAAATTCGACCCCAAGTCTGATATTCAAGATATCACATTCAATACCTTTTCGTCGATATTTCTGCCAGCGATGAATGTCATCGAGGATTGCGAATTCACCAGATGTCAGAAAGAACCTCTAATTTAACCTTTCTTTTGAGTTTCTGTCTTCTTATATAACTTTGGTTACTTCTCGTTAAATATTTTTCTGACTTTATGCCGCAGTTTTGCAGGTGAATTTGATGTTCGTAATCCTGACAGCAGGTCTCTAGTAGTTAAAGACTTGAGAGAAGAGCTGAGTGGGCTGTCACAGGAAGGTAATGTTACATGAGCGATTGAGGAGATTCGCGAAGGATTTATTTGCAATATTCAATGTGATTTGAGAAAGTTGCGTTCTGGTATTGAGGAGCATTCACGTATAGTGATATTGATACGCCTCTTGTTTTATCAAGAACTACTTGTGGATGATTAATCAGTGGCGTGCTGACTGGTACAAATAAAGAAAGTGGAAACCTGTAAGTAGACTTACACTTAAACCTGGCAGTAGTAGTACAGTATTATTGAAGTAACAGTTTGTGTATTGAAGTTTTTCAGCTACAACGAACGACTAAGAAATGTCCGTTTATCCAAGTGCAGTTGAATTCCTTAAGTCACAAATTTACAAGCTTTAAGTTAAGATAAAAGTTAACGTAACGTTACAAATAAGCAATCCATTTAAACAATACAGGTTTCCCCAGTTATCCGAAAGTAGAGCGTTCCTATGAAACCTTTCGTAAGTCGAAATGGAGTAAAGCGAAGAAGCAATTACTATTAATTTATATGGGAAAATTTTTGATCGTTCCCAGACCCAAAAAGTAACCTACCGAATCATACCAAATAACACATAAACCCTAAAATAACACTATGCTACATGCCTAGTAAAAGCAGGAATGATATGATAAATGCACACCATATTGATAAATACACATTTTATCGTTCACTGGATGGTGACTAAAAGATCCCACTTTGCTAGTAGCAGAACCAATAGTAACTTCAGCAGCTTTCAAGATTCCTTCTCTCTTTGAGTAAATAGTACGAATGGTGGACGAGACAAATGACAACGCGCGAACAGCGTCTTCATTTCGTTCACCTTGATTGAAGCGCTTAATTACCTCTAGTTTTACGCTAAGCCTAACACCCTTACGAGTTCTCTTAGGCTTTTCTGATATCTTAGGACACATGAAAGAAATACGAGATTACACCATATAATACAAATTTTGAAGACGACAATCCGATTTTTGGTGTAAATGTGACAAGGATGGTAAGTCAGATAATATCCGAAAATTTGAAAAATTTCATCGTCCTGGAGCGGGAATCGAATCCGCGTCTCCCAGATAGCGCCCGGGTATGCTAATCACTACACCACCCAGAACCACCAAGTCTCAAGTTTCCGATTAATATGAATATAACCATCACAGGATTCGCTAGTCGAAGCAACCGGCATTCATTCTTAACCTCCAGATTCGCTAAACATTATTGCCGGTTGCTTCGACTAGCGAATCCTGTGATGGTTTTATTCAAATTAATCGGAAACTTGTGACTTGGTCGTTTTGGGTGGTATAGTGGTTAGCATACCCGGGCGCTCTTTGGGAGACGCGGGTTCGAGTCCCGCTCCAGGAAGAAGAAATTTAAGTTTTAGGATATTATCTGACCCAAAAATCGGATTGTCATCTTCAAAATTTGTCTTAGGACACATTTTGCTAACGGATGCGCAAAATAATTCGAGTTAAAAGCACAGATGCATACAGAGACACAGTTCAAAGCTATGGCGGCTTGGTGTTGAGCGTAGTTCCCGGGAAAGGAGTTTGGCAGCGCCACTCTCACTGCTCGGGGTGTGCGCTGCCTCTACAACGGCTCGCTGCAAAACAAACACTGAACGATATTTTCGCTTTACGCATTTTTTGGTGAAAACCGTTCTTTTTCGTTCCTTAACTCACAGGTATGCGCACGGGCACAAATGCTTATTTAGCATTATAGCAGGCCCCGCTCATAAAAACACTTACGTGTTGATATTTCTATCTCTCTTTTTTTTTTATTGAGGGTTTAACGACCACCGTGAGCAACTCAGTGGGCTATAAGCAGTCCCCCTCCGTAATTTAGGGCTACTGGTTCCAGAGAAGGGAGAGACCGAGAACCATAAGACAAACACAAAATCCATGTCTCACCGGGATTCAAACCTGGACCCATCTCGGACGAATGGTCTAAGCGCTGGCTTAGACCACTGTGCCGCCGTACTTTCGAAAAGCGGGGAATCCCTGTAAAATCACAAGTAATGGCAAAGCAATGATAACCTGAGTGAAAGTATGCATCATACATCGGAAAGATACCAGGAGTTTCCTCACATTTTATTGAGGACTCTGAGTCTTATGAAAACGTAGGCATGCTGCTTCCGTGGATAAGTGGTCAAAGGCGTAGGTTTCTGGCTGATCGTCAGAGATGGGCCTAGGTTCGCGTTCCGGATACGGCATTAGTGGTGTGTTTGTCTTACGGTTATAGATCTCACCTCTTCCTAACCAGTGTTCCAAATTAAGAAAGGGTGACAGCTTATAGCCCTTGCAGTTACTCACATTGGTCGTTAAACAACAAAACAGGAAAAAATAATTACACACGGTGATATGATTCAGCCTAATGCGCTCCTAATTTTGTCGGAATTGACGTTTTCTTAATACGAAAAGCCTCTCCGGTGGCGTAGTGGTCTAAACGCTAGCTTCTGACCGTTCGTCCGAGATCCTGGTAAGGCGTTTCATTTGTCTTACGACACTGGTTCTCTCCCTTCCCTGGAACCACTGGACCTAAATTAGGGACGGGACCAATTAGGGAGAATTAGTACATGGAGTTGCTGACAGTGGTCGTTAAAACCATAAACAACGAATAATATACAAGAAAACCATTTATTCCAATGGATGATTGTGTGTGTGTGTGTACTCTCAAGACTTATAGGATAACTGCTGAAGGTCATCGGGATTCTTAACGTCAGCTAATAATATTCAAGCGCTTGCGGAGACAAAACAGATGAGTTCAGCAAAATGATGAAGCTATCTATGTGTCTTTCGCTTTCTCTGCCTATCACGGTAACGTCTTTCATGCAGGACGAATATTCTCGTTTCGAAAAAGCAGAAACAGTTTCAAGAGGGAATGTTGAAGCACTTGTTGCATGCATTACTTCACATAATACTACCCATATTTACTCAGAGAACTAATTGCTTTAGATTGCAAAGTACACTGAAAGATGAGTTTCTAATGAAGCCTGAAGCCTGGCTTACTTGGAAAAGCTATTATTGGTAAATAAAATGTGATGGTGAAAATAAATCTATTGGGTTGTCGGAAAAGTCATGACGTATTTTAGCCATGTTTTGCAAAGGTCATTTATTGATAGAAAGAACAAAGATCAATCAGTGACATAATGCCGTTTTGTTCGATAACCTTTTGCCATCTTTCAGTGAGCTGCAGAATGCCTCGTTCATAGAAGGACCTGTCTTTCGTGGCGAAAAACTGTACAAGGTGCTGATTTACAGCCTCATCTGAATTCAACGGTATATCACGCGAGGACTGTTGAAGAGAGCGAAACAAGTGGAAGTCTGACGGCGAAAGGTCAGGCGAGTATGGTGGGTGTGGCAACACATCCCACCCAAGCTCCAATAATGTTTTGGCGGGTGATCAAACTTGTGTGTGGTCTCGCGTTGTCGTGATGGAACACAACACGTTTACGATGAACGAGCTTTGGATGTTTCAGGATGGTGGATTCGTTCAAACTGTCCAATTGCCGACAGTACACATTCGAATTGCTTGTTTGGTTCCGTGGTAGGAGCTCCAAAAACACGACACCTTTAAAATCCCACCACACTGAGACCAGAACTTTCCGCTGATGAATGTCTGCTTTGGATGTCATTTGAGGCAAAGCAACACGTTGGGACCAAGACCGTTTGCGCAGCACATTGTTGTACACAATCCACTTTTCGTCACCAGTTATCAGTCGCTTCAAAAAGGATCGTTTTCCTCACGTTTAATGAGCATATCGTAAGTGTTTATACGCGCCGTCAACTGAGCTTCTTTGAGTTCATGAGGAACTCACACATCGAGCTTGCTTAAGTATCCCAGCTTCTTCAGGTGGTCGTGAACGCTTGACTGATGGATGTGCAATGTGTCTGCAATATCTCGTGTCAGTGCCTTGATTTGGCCGTCATCAACCTCGGTTGGTCTCCCGGACCGAGGAGCATCGTCGAGGTCAAAATCACCAGTACGGAATTTTGCGAACCACCGCTGGCACTGACGTTCTTGTAGAGCATTATCACCGTACACTTTACGCAACTTTTCACAAGCTTGACGCTCGTTCTTCCCTTTACGGAAGTAAAACAATAAAATATGGCAAAAATGCATTGTTTGGTCTTACATCTTCAAGTTGATGTCAAATCGCAAATTAACCAAATTACTCACTATTCTTTTTAGACTGCAGATAGAACTGGCACCTGCCGAATGCCATAGCGATAACAGAGCTGCGCATGCCTGTAGTACTTTCAAAACCGTCCAACCGCCATCGGGTGCCAAAATACGTCATGACTTTTCCGACAACCCAATAGGAAGCTCCAGAGTTACTGAGGCTTTGCAAACAATTAAATCAGAACAAGTAAACTTAAATGGTACAGCCACTAAAATTTGCAGTTAGTAGAATTTCCATTGATCGTCTTCCAGAAATGTTTAAATTTTCAGCAGAAAGGCTAAAGTAGATTTCCCCACGTGTCCATGTGGAGAAGCTTGTTTGGCTCATCATTCGGTGGGAAAAACTTATGCAGCATAAAACTGCATTTCAGTCTAACAAGTGACCCTGAGAGATTCAAATCTCTCAAGGTGTTAGAGCGATGTTTCATATGTGTTGATTCTGTAAGAAAACACATTGCATTTGGTAGCAATGAAAAGTTGTCCAAGCCTGTAGCCAGAAAAAAAAAAAAAAAAAAAAAAAAAAACTTACGGCAGATGCCTTTTCCAAGAACGTTCCGTTATTCGTCCAGCTGAAAAACATCAGACTAGGCCGTTCTGTTACTGCCATGAAAATTTCTGTTATTATGATGTGCGTATGATAGGTAAACTACACTACTGTTTGTTAAAATTGCAACACCAAGAAAGAAACGCGCTATTCAAATGAAATTTATATCAGATTCCTCATGTTATAGGAGATATCTGATTACATGTGTAGAGCTATACTTGATTTTTTCGCTTCAAAACTCAGTATTGTGTGAAGCCACCTCGAGCAACAATAACAGCCTCTACACGGCATGGTATTGAATGGAAGAGGTTTCCGATAACTTCCAGGGAATAGCTTGGCAGGCTGCTTCTATGCGAGACCAGAATTCATTTGTGGTGACCGGCGGAGGTGCTTGACGGGTCAGCTGTTCTTCCAGTCATGTTCTATCGGAGACATCTCCGGCGAACGTGCAAGCCAAGAAACAAGCGGCATCTGCCGTCCAAGAAAAAGATCTTCAGCATTCCGGGCCACATGTCGCCGAGCATTGTCTTACTGCAATATATCGCCAGGACAAATCTGAAGGAATGGATCACCTCTGCCTCTAAAATATCCCTGTTGTATCACTGGCTGTTAAGTGTTCTCTCAATTCGTATCAGGCGAGATCGCGCACTGGACCCCAACCCATGACGCTTGGCGTTGAGACATATGACGCCTCAAAGTGCGCGCTGCAAGGTACCGTTCACCTCGATGTCTTCGAACACGTAGGCGACCTTCATGGTGCATCAAGTTGAAATGTGACTAGTTGGAAAAGACGACCTGTTGCCAATCAGCGCTACAATGTCTGTATTCGAGACCACATTCCAGTCTGAGGCGTCTGTGTTTCAGGGTCAAAGGAATGCGCAGAATTGGGCAGCTAGCGAATAGTCTTCTGTTAAGCAGACGACGTCGAACTGTGCTGGAGGATAAAGCCTGAACTGTGACAGCGCTCCACTGCTGCACTAACGTGTTCGACGTCGCTGAGCGAAAGGATACTGCCATGCGGTAAAGGCGTCTTTCATCCTGTTCAGTCGTGCGACTTTATCGTCCATTTTCCAGATTTCTGTGCATCCGAGCTTCATCCTTGGCTTTTCGTCTGGTACGAATGGCAATTTTGCGATAGGAAAATCTAGCTTCTCTCATTCTGGCAATCCTTCCTCGCTCAAAGTCCGTCACTTGTTCATAATGCGATCTTCTTCGGCGACGGAGTATAGTGAGATACAAGAAACACCTTTTCGACTCAATATTGGCTCTTCACTTACTGCAACATCTCGTTTGAGCCAGTTCTTTATATCCGAGACCGGACAGTTCAAAGGATGCTGCTCCAAAACCGCATGGTCATTTTCACTGACATTTTAATCATTTGCATGTCCCAGCCTGTTGTACATATCCTATAAGTTTCAAGCTAATACCAGGAGTTCATGGTGTTGCAATTTTCACAAACAGTAGTGTATATTCTGATCGTCACTACTTGTTTATTTGCACCAAAAGTGAATTCATTAAGCGTTCGCCATTCCTTCTAAGGAGCAATGATGAAATCAATTTCCACATTTTGGAAACTTTCAACTCATCACAAGCTTGTGGAAATTGGTGTTGCTGTGAAACATATTCTAAAGCTTGATATGTTATCAAGAAAAAAGTAAAAACTAAAATTAAACATAAAACAAGTTACTCAATTCAAAAATTTTGCCTGTAAAGCCTTCAGAATTAGGCGGAACAGCCGTATTAAGGCTGTTCGATAACAAACTACGGAGAGACTTTATATCCGGGTCGTGTCCAATTATATGACGCCCGGGTCCAAAATTTTTGACCGTTTCCAATTCTGGCCATTGCAACTCGGAAAACAATAAAAAACAATGTGCCAAATTTTGAAATTTCTACCACTACTTCCCGAGGATGCACTTCCATTTACGAACGCTTTCATGTAGCTCCCAAGTTCGCGTGTATTACTTTGCCATATTTTTACAGCCAGCTCAGACCCACCATGAAGGGGAAAAGGAAATAGCTCCGCATAAATTTCACGCGGAGTATTTTTTTATATATAATTTCACTACAATGCACGGTTTAATATTTTTTTTTCTGCTGTAAATATATTTTGTGGAGGAAATTTATCCAGTAATAGTACTAGGAACATACTTTTTTTTTGTCCGGAGCTCTTTTTCGTTTTATGCGAAGCTGTTTTCATCTTTTGTTCGTGAAGTTGTGACGTACTACAGAGGTGAATCACGTGTCAAGACGGCAAAGTTGCAGCGATGAATTCCGTCGGTGTAGCTTAATTGGGAAAGCATTCGACTCAGGAGCAGAAGGATGCGGATTAATCGCCACTGGCAAATCTGTGTTTACACATTGGCGCTCGATCGTGGATTTGGATCTATGGCCGTTGGGTTTTTAAAAAAATGGGTGATGTTCTTTCCCCACATCGCTTGGAATTAATGCGAATTCCTTCCTCTTCAGCGAGCTATTTCAAGCATGGCTTGCCGATTGACCCGGGAACTAATGATTCCGTCCCAGCCACTTCTCAAGAGGGGTGAGGGGGACATATGTGAACTACTACAGAGGTGATGCACATGTCAAGACGGAGCAGAAGGATGCGAGTTCTATCTCGGTCACCGGCAAATTTGTGTTTACACAAATTTAAAGTGGCTAAGATTGAAGTTTGACATTTTTTTCGATTTCTTCGGTTTCTGGAAATTATTGCCAGTGGTGAACTGGTCGCGATTGATGCGGGAGGCAGACAAAAATGCGAAGATAGTTAAGTGGGCTGAAGATAATGGCCTTCTCCCTAAAGATAAAACATATTCAGAACATCCGATGAAGTCGTATTGTTCTCTTTCATACAGAATGCTGTCTATATTTAGGTTATATAAGATTCATTCCGGGGGAAATAGCGGTAAAAGTCTTTTCCGTAAAAAATGCACCTGGTTTCAGGAAGTCCTAATCCCTCCTGAAAAAACATTTCTAGTTACATGCTGCCTCGCTTCTAACTACGATTATGGGACTCATATTATCGAAACATATCTTTATAGGACGCGGGCATCTTGCTAAACTTTCAGTGATTGGTTCTGTTACCACAGAGAAATACTAACTTCGTACATGCTGGAACGACATGAACAAATGGGCAAACTTGGAGGAGAGGTAAAAGTGGTAAAATTGAGAAGAGTGAAATGGGAAAACGCAAATACGGAGTGGAAAGAATAGTAGAGGGTAACTGGATTTTCAGATAAATTGAAAAGGAGTCCAAGAAGTTCCTTTTGGAAAATTGTCCAGGAAATAAATGGTCATATGAAGGTTTCCTTCCCCTTATACTGTACAAAAACATGTTGAACTAGAAACTACAAATTAATAAAGAGGAACTATGCACCAATTATGTAGAAAATAGTAAAACTATGCTAGTAATCCGATTTATTGAATTACTAGCATAGTTTTTATGTGTTCGATTGTTTATATATTCCTACGCCAATAAATCGGATTACTAGCATAGTTTTACCATTTTCTACAGAAACCACAACCTACTCAGATCAATGAAAAGGATATCATTTATTAGAAATGGTTTCACTCAACAGCCAATCATTCTACTAATTTTATAGATCTTGATCGTGGAGTACAACCAATTAGCAAATCCAATTGGAGAGCTCTTAAGCAAATTCTGAGAAGCCATACTTCCAAGTCGGAAGAACAATTGGCTCGTAGGCTAATGGAATATTTGTTCAAAAATATTTTTTAAAAAACAAAATTTATATCCATTTGAAGAGTTCATTCAAATACAGTGGAACCCCATTTATACGTTTTCATGGGACCAAGTAACATTAACGTACAATAAAAAAACGTATAAACGAAGCAGGTAATGCTTAATACTAAGGGAAATTAAGAAATTTTGGATCGGCGATATTTTGCATATGAATGAGAAAAACGTAAAGGTGAGAAACGTATAAACGAGGTTCTACTGTACTTCGTTCTACCGAGTGGGAAAAAAGGATTGCAAAACATTTTTGTGCCATTACAACCCAGGAAAAGTACGTTTCATTATCATTCTGTATGGAATTATGATGTGCGAATCTGTGATATGAAATAAATATGTATTTTTTCATAATAAAATAAATGCATATTGTTATATTTCGTTTGGATGTTTGTTAGCACGAAAATAGCAAAAAAGTAAGAATTATGCGAATGTTGAACTACGTGAACTACTTCCTTTACGATTTCATGTTGGGTGTGAACAAATATGTAAACATGGCCGAGAGATACACAAGAACTTGAATACTGCGTTCGTAAATGGAAATCCATCCATAACAATCAAGGCTTTTCTCTCTTTCACTGAGTTTACATCTCCGGTTTGGGCAAGTTTTCCAAGGCTTTAGCAAAACAGAAAATTATATTTCACTGTTCCCTTGGACAACACATGTATTCAGTATATAACTCGATGTTCCGAAATACGGGTTTTCGACAGTTAATTCCTTTGGTCAGCCTCACTTGAGGATAAAATTCCTTAGCCAATATATTACTTACCTTCAGATGAGTTTCAAAGAGTTCCAACATATTTTTCTGTGTTTTCAAAGTTTCTTCCCGTAGAACCTTGAAAATATCGGCAATACAGTCTCGTCTGAGGTTCCCAGCATCTATATTTACTTTAGAGATCGCGCCTTCGATAAAAGACTTCCAGTCTCCTCTGCAATTATCCATGTTTGGCCCTACCTCAGTTCCCTTCGAAATTTCAACGATATGTAAAAAGTCACTGTTTCAAAAAAAAAAAAAAAAAAGAGCCAAAAAAATAAAAAAGAACATTTCGAATCAATATAACATAACACTGGTGAAGCATAAGCAGTGACTTGCTATCTGAGAAATCACGCGCACAGAGTGCATATGGAAGTACAATGGGTACAACTCGTGAAACACTACTAGAGCTTCAGTGGTCGGACGTGAAACTAAGTTAGCATCTGTCACGTGATTCGAAGCCGGATATTATAAAAGTAGTATCTCAGAGAGCGTTATTACTCTTGAAAAAATGAAGACAAAAACAAACAAAACAAGAAAGATGACACCGAATTTTCGGGTGTAATAAGCACGTCTTTTGAATCCGTTCTGACGCAAATTAAATTTATCAAAGCTATTCAAAGTCAATGGAACCGGTATGGAAAACAATAGTATCTGACGGAAGAAAGAAGTTTTTTAATCGGGTTTTTAATCCCTCAGATATTGCTGTAAATGGAATCGTGAGCTTACGCCCTCTGGTTCCAGACTTGTGCGTTAAGAAAAATATGAATTTATATGAGAAACATTTCGCATCGGAAAAGCTCTCCAACACCGAAATAATTTTTCAAATCGGAATCTTAGAAACAGAAATATCGACAAAAACAAGATGTGACTTTACGCTCCCTGGTGGGAAAACCATGCATTACTTTAGGAAGAAAGTATTCTCAAAAGGTTTTTCCATATGAGCGGTATCGGTCCAAGAAAAAAAAATTAGTCGAGTTTTCAGGAGCCCAGATTTTGCTACAAATACATCAGAAGCAGAAATTAACACTTATGCCCCCTGGTGGCCAAACCATTCTTTACCAAACATTAGAAATTATGCGAAAAATATTTTCCATCAGGTCTTGTATGCGATACAGGAAGAATTTTTCAAATCAGAGTTTTAGAAGCAGAAATAACGCAGAAAACGTAATTTGCCTTTGTGCTCCCTAACGGAAATTCTATGATTTACTTGAAAATTTTTAATTTATAGGAAAAATATTTCGCATCGCAAACACTATCCAACAAAGAAGGAATTTTTCAAATCGGACTCCTAGAAGTAGAGATATTGACAAAAATAAGATATACATCTACGCCCTCTGGCGTAGAAACCATACATTACTTCAAGAAGAAAATTTTCCTAAAAGGTTTGTAGACATCAGTAGTATCGGCCAACAAACGACTTTTTTTCCAATCGAAATTTTAGAAGCTCATGTTTTGCGGCAAATACATCAGAAGCGGAAATTAAGACTTGCGCCACCTGGTGGCCAAACCATTTTTTACAAAAATTAGAAATTACGTGCAAAGGATTTCCCATCAGGAGCTGTATCCTGTGCAGAAAGAATTTTTCAAATCGGAGATTTAGAAGCAGAGATATAAGGGGGGGGGAGTAATTTACCTCTACGCGCCCTAGCGGAAATTCTATGAATTACTTGAAAATTTTGAAATGATATGAAAAACATGTCACACTGAAAACACTATCCAAAAAAGAAGGAATTTGTTTAAATCGGACTCCTAGAAGTAGAGATATTGACAAAAATAAGATATACAGATCTACGCCCCCTGGTGGAGAAGCTGTGGAATATTTTAAGAAGAAAATATTCCGAAAAGGTTTATCGATGTGGAATTTTCTCAATCGATATTTTAGAAGCTCAGATTTTATGGCAAATACATCAGAAGCAAAAATTAACACTTACGCCCCCTGGTGGCCAAAGTATTTTTTTCTAAAAATTAGAAATTATATGCAAAAGATTTTTCATCAGGAGGTGTATCCTCTGAAGAAAAAAATAAATTTCAAATCGGGGAGAGTTATCGGGGAAAATGCAGTTTACTTTTACGCCCCCTAGCGGAAAATCTATGCGTAATTTGAAAAAGTAACTATATCTAAAATACTCTTTGACATAAATGGAATCGAAAGATAAAATAATTTTTTCAATCGGATGTTTAGAAGCAAATATGTGGAGCAAAACGTATTTTTGAATTCGACATCATCTGCATTTACGCCCTCTAGCGGCGAAATTGTACATCGTAAAAAAATACGAAATATAGGATCATCATTCGCATATTTCAAGCTTCCCAATGCAAAAAGAATTTTTCAAATCGGACTAATAGTTGCAGAGATATCGTGGATACAGACAGACGGACAGACGGACAAACCGGTAACATAAGCACGATCTTTTTTTACAAAAGACGTGCTAAAAACAGCGCAGATATCATAAAAGGTACTAGATTGTTTGCCTGCTCTGCTAAACATACGCTTGCGCTGTGAGAACCATGGAGACACGTTGAGCCAGTCAAGATTGCGGAGTGGGGCGTATTACGAAGGGTAGTTTGGAGTTGGTAATTGTGTAAAGCACGGTGAAACTTCGCTCCGATATAAATCGTGCGCTGTGAGACGAAAGTATAATTTCATTTACGAAGGGGGTTTCGAAAAGTTCTATGCCTGACCTTGAAAGAAGTGGTTGGCAGCTGAGGCAAATATTGCAAAGTATTGCATGATCCATCAGTTGTGTAACAGCCACGCCACGTCGCTGTGTTAGAATTTGAGACAGCGCCACAGTGCTTTGAAGTATCTAAGGTAACAACGGATGAGCGGCAGATGAAATTGCGTAACAGAGCGGTGACTGAATTTTTGGCGAAGGAAAGTGAAATGCTACGCAGTATTAATGAACTGATGGTTTGTGTGTACGTCTCAAGATACGCATATAGCGTATTAAATCCGTTTATTTTTGTGGTGTAGTAAGCACAAAGATTCGTCGCCAAGCTTTTGCACTCCACTGGGAGGCTTTTCCAAGGCAATGGTAAATATATAAATGCAGGGAATTGGAACACGTAAGAAATAAGACGATTTTTGAAAATAACTTAGGTGACATCACGAGCAAATACACGATTTTTCACCACGCAGTTATACGGCGCGTCGCGATATGTTTCTATCTTTTAATAACGTATGCCAAACCCTTGGTAGTTCAGCAGAAGATTTCGACTGTTTCCTTGATAGCAGTCTCTTTAAAGTTCGTGTAAGGGGCAATTCATCTAATACTATTCCATACAGGAGCGCCCGATGAATGCATGACTTCTCTGGCGAGGGCTGTGTTCTTCATGTCCTGGTTGACACTTCGCATGTGCTAATTACATCTAGTGTCCAAGGATTGCTTTGTCATTCCAATATACATATATCTTTTCCGTGTTGTCAATATATACCAACGACACCTGCCTTTTCTTTCTCACACTGTCTCTCCTTGCAACTTGATATTATATGTAATAACGGGGTCGGGGACTTCATTGCTATTAATATGTTTTATTTACCTAATAAATTCTTTAACCGATATGTAAAGCCTGAGACATATGTGATGGATCCTGCGTATCTCATTGTCTTATTATTGCTGACATTACACGATTTCTTAAGTTCTACGTATTCTGTCTATGGCATCCTTCTTACATCCAGCCTTTAGATCTTTGCTATACATATTATCGATTTCCTTATTATTTAGGAAGTCGGGTTTGCATACGTTATATGCTCTATAGAACCTTGCTCTAAACGCAGAAAGTATGTGCTCTTTTAGGCAGGGCGAATCAGGAGGGAGCAAAGTTCGGTACTGCGGCCGGTTTATAATAAACGTAGGTGTAAGACGTACGTCTGTGTGTACGTCGATGTTGCACCTTCATCTGCCACATTCAAAAGATTGTCTTTAAACATGGAAGGGACTCTTTGGAAGATGACCCTCGAGAAGGACGCTAAATGGAGATGACCACAGATGAAATGTGCCAGAAAGTGGAGGACCTGGTGATGTCAAACCGACGAATCCGTGTCGCACAGCTTGCTGCGGAACTGAAGTGAAGCACGAGCAGTGTTTGAACCATTTCACATGAGAGCAGGAACGTAGAGAGATTTTCTTCTCTGGGATGGCGAGACTTGAAATTATGCTCCTACGTGTTCAAAAGTTCCTTATTTCCGCTCAAACAGAGAGTAAACAGTTTTTACTTTCTCACACCTTCGTAATAAGAAAATATTATGATCGTTAAAAAATCTCACTTCTAGTTTTTGACATAATTTTATCCAAAATCTAAAAACTAGGTAAGATACAAAGGTTTTAAATATCAAGTAAAACGTAAAAGTTCTGTGGACAACACAATACGTGCAGAAATGTAGAATGAAAACAAACCAGCACAGAACGAATTAGTATTAGATAGTAAACGTAACAACGGGAAGATGCTTTCGAAGTAGGGCTTGGAAAAATTCCGTTCAAGGTTAAATGCTCAGATGAACTTTCGGCGACTAAGCACAAATGACGAATTAGCTCTTCATCCGTACTGCGTATTTGGAAAGGTCACGGAAGTTAGGCATACCACCATATTGTTTTACATCCTTCCGCCTACTGTTTTGGACAATTCCATGCATCCACATGAGGTGGTCCACAACTCACAGTGTGAGTTCTGAACTCTGGTTAGCTGCGCTCAGTAGTGTGGCAAACTAAAGTTTTTACAGAAGATACTGAAGTGTAAAGCTTTGAGTTAAAATCTCGGCAGATTTATTCACACTGTTCATTTCTATTTTTTATGCTCCTCAGAGTATGAAATTACGCCCCTGGTATGACCATTCTGGGAGGACAACGGCCCTCCCAGTAGCTACGGCTCTGCATGAGATTTTGGAATGTTAAAGGTCTAGGCCAGATGGGTCCCTCGAATGTTGATATTTGAGATTAAGGGTGATCGTGTTGAAGCAATTCAGGTTCAACTTTACCGTATTAACCACGAAGTCAGCACAGACTAAGTGGAAAAATAAAGGTGCGATATGAAGTCAATTTATTCGTGCTTGAAGAATATTAAAAACACAGATTGCCGTCTGTACACGATTTAATAAAATAAAGTTAAAAAATATATACGCAAAATTAAAACATTAACACTTTCAAGTCCACTGTGGACCCGTCATCAAATGGTGTGGTTGCCATAGTAAGCACATTGACAAAACTATTTTTTGATGTGCGCATGTTTTTACGTAATCATGTTATACACTGGCGATTGGGTCGCTGCCGGTATTGTCCTTTTCCAATGTATAACGACATGATTATGTAACGAACATGCGCACGTCAAAAAATAGTTTCGTCAATGTGCTTACTAATATATATATCCGTCCAAGGCATAACGCAACCACACCATTGATGACGGGTCCATAGTGGACTTGAAAGTGCTAATGTTTTAACTTTGTGTATATATATTTTTAACGGTAATTTTTAAAATCATGCACAGACGGCAACCTGTGTTTTTAACAATAAAGGTGCGTTTTTGAAAAAAAAAGTTTGTGTGTGTGTGTGCCTTTGTTTGTTAGCCTTAGAACTTATTGAACGCCCTATGCGCTTATTTGCCTTTTACACAATGCTCAAAAAAAAAACAAAAAAAACTGGGAAGGCCTTAATTAACCACATAAATTTAAAGCTGATATTGTTTGCAAACGCGAAAAATAACTAGAAAAATGCTAAACACCATAATGTGGCAAAGCTTTAAAATAATGTGAAAGTAAAAATTGTATTTGAAATCAATAAATAACTATTAAATCCAGGATGCCATTGATTTGAACCAGAAAAATAATGATTTTCTTTACATGGGAGAGCTGGAATAATGTGAATATTTTTCTTGCTTGCTGTTACCGAGGAGGTTATAATAAGATATCTGGAGATGCTCTATTTAAGGTGGACGTCAAGTAATTTTGCTTCCTATACTTCCAGTGGAAAAACTTCTGTACACATTTTCTTCACAATTAATGCGTTCTCAAGGACGAAAATTTGAGCATCGATTAAAATAGCTTCCTTTTATAACTTGGAATACTTAATATTTTCTAAAACATAACCATAATTATGCAATCCAACATCTGTTTGTCTACTGACGTCATCAAAGTACAGGTCACGCCATTTTTTTTCTGGTTTCAACACCCCCAAAGAAAAAGTTATTAATTTTTAATATAATTATGGTTATGTTTTAGAAAATATTAAGTATTCCAAGTTATAATATGAAGTTATTTTAATCGATGTTCAAATTTTCATCCTTGGGAATACACTAATTGTGAAGGAAATGTGTACAAAAGTTTTTCCATTGGAAGTATAGGAAGCAAAATTACTTGACGTCCACCTTAATGAACAATAACACTTTGCGTATAACCTATAACCACGAGCGCCGGCGCTAAAGTGTGAGAAAGCTGGTGGGTTTCAAGGGTATTTGCAATGCATTTTACGTTACCCGAATTGCATTCTTTCATCGCAAATGTTTCTACACGGCTTGCTATTAAAAGTGTAACACCACGAAAGGCAAGAGATGTCAAAGCCGTATTTAATGTACAGAACGGCAGATGATTCAAGGGTGAATCGATTACAAATACAGCGCTGTGAGACGAGGGGGAACACATATCAATCAGTAACTGGTGTAGCCTCAGGGGCGGCAATTACAGCTGCTATACGGCCTGGCATCAAAAAGAAGAGACGCTGGATGTGTCGTTGGAGAATGTCCGTCCACGCAACTTCGACACGATGCCACAGTTTCTCCGTTGTAGCCGGGCGTGGTCTGGCGTGCCAGTCTTCCAGCGATCATGGACCACACGTGTTCAATAGACGATAAATCCGGAGATCCCTCGAGCCAAAGGAAGACCTGGCGCATGGTTGTGATCCAGGAAGTCTTGGACGTTGCGTGCCACATGCGGTCGCGCATTCTCGTGTTGGTAAATGGCACCAGACTCTCCCTGTGGGTATGGTACAGCAACAGGCTCCAACACCTCAGTGATGTAACGATGGCTGTTCAACGTAGCGGTAATGCGGACGAGGCGCATGAGAGAGTGGAATCCAATGGCACCCCATACTATAATGCAGGGTGCAGGGCCGGTATGGCACAGCATAATGCAGGACTCACTCAGCCAGTCGCCGCGGTATCTACAGACACTGATTCGTCCATCATAGTGCTACAAACTGAAGCGGGATTGGTCGGAAAACACGATGCCTTGTCATTCGCTCCTCCATGCGCGACGTTCTTGGTACTATTTCAGTCGCAGACACTAGTGTTGTACGGTCAAAGGTAGCCGAAGCAATGAGCGCGGTGCAAAAATGCGCTGCTACTGCAAACGACGTCGAATCGTCCGTGCGGAGATTGGGTGTTGTGCTACATACCCAAACTGTTGAGCTACGGAATGTATCGCTGTAGATTTGTCGTCTTGAGACGTGTTTCACCTCTATAGTACGTCACAGCTTATAGCACCTAAATTGGCCGCATTTTGCTACACAAGACATACTATTCGACTTCATGTCGTTCCCCTGTGAACATAACTTCCTTTCCGAAAAAAAACCCATTATCTTCAGACCTCTTAATAGCTGAGTCCAAATCTTTGGCTTCCTCCCGCTGCAATCGCGGCTAATTCTACCCCGGTATAATTTACAAAATCTGAATAAATGCTACCAAGAAATGAAGTGTCTGTCTTAGCCCCCTATGATTCCCCGAACAAAAGTTAGGATGAGCTTCGGATAAAAAAACACGCTAGCTGCTGATAAAAATCAACAAAAAAAACCGTAGTACTATTATTCGGTATGTTTCCTTTATAAAATATATTTACAAATAAAACTAGTCCTTAAGGCGTGCATTACAGCGAAATTCTAAATAATCCGCATAAAATTGATTGTGAATACTTTCTCCCACGTTAGGTGGGATCAAGTTCTATGTAAACAAAGTGGAATTATATGCTCGAAATCGGGAACTATTTGAAAGCGTTCTGATTCAGAAGTCTCTTGCTGCACATGTTATTGGAAACACCTTACGTGGGGGCAGTAGTAACCCAGAAAAGAATTGTTTGCTTGTGAATGCAAACTATTCTAAGGCCTTGTATATCGATGATCATGCCTTTACGTGTAAAAGTGGTTTGGCATATTAAAACTGTGAAAATTAGAAAAGACCTGGGAATATTTTTGACGATATAAATTCCTTATTTATTTTGATAAAAATCTCAGATTCCCATCCATGTTTTTTTCAGAAAGGCGTATGACAAACGGTGAACGTGTATCAGTTAGTAATTATAATCTATATATTAATTCTATAAAGTATTTACTGTGAGACCTATTTTGAGAGGACGGCTGAACGTAAAGATATGGTTGAGGTATCAAAATAAAAGTCTTACCATGTAGATGTACCTGTCGAAGAGAAAAATGAGATTGGTGCAACGGTTAGGTCGTTAAGGGGCGGCAAAGTTCCCATGTAAAAGTCTATGGAAGAAGCGTGCGGTTGACATTCGATCGCGCGCGGTTGATTGAAACAACTCTGGCGAAACACGCGCTGCTGAAGGCGAAAGCATGGAGGGACTGAGATAGTCCGGTCTTCTCTTTTCTCAGCGAACTGTTGCGCAATGCAACGCTAGCAGGCATTCGTATCAAGGTTCTTCTCATCGGAATAGTGAACACTCTCGAAGGCCTGCTTGCGTTATGCCGTTGGACTGTGTGATGTATATATCATCATCATCATCATCATTGTCAACCATTATCAATCCACTGCTGGACGAAGGTCTCCCCAAGTTTCCTCCACAACGGTCTGTCTTGTGCCAGTCTCCTCCATGTCACTCCCGCATATTTACGAATTTCATCCACCCATCTCCCATGTGGTCTTTTTCTGGGTCTTTTCCTGTCCCTTGGAATCCAATCTAAAATTTCGGCTGTCCATCTATGGTCTGTCCTTCTGGCAGTATGTCCAGCCCATTGCCATTTCAGGGATTTAACTCTGATCATGATGTCTTCCACTCTCGTCATTTTTCGGATCCACGAGTTCCTCTTCTTATCTCTCCTGGTTATACCAAGCATGCACCTCTCCATGCTCTTTGAGTTGTCTGCAGCCTTTGTATGTCTCTTTTAGTTAAGGTCCACGTCTCTGCACCATACGTAAGCACTGGAAGGATGCATTGATCAAACACTTTTCTTTTAAGACATAACGGCATATTGCTCTTGAAAATTATGCTGTTTCTTCCAAAAGCTCTCCAGGCAAGTTTTGTACGCCGATTAATTTCTTCATCAATGTGACCCTCACTTGATATCTGCTGTACAAGATAAACATACGTATCTGTTATCTCCAGTTTTTCTCCATCAATCGATAAATCTTCATTTCTTGTAAAAGCATTGAACATCACTTTTGTCTTCTGAAAGTTCATTTTTAATCCCACTTCTTTACTCTTGTCAGCAAGTTCCTGGATCATACTCTGCAGCTCTGATGGGGTAGTTGCAAAAATGACTACGTCATCAGCAAAACGAAGGTGGTTTAGATAATCTCCATTAATCTTTATCCCTTTGTTTTCCCAGTTCAGTGATTGAAAGACATTTTCCAATGTGGCATTAAAGAGCTTCGGAGATATGGTGTCACCTTGTCTCACTCCCTTTCCAATTTTTATGTGTGTTGTATTTTCAAACAGCCGAATCTTTGCACTTGCATTTTCATAGATGTTATTAATAATATTAATGTATGCATCTTCAATACCGCAGGATTTCAGAGCCGTGGTAACTGCTGATGGTTTCACCGAATCAAAGGCTTTTTCATAATCGATAAAAGGCATGCACAATGGAAGTTCATATTCCCTCGCTCTTTCAATTAGTTCTCTCAGTACGTGGATATGATCTATTGTGCTGTAGCCACTCCTGAATCCAGCTTGTTCTCTCGGTTGAGCCATGTCCAGTGTTACCTTCAAGCGGTGTGAAAGAACTTTAGTGAAGATTTTATAAACCACTGATAGGAGGCTGATAGGTCTGTAGTTCCTGAGATCCTCAATGTCACCTTTTTTATGTAGCAAGATCATTGTAGCATTGTTCCAATCCTCAGGAATCTTCCCTTCATTAAGGCATCGAGTGAAAATTTGGGCGAGTACTGTTTCAATTTCTCCACTTGCTTCTTGTATGATGTCTACAGTAATTCCATCTTCTCCTGGAGCTTTCCCCCGCTTCATGTTCTTGATTGCATGAGCAACTTCTGCTGGGAGGACTGGAAGAACTCTGGTACCTTTCATGATGTCTGGAGTACATGTATCATCCCTTTCATATAGTTTGGAGTAGAAATCTTTCACTCTTGTCAAAATTTCGCCTCTATTTCTTGTTATAGAACCATCTTCTTTTCTCAGAGCCATAATCTGTTTTCTTCCCTTACTGAGATGTCCCTTTGCTATCTTTAGGCTTTGGTTGTTTTCAATTGCTTTCCTCACTAGCTCACAGTTGAATTTCCTTACGTCTTCAGTGATACTTTTTCGTGTTGTCTTGCATAGCTCTATATATTCCACTTTGGAAGTCACATCTTCTTTAGTTGTCCTCATCTCTCTTCTTTTTTGCATCAACATTTTGGTTTTTCCTGATAATTTGTTTACATGCAACTTGTTCTTAGACCCAGCTAATTTTGTTGCTGTTTCCATAAGAGCTTTGGTTACTTTTCTGTTAACTTCAGAAATATCCACTTCTTCCGATGTTAGGCCTTCTAAAGCAGAGAATCTGTTCTTCAGTTCCAACTTGAAAGTATTATGGTGTTTTTTAAGGTTGGTTATGTCAATACATTTTGTTTGTCTTATGAGCTTGCCACGTTCCAGTTTAGTGTTGAGGTGCATCTTACATCTCACCAATCTATGGTCACTACCTGTGTTGAACTTGTTTAGCACACTGCAGTCTTCGATGACGAATTTTTTGTTACACATAATAAAATCAATTTCACTTGTCGTCCCAATTGGATGTCTCCATGTCCATTTCCTGTGTGGCTTTTTCTTGAAAAAGGAATTCAAGATGAAAAATCCTTCTGCCTCTGCAAACTCAACGAGAGTATTTCCACGCTGGTTTCTGTTGCCGTGACCGAATTTACCTACTGAAGTTTCATTCTGTTGCCGGTGCCCTATTTTTGCATTGAAATCTCCCATAATTATCTTCAAGTGCTGCTTACCTTTATTATTTAGATGACGAATTTCCTCATAAAATTCTTCAATTTCTTCTTCAGGATGACTTGTGGTGGGTGCATAAGTTTGAATAATCTGAGCCTGGTATCTTCTCGATAGTTGGATAACGAGTCGTGCAGCTCTGTCAGAGGAACTTTCAACTTCTACCACTTTATCCTTCAGTTTCTTGTTTATTATAAATCCAACACCAGTAGTTCTGCCAGTATCTGTCCCACGATAATAGAAGAGATGTCCACTTTTCCGTTCAATGAGATCTTCTCCTTTTCTCCTTACCTCACTCAGCCCGACGATGTCCCACTTGATCCTTTGTAGTTCCTCTTCCAATTCAAGAAGCTTTGAATCAGAAGATAGGGAGCGTTCGTTGTAGGTAGCCAAGGTCAGCATCAAATGGCAGCCTAGTCCGGTCCTCCGGGGATTCTTAGCACCCTCTGCCTTCATGTCGCACTGGCCGCTGCCTTGGCCAGGTACATTCCAGCTGCCGGAGACTGAGGGCCAAGATTTAAGTTGTAGAGTCATTTTGGAGGTGTTTGGCCATAACTCACCACGCTGGCCAAGCGGGTTGGTGAGTGTGGGATAGCATTTGCTCTGATCCCGATGGTATAGTTATACCGCTATTTGCGGTCGTCAGAGCCCCTTTAGTGGGAACAGGATGCACCACGAGAAGGCGGGGTTGACATTTGTCAAGGAGAGGCTGTGATGTTACGCATCACCTGACCTTACATCCCATGTATATATACAATTTAATATTCATCAGATCCAGTTTATTCACGTAGGTAAGACGTTTCCTATTATGTAAAAATGTAAATAAACATTCCGTTGACCATCGTTAGTGAAAATATTTAGAATGTACATATTGAGTTGCGCCATCTATATCTTCATTCTACAAGGTTTTTTACTGTGAGACCTATTTTGAGAGAACGGCTGAATGTAAAAATATGGTTGAGGTATCAAAATAAAGGTCTTACCATGTAGATGTGCCAGTCGAAGGGAAAACTGAGATTGGGGCAACGGTTCGAGCGTGGCGGGGCGGCAAAGTTCCCATGTAAAGTTTATGGGAGAAGCGTGCGGCCTTTATCTACATCAGGCGCTCAGTTCAGTGTCAGACTTGGTGTGCGCATGGTGTTCTATGCTCAGTCATAAAGTAAGTAACTACTTTATTGCATATTTACCCTTAACAGAATGTCTCTCCCGCAGAAAAAGAAAACGTAAGGGTCTTACTGGAAGGTGTGAGCCATCGATGGGTCGCAACTATATATGTCTCAGACAAGAGAGAATGAAGAGTATTCGCAACGCGAATATCATTCCAACATTTACAAACATAGTTGTGACTGAAGATGAGAGTGAAAGAGTGCGCTACCCAGTAGAACTTTTGCACACGACTGAGATGAGTGGACTTCCGCCTCACGTTCTACGACTGAAAAAAGGGTGCAGTCGTGATGCTCAGGACCACTGGTTCCAGGGAAGGGAGAGAGCCAGGGCCGTAAGACAAACACAACATCCGTTCCTCACCGGGATACAAACCCGGATCCAACTCGGACGAATGATCAGAAGCTATCGGTTAGACCATTGCGCCACCGGGGCGGCAAGATATTAATTTGAACAGCCAATATACGTTAAATGTTTTCGCGGCAAGCTGTTTATGACATAAGAGGAATTTTTGAAATGGCCTTCTAGACGCTCAGATACGGCTGCAGTTACACCGATGAGCCATTGCCTTATGACGACCTCCAGCCTAGATAAATGAGCGCGCCTGGAGACCGAACGGTGGCGCAGGTTATGTTCAGATAGTAGTGTACATATACAACCCGAGGACCGGCTTTCGGTTAGTAGAATGTTCGGAGTCATAATGAGAAAAGCTGCCGATTTATCGGAGTTTGATAAAGGACACATTGTGATGGTACGGCGCGGCTTGTGGGTTGTCCACGTGCCGCTATAGTGAGTAGGTATCAAACGTGGCGCACAGATGGCCAAACGACGAACCGTCGTCCTCAGCTCATTGATGCCAGAGGGACGGGAGATTGTCGCGCATCGCTCATAGCGACCGCGTGGCCACATTGCGACAAATCACCCGCAGCTACAACAGTGGTAATCAGGGCAATGTTTCACAGCACGCAGTTCATCGCAGTCTTCTGCGCATGGGCTTGCTTAGCCGAAGACCCAACCGGGTCCCCATGCTCACTGCAAGTCATCGCCAACAACGGATGAAATGGGCCCAAGATCATTCAGATTGCATCGTGGACGATTGGAAGAAAATGGCCTGGTCTGACGAATCAAGATTCCTGGTGCATCACGTAAACGACCGAGCGCGGATACGCCGATTACCAACGGAGGCTATGGCACCTGGACGCACTGTTGGGCTGAAACAGGACGACGGCGGAGTTATTATTCTGTGAGAAATGTTTATAAAGTGGCCTGGTCTGACGAATCAAGATTCCTGGTGCATAACGTAAACGGCCGAGCGAGGATACGCCGATTACCAACGGAGGCTATGGCATCTGGACGCACTGTTGGGCGGAAACAGGCCGACGGCGGAGTTATTATTCTGTGAGCAATGTTTTCTTGGAACACTTTAGGTCCCATCGTCCTAATAGCATAACCCCTGACAGCTGTCAGGTATATGAACATTGTTGCTGCCCAAGTTCACCCATTCATGGCAACTGTCTTCCTTGCTGGTGATGACCATTACCAAAAGGATAATGCGCCATGCCACACTGCCAGACTGGTCAAGGAGTGGCTCAAAGAATATGTTGGCGACTTTCTGTTAATGACCTGGTTTCCAAATTCACCTGACATGAACCCAATCGAACGTTTGTTGTTCGACTTGGAAACGTGGTTTCGCGCTAAATCACCACCACCACGAAATGTACGGGAAGTGGAGGATCTGCTGTTGACATTAAGACACCAGATACCCAAGGATACCTATCGCCACCGCATCGAATCGATGCCTCGCCGAGTGGCCGCTGTTTTGCGCGGTAAAGTTGGTCCTACAGCTTATTAGGTAGGTGGTCATAATGTAATGGCTCATTGGTATATATCGTAAACAGAAGTAGGCAGTTTGCAATGTACGTGTATTTGCAGCAGAATGTACACTTCTGAAAACCAGACGAAAAAAAACCAACAATTTTCGGTTACTACTACTAACCACGGGAAGTGTTTTAAGCACGGTTCTTGCTCCAATTAATACCCAGTTCTTCCTTTAAGGGCGTAAATACATATTGGGGTTTATTCATCCTTTGCTTTACGTGATGCAAGAATCCGAAGCATTATTTTCCCATGACTACCTTTATTCAGTGTCTATATGTGTGAAAACACAAATTTGTCAGTGACGGTGATCGAAACCACACTTCCTCGCTCGGAAGCCAGTTGTTCTAACCAACTGTATTATACCGGCAGGACGCATCACTGCATATTTGTCTTCTTGACACGTGCTTCAGCTCTGTAGTACGGCACATAACAATTAAATAATGTGTGGAACAAACATCACACATTTTTCTGAGAACCCAACGGCCAGTGAATCCATTTTCCACAATCGGGCGCCATTGTGAAAACACAAATTTAGCGGAGATGGAAACTGCACCACCTTGCTCCGGAGCCAGCTGTTCTAACCAAATAAATTACACCGACTGAATTTATCGCCGAAGATTTGATGTCTTGATAAGTGCTTCACTTCCGTAGTACGTCATACATGCAAGAATTGTGCCCTGGGGTATTATATTTCGTAATTTGTCAGCATTCAGTATTAACGAAAAAAAATCAGCCAGGAGATAAGCTTTTTTAAAACGCTTGTCACCCCCGGTAGCAGAGTGGTTCGAGGATCCGACTTCAGGCCATTCGTTCGGGCTTGGCCCTGTCCGAGACGTTTATGAGGCTGGTGTGTGTTTTTTTTTTTTTTTTTTTTTTTTGATTGGAGGTTTAACGACCACCGTGAGCAACTCAATGGGCTATAAGCAGTCGCCCGTCCCTAATTTAGGGTCACTGGTTCCAGGGAAGGGAGAGAGCCAGTACCGTAAGACAAACACAACATCCATGCCTGACCGGGATTCGAACCCGGACCCCTTACGGACGAATGATCAGAGGCCAACGCCTTAGACCACTGCGCCACCGGGGCGGCCTGGTGTGTTTGTCCGATGTCGCTAGTTCTGCTCCCTCTTAGGAGTTCGTGTCCCCAAATCAGGGACTGACGACTGCTTATAGCCCTTAGAGTTGCTCGCTGGGGTTAAACACTCCTCGTTCCCTCCCCCCCCCCAAAAAAAATGTTACTATCACCTGTATCGCTATTTATTCATTAATTTATTTTTGTTCCTACGCTCCTTATAGAACTACCCGTGGCAGTGCCAGAAGCAGAATAGTAGGGAGACCATAAGCTGAAAACCACATTAATAAAGGTAAATTGACCGTCAGACGCACGGCACACCAATGAATGAATTACGGCAGGAATGTAAATTATAAAGTTGTGGAACTGATTTTGTTTATTAGGAATCGACATCGCTGTTTTATTAAGTACGCGTTATACACGCGTTTGCATTCTACGAAAAATTACAATACTATAACATTAAATTTAGTTGGTTCGCATCTTAAAAATGTACGCATTATATCATTATATTCCCGAAAAATTGTGGTGGGAGGGTGCTTTACATTGGGGATCCCCACTCTAAAAATCTGGGGTCCTGACCCCCGACACCCCAGTGGTTACGCCTATGTGTGCGTGTGTATGTGGAGAAGGGGTCAACAATCCTCAGGTGTCAGTTGGTTCAACCCCTGATGAAGAAATGCTGGTTGTACGTATGCGTCCTTGTATTTTGTTTCTTAGTTTGAACAGTATTTCTTTACGTTCCAGTGCTGTTTTGCTGAAAATTGATAACCAGTTTGCAAAATGCATCGCTCTTACAGTGACTATCTATATTTGTATGGAACACTAAACGCTATTCTTCCACAGAAAAGTGTCTGAACTAACCATCAAATAACTGAAGCATCAATATAGGAGAGAATATTTCAGCACAGCATTCAGATGAACAATACTTTGCTCAAAATGAAAATAGCATGCAAGCGTAGATACGTGGCATTACATTCTGGTCTTACATTTGATTCCCAAGAAATGTTATACGACCTCACCTTTGCAGTTTAAATCATTTAAATGTTTAATAACATTTTCCAAGATAGCAAATTCATTGTTCCTCTCTAAGTTTCATGACGTTTAATTTCATCGAGTGTGTGTGCGTGTTTCGGTTTAAAATTTATCTATTTGACGAGACTTCATGAACGAAATATGCAACACTTTATCCCAATTAACTTAACTTTTAACAACACTGTGTAAGGATCTGCCCAATATTTTGATTCCAAATTAGAAAAGAGATTTCTGAAAATTCGGTAGTCATGCCTTTATGCCCACAGAAAATTAACTTGTACAGCACCATCCATTATAAGTCAAATGTTCGAAACTGTTTCACGAAAGATAAATACAAACACAATAACATCATGTCAAAGCTTTGGAGACACGTATACAATACCCACCAAAGTACGAGAAACAAAGTGTAAATAACAAAACAAGCGGTAGAAATATGTAAAACTTTCATTGTGAACATCAAAACACGTGTTGGGTAGCAATTCGTGCAGTGAGCAACATACAACTGATTTTCGTTGGAGCCATCAATACAAGCGGAATGTTTCATCGTAAATCAGAAGTACATAATTATTTTTCATATTATATCGCAAGAACGATGTGCGGAAGATTCAGAACGGTGGAGAATCGCTGAGATGTTAGAGGCTTGCGAATGAATCACGGAGATAGCTTGATTCTTTGGTATCAACTATTCTGTGATCGTAAGGCTCTAGAACCAATTTCAAACGAGCAGAACAGTCGTTCAAAGATTTGTTCCGAGCCGTCCGAGAATGGATGGCACCTCATATGATCGTTGCATTGCATAACTAACAATAAGGATTCGTAGAGCGACAGCACAAAGTCTGCGTTCGAACCTCATCACAGTCACAAAACGCATGATATCTGTCTTTGCTGTTACCAGACAGCTCCATATCTGTAGACTCTATGCCCATAGACCTTCATATGTATTCCAACTAAAGGCACACCCACTTAAGAATTTGTCTCAAATATATCGACTGGACCTTGCAACAAGCGTGATGTCTTGTTCACGAATGAGTCACGTTTCTCTCTGGAATAGGACATCAGACGTTTGTTTGCCTGGCGAGATGCTAAGACCAGCTACATGCCTTGTAAAATTTTCGAATGAAGGGATTTTCGTGGTAGTAGGGAGACATTGTGGGGTTGTATTTTATTAGACGGCCCTACTGACCTGCATGTTTTTTCAGTGACTACCGTAAAGTATCGGGTGTAATTCTTAATTCCTATGTGAAACAATATGCAGTTTGCGCAGATTTTATCTTAATGTATGATAACGCACGTCCTAAACAGCTATTATTAGAGGCGCATATCTTAAAGAACTAGATACATAAAGAACAGAGGCTTGCACTTTCCCCAAACCTTAATCCCATTAAACACCTGTTGGGAGACTAATTTCTGCCTTCAGTCTCCGAACCCTTAGATATATCAAGACAGTTTCATACTTCCATTCCTCAGTGGTAACTATCGTCTTTCAATTCTCTCCATCGTCTTTTTAAGAGTCTGATTCGTCGACGCCAAGAGTGAATTACTTCCAGAGTAGGTAACGATTCCAGAGTACGCCAAGTATCCGCTTTGTTTACCATACTACGAAATTATGTGGATTTGTATTTTGGGGACATGATCTTGTCAGCTCATATGAATCCTTTTTGCCTTATACTGGGTTGGAAAGAAAGAAATGTCCGATGACGAAGTACCCTAAGTCGAAGCCCTAGCTATGGCACACATTAGCCACTGAGATTGCTCAGCACACAGGCCTGACATCAGCAGGTAGTGGCTTAAGTCAGCGGCGGTTAGCCGTCAGAAGGCAAAGAGTGTAAGCATCAGCCAACATGGTAGTGGACAAGGAACACATTCGCCATTGCATGCTGTGTAAGTTTCGTCGCGGTAGTACCTCTGCATGTGCTGTAAGGAACATTATCAGTGTACCCCAATGCTATATCACATCGTCAGTGCTGCCGTTGGTTCGAAGGGTTTCGAGAGGGAAATTTTGACCTGTCAGACCGCCCTAAAACATGGGAAGACCAGCAACTGTGTATATGGGCATGTTGAAGACCTCAGTGGAGACCGACCCACGTGTGTCCACACGGGAGTTGGCCGAACAGCTGGGGACTACCCACACAAGCATTATCATGCACCTGCGTCAACTTGGGAAGGTGCACATGAGGGGAGTTTGGATACCCTATCAACTCACAGTTGGGCAGAAAGCAAATCGCATGAGTGCATGCGTTTCCCTGCTTGCGCGTGACCAAGTTGAACCGTTCTTGGACCACATTGTGACAGGTGACGAGAAATGAGTCCTGTATGACAATGTTAGCGCCCGGAAACAGTGATTGGACCCAAAACAAAAGTCCATGCCGAACCCCAAAGTCGGCTTACATCCACGTAAGATCCTGTTGTCTGTTTGGTGGGATATGCGGGGCTGCCTTTTTTCCAGCTTCTGTCGGACAACACCGCAGTCTCCATCGATATGTACTACCGTCAGCTCGACGATCTTCACGATGGCTTACGTCGAAACGACCGGCACTGCTTAACAGCAAGGGCGTCCTCCTACAGCACAATGGAGCGAGACCTTACACAACACGGGTGACTTGTTACAAGATTAGAGACCTGGGCTGTGAGCTGCTTCTGCACCCAGCCTATTCCCCGGACATTTGCCCAAGCGACTACTACCTTTTCCGGTCGTCGCAGCATTTCCTGAACGGACAGCTATTCACCAAACGGGACGATCTCGAACTCGCACTTACTCATTTCTTTGCGTCCAAGCCGCTGCAATTCTAGAGAGACGGTATCTAACAGCTGCCCAGACAATGGGAGCCGGTCGTGGCAGACGATTGGACTACACTTTGGACTGATTTGTACTTGTGCCGTACACTGTTAAAAAATTTGTGGTACGTTGCACAAAATGTGGTGCTACACCAGCTGCACCACTTTCTGAGAAAGGATACACCATTTTGTGGTGCTAACAAAACCCAACAACGTAATGAAACCTTGCAATATAATGTGGTGCAACCTTGTACCATAAGGTGATGCACAGTTGCACCATGTTGTGGGGTTTTGTTTGCACCACACAATGGTGTACCCTTTCTCAGAAAGTGGTGCAGCTGGTGTAGCACCACATTTTTCTGCAACGTACCACAAAATTTTTGAAAGTGTACATACGGTAATTAGCACTTTCTGTTGCCTTGCATTAGCGAACATTACTTTTGCTATAAAATATGGCATAAATTGATTAATAACTTTTTGAACTATGCCCATTTTGTTGTTTCGTGCTTAATTTTTCTTTGACGTGCAATATACATCATTTTTAATATGTTGTTTCTTTTCATGAGCTGTGATCCCTTTTATTTTTTTCAGTACAGATTTTTCAATGATTTTATACAAACCTTTAAAAAAATCCGTCGGTACATATTGCAAAGCTTTAAGGCTTCAAAAATAAAACTTAAAAATTTAATGTTGGTGTTTCGAATCGCAACGTTACTCTAACCAGTATAATATTTTTTGTCATTTTTAACATTTAGTTGCTTATGAGTTCTCTATGGGTTATTATCGAAAAAATCTACTCCTGATCGTCTCAATGTACTTTCTTTGCACAGCTTTCTGCAGCAGCCGTTTCACATTCAACCCTGCGAATTCTTGATCAATAGAAATATTCCTTTCAAAAGCAGTCGAATGCGTCAGGCCGCCCCGGTGGCGCAGTGGTCTAAGCGATGGCTTCTGATCATTCGTCCGAAAGGGGTCCGGGTTCGAATCCCGGTGAGGCATGGCTGTTGTGTTTGTCTTACGGCACTGGCTCTCTCCCTTCCCTGGAACCTGCTGCCCTAAATTAGGGACGGTAGACACTGCTTATAGCCCATTGAGTTGTTCACGGTGGTTGTCAAACCTCCAATCAAAAAAAAAAAAAAAAAAATGCGCCAGATATAGAATTGCGTAAACGACTGCCACGTGTTTTGGATGATATTTTCATGTACATATTATGTTGCTTTGCAAGCTAGTCTGGTACCGATGAAGTGATTTTCTTCTTAATCTCCCTTGGAGTTCACAGTGTACAGATTTATACTAAAAGCTCAATTTATTACAGACGCCGCATCCATGCAAAAACTTACCCTATCCTCCACAATAATGAGGCCAACGAACTCCCCCTTGCCGCCCTGGTGGCGCAGTGGTCTAAGCGATGGCCTCTGATCATTCGTCCGAACGAGCCGCCCTGGTGGCGCAGTGGTCTAACGCGTTGGCCTCTGATCATTCGTCGGAAGGGGTCCGGGTTCGAATCCCGGTGAGGCATGGATGTTGTGTTTGTCTTACGGCACTGGCTCTCCCTTCCCTGGAACCAGTGACTCTAAATTAGGGACGGGCGACTGCTTATAGCCCATTGAGTTGCTCACGGTGGTCGTTAAACCTCAAAAAAAAAAAAAAAAATCGTCCGAACGGGGTCCGGGTTCGAATCCCGGTGAGGCATGGATGTTGTGTTTGTCTTACGGCATTGGTTCTCTCCCTTCCCTGGAGCCAGTGACCCTAAATTAGGGACGGCCGACTGCTTATAGCCCATTGAGTTGCTCACGGTGGTCGTTAAACCTCCAATCGCCGCCCCGATGGCGCAGTGGTCTAAGGCGTTGGCCTCTGATCATTCGTCCGTAAGGGGTCCGAGTTCGAATCCCGGTCAGGCATGGATGTTGTGTTTGTCTTACGACACTGGCTCTCTCCCTTCCCTGGAACCAGTGACCCTAAATTAGGGACGGGCGACTGCTTATAGCCCATTGAGTTGCTCACGGTGGTCGTTAAACCTCCAATCAAAAAAAAAAAAAAAAAAACCTCCAATCAAAAAGAAAAAAAAAACTCCCCCTTTCTTCCTCCTACCTGCTGTGAAGCGTACCCGCAACTGTGGTGATGGACACAAATGGCTACCGAGCGAGTTATATCGTGAGCAGATAGTGGTGCGAGAAAGATGGGGTATCCAACATCATGATCATGCCTGTAGAATTTCTGGGATTTCGCGTGCAGCCGGTACCAGGACAAAGGAGCACATCAAAACCAGAAATTTCACATATTTGCCCGCGGGTCGTTCGGAGGTCTACTTTACAACAGTTTTTGGATTTTCGAAAGTTATATCTGTTTTGGAATCGCAAACACACCAAGAATACTCCTGATTTGGGTGCCAACTATTTGCCAGCTGCTGGCCTGAACTACTGGCCCATGTGGTAGCCACCGAGACTGTTTATTGACTGTAGTGTAACAATTATTCCTAAGTTTCTGACTAGCTGAACATTACATGTGCTAAATGTCAAGTTCACCAAGAATGAAATAGGCGTTTACTCGAAATAACGTCAAGGATTGGTACTTAACAAATCTTTCATTTGTATCCAACTTCAATATAGCATGGTATATTCCAACGTCGATAACCAACAGCTGATAATCAATCGGTAGTATAACACTCAAAACGTAGTTATGCAGACGGTAATAAAAATAAAACTTCACATTAGCTCTCGTACAATCAATAAGCTCAGCAAAGATTTAACATCTCCACGCCAAACAACTACGTCGCAAAAAATATATATATATCCTTTCTCATTCTTATCAACATGCATACGTCACTTGCGTAATGACTTCAAGGGTGTTGCCAAACCTCATTCATGTGAGAGAAAAGATATCACGTTAAGTTGGGAAGTGCAAAAGAAAACAAATTCAAATTTACATAGGAAAATAAAATAAAAATAAAATGAAAGTTAAATTAGAATATACGTCACATGACGTTTGGGCAGGGGCAACATAGTGCTGGGCCACTACTGGCCCCGCTGGTTTTCAGTGCTGGCTTCAGTGCTGGCCTAGCAAGACTGTTTTTGCTAGGACTTTACGATACTAATAACATCCCGAACTTAATGAAGGTTTAGAATTGTTTTTAATTTAAGCGAAAAACTTATTTTGACGTTATTGTAACTATATCGTGAGGGGGGCTTCAGTTACGATTGGTGGGGCTTCAGCCTCCTTGAAATTGTTTAGCGACGCCCCTTTATACAATTAATTCGCCTCGACTTTCTCTACATAAATGAATAAGTAGCACCAACTAGTTATTAAAGTATTGCTGAATCGTCTTGTTTTATTTACACTTCTACAGACAAATTCATATGATCTTTCGTAGAAAAAAATAAGTGGTATTAAGAAAAACAAGAATCATCGTCCTTTCAAACTGTACTGAACGAGCGGATCTAATTATCAGATTAAGGATGATCTCATTTTTAGAATCCTGGAGAAGATTTTGAGATGACTAATCAGAAAGAGCCCGATATTAACAAAATTGGTCACTAATGTTTCGTATGGAGAGTTTTCATTCCTTCTTGAGAGAATAGTTCAATGATCTATGCGACTTTACTAAGAAATCAGAGGACAGACTGATGTAACTTTGGGTTTATCAACACTAAAAACTGTGTGATAGCTCACTACTTCATAATTTAATTTAATTTACATACCATCTAAAAATAGGAACATCTTTTTGTTGTAGCTTTATTATTACAATTGCTCTTTGTAGTAGAATTTTGTTGCCTTAAGTAAATTAATTTTGCTAAATAATTATAGATCATGATCTGTCCCAGTAGCGAATATTTAAAGTTAAGAATTTACGGGCACCTTGCGGACATTTTCTAGCCGCTCCTTCAACTTGTCCCTTTCTTTGATCAGCTGATCATTCTCCTGGACAAGTTTATCAACTCTTTCGCGCATTTCCTTGCTTTCGGACTCTAAAGCATCGACTGTAGCTCTAACGGTGTTCTTCATTTCCCTGTGTTCTTCTTCTTGTTTTCTCATAGTCTCCATCAGTAAGGACATCTCTTTCTCACTTTCGTGCTCCAAAGTTTCTCTCTGAATATGCATGCTTCTTTCTGCTGCCTTCACTTCATCCATGGCTTCCTGTTTGATACAGTTAACACTCTCCCGGAATTCTCTAAAATAAAGTCAAAGGCGAGAAGTTTTAGCAGCCTCACAGACCTCATTGCTTAATATCAGGCAAACAAAACAACAAAAACATACACCCCTGAAAAAAAAAAAAAAAAAAACCAGGAAAAATGCTAACTTTGATTCCGTAGACAAATTTACAGGGGTTGGCTTCCCTCATTTTCTTTTTTTTCAAATTTATTGCCTTACAGAAAACGCCCACCGTAGTTGTTTTAATTCCGCGATTATTTGATTGGTAACGCCTTTATTTTTGTGCATTTTATAAAACAGTATTAATGTAGTGACTTTGTCTGTCCATCTGCCGACGAACATTGCACTGTTTTTTTTTCAAGATTTTCAAAGCTTGTTATTATTATTTTTTTTTGAGGGGGGGGGGCTGTCAGTCCAAATATGTCACGCCTTAATGTTCCGAATATAAAAAATAGAATCATATTTTAAATGAGCCAAAAGTTGACACAACTCCTTCTTCATATTTTACCGCAGGGAGCTCAGAATGTCGGAATTTTAAAATTTCTAAAGTGACTCTGTGAAATTGTTATTTCAGTTAAAGCGAAATTCTTCCTTCTAATACGTCGTGCGGAACGTTAGCATTTTTGCGCATTTGTATTTTCCATTTTATTGCTAGGATCGCTCAAGGACTTTCTGCTAGGTTCTCTCAAAATCATAAGTATTTTTGACGCAGTGCTCGTGTAAAGAACCTGAACATTTTTGAAAACATAATATAAACAAACTTTTGGGTTGTATTGTGAATTTTCAGTTATCGGCGCTGCAGTCGGAGTTTTTTGACACTTTGAAATGATGTTGTTAAGAAAGTTTTTCAGCCAACTCAAAATTATTTTTCTGCTTGATCAGTCATAAAATGTTCTTAAGTTTAAACTTTATAATCTTGTATTTCCCGTTCATAAAGTTTCCACCAATATCTAAAAGGTTTTCGAACTCCTGGGGAAAGCATCAAGGTCGCGCTACTCCTGTGTGAACCGCCGTGGTGATAAAAAATAACAGCACAATCCTTTTTGTCCCTTCCTAATATAAAGAAAGGGACAGCAGTCGGCAATTGCTTTTTTTTTCATTTAAAATAACTGTCACGCTGTTTTTTTCTTCTACTGTCGCCTACACGATTAGGCAGATTTCTTCACGAACCCGCGCGGAAGGAATTAGGAAAGAGAGACTGAAAATGGAAAGCAGCGACTATAAGGAACGGAGGCAAATGAACTATCCATAATGAGCCGGTTAATTGGACCAGCTCTACTAAATATCGTGGAATAATGTTCGATAAGCGTCTCTTCTGGGGACCCCAAGTGAAGTATGCTATTAAATAAGCAATTATCTTTAAAAGTACACTACGACCCATTATCCACAAAAATTCCAAGTTATCCCTTAAAAATAAAATTAGGATCTAGACAATGTGTTTTATTCCTATTCTGCTTTATGGATCCTGTACCTGGGGCATCTGTGCTGAATCTCATCACAAAATGCTCTAGGCATTACAGAACCGTATGCTGAGACAGCTTACTGTTGCACATCCTAAACAGAAGAATTTGGATATCCGTAACAAGTTTAAACTAAAGATCTTAAAGCAGATTATTGGTACTCAAGCAGAAATTTTCTATAACAAAGTGTGAGAGCGAAAGTACTGATCACGTGTTGAGGAGCCGCCTCCTACTTATGGATCTGAGGCGTCCACGCTATCTATCCTCTCACAGCCACAAGAAAGTGTTTGTGCTTCTCTGAGACACTCCTTCCAACTCTGTTCGAGCGAACAAACGAAGCCTTCCCCACTTTAATATTAAATCTGTGATTGAGGAAGGCGGAGCGACAACAGCTGAACGGACAGAACAATATTCACACTAAAATATAATGATGTCAAGCGGAGCTTCTATTTAAAAACACACAAACATTTATTACGTAATCAATTAGGGTCTAGACGACGGTGGATAACTCTTTCTCTAACGTCAGGCTTCACTAAGGATTGGACCTGACAAGAAGCGTGCAACACGAAAGCTAGGATAATACTTCCCGAGAAAATCTCTCTCGGCGTTGAAGTTCTAGCTAGAGTCTACCTGATACTAAGTAGATCTATATCTCTGTGAATCTTAAGAATTAGTGGTCTAAATATTCTTCTCTGCAATATGTTTCAGTCTTAGCCTGTGCAAAGCTCGTATTTCCTGTAGCGAAATATCTACTACACCAGCGGAATCCCTGACTAGGGCCTATGCCGCTGCATCTGAGCATTCTGTCTCTTCCAGGATAGATGCTCGCTAAACTCGTCCTGAGCGTCGGACACTCTCTAGCTTGGAGCGTCCCTCGGCTCACACAATAAAAGGCAAACGCTTCGCGTCTCCTTCTATCGGAGAACTGCTCTCTCCGTTGGACGAAAGCAGACTAACAGCTCCTCTACAAGGGACCTGCTAGTCTCCCCCTCCGCGATGAGCCTGCGCGAAGACCTCGGCGCTGACCTTGACCTCACGCTGACCCGTTGGTGTGGCTCGCCTCTCTGGTCACGTGGGTCACTTTTCGCACCCTTCGCTGGCCACACCCCCGGGCACTGGCCCGACGTCTTCCTGATGAGTCTTAATCCTACCTTTCGCGTCTCCGCGGTCCTCGACAGATCTTCCATTAGTAAGTGGCCCCTTTGAGAAAGTAATCCTACCACCGAAGTACATTCTTAATATAACACAATACACATTGTTATGTTTATACAAAGGTGTATGGCTGTTTTCCATACTTGTAGGCGTCTAGACGACACTGACAATGGACAGCGAAAGTCGCGGTGTTATTGACGATGCTATCATTTCGTCGAAACAGCCTCTCCCTTCTAAGGCGTGAGGAACTAAAGTTTTTTGTTTCAAGCTCTCGACCTCTGAAAAATAAGAAATGTTCACGAACTTTCTGTCGCCATTTTGGGCTTGTAATGACTTTTTCTTCATGAAAAAGTAACACAATGTTCATCATTAAAATAAATTAACATGGTTAATATGTCCGTTCTTACACAAGGTTTCAGCGCATCCTAATCCAACGTTAAAAATTATCAACGTATACTTTACAGGTACTATTATTCGGTACAGAAGACCTAAATTTATGCTAAATTCCTTTCCACGACTTCCTACTAAAACCCAAAAGGGAAAAACCAAAGTCACAAAAAATGATTTAAAACCACCTTAATATTGTTACTTTCTTGCCTGCTTGAGTACCTTAGCATAGCATCTTGCTCTGTCTTCGATCCGGAGTCAGCAGTTAGTTTAACCCATGAGCCAATGATAATTCACGAATACTACCGTCTCCACCCACCCTCGGCGATTTAGGATATTCCTTATGTTTTCAGAGCAATTTTATACAATCTGGTATTTCTTATCCCGAGTTTATCCTTAGCATTACTGGTGCACATACAACCCTAGTTTGGCCCTTAAATTATGGGAGAATTTATTTTTTCTACTAATTCCTATCAATAAATTCCCCCTATCCGAACTTATTATCCTTACATCCTTTTCTCTTTACCTCTTTTCTTTATCCACCTCTTACTGCTTGGAGTATACACACTATTATACATATATCATCATCATCATCATTGTCAACCATTATCAATCCACTGCTGGACGAAGGTCTCCCCAAGTTTCCTCCACAACGGTCTGTCTTGTGCCAGTCTCCTCCATGTCACCCCTGCATACTTTCGAATTTCATCCACCCATCTCCTATGTGGTCTTCTTCTGGGTCTTTTCCTGTCCCTTGGAATCCAATCTAAAATTTCGGCTGTCCATCGATGATCTGTCCTTCTGGCAGTATGTCCAGCCCATTGCCATTTCAGGGATTTAACTCTGATCATGATGTCTTCCACTCTTGTCATTTTTCGGATCCACGAGTTCCTCTTCTTATCTCTCCTGGTTACACCAAGCATGCACCTCTCCATGCTGCTTTGAGTTGTCTGCAGCCTTTGTATGTCTCTTTTAGTTAAGGTCCACGTCTCTGCACCATACGTAAGCACTGGAAGGATGCATTGATCAAACACTTTTCTTTTAAGACATAATGGCATATTGCTCTTGAAAATTATGCTGTTTCTTCCAAAAGCTCTCCAGGCAAGTTTTGTACGCCGATTAATTTCTTCATCAATGTGACCCTCACTTGATATCTGCTGTCCAAGATAAACGTACGTGTCTGTTATCTCCAGCTTTTCTCCATCAATCGATAAATCTTCATTTCTTGTAAAAGCATTGAACATCACTTTTGTCTTCTGAAAGTTCATTTTTAATCCCACTTCTTTACTCTTGTCAGCAAGTTCCTGGATCATACTCTGCAGCTCTGATGGGGTAGTTGCAAAAATGACTACGTCATCAGCAAAACGAAGGTGGGTTAGATAATCTCCATTAATCTTTATCCCCTTGTTTTCCCAGCTCAGCGACTGAAAAACACCCTCCAATGTGGCATTAAAGAGCTTCGGAGATATGGTGTCACCTTGTCTCACTCATTTTCCAATTTTTACGTGTGTTGTATTTTCAAACAGCCTAATCTTTGCACTTGCATTTTCATAGATGTTATTAATAATATTAATGTATGCATCTTCAATACCGCAGGTTTTCAGAGCCATTGTAACTGCTGATGGTTTCACCGAATCAAAGGCTTTTTCATAATCGATAAAAGCCATGCACAATGGAAGTTCATATTCCCTCGCTCTTTCAATTAGTTCTCTCAGCACGTGGATATGATCTATTGTGCTGTAGCCACTCCTGAATCCAGCTTGTTCTCTCGGTTGAGCCATGTCTAGTGCTACTTTCAAGCGGTGTGAAAGAACTTTAGTGAAGATTTTATAAACTACTGATAGGAGGCTGATAGGTCTGTAGTTTCCGAGATCCTCAATGTCACCTTTCTTATGTAGCAGGATCATTGTAGCGGTGTTCCAATCCTCAGGAATCTTTCCTTCATTAAGGCATCGAGTGAAAATTTGGGCGAGTACTTTTTCGATTTCTCCACTTGCTTCTTGTATGATGTCTACAGTAATTCCATCTTCTCCTGGAGCTTTTCCTCGCTTCATGTTCTTGATTGCATGTGCAACTTCTGCTGGAAGGACTGGAGGAACTCTGGTACTGGTATCTTTCATGATGTCTGGAGTGCATGTATCATCCCTTTCATATAATTTGGAGTAGAAATCTTTCACTCTTGTCAAAATTTCGCCTCTATTTCTTGTTACAGAACCATCTTCTTTTCTCAGTGCCATAATCTGTTTTCTTCCCTTACTGAGATGTCCCTTTGCTATCTTTAGGCTTTGGTTGTTTTCAATTGCTTTCCTCACTAGTTCACAGTTGAATTTCCTTACGTCTTCAGTGATACTTTTTCTTACTGTCTTGCATAGCTCTATATATTCCACTTTGGAAGTCACATCTTCTTTAGTTGTCCTCATCTCTCTTCTTTTTTGCATCAACATTTTGGTTTTTCCTGATAATTTGTTCACATGCAACTTGTTCTTAGACCCAGCTAATTTTGTTGCTGTTTCCATAAGAGCTTTGGTTACTTTTCTGTTAACTTCCATATTTTTTATCCAATTGGCAGTACACCACCAACTCGTCTGTCAAGGAATTACCTAGTAATCATCGTACTCATCATGGGACTCATCTGAATGACTGTCTGTCTGCACGATAACTCGAGTCATCTGAATGACTTCTATTTCGGCTGGAGAATTTCCTGCTCAGGCGCCTGGCTTTCTTTCCCTTCCCTGGCCCTCTTTTCCACCACAGACATGATCCAAATTTGTTAGGGACCCCCCCCGTTGTTAATCGTGCTTTTTTACGCTTTCCAACCATAGGTTGAAGAAGCGTATATGCTCCAGCTTTGTTCGTCTGTCTGTCTGTCTGTCTGCCCGCACGATAACTCGCTTAAAAAATGGTTCGATTTTGATGAAATTTTAGTATGTGGTAGTGGGCAACCTGGAAACAAATCCTATAGAAAATGGGCGAAATGGGGCCAAAGGTCAGGACATAGGAGCGGCATCCATTTTGGACATAGGAGCGGGATCCTTATGTGTCATAACTTACGTAAAAATGCTTCGATTGCAACAAAACTTTATCATATTGTTCCGGAGTTATGCTGAACGGTTCTGTTGAATATCATCGAAATGGGGTCAAAGGTCAGGGCACAGGAGCGAGATTTATTCCACAGCTATTACCCTCATAACTTGACTAAAAATTCTATAACGAAGTAAATTTCTCCGTCATTTCTGTCCACGCCAGGATTCAAACCCGGGTCCCCTCATTCCGGAATAAGTTGCTCTACCAATTGAGCTACGCGGACGTTTTATTCTGATTCCTATCTGCCTTTATGTCGTGTGCGTCCTTCGGGCAGGCACGTCACATCTGCGACAAAACTTTAGTATGTTGTTCCGGAGGTATACTGATCCAATTCTGCTTAATAGCATCGAAATGGGGTCAAAGGTCAGGGCACAGGAGCGAGATTTATTCCACAGCCATTATCCTCATAACTTGAGTAATGATTTCTGGTATGCTGGAAAGCGTATCATAATCAATGCACTGCATGATTTTACTAACTTGTGACTAAGTTACATGAGAAAGAAATAAAATAAAATTATCTCTCACCCTGGCAGTATACTCCTACAACTGTAATATTTCACCCTTTCCTTTAGAAACACTTTCGAATCAGAGTACCATTCCCGCTCCTCCATAATTTCTTTTTTCAAGTAATACAGCGGTTGGTGAATTGGCTTCTAAACCTACCGAATATTTCACTTTTTTTCTAGTCATGTACCTTTTGCTTGTGGAATAGCGGAAGAGAGTTGGCGCCAGCAGTTTTATGCGCATCGGAAATTACGTACTGCTTTATAGGTCCTCTCCTGAAGAATGCGAAATCAGGTTGGGCATCATTTTGTCATCTCAGAATGAGCAGGGTCCGTTAAGATTATTGTTAACAACTTGTGAGTACTTTACCAATTCCGTTGGGTAGCCGGACGAGATAATATTTTCGGGTATAGCGTACGCTTTTATAGGCCTATTAATTAAAGCAATATTACCAGCATGGACATCTAGGCGAGTGTTGCTTGGAGTGACAATATCACCTTTGCCCTCGCATAAAATTCACGGCGCTTGGCAATCTGATTTGACAAGAACAACAACGAATGATGATGGGGGCTTCTGGGACTAGCTAATTAGAAAACCAATATGTGACAGTTAACCAGTAACTTTTGGGGGTAAGACCTAGACCGAGGTTTTCACCTATAGCCAAGGGAGAAAATAATAAGACAATAATTTAGTTGAGTATTCGCTGACACACAGTCGGCTGGATCTTCATGCGCTGGAGAATTGAGTTGACAGTTTGAAAAAAAAAGTGAAATACCGCCGACGTTATATTGCTTTGACTCTTTGTGGGAATCAAAGCTCTCCAGGTGCGGATGCACAGAAAGATTCATTCTGGCATATCTACTTGGGCACTCATTGCTAAATAGGGTAAGACGATGCGCAGGCAATGCTTTGCATAAAGTACATTATGTGATGGATAGATATTTTTTATTTTTATTTTTGAGTTACTTTCTTTTTGTGCATTAAGTGGTCAGGCATTTCACTTGATAGCAAATGGTGTAGGATACAGCGTTTTACAGAATGAGATACTTACTTTATATTATTTTTCATTTGGAAAATTTTCTATCAATAAATATGCAAGAAGATAAGTTTTGAGCAAAGAGTAAAACGTTCATGAAGTACCTCACTCGTGCCATTCCACATTTCTATAAATTGAAATTCATCACTTAAACCTTTTTGCTGGTATACATCTGAAATTGCATAATGTATTAAAGCGAACTAACTTCTTTCCATTCCCTTAAATTGTTTACCCATTTATTTGGATCTCTCCTAAAATTTGGCAACATTTCCAACACCCCAACTTCAAATTGTAGTTCTGGCAACCAGCCTATCCAGTTGATCGTGGGTGATCAGGGTCGTAGGATGACCGAAAGCCACAAATCCATCGGAGTCTTAATGGAATAAAATTAGATTTAGACATTTTCAAAACAAATTTTTAAAATTGTTTTATTCCACGCTTACAGTATAACCACTTCTCTCCACAGTCAGCGATTATTTTCGGATAGGGCTGATGTTGAAATGTTAACTGTTAACCTTGCAATTGTCATTCTGTTTTTGTTTTATTTTGTTATTATTATTTGTTATAATTATTGTTTGTTTGTCAGTGTCCAGTGGTTTATTTAAAAATGGCATATGGGAACTTACGAAACCTGAGACTTCATATGAATCAAAAAAGCATTTCTCTTCTAAACGTGAACCTGCGTCGCCATCAATTAGGAAAACGCAGTTTCACCGTTCCACTAGACGAATCTTTTATCATGTTCTTCAATATCTTCACGGTGTTAGCGTAATAACATTAAGACTACTATTTCCTTCGGAAATAACTTGAAGCTCATTCTTACAAGGAACATTTCTTCGTGACTCTAAAATTTGACTTTAGTCGCCCCGGTGGTCTAGTGGTACAAAGTTCTGGCTTCTAATCATTCGTCCGAGATGTGTCTTGGTTCGAATCCCGAGCCAGGCATTGATACTGTATTTGTCTTACGGCACAGGCTCCATCCCTTCTCTGGAGCCAGATGTCCCAAATTAGGGACGGACTACTTGTTATCGCCCGTTGAGTTTCTCACGGTGGTAGTTAAACCACCATACAAACAAAAAAATACTTTGTTAAGTTTTCTGTACAGTAAACCTAGTTTACATAAAAAACGCATTGTAACTTATTGAACTTAGCAAAGTGATCCGGCCGACCGGGATGCCCAACTTATGAAGAACCGCAGGCTTCTTTATAGTACTGAATGAGGTAAGTGTTGTAGCTCTCGATTTTGGAGTCACTGGATTAAGTGACCCCAACTGAGGGACGAGCACCTCCTTACAGCCTTAGATGCTCACGAAGATTCTTAATCCCCGAAATACACTGCCTGACAGAGAAAATGCCACAACACGAAGACGTGAACGCAGCTCCATGCAAATTGCAGGGTGAGTGCACACGCACAAGTTATTCAAATGATTGCATTTGCAGGTCATTCGCACGAACGGCGCGCGGGGTATAAACGGACAACTAGCCCGTGAGGACGTAAGTCGAGATGTCGTCACGGCCGCGAGAAGTGAGTGGTTCTGCTATAACTGTGTCCGATTGGCAGCGTCTGGTTTGGTGTCCAGCCGTAAGTTGCAAAGGCTACCCTTAACAGCGAGCTATCGTCGTCACCGCTTGGCGTGGTGTCTCTCGAGAGCTGCGTGGGGTGCCGAATGGAACAGTGTGATGTTCAGCGACGAATCGCGGTTCTGTCTCACCACGGATGATCGCCGTGTGAGAGTCTGGAGGCGACGTGGCCAACCGGCGGATTAATCCGCCATTGAGGAGCGCCACATTGCCCGGCAACGTGAAATCCTGATGTGAGGTGCTATCAGCTCCAACAGCCGCTCACCGCTGGTACGCATTACGGGCAATTTGACGCCATGCCGCTATGCTGACGAGGTGCTGCGGTCCGTGGCACTACCGTATCTGCAGGGCATCCCAAACTCTGTTTTTCAACAGGATAACGCTCGGCCGCATACCGCTCGGATAGCCTGAATGCTTTGCGCAGCCGGAATTCTTTGTCTGTATGTGACAATTAAATCATTTGTTCAGGACCTACTTGGCTATCTGTGCGCGTAGTATGGTCTGTTTTCGAGCAGTTGTTCGTGGTGTGGTATTTTCTCTGTCAGGCAATGTATATAAAGAAAAAAAACAAAAAATAACGTGATCAGTAGCTAGATATCGCTACTGATCACGGTATTAAAGGTAGCACTTTTCTTTTCTCCAATCTCATTCGCAAAAATAGGTATATGGATTGATCTAAAAACAAAGAAAAAACGCCTTAAAAGCAATTTTACACTGAAAAAACAGAATTCATGGGATACCATATTCCTGCGCAGCCCGACACTCCACCCCTTTTGCCAGTGAACAAACCCACGGTTTGGCAGGCATATACGCAAAAGGACATCATTGCATTCATGTAGATGATCATACGATGCCAGTATGATAAACGTCGTAGTTAACAGAGTTTGAAAGAGGTGTGATAGTGGGTGTCCGAAGCATGGGTCACTCTATCACGGCGGTGATACAGGAATACCAATGCACCCGTTCGGCAGTATCAAGAGTGTATCTGGAATACGCAATTTCTGGAAATAAATCGCATGGTGGACAGAGCTGTAAATGGAGAAACGTGGTGGATGAACGTAGCCGTTGACGTCTGTCTCGTATAGTTACAACCAACCGGACAGCGACATTGACACAAATCACCGCCGGCTTCAACATGGGAGGTGCCAGTCTCCACCAAGACAGCAATAGGTAACGAGAGCCACCAACCTACCAGAGTCTCATTGCTAACGCCACATCACCGGACTGTATGCCTCACCTGGACGAAAGAATATTGGTACTGGATGATTTGAGACGGGTCTCCTGGTCAGAAGAGTTCCGCTTCCTGTTATTTCGCGCAGACGAGGGGGAGGGGACAGATCTGGCGAAAACCGCACGAAAAAATGGACCCGACATGTCAACAAGAAAACTGTCCAGGCTGGTGAAGGCTGGTGAAGGCTTGGTTATGGTGTGGGACGTGTTCAACTGGCACACGTTGAGACCTCTTGTACGTATAGATGCGCCTCTGAGCGGTTCACGCTACGTGATCATCCTTGCCAGCTATCTGCATTCGTGCATGGCCATCATGCACCCACAGGCAATGGACACCTCCCCACAGAGCCGAGGACACTATAACATGGTTTTAAGAGCATTCCGCTAAATTTCCCAACCTGGGATGTCCTACCCTTTTACCGTACATGAAACCTGTGGGAAATCTTGAAGGTGCTGTAAAAAGATTCGTTCGAGCTTTGAATCCTCAGCACAGGAATACGATGCAATTATAAACAGTGGTGCAGCAGCCATGGGTGGAAATATCTGTGAAACATTTTCGTGACCTAGTGAACTCTATGTCTCGCCGTGTGACTGCGCCTATCCGGGCGAAAGGTGGGCTTCCCCTTTGCTAGGTATATATCCCATCATTTCTGTCCAATCAGTGCATATGCAGTGGAATTAGATGGAAATTACTGAAAAGACGAACATAAGTCATCATTCTCAATGAGTAAATTTGTATATAACTTCTAAAATAAGCAAAAGAAAGCAGTCCAGCAAGAGATATAACTAGTTCTTGTTTATTGATCACTGAGCACAATTCTATCCGTACGGAAGATGTTCTGTTGGATTCCACCATGAATGGAAATACGTAAAGGCTCCGTTCTGTGCGCAAACATCATATTCAACATGTCTTTGCTCGTAAAACAAACGCGAACTGCCTTCAAACTGACTTTGTGCATAACGTAGCCTTTGAATCTTTTCTTGCCGCTCCGGTGGTGCAGTGGTCTAAGCTATGGCTTCCGATCATTCGTTCAAGATGGGTCCGAGTAAAAACTGAATTGCCCATGGTGGTCTTTAAAGTCCTGATAAAAAATATATATATATTTACGTTTCTCAGCGGGTCAAGGTGATGAGTCAACATAACAGCTTTGAGAGAAGCATGTACGTAACCACAAAATCCGTCGTGGTCGAGAGCATATGAGGTAAAAATTTAGTGCATCACGAGCTTGGCTACAAACTAGATGAACAGTTATCTTCACGAGTTGCACCAGAAGTTGTACTATACTGTATAGTTAGGCAGCTTAACGACGAATTTGAGGTGAACGTGGACACACCGGACAAAAGCACCAAATTTTTTTAGCGTGCTACTTAGAGCCATAGCTTTCCATTTTGGGAAGGAACCACCTTCTACGGCGGCCATCTTGAATTTTATAGCGGTCATCTTGAAACATAAGTATATTACCAATATCTCGGCTTCTAAAGCACTTAGGATCACAATCTTGGCGTGTAAACATACATTTTAGAGGTCAGGGAATACAAATAAACAATTTTTGAAATGCGTCAGACGATTTATTTATTCACAATATGACATTTTACTGGTAAACCTGTGTACCATTTAGAAAATATTCACCAATGTTTTGTTTTCAAAATTATACATGTATTAAATACGTACATACTAAATACACACTAAGACATACATTTTTTACATTCTTATATGGAAGACGCCATTATGATGCCATTTTGAAAAAAGACTTATATGAAAGATGCCATCGCGTATGCCGTATTCAAACATTCGCATCCGCAAAGCTCTGTGCAATTCCAACCTACCTTTCTGCATGCACACCTGCCACCACATCCACTTTGGCTCTTACAGTTACATTTCCCCAATTTACTACAAGATTTTGAGGCAACAGGTGACATGTTCCACACAGAAATCCAGGATACACTGTCTTCATTCAGAGTCCAGCCCAAACCTTCTGGATTAGGAGCGTGCTGTACACTGTGATCACTAGTGCACATACTCCTGCCTGATATGCAATCCACTTTGAGTGCTGCAGTAGTGTGTCCCTAGTTAGGGACAGTTTCTCCATTTGTCCTACTCTTCTGGCAAAACAGCTCCTTCCTGGCTTCATTCACATGTTCTACGTCACTGTCCTTATCATACGAGATAACGGTGAAGCGTTCTTGCAGTTCGAAATTTTCATCATCAATCTCAAGTTTTGTGTAAGGGTGGAGTGCCATGTAGGTATAGGCACGTGTCACATCACGAAAGTAATTCCATGCCTGCCAGGAAGGCATCTTGCTTCGTCCGAAAAAGGCAGATGTGGTATCACATGCCGTGAAACTGTGGAAGACAGGGAGGGCCAGGGATTTCTCTCTACCTAGCTTCTCGTAGATAGCATTAATGTAATGATAAGAGAAATTTTTACCTGTACCAACAGCAACCCAATTCTTCACATCTTGACTCAAGGTCATCAGGTGATGGAATTTACCAAGGAGGAGGAACAAAGGAGGATGAACCAGGGAGAAATTTGCCAAGCGGCCTGAACAAACTATGTTATTGAAGGAGTTTGAAAAAGAAAACGTCCCTAAAGAAAGAAGTTTTAATCATCATGAAGAGGATTTTTCCACACAGAAAATATTTAAGGAACAGGTATTGAGTCTACATAAAGTCATGAATAACCTTGGAAACCCTTTTGTGGATGACACTGAGCTCTTAACACACAAATTGTTTTGCATGAAATTGTAGTGAATACGGTGCAGATAGTGCACAGTTTAGGATACGATCAGAATGCTAATTACTTCAAATCAGTTTTAACTGATTGTACTCGCTCCATTCATGAACCAATTAAGAAGAATTCACTTCCTCTCTTCAGCACTCCTATACAAAAGATAAAGACAAAACAAAAGGGAAAGATATCCTTACTAAAGAGTGATGTTTTTCTATTCTCTCACCTGTGTATAGTGATGCAGCATAGGGCGAGCGACAAGACCACATTCTTCAGCCATGAGAACCATCCTTTACCCCCTTCACTGTCTGACGATGTAAAACTGCGCTTAGGAAAAGAGTCTGATCTTATAAACATAATGGACATTGATTCCCCAAATGATCCTCTGGATTCCATTGATGTAAAGCTTCTCAATGGGGCCACTGTTGTGCACCTCCTTGCAACTACCAACATTGCGACATTTGATGATTATGCTGATCAGGTATTCATTTCACACAGCAATAAACAACTAGAAAACTGCAAAAGAGTTGATGTAGTATGGGACAAATACATACCCACCAGCCTCAAAGAATCCACTAGAGAAAAGATAGGAAAGGGTGTTTGGAGAAAGGTTGCTGGAAAGAACAAACTCCCACTGAAATGAGCCGACTTCTTACGAGACCCCACCAACAAACAGGAACTGTTTGGCATTCCTTTCCGATAAGTTGACAACTGTTAAATGCGCCAAAAATAAGGAAATTATCGTCAAGTATGGTGCCATGGTTACTGTCAGAGGAACTGATAGATCCATGCCACCATGTGATCACGAGGAAGCGGACACCAGGCTGCTCATCCACTTACAGGAAGCACTTCGGAATGGCTGTACTAACTCTATGATGCGTACTTTTGACACGGATGTAGTGGTGATCCTCCTTGGCAAAATCCATCTTCTGATGACCTGGTGTCAAGATGTGAAGAATTGGGTTGCTGTTGGTAACGGTAAAAATTTCACTTATCATTACATTAATGCTATCTACGAGAAGCTAGGTAGAGAGAAATCCCTGGCCCTCCCTGTCTTCCACAGTTTCACGGCATGTGATACCACATCTGCATTTTTCGGACGAAGCAAGATGCCTTCCTGGCAGGCATGGAATTACTATCGTGATGTGACACGTGCCTATACCTACATGGCACTCCACCCTTACACAAAACTTGAGATTGATGATGAAAATTTCGAACTGCAAGAACGCTTCACCGTTATCTCGTATGATAAGGCCAGTGACGTAGAACATGTGAATGAAGCCAGGAAGGAGCTGTTTTGCCAGAAGAGTAGGACAAATGGAGAAACTGTCCCTAACTAGGGACACACTACTGCAGCACTCAAAGTGGATTGCATATCAGGCAGGAGTATGTGCACTAGTGATCACAGTGTACAGCACGCTCCTAATCCAGAAGGTTTGGGCTGGACTCTGAATGAAGACAGTGTATCCTGGATTTCTGTGTGGAACATGTCACCTGTTGCCTCAAAATCTTGTAGTAAATTGGGGAAATGTAACTGTAAGAGCCAAAGTGGATGTGGTGGCAGGTGTGCATGCAGAAAGGTAGGTTGGAATTGCACAGAGCTTTGCGGATGCGAATGTTTGAATACGGCATACGCGATGGCATCTTTCATATAAGTCTTTTTTCAAAATGGCATCATAATGGCGTCTTCCATATAAGAATGTAAAAAATGTATGTCTTAGTGTGTATTTAGTATGTACGTATTTAATACATGTATAATTTTGAAAACAAAACATTGGTGAATATGTTCTAAATGGTACACAGGTTTACCAGTGAAATGTCATATTATGAATAAATAAATCGTCTGACACATTTCAAAATTGTTTATTTGTATTCCCTGACCTCGAAAATGTATGTTTACACACCAAGATTGTGATTCTAAGTGCTTTAGAAGCCGAGATATTGGTAATATACCTATATTTCAAGATGACCACTATTTCCAAGGTGGCCACCGAAGGAGGTGGTTCCTTCCCAAAATGGAAAGCTATGGCCCTAAGTAGCACGTGGAAAAAATTTGGTACTTTTGTCCGGAGTGTCCACATTTTCATGTTAAGCTGCCTCACTAGTAGCTAAGGCGAAGAACATATGGTAGTCATCACAGGTAACAATTGCAGAAGGTAAGAAGTGGAGAAGTTATTATCCTAATCCGCACTTGTACTGACTGCTAACACCGGGTTATATGCGAAACAGCACGCGCAGAATAAGAAACCTTCACTTCTGTATCTGCTTTCTTTTCCATACTTGCGGAAAGTGTGTTTGGAGCTGATTCAACGTTGTGAGTCAACTTAAGTCTTTGACTAAAAATAAGTGTTTGACTTAGTTTTGACTTTCGTTGTGGAAACGGTTTCCAAAAAATGCTTTGCTCTTTGTTGCAGATGATATAAGACAAAGTGGCTGTAATCTTCGTCTGATATGAACTGTAACAAGACGGAAATTATTCGTGGAACTTATTCAGTATCACCATGAGATGCCCATACCACACATGGATGATGAGATACTTAGTCTTCGTTTTGGCCAATTTACAAGAGACCCAGATGAAAAACAAACCAAATAAAGAAACTCAATTATTCTTTTCCAAGAACAGTGTAGCTCTCTCAGCACTTCTCAACTGAAACTCTGTCATGAAACACATTGGGCATATTGCAGGCAATAAAATGAAGACTTTTGGGGGACATCAGATGTTCGCTATTGAATTCATTGCACAGATTATTTTAGCTGTGAACAAAAAAATTAACGTTGATTGGAATCGTTAAGACTGTGAGCAAACAAGTAGTCTTAAAGACAATGCCTTTTCAAATTGATCTTATTTCATTTCATTATGTTTTCCATTTAACGACGGCCATCAACGTTAATTAGGAGCCTCCCTTCTTAAATCTTCAATTGCTGGTTCCAGGAAAACATTTCTTAAAAAGTTCATATTTAACAGCTAAGTCAGTATACATGTATGATGATAAGTAAATGCAGTGTGAGTGTATCTGACGGAAGGTACTTTAGTGCCTGAATCCTCTTTCATGATAACGGTACCATCTCTTTCATATAGTTTTCAGAAGACTCTGTAATTTCCCCGAGATTTTGCCTATAATTTTTGTTATAAAACCATCTTCTTTTCTGAGTGCCATAATCCGTTTTTTTTTTCTTTTTCAATTAATGAGATTAGCCATCGATTTCTTCTGGCTTTTGTAGTTCTCAATTACTGTTCACATTAGAATTTTTAATATCTTCAGCGATGCGTTTTCGCACTGAATTGCATAGTTTTATATATTCCGCTTTGTAAGTTACGCCAGTCTCCTTTGACCCCTTTAATCCAACAAGTGTTTTCGTCTTTAGGATAGCCAGTTGATGGAAGATTTTTGAGTGTTACACCATTCACGGCAAACCTTTGTTACTGTTACGTGAGAAAAGCCCAGGGTGAAAGGTTCTCAAACCGGAGCGAGTGACTCCAACTATCGCGCCATTTTCAAAGACGCTCAGAGCACTCGTTTTGCCCCTTTCGATATTCAATCTACGCTAACAAATACTCGATGACCTGTTCTTCCTGATTTACATCTCACACACCACACTTAAGTACTATCTTACGGGTTGGAGTGATCCATTTGCGTGACAGGACACGTGTATCTAATAAGCAGGTATCTCAATGTATGTGTGCTTGTGTATAAAGTTCACCCAATCAAATACCCGCCCAAATCATGACACTGTACCCACTACAGGAGCTGAAATGATGTTAGAGGGAGGATGACATCATGCAGGTTCCTTCCAGATGACTACAAGCCAGTAGTTACTACGTAGGGAATGTCACGACTCTTCAGTGAATTGTATTCATTCCAGGTCAATTGTTCTCTGAGCCGCGCTCTTCTGTGACATGAAGTCAGTTGGATACATACCACTGGACGACTGACATACATGTCACACCTGTGCAACTTCTTGCATGTGATGCTTGAAGAAACAGATCCTGTGGCTGCGATCAACCTGTTCCGTCATACCAAGTTACAGATTCCTCTCTTCACCTGATGGAGTGGTGCTAGGGTTACCTTCGCCGGGTCATCTGGCAGCAACCTGTTTTCTTGGAAGCGTCTCCAAAGTTCGTGCACAACGGAACGATTAACACTGAGTCACCTGGTAAAATCTGCTTGATAGTTAGGTAGGAATTGATCCTTAGGTGTAATAAGTGCGCTTTTGTAGCTTTATATATTTATTTAAAAACAAATATTTCATTCTGTTCTAGGGGTAACGAGAAAACTTTGCTTTAAGCAAGCTGGGAAAAGCTTAGATATTTACAGTTGTGGTCACCGCAATTGCACGAGGGAATAAAATGTTAAAAAGGACTTTCAAAATGCAGATATATTAACACAAATTTGTTGATATACCACCTAGCAAGAAAATAGCGCATGTGGAAAATCAGAATACAGAAAGAAAATATTGACCACACTCAGAGCTTGCCAATGTTAAAACAATTTTTCCAATCCTACCTATACATCGTCGAACGAAAACTCTAAATTTATGCCAGCGTCTGAAACAATGTTGCATCAGAAGATCTGGAAAAACACTGAAAACTTTCCTAATGGCTGCAGCAATTGGATATAAGCAGAATTTTTCTAATCGAACTTTTAGGAGCACAGATACAATTTCAAGTGTAAATATACTGCTTCTCCTCCAACTGAAAATAGCTGAAAAATCTGATAATGCATTGTATTTATGGTGGTTAGTGCAGCTCGTCGGACAGAAGTGATGATTATTTTGAACTAAAAATCTCAATTTACGCATCTAGCCAGAACATTTTTCATAAGTTCAGAAATGCACGTAGAATTTTGGTCGAAATTTCAGCCATTAGACACGAACAAAAATTTTCATATCGGACTATTAGCAGCGGTAACATAGTGCGAAACGATAAATTATATTAACGATAAACCCAAGAACGTACATCTACGCCACCTTGTGCTAACTTTTTGATACTGAAAAGAAACAAATGCGCGGAAACTTTTGTTCAGAGTTCCAGGCGAAAAACTCAAAAATAACTTTCCCATTCCGAATATTAGAAGTGTAGATAAACTAGATATCCTACCAAACATAAATATGCGTTACCTTGAGAGAAAACTGCGCATCATAGAAATCCGAAGGAGCGTGAATCATCATTTATATGTTAAGCGCTTTCGAATGCAAAGTGAACTCCTTGAATCCGACCTACAAAGCCACGTCAACTGACAGATAGACAGATGGGAAAGTTATACAGATAGACAGATAGAAAAGTAATACAGATAGACAGATGGAAAAGTAATACAGATAGACAGATGGAAAAGTAATACAGATAAACAGATGGAAAAGTAATATTATACACTCATCGTCAAAAAAATAGTTACACTAAGAAGGAAGCAACCAACAGGAATGAAATTTGGTGGGTAGGTTTGAGATCGTGAGACATGCAAATGATTCAAGTATCACATTCGGCCACGCATGTGACGCAAGCAAGGAGAGGTCGAAGCGCTGTGCTTGACCGGCTATATGAGATCGTCCCGTTGCGCGTGCTTGCCATTCTAACTCGTGCTGTTGTGTTGGTTGCATCCTTTGCAAGTGATGTATGCCTCGGAGAAAAGTTCGGAATTAATTCGAGAAGTAGAAGGAGTTTGAGAAGAACCGCATCGTCGGGCTCTAGGAAGCGGGATGGTCTTATCGTAGTATTGTGCCCCATACTGGTCGTGTGGATATCACCATAGCACGCTGTTGGCGGCAGTAAGTAGAACAAGGCACGCAGCAGCGACAGGAAGGGTCTGGGAGAACAAGACGAAACACGGAGAGAGAGAGAGAGGACCGATGGGTTGTCCGACATGCGCGGAGTGACACAACAGACACGATTGCGGATATTCAACGAGCAGTGTTCCCTCTATGCATCGTCCAACTAATGTCAGCACCATTGGTAGACGGCTGCACGACGTAGGACTGCATGCACGCAGACCGTTACGACGACTGCCCTTAGCACCATTGCATCATCGCCAAAGACTGCAATGGTGTCGTGCCAGACTGTCATGGAGCCACTCGGAATGGCAGCGGGTGACCTTCAGTGACGAGCCCCGCTTTTGTCTTGGAGGAGACAACCAACGAATCCTTGAGTGGAGGCACCGTGGTCAGCGCCAAGATGAACGGTTTGTTGTCGAGCGTCACACGTCTAGAAGACCTGGTGTCATGGTGTGGGGTGCAATTGCTTACAATGCCAGATCACCTTTGGTGTTCATTACAGGCAGGGACGTATCCAGGATTTTTGTGAAGGGGGGGGCGCAAGTATCGGGAATAACTGGGGACCTTTCTGATATTTTTCCTCAAAATTAAAGTGTTCTTAGTATGTCTGTAAATTCTTCCAATTAACTAAGGAAAGTAATATACTTTTAACTAATACTTTCTTTCAAGAAAAATATTCAATTTGTTATTAAAACCTAACAAATCGAAGCTTCTCCTTAGTCCTGAGGGGAGGGCGCCCTCCCCCTTGGGATCCGCCCCTGATTACATGCACTTTAATAGCCCAACGTTACGTTAATGAGGTCCTCCAACCAGCGGCCCTGCCTTTTCTGAACGCTCACTCCGGTGCAATTTTCCAACAGGACAACGCTCGTCCGCATACTGCTGCTGTCTCTAGAGCTTGCCTTCAAGGCACTGACACTCTGCCATGGCCAGCCGCATCGCCAGACCTATCGCCGATTGAAAATGTGTGGGATGCTATTGGACGCGCTATCCGCACTCCGCCTCTACCGCACAATCTGCAGGAACTGCGTAAGAAGATTCAAGCTGCATGGGATGGCTTATCGCAAAACACCATTACGAACCTGTACAACTTCATGCCGAGACGTCTGGCATGCTGTATAAGCAAACATGGCGACCAAAGCCATACTGAGGGACACTACTTACTGGCGTGTAGCTCAATAAATATTGCCCATATCAGGCTCAATGTTTATTCGTTTATTGTTCCTGGTAACCTTTACCTTCCTCCAGAATAGCATTGCAATCCAACACATCCTTCTAGGTGCAACTATTTTTTTGGTGATGAGTGTATGTATGCACTTTTCCAAAGTTGCGATAAAGATAAGTATTATATAGATTTCCCAAGATTTATGTGAGTCATAACGAAACAAAGGAGGAGACGTGAAATAGCGTTTTACCAGCTGAGTCAAATGAAGACAACATTTACCATTTACCCTTTTTACAACTGTTCCCAACAAACCCAACATTTTGTATTTACGACTGAACAGAAACTCTGACGCATAAGAATAAAAGTTTTTCCTCTTCTCTTTTTTTTTTTTTTTTTTTTTTGTCTTACAACGAAATTTTGGATTCCTTTCATCCTGGTGTGTGTCGGTACGAAAAAAAATCTACTTGTTATGATGAAACACAAATAGAAGAGGCTAAAACGTTCACGCTTTTGGAGGTCAGTCAACATTCACATATTCCATTCCGCAAATTCAGCTCAAGCCTTAGAGATGCCAGTGTTAAAACTACCGACAAAGCGACAGCTTTTTTTTTCTGAGTAAATGAAAACGCACCAAATAAATTGCAATGAAATAAATCTACGATGATGCTAAGCATTGATAGAAAAATACGCTAACTTTCGGTTGACAGTTTTGCTTTTAAGAAGTCAGATATTTGAAAACAATTTGACATGCATATTTTCATGCGTGTTTGGAATTCAGGTTCAAAAGACACGTGTCACAACTCTTGGCAGTAACAATTTTTGCACTCTTTTGACCCTTAGCGTATTGCATGCAGAAAGAAATATAACAGCTGAACAAGAATGCGCGCAAACCGTTCAGCTCCATCATGAGAAATGGAACTACCACAGCTCAGCCCTCTGGATATGTGTACCAGAAGTTACAGTGTACTCCAATAACATAACCTACAAACCCTTTGTTCGCCTGAAACTATGGACTGAACAAGCAACAGATGACAAGACTGGGTGATAAAGAATTGAAAACATATCATGCGAGAGAATATTTGGTGTTGAAAAGTGTTGCAGCAACGCCCTACGAGTGTCATAACAAAAGTTCTGCACACGCTAATCTAAAACGGAAGCGGATGATGCAATCGGAAAAGTGATTGCGTCATGTCAAGGTCAGACTCTCAGCAACGCAGTGGTGTCAGAACAATGCGCTATCATTTGCTGTGTGGACGTAGGAGGGTTTGGAAATGGAAGAGTGCAGCTCCTCAGGTCGAGTCACAGCGTTAGACCAGCGCTCGTATAGGTGGAAAAAAGAATTCTGCGGGGAAAAACTCCGACACAGATCCACAGCCTTGCAAGAAGTTTGCGATGATGGAACTCTTGATCGAAGCACAATTTCTCGCTGGGCATCGCGCTTTTCGGAGGGCCCAAGCAGCATCGAAGATGATCACCGCTCAGGCTGACCTTAAACGGGACAGACAAAACATCTGTCACCATTGTTGCAACGCTTCCCGAAGAGAATCGCTGTTTGACAGTCGAGGAAATTGCTCATCGGGCAAATTTGTCCACCATGTCTGTTCACCGGATTTTGACCTACTTACAAGGAAAATGAAAACTCGCCGCGCTCTGGGTGTCCCATCAACTTACCCTCTAGCAGAAGGCAGCCAGCATCGCACAGAATCACCTCCACAGGTTTGAAAGGGAGGGCGACACTTTCCTGAACAGAATTGTCGCAATTGATGAGACTTGGACCTGTGATTCTGAGCCGGAACTGAAGTCATGATCAGCGGAATGGAGGCATCCAAATTCCCCACGCTACTCAAAGCTTCGTCGGCAACAATCCAAAGTGAAAGAAATGATGATTTCGGCATACGATGCCCAGAGTGTTGTGATCTCTGACCGAGTACCGGTAACACGTCGCGACTTTCTGAGAACAAAGTTAAGACCGAAAATTCATCAAGATCGCTCCAACTTGTTGGAAGCGGGAGCGATCTTGCTGCATGACAACGCATCGTGTCATGGTGCAGTGTCGGTATGGGGACTTTTGTCGAAATATAGCAGGGAAACTTTATCCCACCCACCATACAGCCCTGATCTCAGTACACCCGACTCTAATCTTTTCCCAAAGTAAAAAAAAACGGCTTCCTGGCATCCGCTACGAATCACTGGACGAACTGCCATTGGTCGTGGCCCGAGTAATACGACAGCTGAACAAAGATGGCGTAATCTGGGTCATCCAGGATCTACGTCAACGCTGGCAAGCTGTCATTAGCAGCGGAGGGGAGTACATTGAACGGGAAAAAGGTAAGTTTTCTCCGTTACTTCACACTTTTCTCAAAATGGGCAGTGTGCAGAACTTTTGGTAGGACCGCACAACGATTTAGACACATTGTATATGAATCCTACCGTTTAAGGTACTGAAATCAGAGTTCTTGCCTGGGGTGCGTTTATGTGACATGAATCGTTTTTCCCCTGATACCTCATTTATCGGAAATGTGCAGGACTTTCCGATAAGTGAGGTATCAGGGGAAATCGATTGGAAAAATCAGAATGCATCGAGAATGCGCAGAATTTATCGAGGATGCAGAATGCATCGAGGAATTAATAATGCATCGAGGAATTAATAATGCATCAATAGAATGAAACTGATACATCATTTCATAAGATGTATCAGTTTCATTCTGACTGAGTTCAGTTCTTAATTTTCTAGGACAAAAACGCAAATTCTCATCGTTCTCGGATCGCGTGTATCAGGTAACGGGGACATCTTGTAATCTTAGAAAGCATTTATTGGCGCTCTTATTTTTTGGACCCGAATGCGATCCAAAACTTTGGAATAAGTAAAGATCCGCCACTTGAGCCCACTCACTGTGAAACTTCACTGATTGAACTTCAAGCACAATTTGTTAGCCTAACAGTGCATTCAGAAGATATGCAAAAAGCAAAACACTTTGATGCTTAAGCTGTGACGCAGCTCGTAAAAGTCAACGAAATATTGGTTATTCGTAATAAACTGAACAAGTAGTGAATTTGAGAGAACTGCAGTTTTATAGTACCCAGAATTGAAATAAATATATTCTTACATACTGGGTTATCATTAATTCTCGTGGCTTTTAAATGAAGTCTCTTGCAATACAAGTTTGCTATCATTTTCTGCTTTATTCCCAAACTAAATATTATGTTTAACGCAAATTTGCACATGCAAAGATAAATATTGGACACTCAAGTTTACTGTATTTTTCTTTTGTATTTCCTAGTATTCTGATTAGCGAGTAGCAACAGGTGTGGGCTTCAGGCCATTCGTAAGATGTGCCAAAGTTCGAAACCTTGTGAGGCATGGATGTTATGCTCATTCTTTCCTCTCTCCGTAATCTAAAGCCGGCTACCATAACTGCATGTCTCCCTGGCAAAGGAAACTCAGAGTTCATATCATTCACAGCTGGAGGGGAGGGGGGGCAGCTCCTAAAGGTCGTACAGGTCTGTTGCGGGTAATGAAAAGAAATTGTGTAATTGAATTAACTTCCTTACCGAAAGTGTTGTCATAAAATATATGGAAAGGGAAATTTTTACCTTTCTAAGCGTTCTATCGTCTCTTCAGCAACTTTTCGCTCCTCATTACTAACTGTTGCGACCGACTTCTCTAAAATATCAGTTAATCTGGTGACAATATCTTCTGTCGATGAGCACAGGGCTTCTCGCGCAGATATCCGAATTCCTTCCATGCGGTCCATTACATAGTCTTGCAATTTATCTTCTATTGTTTGCATCTCAATCTAAGAGGGAAGAAACAAAGAAAAGGAAAATCCCATATTAATAATTGCAGATGTCCGTTTAAACTCTAGTGATGTCAAGAAATATTAATAAATCCAAATTTTCTAAGACAGTGTTTGCCTCCTATCCGCAGAATGGATATTTCCTTCGGAAACTGACTGACCAAGCATTCGCTGATGTATCCTGTTTTCCAATGAAGGATAATTTTTTTTCAGAGAAATGTGATCAGCGAAGACGACTATTTTTTCGTTTCTGCAAAAGTTTTATCTCATGTGATCGAAAGAGTAGCGAAGCAGGAATTACCAGCATGAAACTTATCACATTACACAATCAACAGGTGAAGTAGGGGAAGGCGTATTTCCAATCAAGTGGAGATTATTTGACACGCAGCCCTTGCTGCTTATTTCTGAGACCCCGTACCCTTCGATGTTGTTCTTTTGAGTAGTTTAGTTGGCAAATATGCTTATTGGGAATTCTATGGTCGACTGCTTTTAAGTGTCTCTCATCATTAAAAGAAAATAGGATCGAAAAGCAAACACACATCCCACATTTTTGTGTGTTGCTTATCAATTGCCAAACACTAGTAATTTCTTCATTATTTTCATACGAAAGCACCGAATTTTCTCCTTACCATTTCAACATTTAACTTTAGTCTGCAACACTGTACAGCATCAAGCTAGTTCATCATATCGTTCAGTCTTTCGTAGTACTGGTTATTAATGAACATTCAGCGCAGCTTCTTTTCCCTTCAATCGTCTGCTTGAGATTAATATTTTCTCTGTGAAGTCCAAGTTCGCACTACATGTGTTATCCTACATTCCATTAATGAGTCATACACGATTATTAGGTCTAACCCATCGAACACGAATGTTAGAAAATTTTTCAGAGAGCTTCTCTTCCGAAACTGTGTGATTAACTGCCTTTCAAATTTCGAAAGTCCTTGTAAGGGCAATTAATAATACAACATCGCTAGCAAATAATATCGCATGGCCTTTATGAAAGTGCAGAATGGCTTTCAGATAATTTATATCGTTACAAACAAAGTTAGATTTAGAGCTGTCGGAGAACGTAACACGCTTATTTTTCGTAGAATCGGTTTAGTGTATATTCCCTAAAATCATTGAACGACTTCTACAGAGAAAAAAATTGCTTTAATTGACAATAATAAAGAATTTGGATTGCACTTACAAAAGAGACACCCTATCAAAACGGCGAATGTATAACCCAAATGCAGGAAAGGAAGGGGAAATGCCTTGTTTGCATGTGGTACTGTAAAGTCTTCCTTCAACAACGGAACTGTAGTTCTTAGCACACATTCCCTTTATAAAAATTTTTGTTTGATTGGAGGTTTAACGACCACTGTGAGCAACTCAATGGGCTATAAGCAGTCGCCCGTCCCTAATTTAGGGTCACTGGTTCCAGGGAAGGGAATGAGCCAGGGCCGTACGAAAAACACAACATCCATGACTCACTGGGATTCGAACCCGGACCCCTTTCGGACGAAGGATCAGAGGTCATCGCTTAGCCCACTGCACCACGTTTTTTATAAAAATGTGGCGCAATGCACAATGACTTCTTTGTTTTTTTATTGATATTGAACATATATGTACAATGACTTTCAGATATTCAAAATCAATAAAAAAAAAAAAGAAGTCATTGCTGAATCAGCAGGTACGAAAGAGAGATAACATATACCTGCTTAGTGAACTTATTATGTTTCTTTAGGGGCTTAACGACCACCGTGAGCTATACCGGGGCTCCCGGGACTCACGGGCTCCGGACTCACCCCATCACTCTTTACATCGTTTTTGTGACGTCACGCTAAGCGACGGAGTAATGCACCGAGAAGGTTGCAGGACTGTACGTTTCTGGGCATTCAGTCGTACTTAATGCTCGAAGGAACAACTTAATAAGGTCGATATTTTAGTTTTCTGCGATATACTACTTTATAATAGTAGTTCTACCGAAATTAAAACGAAAAAAAGGGGGAAAAAGAGAAAAGAGAAAGAAAAACTCAGAATTAGTTGTCGTGCAATACTCGAATAATCCAATAATAATCGACACTGAAAGATCTAGTAAATTAAAGATCTAGTAGATTTTTACCGACACAAAAGATCTAGTAGATTTTTATCGACACGAAAGATGTAGTAGATTTTAACTTGTAAATAATATATTTTAATGCAATAAGCCATTAAAAGGATTTTAAATCGTGCACTGACAGTGACGATTATTATTGGATTATTCGAGAAAGAAAGAAATTTGCGTCTGTTTTACCCCTAAGAATTATGCTTTCTCTGTTCTGTATGAGTATAAACAGTTATACCAAAAAAGCTCTCTTAATGCAGTTTAAAACAGACGCAAAAAATAACTGAAATGCAATCTATTAGTACGTTGACATACTGTTACATTGCAATTTGCATGTGTAAAAGAAAAACCGGCAATAAATTAATAAAACAGTCTCCAAAATTGCGTTTTTAGACCCTAACTTTTTCTGGTCAAATAACATCGCTTCCATCCAAAAAATAATAAATCTGAAGAGGCAAAGTAATAATGATACGGAATCAGTTTGTTAATGCTAACTACGTCAACAGATGGCGCTGCGTCCCAACTAATCTTTTCTGTCCTCGCTGTTTTTGCTTAATGTTACAGCCTGGTAGGATCCAGTTCAGCCTTGCTCGAGAGATACGAAAACTTTTTTTGGTTGGAATTTTAACGACCAGATCAGATCATATGTAGAGGATTTTAGGAAGGGTGTGTCAGACCCCAGGTCTTAAACAACCCTTAGAAATAGGAAGCTAGGAGATTTGGGCTAGAGTGCCCGATAGGAAAGTGACACGGAAGCGAAGTAGAAATGGGGAGGAAGATATTTATTACCGGCGGCCAGTACCCGGGGTCCGACGGCTTAACGTGCCGATCACGACCACCGTGAGCAACTCAGTGGGCTATAAACAGTCTCCCGTCCCTAATTTAGGGCCACTGGTTCCAGGGAAGGGAGAAAGCCAATGCAGCAGGATAAACACAACATCCATGCCTCACCGGGATTCGAACCCGGACCCAGTTCGGACGAATGATCAGAGGCCATCGCTTAGACCACTGCACCACCGGGCTACAAAAAACTTTATATCAGGAATTTTGGTTCACTACCTGAACCGGTGTTTAACCATCTGTATGTGGCAACGTCAAGAGTACGACGATCTGACGACGTCAAGATAAGAACAAGGGAAATTGATACAGGGTTCACAGTCAGTGTATACGAAAAATGTTGTGTACAAGGAAGTGTTGACGAAATAGGGACTAAAGGTCTTACAAAACACATGACAAACAGACAGACCGTCGTATCAAATTACATAACCGACTGCTCTGGAAATTTTCAGAAAGCTGTGAGCCAACGTTACCATCTATTGACGTGGAACTCAAAAACTCAATAAATAAATGCCAATAATTTCTGTATCATAAATTTTATTTTCCCCCGTCATTATTGACAGGCTTTCATCTAGTATGTGATAACGGGTTCGGGGACTTCATTGCTATTAATACGTTATACATATATTATATTCACGCAAGAAATTATTTAACCAATATGTAAAGCCTGGGACATATGTAATAGATTCTGCGTATCTTATTGTCTTAGTAGGTGATTTTGTTATTGCTAACATTATACGATTTCTTACAGTTCTATGTATTCTGTCTGTAAGGTGACGGAGTCAAGCCCCCAATAACTATTTGCATGTATTAATGTTTTTTGTAACTATTTCTCATTTCAAATGCAATATAATGTAAATTCCAACGCACGTATAAGACACGTGGCACATTTCCTTTGTATGCCGGATTCAGGAGCACCGAACGAGGTATGTGCCTAGCGGCATCCGTTGGCTTTGACCTGGACGACAGGGTCTGATGTATAGGTCAAAGGTCACCACTTCCAGAGAACGGCGAACTCCACGCCAATAGGATTCCAGAGGCGGAAAGAGGGAGGAAAGAAGAATAAGGATATAAAAGGGAGCGACACGTTTGCTCGGGAGGCTTGGGCCGCGGGTGGCCTAGTGGTCAACGTTCGTGACTGCCACGGAGATAACCTCAGGTTCGATCTTAGGCAGGTACGAACGCTCGAACCACTAAATACCCGCCGTGCGTCAGACCCCAGGTACTGGCCCCCCGGTAATAAATAAGGGCGTCTTCCTCCCCCTTTCTACCTCGCTTCCGAGTGACTTTCCTCTTGGGCACTCTAGCCAAAATCTCCTAACTTCCTATTTCTAAGGGTTGTTTAAGACCTGGGTTCAGACACTCCCTTCCTAAAAATCCTCTGCGTATGATCTATGATCTGCTCGGGACGCTTTTCGCGTTTCGCCTTCCACGGAGTAGAATGTCGTGTTTTAAGCAGAGAGTGTCGGTTAGACCTCTCGGAGTTTTACGTTTTCACTGACGGAATAGTCAGGGTTTTTCAGCGATAAGATATCGGCCGGGTTTTAGACGGAACGACTCAAGTCAACGTGCCGGAGGGTCTTCCGGGATATCGATGAGATAGTGAAGTGTTCGCTATCTGGAAACCTGTTGGCACGTGGAGATAGCCAATCGAACGGAACTTATTCTTTCATCAATTAAATTTTGTTACGTCTAACCAAGGACTTGTTTTTGGAGTAACTCATTATTGTAGATCTTAAGTAATTGCTGACTACACGTTCTAGTATTTCAGCGATCGAGTGCAACTCGACGGCACTCAAAAGAACCTACGTCAGGCCCGTTTTAGATATTCGGATTCAGTAAGGCCTAGTGGCAGATCCAACTCAGAGGGACCTGACACTGTCTATGGCATCCTTCTAATGTCCAGCCTTTAGACCTTTGCCATAAGTATTATCAATCTCCTTATTATTTAGGCAGTAGGGTTTGCATAAATTATATGGTCTATAGAACCATGCTCTACACGCAGAAAGTTTGTACGCCGCCCGGTGGCGCAGTGGTCTAAGCGATGGCCTCTGATCATTCGCCCGAACGGGGTCCGGGTTCGGATCCCGGTGAGGCATGGATGTTGTGTTTGTCTTACGGCACTGGCTCTCTCCCTTCCCTGGAACCAGTGACCCTAAATTAGGGACGGGCGACTGCTTATAGCCCATTGAGTTGCTCACGGTGGTCGTTAAAAATCCAATAATAAAAAAAAAAGTTTGTACTCTTTTGGGCAGTGCAAATCAAGAGGGACAAGATTTGGCACTGCGGTCGATTTATAATAAACGCCAGAATCGAAGCTGGAAGTTCTATTTCTTCTGGGCGCGACGTCAAGACAATTCAAAGTCTCATTCACTTTAAGCTCCATAATGAAATTTACCGTATTGTGTAGGTTGTTTATTTTGTGCATGAAAATAAACGGATTTAATACGCTACATGCGTTTCTTGTGTATTCGCAGTCTGGTGTATTTAAAATAACGTTAAGGACAGAGATGTTTGAGTCACTTGTTTTAACTCAGTGGCATATTGTTCGTATCAGGGGGACTAGCACTTTGTCATCAGGCCTTTGGTCATGGAGCAAAGAAAACTAGAACAGATCATCATAGACAGATTCATGGTCGGTATTGCTGAGATGAAATGGAGAGGGGAGAGGAATTGCTTTTGGTGAACCACGGCGGATATGTGAACATTCCTGTTCCTTCAGCGCAGAAAATATTGGTCACCATTTGGTTCTGGTACATCGTCCGCTTAAAGGGTTAAAGAACATAACCTAAAATCAGTCATTTGGGCTTCTCAGTGTTTAATAATATCTAAATAAAAGACGAAGAGAAACAGCTGTGTCCTAATATATGTCTATCATGTTTTCGCAGACTGAAATTTCTTCACTGTAGAGGGTGTAATGGCTAAACGCGTTCACAAGATCTCAGCCATTTTAAAGTTTTGTGTGTTTAATCATAAACCAGTAGGACCCCTAGAACAAGCGGTGAGACTATTGCATTGCGAAAGGTCCATGGTTACTGTTCACTCCAGGAAATTTGTGTGTCGCAATGTACCACTCCTCATTCGATACCTATCCAAAAAAAAAAAAAAAAAAAAAAAAATGTGTGCTGTGGTGTATATCACTGGACATAAAAAAAAGCGTCTTTATTTAGTAAAACTGTGCTCAACGTGAATGGATTATCAGCTCTTCAAGTAGTTCTGTGTATCAAAGCGCTTTGTTTACATAAAGCCTGCGCACATTCAACATCAAGGGGCAAAGACACTAGCCCCGACGCTATTTTTCATGTGCACTTTGTTTGAATAATAGTAATTTACACGCTGTAATAAAACGGATATTTTTATACGAAGAAAATGCAGAATAATAACATAACGGCCTTTTTTTTCTTCTTCAAGAAATTGTTACACTTAGCACAAAAGATTATACGTAGTTTTAAGGAGAAATGATTTGGCAGAATTATGTAATTTATAAATATCTAACAAATCAGATGGGTTAGAAAGTGCAAAAAAATGTCCTTTAAATTATATAATTTGGTAATTTTTTAGCTACTTAGCATTATCATTAAAAGAGAGAAGCAAAAGATGAGAATCCATTTCTCTGCGTCGGAACGGCTGGCTATGCTCTTGGAATTTTTGTTTCGACGTAGATGCCAAATGCAACGATCAGACCGCTGTCCGGAATTAAAGTAATTCATTCGACAAAATAGAAGAAAAGATTCAGGAACATTGTAGTTAACCATTCAGAAACAAATAATTAACCATCTGAGCAAGAAATGTCTTCAGTTCGTCTTTGTTTTTAACAGCGAATTTGTGTTCCCTACCTCATACGTATATCGATTTGTTCTCTATTTCGTGTTTTAATACATTCTATTCGAAAAAAAAATTGCAAATCGTAAAATTTCTTTTTTCTCCTGTTCCTAATGTCTTTCTTTAGCGGCGGAGCTATTTTCTTTGCTCGGTGATTGGGGGTTTGTGCAGGTCTTATAGGAAAAGCGCACTGATATGCGGAACGGGCGGAATTGAGTTAGGTGAAATTTCGGCCGGATGGTAGGATTTGAAACACATCAGTGAGACTACGCAGTGACGGTGATGTCTATCAGCCATTTTAATGTATTGATATTTTTCAAATTGTGCATGAACGTGCATGCGAGTGTTGTGTGAAATGGTGGGCTTCAGCTGACACTTAGAACAAACAAAAGTGATTGCATAGTATACAGTCTAATTAGTATACAGTAGTGGCCAAAATTGTGGAAACCTTTTGAAAATAGTATATTTTTGGGGTTTGATGGCTCACAACACCAGTTTTTTTTTTGAGTAATACCATAATATTATATATCAATGGAAACATAATTTCATCAAGAATGCACAATAACTTTTATGAAGGGTTTTAGATTAGAACAGCAGTTATAAAGAAGAAAAAGTGAAACACATAGAAAAAATGAGATATACGAAAATTCTCACCATGCGATTAATACTTAGTTGGGTAACCTTTAGCGTTATTACGGCCTTCTCATGAAGTGAACCAAGTTTCTTAGTTCTGCAGCTGATATAGTGTGAAACCAATATCGAATTATTGTTTCTATTAATTGGGTTTTATTGCTGGGTTGCTTCTGACTAACAAGTTTCTTTAATAGGCTCCACAGATTTTCGATGGGGTTAAGGTCTGGGCTATCCCAGGCCATTTCCAGCAGTGGAATATGATTATCTTGAAACCACTTTTTGCACACAGCAGCAACATGACATGGAGCTGAATCCTGTTGAAATATAAATGCTTCATTATCTTGGATACGATCACGTGCGGAAGGCTTCAGTTTGGGCTCAAGTATTTTATTATTGTATTTTTGGTTATTTATATTCCCATTAATCACGCAAATTCTGCCCACACTTTTGATGTCATGCAACCCACATCATAACACTAACTGGGTGTTTCACGGTACATGTAATGCAATCAGGATGCAAATCTTTTCCGATTCTTCTCCTTACGTATTTTATGCCATCACTACCAAACAGGGAGATTTGGTCTCATCACTCCAAATAACACTGTCCCATTGTTCCTCTGTCCAGTTAACATGGGTTTTAGCCCAGTTTAATCTTTTCAATCTTTGTTTGAGAGATAAAAATGGCTTTCTTCGTGGAATTCTAGCTTTTAGACCAAATTCCTGCAGTCTGCGCCGAACAGTCTTTGCACTCAACTTTACATTGTATTGCGCCATTTCATCTTGTATACACCCAGATGACTTTCTTCTGTCACCTAGGCACAGTCTCTTAATTCTTCTATCATCACTTGCTGTTGCACACCTTTTGCTGCCTTTACCAGTCTGGTTTTGTAGTGACTGAGTCTCCTTATACCTCTACAAAAATTTAGAAATGCCATCTTTAATTCAGTTTCCACCAATTTTTCTTCTAATTTCTTCATACTAAAGCCTTGTTCACTTAATAGTACTATTTTATATCGCTTTCTGGGTGATTAGTCAACTCTTTGGGTCATTTCTTTTATTTTGTTATGTTTCACAAGCTCACTAAATGAAAGAACACACACACACACACAAAAACTTGATAGCAATCACATAACACACTGACAAATGTCATCCTCTCAGCTCCAATACATGACATCAGTAGCTGAATCCTACTGTGACCTGATTGGCTCATTGTCAAAACTAGATGACACCTGATTGGCTCTCTAAACACTCATGCTCGTTGGCTACATTCAAATGAAGGAAAGCTACTTCATATCAACCTAAGCAAGTTGTGCTTCATTTTTCTGGTTATCTGGATATAACTTTTTGTAGAATACAGATAATTGAAAAAACGTTCTTACATTACATTCTTTATGAAATTATCTTTCCATTGATATATAATTTTATGGTATTACTCCAAAAAAAGGGGTGTTAGGAGCAATCAAACCTCAAAAATACACTTTTTCCAGAAGGTTTCCACAATTTTGGGCCGCTACTGTACATACGCTGGGGGTGGCGAGAATCTTGTTAATCGATTTATTGAGACAAATACTTTCCTGTAAATGGCACTTAACTGTACAGCTTTAGTACTTTCAAATGTTAGAGTATTACAGTTATATGGTATTTTTGCACTAGTCAAGAGATAAGTCAAATCTTAATAAGACATTTTTCCTTAAAGAAAAAAATAACAACTTCATTTTAGCAAAACAGTGTACTTTAATGCACCGAAGTACACACAGCTATCTGTATTTTTGATAGTTTGCTGACTAGGACTGAGTTCTCGAAATTAATTGAGCATGAAGAAGAGTAATTGCAGTTGTCCTACCTGAACGTCTAAAAAAAAGTCATTCCAGAATGGATTCGGGGGCAAGGCTTAAGTCAGAGTAAAAATCAAAACAAAAATTAATAACTGATTTTAATACAGCGTTTAATCAAAATTTTGAAAGCCATAGCAAAATGTAAGTCTTTCCTAACTGTTCATGTGTGACTGAAATTAATTTGACCACTACCTCTTAATAGAAAAATTGCCTCCCACATCAGTTTAGGTTATTTCACATCATTAATTAAACGTTCTAAGATTTGTTTCCAGTAGAGAAGAAATTATGTGCAACTTTAAATGGGGTTGTGCTGCAACAATATTTGTTACGCCAAGAAGCGAACTAATCAACTTTTTGTTAATGGACATTTTCGATCTATCTAATAACTAATAATCATCAATAAAAGAAAGAAAACTTTACTGATCACCAAAACACAGTTTCATGAACCGCCCCCCGGTGGCGCAGTGGTTTAAGCACTGGCTTCTGATCATTCATACGAGACAGGTCTGGGTTCGAATCCCGGTGAGGCATGGATGTTGTGCTTGTCTTACGGCACTAGCTCTCTCCCTTCTCTGGAACCAGTGGCTCTAAATTAGGGACGGGTGACTGCTTATAGCCCACTGAGTTGCTCACGGTGGAAATTAAACTTCCAAACAAACAAAAAAGGTTTCATGCTGCGGTTCTTACAGTTTTACACTGCTCTTGTAGTATAGCAATCAAAGTTTTCCCCTACCCACTTTCTTTACTGAGTTTACAACTTCGGTTTCGGCAGTAGGTTTTCGAAGTCTTTAGAAAAACAGATAATTATTTTTCACTGTTCTTTGAACAACACATGCATTCAACTTATAACTCAGAGTTCCGAGGTAAACCATGCTCGGCCTCTCACTTGAGGATTCAAATTGTTTATTATACATAATGTATTACTTATACCTTTAGGTGAGTCTCAAAGACATCCAACATATTTTTCTCTGTTTCCAAAGTTTCTTCCCGAAGGACTTTGAAAATATCGGCAATACAGTCTCGTCTGAGGTTCCCAGCGTCTATGTTTACTTTACAGACTGCGCCTTCGATAAATGACTTCCAGTCTCCTCTGCAGTTGTCCATGCTTCGAACGATGGGGGAAAAGTTGCCGTTCCGAAAAAATGAACGTTACGAATCAATGTAACTTATCCTGGTGCTAAGTAAGATTCTTAGATTCTATCATTGAGCCATTTCGAATACGAATTGCTATTGGCTGGAGAAATGACGTCAGATTGTTAGCAAGGAGCTCAATATACATGGCCATCTCAAGGGACATCAGGAAAATAGTGCCTCATTGAATCATGGAGAGCTTCCAAATGCTGGGTGATTTCATCACATCTTTTGTTTTATAATTATGAGCCATTGTTTGTTTTATATTTATCACCGGGATGCGAAACCGGACCCCTCTTGGACAAATGATCAGAAACCATCGATTTGACCACTGCGCCTTCGGGGCTGTGCTATTTTCGTCACTTGGAGAGACACTGTGTCGCTTGATAACGGAATTTCCGTGATTTCTTTGGCCCATTTTTCACCAAGCATGCACTTAACCATGTCAATAGCACATGGCTTGATAAGATTATTGGCTATTCTATATGGTTCACCTGCTTGTGCTATTTGATGCATAAAAAAACCTTTTTCACTTTTAAAAGTTCATCCTGCTTGCGTACAAAAAAATCAACATTTTTATCTTTGAGCCCTAGATGTGTACTCCCTAAATGGCGCCAGCAGTTTAGAAGGGAGCCATTGAGATATTATGAAATATTTTGCTGCATATGACACACTGCGGATTATTATCAGCGTTTATAAATTCGAAACTAATATAGCTCTGCTCGTACTTCCTTCTTTTCGCAAATTTGACATCTTGATCACACATTCCAGAACGTGTATTATTGTTTTGAACTGTTTTTTATTGGCTGTGGGAAATTGCTTAGTTAAGGTTGTCATCGGGAAAAATATGGAATTCACAGATTTTCTTGAAAGTTTCGGAGCTGTTTTACGAATTGCTTGCGGAAGCCCTAGAGAACCGTCGCGGAACCCCTGGAGAACCGTCGCGGAACCCCGGGGTTCCACGGAACACACTTTGCGAAACACTGAGATAGAACATCTAAGAAAGAAATTATTTTATTTTAAACATTAATTATGTTGCTGGAAAATCGTTCTAAAATGTGTGAACATCCTCTGCACATACACGACCATTTACGGAGTGTAGTGAAAAAAACCACTCGTCAGAACGGCACACTTTTTCCCAGTCCTCCAACGTCCAACTTGCATGATCTTTGCACTAGGCGAGTCTTTTGCGCCGATGAACTGTGGTTAGGAGAGGGTGTCGTCCGGGTCGTCTGCTGTTTATAGCCCATGCGTGTGACGCATAGTAATGACAGATTGTGTTCCGGGTTGAACTCTGTTGTATTGGGCAGTCAACTGTTGAACAGTGCTGCGTCTGTTGTACTGTACGAGTCGTCGGGCCCGGCGCTCACTTCTCACATCAACCTATCGCTGTTCTTCATAGTTTTGCCTCCGGGCCATTGTTTGACTATTTTCACGCCAGCGCTGATACACTTTATCTACGATGGCTCGCGAACAACCCACCAGTTCAGCCGTTTGAGAAATCGAGGTACCTATTCTCCGAGCTCCCACAATCTATCCTTTCTCAAAGTCAGATAAATTCTTCCGTTTACTCATCACACTCCAAATTTTACTACCTACTGCTATACTCACATCTTATATATGCCACGTTGGTCGACTAATCGCGCCCTCTCAGAAACCACTCGTTAAACGGGACGCATTTACTTTTGATAGGGGTTGTCATAATTCAGAAATCACTCGGTGTAATGTGAAACAAAAATTGTATCCCTACTTCTATCAGCTGTGATTTATTCCTTAGTTGCATCTGACTAACAAGTTTATTTAATCGGTTCCAAAGATTTCCTATTGTATTCAGGTCAGGGCTATTACCTGTATATTCTAGCAGAGTAATATGGTTTCCCTAAAAACATATTTTTGCACACAGTAGCTGCATAACAAGGATCTGAATATAGTTGAAATATATAGGCTTCATTATCCTGGGAAAGATTACGTGCCGAAGGCTTGAGTTTTGGCTGAAGTATGAGTGTATCAATGATGTGTTGTTGTTGTTGTCAATTTTAAGTACCATTAACCACACCAATTCCATCTACACCTTCTGCTGCCATACAATCCCAGGTCATAACACTAACCAGATGCTTCATGGTAGCTGTAATGGATTCAGGAAGCAAATCTTCATTTCTTCTTATATACTTTATTCCATCACTACCAAATACGGATATTCTGGTCTCATCACTCCAGATGACTCTGTTCCATTGTTCCTCAGACTAACTAATTGCTTTTTGCCCATTCTAATCTTCTCTTTCTTTGTTTGGGAGATAAAGATTGCCTTTTCCTTGGAATTTTAGAATTTAAACCGAACTGTTTGTGTGTAAGCCCAATGGTCCTAGCACTTATCTTCAAACCACATTCAGACAATTCATTTTTAATTGACTCAGATGATTTTCTTCTGTCACTTAAACACAATCTTTTAATTCTTTAATGACCAAATGTTGTTGTGCTTCTTTTCCTACCTTTACCAGTTTGGTTTTGAATTGCCTGAGTCTGCTGATACCTCTGGCACAGTTTAGAAATACCTCCTTTGGTTAGATTTCCATCTATTTTTCTTGTAATTTCCTCATAAATGTAGCCTTCTTCACTCAAACTTAGTATTTTATATCGCTTTCTAGGTGACCAATCTACTCTTTTCACTCTGTCACCTTACAAAGTTACACAGCTTATTAAGTTATCAAGAAATAGAAAAATCCATGAAATACCCAGTGGGCAACTTGATGACACTCACACGACTGAATAGTTGTATTATTAACTCTGATACCTGGGAATGCTGTGTCATAATAACACCTGATTGGCTTTCAGAACAATCAGTTTCATTGATCAGTTTTGAGTAAAGGAAATCCGCCGCTTCTTGTTACAAAAGGCAGTTGTGCTTTCTTTTTCTGGTTATTTGGGTATAACTTTTCATAGAATAAAGATAATTTAAAGCAGTTGTTGCATTACATTCTACGTTAAATTTTTCTTCCTAATGATGTGTAATTCTATTGTATTATTCTAAAAACGACTGATGTCATGTGTCATCAAACCTCAGAAATACAAAATTTTCTAATGGTTTCCATAATTTTGACCACTAGTATATATACTTCTATGCAGTATATACACTGAGTTAGCTTTGAATTAGGAACACCTACCTAATAATATACCTTTCTATGCAATACCACACCTCACAAATGCCTAGGAACAGATTTCACAAAGAGTTGAACATCCTGCATGCGTAATTTGACCCATGTCCGCTGGAGCAGTTCCCTCAATACACGCTCATTCCGTGGAGGAGGATCAGCAGTTCTCATACTCTGTTCTAGCATATCCGCAGTTGTTAAATTAGGTACAGTCAGGGGAGTTTGGGAGCCAAGGCAATGTGGTAAATTCGTTGTCGCCTTCCTCCAGCCACTCAATAGTTATGCGAACCCGATGGCACGGTGCGTTGCCCTGTTGAAAGATGGCACTGTGGTCCGGCTAAACCTCCTGCAGATATGGATGGAGATGGTAGGCTATCAGGTCCCTGTAGCGTCCACCACTCAATGTTTGTGGGGTGATAACCAACGAATCTAGGGCTTGCCAGGAGAACGCTCTCCCGAGATCAGAATACCACGTCCACCCGCCCGTTGAACACCGACTATGCAACCAGAGAATATGGATTCGTGCAGTTTAACCCATATGCGAACCTAACCATCAGCATTGTGCAGCGAGAAACAGGACTCATCACTCCAGGTGATCTTCTTTCATCTGTTGAGGGCTTTTTAGCTCATGCAAGGTGTTGTTTGCGGTGGCTCGGTGTCTTCATGGGCACCTTCGTTGGTCTCCGGCTGTGGAAGCCCAGGCAAAGCAAGGTACAGCGCATGGTGCATGTGGAAATAAGTCGAACTGCACCGCTGTTGGGTGAACTGTGTGATTGTTGCACGTCGTTTCTGAAATACCAGCCGCGATACCCAAAGCTTACCTATAGGATCAACCCCGTGTGGTTGATCAATGTGAGCCGTTCTTTTGGATGTCTGTGCATAGTTAAGCCAGTCCTGGCTTAACTAATGCGCAGACATCAGAAGAATGGCTTGATACAGTAGTACGATAGAAGCCAAGAAGTGCGGCAGCTTTCGAAATAGTGGTACCTGCCCTCCAGGTTCCAACCATCAGCCCGCGGTCGAATTGGTTTACGTCACCTTGTTTCCACATTATTAGCAGACGTTTACTGGTTACGTGCGGAAAATAGTGTGCAAAAGTTTTAGTAGCCACACGTGACGTTGATATCACGTGGTATTTCGTTATCGCTCCGAGTACGTAAAATGTGTTGTGTTCCTAATGCAAATCTAATTCATTGTATACAGTGTATGTGTGTGTGTGTTCTTCCAGCAATATGTTCATACAATTGCCACTTGACACTCTTTTCGTTGAAAGGATGGAAATTGAAAGGATTTCGTTGAAAAAAATGCTATGAATAATAGCGCATGATCACATCTTGCCCAAGCCCCAAGATCATCCCACCAAAAATGTCTGTAATTTTTATTACATCATTAATTCAATATATTCAATTTGAAGAGCTTCTTCACAGAATGACGAATTGGGAGTAATCGATTAAACATAAATTTTAGTTTTGCAGCAATGAATATAAACTTTTTCCACTTCAGATTGTTCTTTTTCTTTTCTTTTTTTAGGGTGGTAAGATTGCTATTAATTTAAGACTGGATGTTCATTCTCATTGCGGAGAATCTAATTGCTTGACTTTCTACTTCGAGAAAGTCCCTTCTGGGGCTACCTTATCGGCTAGCGAATTCACCAGCTGAATCACTAATGATTCGGCTCGCGACTTTACCAGCTGAATCACTAATGATACGCCAAGGTTCGGAAGCCTCGTTAATCCATTCATCCAGGGATAGAGACTCCTGTCCTTGGTGTAGCATTAGTACTGCCCGCTGGATCCACAAGCCAACCACCTGACACCGAATGTCATTGTTTCTGATTTATGGTGCAAAAGTATTCCACTGAATTATCAATTACATTTTCAAGCGAAAGGAATTTTTTCTTCCAGGCATTTTTTAACTACTCTTTTAGTTTTGGAGATTTTCTGGCGAAGGTATTTTTTTCTGAATCATTTTTAGCAAAATATGAGAGTACGTGTGCTTCGAAATTTCCATTTCGAGCACTGCATGTGACGGTGAGTACTGATTGGCGCTCCGGCTTGCGGATGTGGTTTTCGTGAGTCTCACTTCCTCTCGGGGGATGGCGATTCTGGCTGTAGTGCGCTGAATGCGATACCCCTGTGGCGCAGTAGCGTAACTAGCAGCCCTCCCGCAAGATTTACTTCAGCGCCCCTAAGCACAAAATTGTTCCCTGGATTTGGAACACGAGGGAGGATGTGTTTTTTGCGGAGTGTGTGTGGTTCGGAGGAGGCAGGAAGATAGGGAGAGTGTCTGAAGAAGTAAGGGGGTACATAGAGCTTTGTAGTTTTAACTTTTTGAATAATTTTTGGAACAGAAATACTGTGTAAGGTTATTAATCAGCCAATCAGGATTAACACGGTGCGTGGACCAATGCATGAATATGAATATACATTTTATCGCAAGGAACGAATCAGCAAAATATATTTAAATGGTTAAGGTTAATAATTGTAAACATTCATAATCATCCGTTTTGCATTCGCTTGTTTCTGAAGTGCTCAATTTTTGTCTAATGACAGCTTCTAACCTTTGAACAATCGACGAGCTAAACAAATCATCACTCTTTTCATGAGAAACGTCACTTGAGCTTAGGCTCAGCATTAAAAACACTGCTTGGGTTTGGGAAGTTTCTTCGCGCGCTTTCCTTCTTTTCTTTTCCTACGATACTGTGTACCACTTGGACATTTTTGCCACATTTTGCAAATGGATGTCGTTCGCTTGTATATTAAGAAACCTTAATATTACAAAGTGAATGAGATAGACATGCTTATTATAAGGAATCATTAAAAGCAATAGCAAGGTTTAATTGTTTTGTTCAAAATAAAACAAATCATTTGAAGAAATCACCCTCTTATACATCGCAGATATGCGGCTGCTGTGAGTAAATGCGCCTGTCGTGTTCGTAATCCTAGGCGACTGACTGTTTTTGCACATCCTTCATGGGAGATTCTCATATGGCTTCGCACTTTCCCTCAGCAACACAGAGAAATTGGAGAGCGATCGATCATTTACAACTCATTGCAGAGCGATCGTATTACATGCCGGAGCCAAAGGGCAGAATAACTCCAATCTGTAGGGTATCACATGTTTTAAAAGTGATGCTTGACATTTATTTAACTGCAAAGCTAAATACATCTTAAAGGGAAATATTAATGTGTGGATTATTTGTTTCTTTTGTACCTGTTCGGATTTTTTGATAAAACTATAACTCTCAGTTGTAGCCTTCCCCTTCTTTACCTGTGACCCCCTCCCCCGCAATTGGGGGAGTGGGGTGGTAGTTACGCCACTGCTGTGGCGATTTGTTTCTCCTCCATTTACATGTACTCCTTCTCCCCGACTGGTGGGGCAGTTTGCTTCTGAGATCAGCCCTCTCCTTTCTGTCTCTAAATTGTTCTGTTTTTCTTTCCTATTGAGTTCACTTACATAGATCTCCTAACTTCCAATTTCTAAGAACAGTTTTAGACCTTGGGTCAGACACCCCTTTCCTAAAACCACTTCAACCAATGCAGTGCAATGCATTGAAAGCCAGTAATGGATAAACAACCATGAGTAAAGGAAGCGATGAGTTTGACAGTGGCCGGTTGCTCAATCATGCAACTGCTGAGCTGTTGGCATTTCCACTTCAAAACCGTTGCACGTGTATACCAAGTCTACGTGAAAAATGGCAAAACTTCCAACCAACGGGAGAAATGTGACTCTCGAGGTTCAGCGAATATTTCCGGCATCGTTACAAAGCATCGCATGGCTACCGCAAAGTAGATGTCTTCAGAATTTAATGAAGCTTATGGACGACGATTATTCGTCGTTTCATGGAAAATATAGGCTATGATAGTCTAACAAGGGAAACTATCGGACCTCCCGACGACAATCGTCACGGAACGTTATGTGGTGGACAAGCATGACACCAAAGTAACAGGTGTGAAATACGGCATTTCGCAATCGCCCGCAACCCCTAGAACATGGCTTATAAAAGTGGGACGCCCGCCTGTAATGTATGCAGCCATAAAGTGTCAAACAACATTTACCTGTTAGATATGAGGTACCTAAATATCAAGAGAGATCACGCTCACCACCATTAAGTTGCAAATGTCATATACATACCTCCCTCTACGTCATGGTAATGTGTTGAGAGAAGGCAGTGCTGCAAGGCTTTTCTTTGCGACCTTCACATTGTCATAGACACTCTGCATGGTTTGTCCAGAAAACTGTTCGTGAATGCTTTTCAGTTTCACTTTCAGGGTGGGGTGGGGAGGGGTGATGGTTCATAGGAACTCGAACAGCTTGGCACGTTGTGAGCTGGAGTACCCGGTGTATCACTATGTTCAGATAACGTGTCCGACGTTTCATCAATATCACGCCACAATGTCATTCAAACATTTTTTTTTTTATTGGAGGTTTAACGACCACCGTGAGCAACTCAATGGGCTATAAGCAGTCGCCCGTCCCTAATTTAGGGTCACTGGTTCCAGGTAAGGAGAGAGCCAGTGCCGTAAGACAAACACAACATCCATGCCTCACCGGGATTCGAACCCGGACCCCTTTCGGACGAACGATCAGAGGCCAACGCCTTAGACCACTGCGCCACCGGGGCGGCCATTCAAACATGTCAGCGCCTCCAATGACATGTTGCTCCAAAACGCTATACAACTGCCTTGCAATTTGCCTGTCGATGTACTTTGGAGCCGTGTCGTCCGCTTGGTATTTTTGCGTCACCTCGTTCCCCAGTATCTGTACTACAGCATGAGGGTTACAAGCCATTTTCTTAAAACACACAACACAATGTTTGCATGCGCATGAACAAGCCCGTGCGCTGTCTCACACTACTCACGTTTAACAGTCACTGACGTACACAACGCAGGACACCTTCCAGGCATGCCCAGTTTCACCCAATCACATCACACCCACATTTACATGTTTTTTGACACTTTATGGCTGCATATATTACAGGCGGGCGTCCCACTTTTATAAGCCATGTTCTAGGGGTTGCGGGTGATTGCGAAATGCCATACTTCACACCTATTCCTTGGGTGTCATGCTTGTCCAACACAGAACGTTCCATGACGATTGTCGTCGTGAGGTCCGATAGTTTCCCTTGTAAGTCCACATCGTGTCCCTTTGTTGACTGTAGGGCACGGGAAGATTAGGCTGCAATTTGCAAAGGCCTATCGCCATTGGAGTGCGAAGGAATGAAACACGTCATCTAATCTGAAGAATCAAGGACTCTATCATGCTGGTAGGAGGGTGCGTGTGTGGCGTAAATCACACAAAGCTATGGATCCAGCTTGCCAAGTTGGATTCATACAGGCGGTGTAACAGTTTGGAATGCGTTTACGTGGGCTTCCTTGGGGTCTCTCGTATCCATCAATATCTCCGTTACTGACACAGGGTATGTGAACATCCTAGCTAACCATCGATACCAGTGCTGAGTTCGAACTCCATTTTAAGAGCCGAGCCCCAATTTTATTTTGCAAGATAAAGCCCGGGCCCGAAAGTCATGACTAATCTGTTTAGGCACTAAAGAAATCTTACAGACTTCTAGTTTTTCCTCCTCTGCAATTTACTGAAGTCTTTTTCAGTCGGGGTCGGGGGAGGGAGCAACCTCTGTCTGTTGCTACAACGTAACCGTCCGATTTTTTATTTATTTCATTTTTTTTTTATTGGAGGTTTAACGACCACCGTGAGCAACTCAATGGGCTATAAGCAGTCGCCCGTCCCTAATTTAGGGTCACTGGTTCCAGGGAAGGGAGAGAGCCAGTGCAGTAAGACAAACACAACATCCATGCCTCACCGGGATTCGAATCCGGACCCCGTTCGGACGAATGATCAGAGGCCTCCGCTTAGACCACTGCGCCACAGGGGCGGCATTTATTTCATTTTAATTGCTTATTTATTTTATTTTATTTATTTTTCGCCATTCGTTCCCTTATGAAATACGTCGGGCTGCCAAGCATCCAGGAAGATCGAGCGGCATTACAATATATGTAAGTTTCTCAATAGAATTAGCAGGGAGCCACCGCGTGAAGGCAAAAGGTAAAATTTTGTTGGTGTGCTATTTACTATCTGTAGTTCTTGAAGCTTTTCATTCACCGTAGAAATGCACTAATGCATGTGCTCCCCGAGTCAGGTATAAATACCCCTGCCGAGCTTCCTGTTATCCACTCCTGAGCCGCGGGTGGCCCAGTGGTCAGCGATCGTGACTGTATTGGAGATGACCTCCGGTTCGGTCCCAGGCAGGTACGAACGCTCGAACCACTAAATACCTGCCGTGCGTCGGATGGGCACGTTAAGCCGTCGGGCCCCGGGTACTGGCCATCCGGTAATAAATAAGGGCGTCTTCCTCCCCCTTTCTACCTCGCTTCCGTGTCACTTTCCTATCGGGCACTCTAGCCTAAATCTCCTAGCTTTCTATTTCTAAGGGTTGTTTAAGACCTGGGGTCAGACACTCCCTTCCTAAAATTCTCTACAGATGATCTATCTGTTATCCACTCCGACCTGAAAAAATATCTTTATCAACTAGAAAGTATCGGGCTCGGCTCGTTTTAGCATTGCTCTGCACCATTTCGTAACGATTCTCTTTTCGTACAATGCCGCCATCTTTTAGCAGAACAACGCCGAACCACATATTTCCCGAGTGGTGACCAACTGGCTCCAGAAGCATTCCAGTGAGTTCACCTCGCTCGAGTGATCCTCTTGATCGTCGAACCTCAACCCCATTGAGAATTTCTGGAGCAAATTGGAATTATCTGTTCGAGCTTGCTCACCCCAAATGGTTAAGTGTCAATGTTCTACGATAGGCGATCCTCTCTTCATGGGCGGCAATACCACCCACTTCCGTGTTTTTAATACCCCGTTGAGTCCTTACCATGACGTTTGGATGCTGCTGTGAGGCTAAAAGATGGTGCAAAGAGGTTAGAATAAGACTTTTAGAGATGCCCTGGGTCTCTTAACAGTGAGTATGTGGGAAATTTAATGTTGTTTACATGATACCCTACGGAATTTCATGCAGTTTCAACTATGATATTTTTAAATTGTGTGATTTTTGGTTGAAGAAACCATGTTAAAACCAAACCAAAGAGAGGGTTACGCTACGTAGGCTGAATAAGTTTTCAATTTCATTGTTTGTTCTGTTTTGAATTTTCACTAACGTTTCCTGTACTTTAATTTAAAATAGAAATATGAAGGTGCCTCAATTTATACAATGCAAATATAACAAGAGTGGGATAGAGGACCCTCAGCCCCCCTTTCCGGAAAATGAATGTTGTTGTAAATTTTCTGAAACTTTATTATCGATGGATTATGAAAATTTTCTTTGTATTCCATGATAAGCAGTGGTGTAGTCGTAAAATAAATAGTACCCGGGTGCTTAACAAACTGCACCACAATGACATAAAATACTAGTACATGGTGTCCACAATGTCTTGCTACCCCCACCCCCTGTAATAAGAAATGTAAGTGAGCTATGTATATGATGTATGATGTATATGTTGAGTTATATGTTGAGGCATCCTTAAACATCCAGTGGATCCGTTTGGGCTCCGTCATTCTCGTGACAGAGAATAATTTTTCGCCGTGTTCTGTGGGACACTTTCCGAAGCAGTTTCGTGGTGATACGAGAGAAAGCACGTCTCACTGCTTGTTTAAGTTCATCAGTGGTTTGGTAGCGCTGCTGTACAACAACCTCCTTTATAAAACCCCAAAAGCATTATCACACGTTAAGATATCTGGGGTTCGAGGTGGCCATTCAAGTAGAGCGGGCAGCACTGCCGAACCTCGGCCGATCCAACGATCCCAAAAAACCTCACCAAGATATTCCCGAACAGCGATTGCGTAATGGGCGGGTGCCCCATCCTGTTGGAACCATGCGTCATTCAGAATGCCAAGATTTCCAAGTTGTGGCACAAACCAGGTTTGCAGCATGTCCAGGTAAGTTGTCTGATTCACTGGACCAGCAAAGAAATACGGTCCAAACAGATGTCGACTATTCATTGCAGCCCATATCATGACATGCGGAGGATGATATTCCAATTCTTCGACATAATGTGGGTTTTCCTTGGACCAGAACATAACGTTCCGTGATCGACAGCTGCGGTATATCGCATATTCATCACTGAAAATGACCTTTCCACGTTTTGGGATTGTGGCAAATGTCTGAAGCATCATTGCACATGCATCCCGTCTGCGGTTTAAACCGATGACTGATAACTCCTGAACGAACATCGGGCGACATGCGTGCAAATTCAGGTCATCCTTCATGTGCTTATGCAGTGTCGAACTGTGGCACTCTGGTTGATGGCCTTCCCATTTGTGGTTTATCCTTGATGTTGCCTGCTTTGAAGAGTTTATGTTCCCACCGCAGAAGAGTCTGTTTTGGAGGGGCGTCTTTGTCGAATCGTTCTTGGAAATCGGCACGCACGTCACGCGTTGTCTTCCCTGTGTGTAGACGTTCGTGTACCCAGACACTAACAACAATCCGCTGTTTTTTTTTTTTTTTTTGATTGGAGGTTTAACGACCACCGTGAGCAACTCAATGGGCTATAAGCAGTCGCCCGTCCCTAATTTAGGGTCACTGGTCCCAGGGAAGGGCGAGAGCCAGTGCCGTAAGACAAACACAACATCCATGCCTCACCGGGATTCGAACCCGGACCCCATTCGGACGAATGATCAGAGGCCATCGCTTAGACCACTGCGCCACCGGGGCGGCCCGCTGTTCTAGGGTGTATTAGCTGGTATCACACATGGTTCCGGTACCTAATCTGTAAATAAACACATTGCAGACCATAACTCAACATATACATCGTACAAGAGATACATAGCTCACTTACATTTCTTATTACAGAGTGGGTAACAAGACATTGTGTACACCCTTTTTAAGCTACACAATATGGTGTTATTTTGTTAACATGATATTTATTATCATCATTATCATATGCATGTATAACTAATTACACACAGTTAACGTATAGCAATGACTAATAGATGCCTCATTTACTTATAAATCTCCAGTAAGATTAAATTTAAGAAAAAATAATTGAATCACTCATGAAAAAAAAAAACACTCATCCTGTCAGAAGATTTTCTAACAAACTTCCTTCTCCTCTTCGTGCCCGTCTCGTGATCTCAAAAAGGTGCACGTAGCGGACGAGGATCCAATCACATAGTACAGACTGCACTATGTGATTGGTGCCTACACTGTGTAGTACCATTCGTGTTATTTTGTCTTTATTATTTTGTGCTCTGTATTGACAACCCGAAGGCAATGCGATTGCATAGTTTCGTTTCAAGAGTCTCCCAATAAAATAATTATTATCTTGTTGTTTTACAACAAAGGAGTCATTGTGCTACGTTAGGTTTTTATTTAGATAGACACACAACAAATTAATGTTACATAAAAGTAAATTTAAAAACTAAATAGTTACTGTCATTTTGTGAGGCAGGGCGCGCCCTGGTTACATAAAAAAAGTACAGGGGCGGTGTCCTGGTGCGCCCTGGCACGATTGCACCACTGATGATAAACACAAATACACTGACAGAAAAAAAAATCCCAACACCACGAAAAAATAGTTGTAGAGGAATGAAATGGCGGCAATACATTTGTATAGGTAACATATTTAATCCATTAAGGTTTCAAGATCACAGCTTATTGTAAGCGCGAGAAGAGCCATTTTAAATGTGAAATGCTGATACATTAATAACCGGTGTAACCGCCAGAATGTTGAATGCAAGCACGCAAACGTTCATGCATTGTGTCGTACAGGTGCTGGATGTCAGTTTGTGAGATGGAGTTCCATGCCTGTTGCACTTGGTCGGTCAATACAGGGACGGTTAATGCTGGTTGGGGTGACGCTGGAGTTGACGTCCAATGATGTCCCATACGTGCTCGATTGGTGAAAGATCTGGTGATCTAGCAGGCCACGGCAACATGTCGACACTCTGCAGAGCATGTTGGGTTACAACAGCGGTATGCGGGCGAGCGTTATCCTGTTGGAAAACACCCCTGGAATGCTGTTCATGAATGGCAGCACAACAGGTTGAATCACCAGACCAACGTACAACTGTGCCGTCAGGGTGCGTGGGATAACCACGAGAGTGCTCCTGCTGTCATAGGAAATTGCTCCCCAGACCATAACTCCAGGTGTAGGTCCAGTGTGTCTCGGCCGCAGACAGGTTGGTTGCAGGCGTTCACCTGGCCTCCTTCTAACCTACACACGGCCATCACTGGCACCCAGGCAGAACCGGCTTTCATCAGAAAACACAACAGATTTCCACTCCGTCCTCCAATGAGCTCTAGCTTGACACCACTGACGTCGCAAACGGCAGTGGTTTGGAGTAAGTGGAATTGCACGCTACAGGGCGTCTGGCTCGGAGCTGTCCTTCAAGTAACCGATTTGTAACAGTTCGTTGTGTCACTGTGGTGGCACCTGCAGCTCAAATTGCTGCCGCAGACGCGTTACGATGCGCCACGGCCATACGCCGTACACGGCGGTCTTCCCTCTCAGTAGTGCCACGTGGCCGGCCGGAACCCGGTCTTCTTGAGGCAGTACCTTCCCTTGACCACCGCTGCCAACAATCATGCACAGTGGCTACATTCCTGCCAAGTCGTTCTGCAATATTGAGGAAAGAAAATCCACCTTCTCGTAGCCCTATTACACGACCTCGTTCAAACTCCGTGAGTTGTTGATAATTGCTTCTTCACCTTCTTAAAGGCATTCTTGACTAACATCAACACAGTACGTCGAATCTCAACGATAACTAACGCTCACGAACGTTACAGCGCGTATTTACAGCAAACCTGCTTTGCATGTTCCGAGGGGCGCTACTAGCGCCACACGTATGCGCCGAGCGCGAAATTTGCATAGACGTCATCTTACAGATGTACTCTCACTGCCTACCAACTGTCGTTTATCTAACACAGCCCCTTCTTGGTGTTGGGATTTTTTTTTTCCGTCAGTGTATTTTACTTTAATTTTTTTGTTTGTTACACGTTTTTTTTTTAAAAAAAAGCTAAATTGGAATTATACAGTGCAAACGATGGATAACTTGAATCTGTAAGTACAGCTACTGATTTCCAGCTACATGGGCACCAAACAGAGACAGTGAGAGAGAGAGGAGGAGGTGGAAGCCATTGGCGTATCTTGGGTCCGAGACCTATACTCCAATTCACCTTAAAAGTTTACTACTGGGAAAGGCGGGAGAGCCTTATCCCATCTCGTCGTGGAACGCAAGAACGGTATCCATCCGCGTCAATGTGATCTTCTACTGTTTCCTTTCTGATCCCCCCACCTACCCACACATCTCACAAGCAGTGGGGGTCTGGTGGAGGCCGTACTGCTTCCCCTACTGCCTGTTTTAAAGTAACACACCCTTCAAGTTTCTCCTATTGTCCATTTATTGCCTCTTTATTGTTAATGTTGGGAGAGGTCTTCAACCCCTTCCCACTGTCCGAATTGTATCCCAAGGGGGCAGAAATAGCCCAAAGTGCGAAGCTCTTGATTCAGCAACTTCTCAGAACAGATTTATTTCTAAAAGCGCTGTAACTTCTAGAATTTTTTTAGACAGAAATTTTGTCTGATAAACTGTTGAGCAGACAAAAATGGATTCTAAGCAATAATTCTGATGCTTTTCGCTCTGAACGGGGGGACTATTTTTCGTAGCGGAGGTAGCTGTTTCGTACCCTTCATAGTGGTTCACTCTCAGGTTGACTCGGAGTATAGGCTATCTCAACCCCCTTCCCCTTCCCCTCCCCCAGTACTGTTTTTTTTTAATTTCGAAATTTAATTTCTAATTGTTTGTAATAAAAGTAACTTTTCTTCTAAATTTTAGGTAGATGCCATTGCTAACATGATACCAAATAATAATGAGGATTGGGATTTGAGCAAATATTTGTACATGAACTCCATTCTTCTTCTGGATACTTTATTTGTACATGAACTCCATTCTTCTTCTGGATACTTTATTTGTACATGAACTCCATTCTTCTTCTGAATACTTTATTTGTACATGAACTCCATTCTTCGTCTGAATACTTTATTTGTACATGAACTCCATTCTTCTTTCCTTTTGTGTGAACTTGAGTGTTACGTTTTCATAAAATCTTTCTTCCGAGTACTTTTTCTTACCTAAAAAGAATGCTTTTCTCTACTGACAAAACAGCCAAGTTTTTCGAATGAGCATGTCCTTGTGTGGCTCTAAGATATATCTTGATTCTTTTTATTGCTCAAAAACTTCTTTCGGCAGTTGCAGTTGTTGATGGAAAGTTTAATATGAGGTCTGCTAATTTGTACACCTCACTAAACACTATGTCCAATTTAGGAACCACAGACCTATCATCCTCCTATCAGTGGTTTATAAAATCTTCACTAAAGTTCTTTCACACCGTTTAAAGATAACACTGGACATGGCTCAACCGAGAGAACAAGCTGGATTCAGGAGTGGCTACAGCACAATAGATCATATCCACGTACTGAGAGAACTAATTGAAAGAGCGAGGGAATATGAACTTCCATTATGCATGGCTTTTATCGATTATGAAAAAGCTTTTGATTCGGTGAAACCATCAGCAGTTACAATGGCTCTGAAATCCTGCGGTATTGAAGATGCATACATTAATATTATTAATAACATCAATGAAAATGCAAGTGCAAAGATTCGGCTGTTTGAAAATACAACACACATAAAAATTGGAAAAGGAGTGAGACAAGGTGACACCATATCTCCGAAGCTCTTTAATGCGACATTGGAAAATGTCTTTCAATCACTGAACTGGGAAAACAAAGGGATAAAGATCAATGGAGATTATCTAACCCACCTTCGTTTTGCTGATGACGTAGTCATTTTTGCTACTACCCCATCAGAGCTGCAGAGTATGATACAGGAACTTGCTGACAAGAGTAAAGAAGTGGAATTAAAAATGAACTTTCAGAAGACAAAAGTGATGTTCAATGCTTTTACAAGAAATGAAGATTTATCGATTGATGTAGAAAAGCTGGAGATAAAAACACGTACGTTTATCTCGGACAGCAGATATCAAGTGAGGGTCACATTGATGAAGAAATTAATCGGCGTACAAAACTTGTCTGGAGAGCTTTTGGAAGAAACAGCATAATTTTCAAGAGCAATATGCCATTATGTCTTAAAAGAAAAGTGTTTGATCAATGCATCCTTCCAGTGCTTACGTATGGTGCAGAGACGTGAACCTTAACTAAAAGAGACATACAAAGGCTGCAGACAACTCAAAAAAGCATGGAGAGGTGCATGCCTGGGGTAACCAGGAGAGATAAGAAGAGGAACTCGTGGATCTGAAAAACGACAAGAGTGGAAGACATCATAATCAGATTTAAATCCCTGAAATGACAATGGACTGGGCATACTGCCAGAAGGACAGAGCATCGATGGACAGCCGAAATTTCAGATTGGATTCCAAGGGACAGGAAAAGGCCCAGAAGAAGACCACGTGGGAGATGGGTGGATGAAATTCGAAAGTATGCGGGAGTGACATGGAGGAGACTGGCACAAGACAGACCGTTGTGGAGGAAACTTGGGGAGACCTTAGTCCAGCAGTGGATTGATAATGGTTGACAATGATGATGATGATGATGATGATGTAACACGTAATGCAGTGACGTATCTTGGGTCCGAGACTCGGGCTATCTCACCCCACCACCACCGCCACCACCCCAATACTGTTTTTTAAAAATAACGAAGTTTATTTTTTAATGGTTAAGTAATATTGTATCTTTGATTTCAATTCATTGACACTTCACAAAAACTGAAACAACTCTCGCCAAACACTCTTATGGGCTGGAGTATGCGAATGACTGAGATAGTCTGCCTTCTTTTTGCTGAGCGAACCGTTGCCCAAAGCAATGGCCCATTCCCCTCTACCAGTTGATTCATATTGTCATGGAAACGCTAGCAGGCGATCGTACGGAAGGTTTTCGAATCAGAACTGCGAAGACTGGAAGAGCTGCTTGCGTTATGCCATTGGTTTTCGCTCACCAGACTGAGGTCAAAGTACGTCTTTATTCCGAAAAAAAGATGACATTACAGTTATAAAGATAGCAACAAAATAAGGTGTCAAAAGGTAAACACAAAATGAAGTATTTACATATGTCGGAATCTGATCGTCCAGTAAAAAAAAACATAACGTTAAAACCCCATTGCAATGGGAAGTGTAGCCTGCATGGGCGCACAAAATACATGAGAGCCAAAGATACCATTTACATAGCAACAAACAGGTAGCAAAACAACACAATAGATGCAATGTTATAACAAGAAAGCAACATTAACACACAGGGAGACATACAATGGTATAAACAGGAAGCACTCCGCACAATTAAGTGGTGACATGGAAAAATGAAGCATGACAAGGTGCAAGATCGTACATTGAACACAAAAATTAAAATAAGCACAATGTAGAGGCCAAAAAAAACGAGATTCAAAGCATATAACGTACGTTAGAATGTACATGAGGGGTAAGATAAATCAAGACTACGTATCCATGCAAAGTGGTTGCACAGGAAAAAGTTGTAGGACAAGAATAGCACCGCTATTCGGAACGAAAGACTACGGGCCACAGACATGTAAAAGGAGCGGGACATGGAACAATTGTCCCACGAATCACAAAGTAAATACAAAACCCGCTCGTCCTACCCCAGTAGGAAGAAAATCAGAAACCCATACAAAACCAGAGCATAAAGTACCAATATAACACACACAGAGATTGTGTCCCTAAAATAAAAGTCCAGTTGTAGAACCGTGGACATGGAACCACCCGGAGTCCTGGGCCCACGCTGCACGGAACGTAGGCAAAGAGTTGGTAGCGCAGGCCTCCGCATATGCCTAGCGATAAGCCGGCCCCGAAAAATGAGGCAAAGCGTCTCGCCAGCCAGCAGAATAGTAGAGGGAGCTACAGCGTTGCAATGATGACGATGAAAAATATATATAACTTGCTTGAGCAGTACGAAGAGATATGCAGCAGCAGCAGGAAAACGTTGTGACGGATGTTTTGTCAAAAGGAGCCAAGAATAGGCAATGAACGGCAGATCACGAGATGTAATGCAATTGGCATAGCGGAAAGCGAGATGAAGGACTGGAAAGAGGATAGGGCAGTGACAGTACACGTGGTCTTCAGTGCCGTAAACATTGCAAAAAGAGCAGAGAGGAGAAGAAAGGATAGCCAAACGGAAGAGAGTGAAAGGGACAGGAAGCCGGTGGTGAAGGAACCGCCAATGAATGTTATGCTCTGTCGGAGAAGAAAGATGAGACAGAGAAGAAGACTAGATGGCCGAGTGTAGAGAGCAAGATGCATCCGGTATGGGGTGTGGGGAGTCGAGAGGAATGCGAAGGAGAAGGTAAAGAAAGGCAGTAGTGACAGAAATGATCGGAACAGCGGAACCCCGCAGGGTAAGGAAGAACGTAACAGTAAGACTGGGGCCGAGAACAAAGGGAAGTCCATCAACAGAAACAACAGACGGGTAAAGAAAATCAAGAGGAGAACGAATAATAGCATAGTCATCGGCGAGAGAGGGGTCGCCAGGAAAGATCTGGAGTAACAATAGCGCGGACGGTTAGAAAACCGGAGCGGATCCAGGAGGTGAAACAGAAGAAAAAGGCTGAGAAGAGCAGCGGACAAGAGAAGAGAAAAAAGAGGTTCGTCAAGAAGGTCAAGTGGTGGTCGGAGGAACCCGGGACAGAGGAAGAGAGCGAAAAACGACAGCGCTTCAGAAATGATAGAAGGAAAGTTAGCCGAAGGTACAGTGTAAGAGTCCATCTTAAGAAAAAGAAGGAAGGAGAAAGATGGATCATGAAGAGAAAGAAGAGCATCAAGAGTAGACAAAAGAGAAGGAGGACGGGCAACAACGAGCCGAAGAAAGGAAGCAATGCGATGGGCTCGATAGTACAGCCGAACATCCGTGAGATGTACTCCGCCGAGAGGAACAGGGAGATGAAGAACAGACTCAGCCTCCCAATGCTTGGAGGTCCAGACAACAGAGTCAAAAATTCCAGCAATAGTGGAATGGCGAAACTGAGGGACAACAGTAGAAGACCAGAAAAACGTTATCTGAGAAAGAAGATACCGTTGAACGATAGAGGCACGTTGACGAAATGTTGTGTATGGATGAGTAGTCCACCAAGAAGCAGCAGAGCTATGTAAACGCGACAGGAGAGCATTCCAGGAGGTGGCAGTAACAGTAGAAGGAAGCCCAATATACGTTCCAAGGATATTTTGAGCCGTGGAGGACCACACCGCGCCCCAAGAGGAGTCAGTGCAGTGCGACCCACCCACGATCCACACCATAGGCCAGTGTTCTTTGCGGTATTCAACGACGCTCCACAGATGGCAGCATAATGATGATAAGCCGTCAAGAGATCAGTGAATTGGACGTCACGCCGAATGTAAAAAGTCACATCATCTACATAAGCCGAATAGATGAACTGTTGGTGTTGAGTACTGACGACCACCGGTGGCAGAGAGGTAAGAAGAGATATATGTGCCGCAAGCAAGTAGGGTTCGAAGGCCAGAGCAAAGAGTTGCCCGAAAGGGGGAAACCTGACGAATCCTACGCTGAAATGGGATGGATGCTATTAAAAAGAAGGCCGTCCGGACATGAAAACGGGAGCCCCGATAAAGGCTAAGAAGGGTGGAGACGAAGGGAGGAGGAAAGCCGAACCGAAGAAGGACAGTAGAAAGGTAGTCATGTGAGATGTTATCAAAGGCAGACTTTTGATCTAAGTTAAGAAGAGCTAATGGTTCAGAATTTTTGCGAGCAAGAAAAGAAAGGAGAAGATGAAAGGAGATATTATTAGTAACAGACCGACCAGGCACAGTGTATGACTGGTCGGGGATTAGTACATAGGGTAGGACAGTGTTGAGCCGACGAGAGAGAAGCTTTGCATAGAATTTATAATCAAGATTAAGGATTGAAATCGGGAGCCAGTTTTTCAGGTCCAGAGGGTCTCCTTTTTTCGGAATAAGAATGATATGAGCCGCGATGAAGTCCGGTGGAACCGCAGGGAAAGAAAGAGCACAAGAAAAACAAGCAGAAAGAAAGGGAAGGAGAGAGGAGAAAAAAGCTCGATAAAAAGAAAGGGGAAGCTCAAAAGGTCCCAGAGAAGAATGGGGATTGAGAGTACCGAACGCCTCTCTGAATTCGGAGAGAGAAAAATCAGCAAACAGAGGAGGACAGAGATGGGTCGGGACCTGAGGGAGAGAAAAAAAGAAGAGGAGAAGTGGAGAGAGAAACGTCCAGCGCAACCACTCGGTACTTCTCCGCAAAATACCCACGAACATGCGAGCAAATAGTCGACTGATCGAACGTAACGGTCTCATCTGCAAGGCGGAGATACCGGAGAGTTGATGAAGCTCTCCGCGACAACTCAAGATGAGCGAGATATTCCGCCGACTGTGACGAGTGCGAAAGATGACTCAATCGCATACGCCTGGCAGCCTGTTGTGCAAGAGGAAGGAGCAACGTTTATAGTTCAGCCTGATAGGTAGGATATTCCGGATCTGTGAGCAGCAACGATGAAAGTAAACCACGAAGGTTCGCAGTCCTCATAGCTCTCTCTGTAAAGACCGTGAAAGAGTATTGCTTCACGAAAAGCTGAAGGTCAGCTTTCACCATAAGCTATAGGTGCATAGCGCTCGGGGTCGTGGCAAGAAGATGTCGACGTTGTTGTTGTTGTTGATTGGATGTCTAACGACCACCGTGAGCAACTCAATGGGCTATAAGCAGTCGCCCGTCCCGAATTTAGGGTCACTGGTTCCAGGGAAGGGAAAGAGCCAGTGCCGTAAGACAAACACAACATCCATGCCTCACCGGGATTCGAACCCGGAACCCTATTTCAGACGAATGATCAGAGGCCATCGCTTAGACCACTGCGCCACTGGGGCGGCGACGTTGTTGAAGGAAGGTCTGAACAGCAGTACGGAAAACTGAATCTTGAAGAAGAGTGTCATCGAAAGCCAGCTCTTCCGAACACGTGGTAAGGAAGGTGACTCGCAAACTGAGAGATACACCGCGCTATGATCTGAAAACACGGCGGGTGAGTGATATGCATCCGTGATGGCAAAAAGCAAGGTGGACGAGACGTAAATCTGGTCGAGACTGGCCGCTGAGGGCACAGTAATAGTCGAGCCACGCCAGGTGAAAGAAGCTTCCGACGGATGAAGAAAACGAAACGAATCTTCAAGTTGAAAGCCATGTACCAACTGAGAGAGCGATTCAGGGAGTCGTCTCCGGAATTCAGCGGGAGATGAATGACGGTTCAGAGCTGGCTGGAGTGTGCAGTTGAAGTCCCTACTAATCACAAAGTGATCAGATGGGGAGAGAGCAACAAATTCAGTGCATAGACGATCAAACAACGATTGCAAAAGAGAATCATCTTGGGGGATATACACGTTAAATATATGAAATGACAAATTATCAAGGCAAAAAGAAAGGCGTTGTAACATATCATAATGAAGATTAAGTACGCTGTGTGAAGTCAGCCGCGTCAGCAGACGATAATGGACGCCGACTGTCACACCACCCCGTCGGCCAGTTCGGTATGCATGAAAAAAAAGGCTATGGCCAAGAGCGCTCTAAATGAAAAGGAGTGGACGCAGCACAGTTAGTGTCTTGGAGTAACAATATGTCTGCTGATCCAGGAGACAAGTCTTCAAAGGCATTAGAGTTGGCTGTGGGAGTTTCAAACCCCTGCGGTTATACGTTACTACCTTGAACAGGTAGTTCAACGTTGAGGAGGTACGCCTTAGATCCAGCAGTTAGCACCTGCATAACCTTGCGATGATTCTGCGCAACGAAAGGTGCAGTTTCATCATTTGGGGCTGAATACCTTGAAAAAATCCGTCAACAGTACTTAGCTGGTGCAGGAAGGCCGGAACAGCAGGATCCTGCTCAGCGATGAAATGGGGAATGGTAGATGCCATCACTTTGCAACACAGAAGGGAATGCATGTGCTTGTGCGTCAGAGATGTCGCGAGGACCCCAACTGACTGAAGAAATCCAGAAAACTCATCAAAAGGTAGGGAAACAGGCGCCAGAGGATCCGAGGACAACTCATAGTCCTTCAGATTTGCAGGAGAACAACGCTGACGGTTCGACAAACGTACAGCTGGTGGAGTGGGTTTCCCGCGTTTAACAGTCCCACGTTGAGGCAGAAGCGCCTGCCGCTTGTCGTTGCGGGAGCTAGGATCGTCAGCAGATTCGTCACTCATAGCCTGTTCACCAGTGCTATGATAAGCTTCCTCTGTGTCCGCATTGGAGATCTCAGCATCAGAAGGGACCAAGGCCCCACTCGGGAGACCAGAAGATTCAGGATTGGTAGTCGTACATAATGGTTGTGTGGTGGATAAGCTAGGATAATGATCCACAGTATCTGGAGAAGGAAGTTCAGCCGATGTAGCAGTGTCCCTGCCGGAAAGACGCTCAGAGGTGGACGAAGCAGACGCCATTCCTGTCAAAGAGAGCCCTCGTCGGTCAGATGTATTCTGCCGGGAAGAACTAGTGGGGCACACATTCTGGTGATGTCCATAAGCTTTGCACCCAGTGCAATGAAAATCAGTCAGCATGTCGATGTATCGTTGCCGGCCTAGACATCTGATAGTCAGCTGAGTAGAGCAATCAGGTCAGGTTTTTGGGGAAATGATCCGCGCCACGCGCCCGGCACCTTGGATTGAGCGATCATTAGGATCTTTCGGGGCAGCAGAGTTAATATTTATCTTACCCACGACACGGCCAAGTGACGATAAAACCGTGTACAACATTGTGTCGGACACCTCAGGTGGAACTGGGCAAAAGGAGATACCAACAGCACTTTGATTTAACAGGGTCAGGCATCAAGTGTTGGTCCCCAACCCTGAAGCCCGACAGGAGAACTTTCTGCGCAAACGCAACATCAGTAAAATATATATATAAACATAACCATAGAGCCTAGACATATGTACAATTGCTTTGAAATGAAACATACCTTTTAAAACGGTCGCATACACTTTCAGAGGTGTATCACGTAAGGCTTGCACACACACACTCACACCATGTTCAAGGGTGGAATTAAAAGTTCGTCCAGCTGTAGAGTCTGCAGGAACATCAAGTAGAAACATATTCCCAGGGCGACTAAGATGCTTCGAGAGACTGTCAGCGCCAGGATGCATGTCCTGTGGCCTAGGGCGGGACCAATCGAAGTAGCTGCAGTACAGTAGGAGGTGGAAGGCTGAGGTCCAGGTGAAGAGGGACCAGGAGCACCACTGTCGGAGACGTCCATTGCATCGTCATCCCGGGCAAAGGAATGACAACCAAGAGAAATCACGGCAACTTTGCCACAAATTCAGAAAATTAAATAATAAGCTAAAAACGAGAAAATCGCAGTAAATTATACAGTAACTATAACAATCAATTGCAGTAAATGATTCAATCTCAAATAACCTAAGAATTTATACCTAGAAAGTATAAAATAAAGTGATACTAACCGGTGGAAAGTAATACCAGGTGTTTTCTTTTTTAAATTATTTGCACAGCCAAATGCCATGCAACATCCCATCGAAACTAATTCTGAGTACACTGAGGTATGCTGTCAAACACATACAAAAAATCTACGCTGGTAAACCACTTTTGCAAAAAATATGAGCTTCTAAAAAACACAAATTTTCAATGCTTTCCTATGGCAGACATGACCACGAGGGCGACCAACGCTCTGTAGGGAGACAATTCAGATAAACACGCGGAGGGATATTACAACAGATAAGCTTCAGAAATCTGCGCCATCTCCTCAGAGAAGACGCTGTCGCCAACTCTTCCCATGCTAGCAAAGTGAAGCCGGGTTTGCACGCTTCCGCGGTGAAAGTAGTACCGCCAGCTTTGGCGTGGTTACCCTGAAGATGCAAAAGCAGACGATTTTCCGTAGGAAAGCATTAGTGAAACCCTTTTGGTTTTCTTAAGATTTTACATTGTCTTAAATTATAAGCGAAATGGAAAAGTAGTGGAATAGGTTTAAGAGACTCTTAGGTTTACATGAAAGGAATTTCAGTACAAAAACTTAGATTTTCATGGAGAAAAAGAGATCTAAAAAGGCGTCTTCGTAACGACTGAGACGTATATGAACTGACGATTTAAAATGTGTTTACATTAAACATAATTTTATAAAGCGTTTAAAATCATTCTCTGTCTTATCGGATTATCGTAAAATATTGTTTATCATAGAAATTGTAACGGTCGAGCTTCAGAGAATTTGTATAATGAGTGCAATTTTCAAAAGATCGCAATTAATAAGGGAGGGAACAATTCTGCCATGTTGTCAGGAAAGAAAATTAAAGTAAACAACGACATTCCACGTATGTTTTACTTGAAGAACAATTATGATTGTTCTTAAGCAAATAAACAAGGAGAGGAGGGAACAATATTCCCATTGAACATTATTATTTCAAAAAACAAAGATTCATGAGATATCTAGATTTTATTTCCAAGCCTTTATAGAGAAAACGGAGAATCTGCGAGCTTGTTCAAAGAAATTTAAAAAATCAGACTCAAATTATGACGTTACTGTGTCTTCATTTTATTTTTAATAATTGCTTCAAGCACTTGACTGATTCTAGTTTCTTCTAATGTAGGTAGGAAATTCCAACTGGTTTGGTTAAAACAGTAGTGGGCTTCAAAGGTATGAATGTAAACAATTTTAAAACTACAGGCCTTAATAGGAAGGGAACTTTTTAACTTTTTTTCCTGGGGGGAGGGTTACCTTTTTAAAGGATGCAGTTTCAAAATATAGCAAGAAAATATACAAAATATTAGTTTGTGGAAATAGGATTTACAAGTCCTGCTGATAGTAAAGGAAATCTGACTTGATAAAATGTCTTGATAAAATCAGATTTACATAAGCAGCAGAAATCATTCCAACTGTAAGATCTCTTTTAAAATAAATCCAACTGCATTCAAAATATGATACTTCTAATACACATCACTATTAAGAGAGGCACATTGATAATGTAATAAGTTAATAGCTTTTAAGTAGTAAATGAAACAGATGTATATATATATTAAGGATTTTTAATTTGGTTTTTGAAATATACGTATACTATTTATAAGCAAGGTTATATTTATTAATATAGAATTCATTGAGGACAAATCCTGCATTTTGTTGCTAGCACAACATATGTTCAAGAATAGGAAAATCTGTTCACATAAGGTGTGGTTAATCAACACAACAAGGTGATTAATTTTAGCTCTAATGACAGAGAGCATTGTTAACAGCAGCCCATATGCTAATGCACATTTAACCTACATTTTATGGCCACAAAAATTAATGGGTAACTAATCAGAAGTGCATGGGAAATATAGAAGTGCAAATTTTCTGCCATCAGATACTAAATCCTCTTTAGTTCACTGTTATCCATGTAACATATTCAGTACCAAAATCTGATTTCCAAAAATAATGCTGACCTTTTAAGCTAGAAGTTCTTACGACAGCCTATTTCATCTCATTAATTACGTAAAGTTTTCACTCAAGTAATTTGTTTACCATAACTGTACATTTTCATATATTGCAATTAATATCTTTATAATTTTATGCTGTTATATTTTTACTTCAGCTGCATTCAAGATTTCCCCCATTTCTGTCATCAAAAAGCCTAGCTGTGAGCTGCATTTCACACTCATTATGTACATAGTAAGCTGTAGAAAATATGTGAGTACTATCATTTTCTGATGGGGGTTCAATATACCTCTAGTTGCACAAAGCAAAGAGAATTAGCTAGTTAGAACATGAAGAAATATTATTATGAGTTGATGCCTACGTACATATTAAACCTTCTTGAAGTCATTTTTATATATGCGAGAAAAGAAAAGCTTACCCAACAGTATTTGTAGCTGGAACTGATCTTACTGCTACAATTCTGACCATTAAAGACAAATATTTTTATTGAAAGTTATATGTAAATCCAATACAAAACACTTATCTCAAATAGTTAAATCTCATCTTCAGTAACCTTCACTAGCAGCAGCAAAATGCTTTCCTTCACATACAATGGGTGCCACACCAGGTATGAGTGTCTATTCTCTTAAAAGGCTTAGTCATTCATTCCTAATGGGAAAACAAAAAATGAAAGGGTGGGGGTGCATGGATACACAAGAATACCAAAGAATTTAAAAATATATATATACAATACAGGAAATCTGTAACAACTATCAAAATATTGGGTACAAGAGATTTACACTGATGTGCAAAACAGTACAGGCTAATTACACTGAGCTAATCATAACATGAACTGTGAGCAAATAAACCACAATAAATATTTGAATGTTTCAGCTACCACAAATACCTTGGCTTTGAAGAAATTACAAACTGTTGATAAAACAGAGACAGGAAATAAGCTTGATTGACAAAACACACCCACTGTGCAAGGAATGACCTTTTAGCTACATCTCACTGATTTTACCAAAAAAGAAGATATTATGTAACAAGAAGGACTTTAAATATCAACAGAGAACCAAAAGGGGAAAGTTTAATTTGAGCATATATGCTGTAGAGCAGTAATGCTGTAATTAATATTAGACAGAAAAAGCAGATTATTCATGAGAGAGTTAAAATGCATGAAAACAATGTTTAATCTCAGAACATACACATGCATTAGAGAATAGCAACTAAATCAGGTAAAGAAAACATTTGGTACCAGAAGTAAATGAAATATTTGACTGATAGCTTATTTATGGAATATCAAAGTAACTGATATGATCCTAAAATGTTTACTGCTCTGTAAAATGAATAAGAGAACATGAAGTTATAGAATACCAAAAATGTGCAGTGACTAGAAATGCAGTGGCCGAAGAGAATCAAATCTATTTTTGGAATGAACATGAAATACAGGCAATTTAGAGATGTATGGGGTCTGAGTTAATAATTATAACTTATGTCCATGTATTATGAGAATATTTCTTAAAAAATCAAAATGTGCATACATATGTTTACAGGGTCATAGCTTGAGAGGAGCCAGAAATGCAAATCTTCACTGTAAGGTACTCATGTTCAGTCACTTTCAAATGTTTCCTCATTCATTTGTCTCTTACTTCTATTCTTTTTTTTAATCTTTTAAATATCTGTGCACCCTTTGTGTTTCAACTTTCACATTTACTGTGTTTAGTATCACCATCATTTTATGTTTCACATACAAAGTGGTTTTGTTGTGAATCAGGAGATATTAACAGTGATGTTTTGCATTGTCATATAATTCCAAGAAATGGTTAGTGCAGTGTCTCACATGCAAAAGTTACTGTTTTAATGTCCTCTGCTAATCCAGAGAATCTGTATTTGTACTGTGAAGTTCAGTTTTAAATAAAGGAGCTCCAGTTCTATTAACTGGTCTTGTAGCACACTATCAAAAACCCCTTATCTATTATTTTAAAATGAGTATTTACTAGCAATGGTCAAATCTGCAATTTGGTATACTGGTCAAGCCCTAAAACAGGAAAAAGAAATAAATGAACTTTTGGTAAATGTAGCTAATTCCTAACCCCTATCGTTGTTGTTCATAGTGCAAAGTTTTTGGTTATGAACACTGTCATAATTATAGGTGGGTTATTAATAATTCAAAGACGATTATCTTAATAATGTGGTTATATTGAACATCCTTTTAAACGTGGTTCAGTTATGAATACCCCTCCGATTACATAACCTACACTATTCCAGAAAAATTTGCTACAACTTTCGTAAACAGATCTGTATAACCTACGTATACCTATCTACTTCTTTAATTTTACTACAAATTTAGAACATTACATGATATGCTAAAAGCAAGCAAATCAGAGCAAAATATACAGTTGTCATTCACAGTAAATTGCAATCGACGATCGAATTCCAAAGAACTTAATTAAACCTAAGAAACGGAAAATAAAGTGATACTAACCGGTGGAACGACATACCTGGTATTTCCTTTTTAATTTATTTGCACAGCTGAATGCCATGCAGGATCCCATGGAAACTAAATATGAACAAGCTAAAGTATGTTGTCAAACACAGAAAAAATCTACGCTGACAAACCAGTTTAACAGAAAATATAAGCTTCTAAAAATCACAAATTTTCAATGCCTTCCTATGGCAGACACAACCAAGAGGGTAACCAAGCACGCGGAGGGATATCATAGCAGTTAACAGGTCGGCTTCAGAAATCTGAGGTTAAGTCATCTCCTATATTTCCTACCTCGAGTTCATGGAGGTAAGAATAAGAGAAGACGCTGTCTTCAACTCTTCCCATGTTAGCAAAGTGAAGCCGATTCTATACGCTTCCACGGTGAAAGTAGTACCGCCAGCTTTGACGTGGTTACCCTCAAGATACAAAAGCAGACGATTTTCCGTAGGAAAGTATTAGCGAAACCCTTTTCGTTTTCTTAATATTTTACATTGTCTTAAATTATAAGCGAAGTGGAAAAGCAGTGGAATAGGTTTAATAAACTCTTAGGCTTACACGGAAGAAATTTTAGTACAAAAACTTAAGATTTTCATGAAGGAAAAGAGATCTAAAAAAGCGTCTTCGTAACGACTGAGACGTATATGAACTGACGATTTAAAATGTGTTAAGATTAAACGTAATTTTATAAAGCGTTTAAAATCTTTCTCTGTCTTAGCGGATTATCGCAAAATATTGTTTATCTTAGAAATAGTAAAGGTCGAACTTCAGATAATTTGTATTATGAGTGATTTTTTTAAAAGATCGTGCTTTTAAGGGAGGGACCACTTTTGTCCTGTTGTCAGGAGAAAAATAAAAGTAAACGACATTCCACGTGCGTTTTACTTGAAGAGCAATTGCGAGTTCTCTTAAGCAAATAAACAAGGGGAGTGAAGAATATTCTCATTGAACATTATTATTCAAAAAAACTAAAGTTCATAAAATATCTAGATTTTATTTCCAAGCCTTTATAGAAAAAACGGGGAATCTGCGAGCTTGTTGAAAGTAATTTGAAAAAATCAGACGCAAAATATGACGTTACTGTACTTTCATTTTATTTTTTATAATTGCTTTAAGTACTTGACTGATTTTAGTGTCTTCTGATGGAGGCAGGAAATTCCTCCTGGTTTGGTTAGAACTGTGGTGGGCTTCAAAAGATATAAATGTAAATAATTTTAAAACTAGAAGGAATGCAATAGCCTTAATAGGAAGGGAACTTTTTCAGAGAAGGGGGGTATCTTTTTAAAAGGGTGCAGTTTAAAAATATAGCAAGAAAATATACAATTTATTAGTTTGTGGAAATAGGATTTACAAGTCCTGCTGATAGTAAGAAAATCTGAGTTGATAAAATGTCTTGGTAAAAACAAATTTACAAAAGCTGCAGAAATAATTCCTACTATAGATCTCTTTAAAAATAAATCCAACTGCATTCAAAATATTATACTTCTTATACACATCACTATTAACAGAGACACATTCATAATGCAATAAGTTGCCGCCCCGGTGGCGCAGTGGTCTAAGGCGCTGGCCTCTGATCATTCGTCCGTCTGGGGTCCGGGTTCGAATCCCTGTGAGGCATGGGTGTTGTGTTTGTCTTACGGCACTGGCTCTCTCCTTCCCTGGAACCAGTGACCCTAAATTAGGGACGGGCGACTGCTTATAGCCCATTGAGTTGCTCACGGTGGTCGTTAAACCTCCAATAAAAAAATGTAATAAGTTAATAGCTTTTAAGTAGTAAATGAAACAGATGTGTGTATATATTAAGGATTTTTAATTTAGTTTCTGAAAAATATATGTGTATACGTATACCATTTATGAGCAAGGTTATATTTATTAATGAAGAATGCATTGAGGACAAATCCTGCAGTTTGTTGCTAGCACAACATATGTTTAAGAATAGGAAAATCTGTTCACATAAGGTATGGTTAATCAACACAACAAAGTGATTCATTTTAGCTCTAATGACAGAGAACATTGCTAACAGCAGCCCATATGCTAATGCCCATTTAACCTACATTTTATGGCCAAAAAAATTAATAGAGAACTAATCAGAAGTGCATGGGAAATATAGAAGAGCAAATTTTCTGCCATCAGATTATGGTACTGAATCCTCTTTCATTCACTGATATCCATGTAACATCTCCAGTACGAAAATCTGATTTCCAAAAATAAAAATCTTGAACTTCTTACATCATTTTTCATCTAATTAGTTAAGTAATAAAGTTTTCACTCAGTTTATTGGTTTTCTATAACTATACATTTCTATATATAGTAATTAATATAATATATTCATAAACACATTTTATGCTGTAATATTTTTACCATAGATGAATTCAGGTTTTTCTCCATTTCTGACAGCCAAAAGCATAGCTGTGAGCTGCATTTCATGCTAATTATGTACATTGCAAGCTGTGGAAAATATAATACATCAGTACTATCATTTCCTAATGGGAGTTCAATATACCTCTAGTTATACAAGACAAAAGAGAATGAGCTAATTAGAACATGAATAAATATTACAAGTTGATGCTCACCAGGGGTGCCAACTTCACCAAATTATTATTGGGGGGCAGGAGTGAAGATATCATACATGGGAGGGGCACATCTCTTCCATTGTCAGGAAGGAAAAAAGAAAGAGCCAAATGATAAACTACGAGCTTTGACATATATTTCAAAACACAAAATTTGTAACTGCTCATCATCAAATAAACAGGGAAGCATAAATATTATTTTGGTGAATATTATAATATTTTAAAAATAAAATTTAGCCTGTGATTTAACAAAAATATCCAGTGAGATTTTGTTTCTAAATGTTTTTAAAAAAAGATGAGAAATTAGCTGTGTTACTCAAAGGACAAGAAGCATGAAAAATAAATACACGTAGATAAATAAAGGCACTAGAGATTATAGTTTCTGCATTTTTATTTATTTTATTTTTGATAATTGTTTTAACTATTTATTACATATCACGAGACCATGTCAAACACAATACAGGACTGGCAATCCAGTTTCTTGCAAATGAGCAATGCTGAATATGAGAAAAGTTTTAGTTTGTTATTTATTAACTTTTCGGAAATAAAACACTTTGGCCTCATAAGGTGGATCTTGGTCCATTCTATGAGGCCAAAGTGATTATTTAATTAAACAGGACACAAAACATTGAGTGGGCACTGCGCCCCAGTAATGCTATTGGAGGGGCGAGGTTAACCTTTCCACCCCCATAGTCGGCACCACCGTGGTCGGCACATATGATGCCCACACAAATGTCAAACTTCCTGCAGAAGTTTAAAATGTTTGCGAGAAAAGAAAAAAAGGAAATAAAAAGCTTACCCACAGTATTTGTAGCCAGAACTTCAAATCTGCTTACTGCTGCAATTCATACCATTAAAAAGAAATGTTTGCAGGGGAAGTTTATATGTAAATCCACTATAAAACACTTCTCTCAAATAGTCAAATCTCATCTTTAGTGACCATTAGCTGTAGAAAAATGTTGTCCTTCACATATAATGTGTGCCTCAGTAAGTACGTGTGTCTGTTCTCTTGAAAGGCTTAGTCTTTCAGTTGTGATGGGAAGACTAAAAAAGAAGGGTGGGGAAGTATGGATACACAAGGAGAATACCACAGAATATAAAATAAAGCCATAAAATAGAGGAAATCTGTAACAACTACCAAAGCATTGGGTACAAGAGATTTGCATACATACGTATCATTAAGCTATTCTCTGAGATTCAGAGGTTAACTCCTCAAAGAAAGACCGTCTGGCAACTAAACATTTGACTGATGGAACTAGAATTTACTTACTGTTGGTGTTTGAAATTTCTCTATTTACAATGATTTTGGCGCATAGTTTGATCTTCATCATGTCACACATGAGACTTTTTGTACTTAATACTAATCTTTTTCTTAAGCAGACATTTCTGAATCTGGTCCTCCCATGATTTCCTTGACCTCCATTTACCTTTCTTTTCTGCCACTGAAATATAAACAGTACCTTGAGTCAATTTTAACAATTGAAAGGCTTTATACGAATACATTTCATAAACTGTGAGAAAGTTAGAAACGTGATTTTTGATAATTTAAGCAGATACTTGGAGGGGGGGTGGAGTGCACAATAGAATATGTTGAGAGTTTTTTAATACATGTTCAATATACATTTACATATAAAATCATAATGCTCAAAAATATGTTTACAAAGTTATAGCTCTATTGGGGCCAGAAGCATAAAACTTTACTGTAAAACACTCATGCTTGGTCACTTTTTACAAGTGTTTCCTTGTTCATTTGTCTCTAACTTCCATTCTTTTTTAATATTTTAAATATCTGTGCCTCCTTTGTGTGTCACCTATTCATCCGCTGTTTTTAGTATCAACATAATTTTTGTTTCATATACAAAATAGCTCTGTTGTTGATTAGGAGATATCAACAGTGGTGCTTTTTACTGTCAAATAATTCCAAGAAACTGTGAGTGCAGTGACTGACATGTAAAAGTCACTGTTTTAATGCACTCTGCTACTCCAGAAAATCTGTATATGTACTGTGAAATTTAGTTTTCATTAAAGGAGCTCCAATGCTATCACTTAACTGATCTTATCCAACTTGGCTATTACTTTATAATGAGTATGTTTTATTGGCTACGATCAATTCTACAATCTAGTACACTTACGAAGCCCTAAAACAGGGGGAGGGGAATACAGACAGATGAACTTTTAGTATAGGCAGCTAATTCCTAACCCGTATCATTGTCAATGTGATGTGAAGTTTTTGGAAATGAACAGTCATGATTCTAGCTGTGTTGCTAATAATTCAAAGACGATTATCTTTATGCTACAGTGATATTGATCATTTAAAACGTGAAGTTATGAATATGAATCCGATTACATAACCTACACTATTCCCGAAAAGTTTGCTACAACTTTGGTGAACAGTTCCCTACAACCTATGCACGTAAACATATCAACTTCGTAACTTTGCCACAAATTCAGAAAACTACATAAAAAGCTAAAAACGAGAAAATTGGAGGAGATTATGCAGTAACTATCACAATCAATTGCTATAAACGATTGAATTCCAAATAACCTAAGAATTTATGCCTAGAAAACATAAAATAAAGTGATACTAACCGGTAAAAAATGATACTAGGTGTTTTCTTTTTAAATTTATTTGCACAGCCAAATGCCACGCAACACTCCATCGAAACTAATTATGAGTACACTGAAGTATGCTGTCAAACACACAAAAAAATCTACGCTGGTAAGAACTTTAACAGAAAATATGAGCTTCTAAAGGTCACAAATTTTCAATGCTTTCCTACGGCAGACACGGCCAAGAGGGTAACCAAGCAGGCGGAGCGATATCATAACAGTTAACAGGTCGGCTTCGCCGCCCCGGTGGCGCAGTGGTCTAAGACGTTGGCCTCTGATCATTCATCCGAAAGGGGTCCGGGTTCGAATCCCGGTGAGGCATGGATGTTGTGTTTGTCTTACGGCACTGGCTCTCCCCCTTTCCTGGAACCAGTGACCCTAAATTAGGGACGGGCGACTGCTTATAGCCCATTGAGTTGCTCACGGTGGTCGTTAAAGCCTCCAATCAAAAAAAAAAAAAAAAAAAAAAAAGGTCGGCTTCAGAAATCTGCGGTTAAGGTTAAGGTGGCTAGATATCGTCGGGACACCGATTTGAGGACAAAAGGGCGTGGCGTCCCCAAATCGGTTGTTCATTTAGGGACACATACGTACTCAAAATAAATATGCAAATATTTTTGTCACAAAACTGCATTGCTTCAATAAGTGTCATATTACACATTAAAATCAGTGTCTTAAAAAGATATATCTTGTAGAATGTTGGTAATTTGTATTGACGAAGCAGAACTATGATGGCGATAACATATTAGCAAATTTGCCGCCCCGGTGGCGCAGTGGTCTAAGTGATGGCCTCTGATCATTCGTCCGAACGGGGTCCGGGTTCGAATCCCGGTGAGGCATGGATGTTGTGTTTGTCTTACGGCACTGGCTCTCTCCCTTCCCTGGAACCAGTGACCCTAAATTAGGGACGGGCGACTGCTTATAGCCCACTGAGTTGCTCACGGTGGTCGTTAAACCTCCAATCAAATAAAAAAAAACATATTAGCAAAAGTGAAATGCTTTATGCCGCCCCGGTGGCGCAGTGGTCTAAGCGATGGCCTCTGATCATTCGTCCGTTAGGGGTCCGGGTTCGAATCCCGGTGAGGCATGGATGTTGTGTTTGTCTTACGGCACTGGCTCTTTCCCTTCCCTGGTATCAGTGGCCCTAAATTAGGGACGGGAGACTGCTTATAGCCCATTGAGTTGCTCACGGTGGTCGTTAAACCTCCAATCAATCAATCAAAATCAAAATGCTTTACCTTAGGTACATGCGCTGAATTAAAATTTAACTGTACACCATAGTAATTGTATGGCGAATTTTTCATTTTGCCAAAGTTTTTGGAGAAACTCAGGACTAGTACAGTCGAAATTTGACAGCACTAGGTTATAGCGTCTAAAAGGGGAAGTGTGCCGTGCGAACTCAAAAACTGCGTTCGAAATAAGTCCCACGCCGCATCGCGGCGCTGCAGACGGCGTCTGTGTCAAAGATTGTGCGTACTGTTGTGCAATGTGAACCAAACAACAGGGGTTGGATTAGGATATGTACGATTTTCTTAAGTGTGTGATTATGGAAACACATTTTATGGTTCAGTGAAATGTCTAAGTCTGGCGCAGAGTGCAGCGTCGGCAAATGTAATTGAAAGTATAATTATGCGTGATTTAAATTGATATGCTACCTCCTCGAAGAATGCCTACCAAAACGCTAACAAATGGCTTGTATGTGCCAAGTAAAGACTGGCTGTTTGGAAAATTTAAATGTATATCACTCAGTAGCGGCTAGTGGTAAGCTGAGTTGGAGGGGCTGCATTCAAATTTTGTAGATATCACTTCGAAAGCTAAGTTACTGAGCCTGCTCATGCTGTCTCTTTAATAATAATTTATGTATATATATACTCGTAGAAATGAATATTTATATTTAGCAACTGATGGGGAAATTCTAGAGGTAACCGATACCTGAATTAGGCAACAGATATCAATGGGTGGCCACATTTATGAAGAAAATAATCGGCGTATAAAACTTGGTTTGATGCATTATTTCTTAAAAGAAAAGTGTTTAGCATATTTTGTAGTCACAAGTCACTTTAATGTGAACTTCCAAATCGAATTGTAGTGCTATCCAGTATTTTCGTGTATATTTCCTCATTGCTTACCTTGTGGATAGGTACCCACGCATACACCGGGTACTGGCCCCCGGTAATAAATAAGGGAGTCGTCCTCCCCCTTTCTACTTAGCTTCCGTATCACTTTCCTTTTGGGCGTCTAGCCCAAATCTCCTAGTATCCTATTTCTAAGGGTTGTTTAAGACCTGGGGTCAGACACTCCCTTCCTAAAATCCTCTACATGTGATCATTTGATCATCACCCACGCATACCCCATTGTACAGCAAAGAAATTAGTTCCACATACATTTCACACAGGACCCTTATTCTAACGATCCTAACATGACTCTCATTAATCAGTGCATCCTTCCAGTTGTTACGAATGGAGCAGAGTCGTGGACCTCAACTGAAACAGATATACCGAGATTGCAGACAACGGGAAAAAGGATTGAGAGATGCATGTTTGATGTAACCAGGAACAGGGAAGATACAAAGAGGAACTCTTGGATCGGGAAAATTACAAGGACGGAAGACAGCAATGATAGAATCCCTGAAATTGCAATGGGATGGACATATTGCTAGAAGAAAGAGCCAGCGAGAAATATTAAACTGGATAGCAAGAGACAAAAAAAAAAAAAGACCCAGAAGATGATGTGGGAGATGGGTGGATGAAATTCGGGAGCAAGAAGAAAACTGGCTCTAAACAGACTGTTGTGGACATCCAGCAGTGGATTGAGATAGTGGTTGTAAATGAGATATAAATGTAGATACTGTAAGAGCAACACACACTCAGTTACGGGAACCAGTTTTCAAGGTAAAAAAAATAATGTGTGTGCCAATGACAGCGGACACGCACCCAACGTCATATACGCATTTTCAGGTGTCAATTGTGACCCCTAGAAATATAATAAATATTTTTCTTCTGATACGCTCCCTTTGGAATTTTGACTCGCAGGCATTCTCTTTAATAAATACGAATTGCAAACATATTCCCAGTTTCAATTTTCAAGCCATGATTACAATTTAGTGTAGAACAATTTGTTTTCAAAATTTACCAACTTTGTAAATTTTCTAAACCGTTGTGTTTGATTAAATGTTGTGTTCAAAGTAAAGCTTTGGGGGAGGGGGGATGCATATGCAGCAGAAAAGTAAAATGTGGTCAACGGAGCAACTTCAGTGTTTTTTGATGAACAGAAATTTACACGAGTTTAAAAGCGAAAATTTCACTGTGCCTGGTAAGTGATAATATTAATTTTGTGCAAGTATCTCGCTGCAGAAATTAGTCATTTTTATTTTTTATTTTTCAATTTATCCATTACTGAACTTTATTCTTAATCACAATTTGTTCACATGCCCATTTTGACCAGAAGTGAAACTTTTGGTAAAAATCTCGGCAACTGAGTATTTGTTGTTGGCAAACACGAATGATCTCCAGTTGTTAGAATTATCATGTTGAATAAAAGTAGGAACAAACCAAAAATTGAAGGCCCGGCGATGAATTCGCAGCCAACGAGAAACTGCATTGTAGCTACGTCACTCGCAAACAACTGCGAGGACCACTTATATTTGCTGTACCAGCAAGAGCTGCCCCCCCCCCCCAGGGACGTTTTATACAAAGGAAATGAACTGATGTGGGAATAGGCAGAGTTTCCCACATGAGTTGGTTTCAACGTTGGTTTCAATAGGTCAGAGCAGCGCGCCAGCGTTCTTTTCGCTCCCAGTGGCGTGAAAAACTTCCAGCAGAGTTCAGTAAACTTCTCTCTTGGTGTGGCATGAAAAAAAACTGCTTTGGGTAGGGGTGTTATTGCAGGAGCCGCTCCTGCTGTATATACAGAAATTGCAAGGTTTTTTTGTATGGGACATTATATTGAATACGCTTATTTTTAATTGAATGCTAAAGTGTCAGCATCGGCGATGTTGGCCAGTGACCATCAGGTACAGTGGCGTAACCATGTTTCAAAATCTGGGGGGGTCTGATCACATAATATATATACGCCAGCGATGTTGGTAACCATGCTTAATCGACATCGCTGTTTTATTAAGTACACATTACACATGTGTTCGCATTCTACGAAAAATTACAATCTTATATTATTAAATAACTTAGTTGGTTCACATAAAAAGTTCATATCATTATATTCCCGAAACATTTGGAGAATCATTTACATTGGGGATCCCACTCTATGAACATCTGGGGGTCCTGATCCTCCCAGTGGTTAGGCCTATGATCAGGTATAAGTAATGCCGTGGTTCAACAAATTTAATGCTGCCAGTCAGAGACAGAGCTCTCCTTAAAAACAATTTAGGGACAGCGGGCAAAATTTACTGTTTGAAGTAAATACGTGGGAGTGTGTAAATATAAAGTTGTGCTTCCATGTATTTACTCTTCAAACGGTTATACAGGAACAGCTGATATATAGCCTCTAAAAGGGGAAGTGTGCCGAGCTCCCAGCGTATGTAGTGATTAGCGTGGATATAGCAGATATATATAAACGTTGAGTAAGCTATACGTATTATTAAGAGGCTTAACAAAAATTATTTTTGCCTGTTACTGACTGGTTTAAAAAACGGTGTGTACCACCTTATTTAAGCTGTGTCACACGTATTTACAATGACATTCTTCTCTGACTGAAGCATTATTTGGTCATAATGCATGCATGAGAAAGCATTTACCAGTAATTGTTCAGAAAAAAAAACGAAAAAAAAAAAAAGAATGGGGTTGATTTGGAGGGATGTTTTTTATACCGTTAGATAAATTTTACTATTAAATGAAGAAATATTGTGCGGGAGCAAATAATTTACCAAGACATTTATTTGTTCTTAATTTCTGAAATTGGAATTATTTCAATCTCATACTGATATCCCCTCAGTAAATCCAGAAAGGTTTATCGTCCCAGTAAGGTGCGCACAGTGACACATTGTGTACAATGTAAACATGTAACAACGTTGTTTAATGCCCCTAGTAGTTGGGAATAGGTAATACAGATATAATTTACACTAACTGAAACAAATGTTGAAGCACATGTGAAAAAACTGACCTCTGACGTGGATCGGTTTTGAGTATTGAACTCTCATCAGCATGGGGACCAAAGGCGTGCTGATGAGAGTTCATTATAAATGGCTTTAGGCATTTCCATACAGAAGCCACATGCAGTTTGTAATAAAGCAATGTTTTAATCTTACATTGCTGGTATGTACCAAGCATTATTTATTACAATATTACCACATCTCAGCATATTGGTTAAGCTTTATTCAATTTATACAGTGAGGCAAAAGAAAGCATCTCATTTTAAATGGTTTTTTCTTTCATTTTTATTTTTTTATAAAGTAGAAGCTTGATTAATTCATTGTGGGCTGTTATATGTCAAAGGCTAGTGCAGCAGTTGTTGAAATTTTTATCAAAAACCGTTTCTCAATTGTATAGCAACAGAGAAATTTATCAGCAACAGAACGTGGGAGGAGGATTTAAAAAGTAACATTACACAAAAAATAAATAACACACAACTTGATGTTTAGGCATCTTAGAAAATGCAATTGAAAGAGCAAGAATTTGTGAATACAACTATTAGATGTTTTCACACGTAATTAAATTTACAGAAATAAATTTAATACGTGTTTAGTTTCTTTTTTTATTACTTTTACACCACCTTGTAAAGAGTAAATTAGTCACTCATGGCATTTTGCAAGTTTTCTTCAAAATACTGAATTTTGTAGTATATAATTCCATCATGGAAGCCCTAGTTAGCAATACTGGAAATGCCAAAGCTAAATATTGATTGAAAAAAAGAAGTGTTAATATCAGATTAAAACCAGTGGTTTTGGGATTTGAACATTAAAAAAAAAGATGAAGGGGTGGGGCAGTTTGCTAAAGAATCCCACAGTTCTAAACATTTTTAATAACAAATAGTAACTCTGCAATATTATTACCACCACACATGTTCCTTAAAATCTTTTTGTATATTAATATCTTATCTGCTAAACTATTCAGTTACTTGGGGGGGGGCAAAAAATATTTTTTAAAAATAAATACATTTACAGAAATGAATTTTGAATCTCTAAATAACTTACCAGTTTTTGGAACTTTCTTTTCTAAGTTTGTTAACAACCTGGACATTTCTTGACCTCATTATAGGCTGGGGTTACTTATTTGCATATGCATTAGGCTTACTGTCTGCTATGTGCATACATATCATATTTAATGAAGGAAAAGTTAACTAGCCACTGCTACATACTCCCAAAGTTATCCAATCTTTTTAATACGGTCATATGCTTCTGCTCTGCTTGCTCAGAGTTGAACATTGGTAATGTGACTAAGTTCAAACCCCTGGATTTGAATGACAGAACATGTTCTTTTGCGAAGTTCTTATTAACTGTTAAAGTTGTTTTGAGGGAGTCTCGGGGTGAGGGTTTGAGCTGTAGCATTACTGTGGAGTCTGTATATATTTACCGACTCCACAATAATTATAAATGAGAGCTATTGACTGACTCCACATACATTTACTCACTCCACAGTAATTATAAAGCTGTCTCTCACTTGCTTCCTCATAAAAAGAACCTGAGCACCCAGATCCAGAGACTTAATATTTATTTGCAGCGTCTCAGCTTAAGGTACTTCATTTTTTCTTGATTATCATTGTGAATCTTATTAAGTCACTTTATATAAAAATATAACCATGTCAGTAAATACAATTTTGCAATCTTACATGTCACATCTTTACTGTGTTCTGCACAACCAATGAATTTAATTTTCTTTATCATCAAGATAGCTAAAATATCAATGATGCTATCTCTGTGTAGTTTTTCAGTGCTGAAATAATGTGTAACAATACCTTCCAGTTGACTGACATGAACTAGGAGTGCCTTTGATGGATATAATAAGCCACCTTTATCAAAATCTCGTATCAGCTTTCCAGAAAATCTGGCCTTTTCTTCAATACTGCAAGTTAAACACATTTTGGTGCAATCTTTGCATTTAGTTAGTGCAATACATTTCTAGCTACATAAACTAGCAACTGGTTATGGGAATTATGTAGGAAAAGGGAAGCACAATCAGAATATGCAGCACTATTCAAGGTATCTTTCACATTATATAGCATTCCATCACTTAAAAGTTCATTTAAATTTAACAAAACATTAGGTTTGCAACTGATGGAGTCACTTGGCTCAATAAGGGAATTGATGATTTTTGTTGTGCAGCCAGTACCACACTTTACAGGCTTGGCCAGATTATAAAAACTTAAACACTGAATGGTCACTAAAAGTTCTGCTGAAGTGGGGTGGTCATTGCAGCCTGACAGTTGTCGAATAATGCCAAAAATGGTTTCTATCGAGTCTTGACTCAAGCACGATGTCATTACATACTTGTGGTTCAAGGTTTCGTATATAGATATTTTAGTAGAGAGATAGCACTGCTTATAGTGACTCATAATCCTGCAGCTGTGCTAGCATTTAAAAACCCAGTCTTCTTATCTCCTGCAAAAGCTTCCCATTTATCTAAACATAACAGAACATCATTAAGTACTTTGCATCCCTCAGAATCTATGCGGAGACTACTTGATGGACCCCTAGAGGCCATTACAGTAATTAACTGCATCATCAACTTTATGAAAAATGCAGTTGCATTAGTACTTCCAAACTGTATTTCAATATGATGCTTATAGAGAAAAAGGCCTTTTAATACTTCGTTGCTAAAAAGCTGCAAAGCATAGCTTGCCCTCATTTTCTCAAAGTTATTTGGGTTAATATGAACACGTGTAATTTTTGGCATGGCTTTTAGAGTAGTTATGTCAGAGTCCTTCCTCCATGCTGCTTCAACATGCTCTAGTCTTGCTTCTCCTTCGGGCAGAAGAAAACCTCTGGTAACAAATGCGTTCCGTACACATTTTATTAAGTGAGGAAAATCTGATATGAAATGTAAACTTCTAGAACAATCTGTAGGATGCATAATGCTGTATTTAGTTCCAGAACAATCTGCTGATATACCAAATGTCTTCCACATATTCCTGGTCCAAGAAGCCCCATCACACGTAATGAAATTAACAAACAGACCTGCATTTTCAGTGAGAATAACAGCTTCGATAATTAATTTTTCAAGCAAAGTTCCACTTATATTGTTACTTGTGGCAAAAACACCAATTATTTGGGTCCAATCTCCATTTAATGGCTGAAACACCATTACCAGTCCGTGATTACATGGGGTATGCTTAACAGTTTCTGAAGTGTATCGCCCAATATCAACAAACCCTAATATTTCACCAGATGATTTTGCTTGCAGTTTTTCTGTAAGCTTCACTTCATCTATTAATATACCACCATGTCTTGCAAAAGGCTCCATTTCACTTGTTTTCTTTGAAATAGTTTCAAACGTCAGTACATTGAATCCAAAACCACTGTTGTAATTTGAAATATACTTTCTAATAGTTGTTCTATTAGGTAGGATCATGATTTTGTGTTTCCGTATGTGCTCGTACAATTTTGGACTTTTTATGTGCATTAGTAAGCATTCAAGTAACCATTCTTTGGTATATGACATACCTCTTGCAGATTTCTTTTTTGCTGCCTTATAACAATGAATAACCATTTGCTGCTGCTTAATGGGTAATTCTGCTATTTTTTCATTAATGGAAAGTTCTGTAAAATTCCTTTTTTTTTTTTAATTTAATTAGAGAGCGAAATAACTAGTTTCTTCAGCCTGTTGATTTTCCGAACTGTATTTTGATACTTATTTTTAAATGTAGCCTTTCTTCTATGATAAGCTATTTTGTGCAAAAGTAAGCGCTGCAGATACTTACATCTGAGGCAAGTCTTTGTTGTTCCTTTCCTTACACAATTTTTGCTGTACAAATTATTCTAAAAAATAACTCCACTTTCAAGGTACTTCATGTTATTTTCAAATTCTGAAATGGAGCCTGTGCCATGACATACTGTTAGCCTATCAGTGTCTCGAATAATGGATTTTAATTCATCTTTAGAAGTAATATTAGAAACTGAGTTAATTTTTAATCCACGTAAATACACTTTACAGGTAACCTCTGGTTCACTTTTGGTAACAACAACCAGTTTTTCTGTTGTCAATGAATTTGACAATTCACATTTGAATGAATGAACATGGAAAATTATGCACTTTGAATTATTTGCAGGAATTTGCTTACCCCAAAATTCTGAAGGCTGTGATATTCAGAAGGCAGTTCAGTGTAACTCTTTGGGAAGTAAATTCCAAGCTATTTAAATTACCACCAGGCTTATCATCGGTTTCCCTAACTTTCCTGTATTTTGCCAGAGGTTTTGACAAATTATGGGAAAGGTTTGGAAATATTGTTGGAATTGCATCTGGTGTCAAGATGGGCCGATCTCTGGGTATTAACCAACGAGATAGAAATACGTAGAGCGCTTACGTCGGGGAACGGGTGAAGCCACTGGAAACAAGTGGCAGCCATGTTTGATGAGGTACAGAACGATTTCCGTTCCGTGTTAAGAAAGGGAGTTTTCGTAATATATGGTTTGATGTTAAATAAGGATATAACTCAGAAATGTTGTTATAAACACCTAGGGGGTGAGACTAAAACTTTAACTTATCAAATAACGCTTTTCATTGTTAGTTGGCGGCAATAGTGTTTTAAAAAAGAAAATGATATTTTAATGGATGCAGCTTGCTCTCGTTGAATAAAATCTCATGCCTTAATTTTTTGACATTTCACAAATTTTTTGGAACCAATTTTCAGTGAAATATAAGTCAGCGGTAATAGAGTAAATGAAAAAAAAAAAAAAAAAGAAAGAAAAAAATAAAAAATACAGTTGCAGTTAATCCGCAATTTCGGTAAAAATCTTAGATATTCGTGGGTCATCACCATGAGAATGCTGAATCATCCCACAGCTTATCACTCCAAATACATAGACGCCAAATATTTTATGAGAGTTTTAAATGAAAAAAAAAGTTCGAAGAAAAACGGAAAACAAACAATGAGTTTACACAGCCAAGAGGTACCAATATTAAAATGCTTTTACCAACTGCCCCTATCTTATATAATCAGAAGAAAACTACTACTTACCTGGATTTTATTTAATAAAAATTAAAAGTCCTTAGCACTGGGCATGTTTCTAATCTGTTTGTTAGCCTTAACATTCGACAACACAGATCTGTAAGCCTTATTCGTGGGTAGGCAAGGCAATTGTGGTAACTTGACCATAATAAAGGTATCTTCCAGCACATACACTAAATACTTCACACAATATAATTCTCTCTCTCTCTATGTATATATAAGACCCAGAAGATGACCCCATGGGAGATGAATGAAATTCGAAATCATGCAGGAGTGACACGGAGGAGACAGGCTCAAGACAGACAACTGTGGAAGAAACTTGGGGAGGCCTTCATCCAGCAGTGGATTGATAATGGTTGATGTTATACATATATCAGTAAAAAGAAGTAAAGCACACTCATGTAGTAATTAGACCACATCAACACTGCACCTTGCTGCAGGAATTAGACGTAGTAGAAATAAACATAGAATTAACCAGAAGTAACCCACTTTCATGGTTCTAGACAAAAATGACATAGAATAAAACAACTCAGGAACCCCAAACCACTCTCTAGGGAAAGACATCTGGAGCCCCAAAGTTAAATCATAGCTTAAGTGTTACCGAAAAAAACCCAGAAGACCCCATGGGCGATGGGTGGCTGAAATTCGAAAGCATGTCGGAGTAACATGGAGGAGATAGGCTCAAGACATACAGTTGCGGAAGAAACTTGTGGAGACCCTCATCCAGTAGTGGATTGATAATGGTTGACAATGATGATAATGATATATATATATATTTTGATTATATACAGTATACATATATTGTAAGGATAATAGGTGTCAATGATGATGATATATATACCATTATCAATCCACTGCTGAATGAAGGTCTCCCCAAGTTTCTTCCACAATTGTGTGTCTTGAGCCTGTCTCCTCCATATTACTCCGGCATGGTTTCGAATTTCATCCGCCCATCTCCCATGAGTCTTCTGTCCCTCGAAATCCAGTTCAAAATTTTAGTCGTCCATCGGTGGTCTGTTTTTCTGGCAACATGTCCAGCCCATTGCCATTTCAGTGATTTCACTCTCTCTCTCTCTCTCTCTGTATATATATATATTCTTTGAGTTGTCTGCATTCTTTGCATGTCTTTTTTTGGTATCAAAAGAAAAATCTTTCTACACATCCTGCTTTTCTTTTTTAGTTGAGGCCATACATACAGTATATATATATATATATATATATATATATACACCTGGTTATGATGTCGCCCACCCTCTCTTTCTCTCTCTATATATATATATAAAACATTACGTATAAACATTACTTACCTTTTTCCTGTATTTTTTATTCTGTCAGTTTACTTTTTGATGTATTTTAACAGCAGGAATAGGCTAACCCTTTTTTTGATGAAAATTATTTTATTTATGTATCTACATATGTTTATTTGCTATGTATTATTTAACTATCTTCCAAGGTTTATCCGTAAGAAAAAGAATTGAAAATAATTATTCTTAAGTGCAGTTTAAATAAACTTGGTGACCTAATATATGTTGTAGTTACAGATATATATATATATATATATATATATATATATATATATATATATATATATATATTATATATATATATATATATCACTTCTGTAACTCCCCTGTGACCTAGGTATAGACAGACATTGGGGCAATATGATGCTCCAAATGCTATTTACAGTTAGCAACACCAGTACCGAGTAGCTAAAAATAGTTTTATGTACTTTTTCAACCTAAAAAGACTTATAATTTTTGGTATCAAAGAAAAATCTTTCTACACATCCTGCTTTTAATATCTGGGCAGGTACATTTTCTCTGGGCATGTATTATTTTAGATATTTCTCAAGCTCTGGGCTGAGTGACCAAAAAATTCAGATTATGGACTTTAATTTTTTTATGGGACAAAAAATTGTATTTTTTTTGTTTCAGTATTAAGTATTTAATATTTTTTATTTGCACTTTCATATTTTACTTTTTTGTTAAGAAGCCTAGTTTTTTGTTGTCCCAAAGCTGAAATTTTGTAGTTTTCACCTGATATTTGTACACATTTTGGCAATTGTTAATATGTACTGCACATAGTTTTTTTTTTGCTTGTTTCAATTTTAAGGGCACAGCCTCTTATTAATATGAAGTGACAAATTAACAACCACTGATTTGCATTCATGATGTGCAAAAAGTTTGGCGAGCAAATGTTTATGTTTTGTGTTGTTATTTTGTGGGTTCCTTCAACAGTCTTGCTGGAAATACAAGTGCGTCTGATTTTGTATTTTAGAGAAATACAGGCACAACTTGTTCAATTCAAAGAAAGATTGATTTACGTGAGTGATATTTGTTCAATACTAACCTCTCATATATATGGTTGATGCAATAGGAATAACTGGCAATTTTTACATGGACATACTGACTGTACATTCATCATGAATCAGAGGTCACATTCTTCAAAAAAACAAACAAAAAAAACCCACCACCTATCACGCAAAAATCAAATGCAAGTAGTTATTACAAAATGTTGCTAGTCCCTTTCTTTTGTATTATTCCATAATTTTTTTCAATTGTCATTTCATAATCGTTTGTGCCAGTTTTCATAAATATTTTATGTTATTTGCATTTTTGAGGTACCATTGTACTCCCTGTTTCCTATTTTCAGTTTTAAATCAATATTGCCTGTATTTTTGCTACCCAAAAACCACACACATTGTACTAACACATTCACAAATAAAGATTATTCTGTCAAGAAATTTTCAAGCTCCCCACTCTCACTTTGTTGCAGTAATACTACAGATTAATCACTAATCAGAGATAAATGCCTAGAACACAAGCTGGGTGACCCTGTGCTTTCAGATAAAATACCAGATTGTTTCCTGACAGGTGTCAGCAAGCAATAAATTTGTATTACCAATCACAATTATTACTTCTGCAATTTAAGTAACCATAAATTGATTGCTTTACCAGTATTTGCTATCTAATGGGCATTAGCCATGGGTACATGATCTTTATCACATAAAAAGAAATTGCTGCTTCCTAAGATTTTGAAATATTTGTTGTCTTGTCAGACAAGTTGCAAGTACACTGTACAGATTCTAGAATATATATACAAATGCCATTTGCAAAACATCCTCAAGTATATGTAAAAAAAAAAAAAAAAAAAAAAAAAAAAAACACTAGCATAAGTAAAAATTGTTCCCAATTAACCTCATCTTCCCATAAACATGATTCAGTGTTCACATTGAGTATGACTGTTTACAAAATATAAGGAATAAAAAGTCTTAAGATAACACAGATATTGAAATGGTTCATCTGTTGGTTTAATCACCAGCTACACGGATAAGATGTCCTATTTTCTGCGTTTGATTAACTGATCATTTACAGCTCAACCTTATTTAAAAATGCTTACTTGTGAAATGTAGGGCTAACCTTCCAAAAGTGGATTAAATGGCATTTTATTGTTGAAATAATTATCCAAAATGTGCTGATAATTGTGAATATTCACAAATCATAACACGATCGCCGAGCAGCTGAAAGAACCGAGGTGACTCCTTCACAGTTCACACACGCAGAATTTGTACCTCATCAAAGATGGCGGGCTCTCCCCTCGTTGGCTTCAGCTGCCACAGCAGAGAACTAATCACAGAAGCACTCTATGTAGTTCTATCTCGTTGGTATTAACACAGTCTCCTCATTTATTTTATGCACAAAATTTCGAACCACAAATCTCTCAAAGTGCAGTTCACATACAGCACTAAATTTGTCTAAGTTTTTACCTGCACCGGGAATCAATCTTTGCCACTGCTGTAAAAGTTTATCGTTTTTGGGTATTCCAAAGAGTGACGGCTTACTGTTTTTGTACTGAGTATTGCAACCTGGCACAAAACTATGGTTATTTCTCTTCCGCATAATGAGCTAAGTATAACTTATATACAATATTTAGGTAATCCACATTCCTTCTAAAACCTAAAACATAACACGTTTTCGTCTAAATTACCGTTCTTTTCACAGTAAGCAACACGAATTTAGTTTCCCGCTCCCATCACAGTAAGAAAGAGGGAAGGGAAGGCGATCGGAGCGCCATCTACGAAGGGGACAAATTTCGGTATCCACGCCAATCATTACGTACGCTAGGCGCTCGGCACACTTTCCCTTCTAGACGCTATAACTAGGTCAATGCACCGAATGGTCTGTAGTGCTGGCTACTGACCATTCGGTGCATTGACCTTGTGCTGACTACTGACCATTCGTACGAGTTGGTACGGATTCTAGTCCCGAATGTGGCACGGGTGGTGTGTTTGTCTTGCAGCACTTTCTCTCTCCCTTCCCTAGAACGAATGTCTCCAAATTAGAGACAGGTTACTCCTTAGAGTTGCTCGTAGTGGTCGTTAAACCCAGAAAGAAGAAAAAAAAGTCGAAGTTTGTTTTCACAAGAAGCATGTTGGAAAATTAGTACAACGGAAACTACTTTTAAGAACATTTTTCATTGGAAATCTAAAGTGTTAACGAGGAAGTGTAAATTCGAGAACATTTGGGGACAAACATTAAAATTTGAGGATAATTTGCGTCCCTAAAGGCTTCAGACGTTTTTGAGGACAGTAGACTAAATTCGAGGACTGTCCTCAAGAATTGGGGACGTCTGGTCAGCTTAGTTAAGGTGTCTCCTATATCCCTATATTTCCTACCTCCATGATGGAGTTAGTTTTGCATTCATCGATATAATTATGCAACGCGATCGCTTATGCTGGAATCGATTGCGCTGCTCTTCCTCATCCGTCTTAAGAAATCCAGCTGGGGTACGTGTTTGGCTGTTTGTTTTGTTGACGTTAGTGCTGTGGTGGTCTTAAAAGTGAAGTTGTCTGTCACTCTGGGGGCTGGCTGAGTAGGAGTGACAAACTGCTTCAAGGGAAGGGAGCAAGGGACTGTTATTGACCTATTTGTGTGAGGTAGTATGAAAGCTATTTCACTTGAAACTTTCTGTTAAAAACTGTATTATGTGACAGAAAATTACTTAGTACCTTAAAATAACCATCATGAGTTTTTCGTCCTAATGAGTTTTCTTAAGAGGAAAAACATGCCGCTTTAAGTTATTGACCTGACCGGAATTCGGAATGGATTATTCATATAACATGGCTTCTTTGTGCATAGGAAGTCAGTCAGTCGTTCTTCCAGTAGTAATGGGTTGCACTTAAGAGTTTTCTAATCAAAGGTGAAAAACGAGGAAATGAGAACCAGTAAAAAAATTACAATATTAACCGATGGTCATGGGCAGGAAATATTACCATTTGAATTTACGTTTGGTAGTGGTCAGTAATAATGCCGGACAAAGGTTTTCGGACAAAGGGTTTCGGCTTGTCTTAATGATCTGAAATATACAGTATGTGAAAAACGTAGCAGAAGGACCAGGCAGACGCATCGTGTGTATATATATAATTTATATATGTATATATAAATAAATTATATATATATATTTGAAATATGCACACACAATATATATATATATTATACGTGTGTGTATATATATATATATATATTTTTGTATCTTCAGTTTAGGTAGAAAAGATGAAAAGCCAAATTTCGCTTTTCTTTTTCTTTAAGCACTCTTCCCCTCAAAAAATATATCTGATGAAATGGCGTGTAAAGTACATGTCAGCGTTTTAGTATATAATCGTCCGTTTTTCGGTGTGTGGACAGAACAAAAGATGAGTGTAACACCGGATGGAATTTAGTTTTCTCTAGTAAAACGCATTTAAGATTATTTTTCTGCAGTTATATTTCTCTCTCTTAATTGTTACCAGGAAATGTACCAAATGGATAAATAACGACTTTTTTTTTTTTTACAACTGTGCGAAAAAAATCGCAGAAACAGAAATGATTGATAAATTACCTCACTTGTTAATGAAGAAATTGTTCATTCGTGGTGGTGTTTCAGAGCGTTCTTGTGAAATTAGATAGTTTTTCAGTAGTTCGGGAATGACAGAAAGAGAATTGGAAGTTCATTAAGTTAGCGAAAAAAGTAACTAAATTGAGTCTTGAAAAAGAAATTTCCTTAATAAGATAGGCTTTGTTCATTTGAAAGCTTTGATTATTTGAAATAATTTACAAGAGCTGTTGCTAGGATTTTGAGAGCTTATGGCCATTCACATTAAAAATGTATCTTAATGCAAAAAAAAATGTTAATTTAAAAATGCAATTATCATAAAATAATAATAAAACTAAAATATGGCATACAAAAAATTATAACCACAGTATGCTCGTGTGAACAAATAAGTCTCTGGCAATTAAAATACTTTATAATTATTTTCAGTGTACATTATAAAAACAAATAAATGTTTAACCCATCAACAAATTAAATTAACCTGACTTCTTTTGCCTTTAATGATCAATAACATTGTGAAACTCTTCTTCTATGTATAGGTCGATCATGTTGGGCACCATCCAAAAATCCTACGTTGCCCCAGTGGCGCAGTGGTCTAAGCGATGGCTTCTGATCGTTCATTCGAGATGGGTCCGGGTTTGAATCCTGGTGAGGCATGGATGTTGTGTTTGTCATACGGCACTGGTTCTCTCCTTTCCCTGGAACCAGTTGCCCTAAATAAGGGATAGGCGACTGCTTATGGCCCACTGAGTTGCTCACGGTGGTCGAACTTTAAATTAAAGAAAAAAAAAAATCTTGCTCTATCTCTATCATTGTTGAGCTTGACCTTTCACTAGAAAAGCCCACCCTGTCAAGAAATACAAAATATGTGCTAACTCTGCTGTAATAATTCGAGACTACATTGTTTTGGATCCACAGCCAAGAAAAGAATTAACATCTTTTCCATTGCCTTGTGACCTAAAAACTTGTGGTCATCTTTTGGAGAAATAGCATCAGTGTATATTGCGGCTAAGATGCAAACTTCAAGCATATATAAAAATGAATGTAGAAAGTCCACACAAATTGTACTTTGAGTTTTTCTTGTGTGGGTTACCATTTTGAGATTAGCTCTGTAAAGCACTGAAGACATGCTAAGAAACAGCAAGAAACCAGAAGCACCAGTTTTATAATAAGGAAAATCACAGTGAACAACAATGTTGGTCCTAAACCATCTGCTCAGTGGAAGCTTTCCATGCATGATATGCCTGAATGCAAACACTGGGGATGATATCAAACAGAGGTCATTGCTCTTTCCACATTTATAAGTGAGTCACGGAAAAATTTTCATTGGCTGCACCGGAAATCGAACCCAGCAGCAGTTTTTTTTTTTTTTTTTTTTTTTAAATAAGTGGAAGCACATCCGGCGCGGTGCCGCCCCGGTGGCGCAGTGGTCTAAGCGATGGCCTCTGATCACTCGTTCGAACGGGGTCCGGGTTTGAATCCCGGTAAGGCATGGATGTTGTGTTTGTCTTACGGCACTGGCTCTCTCCCTTCCCTGGAACCAGTGACCCTACCTAAATTAGGGACGGGCGACTGCTTATAGCCTATTGAGTTGCTCACGGTGGTCGTTAAACCTCCAATCAAAAAAAAAAAAAAACCCGGCGCCTAACTGAAAGACCTGGGTTCAATTCCCGGTGGCTGCCAATGAGAATTTTTCCATGACTCACTTATAAACGTGGAAAGAGCGATGACCTCTGTTTGATGTTCCTGCTCCACGTCAAATGTCTGTATTAATTACTGGGGATGATAGAATCTACTTCATGTCTAGAAAAAGAAATTTACAAATGCCTGAAAATGTATGTACTACAAAATTTATATGTTTAATGATTTGTAACTGAAATTTTCTGACACAAAGTTGCAACTTAAATTTCTGGAAAATATACTAATGAAGTAATTTTGATCAGTAATGGAAATCCTTTGCAGATTTAACCATAACTGACAAGTTGCCTTGAAAAGACGATCCTACATGAGTTTCTTCTGCGGATTCATGGAATTCCACTGTTTTCGTCATGATTTGGGTCATTCTCGAGATCAATGCAAAACTGAAAAGAAATTTTGGGGGTATTAGTTAGGGGAGAGATTTGTTTCCTGACAGGAAACAATATTTAATCCTTTAAAACTTTCAAAAATGGAAGTTAAAGGGAGAAAAGATTTTTCCCGTTATTTAGCCCTTTTCTTGCGATGTTTCTTCAGCCCAGTATTGTTAAATATCAATTTATTCCATAAATATTTGTATTTCAGCTTGAAAACTGAGGAAAATTTTCCGAAAACTGAAGTTGGACGGCACGGAAATTTCCTTGTAATCTTCAGGCATGAGATTTTGTGGATTCGAGGTATTTCATCTTCATCATCATATGTGCGATTCTCGTGATCGATACATAACTGAGCAGAATTTGGGGGAGAGTTGTTTTCCGTCGGAGGATGGAAGTATGACTTTCGAAATTGGAAGTTAGACGGAGTGAAGATTTCTCCCATAATCATAATTTTTTTTTCTTGCAGAATCCTTTTGCTCAGTATTGTTGTTAAATATCATTTTATTGAATAGGTGTGTATTTCAGCTTGAAAATGGATGGAAAATTTCCAAAAACAGAAGTTAGATGATGCGAAGATTTCGCTCGTAATCGTTATCCCCCCTCCCCCCTCCGCTCAATGTTTCCTCTATCTTGTGTTGTTAAATGTTAATAATTTTATATTTTGAATAGTGATGTGGTCCAGTTTAATATTTACATAAATAAATTAACGTGAGCAATTTTGTCTTGCTCATGCTGTGTTTTGTTCACAGTGTTTCGCCTCACATTCTGATTTTTTACCCAGTTAAAAAGTTCAGCTTTTTTTTTTTCTCTCTCAGTCTCACGTATGGACAATTTTTAATTCTTTTGAAAAATGTTAAGAGTAATTTTTCATAGATCTGTGCAATTAGGTCTGAGAGAAATTAATTCCTTACCTTTGATTGTGAAAGTTAGTTTTTGGTTACTTAACTGAACAAATGCATGTATTTATGGGTTGATTATACTAGTCTACTTCTGAGCTGTTTCTTAATTCATGGCAGAGTAACACATTTGACTTTTTTTTTTTTTATGAGGTCTACATCATTTTTTTCAGAAAATCCCAAACTCCAAACTTTGTTCTTTATTTGATCCCTTTAACACTTAATTGCCTTATTTTTATTGAAGTTTTATTAAAGTTTTCATGTGTCAGATATTTACTTTTAAAATTGATGCTAAAAATTCTGAAAGAATTTTATGCTTGTGTTGAAGTTATGTATTTTAGTAGTGTAAAAACAGCACTTTTTATAAGATAGATATGCTGAAACAATGAGTTTTTTCACAATGGAAAAATTTTTAATTACGGGTTTTATAGAGGTAAATTTTAATACATTTGGTGATCAAATTTTCAATCTATACTCCGAATCAAACTAAGAGTGTACCACTATGAAGGGTACAAAACAGCTACCTCCGCTACGAAAAATAGTCCTTAGCGTTTAGAGCGAAAAGCAGCAGAATTATTGCTTAGAATTCATTTTTGTTTACTCAACAGTTTATCAGAAAAAATTGCTATCTACAAAAATATTACAGAAGTTAAAGCGCTTTTAGAAATAAATTTGTTGTGAGAAGTTGCTGAATCAAGAGTTTCACACTTTTGGCTATTTCTGCCCACTTGGGATACAACTCGGAAAGGGTGGAAGACCTCCCAGCATTCAGGACACAGACAATAAATTGGAAATCGAGGAAACTCTAAGGATAGGTTACTTAACAGGCAGTAGGGGAAGCAGTGGAATCAGAAAAGAAACGGTAAAAGAGCACATTAATGCGGATGGATACCATTTTTGCGTTCCACGACGAGTTGTAATAAGGCTCTCCCACTTTTTTTGAGTTGTATAAAAATAAATTGTATCTGCATACACAATCATTGAAACAGAAAACTTGCTGCAAATCACGATAAAAGTACAATAAGATAATTTAAAGAAAAATTAATATAACAATAAATAATCATTAGAACATTACAGATTCCAGAGACATTACGACTGAATGCGTAGAAATTTGTGTAAAATGGACCTTTAGGCCAAAACTTAAAAATATTGTACTATGAGCCTCATAAAAGCAAGATACTAATTAAAGAAAGTTTTTATATCTAGAAAAGCAGTTCCGTTAATGAATCTTCAAATATTTTAAATAGCATTTTCAACAAGTTAATTAAAAAATAGTAGACTTGTAAAATACATAAGGAAAAGATTTTAATTTAATAACTGGCAACTGCAAGAGGAACCTAGCAATAAAATTTAAATTCTTTCTTTGTAAACGAAACTTCTGTTACAGTTCTTATATATTGAGAAGAGGCCTTAATACAATCAAGAGGCCAGAAACATCTGTAAAAATAAAAAGAACTCACTATCGGAAGATGTGAAAAATAGTTGAACATTCTCACATTAAGATGGAATTAAATATGTTAATCTGAGTAAAGTCTTGAGTAAGTGTTTTAATTGCTGTAAATAACTTTTTATTTTTTTAATTTACAAGCAAAAACTATCTGCAAAATCTGCTGATAATTTGGAAACTATCTGTGTACGCGTGTACGTCTATATTCTGCGACTCTGTTTATGACATGTGATTGGTAGGCAGTTATTTTTATTGAGTCCTATTTTATGGATTATCCACTTGCTTGTACACGTGTGTCTAATCCTGTTTTGTTCCTAATTTTTCTAATAGCTGCTTTATGTTCTTCCATATAGACTTCTATGCTTTGTCCTATTTCACCTCTGTAGCTTACTTAGTTCACAAATGCAGTCTATGCTATAGACTGCTCCTTCTAGTAAATGTATGTCCTTTTCTTGTGTTAGAGATGGAAGGATTTTTCTTTTTTACTTTATTATTCAGATCTGGGGCAAGCCTGATATTATATTTTTCACTGATCTTTTTTAGTTTTTCAAAGAGACCTTTGTGGCAAGAGTAATTTTGCTAATTGAACTTAGATGTGATTTTCCTGCATCTTTTTATTTGCTTTATTCATATTCTTTATGAATGGAGAGGGAAAAAAATTCTGATAATTTTTTTCCTGTTCTTGTTTGTTGGTCTTTTGGGCTTCTGTATAAACTAGGCAAATCCTTGAGGCCTATAATTGACATAAAAATTCTCCACCCAGCAACTTAAATTACTACCTTCTTTTTTGCCTCAAAGGTATTTCCCCCTTCTCTTTACCTTCTGAAAAATGCCATAAAGTTAAGAGATGCTAGATAACTTACATGTGTTACATCATCCAGTATTAGCAGGTCTTGATATCGTATCAATGTATACTAATATAAACCTGGATCTTCTGATAGAATTTATTGCAGATAACCTTCCAAAGAAAATAGTTTTCCATGACCACAATAGAGATGTATTAATAGGTATATGTAAGTTGCTCCTATTTTCTTTCAAAAATAATATTTTCCAATTTGGGAAAAAAAAAAAAAAAGATTACAAGTGGACATCAGGACTTGCAGTGGGATTACGAGTAGCACTGCTTGCTACCATCAAACTACTTTGTGAGTAAACTGGAAGCAAAGATCCTGATACAGCCCTCAATATTTGTTTTATATGTCAGATACATGGGTGACATAATGAAGATCAATCTATATTACCCTTTTACATTCTGATGCAATATAACTCACTGGAACATTCCTTATAATTCACCTTAGAACTCCAAAAAGCATCATTGCTTCAACTACTTGGACTTAACCCTAACCTCAAAGATGGACAAATTTTAACACAGATCTACAAAAACCCACTAATACAGAAATTTTAAGAAGGAAGCAAATAAGAAGCAGGAAAAGCAAGTTCACACAAAATTACTTACCACTAAGGTCTCTTCGAAAAACTAAAAAAGATCAATGAAAAATATAACACTACCTGCCTTAGACGTGTACAAGCATGTGGACACTCCATAAAATAGGACAATAAAAATAATCACCCACCAATCACATGTTGTAAAGAGGAGACTTGAAGAAGAGATAGAAATAAAGAGATAAAAAGGTACCATGCTTAATGATAATTGTGGTTCGGCACTTCCAACCAATTGGTAACAACTACTCCAGCAACTGTTCTGACAATGAACTAGGTTCTAGTTCAAAAATTTGACAACAAAATGTATTAAAATTTACCTTTATTAAACATTTTTTCATTGTTTTTAATAATTGGAGGTGCCATGATGTCATTAATTACTAAGATTTTTTTTTTATTATTGCTTCTTTTACATAATTAGAGTTCTGCCTTAAGAAATTACATATGATACCAGACAAGGAGGAAACTTCCTGGAAGGGAAAATTATGGAATTCTTGTAAATGATGGTTATACTATCTGACATTGTTTTTCCTTTCTTACCAAAAGGCGTTATATATTAATTGTTTACTTTGTTGCAATCTAGAATGTTAGCTGTATGCTGTTGTGATCTTAGAGCTATAGCTAGAAGATAACAATTTAGAAGATGTTTTCTACAGCTAGAAGATAACAAAAAAATTGAAAGGTGTGATCATTATAATTACTTTGGTGTCAAAATTACACAAGAACGTGGAGATACAATGGAATTAAGAAATAGTATTTCACAGGGAAAAAAGGCTGTTAAATGCCTGAATGGAATCTGGTGGAGTGAAAAAATAACCAGAAAAAGGAAATGGAGTATTTATAATAGTATTGTTAAGAGCATCATACTATATCGGGCAGAGGCATGACGATTAACAGAAGCAGTTATAAAGAAAGTAGCAGTTGAATGCTTTAACAAGATCATGTAGAGTGTCAAGAAGACAGAAAATAATAAATGAAAGGATTGAAGAATTGATGGAAGTGAAAGAAACAATTTTAGAAGACATACAGAAGAGACATATATATATATATATATCATCATCATCATCATCGTCAACCATTATCAATCCACTGCTGGACGAAGGTCTCCCCAAGTTTCCTCCACAACGGTCTGTCTTGTGCCAGTCTCCTCCATGTCACTCCCGCATATATATAAAGAAACAATTTTAGAAGACATATATTGCATTGGTTGGTCCTGAGGAAAGAATGACTAATGAAAGACTGCCCAAAATTGCGATGGAAATTAAATCAAATAAACGAAAAAATAGATGCCAACCTAGAAGAACGTGGTCTGATGGAATAAAGAGAGCACTTAGTCAAAATGGACTGATGGAAGAATGATGCTAAGATAAAGATGGAAAAACAAAACAAAAAAACTCTTGGTGATTGGAAAGTGTCATTAGGCTCCATAAACCGATTGTGTGTGTTTCTGTGTGTAATGTGATCTTATGTTGAGAACTGTCTTTTCAAGCAAATGTTTATATTACTCTTCCAGAAATTCTGTGGACAAAATTGAAGTGTTCAAACCTGTTTTGTGCTCTGTTGGCAGTTTTTTTCACTTATTATTTCACCCACTTGGCTGAACAAATGAACTTTTAGTACTGTTTTCACAAAAATAAAAATATTAACGAGATCGATAAGGATACTACTCCCTTTAAGGTGATAAGCTGCTTTTAATGACGAAAAGTATTGCATCAAGAACTAATTGTAGAGTTGATTTATATGCAAAATTACTGCAACAATATAAAATGATAGAAATACCGTCAAACCCATTTATATCAAACTTGAGGCGACAGTCGTAATTGTTCGATATATGGAATAGTTTTGTATATACAAATTAGTTGGACATGTAAAACTCAGTGCAAATTTTTTAATGCATTTACCAAACTGTATCTATTTCACAATACATGGTTCTAATATGGTCTAAAAATTGAGCATTTTTTTTCACGTAGTTTAAATGCTGTACAAATGGAAACTGATGTGCATCTAATGTGACATTACAAAAAAAAACTAGTTGTATTAAATTAAAAAATTGCTCTCTCTCTCTCTCTCTCTCTCTCTCTCTCTCTCTCTCTCTCTCTCTCTCTCTCTCTCTCTCTCTCTCTCTCTCTCTCTCTCGTCTGTCCATGATGGGTTGAGTCCTGCAAAGACGATTATGTGCCTTTGAGGGTTACTGGCAAATTAATGCAGCCGGCTTGCCATTCAGAAAATTAGATACTGCACTAAATTTTGTATTTGTTTATGCTGAAAATAAATCTGCTACCTTTGTCTGCCTTTTTAATTTGATCCTTGCATTAACATGCTACTTTCTGCTTCTTGAATTTGTGAAAGGCTGTTGTACACTGCTGTACACATACGTTTAGCATCGTCAGCCTTCAAATGTCGATTAAGTTTTCCCTTAATATTTCTTTATTTTTAAAATTGTGTTTTAGAGTTCTATTAAAGTTCTACGTTACATTTTTTTTTTTTTAACCACTTTCAACTTGCCAAGCTATTTTGAATTTTGCTGAAAACAAAGTTTTGCCTTTGTTTGTGCTCCACTTTATGAAGCAGTTCTGCACCTGTGAGCATTTGAAAACGAAACATAAACTTCACTTACCCGAATTCTCACTTTTCAGCAGTCTGTCATGTGGTCACAACCTCTTAGTGTCTCTGAGAAAACATTTTCGAAAGAATTCTCCCCTATTTGTAGCCTTCATGTTCTCTCTGGCCCTGAATAGGATTGACATCACAGTTCAACTTTATCTGGAAGTTCTGCACTTTTAAGAAATTCGTTCATGGCCTTAAATTAGTCCTGCAGTGTGGTTTTTGAAGCCTGGGGTGATGCACTACCATTGGAGACCATCAAATGTTCAATATATACATTATGACTTGTGTGTTTTGTTCAACATAATGTCTCCTTCCTATATTTTATAATGTAATTTTCATGGTGACTTTCAGAAGTTTAATAAAGGGAACTCCTGCCCTGGTGGTGCAAATCCCAGTGAGGCATGGATGTTGTTTGTTTTGCGGCACTGTCTCTCTCCCTTTCTGGGAACCAGTGCCGCTAAATATGGGATGGGCAACTGCATATGTAGCCCATCAAGTTGCTCACTGTGGTCATTAAATGTCCAACCAAATAGTAAATAAATAAATAAAGGAAATTATTTGATGTACCAGTGTATGATATAAATGGGTTTGAATGTAAAATGAGGGTTTACATTGTATTATGGAAAACTCAATGGCAATAATGGACAGAGCCTGTGCATCACTGAAAAGAAAGTTGTAATGGAGAACAGACTTCCCCACCCCAGATAAGGATCAAATCAAGATAATGCATTCCGTTTTTCTGTAGGTAGGTTTTTTTTTTTCTTTGGGAGGGAAAGTGCAGGTCTTATGAATCAAATGTTTTTTATGTGTATTTTTGTGACTATTGACTAACATAATGGTACCATGCTTTTCTAGGTATATTTAATAGCTCTTTTATTTATTTTTTTGTTACCTAAAAACATATTTAGCAAAAGGTGCATATATATTTAAAATGCAGGCTATTTATAAGATATAAAACTTCAAGAGTTTCAATTTTTTTTTTATTTTTTAAGGTGAATGTACCGTCGGCAGCAGAAAATGGCTATTGTTCCAGAATCAGCAAATCCTCTTCGTCTAAGATTTGTGGAACGTATAGTAAACCTTCCTGCAGTTAACATAGCTTGCAATGCTGCATTTCAGACTTACAAGGGTATTAAGGCTTCAAATAAGCTCTTAGATGCCACCTTAAATACTGCTGAGAAAGCTGGCAACTTTGTGACACAAAGATCCATTATTCCCGTAATCAAAAAAATTTGAAAATCAGAGTAAGTATCTTCTAAGATTTTATATTTTAACTTCTCAAGAATTGTGTAATTGTTAACTTGGTAGTTCTTTTTTGTTGTTGTTCAAGTAATATATTATTTGTATATCTCCATTAACTTCTTGTTTGAGAAAAATTTAGTGTTCTCTGTAGCATGTATAGAAAGACAAAAAAATTATCCCAAAATTCTGAAAGCAGTAATAGATGGCGCCACGGTAGCACTTCACCTATGCTGCGTTCTTCTCGCACGTGAAATGCATTCAGCCATCTCATGACACTATGTGTCGATGCGTCTTATCGTTTAGGACAATTCATGTGTCGGAAGAAGTTTGCTTCAGGGAATGATGAGTACTCTTCCCACACACTTGGTACGTGTTTTTTTTTATGCTGAGATTCCTATTGATAAAGTGATGATTCTGATGTATTGTTTCGCCAAAGGATTGAAGAAACCACATGGCCACATCCACTGAGACAGTTAGGGACTGGTATTCGTATTGCAGACAGCTAGTCTCACAGTTTATGGTAGCCTCGCAATGTAAATGTACTTGGGAGACCATATTCTGGAATATTTATTCCGACGGAATTGCCGTCTTTTCTCTGAACATTGCTTTGAAGTCATGATTCCTGCGATCAGATGTAGCAATAACGTGTCGCCATCTATCGTCACTTATAAAACTATTTAAGGGCCAAACGTGGAAGGTTTACCGCATGAAGCAGCAAAGGAACTAGCTCTGCATAAATTATGAGGAGTATTTTACAAAAAAAAAAAAAAAAAAAAAAAAAATTGAAATACTCTAACATGGACTTTTTATACACTAAAATGCAGATTGTTTTGAATTTAAAAAAATACAATGAAATGGACATTTTTTTTAGTTAAATTTAACCCATCAGTGCATTTGCTCTGATCTGCTGCAAGTTTTGCTCTCATCTTCATTGATCTGTAGCTGCCAACTCCTGCAGTCACTTTTCTCACTATTTGTCACCTTTTTTTAAATTTGTCACTTTTTGTTACCTTTTTTAAAATTTTGTCACTATTCTCACCTTTTTCTTAAGTTTGCCCGTATTTTTTTCAATTTAGCTGTAGTTTTGCGTTGTTGTTTTTTATAACTAGGGGATTTTTTGTCAGATGAAAAAAGAAATGCTGAAACAAAAATAAATTGTTTTGTTAATCACCCATGCCTGTGAACACGTGGGTGGGGTCACGAGTTGTAAACGCAACTCACCACTCACCGCAGCAGCAAGAGCGAGCTTCGTAACGAAGCAAGAGGCAGTGACCCCACCCACAGCAGCCAGCGGGTTCTCTCAAGGATTTTTTCAAGTGGAATAAATATCACAAAAGTTTATCTCCTTAGATTTTTCATGAAAATCTCTGAAATTTTGATCGCCATAAATCGCTAATAGGAATCAGCTCTCCAAATTTCACGTAAATCAATTAAAAACTTTTTAAACGGGCCATATTTTTTTTTTATTTGCTCTTTATCATGTGGCTGGCATGCCCAGAATTCGTAATCGGCATTTTACGGCTAATTTAAAAACGTTTTTGCCGATTCACCTGAATATTTTAAGGTTATAGTATATGTACAAATTTCAGCCAGTTACGTGAAGAATTCGGAAAAATAGTTTTCTTAATTTTTTAGCACGTCTTTTGTAAAAAAAGATCGTGCTTATGTTATCGGTTTGTCCGCCCATCTGTAGACACGATATCTCTGCAACTGTTAGTCCAATTTGGAAAATTCTTTTTGCATTGGGAAGCTTGAAATATACGAATGAGGATCCTTCATTTCGTTTTTCTCTTTTACGATGTACAATTTCACAGCTAGAGGGCATAAATGCAGATGATGTGGAATTTAAAAATACACTGCTGGACAATCGCTAAGGACGGATCATAAACGGCTATATAGCGCATAAAAAAGTAAGCGTGGTTGGATGCCAAGTGAAATAAAATAATGTCAGAATGCCAGGACATTACAAGAAAGACAATTTATTGTGCTCTGAAATCCAGAAGGCTTTGGAACGTGTTCAAGGGACAAACAGGCCATTTTGTGCAGAATACGTAAACGTGAAAAAAATGCAATTACCCTCCGCAGGCGTTCTGGCGTAAGATGTCAATACGGGATATGGCCACCATGGAGGGCGATGCAAGATTCCACACGTCGTGTCATGCTTTGCACAACATTATCAAGCAGCTGTTGGGGTAATTTATCTCATTCCTCTGTCAGTGCACGGATGAGGGTGTCCTTGTTTGTTGGAGGGCATTGGCGACCAGCAAGACTCCTCCCCAAAGCATCCCACACATTTTCAATGGGATTCAGATCTGGAGAACGTGCTGGCCATACGAGGCGTTGAATATCCTCACTCTAAAGACACTCCTGGACAGTGACTGTTCGATGACATGTTGCATTGTCGTCCATGAAAATGAATCTATCACCGACAGCACCACGGAACATGCGAACATGAGGTAGCAGAACATCATTAATGTATCGTTGGCCAGTCATAGTCCCAGTTGGAAGCACATAGAGGGACGTACGGCCATTGATCATGATGCCAGCTCATACCATGACACTACATGTTGGATATTGGTCCCTTTCCTGTATGTTTGCTGGACAATATGCAGTACCACTATATCACGCCAGATCAGTTGTCATCGACAATCAGACGATAGACTCTATCTACTCTCATCTGAGAAGAGGACAGCAGACCAGTCGTTATCAGTCCAATTGCAATGTTGATGGCACCATTGCAAACGGGCGGTACGGTGACGTCTGGACAATGGGATGCACACAACAGGACGGCGGGCGTATAGTCCTCCTTCATGCAAACGTCTGGCGACAGTTTTTCGGGAGATCCGCTTTCCAGTAGCAGCCATAAACTGATTTGCTACCTCACTAGCTGTGCTGCGCCGGTGTCTTTTTGTTGATAGCACTATGTACCGATCTTCTGCAGGTGTCGTACTGCGAACACGACCTCCCCCGTGACGTTTGCTACACTCTCCATTTGTTTGAAATGATTTCCAAAGCCTTGAAACAACACTGTAGCTGACGTCGAACTCCCTGGCAACATGTGTTATTTTAAGCCCTTCTTCAATCTTGCCAATAATACGGCCACGCGTAAAATCATCTAGGTGATGTCGGGAAGACATACTGAAAATTGCAAGTTCGTCAATTGATTCTTTCCCTTTCAACTTTGAGTTTGAACAACAACGGTCAATATGCGTCAAATCCTTTATATCTCTTATCAGCGCTATGATGTCACGAACAAGTTCTGCAATCCAAAATTTGCATTCGCACAACACGTCTTACTCAGGGATCGCATTCCTCCTAAAATTCCTAAAATTCCTAATATTTTGTGACCCTCCTTAAATTCCTAAAATTAGACCTAAAATTTGCTATTCATCCTAAAATTTTCGTAAGCTTATTTATTAAAAACACAACCGTTATTAACGCCAATAAATTTACCATTACGCAGGGTGCGCACGCGTGCTTGAAAACCTGGAAAATCATGATTACGTTTTCAAGGCCTGGAATATCCTGGAAAAACGGTGTTTTTTTAATGCCGTCTTGAAAAGCCTTGAAATTTGAAATTAGTGCTTTTATGCCCTTTTAGGAAATCGTGTTACTGTTACCCCTTCAGTTTTTAAAGTTCCTTTTCTCTGTTCTCAAAGAAACCACCGGCAGCGGTTTCCGATGTGCACCAAATCCTAATTTGGCTGGGGGAAAAAAAGAAAAAAAAAGCCACTACTTCCAGTGCAATAAAATTGGATGATTACTAGTAGGTCGAAGGGGAGCTTGATGTCCGTCCGACAATTGAGAACAGAAGGGGAAAGAAGAGGCATTTAGCATTTGCAGGGGGTCGCGTATGTACCAAGTCAGCTGGCATCCACCAGTGAGGAGTATGCCTGAACAACACATTCATCATCTTCTTGTTTATGTGCATGCCACCCTCCCTCCCCCTCAAGAGACTTCCACTACTTATGATAAAAAATAAGAAAACTATCTTTGCGAATTTTTCACGAAAGTGGCTGAAATTTTTACATTCACTGTAATTGGATTACAGAAGCTCACTTCCAAAATTCCAGTTGAATCGGTTTAAAACTTTAAAAGTTAGCATTGGTAATTTTTATTATGGACAAGTATGTGTGCCTCTTTGGACAGAGTGAGCCTCCAGCAGAAAGGGTGTTACCATAGCAACGGTTGATTGACAGCTGGGAGCGCTGATCTGAAGCCCTTGGTTGGGAAGAAAGCAAACACCTGTTTATCACTTCCACAGCACTAAAGGACTAAGAGAATATTTTCAGAAATCCATTTTTCTGAATTTTGAAAATAACACAGTAAAATTTTTACAGTAGTTAAGATACATCACAATAAAGTTCTAGTGCAAATTTCGCCAAATTCCGTTAGGAACTTTAGCAGATGCAAAAAAAAAAAAAAAACGTTGCATAATCGGATTGAAAAAAAAAAGAAACAGTAATTATAAATTACGGGAAAAGCAAGTGAATTATTTTTTTTAGATGCCATGGTTTATTTAAACAGAGTGATCCTTAAATTTTTTTTCTGTGATGATATGGACTCTATTTGAATTACAAACACGTTTTTATTCAGACGTCTGAGTTACTGTTTTAATAAAAAAATCATCTATAATTAAAAAGTTTTCAATGGATTTAAGCAATATTCAGCAGATAAACAAACGTATTTTAGTAAATTGCAACATCATGACGTAAATTTGGTAATTTAATTTTGTCGAAAATTGGGGAGCATTTTTTTTTTTTTACAGTTTCTATTATAGTTAAAGTGAAGGAGGAAGGATGCAACTTGACAGTTCAGTGAGCTGCAGGTGGTGATTTATGGCGATGTGCCAAATCAAAAGAAGCCATTCCATCAGGTAATTCCAAAGGTTGTGTTGTGTGGACGCGTCCTCCTGCTGCTTGATCTTAATTGGAATGTTTTTGTGCATGGGGGGGGGGTTCGAGAGAAATATCCGTTTCAGCTTTACAGCTTTCACGGCTCTTTTTTTTTTTTCTTGGTAATAAATAAAAATCATAGTTGCTGCATTCACCATTGATCCATGTTTGCATTTCTTGAATATAAACTGCAGACAATCAGAAACATAGTGTTGGGCGGGTCTTGATGATCTTCATTTTGCATATGCTGAATTCAGTTCTGTGGGAATAAGGAATGACTTATACTGTGAATATATACAAAACTACATATTTTTGAGCTGAAAAAAATAGGTCTACTTGTACACAGTAGCTAAAGTGTGAACTCAGATGAAGACAATCAGACATACGGACGTCTGATTCCATAAAAAAAAATCAACATAGTTTTTTTATTTACACTACAGGTAAAAAAGCAAAAACATGTTTTCAAACGTTATAAAGGAAAACGGATTTTTGAAACGCATGACTTGATGATCTTAATTTCTGAAAGTTTCTTTTTTCCACATCCTTTTTTTTCAATTACAATACACTGTAATAGGATACTGTGTGTTATATCACTTAGAGATATGGCAGATTTTCGGTTGCTGATATCCGCGATCGTAAGCGGTAGTTGCATTGCGATTGTTGATGATGACAAGATAAATACTGGAGTGATGTAAAATGTTGCATAAACTAAAAAAATAAAAAAAATAAAGCCCCCCCCCCACCCCGAACTTTTATGCGGTCATCATAGCTGATCAACCATTTCATTCCATGAACATCAGCACATTTCAATCATTTGAACATTGGGGGTATCTGAAGGAATTCAGCCGTGCTTAAGCGCCCTAGCGCAACGAAAACATGCTAATTTTGGACAGTTCTATTCCCTTCCCCTCTACCATCCCTAATAATTGAGAGTGCATACATTGAGAGTGTTTCAAATATTCTATTTATGAGCTAGTTTTCGCGCTGTTTGTTATGCTTTTATTTTCGAAGAAAGAGAGGGAAAATAAGGAAAAGCAGCTAGAGAAAAAAAGAAAAGCTGAGTTTGATGACAAAATAAAAGAAAATGATGCAGAAATAAATAGGCTTAAAAAGATAAAGAAGCCTCCCTAGCAGTAATTCAAGAGGGAACAGAAAGAATGAGAAAAGCTGTAGAAAAACAAAATACTGTTGAAATAGCAGTTGCCTCTAACTTGATCATACAAGGTTCAGCTGAAATAAAGAAAACTGAAAGTAAATTAGTTGTGGTGGAAGCAGAAAAAGATAGGCTAATCAGGAAAAGGTTAAAACAATAATATGAAAAAAGTAATTCAGTGAACAATTGTACATAGTTCTTGGTTTTCAATTACCTTTTTAGGATATTATAGTTTAATGTGAAACCTAGAAAACTTTACTGTGAAAATCGTGAATTGCTTCTGGTTCAACAGCATATTAATGTTCAAAGTGAAACTTGAATGTGGTAAATATACTTGAATATGATAATAACACGTGAAAAGATAAGAACTGAACATTAGAAGTAAACCATACTTAAACTTTAGACATTCGACGTTATGCAAAAAATTTGGGTGTGAACTTCGACCATATATACTAATGGACTGCGCATTGGCAATAGCTGCATCAAAGCCGCCATGGCTCAAACATTGGGCATGTCATCATCAGACTCCAAATTTCGTGTACAAATGCTGTTATGATTACTAATTTACGCTGCAGAACTTCAGTGTTTTCGGTGTATTATGTGAATGCACCTCATATATAATAAAAACTCTTCAGGTAAGTTTACTTATGAGCTATATACATGCATGATCGTGTTGTTTACATTTTGTGATTTATAATGTGATGAACATTTGCGAAGAATTTGGAACATGCATTCCATTTTTTTTTTCTTAAGTTACTATATTTTTATATCAATAGCTGCAAATTTCTGGTTAAGTAATTGAACTTTATTGACTTAGGTATTTAATTCGTTTCTTACCCATGAAAAATCATAGAACTTTCTTTACTATATCGGCCAGAGCAACCGTAAGCACAGCAGGTGTAACCCATCTTTTTGACTGTTGTCATGTGATTTTATGTTGGAGCCAGAAATTTTGATGTCATGCGCAGTCTATCAGTATATATGGTTGAAGGGTGTGAAGCAAACTCTTTACAATGTATACAAAGTTGTTTTACTAGATGTATACAAATATACATCTAGTTTTTATTGAAATACACTCCTAAAATTTTTCTAAAAATTCCTAAAATTCTTACCTAAAATTTTCCAGAAGTATGCTATGATCCCTGTATATATATATTTTTTACAACAGATAATCACATTGGTTAACATATGTTCTATCATAAATTATAAAGTGAATTGTTCAATGTTGAGCAAAGAATAAAGTAAATCCGTTCAAAGGGCTAATTATATGTTCTATCCATATACTGTATATGTGTGTGTGTTCTATTGTTTTAAACGGTTTAGTCTGGTTTTCAATTATTTGAGCAGTCACTGTTTAGTCACTAAAAAAAAATTTGGTCACTTTTCTCACTTTTCTCTTCGAAAAAAGTTACTTTTCTCGCCACTTTTTACAAAGAAGTCTGTGCTGAGGTCTGCTCCTGCATATATGGATCTATTCACACAATACTAATTTCGCAAATAGCAGAACAACTTCTGATGTAACAAAATTTGCACATTTTAAAAATTTGGAATTGAACTACATGAAGTTACGTATAATTTTATTTTGAGTAATTCTAAGTGCTGCGTACTATAACAGAGGGTATTACTGACAGAAGGTCACAAAACTGCATGTTTCTTGCACAGCAAGTAAACATTTTTAGTTTTAAGAGTTATGTTTGTAAACATCTTTAGTTTCTAGAGTTACATTTTTATCATAGTACATTGCAAAATGATAAAACCAAATCAGCATTAAACCCCCATTTGTGTGCATTAGATCTGCTGTTCATCTTTTGTTAAACTACAAATTTCTGTTTTGTACTGCATGCATTGATTTGTTCTCCATTTCATGCTTTAAGTATTTTGTTAAAAAAGCTGCTCCAAATTGTAAGCCTTCCTTTTTTCATCCTGTTTCTGTTGTCTTACTTTAGCAGCAGAGCTAGTTCCCTTGCCCCTTCAATGCATATGTGAGCCAGCTGTACGTAAACATGGATGAGTGATAACTATGTGAAAGTGTCTATAATCAGACCACTCAGATATTTCACCCATACCTGCCATGTTTTACTCTTTACCCGTAAAAATTATGGAAATTCTACTTGTTTTATGGCTATTTTAGGGACAACATATTTTAGATTTCCTTTTTTTCCCCACTAGGTTATTACAATTTAAAAAGAATGTGTTCCCCAGGATCACTGCATCTGTTTATTCTGATTAACCTGATCACATTAGCTCCCTTTTGTGTGTTTCCAACCCTCTCTGCTTGCAGCCAAGCAGGACAGGTGTGGTAAAAATGCTGTAGAATTACAATTGGAGGTAACTGCCCAAAAAAGAGAGCAAGAAATGAAAAATATCAGCATCACATAAGATTTAAAATTGCATTTTTAAAAAGTATAACATGTTAGCACAAAAATCTAAGGTCAAATCCTCCATTAAATTGAAGTAAAAAGTTACTGCAATTTTTATCGTAATAATTTCAGTTACAAATGAAAATTTACATAATAATTTCAGTTACAAATGAAAATGTACCCTAATGATCATATCATACTAATGAGATAATTATGTACCAATTGCATTTTTTAATCACTGTAAGCATTAGTGCCAGATATTTTACTTATAGCATATGAAACTGATTAAAATTAACAAAACACACATGTGCATAATAAATCGGCTTTTATTTAATACGTTCGAAAGATCAGTCAATTAAACATAGCAATTAAACGTTAACTGAACATTTTTTACGGATTTCAATTCGTGAAAGTTGGCAGGTATGCTCACCTGAGCAGGGTGACCAGATGACTTTTGGGAAGGGGAGGACATTTTCATTAAAAAAAGACATTTCGAGAAAAAGGAGAACAATAAATTTTTACAAAATAAAGATGAATGCATATACTCTGTTTTTAAATTTTACAGTTTGAGAGTTTATACATGTAAAACTTTAAAAAGAAAGATTTTAGTCTGTTGGACATTTTTACATATATTTTTTACTGTAAGTGATTTTCTTCAGTAGAATCAGGTTTTTTTTTTTAACAAATATTTGGGAAATATGTATTTCAAATTGTATGTAACTAGCAGTATACCCCTCACTGATTTATTAAGAAACCTGTTCCTTTCATCAGCCCTTTTAATCAGTACTTTTCAGTCCCTTCATAATCATCCCTCCCTCTAAAAAACACTGGTACTTTTCTTGTAACACATCATTAAATTTACACTTCCATTTCTCTTTCCGGGCCATTATACTGTTCTTACTATAATTTTGCTTGAATTATAAACATAAAATACTCACGGCAATGACTCACAACACAGAAAACGTGCACTGTGAGCTCACTATTTACACAACTGTACCATATGGCACCGTCCAGGTGTGAACGAATGACAGACAAATGAGTAGCACAAATGGGTGGGCTTTCTCAGTGCTGGTGACTCACAAGTGATTCAATGCAGCAGGCAGCTTCAGGCTTGCAGGAACAAACTCACAGGGAAGAGGGCATGAGTGAGAATCCAGAAATGAATTAATACACTTTAGTTGTGACTTGACATGATTGCAATAGAAGAATTTGATCAAATGTATTTGAATTATTCCTTATTGAAAAAGCTGGACATCTGGGCTATTACCTGTAATGCCTAGAGGACAGGAAGACATATCCTCTAAAAGCCGGACATCTGGTTACCCTGCACCCAAGATATATATGAAAGAATAAAGCTTATTTTTTCATTCCTAAAATTCAAATCAAAAGGAGTGGTTGGTTTCCTCTCAAAAGTGTTGCACAGGAGAAACTGGAGGCTGACTTTTAGATTATAGACTTTTGTGTAGTCATCCATCTGCACCTGATGTTTACAAGCATTTCCTGTAGACTGCTCTTGTGATGTTGGTGGCTTAATATTTCCTACTTTTGTGATAGTTTTCTGACCTTTTGTCAATTATAGTGCCACACACACACGTACACCTGTTAGAGAAGGGGAGAGTACCTAGTCACTGCTGTGGATAGTAAGTTCAGGGCTCAAAATTTCAGGTCTAACTCTACTAGCCAAAAAAAAAAAAAAAAAATTCACTTGCCATCACAACACTGTGACATGCAAGAGACAGTGAAAGAGTTAGACAGTGAATTTGCAGAAAGTTTTCTGTTTTAATGATTGTGTTTGCAAATATATATATATATATATATATAGAGCAAAACTGAAGACTAAGGAAAAACTTTAGAATTTAAAACGAAGGTTGCAAAAAAAAAAAAAAAAACAAAGGTTGCAAAAAAACCTGAAAATCAAAACGCGCAACGCAGCAGTTTTGAAAATTCAGAATTCACATTCTATAAAGAAGATACCTAAGCAAAAAAATGCAAATATAATTTTGACTCACACCTAGTACAACATAGAAAAGGTTATGTATCTACCTGTGTTAGTAAAAGGAGAAAAAGACAAAAAAATAAAATAAAACAACTGAATGTAGAAGGTGTCGAGAATACTGAGCCTTGGCTTTATCAAGGACCAGCAAAAACTCTGCATTTTCTCACTTCCACAAAGACCTAGTTGGAAATGGGTTTCTGCAAGGCCATAGATGCAAGTAACATTCCCACCTAAAATAGTTTAAAACATATATATATAAGTCATGTCCTCCGTAGAGTTGCATGACCTAGCACTAGTTAACAATTTCGCTTGCATCCATTAACCTTCATGGCCCGACCCATGCTCTTCATCTGTTACTATTAAACAGAGAGAAGAAGATTAAAGAGAACTCAAGCTGTGAGAGTGACATAATAATTAGAAATGATTTTCAGCCATAACGAAATTCCAAGTTCGTTTGAGAGAGAATTTAAACCTGAAAATCAATGCAAAAGAAATCCAAATTTTACATTGCAATTAAGAAAGGAAATGTTAATTTTTAACGAACAGATTTTTGAAAGAAAACTTGAGTCTAAAACCCCCTACTCTACAACTTATGACAGCACGAATACGAGAATAAGTTAAAGATAATAATTAACTAAAGAAAACTTTGTGAAAGTTATATACCTTAAACAGTTAGTTGCAATATGTACAAAGTATTTCAGCAGTGCTTTAAGTGCATAATTAATTAGTTATTAAGAACTTAACTACTTTGAAAAACCAGCGCAGAGACAGCGCATAGAAAAGGAACAAGCTTAGCCATCATCTGTTCCTAGGTACCCCAAAAGACGCTCAAAGTTACAAAGAAAAGAAAGAGTTAAAACCCGCAAAAATGTTAACAGACAAACCAATGCCTAAAAGCTGAAAAGCTAAAAAACGACAGAGAATAAGTACAAACATTGAACTTATAAAACCTAGAACCCAAAAACAAGGAAGAGAGCTTACCTCTTGTGTGACAAAAACTTTTCTCCTCATAAGAGAAGAACATGGCTGACCTCTTCTGCCACTCCCCAGACGCTGGGGGCAGTGAGGGTGGGGCTGATGGCCTCCTCATACAGCAAGAAAACAACGCGCGGAGATTTTAACCAGAGAAAAAAAAAAAAAATATATATATATAAACTTAAGACTGTGGATCTGTATGATCAGAAAGAGCAGAATTGACTCTCCAGAATACATGAGAAATATTATAAAATACACGAGCAGTTTATTTAATAATCTTTGCATGTATTAAATCACCTTAGTGAGCTTCTATAGATTAATCAGAATCTTATTAATTTTAATGTTGGTTTTACTATTTTTAGTATAGCTATCCTAGTGATGAATAACTAGTTTTCTTTTTTATTTGTTTTTATTTTCTTTTATAAACAGATTTTTAAGCTTTTTTTGTGATTTTGTTTATATTATTTAATTTTTTGTTTTAATAGGACCGTCATATCCATAGCACTAAGGTTCCTTTAGGTAGTTAATAGGCATCCTCTAGCCAACTTCCTTACGGCTTTGATTGGTCAGAATCATATTATTAACTGTGTAGAAAATTAAAGCAGATCTGCCAACCTTACTCTATTATTCAGAATAATTTTTCTTAAAGTTCTTTTGATGAAAGAAGAAGGAATTTCGTTCTCTAGAAAACTTTCTAATAGTATATTAATGTGGTAATTGAAGTCCAAATTGTTGCTGCAAATTCTTGAAATTCTTAGGACCTGAGAAATTAGTACATTCTCAATTACTTTGGTTGAAATGTTATTATTCCAGTGTAGATATTTAATTACTTTGAAAGGAAAATTAACTCTTTTATCAAAGAGGCTAATAGATGGGTTACCTCTGTTGAGCTTAATGCTTAAGTCTAGGAACTCAAGTTCCTGATTACTGTGGTTGGTTTTACATAAGTTAAGAGAGCTTGGATAGATATTATCAAAATCACTCTCTATAACTTCTGAATTGTTGATACACAGCAGATCATCAATATATCTAAAAGTGTAAAGGTAGTTATCTGAGCAGGTGGGGTGATTTTTAATGAATTTATATTCCTTAAAGAACAGGAATAGATTAGCGATATTCGTGGACGTTGATGTCCCCATTGGAATACCGTTCACTTGCTTATAGAGAGTATTATTATATAAGATATGGTTATTTTTTATGCAGCAATTGAGATAAGAGTTCCAAGTTCCTACATCAACAAATTGGTTAAGTTTAAATTCTGCATACAGCTCTTTAAAGGTAGTGATTATATCTGATAGAGGCAGATTAGTATATAGGTTTTCAAAATCATAACTATTAATATCTAGGGGACAAACTTTGAGTATAGTAGAAATTACTTCTGCATTATTATTAATTATCCAAAAATCTCTGTTCATCAAGTTAGAACAGTTTCTAATGTGTTTCAAAACCTTCTTTAAGACATCTTCAAAAGCAAGATCTATTTTCTTTTTATGACTCCTTACTCCACTAGCTATGAACCTGAACTTCACAGGATCCTTATGAAACTTAACCGTTGCAAAAAGAAATGGAAATTCAGGCTCATATCTTCTAGTTTGTGGAATTTTAAGTTTCTTGAAGAATGCCTTAAACCGATTTTCTAACTGCTTGGTAGAATAACTTACGGGCTCGTATGTTACTCTATTATTGAGTTCCATGGTTAACAATTCAAAATAGAACTTCTTACAGATAATTGCAAAATTATTGCTAGCTTTATCCGTAGTGGTAAAAATAAATTGGTCTTGTAGTTTGGAGAGTGACCTTTTAGCTTCTCCAGAGAAAAAGAGATTTCTGTCGAAACAAAAGTCCAGACCTGCCAACTCACCGGTGAAGCTATTGATTATATTATATTTCCATTCTGCGAAGGCCTCAATAGGCTGATTGTACGTTAAACTGGTTTTTACGATGTACCTATTTACATCTTGAGTGAAGCTCTCAAGAATCCTTTCTTTGGAAATTGTGAAGGAAGGTCTGAATTTAGAGCCATACTCTAATAAATTCCTAAGCTTTTCATTTTCAACAAAACTCAAGTTTCCGGTGATAATATGGTTGTAATTCTAATCATAGTGAACTGTTTCTTTATGTTCATCACAAGAACATGTAGTAATTACAGGAATGTAGCTCGAAGAGTTAAGTTTGTAGTTTTTAACTATTAACCCTAAGGTCTTAACATATTTAAAACTTACAATAGACTGGTGCCTGTGGATGGGAAAAAAAATTGCATTATTGTAGAACAGCTTCCTAACATTGAGATTATCGTAGGCTTTATTTAGGAACCTGATGGTAACAAAATTACTGGAAAATTCTTTAAGAGAAATTTTATCTTTAAGAATATGTTTAAGAATGTCCAGAACCAAAGCAAAAACATGCTTATCAACATGGTCAGCAGTTTCATTCCAGAATTTGAAAAAAACTTTTAAGGACAGAGTGCTTGAAGGACTTGAGAATTTTGTAAGTATTTTTAACAAAATTAGTGCCAGTTTTAAAGCTTTCCAGAGTTTTTAGCAAGTTAGCAAAATCCACTTTGCTTGATGTGCGAAATAACCTCTGTCCTCTATTACCTCTAGAGCAGCTCTTATTATTAACAAGAAAGAAGAGTTCACGAATTGAAAATTTATGTTGATTATGCTTATTGTCAGATAGAGTGGAATTAAGGCCATAGGGATAAAGAGACTGATGCTGCAAAATTTCAAGGGATTCAGTTTCTAGCCGAGCATAGAGGTCAGGGATAATATGTAGTACCTCTATTTTCACTTTGTCAAAACCATGAGTATGGAAATGCTCTAATTCAAAAGGTAGAGTACTGGTTGGCGTTTGTGGAGGGGTACACTCCTGAATTAGAGAACTTGTTTACTAGAGACCTGTGACCATTAATCCTAAGATGAAGAGGATTTTTACTTTGGCCAATATAGCTAAGGTTGCAGACAGTACAGGTGAGCTTATAGATGGTATTGTAGGCTTTGCAAAACTTGTTGGAGCAATTATCCTCAACAGAAGAATACAGGTTAGGATCTGCAGATTTACATGTCAAACAACGTTTGTCATTTCATAACTTTAGATAACCTTTGCCAGCGAGTTCATACACTATGGGAAAGGGTGCTAGCCTAACCGAGCGGGAGGACTTAAAATATCTGAGCTGACCTCCAATCCTTTCATCGTCCTTAGAACTCCACTTGGGCCAAAACATACAAATTCTGAGCAAACCAACTAGGAAAAACTTTTTAGAAATAAGCAGTCCAAGAAAAGACCATACTCGAGTATAAACTACACTCCAAAAAGCTGCATCCAAAACATACTAAAAATAAAAATTAGAAAATGAAAAAAAACCCCAAATAAAAAATAGTAATAAAAAAAATAATAATAAAACATTTCAACTAGAATTTGCGCATGAGCTGCTAAATAATAAATTGAAATTAGTTACTTAAGAGCAAAACTGAAGACTAAGGAAAAACTTTAGAATTTAAAACGAAGGTTGCAAAAAAACCTGAAAATCAAAACGCGCAACGCAGCAGTTTTGAAAATTCAGAATTCACATTCTATAAAGAAGATACCTAAGCAAAAAAATGCAAATATAATTTTGACTCACACCTAGTACAACATAGAAAAGGTTATGTATCTACCTGTGTGAGTAAAAGGAGAAAAGACAAAAAAATAAAATAAAACAACTGAATGTAGAAGGTGTCGAGAATACTGAGCCTTGGCTTTATCAAGGACCAGCAAAAACTCTGCATTTTCTCACTTCCACAAAGACCTAGTTGGAAATGGGTTTCTGCAAGGCCATAGATGCAAGTAACATTCCCACCTAAAATAGTTTAAAACATATATATATAAGTCATGTCCTCCGTAGAGTTGCATGACCTAGCACTAGTTAACAATTTCGCTTGCATCCATTAACCTTCATGGCCCGCCCCATGCTCTTCATCTGTTACTATTAAACAGAGAGAAGAAGATTAAAGAGAACTCAAGCTGTGAGAGTGACATAATAATTAGAAATGATTTTCAGCCATAACGAAATTCCAAGTTCGTTTGAGAGAGAATTTAAACCTGAAAATCAATGCAAAAGAAATCCAAATTTTACATTGCAATTAAGAAAGGAAATGTTAATTTTTAACGAACAGATTTTTGAAAGAAAACTTGAGTCTAAAACCCCTACTCTACAACTTATGACAGCACGAATACGAGAATAAGTTAAAGATAATAATTAACTAAAGAAAACTTTGTGAAAGTTATATACCTTAAACAGTTAGTTGCAATATGTACAAAGTATTTCAGCAGTGCTTTAAGTGCATAATTAATTAGTTATTAAGAACTTAACTACTTTGAAAAACCAGCGCAGAGACAGCGCATAGAAAAGGAACAAGCTTAGCCATCATCTGTTCCTAGGTACCCCAAAAGACGCTCAAAGTTACAAAGAAAAGAAAGAGTTAAAACCCGCAAAAATGTTAACAGACAAACCAATGCCTAAAAGCTGAAAAGCTAAAAAACGACAGAGAATAAGTACAAACATTGAACTTATAAAACCTAGAACCCAAAAACAAGGAAGAGAGCTTACCTCTTGTGTGACAAAAACTTTTCTCCTCATAAGAGAAGAACATGGCTGACCTCTTCCGCCACTCCCCAGACGCTGGGGGGCAGTGAGGGTGGGGCTGATGGCCTCCTCATACAGCAAGAAAACAACGCGCGGAGATTTTAACCAGAGAAAAAAAAAAATATATATATAAACTTAAGACTGTGGATCTGTATGATCAGAAAGAGCAGAATTGACTCTCCAGAATACATGAGAAATATTATAAAATACACGAGCAGTTTATTTAATAATCTTTGCATGTATTAAATCACCTTAGTGAGCTTCTATAGATTAATCAGAATCTTATTAATTTTAATGTTGGTTTTACTATTTTTAGTAAAACAAGGGGATAAAGATTAATGGAGATTATCTAACCCACCTTCGTTTTGCTGATGACATAGTCATTTTTGCAACTACCCCACAGAGCTGCAGAGTATGATCCAGGAACTTGCTGACAAGAGTAAAGAAGTGGGATTAAAAATGAACTTTCAGAAGACAAAAGTGATGTTCAATGCTTTTACAAGAAATGAAGATTTATCGATTGATGGAGAAAAGCTGGAGATAACAGGCACGTACGTTTATCTTGGACAGCAGATATCAAGTGAGGGTCACATTGATGAAGAAATTAATCGGCGTACAAAACTTGCTTGGAGAGCTTTTGGAAGAAACAGCATAATTTTCAAGAGCAATATGCCATTATGTCTTAAAAGAAAAGTGTTTGATCAATGCATCCTTCCAGTGCTTACGTATGGTGCAGAGACGTGGACCTTAACTAAAAGAGACATACAAAGGCTGCAGACAACTCAAAGAAGCATGGAGAGGTGCATACTTTTTGTAACCAGGAGAGATAAGAAGAGGAACTCGTGGATCCGAAAAATGACAAGAGTGGAAGACATCATGATCAGAGTTAAATCCCTGAAATGGCAATGGGCTGGACATACTGCCAGAAGGACAGATCATCGATGGACAGCCGAAATTTTAGATTGGATTCCAAGGGACAGGAAAAGACCCAGAAGAAGACCACATGGGAGATGGGTGGATGAAATTCGAAAGTATGCAGGGGTGACATGGAGGAGACTGGCACAAGACAGACCGTTGTGGAGGAAACTTGGGGAGACCTTCGTCCAGCAGTGGATTGATAATGGTTGACAATGATGATGACGATGATACACAACTCTGCGATTGTGCTACAGCTGAGATCTCAGGAAATAATAGTAATGATAACAACACTGCAGGTTGTATTAAACCAGGAAAGTAATCAAAAGCCAATATTTTTGAGTGCTGGAAGAAAAGAAATAACTAAAATAACATTTTAAAAAATGTCGGTCATACACCACAACCCAATTGCCCCATAAGGCGAATTGTCAGCACCTCCACCACCATGCTCCTTTTCGTCATATGTACATAAATACGTTTCCCGGAATCCCGGCTGGTACGGCAAAGATTAATCAGAGTATGGATGGGGGTAAATATCAGTGTTTTTGAGAATCAGCGTTTTTTCAAGTGATAATCGACGTTAAACTGCAAAAGAATATTTTCTATGTGAAGTAAATGAATTTCTCTTTGTTGCATACTTTAAAATATAATCTTAAGTCATGAATTAGGGACTTTTTCGCCGTTTTGCTCGATGTTTCATTACCGAAAATAGTTCTTTTCTTTGATGTTACAGGAAACGATAAGTCCTCCCCCACCCTCCCCAAAAAATCTAGGTTTCATGACCGATGTTTGAAACTGCAACAGCGCAATCAACTCGAAATTTCTCTGCGATAAGTAAATGAATATCTTTTTCGTATTCTTATACAGAGAAAGAAAATATCACCTTTCTTTTTCATATTCTTATAGTGAGAAAGGGAATATCACCTTTCTTTGTCGCAAATTAGAGATTTTTTTGCCGTTCTTCTGCAATGTTTCGTCGATGAAAATAGAGTTCTTATCCTTGATGTTACTGGAAGCCAATGCATCGAGGTTTACTATACATCAAGCACTTTAACAAATATGGTTACTCGATATTGAATTAGTGAGCTATCACTGATATATTGAACGGCGATTTATTCCTCGATGTGCCAATCACTGCTGCAGATGGGAAAGATGCGAATTCTTTGGTTCTTTAGCAAAACATCATGGTTTTCGCTGATACATCAAAAATTCCCACCCATATTACAGATTCGTGAATGTTTCAGGAATGAATATCCACTGTATGCCCATCCCCACTGAGTTAACGCACGCAGGGAAGAAACGCTTCCTCCCACAATGCTTTGGGGTTCCTTTCAGCGAGCTTCACATCAGCTGTCGCCAGGGGTCCCACTGGCTCTTCTAAAGTTTTTGCCAATTTATTCACTGAGTTCATTTTTTATCACCAAAAGTGTTATAACAGTACAAAAAGGTAATCACCAAAGCTCTTTTTCCTTTGCCAAAACGATTTTATTTTTGCAAATTGCGAAGATGGTGATCGGCAGCGCAACCCTTGGCTGTTGCTATGCAGCCCACGGAAGAGGCTCTCATTGGCTCGCTGGGCTGCTGGTGATGACACAGTGATTGATATGCCTCCGCAGGAGACCGTTTTACTGAAAACATTTCAAGACTAAAAAAAAAAAAAAGAAAGCTCAGTTAAATGCAATACTCAAGATGCATCTCACACTGAAATATTTCTAAGAAAACATTTTACTGAAAGTGAAGACACCATCACAGTTCAAATTATTTTTGTGAAGATTCTGTTTGAGCTAAAAATATTTTTGGGAAGATTCCGCCCAACAGCATCAAATGCCGAATAGGAAAACAATTTATTTTTACTGCTCGCCACCATAAATTTCTGGTCGCCATTGGTGACTGGGCGACTGCAAATTTTGCAGTCATAATTGGCTAGGAGCATAGATTTCACAGTATTTTGTTTCATTTGGAATTCATTGTGTGCTGAGCTCTTTGTATGTGAGTGAATATGTAGAATTTTAGGTGCTTATTTGAAGAGGTTTGAATGAATGACAAACAAACTTCATGTGTGCAATGTTGCAAGAGGATTCAATTGCTGCCTAGCATGAGATGTTATGAGGAACACATAATGTCTCTGTGACCAGCTGGATGATTCAGATTCGGGAAGAAGTGCATGTCGGGGAAAGATTGGGGATATTCTCATTGCATTGGCACAAGGTTTGAACAAGTCCTCCCCTAGATATAGCAGTGACCCTGATGTACTGTTTTGCTTGTGATTGCCCCTACCACAAAACCATCTTGGAGACTTCCAAGTGGTTTAGTATTGTCTTATGAGTGACAGTTTGACTGGTATAGTTATTGCAAAGAACTAGCCACTGATTACATGGCAGGAATGCGGGAGACCCAAAATTGAGCTCGGAGGGCCAAGGGTTATTGTTGAGGAGATAAGGTGAAAGTCAGTTGCCAGAAGTATAACTGTGGCTAACTTGTACAAAAATTTATTGATATGCTCCAGTGAGATTTCAAATTCAGCATTGAAATTTGTAGTGACAATTCACAATCTGGTGACACCTTAATGCCCCTTCGTAAGTATCATGTGGAAAGTGGGTTGATCATGAATAAACAAAGACATCGCTCTTTCCACGTTTTTAACACACAGCAACCGAAAATTTGTTATTCGGTCACCGCCGGGGAATTGAATCCCGAATCTCTCGATGTCTAGCCAAGTGCATTAGCCTTACACCATGGTGGCCAACAATCCACGGCACTATGTTCGTTTTTCTGTCAGCTTCTGACATCATAAATCCGTAAGTGGGCTCAGCTACCGAGACTTCTCCATCTGGTGGGCATTAACGGCACTGGCTATATGTTAATTATAGCAGTTAAATCTGAAGGACGAGATCCAATGTGAAAATCCTACAAATGCGTGGTGTCAGTGAATAAGCAAAGACATCGCTCTTTCCACGTTTTTAACACACAGCAGCCGAAAAATTATTATTTGGTCACCGCCGGGGAATTGAATCCCGGATATCTCTATCTAGCCGAGCGCGTTAGCCTTACACCACAGTGGCCAACAATCCACGGCGCTATGTGCCTTTTTCTGTCAGTTTCTGACATCGTAAATCCGTAAGATGGGCTCAGGTACCGAGACGTCTCCATCTGGTGGGCATTAATGGTACTGGCTATATATTATAGCAGTTAAATCCGAAGGGCAAGATCCAATGTTAAAACCCTCCAAATACGTGGTGTCAGTGAATAAACAAAGACGTCGCTTTTTCCACGTTTTTAACACACAGCAACCAAAAAATTTTATTTGGTCACTGCCGGGAAGTAAGGCTAACGCACTCGGCTAGATATCGAGAAATCCGGGATTCAATTCCCCGGAGGTAACCGAATAACAATTTGTCGGTTTCTGTGTGTTAAAAATGTGGAGAGAAGCGATGTCTTTGTTTATTCATTGACGCCACGTATTTGGAGGATTTTCACAATTGGGTTGATCATGACTGATGAATGGGTTGTCTACAACCTACACACTGTTCATGAACCAGTCTTGCCAATTTGTAGATCCCATCTTCAGAGTCTGTAGTAGATCATCAAGGGTATTTGGTATCAATTGAAATGCCATTTTGTGTTTGAAAACCAACAACTAAATCTCGTAGACCACCTCTTGGAGTACTTCTTCTGATGGAACTGTGTGCTTCAGTTGGAACAGCCATTTGTGATCTCTTAGCCCACAGTATTAAGCACTGCTATCCTGGGAGACAATGAAGTTTTTCATATTCTTCCAGGAAAGTTAGTCTTATATAGATGACAGAATGTCTGCTTTTTGTCAGAATAAGTATAAAGTCCTTTTCATCCAGATGAAAAGAAAAAGATAACACAACATAATTATAATCATCCATTTATGGGCTATCCAAATACGCACAAAAGATTTGCTAAAGTTGTCTTATAGTCATTCTTGTTGAATACCAAACTGTGATACTGTTTTAAAAGTTGGATTGCACATAATTTTAAATAAATTTATTGAAGAATTGCAGTTATTTGGTGATTTTAGTACTTCTTGTATTGGTAATTGGAAAATGAACTTTGTCAGTATTAAAGGAGTTTTATTTTTCACAGTATTGATTTTGGATGATGCAATTCTTCCATAAAACCAAGCAATGCCATGTGACACAGGCCTCACTATCTGCTCTATCAATCATCATAGCTCTCCTCTAGACAAATGATTGGTAGCCACAGGGCAGTGGCTTCATCTTGTGCCAGTTCCTGCCCTTTGCAACATGTTCTGATCACAGGCATTATTCATCAATAATGCCTGTGATAAAAAACAAAGGATCCGCAAGGAACGCTTGCAGCTAGTAAATCCGTTTATTTTCGTGGTGTAAATTTGTATAAAGATTCGCCAAGCTTTCACACTCCACTGGGGGGCTTTCTCAAGGCAATGTAGACATAATGCAGGGAATTAGAACTCGTAGGAAATAAAGAAGATTTTTTAAAAATAATGTGGATTACATCATGAACAGTATTACGTGAGTTTTTTATTGCACAATTATGCGGTGTGCCGCGATGTATTTCTATCTTTTAACAACACATGCTAAACCATTGGTAGTTCCATAGAGATCATGTCATTGCATGCCAGTTTGCTGGAAAGGATTTAGACTGTTTCCCTGATGGCAGTTTCTTTAAAAGTTCGTGTAAGGGGCAATTCTTCTAATACTATTCCATACAGGAGCGGCCGAGCAATGCATGACTTCTCTGGCGAGGGCTGTATTCTGCGTGTAGTTCAGATGTGCTCTTTACATCTAGTATCCAAGGATCTCTGTCATTCCGATATATATCTTTTCTGTGTTATCAGGATACACCAACGGTATAGCATACACACCTACCTTTTCTTTCTCACTCTGTCTCTCCTTACAGTTTGATATTATATGTGATAATGAGGTTGGTGATTTCATTGCTATTGAGATGTACTTACGCAATGAATTCCTCAACCAATATGTAAATCCTGGGACATATGTGATGGATCCTGCATATCTCATTGTCTTACTAGTTGGTTTTGTCATCGCAGACATTATGCAACTTCTTACAGTTTTATGTATTTTGTCTATGTCATCCTTCTTATATCCAGCCTTTAGACCCTTGCTATAAATATTATCAATTTCCTTATTATGTAGGTAGGCGGGTCTGCATACGTTTTACGCTCTATAAAACCATGCTCTAAATGCTGAAAGTTTGTACTCTTTTGGGCAGTGTGAATCAGGAGGGACAGGATTCAGTACATTCAGTACTGCAATTGGTTTACAATAAACATCAAAATTGAAGTTGGATGTTCCATTTCATTTGAGCGTGACATCAAGATAATTCAGTGTCCCATTCGTTTCAAACTCCATGGTGAACTTTATTGTATTGTGTAGGTTGTTTATCTTGTGCATGAAATCGTTTAATTTGTCTATACCATTTTCCCATATGAAGAATATATTGTTAGCATAACGGATCCATACACAGGGTTTCTTGATACAATTTACAAAGATGAGATCTTCTAGTGGTCTAAGTACTGCTTCCGCAAGGACTGACGATAGAGGTGAACCCATTGGTGCTCCTTTTGTTTGTTTGTAGATGCCTCCATCCAACTTGAAATAGTTGTGATTAGTAACAAGATTAAAAGCGCTGCTGATTTTTTTAGTTTGGGTTGGTTTGAATCCATGTGAAATGAATATTTCTTCAAGGTTTCCAACAGCCTATGGTATTGGTATAGAAGGATATAAAGACAATGTCGAAACTTCCCATTATATCCCTATCAAATATTGTCAATGTTCTTGCGTGTTCCACAAATTCTTTTGTTGACTTGATTACGTAACCAGAGTTTTTTAAACGTTCAGAGAAGAATTTAGCTAGGGATTTTTCTAATTTGTATGTTGGAGATTTGTTTTTTGCAGTTACTATAGGTCTAAGGGCAGATCCAGGTTTGTGATTTTTTAATCGCCCAAAGAGTGGTGGAATTGTTGGGCCAGGAGGAAGTTTCGCTGACATTCTAATGGCTTCTGGTAGATCTTTGTCCCTGGCTAGAGCTTGAACTTTTTGTACTTTGCTGTTTAAAGGATTCGTCGACTGCAGAATTGAGTCAGATTGCTCAGCAAATTCTTTAAGTTTTCTAATATAATCAGATCTGTTCATAATGGCAATATGATTCAACTTGTCAGTTAGGGTAATCGATGATCTAGAATCATTACGAAGGTTCTGTAGAACTTCCTTAATTTGACTTTCACTTTTCTTAATATTTTTCTTTTTGAAATTCCTCCTTTCAAATTTCAGTAGATTGCTTTTTAATTTAGATACCGCTAAACTTCTAGTCATATCACAATTTTCAGCTGGAACTTGGGAAATTATATTTTCCACCTCTGATGTTAACTGTTTAATTTTAGGTTTTGACGGAGGGCAGTCAGTGTTTTGGGCTGCGCTCGAAAACTTTCACTTGCTCTTCCGTCATTCGTACTGCCGATTCATTTACGTAGGGGACTTTATAGCTGTTAGTTTTGATCTGAGCTGATCTAAGAATATCTAGCTTCTTCGATGTTTCTTACTCAGGATCTCTTCCTCTCTTGATATTAGGACACTGATTTTTTGAAGAAGTATATAAAATAAAATGGGTGAAACTAGTATTTCTAACTCCTGGTAAAGTCTGAAAGTTCTGGAATGCAATTTCATTACCTGAATTCTTTTTTCCCTCACTATGTGCGACAATGTTCTTTCGAGTAGTTCTTTCCTACATCGCTGGAACCAATTGTCATTCAACACTGATTTGAATTGTAGAAATTTCGGGATAATGTTGTTCTCTTTACAGAACACCAGGAATCCCAGATTCGTGGTCTCTCTTGCTAACGATAGTCGGACTTTCCTGAAAAGTTTAAAAATTGAGGATTCTATGCCTGGATAAGGCATCAGTACTCGCATATTTAAATACGCCAGATTGTGATACACAAGGAACTCTTATAGCGTAATAAATCCGTTTATTTTCGTGGTGTAAATTTGTATAAAGATTTGCCAAGCTTTCACACTCCACTGGGAGGCTTTCTCAATGCAATATAGACATAAAATGCAGGGAATTAAAACTCATAGGAAATAAAGATGAGTTTTTGAAAATAGCATGGATGACATCCAAGCAGTATTACAAGAGTCTTTTATTATGCGGTGTGCCGCAAGGTGTTTCTATCTTTTAACAACACATGCCAAACCATTGGTAGTTCCATAGAAATCACGTCATTGCATGCCAGTTTGCTGGGAAAGATTTCGACTGTTTCCCTGATGGCAGTTTCTTTAAAGTTCGTGTAAGGGGCAATTCTTCTAATAATATTCCATACAGGAAGCGGCCAAGCAATGCATGAGTAAAAGATAGAAACACATCGGCACACCGCATAATTGTCTGATAAAAAAACTCTCTTAATACTGCTCGTGATGTCATTCACATTATTTTTTAAAAAATCATCTTTATTTCCTATGAGTTCTCATCAGGGTCCAAATACTGAGACTCCGTAATATGACTAGACCAGGAATCTCATAATTCTCAGGAGGAGTTTCCTATTTAAGTATATTGTTTTCCACCTGACAAGGCGTCTGTTTTCCTAACTGCAATTTGCATGAAGTGCATACAGTGCATAGTGCATGTGTGGTTTGATTTCACTATTTATTGAAACCATCCAATCAGTTACTTTTCTCAAGTCTTTACTAACCCAGTGCCCACTTTTTTTAAAAGGGTTGCAACAGTTTGTAATTATCAAGCAGTTAATGAAATGAACTTAAAGACTAATAAAGCAGCTTCACAACAAAAATGTCCTAGAAAGCTTCACGAAAAACACTGTCCAAACGAACTGAAGTGCACACACAGAGAGCCAGACCACAACTAAGCTGTCTGGAAGGTAACGTACACACACACACACACACACACACACACACACACACACACACACACACACACACACACACACACACACATGTACACTGGCGCGCAAAAATTAAAGACGAGACGGTTTTTTTAATGTAACGTCGTGCAGAAGTGCTCCACATCGACTCAAATCATACCATAAGATCCCTAAGATGTAAGAATATGGGAAAAGTGAGCAAAACCATCCAAACAAGGAATCCAAAGGATCTTTATTGAAAAGGTAGCTTCGAACACAACTGGACAGCTGCGGAATCGTTGCTGGCGACGTGCTGCCAAGCATCTCCCGAGAAGGTCTCGCACATGTTCGATTGGATTTAGGTCCGTGGACCTTGCGGGCCAATCCATGCGTTGAATATCTTCACTCTCCAACAGCTCTGTGACAGCCACTGTACGATGAGGTGTAGTGTTGTCATCCATTAAGAGGAACTCGGGACCCACATCACCTCTAAACAGATGCACGTGAGACAGGAGAACCTCGATACAATAGCAGACACCAGTGACTGAACCTCCTTGGAAGATGTGGAGGTCAGTACAGCTACCAAGCATGATACCGCCCCAAACGAGAACTCTGCCACCTCCAAACCGGTCTCTTTCGATGATGTTGGAGGTGTGATTGCATGCTCCCTGCTCTCTCCAGATGTGTATACGTGCAGAATCGCTCGCCAGACTAAATCGGCTCTCATCTGTAAAGAGAACTCGACCCTATTGCTGATGTGTCCAGTTCTTGTGTTCCTGGCACCACAGAAACTGCCATCTCCGATGAGCAGGCGTTAATGGCACACACTGTACTGGTTGTTGTGCAAATAGACCACCTTTGTGCAGCCTCCTGGCCACGGTAAAACGCGATAACTGATGTCCAGTTGTCTGTTACATGTGCCTTGCGATTTCTCCCGCTGTCTGCCGTCTGTCTCTTATCACCTGTAGGACAATATACCGGTCGTCCGCCACCGTGGTTGCTTGTGGACGGCCACTGCTAAACTCTTGGACAGCTGTTCCTGTCATTTGAAAAGCTCTCCAAGCTCGTGAAACGATGCTGTGAGCGATCCCGAACTCCTCGGCCACACTAGTCACACTTTGACCCTCTTCCAACTTCCCAATGACGCGACCTCGGGTAAAGTCATCCAGATGTCGTCTACTGGATTGCCTGTTGGCCATATACGGTGGCAGCAACTTGACGTCGTTCAAACCGATGTACACCGTGCAATAGCTTTCACCGAATTGCGAGCGTACACCGCCCACGTGCTTTATACCCTTCTGACCCCCACGTCGTGCTGCATGTATGCGCATGCCCTACCGTACCGGACCCTAGTGTATCTTCTGAGTGGTCTTTCGGTCCGTTCTGCCTGCTCTTTCCGCTGTTATGCTAATTTCTCCTCTTCGTCCTTAATTTTTGCACACCAGTGTACATCTCTCTCTCTCACTCTCTGTAAAAATCCTATTATAATTGTTTTTTTTTTTATTCATTTCAGTTTACCACATAATTTTATCAATATAAATTGTGGCAAAATGGACTTGAGTTTCATTCCTTGTCACTACCAACAAGAAAATTCAATTTTTGTACGACACCATTGAGATTCTACCTTGAAATTTGGACTGGCTGGCTACAAGACATATACCTTTAAGTGCAAATTTTTTGAAAATTTTAAATTCCATTTTTCCGAAAGCTCAATTTTTTTTGAAAATTTACAATTGTCATGTTGTATATCAAATGAAAGCCCTATTCATAAGCTTTAAAATGACACCTGTCCCATGTCTGTAGCTATCATAGGAATCTCGTAAATGGCATTTGTAAGTTATAGTGGCTAGTGAATTTTGTCATTTTTGGGCAATTTTGAAAATTCAATATCTTAAAAACGGGTGGACAAAAAAATTTGAAAACAAAATTTTTTTTACACTTCTCATGGTAAGGTACAAATGCACCAAAAATGAACCGAATCCATAACATTAAGGTTCCATGCATTGGTTGATTTGACATGGAATGACCCTGTCATACTATCATGGTACCACCCTGCAGAAGGTGTGAGGGGAAGGAAGTGTTTGGAAAGGTCATTATCAATTAGGTATAAAGTCTGATTAAAAGCGTTGTCCATTGGTAAAAGTTTTTGCTACCTTTCTATATTTGGAGAAAGCTTTTGACCAAGTAAACAGGTGCTTTTTTTGTAGGTTTTGAATAATTATGATATAACAGGGAATCTGCTTAAATGTGTGAAAGGTGTGCGCTGGCAGTAGAGTATGTATACATCTGAACATTTGGTGTTTTATTGAAATGGTTTCCTGTTGGTGTAGGAGGCAGATGAGGTTGTGCCGTGTCACCAAGGCTGTTCAAACCCCGCCTCTTCTCGTGGTGCATCCTGTTCCCACTAAAGGGGCTCTGACGACCGCCAATAGCGGTATAACTATACCATCGGGATCAGAGGAAATGCTATCCCACACTCACCAACCCGCTTGGCCAGCGTGGTGAGTTATGGCCAAACACCTCCAAAATGACTCTACAACTTAAATCTTGGCCCTCAGTCTCCGGCAGCTGGAATGTACCTGGCCAAGGCAGCGGCCAGTGCGACATGAAGGCAGAGGGTGCTAAGAATCCCCGGAGGACCGGACTAGGCTGCCATTTGATGCTGACCTTGGCTACCTATAACGGACGCTCCCTATCTTCTGATTCAAGGCTTCTTGAATTGGAAGAGGAACTACAAAGGATCAAGTGGGACATTGTCGGGCTAAGTGAGGTAAGGAGAAAAGGAGAAGATCTCATTGAACTGAAAAGTGGACATCTCTTCTATTATCGTGGGACAGATACTGGCAGAACTAGTGGTGTTGGATTTATAATAAACAAGAAACTGAAGGATAAAGTGGTAGAAGTTGAAAGTTCCTCTGACAGAGCTGCACGACTCGTTATCCAACTATCGAGAAGATACCAGGCTCAGATTATTCAAACTTATGCACCCACCACAAGTCATCCTGAAGAAGAAATTGAAGAATTTTATGAGGAAATTCGTCATCTAAATAATAAAGGTAAGCAGCACTTGAAGATAATTATGGGAGATTTCAATGCAAAAATAGGGCAACGGCAACAGAATGAAACTTCAGTAGGTAAATTCGGTCACGGCAACAGAAACCAGCGTGGAAATACTCTCGTTGAGTTTGCAGAGGCAGAAGGATTTTTCATCTTGAACTCCTTTTTCAAGAAAAAGCCACACAGGAAATGGACATGGAGACATCCAATTGGGACGACAAGTGAAATCGATTTTATTATGTGTAACAAAAAATTCGTCATAGAAGACTGCAGTGTGCTGAACAAGTTCAACACAGGTAGTGACCATAGATTGGTGAGATGTAAGATGCACCTCAACACTAAACTGGAACGTGGCAAGCTCATAAGACAAACAAAATGTATTGACATAACCAACCTTAAAAAACACCATAATACTTTCAAGTTGGAACTGAAGAACAGATTCTCTGCTTTAGAAGGCCTAACATCGGAAGAAGTGGATATTTCGGAAGTTAACAGAAAAGTAACCAAAGCTCTAATGGAAACAGCAACAAAATTAGCTGGGTCTAAGAACAAGTTGCATGTGAACAAATTATCAGGAAAAACCAAAATGTTGATGCAAAAAGAAGAGAGATGAGGACAACTAAAGAAGATGTGACTTCCAAAGTGGAATATATAGAGCTATGCAAGACAACACGAAAAAGTATCACTGAAGACGTAAGGAAATTCAACTGTGAGCTAGTGAGGAAAGCAATTGAAAACAACCAAAGCCTTAAGATAGCAAAGGGACATCTCAGTAAGGGAAGAAAACAGATTATGGCTCTGAGAAAAGAAGATGGTTCTATAACAAGAAATAGAGGCGAAATTTTGACAAGAGTGAAAGATTTCTACTCCAAATTATACGAAAGGGATGATACATGTACTCCAGACATCATGAAAGGTACCAGAGTTCTTCCAGTCCTCCCAGCAGAAGTTGCTCATGCAATCAAGAACATGAAGCGGGGAAAGCTCCAGGAGAAGATGGAATTACTATAGACATCATACAAGAAGCAAGTGGAGAAATTGAAACAGTACTCGCCCAAATTTTCACTCGATGCCTTAATGAAGGGAAGATTCCTGAGGATTGGAACAATGCTACAATGATCCTGCTACATAAAAAAGGTGACATTGAGGATCTCAGGAACTACAGACCTATCAGCCTCCTATCAGTGGTTTATAAAATCTTCACTAAAGTTCTTTCACACCGCTTGAAGGTAACACTGGACATGGCTCAACCGAGAGAACAAGCTGGATTCAGGAGTGGCTACAGCACAATAGATCATATCCACGTACTGAGAGAACTAATTGAAAGAGCGAGGGAATATGAACTTCCATTGTGCATGGCTTTTATCGATTATGAAAAAGCCTTTGATTCGGTGAAACCATCAGCAGTTACCACGGCTCTGAAATCCTGCGGTATTGAAGATGCATACATTAATATTATTAATAACATCTATGAAAATGCAAGTGCAAAGATTCGGCTGTTTGAAAATACAACACACATAAAAATTGGAAAGGGAGTGAGACAAGGTGACACCATATCTCCGAAGCTCTTTAATGCCACATTGGAAAATGTCTTTCAATCACTGAACTGGGAAAACAAAGGGATAAAGATTAATGGAGATTATCTAACCCACCTTCGTTTTGCTGATGACGTAGTCATTTTTGCAACTACCCCATCAGAGCTGCAGAGTATGATCCAGGAACTTGCTGACAAGAGTAAAGAAGTGGGATTAAAAATGAACTTTCAGAAGACAAAAGTGATGTTCAATGCTTTTACAAGAAATGAAGATTTATCGATTGATGGAGAAAAACTGGAGATAACAGATACGTATGTTTATCTTGGACAGCAGATATCAAGTGAGGGTCACATTGATGAAGAAATTAATCGGCGTACAAAACTTGCCTGGAGAGCTTTTGGAAGAAACAGCATAATTTTCAAGAGCAATATGCCATTATGTCTTAAAAGAAAAGTGTTTGATCAATGCATCCTTCCAGTGCTTACGTATGGTGCAGAGACGTGGACCTTAACTAAAAGAGACATACAAAGGCTGCAGACAACTCAAAGAAGCATGGAGAGGTGCATGCTTGGTATAACCAGGAGAGATAAGAAGAGGAACTCGTGGATCCGAAAAATGACGAGAGTGGAAGACATCATGATCAGAGTTAAATCCCTGAAATGGCAATGGGCTGGACATACTGCCAGAAGGACAGACCATAGATGGACAGCCGAAATTTTAGATTGGATTCCAAGGGACAGGAAAAGACCCAGAAAAAGACCACATGGGAGATGGGTGGATGAAATTCGTAAATATGCGGGAGTGACATGGAGGAGACTGGCACAAGACAGACCGTTGTGGAGGAAACTTGGGGAGACCTTCGTCCAGCAGTGGATTGATAATGGTTGACAATGATGATGATGATGATATGTATTCTCATGATGCAAAAATAGAAAATACTGGTTTGTTTTGGTAAATCCAGTATGTGCAAATTGGTGGATGCTGATGGCCCAATCCTGTTGGTGGAGAGCAAAAGTGAGTTGCAGAGTATGTTATCCTGTCCCTCTATGTCCAAGTTTGTTTGAAATTCAAACTGTATGTAAAGAAGGGAAAAACCAAATTTATAAGGTTTGGGGGGGATGCAAGGAACTGGTAGTATTTGGAAGCAAGATCAACCTAAATTGTATAGAGATAGACCAGATGAATGAGTTGGTATATAAATTAGGAATCATATTTCACAGAAAAAACATTACATGGTGAAATTAGTAGGTGAGAGAATTCCACTTCAAAAGTCATAGCTGCCTTAGGAGGATTTCATGGAAATTATTAATTCTCAAAAAGGCCTCCAGTGGTTGTGTATGAAAGTGTGATTGTTCCTACTCTGATGTTTGGTAGTGAAACATGGGCTCTGCAGTTGAGACATAAGAGTTGTTTTTGTGCTGGAGAGATGTGTTACTCGTGGGATGTTTGGGGCAAAGCATGTTCTGATCATGTGAGGAACAAAGATGAGCTGCACATGTATAGTGTAAAACAAATTACTATTAGGGTGGAGACAAGTATTCTGAGGTGGTTTGGCCATTTTGAAAAAAAAAAAAAAAATGAATGATCAGATGCTAACTAAGATAATTTATTCAGCCCAAATTACAGGAAAGAAATCGTGAAAAAAATAAATAAAATCAGGAGTGTCCTGTATGGATAAAAGATAATCAGTATGAAGTACAAAATTTTTGTGAGACATGTGAATGATGTCAGTGAACCTCGTGTTGTGTGCCAAGATTATTGTAAATGGAGACATTTGATATATCTATCAACAGTAAGGAAAATCTAGTTCCATCAATAACTTTAATTTGGCATATTAGCTTTCTTTTAGGAGCTAACCTCAAAATCTCAAAGAACATCTTAAGGATATGAATAATTGGGAAAATGTGTGTATTAACTTTTTTAGTTATATGGTTGTAAAGTTAAATTATCTGTCCATGGGAAAAGTAGTTCATGTAACAAAAAAACAAAAAAAAAACTTAGTGTAGTCACTCAGTCCCCCTTTATTTATTTATTTAGTTAGTCTGTCTGTCTCAGGGTTCACCAGGGTGGGCCCAGTTAAAAAAACCTACATTTTTTTTTTGTTTTTTTGTTTTCAAAATTAGAGATTCTATTTTTGCTTCTACAATTTTCTAAATTTAATAAGGACCCAATAAAATATTTTCTTTTATAATTAATAACAATAGGAATAGCGACTAGATTCTCTTTCTTACCTTCTCAAAGGTGATAGTGTACTGATTTTATTATTTAGCAACACAAAACAAACCTTTCAGATCAGCTGACAAAAACAACTGATCTGAAATAAGAAAATTAATCAATCTTGAAAATTATAAATGGTTGCATATAAATAGTTTTCTGCCTATAAAGAACAACTAGAATAGACCAACATTATTATCTATTCATACTATAGAAAACAATAATAATAGAGAATAACATACTTAGCTTCTAACAAAAATATTATCTTTAAATAAAATTTGCCTGAGATATTATTTGTGCACAGCATGTAAACTGCAATGGTTTTTGACTATTTACAAAGGTCACCTAAAAATTAAACAATGGTACAGATAATTAAGTATTTTTGCTTTGTATTTTACTGGAACTTCAAAAGCAGGCTGAGATTATCATAGTTTCGTGACCCACGCAGTTTCCAAATATTTTTACCTCTAGTTTTTCTGTGAAACTGCCACATTTAAAATAATTGCTGTAATCTCAGGGGCTTTAACCAGAAACAAAACTACCAATATACAGGAAATTTTGATCCATGTTGTGACCTTAAAAATGTATAAACTGAACAAGTTTTGTGGCTTTCTCTACCTCAAGCCTATTTTGTAACTTATTCCAAACTGTCGTATATTCATACAGCAATGCAAATGTCAAATGTCATCTAGCTGCTTAATTATTCATGTGCTATTTAGACAATCTATATTTTGAGGTTACTCACCTTTATTCCCTAAATCTTTTAGGAGGTTTTCGTCTCTACACACAGAAAAAAATAGAAAAATACGTGTTGGAAATGTGTAGAGACGAAAACCTCCTAAAAGATTTAAGGAATAAAGGTGAGTAACCTCAAAATATAGATTATTCCAAACTAGTTGAAACATAGAGAAAATTCTCTCAATTGACATAGATGAAGCTTGTGCTGAATGTAGGCATAAAAAGTCAAAATCCTGAAGGCAATTTTGAATATGGACCCTTTTCAGACTTTTTTGCCATTATTTGGCCCCATTTTATTGAAGAAAACTGGCTGATGACACTTTCTTTCATCATTAATGTTAGGTAATAGTCTGTGTCATTAATTTTGAAAGCCATTATACCATGCAAATACATAGTCATATCAAAATAATATGACCACCTACCTAATAATGGGAATAACTACCCTTGGCCGCCCGGATGACGGCGGCGAGATGACATGGCATGGACGCAATGAGGCCCTGGAAGGTTCCCGAGGCACGTGCCCTTTCGGACTGCAGCACAGCACGAAGGTCCAGGAGATGACATGGTTGTGGGTCAGCACGTCAAACTTGTCAATCTAAATAGTCCCACAAGGGCTCTATGGATTGAGGTCGGGAGATTTTGCCGACCATGAGAGAATAGAGACATTGCTGTCGTGTTCTTGGAACCAGTCACGCATTCCTTAGCAATGGGGCATGGCACATTTTCCTGTTGGTAGAGATCCTCAGGGTAAATGTCCAACGTGAAGGGATAGACAGGTAGCCACTGTTGTTCCAGGGCCCATCCAGTGGTACTAGCAGTTCCAGGTCATATCAGGAAAACATCGCCCAGGCATTCACACCAGAGCTGAGACGGGTTGAGCCCGAGCCCGAATATTTACTGCGGTTCGGGCACGGGTGGGCTTGGGCTCTTAAAGAGAGGAAGAGCGTGATATTTTTTTATATATATAAATGTGTTTTTGTATGATTTTACCAAATGAGACACTTTATAGTTGGTAAAAGGAATTCTTCGGCAAGTGGTTCTGGTTGGGGAGCGGGCATTCGAGATGGCTATTTATTCCGGGCTTGGGTAGAAAATGCCATAGGACGCGCATTAGTGTGTTTCTGCAGAGAAGAAAAAGCTTTCTCAAGAACTATAGATATTGGATAGTTGATAGGGGGGTAAATTATCGTCGACATGCTATCTCCAAGCAGTAGCTCCCTGCTAATTCAATTTAGCAAAAGTACATATTGCAGCGCATTATGGCACGATAGTATCAGCATTATTAGAGCAACACACAATTACAGCACCGCCCGATCATTTTGGATGCCCGGCCGCCCGAAGCACTTCAGGTGGAAACAAATGTTCAAAGAAAATCGTACAGTTACACTGAAAGAATAGATAGGTCCCTTCCCCACTTCCTATTTGAGAAATAAATTGGTTAATTGCAGGAGGAGGAGAGAGTGGACGTGTGGAAAAGGAGATGTTTTTTATAAATGGTTGAACAGGTTAGCCAGTTTTTCGGGCATGTTCGGGCCCAGGCTCTATCTTGCATTATAAAATTCGGGCTCGGGCTGATATACCACAGGCTCGGAAGGGCACGGGCTCCGAAAATTGAGCCCGAACTCAGCTCTAATGCACACTGCCACTGTTGGCCTGTACTTGACCAACAAGCATGTCCGGGTGTTGGTTCTCATGTGTCTGACTCGGTATCCACCACGAGCCGTCATTTCTGTGGAGTAGAAACTTTGATTCGTCAGTGAAGGCAACCTTTTCCCACTCTTCCACTATTTAATGACAGTAGTCCATGCAAACTGCAGGCATCATTGCCGCTGGACCTGGGTTAACATATGAGCGCCTTGACGCAGTGTCGACTTCGGAGACCCATGCGTAACAGAGTTTGCTCTACTGTTATCGGGGACATGTACCTGGGTGCCCCAACCTTAATTTGTGTGGCCAATTGCTGCACTGTTGTGCGTAGATTGCCCTTTACCAATCGACGGAGGCAACAGTCTCCTCTAGGGTCGATGGCCTTTCAGACTCCACAGTTATGATGTTGGCAGATACTCCGTGTGCCAGTGGATCATTCTTGGTACACCCTTACTACAGCACCTCATGAACAGCCCACGAAGTCTGCTGTTTCTGAGATGCTTTCACTCTTGGCCTGGTAACCAATAATCATTCCTTTTTGTATGTTCGTCAGATCACTACCTCTGCCCATTGTGCTCACGTTGTTCACTATGGCTCATCTGTCCTGGCTGGCCGCTTATATCTCTGTGTGGTCGACCTCATCACATGCACTCTGTGACACGACTGGGCGAGTACAGTTATTCCAGAGGAGGTCATATTCTGTTATGACTGTAATCTGGGTGAAATTTGGATATCCACTCTTCTGCAATACTCTCCTGTTCTTGGTTAAGTTTCTGACCTCTGTATTTCGGATCCATGTGGTGCAAGAATTGCTTGTTCAAATTTTTTTTCTTTTAATCTAGATGGTAAGGCTGCTGGATTTCTTGTTGTAGTACAGCCATATTTCAACAGCAACTGAAATAGACATTATGTCTCTCTGAAGTGTGTCCAGTGTGCAAGCAACAACAGATAACTGCTTTTTCCAGATTCATAGCTTCACAATAAATGCCCATGTTATCCAAGATTTTTTAAATAGATTGATCAAATTCTTCAATATGCTCTAAAGATATTTCTCTTTATTTGTGATAATTGACCACAAATGTTTTAACACGAGTTAAGATTTGCACCTTGTTTCATTAAGTAATTGGTGCATTAAGCCAGGCTTCTCTTTGAACCATCCATGCAGTTAATGTACATTATGAAAATATTTTTGCACCTCTACAATCTGCTTTAAAACAGTCTTTGGGGAAACATCTTTTTTTACCAAATGCAACAGATGTGCTTAGCATCCATATGTTATGAAAGTTGGATATTTTTCATTTAAAAATTTCCACGTTTTTATCATTTTGTTTTTGCTGTCAGTTACAACAGCAAAAACAGGTTTTCCAAATTTTTATTTGCATTCCTTTATGACCACCTCTGATTTAGAAACACAATATTTTGCTGTTTTCTTTTCTGATCCAGTATCATCAGCATACAACAAAAAACTTTGTTCCGGTATGGACACTAATAGCTTGGACTGGTTCATTCTTCACACTGCACCAGCCATCTATGGTGAAAGTCAAACTGCCTAATTTTTATACCTTATAATAGCATGTTAAGCTGTTTAATGCCTTTGCTATCTTTAAATTCACATGCATAGCTACAAATAGTAATATATGACAGCTTATCTTTTGAGGTTTTACTTCTCTTGACATTTCTTGCAAGTCTGTTTTTTGGGGTTTTTTCTGTAGGTTTCAACAGAGCAAGTTGTTCTCTTCCACTGTTGTGTACCTTAAGCATTTAAATGAGCATATTGAGGCATACAAAGCAACTTTGCGCACTGGCTTGTAGTTCATTTATACTTTAAAATATTTGCACTCTATTGAATTCATATACTAAAACATAAACTGAACTCAGGTAACTTGGGAAACATGCTCACATATATTCGCTTCATGAACAATTACATCCAACAGTACTCACACATACATCAAAGCTAACACTAGAAACACCAAACTAATTGTAACTCACCTCTAAAAACTTATATACACTATATACAAAACAAGCTGGCTTCTATTCTATTTATGTCATCTTGTCTCTATCTCATGACTATCTCCGTTCCTACCCAATGCTCAAAACACATGTTGACCAACCCTTTTAACTTAACCCTACCTTCACTACAAAAATCTGCCTCAAGTACTTTCAGCTGCCCAACAGCCATCTTCAGGAAGCACCAATGCCGCCCTGGTGGCGCAGTGGTCTAAGCGATGGCTTCTGATCATTCGTCCGAAAAGGGTTCAGGTTCGAATCCCGGTGAGGCATGGATGTTGTGTTTGTCTTACGGCACTGGCTCTCTCCCTTCCCTGGAACCAGTGACCTTAAATTAGGGACGAGCGACTGCTTATAGCAAGGAAGCACCAACGATGTTGATCTGTCTGCTGCCGCAGAACGAGTGAGCGAAAGCGTAGACGTCTGGGCCGGCCTCTATGTCATCATTAAACCTTCTACCATGGCTCCATCTATTGCATAATCCTGATTTTTCTTTCATTTTCTTCTTCTATTGCTTTGATTTTTATGTTCTATTTTAATGCATTCTTTCCATTTTTTGCTCAAGTTATTGGGAGCGTTAACATTTCAAATTTTATCTATATTTTTCCATCAACACTGATTCTGCGATAGGTAGGTGTCTTTCATTTTTACAATATTTAATAATTTTATTTTTTTCAAATTTTGGTTATTCATGGTTCTCCAAACAGTATTGAATTAAAGCTGTCTTTTCCAATTTTTTATGTGTTGTTTAAGACTATGTTTAAATTATTTTTTGTGTTCCCTATATAAGACATAGGTGGGGTCTTGGTGATTGGTATCTCATATACACCTGCTTTTTCCAGTCTACTGCTATTATTTTTTATTAATAATCATATTTTTAATTGTAAGTACTTTATTTCCCATTTGAATGCCATATTTACTACATAATGTATTAATTTCTGTAGATATGCCAGACAGTTACGGTAATGCTCAGACGTATTTCTTCTGAGCTTTATTTTTGGACTTGTTGTATCATTCATCTTACACTGTACTTCCTGAATCCATTTTTTACTTTTTCTTGTGGGTATCCATAATTTTGGGCTATATCTTTTATATAATCTATTTCTTCTCTAGTGAATTGTTCTTTTGAAGAATGTGTAATAACTCTTTTGATTAAAGTTTTTATACTATTGTATGTTTGAGAGAGTGGATGTGCTGAATTAAACATGGGTTAATACTGGTAATACATATGAGTTTATTAATAAAATTAAAACTGTAAAGCAGGATTTACAGGATTTCTGAATGGTCAGCATTGATGTTAAAGCCTTATTCCCAAATACCCCAGTACCAGATGCTATTGAAATCATAATAAAAAAAAATTACAAGAAAAAAATCTTAATGAAACACAACTTCAAGAATTAAAAAGTTTTATTGTACATATATGAAAATAATATTTTTACATTTGATGAAAGTATTTGCAAGTGAAATTACGGAGGCCCGATGGGCTCCCCTCTGTCAAATTTGTTTTCAGAGGTGATTATGAGTGACATTGAAGATAAAATAATTAATAGAATGGAAGAACCCCCTTCATTTATTGCAGGTACGTGAATGATATTTTTATTTTATCTCGACTTAACAGTACTGAACTAAAAGAATTAACTAAACAATTTAACAGCATTTACCCATCCATTGAACTGACAATTGAACATGAAGAAGATAATACTCTAGCCTTTTTAGATGTTAAAATCATTAAACAAAAAGATCAATTACAATACAAAGTACATAGAAATTTTTTGTATATACCAGTATTAATTCCATATAATTCAGTACATCCATACTCTCAAAAATGCAATAGTATAAAAACTTTAATCAAAAGAGCTATTACACATTCTTCAAAAGAATAATTTACTAGAAAAGAAATAGATTATATAAAAGAAATAACACAAAATTATGGATACCCACAAGAAAAAGTAAAACAATGGATTCAGGAAGTACAGTGCAAGATGAATGATACAACAAATCCAAAAAATAAAGCTCAGAAGAAATGTCGGAGCATTACCGTACCTGTCTGGCATATCTACAGAAATTAATAAATTATGTAGTAAATATGGCATCCAAATGGGAAATAAAGTACTTACAATTAAAAATATGATTATTAATAATAAAGATAATAGCAGTAGACTGGAAAAAGCAGGTGTATATGAGTACCAATCACCAAGACCCCACCTATGTCTTATATAGGGAGCACAAAAAATAATTTAAACATCGTCTTAAATAACACATAAAGAATTGGCAAAGACAGCTTTAATTCAATACTGTTTGGAGAACCACGAATAACCAAAATTTGAAAAAAGTAAAATTATTAAATGTTGTAAAAATGAAAGACACCTACCTATCGCAGAATCAGTATTGATGGAAATAAATACGGGTAAAATTTGTAATGTTAACGCTCCCAATAACTTGAGCAAAAAATGGAAAGAATGAATTAAAATAGAACATAAAAATCAAAGCAATAGAAGAAGAAAATGAAAGAAAAATCAGGATTATGCAATAGATGGAGACATGGTAGAAGGTTTAATGATGACATCGAGGCCGGCCCAGACGTCTACTCTTTCACTCACTCATTCTGCGGCAGCAGACAGATCAACATTGTAGGTACTTCCTGAAGATGGCTGTTGGGCAGCTGAAAGTACTTGAGGCAGATTTTTGTAGCGAAGGTAGGGTTAAGTTAAAAGGTTGGTCAACATGTGTTTTGAGCATTAGGTAGGAACGGAGATAGTCATGAGATAGAGACAAGATGACATAAATAGAATAGAAGCCAGCTTGTTTTGTATATAGGGTATATAAGTTTTTTGAGGTGAGTTACAATTAGTTTGGTGTTTCTAGTGTTTGTTTTGATGTATGTATTACATGAGTACTGTTGAATGTTAATGTTTGTAAAGCGAATGTATGTGAGCACTATCATTTACATTTCATAAAATTTACCTCACAAATAAGATCAACATATGAAAATACATATATACGTTGTGACTTATTCAAATGGTATTGCACAGCATACGCCATTGTAGCTTTGTATGATAGCATGTTTCCTAAGTTACCAGAGTTCAGTTTATGTGCAAGTATATGAATTCAATGGAGTGTGTAAATATTTTAAAGTATAAATGAACTACAAGCCGGTGCAAAGTTGCTTCGTATGCCTCAATATGTTCATTTAAATGCGTAAGGTGCACAACAGTGGAAGAGAACAACTTGCCCTGCTGGAACCTACAGAAAACCCCCCCAAAACAGACGTGCAAGAAATGTCAAGAGAAGCGAACCTCAAAAGGTAAGCTGCCTAATTTTATTTTTTCTGAAAGCTGAAATTAAACAGGTGTAGTATCAAACAGTTTTCCACCAATGGCATTCACTGAGGATGGTTGATATCCAGGTCGCAGTGTTTTGATCATAATTTCAAACAGATACAATTTTGCTGCATTGAATGGTATGTTAGCAGCTTAAAAAATAAATCAGCCACTGTTTTATCAAGAGATTCCTTTTGTTCTTTTGTGGTTTTAAGGCAGAATTTACTCATTGATTGTTGTTTCTTTGTTCTTACAACAGTACTAGAAAAAGCTCAATAACCCCCCCCCCCCAAAAAAAAAAAACCCCAAGTGGGCTGGGTTTTTTCAAACCCTGGTCTGTCTGTACCTGAAGTTTATCATATTCCAGAGTATGTTAATGAGCAGGTGTAGACTACCTGTCAATAAATGTAAAAGGAAAGTTGCAAGAACTTGTTCCTATGAATTCTGACTTTCAAGTTTAATATTAAGTGGTTGTTCCCATAATGCAGTCTTTGGATAGATATATATATATATATATGATATTTTTCATGTTTCAAAGCAAGAATTTTTTCAATTACAGTTAAAGTTGTTGATGATGTGGCATGCAGGGGACTTGACAATTTAGTAGAAATAGCTCCAGTCATTACCAAAGAACCTGATCAAGTAAGTGTTATTTTGCATATTCCAGAATTGAAAATTTTTCTCTTTAATTAGAAAAAAGTTCATTCTCTTTAGTAAATTAAAAGCTTTTACCTTAATGTATTGTATGTCTCATAATTTTAAATTCTGTATGATTAGTGTATTTTCTGACTTGTACATGAATTTTTATGTATATTTTTTGCTCTTTCCCCTGTAAATGAACAAATTAGATGCTTGTGCAGTTTACTTCATTGACATCATTCTGTGCAGTCTGTTGTACAGTGTAGCATACCGTGTCTGAGACTTCCACAGTATGATCTGAGATGTTTGTGTGCATAACGATCATTGAGAATACGCATGTATACCTACAGGATGACTTTCAGTATCATACAATAAACTAGAAATCATTAGCAAGAAATGAAACTGAGACAAGATGCCCCACTAAACTTGTTGCGTGAAATGTGTGATTGCTAATTTACAGAAGTACAAAAAGTTTTGTGTGAGACATGTGAATGTGATGTCAGCGAACTAATCTGAGAGTTTGCACTAATATTGAGTGAAGAGCTTCCCACACTGATTTCTGTAGACACTCAGACCAATGCAAATTACATGGGTAGTGAGGTCTGACATTGACATCCCAGGATCCACATGGAACACACCCATGTGCACTCCCAGTCAGTCAACTAGTTAGTGGCATGAGCCATAATTTCTGTACTGCAACAGTGTTTTCATAAAGTTTGATCAAAGTGCACGTGCTACTTGTCATCACAATAGTTTAGCCATCTGTGATGCCATATGAAATAAAGATTAAAATTAGTGGTCACCACTTGCCACGTGGCGACTGGATAAAATAAACTGACCAATAGAAAAAGTTACTTTAGTCACCACACTCAAAAATTTGCTTGTCCACACAGACTGGTGGCCAGCAAGATTATTTTTTTATTGCTAAAGAATTTATTTGGATTTTTTAAAACAGTCCTGTTATAGGAAATGCATTTTCAAATCATCCAACTCACACACCCTTAAAACCAGTCATTTCCTCCACAAATAAGTGGGTGCAATCTATTTATAGATTCACTCTTCAAGAATGGGGTGGCTATTTTTGTTTTCCCACTTCAGTTGGGGCACAAAGTAACCATATCAGAAATGGACACCTGTGACCTGTGGCTTTAGATGGAACTGTGACATCACAACCAGTCTTCAGCAGTTTGTTTTTTAAAGTTTAGTTTCTCTGAAAATGCAATATTTTCCATTGCTTAGGCACTTCTTGCTTATCAACAAACAAAAAAAGGGCAAGCATTTTCCCTTTTGTTTACAAAAAGAAATCAAAAGTTGAAAACCAGGACTACTTTCTGTTCTGCTGCCGTCTTTAATTCCATGCAGAGTCTCATTTCCTCTGTACATGCAAATTTTGCTTTAAACAAAGTAAAAAAATTCTTGCTCTGCCCCTTAATACAGAAAAATGCTACTAAGGAATATGCGGGGTGCTTATTTTCCGGAAATTCCGGAAATTTTCGGCCTTTTAACTTTTTTTTTCCCGCCGGAAATTTTCGGCGTTTTTTTTTTTTTACGAAATTTTCGGCGGCGTTGTAGACCGGGAATTTTCGGCGGTTTTTTTGTTTTTTTTCACTGGAATTTTCGGAGTTTTTTTTTTTTTTAGAAATTTTATTTTATAGCCAGTGGCAAGGCCTGTCACTGTCCTTTCCCTGTTTTCCCTTGGTTGGTGGCCAAAGCAAAACTCAATTCCACTGGGAGTTGGGAAATCTGACTGCCAATCTACCCCCACTGAGGATAAGAGAAACAGGTCCACTCTGTGTCTACCCAATTCAGCTGGGAGAGATCCCCTCCCACCCCCACCTAATGTTATATTTGTCTTCTAAAAGTGTGTTAACTGTTTGCTTTCCTTTGTGGTTTGGTGCTGGGTTTGTCCAGAGCTACTCCAAACAGAAATTTCTCACCCCTTTCTTTTCCTGGCAGTGCCCCTTTGCTCATGCCCACCCCAGGCCTTAGTGGCCCACCCACTCTGTCTGCTGCTTTTGACCTTCAAGACTTCTCATCTCATCATCACAGAGATCTAGGGAGGATCTCCCTGCTGACTTTTTGTTCACCCCTCCCCCTTCCCTTTGGGATGCCTGCTGGTTGCTGCTCAGGAAATCTTTGTCATTGGTTTCAGTGCAATGACAAAGATTTCCTGAGCAGCTTTTTTATTTTTTTCTCAGTATTTTACTTTTTATAAGTATTTATAGCTTTGAAGGGCCAAACACTGGAAATTTGCAATTAGTAAAATTTTATAAAGGCCACTGTTCTTTAAAAAAATATCAGAACTTGGGAAATAAATTACGAATGTAACACATATATTCTGATTTTTTTTTTTTTTTTTTTTTTTTTTGTAAGTATTGATCTACGTTAATTTCAGGAAATTTGGGTTTGGTTTCAGGAAATTTGATTTCACAGAATAAGCACCCCTGAATATGTAAACGCAAGTTTTCTAGCGAAATAAAATATAAAAAAAACAGTACTGTGTTGTTTACTCTGCCGTGATAATAATTTTACGGATCACAGAAATGGCTCCATCACAGGCAGAATAAATACCGATTTTGAAATTTAATTTAGCTTTAAAAAAGTGGAAAAGGGAAAATACTTTCTGTGTTGATTGGTTTTGAAGAACAAGCTGCTAGAAATAACAAAAACTGGGCTTCACTACAAAAACTTTTAAAATACATTGTTCTTTTTCACTATTACTGAAGATATTAAAAACGAGAAAAATAATCAGAAATATAAAAAATAAAAATATAACCAGAAAGTAAAAAAAAAAAAACAAAAAAACACATCTTGGGGTAGCAAAAATTCAAAATTTAGAAAACTATGGAACATTTTCATCCGTGCTAAAACAATCATTTTCAAGCGACAGGCGGCATGAAGATACAGGTTATATCAAACAAATGTCGTAACATTAAAAACATTCCAATAAACAGTCCCAAAAAATTTTAATAAATGTTAGAATTTTAAAAACATGAAAATAAACTTTGAACAAATGCTGAATAACATTTCATAGAGATTTTTTTTATTTCCGTAGTATATTCGATGTTTCCCGTACTCCGTAGCTATCAATGATTTCCATAGTGACTATGGTAAATTCATAGCATTTGGAAGGTCTGTGATGACAAAAACAGAAAAAAATGGCAAATCATTAAATTTCTACCAAAACTGAACATTTTCTGGAAAAAAATAAAAAAAAAACACTGGGTTCAAAAACCAGACATAATCTGATGAAATCAGGATATTTGGCAAGTCTGCATATGTGTTCTTATTTTGTCATTACTATTTTTTCAATACCTGTGATGGTTTATCAATGTTTTTAATGTAATATTTATTAGAACACAGGAAATTACTGTACTTTTTATTTCTGTTAGTGGTGTAGGAATCATTGCGAGTCTGTAAAATAAAGTGACCAGGTTGGTATCCCATTTTCTCCCAATCTCAGCTATGGTGGATGTATGGCTATGATTCAGCAGGGGTGCAGAAAATGTTCAGGGTCCAATATTTCCTCAGAACCCCCTTTTTTTTTTGTCTGAAATTTCCCCCAAAACTGTAGCGGATTTTCATACAAGTTTAGACGATTATTAGAGTACATGTCGATGATCAAAAACTATCCTTAAAGCCTATTACTTAAAAACCACAAAAAAAAAAAACCAAAAAAAAAAAAACCAAAAAAAAAAAAAAACTAGTATTTATTCCAATGAATAACTAGCTTTTTTTTTTTTTTTCCACGAAAAAATTGCCCCCTTTTTTTTAGTTGCACATTATGGTAACCGAATTGTGCCATTATACATAGAACATATATGCAGGGTTCCCATGCTACCTGGAGAACTGGGAAATCAGGGAATTGTCAGGGGAACAAATATTGGCTCAAAAAGTCCGGGAAAAGTCAGAGAAAACATGAATTTTCGTAAAAAAATCAGGGAATTTTGAAATTTATTTCGTAAGTCAGGGAATTTGGGGAGTTTCTAAAATAAAATATCTTTTCCTCTTGTGTTTGATCTTTCTCTGTATTTAACATTTCGTTTATTTCACTCCCAAGGACCGAACTGTAGGTTAAAGGGGAAGGGGGTGAAACTAATGTTTTTGGCAGAGTTCTCAGTCATTGAGCACTAGAAAAGGAATTCATTGCAGCCACGTGGGGAGAAAACCCCTACGGTGGCTACTAGGAAATGAAAAGGCTGCGTAGTGTTGGAGTGAGAGTGGAGCCTTTGCAGGGGTTACGATGGAGGGACCAAAGCACTTCCTGCCCCCTTCATGCCTTTGTTTGACTGCCAGACTGGGGATAAAAATGGTGAAAACTAACTTTTTCTATTCTTCATGAAACTGGCTGAAATTTTTACATACACCATAATTGGTTAACAGAAGCTGACCTCTAAAATTTCGCGTGAATCGGTAAAGAACTTGAAATTATCCTTTAAAATTTTTAATGGGATAAATCTTTGATGTAGCGCTCTTACTGAGGGTTTCTGGTGAGCTTTGCCGTGCCACAGTGCGTTTTAGGCTGGGAGAGCTTACTGGTGAAGGGTCACTAAACGGGCTTTGAGCGGTCGCAATGACTGCGTGTGCCAACAGGAGCCAACTGAGTTATTGCCTTCTTTAATGTTCGGAGACTCTTTTTGGAGTAAATGTTTATGTTTCAATTAATATGTTGCAGAATGCTTTTCCTTCTTTTTTTTACTGCGATTTAGAAAGAAGATGAAGTGTTCGTATTCTATATTTTTCTCCTCCTTTCTCTGCAAGAAAAGATTTTGCTTTAATGTTGGACTTTTAAGTTTGCGTGCTAAATATTTCAATGACTACATCTATTCCTTTTCAAATTTTTTTTATTTTGATATTATTATAACCGCATAATAAAGTTAAGAATTCACTTTCCGCGAGAAACTTGCTGCAGGATGACGAGCTTAAAATGATTTTTTTTAAGCTTTTATCCGATTCGCTTGAAATTTAAGGGGCCCGTTCCTGTTAGTGATTTATGGAGTTGATTAAAGTTTCAGTCAGTTTTGCGAAAAATCCGCAAAAACATATTTTCAACATTTTTTATCGCAGTCTCAGAACCCCATGTTGGATACTTTGTTATCAAACCAAATCCTCTGGCCAATGCGAAAAGAGGGATTCCTGCTGGTGCGCATGCTTTTACCGCGATCAGAGAGTTTCTGCTAACCCCCCATGTCACCCCCAAACAGCCAGCCACGTGGTGCCTGCCAGCCGGTATTTGCTCCCGTGCTTGCACCTTGCATAGAGTTTTCGACGGCGTTTGTTTCAAATTAAAGTAATCGGCAAATTGAGAGGTCTGCAAAGTTTCTGACTGGTGCAATTATGACTTCCAAGAAAACTCTATTTAATGTGGATTGGCTTGAAGAAAAACTTAATCCACAGTGGTCAGAATGGCTGTTACCTGTTTAGGATGACCCACACAAAGGAAGATGTAAAGTTTGTTTAAGAAGTTTCAACTTGAGCAATATAGGCAGCCAAGCGATTTTGAGCCATGAACGAAGTGCTAAACACATAAAAGCTTTAAGCCAGGTTTCTGCTTCTCATGCTGTGACAATTTTTTTTTACATTGGATACTGCATCACTTCAAAGGGATTGTTCAGAAAAACAAAGTGGAACTTTAAGCATTATGGCTGCTGCTCCTGATTTGATACCATCCATGCCATATTCAGCAGATTTTGTAGCAAAGCAGAGTGGATCTTCATCCATTGTATCTCCTACTAATATTTCAATGTTGAGCATCACTAGTTTTATGGACAAAAGAGTGCATTTTAAGAGCAGAAGTAATTTGGACCATGAAGCTTGTAATGTCAAATTCTTCATACAACTTTTTTAAAGATGCTAGCGATGTATTCCAGCATATGTTTATGGACAGTGATATAGCAAAAAGGTCAGTCTTGGTGCAACAAAAATGTCATATATAATTTGTTTTGGGCTTGCACCATATTTTTCTAAATGCTTATTATCAGAGATATCAGGTACTGAATTTGTCATATGCTTTGATGAAGCCCTTAATAAAGTAGCTCAGAAAGGGCAGATGGATTTGATTGTTAGATTTTGGTCTAAGTCATTGAACCAGGTATGTACACGTCATTTGAATTCAGTATTTCTTAGCCATGCAAGAGCATCTGATCTCATTTAAAAGTTCCGTGAAGGAGTTTCAGAACTAGATTTAAATAAACTGTTGCAAATTTCAATGGATGGTCCCTATGTTAATCATAAATTTCTGCGAGTTATAAGGGAAGATTTGTTGGCAGAAAATGGATGTGATCTACTTGATCTGGGCTCATGTGGACTGCATATGGTTCATGGAGCCTTTCGGAGAGGCCATGATGCTACTGACTGGAATTTGAATGATATCTTCACAGCTTTCTATCAGTTGTTCAAAAATAGCCCTGCACGGCGAGCTGATTATGTATCGATAACAGGGTGTGAAATTTTCCCTCGTAAGTTCTGCCAAGTCAGGTGGGTCGAAAATGTTGCTGTGGCAGAGCGGGCCATTCAGATTTTTATCAACATAAAAAGTACGCTGAAGAGACAAATACCTTGCCAAAAACTTCAGCATGTGCACGTGTTGCAGTAGCATGTAAAGATAACCTAATCCTTTCAAAGTTTGCATTTTTTTCATCAGTAGCTAATGTTTCGGATCCATTTTTGAAAAAAATCCAAACAGCTGATCCTGTGATTCCATTTCTGTATGACAATTTATGTGATCTTGTCCGACAGTTGATGTCTAGATTTATAAGGAAAGAGGTGATGGAGGAATGTGCAATTCCAGAAAAATTGTTTAAGCTTTGACGTAAGTGATAAGGTTAACCACTGTAAACTGCAAAATGTAGACATTGGTATTGCTGCTCATGGATATTTGATGAAAAGTAAACTTCAGAGATTCAAAAAAAGGAATTCGGAGCAGAATGCATGAAATTTTTAGTGGCAACCACACAGAAAATAGTAGAACGAGGTCCCACAAACTTTTCTGCTATCAAAGCAGTTTCAAGTCTGAATCCTAAGCTCATAAAGTAAAATTCAATAATTTGTGAAAAAAGAATGCATTTACTGTTGCATATATTGCATGAAAAAAACAGAATATTTTCTGTTTCGGCAGATCGAGCAAAACAGCAATTTCAACAGTTGTGTAGCAGAGCAAAAACTGAACGGAAGGATGTGTTTTCTGCATTCTCAGAAAATAAACTCCTGGATGCATTCTATTCTTCTTTACTTCAGGATAAAGAACATTTCAAGGAACTGTGGGTGGTTGTTAAATTGGTTCTTACTTTATCACAGGGAAATGCGCCTGTTGAAAGTGGGTTTTCAATTAATAAAGACATGTTGGTTGAGAATCTTCATGAAAAGTCACTTATTTCATTGCGTACAGTATGCGATGCCATAAAGTCGCATAACGGAGTAGTTTCAGTGCCCATAACTGCAGAATTACTGCAGTATGTGAGGATGTCTCGATCAAGATATCAGCAGGCATTAGTAGTTCAAAGAGAAAAGAAAAATAAAGAGATACAACTCATGAAAAAAAATTGCAAGGTGTCTGATCAGATAAGTATTTTAGTGCAAAAGAAAAGAAAGTTTCATGAAGTTCTTTTGGAGACAGGAAAAATTGACCAGCAAATTCAGGAATTGTCAAAATTGATGTAACTTTGCATAAAACTAACTAGATTTCAGTTATTTCTTCTTACTAGTATTCAGTGTAAAATTTATTGCAAGGAAGCAGTGACTTATTTTTGTTTCACTTTACATGTGTAATTATAATGTGTTTACAAAAAAAATCTGCCCAGATTTTTTTGTTAGCCAGTTAGATCTCAATGATTTTAGAGTTGCCTTTGAACCTCAGTCAGTTACTTTCATATGAGAAAAAAAAAACCCCTCTGGGTACAGATAACTTAAAAACAGCAGTATGTCATCATTATTAGGTATGTTAATTATTCAGCAGGATAAGCCAAGATCATGCTGGTATGTGCAGAACATTTCTTTTTCTTTGCTGTTCACCAATTTGTATTCCATATTTTTTAAATAAGAATGTAAACTTCTAAAACAAATTATATGACTCAGTAACTTGGGATAGGTATAATTGTAAGTATGAGTAGCATGTAATATGTTTTAGAATCTGTTATGAGTATCACTGTCTTGCATGTCAAAACACTGCATTACAAGAGTTAAAGCTAGTTCAATATCCTGTTATGGAATTGCTTATTCACAAGTTTCTGCTCAGCTAACTAAAACAATATTTTAATATCTTGCATGCAAATCTGGGGAAGTATCTAATTAGCCAGTATTTTTTTCTCATTATATGTTGTTAAGCATATTTTCAAAACGCTGTTGCAAACACCTGGAATTTTTCTCAAAACCACCTGGAAAACCTGGAAAAGTCAGGGAATTTGATTTCACAAACTGAGTGGGAACCTAGTATATAGTATCTGAAACAATCATTTGATGCGGCAGTTCGCAGTATGTCACAGCCCTCATAACCAGGGCTCGACAAATATGTTCTAGATCTAGGAGCCAGCTCCAAAATTTAGGTACCAGGTGAAACAAAGTCAATAACGCATGAACACATGTTTGGTTATGACTAAAGCCCGGAAGTTGAGGCAGTAAAAATGCTAAAAATAGGCAGGCAAATAAAGCGAAATAAAGCGTCAAAATAGGCATAAAAAATAAGCATTTATAGAAATGGTCGAACAATTCTGAATCATACACAGGTGTTAAGCTGAATTGGCAAAATCATTTATCAGATTATCACTTACTTATTTTTGCGGTTACACATAAGTACTAGGTGTTTTTAATGTTCGAACGTGAAACTCTGCCTTCTGTCACTTAGGATATGTTTTAGAAGCGAAAATGATCTTTCAACTTCTACGGAGGTAATGGGAGCGTATTTGAAACATGGGGCAGTTGTAGGATCCATTTCAATAGAAGTTGAACTTTCACCTTGGAGTATTTCAGCGATGACTTTGATTTTCTTCGTCATTATTTGTTGAAAGAACTCGTTGACATTTTTCACTCACAATTTGACCCTTTTACCCGGGAACACATTTAATTGTACTAACTACATCATTTAATATTTTCAAGGCATTCACTAACGTTTCGTTCCTTTTTTCCAGCAAAGTAATCATATCGGGCAACTGTAAAAAGTGTGCTTGAATAAAAGTTAAATCGTTACGAATGGAATCTTTTGCTAGTATCTGTTGAGCATTGCGTATTGCGCAGGATTCATCCTCTTGAAAACTTAACAATTTCAGCAATCTTGTTCAAATTATTTGTGTAATATACAGCGGCTGATATCCATGTTCCCCATCTTGTCAAAATCGGTTTAGGCAGTAAAGCAAGATTTGGTTCCATCTCTTTGAATAAGTGAACTCGAAGAGGAGCTTTAAGAAAAATTTTCTTCACATTACTCGCTAACGCATCAATATCCGGAAATAACCCACGTACTTCCTCCGCTACCCTGTGGAGAGCATGAACCAAACAAGTTAAATGAAGCATTTCTGGAAAGAGAACTTTCAGGCTGTGGGCAGCCTTTTTCATATAAGGAACTGCGTCTGTTAAAAACAATAGTACATTTTCATACTTTATTCCACCAGGCCAAAGAAGAGCTAATGAAGAGGCAAAAAGCTGAGAAATTGTGCTACTATTTGTTTTTGGAAGTTGTTCTGATGTAAGTAAGTAGATAGTTGAGGGCTGAGCAGGTTCCATTGTATCTATAACAACATTTGCCACATACCTTCCCGTGGCGTCTGTTGTCTCATCGATACTGATCCAGATATTTTTATCCCCGACATCTTCTCATATTTATTTCATTATACCGACGTAGCAGGAATCCAAGCATGTTTTCCGCAAAGTTGCTTCGCACGGAATATTTTCCTTTGTATATTTCTCCAAAAAATGCTTCAGTGAATTATTTTCCAGCTTCCACAAAGGTATTCCAGCATCTATAAAAGCATGGAACAAATCACTTGCAAACTGTGACTGCTTGCTCGAAGTAGAAGCGAATGACTAAATCAAACATTTATTTTTTTCACCAATCTTCCGAATAACAGCAGCTTTATGTTTAGCTGTTGCCAAATGTTGTGAAATGAAGAATTTCTTTTCGTAATTCAGTTTCGTATCTCATATTTTACAAAACAACACCATTCCATAAGTGGACAAGATATCACTTCCGTACTCTTGAACATACCGACTTAATTTAGCACTGGTTGAAGAAGCAGTTTTTGGCATTATTGTTTCACTTGGACGCAAGGCGAGATCTATTAGGGGTAGCGAACTAACAGAATCTTCCACCCTTGTTTTGCACTTACGTTCAAGGTCTTATGTGGTACGTGCATTCTTGGCTTTCACTCTAGCTTGATTGGTTACAATATTATCTGACTGGATTTGGTTACTTCCGCCATGCGCAGAAACTATCATCTAAGATTCTAGGGAGAGAAAAACATAAAATGAGATGCCGACCATCGCAGACTCTGCGCATGCGTCTGCCGCCGCTGCTTAAATTGGAGCACCTCGTTTTGAATGTACCGATTGTACTCGTGTTTACTTTCAGATGTCTGCCGACTGTGATTTTGTTTTAGAAAAAATGCCACCTACCTTATGGTTTGTACACGTATACCCTAAAAAAGAGTTTTTTAAAAGAAATTAATAACTTAAAAAAATTACGTGTTTACCATGATTTTATCGCATTCTTAAGAAGAAATCATTTTTTAATAGTGCATTTGTTGAGTATAGGCAAAAAAAGGCATTAAAAACATAAAAAGGCATTTTCTTCAAATATGAGTCGAAAAGGCAAAAAAAGCATTTTAAGGCATTTTGCCTCAACTTCCGGGCTTTAGTTATGACGCTGGAATGAAAAGTGGTAAACCATATTTGTTGTCATTTTTTTTCTTCTTACCCAAACCATTTATTGCAAAATAAAGTTCCAATTTGCTTCATAATTTTCTTTTTATATTCTTTCAGTAGACGATCTCAAAAAATTTCAGAATTCGATTTTATTAAAATACTATTTGCGGAAGTCATATTTTTTACATATTAATTTAAAGTGCCATTTTTTTCTTCGTAAATAATCTGTAAACCATAAAAATTCAAAAAAAAAAATTGTTTTTGAGATCCACAAGGGTATATAATCCAAAGACTGAAAAAAAAAAAAATACCACGTATAATCCGCTGCGGCATATCATCTGTAGATCGTGAAATTCTGAGAAAAGCAATTTTTTCCTTCGCATAATCTGCCGCAGCATGTTGCATGCAGAACATGATATTAAAAAATACAAAAAAACAGTCCATACCTGCCAACAGCCTTGTTACTAATAACTATGGCATACATGGACTATTTTATGAAATAATCCATCTCTTTGTAAAAAACAAATAGTGCCTCAACAAAACATTACAACAAACAAGGACTCTAATGAAGCAAACTTAACACGTGTGAAACACAAAGTTTTTTCCTCAGTGAGATTCGAAACTTCCACCAGTAAAAATCGGTAAGATGCGTTAAGGATTCCTCGATGCTTGACAGACGGGAAATCCAAGCAAGTGAACGCGCAGTGCACGAACCTCCACTTACCACATGATCATACTGCCCCTAAAATAGCAGTTTAAGGAGAAGATGAGACCAAAGAACGGGAAAAAAAGCTGAATATTTTAACTGGTGAAAAATCAAAACAGACAGCAAGAATGCGTACTACTGTCAGTTTGTCTTTTATTGACTCTGCAACTACACAGCACCACTGCTTAATTTTTTCTTTGTGCTGATATCATTATCTCCCTACTTTTTCATTGTCACTTTTCTTTTCTTGTTTTTTATGTCCTCTGATAAAAACCATCAGTCTGAGGACCATGTGCTGCATGATGTCAAAGCTTCAACTATTTTAAATAAATGCTGTAACTTTGGGAATATTAATACTTTTGAACACCATGCATCAATTTTTAAAAATTTTCGTCACTTCCGTTTTTGGGAATGTCCTTCTTCCTTTAACAAGATTTAACAGCGCTGGAGAGTGGGAATATCGTGTGTGTGGGGGGGGAAGGGGGGGTCGATTACGAGAAATCCGTCCGACTTCCGGTTTTGGAAATTGTTCTCCTATTTTCAAGCCTGAAATACAAAAAATGGGTATGCAGGGAAATGATACTTAAAAATACTGAACAGAAGTTACATCGCAAGAAAAAAGAAATTCTGATTACGGAAAAAATCTGAACTCATTCGGCTTTCCGTTTTCAAAAGTTTCGTAAAGGTGGAATTCCATCCTCCTCCGACCCCCCCTTCAAATTCTGTTTACTTGTGCATCAATCTCCTGAGTGGCCAACATAATGAAAAAGACTGTATTTCTCGAATTCGCGGAAGAAGCCTGAAGATTAGGCAATTTTCGTGGCATCTAACTTCCATTTCCACAAATCCTTGCTACAGTTTCAAGCTGAAATACGAACATATATGCCATAAAATGATATTTAACAAGAATACTAGACACAAATGCATAATCGGGAGAAAATACGATTAGGGCAAATTCTTTTTACTCCATTTAACTACTGTTTTCGAAAGCTTTGAAACAAAATACCGTCCCCAGACGGAAATTGACCCCCCCCCAAATTGTTTTTAAACAAAATGAAAATTTGTAAAATCCGTAGTATCGAGCGTGAGTTCCGTAGTCAGACAACAAAATCTGTAGAAACTAGACATTCGGTAACAATTGGCATGTATGACAGTCGTATAATCCGCACCTATCATGTTAATTGTGAATAGTAATTTCCGACAGAAAACTGCGATTTACAGGACCGCCTCAGAAATCCAAAGATGTAAGAAAGAAATGATCATCTTATTGAAAAAGTAACTGTCATTTTGAAGTACTTCTCTGCTACTTTTAAGTAAATAAAGAACTAAAATCGCTAGCTGTTGCAACATTACTGTAGTTCATTAGTTACACTAAAAAAATCCGTTGAAATTGCGGACAGTCCATAGCATTGTCTTATTTTTGGATACGTTTTAACTGAATACCGAAAGTAAAAAAGAATTAACTAACACAATTAGCGCACCAAAACTAGGCAATGCGATTCGCAGAAAGGTTACATGCTATGGAATAGCTTTGCGGGGTTCCCGAGAGTAGCGGATTCTCACACCACGTAGGGTTCCGCACGCGCGAATAGTAACATCGCCTTCCTTGTGTCATATTTTCTGTCAAAATGCTTCTAAAGTACAAATAAATATATCATCATCATCATCAACCATTATCAATCCACTGCTGGACGAAGGTCTCCCCAAGTTCCCTCCACAATGGTCTGTCTGTGCCACTCTCCTCCATGTCACTGCCGCATACTTTCGAATTTCATCCACCCATCACCCATGTGGTATTCTTCTGGGTCTTTTCCTGTCCTTTGGAATCCAATCTAAAATTTCGGCTGTCCATCGATGATCTGTCCTTCTGGCAGTATGTCCAGCCCATTGCCATTTCAGGGATTTAACTCTGCTCATGATGTCTTCCACTCTTGTCATTTTTTGGATCCACGAGTTCCTCTTCTTATCTCTCCTGGTTACACCAAGCATGCACCTCTCCATGCTGTTTGAGTTGTCTGCAGCCTTTGTATGTCTCTTTTAGTTAAGGTCCACGTCTCTGCACCATATGTAAGCACTGGAAGGATGCATTGATCAAACACTTTTCTTTTAAGACATAATGGGATATTGCTCTTGAAAATTATGCTGTTTCTTCCAAAATCTCTCCAGGCAAGTTTTGTATGCTGATTAATTTCTTCATCAATATGACCCTCACTTGATATCTGCTGTCCAAGATAAACGTATGTGTCTGTTATCTCCAGCTTTTCTCCATCAATCGACAAATCTTCATTTCTTGTAAAAGCATTGAACATTACTTTTGTCTTCTGAAAGTTCATTTTTAATCCCACTTCTTTGCTCTTGTCAGCAAGTTCCTGGATCATACTCTGCAGCTCTGAAGAGGTAGTTGCAAAAATGATTACGTCATCAGCAAAACGAAGGTGAGTTAGATAATCTCCATTAATCTTTATCCCTTTGTTTTCCCAGTTCAGTGATTGAAAGACATTTTCCAATGTGGCATTAAAGAGCTTCGGAGATATGGTGTCTCCTTGTCTCACTCCCTTTCCAATTTTTATGCGAGTTGCATTTTCAAACAGCCGAATCTTTGCACTTGCATTTTCATAGATATGTTATTAATAATATTAATGTATGCATCTTCAATACCGCAGGATTTCAGAGCCATTGTAAATGCTGATGGTTTCACTGAATCAAAGGCTTTTTCATAATCGATAAAAGCCATGCACAATGGAAGTTCATGTTCCCTTGCTCTTTCAATTAGTTCTCTCAATACATGGATATGATCTATTGTGCTGTAGCCACTCCTGAATCCAGCTTGTTCTCTCGGTTGAGCCATGTCCAGTGTTACCTTCAAACGGTGTGAAAGAACTTTAGTGAAGATTTTATAAACCACTGATAGGAGGCTGATAGGTCTGTAGTTCCTGAGATCCTCAATGTCACCTTTTTTATGTAGCAGGATCATTGTAGCGTTGTTCCAATCCTCAGGAATCTTCCCTTTTATTAAGGCATCGAGTGAAAATTTTGGGCAAGTACTGTTTCGATTTCTCCACTTGTATATTTATTTGTGTGTAACAAATAAATAAATATATATATATTCTTACAATCTCCTCGCGGTCTTTTATTTTGCTGTTACGGTAAATTTTTTTTGTTACCGCATTTTCAGTACTTTCGCAATAACAGCACCTCTCCTGACAATTATCTCGCTGACTTTTTTAAACGCCACACTGTTTTTTTTTTTTTTTTTTTAGCGGTGTCCGCATATTTAAATTTATAACTTTTTAATAGATAATCTATGGATTATACAACAGAAATTACAGTATTTACTGCAAATTACGAAATTTCAAGTAAGACTAAAATTAGGCGCCACAGCCCGAATTTTAGGCGCTGGGTGATCTGGCACCCGGGATTTGTCGAGCACTGTTCATAACGACGCATTTTTCAAAATGATTACCTGATTACCGTGAAGTAAATTACTCCTATTTTTCATGCTATATTCGTTGTTGATAAGTCAATTTTTCGTTTTATTATTACTACCATTATTTTACCCCTGGGCAAAATTTTCCCCAGAGCCGCCTTAATTTCCCCCAAACCTTGTTCGTGCGTTCGGACATATTCTGCACCCTGTGATTCAGTACTGGCAACCACATAGTACCACAAAATGATTCTGCTATAAGATGTGAAATTCATTTTTGAAAGCTATAGCTATACAGCCAGTTTTCATTTTAATACCAGGAAGAACCTAACCAAAAATAATTGGAATCAAATGAAAAATTTAACAGAATGGAAGCAGCTTTGAAACATAATGTCTAAACATTTTTGACCATCAATAATTCACTAGAAACTAAAAACAAGCAATTTTTAGTACATGAAGGTCATAGCACAATTTGTTGAAATACTGCTGACCATTATGCCAAGCAATGCAGAAGTTAAGAGAATGCAAGCCTTGTGGGTTGTGGGCAATGTTCTTGGTGACATGACAATCCACATTTAAAAAATGACTTTAGAAAATAGACTGCAAATAAAGTGAGCCAAAGTATTGCTTGAAAATTCTTACCCATCCACTGCTATCAACTTATGGTGGAGAGATTGAGAGATTTTATTAATGAACATGGCAAGAGACTAAATAAAAATGATCAAATTAGTTTTCCAATACAAATTATCTAGAAAATTTGGTTGATGTGATTGAAGAAAAATATAACTTTTAACATTGTTTATGCATTTTAATTGCACTAGACAATAGACAGTGGGCCATTATAACTACTAAGCTTAAATTTAACTAAGTGAAAATCCTCTAAATACGTGCAGTCAGTTGAATAAATAAATACATCACTCTTTCCATGTTGTAACCACACACAGCAACCGAAAAATTGTTATCCGGCCGCCACCAGGGAATTAAACCAACGGATCTCTTGATATCTAGCAGAGCGCGTTAGCTTTACACCACGATGGCCAACAATCCACGGCGCTATGTGTGTGTGTTTCAGTCAGCTTCTGACATCATAAATCTGTAAGATGGGCTCAGCTACTGAGACGTCTCCATCTGGTGGGCATTAACGGCACTGGCTATATATTAATAATAGCAGTTAAATCCTCTAAGTAGCTGAGCCCATCTTACGGATTTATGATGTCAGAAGCTGACTGAAATACACACATAGCGCCGTGGATTGTTGGCCACCGTGGTGTAAAGCTAACGTGCTCGGCTAGATATGAAGAGATCCGTGGGTTCAATTCCCCGGTGGCGGCCGAATAACAATTTTTTGGTTGCTGTGTGTGGTTGTTACAATGTGGAAAGAGCGATGTATTTATTTATTTAACTAAGTCTAAATAAATGAAAGGTGTACATTGCAGTGATAAAATGTGTATACAGCATGAAATAGCCATAAGCAAAGTGGCCACTAGATTTTGTCCACCCACTGGATAATGGCTACTTGAAAAAATCACCAATTTTAATCTTTACATGGCAGAATCATTAAATTTCTCAAATACCAATTTCATCATCATACCAGTTCATACTGATTTCAGCATCATCATCTTAGAACTTGAGATATACAGTTTTGTGCATTGAACATTTTAAATACAGAAATGCAAAACAAGTTCATATTTGTTAACTTAAAAACATGAGGGCTCTGATTTGTTATCTTAAAAGATAACTTTTCCTGGGCATCCAGCTTTTACTACCTTGGCAGGTAAATAATTACTGCACTGCCCAGCTGGGCATGTAACTTTTCACATATTTTTCAAGCCCTGATTATAACAAGCAATGCAGAAGTTAAGAGACTATGGAGCAGCAAGGGCAATATTCTTGATGACAAGACAATCATGCAAAAAATTACTTTAGAAAATAGGTAGCAAATCAAGCATGCCAAAGCATTGCTTGAACATTTTGACCCATTCACTTTTGTCAATTTATGGTGGAGAGATTTTATTCAAGGGCAGAGAAAGCGAGATTAAATAAAAATAATTAAATAATTTTTTCAATAAAAATTATTTGTCTAGAAAATTTGGTTTGTGTCATTGAAAAAAAAATGTAGCTTTTAAGATTATATATATGCATTTAATTGTACTGGGCAATATACAGTGTGCCTTTGTAACTACTGAGCTATTATGTGTATAGAATAAATTTACCTATGTCTAAATATATGAAAGTGCACAGCACAGTGATAAAATATGTATACAATACAAAATATCCCTAAATAAAGTGGCCACTAGATTTTGACCATCCACTCGCCAGTGGCCACTTAGTAAAATCACCAATTTTTTATCTTTAATATGGAACACACCCATGTGTACTCCCAGTCAGTCAACTAATTAGTGAAGTTGAGTTATAATTTGTGTACTGCAACACAGTGTTTTAGTCAAGTCTGATAAAAGTGCACATTGTCATCACAATAGTTTAATAATCTGTGATGTCATCTGATTTTAGGAGATGGTACAGCAGCTATGGACCTGTGCAAAAAGTGGCATCCATATCAGTGAACACCTGATTATGGGCAAACCCTAATGTTGATTGTCAGTCATGAAGTGCAGATGTCTTAGATGGAGAGCCTAGAATTATGTATGCCCTCCAAATGGAAGATGATACTCTGAATCAGGTGTATACTTGTCATCCCCCCTCCAAAAAAAAGTTTTTTTTTTTTTTTTTGTTGAAATGCATCTTACATTAGAAAAAAAATGCTTTAGTTTTTCCTTCTATTTATCACTAATTTTTATTTTGTTCTGATGGATTTCAAAAACTTCTATTTTCCTTTGCCCTGCCCCAGAAAAAAAGTTCTATGTACACCCTGCTCTAAACACCATGTGTAGTCACCTAACAATGAGCATCAGGAATATAGTTGCACTGGTGTGGGCATGGCAAAACCTGTGAGCAAATACTGCAAGATAATGTATTATGTTTCATTCCACAAGTGCTGGTACTGCATCACCAGCAGACAAGACCCACCTGCACCACATGCCTTCTGTGAGTGGCATGGTCATAGATGTGCCTATGACCTACATTTCAACAAAATGTTTTGGTGATAAATGAAGTGAGGTTCATCTAAAATGAAATCCGAAACCACCACAACTCATATTTGTACATAGAGGACAATTCTTATTCTGGATGCTGTGTGACTCAGTGATTTCATTTTCATATAATGTGTACTCTGGCATCTTGAAGGAATGCTCTTTGTGTTGTACTACCTACTTGCATGCTTCAGAGGTCCTGAATATCTACTGTGTTTTAATGCCATATTGCAGAAATTGCTGAGAGGCTACTCTTGGTCGTACATCAGTGACTTTTCCATGAAAGTACACATCCACACTTCAGTCACTGTGTGCTGCAGTAAATGCAGGTCCACCATCCACCATGTGGGCATGATATGAGATATCTAGCTTGATTGCCATTTCTAAATCTAGGTGACTTGTGTTTTGGGGAACCACATGAATGCTGTCATTTATGTCTCCCCTATGAGAAGTGTAGATGATTTGTGTTACAAAACTTGTCCACAATATGTCATGAAGTCAGTGACTAGTGCCTGTATTCTCACCAGTGGTAGAAACATGTTTAATTTCATTCATGTGTGCTCCCACTTTCCATTGTCAGCTGTATTCATCTGTTGTGGTCTACAAGGATGTGATTTGTACACACAGGGCAACATGGAAAAGAAGAATATTACTTTAATAAGTATTCCTAACAAATTTATTCAACAAACCACACAAAGCCAAGAATTGAAAAGCATAAAACAGCTGTTGAAGAAAGATGAGTACAATAGTAAAACACATTGAAACATGCAAGTTAAAATGCCCCCTGCAGGCTAAAATTTAAAATTTGGATTACAGTCCCCAAATCAGTAGAAGAGTTGTTAAAGTGACCGACTTTGCCAGGGATACAGAATTAATCAATTAACCCCCAAAATGTATACTACACGATCAAAAGTATCTGGACACCCCTTTTGAGTAGTGGCCCATATGCATTATAGTGATGGCCCATACAGGTACAAAAAATGCACATGGCTTGGAAAACATCATGGACAAGCATGATTAGTAGAATAGGCCACATGGCAGAGCTCAGTGACTTTCAGTATGGCATGGTCATAGGATGCCACCTTAGCAACAAATCAGTTCAGGAAATTTCTGCCCTGCTGCAGCTCCCCCAATCAAGTATAACTGATGTTGTTGTTAAGTGGAAATGCCTAAGAGAAACAACAATACACTCATAACTTAGTAAACCATGTAAAATGACAGAGAGGAACCTCCAAGTGCTGAAGCAAGTGGTGTGACAAAATTTTCTGGCCTCTGTTGCAACACCCACCACCAAGTTCCAAAATGCCTCTGGAGCCAACTCCAGCATCATAATGGTTTCTCCAAAGCTGAAGGGAATGGGTTTCCATAGCCAAGCAGCTGCACACAAGCCTAACAAATGGAAAGATCAGTACCAAGCATCAATTGGAGTGGTACAAAGCTTGGTGCCAGTGGATGATGAAGCAGTGGAAATGTGTTCTCTGGAGTGATAAATCCTGCTTTGCCATCTGGTGGTCCAGCAAATGAGGCTGGGTGTGAAAAATGCCAGGTGAACACCACCTGTCTGACTGTATTGTGCCATCCGGAAAGTTTGGTCAGCCCCCAGCCTCCACAGATGGAGTCTGGAGGCTATTTTTCATGGCTTGGGATGAGCTTCCTAGTTCCAGTGCTTAGTAATCTTAATGCTGCTGCCTATAATGCCATTCTCACTGTCCCAGTGGCACAGTAGTCAAAGCACTGGCTTCTGACCACATTCGTCTGTGGTGGGCCCGGGCGAGGCCTAAAAAATGTGTTTATCTTATGCCACTGACTCTTTCCCTTCCCTGGAGTCAGTGGCCCTAAATTAGAGACAGGCAACTGCTTATAGTGCATTGAATTGCTCATGATGGTTATAATATTAGGTGTACAAATAAGTTTTAGAGAGTTTTAAGACAATGCAACATGTAATTTGAAAGTAAACAACAACAATACCTTTAGAAATCAAAATATGTGCTGTTATTATCTATTACCTTCTGCCATCAGGGGAGCAGCTGACCGATCCAGCCAAGAGAATACTTCATCGTGTGACGCGATGAAGTCGTTAACCCATTTTTGCACTTCGTCACATGTCCATAACTGTTTAGCAAGCAAACCATGTTGCATCGATCGTAACAAGTGATAGTCTGAAGGGGCTATGTCGGGACTTATACGTCGGGGTCGGGTGCTTCAAAACTTACCAGCCAAGTGTCAATAATGTTTCCTTGGCCGATTTTGAGACATGTGGCCTAGCGTTGTCATGCAGTAATTTCACGGAACACAATACTTTGCCTGTGAATGGATGTTTCCGACAGATTTCCTGGTTCAATCGCAGTAGTTGTTGCTTGTAGCGATCAGCAGTAACAGTTTGACCCTCTTCCAATAGTTCATAACAGAGCACACCCTTCATATCCCACCAGATGCACAGCAGAACTTTTTTGGAGTGACTATTGCATTTCGGTGTCAAAGTCATTGCTTCACTGGGGTCGACCCAATGTTTTTTCTGTTTGAGATTGTCGTACCATATCCACTTTTCATCACCTGTTATGATTTTTCACAGGAAATACTTTCTGTGTTATTTATTCAGCAGATTCAAACACTTCATGGCAAGCTCATCCTTGTTCCTCTGTCTCAGGTCATGTGGCACCCATTTTTCTTCCTTTTGAATCTTTCCCATAGCGTGTAAATGATTGGAAATGGTTTGTTGAGTTACCCTCTGTTGTTCAGCTAGTTCTTTTTTCATTTGAGACTAATCTTCATGCAGCAGTGCTTGCAGTTCCTCATGTGAAACCTCTTGTGGGGTGCTGCTACATTGTCAATCGCTAACATCAAAATCACCTGCTTTAAATCATCTAAACCGAAACTCGCACGTGCTTTTCGATACAATATTCTCCCCCAGAACAAAACAGGTTGATGTACACACTTTTGCAGCACTTTCTCGATGAAATTAGTAATGAATGCAGTGTCGAATAAATGTAGTATTGCTTGCCATCTTTCACCTACCAGTGTGCAAGTGCGTTTGACTGTTGGGCAAACTGCTGTGTCATATTTTATACTCTGGACCAGTTACGGTCACATGACAACAATGCGGGGGATGTCAGATATGTAAATTAGCGGTATACATCACACAAAAAATGCTTTAAAACTTATTTGTACACCTAATAAATAATGACATTCTTGACAATGCTGTGTTCCCAATATTATACCAACAATTCAATGAAGGCCCAATAGGACAATGCTCCATCTACAAAGTGAGGTTCATGCAGGAATGGTTTGATAAGATCGGTGTTAGAGAACTTGACTGGCCTGTCCATAGCCTCAATCTCAACACCATGGAACTTTGAATTGCAGACTGCAAGCCAGGCAGAATTGCATAATGCCAGTGACCAACATGACTAATGCTCTTGTTGCAGAATGGAAGGTAGTTCCTGCTGCAACATACCAAAATCAAGGTGAAAGCCTTCCTAGCAGAATGAAAGTTGTGATAGCAGCAAAATGTGGCCCAACTCAACATTAATTCCTTTCCTATTACAGGGAGTTTGTGGAAAGAAAACTGTCCAGATACTTTTGATCAGATAATGTATGTCTGGAATGATTTGCTTAATGACAACTGGGATTCTTGAAGCTCCATCAGTTGTGTTTTATTCTAAATATTGACAAAATATTATTAAGCAAAATGTTGCTAGTAAGGTGGGCACAATTATTCTGATGTGGTTTGGATATGTTGAAAAAATGAGTGGTGAGATGCTTTCTAAGAGAATTTATTCAGCCTAAGTGGCATGAAAGAAAGGTAGCGGAAGATCAAGAAAATCATGGGGGGACCAGGTTCTGGAATGTCTGTATGAGAAAAAAATTGACAAGTATGAAGTACAGAAGGTCTTGTGTGAGATGTGTAATGGATGTTAGTGAAGCCTAAGTTGTGGGATGCAATCGCTGTAAATGGAGATGTTTGATGCATCAACAGTGAGCAAAATGTAGCTCCATCAGTTTTAAAATTTAATCTTGCAAATGAGCTTTCTTTGAGGAACTAGCTTCTGAATCTCAGAGAACAGTTTAGTGGTATGTATATATGCATGCATGTAAAAATATTACCATAAGATTTGCTGACAGTTCCCAAAGCATACTGACAATTAAGTCCATACATTGTCAGTAAGTTTTGTGAACCAAAGTTAAACAGTAGGAACAGGCTTTGATGGTACATCCACAAGAAGAAAAAAACAACAACTAAGATCAAAAGGATAATTCTGTGAGTTCTTTAACGGAATAGTACTTTCGCGTAACTTAATTTTTTCAAAGCTAGCAAAAAGTGCCAACTTAATTTGTAGTGTATGCAATATGTTATTCATCGCCAGCCGCGTTGTAATGCACGTGCACCCACACATCTTGAGCAGAGGCAGGGAAGTCTCACCTCTGCCTTTTATTCTTGATTGTAAAGGTCTTACAAGCCAGAACAATTTGTACTGGTCAGAATGGGTATTGCTTGCTGGACCTGTTGTTCTGTGTAAGAAAGATTAATGGAACAAGACTTCAAAATGGCTGAACTATAGTTCAGATAGTTTGTAATTTCATTTCATTGAAGATATATACACTCAAACATTTAACATTTATTTGAATTAGAAATTTCTGGTCTATGCATGGCATTCTATGCATGCAGGGTGAATTTGAAAAATGTATGTGTGTAAATAAATAATGCAAATCCAAATAAGCTCATAACACATTATCAAGGAGAAAAGTTTCTGAAAAGTTATTATTTTTTAATATTCTTTTATATATTTTAGGTCTTAAGCTACAGCAAAAATCGATGTAATGAAGCCATACAAAGTAATTTGAATAAGTTGACAACTTCAAAAAATTATGTAAGTATTTCTGTGCATTATGCTTTTGAATTGTTTTTGTTGCTATAACTGATGTCTAAATGTTGATTGATAGGCATATACACTGCTAGCCACCCAAAATGCAACACCAAAAAGGACACGAGATAGCAAAGTCGGATTTACTGGACACATAACAACAGATACAAAGATGAAACGATTGAGCTTACAGGCCTGTGCGATTTGCGGAACACGCAGACATCAATAGTTTGTGTGGCCCCCATGGCTGGCAATAACGGCCACTACACGCCGCAGAATTGACCGAAAGAGGCTTTGGATGTGGGCTTGGGGTATGTCGGTCCAGGCTGCTTCCACAAGTTGTCACAGTTCATCAGGGGTAGCGGCGGGTGGTGCTTGCCGGGCCACTCGGTTGCCGATCAGCGACCAGACGTGTTTGATGTGTGACATATCAGGAGAACAGGCAGGCCACGGCAGCAGTGACACCTGGTGGGCCGTGAAGAATTGTTGCACGATGCGTGCCACATGCGGGCGCGCATTGTCCTTTTGAAACAAGGCAGCTGACAGGTCCTGCAGGTAAGGGAGGACTACAGTCTCCAAAACGTCGGCGATGTAGCGGTGGCTGTTGAGTGTACCGGTGATGCGTAACAGAGTGGTGCGGGTGTTGTATCCAATTGCACCCCAAACCATAATGCCAGGCGACGGGCCGATATGGCGATGCATAATGCAGGCATCATACAGTCTCTCGCCGCGGTGCCGCCACGCGTGGATCCGACCATTCTGGTGTTGCAGGCAGAAGCGGGATTCGTCGGAGAAGACAATGTCGTGCCATTCCGTAGTCTGGGTGCGGCGTTCAACGGCCCACTGCCACCACACTTACCGGTGGTGTAATGTCAATGATAATCGGAGCAATGGGCACCGTGTGTCAAGTCCCCGCTCCTGCAGACGACATCGAACGGTACGTGCTGGCACAGGTTGTTGCGCAACACACCCTAATTCCTGCGCTAACTTCATGATGTGGCGGTGCATGCCGTCAATGCCTGCAGCACAACATGCCGGTCCTCTCGTTCGGTGGTGTGCCCCGGCTGCTGCAATCGCTCACGCCCGTCCCTCCTGCACCCACCAAATCCATACTCTCCTCACTGTGACTGGATGTCGTCCCACACAGGCGCCGATGTCTCGGTACGATAAACCGCTGTCGCGATAAGCCACTATTCGTCCTCTGTCGAACTCCGAGATGTGCTGGAATGACTGCCGTATTCTGCGACGAGGCATCGGGAAGCTTCCCACGCACAGGTCCGGCAGCACAACACACTTCCACTACTTACACCCCACCTTCTGTGCACCCTTCTTATAGTCTTCTCAATGGCGTGCCGGGCGCACATGTTTTGCATATGCCCTGCAATGCTAATCGTTTGCATGTCCTCTTGCGGGCGACGCATGCTGCGAATTTCAGGCCAATCGGATGCTTCCTTCTTGGTGTTGCATTTTGGGTGGCCAGCAGTGTATATTGAAATTTGTTAAAGAAATTAATTTTTTTTTAAAATTTCTAACTAAAATTATTTTAAAGGCAAAAACCAAAAGAACAAAAAAAATTAAAAAAAAACCTAATTTTGACTCACTGTAGGAAAATGTACCACTATAAGTAGTCATAGTGGCTAAAGCTATTAATTTCCCCTAAGTTCCCTAATTATATCTTCAAAGAACAAACCGTTACATTACCACTATAATAAAAGGCAGTTCTTCCTACTGATACTAAAACTCCTGAGTGGCCTGATGTTGTCTTTTGTTCATGAGGTTTCTGTACATGATATTTTTTATGTGTAGCAAATTATGAGTAAACAGATATATCCGTAAAAATCTTTAAAACTTTTGTTTGAAAACTCAAGAGTCCACGTTGAACTGTGTACAATTTTTTTGTTTTTTTCATGGGAAATGCTCTGAATTTTGTGGACTTCACGTAGTCTCTTGAATATTTCCTGTGGGCTACTCATCCATTAGTTCATTTAACAAATCTATAGGCAAGTGTCTATCAACTACGATATTAGAAAAAGAAATGTGCTAGGGAAAGTAAAATATCAAAAATTAAATTGTATTTTTGTTATATTTTAATTTGCATGTGCACAATGGTTAATGTACCACATATTAAAATATCTGTTTTCATATTATGCAGATGTGTAGTAATCCCCTAATTTGATTGCATTATTTTTAGTTAAGCAAAAACTGAATTGCATACTTGCGTTTCTGCACTTTGTTATTCAGGAAAGATGAGTGCCAAATTTTAATCGTAAAATTAAGTGGGCTGTGTGTGCAGCAGGTTGAAGTTTAGGAAACGACTGTGTATGATCTAACTAATCTCGCAGTTTCATTTGTAAAAGTGAAAATAAGATAAAATGGCTAAAAAATAAGATTTTCTTCTAATTGCACAGGGTAAGACTATTCTTTCACAAGAAAATATGTGCTAACAGTTTTAAAGTAGACAGTTTGTCATTTTGTAATTTATGTGTTTTTATACTCTTGATTTTCTCTGGGTTGTCCCTGAAAGAAAGTAGTCTATCATTTTATTTTCCTTCATGAATTGAACTCCACTGTATGCTCTTTTGACTGGCCATAATAGTAGTTTTGACGATAATTTTGTGGTGTGAAATTCTTGTCCTTATGCTAATTTAAACTAGGACAACAGAAACCAGCGTGGAAATACTCTCGTAGAGTTTGCAGAGGCAGAAGGGTTTTTCATCTTGAACTCCTTTTTCAAGAAAAAGCCACACAGGAAATGGACATGGAGACATCCAAATGGGACAAGTGAAATTGATTTTATTATGTGTAACAAAAAATTTGTCATAGAAGACTGCAGTGTGCTAAACAAGTTCAACACAGGTAGTGACCATAGATTGGTGAGATGTAAGATGCACCTCAACACTAAACTTGAACGTGGTAAGCTCATAAGACAAACAAAATGTATTGACATGTAACCAACCTTAAAAATCACCATAATACCTTCAAGTTGGAACTGAAGAACAGATTCTCTGCTTTAGAAGGCCTAACATCGGAAGAAGTGGATATTTCTGAAGTTAACAGAAAAGTAACCAAAGCTCTTATGGAAACAGCAACAAAATTAGCTGGGTCCAAGAACAAGTTGCATGTGAACAAATTATCAGGTAAAACCAAAATGTTGATGCAAAAAAAAAAAAAAAAAAAAGAGAGATGAGGACAACTAAAAAAGATGCGACTTCCAAAGTGGAATATATAGAGCTATGCAAGACAGTACGAAAAAGTAGACTGAAGACGTAAGGAAATTCAACTGTGAACTAGTGAGGAAAGCAATTGAAAACTACCAAAGCCTAAAGATAGCAAAGGGACATCTCACTGTAAGGGAAGAAAACAGATTATGGCACGGAGAAAAGAAAATGGTTCTGTAACAAGAAATAGAGGCAAAATTTTGACAAGAGTGAAAGATTTCTACTCCAAATTATATGAAAGGGATGATACATGTACTCCAGACATCATGAAAGTTACCAGTACCAGAGTTCTTCCAGTCCTCCCAGCAGAAGTTGCACATGCAATCAAGAACATGAAGTGGGGAAAAGCTCCAGGAGAAGATGAAATTACTGTAGACATCATACCAGAAGCAAGTGGAGAAATCAAAACAGTACTCGCTCAAATTTTCACTCAATGCCTTAATGAAGGGAAGATTCCTGAGGATTGGAACAACGCTACAATGATCCTGCTACATAAAAAAGGTGACGTTGAGGATCTCGGGAACTACAGACCTATCAGCCTCCTATCAGTGGTTTATAAAATCTTCTCTAAAGTTCTTTCACACCGTTTGAAGGTAACACTGGACATGGCTCAACCGAGAGAACAAGATGGATTCAGGAGTGGCTGCAGCACAATAGATCATATCCACATACTGAGAGAACTAATTGAAAGAGCGAGGGAATATGAACTTCCATTGTGCATGGCTTTTATCGATTATGAAAAAGCCTTTGATTCGGTGAAACCATTAGCAGTTACAATGGCTCTGAAATCCTGCGGTATTGAGGATGCATACATTAATATTATTAATAACATCTATGAAAATGCAAGTGCAAAGATTCGGCTGTTTAAAAATACAACACACACAAAAATCGGAAAGGGAGTGAGACAAGGTGACACCATATCTCCGAAGCTCTTTAATGCCACATTGGAAAATGTCTTTCAATCACTGAACTGGGAAAACAAAGGGATAAAGATTAATGGAGATTATCTAACCCACCTTCGTTTTGCTGATGACATAGTCATTTTTGCAACTACCTCTTCAGAGCTGCAGAGTATGATCCAGGAACTTGTTCACAAGAGTAAAGAAGTGGGATTAAAAATGAACTTTCAGAAGACAAAAGTGATGTTCAATGCTTTTACAAGAAATGAAGATTTGTCGATTGATGGAGAAAAGCTGGAGATAACAGACACATACGTTTATCTTGGACAGCAGATATCAAGTGAGGGTCATATTGATGAAGAAATTAATCTGCGTACAAAACTTGCTTGGAGAGCTTTTGGACGAAACAGCATAATTTTCAAGAGCAATATGCCATTATGTCTTAAAAGAAAAGTGTTTGATCAGTGCATCCTTCCAGTGCTTACATATGGTGCAGAGACGTGGACCTTAACTAAAAGAGACATACAAAGGCTGCAGACAACTCAAAGAAGCATGGAGAGGTGCATGCTTGGTGTAATCAGGTGAGATAAGAAGAGGAACTCGTGAATCAGAAAAATGACAAGAGTGGAAGACATCATGATCAGAGTAAAATCCCTGAAATGGCAATGGGCTGGACATACTGCCAGAAGGACAGACCATCGATGGACAGCCGAAATTTTAGATTGGATTCCAAGGGACAGGAAAAGACGTAGAAGAAGACATGGGAGATGGGTGGATGAAATTCGAAAGTATGCGGGGGTGACATGGAGGAGACTGGCACAAGACTGACTATTGTGGAGGAAACTTGGGGAGACCTTCGTCCAGCAGTGGATTGATAATGCTTGATGATGATGATATATATATAAATATATATATATAAATATATATATATATATATATATATAAATAAATATATATATATAAATAAATAATATATTTATTTATATATATATATATAATATATATATATATATATATATATTTGGGATGTAAGGTCAGGTGATGCATAACATCACAGCCTCTCCTTGACAAATGTCAACCCCGCCTTCTCGTGGTGCATCCTGTTCCCACTAAAGGGGCTCTGACGACCGCCCATAGCGGTATAACTATACCATCGGGATTAGAGGAAATTCTATCCCACACTCACCAACCCGCTTGGCCAGCGTGGTGAGTTATGGCCAAACCCCTCCAAAATGATTCCACAACTTAAATCTTGGCCCTCAGTCTCCGGCAGCTGGAATGTACCTGGCCAAGGCAGCGGCCAGTGCGACATGAAGGCAGAGGGTGCTAAGAATCCCCGGAGGACCGGACTAGGCTGCCATCTGATGCTGACCTTGGCTACTTACAATGGACGCTCCCTATCTTCTGATTCAAGGCTTCTTGAATTGGAAGAGGAACTACAAAGGATCAAGTGGGACATCGTGGGGCTAAGTGAGGTAAGGAGAAAAGGAGAAGATCTCATCGAACTAAAAAGTGGACATCTCTTCTACTATCGTGGGACAGATACTGGCAGAACTAGTGGTGTTGGATTTATAATAAACAAGAAACTGAAGGATAAAGTTGTAGAAGTTGAAAGTTCCTCTGACAGAGCTGCACGACTTGTTATCCAACTCTCGAAAAGATACCAGGCTCAGATTATTCAAACTTATGCACCCACCACAAGTCATCCTGAAGAAGAAATTGAAGAATTTTATGAGGAAATTTGTCATCTAAATAATAAAGGTAAGCAGCACTTGAAAATAATTATGGGAGATTTCAATGCAAAAATAGGGCAACGGCAACAGAATGAAACTTCAGTAGGTAAATTCGGTCATGGCAACAGAAACCAGCGTGGAAATACTCTCGTTGAGTTTGCAGAGGCAGAAGGGTTTTTCATCTTGAACTCCTTTTTCAAGAAAAAGCCACACAGGAAATGGACATGGAGACATCCAAATGGGACGACAAGTGAAATTGATTTTATTATGTGTAACAAAAAATTCGTCATAGAAGACTGCAGTGTGCTAAACAAGTTCAACACAGGTAGTGACCATAGATTGGTGAAATGTAAGATGCACCTCAACACTAAACTTGAACGTGGCAAGCTCATAAGACAAACAAAATCTATTGACATAACCAACCTTAAAAAACACCATAATACCTTCAAGTTGGAACTGAAGAACAGGTTCTCTGCTTTAGAAGGCTTAACATCGGAAGAAGTGGACATCTCTGAAGTTAACAGAAAAGTAACCAAAGCTCTTATGGAAACAGCAACAAAATTAGCTGGGTCTAAGAACAAGTTGCATGTGAACAAATTATCAGGTAAAACCAAAATGTTGATGCAAAAAAGAAGAGAGATGAGGACAACTAAAGAAGATGTGACTTCCAAAGTGGAATATATAGAGCTATGCAAGACAGTAAGAAAAAGTATCACTGAAGACGTAAGGAAATTCAACTGTGAACTAGTGAGGAAAGCAATTGAAAACAACCAAAGCCTAAAGATAGCAAAGGGACATCTCAGTAAGGGAAGAAAACAGATTATGGCACTGAGAAAAGAAGATGGTTCTGTAACAAGAAATAGAGGCGAAATTTTGACAAGAGTGAAAGATTTCTACTCCAAATTATATGAAAGGGATGATATATGCACTCCAGACATCATGAAAGATACCAGTACCAGAGTTCCTCCAGTCCTTCCAGCAGAAGTTGCACATGCAATCAAGAACATGAAGCGAGGAAAAGCTCCAGGAGAAGATGGAATTACTGTAGACATCATACAAGAAGCAAGTGGAGAAATCGAAACAGTACTCGCCCAAATTTTCACTCGATGCCTTAATGAAGGAAAGATTCCTGAGGATTGGAACACCGCTACAATGATCCTGCTACATAAGAAAGGTGACATTGAGGATCTCGGAAACTACAGACATATCAGCCTCCTATCAGTAGTTTATAAAATCTTCACTAAAGTTCTTTCACACCGCTTGAAGGTAACACTGGACATGGCTCAACCGAGAGAACAAGCTGGATTCAGGAGTGGCTACAGCACAATAGATCATATCCACGTGCTGAGAGAACTAATTGAAAGAGCAAGGGAATATGAACTTCCATTGTGCATGGCTTTTATCGATTATGAAAAAGCCTTTGATTCGGTGAAACCATCAGCAGTTACAATGGCTCTGAAAACCTGCGGTATTGAAGATGCATACATTAATATTATTAATAACATCTATGAAAATGCAAGTGCAAAGATTAGGCTGTTTCCAAATACAACACACGTAAAAATTGGAAAGGGAGTGAGACAAGGTGACACCATATCTCCGAAGCTCTTTAATGCCACATTGGAGGGTGTTTTTCAGTCGCTGAGCTGGGAAAACAAGGGGATAAAGATTAATGGAGATTATCTAACCCACCTTCGTTTTGCTGATGACGTAGTCATTTTTGCAACTACCCCATCAGAGCTGCAGAGTATGATCCAGGAACTTGCTGACAAGAGTAAAGAAGTGGGATTAAAAATGAACTTTCAGAAGACAAAAGTGATGTTCAATGCTTTTACAAGAAATGAAGATTTATCGATTGATGGAGAAAAGCTGGAGATAACAGACACGTACGTTTATCTTGGACAGCAGATATCAAGTGAGGGTCACATTGGTGAAGAAATTAATCGGCGTACAAAACTTGCCTGGAGAGCTTTTGGAAGAAACAGCATAATTTTCAAGAGCAATATGCCATTATGTCTTAAAAGAAAAGTGTTTGATCAATGCATCCTTCCAGTGCTTACGTATGGTGCAGAGACGTAGACCTTAACTAAAAGAGACATACAAAGGCTGCAGACAACTCAAAGTAGCATGGAGAGGTGCATGCTTGGTGTAACCAGGAGAGATAAGAAGAGGAACTCGTGGATCCGAAAAATGACAAGAGTGGAAGACATCATGATCAGAGTTAAATCCCTGAAATGGCAATGGGCTGGACATACTGCCAGAAGGACAGATCATCGATGGACAGCCGAAATTTTAGATTGGATTCCAAGGGACAGGAAAAGACCCAGAAAAAGACCACATGGGAGATGGGTGGATGAAATTCGAAAGTATGCAGGGGTGACATGGAGGAGACTGGCACAAGACAGACCGTTGTGGAGGAAACTTGGGGAGACCTTCGTCCAGCAGTGGATTGATAATGGTTGACAATGATGATGATGATGATGATATATATTTATTTATTAATTTTTTCCCCCACTAAAATGTGAACATGTGCTAATTTTGTCACCATGGTTTGAAATAAATAAAAAAATTAACAAAAATTTTGTTTGGTGTGGAGCACTTGCATTCTAAAACTTGTACACTTTTTTGGGCAACTTTTTTAGTCATTAACATAAGCTGTTAAGGCTACTATTTTTGCCATTAGTGGCTACAAAAGCAACTCTTTTCTTGGGTGTGATAGGCTGGCAGTCCTGCACTAGGGGAAGTAAAGGAAAATTGTGCTTTCCCCGATATCTCTGCTTCTAAAACTTCGATTTGAAACATTTTTCCTGCACCGCATACAGCTCCTGGTGAGAAATGATTTGATTGTAATTTCTAATTTTTTATAAAATATAGTTTCGCCACCAGGGGGCAAAAGCGTTAATTTCTGCTTTGTAGGTATTTGCAGCGAAATCTGAGCTTCTGAAAGCTCGATTGAAAAATTCTTTCGTGGACCGATAGCGCTCATGTCGATAAACATTTGAGAGTATTTTCTTCTTAAAATAATGCATGATTTCTCCACCAGGGGACATAGGCGTACACTGCTGGCCACCCAAAATGCAACACCAAGAAGGACACGAGATTACAAAGCCAGATTTACTGGACACATAACAACAGATACAAAGATGAAACGATTGAGCTTACAGGCCCGTGCGACTTGCGGAACATGCAGACATCAATAGTTTGTGTGGCTCCCATGGCTGGCAATAATGGCTGCTACACGCTGCAGCATCGAACGAAAGAGACTTTGGATGTGGGCTTGGGGTATGTCGGTCCAGGCTGCTTCCACACGTTGCCACAGTTCATCAGGCGTAGCTGCGGGTGATGCTTGCCGGGCCACTTGGTTGCTGATCAGCGACCAGACGTGTTCGATGGGCGACATCGGGAAAACAGGCGGGCCACGGCAGCAGTAACACCTAGTGGGCCGTGAAGAATTGTTGCACGAAGCGTGCCACATGCGGGCGCGCATTGTCCTGTTGAAATGTGTCCGCTGGCAGGTCCTGCAGGTAAGGGAGGACTACAGGCTCCAAAACGTCGGAGATGTAGCAGTGGCTGTTGAGTGTATCGGCGATGCATACCAGAGGGGTGCGGGTGTCATATCCAATTGTGCCCCAAACCATACCGCCAGGCGACAGACCGGTACGGCGATGCATAATGCAGGCGTCATACAGTCTCTCGCCGCGGTGCAGCCACATGTGGATCCGACCATCGTGGTGTTGCAGGCAGAAGCGGGATTCGTCGGAGAAGACAATGTCGTGCCACTCCGTAGTTCAGGTGCGTTATTGAACGGCCCACTGCCGCCGCACTGAGCGGTGGTATAACGTCAATGGTAATCGGAGCAATGGGCGCCGTGCGACAAGTCCCCGCTCCTGCAGACGACGTCGAATGGTACGTGCTGACACATGCAACACACCCTAATTTCTGCGCTAACATTCGGGATGTAGCGGTGCAAGCCATCAATGCCCGCAGCACAACATGCCGGTCCTCTCGTTCAGTAGTGTGCAGCGGCTGCGGCAATCCTTCACGTCGGTCCATCCGTCCATCCGGCACCCACCGAATCCATACTCTCCTCATTGTGACTGGATGTCGTCCCACACAGGCGCCGATGTCTCGGTGTGATAAGCCACTATTCGTCCTCTGTCAAACTCCAAAACTTGCTGGAATGACTGCCGTATTCTGCAACGAGACATAGGGAAGCTTCCCGCGCACAGGTCCGGCAGCACAACACACTTCCACTACTTACACCCCGCCTTCTGTGCACCCTTCTTATAGTCTTCTCGATGGCGTGCCGGGCGCACATGATTTGTATATGCCCTGCAATGCTAATCGTTTGCATGTCCTCTTGCGGGCGACGCATGCTGCGAATTTCAGGCCAATCGGATGCTTCTTTCTTAGTGTTGCATTTCTGGTGGCCAGCAGTGTATATCTTATTTCTGTCAATGTATCTGCCTCTAAAAGTCTGATTTGAAAAATTCCTTCTTTGCTAGGTAGTGTTTCCAGTGTAAAATGTTCTCATATAATTTCAAATTTTTCTAGTTATACATAAACTTTCCGCTAGAAGCGTTTAAGTAAATTGTGTTTTCCCCAATATCGCTGCTTCTAAAATTCCGATTAGAAAACTTCTTTCTGCACCGGATACAGCTGCTGATAGGAAATGCTTTGCATATAATTTCTAATATTTGATAAAGAATGGTTTAGCCACCAGGGGGCATAAGTGTTAATAATAATTTCTGCATCTGATGTATTTGTAGCAAAATCTGAGCTCCTGAAAACTTGATTGAAAAAATTATTTCATTGACCGATGCTGTTTGAATCAAAAGACCTTTTGAGAATACTTTCTTCTTAAAATAATACATGGTTTTACCAGCAGGGTGCATAAGCATTTCTGTGGGAAAATGTTTCTCATATAATTTCAAATTTTTCGTAGCGCACAAGTCTGCCACCAGAGGGCATAAGTTCACATTTTTGTTTACAGCAATATCTGCGGGACTAAAAACCTTATTGAAAAACTTCTTCCTTCGGTGAAATACAATTAACTATGCAAACTGTGTGCGTATTTTCTTTCCAAAATAGTGCACAATTTCACCGCGAGGGGCGCATATGCTTATTTTGTTTTTCTCAATATCACTGTTTTTACATGTGTGATTTAAAAATTCTTTCAGCACTCTGTCATTTTCCTTGTAGAACACTTAAGGCTAGTATATGAGGAATTTTGTAGTTCACAATTCTGTCGGTAGGTGGTATTTGTGTACTTCAGTTTGCAGCTGTATCGCCACTTCTAAAAACGTTATTGAGAAATTTCTCCTTCGTTTTATGCCATTTGCTACAACAAAGATGTGGAGCATTATCCTCTTTAAGTAACGCAAAGATTTCTCACTAGCTGCATAAAGGTCGAACGCTTTTACCATGAAGAATAATTTTCCCCTATTTTCAGCTTTTCCGCCATGCAAAATTCTTCCCCTAGCAGACGTAAACTTATATAATGTTTCCTTTTTTATATTTCTTCTTTTAACTGTTCGATTTGAAAATCTCTTTCTTTGTCTCTGGTACCTTCCTTGTAGTATGAGAAACTTTTTGTTCACCATTTGTTAACTTTCGCAACATGCGTTTTAGCCGCTGGTGGAACTAAGTAGATGTTTCTATTTCTGGATGTTTTATCAATTGTTGAAACCAGTTGATTGTTTTCCAATTCGGTTTCATTTATTTTGAATCATTTTGATGAATTTAATTCGCGTCAGAATGGATTCATTACATCCGAAAATTCGGTGTCATCTTTCTTGTTTTTTATCTTGTCAGATTCACAGGAACTTTCTTTCTTCCTTAATAGCTTGTTTTAAAGACTGTTTCCCCCAGATCATTCTTTATTGGGAATCTTTTAATTTCAGTTTTAATTCTTGTTTTTTTATTTGATTTGATTTTCATTACTCACTTGCACATTAAGTTGTGACATTTTATTTCCCCGCATCTTGGCAGAAAACTTATATTGTGCTAATCAAACGTTGCATGAATTTTTATTATAATTTATTTTATTTGCATCGCCTTTTTCTTTTATCCTTTTTTTTTTCAGAATTGCTTTATTTCTGCAATTTAAAATATCTTTTTTGATTAGTTTTTTCGTATCATAAGCATTTAGTGCTAATTTTCTATTTATCCGCATAATAAAGCTATGAAACCTTTCATAGTTAATTGTTCTGTGCGTCGTTGGTTTTTGCTCCCATCGTGCTTGTCGTGTGAAAATTTACTTGCAATAGCATCAAGTAAACAGCCACCTGCCTCTACTAATATTCTTGGATCTAAAAAGTAAAAAAGTTGTCAAGAATTCAAGGAGAGTTGTTTGCAACAATTTCAGTGTCTAAAATCGTCTCGGGTATCTGAAAACCATAGGTTTTGTTCCCTGTGTGATGATGATTTTTCAACCGCAAATGGAGGAAAAGACGATTACGGTCGGTATTTTGACTGTAAAAAACGGGAGGAATAACCATAGGTGTGTGGCATCACACACTTATGACATAGCATATTTATTAAAAGATGGAGTTGAAATAGTATGTATTTTTTGTGTATTTAATCAGTTTTTTTTCCTCCATTTTAAGGGTATTTATTGGGTTGTCGGAAAAGTCATAACGTATTTTGGCACCCGTTGGGCAGTTTCGGAAGTACTAGAGGCATGCGCAGCTCTGTTATCACTATGGCATTCGACAGGTGCCAGTTCTAGTTGCAGTCTAAAAGGAATAGTGGTGGATTTGGTTGATTTGCGGAGATTTGACATCAAGTTGAAGATGGAAGACCAAACTGTGCATTTTCGCCATATTTTACTGTTTTACTTCCGTAAAGGTAAGATTGCACGTCAAGCTTGCAAAAAGTTGCTTAAAGTGTATGGTGATAATGCTGTACAAGAACGTTGGTGCCAGCAGTGGTTCGCAAAATTCCGTGCTGGTGATTTTGACCTCAACGATGCTCCTCGGTCCGGGATGCCCACCGAGGTTGATGACGACCAAATCAAGGCATTGATCGAGTCAAACCCACGTTACATGACATGAGAGATTGCAGACACATTGCACATCCATCATTCAAGCGTTCACGAATATCCTTTTTTGAAGCGACTGATAACTGGTGACAAAAAGTGGATTGTGTACAACAATGTGCTGCGCAAACGATCTTGGTCCCGATGTGCTGCTTCACCTTCAAACAACATCCAAAGCATACATTCATTCAGCGGAAGGTTCTGGTCTCGGTGTGGTGGGATTTTAAAGGTGTCTTGTTTTTCGAGCTCCTACCACGGAACCAAACAATCAATTCGAATGTGTACTGTCAGCAATTGGACAGTTTGAACGAATCCAGAAACGTGCGGAGCTCGTTCATCGTAAAGGTGTTGTGTTCTTTATCTTGATGATGATGGGCAAAACACGTAACAATAATAACAAATAAAGATAACTTGATCACACTAGTTACGTTACATAAAAGTTTTTTTCATGTAACGTAACTAGCGTGATCAAGTTACCTTTATTTGGTGTTGTGTTCCATCACAACAATGCGAGACCACACACAAGTTTGATCACCCGCCAAAAATTATTGGAGCTTGGGTGGGATGTGTTGCCACACCCAGCATACTCGCCTGACCTTGCGCCGTCAGACTTCCACTTGTTTCGCTCTCTTCAACAGTCCTTGCGTGGTATAACGTTCAATTCAGACGAGGCTGTAAATCAGCACCTTGTACAGTTTTTTTGCCACGAAAGGCAGGTACTTCTATGAACGAGGCATTCTGCAGCTCACGGAAAGATGGCAAAGGTTATCGAACAAAACGGGCATTATATCATTGATTGATCTTTGTTCTTTCTATCAATAAATGACCTTTGCAAAACATGGCTAAAATACGACATGACTTTTCCGACAACCCAGTAGGTATGTTACAGAATTCATCCAAGTGTTGTCCCCCATCCAGATTAAAATGTTGCTAAAAATGTAGCAGTGTACTCTGGGAAATATGCATGCTACCCTGCAAATTTTAATGCAGGAACTTGACTTCACTACAGAAAAACTACAGGTACCACAACACGCATATGGACTACTGATAACTTCCTTCAGATGTTGGCATCTCTGCATCAGTTTTGTGTCCAATTCTTTTGTTGACATTTTGATAAGAGCTGTTTATAAGTAAAGCATGTTTTCATTTACAGAAAATATTGGAATGGCACATAAACTTCTGGAGAAGCAAGAGGATATCTGTCTTTATGAAGAATTTAAATGACAGTAGGATTTGATTTTACAACCGGTGGGGGGGGGGGTCTGTAGCTGAGTTTTTATGCAGATTTGGGAGAATCTGACGGTATATGTAGTATTAAAAGAATGGAGCCTGTTAGCATATTCCTGATTCTGGTTGAGCAATGCATTAGAGCCTGAAACCACCTGTGGCAACTTTAATCACTTTACTGTCTGCTGTCCTGGAATCATTGGCCAAAATACCACCAGAACATTTCCAACAATTGTAGATTGTAGATTCCATGGAACTGGTGGTTTACTGCTGTTCTGAAAGCAAAAAGTGGGTTTGCACATCATTATGTGGGTATGTACTGGTATAATAAATTGTCCTTTCAGTGTGTGTGTGTGTGTGTGTGTGTGTGTGTGTGTACGTACATACGTATGTAAAATCCCGAGTCCTTAAAATTTTTTCGATTGTGCTTAAAAAGTGCTAAATTTTAATTCTTAAAAATGAGTATGAACCCTGTTAAAGTTACCTCTGTCATTTCACAGTAAATAAATTTTAATAAAACTATATGAATATCCAGATTATGAAGCTGTAGCCTTTCGGTATTTGAAATAATAAATCTTGTAACCTTATGGTAACATGTAATTATTTTTTCTGACAAAAACCGGCTGTAGTAGCTAAAAAAAAAAAAAAATTCTTTATTGCAGGTGAAAGGCTTGGTAGATGCTGAAATCCAAAAACGTCTTGCTTTTCTAACTTTTTTGCTATCCAGTACTCCTGGACGGAGAGTAGTGCAATTGTCAGAACATACCTTAGATCTATTTGAAGCTTACCTTAATCATTACTATCCATCTCAAGAGGAAGGTAAGAATGAAGTCTTTATTGATCAATAAAAGTGATGTACCAGATTTTAATTCTCATAATTGTTTGTAGTATAAATTTGTTAAGGTCGAAACTCCCAACTTACGAACTTTCTTGTAAAAGTTTTTTTCATGTAACGTAACTAGCGTGATCAAGTTACCTTTTTTGTTATTATTGTTACGTGTTTTGCCCATCATTGTCATAGTTTCTTCTTTTTTTTAAGTAAAAAGAATGCTTTCTGAAGCAAAACTAACTACAAAGATTTCAAATGAAGTGAAAAGTGTTGGCCATATTCCTCCTATAACAGAGATGTGGTGTGAAGAATTAATTTAAGTGTGTTTTAACGCACCTTAAAGTAAGTGATGGGAATCAGAAACAGCATGACAGTACACTGTCACCTTTGCTCCAATGACAAAAAAAAAAAGTTTTAATTTAGATATTTTTATCCGATTTTTTATGCAGCTTTTCAGCTGGAATGAATGCATCACTTCTTAATTTTTTTTTTATTTTCGGTTCCTGAAAAATACTGAAGGGCACTTGCCCCAAATAATCCTATTCCCAATTCTGTGGCTGACTGTGCATTGCTTTGGTTCAAAAATTATATTCCCATCATTGCCTAAAGCTAAATGATTTTCAGCTTCACCAAATTCCTATTGCAGGAAAGTTTGGCTTCTTTAGGTACAGAGGCCCAATGCATAGCTGCTAAATCTCCTAATTTTGCATCTTTTCCCAATTTTCTGATTTCCTGCCAATTTCTACAGTGTCATTACATATTCCCAAGATACTGGTGAAAGTATCCTTTTTTTTTTTTTTTTTTTTCCATTAAAAAATTTCCTAGTGTTACTTCCCCCTCCCTGTGCTGTAATAAGGTGTCTGCAACGTCCAGAAAGTCACAGAAAAGTAACTAAAGGAAAATAAGAAAGTTGAAGAATATTGTTGTTGAATAAAAGTCATAAGTCTTGGTTCTGCTGGGATAAAAACATTACGTGATTTTTTCTACATTTTGAATTTTTCTGAAAAAGTTCCTTTTTTATTTATTTTTTCTGATAATGTTCTTCCTTTTGTATAGTGCTAAAGAATGATATGGTATTTTTTTAAGAACTTTCCCTAAGGAAATTGATGTTACCCTATTCTGAACAATTTCTTTAAATTCAATCAACAGAAAAAGCATTTTTTTCTCCCTTATTTTTTAAGTACAGTTAAATTTCAAAATTATTAGGCCTACTTACCTGTCAGCAATGGAATAAGACCTGCAAAAAAAAAAAAAAAACCAGTGAGTAATGACAGTACACATTTTTTATATTGAATTTCATTTAAAATGCATGTTTTCTTATTCGTTATCCCATTCTTGCTATATCAAGAAGCATAGCAAGCATTTTACCTTTTGTTTGAAACAAAACAAATTAAAAACTGCTACTACCTTCACAATTTACAGTGAAATGAAAATTCAAAAATCGGCATTATCATTCGTTCTGCCACAAAAACAATTTAGTGGTTTTTGGAAATGGTGCATGTTCCATTACAGATGGATTAACTGCCAATTTTGAAATTTAATTTCTCTTTAAAATAAAAACAAAAATGTTCAACTGGGTATGATAAGCTGTCAAAACTGATGCTATCAATTTAGACTCTTACTCATTCAAATGCAAAGGTACAAGAGTGTTTAGCCAAGTGAAAAAAAAAAAAAAAATGGGACCCAGTCAATTGAATGATGACATGCTAGAAAATTGTTTGATAACAAAATTGAGTTGTCGAGGCCAGAAGTGCTTTGAAATCACTTTACAATTAAAAAATGACTTGCAAAAGCAAAATCCTGTCCATCTTTCAGTGAAATAGCACTGAGTTTCTTCACGAAAAGTGGAATTTATTTTATTGTGACTGTCTGTTTTTGTACAAATTATGTGACAATATCTAACACTTAACAATTTCCACAAATTACACTAAGAGTTTCTTGATAATTTCTAACTCTGAATGTAGAAAATACTTGAAAATTTTCATATTTTTGACCCTCTAGAGTTGGCAGTTATGCCAGTGTGTTCGTGTTTGTGAAATTGCTTTATTTTATTAATGCTTTATTGCAGAACAGTTTTCTTTGGAATTGTTCTTTTATCATCACTGTTTCACACTTGTATATGAACATGAATGTGTATTCACATTTTGTGATGGAGACTACATGAAGTGCTGAATCTCAACAAATTTCCTACATTACTTTTTGGTTGATTGCACAATGTTTAGAACAAACACAAAAGATGGATTCTTGATGCTTTGAGGAAAGCTTGTAGTGTGATTGTATTAAAATATAGGTAACTCTTCCTTAGTACCACATGTCAAAGTGTCAATGGGCAGTTATAAAAATTATAGGAATCTGCAGGTCAGTGGCTAGTAGGGAGATTTTAAAAAGGGCTAATCTGAAGGCATACTGGTGTGTCAGACAGATGAAATAATGAAAAAAGGTATCTATGATGGATTTTCAGGAACTACATGAAGTACTTTCTGAATGCTCCAAAGTATTCTGGTAGTGTTAAATGTATTGGAAAAAATTTAAATTGTGTAATCCAGAGTTTAACTGAGAATGAGAAAAAGCTTCTATTATTGGAGGAGAATATATTGAACAGATAGAATGAATATTTTAAAATAATGAAAATGCATAGGTAAATGAGAATAGTGAGGGCATTAGTTATGATCAACATTGCTGGATGACCACTGATTTACATGAAGTAAGAGATGCTGTTTCGTCATTGAAAAGTGATAAGTTGAAGTTTAAACATCACATACATATCACTAAGCTGTTCTCTGAGATTCAGATGTTAGGTCCACAAAAAGACAAACCACCAGATATATATTCAACTAATGGAACTAGAATTTACTTGCTGCTGGTGGTATCAAACATCTCCATTTACAGCAATCTTGATACACAGCTCAAGCTTCACTGACTTCCATCACCCGATGCTCACAGGACCTTTTGTATTTCATGCTCATAATCTTTTTTTTCATGCGGACATTGCTGAATCTGGTCCTCCCAAGATTTCCTGGGTCTTCCTCTACCTTTCTTTCCTGCCACTTGGGCTGAAAAAAATTCTCTTAGTGAGCATCTCATCACTCATTCTTTCGACATGGCCAAAACCACCATAGAATATTAGTCTCCACCTTACTTACATTTTGCCTCCCATTACACAACTGCAACACATATTTATTCCTCACATGATCAGAGCGAGTCTTGCCACAAAACCCCATAAGTAACAGTAAGTAAGATGTAGTTTATGATAAAATGAGTACAGAATTGGTTAAGCTTATTGGAATGACAGATATTTTGTTGCATACAATCACTAAGAGATTCATTCTAATCATTGAAAAGTTTCTTTTTCCAGGTAAGTAATTTTTTTGTTCTTACCACATGATCCCTTCTGGCATGCAGTTTTCTCTTGCAGATTCCTTGATGACATTAACAGCATTATTCCGATGCAGGGTTGTTTTTAGGCTGAAGAACATTTTAATCACTCAGAATCATGTCAGAATAACTAAACATTTTCTCCCCTGAAAAACTTTCCAGGCATGTGAAAGTTCTATTGGATCATTTATTGTTACATATTCGTGGTCTCCTTTTTCAATTAATATATTTTCTATTATTATTATTTTCTTTATACAAAACACAGCCTGTGATAATCAAACATAAACAACAAAATTCTATCATTGACTGGTGTTGTTGAGCTGATACGAGTTTCCACTGCAGACCCTAGGTATTAGTCAAGAATCTGCATAAAATATGTGTCCCAAGTAAAGCACAACTGCAACACATATTTATTCCTCCCTTCTGCAGTTCTGTAGGTGGTATATCAGAAAGCTGCAATTTTTTGAAATGATTCATAAAAATTTTTGACATTCCAGGTGCCCTGATGACAATGGGGACTACCTTTGTGTGTTTAGTCCATAATCAGGTAACTTCTGTGGCCAGGTCTCTATATTTAGTCATTTTTTCCTGTTCTTTTTCATCGACTCTGGCATCTGCAGGAATCGCTGTATCAATTATGTAGACTTTCCGATTTTCTATAACTGTTACGTCTGGTGTATTATGTTCTAGGTGCCGATGGGTTTGAATTCGTAAATCCCACAAGATCTTGTCTTGATCATTTCCTATAACTTTCTCAGCCTGATGTTCCCACGAGTTTTGCGATACTGGCAGATTGTGTTTTTTGCCAGAGGATCAATTTTGCAACCCTGTCTTGTCTAGCTTTATAATCTGTCTGTGCAATTTTACTACATTCACATATAAGATGAGACACAGTTTCATCTTTTTCTTGACAAAGTTGACACTTTGGATTATTATCACTGACTTCTGGACTTCAGCCTTCATAACATTTGCTTGCAATGCCTGTTCGTGTGCAACAAAAATCAGATCTTCTGTTTCTTTCTTGATGGAACCCAATTTCATGCATGTCCAAGTCAAGTTGTTGTCACTTTTTCCTTCAGTATTTTTTAGAAACTGTCCATCCAGTGGCTTGTTCTTCCAGCCATCTAATCTGCTTTCAAACTTCTTCCTCTTGTATTCAGCCTTGCTTTCTGTTGTTTTTAATATATTTTCATTTTTCACTGCCTGAAGTAGCGTTTTCCTGCTTTTGTTGACGTAATCATTCAGGCTTCATTTTTGTTCCTCGGCTACCTGTTGTACTTGTAAAGTGATGTTGACAGATTATATTGAGGTAAATATAATCTTTCAACATCACTTTTTGGATGAAGTGCATGATGCATGTTCAATAGCTTTCGAATTTTTTGATCCAATATTTCTAATTCACTTTTGGTCCAATCAGTTATTCCATCTGGGTATCTGATTACTGGAATGGCCCATGTATTTATGGCTTTGGTTGTATTTCCACCTTTTAGTTTTGATTTCAGTATTTTTTGTGCTCTTGATGTACTCCCTACGAGTCAGATTATTATTGTTATTTATTATGGGTATTTCTCATTATTGTGGGTTAGTAATCATTTCACATTTCCAAAGTCTGGGTTATCTTAGTTTTCAATAAAATACTGAATCATGTTGTTTGGGTTGTTTTTCTTTCTTTTTCCAGCTTGTGCTGATTTAACCCAAAAAACCTATTCTTATGCTGCCATTTAGATAGGATTTGGTAGAAACTGATGATTGTAGCATACTGAGATGTGTTTTATCTGTGGTTGGAGACCAATATGCTTCGGTGGTTTGGCCATGTTGATATAATGAGTGATGAAATGCTTACTAAGAAAATCTTTTTAGCCCAAGTGGCAGGAAGGAAAGGCAGAGGAAGGCCAAGGAAGACATGGGTGGATCAGATTCAGGAGTGTCTGCATGATAAAAAAATTATGAGTATGAAGTATAAAAGATCTTGTGTATGGCGTGTAATGGATATCAGTGAAGCACGAGTTGTATGTCAAGATCGCTGTAAATGGAGAAGTTTGATACGACAACAATAAATAAAAATATCTGGAAGTTTTTGTTTCTTTTTGGAGCTAACCTCTGAATCTCAGAGAACAGCTTAGGGATATGTATGTATGTATGTATGTATGTATGTATGTATGTATGTATGTATGTATGTATGTATGTATGTATGTATGTATGTATGTATGTATGTATGTATGTATGTATGTATGTATGTATGTATGTATGTATGTATGTATGTATGTATGTATGTATGTATGTATGTATGTATGTATGTATGTATGTATGTATGTATGTATGTATGTATGTATGTATGTATGTATGTATGTATGTATGTATGTATGTATGTATGTATGTATGTATGTATGTATGTATGTATGTATGTATGTATGTATGTATGTATGTATGTATGTATGTATGTATGTATGTATGTATGTATGTATGTATGTATGTATGTATGTATGTATGTATGTATGTATGTATGTATGTATGTATGTATGTATGTATGTATGTATGTATGTATGTATGTATGTATGTATGTATGTATGTATGTATGTATGTATGTATGTATGTATGTATGTATGTATGTATGTATGTATGTATGTATGTATGTATGTATGTATGTATGTATGTATGTATGTATGTATGTATGTATGTATGTATGTATGTATGTATACTTACTTAACCAATTTGTTGATGTAGGAACTTGGAACTCTTATCTCAATTGCTGCATAAAAAATAACCATATCTTATATAATAATACTCTCTATAAGCAAGTGAACGGTATTCCAATGGGAACATCAACGTCCACGAATATCGCTAATCTATTCCTGTTCTTTAAGGAATATAAATTCATTAAAAATCACCCCACCTGCTCAGATAACTACCTTTACACTTTTAGATATATTGATGATCTGCTCTGTATCAATAATTCCGAAGTTATAGAGAGTGATTTTGATAATATCTATCCTAGCTCTCTTAACTTATGTAAAACCAACCACTGTAATCAGGAACTTGAGTTCCTAGACTTAAGCATTAAGCTCAACAGAGGTAACCCATCTATTAGCCTCTTTGATAAGAGTTAATTTTCCTTTCAAAGTAATTAAATATCTACACTGGAATAATAACATTTCAACCAAAGTAATTGAGAATGTACTAATTTCTCAGGTCCTAAGAATTTCAAGAATTTGCAGCAACAATTTGGACTTCAATTACCACATTAATATACTATTAGAAAGTTTTCTAGAGAACGAAATTCCTTCTTCTTTCATCAAAAGAACTTTAAGAAAAATTATTCTGAATAATAGAGTAAGGTTGGCAGATCTGCTTTAATTTTCTACACAGTTAATAATATGATTCTGACCAATCAAAGCCGTAAGGAAGTTGGCTAGAGGATGCCTATTAACTACCTAAAGGAACCTTAGTGCTATGGATATGACGGTCCTATTAAAACAAAAAAAAATTAAATAATATAAATAAAATCACAAAAAAAGCTTAAAAATCTGTTTATAAAAGAAAATAAAAACAAATAAAAAAGAAAACTAGTTATTCATCACTAGGATAGCTATACTAAAAATAGTAAAACCAACATTAAAATTAATAAGGTTCTGATTAATCTATAGAAGCTCACTAAGGTGATTTAATACATGCAAAGATTATTAAATAAACTGCTCGTGTATTTTATAATATTTCTCATGTATTCTGGAGAGTTAATTCTGCTCATTCTGATCATACAGATCCACAGTCTTAAGTTTATATATTTTTTTCTCTGGTTAAAATCTCCGCGCGTTGGTTTCTTGCTGTATGAGGAGGCCATCAGCCCCACCCTCACTGCCCCCCAGCGTCTAGGGAGTGGCGGAAGAGGTCAGCCATGTTCTCCTCTTGTGAGGAGAAAAGTTTTTGTAACACAAGAGGTAAGCTCTCTTCCTTGTTTTTGGGTTCTAGGTTTTATAAGTTCAATGTTTGTACTTCATGTACCTTTTCTCTGTCGTTTTTTAGCTTTTCAGCTTTTAAGCATTGGTTTGTCTCTTAACATTTACGCGGGTTTTAACTCTTATTTTTCTTTGTAACTTTGAGCGTCTTTTGTGGTACCTAGGAACAGAAGATGGCTAAGCTTGTTCCTTTTCTATGCGCTGTCTATGCGCTGTTTTTTTCAAAGTAGTTAAGTTCTTAATAACTAATTAATTATGCACTTAAAGCACTGCTGAAATACTTTGTACATATTGCAACTAACTGTTTAAGGTATATAACTTTCACAAAGTTTTCTTTAGTTAATTATTATCTTTAACTTATTCTCGTTTTCGTGCTGTCATAAGTTGTAGAGTAGGGGGTTTTAGACTCAAGTTTTCTTTCAAAAATCTGTTCGTTATAAATTAACATTTCCTTTTTAATTGCAATGTAAAATTTGTTTTTCAGGTTTAAATTCTCTCTCAAACGAACTTGGAATTTCGTTATAGCTGAAAATCATTTCTATTTATTATGTCACTCTCACAGCTTGAGTTCTCTTTAATCTTCTTCTCTATGTTTAATAGTAACAGATGAAGAGCATGGGTCGGGCCATGAAGGTTAATGGATGCAAGCGAAATTGTTAACTAGTGCTAGGTCATGCTACTCTACGGAGGACATGACTTATATATATATATTTTAAACTATTTTAGGTGGGAATGTTACTTGCATCTATGGCCTTGCAGAAACCCATTTCCAACTAGGTCTTTGTGGAAGTGAGAAAATGCAGAGTTTTTGCTGGTCCTTGATAAAGCCAAGGCTTAGTATTCTCGACACCTTCTACATTCAGTTGTTTTATTTTATTTTTTTCTTTTCTCCTTTTACTCACACAGGTAGATACATAACCTTTTCTATGTTGTACTAGGTGTGAGTCAAAATGTATATTTGTATTTTTTTGCTTAGGTATCTTTATATGAATGTATGTATGTATGTATGTATCCATCCATCCATCCATCCATCCATCCATCCATCCATCCATCCATCCATCCATTGGTTTATTACAACATTTGATGAGTAAGTTTTACTGTGTTAGTATACTTTTCGTAAAGTTCTAGTTGTTACAAAAGGTATATGGATAATTATGCAGTATTGACAACAAGTTGTTTTTTTCCTTGTGTATAAAATGATTAGATAATTTCTTATTATTGTTGTGTATGTGTTAAAAGTGATTGTTTGGCATTTTCTGAATCATGAATGATATTTTCCATTTGCATTAGAATCTGAAGAGCCAACAGCCTCAGGGACTAACCCACCTCCTTGGGAAAGGGCTGCTAAGTTAATGAGCACTATGGAAAAGAGAATTTCTACAAAATTTGAACAAGATGTCCAAACAGTAAAGCAGCTTGCTTCAAACACGTACAGTCACATAACTAATTTTGATTTCGTAAGTGTATTTAATATTTAGATTTCTATCAGGTTATTTTAAGATTTTGTAGCCAAAAGTATATACTGAGGTGAATTTTTCACATCTCATCTCACTACAGGTTGTTTTAGTAACAGTAAACATACCCAAGTCTCACATGGCTGCAAAACATTTAACTCAGTGATTATATCATAACTATGAGAAATATTTTCCTTAAGTTTCAAGGCCATGTAATATAAGCCTTGCATACATGGAATGTATGCCAGTAGTTTGTAAATTCATGAAACCACTTTCAAATTCATAATATTAATGCATGTCTCTTTGGAACACTGGTGCATTCATGTTAACCATGATGTTAACTTAGCAAGCAGTTCTGTTTTAGAAAGCTTTTTAGCAATTTGAAGCACAGCTCACTTACTTGAGCTACTTAGACAAGCCTTCTACAAAGGCATCATCACTCAAATACTACTGCTATTGTTAAGCAACAAATTATAATTACAGGAAAAATCTTTGTTCTGTCCAACTCCAATTTTCGAAAGCTTTTCCTTCATTTTCAAGCTGAAATACAGATATTTATGGAATAAAACATTTAACAACAATAAAGAGCAGAAAGGGCACCATGATAAAAATAATTTAATGTTACAGTGCTCCATCTAACTTCTGTTTTCAGAAATTGCTGCCCTGTTTTCAAGCTGAAACATAAACATTGATGCAGTAAAATTATATTTAACAACATGGACAGAGCAAAAATTGCAATAAAAAATAACAGCTATGATTATGGGAAAAATCATCTAACTTTCGTTTTTCGAAAGTTTTGAAAGACACAATTCTGTCCCCAGATGGAAAACTTGCTTCCATGATTGGGAGTCTGCAAGAGAGAAATAAAAAAGGTTCTGAAGATGTTGTTTTTCACTACACAGCTCTGGTTAATAAAAAAAGTTTGTTTTACACTAGTGTCCAAAATCAATGTGACAAACATAGAATCATGAATAATGCAAAATCCACATGAAGTTTAATGGCGAATGTCAACTCTGCAGGACTAAAATAAAATCTGTGATGTAGGTTGTCAGTTGTTGCGATTCCGCTGCGAGGTGATGTAGTAATCACATTTTTTTCTTCTTAAACAGATGTATTTCCAATAACTAATAAAAGTAATTTGTTTTATCTTTCCACTTAAAATTTGTGTGTTATCTGTTAAGCTATAATTTAGGAGTTATTGGATTACAGTGAAAGAATCAGAAATTTAGGAATTGAAATTAATTTCAATTGACATTTGTGGGATTGAAATTTGCTAAAAATAGTGCTTGGAACTATTTCTGTAACTCAGAAGCTAACATTCAAATCTTTCCAGCACATACTTAAACTTCCTAGTAAGTAGTTCAGCATTCCTGCTGTTGCTCCAGTGTTTTGAGCAACATTTGAAATTAGTGTTGGTCTTGTTTATTTTCTTAAATTTGAGTTATTCTAATCATTGCATTAATTATCAACTAATTAAATTCTCACATTTACAAGTTCATTTGAATTACCCCTATACTCCTCTAACCCTAATTTTGCTTTAGTTCTGGTCCAAACAACTGGACCAGAACTAAAGCAAAATTAGGGTTAGAAATCCTCCCTGCATCTCTGGTCCTACAAGCAGAGGATTACTAAGATTACACATACAGAGAAAATGGTCCAGTTGTTTTAGCAAGGTGTTAAGGCAAAATTATGTAACTGTTCTGCATTTCATAAGCAATAGAAAAAATAGTTTTCTAAGCAGTCTAGCACATTCAAAAAACCTCTTGGCCAGTGGTCAAAAGGGAGTATCCCTGCAGGGATCAGTGATAACAAGTTGGCAGTGGCTCTTTAACTTTAAATCCCATGTAGCAAAGCCAAGAATTTAGAGAACAGTGTTGTGTGACATTTTAAAGCTCCATATTTTATAGCAGAGCAAAGGAAATGTACCTGGCAGTCTTATCAGGCATCTGGGAATATTGATAGTGGCCAATGAAATGTTAGATGGAGTCCTTAGACAAAATGCCCTGCCCCATAACACAGGGTGACCTTTGCAGGTCTGAAAAGCTTATAGGGAAGATACACCTTGTACACAGAAAAAAGAAATAACAAATTGACACTAAAAAAAAAATGAAGTTATAAAAAAAAAAATCTAGTACTGTGAAAGAAGAGTTAAGAATTTAAGAGAGAACTTGGTTAACCCACAAAGTTTAATTAAACTCCATCACAGGACCCATAGGACCATAGAACAACAAAGCAACACTAATGCAAGAGATAAGGAAGAAAAATGGATAAGATATTCTCTGTCCCATTCCTTGTAGTTATGCATATTCTATTCAGGGTCCAATTTTCTGATATGTCAGTAATTAAAATGTTTCTTTGGCTTACCAAAGTTTTCAAAATACACTGGTATCAATAATTAGTGACAAAAACAAATATGAGAATATGTCCAAAATGAGAGGACCGATTGTAAAGCTTTTTCAGAGGCATGTAAAGTTTAATTAAACTCCATCACAGGACCCATAGGACCATAGAACAACAACAAAGCAACACTAATGCAAGAGATAAGGAAGAAAAATGGATAAGATATTCTCTGTCGCATTCCTTGTAGTTATACATGTTCTATTCAGGGTCCAATTTGTGACTGTTCTTCTGTCACGAATTTGATCCTGAATAGAACATGGGAAACACTAAGCCGGCGTACCTGAGCAACATTGTGCTAGCTGTTATATAAATATGTGAATTATGACCATATGCCATTGAGCTAGCAGGTATGCAGCCTTGATAAACATTCTGAACTTGGTGTGGCAACTAAAGCTCGAGTTGGATTGTTAGTGAAAGAATGACTCCACACAATCTCTTAAAGACTTTATGGTGGAGAGCAATTGGTAGATTGGAAGCAGGGCAATTGCCAGCTGAGGTAGCTGGATGGCTAAATGTGTCAAGGTAAGTGGTATCCAATCTGTGGAGACAGTTCCAGAAAACCGGAACAATAACCAGAAAGCCAGGGACTCCCACGAGCTTCAACTAGCCAAGATGACCGGGCAGCTCTATGCCATAGGGAATCGATAGCCAGGCAACTCTCACAGGAGTTCATCTCTGCTACAGGTACTGCAATATCAAGGAAAACAGTTTACAGAAGATTCCATGAGAGAGGTTTGTATGCAAGGTCAATGGTCTGTGTCGAACTCTCCATATTACACATAAGGGTCCGTATTAATTGGGCCTGACATAATCTCTGGATCCCTGATAAGTGGGCGTGTGTTCTCTTTAGTGATGGGTCACAGCATAGCCTAAACACAGATCCTTGATGTGTGTACATTTGGAGTTAGATGGGACACCGAAATTTTCACTCTAACATTAGGGAAATTGAGCGCAATGGTTGCGAGGACTCCTCATTTGGGCTGGCATCACGTTCGATAGATGCATGCATGCATGCTGCTGCATTTCCAGGAGACACCCTGACTGTTGCATGCTGCAGTGATGACATCCTAGAGCTCTATGTAAGGCTTTTCAGGGGTGCTGTTGGCCCCCAGTTCCTTTTTATGAACAATAATTTCCATCCCCGTGGGGCTTGGCTAGACGACAATTACCTGGATAGTGAGGATATTCACAAGATGGAGTGGCCCACAAGATCTCTGGACCTAAACCCAATGAAGCATGTTTGGGATGCCCTGGGAAAAGGTTGGTGGACTGGCACTTATTGCCCAGTGTATAAGGAAAAAGTTTTTCTTATCGGAACTCAGTTGATCGATTAGAGCCTTAGTCACACCTCTAGGTAAGCTGTTTAAAAGCAGTCAACTCTACTGGTACTCATGTGCCTAGCCTTAAGTTCATTTTAAAATACATCTCTTAATTTTACCATTTAGCCTGTGTCACTCAGTTTATACTCAGAGTGAGGAATTTTATTGTGGTTGAGTGTTTTTATCATGTTTTCGTACAAGATGTTCAGTGTTTGCATGCAGCCTACTTATTCACTTATACTGCATGTTTGAAGGGGTGCATGTTGAACCCATAGCTTTTCCATATGAAACACAATGCTATGCACATTATTTAGCCCTGAGTTTGGAGATCCTGGAATAGGGGACCTGACCTCATCATTGACACTAATAGATGAAATAGGGGTTACGGATATAATCCCTAAACTAACCAAATTATCATTCTTTTTATGATTTAAAGCATGCTAGATTGCTTTATGCTTAATCATTTTCCATGATGATTATGTTTAATCGCAATCACTCTCCAGTTCCTATCATTCTGCTGCGTTCCTTTGTCATTAAAAATTGTTTTAATCCTTATTTATAATGGAAAATCTATGCTGTTATTTTTGTCTTGTATAATATCATATAAAAGATTTATATCAGTGTAGTTTTATAACATATTTATTTTGCAGACAAAAGTTATAGATGAATTTTTGTCATCTCCATATGGGGCAGCATGTTTGTCTAGTCTAGATGTTGCATTTGATCATGCAGAGAACTATGTAGATTACTACTTACCACCTCTTGGAGATGAAAGTACGTAGACTTTTACATCTGTTACAGTATAGATTTGTCTGTTTTATTATGAATAAGTTATATATATTGTGAGTTAGTAAGTAGGAAATTTGGTACCTCTGGAGTCAATAATTAAATGATTAAGACCTACACAGTTGTTTATATTTCTAAATATTATTCCTTATTGATAATTTTTGTTTTCCAAAATTGAAGCTCATATCTTAACCTAATGTATAGGACAGACATCACTACTATTCGGTTTTTACATGCGTTATTTCAACATATATTGGAATATTCCAGAATCTATTGCTTACCTCTGAGGTCCGCTTCTGGAAGAAATTACATTTCACACACGTTATTTGGTCCCCGTCACTGTCCCTGTCCTTCGCTCTGTGCCTAGATGTCTTGGTCCCTATTAGCTTCCACCTTCTTTGCTTACTCGAGTGTTACGAATATTTAAAATCTCATGATGAATACATAAAATTTCCATAAAATACAAACACAGAAGGTTAAAATCTAAATACTACCGGCGAGGCACTGTAGGTCACGGAAAAATTGAAGTTCCCAACGAACCAAGCCTCCTCTAGCAGCATTTAGTTTTGGTAGAAAACACAAACACTCAACACAAAGTGCACAAAAGACCTGGTAAAACTGAAGAGCTTAAAATTTAAACAAAAAACACCGACTAAAAACCTTCATTAAAAATGTTCGAAATTTTTCGCCCAACACTTTGGGCATCCTCGGGAGCTTGGTGATGTCCCCACAGATGTTCATGGTTCACCTATCACCATTGGAGTGTGACACTCTGAGACTGCCTTTCGTGGGAGACACTGTCAGAGATACGTCAAAACCATGCTGGCGCCATCTATGTGTTCAGCCATTATCTAATTGTTGATGATTATAGATACGGTCCGGTCCTTCTTTTCGTATTTTCTTTTTCCTCTATTATTAGCTCTTCTTTTATGTCGATTTTTTAAGTGTTGTTCAGTTTCCTGTCGAAATTTTAAGCTCTTCAGTTTTACCAGGTCTTTTGTGCGCTTTGTGTTGAGTGTTTGTATTTTCTACCAAAACTTGATGCTGCTAGAGGAGGCTTGGTTCGTTGGGAACTTCAATTCTTCTGTGACCTACAGTGCCTCACCAGTAGTATCTAGATTTTAACCTTCTGTGTTTATATTTTGTGGAAGTTTTATCTATTCATCATGAGATTTTAAATATTTGTAACACTTGAGCAAGCAAAGAAGGTGGAAGCAAATAGGGACCAAGACCTCTAGGCACAGAGTGAAGGACAGGGACCAAATAACTTGTGTGAAATGTGATTTCTTCCAGAAGTGGACCTCAGAGGTAAGCAATACATTCTGGAATATTCCAATTTTTGTTTTATTGAAAAGTCTGCAGTCATACAAAGTTAAATCTGAAATGTGAATACCATGTTAACAGAGCTAGTAACAGCAAAAGCATTGTGTTTTAGGATTCCAGTAACACTAAGACTACTGATAGATGTTTCTTTAGTTTCTGCTGCAATTGTGATTTTTTGATATTATATCCTCCCATTTAGACATTGTAAAACAATGTTCCTTTTGTATATAACTCTGTGAGATTTATTTGTTAATCTCTTCAAGTAATTCTATTACGTGGTACATAGTCTGAGCATTATGACATGAGTTGTCAAATTCTTTCTGTTTATCACATTTTATTTTACCTTCGTCGGAAGAACTACACAGTTTTTGGTTGGTTCTTATTACTGTTGTGTTAGGGTAAATACAGTCCTTTATTTACAACATTAAGTCCTGCTTCTTTTTTTTTTTTTTATTTCTTTTTATTTTTTAATTTTCTCCTTATGTAACTAATTTTTCAAGATAATATACATTTACATTGAATGGCATATCTGTAGTGCGTACATTATTAATTACATAAATATAGTAGAGCATTTATAATGATTAGTTTTCCGTCATATTCATTTCATACAAAGAGATACTAGTTAAAAACATCATGTTATAATTAAAAATACTTCGTAATTGCACCGCCTCCCTGGCTGATGAAATGGCAAAATGCAATTTGTTCACTCGAAGGTATTTCGTAGAACTTATATTTAGCCGTCAATAAAATGTTTTTTACAATTAACATAATAGTTTAAAAAGTTTACTTCATTAAAATTTGTGCAGTGAGAGGAGCCCAATGTCTCATAAAAAAATCCTTCACTCTATAATCACTATCTTCCGTCATATGTCCATGCATGCCATTGCTGAGTCGATATTCGTACTCATTGTAGGTTATCAGAGTTTGGCAGTCCTCCAAAAATTTCTTTTATATTAAACCGAGGTCTTGCAGCCGCCCCGGTGGCGCAGTGGTCTAAGCGATGGCCTCTGATCATTCGTCCGAACGGGGTCCGGGTTCGAATCCCGGTGAGGCATGGATGTTGTGTTTGTCTTACGGCACTGGCTCTCTCTTTTCCCTGGAACCAGCGACCCTAAATTAGGGACGGGCGACTGCTTATAGCCCATTGAGTTGCTCACGGTGGTCGTTAAACCTCCAATCAGAATCAGATCAGATCAGAGGTCTTGCAACCGTTAAAAATATGAAAGAAGAAATTTTTGGAGGACTGCCAAACTCTGATAACCTACAATGAGTACGAATATCGACTCAGCAATGGCATGCATGGACATACGACGGAAGATAGTGATTATAGAGTGAAGGATTTTTATGAGACATTGGGCTCCTCTCACTGCACAAATTTTAATGAAGTAAACTTTTTAACTATTGTGTTAATTGTAAAAAACATTTTATTGGCGGCTAAATATAAGTTCTACGAAATACCTTCGAGTGAGCAAATTGTATTTTGCCATTTCATCAGCCAGGAGGTGGTGCAATTACGAAGTATTTTTAATTATAACATGATGTTTTTAACTAGGATCTCTGTGTATAAAATGAATGACAGAAAACTAATCATAAATGCTCTACTATATTTATGTAATTAATAATGTACACACTACAGATATGCCATTCAATGTAAATGTATATTATCTCGAAGAATTAGTTACATAAGGAGAAAATGAAAAAACAAGAAGAAGCAATACTTAGGGTAAATACAGTCCTTTATTTACAACATTAACACAACAGTAATGAAAACCAACCAAAAACCTGTGTAGCTCTTCCGACGAAGGTAAAATAAAACGTGATGAACAGAAAGAATTTGACAACTCATGTCATAATGCTAAAAAAAAAAAATTTCCTTTTACTTTGTTTTGGGATTTAGCGGCAATTATAAGTGATTTGTGGATTCATTTTGGAGGAGGTTGGTTGATTTCATTATGTCTTAAAAAAAAAAAGTGTTTGATCAATGCATCCTTCCAGTGCTTACGTATGGTGCAGAAACGTGGACCTTAACTAAAAGGGACTTACAAAGACTGCAGGCAACTCAAAGAAGCATGGAGAGGTGCATGCTTGGTGTGACCAGGAGAGATAAGAAGAGGAACTTGTGGATCAGAAAAACGACAGGAGTGGAAGACATCATGATCAGAGTAAAATCCCTGAAATGGCAATGGGCTGGACATACTGCCAGAAGAACAGACCATCGATGGACAGTCAAAATTGTAGATTGGATTCCAAGGAACAGGAAAAGACCCAGAAGAAGACCACATGGGAGATGGGTGGATGAAATTCGAAAGTATGCCGGAGTAACATAGAGGTGACTGGCACAAAACAGACTGTTGTGGAAGAGGCTTGGAGAGACCTTCGTCCAGCAGTGGATTGATAATGGTTGACGATGATGATGATAAGTGATTTATAGGGCTGTAAGCAATTAACCCATACAGAATTTGGGGCTGCAGGTTCCAGGGAAGGGACAGCCTGTGCCATTAGACAAACACACTGGAGGACTCCATCCAGAAGTGCAAACCAGGCCCATCTCGTATGAGTGGTCAGAAGCCAGTGCCTCAGACTACTTGGCCACCAGGGTGGCAAAACAATTAGTGCAAAACCCCTGATTATTGGAACTGTTAAGTTTGTCATTCTTGTGTTCTGAAATACCCAGCTCCCCAGTTAAAACACATTATAAAAAAGTGTGAATCAAGAAGGGTCTCAAAAGTCCCCGTATTCCTCTCCCCTGGAGGCGAGAGGGACACGGATATTACTACAGTGAACTCTGCTGTAACATTTTTAAGAAACCATTCAACTAAATTGGAATGGTTTCAAAAGTCTGTCACTACTAAAACATATCATTTTCATACAACCTCACATTCAACCTATTATACAACATTTACACTCCACAACTCTTCTTTCATTTAATTCTCATGCATTCTCCAGGGACATTCAACAAATTATCGCGGATTCGTCTTGGCATTATCTGCAGAAAAGCTCGCAGGCACAGCAGCTCCAAGAACCTGTAACAAGTCTCAGCTCCAAAGTGGGTTAAAAAAAAAAAAAAAACTTATGTAAGGAGGCAAGATACCCTTCCCCAGATGTCAGGAAAAACATCCCAATAGATGAAAACACACTTATATCAATTCCAACTCAAGAATTATTCTCAAAAATTGTTAAAAACTCTTCAAGGAAGCTAATGAAGCTAAAAGCTACCCAGGTATACTATATAAATTTTCTTTTCAAATTGATAAACTTACATTTACAAGCTCTATATCTTACATATTAAGGGATTAGGGGAAAAAAAAAACATTTAAAGAGAAATTCAGATTACTTATTGTGATACAAAAGACTTGTCACAAAAGATACGTTAGCTCATATATTGGGTTGTCGGAAAAGTCATGACGTATTTTAGTCATGTTTTGCAAAGGTCATTTATTGATAGAAAGAACAAAGATCAATCAATGATATAATGCCCGTTTTGTTCGATAACCTTTTGCCATCTTTCATTGAGCTGCAGAATGCCTCGTTCATAGAAGGACCCGTCTTTCGTAGCGAAAAACTGTACAAGGTGCTGATTTACAGCCTCATCTGAATTGAACGGTATACCACGCAAGGACTGTTGAAGAGAGTGAAACAAGTGGAAGTCTGATGGCGCAAGGTCAGGCGAGTATGCTGGGTGTGGCAACACATCCCACCCAAGCTCCAATAATTTTTGGCGGGTGATCAAACTTGTGTGTGGTCTCGCATTGTCATGATGGAACACAACGCCTTTACGATGAACGAGCTCTGGACGTTTCTGGATGATGGATTCATTCAAACTGTCCAATTGCCAACAGTACACATTCGAATTCATTGTTTGATTCCGTGGTAGGAGCTCGAAAAACATGAGACCTTTAAAATCCCACCACACTGAGACCAACCTGCCGCTGATGAATGTCTGCTTTGAATGTCATTTGAGGTGAAGCAGCATGTTGAAACCAAGACCGTTTGCACAGCATATTGTTGTACACAATCCACTTTTCGTCACCAGTTATCAGTCGCTTCAAAAAAGGATCGTTTTCCTCACGTTTAATGAGCATATCGCAGATGTTTATACGCGCAGTCAATTGAGCTGCTTTGAGTTCATGAGGAACCCACACATCGAGCTTGCTTATGTATCCCAGCTTCTTCAAGTGGTCGTGAATGCTTGAATGATGGATGTGCAATGTGTCTGCAATCTCTTGTGTCGTGTAATGTGGGTTTGACTCGATCAATGCCTTGATTTGGTCGTCATCAACCTCGGTTGGCCTCCCCGACCGAGGAGCATCGTTGAGGTCAAAATCGCCAGCCCAGAATTTTGCGAACCACCGCTAGCACAGACGTTATTGTAGAGCATTATCACCGTACACTTTATGCAACTTTTCACAAGCTTGACGTGCGTTCTTCCCTTTACAGAAGTTAAATATGGCGAAAATGCACAGTTTGGTCTTCCATCTTCAACTTGATGTCAAATCTCCGCAAATCAACCAAATCGCTCACTATTCCTTTTAGACTGCAGCTAGAACTGGCACCTGTCAAATGCCATAGCGATAACAGAGCTGTGCATGCCTCCTGTACTTCCAAAACCGCCCAACCGCCATCGGGTGCCAAAATACGTCATGACTTTTCCGACAACCCAATACATAAATTTTTCAGGATTCTTTACCACTTTAGAATATTTTAATGAATGAGACAAAATTTTATTCTACTCAGCATTAAATTGATCTGTTAGTCAACATAGATACCTAATTCCTCTTAATTTATATCTCTTAGAGAAGACAAGATTTATTTAATTGTGCTCTTTTGGACCAATTGCATCTTAAAATTATTTCAAAAGATTTGACCTTTGTTGTTTTATTTTGGGTCTATCTAAAAGACAGGTCCTTTTAACTAATACATAAAATAAAAAGATTGTACCGTGATGATTGTTTTGTTAGTTGTTCAGTGTGAACTTCTTGCTTCATGCACACTAAACATTTGAAGGTTTGTAACTGCAGTTTTGAGAAGAAAAAAACACTCCTAGGCTATTTGACTTTCATGACTAAAAAATACATAGTTGCAAAATTCTACTCATTGCAATAAGAAACTGCTTTTTAATTTTGCAAAAATATGTAGGAACCAGGATGGGTAGCAAAACGTGAACTACTAAAATGCATTCAAGAGTGGATCTAGGGAACTGCACAATAAGTTTGGGGTGAAGAATTGATGTACTGATGTAAGTGGAATCAATGGGAGGGGGAGTTGTTAGAATTAGCCAAAGGATTAGAAAGATTCAACCTAAATGTAATATGTATCTGTAAGACCAAAAACTCATGGGTTTGGGGAATGTTACCTTGGGTACAGATTTAACATGATTTGTTTAAGAAAGCCCTTTGGTAGTACAAGAGGATACCAGTTGGTTAATTGGGAACCTATGAATGAACAAATTCTGGGTTATTTTTCAACTCTAATACATAGCTTAAAAGCCAGGATTAATTTTGTTTCTGATTTGTTAGCAAGCAATGCAAATAACTGAAAAATAATTGGAAACTATTAAGTAAAGGTGCAGCAAAAAAAGTGTTAGAAAAAAGAAAAATCAGATCCATAAAATATAAATTTTTAAAGTGATCATTCACAGTAAGATTGAAAAAAAAGGGAGGGGGCTACTAAGATTCTCTGCATGTGCATGTTTAGGCATAAGGAATGTTAAACATAAAGTAATCTTTTGAGTATTATATATGATTATTATATTCATTTTCTGTGTTCTTAAGATGAATAAAGATTTTCAAAAGATTTCTGTAAAACAATATGTATGTACATACATATCACTAAGCTGTTCTGAGATTCAGAGGTTAACTCTGCAAACTGCCAGATAAGAAAGACAAACTGCCAGATAAATGTTTAACTGATGGAACTAGAATTTACTTACCGTTGGTGAGTCAAACCTTTCCATTTAGAGTGATCTTGGCACACAGCTTAAGCTTTACTGGCATCCACCACATGATGCACGCAAGTCCTGTACTTTACACATAATCTTGTTCTCATGCAGGTATTACTGAATCTGGTCCTCTCAAGATTTCCTTGGCCTTTCTCTACCTTTTTTTCCCCTGCCACATGGGCTGAAAAAGCTCTCTTAGTAAGCATCTCATTACTCATCCTTTCAACATGGCCATACCACCTAGGAATATTAGTCTCCACCTTACTAACAACATTTTGCTTCACTTACACAACTGCAACACATTTTCATTCCTCGCATGATCACAGTGAGCTTTGCCAAACAACTCCCGTAAGTAACACATCTCACCAGCACACAAGACTCGTATGTCTCTTCTACAGTACCCAGGTTTCACTGCTGTACATCAAATTAGGAGCAGTTATACTTTCGTATACACATGGATCGTACGCATCCTGGAAAAGTCCCAGAAATGCCCTAAAATTCTCTTACATGTCCTGGAATTTAATCCATTCCTGCCTTTTTGTCTCTGTGCGATGTTTTGTAGTTGAGGATTTTTCTAGTGGCATAACTTATGTCTGACAAATTTCACTCCTCACCCTCTGATAAAAATGCGTGGGGGGGGGGGGCTTTTGGTTTTCATGTCTGTTAGGAGGACTGATGCTGTGTTATGAGCATCTTTTGCATCATGCTTACGTTATCACTGTCTGTCCGACTGGGGAGACCATATCTCTGCAATTATTAGTTTGATTTGTAAAATTCTTTTTGTATTGGGAAGCTTAAATTGTGAGAATGATGATCCATGCATACCGGGTTTTTTTTTTCAATGCACAACTTCACCACTAGAGGGCTAAATGGAGACCGTATCGAATATAAAATGCATTTTATTTCATATATCTTCTAAATGTCCAATTGAAAAAATTATTTTTCTTTTCGATGCCATTTATATCAAAGACCAGCTAGGGAGCGTAAAGGTAAATCGCGATTTTCCCAATATCTCCACTTCTAAAAGTCAGATTTGAAAAATTCTTTCTGCTTCGGATACAGTTCTTGAGGAAAATGTTTTGCATATAATTTCATTTTTTTTGGCAACGAATTGTTTGGCTATCAGGCGTAAGTGTTTGTTTTTGCGTCTGATGTATTTGCCACAAAATCTGAGCTGGAAACATGATTGAAAAAATTCCTCCGTGGATCGATACCACTCCATGGAAAACTTTTTGAGAATACCTCCTACTTAAAATAGTGCATAATTTTCCCACCAGGGCGTACACATATATATTATTTTTGTCCATATCTCGGTTTCTAGAAGTCCGATTTAAAAAGTTCTTTTTTGGAGAACATTTTCGGTGTGAAATGCTTCTTATATAATTTCAAATATTTCTCTACGCACAAGTGCATCACTAGAGGGCGTAAGTTCATATTTCCATTTACAGCAATATCTGTGGGACTAAAAACCCAATTCAAAAATATTCTCTTTCGATATTAAAAGAATTCTTGAAATCGGGATCACACGCATAAGTTAAGTTGAAAAAATAAGAGTGGGACATTTCGGTAGCGACTTCTAAGGTAGATTTCAATGCTTTACCCCTAACACCTGCAATACTGACGCACCTTTTAACATCCCTATTATTTGGAAAGCGATTTTGAAATCTAGCAACAACTGACACTTTTACCACGTGTCTCATTCCATGGCTGATGAAGGTAGAAGTCGCTACCGAAACATCGTGCTCTTAATTTTTCAGCATAACTTACGCGTGTGATCACAATTTCAAGAATTTTTTTCTTTTAATGTTTTGTGTGTTACGTGTTTTCCTGCCAATTCTTCTCACTGTGATTCTTTTTCGATCAGATACTACTAACTATGAAAACTCCTTGTGTGTATTTTCTTCCCAAAAAATGCACAATTTTGCAGCTGAAGAGCACAAATATTTTATCTATTTTTCCTCAATATCTGTACTTCTAAATGTCAGATTTAAAAAAATATTTTAACACCAGATACCATTTTTTATGGAGCACTGTAGGCTTGTATTTAAGGAGGCTCATGGTTCACAATTCTGCCACTAGGTGGTGTATATGTACTTCCTTTTGCAGCCTATCTCTGCCTCTAAAAACCCTATTGAGAAATTTCTTTTTTTTTACTGCATGCCATTCGCTATAATAAAGATGCAGCATGAATATGATTTTTGCTACAATAAGAAGATCCTCTTCAAATAATGTACAACTTCCCCCTAGGGGTTGTAAAGGTCAAAAAGCATGGAATTGTATCACGTTTCTTTTTATATCCTTCTTTTAACTGTTCAATTTGAAAATCTTTGTTTCTAATACCTTCCTTCTGCTAGGGGAAACATTTTTTCCGCCATTTGTTTATTTTCGTAACATACTTTTTAGCCACTGGTGGAAGTAAGGTAGCTGACATTTTATAAGTAGTTGATAATTTTTTTTTTTTTTTTTTTTTTGTGTGTGTTGTTTTGACCTTTACTAAAATTTGTTAATGAATGCTTTAAATATATAAAAATTTGCTATAAAATCAGATTGCTTTCTAATATCAGAAATTTAAATCTAGTTGTTTCTTAGTATTTTCTGAGCTAAGTAATGACTTTGCATCTTCTATAATTAGTTTTCTAATCATGCCCAGTTAAATTGCCTTGATCACTAATGAATGCAGTTGTACACAACCCTTGGATTTAAGGTTTTCCTGTTATTCTCTTTCATATCATGTTGGAAATTTTTGTGCATACTTTGTTTGCTGGTGAGTACAAATTTAAAACATAGCTACAACAGCATCAATATTATGTTGAAAATTCCTTCCCTAAATAAAATGTAACACAAATACTTGATCCCATGATTATGTGTTTAAGAAATAACAATCCCTTTGGTCTTTTGAAAAAATTCCAAATATTTCACCTTTCCTTACTCTTAAATTTCCAATGTAAGCAGTTTCAAAATAATTAAAATATAAATAATATTTTGTGTATTGATTGCGTGGTATATGAAAGCATATCAAGAGTAATGCCACATACCCATGTATTTTCGAGCTTTATGGGTTTTTTTTATTCTATATTCTGCTTCAATAATTGAACTAAAGCCAAAGTAGAATTTTTTTTTCTCAAAATCAGTGTAGTATACTGTATATAAAAGTTTAGTAGATATTTAACCTAATCACATTTTCAGTGACAGTTTTGGTATTTCAGTATTCATCTGTGATTCTAAGTTTCTGATTAGCTGCAGCAGACATCATTTTTAACATTCTGCATTAAGTTTGCCCAAGCATGTAGGAAGTTGTTTGTTGTAGGTTACAGGTTGAACAGACCTGTGGTTTCACTATATTTTAAGTAAGAGCGTTTGGATCGTATGTCCTGGAAAAAAATCCAAAAGTCCTAGAATTTTGTGATTTAGAAAGCGTGTAAACCATGTATACATCATTTCAGGACTTCCTTGAGAAACCATCATTCCTGTGAAATTCCCCTAAAGCAGCTATGACTTTCAATGAAGAATTCACTCTCCTACTAATTTCACTGTCTAATGTGTTCTCTCTGTCAAACCTGCTTCCTAAATACACAAACTCATTCACTAGGTCACTGTGCCATTTAGACTTACCTAACATTCAGTGCTAACAGTTCCTCTTACAAAAACCATAACTTTGGTTTTTCCTTTATTTATACTCAGTTTGAATTTCATACAAACTTCATAGATCCAAGACAACATACTCTGCAACTCACTTTTGCTCACTGCCAATAGGACTGCGACATCAGCCTACAGCAATCTGCACGCACGGAGAATACCAAAACATAAACCAGTATTGTTCATTCTGGCATCACACATGCATGCATCCATAAATATATTAAACAGGTCATGGTGACATTAACATAACCTTGTCTGACTCCAGTTCCAATAGATAACTATTTTGATATACCATTCAGCCATACACATGCTCTACTACTAGCATACATGACTTTCACCCTATTAAGTAGCTTTGCAGTAATGGCATATGTATTCAGTACCTTCCACAGAAGTATCCTATGTACTCTGTCATAAGCTTTCCTTAAATCAGAGATTCCCAAACTGTGCTCCATAAAGAGATTGAAAAAAAAAAAAAGTAACAAGATCTCAAAATTATGAATGCATGCTCTGAAGCAGTGTAGATAGCATGTGTTATAGACCAAAGTGCATCTCATGCATCACCTCAGTCAGCTTTGTCTGCCCGCACCTTCTCTGAACCATGCAAAACGTTGAGAACATCAGCGAAGCACACAGACTGCATGCGGCGAAACCAGACAGAAACTCAACATTGCCACGCTAATCACTTCTCCCGTGAAAATGCTGCCACGCTAATCACTTCTCCCGTGAAAATGTTGCCACGCTTTCAGATCCGATATTTGGCTCCGACACCTTTTTAGAATTATCTGGAAAGTTTCTGTTGCGTATTAGAACCTCATGTTTATTCACACCTTCAGTTAGTTGCAGTTCAGTCAGCATCCAGTTGAGAGTCGAAACAAAGCAAGTCGCAGTGCAGTGTTACTTATTTATGAGTGCTTTTAGTGCGCACTTTTCAATTTAAGTTGGGTTTTTTATTGTAAACAATTGCGTTAATATTACTTTTTGGATCTTCCATCTTGAGGACGAAACACCTGCCCATTGCAGGTTGTTTGGAGCACCAACATAGTGATTCAGAAAATATAGGCTTTTTTTCATTGGATTGCTGGCTGAAGTCTGGATCTTTAAAAACTTCAAAATTTCCATGACACCACCTGCAGAAGTATCAACAACTAACAGGCATGTCTAAAAATTTTTTTTTTTTTTTTTTTACCCAGCCCTGATTATTTTTATTATTTACCGAGCTGATATGAATATTATTTTTGAGTTGAGTGTGGAAGATGATGGAGCAGTTACTAGCGCTAGAATTGCTGGACAGAATGAAGAGCTTTTGGACTAATCAGCGACAGCCAGAACCAACTGTTTAGTTCTTCAGAGACCAGTGCCACAGTGAAAAGAATAGCAAAACGGAGCTACTAAGATTCCTACTTGTATTTGGGTTTGTTGAGACCAGTGACAACAAACGATGGTGTGTAATTTGCAGCAACATATTGCCAAACAACGCGATGTTCCCAGCAAAGATGTGCCATCATTTTGAGGGTCCAACTAGAATGCAAAGGCGATCAGAAGGAAGTATGGTGAACTTGCACACAAGCCCAAAAGATTATGTTCTATCACTTAAAAACAGTTAACAAAAAGGTTTTGATGGCCTCCTACCTAGTCAGTTACAGAGTTGCTCAAGCTGGCAAAGCCCATACTATCGCTGGAAACGTTAGCAAGCCTTGAGTAAAGGACATATTTGAATGTATGCTAGGTGGAAAAGCCACAAAACTAGTAGGCACAGTTTCTTTGTCAACTAACACTCTTGTGACTAATCATGGACTTAGCAGAAGACGTGAAAGCTACTTTACTTTCACGAATAAAATGCACCAAGACTAAATTTTTACTCCAAGTGGATTAATTAACAGACGTGGCCAGGTTGGCAATTTTAATAGTATTTGTACGCTACCAGTACTTGGAGTCATTTCAAGAGGTTCTGCTTCTCTGCAAGCTATTATCGACTAACACAAGTGGCACCAAAATTTTCAAATTAATAGGCAAATTATTCACAGTGAGTGGCAACCCATGAGATAACTGCGTCCGATGTGTGCAGAGATGGCGCAAAGGCCATGACTGGAAAGACGTTCAGTGTTATTTCAAGAAAAAACAAAAAGTCAAGGAGTGCCGCAGTAGTCACTGCGTCCTCCACCTCCATGCCCTTGCTGTGAAAAAAATGCCGCCCTTCCTAAAAGAAGTCTTGGACAAAAGCATGAAAGTAATTAATTTTATGAAATCACAACTTAAGAATACAAGGCTATTCAAAATGTTGTGTGATGACATGGGGACTCTACATATGTCTTTACTTCTCACAGAAGTAAGGTGGCTTTCTCGTGGCAAAACTGCGACTCTCTGCTCTTCAAAATGAGGGCTGAAATCAGAACCTTCCTGATTGACAATGACTTTGCTTTGAAAGACAGGTTGTGTGATGAGTGTTGTCTCATGAAATTAATGCATTTAGCAAAACCTTTTAAAAAGTAAATGACTTATGTAAGTCTCTCACTTCAAGGAAAAGCAGTAACTGTTTTTGACACCAGTGATAAAGTGCAAACGTTTAAGAAGAAAACCAAGTTTTGAGCGGAATCAATGTAAAATCAAAATCTAGACAGCTTCCCAATGGTAAAACAATTTAGTGAAGAACTAGACTCTGACATACCTGGATATACACTATATTGACAAAAGTCACTGGACACCCCTTCAAAAGCAAATGAACAAATCTGCTGCATTGTAAAGATGTGCGGTACAGCTGCAAACGGTATAAAAACAAGCCTGTAGCTGACTGCGATCATATTGCACTGATAGGTTGAGTGAAAATGACGTGGCGGGAGAGAACTGACTTTGAGGAAGGAAAGATTGTTGGGTGTTATATTAGTGGGTTATCTATAAGAGAAACCCAGAGGCGTTCAAACAAACCCACGTCAACTGTTTTGGATGTACTGAATAAGGGGAAGACACATGGCGTTCCTGAAGCAGCAAAACATACCAGCAGACCAAAAAAAAATTGGTGATAGAGGACATTGAAGCCTCAGGAAAGTCATTACAGCTAATCGACAGAGTACTGCACAAGACTTCAGTGTATAGGTGAGTAAAAATGCTAAAACTTTGGTATGTACGCGTACCATTTGCAGAGAACTTCATTACATGGGTTACCGTTGTCATGCGGCTGCTCATAAGCCTTCACTCCACTCGGAATGATACTTTTCTTTTAGAATGGCGTAAAGAACATTTATCATGGATCGTCAATCAATGGAAATGGGTCCTATGGACTGATGAATCCAGATACACGATCCATCAGTTTGACAGCCGCATGTAGGTATGGCGGCAGCCGGGGGAATGCTTTTTACCACAGTGTATTGTTCCTACGGTCAAGTTTGGAGCTGGCGGTGTACTCGTGTGCGGGTGTTTTTTGTGGTGCGGTCCCGGCCCATTGGTTATCGTGAACAAACCTGTTAACCAGTGCGTCTACCTCGATATTCTGGACAATTATGCCCTACCAACTCTGTGGCAATACTATGGAATCGATCCTTGTTGGTACCAGCAGGATAATGCACCGAGCCATAAAGCAAGGACTGTTAAGGCATGGTTTGACGATAATTCCATATCGTGTGTGGACTGGCCAGCACAGAGCCCTGATCTTAATCCCATAGAGCACCTATGGGATGAATTAGAGTGCTGCATAAGAAGTTTGGAACCAAGGCCTACTACTAAGCAACAGTTATTGGCAGCATTATGTACTGAATGGAAGCGCATACCTATCGCTGTGTTCCAAAACCTTGTTGAAAGCATGTCTCAAAGGGTCAGTGCATGCATTAAAACCAAAGGTGGACCGACACCATACTAATGTATGTCAATAAATGCTGTGTTGTGTTTCTCTTCTAGGTGTCTGGTGACTTTTGTCAATATAGTGTATCTAAGTGAGTTTCACGTTCACCTGCAAAGTTTGCTTGATAGTTTCAACAGTTATTTTCCGGAAGAATTCAATGATAAAATTAAAGAAAAGTTTTGGGTTGTAAACCCATACTCTGCTGTGTCAGAAGAGCCAGCATGTCTGGCATTACAGCAGAGTGAATCCTTGATTGATTTAACATCAGATTCTGTGTTAAAGAATAATTTTGCAACCAAGAAGTCACTATCAGAAGTTTAGTGTCAGCTAAAGACGAATTTAAAGTTTTGTCAAATAAAGCGAAAATCATCCTTCTGCTCTTTGAAACAACTTTTACCTGACTGAATTTTTCACGTTGTTTGTCAATATTTTATTGCAAAACAAAAGCACAAATTATTTTTCACATTCTAAATAGTTTAAATTTAGATCTGAACTTCATTCTTCTCATTGAAACTCATTAAAAATTAGAACTTCAAATATAGTTTTCTCAAAACACCAATTTTGCACCCATGTGTCTTTGGCATGGTCATGATAATTTCACCTAGCACCTACATAAGTACTAAACCGAATAACAGCAGTATTTTTTTTTTTTTTTTTTTTTTTTTTTTTTGTTGGAGGTTTAACGACCACTGTGAGCAACTCAATGGGCTGTAAGCAGTCGCCCGTCCCTAATTTAGGGCCACTGGCTCCAGGGAAGGAAGAAAGCCAGTGCCGTAAGACAAACACAACATCCACGCCTCACCAAGATCCGAACCCGGACCCCTTTCAAATGAATGATTAGAAGCCATTGCTTAGACCACTATGCCACCGGAGTGGCACAGCAGTAGTGACGATGAAAGGCATTTTTAAACATTTGCGCATGTTAAACATCAAGTTTTGTTTCATTCAAAATGTTACTTTCTCCACTAATTTCAGAAAAATAAGGAACTTAACTACACAAATGAAAAAATGCCAAAAACATAAAGTAAGGGAACACATTTGAGAAAGAATTCAAAGCAGGTATTGTAAATCCACAATAGATATGGTATTTAAAACCATTTTTACAGCTGCAAAACCAAAAATGTCACTTGGCATCCAAAAAGAAAGATAAAGTATAGCCCGGAAACTTAGATGCTAATGAGAGGGATGGAGCTGTTTTGATTTGCACAATGTACTAAATCTAGTTGAATTTGGGACAGCTGCATCCTAATATCTGGCTGTGTATTGAGGCAGGATCTGTATTTGTTTTAGTAGCCACATAAGCAGAGAATCCTGATTCACAATTTCAACGCATCTTCATTCCTTACACGATCAGAGCAAGTCTTCCCACAAAGCCCCCATAAGTAACACATCTCTCCAGCACACAAATGACTCATGTGTCTCTTCCAAAGTACCCAGGGCAGCCCCGGTGATGCAGTGGTCTAAGCGATGGCCTCTGATCGTTCGTCCGAAAGGGGTCCAGGTTCGAATCCTGGTGAGGCATTAATGTTGTGTTTGTCTTATGGCACTGGCTCTCTCCCTTCCCTGGAGCCAGTGACCCAAAATTAGGGATGGGCGACTGCTTATAGCCCATTGAGTTGCTCACTGTGGTCGTTAAACCTGCAATCAAAAAAAAAAAAAAAGTACCCAGGTTTCACTGCCATACACCAGAGTAGGAACAATTACACTTTCATACAGAGTTATATGGGACTTTCTTCAGAACCCATCGTTCTTGTAAAATCTTCCTCAAGCAACTATGACTTTCAGAGAAGAATTCACTCTAATTTTGCCATCTAATTTGTTCTCTGTCAAACATGCTTCTCAAATATTCAAACTCATTCACTTGGTCAATAACTGTTCCATATAGACTTATCCTGCATTCAATATTAATAGTTCCTCACTCAAAAACTATAATTTTGGTTTTTTCCATATTTATACTCCGTTTGAAATCCATACAAACTTCTTACATCTGGGCCAGTGTACTCTGTGACTCACTTTCACACTCTGCCAACAGGACTGTGTCATCAGCGTATAGCAATCTACACACATGGACATTACCACACACATAAACCAGTATTGTCCATTTTGGCATCACGCATGCATGCATCCTTAAAAATATTAAGTGGCCATGGTGACATTACACAACCCTGTCTTGACTCCTCCAATAGAAAACCATTTTGATACAACTCCATTTACTCATACACATGCTCTACTGCCAACATACATGGCTTTCACACTATTGAGTAGATTCCCAGTGATACCGTATTTATTCAGAATCTTCCACAAAATAATTATTTACTCTATCATAAGCTTTTTCTAAATCTACGAAGGCAGCAAAAACTTTCTTACCAACAGACAGATACTTTCAATCGTCAAACGTAATGTGAAAGTTTGGTTAGTGCAGCCGTTACCAGGCATAAAGCCACTCTGCACATTTCACGCTTTCTCTGATGTAAGATCCCATACCTTATCGATAACAACCTTTCCAAACACTTTCCCTGGCACATTCAGCAAACTGATACCACGGAAGTTCTTGCATTCGGTCTGATCACTCTTTCTCTTTTACAAGGAAACAATGGTTGCATCCCTCCAATCCTTAGGGACCATTCCTAACTCCCAGCTCAACTGGCAAATTTCAGTTAACAAGTGAATTACAGAGTCGCCACCATATTTTAGCATGAGCAGTTAAGCCATCCACTCCCAGAGCTTTACCATTCTGAAGAAATTTTACAGCTTTACACACCTCTTCTCTTGAGATCCCTCCTATACTTTCCTGTCTTGCTGTGACATCATCTTCTCCTGTCTCATAAACACCTTTGCTTTCATGCTCTAATAACTCACAGAAGTAATCACCCCATCTTTCACCTAACTAATTGGGCTCCCATATCATTTCTCCAATCCTATTCTTCACACAACTTAGAATTTTATTTCCTCTATTTTTCCTATGTCTTATGTATTTCCAGAAAGATTTTCTATCTTTCCAAAAAGCCAATTCATGTCTTTCCACATTTTCCTTCGTATCATTTGTCTTACTCTGGTGAACCAGCTTGGCTGCCTCATGCTTCTTAAAGCAATAGTCTTCCTCAGAAACTTTGCGTTGCAACATCCCCAAATATGCTTCGTTCTTTCTCTTAACTGCTTCTTTAATCTCACTGTTCCACCAAACATCACTTTTGTTGCCCTCCATAGCATTACCACAGCAGCAGTGACAACACAGTTCTTAAAACATGTTCACTACTTTTCTACATTCCCCCTCACAAGACTTCAACTCATTCAGTCGTTCTCTGAGTAAGTCAGAATAATGCTGATGATATTAAAGGCGCCCTTCAACCTTTATTCTTCCCATCCTGGGCCTCTTCCTATTCCTTTTCCTCCAACCAACATTCAGTTTCACTTGTGACACTACCAAGTTATGATCAGAACCAACATCCGCACCTCTCATCACACGAATGTCAACAACTAAGTGTTTCAGACGCTGATCATACACAACAAAATCTGTCACATTCTTTTGACCAAGAATTTGATTTTCCCAAGTATATGTGTGGATATACTTGTGGTTGAAAAACATATTAGATACACTCAAACCATTTTCAATGCAGAATTCAGCTAATTTTTCACCATTATCATTTTATTATCATTTCACACCAGGATCATTGAACTTACCCAGAACATTATCAGAAGTCCCATTCTGAACACCTATTCTAGCATTGAAATCCCCTGCTGTTATAACTTTCTCTGTAGCACCAAACTGATTCAAAACAGCCTTTAACTTATTGCAAAAATTTTCCTTCTTATCAGCAGGTTTTGAATCACAAGGAGCATGCACTGCAACAACTACTTTTGTTTAAAGTGTCACTTTCAGCCATATCCAAAAAATTCTCTCACTTATATGCAGCTGTAATGAATCAAATTGTTCTTCACCTTTTCACTCTAAAGCACACCTACACCAGCCTGTCCTCTCACATTTTCCAACACTCCAGACCACAGTCATTGTTCCCAGGGTGCATATGCGTGCTTGAAAACCTGGAAAGTCCTGAAAAATCATGATTACGTTTTCAAGGCCTGGAATATCCTGGAAAAACGGTGCTTTTTTTAATGCTATCTTGAAAAGCCTTGAAATTTGAGATTAGTGCTAAAAAAATGGCCTTTTAGGAAATCGTGTTACTGTTACCCCTTTATTTTTTAAGGTTCCTCTCCTCTGTTCTCAAAGAATGTTTCAGACGTGTACCAAATCCTAATTTGGCTGAGGGGGGGAAAAATGCTACTTCCATGATGTCCGTCCAACAACTGCTGAGAACGGAAGGGGAAAGAAAAGACGTATAGCATTTGTAGGGGGGTCACGTATGTACCAAGTCAGCCGGCATCCACCAGTGAGGAGTGTGCCTGAAAACACATTCATCTGGTCTTTGTTTATGTGCATTGCCAGCCCTCCCCTCAATAGACTTCCGCTACTTATGATAAAAAATAAGAAAACTATCTTTGTGAATTTTTCACGAAAGTGGCTGAAATTTTTACATTCACTATAATTGGATTACAGAAGCTTACTCCCAAAATTCCAATTGAATCTGTTTAAAACTTAAAAAAGTTAGCATTGGAAATTTTTATTATGCACAAGTATGAATGCCTCTTTGGACAGAGTGAGCCTTCAGCAGAAAGGGTGTTACCATAGCAACGGTTGATTGACAGCTGGAAGCGCTGATCCAAATTTTCAGAAATCCATTTTCCCGAATTTTGAAAATAATACAGTAAAATTTTTACAGTGGTTAAGATACATCACAATAAAGTTCTAATGCAAATTTCGCCAAATTCCGTTAGAAACTTTAGCAGATGCAAAAAAAAAAAAAAATCTTCCGTTGCATAATCGGATTGAAAAAAAAAACTAATTCTAAATTAAGGGAAAAGCAAGTGAATTATTTTTTTTAGATGCCATGATTTATTTAAACAGAGTGATCCTTAAATTTTTTTCTGTGATGATATGGACTCTATTTGAATTACAAACATAGATATTTAATAAAAACATATTTAATTTAATAGTTACTGTTTTAATAAAAAAATCATCTATAATTAAAAAGTTTTCTATTGGTTTAGGCGAAAGTCAGCAGATAAACTTATTTTAGTAAATTGCAACATCACGACGTAAATTTGGTCATTTTGGCGAAAATGAAAATCGGGGGAGCTTCTTTTTTTTTTTTACATTTTATCCTATAGTTAGGGTGAAGGAGGAAGGGTGCAACTTGACAGTTCAGTGAGCTGCGGGTGGTGATTTATGGCGATGTGCCAAATGAAAAGAAGCCGTTCCATCAAGACATTCCAAAGGTTGTGCGTGTGCGTGGAGACTTGCTCCTGCTGTTTGATCTTAAGCAGAATGTTTTTGTGTGCAAAGGGGAAGAAATATCCATTTCAGCTTTGCAGCTTTCACAGCTCTTTTTTTCTTGGTAATAAATAAAAATTATAGTTGCTGCATTCACCATTGATCCATATTTGCATTTTTTGAATATAAACAGCAGACAATCGGAAACATGGTGTTTGGCGGGTCTTGATGTTCATTTTGCATCTGCTGAATTCAGTTCTGTGGGAATAAGGAATGACTTATACTGTGAATATATACAAAACTACACATTTTTGATCTGAAAAAATAGGTCTACTTTACACAGTAGCTAACGTGTGAACTCAGACAAGACAATCAGACATACGGACATCTGATTACATAAAAAAAAATCAACAGTATTTTTATTATACACTACAGGTAAAAAAGCAAAAACATGCTTTTAAACATTATGAAGGAAACCAGATTTTTGAAACGCCATGGCTTGATGATGATCTTAATTTCTGAAAGTTTCTTTTTTCCACATCCTTTTTCTTTCAATTACAATACATCGTAACAGGATACCTGTGTGTTGTATCACTTAGTGATATGGCAGATTTTCGGTTGTCGATATCCGCGATCGTAAGTGGTAGTTGCATTGCGATTGTTGATGATGACAAGATAAATACTGAAGTGATGTAAAATGTTGCATAAACTTAACCCCCCACCCCTTCTTCTGAACTTTTATGCGGTCATCATAGCTGATCAACCATTTCATTCCATGAACATCAGCACATTTCAATCATTTGACCATTGGGGGTAGGTTGGGTCTGACGGAATTCAGCAGTACTTAAGCACCTAGCGCAACAAAAACGTGCTAATTTTGGACAGTTCTATTCTCTTCCTCTACCATCCCTAATATTTGAGAGTGCATACTGTAGTTTTAAATATTCTATTTATGAGCTAGTTTTCACGCTGTTCATTATGTTTTTATTTTCGAAATTACTAACCCTTTCGAACTATAGGTTGCAGAAACGTTTATGCTTTGGGTTTGTCCGTACGATAATTCGCATGAAAGCAGTTGGATTTTGGCGAAATTTTTGTATGCCGTTGGGAACAACCTGGGAACGTACCCTATTTTTGAAAATGGTCTAAATTAAATTCAGAGGCCAAGACATAAGAGCAATATTCGTTCTCCAAGCTTAGGAATGTTAATTCACATAAAATTTGTTTGATTGCAACAAAGTTTTGGTATGTTATCAGGGTGAAGAAACCTACCCTTATAGAAAATGGTCCAAATTGAATTCAAAGGTCAGGGCATAAGAACAGAATCCGTTCTTTATGATCTTGTGCTTGATAAACTTGATCCATTTGCATAAAGCACACTCATCCATTTGCATCTTTCATCATTTTTATTACTTAAAACTGAAATTACTTTTAAAAAGTAATTTGAACATGATACTGTAAAGTCTAATAATCATCCTGAAATTTTTTGTATATGTCCTGGAAAAGGCCTGGAAAGTCCTTGAATTTTTTACCCCCAAAAGTGTACGAACCCTGTGTTCCATTCATTTCTTCTATCCCAATTTCTTTTTTTTCAGTTTCACATACACACAACACATCTAATCTATACTTATTCATTTCTTCAATCACCTCATTTATCTTTCCATTTATACCTCTAGTATCCATATGCCAGTCTTACACTCACTCAGCTAAGATTTCTTTCTCATATGTCATTTTTTAATTCCATATCGTTTCCATGGTAGACCATCCTTCTCAAGTGTGGTAGGTCCACCATATCCCACACTTGATTCATTTTTCTTAGAGTCATAAAAAACATAAAGGTACATCAGTGCTGGTGATCAGCCTACAGCACAGCTAATGGTTACAGTTAGTTGGTCATTCCACCTAACGATCGTAGAACATAAGACTGAGTTGGAGACAACTACACTAGGTTATGTTTAAAAACAAAACTACTACAGATCTTTGCCTACAGTTACTTTAATGAATACGATCAGTTTTCCTTTCTCCCCCCCCCCAAATCTTTTTGGACTTCTGGGTCCTCCTGCAAATCATGGCTACCCTGTGAGAATGTACAATTTGATATCAACATCACATGTGTGAATTATATGTTGAACTCTTTTTTCTGAATTTCGAAGTCTGGATTATATGCTGCATCAGATTATGTGAAGAAAAAATAGTACATGTTGCATAATTCTCAATCTGAATCAATATAACTTTCTTATGAAATGAAAGTGAGAAGGGCAAATCATCTTGTGAGAGTACTGATATATCAAATTTTGCAAGTGTACACCAGAATTAGTACATAGCCTTTGTAGCGGGCGATCTTAGTGAGAGATGGGTTTGCCTCCTCGGGGTGCTCCGTGGGAACAATGGCACACATAACAGCAACAAGGGTCTCTGTGAACCTTGAAGAGGTGCCAGCTAGTTCTGTGTGACATTGACAAAAAGACCCCAACTCACAGGGTTTTGTTCCAGAATCCTTAGGTTGAATGACCATTGGAACAGTCAGCTGTGGGCTAATCCTCCACACTGTTGCTCTTACCTAATTAAAAAGACACAAAGAAATATTAAAAATGACTCAAGTGTGAGATATGGTGGACCTACCACACTTGAGAAGGACGCTCCACCACGGAATCGACCTGGACTTTCTAAACGGCGTATGAGAAAGAGATCTCGGCTGAGTGAGTGTAAGATTGGTGTATGGAATACTAGAGGTATAAATGGCAAGATGAGCGAGGTGACTGATGAGAAGAAAATGCATAGATTGAATGTACTGTTTGTAAGTGAAACCAAAAAGAAGGAAATTGGAATAGAAGAAGTGAATGGAATGGTGAGTGTGTGGTCTGGAGTATTGGATAATGTGAGAGGACAGGCTGGTGTAGGTGTGATTTTAAGTGAAAAGATGAAAAAAACTTTATTCACTATAGCTGCATAATTGAGAGAATTCTTTGGATTCGTTTGAAAGTGAAACTTCAGAGAATAGTAATTGTTGTAGTGTATGCTCCTTGTGACTCGGAACCTTCTGATAGGAAGGAATATTTCTGGAATGAGCTACAAGCTGTTTTGAGCCAGTTTGGTGCTAAAAGAAAGTTAATAGCAGGGGACTTCAATGCTAGAGTAGGTGTGCAGAATGCGATCTCTGACAATGTTCTGGGTAAGCTTAATGATCCTTGTGTAAATGATAATGGTGAAAGATTAATTGAACTCTGGATTGAGAATGGTTTGAGTGTATCTAATATGTTTTTCAACCACAAGTATATCCACACATATACTTGGGAAAATCATACTCTTGGTCAAAAGAATGTGACAGATTTTGTTGTGTATGATCAGCATCTGAAACACTTAGTTGTTGACATTCGTGTGATGAGAGGTGTGGATGTTGGTTCTGATCATAACTTGGTAGTGTCACAAGTGAAACTGAATGTTGGTTGGAGGAAAAGGAATAGGAAGAGGCCCAGGATGAGAAGAATAAAGGTTGAAGGGCTCCTTGAATATCATCAGCATTATTCTGACTTACTCAGAGAACGACTGAAGGAACTTGAAGTCTTGTGAGAGGGATTTAGAAAAGAAGTGGGAATATTTTAAGAACTGTGTTGTCACTGCTGCTGAAGAGGTCTGTGGCACCACAAAAGTGGGTTACAATAGAGGTGATGCTTGGTGAAATCGCCTCTATTGTGGATCTCAAGAGAAGAGGTGTGTAAAGCTCTAAAATCTCTTCAGAATGGTAAGGCTCCAGGAGTTGATGGCATAACTGCCGAGATGTTGAAATATGGTGGTGACCCTGTAATTGACTGGTCAACTGAAATTTGCCAGTTGTGCTGGGAGTTAGGAATGGTCCCTCGGGATTAGAAGGATACTATCATTGTTCCCTTGTATAAGGGGAAGGTGATCAGACTGAATGCAAGAACTATCATGGTATTAGCCTACTGAGTGTACCAGTGAAAGTGTCTTGTAAGGTCGTTATTGAAAAAGTACGGGGTCTTACATCAGAGGAAGTGTGGGATGTTCAGTATCTGGCTGTTGGGAAGAAAGTTTTTACTGCCTTCATAGATTTAGAGAAAGCTTACGACAGAGTGAATAGGACACTTTTGTGGAAGGTATTGAATGAATATGGTGTTACTGGGAATCTACTTAATAGTGTAAAAGCCATGTATGCTGGTAGTAGAGCTTGTGTACTAGTGAATGGTGTTCTATCAAAATGGTTTTCCATTGGTGCAGGAGTCAGACAAGGTTGTGTAATGTCACCATGGTTGTTTAATATATTTATGGATACATACATGCATGCGTGAGGCCAAAATAGATAATAGTGGTTTATGTCTTGGTGATATCCGTGTGTGCAGATTGCTGTATGCTGATGACACTGTCCTGTTGGCAGAGAGCAAAAGTGAATTGCTGAGTATGTTGTCTGGGATGTACGAAGTTTGCATGAAATTCAAACTGAGTATAAATAAGGGGAAAACCAAAGTTATGGTTTTTGAGAGAGGAACTGGTAGTACTGATACTGAATGTAATATACAGGGTGATTCCTAAAGTCCTAAGTCACCTCAATAACTTGGGAACAAAGACAGCTAGAGCTATGGAAGTAAGGTATGGTATAGTAAAACAACCATGCACTATCGGATGAGAGTGACTGCAGCGCCCTAGTGACAAAATGTGAAAGTTAGCACTGCTATCTTGGAATCCATGAGAAATACGGGAAAGAGATCAATTAGAAACTTGTAGAGCATCAACGAATTAGTAGGAAACTACATATGGTAGAAATGGCTGGGGTAAGTAGAAGGCTGGAAACGCGAACTTGTGCGAAGCCGGTTCGTGTCGTTGTCGCAGTAAGTCTAGAAGAGAGAAATGTATGGCGTATGTGACCGCACGCCTGTGAGTGTCATATGCAAATTCTGGTGTGACATAACGCCTCACCTGCAGTATCGGGCGCGGCGTGGCAATGTATAAAGGATCGTTGGTCAGAAGTTATGTCATTCGTAACATGAGTTTCGTGTAAAGAACGAGCAGGGCAGGCTATTTGAATGAACAGTATTGCAAGATGGTACTGCTATATGGAGAATTTGGACACAATGCGAGGCATGCGTCACGCCAGTATGGCTTACGAATTCTGACTCGTCCATTGCCGACAGCGTGGACCATCGTTGCGCTGTTCGACGGCTACGAGAGACAGGCAGTATTGCAGCACGTCCCCGTTCAGCCAACCCAATGGTATGGGTAGGGATGTGCAACCAGTCGATGTTCTGGCATACGTTTTGGCCAACCCACACACCAGTATGAGGGAAGTTAGTATGGCATGTGGCTTATCACAAACCCGTGTGTGGAACATTTTGCATCAGCATGGTGCCCACCCGTACCATACAGTACCGCTGCACGTACTGATGCCAGGGGATAACCAACGACATCTAGATTGGTGCAATTTTGTAATGAATACCGTAGAAGAAAAGCGGCTTTTCTATCAAACATCCTTTGGACTGACGAGGCACAGTTCACGTGCGCCTGGGTGCTGAACAAACAAAACACCCATTACTGGGCAGTTCAGAATCCATTTTTTTACACAGGAAATGAGGCATCAAGTGCTCTGGTCGATCAATGTCTGGTGTGGCATCTAGAAGGACAGACTTGTTTGGACTGTGTTCTGTGAGGACGCATTAAATGGACGAAGATACCTGCAGCTGTTACAAAGCACATTACCCGAGTGGTTAGATTATCTGTCACTGCAAGATGTACGCTCATTATGGATTCAGCATGGCGGAGCTCCGGCACATCAACCAACAGCGGTACAGCACTTCCTGTCCGACACTTTCGGGCAACAGATCATCGGTTATGGTGGTCCCGTAGTGTGGCCTCCACGATCCCCGGATCTAACTCCCATAGATTTCTTCCTCTGGAGTTACCTAAGGGATCACGTGTACAGGTGGAACCGACGAGTCTCTGTGATCTCCGACTGCGTATCGTCGCTGTGTGTGAGAGCGTGACACCTGTTATGCTGGCGAATGTAAAACAGGAAGTTCTGTCTCGCATTCAAATGTGTATTGTGGCAGATAGTGGCCATATTGAACCCTATTTACGTTAAACGCAACGTTATGTAAGTACTGCTGTTGCATTAAATACGACCAATGTACTCCATTTGTATTCATGCCTGCGTATAATAAACCTTGTGTTTCGCCTCGCGTTTCCAGCCTTTTACTTACCCCAGCCATTTCTACCATATGTCATTTCCTACTAATTCGTTGATGCTCTACAATTTTCTAATTGATCTCTTTCCCGTATCTCTCATGGTTTCCGAGATAGGAGTGCTAACTTCCACATTTTGCCACTAGGGGTGCTACAGTCACTCTCACAGGGTGCGCACGCGTGCTTGAAAACCTGGAAAGTCCTGGAAAATCATGATTACGTTTTCAAGGCCTGGAATATCCTGGAAAAACGGTATTTTTTTAATGCTGTCTTGAAAAGCCTTGAAATTTGAAATTAGTGCTTAAAAAAAATGCCCTTTTAGGAAATCGTGTTACTGACTGTTACCCCTTAATTTTTTTAAGTTCCTCTCCTCTGTTCTCAAAGAAACCGCTGGCTACAGTGGTGTTTCGGATGTGCCCAAATCCTAATTTGGCTGGGGGGAGGGGGGAAGCACTACTTCCAGTGCAATAAAATTGGATGATTACTAGCAGGTCTGTTAGGGAAGGGGAGCTTGATGCATTCTCTAGCCCTGAGCTTGATGTCCGTCCGACAACTACTGAGAACAACAGAAGGGGAAAGAAGAGACATTTAGTATTTGCAAGGGGGTCGCGTGTTTACCAAGTCAGCTGGCATCCACCAGTGAAGAGTATGCCTGAACAACACATTCATCTGCTCCTTGTTTATTGCATTAAGACGCTTGCTTCCGGCCCACCCCTCAAGAGACTTCGGCTACTTATGATAAAAAATAAGAAAACTATCTTTGCGAATTTTTCACAAAAGTGGCTGAAATTTTTACATTTACTATAATTGGATTACAGAAGCTCACTCCCAAAATTCCATTTGAATCGGTTTAAAACTTAAAAAGTTAGCATTGGAAATTTTTATTATGTGTGCCTCTTTAGACAGTGAGCCTTGAGCAGAAAGTGTGTTACCATAGCAACGGTTGATTGACAGCTGGGAGCGCTGATCCGAAGCCCTTGGTTGGGAAGAAAGCAAACACCTGTTTATCACTTCCACGGCTCAAAAGGACTAAGATATTTTCAGAAATCCATTTTCCGGAATTTTGAAAATAACACAGTAAAATTTTTACAGTGGTTAAAATACATCACAATAAAGTTCTAGTGCAAATTTCGCCGAATTCCGTTTGAAACTTTAGCAGATGCAAAAAAAAAAAATCTTCCGTTGCAAAATCGGATTCAAAAAAAAGAAACGGCAATTATAAATTACGGGAAAAGCAAGCAAATTATTTTTTTTTAGATGCCATGGTTTATTTAAACAGAGTGATCCTTAAATTTTGTTTCTGTGATGATAAGGACTCTATTTTAATTACAAACATACATTTTTATTCAGATGTCTGAATTACTGTTTTAATAAAAAAATCTATAATTAAAAAGTTTTCAATGGATTTAGGCGAAATTCAGCAGATAAACGTATTTTAGTAAATTGCAACGTTATGACGTAAATTTGGTCATTTTGTCGAAAATTGGGCAGCATTTTTTTTTTTTACGTTTTCTCCTATAGTTAGGGTGAAGGAGGAAGACACTTCAGTGAGCTGCAGGTGGTGATTTATGGCGATGTGCCAAATGAAAAGAAGCCGTTCCATCAGGACATTCCAGAGGTTGAGCGTGCGTGGACGCGTGCTCCTGCTGTTTGAACTTAATCGGAATGTTTTCGGGAGGGGGAGAAATATATCCGTTTCAGCTTTACAGCTTTCAGGCTCCTTTTTTTTTTCTTGGTAATAAATAAAAACCATAGTTGCTGCATTCACCATTGATCCATATTCGCATTTCTTGAATATAAACAGCAGACAATCGGAAACATGGTGTTGGGTGGGTCTTGATGTTCTTCATTTGTATCTGCTGAATTTTGTTCTGTGGGAATACGGAATGAGTTATACTGTGAATACATACAAAACTACATATTTTTGAGCTGAAAAAATATGTCTACTTGTACACAGTAGCTAACGTGTGAACTCAGACGAAGACAATCAGACATATGGACGTCTGATTCCATAAAAAAATCAACCCATTTTATTATACACGACAGGTAAAAAAGAAAAAACATTACATGTTTTTAAACATTATAAAGGAAAGCGGATTTTTGAAACACCATGACTTGATGATATTAATTTCTGAAAGTTTTTTTTTTTTCGATTTTAATTTCTGAAATCTTTTTTTTTTTTTTCAATTACAATACACTGTAACATGATACCTGTGTGTTGTATCCCTTAGTTGTATGGCAGATTTTCAGTTGGCCGATATCCGCGATCGTAAGTGGTAGTTACATTGCTATTGTTGATGATGACAAGATAAATACTGGAGTAATGTAGAATGCTGCATAAAGTAAAAAAAAATCGCCCCCTCCTCCCCCTTCGAACTTTTATGCGGTTATCATAGCTGATCAACCATTTCGTTCCATGAACATCAGCACATTTCAATCATTTGACCAACTCCACGTTTTGTCTTACATTGGCCCGAACTTTTCAGTGATCCACACAGCAGTACTTCAGAACTGCTGTTTGTGATGTACTCTGACAGGCAAGCACCCCATCTCCCCCTTATGGGTCCTCCATGTTTTACCACCGTGTTTTTTTGGAGGAAATAAATCTCAGAGATTTTTTTACCAGTCCTCTGTTAGACGTGCACCCTCCCCATTCTTAAATTCTGAATCTGCCCTCACTTTATTTTATAATAATTTCAGTTGTTATCAACAATAGTCTGATTACATGGAAGATAGTGCAGAATAGTGATTCAGCTAAAATGACTGATTGAATTAATCATTTTGTGATTGAGGGAAAGGATTTTCTGAATAGCCTTGTGGTAATTGCATCATGATTCAATTTAGCATTATTGGGTAATTCGCCAATTAAAAACATTAAAAAGAAATGTAATGGGTAAAAAAGCACACTCATCCATTTGCATCTTTCATCATTTTTATTACTTAAAACTGAAATTGCTTTTAAAAACTAATTTGAGCATGATACTGTAAAGCGTAGTAATCATCCTGGAATTTTTTGTATATGGCCTGGAAAAGGCCTGGAAAGTCCTTGAATTTTTTCCCCAAAAAAGAGTACGAACCCTGCTCTCATCCAATAGTGCATGGTTGTTTTACTATACCATACCTTACTTCCATAGCTCTAGCTGTCTTTGTTCCCAAGTTATTGAGGTGACTTAGGACTTTAGGAATCACCCTGTATGTCTAAATGGCACAGTGGTTGACCAGGTAAACAAGTCTGTGTATTTAGGAAGCATGTTTGACAGAGAGAACAAATTGGATGGTGAAATTAGTAGGCAAGTGAATTCTTCATTGAAAGTCATGGCTGCTTTGGGAGGGTTTCACAGGAATGATGGGTTCTCAAGAGAGTCCCGCATGGCTGTATATGAAAGTGTAATTGTTCCTACTCTGATGTATGGCAGTGAAACCTTGGTACTACAAAAGAAACATAGTTGTTTGTGTGCTGGAGAAGCCGCGGATGGCTTAGTGGTTAGTGTTTCAGGCTATCGATGCTGGGTCCCCAGGTTCAAGCCTGGGCTGATCTTTCAGAGATGGCGTGATTTACTAACAATCGCTGAATATCCGCCGTGCATCGGACGAGCACGTAAAGTGACGGCCCCCAGGCTGGACCCACTGGTTAAATGGGTATCCTTTCCTATGTCCTCCCTGAAATTCTCTCACCCATCTATGTGCAATATCGTACTTGTACGGTGGCGCCATCTACTGTACTCTAATCTCACTACAAACTGTTCTGTCAAAGTCGCTAGACTTGCTCTCATTCCTTCAGTTTCTGTGTCCTGCCCAAAAGGCGATCTCGCTGTAGGTGGCTGGGACCTAAACTCTACTACCTGTGGATGGAAGTCCTACAAGAAAATGACGCTGACCCCCACCACGTGTGCTGGAGAAATGCGTTACTTACTGGGAGGGGGGGGTCATGACACGTTCTGATTGTGTGAGGAATGAAGATGTGTTGCGGTTGTGTAATGTGAAGCAAAATGTTGTTAGCACGGTGGGGACTAATATGCTTCGGTGGTTTGGCCATGTTGAATGAGTGATGAGATGCTTACTAAGAAAATCTTTTTAGCCCAAGTGGCAGGAAGGAGAGGTAGAGGAAGGCCAAATGAGTAAATGGAGAAGTCTGATACAGCAACAGTAAGTAAAAATTATCTGGTAGTTTGTATTTCTTTGTGGAGCTAACCTCTGAATATCAGAGAACAGCTTAGTGTATGTATGTATGTACTTTGGCAGTCTCCTTAACTATAGTATTTTTATCTACCAGAAACATGAGATGATCTGGTATTAGAGTGATGCTCTGTGTGCATTTTCAGTTGTGTTAAAAACTGCTGGGTTATTATTCATATTTGCATGCAATAAGTGATATTTGCATTTATGTTTTTCTTCACAGTGAAAACCATATTAAGAGTTTTTATCTGTTTTGCCTTAGGAAACGAGCAACCCTTTGGCGACAGAGAAGTAATACCTGCCTGGATAAGAGCAGACATATTTTCCAACACTCTGAAAGAAAGAATATACAAACATGCCCTACTGCAGCTGCAGAAAATTCAGTTGCGCAGTAGAGAAACTGCTGAGACGATAAGAAGCATGGATGTGGTTAGTCATTTTCTCCCATTATCATACCTGTAAACATGCACAAGAATTTTAATCCACATTTCCTTTGCATGCAGGCCCCTTCTCCACCCATTTACTTTCATTATTATTATTATCATTATCTGTTTGTGCTAGTGTTATGGTGAAAATAATTATTTCTAAAATTTATGCAAATGTTAAAATGAAGGTAAATATTGAATTTTGGTAAAAAATAAAATTTGGGAGATAAGTGGATGCATTTGGAAACAAAAGGACAAATTCTGTGTATGGCCATGATAAACAAAAAAATGCAACACTGAGTTTTGAAATCCAAAAGTTATTATTGCTGGTTTGTGTTGTTTGCGTATTTGATGAGTTGAAAAACCTGGAAGTGTAGAAAAGGTATTTATTCTTACATGTGTACCAATGTGAACTAAAATCCCAATGGTAGACAATGTACACGTGTAAATAACTTTTGGAGGCAGTGAAGGTCAGCCATAGTGGGTAGGACTTAAATGCATGTTTAAATTTAAAAAACAACCCCAGGTTACTTACCTGTCTTTAGTCAAGCTAAGGGGGAGTGCATGGGACCCTGGGATGAAATTCAATCAAGACATATAATTTTTCACTGCACAAAGGTTGGGTTTTTGAGAGGCCACTTGGCCTACATTTATTCGAAAAACTTAACCACAAACACACAAAAAAAAACCAAAAAAAAAACCAACAAAGTGTTTCAAGAGGTCGAAAGATAAACAAGTCAGTCATTGTTTCTGTTTTCAAATGCAATCAGCTTTTAACATTTTTGACTATTCGAACTTTGGCAACAAGGCCTTATAAGGAGAAAATCAATCGGATGGCACATGCTTGACGTATTTCTAAAATTCAGAAAAGGAAGAACACATATTTCTGACAGCTAATACCAATTGGCTACCCTGAATTTCAAATTGGCCACTTTTACAGGCAGGAATTTCACTTAAACTCAACTCTAGCTATTTGAGCTTTTGCACAACACTTCTATTACATTATGTAAGAATCAATTTTAGCCAGAAAATCATGATTTGCAAAAACACATACAAACACTTGCCTTATGGAACATAAACACTGCGGATAAGTTTTGACAACTGAAATGCAATTTCTTTCTCTCTCAGTTTGGAAAGTTATATCTCAATGTAAAAACAATATAGTTTTGATTTCCCATTTCGAACAACCCCCTCAAACCAGTTTCCTTAGCCCACATTAATTTTAAAATTACAATAACTGAGCAAAAATTTACAAATAACCAAAAGTTACATTAGTGAACAGTTCTATACTCCCAGGAGAATTTTCCTTAAAATAACACAGCTCTAAACACTAGCATTAACTGATACAAAATCACTTCTAGACACTATACCGAACATACTGCACTTAATACCTTACTAAATCAACTCAAAATTTGTCATTAACTTGCAACACTGACCAAAAAGAATTAAAATTCACACTATCATCATGAAATTCAAATAAACTTTCTAACACAAGCTTGCTCTGAGTACTCAATATCTTACAATGTAAATAAAAAGGCAAACACCAACTTCCAACACTCCTGAACTGAAACTCATATTTCTAGGCATCCTTGCCATATACCAAAATTTTAAATTTCACACTTAATTCTGACATGCAATTCATAAAACAACTTAATCTGAATTAAATATACATTATATCTAAGGTATTATTACCTGATATCAGCAAAGTATTTCGCACGTTGTTGTTCCGTGAGGCACATGCTCCCAGCCCGAGAGAAGTCTATTGTTAAAATGAACGAACGAACGAATGAATGTGAACTGTTAATATAACCTAATTGTTTCATTTATTAAAAATTTTTAACTAACCGAAAAAACCCATAACAATAGACTTCTCTCGGGCTGGGAGCATATGCCTCACGGAGCAACAACGTGCGAAATACTTTGCCAATATCAGGTAATAATACCTTAGATATTATGTATATTTAGTCTAAAGCACGTTTATAACATAAGACAACCCTTACGGTTGGTTTGTCTCATGAATTACATATTTCGTTAATCTGAATTTTCAAAAGCACAATATGTAAGTTTTTTATCAATTTAACAGATCCATGTAGTTGACAACTCAGGCACTGGCTATACACACCTCATTTAATCAGATCCACTTTCTTTGTAAAAACAAAATTTCACTCTGAAAGAATATCATTGTTTAGTCTGAAGGTGAGAATGGGTCATGAATCCAATCAGGCCTATACATTGAAATGGGAGTAAAGGGTGTCTTATTATCCTGTACTGTTTTCTTTCATGAACACCTTGGAACTTTACACCTGAACTCACCCTGCATGGAAGAACCACCAAGGGACTACCCGGTATACAGGGGTGAGAAATTAGTGAGCAATCCCCCCCCCCAAACTGCCCTCAACTCCAAGCTTGCACTAAATCACATCCTGTGGATTTTCTCTCTACTCAGGCACTTTGTCTTGAAAACAATTCCCCCAAATTGCCTCAAAATCACCTTTTCGACACGAGTATTACACATCCAGAGCCTGCAATAACACCAGTCCCAAGAAACAAAACATCTAGAAACACCATTATCTTGTCGCACCTTTATCTACTAGAAAACACGTCAATATCCTTATCTCAGAAAGCACCTATCAAAGAATCCTATTTATTAGTCAATAGTTGTCTTCTGGTTCACATCAATAGCCTTATCTCAGAAAGCACCTATCGAAGAATCCTATTTATTAGTTAATAGTTGTCTTCTGGTTCAGTGCTGGTTAAAGATATATAGACAAATGAAATGCACTTGACTTGCAACAAACAGGACCATAAATTGATTCATTTATTTAGGACATTCTTCAAGTTTACACATTGTTAATATAAGTTTCAAACATTATTTTCAGTGTTACAATCATATCTTCACTTACACATCTCATAATAGAATAAACATAGCACACTGTTCTACACTTACATACTTAGTATAACATGCTAAAAAAAAAAAGAAACAAGGATGTAGAATACATACACTGAAAGTCATAATGATATAAATGTAAATAATGCCACAATTTCTGGCTCCAACATCAAAAAGAGAAATGTTACATGATCTTAGGCAACAATGTTAAAAGAAAACTCTTCAACTTTTCACCGGTGAGTAATGAATTAAATGATGAAACAGATTCTATGTATTTTTAGTAATGAGTAGATCCATTTTTTCCTAAATTTTTAGTAGGGTTAGTAAGAGCGATCATTCCACCTAAGTTTTTCATATTTGCTGTAATGGTTGTACAGGAGGAAATCAAATTAAGGTTCATATATACAGGAGGAAATCAAATTAAGGTTCAATTCCCAATCTAGAAAACATGTGCCTATTAACAAAATACACTGGTGTGTAAAAATTAAGGACGAAGAGGAGAAATTAGCATAACAGCGGAACGAGCAGGCAGAACGGACCAAACGACCACTCAGGAGATAGACTAGGGTCCGGTACGGTAGGGCATGCGCATATATGCAGAATGACGAAGAAGGGGGGGTCGGAAGGGTATAAAGCACACGGGCTGTGTACGCTCAGCAATTCGGTGAAAGCTATTGCACGGTGTACGTCGGTTTGAACGACGTCGAGTTGCTGCCACCATGTGATATGGCCAACAGGCAATCCAGTAGATGGCATCTGGATGACTTTACCTGAGGTCGCGTCATTTGGAAGTTGGAAGAAGGTCGAAGTGTGACTAGTGTGGCCGAGGCGTTCGGCATCGCTCACAGCATCGTTTCAGAGAGTTTAGCAGTGGTCGTCCACGAGCAACCACGGCAGCGGACGACCAGTATATTGTCCTACAGGTGAGAAGAGACAGATGGCAGACAGCGGAAGAAATCGCAAGGCACATGCAACAGACAACTGGACGTCTGTTATCGCGTTTTACCGTGGCCAGGAGGCTGCACAAAGGTATTCTATTTGCACGACGACCAGTATCGTGCCATTAACGCCTGCTCATCGGAGACGGCGGTTTCTCTGGTGCCAGGAACACAAGAACTGGACACATCAGCAATGGGGTCGAGTTCTCTTTATGGATGAGAGCCGATTTAGTCTGACGAGCGATTCTGGACGTATACACATCTGGAGACAGCAGGGAACACGCAATCACACCTCCATCATCATCAAAAGGGACCGCTTTGGAGGTGGCAGAGTTCTTGTTTGGGGCGGTATCATGCTTGGTAGCCATACTGACCTTCACATCTTCCAAGGAGGTTCAGTCACTGGTGTCCGCTGTTGTACTGAGGTTCTCCTGCCTCACGTGCGTCTGTTTTGACATTACATCAGTCTTTCAAGAATCGTCGACGAGGACTTGGTGCCCACGTATAACTTGATGTTCCACTGAAGAAGGCAAAATTCTTGTCAAAACATGTTTGGAAGTGTGTTGCGGTGGTGGGTTGAGTTTGGGTCCATCTTTTGTTCCTTTGGGTTTTAACTTTCCTCATTTGGCTTTTATTCCTCATTTGGGTTTTTAACTTTCATTTTTTAATCATCATTCCTTGCAAACACCTATACAAAGGTATAGAATTTTAACTTGGAATAGTACTTTTAATATGTGAATCTTCCATTCAGGCAGATCTAGTATCTCATCAAAATATGCAAATGTCCATTCTACGAGCAGAGGAATTGCAATAGTGACAAAAATGCCGAAATTACTATGAGTAAGTAAAAGTTTTTACCATTAAAGTTTGTTTTTTGTATTTCATAGCGTTATATGGACCTAGCTACTCCACCCTGCATACTTAAACAAAATATATGTGACGAATAGTATTATCGCTGCTTAATATAGCAGTTCTACATTGAAGTCTTTGGCCATGTAATATCGCGCCATATGTTTTTTTGCGTATGCGAATATAAGAATAATGCCTTTGGATTCCTTGTTTGGAGGGTTTTGCTCACTTTTCCCATATTCTTACATCTTGGAGATCTTATGGTATGATTTGAGTCGATGGGGAGCACTTCTGCAAGACGTTACATTCGAAAAACCGTCTCGTCCTTAATTTTTGCACGCCAGTGTATAATCATTCCTGATATAAAAAAAAAAAATCTTGTTTCAAATTTTTGTAAATATTCATCACAATATTATAATCATGACCTATAATCAAGCTTATACAGTATGTGCATATACATATTTTAAGTAAATGTATTTTGAATATAGCAGTATTTTTATGCTTTAACTGTGACATCACGATTTTTCACATTATACATAATACACTTAAAAAATATTGTAGCTCTCTATCATAAGATATTAATGAGAACATCACTTGACAATGAAGTATCAAGTAGAAATGCAGCCAATTCACACAAGAACACTCATGAAACAAATAGCCTCCTTCATCCTAACTGCTAATTCTGTAGTATCAAAATGGGTGCAAATAAAATTTTTATTAATGACAATTTATTAATGAATATATCCTTAGGTTTATCATTCTTAAATGAATCCAAAAATATCACATATACAGCTATAGTGAATCAAGTTGTTCATCTTTTCACTTAAAATCACACCTACACTAACCTGTCCTCTCACATTATCCAATACTCCAGACCACACACTCACCGTTCCATTCGCTTCTTCTATCCCAATTTCCTTCTTTTTGGTTTAACTTGCACACAGCACATCCAATCTATACTTATTCATTTCTTCAATCACCTCATTCATTTTGCCATTTATACCTCTAGTATTCCCTACACCAATCTTACACTCACTTAGCCGATATGTCTTTTTTGTATGCCCTTTGGAAATTCTAGTTCGATTTAGTGGTGGACCTTCCTTCTCAGGTGTGGTGGGTCCACCATAATCCACACTAGAGTCCGGAGCATTGTATCTTTTTTTTTTTCTCTATCAGGTAAGTACACCAGTGTGGGGATTAGCTCACAGCTGACGATTCCAGTTGGTTATTCAACCTAAGTATTCTGGAACAAAACACAGTCAGTTTGGGTGTTTTCACCAATGTCACACAGAATTAGCTGGTACCTCTCCAAGATTCACAGAGGTCCTTGTTGCTGTTCTATGTACCATTGTTGCCCATGGAGCTCCCCTAGGAGGCAAACCCATCTATCACTAAAACCAGGTGAATGAGTTTGTGTGCTTAGGAAGCATGTTTGATTGAGAGAACAAATTGGATGGTGAAATTAGTAGTTGAGTGAATTCTTCATTGAAAGTCATAGCTGCATTAGAAGGTTTTTACAGGAATGATGGGTTCTCAAGAGAGTCCTGCATGGCTGTGTATGAAAGTGTAATTGTTCCAACTCTGGTGTATGGCAGTGAAACATGGGTACTACAGAAGAAACATAGGAGTCATTTGTGTTCTGGAGAAATTCATTACTTACGGAGGGTTTGTGGCAAGACACATTCTGATCATGTGAGGAATGAAGATGTGTTGCAGTTGTGTAATGTGAAGCAAAATGTTGTTAGCAAGGTGGAGACTACTTTGCTTTGGTGGTTTCGGCCATATTGGAATGGAAGAATGAGTGATGAGATGCTTACTAAGAAAATTTTTTAGCCCAAGTGGCAGGAAGGAAAGGCAGAGGAAGATCAAGGAAGTCATGGGAGGATTTGATTCAGGAGTGTCTGCATGAGAAAAAGATTGAGTATGAAGCATAGAAGGTCTTGTGTACATCGTGTGATGGATGTCAGTGGAGCTTGAGTTGTGTGTCAAGATAGCTGTAAATGGAGAAGTTTGATATGGCAACAGTAAGTAAATAATCAGGTAAAAATTTATGTGGTAGTTTGCATTTCTTTGTGGAGTTAACTTCTGAATCTCAGAGAACAGCTTAGTAATATGTATGTACGTTATCATTCCTAAAAATCTCACTTGTAACTTACATGATTTACTGAGGGATAACATTCAAAAGTAGCCTCTCAGGCCACAGAAAAGCATTGAAATTGGATAGCATGAAATCACTTCTGCCTAATGTCACATGATCAGATGGCTGTCATTGTTGAGACCACAGTGGCTCAGTGGCAGCCATTACCAGTGCACAGTCTTTTGCTATATATGTCAAAGGTTCACATCAAATTAGTTGCTTGACTTGACATGACTTATGTTGCTTTTTGTGAGTGAAAAGGGTAGGGCATAAACTGATCACTACTAAGAGAGTTGCAGTGCTTTTACAAAAAATGAAGATTTATTGATTGATGGGGAAATCTGGAGGTAACTTATACCTGCATTTACCTTTGGTAACAGATATTAAGTGAGGGTCACATTGATTAAATTAATCAGTGTATAAAACTTGGTTAGAATGCTTTTGAAATAAACAGTACAATTTTTAAGAGCACAATACATTTGTCTTAAAAGAAAAGTTCCTAATCAATACATCATTCTAGTTCTTACCTAAGGAGTAAAAATCTACATAGATAAAACACATGTCAAAATGACAAAGTTGCAGCAATAAATTGTGTCATTGCAATTTAATTGGGAAAGCATTTGGCTCTGGAGCAGAGAGATGTGGGTTTGATCCTTGTTACCAGAACATATGAGAATTTCACACCTGAAGCTTAACTAAAGACATTCAAAGGCTGCAGACAACTAAAAGAAACATGGGGAGCTGTATGCTTGGTGTAACCAGGAAAGATAAGAGGAGCTTGTGGATCAGGAAAATGACAAGTGGGGGAAGATATCATCAGAGTAATATCCCTGAAATAGCAATGGGCACCAAGCATACAGCTCAAGAAGAACAGACCAACCAAAATTTCAGACTGGGTACCAAGAGAGAGGGAAAAAACCTTGAGAGATGGGTAGATGAAATTTGAAAGCACGCCAGAGTGACATGGAGGAGAGTGGCTCAAGTTTGAGAAAAAGTTTCATCAATGTTTCATTTAATATGCAAAATGTTTAATTTTACAAGTGCACAGCTCAATTATTCTGTGTTTGCTGAAATTAATTATTGTTGATAACTGTTTTGTAGTGGTGTGATCAGAATTTTATTTCTGGTGGTGGGTTAACAGAATAAAAATACAGCTTCTCAAACAGTACCAAAAACTTGTTTTCAGTTTTAGGAATAGCATGAAAGAGAAGGGGAGGAGACATAATGTCTGTGTGTGTGTGTTTTTTTTTTTCAAAAAATGACAGGTCAATGATTTGCTTCCCCTTTTGGGGATGTGGTAATTTTTTGCATTCCCAGGCAAAAACTTCATCAGGTAAGTGTACTGTTTCAAACATTTTTTGCGATAATTTAATTCAAACAGTTTTTTTTTTGTGTGTGTAGGACATATTTGTGTCCATTTTGATTCTATTTATTTCTCATTTTCCAGATCAATACATATTCTTTTTTTTATAGGAAGAATATGTATTGATCTGGGAAATTAATAACATATAAATTTAAGATATCTACAGGGTAAACATTCAGAATATTCAGCATTTATTTCAATTATTGATGACTGCTGGGTGTATAATACAAGTTACAAATGTAGGCACATTTCACTGATCCTAATATATAGCAATAACTGGCATTGAAACTATTCAATGCAAAGAATTTTGAGATTTCAAGTCTACAACACAACTTTTTTTTTTTTTTTTGTACAGATTTAAGTACTATCTATTATGAAGATGAAAAATTCCTCACTAGTTGGTATAAAAAAACAGTGAATACTAACAGACTTTTGGATTTCAATTCCTATCATCCAGTTTCTATTAAGAAAAATGTAGCAAGTCAGTTTTTGGAAAAAAATTAATAAAATAGTATCTACATCAGATAAGAAAGAAGCCCATAACTTAGTCATTCTTGCAGAAAATAACTATCCTAAAGAAGAAATTGAGAAGCTTCTGAATTTTAACGGTACAAAGAACCCGCAAAAGCAACAAGTAAAATTCACTAGAAAAATTTCTTATCACAAAGGTTTATTTGAGTCTTTAAAGAGAATTAGTAAGAAGTACAATATTAGGCTAGCTCCAAGTTTAGAGAACAAAGTTAAAAAAAAATTCCCTAAAATAGTTCAGACTAGAAGATATTTTTAAAATGCAAGGTGTAGTCTATGAAGTAAAATGTAGTTGTGGGCTATCTTACATAGGGGAAACAGGTTGCAGACTAGAGAAACTTATAGCAGAGCATATAAAGCTGCTATAAAAAATTGCTCCAACAAGACTGGTTGAGATAGACATGTTAGAGAAACTAGTCACAGCATGGATTGGAATTCCCTTAAAGTCATCAGTTTCCAAAGCAATTTTCAAAAAAGAAAGCTGAAAGAAGGAATAGAGATTGAGAAAAATCAAAATTCCATCATCAATGACTGCAAAGGATTTTCCCTGCCTAACATCTGGCAGGATTTGATGAACACTAACCATAATCTTCAAGGTTAACTGTAACTATCAAGGTTAACCATAACCGCGATAGTGACGGGAATAAGTGACCAAAAAAAAAAAAAAAAAAAAAAAGGACAGCCTGAAGGAGAAGAATTTTCTCAGAAAATTTGCAATTTAAATAAAAAAATTTCCTAGTAAAATTCCCATAATAGTTGTTTTTGATTAGTAATAAAGATTTAAGTGTTTCAAAGTTTTCATTGTGTGATTGGTATGACCCAAAAAGCCATGGATGTGTGGTACCGTGTGTGTGTGACACAAGAAAAAACTAGCACCCCTTTCTCGTATAACTGGAGGCAAGGGACTATTATTCTAATCCTATTATTATGGCTGTCAACCAGTGACATCTTGCTCCTCCTCTCAAGGGGGAACTTAAGAAACTGGTGGCCACCAGGTAGCTAACTTTTGTCCACATAGCTTGCTACTCATAGAAGGATTGTTTGCAAGGCATAGTGCCAAAATTAAAGCAGCACTGGAAAAATGCTGTGCCACCCAAAGGGTTAATGTTTAGTGGAATATACTACTAACTGCTCCAAGGATTACAAGAAAGTAATCCAAGTGAGTATTCAGAAAGTGCACCTTCAAGCTCATTGAGCAGCTTAATGATTTGAATTTTTCTTGCATCTTTTCTGCTATTTATTTGATTTTTGCAATTCCCAAAGAAATTTTTTACAATTTTCTTAAAGCATTCTATGCCTCTCTTTCAACAATTTCCATTTTTGTTTCAAACTCATTTTCTTCTAACGGTTTTCTAATGCTGGTCTAACAAATGCCTTTTTCAATTTGGTATCTGGCAGCCTTGTTTGTACTGCAAAAAGTAATCTAGATTATCAAAGAAATACGGGATTACGCCATATAATACAAATTTTGAAGATGAGAATCAGATTTTTGGCGTAAATGTGACAAGGATGGTAAATCAGATAATATCCGAAAACTTGAAAATTTTCATCGTCCTGGAGCGGGACTCAAACCCGCGTCTCTTAGAAAACGCCTAGGTATGCTATCCGAAAACTTGAAAATTTTCATCGTCCTGGGGCAGGACTCAAACCCGCATCTCCTAGAAAACAGTTTATACCTAGGCGTTTTCTAGGAGACGCGGGTTCGAGTCCCGCTCCAGGACGATGAAAATTTTCAAGTTTTCGGATATTATCTGACTTACCATCCTTGTCACATTTACGCCAAAAATCGGATTGTCATCTTCAAAATTTGTAAACTAGATTGTTTGGCACCAGTAAATCAATTCGCTATCTCTTGAGCTTTTAACTTTTCTTCAAACTAGCAGAAGTCAAGCAACAGCAGGTTGATTTTATTTAGTTGCACGGAACAACTTGAACTACTTTACCTTTTGCTGTGCAAACCAGGTTTTTCCAACCCTAATGTCTCTAGCAAACATAATTTTTTTACAGTATATTTGTCAAATGATAGTAAATTCAGTAAATAAAGGAGCTAAAACTAATATAATTGTTTTGTACTTAAGAACAGGCAAATTAATAATTAGCGAAATTAAATTTTTGCTTCGTGGAAAAATGGTATGTGATAGATTTTTTACTTTTCCTGAAATCAGTTCCTAAAAATCAATGAAAAAGTGTGAACATTTTTCAGACAATTTTTCCAAAACAGACTTGTGTGTAAGCAAATATTTGGTAATGTCTGTGCCAAGAAAATCTAGAAATGAATGAAAATGTCAGAGCTTTAATGGGATTTGATAAAATTTGAAGCATTGCAGATGACAGAATCATGTTAAACATGTAGATTAGTAAGATTGTTTAAGCTGATTGTACCCTTGAGAAAGGAATACCAAAAAATGCAGGATGGAGGTCATGCTGATAAGAATGGAACATTTAAATTTTTTAGGTGAGGACTGAAAACTATAGTTCATAAAGAATTTCACTAATTTTAGGGAAGGGTGTGGATAGAATGTTCATTTCTGAAATGAGAAAAAAGAAAAGAAAATGAAAAGCTGTATTGAATACATTGTCATTTGCTTATTTATTTGATTGTGTCTCTCAGGGCTCTGTGGTTTGACTTTATAGATTTAATACATTTGTAATACTGTATGAAATTTGATGTCCTGATTGCTATAAATGTGTACATGCAAGTGTGTCACAGTTTTAACTGTATTTGTACTTAGTTCTGTTTCTTGGATGTTAACATACAGCACAGTAAATACTGCATATTTCATATGACAAAAAAATTGCTAGCATGTAATAAATTGATATTTGGTAAAATAGATAGTGATTCAGGTGATTTGAAAGTTATATAAATGTCCCCGTTGAACTGTTTTTTTTTGTCAAAATGCTTGTTTTTTCCCATTAAATTTTGTTAAATTAAAAAATCAAATTGCAATGCCTGTGTGTCATTGTTGCTATTGGCTACATATTTGGTCCATTTCTGTTTTATTCATTTCAATTAATTAAATGTGGCTGCAACTAAAATAGATTTTCTTTCTATATAGGTTCAGTTTATGAGCTCATTCAACTTTTCAGTTTCTACTATTTTAGCAGAAAGTGGTGAATATGCCAGTTCATTTGTTCAACTTGCCTTTAGCTTTTCTCTAGCAGCTAGTAAATCAGTAAGTTTGCACTGATGTGCATTTTGTTCAATCTGCATGGGAATGAATGTTGGTCATTCATACTTAGCTTCCATTGTAGGCTGGAACTTCATCTGTACAGGAAAAATAAGCTGTTAATATTACTAAAATGTGCACTTAGCAGTAGTCAATTGATAGTCACTTGTGACACCTGCATTGGGCTTGTAGCCCTGTGTTACTCGGAAACATCTTTGTGTTGTTTTAACTTATTGAATAATATGCAAAAATGTTTTTCTGTAAGATACGGTGTATCTGAGTGGCAGCAATGACTCTCCACCTTGTGTTTATTCTGTGTAACATGGAATTCATTGTATTTTTATGATCCAGCTAATGTTTGCATCATTGTTTCTGTTCATTGATTCCTGTACTCAAGGCCGTATTTAGGCATGTGCCCGGGCCCAGGGCGGCAATTTATGGGGGCAGCCAAAAAATAACCAGTAAATAGTTTTAAAATGAGTTTCGAGAATACGTGCAGTATGGTAGCGTTTGAACAGAAAGGGATATTCAACATTACACGAATGAGGAAAGTTTCGTACTGCCGTCTATCAGGCTGCGAGCAGTAATTGATGAGCACTGTTTGTGTGATAATAGTATTAAGCCACTGCTGTTTTTAAGTGGAGCGTATCCCACGGGGTACTGCTACCGGGCACGTAACCTAAAACCGTGAAAAGAAAGGTTTGTTTACCGGAGTTGTCTGTAAATGCTAAGCATGTATCTGTTGTATGACAGTATGTTCTGTATTTTTACTGTAGCTTTGGTATTGAAAGATGTTTGGTATACTCGTAACGGAGGTGTGAAACATAAACATTGCATTACACTGTTCACTATTGTTTGTTTACAGTGTGCTGTGTGACTCTGAGGTTATTTTGCTGCTATGCTTTGTACATGTTTTTGTGTGTGGGTGTGTGTGTGTGTGTGTGATTCGTATTGAATGATTTGTTTCATTAAGAGTGTATTTCGTGTCATTTTTACAAAATGGATGGCTGAAAACGATTAAGTGGCGCAAAATACCGCAGATTAGCAGAAGAGAAGAGGAAGGAAAGTGAATTGTTGTCGCAAACACCGAAGCTACACTCTTTTTCCCCCCAGAAACACAACTCAGATGGAAGTAACTTTGTCTCAATTAATCACCGAAAATAAAACTGGTGATACGGACAAATTTGATGAGTGTGCACTTACTTTTAGTGGTGTTCCCAGTAGGTCTAGTATTGGTAGTGTAGACGATCTAGTATCAAAAGAAAACGAAATTTTAAAACCAAAGGATGGCCCGGTTTTTTTGGGGGAGGGGTGATAAATGGTGTAACATGGGATTACTTTGCCCAAAATGGTGTGAATCAAAATATAGACAGCAATTTTTCTAATTCTTAGTGGATTTATCCAGACAAACATAGTCCTGACAAAAGCGCTGTTTGAACGCAAACTTTTAAGTGGAGATATTATGAAACATGACTATCTAGTGTATTCCTGCAGCCAAGGATCTGTTTTTTGTGCTCCATGTAAACTTTTTGGAGGGACATCACAATTTGCTGCAAGTAGCTTTAATGATAGGAAGCATGCTGATCATCCGGTGACAGAACATAAGAATTCCCACTCTCGTCGTGATTGTGTGTTAATGTTTAAAAGACAAGGCAATGAACTGTGCAGAGTTGACAGACATGTACTATGTCAGTTTGAAGAAGCTAAATATTGGAGATGTGTTCTCCAGAGGGTAGTGGCTGTTGTAAAAAAACTGTCCTCTCGTGGGTTACCATTCCGGGGTGCAGATGAAATGTTTGGTTCTGTACAGAATGGAAATTTTACATGCTAGGAGCTTATAGCAGAATTTGACCTGTTCTTGAAAAGTCATGTAGTCCGGTTCGGAAATCATGGTAAAGGCAAGACTTCATACTTATCATTTGGTACCTATGAGGTAGTCATACAGATTATGGCAAAAGCAGCCATCAATGCAATAGTAAGGGAAGTGAAAGAATCAAAATATTTTGCAATTATAGTGGATTCCACACCTGACATAACACACAATGACCAAGTAAGCTTCATTGTCAGATATGTAAACAAAGAAGGTGCTGCGGTAGAACACTTTTTACAGTTCTTAAAAAATCCTGGACATGCCGGTAAAGAGCTGGCTAATGCTGTGATTACTGTCCTTTCAACCCATGAGTTAGACATAAGTAATTGTCGTGGCCAAACCTACGACAATACTGCTAATATGTCCGGAATATATTGTGGCCTGCAAGCAAGATTCAAAGAGGCCAATTCATTGGCATTTCTCATACTATGTTCAGCCCACTCCCTTAATTTAGTGAGATCGAGCACTGCAACTTGTTGTAGGCTGGCTATAACCTTCTTTCAGGTTCTACAAAATCTGTACAATTTTTTCTCAGCATCAGCCCATCGTTGGAAGCTTTTAGAGTCCTTTTTCACATCGGGAAACCTTTTTCTCAAAACACTTTGTGTAACAAGGTGGGTCCGCATGAGAAGAAGCATGTAAAAGTCTAAACCTTGATTTTGAAACCATTATTAAAGCCCTAAAATGTATAAAAGAAGATGAAAATGAGAAGTACGTCACTAGACAAGAAGCAAGGGGAATTTTGAAAAAAGCTGTACTCTTCTGAAATTACTTTTATGGCTGCAGTCTGGGGGACTATTCTGGAAAGATTCAATGCTATAAGTGAAAAATTACAATCTGTGGAAATGGATGTCAGTACTGTGGTCAAGTTGTATAACTCTATCATTACCTTTCTGAATGAAATGAAACTGTCATTTGAAGTTTATAAGAGCATTGGAAAAAAAAATTCAACAAGTAGTTAGAAACAGAGAAACTTAGGCCTAAACGAATTAAAAAGAGCAAGAGATTTTTTTATGAGTCAGATTCTGAACCTGACAATGAAAATGATGTAAATTGTATCCTGTAGACCAGCTATATGGATATATTATGGAGATATTGCACAAATTGTCAACAGAATTAAAAATCCAAATATCTGTTTACAACGAATTTTCTGAAATATTCTTATTTTTGTCAAACTTCAGAAATTAGTCCTGATGAAATTCACAAATCAGCTGACAAATTGCAACAGATTTACTCATCAGTAGAAATACGTAATTTTCGTATTTACGAAATAGATGCGACTAAATGCGAAATTTGCCAATATAAGCGAATAAATACGAAAATTTGATTTTAACTACTTTTTCGTGACATCTCGATAATTAAAATTTTTTAAGCAAAAATAGGACGTAATGTCGCACAGCACTGGCATCGTGCGTATCCTACTCAGCGTGCGTTACCCGGGAAACCCCAGAAAAAGCCTCTTTCCCTCTCGGCGAGTCAGCCAGCGCCGCTCAGTCGCACTGGCTGGCTGGCTTTAAAAGAATACGAGCAAGCACATGTTTGTTTTTGCATTTCGCTAGCAGACTACAAACTATTACGCTCGCGAACCGTTTGATAGATGTATATCAATATGGGCTGCCCTAAGAAAGAATTAGTTGATAGAGTGAAAGATTTTGACCACAAGGGATTGTATTTAAGCGATACAAATATTGTGATGGTACAAATTTTGTAGTGTTCGTCTAGAAGGGCAAATTGACATGACATACATCTAATGCAACAAATGAAGCCTACCAGCATATTGGCAGACTATTTTGTCCATATGTAGCAGCGACCACACCCACATCATCTTTGAACACAAATTTATTATTGGAAAGCTTCTCTAAAATACCATTTTTTAAAGGTATACCACGGGATGAGCTCGTCGATGGATACAATCATTTTCACAGACATCTACTTACAGTGGTCAACCAAGAGACTACTGTTGATGTCATACAAATTTTAAAAGCAACAAAATGCTGCTACCTAAACTATGCGAAGGCAGCTATTCAAAGCTTACATAATTCTGTTAACAGTGTGGATGCTGAGAGATATTTCAGTATGTACAACATCGTTGTTACTGACAGAAGGCAAAGGCTAAAAGTTCATTTCATTTCAAATCACCCAAAATATAAAAATCTTGTTGCCCTCATGTCACAAATTTTTTGTCAGCAAGTACATTATGAAAAATGGTTAAATTATTTTTTTCAGAATTTTTGGGTCAAAACAGGGGGTCATTTTGAAATTTGAGCCAATTGAACAAAATGGCATCAATGGACAAAGTGGTTTGAAGTTTGTAACAACTGTAACTTTCTTATTTATGAACCAATTTTGTTCATTTTGGTGTCATTGGAAAAACAAAGGTGTAAGCTACAAAATAGAATTCTTAAAATGTTGGAAATTTACATGTTAATCTTGACAAATGTGCAATAAAAGAATTTTTTGGTGGAGAAATTTATTACAGTTAAACCACAGGTTTAACCATTTTGAATTTTTTTTTTACATAATACTGATAATCAATTATTTTTGCCATAAAATAATCAGGAGGATGTTTGTTGTGTTTGGACAATAAAAAAATAAACAAGGAAAATGCAAAAAAATATTGTTCTCATAATATGCTTATAAACATGTAATATTTACCTATTGTTTACCGGATGAAAATGCTATATTTAATTAATGACTAATAATCAATAATTAAATCATAGTGAGAAAGAATGGCAGTGAAGCATGTAACACACAAAAAATTATAAGAATTCCTAATACCTTCGTATCACGCATAGGTTACGTTAAGAAACTAAGTGGTGGGACATTTCGGTAGTTGACTTCTACTTTCATCAACCGTAGAATGAAAAACGTGGAATAAACCATGTGGTATAAGCATCAGTTGTTGCCAGGTTTCAAAATAGCTTTCCAAATGATAGGGATGTGAAAAGGTTATCTGTATTGCAGGTGTTAGGGGGTAAGATAGATTTCAATGCTTTCACGATACCCGAGGGCTTTCCAATTGCTGAATGGAGTGATACGTTTAACATTTTGCCAGTTGGGAATCGCAGACATATTGCTGATAGTTAAAACTGAAAGGGAGGTGGGAAGGGTTGCCTTTCTTAATATTAGCGATATGTTCCATCAATCGCTAGTTGATGATGCGGTATGCAGACCTGCCAGATTTTACGGTTTACCCGTAAAATTTACGGAAATGTAACTGGTTTTACGGGCAAAATGTTAATTTTACGGATTTGGCGATTCTCAGAGATTTTTTTTTCTGACTATTTTGCACCCACTATTAAAACTTTTTTTTTTTTTAAACTTAATCCATTCAAAGTAAAGTGCCGATGTAAGTTACGAATAAGTTTTTAGTTACATGTGTTTATTTGGGAAAATTTTGCTGCCGTTTTCCCACGTTTTAGGTTATTGTTTTGCCTTTTTTTAAACACTAGAACACCAACCAGCTGGGCTTATTTAACCTTCCGTTTGGTTCTCTTCCTCTCTTGTGCACGCTGTTTCCCCCCCCCCCCCGCCTTTCTTTTCAGATCATGCATTGTTCATCTCCCGAGTTGCAACTTCTCAGAAGGCCAGCGTGGGGTGTGTCCGCGTTGGAGCAGGTGTCTTTTATCTTTATTCCTCCCAGTTCGAAATGCTATCTCAGAACGTAGTTATCGTAGAAAAAAATTCCAACTGATTTTAAATCTGTGGAATTTTTAACCCCAGATCGATACCCAACATGACGAGATTAAGCAAAAACTGCCAGTTTTGTGAAATTAAAAATGCATTGGGGCATGCATGGTTTCGTAACTTCTTCTCTGGCAATAAATTTGACCTAACGAAAGAATGCTACTATAAGAGGAAATTAAAAAAAGAAGCAAGTCCAATGTTCATTCGAGCCAGTGCTGCTCCAGCAATGATTTATTTTGCTGGTCCGTTAGTTAGTAAGTTTTCTTCGCTTTCGAAACGTGCTTTGTTCATCGCTCGGTAACGTTCATAAAAATGTCTTGGCTTGATTCAATGAAATTAATATGTTGGGGTACATACTAATTCATCTAATCCTTATTGAAAATGGTCAAAGGTAAGGTCAAGACGTAGGAGCGGGATTCATTCTTCAGCCCTTTTGCGTGATGACTTACGTAAAATCAAAGCATGATTGTGATGAAGTTTGGGTATGCTGTCATCACAATCAAAGCATGATCATCTTCTTCATCACAATCAAAGCATGATTGTGATGAAGTTTGGGTAGCACCCATAGTGGACCTATCATATTAAAAATAGTTGCTATCAGCATCAGCATTCACGGGGACAGTGTAGTAGCACATGCGCGAGATTTGTTCGCTCGCGTTTCAGAATTTTAGCACAATATCTTCCGTGGAAATTGACCGATTTGGATAGAATTTTTAATTATAAAACGACGCGTGTGTGGCAGCTTTTTAATTTAGAAATTAATGGGCACAAAAAATGTTCTATAATACAGCAAAAACAGGCAAAATATCAATTAATTCATACTAAGGGATTCGTAAAGAAAACAGCAAAGTATCGGGGAGAACACTGTTGCTTTTGCAAACCCACACTTTTTTGTAGGTATGAAATTTTGGGCTTTTAGTAAACAACTCTGAATTTTAAAATATCTGGATTTTGACAGCACGAGTTTAATCTAGAGATGAAGTAGATTTTTTTTTTTATCTGTTTGAAAAAAAAGCGACATTGGCTTTGTAACTTCTATCAAACCGAATTGAATTGTGTGATATTTAGAGATTTTCGTTTTCTAAAACAGTACGTGTATCCTACAGTTTGTCATGTTAGGCCATTTTTTTTTTTTTTTTTGCAGAGACATAAGATTGAAGTTAAAATCCCGGTTCAAACGTTTTATGTCATGGTTACGCTGCCACAAAGGGAGCAGGGGACGAGATGGGGAGGATGTCACCGACGAAGTGGCTGTATCGTTCCAGTTACGCCTGATGTAAAAGACAGTTGGTTTTGTTCCGGCAAAACAATTGTGTTAGTTTACTTCAGGAGAGGGGTTGGTTCAGACGTTGATGGGCCCTGATTGTTTTTAAAAGGAATGACTAGAGAAGCTCTATTCGGTAAGATGAAGGGAGGGGGAGGACAGGAAGAGAAGACTGAACTATAAAATCAGTGCCATTTGGAAGTATAACGGATGCCGCTAAATTGATCGGATTTAGTAAAAGACAAGGCATCGATCCGCCTGTGAGGAATGATGGGGAGGGAACGGACGAACTCAAGGGAATGACATTCGTAACTAAAACCTAAACCTTTGTTTCAAGATGAAAGAACCTTTCAGTTGCTCTCTGCTTTCCTAGCTGACCAGCTCGAATCGGATAACTCTGTAATCAGTATTTTTCCCTCTACTATAGCAGTTTTTACTTACATTTTTTTCCCGAGTGGTAATAAATTTAGTATTAGTGGTTCGCTATGAGCAGCAACATAAAAGGGGGAAAAAAGTACTGTAAAATATTCCGTGATTCGTATTCTGCGGAATTCCCGTGTATTGCGAAATCTTCAAGAAAGGAAAATATGCGTTTCGCGCTATGTGCAGATGCAATTTCAACATTTCGCATGGTGGAAGGAATGATATTACAAATCATATTTCTAGTGACAAGCATAAATATAACGTTGACTGCGTGGGAAAAAAATAACTAAATTAACTTCCTTAGTTATAATGAACTCTATGCGATTCGTACAAAATGTTTGTTCACTTCATTTTTAGATTAACATAATTTACCAGTTAGTGTCTCTCAGTCACTCTTACTTATTTTTTTTTTTTATTTGACTGTCTCATCGTCTGTGTCTCCGTAAGATAAAAACCTAACATGAAAATGGTTCGTTTTTGAAAATATTTTAGTATGTTTCATGACAGCGTGGGACACGATCCCATTGAAAGGGTAGAACATCCTTCCCTTTAGATGCAAACTTCTGTAAAAGTAAATTTTTATCACTTTATAGGTCATAATGATAGCATAGTAATGAGAAATTATGTATAGAATTTATTTTAATCAATATGAATGTGCCGATAAATTTAAACATCTGTAGACACTTCAATTAAAAGTTGATGGTTCATTTGGGTAACATCGTTTTTTAAATCGATATGTTCGGTACATTTAATCAATATGCACGACAAGTAATTTAATCGAATATATCGATTAAATTTTTTTACGGATTTCTGTTTCTGAAAGTTGGCAGGTCTGGGTATGTACAACCAATGTAGTGGGTAATGCCTGAGGAAGTGTTGACAGGTGTAGAGTAGACACCTTGTAAATTCAGAGGTTTATTGGGATCTGTCTTTATGAAAGAGATTAAGCAGATGTGGAGGTGATTTAACTGCAATCCTGTAGCCAAAAGATTTAAAAATAGAGCAAACTTCATGAGTGAAAGATAGGCTAGGGCAAAGTACCAACAAACTGATGAGTGGTAGAAGGTTCAGGCAGTAGGCTGGTAGTTCTATTCTGTTACTCAAATTTCTTAATTAGTGTATGACTAATTAAGAAATTACTCAAGCAGGCAGTAAACTAGTAGTACTCAAATTTCTTAATTTGTACTAGTAGTTCTAATTTGTAACTCAAATTTCTTAATTAGTCTGACTAATTAAGAGATTTCTTACTAGGGGTGTTCAAATGAAAAGGTACGAAACGTCATAAGAACGTAACCGTTAACATATTTGCCTATGCCGCTATGGGAGAACGTAGCGACACATCTAGGGATGCGATTGGAGTCGCCGGCGTGGATCGGAGCATGCGCGGGCACCCGCATGCGCAGGAGAGAGCAGAGGCTCTTATAAAGAGTGCAGTCCAATTGACTACTTGTTGAATTCCTCCAGCACAGACGAACCATTAACTCTGATGTATACTGTGAGACACTCCGAAGCCTACGCAGGTCCATCAAGAACAAAAGACCGGGGTTGCTCACGGAGGGTGTGGTTCTGCTTCATGATAACGCGCGTCCACACGTCTCCAGGTTCACACACGCGGAACTGGCCAAGTTCCAGTGGGAGCAGCTTGACCATCCGCCCTACAGCCCGGACATGTCGCCCTGCGATTTCCATGTGTTTGGTCCCCTGAAAAAACATCTGAAAGGGAAGCGCTTCCACTCGGACGACGAACTCAAGGACGCTGTGCAGGACTGGGTCTCGTCACGGCCACAGGAATTCTGGGAACAAGGAATCCTTCGGCTCGTTAATCAATGGGATCGTTGTGCTACGGCCTATGGTGTATACTTTGAAAAAAGTCTTCATTTATACCCACAGTGTCATTTCGTACCTTTTCATTTGAACACCCCTAGTAATTAGTTTATGACAAATCAGGCAGTAAACTAGTAGTTCTATTCTGTGACTCACATTTCTTAGTCTATGACTAATTAAGAAATCTGAGTCACAGAATAGAACTACTAGTTTAGTGCCTTCCTTCCACCATTCATCAGTTTGTTGGCACTTTGCCCTTTAGCCTGTCCTTCACTCATAAAGTTTGCTCTATTTTCAAATCTTTTGGCTACAGGATTGCAGTTAAAACACCTTCACATCTTCTTAATCTCTTTCTTAAAGACAGTGATGTAATAAATTTCTGAAATTTGCATAAATCCCTGGATTTACAAGGTGTCTTTCTATCCCTGTCAACACTTCCTCAGACGTTACCCACTACATTGGCAGTACATACCACAGCATCAACCAGCGATTGATGGAACATATCGCTGATGTTTTAAGAAAGGCAAACTTTTTCCACCTCCCTTTCAATTTTCACTATCAGCAATACGTCCGCAATTCCTGATTGGCAAAATGTTAAACATATTGCCCTATTCAGCAATTGGAAAGCCCTAAGGTACCGCAAAAGCATTGAAATCTCATGGACTGCCAGCGACACCCATGGTGCCATCCATTCAAAAGTTGTTTATAAATAGAAAAAAATAATTTTTACATTTTTTAAGGATGCTTTAGAAAAAATATAAATCATTATTTGTTGTGTACTAGTTAAGAATTAGCCTATGTAAGACCAATCATTATGAGAATAATATGTTTTTGCATTTTCTTTGTTTATTTTTTTATTGTACAAACACAACAAACACCCTCCTGTTTTTTTTTTGTTTTTTTTTATGGTGAAAAGAATTATTTATCAGTATCATGTAATAAAAAAAATTCTAGATTGTGTAACTTGTGGTTTTACTGTAATAAATTTCTGCACCAAAAAATTCTTTCATTGCACATTTGTCAAGATTAACATGTAAATTTCCAGCATTTTAAGAATTCTATTTCGTAGCTTACACCTGTCTTTCCAATGACACCAAAATGAACAAAATTGGTTCATAATTAAATAAGAAAGTTACAGTTGTTACAAACTTCAGAACGACTTTGTCCATTGATGCCATTTTGTTTCAACTGGCTCAAATTTCAAAATGACCCCCTGACCTCAGTTTTGACTCAAAAATTCTGAAAAAAATAATTTAACCATTTTTCATAATATACTTGCTGACAAAAAAATTTAACAAAAATCTGTGACATGAGGGCAACAGCCATTGGGTGATTTCACATGAAGTAACCCTAAAATAAGAAAATATAGAAACTATTACAATGTTGTTAGCTTTTAACTAAGTATTTTGGTACTTAGCCTACCAGTAAGTAAACTTTGGAAAACAGTAAACTAAGTAAAGTAAACTTTGAAGAACAATTGTTTGTGTCTTCAGTTTTCATGAATAAATTCGACCCCCCCCCGAAATTTCAATTTTTTTTGTGGCGAAATTTGCATATTCCAACTCATTAGATATGGAAGAAACATTTGGAACAGAATTTATCCATCTGAAAAGTTTTCTCTTAGAAGAGGGACATAATAGCCCCTATCATTACCACTTTTAAACAAACTTCTGATTACTAAAAATATTTTCGACTTCTATCCCAATGTTTTATTGCTTTGAAGATTTCTTTATGTGCAAACTGCTCAGCTGAAAGGTCCTTTTCAGCACTTGGGAGGGTTAAAAATTATTTACGTTCATTTCAAATCGAACAGCGCTTGGTCACCCCTGCTGTGCTTGCCATTGAAAATGATTTAACTGCAAAATTAGACTGAAGATGTTATAGACAAATTTGCTGATGAAAAAGCAAGACGTAAATCATTAATCCGCTAATTGTAATTATTTTACTTTTCACTGTTGAGTAAATAAAGTATTTTTGTCAGGACATTTATGTTTGTTTTATTATGCTTTGATATTTTACAATAGGCTTATCAAGTTTGGAAAAGAGGGGGGTGCAAAATTCCTTGGGGCCCATGGGCGCTGCAGTAGTTAAATTCAGCCCTGCCTGTACTTCATATATCCTTTATTTTTTGAATAGTCTGGGCTGAGCACAGGTTACTTTTTCAACCTTTTTTTTATATTGGTCCCTAAAAGTTACTTTTTGACCCAAAATGGCCACTTTTTGTAGATTTGGAACATGAAAAAAAAAATTAACCCCCGTTGTTTGCAACGATCATTTGCGGGCTTGGAGAGCAAGCACACTCATTTGGCGAAAAGCCAAGTACTCCTTGTAGCCTAGAACGCAAAAGCTCACTGCAAGCTGTGTATTTAGAAAAAAATGGCTGTTAGGTCACGTTCTCCTCTGCAACTGTACACATGTCTGTTTTGTGTGTTAATTGTGTTATGACTGTTGGTAAAGTTATTATATTTTTTTCGTGTGCTTCGTGTTTCTCTCTTGCGTACTTCAACATTCTGTGGAAAACAAATAAATGAATTCTGAACTTTGTCAGTCACATGGTTGACATACAACTCTTTGTGCTACTGCTTTCCAAGTGATGAATTGGTACCACGCATTCAACTTTCAGTGAGGTATGTATTTATATTTTATATATCATTTATTGCTGTTCAATGTTAGCTATTTTATGAATTTGTATTTATTTATATTAAGTTTAACATTTTATAAATATCTCGTTTTCTGACATGCTTATATATTTGGATTATATTGTTACTTTCTCATACATTAGTATGAGGAAGTATTGTAATCGTGCAAAACTTCGAATGTCAGATTATTGGATTTCAAAAAGCACGTTGTTGTTTTTTCTTTAAATAAAGCAATTAATTGTTACATTTTGGTAAGATACTGTGAACTATGTATCATTTCTAGTTAGTTTATTCGGTGGCATTGTTATCGTTAAATGGCCGGAGGCCATGTTCGAGATTGCTATTGGTTTTTGTTTGAGTCACTTTTTACGGATTAATATTTTTCTAATTTTGCCATACATCGAGATATGTATCTTTTTTTGCTTTTGGGCCCTTGAGATGGCTTCTGATTTGGAAACTTAGGGATTTCGATACTTGAGGCTTGGCCTTTTCTATCAATAGCTAACTTTATTTTTCGTTAAATATCGAAGATAAATTAGGTTGTTTACACTGTCAGCACTAACTTTCGCGAAAAACAATTGCCTTTCGAAAACGCTGATTTCTGTCCCAGAGGAACCATTACGGAATTTCCGTAATTATTATGGATTTGGAAGTCTGATTATGGACAGGTTGGAAGAATTACAGATTTCAATTTTGTATCCCTTTTTGTTAAAATAATATGATTTATGGAAAATTTGTAAAACTAAATAAAAGATTTAACACGGCACTCAAAAGACCACCCATTCTCGACAGTCAAAATGTTGCGGACGATTAAGTTCTCAAATACGACGTCCTCCCTGGCGGCTATTTTTATCACAAATTTGCGTTCTGATTGGGATCAGCAAATATTTTTTTTAACCTCCTTTTAGCCAGTTTTAAATTTTTGCCAGCCAAATTCCCTGTTTTACGAAATTACTACTGTTCTGGTGTGTAATTACGTTTGACGGAAGCTCTGTATTTTCCAGTGGATTTCGCCATACATTGATGGAAATAAATATCAACAAAATGGCAGAAAAATTTATTGAATAGATCAAATTTGTTAAGAGATCTTTCCGTTTTTTGTTATTTTACCCGATTGATCATTCGCACAGTTCGAATTTTATGGACCGAGGTGAGGGAGGGGGTCGGGAACTTGTTCAACGAAGAAAAGAAGCAAACTTCATTTATTAGCTAATCATAATTGGTGAATAAAAATAATATAGTTAAAATATATAAAGTGTAATCAAACTTTTGAACATTGAAAACAAGTCCCAATAGCATTATTTGACTAACTTGGAGGATGGTTTTGAAAACCGTGTAATAATGATCACGTTTTTTTTTTTAAGTTCTCTTATCAATTGTGATAAATTTCTCACAACAAAATACCATTTCTGTGCATGAACGTGAGGCTTCGTGTGGGGATGACTGATAGGCACCTCTGCTGACTGATGCATTAAAATGGGGGGGGGGGGGGGGTTGACGAATGTCTGGTATTTTTTTACATTTCAAAAACAAATGGCTTAATGTAACATTTTTGGAAAACACAATCCCCATCCCTCCAAAAAAAAAAAAAAAAAAAAACTCTTCATCATTCTACAACCCTACCATGTAAAGTTATTTAATGCACGCATGTTTTTCTGGTCTCACTTTAACACTGATTCGCAGAAAATAGTTTAAAAAAATTGCTGACAGTAATCACGAAGTTGAAGTTGCAGAGAATTATTTGTTCTTTTTTTTTCTTTTGAGAAATTTTCTGCCAGTTTTACAAAGTCAGTAAACACCTGAGCATTCAAAACCTATCTGAAGGGAAGCGTTTTGAATTTCTGAAAGTATCTTATAGCAATGTTTTTGAATGACCAGGTGTTTCCCATTAAATAGTGATTGATGTGAGATATGAAATTCAAAACTGCTGAAATATATATTATCAGCAAAAATAAAAAAAATCTCTTTACAGAAATTCCTTTCTTCTGAAATTAACTGACTTGCATTTCTGTTTTTATCATCATTTAAAATTTTGTTAGCTCACGGAGATATAAATTGATGTTACAAATATCAGCGGGATGCGGGGTTGATTGTATGAAATTTGTTTTGTGAAATGTTTTTATACTGTGCTAAATAAAACTGTATTAAAGTTCAGTTGTACTTATTATTATTTCGAATTTTGGTTTTATGCTGGTGTTCTTGCAGAAATTCCAAAACAGTTCAGAAAAGATTGCTGAAAACTTGCTACTTTTACTTTTTGTTTTTATTTTTTCTAACACAGGTTTTTACTTCTTTTTTTAGATGATCTTCTGAAATGTCCTGCCAGAAAACCAGTTTCCAGATTTGAGGTTTCATACCAGGAAGAGGATATTCTGCTTCATCATGGGAAAATGCCATTTCAAAGAAGGTTGGCTTCTAAAGACTGATTCTTCAGGATATAAAATTTCTACATGGGCAAAAAAAGCAGAGTGATTCAGAACTGTTTTGTAATGTATGCACTTGTACTGGGAATGTAGGAAAAGGTTTCCAAGCAGTAACCCAGCATTACAATTCTAGCAAACACAAGGAAAATATTCTCTTGAAGTTGCATCCAGGCCAACTGTAGTTGGTTGCAGGTAATCTAAAACATGGCACAAAATCTAAAGGTGAGTGTGTATATGGTGCTGCTTCACAGTCATCTTCATCAAATGCTGCTCACACCTTGCAAATGTGCATGGCAAGAACTGCAGAACTCATATGGGCAATGAAAACAGTGTGGTGCAATTTGTCATCTACTTCATGTGACAGTATTGCAGAAACCTTTGCAGCCATGTTTCCAGGGTGTGTTCCTGAGGGATTTTCTTTAAAATATAAGGAACTTTCTTACATCATTACTGAGGTCTTAGCACCTTATTTCAGAAAACAAGTTATTGAAGATGCACAGCCATCTTTCTATGTTTTGAATTTTGATGAAACAACGAGTAGTGCTGGAAAAAAGGAATTACAAACCCAAATTCGCTTCTTCTGGTCAGACTCAAAAAATGAAGTGGTTTCTCAACACTTGGAAACTTTCTTCGTAGGTCAAGCGACAGGAATAGTTATACACAATAACTTATGTGCTGCACTGGATAATGCTGAGCTGCCCCACCAAAATCTGATTGCCCTCAGCTGCCCCACCAAAATCTGATTGCCCTCAGCTGCAATGGTCCAAATGTTAATAAAACAGTTATTTGGCTCATGAATGAAGAAATGCTAAGGGTGAGGGGAAAAGGACTTCTTCATATTGGCACATGCAACCTTCATGTTATACACAATGCATTTCACAAAGGACTTCAGGATCTGGGTGAAGATATTTTGGAACTGATAATATCAGTGTGTTATTTCTTCAATGGGTGGCCATTGAGGTTGGAAGATTTTGAGAAAATCCAAAAAGGTTAAGACTTCCAACCCACCACTTCATCAAACAAGTCCCATCAAGATGGTTGACCCTGGAGCCTGCTGCTTCGAGACTATTACAACAGTGGGATGCCATTGTGCAGTATTTCCTAATACATGTGCCAAAGAACTGCTCAACTTTAATGAATACAGAGGGTTACAAAAAGATAGTAAGTTATTTGAAAGATCAAACAATGAAGGCCCAATTTTTTTTTTGTTACCAGTAGTGTCCACATATTTACAAAGTTTGCAAAACTTTTCCAGAGAAGTGAACCTTTGATTCATGTAATGTATAATTCACTGAAGTCACTTGTCTATACCCTCTTTGGGTGGATATGCACCCCTGAAGCAATGGCAAGCAACAATATGGATTTTAGCCTACTTGAAGATTCCCTAAACCTAACCCCGATTACAGAGATCATATGCAGTGATGATGTGGAGAAAGAATTAGCCAAACTTCCAGAAAAAGACCAAATTGTTTTTCGCAGACACGAAAGAAACATTTTGTTAATGCTTGTAGACACATACTTAAGCAAACTAGACTAGGAGATTCACATCAGCTTATGCAATATTTTTGATGTCTCAAGTGTGAAGTAAGGAAGTCAGAACGTAGCTGTAGTGACATCGTCAAACTGGGCCAAGCATTTCCATGCTATCCGATTTGTATTTACCAACTACTTGATGAATGGAAAGTACTGCAACTGGAAGAAGAACCTGTGGTTCCTGTGAATGAGAATGAATCTGATATTTGTGAGGGAGGAAAAGGAATCCGTATTGACCACTACTGGCAAAAAAATTTCGACCTTCACGACAGTGCTTCTGGGAATCCAAAATACCAGACTGTAACAAGATTACTTAAAGTTTGTTTAGCTATTTCGCGTGGAAGTGCTGATGTAGAAAGGGGTTTTTACTTTCAGGAAGAGAACTGAGTGATGACAGGGCTTCAATGAGTGTTCATACATTAAATGCAAGATTCACTGTAAGTAATGCTCTAAAAATGTATAATGGCAAACCTGAATTTGTTCCCATTCCTAAAGAGCTGCTTGCCTTGGCTCATGTTCCGCAAGAAGCTACAAGTCATACTTGGAGGAGAAAAAAAGGGCTGAACATAAAAAACACCAAAAGAAGGAAGAAGAGGAAAAAAGAGCTAAAGAAATGGAATTAACTCAAATTCTCTGAAGACCAAAAGGCTATTGAAAAGATGGAAGAGAGCCTAAAAGCAACAAGAAACAACAAAGAGAAAAGCTTGTGACACACTATTTCATGAAGCAAATGAAAGGAAAGGCTTTGAGAAGTAACAGTATGGATGAGGTACATCTAGCACAGGCAATGCTAGAAGAAGTGAAATCTGTCAGAAGTGAAGAACTTGAACACAAAAGCGCAGTTGATATGCTTCAGTGTTGTGTTGAAAAAAGGAAATCTTTTATAAATGACTTTTTAGCCAAAAAGGGGAAAAATTAAACTTTATGAAAATTGTATTTCACAACAGTACAGGATGTCAAATTTTCCACTACATTAATATAAGTAATATAGATCAGGCCTAAATTATCAGATTTTTTTTTTTTTTGCATAATCTTTGCAGATTGCCTGTTCTCAGTCAGGAAAAAAATTAATATGCTGGATAATGCTCCACTTTCCACCCTGATGGTCTTAAAAAATTTTTAATTCTTCAGCCTGCACCACCTTATGAGAACAGGAAATGATAAGTTGGGGGAGGGGGGGGCGGGCATTTTTCTTTTCAGAGTATGAAAATAAAAGGGGAACAGTAAAATTGCTTATTAACTGTTCCAAGGTGACTGTTACCCATAATGGCCTCTGCTTGATAGGTAAGCAATTATTATTATGGGGGTGAGTTACTTTTTTGGCTATATTTTGTGAAATTTCGGATACTTTTTTAGAATTTTTTTTCGTTACTTTTTCAGAAAAATTGTCACTTTTTCAACTATTTAGGAGCTATGTGGTTGTGCTCAGCCCTGTATAGTGAAAAAGCTATCAAGTCATGTATTTGGTATTAGATTCAATTGTAAAACTGTAATGTAATCATTTACCTACAAAAATTGTAGATACAATCAGTGGTGAACTAACTCTGGACATATGGAAGGAGTGCAAGTTGTTAATCATCTGTTTTTTTGATTGAAGTGAAATTTTTTTTGCAGCAGTTGTTACCTTGGTGACACTATTTTATGCACCTTTTGCAGGAAATGAAATTCATTAGATGTAATCAAATGTAAAGAATACACACGGACAGCTTATTGGTTTCTCACTGCCCACAATGAAATGTGAAGCTCTGTGCATGGTTGCAGTTATTTAGAAATAATTTTCATGTGCCCAAAGGGAGTTATAGTTGTTGAAGTATGGAAGTCTGTTGTCTTGCACCAACAATCTTTTTTTCGAATAATTAATTACTTTATGGCTTCCTCTTATTACTTCTAGTATTATAAATATTTAACGGGAATTATCGAGGATAAGTTTATTATTATTACGTCTTACAACTTCCATAGGTCTGGCGACTAAGTCTGGTGGATTTTAAATCCAGCATGGTAGTTGATGTTGCCACCTTGTGTCTTGTAAATTTCCAGGGATTCCTCTAATTTCCGGATAATTGCATGGGATTGATTTTGATCACTTTTAAGGAATCCCAGTCCATATTGTGGCCAGTTTGTTGTATGTTCCTGTCTAATCCTGTATTTTTTTAGATGTTCCTTATTGCTGCTTTATATTTTTTAATTCTGGTGGTTAACCTTCATCCTGTTTCTCTTGTACATGGTAATCTACATGAACACTCAATTTTATAAATGACTCCTTCCTGGAGTAAAGTATTTTCTTTTTGTTTTAGGGATGGTAAATATTTTTTAATTTTGCTATTTAAACCTGGAGCTTAACCTAATTTTATATTTAGTGCTGATTTTCTTTAGTTTTTCAAACAGTCCCTTGTGGTAAGTGACTTTTCTTGTAAATAAATATTCAATTTTCTCTTTATTTTTGTCTGTAGTGTAGTGCCAGTTCTGTTCCAAGTAGGATTTTCTTCCAGTAGTTAACAAATTTCTTTTGAAGGGTAATCATTTTCTAATAAGATTGATTTTAACTTATTGTTATGTTTTTCCTTAGCTTCTGAAGATGAATTCAGGTTTTCAACTTTTTCTTTAAATTGTAAAGCTACATTTTTCTTTATATAATTAGTGTGATCTGATTTGTAATTTAAAAATTTTCCTGTATTTGTAGGCTTCTTGTATAATTCTGTGGTAATATATTTTCCTTCCCACTTCAAAGTAATGTTTGGGTAATTTAGCTTATTTTCATTTTGCTCTTCTAAAGTGAATCTTGGGGATTCATCTTGGGAGTCAAAACCTTCTAGAATTTCTGATGAGTATCCACTCAAATCTTAATCTATGATGAAAAGGATATCATCCATGTATCTAGTATACATGCAGAAAATTGAAGGTTTTAATAGGAAGGCCTCTTCTATTTTACTTATGTAGTAATTTGCTAGGAGCGGTGCTAATGAAGAACCCATGGCCAACCCACATCTCTGCTTATTATAGAAGCAGCCTTGGAATTGAAAAAAATTGTTGTTTAGAGCAAACACTATAAGTTCATAAAAGCCTATTGCTTCTTCTTTATAATAATCAAGAAACACTACTAGGTCAGATAGGTCATCTGCTATGAAGTCTATGAGAAGGAAATTTACAAGACACAAGGTGGCAACATCAACGACCATGCTCGATAGAAAATCCACCAGGCTTGGTCGCCAGACCTGTGGAAGTAGTAAGACGCAAGAACTCCTGAAGAGGATCTAGTGTATAGATCGAAAATTGAGAGGTAATGTACCTTAATAAATTTATCACCGATAATTCCCGTTAAATATTTATAATACTTGAAGTAATAAGGAAGCCATGAAGTCATTAATTATTAGAATTAAAGATTACGGGTTGGAAACATGGCAGAGCACCAAGAAATTCGAAAGGGTTAGGATTAAGTTAGATCGTTTCCAGGATCAAGTTAGTTACTTAAAAGAGTGCAAGAAAGCGGAATTTACGCCCCAGTCATTAAAAATCAAGCATAATGTTTCAAAATTACTAACTAATGACTTCAACAGAAATGTAAAACGGAAGACCGTAGCCAGAGCCATTTGGGAAAAGTACAAAAGCATTAGCATAAACAAGAGGTTGGAAAATACAATCTGGAATTCAAAACTTTCTTTTTTTAAGTGAAAATATAAAAAATGAATTGAATACTTGACTAATGCGCGCAGTAAGAGATAAAAATAAGAAATTCCATAATTCTCTAAGGAAAAAGCGGGAAAAATCCGCCCCACAGCTCCCGTAGTACCACGTGAAAGAACGCAAATTAAACACTTGGTAGATCTCACAAATAGCACGGAAAGAGCTTTGTTAAGTACTTTAGATAAGGGATACAACTTTAATATTCACAGGAATATGATAGATAAGAAGAAAATAATGATGGAACTTGAATGTATAAGTTATTCTCTGGAAAGGCAAAATCCCGAAGCAGCATTAGCGCTAAGGAAAGAATATAATTCTTGCCTCTCGAATTTTAAGGTCATTCAGCGGAATGCCGATAAAAATATTTCGAAGGAAGAATTAATAGTCCTGGAAAAATTAAAAAAGAACTCAGAAACAGTTGCTGTAAGAGCAGGTAAAAGCAAGAAAATAACCCTAATTAAAAATGCAGATTATTTATTTGTTAAAAATGGAAGAACTAAGCAAACCAATATATGAAAAATTGGATAGCAATCCGCTAGAAACGATGATCGCAAATTATAGAAAATTGCTCTTTTCATTTAAGAAGAAAAATATGATTAGTGACAACTTCAAAAATTGTATGGGTTGCTAAAATTGCATAAAGAAGGACGACCTATCAGGCCTATTATTGACTCAAAATATTCTCCTCTGTCCAATTTGAATTATTATTTACTGTTTCATCTATCAAAGTTGCTTCCTAAACCTAAGGCACTGATAAACGAAAAGAACACTGAAGAGCTATTGAAGAAAATAGAACTTCCAGAATTAGGAAACCTTCCATGGCAAGTTTGGATGTTGTGTCTATGTATACGAATATTAACCTGGACAAATTCATAGATTACATAGCAGATGACCTATCTGACCTAGTAGTGTTTCTTGATTATAATAAAGAAGAAGCAATAGGCCTTTATGAACTTATAGTGTTTGTTCTAAACAACAATTTTTTTCAATTCCGAGGCTGCTTCTATAAGCAGAGATGTGGGTTGACCATGGGTTCTTCATTAGCACCTCTCCTAGCAAATTATTATGTAAGCAAAATAGAAGAGGCCTTCCTATTGAAACCTTCAATTTTCTGCATGTATACTAGATACATGGATGATATCCTTTTCATCATAGATTAAGATTCGAGTGGATACTCATCAAAAATTCTAGAAGGTTTTAACTCCCAAGATGAATCACTAAGATTCACTTTAGAAGAGCAAAATGAAAATAAGCTAAATTACCTAGATATTAATTACTTTGAAGTGGGAAGGAAAATATATTACCACAGAATTATACAAGAAGCCTACAAATACAGGGAAAATTTTAAATTATACATCAGATCACCCTAATTATATAAAGATAAATGCAGCTTTACAATTTAAGGAAAAAGTTGAAAAGCTGAATTCATCTTCAGAAGCTAAGGGAAAACATAAAAATACGTTAAAATCAATCTTATTAGAAAATGATTACCCTTCAAAAGAAATTCGTTAACTACTGGAAGAAAATCCTACTAGGAACAGAACTGGCACTACAGACAAAAAAACCACAAGGGGACTGTTTGAAAAACTAAAAAAATCAGCACTAAATATAAAATTAGGTTAGCTCCAAGTTTAAATAACAAAATTAAAAAATTCTTACCATCTCTAAAACAAAAAGAAGAAAATATTTTACTCCAGGAAGGAGTCGTTTATAAAATCGAGTGTTCATGTGGAATACCATATATAGGAGAAACAGGACAAAGGTTAACCACCAGAATTAAAGAATATAAAGCAGCAATAAAGAACATCTCAAATGAAACAGGATTAAACAGGCACATACAACAAACTGGCCGCAATATGGACTGGGACTTTTTAAAAGTGATCAAACATCAATATCACGCAATTATCCGGAAATTAGAGGAATCCCTGGATATTTACAAGACACAAGGTGGCAACATCAACGACCATGCTGGATGGAAATTTCACCAGGCTTGGTCGCCAGACCTGTGGAAGTAGTAAGACGCAAGAGTTCCTGAAGAGGATCTAGTGAATAGATCAAAAATTTGAGAGGTAATGTACCTTAATAAATTTATCCTCAATAATTCCCATTGAATATTTATAATTTTTTTTTTCCCGACAAAAGTTTTCCAAAAAATATTTCAGTATAAACTATGAGTGTCCACTGAATGATGACCTCCTCCAAGCAAAGTGAGTTACACCCAGTACTGGCCTAATGAGGAGAGTGTGGCCTGTAGGCTAAAGTGGTATCCATAAGAGGTTGGTGTCTCAGTTGAGAAAAAAAGTTTTAAATGTGATGGGTAAAACCAAGAATTTATCAGAGTTGACAAAAGGCTAAATTGTGGGCACAAGAAGGGTTGTTGCATCCATTTCGTAAGTGGTGACACTTATGGGTTGTTCAAGGGGCTTCATGGTTAAAATATACCAGGAGTGGTGCCAAAATGGGGAAACAACCAACTGGCAACACAATAGTAAAGGACAATTGGCACAGCACATTTTTGGTGGTTGATGACCTAATACAATATGGGTTAACCAGAAACAATATCCTTTACAACTATGTATTGCACACTGGCAAATGATGGGCTACAAGAGTAGACATTATGTACACAGCTCTCCTGGTGCCAACAAACATGCTTGTTGGATGATAGATGATTGGAAGCAGGTGTACTAGACTGATGAATCACAATACTGACTCCATTCTGCAAATGGTAGTCTCTATTTGGCATCAGCATCATGAAGCTATGGAAACCTCATGCATGACATCTATTATGCTGGCCAGTGGAGGTGGTTGGTTGTATGATGTAGGGTGACATTTAACTGGCATAAACTGGGACCCCTGTTGCATGTAGACCAAGGCATGGATGCCAGCTGCTACCAAGAATTGCTTGCAAACCATCTGCACCCCTGCAGTGTTGTACCTCCACAGCAGGTGATAGGAGTGGTCTATTTCATTCCATTTGTGACATGGAAACTGTGCAGACACCTTGTGAAGTTGGTACAACACTGAATGAAGCCATTTTTCAAGTAAAAGGACATCCCACAAAATATTAGGTAGGTGGTCATAATTCAGTGAGTTTTTAGCATAGACTAAAGTAAGGTCCATACCAGCTACTGATATGGAGTAATGGCTTTGCTCTGATGTGAGGTGATGGAGAGAAAAACTGATTAATATTATAAACATAATATGCATGCATGCATGCATACATACATACATACACACACAACACTGAGCTGTTCTCTGAGATTCAGAGGTTAGCTCCACAAAGAAAGACAATCCACCAGATAAATATTGAACTGATTATTTATTTATTGTTGCCGTATCAAACATCTCCATTTACAGCAATCTTAGCCCACAGCTCGAGCTTCACTGACATCCATCACATGACATACACAAGACCTTCTGTACTTCATACTCATAATCTTTCTCATGCAGACACTCCTGAATCTGGTCCTCCCATGATTTCCTTGGCCTTCCTCTACTTTTCTTGCCTGCCACTTGGGCTGAGAATTTTTTTTTTAGTAAGCATCTCATCACTCATTCTTTTAACATGATCAAACCACTTAAGAATATTAGTGTCACCCTTACTGACAACATTTTGCCTCACATAACATTTGCAACACATCTTCATTCCTCACATGATCGGAGAGTGTCTCGCCACACACCCCCTGTAAGTTCCACTTATCTCCCGCACTCAAATGACTCCTACGCCTCTTCTGCAGTACCCAGGTTTCACTGCCATCAGAGTAGGAACAATTACACTTTTATACACAGCCATTCAGAACTCTCTTGAGAACCTATCAATCCTGTAAAATCCTTCTAAGGCAGCTATGGCTTTCAATGAAGAAATCACTCTCCTATTAATTTCACCACCTAATTTGTTCTCTCTGTCAAACATACTTCCTAAATACACAAACTCCTTCACCTGGTCAATCACTATGACATTTATACTTATCTTGCATTCAGTAGTAATGGTTCCTTGCTCAAAAATTATAACTTTGGTTTTTTCCTTACTTATACTTATTTTGAATTTCGTTCATCTGGGAAACATACTTCGCAACTTAATTTTTTCTCTCTGCCAACAGGACTGTGTCATCAGCATACCAGAATTTGCACATGTGGATATTACCAAGACATAAACCAGTATTATCCATTTTGGCATCATGCATTTATAAATATGTTAAACAGCCATGGTGACATTAAACAAAATTTGTCTGACTCCAGTTCTAAAAGAAAAACATTTTGATACACCACCGTTCACTCGTACACATGCTCTACTGCTAGCATACATGGCTTTCACACCATTAAGTAGATTTCCAGTAATACTATATTTATTGAGTACCTTTCATAAGAGTACCCTATTTACTCAGTCATAAGCTTTCTCTAAATCTATGAAGGGAGCAAAAACCTTCTTTCCAACAGACGGATACTTTTGATCATCATGCGTAATGCAAAAATTTGGTTAGTTGCAGCCCTTACGAGGCATAAAACCATTCTACATCCCATACTTTCTCTGATGTAAGACCCCGTACCTTATCAGTGATGACCTATCCAAACACTTTCCCTGGTACACTCAGAAAGCTAATACCACGATAGTAATTGCATTCAGTCTGATCACCTTTTACATTGAAATGAAATCAGAATTAGATAAAAAAAAATGCCAAGAAAGAATTCAATTAAAATATTTTTAACTTGTTCTGGTGTGTGAATAATGTTTTTGTTCTTAGATGGCAAATTGCAGGCTTTGGTTCTAGCCCACAAGGAGTAAATTTGTGCATTAATATCACCTCAACAAATATGTTCCAGATCTAGGAGCCAGCTCCAAAATTTAGGCGCTAGGTGAAACAAAGTCAATAACGCATGAACAAAAACATGATTGGTTATGACGCTAGAACGAAAAGTGGTAAACCATATTTGTTGTCATTTTTTTTTCTTTTTACCCAAACCACTTAATGCAAAATAAAGTTCCAATTTGCTTCATAATTTTATTTTTCCATTCTTTGAGTAGTGATCTCAAAAAAATTAAAATTTCAGATTTCGATTTTATTAAAATACTATTTGCGGATGCCATATTTTGTACATATTAATTCAAAGTACCATATTTTTTTTTCTTCGTATGATCTCTAAACCATAAAATTCAGAAAAAAAAAATCCTTCGTGAGATTCGCAAGGACATATAATCCAAAGGCTGTGAAAAAAGTATCCCACGTATAATCCGCGACGGCATAGGATCCGTAGATTGTGAAATTCTAAGAAAAACATTTTTTTTTCCTTCGCATAATCTACGGCAGCATGTCTCGGACCATGATATTTCGAAAGAAAAAAAAAAAGGTCCATACCTGCCAACATTGGTAACAGCCTTGTTACTAATAACTAGTATTGTGTGGCACACATAGACTATTTCAAATATGTGTCCCAACAAAACATTACAACAAACAACGACTCTAATGAAACAAACTTAATACGTGCGAAACACAAAGTTTATTCTCCAGCGAGGGCATGATTGCGAGATTTAAGTTCGAAACTTCCACCAGTAAAAATCAGTAAGTGGTTCAGAATCCACGATGCTTGACAGACAGGAAATCCAATCAAGTGAATGCGCAGTGCACGAACCTCTACTTACCACATGATCATACTGCCTCTAAAATTGCAGTTTAAGACGAGACCAAAGAAAAAAACCAAGATGAAGGAGGAAAAAAGCTGAATATTTTAACTGGTGAAAAAACAAAACGGACAGCAAGAATGCAGACTACTGTCAGTTTGTCTTTTGTTGACTCTGCAACTTCACAGCACCACTGCTTAATTTTTCTTTCTGCTGATATTCTCTCCCTACTTCTTCATTGTCGCTTTTCTTTCTTGTTTTTTATACCCCCTGATAAAAACCATCAGCCTGAGGACCATAAGCCCATGATATTGAAGCTTCATCTATTTTAGAAAAATGGTGTAACTTTGGGAATATTAATACTTTTGAACACCATGCATCAATTTTTACAAATTTTCATCATTCCCATTTTCGGGAATTTCCTTCTTCCTTTATTGAGATTAAATGCAAAAACTTATAGGGTGGGCGACATTTAACAGCACTGCAGAGTAGGAACATCATGCGAAGGAAAAGGAATAGCGATTACGGGGAAATCCATCTGACTTCCGGTTTTGGAAATTTTTCTCCTATTTTCAAGCTGAAATACAAAAATTTATGCAGTAAAATATTACTTAAAAATACTGAACAAAAGCAACATCGCGAGAAAAAAGAAATTATTATTATTACGGGAAAAAAACCAACTCCGTCGACTTTTTGTTTTCAAAAGTTTCGTAAAGATGGAATTCCGTCCTCCGATACCCCCCCCCATTCTGTTTACTTGTGCATCGATCTCCAAAGTGACCAAAATAACGAAAAAGGCGGAATTTCTCAAATTCGCTGAAGAATCGCATGCCTGAAGATTAGAAGGAAATTTTCGTGGCGTCTAACTTCCGTTTCCACAAATTCTTGCCTACAGTTTCAAGCCGAAATAATGTGCCATAAAATGACATTTAACAAGAATACTATACACAAAGGCAACATCGGGGAAGAGAAATTATGATTAAGGCAAATTCTTTTTACTCCATTTAAGTACTGTTCTCGAAAGCTTTGAAACATGTAATCTCGTCCCCAGACAGAAACTGACCCCCCCCCTCCCCCTCTCCCCAATTTTTTCATGATAAAAAAAAATGGAGAATTCCGCGAATACGTTTAAGAACCTTATGTATATCATAAAATAATAGCAAACTAATTTTTTTTTAAACAAAATGAAAATTTGTAGAATCCGTAGTTTTGAGAGTGAGTTTCATAGTCGACAACGAAATCCGTAGAAACTACAGACATCCTGTAGTAATTTGCATTTACGACAGTCTTATAATCCGCACCTATCATGTTAATCGTGAATCGTAATTTCCGACAGAAAACTGCGATTCACAGGACCGACTCAGAAATCCAAAGATGTAAGAAAGAAATTATTTTCTTGTTGAAAAAGTAACTGTCATTTTAAAGCACTTCTGTGTTACTTTTAAGTAAATAAAGAACTAAAACCGCTAGCTGTTGCAGCATTACCATAGTTCATTTGTTACACTAAAAAATCCATTGAAATTGCGGACAGTCCATAGTATTGTCTTATTTCTGAATACGTTTCAACTGAATACCGAAAGAAAAAAAATCCTGAACTAATACAATTAGTGCACTAAAACTAGGCAATGTGATTCGCAAAATTGTTACATGCTGCGGAATAGCTTTGTGGGATTCCCGAGAGTTCCAAATTCCCACACCACGTAGGCTTCCGCTCGCACAGGTAGTAATGCCTTCCTTGCATCGTATTTTCTGTCAAAATGCTTCTAAGTAAATATATATATATATATGTATTCTTACAATCTCTTTGCGGTCTTCTATTTCGCTTTTACGTTACATTTTTTCTGTTACCGCATTTTTGGTACTTTCCCAATAACACCAACTATCCTGACAATTACCTCGCAGACTTTTTTTAAACACCGCATTGTTTTTGTTGTTTTTTACTGGTGTCTGCAGTACCTAAATTTATAACTTTTTAATACTTTTTAATAGATAATCTGGATTATACAACAGAAATTATGGTGGGTTTTGTTTGAGTATTTGACATAAGCTGTCACATTTTTCTGTTCATCACGTTTTTTTATTATTCAACCCTCGTCGGAAGAACTACACAGGTTTTTGGTTGGTTCTTATTATTTTTGTGTTAATGTTGTAAATAAAGAGATGTATTTACCTTGAGTCTTGCTTCCTGTTTTAATTTTTCTCCTTACGTCACCAATTCCCTGAAATAATATATATATATTGGGTATATAAATAAGTTTTGAGGGATTTCCGTTCGGTGTCGTGCTTATTACTGCTCGCATGTATTTTAAGGTGGCAACACTGCGATATCGCAGTACGAAACGCCAGCTATCAGTCAGTATGCGATGTTCGATTGAGGTGCGAAGACGTATTTGTTTTACTCTATGGAAAATGGCAACTTTCATCCCGACAAAACAGAATTTGTAGGGTGTTAGTGTATTACTTTATTGTCAAGAAAAGTGCTGCCAACAGCTATCGCTTAATGTCAGAAATCTATGGTGAACATTCCCCACCCATAAAAACATCTGAGTGTTGGTTTAGACGATTAAAAAAGAACGATTCCGATGTCAGTGATAAAGAACGTTCTGGACCACTCAAAAAAATTGCTGATGCTGAATTAGAAGCTTTACTCGACGAGGATCCATGCCAGACCCAAAAGAACTAGCAGCAGCATTGAATGTTAGTCAACCATGCATCTCACTCACAACGTTTAGCTGCCATGGGAATGGTGCAAAAAGAAGGAAATTGGGTTCCACATGCTTTGTGGGAAAGAGACCTTGAACGTCGGAAAACCATTTTGCGAATTGCTGCTTCAAAAGCAAAAAAAGTTTTTTTTGCATCGTATTATTACTGCAGACAAGAAATGGATATGGTACGATAACCCTAAACGGCAGAAAGCATGGGTGAAGCCAAGTGAACCAGGTCCTTCAATGCCAAAATACAATATCCATGGTTCAAAGGTAATGCTGTGTATCTGGTGGGACCAGAAGGGTGTGATCCACTATGAACTGCTGAAACCATCAGAAACTATTACTGGTCATTGGTATCGAACCCAATTAATGCGTTTAAAACGAGCTCTCACGCAAAAACAGCCGGAATGGGAGAATAGATGCAACAAAGTCATCTTACAGCATGACAACGCAAGACCACATGTTTCTCGGCCTGTGAAAAAGTACTTGGAAGGATCCGACTGAGAAGTTCTACCCCACCGGCCACATTCGCCAGATATTGGGCCATCGGATTACCATTTGTTCCGGTCGATGCATTCAGCACTTTCTGGAGAACGGTTTAGTTCTTATGAAGACATCCAAAATTGGCTGGACAATTGGATCTCTTCCAAGGAACCGGAATTCTTCCTTCGGGGCATACATTCACTGCCCGAAAGATGGGGTAAAGTTGTAGCTTCAGAGAGAGCATACTTTGATTAATATTAAAATATTGTTTCTGTTCTCCAACAACGTGTTTTGTTCACCTCAAATCCCTCAAAACTTATTTAATACCTAATATATATATATTTTTTATATTTATTTATTGAATGGCATATCTATAGTGTGTACATTAATTACATGAAGAATTAATAATGTACACACTATTCTTACAATCTCTTTGTGGTCTTCATGTAATTAATAATGTACACATCATAGATATGCCATTCAATAAATAAATATAAAAATATATACAGTATATATATATATTATTTCAGGGAATTGGCGACGTAAGGAGAAAAATTAAAAATTAAAACTAGAAGCAAGACTCAAGGTAAATACATCTCTTTATTTACACCATTAACGCAAAAATAATAAGAACCAACCAAAAACCTGTGTAGCTCTTCCAACGAGGGTCGAATGATAAAAAAACGTGATGAACAGAAAAATGTGACGGCTTATGTCAAATACTCAAAATCTATGCACCACGTAATATAATTACTTGAAGAGATTAACTAAATCTCATAGAGTTATATACATAGAAATTATGGTATTTACTGCAAATTACGAACTCTCAAGTAAGGTGAAAAGCTATGGCCCGAATTTTAGGCGTCTGGGCGACCTGGTGCCCGGGATTTGTCGAGCCTTGTGACTGTTGACTGCTTTTAAGAAGCAAAAATGAATGCAAATAATTGAAGTGGCCACCCTCTTTGATGTGTATGTGTCTACCAGGAGGATCCAAGAGCAACCCATATGGTGGATTCATGTTTTTCTTCAATGTTATTGTCATCACTAATGATTTGCATGTGAACTACTAATCATACCTTTTCATGGCTGTTAAATTATGTGATGCTGTTGATGTCAGTTATTATAATGCTTTTATTCTCAAGTATTTGCTGAATATTTTTTGCACCAGCTCATCTAGGTGTTCTTGTTTGTGTGGCAAAAATTCTTGATAAGGAAAGAAACTGTGTGAAACTGCTTGGAGCATGCATTGTGAAATCAGTCTTTTAGCACGGGGTTTTTTTTTTTTACATAGCATTTACACTATTAGTTTGGAAATCAAAACATTGCCATTATGCTAATCTTTTAGTGACTTTAAAATGAGTATTTGTGTGATAAAGAACAGAAAAACTAAAGTTATTGAAATATGATGTGCTTTTCTTTTGAGAAGAATTAGAAAAGAAAGAAGTGTTGGATGTGCTTTTTTAGGTAGTGTAAACTAAAAATGCTGATGAAGCTCATATATGCTGACTGGGTTAATAAGATTGTGTGTGTGATGATCAACAGCCGTTCTGAATCTTCTGTTGGATGAAGGTCTCCCCCAAGTCTTTTCCACAGCTCTGTCTTGAGCAGTTCTCTCCTGTTTTACTTACCATGCTTTTAAATTTCATCTGCTCATCTTCCACATGGCCTCCTAAATCATTTCGTGTCTCTTGGTATCCAATATAGTATTTCAATTATGCAGCAGCAGTTAGTTCTTATAGCAGTATGTCCAGCCCATTGCCACTTGTGGGTCTTTACGTTAATCCTAATGTCATCCACTCTTGTCATTTTCCTGATCCACAAGATTTTTTTTTCCCAGTCTTTCTCAGTTGCACCAATTACGCATCTCTGAATTTTTCTCTGAGTTGTCTACAGCCTCTGTAAGTCTTATTCAGTAAATCTGTCTCTGATCCAAAAGTCAGAACTTTTTTTGGGGGGGGGGGGTCGCATTGATTGAATACTTTTCATTTAAGACATCATGGTGAATTGCTCTTGAAAATGTTACTGTTTCTTAAAAATGCACTCCAGCAAAGTCTTATGCACTTATTAATTTATTTTATACATCTGCCTATAACATTTATTACATCTACCTTGGAGAATAGATATCAACTGACCTATTGTCCAAGGTGTAGACATAGGCGTCAGTTACTTCTGAATTTGCCCCATCAACCACTGAAAGCATTGCATATAAATTTTGTTTTCTGCAAGTTCATTTTTAGTCACACTTCCTTGCTGTTGTCCTCAAGTTCCTGGACCATACTCTACAGCTTTAAGAGGATACTTGAAAAAATTACTGTGTTGTCAGCAAAACAAAGGGGGGTTGGACCAACTCCATTGTTCTTTATCCCTTTCTGTTACCAATTCAGTGAATGAAAGACATTCTACAATGCAGCTTTGAAGAGCTTAATACACTGACGGGGAAAAAAATCCCAACACCACGAAAAAATAGTTGTAGAGGAATGAAATGGCGGCAATACATTTGTATAGGTAACATATTTAATCGATTAAGGTTTCAAGATCACAGCTTATTGTAAGCGCGAAAAGAGCCATTTTAAATGTGAAATGCTGGTACATTAATAACCGGTGTAACCGCCAGAATGTTGAATGCAAGCACGCAAACGTTCATGCATTGTGTCGTACAGGTGCTGGATGTCAGTTTGTGGGATGGAGTTCCATGCCTGTTGCACTTGGTCGGTCAATGCAGGGACGGTTAATGCTGGTTGGGGGTGATGCTGGAGTTGTCGTCCAATGATGTCCCATACGTGCTCGATTGGTGAAAGATCTGGTGATCTAGCAGGCCACTGCAGCATGTTGGGTTACAACAGCGGTATGCGGGCGAGCGTTATCCTGTTGGAAAACACCCCTTGGAATGCTGTTCATGAATGGCAGCACAACAGGTTGAATCACCAGACCGACGTACAACTGTGCCGTCAGGGTGTGTGGGATAACCACGAGAGTGCTCCTGCTGTCATAAGAAATTGCTCCCCAGACCATAACTCCAGGTGTAGGTCCAGTGTGTCTCAGAGCATTTTTGAAATGGCAAGACTTATAGGGAGCTCACAGTCAGCCATGGTTACTACCTTAAAAAAGTGGTACGAGGAGGGGGAAACCACAAATGGCCAGCAATGTGTGTGCCAGCCATGACTCATCAGTGCAAGAGGTGAGCAAAGGCTATCCCGTATGGTACGAGCCGACAGAAGGGATATTGTAGCGCAGCTCACCAGTAACTTAAAATTCTGGTGACGGGAGTAATATGTCACAACACAGTCATTGAACCGTGCTGAAAATGAGGTTGTGTGGCCGCAGGCTGCTCTTAGTGCCCATATTAATCTGTTCACCGTCAAAAGGCCCTACAATGGCAGGGCTGCCAGTGGTGACTAAATAGGCAACTATTGCTACTATTTTTGCTGACAGGCTACTATTTCTTACAAAAAACAGCCAAAAGCAACTATTTTTTAAAAAACATGATTTGTGTTGCATATATCGATGTGCTTGTATAACATCACTTTTAATATTGATACACGTTAATATCAACTTTGATATCGATATGTATATGTCAAATCCATGGTTCATATGCATCCTGGAATTCCATTTTGTCCTGGAAATTTCCTAAAATTCTGTTACATGTCCTGGAATGTTATCCATTTCTGCCTTTTTGTCCCTGCACGATGTTTTGTAGTTATTGCTTTTTCTACTGACATAACTTATGTCTGACAAATTTCCCTCCCCACCCCCTGCAAAATGTGTGTGTGTGTGTGTGTGGGGGGGGGGGTGTATCGGTTTTCTTGTTTAGAAGGACTGAAGCTGCGTTATTAGCATTTTTGTGTCATGCTTATGTTATCACTTTGTCTGTCTCACCAGAGAAATCATCTCTGCAATTATTAGTTCGATTTGTAAAATTCTTTTTCTATTGGGAAGCTTAAAATGTGAGAATGATGATCCATTCATTCCGTTTTTTTTTTTTTTTTGTTGTTGTTGTTTTTTTTCGATGCACAAATTTCACCGCTAGAGGGCGCAAATAGAGATCGTATTGAATTTAAAATGTGTTTCATATATTTGCTTCTAAATATGCAATTGAAAAAAATATTTTTCCTTTCAATGACATTTATATCGAAGACTATTTTAGTTACAGTCTCTTTTTTACGCTTTCCTACCGTAGGTTGAAGAAGCGTATATGCTCCAGCTTTGTACGTCCGCACGATAACTGGCGTAAAAATGGGTCGATTTCGATGAAATTTTAGTATGTGGTAGGTAGGGGACCACCCGGGGACGAACCCTATTGAAAATGGGACAAATGGGGTCAAAGGTCACGACGTAGGAGCAGGATCATTCCATTACCCTTATGAGTCATAACTTGCGTAAATATGGTTCGATTTCAATGAAAGTTTACTATGTAGTAGGAGACCACCTGAGGACAAACCCTATTCAAAATGGGTGAAGTGGGGTCAAAGGTCAGGACATAAAATCGGGATGCATTCCATTGCCGTTATGCGTCATAACGTGCGTAAAAATGGTTCGATTTCGATGAAATTTCAGTATGTAGTAGGGGACCACTGGGGACGAACCCTATTGAAAATGGATGAAATGTGGTCAAAGGTAAGGACATAGGATTGCGATCCATTCCATTGTCCTTATCCCATATTATTAAGGTGTCGGACGTCAAGTAATTTTGCTTCCTATACTTCCAATGGAAAAACTTTTGTACGCATTTCCTTCACAATTAATGTGTTCTCAAGGATGAGAATTTGAACATCGATTAAAATAACTTCATGTTATAACTTGGAAAACTTAATATTTTCTAAAACATAACCATAATTACATTTAAAATTAATAACTTTTCCTTTGGTGGTGTTGAAACCAGAGAAAAGATGGCGCGACCTGTACTTTGATGACGTCAGTGGACAAAAAAATGTTGGATTGCATAATTATGGTTATGGTTTAGAAAATATTAAGTATTCCAAGTTAGGAAATGAAGCTATTTTAATCGATGTTCAAATTTTCATCCTTGTGAACGCATTAATTGTCCAGAAATAAAGATGGCGCAACCTGTATTTTCATGACGTCAGTAGACAAACAAATGTTGAATTGCATAATTATGGTTATGTTTTAGAAAATATTAAGTATTGCAAGTTGTAAAATGAAGATATTTTAATCGATGTTCAAATTTTCATCCTTGGGAGCGCATTAATTGTGAAGAAAATGTGTACAGCAGTTTTTCCATTGGAAGTATAAGAAGCAAAGTTGCTTGAAGTCCACCTTAAAGTAGCAATTCTTGTATGTATGAATGTACATTTTATTTTGAAAACGGCTCTAAGAATTTTGATGAAAGTCGTTAACCTACTGTTTTCTGGTACTAGAAATCGATTTAGCTTGATCTCGACTTTAGAAGAATTCGTTTAGTGGGTTAAATAACCACCCCGAATTATAACGTTTTTAGTTATGGCGTTGTTCCAGTAATGTTACCAATGCTTAGAAATCTTATGACGTCACAACTCGCGTTTGAGAATGTTGGCGCGCGGTCATGCCATCTATCTCATTACGTCACGCGTTGTTTGTGGATCCTATTAAAGATTTATGACGTCACACCTTGCTAGCAGATGGTCGCGATTCCCATCTGCCTCATTACATCACGCGTTGTGCGCGTATGTCCATCAGCATGATAACTCGCGTAACAACCGTTGGATTTCGATAAAATTTTAGTATCTGGTAGGGGATCACCTGGGAAGGAACCCTATTTAAAGTGAAAGAAATGGGGTCAAAGGTCAGTTCATAGGAGAGGGATCCATTCCGCTGCTGTTATGCGCCATAACTAACATAAAAAAGGTTCAATTTCGATGAAATTGTAGTATGTGGTAGGGGACCACCTGGCGACAAACCTTATTGAAAATGGGCGAAAAGGGGTCCAAAGGTTAGGACACACGAGCGTGATCTTTTCCATAGCCCTTATGCATCATAACTTACGTAAAAATGCTTAGATTGCGACAAAACTTTATCATGTTATTTCGGAGGTATACCAAGCCGGTTCTGTTGAATATCATCGAAATGGGATCAGAGGTCAGGGCACAGGACCGAGATTTATTCCACAGACATTATTCTTATAACTTGAGTAATGATTTCTGTAATGTTGGAAAGCGTATTATAATAAAAGCATTGCATGATTTTACTAATTTGTTTAAGTAATGCATAAATTTTCTGCTAGGGGGCGTAAAGGTAAATTGCGGTTTTCCCAATATCTCCGCTTCTAAAAGTCCAATTTGAAAAATTCTTCCTGAGTCGGATACAGCTCTTGAGGTTAAAATGTTTTGTGTACAAATTCTCATTTCTAGTAAAGAATGGTTTGGTCACCAGGGAGAGTAAATGTCTATTTTTTGCTTCTGATGTATTTACAACAAAATCTGAGCTGGAAACTCGATTGAAAAAATTCTTCCGTGAACCGATACCGTTCAACTCTTAAAAACTTTATAAGAATACTTCCTGCTTAAAATAGTGCACAATTTTTCCACCAGGGGTGTACATGTATATCTTATTTTTGGTTCACATCTCTGTTTCTAGGAGACCAATCTGAATTTTTTTTTCTTTGTTGGAGAACTTTTTCAGTGCGAAATGTTTCTCATAAAATTTCAAATATTTCTTAATGCATAAATGTGCCACTAGAGGACGTAAGCTCACATTTCCGTTTACAGCAATATCTGCAGACTAAAAACCCGACTGAAAAATATTCTTTTTCGATCAAATACCTAACTATGAAAACTCCTTATTTGTATTTTCTTCACAAAATCAGGGGGCGTAAATATTTAATCTATTTTTCTTAATATCTGTACTTCTAAATGTCCAATTTAAAAAAATCCTTTGACCAGATACCATTTACTTTATGGAACACTTTAGGTTTGTGTTTGAGGAGGTTTGTGGTTTGCAATTCTGCCGCTAAGTGGTGTTTGTGTACTTCTGTTTGCAGGCTATCTCTGTCTGAAAAAACCATGTTGAGAAATTTCTTTTTTTACTGTATGCCATTCATTATAATAAAGATGAAGAGTGAATAATATTTTTCCTACAATAAGAAGATCCTCTTCAAATAATGTACAACTTTCGTCCTAGGGGTTGTAAAGGTCAATTCGTTTTTCTTGCTATTTCTGCTTCCAGGAGACATATTTGAAAAGCTTTTTTCCTTAGCATAGCTTTTGCTATGAAGAATGCTTTTCTCCTGTTTTCAACTTTTCCATTATGCAAAATTCTTCCGCTGAAATGCATAGTTATATCATGTTTCCTTCTATATCTCTCCTTTTAACTGATGGATTTGAAAATCTTTTTGTCTCCAATACCTTCTTTCTGCTATGAGAAACTTTTTTTGCGCCATTTGTTAATTTTCATAACATATTTTTAGCCACTGGTGGAAGTAAATAGCTGATTGCGTGCGCTTGTGCGGGCGGGGGGGGGGGGGGTATTTTACCTTTACTGAAATTTTGTAATGAATACTTTATATAGAAATTTCCCATAAAATCAGATTGCTTTCTAATATCAGAAACGTAAATCTAGTTGTTTCTTAGTATTTTCAGAGCTTCTATAATTAATTTTTTAATCATGCCCAGTTAAATTGCAGTGATCACTAATGAATGCAATTGCACACATCCCTTGGACCTAAGGTTTTCCCATTATTCTCTTTCATTTCACGTTGGAAATTTTTGTGCATACTTTGTTTGCTGACAAGTAAAAATTTAAAACATAGCTACAGCATCGATATTATGTTGAAAATTCCTTCCCTAAATAAAATGTAACACAAATACTTGCTCCCATGATTATGTGTTTAAGAAATAATAATCCCTTTGGTCCTTTGAAAAAGTTCTAGATATTTCTCCTTTCCTCACCCTTAAATTTCCAATGTAAGCATTATTTCAAAATAATTAAATATAAATAGTATTTTATGTATTTATTGTGTGGTATATGAAAGCATTTCAAGAGAAATGCCACATACCTATGTATTTTTTACTTTTATGGGGTTTTTTTTTATTCTGTAATTTGCTTCAATAATTGAACTAAAGCCAATGTAGAAAAATAAAGTTTCTCAAAATCAGTGTAGTATACTGTATATTAAAAGTTTAGTAGATATTAAACCTGGTCACGTTTTCAGTGACAGTTTTGGTATTTCAGTATTTATCTGTGATTCTAAGTTTCTGATTAGCTGTAGCAGACATCATTTTTAACATTCTGTTTTAAGTTTGCCCAAACATGTAGGAAGTTGTTTGTTGTAGGTTACAAATTGAACAGATGTATGGTTTCACTATATTTTAAGTAAGAGCATTTGGATCATATGTCCCTGAAAAAATCCAAAAGTCCTAGAATTTTGTGATTGAAAAAACGTATGAACCATGCGAATCATTATCGATATGTCTTATTCAGTTTATTGCTTTCTGCTTTATTGCAAATATCACGAAGAAAAGTCAGTGGTAAGTACAGACTAGACTTTTGTCCACACGTGATTAAAGGAACGACCTACTCAAATCAAGACATTCCGCCGAAAAAGTTTTCTGTTTGGAATACAGCAGTGCCAGGTGCGAGCACGTACCTCGCTTTCGCCATATTAAAGACTTGTTTTCTGTGCTTACTGAAGTTTATTTGCAGTTAAAATGTATCAATTTCAAATTGAAAATTTTGTACCTAGAATTCATGAATGATACGTTCATTGAAAAAAATTTGCGTGATTGCTTTTTACAGCTTTATTTTCTGAATGACACGGAAAATGCATGTTTTTGCCAACAGACATTTAAACTCACTTTACATTATCTACAAACTGTTTAATATAAATTAGGGATTGTTCATAACGAAAAAATTAAGTGGTAATCGAAAAAACACCTGGTGAGACATTTCTGCGTATCTGTTAAAAATAACAAGATGGTACTTTTTGTCATTTGAGTAGGTCGTTCCTCTAATCACATGGCTCTAGGTATAGATGTACTTGTATGTATAAGAATTTTTTCCAAACAGCAAAGTTAGGATTGATCAGTTTTGGAGAGACATATTGTATCAAAAGACATTTGGAGGCTCGAAATATCCATCTTTGGCTAAAGTTGTGAAAGCATGCCTTGCTTTATCATATGGCAACTTTGATGTAGAGAGAGGCTCTTCTTTATCACGAAGAGTTCTTTCAGATGAGAAGGCATCTATGTCTGAGAAGATGTTGAATGAGAGACTAACAATTCGAAATACATTAAAAATGTATAATAACCAAGTTGCAAAGGTGTTAGTAACCAAAGAACTAATAAAATTAGCACTTAATGTACATAGGTCATATAGCAACCATTTGGAAGAGGAGCAGAGATTAAAGGAACAGCAACTGAAAGCAGAGAAAGAAAGTGCTGAGAGATTGAAACAAGAATTGTCAAATAAAGGATTTGAAGAGCAGAAAGCAAACTATGGAAAACAAGATAAAAATGTGTGTTCAAGAAAAAAAGAAGTACAAGAATCATTAGATTCTGTGCTTAAAGAAGCCAGTAAGAGACTAAAGCAAGCATTAAGAAAAAAACATACCTGAGATATGTTGGGTTTTTAGCAGAGAAATTCCGACAAAAGGAAAGACAACATGAACTTGAAGCATTACAAATGAATAGGGTAGTTCATAAAAGAAAATCCTCTTTAATTGATACATTTATGCAGAAAACCTCAAAAAAGGAATAAATCTAAGGTTAATGAGGAAGCTTTGTTGTTAAGCCTACCCTTATATGAACTCATGGTAATTTCTTTATATTTGTCTCAAAAGCATCAAGGACACTGTGAAGAATGACTGTAACATCATCAAGGCAGGTGTATATCAGTGTAATGCTTCATATCAATTATACCTGACCTACACAGACTTGAACTTGAATTGTAAGACAGTTGTCCATGCCCTAATGAAATGAAGACATTTCAGACAGGTTTTTCACTTTTACCTTTCAAATATGGGAATCAAAATAAAATGTACTTTTTTACAACATAATTGAAAATCATGTTAAGCACCATTATTATTACTTATGAGAAGAGTTTCCATTATTGAAGAGGGAGATTACACTATACCCATTCCATTCCTGATGATAATAAACTGCAAGTTTTCATTTTTTAGTTCTAGGCTTCGTGTTTTTGTTCCATACTAAACACATTCACTGTGTTTGATTATTTATTGTCATAGCTGTACAAAAGACAAGTTTGAAATATTTCCAAATGCTCATCTATTCGAATGAGTTTATTGATATACCTCATATCAGATAACTACGATTATTATGTGTACAGAACAAAACAAGTGATCATTATAACACTGAATGACCACAACTATGGCCTTTGAAAGAAGAAATACACAACAATTTTTTCAACACAGTGTATGAAGCTCACTTGAAAAACTTATATTGGGTATATAAATAAGTTTTGAGGGATTTGAGGTGAACAAAACACGTTGTTGGAGAACAGAAACAATATTTTAATGTTAATCGAAGTATGCTCCCTCTGAAGCTACAACTTTACCCCATCTTTCGGGCAGTGAATGTATGCCCCGAAGGAAGAATTCCGGTTCCTTGGAAGAGATCCAATTGTCCAGCCAATTTTGGATGTCTTCATAAGAACTAAACCGTTCTCCAGAAAGTGCTGAATGCATCGACCGGAACAAATGGTAATCCGATGGCCCAATATCTGGCGAATGTGGCCGGTGGGGTAGAACTTCTCAGTCGGATCCTTCCAAGTACTTTTTCACAGGCCGAGAAACATGTGGTCTTGCGTTGTCATGCTGTAAAATGACTTTGTTGTGTGTGTCTATTCTCCCATTCCGGCTGTTTTTGCGTGAGAGCTCGTTTTAAACACATTAATTGGGTTCGATATCGATCACCAGTAATAGTTTCTGACTGTTTCAGCAGTTCATAGTGGATCACACCCTTCTGGTCCCACCAGATACACAGCATTGCCTTTGAACCATGGATATTACGTTTTGGCATTGAAGGACCTGGTTCACCTGGCTTCACCCATGCTTTCTGCCGTTTAGGGTTATCGTGCCATATCCATTTCTTGTCGGCAGTAATAATACGATGCAAAGAACCTTTACTTTTTTGCCTTTGAAGCAGCAATTCGCAAATGGTTTTGCGACGTTCTCAAGGTCTCTTTTCCCGCAAAGCATGTGGAACCCAATTCCCTTCTTTTTGCACCATTCCCATGGCAGCTAAACGTTGTGAAATGCATGGTTGACTAACATTTAATGCTGCTGCTAGTGCTTTTGGGTCTGGCACAGACCCTCGTCGAGTAAAGCATCGGCAATTTTTTTGGGTGGTCCAGAATGTTCTTTATCACTGACATCGAAATTGTTCCTTTTGAATTGTCTAAACCAATACTCACATGTTTTTATGGATGGGGAATGTTCACCATAGATTTCTGACATTAAGCAATAGCTGTTGGCCTCACTTTTCTTGATAAAGTAATGCACTAACACTTCCCGCAAATGCTGTTTTGTCGGGACGAAAGTTGCCATTTTCCATAGAGTAAAACAAATACGTCTTCGCGCCTCAATCGAACGTCGTTTACTGACTCTGACAGCTAACGTCTCGTACTGCGATATTGCAGTGTTGCCACCTTAAAATACATGCGAGCAGTAATCGGTACAACACCAAACAGAAATTCCGCAAAACTTATTTATATACCCAATATTTTTTTACCAACCACAACGTGAAGAAAGCTTTCCGTACTGGCTTGATGCAGATGAGAACATCTGACCTCCAGAACAATGACAAGGAAGGAAGTGTTTTGTAATTCCAAAGTTTGTATCAGGTTAGTTTATGTAAGTAGTTTTTGATATATCATTGAATAATTTTTTTGGGGGGGAGAGGGGAGTGATTTCCATAACGTTTATAGTTCTGAGTGTCTTGAGTAGCATTATATTGAAACTTAAGATGCCCTTTTTGCAGTATGTGGATGTGTGTATATATATATATATATATATATATATATATATATATATATATATATATATATATATATGGACATGGAGACATCCAATTGGGACGACAAGTGAAATTGATTTTATTATGTGTAACAAAAAATTCGTCATCGAAGACTGCAGTGTGCTGAACAAGTTCAAAACAGGTAGTGACCATAGATTGGTGAGATGCAAGATGCACCTCAACACTAAACTGGAACGTGGCAAGCTCATAAGACAAACAAAATGTATTGACATAACCAACCTTAAAAAACACCATAATACTTTCAAGTTGGAACTGAAGAACAGATTCTCTGCTTTAGAAGGCCTAACATCGGAAGAAGTGGATATTTCGGAAGTTAACAGAAAAGTAACCAAAGCTCTAATGGAAACAGCAACAAAATTAGCTGGGTCTAAGAACAAGTTGCTGCATGTGAACAAATTATCAAGAAAAACCAAAATGTTGATGCAAAAAAGAAGAGAGATGAGGACAACTAAAGAAGATGTGACTTCCAAAGTGGAATATATAGAGCTATGCAAGACAACACGAAAAAGTATCACTGAAGACGTAAGGAAATTCAACTGTGAGCTAGTGAGGAAAGCAATTGAAAACAAAGCCTTAAGATAGCAAAGGGACATCTCAGTAAGGGAAGAAAACAGATTATGGCTCTGAGAAAAGAAGATGGTTCTATAACAAGAAATAGAGGCGAAATTTTGACAAGAGTGAAAGATTTCTACTCCAAATTATATGAAAGGGATGATACATGTACTCCAGACATCATGAAAGGTACCAGAGTTCTTCCAGTCCTCCCAGCAGAAGTTGCTCATGCAATCAAGAACATGAAGCGGGGGAAAGCTCCAGGAGAAGATGGAATTACTATAGACATCATACAAGAAGCAAGTGGAGAAATTGAAACAGTACTCGCCCAAATTTTCACTCGATGCCTTAATGAAGGGAAGATTCCTGAGGATTGGAACAATGCTACAATGATCCTGCTACATAAAAAAGGTGACATTGAGGATCTCAGGAACTACAGACCTATCAGCCTCCTATCAGTGGTTTATAAAATCTTCACTAAAGTTCTTTCACACCGTTTGAAGGTAACACTGGACATGGCTCAACCGAGAGAACAATGGATTCAGGAGTGGCTACAGCACAATAGATCATATCCACGTACTGAGAGAACTAATTGAAAGAGCGAGGGAATATGAACTTCCATTGTGCATGGCTTTTATCGATTATGAAAAAGCCTTTGATTCGGTGAAACCATCAGCAGTTACCACGGCTCTGAAATCCTGCGGTATTGAAGATGCATACATTAATATTATTAATAACATCTATGAAAATACAAGTGCAAAGATTCGGCTGTTTGAAAATACAACACACATAAAAATTGGAAAGTGAGTGAGACAAGGTGACACCATATCTCCGAAGCTCTTTAATGCCACATTGGAAAATGTCTTTCAATCACTGAACTGGGAAAACAAAGGGATAAAGATTAATGGAGATTATCTAACCCACCTTCGTTTTGCTGATGACGTAGTCATTTTTGCAACTACCCCATCAGAGCTGCAGAGTATGATCCAGGAACTTGCTGACAAGAGTAAAGAAGTGGGATTAAAAATGAACTTTCAGAAGACAAAAGTGATGTTCAATGCTTTTACAAGAAATGAAGATTTATCGATTGATGGAGAAAAACTGGAGATAACAGATACGTATGTTTATCTTGGACAGCAGATATCAAGTGAGGGTCACATTGATGAAGAAATTAATCGGCGTACAAAACTTGCCTGGAGAGCTTTTGGAAGAAACAGCATAATTTTCAAGAGCAATATGCCATTATGTCTTAAAAGAAAAGTGTTTGATCAATGCATCCTTCCAGTGCTTACGTATGGTGCAGAGACGTGGACCTTAACTAAAAGAGACATACAAAGGCTGCAGACAACTCAAAGAAGCATGGAGAGGTGCATGCTTGGTATAACCAGGAGAGATAAGAAGAGGAACTCGTGGATCCGAAAAATGACGAGAGTGGAAGACATCATGATCAGAGTTAAATTCCTGAAATGGCAATGGGCTGGACATACTGCCAGAAGGACAGACCATAGATGGACAGCCGAAATTTTAGATTGGATTCCAAGGGACAGGAAAAGACCCAGAAAAAGACCTCATGGGAGATGGGTGGATGAAATTCGTAAATATGCGGGAGTGACATGGAGGAGACTGGCACAAGACAGACCGTTGTGGAGGAAACTTGGGGAGACCTTCGTACAGCAGTTGATTGATAATGGTTGACAAATGATGATGATGATGATGATATACATCATCATCATCATCATCATCATCAACCATTATCAATCCACTGCTGGACGAAGGTCTCCCCAAGTTTCCTCCACAACGGTCTGTCTTGTGCCAGTCTCCTCCATGTCACCCCTGCATACTTTCGAATTTCATCCACCCATCTCCCATGATGATGATGATGATATACATCATCATCATCATCATCATCAACCATTATCAATCCACTGCTGGACGAAGGTCTCCCCAAGTTTCCTCCACAACGGTCTGTCTTGTGCCAGTCTCCTCCATGTCACCCCTGCATACTTTCGAATTTCATCCACCCATCTCCCATGTGGTCTTCTTCTGGGTCTTTTCCTGTCCCTTGAAATCCAATCTAAAATTTCGGCTATCCATCGATGATCTGTCCTTCTGGCAGTATGTCCAGCCCATTGCCATTTCAGGGATTTAACTCTGATCATGATGTCTTCCACTCTTGTCATTTTTTGGATCCACGAGTTCCTCTTCTTATCTCTCCTGGTTACACGCTTAGGTCTCTTCTTAATAGAATGTGAATTCTGAATTTTCGTAACTATATATATATATATATACTGAAGAGCAATGCTGAAAACTAAGGAAAAACTTTAGAATTTAAAACGAAAGTTGCAAAATTAACCTGAAGATCGAAACGCGCAACGCAGCAGTTACGAAAATTCAGAATTCACATTCTATTAAGAAGAGATCTAAGCAAAAAAAAAAATATATTTTTGACTCATACCAAGTACAACATAAAAAGGGTTATATGTCTACCGGTGTGAGTAAAAGGAGAAAAGATAAAAAATAAAATAAAACAACTGAATGTAGAAAGTGTCGAGAATACTGAGCCTTGGCTTTATCAAGGACCAGCAAAAACTCTGCATTTTCTCACTTCCACAAAGACCTAGTTGGAAATGGGTTTCTGCAAAGCCATGGATGCAAGTAATAAGCCCTCCAAAAATTGTTTTAAAATTTATATATATGTCATGACCTCCGCAGAGTTGTATGACCTAGCGCTAGTTAACAATTTAGCTTGCATCCATAACTTCCATGGCCCGACCCATGCTCTTCATCTGTTACTATTAAACAGAGAGAAGAAGATTAAAGAGAACTCAAGTTGTGAGAGTGACATAATAATTAGAAATAATTTTCAGCTATAACGAAACGCCAAGTTCGCCTGAGAGAGAATATAAACCTGAAAAGTAATACAAAAGAATTCCAAATTTTTACATTGCAATTAAAAAGGAAATATTAATTTTTTAAAACTCAGATTTTTGAAAGAAAACTTGATTCTAAAACCCCCTACTCCGCAACTTCTGACAACACAAAAACGAGAATAAATTAAAGACAATAATTAACTAAAGAAAAGCTTTGTGAAAGTTATATGACATAAACAATTAGTTGCAATATGTACAAAGTATTTCAGCAGTGCTTTAAGTGCATAATTAAATAGTTATTAAGACCTTAACTACTTTGAAAATACAGCGCAAAGTAAAGGAACTATGCTTAGCCAGCTTCTGGGCCTAAGTTTCCAAAAAGACGCGCAAAGTTACCAAGAAAAGAAAGAGTTAAAACCCGCAAAAATGTTAACAGTCTAGCCAGTGCCTAAATGCTAAAATGCAAAAAAAAAAAAAAGAGAGAGAAAAAATATAAGTAGTACAAACATTGAACTTATAAAACCTAAAACCCTAAGACAATGAATAGAGCTTACCTCTTATGCAACTAAACTATCTCCACTCAAGAGGAAACATGGCAGACTTTTTCCCCAAATTGATTTTATTATGTGTAACAAGAAATTTGTCATGGAAGACTGCAGTGTGCTGAACAAGTTCAACACAAGTAGTGACCATAGAATGGGGAGATATAAGATGCACCTCAATGCTAAACTCGAGCGTGGCAAGCTCATAAAGCAAATAAAGTGTATGGACGTGACCAGCATTAAAAAGCATCATAATACCTTCAAATTGGAACTGAGGAACAGATTCTCTGCTCTGGAAGGTCTAACATCAGAAGAAGTGGACATCTCTGAAGTTAACAGAAAGGTAACCAAAGCTCTTATGGAAACAGCAACAAGATTAGCTGGGTCTAAGAACAAGTTGCATGTGAACAAATTATCAGGAAAAACCAAAATGTTGATGCAAGAAAGAAGAGAGATGAGGACAACTAAAGAAGATGCGACTTCCAAAGTGGAATATATAGAGAGCTATGCAAGACAGTACGAAAAAGTATCACTGAAGGCTTAAGGAAATTCAACTGTGAACTAGTGAGGCAAGCAATTGAAAACAACCAAAGCCTAAAGATAGCAAAGGGACATCTCAGTAAGGGAAGAAAGCAGATTATGGCACTGAGAAAAGAAGATGGTTCTGTAACAAGAAATAGAGCGAAATTTTGACAAGAGTGAAAGATTTCTACTGCAAATTATATGAAAGGGATGATACTTGTACTTCAGACATCATGAAAGGTACCAGTACCAGAGTTCTTCCAGTCCTCCCAGTAGAAGTTGCACATGCAATCAAGAACATAAGTGGGGGAAAGCTCCAGGAGAAGATGGAATTACTGTAGACATCATACAAGAAGCAAGTGGAGAAATCGAAACAGTACTCGCCCACATTTTCACTCGATGCTTTAATGAAGGGAAGATTCCTGAGGATTGGAACACCGCTACAATGATCCTGCTACATAAAAAAAGTGACATTGAGGATCTCAGGAACTACAGACCAGCCTTGTATCAGTGGTTTATGAAATCTTCACTAAAGTTCTGTAACACCGCTTGAAGGTAACACTGGACATGACTCAACCGAGAGAACAAGCTGGATTCAGGAGTGGCTACAGCACTATAGATCATATCCACATACTGAGAGAACTAATTGAAAGAGCGAGGGAATATGAACTTCCATTGTGCACGTCTTATATCGATTATGAAAAGGCCTTTGATTCAGTGAAACCATCAGCAGTTATAATGGCTTTGAAATCCTGTAGTGTTGAAGATGCATACATTAATATTATTAATAACATCTATGAAATGCAAGTGCAAAGATTCGACTGTTTGAGAATACAGCACACATAAAAATTGGAAAGGGAGTGAGACAAGGTGACACCATATCTCCCAAGCTCTTTAATGCCACATTGGAAAATGTCTTTCAATCACTGAACTGGGAAAACAAAGGGATAAAGATTAATGGAGATTATCTAACTCGCCTTTATTTTGCTGATGACGTAGTCATTTTTGCAACTGCCACGTCAGAGCTGCAGAGTATGATCCAGGAACTTTCTGACAAGAGTAAAGAAGTGGGATTAAAAATGAACTTTCAGAAGACAAAAGTGATGTTCAATGCTTTAACAAGAAATGAAGATTTATCGATTGATAGAGAAAAGCTGGAGATAACAGATGCATACGTTTATCTTGGACAGCAGATATCAAGTGAGGGTCACATTGATGAAGAAATTAATTGGCGTATAAAACTTGCCTGGAGAGCTTTTGGAAGAAACATCATCATTTTCAAGAGCAGTATGCCATTATGTCTTAAAAGAAAAGTGTTTGATCAATGCATCCTTCCAGTGCTTATGTATGGTGCAGGGACGTGGACCTTAACTAAAAGAGACCTACAAAGGCTGCAGACAACTCGAAGAAGCATGGAGAGGTGTATGCTTGGTGCAACCAGGAGAGATAAGAAGAGGAACTCGTGAATCAGAAAAATGACAAGAGTGGAAGACATCATGATCAGAGTAAAATCCCTGAAATGGCAATGGGCTGGACATACTGCCAGAAGACAGACCATCGATGGACAGTCGAAATTTTAGATTGGATTCCAAGGGACAGGAAAAGACCCAGAAGAAGACCACATGGAAGATGGGTGGATGAAATTCAAAAGTATGCAGGAGTAACATGGAGGAGACTGGCACAAGACAGACCGTTTTGGAAGAGGCTTGGAGAGACCTTCGTTCAGCAGTGGATTAATAATGGTTGACAATGATGATGATAATATGTATAATTTTTCCCACACCGAAATGTGAACATGTGCTAATTTTGTCACTGTGGTTTGAAATTAAAAAACAAAAAAAATTAACAAACATTTTTTTTTTTTTGGTGTGGAACACTTACATTCTAAAGCTCGTACACTTTTTTGGGCAACTATTTTAGTCATTAACATAAGTTCTTAGGGCTACTATTTTTACCATTAGTGGCTACTAAAGTAACTATTTTTTTGGGTGTGATAGGCTGGCAGCCCTGCAATGGGCACACGAGAATGAAAACTGGACCTTGACTTATTGGAAGAAGGTAGTCTGCTCCGGTGAATCTTACTTCCTGTTGCACCATATAAATGTCCTGGTATGTATATATGTGTTGTTTATTTAGGGAATTGACCAGGATGCACCTTGGGAGAAAACAAGCTGGTGGAGGAAGTGTATTGCTTTGGGCAACATTCTGTAGGAAAACTCTGGGTTCAGTCACTGATGTGCAGGAAATTATTACTTCTACCACCTTCCATAAGATCATTGCAGACCAAGTACATCCTTTCATGGCAGCGGTATTGCCCTCTGGTAGTGCTTTCTTTCAGCGGAATGATGGTCCATGTCACTCAGCCCTGATTGTTTGACAATGGTTCATGAAACATGAGGAAGACTTGCAGTTATTGCCCTGACCACCAAACTCCCCAGACATCAATCTGATCGTGCATCTGTGGTTTATGTTGGAACGGCAAATCCAATCTGCCACAGCTCAACCACGTAACTTAAAAGAGTTAAAGGATCTTCTATAATGTGTTGCTACCAGGTACCACAGCCACAAGACACCTTTAGAAATCTTGTGTAGCATCCATGCCCCACGAGGAAAGAGCTGTTTTGGGGGCATGTGAAGGACCAACATCGTATTAGGCAGGTGGTCATAAGGTTTTAGCTATTTGGTGTATATATATATATATATATATATATAACAAATCAAGGTTATAGTATTGCATTTTTACTTGAGAACAAAGGAATAGTAAATAGGCCCTAGTCCAGGGGTGGAGTTAGGTTTTGATGCTTGAGTAAAAACAGCATTATTAATTTGTCTTATGTAAACCTTAGGAAATTTTAATTTGCTGTGCTCATATTCATAGGTAAGCCAAACACTTTTCTTTTCTAAAAAGAAAAAAAAAGTGTTTGATCAATGCATCCTTCCAGTGCTTACATATGGTGCAGAGACGTGGACCTTAACTAAAAGAAATATACAAAGACTGCTGACAACTCAAAGAAGCATGGAGAGTTGCATGCTTGATGTAACCAGGAGAGATAAGAACTCGTAGATCAGAGAAATGATAAAAGTGGAAGACATCATGATCAGAGTAAAATCCCTGAAATGACAATGGGCTGGACATACTGACAGAAGGACAGACCATCAATGGACAGCCGAAAGTTTAGATTGGATTCCAGAGGACAGGAAAAGACCCAGAAGACGACCACATGGGAGATGGGTGGATGAAATTTGAAAGTATGCGGGAGCAACCTGGAGGAGACTGGCACAAGACAGACCGTTGTGGAAGAAACTTGGAGAGACCTTCGTCCAGCAGTGGATTGATAAGGGTTGACAATGATGATGATGCAGGCCAAGGAAGACTGGCCTTATAATTAATGTTTGTTGACTTATGTAAACTTTATGAATACGAGAACAGCGGATTAATTGCTAAAACGGCCAAGGCCATTATAACTAATAATTTATACTCGAGTATAAGTGCCATTGTCATTTTTTATTTTCCATATATATCTTACTAACATAGGTACTGCGGATTGCTAAAATGGCCCAACCCGAGGCAAAATAAACCATTTTCAATCCACTACTGTATGAACCTCTCCCCAAATCTCTTTGACAACTTTCTATGTTGAGCCAGCCTCTTCCAAGTCATTCCTGCATGCTTAATCCTTTCCCTCCACCAAATGAATTCACAACTATATAAAGTAAAAAACAGAGCACCATTAGACTGCTTTATACTATACTGGATTCTAAGGGACAGAAAAACACCCAGAAGAAACCGTGGGAGATGGATGGATAAAACTTGAACATGGAGGAGATTTGTTGCAGACAAAAAGTTGAGAAAGGGACTTTAGGAGACTTTCATCCAACAGTGGATTGATTCTGGTTAATGATGATATCGATGCAAATAACTTACTTTCCCATTTCACCAAAGTGCTACAAGCATGGTGAGGTGACTGTAATAAAATTGTAATCTTTGCAAGCGACCTATGGGGAAGAGAGCACGATGAAATCAGAAGTGCAAATTTTGTACAACCTGCTAATGTTTTTGTGGTCAGCCTACATGGAAGTGAACACAAAGAAATCAAAAACAAACTTTTTATGCAGCCCTCTAACACATTTGTAACCAGTTGTCTGCCTTGTCTTTTAGCCAGAAAATCACAAAAACTTCAATTTCTTAATTATAATAAAGTATGAAAAAGATATTTTTATGCACAACAATTACTCGTGTTGGAGGAAATATAACAACACAACATTCTTTTTATGCAGAACAACTTCATGTCTCTCAAATTGCATTTGTTCAGTTTCCCATATGGCCAGTTGTCTAAAGCCGCTAATTCAATTTTTCATTGATTTACATACTGTTATGTATACAGTATTTAAATCAACGAAAACATTCTTAAGGAATATATAAATAAAGCAACATATAAAGTTTAACCATAGGTGAACCTTAAATATTTAACTTGTGCAACAACAAATGTTCAGTTCTCTGTCACAGATTAAAAAGATATTGTTTTGCAATTACAAAAGGAAATTTGCATTATTGATTTCATGCTGTTGTTTTGATATAACCACTTACTTATTAAGCTACTACAGGTTTCTTAAAATAGGACTTTTTCTCAAAGCCTTCTGTTTTCTCTATCTAGCTTTTTCAACTCCACCTTTTCTTTTCTTGGATGTAGAATATTTTTCTTAATGTTACTCCATTTTCTCACGTAAATTCTTTGTGATATGTCTGTTCTCGTGAGGGATTTTGCAATTATACATGAAGCCCCTTTGCTGAAGTAAAAAAATATTTCCAACTGAAACAGCGTAGTTCAATTATTTTCCCACTGTTAACTCAAACAATAAACAAAAAGAACAAATCTGGGCAATGATTGAGGCATGAGACAGTGCTTACTAATGACCAGGCAAAGTTTTGAGGAAGAATGAGTTTAGGAATTTCAAACACCAACTACAAAAAAAAAAAACAAAAAAACTGCAAGACACCCTTCCCCATCCCCTAGTGTCAGCCTTTGGATGTCTTGAAAAAGAACTCCAAGTGACACATCTGTATTGTAATTACCTGAGGATCCATGACAATCTTTTAATGTCATAGAAAAACACATTTCTTACTTTGCCTAAATTGCTTGCATGGTAATGCCAGCAAACAAAGTTTTGCTCTGGCATTGGAGTTTTGATGAGATACTGTTGCCCTTGGGTACCGCTTTCAGAACAGTCTCCGGGACATACAGGAATATGCACCAGCAGAAAACACCCATTTTATCGAAGGGCCATTAAACTATAATTAGCGAAAGTGTGGTGCGATACGGGAAATAAGTCGAAAGGGTTAGATCTTGACTTAGAAAGTCGGGGGAAGGGGTTGCATGAAAAGCTGGGTTTGGCTTACAGACCATTTAGCACGTAGGTCTTTTCTTTTCTTTTTTTTTTTTTTTTTTGAAAGACATTAAGGGGTTGAAAAAATTGTTTTCTTGGTATAACAATTTTCTTTCATTAGCATGGTGAAGCACAGAAAGAAAATTTGAATTTTTTTTTTCAGAATTAGCATGGTGCCTATTGGCCCAGAGTACACGACCCAGTATGCGGCTGCTGCCGCTCCCGGGAACCTGGCACCCAGGTGCTTTGCATCTGTTGAACCCCCGCTTGGTGCGTCCCTGACTAAGAGATTATCTTGTATATTATGTGTAGTGTGGAATCATATGGGTATCACTAAAGCTGGAACAGCCTTCAAGGCACAATATAAAAGTTTCATGATGCTGTTTTCGCATTTACAAGTTTCATTAATTTAATAAAAGGACAAATATCTGTTTGATATTTAAATATGTCACAAACACTTAACTGAACTTATATTTTTTTCTTTGTTTTAGAGGCAGCCAATAGCCAAACTACGTGATTTGGCTTGTGATGCAGTGGGAACTGCAAGGGATATTATACACAGGGAAATTGTTCAGAATGTAGTGATTTCTAAAACAAGGTTGCCGTAGTGATCAACATTGATTGCCAATAATGGTAAGTGTTTATTAACAGATACTTTGTGACAAATTATTGCATGAACATATTACATTATTTTACATGTTTCTTTTTGTCAGATGACTGACCCATTGTGTATTTTAATAATGTGTTCTAATACAGTGGATCCCACTTAAGAAGTATTTGTTGGGACGAAGCGATGAAAACTTCTTAAACGGGAAGTGTCTGATTGGGTTTTGTAAGATTTTAGCGATTAAAAATGTTGTATAGATTAAATCCAGAAATTACATTTTAGTTAATTTTAAAGTAACATAAAAAATTTCACAACTTACCCATTTAAACTTGAATATGAGGATTGAAAGCTACATTTATTATGCTAGAGGATTACAAAAATACTGATCTAAAAGCGTTTGTTCCTTCCTTTTTTTCCCTGCTAGATTCCATTTCCCTCAAATTTCTCATTATGTCCCCTGGAACTACGTTCGTGGCTTTCTATAAAGCAGCAAAAAGTTTCTAATGCTTTTACCAGCTTCAGCTGAAGTTGGAATTGGCCTGCACTCATCTTGTGTTTCTGGTTCATCGTCCTCTTGCATTTCGATGTCGCAAATATCGTCGATATTTTGCATTTCAAACGTGGGAACACCTGTGTCAATGTTTACAAACTCTTCAAAGGAAGATCTGAAGTTATATTAATTCAACATTTGTCGAAATCATTACGTGGTTTCAGAAATTATTAACTATATGTCAACAAAATAGTTTCCATATCACCTACTGTTTCACACGTTACTAGAAATTCGAGCACGGGAAAAACGTCCATATAATAAAAAAATTTTATTTCAACTTGTCACTAATATTACTTTTTGATGTTCCTTATAATAGTTTAGAATTTATTATATGAAGATTACAAATTTATATGAAAAAATGTTTTTATATGTACAGTCATATGCATCATAAGTTGTCAAAGTCCTCCAATACGTAGAGACAATATGTATTAAATGATTAACATTATTCCAGTTTTTTAACTCATGATTCACGAAATTAATACAATAGAAAAGAACTTTTGAACCTCTTGATTATGATGCGTTGAATCAGTAATAAGCCATCTTGTTATCGAAGAAGGCACGATTTTTCTTTCCTGTGGTATCAGCTTCCAAGTTGAACTTCGATCTTATAATTTCTTATTATAGATGATGGTTGCATGTTTCATTTTCCGTGGCTCGATATCCCAAACTAGTTTCAATTCCTTCTTTTTGGAATCATCTTCAGTGGGTATTATGATCTACTTCTCATACACATTGTATTTCGGCCACTTACATCGATTTTACTGGCGGCGTCCGACATTCCACGGCAGTTGTACTCTTGCGCATGCTATTTTTGGTATTAATGCTCATTCTTAGTAGTGTTTTGATACAATTGGATGATATGAATTTCTGATTCTAAATTAATTGGTGTTGCCATTCGTTTGTTGAAAACAATTAATAAGGTCTTTTATTATATTTTTTATCGTTATTTTCTTTTTCGATAAAATATTTCCAAGCATACGGTAGACTCATTGGATCATTATTATTACAATTTATTTCTTTAGTTTTTACAATCATTACTGCTTCTGAGGTTAATATTTGATTTTTAGTTTTATGTGAGGTTATTAATTTTGCATCATACCAATCAGGATAAGCTTCATTTTCAATACAATGATTTATTAATGATGTTTTGTTTTCTTTTATTCCAGTTGGCAGCACTTCAATTTTACATAAGAAGAGCATTAACCTATTCCTGTAATAAACACAAAGAAAAGAGAGATTTACTGGATAAAAAGAACTGCTATGCAATTTGGATACAAGAAAAAGATCATAGATGATATACTTGAAAATACAAAGAAATCTTTAAATAAAAGTGAAAATAAACAAAAAAATGAAATAAAATTTGCTGGTAAAATTCCCTACATTCCTCCAATAACAAATATCCTAAAGAAGGAATGCGTTAAAGAAAAATTGATATTAGCAGAAACAGTCATAGATAACGAAACTATATTAACTACAGGAAATAAAAGAAGATCAATGCTTGATAAAGCCGGAGTATATTCTATACCAACAAAATATTATACAGAAATAGAAAGAAATGAAAGAAATAAAGTATACATAGGAAGTACAAAAAGAAGGTTTAAGACCAGATTAAAAGAACATATATCCAACTGGAATAAAAAAACCATCATTAATAAATCATTGTATTGAAAATGAAGCTTATCCTGATTGGTGGTATGATGCAAAATTAATAACCTCACATAAAACTAAAAATCATATATTAACCTCGGAAGCAGTAATGATTGAAAAAACTAAAGAAATAAATTGTAATAATAATGATCCAATGAGTCTACCGTACGCTTGAAAATATTTTATCGAAAAAGAAAATAACGCTAAAAAATATACTAAAAGACCTTATTAATTGTTTTCAACAAACGAATGGCAACACCAATTAATTTAGAATCAGAAATTCATATCATCCAATTATATCAAAACACGACTAAGGATGAGCATTAATACCAAAAATAGCATGCGCAAGAGTACAACTGCCGTGGAATGTCGGACGCCGCCAGTAAAATCGATGTAAGTGGCCGAAATACAATGTGTATGAGAAGTAGATCATAATACCCACTGAAGATGATTCCAAAAAGAAGGAATTGAAACTAGTTTGGGATATCGAGCCACGGAAAACGAAGCATGCAACCATCATCTATAATAAGAAATTATAAGATCGAAGTTCAACTTGGAAGCTGATACCACAGGAAAGAAAAATCGTGCCTTCTTTGATAACAAGATGGCTTATTACTGATTCAACGCATCATTATCAAGAGGTTCGAAAGTTCTTTTCTATTGTATTAATTTCGTGAATCATGAGTTAAAAAACTGGAATAATGTTAATCATTTAATACATATTGTCTCTACATATTGGAGGACTTTGACAACTTATGATGCATATGACTGTACATATAAAAACATTTTTTCATATAAATTTGTAATCTTCATATAATAAATTCTAAACTATTATAAGGAACATCAAAAAGGAATATTAGTGACAAGTTGAAATAAAATTTTTTATTATATGGACGTTTTTCCCGTGCTCGAATTTCTAGTAACGTGCGAAACAGTAGATGATATGGAAACTATTTTGTTGACATATAGTTAAGAAGATCTGAAGTTTATTTTTTGCAAATTTTCCCAAGCTTCATTGTTGTCATGCCTGTTTTCTTTATCAGAAAAACTAAGCTCATCCGCGTTGAAACCAGCTTTCCTGAAGCAATTTGTGATCGCTGAAGATACCTTTTCCTATGAAGAAACAATAAAATGCATAGCATCTAATAAATTAAATTTCAGTGTACATCTGGTGTAACTTGAGTCTGATTCAAGCTTCGGCAGTAGCCAATAAACTAAACGTTTCTTGTAGAATTGTTTCATGGTTTTAATTATTTCTTGGTCCAGTGGTTGTAACATTGAAATTGAGTTAGGTGGCAGGAAAACTACTTTTAGATTTTCCAGATGATCCATGTTCTTTTGATGGGCTGTGCAATTATCCAAAAATAACAAAACTTTTCTATTTTCTTTGGCCATTTTCTTCTGAAACTCTTTTAAAAAGTCTTCAAAAATCTGAACTGTCATCCATGCGTTTTTGCTATTTCTGTAATTGCATGGAAAAGTTTTCACATTTTTGAAGCGCCTCTGATTCTTCGATTTTCCAATGACCAATAAAGGCAACTTTTCTGTTCCATCCATATTAGCTCCTACCAGAACTGTCAATCTTTCTTTATTTACTTTGACTCCATGGCTGCTATCTCCTGTGAAAGAGTAAGTCTTGTCAGGAATAAGGTTGTAATACAAAGCACACTCGTCAGCGTTGAAAACAGCTTTTGCTTCGTATGCTGATAGCAGTTCTGGTAAAACATTAGATTTCCAATCATCCACTTCTTCGACGTTAACACTTTTTGATTCTCCTCAAACAATTTTATAAGTCAGTCCTGCTCTTTTCCTAAAACGATCGATCCATCCATTGGAAGGATTAAATTCAACATTTAATTTCTTGGAAATCTCTTCCGCTTTCTTACGAAGAATTGTCCTGTTGATCGGAATGTTAGCGTTTCTTGCTTGTTTAAACCACACAAGAAGTTTTTCTTCGACATCCTCATATTTACCTTTCTTAATCTTTTTGATTTTTAATGAATAGGAAGCATTTGCAAGCACAGTGTCCCGTTTTGCCACTATACCATTGAGGGTTGTAACAGGTAAATTTAGTTCTTTTGCTATCTGCACCCTAGTTAAATGCAGGTTTTCATCAACTTTCGTAATAATGTTTCGTTTCTCAACCACAGATAAAGGTTTTCTTTTGATGCCTTTAGACGCCATATTTCTAGCTATGCATTTCAACAATAAAACTAAACGTTTAACTCCACGTATGCGAGGTGCAACATCTGAGCCTAACTCTGACAGAATGACTAACTTTCAGCAGGTGTTTCCTTTTTTGCCTTTCCCCAGCTCCAAAGATAAGGCGATTGTGATATACAAAGGACAGACGCAGAAGAAGTGGGGGAGTAAACATGACCCCCTGCATTGACTATGGGAAGCCAGCAGGGGCTTTGCTTGCTACATGTACAAGGAGGACAAAAAAATGTTTCCTCCCAACTTCTTTGACATGTACTTATCTGCTGGACGAGTTCCAAAATTTTATGTTTTTACTTAGAAACTTGTGACACTTACAACTTCTTAAGCAGGAAAACTTGAAACATCGTTACTTCTTAAGTGGGAAAAATTCACATTAGCACTATGGAAAAAAATCGGGACTGTAAAAATAAAATTTCGGGAACTGGGGAACTTCTTAAGTGGAATCCAGAGTATTTTGCAAGATTTGTGGGAACTTCTTAAGTGGAATCCAGAGTATTTTGCAAGATTTGTGGGAACTTCTTAAATGGAATCCACTGTATTTGCAAGATTTGTTGGAGAAACTTCTGATTAATAATATCAGATGGTAGTGGGGCTATGATTCACACACTACATCAAATTCTATTGCACAAAAGCGTTCAGACCCTTCAAGGCATTGCATTCTCAAAGCTTTATTGTGTATATCAAAATTTCTTAAATAAATTATTTATAAAATGAAAATTCAAGATGTATTTGTCAGCACATATTGCATGTATTTATATGCTGTGTGAAATAAAATCAGAATTCTAATGTTAATCTGTAGGATCATTCACACCATATACCCCGATTTTTATGATTTTTTTCATAAGTAATTATCTTTAATATATGGAAATCCTCAGAGCTGATTCCCCCCCCCCCGATAGTGGGGCTATGATTCACACGTACATAAAATCTTTGAAAATATGGGAGTTTCATGCATGATGCGACATTTTTTCCCATAGAAACACAAAGGAACTCTGTTATTATTGACAGAAAAAAATCACCATTCTCTAGTAATTTTTCATGAGGAGCCCATTGGTACGAAAGCATGAGTTTTGATGCCCTAATGATGGCAGGGATCGGAGTTGTCCTGAAGTTCCTGATTTTTATTTTGTCCTGAAATGTCCTTATTTTTGTTCTATATCCTGAAAATTTGAATGAATTCATAATTCAGTGTTCACAAGTACCACATAAATAAAAAAAATCTGGAACGCGAGTGCGTTAAGTTGCTCACGGTGGTAGTTAATCCATAAATAAATAAATAAATGCAAAACAAAACTAGAATGAGGGAGCTCTTGAGTGACTTCTCCAAGAACTGTCAGCTGCGACGCGCCATGTGAAAGCATTTCCGCTTTTGTGAGATTGCTCGATGATCTGCTCGGCGCAACAAGGTTCCTGAGGATCAAACGGAAGTCACACGATTCTTATCCTGGCATTGAAACCTCGCTTTGCTGTTGTCTTTGCATCGCAATAGCTCAAGCATAAGGCACCGCTTATCTGATGGCTTTTCCCACCACTCAGCAACCTTGCTTTGCTGTCTTTGCGTGACCCTTTGGAGGTCCTCTGCCTTTCCGATTCTTCGAAGTAGTAACACCATTAGTTGAGATGCCAAATACTATGTACTTTGAATCCTACAAAATATCTAATATATGTTCTATGAAATATCTATGTACTATGGATTTCTACGGATATCATGTTCAAACTACGAATTTACGTAGAAGGTGTGAAAAACTACAGATTTTTCCAAAAATCTCTGATATTTCCATAAAATTTAATTAAAAAAAAAAAGTATCATAGTCAAATGTAGTGATTTTTGTGGTAACATCACAAAGCCGTCGCATAGCAAGCATGTTTGCTCAATGGGAGTTTATGTTCTTTGCTCGCAGCTGTTCTTTGCCCATAGCAAGAAAAAATCTCTCCCTCGTCTTTCACAAGCAGCCAAAGAAAACGTCTCACCACAACAGCAGCAGCTGCATGCATTCCATTCTTTATCCTTATCATATTCATCTTCAAAATTAAATATTGTAATATTGATTTGATTCTTCTAGATTATATTTTATTTAACATTGTAAAAGTGTTGTGTATTCCTTCAACTTTTATGTCATGAACCTTTAAAAAATGTGTTTTATGTTTACGCCTTAATAATCATGCAGTTGTTCTAAACAGCCTTTTCTTGCTTTCAATGTATATATTTCTATTTGTCAAATGTTTAACGTAATGGTTTTTTCTGACACTTCGAAGCGAAGCGATGTTCATTGCAAAACACCTGCTTGTGTTTCTTTTTCTTCCTCCTGACTGTTACTACTGCGCGTGCTTGCCAGATGTGACATATTTTCTCACGCTCCTCCTTCGCTGTCAGCAGCAAGCTTTTGTTTAAGTTACTACGACAGATTTGCGAAGCGCACTTTTTTTACTCTCATAAAAATGTTCTGCTAAACAGAGGGGTGTTTTATTTTATCTTGTCATATTCACAAGAACTTTCTTCCTTAATAGCTTGTTTTAAAGATTGCTTTCCCCAGATCATTCTTTGTTGGGAATCTTTTAATATCAGTTTTAATCCTTTTGTTTTTTATTTGATTTTTATTTTCATTACTCACTTGCGTATTAAGTTGTGACATTTTATTTCCCCGCATCTTAGCAGAAAACTTCTATTGTGTTAATCAAACGTTGCATCGGTTTTTATTGTAATTTATTCTATTTGCATTGCCTTTTTTATTTTATCCTTTTTTTCAGAATTGATTTATTTATGCAATTTAAAATACTTTTTTGATTAGTTTTTTTCTTATCATAAGCATTTAATGCTAATTTACTATTTATCCACATAATAAAGCTATGAAACCTTTCAAAGGTAATTGTTCTGTGCGTCGTTGGTCTTTGCTCCTATCATGTTTGTCGTGTGCGAATTTACTTGCGATAGCGTCAGGTAAATGGCCACTTGCCTCTCCTAATATTCTCGGATCTAAAAAGCAAAAAAGTTGTCAAAAATTCAAGGAGAGTTATTCGCAGGAATTTCTGTGTCTAAAATCGTCTCGGGTATCCGAAAACCATGGGTTTTGTTCCCTGTGTGCATTTGATTTTTCAATCGCACACGGACGAAAAACGATTGCTGTCGGCATCTTCACTCTAAAAAATGGGAGGAATAACCATAAGTGTGCAGCATCACGCACTTAAGGCATAACATATTTATTAATATAACATATTAAAAGGCAGAGTTGAAATGGTATGTATTTTTTGTGTATTTACTAAGTTTTTTCCATTTTAATGGTAATTAGGTATGTTGCAAAATTTATCCAAGTATTGTCCTCCATCCAGATTAAAATGTAGCAGTGCACTCTGGGAAATATGCATGCTACCCTGCAAATTTTAATGTGGAAACTTGACTTGACTTCACTACAGAAAAACTACGCGTGCCACGCATTTAGACTACGGATAACTTCCTTCAGATGAATGCATCTCTGCACTAGCAAAATTTGATTGTTCTCGGCATTTTGCTGTAAAAAAAAATCTGTAATTTTGCTTGGATTTTCACCCTAATTTGTTGCGCCGAGACACTTGTTGACTAGTGCCCTCCATAAGAAGAGGCGGAGTTTAAAGTGTTGATCACTTTGATTTATGTGTAGCTGTGACTTTTTCCTGTGCCCTGAAACCAAAACCATAACTGAAATGACAGAGTTCTAAACAGAGGACGTGCCACACCACAAGGATGTTTTTTTTTTGGTTGATGTATACGAGTGTCTTCTTTGTTGTACCAAATTTTTTCTGCTGTTTTTGCGGTACCATGTCAAATTTGATAACAAACAGCATATTCTTATTATCCATCTTGTTTAAGTTCTTATTGAAATGCCGCAGAAAACGAAGTTTTCATCAGCTTGGTTTGAAAATAACAAGAAAGACCAAAATGGGGACTTAGTGAAAAATTGGTGCTGTGCTAATGACAATATATTTTCGGCCATGTGCGTTCTCTCTGCAACAAGGATTTAGCATTGCCAATATGAGATTTTTGCAAGTGCTTTCACATACAGATGGGAAGAAACATAAAGCAGCTGCCAGAAGTATGTCTTAGACAGCTCGTTTTCGAAACATCAAATAATGTTTCGCAGTTAACCAGTAAAAGTGTCCAATCATCAAATAATGTTTTACAGGTAATCAGTAAAAGTGTCCAACACTGGCAACTAACTGCAATAAGTGGTAAAGTTTTGAAAGCAGAAGCTCTACTAATACTACTAGCTGTTGAGAGCAATTATTCATTTCAGTCATTTGGTGACTTAGCTGAAATATATTCTTTTATTTTTGATGATTCCGCCATTGCAAAATGTCTGAAGTTGTCCGATAAAGATTTTTTTTTTTTTTTTTATGTGGTGAATTTGGCTTAGCTCCATATTTCGAAGCCAATCTTTTTCGTGATATTGGGACTTTCTTTTATACCATATATTTTGATGAAACAACTACAGTACAGGTAAAGAAGCAATTTGACATTCATATATCATATTGGTCAGAAAGTCGTACAAAAATTGTAACTTCCTACTGTGACTCTAAATTCTTGGGACATGCAGAAGCAGATAAAATTGTAAAATTAGTTCTAGATTTCATATCTTCACATGAGCTAAGTTTAGAAAAGATGTTGCAATGCTCTATGGATGGTCCGAATGTAAACCTGTCTGTTCTCAAGAAATTGAATGCTGAATTGAACTTGCAGTCAGTTCCTGACTAGGTTGATTTTGGGACCTGCTGTTTGCATGTGATGCATGGTGCTCTAAAGAAAGGACTAGATAAACTTCACATGGATATTAATACTCTTGCTACTGATATTTATCAGTGGTTCAAAATGTCTGCTTGTCGAAGGGAAGATTAGCACAATATACAATTGGAAAACCTAATGGGTTGTGCAGCTAAAAATGTTTTCCTTCGTCATGTTGAGAGCAGGTGGTTAACCCTAGGTCCTGTTTGTGAGAGAATTATTGAAAAGTATTCTGCATTAATTGAGTATTTTTGTACATTCCTTCCAAAGCAGAAAAATGTGAAACTTTGTTCTAGGTACGATCAGATACTTTCCCAATTGAAACACCCCATACTATTATTACTTGCATTTTGTGCTTTTTTTTACAGAAATATTCATGCCATACCTCAAGATTGTACAGAATGAAGAACCCATGATTCACTTGTTATACAGCAAACTAAATGAACTGGTGCGCAGTATAATGTTAAATTTTTTAAAACCGGATGCAGTTGGCACAAAAAAAAAGGATCTAAACTTTTAAAAGTTAACTTTCAGAAAAGTGACTATTGGTTGCCTTTGGATAAAATTGATGTTGGTAGTAGTACCAGCCATATTTTAGCACAGAAGCTGTTTCATTGCTGCAACAGAATATTTGTTTAAAAAACTACCACTGAATAACTTTCTTCTACGAGACATCCAATCTATTCATCCTTTGTTTCAGAAGAAGGAAAGCGCAAAAGATGCTGTGAAATGTCCGAGTCATATGTTTAAAGTCACCAAAACTGACAGTGTGTGTCAGTTTTGGTGTACATGTATGAGGACATGGCAGCTAATCGTAAAAGTTACGATTAAGATAATGATATTTGTAAGTATTGGGCAGCAGTGGCTAGCATTAAAGATTCTGCAGGTTTACTAAAATACAGTTAATTATCAGCCCTGGTGAAGACATGTTTGACATTGTCACATGGAAATGTACCTCCTGAAAGAGGCTTTTCCCAGAACAAAAACATTGTCACAAAAGAAAAGAGTGTCACTTTCAGAGTTATCTATCAGATCATTATGTATCTGCAAAGAAGCGATTCGATTGCACAATAACTCCATACTTTCAATACCCATAACAAAAGGCCTCGTAAATAGTGTAAAGCAGGCTTACACACAATATGCCTCCTACTTGGAACAGCAGAAAGAAGAGGAAAGGATGCAAAGAAATGCTAAAAGAAAGGCTGAAGAACAAATTATGCAGACTTTGGAAAAGCAAAATAAGCGTGTGAGACTTGATCAGCTGTCCAAACTTAAGACAGAAGAAAATTCCTTAATGAACGACCAAAAAACTGCTCATAAACTCTTGGCTGAAGCTTCAAAAAAATTGGATAGTGCAATAAAAGAAAACAGCATGAGCAACATAAAAGTTGCTCAAATGATGTTATCAACAGGAAATATAGAACTAGAAAAAACAACCAACAAATTGAAAGAAATACATAAATCAATAGTAGAACTTGAAGGCAAAATTTCGAAATGTTAATAAAGTTTTCTAAGTTGTAAGCATCAAAAAATTTTATTTTAGTGAAGCATTCTTACTATGATTTTATAGAAATAAAGCTGATTGTTAGGACGAAGTTTCAATGAGAGCGGGAGTCGTTTCCGATGCTGAAAAAAAGAAAGCTGTCATGAAAACAATTTCCTGTTAACAATCCGGCCATAATTTAGGTAGTTTTTTTGGTGAAAGAACAATTATTTCTGCATTATTACCAATATTTTATTTAATTTACCTCCCAGCTCCGACAAAATATGTCATGAAATTTAAAGAAAAACTGTGTCCTGAAAAAAAAAAAAAAAACTTCGCTCCTACCCCTGTGATGGGCAAAACACGTAACGAGGAATAACAAGTAAAGGTAAGTAGATTATACTAGTTACATTAAGTGGTTAGAACTTTTCAAAGAATTTCGTACATTGAAAGCTTTCAGCCTTTTCTTAGGTTTTCATCATTGGCATAATGAAAACCTAAGATGAGGTTGAAAGCTCACAACTTACGAACTTCTTTTGAAAAATTTCTAACCTCTTAACGTAACTAGCGTGATCTACTTACCTTTATTTGTTGTTAACATGTGCTTTAGGTTTTGAGTTACACGTGATGAAAAAAAACAAAACAAAAAAACTTGAAAAGGCAATGGTGTGCAACTCTTAAAAAATCATGACTGTCATTGTGTACTGACAAAGATTCAAACTAACAAATGAAGAAGAAAAAACTGTTGCATTTGTGTTGGGAAATGAATTTTCATTAAAGTCAGTGTGTGGTTTGTCTAGTGCCGTTGAAAGTGCAGTACGCTGAATGGGCTGTATGAAAAAGCTTTGAAGCTTGTGCTGCTGATTGAGTTACCAGATTTGCCAATGCACAATAAGTCCATACTTGTTTGAAGGTGGAGGTGTAGTATTGTTATGCTTTAGTGGCAGTTCGAATAACAAAAGCTTGAAATATAGCTAAGCATGTAGCAATGCCTTAAATAAAGAAATAGATGAATACTGAGGTGTTTGATCCATTTACTCATAAGGAAAACAACTATTTATAAAATTAATATGCAATATCACTTGCCAATAAATCCAAACTATTTGAATTATTGAATGAACATTGAATTCCTTGCAGCTTGCACTCAAAGTGTGTTTGCTGTACAACAATATATTTTCCAATACTATTGAAAATGTAATTTGTGTTTAGCATTTATAAAAAATTTTGATATACAGCAAAATATCTATTGTATACAGTAACAAGAATATGAATGGAAATCTCATTGGCAAATAAGTTTTATTGAGGAATCCATTGATGCAGAGCACAAATTTGTCTGTGTACTTCAATATGAAGGCCTCTTTCAGTGACAAAAAGTTTGATGTTGTACAGCTCGTACAAATTGTATATGTTCTTCAATGTAAGCAAAGGTTTAAACTTGATAAATGGTGAATAAAAATATTGGGACTTTCACCTGTGATTGGAGATTTTTTTTTTTTTTGTGATATACCTCTATAGGCCATATTAATATAGCTACATTGCTGTTATAGCTCAAAGGGAAGGCGGCATTGATGGAGGTGTGAGTGAAATGTTTCTCCTTTCCACAAGTGGCAAGATGCGACGTCCACATATTTTCATTCTTCTCCAACATGAGAGTTCCTTTTTATATGCATAGATGCCAACTAGTACGGATTTTCCGTAATTTTACGGATTTCTGGTTGCTGTTACGGAAGTACGGAAAATCGCCATTTGATTTAATTTTCTGAGATGGAAAGCAAATTTTCATCAACTTAAAAATTTTGTTTGTTCAAGTTTTTCTGCGGGGAAAAAAATTAAATGCTACATTCAGAGCTGCCAGACCTGCGCCAAAACGTTGTTCGTGCGCCATTCTGCTAAAAAAAATCGCCGGTTCGACGAAATCTTTACCGGTCATCGACGCTTTAGCGTTATCTTACAATATTCGAAATCGATTCAGCGGTTAATTCATGCGTGAGATTCTTCCGCGGTTTCGCGGAGTCCCCTCAGTTTTTTTTTTTTTATTATTATTTTCATTTTCGAGATTGATGCAAAAGTGAAGAAATTTTTGGGATATTAGTTGAAAGGGGGGGTCGTATTCCGTCTGGGGACATTTTGTCTTTTTAAACGTTCGGAAACGGAAGTTAAACGAAGTGCAGATTTTTCCCGTAATCGTATTTTTTTTCTCTCGTGATGTTGCTTCTGTTCAGTATTGTTAAATATAATTTCATTGCATAATTTCAGCTTGAAATTGTAGGCAACGATTGAAAAACGGAAGTTAGGCCGCCCGAAAATTTCCCCGTAATCTTCGGCGACGAGATTCTCACCCTGATTCAAGGAATTCTGTCTTTTTTTGTTATCATTTGGACCATGTGCGAAATCGATGCATAACTGAACTTTTTCTCCGTCGGAGGACAGAATTTCATCCTTCGAAAACGGAAAGTAGACGGAGGTAAGATTTCTCTGGTAATCGTAATTTTTTTTTCTCGCGATATTTCCTCTACCCAGTATTGTTAGATATCATTTTATTCCATAAATATTTGTATTTTAGCTTGAAAATGTTGGATAAATTTCCGAAAACTGAAGGCTTGAAAAACCGTTATTTCAAGCCATGTTTTCCCAATTCAGTGATCGCAAAAAAATATTCGTGTGGAAGAACCAAGGCTACTGCACTAATTCAGCACATGGCCAGTGTTTCTACAAGTAACATCGTATCTGGAGTTAAAAAAATCCTTTTTCTCTATCTACGGACGGAAGTAATGATGCTCAAGCAAATAAACTGTATCCCATTACAATAACATATTTTGACGAAAAAATAGGGGAAAATTCAACTGTTTTGTTATCATTGGTTGAATCAAGTAATAATACAGGTGAAAGAATATTCAACATTTTGAACAACAAGTGTGTAAAAAAATATATCTCGTGGAGCAACTGTTTGTCATTTTCCTGTGACAATGCTAACACTATGATAGGTCAAGTAAAAGGTATTGTTTCTCACATAAAGAAGGTTCAGCCTGCAATCATAGTGCATCGATGTTCATGCCATTTAGTAAATTTAGCTGCACAGAAATCTGCTACTCAACTGAAAGGATTTAATGTTGAGCAGTTTCTGATACAGTTGTGCTTTTTTTTTTAAAGTTCAAAGAGGAAACACAAATCTAAAACTACAAACAGCTTGACTCAGTTTTTTACAAGGCACACAAAATTCTAAAGCATGTCAATACTCGCTGGTTATCACTTTTGGAATCCATTGACAGAATTTTAGAACAGTGGGAGGCTCTAGAACATTATTTCAGTGACGATGAAGAAGCTAATTCACAGTATAAGAACCTTGCAAGTATGATTGGAAATCCTTCATCTAAACTTTGTCTTTTTTTATCTGCTACTCTTCCTTTGTTTACATATGTTAATGTGTTCTTGCGGCAGGAAGCTCCGCTTGTGCATGTATTAAAAAGAAAACTTCATAGTCTGTTATCTGAATTGCTTGTACGATTTATCAAGCCATCGGCATTTGATGTGACAGCAACATCTCTTGCAGATGGAAATTTTGAAAGGAGAAATCAAAAAGAAAACTGTGATCTCGTAATTAGGTCAAAAGCGAGATCTTATATAGGCACAACTGCAGATCTGAGTGTAGACACAGTGGCACTTTTTATTCTGAGGTAAGGGAATTTTACAAGGCAGGCTACAATTACATTTTAAGAAAATTTCCACTTAATGATGAATTTCTGAGTCATGCTGAAATTGCAGATGTAGCATTAAAGCAAAGTGTTTCTGTTGCATCGGTCCAATATATGTGTTCCCTGTTTCCAGTTTTGAAACCAGAAGAATCTGACAAGGTGGAATGTGAATTTGCTCACTACCAGTTTGAAAATTTTAACTGTGCTGTTGCTTTTGAGAGAATGGATGAAGTGTGGCACAGAATTTCTTTAATGAAAAATAAAAGTGGCCAGTTGAAGTATGAATTATTAAGCAAAATTATGAAAATGATTTTAATAGTCCCTCATAGCAATGCAAGTATAGAAAGAATTTTCAGTATTGTGGAAAAAAAACCATGAATGAATTCAGACCTAATTTAAGTACTTATGTGCTGTCTTCTTTATTAGTAGAAAAAATAAACAGCATTGCACACAGTGAACTATGCTGTCAGAAGAAGTTTTCGCAAATTGAACTAAGGAAGGCCAAAATGGCAACTACAGCCAGTTTATCATAATAATTTGGCCAACATTCCAAAGAATAATTTTTCTTCATGTCCAGAGGTAATTTATTATATTTTTCTGGTAGACAGTATTTTAAATTTTCCCACTAGCAAATTATTTTTTATTGTATTATTATTATTATTATTTTATTAATAGTTCTGACAGATTAAAATTTGTTGCAGTGTTAAATACCCAAATTTGCCACTGTAGACTGGATTACTGAAAATTACTGAAAAAAAAGAATTGTTATTGAAAATTACTGAAAAATGAACATGTTGGTTCCTGAAAACTACTTTTAAAGTTCCAATTAGTAGTTCTAATTCTGACTATTATATAGCTCTATCATTCTACTATTCTCTTTTACGTGCGATATTTCAAAGTAACTTGTACAAAAATCTAGCAGAAAATGCTTACCTTGGCATTCCTTTCTAGCGATGGGAACATTTCATGCACATGTTTTCCGGTCTTTGTTAATGTTATTGTCCTAAAGTACATTGCATGCGATGACTGGCTTTACTTCTCACCCTTTTCGCTAGGTATACTCGTTGGATCTTTGCCTTAGGATTCAAACACATCAATTTTACCGTTCTTTATACTCGAAATTTTTGCCCATACTCTGGGCATCCTCAGGAGCATGGCGACTTGACCACCGATGTTCGTGGTTAACTTCACACTAATGGGGTCCGATACTCCTTGTTGCCATTCGTCGGATATACTTTGTTACCAAGCCCGGCTGGCGCCATCTATGTTTCATTAAAACAACTTTTTTTTTCTTCTCCTATCCTGGTTTTCTTGTCTTTTTTGCCGGTTTTTCTTTTGTTGTTGTTTTTCTTGTCTTATTAATTCTTTCCACAGGCCCGATAATGTGCTAGGGTCGTTCTGGTTACATGCCCTTGCTTTATTTTTATAGATTAATATTGCTTCTTCCCTTCTTATTTGCCTTTCCGATTTTTTATTCTTTTTTAGCGTTTTAATTTCCTCGAATTTTGGGAATGTCCGGTTTTCCATGCAGAATTGCACTAAAGCAGTTTTGGCTTCTTTTTTTTGCCAGTTAGATATGTGTTGTTTAAGTCTTTTTTTTAATTTGTTTTTTTGTACTTCCAATGTACAATATTGGGAGTATGTGTGCAATTGGAATTTCGTAGGTTCCTGATTCTTCTAGCATTTTTTTTTTTTTTTTTTTTTTTTTTTTTTTTGACAGTCATACTTTCCACGGTGTGCACTGAGCTTCCTAGTTGTAAGTCATATTTAGCACAGTGCCTATTGATTTCTTTACTCACTCCTTCCAAGTATGGGAAAGCTCCAATGTATTTCAATTTTTAATTCCTCATCTTCCTTTGGTTGTGCACTTCTTGGCCTTCTTTACTCTGAGTCATATGCTTTTTACTCTCATGTATCCATTTATTAATTAGCTAGCTCGGTACCCATACTCTTGTGATATTTTCGAGATAAACTCTAGCTCTTGATTTTTTAGCCTGTTGTTAGATGTGTATGTACGCTCACCGTATCAAGTTTACTATGCTGTTTTTTTTTATGTATCACTGGATGGTGCGACGAGTATGGTATCAGTACAGGTATGCAAGTTGCTTTTCTGAACACAGAGTATTCAAAACTATTTTTGTTTTTCTTTAGTTGAATGTCCAGGAAGGATAGGCGATTATCCTCTTCAAACTCAATAGTTAGCTCTATGGTGTTACAGATTTTGCTAAACTGCTGTGCTAGATCTTGTAGCTCGGCTTTGTTAAGTTTAGACATTATAATAATGTCGTCTACATATCGAGCATAAAGTATTGGTTTTTCAGGTAAATTTTGAATAATTTCTTTTTTGAGGTATGCCATAATCACTTCTGCGTATAATGCCGATAATGGGGATCCCATAGGGCCACCTTGCGTTTGTTTAAATATATTTCCTTCAAAATGGAAGATGTTGTTTTCCTTGATGAAATATAAGGTATTCTTTAGCTCTTTCTGTTGTGACAAGTTTAGTTCTTTGTTGATGCTTAGTTGTTGCATAATCAATTCGATGGCTAGCTCGACAGGAGTGTTTGGGTATAACGCCTTAAGGTCCATGGAGGCCATACTTATTTGCTCTAGGTCTTGATTAATTAATTTGATTTTTTCTATAAACTCATAGCTATTCTTTAATGTATATTGATTCCTCATGAATATTGGGGATAGATAGTTGTATATCTTTTTTCTAGGTTGATGAGTGATGAGTTTTTTTCCGATAGAATCAGTCTTAAAGGTGTGTTTTCTTTGTGTTTTAATTTTTGAGAATATTTTTGGCATCCAAAAATATTCTCAAAAATAAGAAGCCAAAGCTGGCAAAAAAAAGAAGCCAAAACTGCTTTAGTGCAATTCTGCATGGAAAACCGGACATTCCCAAAATTCGATGAAATTAAAATGCTAAAAAAGAATAAAAAATCGGAAAGGCAAATGAGGAGGGAAGAAGCAATATTAATCTATAAAAATAAAGCAAGGGTATGTAACCAGAACGAACCCTAGCACATTATCAGGCCTGTGGAAAGAACTAATAAGACAAGAAAAACAACAACAAAAGAAAAACCGGCAAAAAAGACAAGAAAACCAGGATAGGAGAAGAAAAAAAAAGTTGTTTTAATGAAACATAGATGGCGCCAGCCGGGCTCGGTAACAAAATATATCCAGGAAAGTATATCTGACGAATGGCAACAAGGAGTATCGGACTCCATTAGCGCGAAGTTAACCACGGACATTGGTGGTAAAGTCGCCATGCTCCCGAGGATGCCCAAAGTATGGGCAAAAATTTCGAGTATAAAGAACGGTAAAATTGATGTGTTTGAATCCTAAGGCAAAGATCCAACGAGTATACCCAGCGAAAAGGGTGAGAAGTAAAGCCAGTCATTGCATACAACGGACTTTAGGACAATAACATTAACAAAGACCGGAAAACACGTGCGTGAAATGTTCCCATCGCTAGAAAGGAATGCCAAGGTAAGCATTTTCCGCTAGATTTTTGTACAAGCTACTTTTAAAGGTTGGCATCTATGTATATGTTCACTATGGCTAAGAATAATAAAAATCCATGTCAATTAACCATAAATTTGCATTATTTTGGTTATCTGAAAGCTCAAAATTCACATGGTTTCCAATTGTTTTAAATAGTATGATAGTTTAATGATGTTTCGTGTTTACTTCTGATAATCCACTTTTTGTTGCTGAATGTATCCCCCGCCTCCCGTCACTTGTTTGACCATTCAGCACACAAGAAAAACATACCTCATACTGGATAGGAGTGTAAAAAATGAATTGTAAAAAAATAAAAGTCACTACATTTGTTACCAAAAATTGTTCCTGGCTTGCTATGTAACTTTGTAAAACTGGATAAAAATAAGAGAGATGATAGGTAGAGAAAAGTAATGCATGTGGCACATTATTTTGTCTTGGCAGGTTGTTTTATTATGGGGTGTGTGAAAAGTCTTGCTAGAAGTTCAGTCAATTAGGTTCAGTGCTAATTTCCTTTTTCAGTTTTAATCCTGTTAAAAGCTGTGAAAATGCCTAAAATCACAAATAGATTAACGTTGAACTGTAATTTGATATTTTACTAACATTTTAGAGGTAACTTATGCAGTGGCTTACATTTCATACCATTTTTCACTGGCAAAAATTTCTTGGTAAATTTATTTTAAAAACTGAAGAGCTATATAAAGGCTGGGAGATGCTTTAAGTCAAATTTAGTGTGTATTAATAAGCTCAGCCAGACTCAGGTATCCCCCCCCACACACACACACAGTGGTGGAAATGGGTAGGAACGCAGCAGTATCCTGTACCAGGAGCAAAACTCCACGTTGCGGAAGCGATGCAACACCGAAAGAAAGGAAAAGGGAGCCTTTAATTTGAATAAAACATTTTGCAATGCATTATTATACATTTGAATTAATGATGCCATCTTGTACAAATTATTGGTCTCTAGATAAAGAAAACAGCTCAGACTTCATCAGCTAAATTTAAGTATTTCATTTTAAAGATTAATAACAAAATTTCCTTATATGGTTTTATATCTACTGCAAATGGGTTTGTGCACACTAAATTTTTATGGCATTCACTTATATGTTGGGTTCTGGCAGCAAATAATTCTGATTTCCACCACTATACACGTGCGCTCACACGCACACACACTTCCCAAGTACATTGTATTTTCATCAAACCATCAGTTACTTAATTTCATCACATTTGCATCATTACTTCTCAAATTATTTAAAACAAACAAAGGAGCATTCCACTCGTTTTCGATAAAGTTTGCTGAAAATACATCAGAAGCAAAAATTAAGATTTACGCTACCTTGTGGCCAAAGTATTCTTTACCAAAAATTAGAAATATAAGGAACAAGGTAGGATCTAAAAGTCCATAGCTGGTTAGAGTTACAAAGCTGAAGCACGTATCACTTCAAAATAAGAAACTCTTGCAACAACACACTTCTGTCAGCAACCGTAGAGTTCATCAAAGCATTTCTGGAACCCATTCATTGCAATGTCCTTCAGTGCAACCCAATATGCGTTTTTCACTTCTTCTGCACTGAAAAACCAACGACCCTGAAGTCAACATATCAGCTCAGGAAAGAGGTGGAAGTCGCAGGAGGTGAGTACAGTGGGTGTAGGAGGACAACAGTTCTTGTTTTGAGGAGAAACTCGTGAATGAGAAGTAACCTGTGTGCCAGTGCAATGTTGTGCAACAGCATCCATGGTTGATCGCCCCACAATCAAAGCTTTTTCTTGCGGATTGACTAGATGATGTCCAGATAGAGCTCCTTGATGAAAGTGTATCCTTCAGGAATAAATTCAAGATGAACAGTGCCCTGAATGTTGAAGACCTTTAGTATGATCTTGGCGGAATTTCTGCTTGTGTGAATACTATGGCGACTTCCATGTAGCTGATGCCTGCTTAGTCTGCAGGTCAAAGAGGAAGTTCCATTTTTTTTTATCCCCTGTTATGATTCTTCTAAGAAATTGTGTGTCTTGGTCGGTGGCAGTTGCGAGATCACCCGCCATTTCCATCTGTATGGCCAACTGATCTTCAGTTAACATGCATGGGACAATGTGTTGACACACCTGGTGCATCTTCTGACCATCTGTTAGTATGCGCTGACATGTAGTCTTTGATATCCCAGCAGCCTCTGCTATTTTACTCGATCATCTGTTTTCTGTTGGCATATATGATGGCCGCAACCTTCAAAATGTTTCCTGTGAGCTGTCACTGGTCGCCCGCTTTGACCTCCTGTCTGCCTTCTCTGAATTGTCGATGCCAGTCAAATGTTTGTGACCGCGATGGGGTGTTTTTGCCGTAAACTTGCTTCAACATCTCGTAAGTTTATGTTGGACTTTTGTCCAAATGAATGCAAAACTTAATGTGCTGCTCAAAAATGCCATTTTTCATCAATCGCCAAACACTGCGTAAGTTGCTCACAATACCTGGATGTACTGCAACGAGTGTGTGACATGGATAGATGAAACCAATTTCCCTGCAAGGGGGATAATATTAGATAATCCAATAATCACTGTGGATATGCAAATACACCTACTTTGCCATACTGGCACAGTCCAGGAACTTTTGGATCCTACTCTGTATCACATCAAGTTCAATAAAACCTTTTAGATGTAAAATTCTAAGACAAATCATTCAAATAGTTTTTGAGTTATTTAGAATAAATGAAAAAAACAAACATTTTAAGGTGTTCCAGTGAAGCTCAGTTTCCTGCATAAAAATGCTATTGCAGTTTCCTACTACAAGTTTTTACTGCAAATTTTGTGAATTTTCAAATTTCAAGTAAAGTATAATCAGAGCATTGAGTGTCGCAAGATTCAACAATATAAAATTTTGATCCAGCTACTCGATAGTTTTTAGTTTTCATTCTCGTAAAGCCTTGTTTAAAATCACCTACTACACAAAACTTGAGTTCACAAATAAGATACACGTGGTTGTATTCATTTCCTGTCTGCAGGGCAGATGTGTTAGCAAAGCTCCTCCCCATAAGCAGTCCATTGAATTTCTACCATTATAATAAAATGCTTATGCATTACCAACATCACTGCTGTGGATGCTGATAATGCATAAGCATATTGACAAAAGCTGTTTTTTTTTTCTTCATTTATTTGTTCAAACCTTTTTTTATTTACAAAACCAGTTTCAACTTTCTAAATGGTACATAACATGACTTTTGAAAGAAGGGTTTCTCGTGGCATGTGACATAAACCTGAAGAACATAGAAAATTATGCTTTTGCACCAACTGATTTCTCTAGTGAAATTACTGAAGAATGCCTATTTGTATATTTGTTCTTTTTAATGATGCAAATTTCTTGCTGTGTACTGAAAACTTTTATAATTAAAAAAATCATATATACTGATCAGTCAGAAAGAAAATAACTTATTAAGAAACATCAAAAATGAAAACAATTGCATATTTATTCAAATTAGTGGGGAACCTGACCTTGTAAATCACCAGCTATTTTCAAGTAATTGGGTTTATAATTAACATCAGATAAAAGACACAAGGAAGATTATAATTTGGTTTACTCAAGTATTTTGAGTAACAAGCTTTGAATGGTTATAAAAAATCAGATCAGCAAAGGCCAGTGCAGTTTCAAGAAGAGGAGAGGATGTCATGGCAATATACACACTGGTTTACAGTAAGTTAAGGAAAAAACAGAAAAATGGTGATAACGAAAAAAATATTTGATAAAATGCTATGAAGTTTGATGAAAACCTGTATCATATCTTATGTCAGAGAAAGACTAAAACATTTTATAAGAAACATCTCATTCCAACAAAAATGGCCACATACAGAACCAGGTGAAATACAAGGTGTCAAAATGAAATAGCCAAAATATGTGAATAGGGTGTGGTCACCTCTCAGCAGTGTTTCATGCTTTGATTATGGTGTTGCCCTCAATAGGTGGCATGCAAAGCTTAAGCCCCTTCAGCTTGCATGGGGGGGGGGGGGAGTTGAGGGCAGCTACAAGTCTCCCTAGAGCATCCCAGACATGCTCAATCAGATTAAAATTAGGACACCTGGCTGGCCAATCCATAGAGAAAATAGTCTACTCTTGAAGATATTGTTCTACCAGTCTTGCACAGTGGGATGAGCATTATCATGTTGTAGGAGAAACATATATCCTATGGCATCTGCATAAGGGTGCACAATAGGGGTCCAGGACATCATCCCTATAGCATCAGGCATACGTTTCTCCTTGGAAATACACAGAAGTCTGTGTGTCCGCCTAATGAGTTGCCACCCAAACCAGCATGCTGTGTGTCGTGTTAACTAGTCGTAGAGATATGATAGTGTGTTCCTTGTTCTCTCCTGGCCAGAGCATGCCTTAAATCACTGCAAAGTCAATCTGTGAAGAATACTGACCTCCCCTGGTTTTCAGCCCAATTGATGTGAAGTCTTGCCCAATTCAAATGTTCCTCCCCTGTGACAGGAGTAAGGGGCATGCAGAGTGCTAGTCACCTAGCATAAACACTTTCATGAAGCCTTCTATGCACAGTGGAAGCAGATACTACCCTTCCTGTAACCACAGCAGCAAGGGCAGATTGTATCTGTGTTGGGGTAGCTGTCCTGTGCCTATGCACAGTTAATAGGAGACATTGGTCATCTATGGATGTTCTAGCCCCCCCCCCGCCCCGACCTTCCTTCACTGTATCCTTAAAAAGCTAATTTTGTATTTGAAATTGGTTCCATGGCCTGAGGACCACAGGACTCACATTTAGTCATCTTGCAACTTCTACCTGACTTTGGCATGCCTCTAGTCTTCAGATCACTCTCCACCTCAGTTCATCTGTTAAATGATATCTCGCAGTCATTAAAATGAATTTGCTATCTCAAAATCTTTACACCTCACAAATGATGTGATGCATACCTCTGCAACAGCCCTTTCATTTGCATGAACCGATGCCATTGCCACTGATTTGTATATACAATGACTCCACATTCCATTTCGTGACATATACCTAAGTTTTGTGCATTTTCCACTTTTCTTTCACAAATAATAATGGTTTCTGTTTGTTTCCTTAACTTATGGAAACCATTTTTACAATATGATGACTTTCAAAGAAGTTTCATCAGTTGAATGAGGGTTAGGTATAGTGTTCATTGATTTGAAAAGGCTTTTGAAGGTTACTTAGTAATGATGAACTATTTATTCACAATGAATGAATCTTCACTATAAGTAGTGAATGGTTTGCTCTCACTGCCATAAACAATAATTCAATTCACCATACTGTGGCACAAACTAAAGTAGCAGCACTTTCACCTGCAAGACTAGTTCAGAAATGAAATCCCAATGAGAAAAGTAACGCCAAGAATGAATAAAAGTCTACCATTATGTGTGGGAGCAGTGAGCTAGGGAATACTGGTGAAACTCAAGAATCAAAATAAGTAAATGCCATTAATCAGAATGATGTGGCCAAATCATTCACCATGATTGGAGATTCATTTGTGAACAAATGGTGAATAATTTCCTAAGCTCTTGCTCTTTTGGTTAGTTTTCCACAAAGAGCTGCGAATGAGCTTGATGGTGAATCATCCATCATGAATGGTGGAGATATCCTGCTCTTTTGAGCAGTTTGCAAATTTTTTCTTTTGGCCTCCCACTTGCAAGCACTTTGGGGTGAAGAATGATTTGCTCAGTGAGTGTAGTGCGACAACTGGCTGGAAGTGGATGCTAAGTGAATGAACATTCTTGAATAATTCTTTTGCATGGCTGATGAATGAACTCCCAAGAATAAATTACTGGAGCGATAATGGACTATTGAAGTCCATCACAATCCTGTATGCACAGAGCCTTGCAACAGTAAGGATGGATGGTGGTATGAGTAAGTGGTTTGCAGTTGACTCTGTAATAACAGAGATGTGCACCACCCCATTTTTGTGTGAGATCTACATGAATAAACTGCTCCAAGTTAGTAACTTAGTCCAAGCAACTGGAATAAGTGATTCTGATATCAGCAGTTTGTTTGCTGTAATCTGATGACTCAGTGTTAATTTATTTCTAAACTTGTAAACAAGTTGCAGCATAACCTCCATTAGCTCAGTTTGGTGAGTGAGAAATTGTGAATGAAGGTCAGAGTTGGAAAGTCCAAATCAGTGGTTCAAAGTCAGACACCAAAAGTCATTTATTGTGCAGTACGGGAGAAGGAGATAGAACAAAAGAACAGGTTTTAATTACTTGAATGTAAATATTGGTGAGACTGGAAATTTTAATGAGGAAATAAACACAGCTGAATCAGCAAGGCATGTAAAGTATCTTACTCAGATATATAAGAATATTTCCCCTGAAAAGCAAAGTGTTGCCTCGGTGGTGGTGTAGTCCAAGTGCTGACTACACTGACCATTCATCCAAGATAGGTCAGAGTTTGAATCCTGGTAAATGGTATGTTTGTCTTACCACACTAGCTCTGTCTCTTCCCTGAAACCAGTGGCCCTAAATTAGGAATAGGCAACTACTTATAGCCCTTAAACCCCCAGATAAAAAAACAAGTTAGTAAAATCATGCAATGCATTGATTATAATACGCTTTCCAACATACCAGAAATTTTTACTCAAGTTATGAGGATAATGGCTGTGGAATAAATCTCGGTCCTGTGCCCTGACCTTTGATCCCATTTCAATGATATTCAACAGAACCGGTTCAGTATACCTTCAAAATAATACGATAAAGTTTTGTCGCAATGGAAGTATTTTTACAGAAGTTATTATGCATAAGGGCTATGGAATAGATCCCACTCCTGTGTCCTAACCTTTGACCCCATTTCGCCCATTTTCAACAGGATTTGTCCCCAAGCAGGCCCCTACAACATACTAACATTTCATCCAAATCGAAGAATGTTTACTTAAGTTATGACGCATAATGGTGATGGAAGTGATTCCGATCTAATGTCCTGAGCTTTGACCCAATTTCGTTCACTTTCAATAGGGTTCCTTCCCAGAAGTTCCCCTTCCACATACTAAAATTTCATCGAAATCGAACAATTTTTTACGCGAGTTATCGTGCGGACGAACATACGCACACAACGCGTGACGTAATGAGGCAGATGGGAATCGCGACCATCTGCTCGAAAGAGTGTGACGTCATAAAACTTTAATAGGATCCACGCGTAACGTAATGAGATAGACGGCGTGACCACGCGCCGCCATTTCAGTCGCGAGATTGTGACGTCGTAAGATTTCTAAGCATGGGTAACATTAATAGGACGCCATGACACTAAAACGTGGTAATTCGGGGTGGTTATTTAACGCACTAAACGAATTTTCCTAAAGTCGATATCAAGCTAAATCAATTTCTAATACCAGAAAACGGTAGGTTAACGACTTTCATCAAAATCCTTAAAGCCATTTTCAAAATAAAATTTACATACATACAAGAATTGCTCCTTTAATAGTATAGCATAAGGGCGATGGAATAGATCCCGATCCTATATCCTGACCTTTGATCCCATTTCGTCCGTTTTCAACAGGATTTGTCCTCAGGTGTTCCCCTACCACATACTAAAATTTCATGGAAATCGAACCAATTTTACGTACGTTATGACCCATAAAGGCAATGGAATGCACCCCGCTCCTATGTCCTGACAGTTGACCCCACCCCACTTCACTCATTTTCGATAAGGTCCATTCCCAGGTGGTCTTCAATATACTAAAATTACATAGACATCGAACCATATTTACACAAGTTATGACGCAACAGAGCAATGGAATGGATCCTGCTCCTATGCCGTGACCTTTGATCCTATTTCGTCCATTTTCAATAGGGTTCGTCCCCTACCACACACTAAAATTTCATCGAAATCGAACCATTTTTACGCGAGTTATCGTGCCGGCAGACAGACGGACGGAAAAAGCTGGAGCAATATACGCTTCTTTAACCTACAGTTGGAAAGCGTAAAAAAAAAGATTTTCCAGAAGACTGAAGTAATATAGGTAGGTGGTTCAAGGTTGACCTGGACTTTTTTGTACAAATGAAGTAGAAATACACTTGTCAAATTATGAGTCCTCCTCTAGGTACTTACTCTATCTTAACATTAACACACTTGTCCCATGTCCAGCCATGTAGAAGTATTTGGGTTGCTGTTGTAGCCACTGTGAGACACACTCTGTAGTGTAGTTGTTCATATGTACTAAAATTCTTTCCTCCTACATGCTCTGTAACTGAATCAAACCGGTGGAAATCTATATTAATTCAACATTTGTCGAAATCATTACGTGGTTTCAGAAATTATTAACTATATGGCAACAAAATAGTTTCCATATCATCTCTGTTTCGCACGTTACTAGAAATTCAAGCACAGGAAAAACGTCCATATAATAAAAAATTTTATTTCAACTTGTCACTAATATTACTTTTTGATGTTCCTTATAATAGTTTAGAATTTATTATATGAAGATTACAAATTTATATGAAAAAATGTTTTTATATGTACAGTCATATGCATCATAAGTTGTCAAAGTCCTCCAATATGTAGAGACAATATGTATTAAATGATTAACATTATTCCAGTTTTTTAACTCATGATTCACGAAATTAATACAATAGAAAAGAACTTTCGAACCTCTTGATTATGATGCGTTGAATCAGTAATAAGCCATCTTGTTATCGAAGAAGGCAAGATTTTTCTTTCCTGTGGTATCAGCTTCCAAGTTGAACTTCGATCTTATAATTTCTTATTATAGATGATGGTTGCATGTTTCATTTTCCGTGGCTCAATATCCCAAACTAGTTTCAATTCCTTCTTTTTGGAATCATCTTCAGTGGGTATTATGATCTACTTCTCATATACATTGTATTTCGGCCACTTACATCGATTTTACTGGCGGCGTCCAACATTCCACGGCAGTTGTACTCTTGCGCATGCTATTTTTGGCATTAATGCTCATACTTAGTAGTGTTTTGATACAATTGGATGATATGAATTTCTGATTCTAAATTAATTGGTGTTGCCATTCGTTTGTTGAAAACAATTAATAAGGTCTTTTATTATATTTTTTAGCGTTATTTTCTTTTTCGATAAAATATTTCCAAGCGTACGGTAGACTCATTGGATCATTATTATTACAATTTATTTCTTTAGTTTTTTCAATCATTACTGCTTCCGAGGTTAATATTTGATTTTTAGTTTTATGTGAGGTTATTAATTTTGCATCATACCAATCAGGATAAGCTTCATTTTCAATACAATGATTTATTAATGATGTTTTGTTTTCTTTTTTATTCCAGTTGGATATATGTTCTTTTAATCTGGTCTTAAACCTTCTTTTTGTACTTCCTATGTATACTTTATTTCTTTCATTTCTTTCTATTTCTGTATAATATTTTGTTGGTATAGAATATACTCTGGCTTTATCAAGCATTGATCTTCTTTCATTTCCTGTAGTTAATATAGTTTCGTTATCTATGACGGTTTCTGCTAATATCATTTTTTCTTTAACGCATTCCTTCTTTAGGATATTTGTTATTGGAGGAATGTAGGGAATTTTACCAGCAAATTTTATTTCATTTTTTTTTGTTTTTTTACTTTCATTTAAAGATTTCTTTGTATTTTCAAGTATATCATCTATGATCTTTTTCTTGTATCCAAATTTCGTAGCAGTTCTTTTTATCCAGTTAATCTCTATCTTTTCTTTGTGTTTATTACAGGAATGGGTTAATGCTCTTCTTATGTAAAATTGAAGTGCTGCCAACTGGAATAAAAAAGAAAACAAAACATCATTAATAAATCATTGTATTGAAAATGAAGCTTATCCTGATTGGTATGATGCAAAATTAATAACCTCACATAAAACTAAAAATCAAATATTAACCTCAGAAGCAGTAATGATTGAAAAAACTAAAGAAATAAATTGTAATAATAATGATCCAATGAGTCTACCATACGCTTGGAAATATTTTATCGAAAAAGAAAATAACGCTAAAAAATATAATAAAAGACCTTATTAATTGTTTTCAACAAACGAATGGCAACACCAATTAATTTAGAATCAGAAATTCATATCATCCAATTATATCAAAACACGACTAAGAATGAGCATTAATACCAAAAATAGCATGTGCAAGAGTACAACTGCCGTGGAATGTCGGACGCCGCCAGTAAAATCGATGTAAGTGGCCGAAATACAACGTGTATGAGAAGTATATCATAATACCCACTGAAGATGATTCCAAAAAGAAGGAATTGAAACTAGTTTGGGATATCGAGCCACGGAAAACGAAGCATGCAACCATCATCTATAATAAGAAATTATAAGATCGAAGTTCAACTTGGAAGCTGATACCACAGGAAAGAAAAATCGTGCCTTCTTCGATAACAAGATGGCTTATTACTGATTCAACGCATCATAATCAAGAGGTTCGAAAGTTCTTTTCTATTGTATTAATTTCGTGAATCATGAGTTAAAAAACTGGAATAATGTTAATCATTTAATACATATTGTCTCTACGTATTGGAGGACTTTGACAACTTATGATGCATATGACTGTACATATAAAAACATTTTTTCATATAAATTTGTAATCTTCATATAATAAATTCTAAACTATTATAAGGAACATCAAAAAGTAATATTAGTGACAAGTTGAAATAAAAATTTTTATTATATGGACGTTTTTCCCGTGCTCGAATTTCTAGTAACGTGCGAAACAGTAGATGATATGGAAACTATTTTGTTGACATATAGTTAATAAGGTGGAAATCTGTTGGACCCAAGTCAGGACTGTAGGAGGCATGGAAGAAAATTTCCCAGCCCATTGATGCCACACCTGTTATTGTCACATTAGCCATGTGTGGCATCGCATTGTCGTGCAACTGGATGACCTGTTTCTACAATTTCCCTGACCTTTTTTTGTGAATGACAGGTCAGAGCTTCTCTTTTACAAAGGTAATGTAACACTATGCATTCATTGTTGCCACCCAGAATATAGTAGCCATTAGTTTCCTTGTAGAAGGCAGTTCCTTGAAATTATTTTGCTATGGAGATCTCTTGCGGTACTATTCACAAATGGCTGCCTTGGTTTCTGGAGTTATATAACCCAAGTCTCATCACTGGCCATGCCTGCTGCAGAAAATTTATCTCCCTCAAACATAAAGTGATGCAAAAACTCTGTGCAGATGGAAACATGAAATGACTTCTGATGAAATGTCGACACCTTTGGTACCCAACATAAGCACACTTTTCTGAACAGCAGAAGTCCATGGATATATTTTTTCCCACTCTATCAACATTGATGTCCAGCTATGTCACATACCCTCCTGTTTTTTACAAATTAATCTGTTGCCCATGAATAATGTTCACTTCAGTCACCGTAGTAGCTAACACGTCCATGCAGTTCATTTTGCAACTTTTGTAACATTTTAGTTAGTTTCATCATCTTGTTCACAAGAAATTTAATAATACAGTGCTGTTCCACACTCACCAATGCTTCCCACAGTGCACCTTGCATGTGCTGCATGGGCAGAACCACTACTGATGTGAAGGGCATGCTCATACATATATGCTTACAATATACACTGCTGGCCACCCAAAATGCAACACCAAGACCTGAGATAGCAAAGCCAGATTTACTGGACACATAACAACAGATACAAAGATGAAACGATTGAGCTTACAGGCCCGTGCGACTTGCGGAACATGCAGACATCAATAGTTCGTGTGTCCCCCATGGCTGGCAATAACGGCCGCTACATGCCGCAGCATCGAACGAAAGAGACTTTGGATGTGGGCTTGAGACCAGGCTGCTTCCACACGTTGCCACAGTTCATCAGGCGTAGCCGCGGGTGGTGCTTACCGTGCCACTCGGTTGCCCATCAGTGATCAGGCTTGTTCGATAGGCGACATATCGGGAGAACAGGCAGGCCACGGCAGCAGTGGCAACTGGTGGGCCATGAAGAATTGCCACACAATGCGTGCCATGTGACCGCTGGCAGGTCCTACAGGTAAGGGAGGACTACAGGCTCCAAAACGTCGGAGATGTAGCGGTGGCTGTTGAGTATACCAGCGATGCGTACCAGAGGGGTGCGGGTGTCATATCCAATTGCGCCCCAAACCGTAACGCAAGACGACGGGCCGGTATGGCGATGCATAATGCAGGCGTCATACAGTCTCTCGCCGCGGTGAAGCCACACGCGGATCCGGCCATCGTGGTGTTGCAGGCAGAAGCGGGATTCGTCGAAGACAATGTCGTGCCATTCTGTAGTCCAGGTGCGGCGTTCAACGGCCCACTGCCGCCGCACTCGCCGGTGGTATAACGTCAATGGTAATCGGAGCAATGGCCGCCGTGTGACAAATCCCCATTCCTGCAGACGGCGTCGAATGGTATGTGCTGACACAGGTTGTTGCGCAACACACCCTAATTCCTGCACTAATGTTCGTGATGTGGTGGTGCGAGCTGTCAATGCCTGCCGCACAACATGCCGGTCCTTGTGTTCGGTGGTGTGCCGCGGCTGCGACAATCGCTCACGTCGGTCGGTCCGTCCGTCCCTCCTGCACCCACCGAATCCATACTCGCCTCACTGTGGCTGGATGTCATCCCACACAGGTGCCGATGTCTCGGTACAATAAACCGCTGTTGCAATAAGCCACTATTCGTCCTCTGTTGAACTCCGAAACGTGCTGAAATGACTGCCATATTCTGTGACAAGGCATCGGGAAGCTTACCACGCACAGGTCCCGCAGCACAACACACTTACACCCCGCCTTCTGTGCACCCTTCTTATAGTGCTTTTCGGTGGCGTGCCGGGCGCACATGATTTGCATATGCCCTGCAATGCTAATCGTTCGCATGTCCTCTCGCGGGTGATGCAAGCTGCGAATTTCAGGCCAATCGGATGCTTACTTCTTGGTGTTGCATTTTGGGTGGCCAGCGGTGTAGATTCTATCCCAGTTAGTATGCAACATGGAGAGTTACAAAACAAATAGTCCAGGTCGACCGTAAACCACCCTTGTACAATGAAATATTTAGACATATACCCTCTTTTATGCCAGCAAGAGTTGAATACAAAGTAAAGGGCTTTGCAGAAGGGCAGTAAGAATATTTGGAGGGGGGAGGAAGAGAATGATTCAGTGGTAAAACAATTAGTACAGGCTAACATTAGATATGAGCAAGGTACTTGTTCTAGAAGAAATAATGATGAAATGGTGTGGACATGTGTGTCAAATGGTAGATGAAATATTTCATTGACTGGTGTTTAAATTCTGTAGTACCAGTTAATAGACAAAGAGGTAGACCCATAATAATGTGTTGAAAATGTGCAATCATCTGTTAGTGAGATGGGGAATGCAGTATGGTAGAGGTAGGAATTCTTGAAAGGAATGAAGAATCGTGAAAGAAATACGGGATTACACCATATAATACAAATTTTGAAGATGACAATCTTATTTTTGGTGTAAATGTGACAAGGATGGAAAGTCAGATAATATCCGAAAACTTGAAAATTTCATCGTCCTGGATCCTGGAGCGGGACTCGAACCCACGTCTCCCAGATAGTGCCCGGGTATGCTCACCACTACACCACACAGAGCAACCAAGTCTCAAGTTTCCGATTAATTTGAATACCCGGGCGCTATCTGGGAGACGTGGGTTCAAGTCCCGCTCCAGGACGATGAAATTTTCAAGTTTTTGGATATTATCCGATTTACCAGGAATTAAAGAATGTTCAGTGCAAACAAGAACTATTTTTTCATAAGTGGTCCATGCCAGAAACATTCCTGAACAACAAACTGTTAACAGGCCTAGATGAAAATGAATGAATGGGATCAACAGAAAAACTTACATATTTATTAAGGTGATGACATAGCATTGCTGGCATTATGGAAATAGAACCAAGTGAATAAGAATTGTAAATACATGTGTACTTGTGGAACAAAAAAAAGTTTTTTGACAAATATTACAGAGTAGTTTGTTTAAAATATCTTTATATTTATTCGTTTTAGTTTGTTGCATTCAGGAATCAGACAAGGTAGTGTGATGTCACCATGGCAGTTTGATATATTTATGGATGCATGAATGTGTGATGCCAAAATAAACAATACTGATTTATATCTTGGTAATATCCATGTGTGCAAATTGCTGTATGTTGATGACACAGTCCTGTTGGCAGAGAGCAAAAGTGTGTTGTCCTGAATGTGTGAAGTTCGAACGAATTTCAAACTGAGTATAAATAAGAAAAAACCAAAGTTGTGGTTTTTGAGCAAGGAACTGAATGCAAGATAAGACTAAATGGCACAAAGATAGACAAGGTGAATGAACTTGCATATTAAGGAAGCATGTTTGACAGAGAAAACAAATTAGATGGCACGATTAGTAGGCAAGTGAATTATTCATTGAAAATCAGCTGCTTTAGAGGATTTCACAGAAATTATGGGTTCTCAAAGGAAGTCCCGAATGGCTGTACGTGAAAGTGTAATTTTTCCTTTCTGATGTACAGCACTGAAACCTGGATACTGCAGAAGACACATAGGAAGTTGTTTGTGTGCTGAAGAGATGTGGTTTGTGGCAAGAAATATTCTGATCATTTAAGAAATGAAGATGTGTTGCAGATGTGTAATGTGAAGTAAAATGTTGTTGGTATGGTGGGGACAAATATTCTATGGTGGTTTGGCCATGTTGAAAGAATAAGTGGTGAGGTGCTATGAGAATTTATTCAGCTCAAGTGTCAGGAAAGAAAAGTAGGGAAGACAAAAAAAAAAAATTAATGAGAGGACCAGATTCAGAAATATCTACATGAGAAAAAAATTACAAATGGTCTTGTGTGAGCCATGATGGATGTCAGGTAAGCTTGAGTTGTGTGCCACAATTGCTGCAGATCGAGATATTTGATACTTCAACAGTAAGTAAAATCCAGTTTCATCAGTTTTAAACTTTAATGTGGCAGATGAGCTAACCTTTGAAATTCATAGAACAGCTTAGTAATGTGTATGTATATATGAAAATAAATATTCTTTGTGGCTGAAATTGTTGCCATTTTATCTTGATTGAAAGTTTGTAGATATCTATCATATGGTGGTATGTAAATTGCAAACTGGAGTGTGTAAATTGTGAACCAAAAGCAGACCACCGTTAAAACTGTGTGTGTAAATTGTGAACCAAGGCCCATAACAGTTATATGTAAATTACGAATCCACTTTTGAGCCTGAAGTAATTATTGCTGATTTTGGAAAAGCGATTCATAATGCTGTACGTGTCATGTGGCCAAACACACAGTTGCTTGGATGCAGTTTTCATTTGCCCCCCCTTCCCCTCCCAGCTGGCATCTAAAAATTCAGAAGCTGAGTTTGAGCAAAGAATATTAAGATAAAACCAGTGAGGTAGGCCAGTGGCTGTGGAATTTGTTCGGACTGTCATTTTTGGATCCTATAGAAGTAGGAAAGTGTTTTGCAATTAATTTAGCTGAATTCCAACCAATTCATCCAAGTGCCACGAAAATGGCAGATTATTTGACTGGCAATTAATTATATTGACAGCAGTTGGATTTTTCCTCCAGATTTGTGGGCAGAGGCCAGTGCACCTAATGAACGCACTACAAATGCATGCAAGTCCTTTCATTCTAGATTCAGTGCCCATTTTTACCATCCACAGCCAAGTTTGTATAATTTCATAGAAGTGTTGACATTATTTCAAATGCACATTAAAATTCAAAGTGTGAAAGCTCCAAAGAGAAGAATCAGTAAAAGTGCACTTTAAGGATAACAAAAAATTTGCAAAAAGAAATGGACGAGTATAAAAGCTGCTTTAGGAGGATTTCACAGAAATATTTCAAGAGTTTCTTATGTAAAATTTGCATCGCGTCATTATAAATTGTGATTGTTTCCAAAAATTGCTGGGGGGGGTTGCATGGCCCCCACGGAAGGATGACAAACTGATTTTCTTGTTTTTGTGAATACATTGTTTTCACAATTATTTATTTACTTTTAATACTGTTTAAGTACATATATAATAAACTTAACACATTGTTGTTTTTGTGAATACATTGAATTAAGTACATATATAAATATGGAACATTACAGAAAAAATTAATCTGACCCCTGCGCAAGGATGACAAACTAGTTTTGTTATTTTCATGAATACATTGTTTTAATCATTATTTTTTTATATCAGAGGTGGGAATAATGCATTGTGAAAGAATAAACTAATATACTTACTTAACACGTTGGTTGTTTTTGTGAATACGTTGTATTAAATACATCTGCTAAATATGGAACATTACAGAGAAAATTAACATGGGCCTTGCACAAGGATGACAAACTAGTTTTGTTGTTTTCGTGAATACATTGCTTTAATCATTATTTTTTCATACTGGTTTATTTTTTGATAGACAGAATGGGCACAAAAAAGTTGGTTCACAATTTACACATAGGGGTCTTAGGCCTTAGTTCACGATTTACATATAGGGGTTGAGAGCGGTCTGATTTTGGTTCACGATTTACACGCTCTATCATATATTGGCCCTTCTAACTTTCCTCTTAGATGAATCACTTTGTTTCTTTCAAATTTAGATTTGCTGTTTTTATATTTTAATTGTAGTGGAATTCATTCTGATTAATTAAAGCATATATTTTAACAGGTGAATTTTGAAGGTATGAGGTTGAAACTGATGTGCCTTATGAAGAAATAGAGATCAGAAAAACCAGTATTCACAAGCAGATTTATGATTTTTGTGCATTTATGCAGACATCAATGTATTACAGTTTTTGACATATTTTAACTCATTCTTAATTTTACATTTTTACTTGTATACTCAGTTTTTTTTTACATGTGGACTCTTTTTTTTTTTTTTTTTACACTTATACCTCTTCATATTTAAAACCACCAAAGCTGTACTAATTGTCACTGCTTTGTTTGGGATGAATGTATTTTTTATTAAATAAATAAATTTGTAATGATTTTCACCTTATTTTTAGGTATTTTTCCCCCTTTCCTTTGAAGCACTTAACTGGCTTCTAGGTGTTCTGCATGAAAATTTAGTTATTTGGTACCAAAGAACTATACTGCTGGATTTTCATCAGATCTGTTCTAAATAAAACTTAATGTGCAATTCAAAATTGCTACAGAAAGCGAGGAACTTATATAAATCAAATATTGTATTGAGTGATACTGAAAGTAATGATGAAAACCATTTTAGGCATTTATAATTAAAAATACAAAAAAATAAATTTTACTAAATACATTTATGCACCATGGGTAAAAAACAAAAAAAGCAATTATGCTGAAAGAAATACGGGATTACGCCATATAATACAAATTTTGAAGATGACAATCCGATTTTGGCGTAAATGTGACAAGGATGGTAAGTCAGATAATATCCGAAAACTTGAAAATTTTCATCGTCCTGGAGCGGGACTCGAACCCGCGTCTCCCAGAAAACGCCCGGGTATGCTAACCACTACAGTGGTTAGCATACCCGGGCGTTTTCAAGTCCCGCTCCAGGACGATGAAAATTTTCAAGTTTTCGGATATTATCTGACTTACCATCCTTGTCACATTTACGCCAAAATCGGATTGTCATCTTCAAAATTTGTAGCAATTATGCTACCACTAGACTTTCCATTTCATTTCTTCCCATAAATCCATGGCTGCCAAGCTTCCATCCCTTTCCATCTTCTGAAAATCTGTCACGATTGTCAGGTTATTTTTAAAACTTTATTTTCCCCATAAGTTTTTCTTTTTGCTTCAAAAATTAAGCAAGATAAAATCTTATTTCTGTGATTGCTGAAATTATGAAGTACCACTGAATGTCATAAGTGTTGAAAACGTTTTTAAAAATTTGCCAGAATTGCATACCTGCCAAATTTTTCTGTTGTCTACAGGTTGGAAAAAGTTTTTTTGCTGGATTTCTGCACGATGTTCATCCTGGCTGAGATTTATTTTTTTTGGAATTGGCAGAACTTCCCATTCTGACAGGGGTGAAAATATTTCGTGATTTTCTGTGTATTTTATTTTTTTGATGTTTCGTTTCTCTTGCTTCTACAGGGTGTCTACCAGTCATGAAAATCATGAGTCACAAATTCAGAAAAAAGGTCATGGAAGTCAAGAAAAAGTCACAAATTTTGCTTTGGAGACATTTTTTTTTATTTTTAGTAATTGTTCACTTTCTGACAAAAATATGAAGTAGTTCTCCATGGACTGACCACATAAGAGTAGATGTTTCCATTTAACAATTTAAGTGTCAAAACAAAGGGTTATTTGTTCCCTCCTCCACAAAGAAAATTGATAGTGCAAGAAATGTGTGTATAATGAAGTTTACAACATTTTGGATCCATAAGTTTACAACATTTTGGATCAATTTTTCATTTTACATTATGCTAGGAGTAAGGACATTTTTCAGGTATAAATGTTAAAGGAAGGGTGTGTGTAATGAAATCTTGTAGCAAAATGGCGCGTATTTCAACTTACTTTTAAAGTGTGAGTAGATTTTTGTTACTGGCAGAACAGCAGGGGGCACTTTTTCCATAGAAAATAAAAAGAGGGGACATGGTTAACCCCCCCCTCTTTAGTGTGTGGATATATATACTGAAGTCTTTTAAAATTGTCATGAATTTGTATTTCCCAAATTTGGTAAACACCCTGTTCTGCAGTATGTTCCTCATTTTTAATTGTTTTCTGGTAATGTTCATTTCTTACTTTTTTGTAATGGTGCAAAACTTAGTATTAAAAAAAAAAAATTCTTAATGAAATGCTTGTTTCCCTATTTTGACAGTCTCTCCTTCAAGATCAATCAATGGGGCATGTAGTTTTACACACACACCTTCCCCATTATTTTTAAGTGAAATTAAATTTTAAACTCTGTTCTTAATCTGTCTGCAGTAGAATCAGTGCCATTTCTGTGTCCCACAAAATTCCTTTCATGGCAGAGTGATTAAGGCAGTAGCATTTTAAAAACTAATCTCACTTAAAATGTGTGTTTTGTCATTTCTCATTCACCTCTTGCTATATTAAGGAACAGAGCAGGCATTTTCTTAATGAAATTAAAGTTCAAAAATGTCACTTCCTACTACTCATTGTGCAGAGAAAATTACTTTGTGTCATGATAGACACCAATAGACAGTTGAGGTTCCAATTTTCAACTTTAATTTTTCTTCAAACAAAAGTAAAAATGCTGGCGCCTTTTGCTTCTTGTTATAGCAAACAGTGACTAATAAATGGCAAAACATTTATTTTCAGCAAAATTAAAGTTTTAAATGAGAAATACCACTTCTCAGGCTGCTGTGAAAACAACTTTGTGTCATCGAAATGGTGCTATTTTCTAGCACACACAGGGTAAACTAAAAAATTCAACTTAACCTGTGCTCCAAAAAGGAAAAGAAAAAAAAATGCTTTCTCCTCTGATGGTATAGCAAGAAGGGACTATATAAGGGACAAGAAAAATGTTCATTCATTCATAAAGAAAATATATTTAAAAAATATAAAATCGTGTTTGTCATATTTCCATTGTTATCTGGATAAAGAGAAACAACCAAAAGAAAAAAATTTCAAGTAATATTTTTGCAAATCCATATTTAATTTCTTTTCAATCCCTCTCCATATCTAATGAGGGTTTCAATTCTGAGTAAAGTGAATTGAAACCCTGGTAAAGTTCTTGAAACTTCCAATTCATATCAGTTTAAATAATCATTAGAATATATCAGCGGTGTCTATTTTCTTATTTAGCAATATATTTTTGCCACATTGACCTATAAGGCCTAACTGCGAGCATGACTCAACTTTCAGTCTTGGCTTTAGCACTTTAGTGGCACCCATGCATATATCCCTTTATGGTCATACTATTTAACTATAGTGAAGCTGCAGATTCAATTATTTTTCCTTTGTGCCTTTCATTTCAAACATTCATTAAAGCACATGAAACTGTTTCAGTAGTTACCCTGTATTCTGTTCTTAAAACTGAAACCTACCTCACAATATGATGTGGAAAAGGCAAGGAGTGAAGTACTTTTTCCTGCAAACCAGGAAAAAAAAAATTCATACTAAGACTCTTCATTGAAACATTCTTCTCTAGGTGTGAGTAAACCTCTTTGAAATATCTTTTTTTTTTTTATACTATGGTGGGGGTCTTTTATGTAGTCCTTATAAAATTCCAACATGATATTCAAAATCTCATCACCAGCATTTTCTAAAGGTGTTATAAAACAGTTATATCATCATCATCATCATAACCATTATGAATCCACTGCTGGACGAAGGTCTTCCCAAGCAAGGCAATTTAACTAGGCACGATTAGAAAACTAATTATAGAAAATGCAAAGTGATTAGTTTGCTCAGAAAATACTAAGAAACAACTAGATTTAAGTTTCTGATGTTACAAAGCAATCTAATTTTATGGCAAATTTTTATATACAGCATTCATTAGCAAATTTCAGTAAAAGTCAAAATAACCCACAAAAAAAAAACTGCTACTTACCAGTGGCTAAAAAGTATGTTATGAAAATTAACAAATGGTGCAAAAAGAGTTTCACATAGCAAAAGGAAGGTATTAGAGACAAAAAGATTTTTAAATCAAACGATTAAAAGAAGAGATAAGAAGGAAACATGGTATAACTGTATGCCTTTTTAGCGGAAGAATTTTTTACAGTGGAAAAGTTGAAAATCTTTATTATAGAGAATGGCATACAGTAAAAAAAGAAATTTCTCAATAGAGTTTTTAGAGGCAGAGATAGGCTGCAAACAGAAGCGCACAACACAACCCAGTGCCAGAATTGCGAACCACAAACCTCCTCAAATACAAACCTAAAGTGTTCCATAAGGTAAATGGTATGTTAAGATTTTTTTTAATTGGACATTTAAAATTAGATATTGAGAAAAAATAGATTAAATATTTGTGCCTCCTAGCGGCAAAATTGTGCATTATTTTGGGAAGAAAATACACACAAGGAGTTTTCATAGTTAGTAGTATCTGGTAGAAAGAGAATATTTTTCAATCAGATTATTAGTCCCGTAGATATTGCTGCAAACGGAAATGTGAGTTTATGCCCTCTAGTGGTGCACTTGTGCATTAAGAAATACTTGAAATTATACGAGAAACATTTCGCACCGAAAATGTTCAACAAAGAAAGAATTTTTCAAATCGTACTCCTAGAAATATAGGCAAAAATAACATACGCCCCTGGTGGAAAAATTATGCACTATTTAAGCAGGAGTTTTGGAGGTGAGCGGCATCGGTCCACAGAGAAATTTTTTCCATTGAGTTTTGAGCTCAGATTTTATTGCAAATACATCAGAAGCAAAAATAAACACTTACGCCTACTACCAGCCAAACTATTCTTTACCAAAAATGAGAAATTATATGCAAAACATTTCCCCTCGAGAGCTGTATCCAACGCAGGAAGAATTCTTCAAATCGGACTTTTAGATTGGGAAAATCGTTAATTACTGTTACGCCCTTTAGTGGCACACTTGTGCGTTAAGAAATATTTGAAATTATATGAGAAACATTTCGCACCAAAAATGTTCAACAAAGAAAGAATTTTTCAAATTGTACTCCTAGAAACAGAGATATAGACTAAAATATACACCCCCTGGTGGAAAAATTATGAACTATTTAAGCAGGAGGTATTCTCAAAATGTTTTTGGAGGTGAACGGTATCGGTCCACGAAGGAATTTTTTCAATCTAGTTTCAAGCTCAGATTATATTGCAAATACATCAGAAGCAAAAATAAACCCTTACACCCCCTGGCAGCCAAACTATTCTTTACCAAAAATGAGAAATTATATACAAAACATTTCCCCTCAAAGAGCTGTATCCAATGCAGGAATAATTTTTCAAATCAGACTTTTAGAAGCGGAGATACTGGGAAAATCTCAATTTACCGTTACACCCCTAGCGGAAAATTTATACATTATTTGAAAAAGGGACTAACTAAAACAGTCTTCGACATAAATGTTGTCGAAAGGAATTTTTTCAATTGGATATTTAGAAGCAAATGTACGAAATAAAATGAATTTTAAATTCGATACGATCTTTATGCGCCCTCTAGCGGCGAGTGAATCGAAAAAAATGGATTATCATTCTCACGTTTTAAGCTTCCCAATACAAAAATAATTTTACAAATCGAACTAATAAAAGTGATAACATAAACACGACGCCGAAAGATGCTAATAATGCAGCTTCAGTCTTCCTAACAGACAAAAAAAACAGCCACCACCCCCTCTGCATTTTGCAGTGTGTAGGGGGGGATTTGCCAGACATAAGTTATGTCAGTAGAAAAATCCTCAACTACAAACATTGTGCAGGGACAAAAAGACCGGAATAGATAAAATTACAGGACATGTAGCTGAATTTTAGGACATTTCCAGGACAAAATGGAATTCCAGGACATGTACGAACCATGTACACACCACTTATTCCAATTAAATGCACCACATGGAAACTCATAAAAGTAACCACAATGATTCAAAACAGACCTAGTCATGTACTTAATTGGTATCATCAATAAATGGACACCATTCAGAATTCACAATACATTTTATTTTTTTGTTAACCACAGTTTTGCTGTGCTTCGGCACAGCTTCCTGGGCCAAAGCATAGCAAAACCATGAAGAAAAAAATTCATTGTGAATTACAAACATTGATTTCTTTATTTATATAGATAATAGGTATATTGAACAATGTTTGTAGTATATATTACATTTAGAGGTAAATACCCATCATAAAGAATGTAGCAAAATTCACAACATGGTCCTGAGTTCTAAAAATAAACTATATTCATTATGTTTGTTATTACACAAGCACAAAATTTTGAATTTTTGCATGATTAGGCAGAGATCTGATGTATTTTTCTCCAGTGTGAAAGAAACATCTTTATCTTCAGTTTTTTGTTGTTGTTTTTTGTAAAAATAAAACTACGGAGGGAAAAAAATATACTTTTCAATTGACGAGGGAACTAGTTTGCAATAAACCAAATAGCATATTTGAAGAATTTACTAACAGTGCTCACTAGTGCCATTTTTTTCATAGCAAATTTATGCTTTTTTCTAGCAGTTTTCTACTTACTTCCAGCTGAGTTCATGCCTTGTATTCTCTAAAAACATTTTGCAATAGTCTCCAGTTATTATAATTGGAAAGCTGCTTTGCTCTTGCAATAGCTAACTTTTGCTCTTAATTCAGTGTGCTTCTACTTTATCTTTCTTTTAATAACGTAAGATTAGGGTTAGGCAAAATCATGCTTAGGCCCAAATTAGTGTGTCAGAATGTAAAAGCTATGCATTTACAGTACTCATTTCCATAGTGCTGTATTACAACTTTACACACGTTATACTTGAATTACCAGTGACAGGTAACACATGCAAAACCAGAACAGAAAAATCAAAAAGTTTATATTTTCCTCAGAGATGAACAATTGTTAAGCCTCATCTTTCTTAGTGTGTGAACACTCAACCTTACTTGTGAGTCTCACATCAGTGGCGCATCAATGGGGGGGGATCCAACAGGTCCAAACATCCCCTTTAAAAATAATAGCAATGACCCTAAGATACTGTGCTATTACCAAAATAATACATAGTTAATTCACGCATACTCTATTGCATGCACAGGCAAGATATGTTCTTTAAATTAAGAAAAAAATATAGGTAAAGGATGTGTATTCTTTCAGTCCTTGAGAGGAGTTCCTCCTGGGAAAACATGAGCTTCAGCTAGGATCTAAGTGTTTATTCTACGTCTACGAGGTGTGGTAGTGGCTAGTGATTTTCGCAGTATCTTAGTTATGTTGTTTCTTTACTCAGTAGGCGATGTGTAACGCTGTTGATACATCTGCTTGGTAAAGGAGCCTGTGGCTGTGCTGACCTCTGATCGTTCTCTCTTCGGACAGAGCTACTTCGGGTTCCTAATGGCTATCCAGAAATTTTCTTGTTTTCTTATCAAATTGCTCCCTAGATAGATATTCATCGAAAACATAGGATGGATGAACAGACACACAAAGTGCAAACATGGTGTGACAGTTATGTGCAATCCATAAAAACCATCTACAAAATTTCAAATCTATCTCCAATGGTTAGCAAGATTATTTGTCAAAAACAGGCAGACATACAGACAGACTGACAAAAAAAGTACTAATGTGGTCTTAGGTGCAAGAGTTGCTTTCTGACCTTAAAGTCATGTAAATTTCAGGTTTCCGACCAAGAAGGTTCAACAAAGTATTAGGTAAGTGTTCAATCCATGTTAATATTTCTAGTGTCAGTATTTATCTGTACGAGGTCAATACACACACATTTTTTTTTCTACAAGATGTTTTCTGGACCCCCTTCCCCCATCAAAATCCTGGGTGCACCACTGTCTCACATCAGTGACTGGCTTGCTGCAGACTACACCTGAAATGGATCTGTGACATCACTGGGAATGCATACATACATGTCATATCTTGAAGTTGAAGTAATGTCATGGTTGCTGGTTAGTAACTTGTAATCGTTTTTTTCTTTTTTGAAATCCCGTATTGCCGTCCCGCCACTCGTTTCTCTTGTTCTTTTTTAATAAACATTTTCCAGGGAGTCGGAATGTCGACGGTACTAAGTTTATTGCAGTTATGATCCCATGTTTATTCGATAACTAATGCTTCTGCCATCCTTAAGTTCACCACCTCTTTGCTTACCGTACAAATTATTTCAAATTTTGGGAAAGTGTTATTCTCTACACAAAAATTCACCAAGGCAGTTTTTCCCAGTTCTTTTTTTGTGCCAGTTTGTCAAATGTTGTTCCAATCTATATTTGAATTTGTTTTTGTACTTCCAACATATGTAGTTTGTTTAGTATTGGGGTTAATCTCCTGAATGTGTATGATATATATACCGGATCGATGTACTGATCTTGATTTTTCTTTGTTGTTCAATATTTGTTAGTTACTGAGATACCAAGATATCATTTTTGAACAACAAAGGTTCATGTTCAACATTTGTTAGATGTTACCGAGATACCAAGACATCATTTTTGAACAACAAAGGTTCATTTTCAAACCCACTTCTTTGCTGTTGTCATCAAGTTTCTGGATAATAGTGTTAACTCTGAGGGTGGGGTACTTGCAAAAATGACTATGTCATTAGCAAAATGAAGATGGACTAAATAATTTCCATTAATCTTGTCTTTCCAGTTCTCTCAATGACTGAGTTCACTGAAGAGGCTATGACAACCAACAAATAGCAGTATAACATTAGAAGTGGGAGAAATGTTATCCCACACTTGTCAACCTGATTGACCCATGTTGTAAATTATGCCCAACACCCTATGGGTGCATACGTTTTATTATATACTCGTAGTATCTCCAGTGAAAATCGTTGGTTAATTTTGTATTTCATGACAGTTTCAAGCATTTATGCAGTATGTCCAGATGAAAGTTTGAACACACGTGAATATCTCACCCTTTATGCAGGGTGTGCACGGGTGCTTGAAAACCTAGAAAGTCCTTGAAAATCACGATTATGTTTTCAAGGCCTGGAATAACAGTATTTTTTTTTTAAAAAAGCTGTCTGGAAAAGCCTTGAAATTAGTGCTTTTAAAATATTTTGAATTTTGTTTAGGAAATCAGTGTTACCTCTTATTTAGCATGTCTTTTGTAAAAAAGAAAAAAATCGTGCTTATGTTACCGGTTTGTCCGTCCATCCATATCTCTGCAACTATTAGTCCGATTTGAAAAATTCTTTGCCGCCCCAGTGACACAGTGGTCTAAGCACAGGCTTGTGACCATTTGCCCTAGAAGGTGAGGCACGGATGCTGTGTTTGTCATACGGCAATGCCTCTTTCCCTTCCCTGGAACCAGTGTCCCTAAAATAGGGATGGGAGACTGCTTATCATAGCCCGTTGAGTTGCTCACTGTGGTCGTTAAAGCCCCAATAAAAAAAAAAAAAGAAATTCTGTTTGCATTAGGAATCTTGAAATGTGCGAATGACGATCCTTGCATTCCGTTGTTTTTTGTTTTTTTTTTATGATGCACAATTTCGCCGCTAGAGGCCATAAATTCAGAAGATATCAAATTCAAAATATAATTTATTCCATATATTTGCTTCTAAACATCTGATTGAAAAAAAAATTTACCTTCCGATTACATTTATGTTGAAGACTATTTTAGGTGTAGTCACTTTTTCAAGTTACACATAGATTTTCTGCTAGGGGTGTAAAAGTAAATTGCCCCCCCCCAATATCTCAGCTTCTAAAACTACGATTTGAAAAAAAAAATTCTGAACCGGATCAGCTCCTGATAGCAAATACTTTGCACATAATTTCTAATTTTTTGGTAAAGAATGGTTTGGCCACCAAGTGACGTTAAGTGTTAATTTCTGCTTCTGATATATTTGCTGCAAAATCTGATCTCCTAAAATCTCGATTGAAAATTTTTTTCATGGACCGATACCACTCTCACCAATAAACCATTTGGGAATATTTTCTTCTTAAAATAATGCATGGTTTATCTGCCAGGGGCATAGGTGTATTGTTTTTTTTTTTTTTCAACATCTCTGCTTTTAAGAGTCCCATTTGAAAAATTCCTTCGTCAGATAGCATTTCGGGTGCGAAATGTTTTCCACGTATTTTCATGTAATGCATGACTTTCCGCTAGGGAGCGAAAAGGTAAATTGCATTTTCCTCGAAATCATAGCTTATAAAACTCCGACCTGAAAAAAAAATCCTGCATCGGATACAGCTCCCGATGGGAAATGTTTTGCTTATAATTTCTAATAATTGGTAAAAAATGGATTGGCTACCAGGGGGTGTAAGTGTTTATTTCTGCTTCGATATATTTGCAGCAAAATCTGAGCTGATTACTCAACTGAAAAAAATCTTTCATGGACCAATACCGCTCACCTTGAAAAAACCTTTTGAGAATACTTTCTTTTTAAAATAAATCATAGTTTTTCTGCCAGGGGGTTTTGACACATATCTTATTTTTGTTGATATCTGTGCTTCTACGAGTCCAATACGAAAAATTCCTTCTTTCTTGGAGAGTTTCTATTGCGAAGTGTTCCTCATAATTTAAATTTTTTTATTAACGTACAAGTCTGCCACCAGAGGGCATAAGTTAACATTTCCATTTACACGAATATCTGCGGGACTAAAAGTCTGATTGAAAAACTTCTTTCTTCTGTCAGATACTACAAACTATGCAAGCTCGGTGTGCGCATTTTCTTTCCAAAACAATGCACAATTTTGCTGTTAGGGGTCGCCAATTTTAATGTGTAACATTCATCTATTTACATCTTTCATCATTTTTTATTACTTAAAACCAAAATTACTTTTAAAAAATAATTTGACGATGATGCTGTAAAGCTTAATAATCATCCTGGAATTTTTTTGTATGTCCTAGAAAAGTCCTGGAAAGTTCTTGAATTTTTCTTCCCAAAAGTGTGCGAACCCTGTCCATGGGAACATCTCCGCTGTCATGCCTTCCATATTTTTTGTCTTCAGTTTTGCCACTTCTGCAGTCTCACTGCATCACCAGATGTGTGCAATTATGCATCTTTGTTTTGTTGTTCTCTTTCCCATTGGCAGTGCCCACTACACCAATTAGTTGTACCCCCCCCCTTTGCTTTTTTCTTTTCTTTTGTATCATCATTTTTCATGGTTCTGGGATTTATTTTTTTTTCAGCGTTATTTTATTGTGCTTCTGCTGTACATAATTTTTTCCCAAATTTGTATTGATGATATTTTTTAATTTTGATTCATTTCTTCTGTTAAAATATTTTATCAATACTGTAATTTCATCACCATTTTGCCAATTTTGTATATGCTAGTTGAAATGACTTCTCAACCAATTCCTTGTAGTTATAAAAAATTCTTTTCTGTTTTGATTTTCAATGGGCATGTTGTATACCCCAGCCTAAAATAGGTCCATGATTTTTTACTAATTAAACAATTTCATTTCTGTTATGTATTGGGTATATAAATAAGTTTTGAGGGATTTGAGGTGAACAAAACACGTTGTTGGAGAACAGAAACAATATTTTAATATTAATCGAAGTATGCTCCCTCTGAAGGTACAACTTTGCCCCATCTTTCGGGCAATGAACGTATGCCCCGAAGGAAGAATTCCGGTTCCTTCGAAGAGATCCAGTTGTCCAGCCAATTTTCGATGTCTTCATAAGAACTAAACCGTTCTCCAGAAAGTGCTGACTGCATCAACCGGAACAAATGGTAATCCGATGGTGCAATATCTGGCGAATATGGCGGGTGGGGTAGAACTTCTCAGTCAGATCCTTCTAAGTACTTTTTCACAGGTCAAGAAACATGTGGTCTTGCATTGTTATGCTGTAAGATGACTTTGTTGAATCTATAGTCCCATTACGGCCGTTTTTGCGCGAGAGCTCGTTTTAAACGCATTAATTGGGTTTGATACCGATCACCAGTAATAGTTTCTGACAGTTTCAGCAGTTCATAGTGGATCACACCCTTCTGGTCCCACCAGATACACAGCATTACCTTTGAACCATGGATATTGCATTTTGGTGTTGAAGGACCTGGTTCACCTGGCTTCACCCATGCTTTCTGCCGTTTAGGGTTATCATACCATATCCATTTCTCGTCGGCAGTAATAATATGATGCAAAAAAACTTTTTTCACACCCTTCTGGTCCCACCAGATACACAGCATTACCTTTGAACCATGGATATTGCATTTTGGTGTTGAAGGACCTGGTTCACCTGGCTTCACCCATGCTTTCTGCCGTTTAGGGTTATCATACCATATCCATTTCTCGTCGGCAGTAATAATATGATGCAAAAAAACTTTTTTTTTTGCCTTTGAAGCAGCAATTTGCAAATGGTTTTTCGACGTTCAAGACCTCTTTCCTGCAAAGCATGTGGAACCCAATTCCTTCTTTTTTTTTTTGTACCATTCCCATGGCAGCTAAATGTTGTGAAATGCATAATTGACTAACATTTAATGCAGCTGCTAGTTCTTTTTGGGTCTGGCACGGATCCTCATCAAGTAAAGCTTCCAATTCAGCATCAGCAATTTTTTTGGGTGGTCCAGAATGTTCTTTATCACTGACATCGAAATAGTTCCTTTTGAATAGTCTAAACCAATACTCACATGTTTTTATGGATGGGGAATGTTCACCATAGATTTCTGACATTAAGCGATAGCTGTCGGCAGCACTTTTCTTGACAATAAAGTAATGCACTAACACTTCCCACAAATGCTGTTTTGTCGGGATGAAAGTTGCTATTTTCCATCGAGTAAAACAAATATGTCTTTGCACCTCAATCGAACGTCGTATACTGACTCTGACAGCTGGCGTTTCATACTGCGATATCACAGTGTTGCCACCTAAAATACATGTGAGCAGTAATAAGTACGACACCGAACGGAAATCCCTCAAAACTTATTTATATACCCAATATTTTGTTAGTACTTTAAAATATGGCTATGAACCAACATATTCTTTTTTCAACTTTATTTTGAATTTTTCATATGTTTATATTGATAATTAATTTTCTTGACTATCTTTTTGATTGTATCCAAATTATTTGATTATTTTTTTTATGTAATTTATTATTTTGTCTCTTAATTTGGAAAATGCCCTGTATGCTGCATTTCTTGTTGTTATATGGATGACAGGAGTACTTTGGAATTATAGCTATTATGTTTCTTTTTTAGAATTATAGCTCTTTTCTATAAACTTTGTGTAGTATATACAATATCTTTTGTTATTTCTATGATCTTGACGACTTATTTAAGCATGAATTTTTTGCTGGTCTCATTTCTGTGTATCAAAATGTTGTTCAGGTCATACAGGGTTCTCGCTGAAAAGTAAAAAAAAAAAATCCCAGACTTTTATAGGTGGTTTAGATTTTTTTCCAAAGTGCTGATCCAAATCATGTTGCATTCCATTCTTGCATTTTCTCACTAACACACACATTTTGTAATACCTTAGTAACTTATCGTTATGCAATTACCTGCTTTTTATTAATAACTAAATGCAAAAGGCACATTATTTTTGGTATCATAATTCCATGATCTTTTGTGAACCTGAGTGGTATACTGATAGCATAGAATTTGTTAATACATTTCCATAGAAATGGTTCACACATAAGAACAAATCTTGTTTGTTGATTAGGTTTTTTTTTATATAACATGATGGAGCTAAGCTTATTGATTGAATGGGCTCTTGTTAAGAGAAACGTGTTGCAAAAGAACCAACCAAAACAGGGTTTAGGGTTTTGATCCATTGTTTCTTCTGTGATGTGATTCTCTGAGCAGGAGCATATCAAAGAATTTAATAATGGGCAATTCAGTTTTAGTATTTTTTAGAGAATTAAGGAATGCATTGAAATTAATATCTATCAAATTTGCTCATCTGCAACTAGTACTAATAATGATGTTATGAAGAATATCTTTATCAATTCACATGAAAAATGTAAACATTTATGCAGGTCAACAGTGGTTTACCTGCCTTTGATAAAATATTCTTTAAGATACATAGATACGTGGTTTTTATTAAATTTCGTAAAAAAAAAAAAAATCTGTTCAACACATTCATTTCACCTACCATATCATGAAAACATCCCAATTATAGAGCCCATAATTAAAGACCCACTGTAAAATTTGAAAATCTTTTTTTTTTTTTTTTTTTGTTACTCGAATCTCTAGGAACGCTGCCAATGTCAGTCAGCAGATGAGAGTCTGCGAACTACCCGCTAGCTCATGCCATGTTGAGTGAGCGAGTCATTAATTCAACAGGGTGCTTTTGTACCTGTAGTGGGAACACACAAAAAATGTGCATTTAGTAGAGGATTTGATGCATTTCCCCACATAACTAAAGTACTTTTGTTAAATGAGTAATTCTGCAAACCAAGCATCCAGTTGCATTACAGGATTAAAAATAAAATACCAAAAAAGCCTGTGGGTTATTTTAAAGCTTAGTAATACACAATTTTTCAAAATGTAAAATTTTGTGATTTTTATGGGGGGGGGTGCAATTTTTGTTGAGTTTTCCCATTTTTTATTTCCCTGAGAGTTCCAACTTGTGCAGGAACTCCGCAAAATAGGTCCAGGTTGAACTTGAGAAGTTACTAAGGCATGAAAGTTTTATTTTAAAGCAAGAGAAGCCAATGTTTGTATCTTCCAGTGATGCTTTATTTTTTACTTGCTTCACCATGTGTAATCTCTCACTAAGTACATCACTTGGAGGTGCAGAAGAGTTATAAAAGTACATCTGTCATTAAAAATTGTATTTAAATGAAACAGATTTATTAAAAAAATGTGTTAACATTTTGCAGTGTACAAACAGGCAATTTTTGTTATCAAGAAAACTTGTATTTCCACCCTAGATGATCATTTTGATCATACAGAAGTACAATTTGTTTTATGTAAAACTTGCACTGATTTATAAACATATGATGCAATTTTAGCAAAAGAAACAAAGAATTACAAATTTTGCACAATCTAGCAGGGAAATACATCATACCTGCAACTTTGATTCTGCATTACACTGTTAAGGTGGTTAACTGTATTTTCTTAAATCAAGTAATCCTAATACTTTAGTAATCTATAATGCTCAGTTTTACATATATAAACTAGTCTGTTCCTCATTCTAAATATGTACCATCACACTTCAAAAATAGTATTACCAGTTAGGTAGAAAACCTAGATGTTCATGGGTAAGATAAATTCCCTTTGTGGGCCATAAAAGACAGAACTATATCAAATGGCAAGCACAAATTTCTCTTCAGAGAAATGGATGCTACTGGTATGTGCAATTGCATGTTAAAATCTTACGGTAAAATATCTTGGTATTTGTTAAAAGTAAAAAAAGATATTTTATTATAAAATTGATATTAATTTTCACCATTCTTGTGCACTCTTCTTTAGTGTAACCCAATGATCTACATACAGACTCTACAACTTTGTTACCTTGGGTGCTAACTAACCAGAGATTTATTTATGCAGAGGAAATCCATATCCAAAATTGCAAATAAGGCCCTGGCATTCAAAGGATTTAATTTTAAGTGTTGCATGCTCCTCAGATGTTCAAAAATTGAAAGGTTGTGGAATTTACAATAAGTTAAAAAAATGAAAACAAATCTTCACCGGAAACACCTCAAACTACAAATTTCTGCACTTAGAAGGAAGCTCTGTGTTATAAAATAAAATTTTAAAAATGTTGAGTTTTCAGTTTCAGTCATATATTATAAACTACCATTTACAAACAAACACCTTCACTTTTTTTTCTTCTTTTCCAAATATTAGCTGCCTTAACTAATTACTACTACATATGCTGCATTCTAAGAGACTAGTGATGTCTCAAAATGGTTGTGGTAATAGATAGATATGTTTAAAACTGAACATCCTCAAAAAAAGAAAGAAACTAATATTGAAGTCACCTCTAACAAAACAAGATAGTCAAAAGTGTATACTAACAATCATTTTACATGTATTTAAATTTCTGCTTTCTGTGCATATGTTTTCACCAGTATTTTCATATTACATAACATTTCCTTCACACAACCATGGACATAATCCTCAAAGCAGGAAAAAAAGAAAAAACTTTTATTACATCCAGGCAAAGGACCCTTAATCCAACGGGGAAAAAAATTCTTAACCTCACTAATGTCTGAATATCTGATCTCACAGACTAGTGCTGGACATGTAATATTCCAGCCAACAGCTAAAAGTCTCTGCCCCCATGAGCCATTGATTTGAATGAAGGAGCTAGCTATATGCCAATTCTTTGCTTCAGTGAGTTCCATGTATGTGGTGACTTTTGGTCACACTTGGTTCACATTACTCTTACACATCATTCCTCATAAAATCTACAGAAGCCATAAGTGAAAAATCTGCAGTACACTAAACTTTAATATATCTGCTGGATCAGGCTGCTTATTTAATAATGGGAAACTCATTTTGTCTAAAGATTACAGACAGTACATTCCATGAGCTTATGAGGATTACAGCTTCTTTATGATCCATATGAGTGTGTGAGTAATAAAACATGTAGATTGACTTTATATTGTAAGAGTGGGTGTCTGTATACTGATGGAATTTCATTTTCATACCATATGAATACTCTAGCCGTGTACAAAGAGATCTATTGAATGTGTACCTTTATGTATATGTGCATACCTGCCATATTTTACGCTTTATTCGTAAAATGTATGCGTGTTTACTGATGAATCTCGTGTTTTTACACATTTCTGATTTTGCAGCATGCGGAGCGAAAAGGCTCCAATGAAGTGCTGAGGCTATGAAGCTTTCGGCGCTATTCTCCCCATGCTTTGTGTCGGGAGGAAAAACGGGTTTTGGTGAAAACCAGCTGTAATAGAACAATGTCATTCTGGAGGCAAGTAAAACGGGGGGGGGCATTTTTCTCCTTGTAACGAATGTTACCGTTTGCAATTCATGTGCAGCCATTGTCGTTCATGACTGACTCCAATTTAACTATTCTAAGCTGATCACTTTTTAATCAAGAACGGCTAAATGTAAGCCTTCGAAAGCATATTTTCAAGTGTTTAAGGAATCATACACAAAAGATTTTCCAAGTATAAAACGATCGAGCAAGGGTGTAAAGTTTGTGTTTTGTGAAGTTTGCTGGAGTGATTTTAACATTTCGCATGCCGGCCGTTATGATATTTCCCGTCATGTTAAAGGCCCAAAGCATAAAAATAATGCAAAATGTGCATAACAAATTTTTAAAGTTGACGCTTTTTTAAAATCTGATTCTCAGTTAGATGTAACCCAAGCAGAGTTGTTATTCACTGCTTTTCTCATAGAGCACAATGTGCCGATCAGTGCAGCTGATCACGCAGGACAATTATTCCGGAAAATGTTTCTGAAGTGCTAAACGTTATGATTGTGCTAGAAGTAAAACGTCCACACTTATTAATGCAGTGGCAAAGGTAAAAACTTCCAGTATTGTTAAGTGTTTGCAAATGGGCCCATTTTCCGTGGCCTGTGATGGGAGCAATGATAGCGAATACAAGTTATATCCAATCATTGTAACCTTTTTCAACCCAGGTGAAGGCATGATAAAAAGTAACCTATTGCCAAATGTAGTAGGAGATTGCACTGGGGCAAATATCAGTGAGTCGATTATAAATGAATTTCAACATTTCGAAATTCCATTTGACAGCTGCATTGCATTTAGCTCAGACAATGCCGCTGTGATGCATGCAAGGCCAAACGAATGGGGTTGTTGCTTTCCTGAAGAAAAAGCAATCCAGTTTAATTTCTACTTGATGTCCTTGTCACCTAATAAACCTTGCTTCTGAGAAAGGTGCTGCAACACTCCCAGCTAAATGTGGTGACATTCTTATCGATATATTTTATTATCTAAATAAGAGTGTGAAGAGAAAGAAATGCTACAGAAATTTCAGCATTTATATGGAAAGGAGGCTCAAAAAATTTAAAAACATGTCTGCACCCTCTGGCTTTCTCTTGGATGAAGTCTAACTAGACTTGTGAACCAGTGGGATCCCCTAACAAACTTATTTCAAGAGACAGTTCCAAGCCCAGATGTCTAGATTGCCTACGAAATTCCAAAAGTTGCTGACAAGTGCTGCAGTGACAAACTGTCTGACTAGAGCCCCAAAGTTAAAGAAGTGAAGCTGGCTAGCAGAAGAAAAAGTGACAAGTTTGAAATGCTGCCGGTAAAGAAACTTTCATTAAGTCATAGTGCAATGTTAAGCAGGGAAGAGAACATATTTATGTTCCTGTCACCTCCTGTTAACAAAGCCTACTGTCTCTTTCTGTTGAGTATCATACCTGTGTTTGAGACAGCAAACACAATATTACAATCTGGATCACCATTTATCCATAAGTTGAAAGAATTTTTAAATGGCTTATTAAGATAATTTTTTTTCAAAATTTGTGAAACCTTCAGTGATAAAACAAAATTCACATACATGGATGATGTCCTAATATAGTAGATACTGTGGACCAGATAAAAGCAAAGTTTTGGTATTGGTAGAAAAAGAGAAGTATTACAATAAAATGGAAGCGGAATTGAGCAAGCCTTATTATGAAGAACTCAATGGTAACCCTATAGATCAAACTGTCAAAAATCTTAAAAAATTAATCAGCTCTTTAAGAAATAAAAAACAGCTAAATGAGCTCTTCAAAAACTTCTCCAAAATCCAGTCAAGAGTTCCACAGATCTATGGTACAATACAAGTTCACAAAGAAGGCCATCCAATAAGACCTATAATATACACTAGAAATTCACCACTCTCCAACATTAATTATTATTTACTTGGTCACCTCAGAGACATTTTCCCTTCTCCTCCCTACCTACTAAAAAATTCCATGCAGCTAAAAGAAAAACTGGACAACTTGCCAGAATTAATTCATCCAGTAATGGCAAGCCTGGATATAGTATCTATGCATACCAACATTAACCTGGACTTCCTGCTGTAATTCATTGCAGATGACCTCGCGGAAAAAATAGTATTCCATAATCACAATAGAGAAATACTACTTGGCATATATGAACTGCTCCTATTTTCCTTCAAGAATAATTTCTTCCAGTTTAGAAAGAAATATTACAGGCAAACTTCAGGACTTGCAATGGGTTCTCCACTAGCACCTCTGCTAGCAAATTATTATATAAGTAAACTAGAGGCAAAAATCCTTATACAACCCTCCTTATTTGCTCTCTATGTAAGATACATGGATGATGTCCTAATTATAGTAGATACTGTGGACCAATCTCTACCCTCTCAGATTCTGGCAGAATTTAACTTACTAGAGAATACCTTGCAGTACACCCTGGAACAGGAAATAGACCATAGCATCAATTTCCTAGATTTAACCTTGACCTCAAGAGAGGGGAAAATATTCACTCAGCTTTTTAGAAAACCCACCAACACAGGGAAGATGTTAGACTTCTGCTCATTCTACTCTGATTATATTAAATCGAATACGGAGAGACAATTTTTGGAAAAAATTGAAATCCTGGTCTCTTCAGCTACTCAAAAAGAACTTCACAAAGAAGAATTAAAGGAAATATTGGCAGAAAACAATTACCCCTCCCCATATGTTGAGAAAATATTTAGACAAGTGCCAAAAAGGAGCAGGAAAAAACCACCTTCAAATTCACCAGCAAAATTACTACCACAAGGGACTTTTCAAGAAACTGAAAAGGATCGGAGCAAAATATAATATCAGGCTAGCTCCAGATCTTAATAACAAAATAAAGAAATTCCTGCCAGCTTTAAAGCAGAAAGAATTGGACATCCAATTTGCAAGAAGGAGTAATTTGTTGCATCGACTGTGGACTCAGCTATATAGGAGAAACATGGAGGAGTATTAAGGTCCGAATGAAAGAACACCAAGCAGCTATTAGGAACATTAGGAACAAAACAGGGCTAGACAGACATATACAAGCAAGTCGACACTCCATAAATTGGGACTCAGTAAAAATAATCGCCCACCAGTCAAACTTAGTAAAGAGGAAACTAGAAGGGATCGAAATAGCAAGAAGAAGTACCACAATTAACGATAATTGCGGTTGGACTCTTCCAACTGAGTGGCAGCAACTACTCCAGTGATGTAGTCCTGATGACGAACTAGGCTTTAGTTCGAAAATTTGACAACCAACTTTCATGAAAAATAACCTCTATAAGACCCGTAAAAAAGTTATTCCACAATACAAAAGTCACTGCTTGATGTGGATTACCATTCCTCTTCAAATCAAAAGGACTATAGGAATTTGGTAATAGGAAACTCTACTTTAGGTGCTATATCACAGCTCACAAAAGAAGAGAAAAAAAAAAAAAATTCTGCAGTAATCAGATATTTCGTGACTTCATGTGATTACATTGTCAATAAATTTTGCCTTCGTAGCAAAATATTAGAGCATACTGATAAGCAAAATTGAAACTCCTACTTTTGCTAGCATTAGATACTTTCTAGACTTGTCCCCATTTCTGTTACAAAGAACAAGTAGTGAAACAGAGAGCCGCAGTCAAGCATTAGATCAGCTTGAAAATCAATTCAATTCTTTGCAATTTGAAAACACACGAAAGAATTGATGTTCAGTGGAATGAAATTGCTAAAATAAAAGGAGCTGATGGCTGCCTTAAATTTAATAGAATAGCCAGTGTTGTGCTTTCTATTTTGTTTATTCCCCACAGCAATACTGAGTGTGAAAGAAGAATTAGCTTAGTGAGGAAGAATTGCAGTGAATTTTGCTCCTCTATGTCAAACAAGACTTTGGAAAACTTGCTTGTCATAAAGAATCAAAGCCATGTTGGGAGCAAGTGTTCCTGAAAAAGGCCAAAAGTGTCAGTGCAAGTGTTGGTTCTGTTTAAGCAGTGCCTCCCAGTGATGCTTAAGTTTTAAACTCAAAACTGTAAATAAATATCAGTAAAACACATACTTCAACAACTTTTAGACAGTAATGACTTCCATCAAATAAGTTTAGTGCATACTTTCATAAGTTCGTTTTGGGAAATCCAGTGCAGAAAAAAAAAAGTACACGGGTGAGTTTCTTTTTTTAAGTATGTGGGCGCAATGTTTGTGATTGAGAGAGATTTTTATATTTTTGAAGTCAATATTTTGGTTGGCCACAATTGCCGTAAATTGTGTTACGTTCGCGTGAAATGATGCAGTGAAAATTTTACTGAAGCCAACTTTCCAAAGTTGGCACGTATATATATATATGTATTAGCATCTAAAATAGTAGTTCTTTTATCACTTCTAAAATAGAAATCAGCAGAAGGATTTCCAGCTCCAGATATTTTGAAGTTCTGATATAACTATAAAAAAATCATGAAAAGAAAATCTCAGATTTATTACACTTTTGGTCATAATTGGAATGTTTTAAAGTATACTAACACATATTTCCAAGTTTCAGGTTACTATAAATTATTATTTGCATTTTTGAACTTCACTTTTAGTTGGTAAAGTTCGATGAACACATACCGCACGTGGGGCTTGGCTTTCAATTCATATTTCCGTAATGTGGATGCGGCACGGGGGTTTTTCATTTGGCCACGGGTCCGCTTCTTTTTTTTTTTTTCCCGTTGGAATTTATTTTGTCTCATCACCAAATGAGTTTATTTCCTTTGCTGCATCCTCATTTACTTCAATATTTATTCATACCCGAGTACTTTCAGTAAAACTCCTTTACCGTCTTCGAGGGGACGTTTTGCTCCGACTAGCACGGACCGTGTCAGCTGGGCATTTCGGTGGTTCTCGCGGGCTGCTTCTGTCATCGGCTATCGCTTCTTCTTGGGCGTTGTGGCGCCATCTCTTGTTGGTCAGTGATCTCACTTTTCGAACTTTTTCATTTTTTTGCTCAATTTTAATTAAATTTTTCCAGCTGTTTCTCAAATTATATTAGGGTCATTATGGTTGCAAACTTTTGTCCTATTTTTTTCAATCATTACCGACTCTGCTATTCTGAGGTGTTTTTCGGATTTACAGCTTTTAATGATTTTTATATTTTCGAATTTAGGATATTTTTGGTTATCCAGACAGTATTGGATAAGTGCTGTTTTTTCTTCTTTTTCTGCCAGTTTTTTACGTGTTGTTTTAATCTGTGTTTAAGCTTATTTTTGGTACTTCCTATATAAGCCATTGGAGGATTTTCAGTAATAGGAATTGAGTAAATACCTGCTTTTTCTAACATTTTTATTTTTTCATTTTTTATTACTATATTTTTGATGGTATTTACTTTTCCTCCAATTTGAATGTTATGCTTTTTACAAATATTATTAATTTCATTGGTAGTACCTTTTATGTAAGGAAAACCATTTAAATATTTGACTTCTTTTTTATTTACTACAGCATTATTTTTTATTTTCTTTATTACTTCAGTGTCCCATTTTTTTATTAAATGGTTAGGATAACCAAAGCTGCCTGCAATTTTTTTTATGAATTTGATTTCTTCATTGATGAACTGACTATTTTCAGAATGCGTATATGCTCTTTTAATTAAGGTTTTTATACTATTGCATTTTTGAGGATAAGGATGTGCTGAATTGTACGGGATTAGGACCGGAACGAATGAACTTTTCCGATAAACCCTGTATAGTAACTTATCTGTGGATTTGATAACCTGTACATCCAAAAAGGCTAATGCATTATTTTTTTCTATTTCAACAGTGAGTTCTATAGTTGGATATAAAGCGCTGTAACATTTTGTTAATTTTTTTAATTCTTCTTCGTTCAGTTTTGATAGAATGAAAATATCATCCACGTATCGACAGTACACTTCTGGTTTTTCTTCCATACGATGCAGGACATTTTCTTCAATTTCGTTCATCACAACCTCAGCATATAGAGTATTTTGTTCTTGTATGTAAAAATATTATTTTCATATAAATAGACTAAAACTTTTTTGAATTCATGAATTTGTGTGTTATTTAAAATTTTAAGATTTTGCAACTTCTTAATGATAATTTCAATAGCATCTGGAACAGGAGTGCTTGGATATAATGCTTTAACGTCCATGCTTGCCATATTTAAGTCCTTTAGGTCAGTTTTTACATTTTTAATTTTCTCTATAAATTCATATGTGTTCTTGATGGTGAACTTGTTGTTCATGAAAAAGGGTGCTAGGAATTTGTAAATGTTTTTCTCTAAAGTTATCAATGGTGAGTTTTTTTTTTTGAAACTATCAGTCTCATTGGAGCATCATCTTTGTGCGTTTTTATCTTTGCAACGATACGTGGTATGCCTGCTCCCATTGGTGGAAAAGAGCGCTTGATTTCATCAGGTAAGGTGCTATGATTTCTTATATCCGCTAAGAATTTAATTTGATTATCAGTTGGGTCTTTCATAATTTCGGTACAATTTAATCCATTGATTGCTGCTGTCATTTTTTGTTCAAATTCATCAGTGTTGAGAATAATGATTTGGCCAGATTTATCTGCTTCACAGAATTTGATATATGGGTCATTTTTCAATTCCAATAGTTGTTTTTTTCATATTTTAATTTTTTCTCTATATAGAAGTTTTTGTTGTTTTTGGCATTATATTCTTTTAGAATAACTCTATATAATTTGTTCTCTACTTCAGTTTTATTCTCTGCGCCTGGTATATTTTTGAGAATATCTTCGAGGCAAGGGATGATTTCTTCAGTTTTTGTAAAATTGCTTTTTGTGTAAAGCTTAAATTCTTATCAGACCGATTTTCATATACATTATATTCATTTATGGGTTCTTTATTTAATTTTTGTTCATCAAATAGTGCATTTAATTTTTTATCTACCGTAACGCTATTGGAGTTGGCTTCTTTGTTAGCAATTTCGTTAATTTCGATGAACATTGTATCCAAAATGCGATCTTTCCAAGTGCCATCAAATTGTGCATATTTTGAGTTGCTTATCAGCTTCCATAATTCATAAACTTGAGCATTAAGTCTGAATATTTGTTTTCTTTTAGCTATAATTTCGTTACTAAGTCGTTTTTGTTGACATCGAAGCAGGATGTAATAATCCTTCTTACTTGTTGGCTTGTTCTTAAGTCTCAAAAATTTGGGGATAAATCCAAAATCTCTGCAAGTTACAAGAAAACGTTCTTGAACTTCAAATTTCATACATTTGATTTTAAGACGTTTGAATGCACAATTTGATGGCACTTGGAAAGATCGCATTTTGGATACAACGTTCATCGAAATTAACGAAATTGCTAACAAAGAAGCCAACTCCAATAGCGTTACGGTAGATAAAAAATTAAATGCACTATTTGATGAACAAAAATTAAATAAGGAACCCATAAATGAATATAATGTATATGAAAATCGGTCTGATAAGAATTTAAGCTTTACACAAAAAGCAATTTTACAAAAAGGGAAAAAATTTGCCTTTCCACAAGGCCTCCCTAAAACTGAAGAAATCATCCCTTGCCTCGAAGATATTCTCAAAAATATACCAGGCGCAGAGAATAAAACTGAAGTGGAGAACAAATTATATAGAGTTATTCTAAAAGAATATAATGCCAAAAACAACAAAAACTTCTATATAGAGGAAAAATTAAAATATGAAAAAAAAAACAACTATTGGAATTGAAAAATGACCCATATATCAAATTCTGTGAAGCAGATAAATCTGGCCAAATCATTATTCTCAACACTGATGAATTTGAACAAAAAATGACAGCAGCAATCAATGGATTAAATTGTACCGAAATTATGAAAGACCCAACTGATAATCAAATTAAATTCTTAGCGGATATAAGAAATCATAGCACCTTACCTGATGAAATCAAGCGCTCTTTTCCACCAATGGGAGCAGGCATACCACGTATCGTTGCAAAGATAAAAACGCACAAAGATGATGCTCCAATGAGACTGATAGTTTCAAAAAAAACTCACCATTGATAACTTTAGAGAAAAACATTTACAAATTCCTAGCACCCTTTTTCATGAACAACAAGTTCACCATCAAGAACACATATGAATTTATAGAGAAAATTAAAAATGTAAAAACTGACCTAAAGGACTTAAATATGGCAAGCATGGACGTTAAAGCATTATATCCAAGCACTCCTGTTCCAGATGCTATTGAAATTATCATTAAGAAGTTGCAAAATCTTAAAATTTTAAATAACACACAAATTCATGAATTCAAAAAGTTTTAGTCTATTTATATGAAAATAATATTTTTACATACAAGAACAAAATACTCTATATGCTGAGGTTGTGATGAACGAAATTGAAGAAAATGTCCTGCATCGTATGGAAGAAAAACCAGAAGTGTACTGTCGATACGTGGATGATATTTTCATTCTATCAAAACTGAACGAAGAAGAATTAAAAAAATTAACAAAATGTTACAGCGCTTTATATCCAACTATAGAACTCACTGTTGAAATAGAAAAATAATGCATTAGCCTTTTTGGATGTACAGGTTATCAAATCCACAGATAAGTTACTATACAGGGTTTATCGGAAAAGTTCATTCGTTCCGGTCCTAATCCCGTACAATTCAGCACATCCTTATCCTCAAAAATGCAATAGTATAAAAACCTTAATTAAAAGAGCATATACGCATTCTGAAAATAGTCAGTTCATCAATGAAGAAATCAAATTCATAAAAAAAATTGCAGGCAGCTTTGGTTATCCTAACCATTTAATAAAAAAATGGGACACTGAAGTAATAAAGAAAATAAAAAATAATGCTGTAGTAAATAAAAAAGAAGTCAAATATTTAAATGGTTTTCCTTACATAAAAGGTACTACCAATGAAATTAATAATATTTGTAAAAAGCATAACATTCAAATTGGAGGAAAAGTAAATACCATCAAAAATATAGTAATAAAAAATGAAAAAATAAAAATGTTAGAAAAAGCAGGTATTTACTCAATTCCTATTACTGAAAATCCTCCAATGGCTTATATAGGAAGTACCAAAAATAAGCTTAAACACAGATTAAAACAACACGTAAAAAACTGGCAGAAAAAAGAAGAAAAAACAGCACTTATCCAATACTGTCTGGATAACCAAAAATATCCTAAATTCGAAAATATAAAAATCATTAAAAGCTGTAAATCCGAAAAACACCTCAGAATAGCAGAGTCGGTAATGATTGAAAAAAATAGGACAAAAGTTTGCAACCATAATGACCCTAATATAATTTGAGAAACAGCTGGAAAAATTTAATTAAAATTGAGCAAAAAAATGAAAAAGTTCGAAAAGTGAGATCACTGACCAACAAGAGATGGCGCCACAACGCCCAAGAAGAAGCGATAGCCGATGACAGAAGCAGCCCGCGAGAACCACCGAAATGCCCAGCTGACACGGTCCGTGCTAGTCGGAGCAAAACGTCCCCTCGAAGACGGTAAAGGAGTTTTACTGAAAGTACTCGGGTATGAATAAATATTGAAGTAAATGAGGATGCAGCAAAGGAAATAAACTCATTTGGTGATGAGACAAAATAAATTCCAACGGAAAAAAAAAAAAGAAGCGGACCCGTGGCTAAATGAAAAACCCCCGTGCCGCATCCACATTACGGAAATATGAATTGAAAGCCAAGCCCCACGTGCGGTAAGTGTTCATCGAACTTTACCAACTAAAAGTGAAGTTCAGAAATGCAAATGCATTAATGCACGTTAAATAATATAACCTCCAATATCGGAAGTAAATTGAAATAAATTATTATATATTATTGATCTACCTAAATTTTAATTATTTTCTACATTCTGGATAACTAATGTATTTGTCCTCTGCTGTGAACTGAGCACTGTATTTGGCATAGTCATGCCTCTAGGAATTACGGCATATCTTCAAGAATCATAAGTTGTATATCATAGAGAACAAGATATGTTCTTCACATTATATAATTCAGAAAGAAGACTTGCCCCATTATTTGGTAACCATAACAGCATTTTGTGATTCATACATTACATTGTGAATAAAAATTTCATGGATGAGAAGAAAGCAATGAAGTGTACAATAAATAACAATTGAAAATTATCTCATATCCAAATACTCTGAATTACGAAATACCACAACTGTGATCTGTGTATGCTGTCATACAATTCATTGCTACCTCTGATATTCCTTTGGATAGCATAAACAAAAATGTATGTCCCATTGAGGATGTTTGAACTGCCTAAATTGTCAGCATGTGATCTGCCTTCAAAGGAAGTCCATGAGCAACCTGTAGAGGATGAGTGGGGTATATGTTGATAGGAAGATCCCAGACCATGGTTTGAACATCTAATGATGTAGGACCACGCCACATAGCACCGCTGGTGGAATCGGGAGGCTCCAGCATTTGAGGTAGCTGGCCGGTGGTAACAAACTCAAAATGAAGTCTCCATTTTAAAGAAACTGGAAAAAATCCTCACAGTTACACTATTATATAAACACATTTGAAAAACAATATATCCATATTATACATCATACATACATACATATCACTAAGCTGTTCTCTGAGATTCAGAGGTTAGCTCCACAAAGAAATAAAAACTAACAGATGATTTTTACTTATTGTTGCCATATCAAACTTCTGATTTACAGGGATCTTGACATACAACTTGGGCTTCACTCACATCCATCACATGACATACAAAAAATCTATACTTCATACTCATAATCTTTTTCTCATGCAGACACTCCTGAATCTGATCTTTCCATGACTTCCTTGGCCTTCTTTCCTGGCAATGTGGCTAAAAGGATTTTCTTAGTAAACATCTCGTCACTCATTCTTTCACTATGGCCAAACCACCGAAGCATATTAGTATCCATCTTGCTAACAACATTTTGCTTCACATCAAACAACTGCAACACATTTTCATTCCTCACACAATCGGAACGTGTCTTGCCACAAACCCCCCATAAGTAACACATTTCTCCAGCACACAAATGATTCCTATGTTTCTTCTGTAGTACCCAGGTTTTACTGCCATACATCAGAGTAGGAACAATTACACTTTTATACACAGCAATGCGAGACTCTCTTGAGAACTCATCATTCCTATGAAAACCTCCCATAGCAGCCATGACTTTCAATGAAGAATTCACTTGCCTACTAATTTCACCATTTAATTTGCTTATGCTGATTTAGTTGCAGTTATAATATGGATATATCCTATAATAATACGATATAACACTGTATTTTTAATCCGTTAATAGGCGTAAAATTACAAAAGTTTCGCAAGCTTTCATTACCAATGAATGGACAGCTTCTGAATATAAACACTTAACAGAAACAGACTAAGAATAAATGCAAATGTAAAATTAAAAATCATTATAGCATAGCACGAGACTCATATTACCCCTCCTGCTCATCGATTGTCCAGCGAGCTCTGAATGTTTAATACCTTGTGCCAGATAGGTGAAGTTTCAGTAGTTATGTCTGTGTTACATATGTCACTGCCTGATATAATCTCGATTGATTCTCTGACTGCTGTTGACCCAGGACCGTTGTAGGGCGCAAGTCTTCTTATATCCTTCTAGATTGGTTGAGCATCCTTAAAATTCACGTCTCGTGCTAACGCGGTAGTTAGTTTTCTATTTCTTATATCCCGTTTGTGCTCTGCCTCACTGAGGTGGAAAGACCTCTTTGTCATTCCGATATACCACCTTGTGGATGCGTCCGGGTATATTAATGGGATGCCGTATACTCTGGCTTGGGTAGACAGTGGTTGCCGGTCACGATCAGTTGTGAGAATGGTCCCGATCATCCTCAGGGATCTTAGACCTACATCCAGCTTCAGCTTCCGCAGAGTATTCTTGAGTTGGTAAGAAAATCCCGGGATATATGGTATGGATCCGACAAAACTTGCTCTTTCCGGAGGTGACCTTTGTGCCCGCCCTGTTCCTTTCAAAGATGCTTTATGTATTATCCTTTCGATGCACTCAATGTTGTAACCAGCTGCAGTGGCAAACTCTCTTAGGTTGCGGATTTCTGCAAGCATATCCTCTTTATCTAAAGAGAGATCATAAGCTCTCTCTGCTTGGGCTCTAAACATGGCGTACTTGTGCGAGCTGAGCGCTGCAGATGAGGGGAGAATCGGGTTATGAACGTAACAAGGTTTGTAATACACTTGCGTTCTAAGCTTTTCCCGATGGCTTCCTTCGCACCAGGATGTCTAAAAACGAGAGGCATCCACCCTCTTCATACTCAGCAGTGAATTTTATTTCTTGGTGGGCGTAGTTCATGTGATCTAAGAAAACATTTAGGGATGCATTGTCATGACTCCAAACAAAAAAGATATCGTCTGCGTATCTTAGCCATATCTTTCGAACTAGTCCTCCGGAATTCAAGATGGAATCTTTCATGGGTCGCAAAATGGCTTCTGCAAGCAAGGCGGAACCCATTGGTGCTCCTTTTATTTGCTACAACACCTTTGAACTAAAAGTGAAAAAATTCGAATCAGTTAGAACTTTCAAAGTTTTTATGATGGCTAAGATGGTATCGCGGTCGAAAAGATTGGAATTTTCAATGAAGTTTTTAAGATTATCGGATGTTCCTTGCACTGGGATAGACGGGTACATCGTTGTGACATCGAAACTTCCCATAATGTCATCCTTCCCTAGGCGAATGTCATTGATTCTTGTGATGAAGTCATTGGATGAGGATAGGACTCTATCCGAAGGTGGCAGAAATATCAGCAAAATTTTTGACATTGCTTTCTCCAGGTTTGCAGATGGCAAATTTCTCCTGGAGACAATAGGACGGATGGGCATTCCGTGTTTATGATGTTTCACCCGCGCAAATATCCTGGGGTTGGTTTTGCCGCTTTCTTGAGCTCTTGTGGCAGGGCTGGCATTTTGGCGACTGCCTTCACCCTTGCGACCCAACAGTTTAAGGGGTTGACTGATTGCAAAACTAATCCGGATTGGCGGATATGTTCATTGACATTAATATTATAGTCCTGTGTGTCCATCACAGTGATTTGTCCAGAACAATCCGTTAGGGTGGGCGTGATAGTTTGGTCTTTTCTGAGCTGATCCAGAGTTTTTCGGGCTTGTTGTGACACGCTGCCCCCAGGCATTTATCTCCCCAGGATATTTGCGTGGGTGAAACATCATAAACAAGGAATGCCCATCCGTCCCATTGTCTCCAAGAGAAATTTGCCATCTGCAAACCTGGACAAAGCAATGTCCAAATTTTTGCTGATATTTCTGCCACCTTCGAATAGAGTCCTATCCTCATCCAAAGACTTCATCACAAGAATCAAAGACATTCGCCTAGCGAAGGATGACATTATGGTAAGTTTTGATGTCACAGCGATGTAGCCACCTATCCCAGTGCAAGAAGCATCCGATAATCTTAAAAACTTCATTGAAAATTCCAATCTTTTCGACCGCAATACCACCTTAGCCATCATAAAAACTTTGAAATTTCTAACTGATTTGAATTTTTTCACTTTTAGTTCAAAGGTGTTCCAGCAAATAAAAGGAGCACCAATGGGTTCCTCCTTATCCGTCGTGCATGCAGAAGCCATTTTGCGACCTATGGAAGATTCCATCTTAAATTCCGGAGGACTAGTTCGAAAGATATGGCTAAGATACGCAGAAGATATCTTTTTTGTTTGGAGTCACGACAATGTATCCCTAAATGTTTTCTTAGATCACATGAACTCCGCCACCAAGAAATAAAATTCACTGCTGAGTATGAAGAGGATGGCTGCCTCCTGTTTGAAGGAAGCCATTGGGAAATCTTAGAACGCAAGTGTATTTACAAACCTTGTTACGTTCATAACCCGATTTTCCGTTCATCTGCAGCGCTCAGCTCACACAAGTACGCCATGTTTAGAGCCCAAGCGGAAAGAGCTTATGATCTCTCTTCAGATAAAGAGGATCTGTTTGCAGAAATCTGCAACCTAAGAGAGTTTGCCACTGCAGCTGGTTACAACATTGAGCGCATCGAAAGGATAATACATAACGCATCTTTGAAAGGAACAGGGCGGGCACAAAGGTCACCTCCGGAAAGAGCAAGTTTTGTCGGATCCATGACATATATCCTGGGATTTTCTTACTAATTCAAGAATACTCTGCGTAAGCTGAAGCTAGCTGGATGTAAGTCTAAGATCCCCGAGGACGATCGGGACCATTCTCACTGCTGATCGTGACCGGCAACCACTGTCCACCCAAGCCAGAGTATACGGCATCCCATTAATATACCCGGATACATCCATAAGGTGGTATATCGGAATGACAAAGAGGTCTTTCCACCTCAGTGAGGCAGAGCACAAACGGGATATAAGAAATAGAAAACTAACTACCGCGTTAGCACAAGACGTGAATTTTAAGGATGCTCAACCGATCTGGAAGGATGTAAGAAGACTTGCGCCCTACAGCAGTCCTAGGTCAACAGCAGTCAGAAAATCAATCGAGATTATATCAGGCAGTGACGTATGTAACACAGACATAAGTACTGAAATTTCACCTATCTGGCACAAGGTATTAAACATTAAGAGCTCGCTGGACAATCGATGAGCACAAGGCGTAATACGAGAGTCTCGTGCTATGCTATAATGATTTTAAAATTTACATTTGCATTTATTCTTTGTTTCTGCTAAGTGTTTATATTCAGAAGCCTGAAGAAACTGTCTGTTTGTTGGCAATGAAAGCTTGTGAAACTTTTGTAATTTTACACCTATTAACGGATTAAAAATACTCATTAATGTGTTATATCATATTATTGTAAGTGGCGTACAGCCCACAACTCAATTTTTTATATCCTATAATATTCATATTATAAGTGCAACCAAACGAGCCTTTCATTTTCACGAGAGAATTAACAAATCACTTCAAATAACTGTATTCAATGTATATAGCAGACATAGGATTTATTTATTTTCTGCCAAATTTATCTGCTCAATACATTACTGAATTTTTATGCAACTTAGTATAGTTCTGAACTATACTGGTGCTGCATTATTCATATTACTGAAAATGGCATTGTGTATTGCTGTCTGTGACACTATTCTTCTCTGTAAAAAATACAGTTAAAAGTAAATTTAGTAATGTGGTGATTTCATCAATATTTTAAGTGAAGTTGAATCAATATCTAGAAGTTTAGATTTCCATTCACATGAGAAACTTTCTGGATCAAACTTTTCCACAGAGCTGGAATATGCATGCCAGATTGATGTTGTTTCAACCTCAATCACTCAATATAGCCTCCAATGGGCTACTTTTAAGGGCTTGTCTATACAATCCCAGTGCTGGATTTGTCAATACTTATATGCTGAATAACTGATGAAATTAGCAGTGTTACCCCTATGATGGAACAAGAGGGTGAAATACCAGCTGGATAATTTAGAGGCAACCAATAAATTTGTTAAGAAACTTGGTTACTGTAACCTATTCTTCCATGTTTACTTTGTATTTTCCGTTCAAATCTTGCACGTACAAAATGTGTGGATCAGCCCCACTGAACACCCTGTATATTTGATTACTACACATTATTGTCTTTTATCTTGGCATGTGGTGGTGAGGCTTTGCTTCTGAAAAATGGGTGCCAAAATTCAGCAGCTGGAATTTTTTTTAGTGACCCTAATCTTTTTTTTTTACTCTATCTTTTTCCACTTTAGAGACATGCAAGTATTTCCTACAGTGTTCCAAATTCTGGGACATTCTACAGATAATACTGTGTGAGCTTGTGCATGATGAAAATTATGAACTAGCTAAGGAAGGTACACATATTCCTTGGATTCCCCTGTTAAACTTACGATGGGCCGCGGGTGGCCTAGCGGGCAACGTTCGTGACGGAAAGGACCTCAGGTTTGATCCCAGGCAGGTACGAACACTCGATCCACTAAATATCCGCAGTGTGTCAGATGGGCATGTTAAGCCGTCGGACCCTGGGTACTGGCTCCCCGATAATAAATAAGGGCGTCTTCCTCCCCCTTTCTACTTCGCTTCCGTGTCACTTTCCTATCGGGCACTCTAGCCCAAATCTCCTAGCTTCCTATTTCTAAGGGTTGTTTAAGACCTGGGGTCAGACACTTCCTTCCTAAAATCCTCTACATTTGATCATGATCACCTTACAAACCGGATTGGATGTTCATATGCATTCCAAGTACCTCCACCCCTTGTTTTATTATTTATGGACCTCTCGTTTTGGAGGGAGTGGGGTCTGCAGTGTGGTTTTCTGTTCTGCCTGGCCAGCTTTACTCAAGAGTCCTACTCTTATTTATTAAAATTCCTTGCTTAGTTGACATGACATTTTCTGCTTTTATTTTGCCCTGAGACTGCCTACTTCTCTTCCATCTCTTTGTGATCTTTCCTATGAGGGGAAGTTCAATCTACTCCCTTCTGTTCAAAAGAATTTTACACCTGCAAAGTTAGCAATTTCTTCACAAATAGATGTATTATAAAAGATTTTATATATTACTAGCAGGGGTACCCGGGTAAATATTACTATTCATGGAATCACCAAGTTCAGCAGGTGAAAATTAATGAATGAAAAAGATATTCCTGTAATTTTCCGGTAAATTTATTTTAATTCATTTAGGTTATTCCTTTTTGGTAAACAATATTTTTGGTTTTTCCACTGGGTGCAAAAATGTACAGATTTTTAGGATTGCCAACTCTTGAGCAGGTGACGTAGAGTTGTCCGTGTGAAAAGCAGGGTTGCTCCAAATTAATGCCAGCTACTGCCATAATATTTCTGCCAAAAAAAAAAAAAAAAAAAAAAAAGGTGCCTTGATGGCTGCAAATGTGAAAAATATTTTTTTGATTTAGTTAATTTACTTTTACAAAACAAAAAAAAAAAGGAAGAGGAATGGGAATACTTATCTTCAAGAAGACATCTATAGAACTGCTGTACATCTGGCATGCACTTATGAGAATCCTGTGACACTGAAATGCAATGAACCTATCTCATGTCGCATGCATGTGACTTGACATTGATCATTCTATTGTTTACGGTTTTGAATTTTGAATATCTAGAATGTATTTACATTACATTGTATTTCTTCCTGATGAAGCTGCTCGTTGGTGGGGAAAGCTTTATCCATTTGTGTTTTAAATACACCATTAAACGGATATTTCTGCACTTTATTGTTATCTACGGTCTCTAACTTAGACCGCTGATTGGGTATTGGAGTGCTAAATTGTGTTGCAGTTCTTAAAAGTAAAAAATGGAATTTTTTATGAAAATTTTGCATGGGGGCCCCTTGACCCCGGGCTCTGACCCCATCCAAAAACTGTCTACAATCTAAGTTAGAGTACCATGAGACAAAACTTGGTGGTTCTAGGTAAATTTTATGAGGGGGGGGCATGACGCCATCTGAAAACCATCTACGGTCTAAGTTAGAGTACCATGAGATTGTATACCAAATTTGGTAGTTCTAAATGGAAAGCTGTAGATTTTACAGAAATTTTGTGTGGGGGCCCCCACCCCTTCCAAAAACAGTCTATGGTCTAACTTAGAGTAACCATGAGATAATATATAAAATTTGGTGGTTCTAAATTGAAAACTGTAGACTTGTATAGTGGATATACAAACAAATATTCAATTCTCTATATATAGATAAATCTCTTGATAAACAAAGTAGTCTGTAAATCAGGCAGACCAGCTCAAAAAGCATCAATTAGCATTTGATACTGATTGAGGATCGCAAGTGATTTGAGCAACTTTGGATGTGAGCATGATAGTCGACATTAGGTGCGATTTTTGAACCTTCTTTCTCGGCTTTTTCATGCACAACTGCAGCAAGGGTTTGCCATGAATGGTGCGACAGGCAAAACATTCCAGCAATTAGCAATTCTGTAGATGAAAAAAAGCTGGTGGATCAGAGGAGTCAAAGGTGACTAGTAAGAATCACACAAGTGAACAGACAGCCCACAAACCAACAAATCACTTCAGAATTTTAACACAATGAAAAGCAATGGCAGAAGAAATCCATGTACACAATAGCAATTAACAACTACATTAAAGTGCTGCTATTAAAACCGTGTAAAAAAAGAAGTAATAGAATTGTAATTAAATTGGGATGTTTTGGTAGCTACTTCTACCTTGAAATAGCACAAAGTGTTAACATATGATGAAACAAATGTTGCCAGATTTTAAAATTGATTTCAGAATAATAGGAATTTGATAAAGTGAATCTGTATTAGAGGGAAGATTAAGTCCTATGCTTTCACGCCAGTGTTGCCAGAAACTTTTACCTGAAATCAGTTGTTTTTACTTGAAATATGCCCCACCTGACAAATGTAATATAGCATGGAATGTAATTTCATAACAAAGAAACCCTAAAATCTACTGGTATTTCAAATAATACTAGTGCTCCACAAACTACTATTAAACACCGGAATTCAAATTATACAACTCTGAAACACTTTTTACAGTTATTACTAATAATCAGCTTTATAAAATAATACTCATTGTTAATACTAATTTTGCTGTAGTAATGATGGCATTGGCCTTTTAATATGGTCAGAGTTGTATCGGTTCCACTTGTTGTTCCTAAACACAATATTTACACTGTACATACTTACACTTCTTACTAAACAATACCCAAAATTTCCCAGACTACATGAAATAAGTGCTACACTAAAAAAAGTAGCATTAACACAAATTTCTTACTATAGACATTAGTTACCTAGGATATAAAAAAAAAAAAAAAAAAAAAAAAAAAAAAAAACCATTTCATGACAACCAGTATTAATTTTGAAGAAAAAAATAACAAGTGAATAATTTTTTGTTGTCCTTGTCAGCTGTGTCTCTTTAGAACAGTTCTAAGGTGAGTCATATTGATTGGATCAGTAGATGCTGAGTACTGAAAAGGATGCAGAAATTCTTAGACAAGATATCTCTAAGTGTGTTAGATAAAACACAGTTACTGACGTACTCTTGTTGACAGCTCCATTGCCTACAGGGTTTCCTAGACTTGTCATTTGGCGACTAGTAACGAAGAAACTGGGTTTAAGTCAGAACTGACTGATTGACACTCAGTATCTTTCTGTATTTCACTTATTTGTGTCTTTCCTATTGGACACCCTAGTCCAAGTTTCCTAGCTTCCTACTTCTAAGGGTTGTTTAAGATGTAGTATCAGATACTCCTTTTCTGAATTCCTCTCCATCATCATTCATTCATTATTCAGTTTTAAGTAACTTTCGCATAAAATGTAATTGTGCTGAAATAATTGTAGGACTTTTTAACTTCTCTAAGGCATTCAATTAAAGAAACTATAACCATGTGCTTGAAAAATTACATTGTTATCAAAGGCGCACCATGCAAATTATTTTGCAGTTTAAAGGGAAAAAAACATTTGTCAAATAATCAGTATCTCAAGCCAAAAAATTAGGCATAATAGAAAATTCAAGATGTGGCCTTAGAGAAAAATCAGTCCACAGACAGGAGTCAAAAACAGGAGAATGACAACACTGTTTCACACCACCTAAAAGATTTTCTGTTAGTATGTGTCTAACAGTGGTGTCCTGAGGGTCATCTTTGAACACACTACATATCTAACCATGTTGCAAATGATCTACAACAGCCAATGACGATGTCACCAGTCTCCATTGACCCTTCTGATTCTCCAGCTGTTTTGGTCCACATGATTACTGGCTGCTGGAATTTTTTTGTGTGTCACATTATTCACCATAAACCCTTGCTATCGTTGTGCACGAAAATCCCAGGTTGACAGCCATTTGGGAGATGCTCGAACAAGCGTACCTTCAACTATCGTGCCACATTCGAAGTCTCAGGTCACTCATTTTCCCCCATTATGATCCTCAATTGAACACTGGCTGGCATTTGATGAGCTGGTCTGCACTGTAATAATGCGCTGTCTTACATGTTAGAGTTAGCCATTCATGTGACCTGGGGCAGGTTTACTCAACAAACTGGCATCTTAGTGTATAGTGAAAAGAAAAAAAAATGTCTAAAAGATGCATAAAAGTGACATTTTTAAGCTCTTTTCCTCCTCCCAAATGATGATCTGAAAGTAAATTAAATGCAATCTTGATATAATGTGGACTGAAATATAAGCTGTCCGTCTTAAGCAAGAAACTAGATAATGGCAAAGGCATCCCATCCAAAAGATTCCTTTCAATATTTATGATAATTTTAAGTATACTTTGATATCATACACATTCTAATTGGTTTTAATATTATGTTTAAATCAGAAAGATGCCACCAAATTATCATGTGTAATCAACATTTTTTTACAAATGTCTCAATTCTAGTATTCTAGACATTTGAAAATGTATAACTACTAGTTTTCTAAAAATTGAAGATTTTCCACACATGTAGACAAATTTGGTCATGTTCCTTTATATCTGATGCAAAAAAAAAAAAAAGTTATTTTATTGGAGTTAAGTATAACAGACAGTGTGATAAATGCATGAAAAATCTGAGGGACAGTTACAGCTGTCCAACATAAGAGAATTCTTAAAACCCAACAACCAGAAGCAAAGCTATTGCACACTAGTGTGCTATTTATTACATTACCTACTTGGATAATTTTTCATCAAGACTGCATGGAAAATGTTTGGTGTGCAAATCCAGAAAAATATGTGAGAAAGTTTGCTGGGCTCGCGTTGTGTGCCATGATCACTGTAAATGGAAATGTTCGACACATCAACAGTAAGCTAAATCTAGCACCATCAGTTTTCAACTTTTACTTGGCAGGTGAGCTTCCTTTGATGAGCTAACCTCTGAATCTTACAAAACAGCTTTGTTTGTTGGGCAAATTCACTTTACCTATTCATGCAATTAATTGCTTTCTCTGAAAACTCATAATTTGGCAAATAGTTAAATGCAATGCAGATGAATGGATCATACTTCAAAGTACTTGTAAATTTCACTTTGAGAATAATTACTAACTAGAAGTAGTTTCACTAAAGAGATATGGCAGCACAACTGATGTGACCTTTTTACACATGTAATAGTACTGAGGCCTTCCATGTTACTGTGTTATACATAGATGGTACATCTTATTCCCTATAACTGTTACCATTTGCCCCTTCTCTCTCTCTCTTTTTTTTTTCTAACGGTTAGGATTACACTGAGTAAAAAATAGAGTAGGGAATGGGGGAAGTTTATTTCTTCATTTGTTTCTTTCTGCTCTTGTTCAGAAACTTCTTTCTCACCTTTCTTCAAAAAATTAGTAAAGAACACCACTCAAGGAAATGTTTTGTTTTAATTGTATCAGGAACATTTCTGATAATCTTTTAGGGTTAATAATTGTGTGCTAGTTATGTTTCAGATTTGTAATATAAATTTGTCCCACACCTAATGCATGGAACAATGTGTAGCATTGGTTTGTGCAGAAATGCATCAAGAGACTGCATGCAAATTTTGGGGTAATAAAGAGTTGTGTATACTATACTCCACAAAAATATGTGGATATTTCACAGGAATACATAAGGCACAATATTATGTTTCATGAGTTTGAGAAAGAAAGCAATACAAATGTAATGAAAGGTATTCACAGTTGTGTATAGAGCAGGATATCAGCACAGGAAGTGCAGTGTTGTTGGTTCCAGAAGTTTGGATAAAGTGACTACAGTCTAGTGGAATTCAACAGCAACCTACCAGAAGCCAATAAGAGAAGACTTGCATATCAATTCAGTTACATGCATTCACTACACAGTGTCACTTAAAACTTGAAAAAATTGGTTCCACAATATCTGTAACAAGTGGACATCTGCATTTCTGATAATGTCTGTTTCACAGTTATTGCAGATGAAATAGGAATATATACAGGGTGCATAGAAAAGTCCCTTTAGCCTGAAGTAACTTGCGAACGGAGAGAGGTACAGTTATGCAAGTGAGATAACGGTATAGTAAAGCGACTACGCCCGATCGAATGCAACTGATAGCAGCGCCCCTAGAGGCAAAATGTGGAAGTTAGCCATTGCAAATTAAAAACGAAAAGAGATAGAGAAAAATTTCCACTTACAAAGTTGTAGAGCATCAATTAATTAGTACAAAACGACATTTGTTTCACACGGATAAGATGAATTGTCGCCTGAATACCCTAAAATGTCCGAAATTGATGTGCGACCTTTTGTGTGAACGTGTGAAGGGAACAGGCATAGGTATGAGCAAATACACACAATTTATTGCACAAATGCATACTTATGTCAATACAGTTTGATGATCAGACAAAACAAAAACAAAAAAGGCAAACTGGCGCACAGTGATGAAAACTTAATGTCGAGTATGTTCGAAGAGTTCGCCATTGCCCACGATACACATTTGTATTCATGAAAGTAACTCTGTATGCACATTCCTTAGCATGGAAGGTGTCACACTATTACAAGCATCTGTAACATGACGACGTAGATCCAGCAGACTTGTAGGCGCTGTTGCATACACCTGATTTTTTACGTAACCCCAGTGGAAGAAATCCAACGGAGTGAGGTCCGGCTATTGTGGAGGCTATTCAACAGCACCACCATACCCGATGATTCGTTGCCCAAAACAATCTGTGAGAAAGTGTCGCACTGCTGCTAGCTGGTGTGCAGGGCACCATCATGTTGGAGCCACAAGGAACGTAATGCGGACAGGGGAATGTCATCTAAAAAGTCAGGTATGATATCCTGTAATAGTTGGAGGTATCTCTGTCCGTTGGCATTCGCCGTAAATAAGCACCATCTCGCAATATTGGGAGTAAGTGAAGCTCGCCATTCTCACACAGAGTATGTAGACCTAAACTTCTAATCAGGGTACATCCTGCTACTGGTTTTTATATCGTAGGTATGGTACAACATCACAATCTGCATTTGCATACGGCTACATTTGCGAAACGTGAATATGCAGATTTGAATCGCCGTGCATCGATTTCGGACATTTTAGGGTATTCAGGCAACAATTTATCTTATCCCTGTGAAACAAATGTCGTTTTGTACTAATTAATTGATGCTCTACAACTTTGTTCAATGGCTAACTTCCACATTTAGCCACTAGGGGCACTGCTATCGGTTGTATTCGATCGGGCGTAATCGCTTTACTATACCGTTATCTCACTTGCATAACTGTACCTCTCTCCTTTCACAAGTTATTTCAGGCTAAAGGGACTTTGCTATGCACCCTGTATAGTTTATCTAAACATTAAGTTCTAATAGTGACTTTACCTGAGAATTCAGCCACAGCACAGAGGAGGCCTGCACCCAATGAAGGTTTTTTGTTGGCATACACAAAGAATTAGACTATTTTGAAGTTAGAAATCTGTACAAAATAATGCAGCTGTTTATTGCCAGATACATTTGAGTGCAGTACTTTGGGAAAAACATTCTCGGCATCGGTCAATTTTTGTATTATTGGAGATTTAACAACCACAGTAAGCAACTTAATGGACTATAAGCAGTTGCCTATCCTTAATTTAGGGCCACTGATTCCAGGGAAGGGAGAGAGCCAGTGTCATAAGACAAACACAACATCCATGCCTCACCAAGATTTGAACCCATCTCAGACAAATGGTCGGAAGCCAGCATTTAGACCACTACGCCACCGGGGTGGCCATTAGTCAATGAAAAGCATGTTTTGTGTTCATGAGGACAATGTATATGTCTATACCCCTTAGATTATGGTTGTCAAAGTGGAACAAAATGAGCAAAAATGTCACATTTTCAGCATTCACCACTGAATGCTGAAAATGTGACATTATTCACCACTGAATGCTGAAAATGTGACAGGAGGGCCATTTTTTCCAAAGTTCATTACATCATTCAGATGGTGGAGGGGAATGTCACAGGAAAATTGAATTCTTCATTTCCTATGATTCAAAATTAAAAAAAAAAATGGTTGTAGAACTGAACTCAAATGTTTTTTTTTATTCAAAACCAAAATGAAATTGCAGATGAAGAAAACATACCAGTGCTGGATGATATGAATTTACAACTTTAGCTTTTCATGTCAGGGAATTATGTGAGCTCAGACACAGCACTACATCATAACTTATTTTTTGCCTTTCTTCTATGTGCATGAATGGAATAAATGGAATTGCTATTTCATCTTCTAACAAAATGCAGCATAAATGAAAAAGTTATTTTTATGGTAAAAGTAAGACAAGAAGAAAATACCTATATACATCTATAACAACAAAACTATATTGTGAATCTGAAAGAAGTGAAAAGAAAACTTACCAACATCAGTAGAAAATGCTGGTGTGATTGCAAGAGGAATTGGCAAAATCATTTGAGTAAGGCTCAGATGCAAGCAAAATTCATGGTATTTATTATATACAACTGTGGTGATACCTTGTTTTGCCCGAGCTCTGCATTCTTCTTTCAGTTCCTCTTCACTTACAAGGGTAACAGAAAACTGGAAGTAAAATGCATGTAAATTTATGAAATTAATATATCTAAATATATATTAAAGTTTGCATACAAGCCATGTTCACTCACATTTTTATTGATGCTGAATTGCTATTTTTTTGAGGTTATTTACATAAAATCAGCCTCTGTCAGTCCCTAACTCTATAATTCCAGTACTAGGAGGAGCTTGCTGATTCCTAATGTAAAACAGTTGGTTCCATCACCATAAGAACACAACATCCATGTCTTACTTTGAATTTGATGGATTTAAAATTAGTCCTGCAATGTAAAGTTTAGTAGTCCATGTTGTTTTCCACTCAATGACAATATGATTTCAGCTTCCATCACTACCCCTTCATATGCCAGAAATGTCCCAACATGAGGGATTCCAATCATTTACTTATGCTGTATCAACTGATACTTCTGTGAAAGTGGACCATTAAATGACAGCAACCTGGTGTAGTGGTACACAACAGAACAAGCAATGTTTGGTTGCTTTTGATATCCTGGATTGAACATGATCCTTTTTAATGAGCACGATTTCCTAGCGATATTTCAACAGCTCATTCCATTCAAGAATCAATTATCATAATCATCTCACCTTTATGTAGCACTATGGTATTCAGGTGTGTTTTTGGCACAGATGACTTTATAATAATCTTATCAAAGTCAATGAAGAAAAATTATTAAATACACGACAAGGCATACAAGCACAATGTCATTTACAACAAATTATCTTCACTTCTTTCAGTCCGGTACCAGATTATTCCCACAAGGGGTAAGCTGGAAAGCCATATGAATTTGATTGGCATCCTCACTACCCAAGCTAACAGTATGCATAATGTTCCTTTCTTTCGTCATAAATTCAACCTGGGCAGGTAGTCTATGGCCATACCTGACTCTTCTGGTAATTAAACTCATCACTGCTCATTGTACTTATTAATAAAACCACAGAAAATTGCAATGTTGCTAAAAACAAAAACATTGTTACACTAAGTAGGCATAAGTAAAAAATGTGTACCAGAAACAAAGTGAAACTTACCTGAACACACTTTACAGTAGCTTGAGAAAAATCAAAAATTCCAACAATATCTTCTCCAAGACGATATGAAGACTTCAAGAGACAAAATCGAACAACTTTCCCACTTTGATTGGTTATATTAAAATAGCCTGCACAAAAGATACCATGGAAACAATACATTAAATTATGCCATCACATTTATATCATTCATGACAACTCTCAGAGAGCAGCTTGATATGACAGCTGTTACAAAACTTCCTTTTACATTTAAAAAAAATCCTAATTTTTAATAACAAAAAAAAAAACATTTTTAACATCATTCATTCTTGCTAACACATAATTTCACAGAATTAGCAAACATTATTATTTATTATTATTATTCAATACCAATTCATGTTGAGGAATATAAATCTATTTATAGTGTATCTTAGCTGATTTAAAAAAAATACTAATTAATGTCTCACATAGCCAAAATTTATTTACCAATTTGCTAAAAAGTAATGACACAAAAGTACACTATAGATATTAGTATGGCGATAGCAGAAATTCAAAATTCAAATATTAACATTTCTCTACAGTCCAGTCATGAAGATCTAATGATATCTGTCAAGAGCAACCTTTCTTCTTGTATTATAAGAGGTGTGTTAAATATAAAAAAAGGTATTGTGCCAGCAAATGATTTAGTTTCATAAAAAACCACTATGACGAGGTTTCATTTTCCAATCTCATGGCTACCAAAATTTTAGCAACAGCATACTACCCTATAAACAATAGCTTTAATGGCACTGTATGTATGTATGTATGTATGTATGTCATACACAATTAAAGTACTGTCTTACTTATATTTCAGAGAATGGTTCAAAAATAACCTGTGTATTTATGAGTGCAAAATGCACACACACACATAATTAAAGCTGTGTCTTCCTTATATTTCAGGTTATTTCAGAAACAAACTTCAAAAAGATTGATCAATATTATTATCATCTCCTGACTATGTTCTTGCACTCAGGATGCATGCATGTTTTTCATACTGACCACATTACAGAAAAAAAAAATTAACTCTTCTGGCAATAAGCTTTATCCATTCCTTTTTCCCAGTGTAAAATTTTAACATACTCTTTTCTCAACCACTAATTGTTCCTTTCACTGTTTCAATCCATATCATTTGAGGCCTACCTCTATAGGCCTAGAATGATATGGTCTACAGCCTGGATAGCAAAATTTAACACTTGTTTAGGCAATCCCTGATCTCCCATTTGACACTCATGTCCACACTATCATAAAACATCTCATTTAGGGATACTCTAGGGACATTCATTTTTGTCCATAACAGAGATGTGTCGTTAAAAGGGTTTTTCATTCTTTCTAGCTTACAGTATGTAAAAAATGACACAAATATTTCTTTTATGATACTTACAGTGTTAACCATTAACATTTACTGGCCATAGGAAAAGAATTCAAAATCATTAGAGATATCATTAACAAACATTTATATCCTACTAAAATAGTAACTGAATGGTCATGGAAAAAAATCAACTGATCTATCACAGGGGAAGCAGCATTTTGAAAGTACAAAGAACCTCAAACTGGCAAGTATCACCCAACTCTCACTGACTAAAAGTATGATCTAGTGGAAGAAAATTATGCTGCCACAATCTTCCATATGTTGTACAAAACACAGCCCAAAATAAAGCATCAGATGTAACACTGGGAACTATTAAGGGCACCAACATGTTTGAATTAAACAATGCAAAATTAATACTCAGTGAACAACTGAATGATCTGAAATTATGTGAGAGGGATGTGGCGAAAAAGTAGACACGTTTTAAGAACAATGCTGTCACTGTTTCCAAAGAGATCTACGGTACTGCAACAGTGGGTAGTATTAAATGTGATGCCTGAAACAGTGAGATTAAAGAAGCAATAAAGGGAAAGAAGGAGCATATTTGGGGATGCAGCAAGGTAGGTTTTCTGAGGATGAATCTGGTTTGTCAGAGTAAAAAAAGATAGGAAAGATAAGGAAAAAAATCCAATTCATTCTGGAAAGGCATGAATTGGATTTTTGGAAAGATAGGAAAACATTTCGGAAGTACACAAGACAACAAAAATAGAGGAAATAAAGTTCTAAGTTGTGCAAAGAATAAGATCAGAGAAATTATATGGGAGCCTAATGATTTAAATGGGAGATGGGGTGAATACTTCTATGAGTTATTAGAACATGAAAGCAAAGGTGATTTTGAGGCAGAAGTGGATGATGCCACAGTGAGAGAAAGAATAGGAAGTATCAAGGAAAGAGGTTTGTAAAGCTCTAAAATCTCTTCAAAATGGTAGGGCTTTGGGATTAGATGGCATAACTGCTGATATGTTAAAATATGATGGTGACTAATTGATTGGTTAACTGAAATTTGTCAGTTGCACTGGGAGTTAGGAATGGTCCCTCGGGATTGGAGGGATGCTATCATTGTTATAAATGAGTGGTAGGCAATGCACGTAACTAACAAACAAATTAAGAAGAAGGTAGTGTAGAACATGCTAAGTTACGTATAAAAAGTTTAAGGCAAATATATTTCAGCCATTACTATGCGACTACGATTGGTTTACGTTGCAATCATAGTTGCACTGATGAAGACCATAGTAATGGCTGAAAATATATTTGCCTTAAACTTTTTATACATAGCCTAGTGTGTTCTACACTACCTTCTTCTTAATTTGTTTGTTAGTTATGTGCATTGCCTACCACTCATTTATGATCATGGATTACGCATCTTCCAGGCAATCAAACTACGATTGGCCTAAGGAATGGAAACAGTTTCGAAAACTTCGGATTAAGGTGATGTTCCTGTTATGCCAACTGAACTTTCTCATCAAATGTAAGTTCTTTCAAGTTATCCGTTCTGCTTTTAAACTTCAAAAACCAGCTCTAAAAGGTCGATGTCAGAAGATTATTAATACCGCTAGCAAGAATCTTCTCTCTGCTGAAACTCGTGATACTAGGGCTCAAATCGCTAATTTGAAATTACTGTGTTTCAACCACTACCAAACTCTCTCGTTTTTGACCAACCCGTTACTTGTGGATAAGTTCATGATTCGTCAAATTCTATGAAGACAAAAAACATGCTAAGAAATTACGTTTCTTACACTCTCAGTCAGATTTTGCCAACCGCTCTCACTGGGAGTCAACCATGGATTCTCCCAGCTCGGATGCCACTAAATTCGTCAACTTGTCTATGTTTATTCTGCCTTCCTTCTTCAATGATTGTCTTAACCAAGGCCCAAAATTTGCTCCTCCTTCAACTGAGAATCTCATGGAAACCATCGCCTTGCTTGAATCTGCTATTCATAACACCACTTCCGATGTTCAGTATAAAATACGTACTCAGGCTGCTTCCATCTTTATTAAGCAAGCACACTCAAGTTCTGTCACTAATACTAAGTTTGCCTCAAAGCTCTTGAAAATTAAACAGTTCTTAAAAGCTAATAATATAGCTGTATGTATGGCTGATAAAGTCGGCCTTTCAGTCATTATCGAAAAGGATACCCTTAATCAAAATTTTAATGATTTCCTCCTTTCCACCAATTGCAAACTTCTTTCTAAAAATGCTGTGCAAGCTTTGAAATCATCTGTGGATTGCCTCAATAAGTCAGTTGTTAAAGGTTTTCTTAGGAGATTTTTCTGCTCCTTCTTTCTTACAATTCTCCCAGATTTGCCCAAATTAAATTACACAAAGCTAATGCTCCAATTAGACCTCTTGTGGAAAATACTCACTTTCCTGCTTGTAACCTGGAAACATGTCTTGCCAAAAAATTCAAGATTATCACTAATAACCACCCCTTCAATATCTCATCCACTGCTGAATTCATCTCTAGACTTCCAAACTCCATTGATGGCCATGCAAGTACGTTTACCCTTGACATTGAACCACTTTTTCCTTATGTGCCTCAATTTGAAGCACACATGCTACTCATTCATAAATTCAAAGAACAATTCCACATGGACGGCACTTTAACCAAGGATTTGTATGATTGCCTGTATTCTCTTCACCAACACAGTTTTTTCGTTTACAATAATCAATACTATCAACAAAACCAAGGTGTACCGATGGGGTCACCTCTTTCCCCACTAGGCTGAAGTATGCCTGCAAAATATTGAGCAATCAATAGTGATGCAACATGACCAACAACCTACCTTATGGCTCCATTATGTTGACGATATTTTTGTCATCTGGCCTCATCCTAAAAAAGATCTATTGCAACTCACAAATTTAATCACTGAAAAATCCCTATCCATTAGTTTCACTATTAATGAAGAAATTGATGGCAAGATAAATTTCTTGGATGTCAGCATCTCAAAATGTAATAATCTTCTATCCACTTCTGTCTACAGAAAACCAGTTTTTACCAATAGCATTATTCCTTTCAATTCTTATACCTTCCACCAATATAAACTGTCAGCCCTCAAGTCTCTCATTCATCGAGCTCATTTGGTTTGTAACACTGAAGTTAATCTAAAAATGAATTAGCAAACATCCACTTGATCGCTACTCAACGTGGCTTTCCCTTCTCCTGGTTTCTAAATTAATTCAAAATGCTAAGAAAAAAACAGTTGTTGCTCTTCAACCTGTTTCACCAAAAAAGGAACTAATGTTTGCTGGCTCAATCTCTTACCACGAACTTTCTGCCTACAAACTCATCAGTATCTTCAAAAGAGAAGGATATAGACTTGCCATTCGTTCTTCACCTTCAATTTCTGTTATCCTCCGTAATAACAGAGACCCAAGACCTCCGCTTTCTTCGCCTGGAGTGTATAAAATTCTGATCAAGACTAACGTTGGATTAACCACGTACAAAGGAAGTTCATTCCGGAAAATTCTCTCAAGACTTCAGGAACACAAATCTGATGTGAAATTTGGAAAACCTTCATCTTCCTTGTCTCTTCTTACCATGGCTGACACTTCTGCTATTCCACTTTGGTCTGATACTAAAAAAGTTGGCTCCCTTCCAAAATCGGTATGCTCTGAGGTTTAGAGAAAGTTTGGAAATTTTATTTTCCAAAAATTGCAACTCTGAGCACCCCATTTTCGTTCCTTACATCTGGAAATCCCTCATTGCATCATGTCACCCAGAGTTACCATTACAAAACTTACCTTTCCAATCTGGCAACGTAAACCAATCGTAGTCGCACTGAAGAAGGACATAGTAATGGCTGAAATATATTTGCCTTAAACTTTTTATACATAGCTTAGCATGTTCTACACTACCTTCTTCTTAATTTGCTGCCATTGTTTCTATGATGAACACATTAATACCATATTTTCCAAGAATAACATCACAATTGCATTCATTTTGTTATCAGGAATAACACTGCACCAAGTTTAAACCTGTAAGTGAACAGTAAACATACCACAAGGAATTTTTATTTGAGGACTATACCTGCCGTCATCGATAATTGCAATCAGCTTTTATAATAAAGAACTTAACTTAAGGAGACCATAATATTCAGTTTGTTTAAATGAAATCTTGATTCCTTCCAATGATAACAGACTACACTGTACACCTTTCATTGGAGATAAACAAGACAATGGAGTAGAGTCAGGAGGGGGGCATTAGAAACTATTTATTTTTAATTCATTTCCACTTACCTGCATAACACAACTAATAACAGTAGAAATGAAAGTGCTGTGGACACTCAAGAAGTGACACTAAATAAAAGTAGTTGCGACTGTTTCCTTGCCATAACTATAGAACTCTTTCCTATAATGGGCAAAAAGACCTTCATACTATGCTTACTGGAGAGGAAGGGGTGAAAGACCACAAGTGTTTCACAGTGGGGCATTTGTTATCCAACCTGCTGCACTGGAGTAGCTAACAGGAAGTCACGAGGAGAATATGTTTTGTTTAGCCTACCGTTGGCACCTGCAGAATAAGTTTGGAAAGGGGGAAACACATCTCCAATTTCAGTTTAAAGAAGTTTGCGATAATGGAAATAATATACAGTCAATGCATGCTCATCAACTGTATTATGAGCAAGGCAGGGGAAAAAAAGTCCACATTTTCCTCTTCCTGCAGTAGGATGCAAATTGGCTCTTGGTGCCATAATGTTGCAACCCATTGCACATGTGTTGCAAAATTCATGATGCCAGGGCTTTTCTTTCTTTTTTCTTTCAGGGAAGAGAAAGAGCATCACTGTAGTAAAACTGTAACTCACTACAGGATTTTTCTTAAGTTGAATAATTTTAAGTTTGCCATTATGAAGTTGATTATTTGGAAAATGTTTACAGCGATGTTCTTTTTGTTACAAGGTAAGTTTACAAAAGTGGTGATCACCACCACCACCACCACCACAAATGACGAAAAGTTGCAGCAGGTGTCAGTTTAAATTCTGTTTCTCCAAATTATCTAGTTGTGAAGAAACATGTACTTTTGAGACTTCATTCATTCCATTTGCCACACTGCAAGGCTCCCATGCTAATAACAAATGAAGAGTCACCACTCCACCTTCTTTATACCTCATCATAAAAAGTTTTTTTTTTTTTTACGTTCATCACAAAAAAAGCATTTTTACAAATCATGGACGACAGCTGGAATTTATCGCATTACTGAAAACGGTTATAAGCCAGACCTCTCTGAAATGAACACTGCATTTCAGAGCTGCATGTTTGTAAAATTGAATTTAACACTGTGGTGTTATAATGAGAATATATGGTAGTTTAAGATGCATCTGATTCTTTTTTCTATAAATTTCGGAGAGACATTTAACACATGCACTAAATTAATTATGACTCAACATTTCTAGTCCTCTTTAAAAAGAACACTTGTTACGAATATGATACACATACTAGGACTTCTTCGGGCTGTAAGAGTTTCCAACATTTGAAGCACGACTTCTGTTGCAGATTGCTTTTGGTGACTTTGAAGAAATGGATTTGTTGGTGTGAACTGCAGCTCTTCATTCTGATTTAAAATGCGAGACTCTGGAATGCCTAAAGTAACAAAAAGAAAGATGATTTAGAACCATTTAACACTCAATATACTACAGAATTGGACTATTTTCTAAAGCTCATGTTAAAAACTGGCTTCCTGGTTTCTTAAATTTAACACTTAATCCAACATCTAATATGGGTTTTTTTCTTCTAGGAAATATTTCATTTAAAAAGGCAAATTTTTGAAAACTCTTCTCTTTCTTCAGGCAGTCTTTTTGTCTCTCTTTCTCAGAAACAGACAAAAAGACTGCCACTATATAAAGAGAGACAACAAAAGACTGCCTGAAAAAGGAAACGAGTTTTCTCCAAAAATTTGCATTTTTAAATAAAATATTTCCTAGAAGAAAAAACCTATATTAGATGTAGGATTAAATGTTAATTTTTTTAACTACATTAATTGGCCAGACTTTGGCATGGATAACAACAATCTTTAGTTCACTTAAGTCCTTGATTTTTCTTGGTTAAACTGGGCCCCCCTATAATGGGTAAAAAGTGTTGGAAAGATAACTTTATGTGTGCCATATTTTGGTGGAAAGATAACTTTATGTGTGCCATATTTTGGTTATTACTTATGTGTGTGCATATAAGTTCACGTGTACCTGTAAGTATAATATATATGTACTCAAAAACAGGGTTGATATTTTAAGTTTAAAAACTTTTCAGTACAGTTTGTGTGGTTCTTCAATATTATGAAAGAATTTATAGACCACAACTCATATTTCACTTTGATTCATGCTTCAGCATAAATTCAAGCCCATTGCCATTGACTCAGAACCTCAACAATTTGGTCGGTGTTCTGCAGAGTCAATAGATTCCAAATTTTGAGCAGCTTCAGCTCTTTGTGAATTTTATAGGCGAGTATTAAAACATGGCACATCTTTCCAAATTATCTTAGATATATTCTATCAGGCAAGACTGTAAAAATAGGTTGACCAGTAATATATACTTCACACACACATTCCTCTGAGACACCGGTTTATCAACTACGATCTGTATAGGTGAGTATTATGATGAAAGAGGTAAAACTCTTGTCCAGTGAATCCAGTACAAACATTGACAAAGAGATAAAATATTATGGACCTTTGAGCAGTGATGCACCAAACTCATTAAAATCTAAATTCCCATTAAAGATATCTCTCTTAGACCTGAAAATTAACACTATATAAGCTCCTTCTAACTAGGCACATGCATTAGTTTACTTAAAAGAGTCCATTACCCTTTGCATGAGAATTCGTCTAGAGTTAGCTTGCAGACCAAAATACTTGTTCTTGAACTAAACTATCCATGTTGTCTCACACTATGGAGTTAATGCTTGCCAAAAGTCTTACATGGTTCGTACTCATTTTCAGAAATTCAAAATAAGGAGTTTCTAAGGACTTTTTAAGGACCTTAATTAATTTTATAAGGAGTTATAAGTCAATTTTTACCACTTTTAAAAGAGCATTCATATTGTGACACAATTTTTAATCATTTATAATAAATTATCACATATTCGTAAACAAAAAATGCTGCATGTGATTACTGTATTTAATTTAATTAAAAATTTACAAGGTACAATTATATGTCAACAAGCCTTTAATAAAAAATAAATTAATTTTTAAATTCTTCTTTGAGTTCTATCTTTGAATCAGTGGCTTCAAGTTCTAATTTTTTCTCTTTCAGTAATTTTCGAAAATTGTTGCATTTTATAAAAAGATTGACATCTCTTAAAGCTTCTGCTTGTTCAGCCATGTTATTAGCAGACTTTTCTAAATGGATTAAATCCTTTTAGTTTTTAACATATTTAGGTCATCCCTTTGGTTTTTTTCTTTCCTGAGATTACGGGCTCTTTCTTTTCATTCTTTTGCTCTTCCAAATGTTGCATATATCTATGACAAGCAGAAGATACTAAAGCTTGCAACTCCTTTGTAAGCTCTACATTGTGACTTCCCCCACAAAAATTAATATGATCATAAACAATTCTTTGGCTTATTTATGCACGAATTTTCTTTTAAGTTTTCTACTTGTATCTGCCTATTAACAGAAAACCCCCTTTTGACTGTTGCTTGGCCATGTGACAATACTAACATTTTTATCACATTCCAAAGATCATCAAAACCTTTTGATAAGTTTTTAGCTAAGAAAGCATCTAATTTGGTTTCAGAGGCATTAAAATCAGAAAAATTAGTAAAGTCTTGTTTTACTTCATTCATTAAGAAGCCTCTAAATTGCAATAGAATATTCTCACATTGTTGCTCTTCTAATTTTTTAGCTTCACTCAGGTGGAAAAGGAATTTTTTCATCTTGGCTAAACAATCAGTATCATTGTTTGCCATTCTTTTGGGGTCTAAGCAAACTATATTGCATACAATTGAATAATTGACTGGGCATTTATCAAGAAGATTGGATAACATAGTTACAATAAATTTTTGACAATCATCTTTAAGTGAAAGAATTTCATTTTCAGTAACCTTTTTCATTTTCTGTAAATGATTTACAATTTTGTCACTTGCAAATCCACAACTGATATCAGTAATTTTAGAAAAGCCCAACTTGTTATCGAAATTTGAACAGGATCTTCTTATTGTAGCAAAAAACTTATTCACTCTCCATCATCATAGCGAATGGCATACAGTAAAAAAAAGAAATTTCTCAACAGAGTTTTTAGAGGCAGAGATAGGCTGCAAACAGAAGTACATAAACACCACCTGCTGGCAGAATTGGGAACCACAAACCTACTCAAATACAAACCTAAAATGTTCCATAAGGTAAATTGTATCTGTTGTTAAAAGAATTTTTTTAAATCGGACATTTAGAAGTACAGATATTGAGAAAAATAGATTAAATATTTGTCACCCCCTAGCGGCGAAATTGCGCATTATTTTTGGAAGAAAATACACACAAAGAGTTTTCATAGTTGGTAGTATCTGGTCGAATGAGAATACTTGTTAATCGGGTTATTAGTCCCGTAGATATTGCTGTTAACGGAAACATGAACTTAAGCCCTCTAGTGGCGCACTTGTGCATTAAGAAATATTTGAAATTATATGAGTAACATTTTGCACCAAAAATGTTCTCAAAAAAAGAATTTTTCAAACTCCTACAAACAGAGATATGGACAAAAATAGGATATACGTGTATGTCCCCTGGTGGAAAAATTATGCACTATTTAAGTAGGAGGTATTCTCAAAGGTTTTGGCGGTGAGCAGTATCGGTCCATGGAGGAATTTTTTCAATTGAGTTTTGAGCTCAGATTTTATTGCAAATGCATCAGAAGCAAAAATAAACACTTACGCCCCTGGCGGCCAAAACATTCTTTACCAAAAATGAGGAATTATGTGCAAATCATTTCTACTGAAGAGCTGTATCCAATGCAGGAAGAATTTTTCAAATCGGACTTTCAGAAGCGCAGATATTGGGGAAAATGCGATTTGTTACGCCCTAGCGGAAAATCATTTGTCCCATAGATATTGCTGTAAACGGAAAAGCGAACTTACGCTCCCTAGTGGCTCACTTGTGCATTAAGAAATATTTGAAATTATATGAGAAACATTTCACACTGAAAATGTTCTCCAACAAAGAAATAATTTTTCAAATCGTACTCCTAGAAACAGAGATATGGACAAAAGTAAGATACACGTACGTGTATGTCCCCTGGTGGGAAAATTATGCACTATTTAAGCAGGAGGTATTCTCACAAAAGGTTTTGGAGGTGAGTGGTATCGGTCCACGGAGGAATTTTTTCAATCGAGTTTCGAGCACAGATTTTATTGCAAATACATCAGATGCAAAAATAAACACTTACACCCCCTGGCGGCCAAACCATTTTTTACCAAAAATGAGAAATTATATGCAAAACATTTCCTCTCAAGAGCTGTATCCAACGCAGGAATAATTTTTCAAATCTGACAGTTAAGAGTGGAGATATTGGGAAAATCGCGATTAACTGTTACGCCCCCTAGCGGAAAATTTATGCATTATTTAAAAAGGGGACTGTAACTAAAATAATATTCGATATAAATGCCATTGAAAAAAAAAAAGGAATTTTTTTCAATTGGATGTTTAGAAGCAAATGTATGAAATAAAATATATTTTAAATTCAATACAATCTTCATTTGTGCCCCTAGCGGCGAAGTTGCGCATCGGAATAAACTCGGAACAAGTCGATCATCATTCTCACATTTTAAGCTTCCCAATACAAAAAGAATTTTACAAATCGAACTAATAATTGCAGAGATATGGTCTTCCCGGTCTAACAGACGAAGTGATAACATAAGCACGACACCAAAAGAAAAAAGATGCTAATAACTCAGCTTCAGTCCTCCTAACAGACAAGAAAACCAACAGCCCCACCCCCTCTTGCATTTTTCAGGGGTGGGGAGGAAAATTTGTTAGACATAAGTTATGTCAGTAGAAAAATTGTCAACTACAAAACATCGCGCAGGCACAAAAAGGCCAGAATGGATAAAATTCCAGGACATGTAACAGAATTTTAAGGCATTTCCAGGACAAAATGGAATTCCAGAATGCGAACGAACCATGATTAATTTAAGTAGCATTTTTTCCTGCTAGGAAATGAAAAAAAAACACAGAAAACTGCGGATTTCAGAAAGATTTTCACACTTGTTTTAAGGACTTTTTAAGGGCCCTTAAAAACATTTAACAAAAATAAGGATCATATTGAGAAATGGCTTCCTAGTTTAATTGAATTAATAATCAAAAGCAACTTATGGGAATTTACTAGGAAATTTTTTCATTTATAGCAAATTTTCGGAGAAAACTCTTCTCCTTCTTCAGGCTCTCTTGTTGTTGTCACTTTTTGCTTGTCACTATCATGGTTACGGTTTACCTTGACGGTTACGGTTAACCTTGACGGTTTAGGTTATTTTTCCACAAATCCTGCCAGATGTTAGGCAGGGAAAATCCTTTGCAGTCATTGATGATGGAATTTTGATTTTTCTCAATCTCTATTCCTTCTTTCAGTTTTCTTTTTTGGAAATTGCTTTGGAAACTGATTACTTTAAGGGAATTCCAATCCATGCTGTGCCCAGTTTCTCTAACATGCCTAGTAGTTTATGAAGTAAATTGTAGTTGTGGACTATCTTACATAGGTGAAACAGGTCGCAGACTAGAAACTCGTATAGCTGAGCATAAAGCAGCTATAAAAAATTGCTCCAACAAGACTGGATTAGATAGGCATGTTAGAGAAACTGGGCACAGCATGGATTGGAATTCCCTTAAAGTAATCAGTTTCCAAAGCAATTTCCAAAAAGAAAACTGAAAGAAGGAATAGAGATTGAGAAAAATCAAAATTCCATCATCAATGACTGCAAAGGATTTTCCCTGCCTAACATCTGGCAGGATTTGTTGAAAAATAACCTAAACCGTCAAGGTTAACCGTAACCGTCAAGGTAAACCGTAACCATGATAGTGACAAGCAAAAAGTGACAACAACAAGAGAGCCTGAAGAAGGAGAAGAGTTTTCTCCGAAAATTTGCTATAAATGAAAAAATTTCCTAGTAAATTCCCATAAGTTGCTTTTGATTAAAAATAAGGAGTTTTTAAGTACTTTATAAGGGCCCTTAAAAACATTTAACAAAAATAAGGAGTTTTTAAGTACTTTATAAGGGCCCTTAGGAGCATCCAACGAAAATAAGGAGTTCCTAAGGACTTTTAAGGACCGTACGCACCTTGTCTTAATGCATTGAACACAATAGCAATAACCACCATGAATATTGTTTTCAAGAAAACCTAGCTGCTCACAGATAAAAAAGAAATCAAATCGCAGAAGTATGGATGATGCATTTCTGTTTCTCACAGATAATGAACATTGCTCATTTTGAGAGATGTGAACTAGTCAGGTACCCAAATTATTTGATCCTAGAAACTATGCCATATTTTGATTTATTAACCCCACCTAGCTTGTCCAGAAAATCCAATGTTAGTGAAGCAGCAGCTTTCAGACATTTTGAATAAGACTGTTGAAGAATAAGTTTACATATGGAAATGTATTGAAAAAGAAAAATACTCAAATTACTGAATCTTACACATAATAGCTAAATGAAAAAAACCATTAGGAAGAACCATTCACTCACCATAAAGATCATGGTAACCTCCAATGACCACACACTTCCAACACGTCATTCATCGTGATGTAACTGGGCTTCCACAGGTTTACAGACTTCTTGCTTACGTTTCTTATTTTCGGGTGTGAAACATCGTTTTTTTTTTTTTCTCTTTTGCCTTATAAGATGTTACTATAATGCTTGTCAATTCGATAAAAATCACACATACAACTCATTCATACCAAGTAAAAACTATGTACATAACCTTACATTCACAGGTGATTAAACCTTGGTCAACTCTAATTATCAAACTCCTCCTTCTGTTTCACAACCTCTGCTACTCCCACTGCAAGTGTCACACCCATTCAAATTGTTTCCAACATCTGTTCCAAAATTTCCCGAGTTCTTAAGTTTTTTAACTTCATTATTAAATTTCAGATCTGTCAATAATTTTGCTCAACACAAAAATTTAGTTGAAGACAAATTCATTGATAAAGGAACATAGTTTTTCAATTATTTCTCTACAATTGCTACCAATTTTATTTCAATTTTTTAAATAAAAATTACAAGACTGCAATCAGCATAAAAGGTAACTCAATCTTCCTGATTCGTTTTCAGATTTCATGTTATGTGCATTTTTTTGTATTTTAATGAACTATAACTGTTCAAACTACAAATGAGTTCTGTGCAATATCCCAAGTTTTTTACGGACATACAGTAATGGGCAAGAACTATAGTTAATTTGTTGTGCACAGATAAATAACACAAATTATAGATGAAACCAATATTTTTCTCTTAGAAACAGAAATCATTTGTTTATTTATCTTGTTAATTAATAAGAAGGTACTTGTCAAAGCATACACACCTGTTAATACTAGTACTCTTATAGGAATCTTAAGAAGTTTTATCACAGCGTTAACTCTTTGAGCACCAATAGTGATCTTGTAGGCATATTTGATACACTGGCCCTTATATGAAGGCGGGGCATTACTTGGGAGTGTTTCTTTATATACATCTGAAAAACACAATGAAAATGAACAAACCAATCTACACTTAGCATTTGCACAGTAAAAAACAGAGCCAAACATTTTTCACAAACCAGCACTATTAAAGAAAACAGACATTTATCAATATTGTCTTAGTGACAATCCTACTTGGGAAAATATGGGGAAAAGCATTAAATAAATTTTAGTTTCATTTTTATGAAAATGCTTGCTAACCTTTTAGTGTAGCTCACTGTTTCAAGCAGCATAAGCACTTTTATGCACACCATAGACAGGAACCTGTGCTTTGATATTTATGTAGATATCATCCATACACAGAATGTGCATGCAAATATTGTGTGAAACAGCAAACAACAAGACTAAGATATATTTGTATTTAGATCAGTTAAGGTGCATATTAAAAAACTTAACAGCTACAAACTTAAATATTGTCCTGTTTTGCCTTACGATTAAATCTTAATGATCTTTAAGGAATACAGTTACTACTGAAAATACAGTCGCTCTCGTTTATAACAAAGTCCAAGGGACCAGGAGAAAACTTCATTATAAAAAAAAGTACTGTATGTATATGCAGTAACTATAATATTGATTAAATGCAGTATCTATAATATGTAGTACATACATACATAGTTCATAAAGACAAGAAAATTCATTGTAGAGACTTACTTTTTTAATATCCATGAATCTAAAGAACTTTGCTTCTTTTCAGCACATGACATTAATTTTTCTATGGTCTAGTTTTTCTGTTTCACTACTAGTGTACATGTTATGTGACATCAAAAATCTAGCTACATTGTCCAATGAAGATACTGCAGATGCAGCTGATACTGTCTGTCCAGTAGTTGCATCCTCTTCCTCAGTGTCGGAGCCTGAAGTGTCACTTCCCCTGAATTTGATCCAGAATCTCAGCATCTGTGAGAAGTGGGCTTACAACAACGTCATCGTCAGCAATACAAAAATTCTGGAGCATTGCTCCATCATTTAGTTCCTTCCCCACAATATTGTCCCACATTTGAACGAGTACAAGATCTATTTCCTCAATAGCTATTTCTTCATTGTTAGCTCTTGAGGGAAAAGCCTGCTTTTCGGAAGCAATTTTGCATTGCCAGTGGGGTTATAATATTCCATGCACGGCAAACAAAGTCAGCAGCTATTCGTATGTCGATTTTCATATCGGACCCTTTGTCCAAATTTAGGAGAAGGTGTTAAATGATAAACTGCCTGTAAATGCTTATAAAATTTGCAATTATGCCTTGGTCCAGAGGCTGCAATTTGGATGTTGTACTGGGAGGTAAAAATATCAATTTCACTGCTGTCAGTGCAGGTGCAACATTGTGTGCTGAGCAATTGTCCACTAGCAACAAGATTTTTCAATGCTTTGCTGCCATATCGCTGTCGAACGCGACAAGCCACTCACGAAACAGTGTTTGGGACATCCAAGTTTTTCTGTTGTTGCGGTACATGATAGGAAGTGATGACATATCCACTCCTTTAAAACATCTTGGCTTGACAGATGCCTATAATCAAAGGTTTTCGTTTGTCGCTACCATCCATGTTAACACAAAGCATCACTGTGATAGATTGTTTACTTGCCTTTCCACCTTCGCACTTGTTTCCATGATGTTCCATTGTTTTAGATGGCAGCATCTGATAAAGAAAGTGTTTCATCAGCATTATAAATGTTTGACCTTGAATAATCTGCAAGTATGTGGTCCATCTTATTTGTTATCCAGTCATTCATTGCGGCTACGTCTGCTTCTCCTGACTCTCCAATCACAGCTCTGCAAGTAATGTTGTGATGGTTTTTAAATCTTTGTAAGCAGGCAGTTCCCAGATTAAAGTTATCATACCTAAAAGCCAAGCCCAGATCTCTAGCTTTTCCTTGGATTATTGGGCCACTCACTGGCAAGTTTTGGGCCCTGGCAGCTGTAAACCAGTGAAATAGGGCATCTCCAACATCCGGGTAGATAGCCGGGTGTACCTTCTTCTGATTCGCAGCACCTTCCGATTTCGCTAACTCCGCTAAAACGTTTTGTCAATTCTTTAAAATTGTGGATAAAGAACTGTGTGCTATCCCATATTCTTTGGTCACCTCCATTTTCTTTTGGCCTCCATCACATTTTCTTATTATGTCTCCTTTCACCTCCAAAGTTAGCACTTTACACTTTTGAGACACCCCAAATTTTTGCACATGATATGCTGTACTCTGAGTCAAAGTAACCAGCAGAGCCAGATTTCTGTAACAGCGACCTCAGGGAATGCAAGAACGGCACATATCATTGCTTGTGGGGAAACCGAAGGTCATGACCAATAGGATGTAGCTACCGCTAGGATAGTTCAACTTCAACACCAGCTGCAGCTCCTGCTGTTGATTGGTTGTTTCTTTGGCATCAGTTAGTTAGACAGAGAATCGTGAAGTGTGGAAAAACCCTGCTATGTTTTCGTTTTTGTGTGTAATCTTCTTGCAATGTCTTTTGTAAAAATTTGCTTTGTTTTAAGGCATTTGTCAGTTCATTTTCTATTCTGGGAAGCACATTAAAGAATATGCGACACTTCGTTATATCCATAACTGGGAATTTTGAATTTGTTGTAAACAAATAATTTACAATGTGTTTTTTTACCTAAATCAAGGGGAATGGTCATTCCTTCACTATAACCGTAAATTCATTACAAACGGGAGCGACTGTGTACAAATAAAATCCTATTCAAGATGAAAAGTATTTATTGGCATCTGATATTTTTAAGAGACTTGTTTAATAATAGTGATAATCTGCCTTTTCAAAACATGGTCAGACATGGCATTTTAGTACATCAGCAAATTGACAAAATTTAGGTAATAAAAATACTACAGTACCAAGAAAAGAATCTAACTCAAGAAAGAACTCATTTCTCACCCCAACATGTGTGAATGTTTCAGCTAAATACTTAAAAGAACCTACATGATAAAACCAACTGTTCTGAGCTTTACCAGGCCAACTTAGTGATGCCTTCTTTGTGAACATGTGTTCTGATAAAATTTGTTCCACTGCTCAAAGACAACCATATCAGCTGGGGCACATGCACAACTCCTTGTAAATATTGGATTACATTGTAGGCAGTGCAAAATTATTCAAAACTATGACTATACCAATCACAAAACAATTTGCTAAAGTGTTGAAATCAGGAATAATCCTGTACCATGAAACCATGTGTTACACAATGAACACCAATTTTATAGATCTATACTGCAGCCATAATGCCAATATCCAAATAGTACAGAAGTAAACAATCCATACAACTCATTGTTCTGCATGATTTGTCCCTTGTAATTGGAAGTATATCATGTATAATATGCCCAAAATATGAAAATAAATTAAAGCTAAGTGTAGGGACAATTTATAAATTGGCTCACCAAAAACATATGTATATATTGGCACTTGTATTTGTTTATCATATTCAAATTCCTTTGTGTTATGTACTGGAGAAAGAAACTGTGTTTCTGAAAGGAATTCCTACAACATTAAGCTCTGGAGATAACACTCATGCTTAGAAAAGGTGATTAGGATCTTTTGTGTATTACTAATGTGCTAGGTACACTCAGCAGACAAAACATTAGAAATAGGAGTGATGGGCAGTTGACATGGGCATCTCCTGTGCACAGTGGAACAGACCCAAACCAAACACAGGTAATAAACAGGCAGACAGCAAGGTTTCCCAACAGTGTATCCAGGGGTGGATTTAGGCTGAAGAGGGCCCATCTCACTGAACCTTTTGGGGGCCCCTTGAGACACACTTCCGGGTATATTTACAACAATTTTTAAATGGACTATATCAATTTCATCATCATCATCATCAAATAATTCTATTATTATTTTATATTACAAGAAAGAGAAACACTATTTCATTTACTTACAAACACAGCATCATGCTTTTAAGAAATTCCTCCTGGCTCTAATTACAGCAACAGTGTCTGTGACTTCATCATAATTGACATGATTCAGCACATTACTCTCTATGTACAATGTTGAAAAACGATTCAAGTGCTCTTGAGAAAATGTTAATCGTATTATAGATTGTCCTTAACTCTTTTAAGAGCATTAAATGATCTTTCACCACTTGCATTAGATATTGGCAAAGTAAGGAAAATTTTAAGAATGGTTTCCACATTTGGAAATGTTTCTTTCAAACAGTCACTGTCCACAAGCACTGTGTAGCAAACTTCTGGCCGGACTGAGGATTAATCTTGTTCCACGAGATTCACAAAACGACCAAAGTGCTGCAGTTCATCACAAAACAGTTTTTCATCTATGTCATTTGAATATACCTTAGAAATATTGGTGAGGTCACATTTTGTAGAATGGTCATTTTCACAAGCAAAAACTCCTTTCAGTAGGTCGCATATATATAACCTAACTTTGCTCCATCTCAACTACCAGGTTGTCACAGATAGCATTCAGTATCTCTACTCGAATCTTTTCTTTTCCCTCTAGATGAACTTCATTGTCTGTACTTTTTTCTTTTTATTCTACGTTTGTAACTTTCAACATTGTCTAGTTGCTTTACAGATGTAGACAAAGTCGAGGCTTCCGTGCCAATGCCAGAATAGTCACTATGTATGTCATCAAAGAATTTCAGAGACTGAAATAGATCTACTGGCATCTTCATGTTTCCATATTCTTTCTGCAAGGATTTTCTGACTTTGTCGACTTGTTGCAACAGCCGGTCTCACAAGACAGTCACGAAGGCAGCTTCATATTTGTTAAACATTTTTGCCTATGATTTTGCCTCTCTGTTTTGCCTAAAGTCTTTTCAGTTTCACACTCAGAAAGTTTAATTAGTGCTTTTCTAGTTTCACTATAAGCTCCTGGTAAGGCTGATACAGCATCAGCTTTTGCTGGCATTCGAGTATCACTCAACTGTTTCGCAATGTGTTGATGTGGTTGAACGTGGGATTTAAAAGTGTTTCGCAACGATGAGTGGAAGCCGAAAAAAAAAGTATATACTTTTTGAACAAAATCAAAGTGAGCTTCAGCATATCTGCAGCATTCAGCAGCATTATTGCCTACTAAATTCAAAGAATGGCTTGAGCACTGATCATAAAATGCTGTGGGTCAATTATTTTTGCTTGAAGGCCAGTATATATGCCTGACATGTTCAAGGCATTTTCATAGCATTAAGCTTTACAGTTTTTTATATCTAGCCCTAGATCTGAAATCTTTTTCAAGGCAGTATCTTTCAAATGCTCTGCTTTTGTGAGATTTTATGAGCAAGAAACCAAAGAATTGCTCAACAGTTTTTCCATCAGCTTTACATACCTCAAAACAAAAGTTAGTTGGCACACATGGTTTAAGTCAGGAGTAGAATCGACGCTAATTGAAAAGTATTGTGAATTTTTAACCTCCTCACAAAACACCTTCTCAAATTATTCCGCCATTACAGTAAATATCGCATCATACGTTTGATGATACAAATACCGTATATACTCACGTATAAGTCGAGAAATGTGGGACAAAATGAGAGTTTCAAAGTAATGGGGTCAACTTATACGCGGGGTCTAAAAAAATCGTAAGTCCAAAAGTTCTTCCCGTGAGGCAAAAGGCAATCCATCCCAAAAGAAATAAAAATGCCGATGCGGTATTAATTACGAAATCGCAACCCTCCGAAAGAAAAAAAAAAGAAAGAAAAAAAGAAAGAAAGAAAAAACGCCGATGTGGTAGAATTACGAAATCGCGAACCTCCGAATTTCTCTGCGCTTTGAGGTCTCCTCTCTCCTGGCTTTGCGTATCCACAGCGCAGTCACAGCCGCGCATAGAAAGCTCCACCCTTCCGACTACCAGTTGATTGCACTGATCTTCGACGTAACGGCAAAGAATATCACGCGAAGCGTTTATATTCTTTGGTAACGGAGCCATGCAACAGCCAGTGTTAGGTGTTGCTTGTTCTTAATCGCACATGTTTTTCTTGTTCTTAATCGCACGTGTCTCGCTTCTCCTATTATGGGTGGCACGGATTGTGTAAAGAAACGGATGTCCTATAACGCAGGATTCAAGTTGAAAGTGGTTTCTGTTGCAGAAAATACTAACAACTGTGCTGCTTCACGTCAATTTGGCATTAACGAAAAACTGATTCGAGATTGGCGTAAAAAAAAAAACCGGACTTGGTGAAAATCGCAAAATGCACTGCGCCGTGGAACAACATCTTTCCCAGAGCTGGAAAGTGTCTTGAATGATTGGATTGTGGGCTGCAGACAAAATGGTTACATTGTAACGTGAACTGGTATACGTTTGCGAGCAATGAAGCTCGCAAAAGATGAAAAGTTTGCAGCCGCAAATAACACTTTTCGTGCCTCACCAGGTTGGTGCACAAGGTTCATGAACCGCTATGGGTTGTGTCTACGCCAGCGCACCAAAATTGCACAAAAGTTACCTCGTGACCTCGAAGCAAAGATAATGGAATTTCAAAAGTTGTAATTCAAAAGAGAAAAGAGACTGCTTTTGAACTTTCCCAAAAAATAGGGAACATGGATGAAACAGCCATGTGTTTCGACCTTCCTGGAAATAAGACGGTGAACCAAAAGGGCGAAAAAAATATCTTGATCAAAACGACTGGCCACGAAAAATCCAGTTTCACGGTTGTTCTTTCCTGTTTGGCCGATGGCAGTAAGCTACCTCCGGTAATTATTTTCAAACGCAAAACTCTGCCAAACAGCGTTGTCTTTCCGTCTGGTGTGCTCGTTCGTGCCCATGAAAAAGGATGGATGAACGAATCCGGAACAATTGACTGGTTAAAGAATGTGTGGAACAAAAGGCCAGGTGCACTTTTGAGGAAACCTTCTCTTTTGGTGTGGGATATGTTTGTTGCACACCGTTGTGCAGAAGTGAAAAAAACTGCAGAAAATTCAAAAACAACTCTTGCTGTCATCCCAGGTGGGTTGACATCTGTTCTTCAACCACTAGATGTCTGCCTTAATAAGCCCTTCAAGGACAATGTGCGGAGGTATTGGGAAGATTGGATAAGTTCCGATTTGTCGACTGAAACGAAGGGCGGAAATCTAAAGAAGCCGGATATCGTTTTGATTGCGCGATGGGTCAAGGATTCTTGGGATGCGATACCTGCGGAAATGGTCGTGAAATCATTCAAGAAATGTTGCATTAGTAACAAACTTGATGGCACAGAGGATGATGAGATTTTTATGAGCGATGATGACAGTGATTCTGATGACACAGGCATAGATGGGAATACTGATGTTTATGATGACGCGCCAATGACTGAGAAAGACTTTTTTTAACTGTTTGGAGAGTCTGACTCAAAATCGGATTTTGAAGGGTTCCGATGAAGTTTTTGGGTATGCGAATTAAATTTAGTATTATATATATACTTTTTTTCGTTTTCAAATGTTTTTGAATAAATTCATTGACATTTTTTTTTTCTCATTCTGGGATCGACTTATACGCGAGTTTCCGATTTTTTACAATTTTTTCCTCTGAAAGTGGGGGTCAACTTATAGGCAAGTATATACGGTAGTTCGTTCTGCCTGAACCACAGTGCTCATACTTTTCAAAATGATCTTTCAGAAAATCATCAAACTCTGCAAAATACTCCATACAATTATTATATTTGCACTTTTAAGGTATTAACCTCTTGCAAAGTGCGCATAGTTTACGTGCAATTCATATATGAAAAAACCATGAGGAATAACCACTCACTCACCATAAAGATCATGGTAACCTCCAATGACCACACACTTCCAACACGTCATTCATCGTGATGTAACTGGGCTTCCACAGGTTTACAGACTTCTTGCTTACGCTTCTTATTTTCGGGTGTGAAACATCGTTTTTGTTTTTTTTTTCCTTTGCCTTATAAGATGTTACTATAATGCTTGTCAATTCGATAAAAATCACACATACAACTCATTCATACAATTCAAGATTAAGACTGCAGCAATGTCAAAGCGTTGTGTGTTTAATGAACAATGGTTTGACGAACAATTAAATCCTGAGTTTTCTGGTTGGATAGCTGCTGTGAACGGCGACAATGAATCGCCATTTTGTAAAGTGTGCTCTAAAACTTTCAAGCTTAGCAACATGGGGCATCGGGCAGTCTCCAGCCATGGAAATGGCCCTAATCATTTGAAAAACATCCGTGCTAAAATGTCTCAGCCCAGTCTTGCTTCTTTCACTTCCTCTGTGAAAAAGAACTATCTTTGTAATAACGAACTCTTGCCATCAACAAGCTCAGGAAATGTGGAATCAGTACTTCTAGAAAATATTAAGTGTAATGACTCAAATACTTATGTTGTGAAAGATGATGTGAAGCCCAGTGACCTTAATGCTTATGTAGTGAAAGATGATGTAACAAAGTCGAAAATAATATGGGCCATGGAAGTGTTGTCTAAGCAAATGTCTCTGAACTCTTGTACATAGATTAACAAAACATTTCAGTTAATGTTTCCCCACAGTGCGATAGCTTCAAAATTTACTTTAGGCAAAAAGCAAAGCATCTTATGTAATAAACCATGGCTTGGCACCACATTTCAAAGAGTGTTTAATAGACGATCTGAAGCAGTGCACTGACTTTGTGATTTGTTTTGATGAATCACTAAACAAAATTGCTCAGTGTGGGCAAATGGATCAGTTTGTTCGTTATTGGGACGTCAATCTGCAAAAAGTTTCCACTAGATACTTAAGTAGTGTGTTTTTAGGACGGGCAACAGCTAATGACCTTTTAGAGAAATTCATTAAAGGTGCACCTCTTCCCTTGGATAACATGCTACAAGTGTCAATGGATGGACCTAACGTTAATCTCAGCTTTCTTCAAAAGCTGAAAGATAAACTTAGAACTGAAAATCCAGATGGTAAATTATTGGTTGGCATTGGAGTATGTGGTCTTCACGTGGTCAATGGAGCTATGAAAACTGGGCTTCTGTGAAATGGGATATACATCACTTTCTGCGTAACTTGCACTACCTTTTAAAAGATAGTCCTGCTCGCCGTGCAAATTATACTATGGTTACTGGATGTAAAGATTTCCCTTTGAAATTTTGCACTGTAAGGTGGTTGGAAAATGTTACTTGTTTGACTAGGGCATTGCTTGTCTATGATCATATCAAGAAATATGTTCAAGAATCATCGGTTTCCAGTAAACAGCACGTTTCTTGCAGAATTCATGGAAAGTCCACTGTTGAAATGCAAATTGGCTGCATTTAGGACTATAGCTTCAGAGTGTGAATCTTTTTTGAGAAGGTTCCAGAGCCCAAAGCCTTTAATTCCTTTGTTACACACTTATTTGCTGGATCTGATGAAAATTTTGATGGCATGAAGCTTGGAGCCTGACAAATTAAGTGAAGCTGATAGTGTCTCAAAACTGTTAACTTTAGATGTATCAAATAGTGAAAATCTTCTCTCAAATGAGAAAGTTGATATTGGATTTAGTGCTAAAAAGCTATTAAAAGAAGTGGAGTGCTCAGAAAGAGGAGAAATTAGAGTTTAAGCTTAAATTTAGGAAACTTGTGACCAGTATGATTGAAAAACTTCGTGAGAAAAGTCCACTAAAATTTAAGTTTGTCTGTGGGGTAACTTGTTTGGACCCAAATATTATAGTGCAGCAGCTGAGTCTAGGCAAGAAGAGAGTGGAAATTGTGCTCGAAGTTTTACTTAGTGCAAACAGGATTTCAGATGACTGTGCTGAAAAAGCTAATAAACAGTACGCTTCATTATTAACTATATGTCAACAAAATAGTTTCCATATCATCTACTGTTTCGCACGTTACTAGAAATTCGAGCACGGGAAAAACGTCCATATAATAAGAAAATTTTTATTTCAACTTGTCACTAATATTCCTTTTTTTCTTTTTGATGTTCTTTATAATAGTTTAGAATTTTATTATGAAGATTACAAATTTATATGAAAAAATGTTTTAATATGTGCAGTCAAATGCATCATAAGTTGTCAAAGTCCTCCAATACGTAGAGACAATATGTATTAAAAGATTAATATTATTCCAGTTTTTTAAGTCATGATTTACGAAATTAATACAATAGAAAAGAACTTTCGAAAAAACTGGAATAATATTAATCTTTTAATACATATTGTCTCTACGTATTGGAGGACTTTGACAACTTATGATGCATTTGACTGCACATATTAAAACATTTTTTCATATAAATTTGTAATCTTCATAATAAAATTCTAAACTATTATAAAGAACATCAAAAAGAAAAAAGGAATATTAGTGACAAGTTGAAATAAAAATTTTCTTATTATATGGACGTTTTTCCCGTGCTCGAATTTCTAGTAACGTGCGAAACAGTAGATGATATGGAAACTATTTTGTTGACATATAGTTAATAATTTCTGAAACCACGTAATGTTTTCGACAAATGTTGAATTAATATAATTTATGGAAACTGGAGATTTAAAAGGCTCATAATGTTGATTTTATTGGAGAGAATCTGAAATTCGCGGCTGAAATCATAATATATACGAACTAAACAAAATGAATATCACGAACTTTAAAAAGAATAGAATCCAGTTGAGCAAAGAAGTCGAACATTTAAACTTTTTGACAACTTGTAAAAACAATGGAATTACACCTAAATTTTTACAAATTAGAAATAAACCAATGAATTATAAAGATAAAACCATTTTACAAACTTGTGAAATTAAAAGATTAAGAGCCTCTATTAGAGAAAAACGAAAAGACATTGATAGATTGAGTAAGAAAAACTACAGATTATATAATCAATGCATGCAAGAGAAAGATAAAGAAGAAATAAAAATAGCATTAATTAAAATATTTGCTATTATAGAAAGACAACAATTTAAAGACAGAAGGAGACACTTTCATAAAATTGAAAACCTCATAAGAGAAAAGTATAATAACAAAGAAGGAAAAGAAAAACTACCAACATTAGAAGACAAACCACTGTTCATTAACAAATCTAATAATGAATTGACATATCTACAAGTTAAAGCACTCAATAGAGGAACGAGATATGCATATAAACAAGAAATTCCGAAAGCCGAGATAATAATCCCATATATAGAAGACGTCATCAAGAAACTACCAAATAAAAGACAAAACCCTACAAGATTTAAAATATTAAGAGCAATCAATAACAAAGAAAAAGAAGAACAAATACCAGCTATAAAATATGAGAGACAAGAGCTAATGAACCTCAAGAACAACCCAGCAATTAAATGCGTAAGCGCTGATAAAGCCAAACAAATTATTATATTAGACAAAGATGATTATGATATAAAAATGAAAACGGCTATAGAAAAATTGGATATCGAAGAAACTACACTTGACCCAACAGATACAATTCTAAGAAAAATGGCTTATATAAAAAACCATGGACATTTACCTGATAATATTAAAAACAAAGCCATTCCGCCCGTTGGAGCGTCTATTCCAAGCATATTCAGCAAAATCAAAACGCATAAAAAAGAAGAACCATTAAGACCAATAGTAAATAAAACAACGTCTCCAACAATTCTCCTTGAAAAAGAACTATTTAAACATTTAAAACAGTATTACTTTCAACATATTTATACAATTAACAACTCCATTGAAGTGATTAAAAAAGTTAAAGAACTAAAAACAACCGATTTTCTGATGATCAGTCTAGATATTGTTTCCCTATATCCAAATACACCTGTTTATGAAGCAATTCAATTGTTAAATCAGAAGTTAAAAGATGAAAAAATACCTGAAGCACAAAGAATTAGTATTATCCAGGCATTGAAACTAGTAGCTGATAATAACTACTTCACATATAATAAAAAAATATACCGACAAAAACAAGGTGCACCAATGGGATCACCAATTTCGGGACTTCTTGCTGAAATAATATTACAAGACATAGAAAATAAACTTTTGGATTCATTCAATCAAAAACAACTAATACTATACGTAAGATACGTTGACGATATCCTTATCTTCTGGAAGCAATCTGAAAAAGAACTTGAAACATTTGTAAACAAATACAATAGTTTTTATCCTACAATACAAGTTACTATGGAAAAAGAAGTTAAGAGACAACTAAACTATTTAGACATTTCTTTATTCAGGCGAAATAATATGATTGAATACGAAGTATATCGAAAACCAACTTATACTCCAACGATAATTCCGATTGATTCAAATCATCCTTGGAAATATAAAAGAGCAGCACTTCAATTTTACATAAGAAGAGCATTAACCCATTCCTGTAATAAACACAAAGAAAAGATTGAGATTAACTGAATAAAAAGAACTGCTATGAAATTTGGATACAAGAAAAAGATCATAGATGATATACTTGAAAATATAAAGAAATCTTTAAATGAAAATAAAAATAAACAAAAAAATGAAATAAAATTTGCTGGTAAAATTCCCTACATTCCTCCAATAACAGATATCTTAAAGAAGGAATGCATTAAAGAAAAAATGATATTGGCAGAAACCGTCATAGATAACGAAACTATATTAACTAATGGAAATGAAAGAAGATCAATGCTTGATAAAGCCGGAGTATATTCTATACCAACAAAATATTATACAGAAATAGAAAGAAATGAAAGAAATAAAGTATACATAGGAAGTACAAAAAGAAGATTTAAGACCAGATTAAAAGAACATATATCGAACTGGAATAAAAAAGAAAACAAAACATCATTAATAAATCATTGTATTGAAAATGAAGCTTATCCTGTTTGGTATGATGCAAAATTAATAACCTCACATAAAACTAAAAATCAAATATTAACCTCAGAAGCGATAATGATTGAAAAAACTAAAGAAATAAATTGTAATAATAATGATCCAATGAATCTACCGTACGCTTGGAAATATTTTATCGAAAAAGAAATTAACGATAAAAAATATAATAAAAGACCTTATTAATTATTTTCAACAAACGAATGGCAACACCAATTAATTTGGAGTCGGAATTCATGTCATCCGGTTATATCAAAACACGACGAAGAACGTGCATTAATACCAAAAATAGCATGCGCAAGAGTACAACTGCCGTGAAAAGTCGGACGCTGCCAGTAGAATCGATGTAAGTGGCCGAAACACAACATGTATGAGAAGATCATAATACCCACTGAAGATGATTCCAAAAAGAAGGAATTGAAACTAGTTTGGGATATCGAGCCACGGAAAATAAAACATGCAACCATCATCTATAATAAGAAATTATAAGATCGAAGTTCAACTTGGAAGCTGATACCACAGGAAAGGAAAATCATGCCTTCTTCGATAACAAGATGGCTTATTACTGATTCAACGCATCATAATCAAAAGGTTCGAAAGTTCTTTTCTATTGTATTAATTTCGTAAATCATGACTTAAAAAACTGGAATAATATTAATCTTTTAATACATATTGTCTCTACGTATTGGAGGACTTTGACAACTTATGATGCATTTGACTGCACATATTAAAACATTTTTTCATATAAATTTGTAATCTTCATAATAAAATTCTAAACTATTATAAAGAACATCAAAAAGAAAAAAAGGAATATTAGTGACAAGTTGAAATAAAAATTTTCTTATTATATGGACGTTTTTCCCGTGCTCGAATTTCTAGTAACGTGCGAAACAGTAGATGAAATGGAAACTATTTTGTTGACATATAGTTAATAATTTCTGAAACCACGTAATGTTTTCGACAAATGTTGAATTAATATAATTTATGGAAACTGGAGATTTAAAAGGCTCATAATGTTGATTTTATTGGAGAGAATCTGAAATTCGCGGCTGAAATCATAATATATACGAACTAAACAAAATGAATATCGCGAACTTTAAAAAGAATAGAATCCAGTTGAGCAAAGAAGTCGAACATTTAAACTTTTTGACAACTTGTAAAAACAATGGAATTACACCTAAATTTTTACAAATTAGAAATAAACCAATGAATTATAAAGATAAAACCATTTTACAAACTTGTGAAATTAAAAGATTAAGAGCCTCTATTAGAGAAAAACGAAAAGACATTGATAGATTGAGTAAGAAAAACTACAGATTATATAATCAATGCATGCAAGAGAAAGATAAAGAAGAAATAAAAATAGCATTAATTAAAACATTTGCTATTATAGAAAGACAACAATTTAAAGACAGAAGGAGACACTTTCATAAAATTGAAAACCTCATAAGAGAAAAGTATAATAACAAAGAAGGAAAAGAAAAACTACCAACATTAGAAGACAAACCACTGTTCATTAACAAATCTAATAATGAATTGACATATCTACAAGTTAAAGCACTCAATAGAGGAACGAGATATGCATATAAACAAGAAATTCCGAAAGCCGAGATAATAATCCCATATATAGAAGACGTCATCAAGAAACTACCAAATAAAAGACAAAACCCTACAAGATTTAAAATATTAAGAGCAATCAATAACAAAGAAAAAGAAGAACAAATACCAGCTATAAAATATGAGAGACAAGAGCTAATGAACCTCAAGAACAACCCAGCAATTAAATGCGTAAGCGCTGATAAAGCCAAACAAATTATTATATTAGACAAAGATGATTATGATATAAAAATGAAAACGGCTATAGAAAAATTGGATATCGAAGAAACTACACTTGACCCAACAGATACAATTCTAAGAAAAATGGCTTATATAAAAAACCATGGACATTTACCTGATAATATTAAAAACAAAGCCATTCCGCCCGTTGGAGCGTCTATTCCAAGCATATTCAGCAAAATCAAAACGCATAAAAAAGAAGAACCATTAAGACCAATAGTAAATAAAACAACGTCTCCAACAATTCTCCTTAAAAAAGAACTATTCAAACATTTAAAACAGTATTACTTTCAACATATTTATACAATTAACAACTCCATTGAAGTGATTAAAAAAGTTAAAGAACTAAAAACAACCGATTTTCTGATGATCAGTCTAGATATTGTTTCCCTATATCCAAATACACCTGTTTATGAAGCAATTCAATTGTTAAATCAGAAGTTAAAAGATGAAAAAATACCTGAAGCACAAAGAATTAGTATTATCCAGGCATTGAAACTAGTAGCTGATAATAACTACTTCACATATAATAAAAAAATATACCGACAAAAACAAGGTGCACCAATGGGATCACCAATTTCGGGACTTCTTGCTGAAATAATATTACAAGACATAGAAAATAAACTTTTGGATTCATTCAATCAAAAACAACTAATACTATACGTAAGATACGTTGACGATATCCTTATCTTCTGGAAGCAATCTGAAAAAGAACTTGAAACATTTGTAAACAAATACAATAGTTTTTATCCTACAATACAAGTTACTATGGAAAAAGAAGTTAAGAGACAACTAAACTATTTAGACATTTCTTTATTCAGGCGAAATAATATAATTGAATACGAAGTATATCGAAAACCAACTTATACTCCAACGATAATTCCGATTGATTCAAATCATCCTTGGAAATATAAAAGAGCAGCACTTCAATTTTACATAAGAAGAGCATTAACCCATTCCTGTAATAAACACAAAGAAAAGATTGAGATTAACTGGATAAAAAGAACTGCTATGAAATTTGGATACAAGAAAAAGATCATAGATGATATACTTGAAAATATAAAGAAATCTTTAAATGAAAATAAAAATAAACAAAAAAATGAAATAAAATTTGCTGGTAAAATTCCCTACATTCCTCCAATAACAGATATCTTAAAGAAGGATGCATTAAAGAAAAAATGATATTGGCAGAAACCGTCATAGATAACGAAACTATATTAACTAATGGAAATGAAAGAAGATCAATGCTTGATAAAGCCGGAGTATATTCTATACCAACAAAATATTATACAGAAATAGAAAGAAATGAAAGAAATAAAGTATACATAGGAAGTACAAAAAGAAGATTTAAGACCAGATTAAAAGAACATATATCGAACTGGAATAAAAAAGAAAACAAAACATCATTAATAAATCATTGTATTGAAAATGAAGCTTATCCTGTTTGGTATGATGCAAAATTAATAACCTCACATAAAACTAAAAATCAAATATTAACCTCAGAAGCGATAATGATTGAAAAAACTAAAGAAATAAATTGTAATAATAATGATCCAATGAATCTACCGTACGCTTGGAAATATTTTATCGAAAAAGAAATTAACGATAAAAAATATAATAAAAGACCTTATTAATTATTTTCAACAAACGAATGGCAACACCAATTAATTTGGAGTCGGAATTCATGTCATCCGGTTATATCAAAACACGACGAAGAACGTGCATTAATACCAAAAATAGCATGCGCAAGAGTACAACTGCCGTGAAAAGTCGGACGCTGCCAGTAGAATCGATGTAAGTGGCCGAAACACAACATGTATGAGAAGATCATAATACCCACTGAAGATGATTCCAAAAAGAAGGAATTGAAACTAGTTTGGGATATCGAGCCACGGAAAATAAAACATGCAACCATCATCTATAATAAGAAATTATAAGATCGAAGTTCAACTTGGAAGCTGATACCACAGGAAAGGAAAATCATGCCTTCTTCGATAACAAGATGGCTTATTACTGATTCAACGCATCATAATCAAAAGGTTCGAAAGTTCTTTTCTATTGTATTAATTTCGTAAATCATGACTTAAAAAACTGGAATAATATTAATCTTTTAATACATATTGTCTCTACGTATTGGAGGACTTTGACAACTTATGATGCATTTGACTGCACATATTAAAACATTTTTTCATATAAATTTGTAATCTTCATAATAAAATTCTAAACTATTATAAAGAACATCAAAAAGAAAAAAAGGAATATTAGTGACAAGTTGAAATAAAAATTTTCTTATTATATGGACGTTTTTCCCGTGCTCGAATTTCTAGTAACGTGCGAAACAGTAGATGATATGGAAACTATTTTGTTGACATATAGTTAATAATTTCTGAAACCACGTAATGTTTTCGACAAATGTTGAATTAATATAAGTACGCTTCATTGTGTGTAGAAGCTCAATCTGCTTTAAAGTCTCAGTTTGATGAATTTTTAGACAGTCATGAAGATTTTATTGGATTAGACAAATTTTAGAGTGCTTTACTTTACAACCAAAAACAATTTGGTGAACTTTGGGATGTAATAAAAATTTGTCTCATTATGTCTCATGGAAATGCTTCAGTGGAAGGTGGATTTTCTGTCAATAAGTCTCTTCTTGTGGAAAATCTCCTGGAAGAATCCCTGATTTGTCAGAAAACAGTTTTTGATGCCATTAAAAATGTGGGAGTAGTAGAACACATTGCCATCAATAGAAGGCTTCTTCTTTCTGTAAGAGCCTCCAGATGAAGATATCAGGATTATCTTGAGAAAAAAAGTGTTCTTCAAAACGAAGTAGAAAGAAAACTGAAGGAAAAAAGAAAAATTGATCATGAAATAAAGGAATTGAAGAAAAAAAGACAAAAAGTATGGAAGGAACTACAGTTTTTTTTGTTTTTTTTTTCGATTGGAGGATTAACGATCACCGTGAGCAACTCAATGGGCTATAAGCAGTCGCCCATCCCTAATTTAGGGTCACTGGTTCCAGGGAACGGAGAGAGCCAGTGCCGTAAGACAAACACAACATCCATGCCTGACCGGGATTCGAACCCGGACCCCTTACGGACGAATGATCAGAGGCCAGTGCCTTAGACCACTGCGCCACCGGGGCGGCGAACTACAGTTGGAAGATGCAGAATTGCAGGCGAAGATTTCAGATTGGGAAAAGAAGAAAAGTGGTATGTAATATAAAAACAGTGACTGTGTTCCTACTGTAATATTTTTATAGTAACTGTTGTGTATGGGTTTGTTTGAATGTTTCTTCAATAAATGTAAAACCGTGAAAAAAAGAGTAAACTTAAAATTAAAAAGGTGTGAGTTGGACAGCTATGGGGAAGGTGAAGGCCGATAAAAAAAAAAAAAAAAAATTAAATGAATCAGTTATTTGGGAATATACGTCAAACGGAAACACTTTTAAATAATATAAGTTTCTCAATTATCCAATTCAATTTTATTTATTATCATGGCACATATATTGAAAAACTCAAATAAACCTATTTGTGTAAAGTCAGGGATTTCTTATATATTTGGTCAGGGAAAGTCGGGGAAATCAGGTTTGATAATTCTGTGGACACCCTGGATATAGTACTTGCCTCCAATAGCCCTTCTTTTTTAATCTGTGTCATTAGTTGAGAATCAACTCTCCTGGATAATTTACTTCTAAGCATATTGACCATGGTTGTCAAGGGAGGTTTTGAGATTTCATGATTTCTTAAAACTTTTTCTGTATGGAACCAATCAGAAAATCCATCAATAACAACCCTATGGGATTTTTTATGGTCAGAAAAATTTTACACACATAGTATTAGACAGACTTCGATGTTTCCGAAAAAATTAACCAGTTTCTTTTTTCTTTTGTTCCATTTGTCCATAACCTACAAAAAGGATTTTCATTTACAGACATGCCAACCTTCAAAAGCTGAAAATCGGGAGATTTTAACAGCTCATAAAATCACATGAGCTCTATTTTTTATCGACATTTTCCAGACGTAAGAACAATTTTCCAGAAGTAGTATTATTGGTCCACTAAAAGTTTTGGGAGTAAAAAAAAAAAAAAATAAACAGCACCAAAATCAACACCCCCGTCTTCCTACTGAAATTCATTTTCAGGTACGTCGATCCCGCAAGATAATAAAAGCGTAAAATAGCCCGCATGTTGTTGTTTTTTTACGAATAAAATAGCGACCAACTGTTTTTCATTTCTTCTTTAGGTTGTGTGCGAAGAAGCATCGTACTAACATCGCCTTTCGTTACAAGGAGAGGCCAACTGTAACTACTCCCTTTTGTCGTTAAGTGAATTCGTCGCAACTCAACTGTTTATCATCACTTCTAATGCGCACGGCTCTGCTGAGGTGAGGTGAGGGGTTGAAAGACTGAATTGCAAGAAGACAGGGTAGCTCTAATTTCTCAATCAATTACTGACCCTCCCCGTCATTCTAGTGCCAGAGCGGGTAAGCTCTTTACTGAAGGTGTCGTATGACAATCGGACTGGGAGAAAAAATTTTAAAGCAAATTTTTTCTGACCCATTTCGGGCAATTGGTCAGAAGGCAGAGCTTAGACCACTGTGCCACCAGGGTGGCTTTCTTTTTGCAGATAGGAGGAGAGGAAAAGTACAAAACTGATGACTGTAATGCAGCTTTGCATCGACGCAGAAAGATTTCACAAGCGGTTCGAAATCATGGTGATTGATGGAATTTCGACCAACGTAACAGCTAATTCTCGGTGAAACTCAGGAAAATTTGGCATTCATCCAGAGGGCGGGAGGAAGGACTAAAAATCCGGAGTCTCCCGCCTAAATCTGGAGAGTTGGCACGTCTGCATTTATGTTCCTGAAATAAGTTTTTCCAGAATCAGAAAATACTTTCCTCAGATTTTTTTAGTTCTCCTTTGTTTTTTGGTTTGTTTCTAATAAAGTAATCTATCATATCAAAGGTGGGGTGAAGGCCATAAAACTATATCAGTAGGATACTATGAATTCATTGAACAGGTAGGCCTAAGCTCTTCCTCTTGATTTGTTGGTTCATGCTCTTGATTGATATATTTGGTCTGGCTCTGAGGGCTGACAATTCAAATCATTCAGTGGCAAATGGGATGGTTTCTCACATGAATGTAAGTAGCTGGAGTCAAGATTTGAATTTATTAAACTAACCTTACCATCGTTGTTTTCTACACTTGAATGGTGTGAGTCCTGTATAGGTTCCAGTTACACATTTTCTTTTGAAGCACATGAATTCATCAGCAGTATGACTTCACACCAGCACCTGTAGGAATACTAATAAACTATCCTTTTGCTTTTGAAGAAGTTCGTCTTTCTCTTTTTTCTTCTTCCATTTTTCATAACTGACTCATGAACTTAGTTTCACTAGTTTTATTTTCAGGAGAATCAGTCACATAAACAATATGTAAACGAAACAGAAACAACTGTAACAACGCCGATTTTAAGGGCACGGTTAGGTGTTAATAATAACAATATTAAGTAAGTAACACTGCATAATACCACAATGTAAAGATCGAACGGCAACACAGAAATACAGATTATCGACGATATTTTAGGTTATGTTGCAACGTTACTAGGAGTCAATGTTGCCACCACGCACAAATGAAATTACTCTACAGTTAGCAAAATTTTGCCCGCTTGACAAGCAGGGTAGCCAAATTTACATTTCTTAAGTAGAGAACAAACAAGTAATTATATAAAGTTTGAACCACGACTGATTTTCATTAAATCCGTGAAATATAGTCATCACACACAATATAACTTTTCTCCTTTTCTTTGTCTCCTCCTTGCTTTAATTCTCTTTTCAAAGTGAATAGGTCACGCATCCCTCCTGGATGCATGACCCTTCGTGATTGCGACTTGCGCGAACTCATAAATCCACCCCTGAGAGTATCACAATTGGTGAACACAAGTAAATGTACTGATCTCAGCGACTTTGATCATGGATGGATTGTTGGCACAAGACAGATGGATCATTTTATCACTGAAGTTGTGCAAACCCTTGAGTTCCCAAGGGCAACGATATCCAGAGTGTACCACGAGTATACCATCAATGGACATACCGTCACCCAGAGAGCATGTGGTGGCCAACCACATGCCCTTCATGACCGGAGTCAACACAGGCTAAGGCTCATACAGACCAACCATTTGGCCACAGTAGTGCAAATCACATCCAGGTTAAATGTCGGAAGTCCACACTGCATCACGCTGTACAGGGTCTTAGCTTGGGGGCCGCCAGGGGAAGCTGAGCCTCTCCTAGGAAAGACTCTTTGAATGTAATAATAATTAGCATATGCCATGTTTGGAAAAAAATAAAGAAAATAATTTCAATATCACACTTAAAAACTGACTACGGTTGGACAACTGAATTACTCAACTGGATACCAAAGGAAAAAAAAAAGACGAGATACAGATGGTATAGCAAGCACTATATATCAATCTGACTAAGAGGAAAGCCTGTAAATCAGCTGATTCAAGAACATGTCCTTACAAAAGCTTGTTTAATTAAGGTAACAATACAATTTGCACATCAATTTGTGTCTTTATAAACTGCTGCAATTCTACACGGTAAGTCAATCCATTCCTCTTACTTATTATGATTACTTATTTCTGCAACACTTTGCATTCAGTGAGATTAATTGGAAAAGTTTAGAGACAAATAACTATCAACGTTAAACACAAAAATATGAATCCAAGTAGCACAAACATTGAAAAGCAAGTCAAACACTTCAAACTGTGTCATTCTATGTAATGAGAAACCAATACAGTCAAGCAGTACAATTATACCTAGTCATGGCAGGAAAAGAGGAAAATCTACATGTCTCAAAAGTTTAGACACAACAGAAACATAATGCAAATATGTAATTATTAGATATGTATGGTATCTGCAGATCCCTGTATCAGCTCGAAAACATGTTTCTCCATTGAATAAATTACATTCTGTAGGATCAGATGAATCCCGTTTACAGCTGTATGACGGAAGGGTGCAGGTGTGGTGTTGACAGGAGGAAGCCATGGCCCTGTCATGCTAAGTCAGCTTTGTTCAAGGTGGTGTTAGCTCTGTGATGCTTTGGGGAGCCTTCCCATGGGGAACATTAGGTCTCTTAGTGTGTGTGGAAAGGTCCTTAACTGCTACACACTACCAGCATGTGCTGGATGATCACCTACACACTTTCACGACCTTCACACATCCTGTGGGCGATGGTCTGTTCTAGCAGAACAATGCATCCTCCCCCACACCAGGCTGCAATCGCCAAGGCAGGGTTTAGGAACACTCATCTGAGTTTGGCATCATCCAATGGCACCCAAAGTCCCTGAATTTATGCCTTGTGGAAGCACTCTAAAATGCTGTGGAACAAAATGTCAGATCCATGGATCCTGGTCTTGGGCAGAGTTGTGGACAATGCTGCAACAGGCATAGCTGGCATTACCTCAGGGATCTGGTGGAGTCCATGCTTCTGCGTAACAGTTTGTTATTTGCGCTGGATGAGGACCAACATGCTATTAGGTAAGTATATGTAATGTTTTGTCCATTGAGTGTACTCATACATTCGTCCTATGGCCTCAACAACACAGCCAAGCTGGAAAATACTACTGGATATGTATTATTTAGTATGTTTTGAATGTGTTCTGTTAGAAGCAAACATTTTATGAGCTTATCCCACTAATGGCAACACATTTGTCAAATGTCAACTAAGTAGCACAATGTATTGTGTATGACTTCCTGTCCACAGAGGCAACACAGTGACTTCTGAGATGGCACTAATTGGTTGGTAAAAGATAATGCAAAAGGGGTTCGCACACAGAAATGGTCAGAAAGAGGTTGGATGACTTTTTGTTAAGCAGCTAGCCAGTCCATGAAATCTGCTGCACTGTGCTCTCTGACAAAAGGGTTTAGCTATAAGGCATCAGTAGCATGCTTTAAGGGCATTAAGATCAGAGAAAAAGTGGCAGGGAGAAAAGTTTGACATGGAACTCCAAAGCTGGGCTGGGGAGGGCTCTAAGAATGACTTGTGAAGAAGCAAGGGGAAAGCTAAACAGCTCCTGGTTTGATGTTTATCAGACCACTAGGATTAGTGGAGTCGGAAGGGCTGTGTCATCAACACAGAACAACAATCGCAGTGAATCTGATGAATTTAGTTGAACTAGACAAAACCTGTCGGAATTGAAGGTCAGTTTTTTTTTTGTTTTCTTTTTAAGAATAAACTCATATGAAAGAACAAATGTAAACTTTATTTGATTGACAAATTCATTCAACCACTTCAGTAAAGACAATAGTTCAGGTTTATGATTTTTTTTTTTTTTGACTGAAGGTTTAACAACTACCATGAGCAACTCAATGGGCTATAAGCAGTTGCCCGTCCCTAATTTAGGGTCACTGGTTCCAGGGAAGAGAGAGAGCCAGTGCCATAAGACAAACACAACGTCCATGCCTCACTGGGATTCGAACCCAGACCCTTTACGAACGAATCATCATAGGACAGTACTTAGACCACCGTGCCACCAGAGTGGACTTTGTCACCACGTCACGCTTGAACCGTTGCCCGAATCTAAGTTTTCTCTTCGACTGGCACATCTACATGGTAAGACCTTTATTTTGATACCTGAACCATATTTTTAGGTTCAGCCATTCTCTCAAAATAGGTCTCACAGTAAAAAACTTATAGAATGAAGATATAGATGGCGCAACTCAATTATGTACATTCTAAATATTTTCACTAACAATTGTCAACGGAATGTTTATTTACATCTTTACATAAAAGGAAACATCTTACCTACGTGAATAAACTGGATAGAATGAATATTAAATTGTATTTATACATCACACAGTCCAACGGCATAACGCAATCAGGTCTTCAAGAGTGTTCGCTGTTCTGATGCGAAGAACTTTGATACGAATGCCTGCTAGCGTTGCTTTCCGCAACAGTTCACTCAGAAAAGAGAAGACTTCATACTTTGGACTATCTCAGTCCCTCCATGCTTCTGCCTTCAACAGCACGTGAGTCAACCGCAGGCGATCGAATGTCAACCACACGCTTCTCCCATAGACTTTACATGGGACCTTTCCCGCCCCACAACGCCCAAACTGTTGTTCCAATCTCATTTTTCTCTTCGACTGGCACATCTACATGGTACTTTATTTTGATACCTCAACTATATCTTTACGTTCAGCCGTTCTCTCAAAATAGGACTCAGTAAAAAACCTTATAGGATTAATATATAGATAATGAACTGTGATAAGCTTTAAAGAGTCTTTGTCTGATAGAACTGCTGATGTGAATCCTTCCATACTAACTCATAACCAGATAATATATATAAAAGTTAAGGTAGCAGAATCCCTGATTTCACCATAATTCTGATTACAGATGAGGGAGTGCATCATGCATAATCATCACTAAACAAAAATCCCCCACCTCTACACCAACAATTTTCCTTTGGTCACACTTAAGAAGATCTTATTAAATCTGTTTATTCACTGGTGTAATATGCATAAAGTTTCACCAAGCTTTCACACTCCACTGGGATGTTTTTCAAGACCTCCAGTGTCACCCACTTTATTTCTACCACTGTCTTGAAAAAGCCTGCCAGTGGAGTGTGAAAGCTTGGTGAAACTTTATGCCTATTACACCAGTGATTAAATGGATTTATTGCGCTATAAGCACTTCTTGAGTGTGCACAGTCTCGTGTACTTTGCTATAAGCACTTCTTGAGTGTGCAGAGTCTGGTGCTCTTTGTTATAAGCACTTCTTGAGTGTGAACGGTCTGGTAACATTTTCCATTGGTCCCCTAAACACACATATTTTTGACCAGACAATGAAATTTAACTGCCCTACTTAATATATCATTTTCTTCATAACAGTTTTCCAAATATGCACATATGATTTTTTCCCTTGCTTCCACAAATATAAAAGGTATATGATCTGTATAGGAGCCATCAGAAAATAGACACAAAAGCAAATTCACTATTTTAGAATTTTTCAGGCTAAAATGTGAAGGCCAATGTGAGATGTTCTAGCGGGCCTGTGGGTTCCAGGCCCCTTTGGGTTCGGTTCATTTCATCCTTTACAGTAGACTATCTGAAGTAGATCTTTAGGGAAAATACCTTTAGGAATCTATTTGCTAGGAGATCCGAGTATTTATTCAGGATATATCATCATCATCATCATCATTGTCAACCATTATCAATCCACTGCTGGACGAAGGTCTCCCCAAGTTTCCTCCACAACAGTCTGTCTTGTGCCAGTCTCCTCCATGTCACCCCTGCATACTTTCGAATTTCATCCACCCATCTCCCATGTGGTCTTCTTCTGGGTCTTTTCCTGTCCCTTGGAATCCAATCTAAAATTTCGGCTGTCCATCTATGATCTGTCCTTCTGGCAGTATGTCCAGCCCATTGCCATTTCAGGGATTTAACTCTGATCATGATGTCTTCCACTCTTGTCATTTTTCGGATCCACTAGTTCCTCTTCTTATCTCTCCTGGTTACACCAAGCATGCACCTCTCCATGCCTCTTTGAGTTGTCTGCAGCCTTTGTATGTCTCTTTTAGTTAAGGTCCACGTCTCTGCACCATACGTAAGCACTGGAAGGATGCATTGATCAAACACTTTTCTTTTAAGACATAATGGCATATTGCTCTTGAAAATTATGCTGTTTCTTCCAAAAGCTCTCCAGGCAAGTTTTGTACGCCGATTAATTTCTTCATCAATGTGACCCTCACTTGATATCTGCTGTCCAAGATAAACGTACGTGTCTGTTATCTCCAGCTTTTCTCCATCAATCGATAAATCTTCATTTCTTGTAAAAGCATTGAACATCACTTTTGTCTTCTGAAAGTTCATTTTTAATCCCACTTCTTTACTCTTGTCAGCAAGTTCCTGGATCATACTCTGCAGCTCTGATGGGCTAGTTGCAAAAATGACTACGTCATCAGCAAAATGAAGGTGGGTTAGATAATCTCCATTAATCTTTATCCCCTTGTTTTCCCAGCTCAGCGAATGAAAAACATCCTCCAATGTGGCATTAAAGAGCTTCGGAGATATGGTGTCACCTTGTCTCACTCCCTTTCCAATTTTTATGTGTGTTGTATTTTCAAACAGCCTAATTTTTGCACTTGCATTTTCATAGATGTTATTAATAATATTAATGTATGCATCTTCAATACCGCAGGTTTTCAGAGCCATTGTAACTGCTGATGGTTTCACCGAATCAAAGGCTTTTTCATAATCGATAAAAGCCATGCACAAGGGAAGTTCATATTCCCTCGCTCTTTCAATTAGTTCTCTCAGCACGTGGATATGATCTATTGTGCTGTAGCCACTCCTGAATCCAGCTTGTTCTCTCGGTTGAGCCATGTCCAGTGTCACCTTCAAGCGGTGTGAAAGAACTTTAGTGAAGATTTTATAAACTACTGATAGGAGGCTGATAGGTCTGTAGTTTCCGAGATCCTCAATGTCACCTTTCTTATGTAGCAGGATCATTGTAGCGGTGTTCCAATCCTCAGGAATCTTTCCTTCATTAAGGCATCGAGTGAAAATTTGGGCGAGTACTGTTTCGATTTCTCCACTTGCTTCTTGTATGATGTCTACAGTAATTCCATCTTCTCCTGGAGCTTTTCCTCGCTTCATGTTCTTGATTGCATGTGCAACTTCTGCTGGAAGGACTGGAGGAACTCTGGTACTGGTATCTTTCATGATGTCTGGAGTGCATATATCATCCCTTTCATATAATTTGGAGTAGAAATCTTTCACTCTTGTCAAAATTTCGCCTCTATTTCTTGTTACAGAACCATCTTCTTTTCTCAGTGCCATAATCTGTTTTCTTCCCTTACTGAGATGTCCCTTTGCTATCTTTAGGCTTTGGTTGTTTTCAATTGCTTTCCTCACTAGTTCACAGTTGAATTTCCTTATATATATATATATATATGTAAATGTGCATTATTTGCATACTTTATGGGTTATATCCCATACAAAGAAAAACATTACACTGTATCTCCATGACATCTGCTTCTCATAGCCACTTTGAATCTCCAATGTCCTTCTCTCTCTCTCCTTTCCGCAAACACCTCCACCGGGGGGGGGATTGCATTGTTGACACCTCACAATGAATGTTTCTTTAGTTCCACCTCCAAGCATGTAAGAAGGCGTACAGAATATCACCCTGTTCTTAACAACCAATGATCCTCTTACCAGTATAAGCAATATGACATCTTTCCGGAGAAGTGTCCTAAAATGTCCAGCAGTGGGTTTGTAAGAATAAATTGTCAGTTGTCCGTTCTCATACAAGATATCTTACACTGATGTTACTTGAACACATACATATACACATAGACACAAAAAAATCATATTTATCACTGTAAGACAAATTTGAATAATGCATCAATTAAATATTTAAATCATATTTAAATATTCATAGAAGCCTCTTGTTCTCGAAGACCCTCACAGCCAATAAAACTCCTCACATTTGAAATACCATCAAATTTAGTATCACAACTAAAATCATAGGGAAAATAATAGGACGTTTTGGTACAAAAGATGAAGGATAATATGTTAAAAAAAAAAAAGTTCTTTTGCCCCTTTTTCAATCAAAATTTACACTTACAAGTCTTACATTCTCCAGGAAGAAGCCTCAGGTCACAAAACAGTATCTTAGGTTTAGTTGAAAGAACTACATGCCCATTTTCACCTGCAACAGTAATGAAAAAAAAAACAAAAAAAAAGGTTAACGCAAAGTGGAAATAAATTTGAAATTCCATGAGTGACATAAAAGAATGTATGCTTCCTTAAGAAATTAAGAATGTATTTTCTTGTCATAAAACTGTTTCTAATGAAATTTTAACAATAATTTCTGAAATATTTTACTGATTTTTTTATTAGAGAATGTTTTAACAGAGTTACTAAAATATTCAACACAAGGCTTGCACCCTCTTTGCAATAAAATAAGAAAAATGTTTCAATGCAAACAGATCAAAATTTATATTTTACTTAAATAAGGTGTTACTTTATACAATAGATATAGCTAAGGGATACATTAGAGAGATGGGTTGCAAACTGAAAACTCATTCAGAGAATATAAATCAACAATAAAAAATATGTAATAAAACTTAATTGGGCAGACACTAAGAGAAACTGGTCACAAAAGCACACTTAAATTATTAATCATCAGCAGGACAGCATAAAAGGGAAATTACAAGAAGAAAAGGAGGAGACTCCTAATTCCTACTGAAAGATGGTTCCATGTGGTTAATATTGGCATTGTATACTGGGCGGTCGTAGTGAGCGATGGGTTTGCCTCCTTGGGGCGCTCCGTGGTAACAATGGCACACACAACAGCAACTAGGGCCTCTGTGAATTTTGGAGAGGTGTGTTCTGTGTGACATTGGCGAAAAGACCCCAACTCACTGGGTTTTATTCCAGAATCCTTAGGTTGAATGACCAACTGGAACCCTCAGCTGTGGGCTAATCCCCCACACTGATGTACTTACCTGATTAAAAAGACAAAAAGAAATATTAAGAATGACTCAAGTGTGGGATATGGTGGACCTACCACACTTGAGAAGGACGGTCCACCACGGAATCGACCTGGACTTTCTAAACGGCGTATGAGAAAGAGATCTCGGCTGAGTGAATGTAAGATTAGTGTATGGAATACTAGAGGTATAAATGGCAAGATGAGTGAGGTGATTGAGGAGATGAATAAGTATAGACTGGATGTGCTGTGTGTAAGTGAAACCAAAAAGAAGGAAATTGGGGTAGAAGAAGTGAATGGCACGGTGAGTGTGTGGTCTGGAGTATTAGATAATATGAGAGGACAGGCTGGTGTAGGTGTGATTTTAAGTGAAAAGATGAAGAACAACTTGATTCACTATAGTTGCGCAAGTGAGAGAATTCTCTGGATTCGTTTGAAAGTGAAACTTCAGAGAATTGTAATTGTTGTAGTGTATGCTCCTTGTGATTCGGAACCTTCTGATAAGAAGGAAGATTTCTGGAATAAGCTAAAAGCTGTTTTGAGCCAGTTTGGTGCTAAAGAAAAAGTTAGGGGATTTCAATGCTAGAGTACATGTGCAGAATGCAATTTCTGACAATGTTCTGGGTAAGTTTAATGATCCTTGTGTGAATGATAATGGTGAAAGATTAACTGAACTCTGCATTGAGAATGGTTTGTGTGTATCTAATACATTTTTCAACCACAAGTATATCCACACATATACTTGGGAAAATAGTAGTCTTGGTCAAAAGAGTGTGATAGATTTTGTTGTCTACGATCAGCGTTTGAAACACTTAGTTGTTGACACCCGTGTGATGAGAGGTGCAGATGTTGGTTCTGATCATTACTTGGTAGTGTCAAGAGTGAAACTTAATGTTGATTGGAGAAAAAGGAATAGGAAGAGACCCAGTACAGAAAGAATAAAGGTTGATAGGCTCCTTGAAGATCATCAGCGGTATTCTGACTTACTCAGAGAACGACTGAAGGATCTGAAATCTGGTGAGAGGGATGTAGAAAAGAAGTGGGAATGTTTTAAGAACTGTGTTGTTACTGCTGCTAAAGAGGTCTGTGGCACCACAATAGTGGGTAACAATAGAGGTGATGCTTGGTGGAATAGTGAGATTGATGAGGCAGTAAAGAGAAAGAAGGAAGCCTATTTGGGGATGTTGCAAGGTAGAGTCTCTGTGGATGAATATCGCTGTAAGAAGCGTGAAGCTGCTAAGCTGGTTCGCCACAGTAAGGCAAAACATAGGAAGGAGAAAGTGAAAAGGCATGAACTGGCTTTTTGGAAAGATAGGAAGTCCTTCTAGAAGTACACGAGACTCAGGAAAAATAGGGGAAACAAAGTTGTAAGTTGTGTGAAGAATGAGATTGGAGAAATGATATGGGAGCCCAATGAGTTAAGTGACAGATGGGGTGAATACTTCTGTGAGTTATTAGAGCAGGAAAGCAAAGATGATTCTGAGACAGACGCAGATGATGTCACAATGAGGGATGAAAGCACAGGAGGGATCTCAAGATAAGAAGTGTGTAAAGCTCTAAAATCTCTTCAGAATGGTAAGGCTCTGGGAGTTGATGGTATAACTGCAGAGATGTTAAAATATGGTGGTGACTCTATAATTGACTGGTTAACTGAAATTTGCCAGTTGTGCTGGGAGTTAGGAATGGTCCCTCGGGATTGGAAGGATGCTATCATTGTTCCCTTGTATAAGAGAAAAGGTGATCAGACTGAATGCAAGAACTATCATGGTATTAGCCTACTGAGTGTGCCAGGGAAAGTGTTTGGTAAGGTTGTTATTGAAAAAGTACAGGATCTTACATCATTGAAAGTGTGGTATGTTCAGAGTGGTTTTATGCCTGGTAAAGGCTGCACTAACCAGATTTTTGCATTACGCACGATGATTGAAAAGTATCTGGCTGTTGGGAAGGAAGTTTTTACTGCCTTCATAGATTTAGAGAAAGCTTATGACCGAGTGAATAGGACACTTTTGTGGAAGGTATTGAATGAATATGGTGTTACTGGGAATCTACTTAATAGTGTAAAAGCCATGTATGCTGGTAGTAGAGCTTGTGTACGAGTGAATGATGCTTTATCAAAATGGTTTTCCATTGGTGCAGGAGTTAGACAAGGTTGTGTAATGTCACCATGGCTATTTAATATATTTATGGATGCATGCATGCGTGATGCCAAAATAGATAATAGTGGTTTATGTCTTGGTGATATCCGTGTGTGCAGATTGTTGTATGCTGATGACACTGTCCTGTTGGCAGAGAGCAAAAATGAGTTGCAGAGTATGTTGACTCGGATGCACGAAGTTTGCATGAAATTCAAACTGAGTATAAATAAGGGAAAAACCAAAGTTATGGTGTTTGAGAGAGGAACGGGTAGCACTGAATGTAATGTAAGTATAAATGGCACTGTGACTGACCAGGTGAGTGAGTTTGTGTATTTAGGAAGCATGTTTGACAGAGAGAACAAGTTGGATGGTGAAATCAGTAGGCAAGTGAATTCTTCTTTGAAAGTCATAGCTGCTCTGGGAGGTTTTCAAAGGAATTATGGGTTCTCTAGAGAGTCCCGCATGGCTGTGCATGAAACTGTAATTGTTCCTACTCTGACGTATGGCAGTGAAACCTGGATACTGCAGAAGAAACACAGGAGTCGTTTGTGTGCTGGAGAAATGTGTTACTTACGTGGGGTTTGTGGCAAGACACGATCTGATTGTATGAGGAATGAAGATGTATTGCAGTTGTGTGATGTGAAGCAAAATGTTGTTAGCAAGGTGGAGACCAATATGCTTTGGTGGTTTGGCCATGTTGAAAGAATGAGTGATGAAATGCTTACTAAGAAAATCTTTTCAGCCCAAGTGGCAGGAAGGAAAGGCAGAGGAAGGCCAAGGAAGACATGGGTGGATCAGATTCAGGAGTGTCTGCATGAGAAAAAGATTATGAGTATGAAGTATAAAAGATCTTGTGTATGGCGTGTAATGGATATTAGTGAAGCACGAGTTGTATGTCAAGATCGCTGTAAATGGAGAAGTTTGATACGACAACAATATGTAAAAATATCTGGAAGTTTGTATTTCTTTTTGGAGCTAATCTTTGAATCTCAGAGAACAGCTTAGTGATATGTATGTATGTATACTGTAAAGTCTCCAACAACTATGAAAAAATTAGAGTGTTTAAATCATGACATTACTTCACTGTAAAACTAGTATGCAGAAGTACCACTGTGGTGACTTTAACAACTACAGGTAACTTACTGGGCAACAGATTTCACATACAGAGATATGGCTAAAGAAGACATTTGAAGTCCGAAGTGGCCGCCCCGGTGGCGCAGTGGTCTAAGGCGCTGGCCTCTGATCATTCGTCCGTAAGGGGTCCGGGTTCGAATCCCTGTCAGGCATGGATGTTGTGTTTGTCTTACGGCACTGGCTCTCTCCCTTCCCTGGAACCAGTGACCCTAAATTAGGGACGGGCGACTGCTTCTTATAGCCCATTGAGTTGCTCACGGTGGTCGTTAAACCTCCAATCAAAAAAAAAAAAAGAAGTCCGAAGTGACTTGAACATGTATGTGGGGACGAAAAATCTCCCACTTTATAGCATAGAATAATGCCCAATTTGGATCTTTATCCTGTGGATTATAATATTATAGAAGCATTTTGAATATTGCATATCCCATTTGATGCTTGCTCAACCATGGAATTGCAGATGTTTTGTATTCTGTACTTTGTAAATGGCCATTTGTGCATGAAGTATAATAGTTTCTTTCAAACAGGCAAGTGACTTAATGTTATAAACACACATGAATAGGGGCAGATTTCGAACTAGGTGCACTAGTCACACACCTTGGGCCCCAGAGCTTGAGGGGTTACAAAAGCATATAATTGGGATTGCCGGTTTTGTTTTGGTTTTCACGGATTGAAACAAATCAATCCTTTAAGCACGCAACCAGTTTATTTGTTTTTTTTTTTTTTTTTTTTTTTTTTTTTGGTTGGAGGTTTAACGACCACCGTGAACAACTCAATGGGCTATAAGCAGTCGCCCGTCCCTAATTTAGGGTCACTGGTTCCAGGGAAGGGAGAGAACCAGTGCCGTAAGACAAACACAACATCCATGCCTGACCGGGATTCGAACCCGGACCCCTTACGGACGAATGATCAGAGGCCAACGCCTTAGACCACTGCGCCACCGGGGCGGCCCAGTTTATTTGTATTGTCAATTGATATTTTACCTTCTCATATTAGTAACATCAGACCTGCCAACCTCTCAGAACCAAAAAGCGTAACACTCTGATAGAAAAATCGTAACACAACGCATGCTGATAATTTTTTAAGCCTATTTCAGCTATATAAATTCTTGATGATGAGAGCATCAAAATTTTATTGAGAAACTAACTAAATCTAATCAGCAAACATTTTTATGTTGTTAATTATTAGAAAAAAAAATATGATTACGGGAGAAATCCTCACTCCGCCTAACTTCTGTTTTCGGAAATTTTGAGAGGCGGAAAACTTGCATCCTAGGGAGTCTGCAAGATGGTGTAATCGGGTTCTGTTCTGGGGATGTCATTTTTGTCTGCAGGACCAAAATAAATCTGCGATGTGCATCAGCCGTTGCCACGATTCTGCTACGAGGATTAGTAGAAAATGAATCTGCGATGTACGTCAAGCGCCGCCGCGATTCTGCTACAGGGATGAGTACAAAATAAACTTGCAATGTACGTGGCCATGACTCTTCTACGGGGATGGGTACAAAATAAAGCTGTGATGTACGTCACTACCATTGAGCCAAATTTTTACTCTAACCAATGGGAAAAAATCTCTTCTCTGATTGGCTCCTGAGCAGATATATAAGGGGCTGGTTCCCCGTGCAGACTCCAGTGTATTGCAGTGAAGAGAAGCCATCATGTCAGTTGAGAGTAAAAACGGCAAACCCAAAGATCCACGCAGGAAAGAAACTAATTCAATCCAAAGTACAGATCAAACACAGGAAGCCAATGCTCTCTCCTTGCTGCAAGAAACAAATAAAGGTAACTTGATCACGCTAGTTACGTTAAATGAAACTTTTATAAAAAGTTCGTAAGTTAGAAGCTTTCGACCTTATCTTAGGTCTTCATCACGCCAATGGCTTTATAAAATGCCCGGAAGTTGCGTAGCTTTGAAACATGACGATTATGGGCAAAACACGTAACAATATTAACAAATAAAGGTAACTTGATCACGCTAGTTACGTTAAATGAAACTTTTATAAAAAGTTCGTAAGTTGGAAGCTTTCGACCTTATCTTAGGTCTTTAAATGAAACTTTTATAAAAGTTCGTAAGATTTATTTTGGTCCTGCAGACAAAAATGACATCCCCAGAACAGAACCCGATTACACCATCTTGCAGACTCCCTAGGATGCAAGTTTTCCGCCTCTCAAAATTTCCGAAAACAGAAGTTAGGCGGAGTGAGGATTTCTCCCGTAATCATATTTTTTTTTCTAATAATTAACAACATAAAAATGTTTGCTGATTAGATTTAGTTAGTTTCTCAATAAAATTTTGATGCTCTCATCATCAAGAATTTATATAGCTGAAATAGGCTTAAAAAATTATCAGCATGCGTTGTGTTACGATTTTTACCTAAGATAAGGTCGAAAGCTTCCAACTTACGAACTTTTTATAAAAGTTTCACTTAACGTAACTAGCGTGATCAAGTTACCTTTATTTGTTAATATTGTTACGTGTTTTGCCCATAATCGTCATGCTGCAAGAAACAGCCAAGGAAACCCTGCTCTCACTTCTTGAAACGAAGGAGGTGCAGAGCAAGATTGTACAATTTGCGAAGAATATATCTCAGAGAAAGTGGAGGAGGAATTTGCAAAACTTTACATAAGAGTTGTCGAAGAAGTGGAAAATGCATCCAAAAGACTGAAGCTAACCAACACGAAATATATCAAGGGAGTAGCCAGTCACCTATCTATAGAGGAAGTCTCTGAAGCTCTGAGAGAGAAAGGAATCCAAACTAGAAACATAGAGAGAAAAAGGAATAATTATGGAGCACCCAGAGAAGCTATGACGTTCTCCACTGATGACCCCCTTCCCATTGGATCGATCATCCTGCTTGGCTACAAGCTCAGTTTCAAGGAATTCGGGGAGCCTAACAGTCAAAAGCAGTCATTTAGAAACCATGGAAGAGGCAGAGGATCATTCAACAGAGGCAGAAAGGGGTTTTGAAGCAGAGGTAGGATTGACTGCTCCACCCTCCTCAATTCCCACTAGTGGGCAAACTTATACCCAGGTGATTGCAACGCAACCACCAACATTTAAACTAGTGGTAAATCTGTCTACTGCCGTGGTTCCATCTGGAGCCATGTCACTGGACAAGAGGAAGAGGTTGGAGCTGGCTACCTACCTCATGAATATGAAATAGAAATGAGGGAAAAAGAAGAAAGAAAAAAAAAAGGGCACTTTTAAGGGCCAACTCTCTCTTTTGCAAAAAGGATTACTTGAGGTACCATACTGAAAGTACATGCGAAGATTAAATATATATATATATATATATATATATATATCCTTGGGATGTAAGGTCAGGTGATGCGTAATATCACAGCCTCTCCTTGACAAATGTCAACCCCGCCTTCTCATGGTACATCCTGTTCCCACTAAAGGGGCTCTGACGACCGCCAATAGCAACATAACTATACCATCGGGATTAGAGGAAATGCTATTTCACACTCACCAACCCGCTTGGCCAGCGTGGTGAGTTATGGCAAAACTCCTCCAAAATGACTCCACAACTTAAATCTTGGCCCTCAGTCTCCGGCAGCTGGAATCTACCTGGCCAAGGCAGCGGCCAGTGCGACATGAAGGCAGAGGGTGCTAAGAATCCCCGGAGGACCGGACTAGGCTGCCATCTGATGCTGACCTTGGCTATGTATAATGGACGCTCCCTATCTTCTGATTCAAGGCTTCTTGAATTGGAAGAGGAACTACAAAGGATCAAGTGGGACATCGTCGGGCTAAGTGAGGTAAGGAGAAAAGGAGAAGATCTCATTCAACTGAAAAGTGGACATCTCTTCTACTATCATGGGACTGATACTGGCAGAACTAGTGGTGTTGGATTTATAATAAACAAGAAACTGAAGGATAAAGTTGTAGAAGTTGAAAGTTCTTCTGACAGAGATGCACGACTCATTATCCAACTCTCGAGAAGATACCAGGCTCAGATTATTCAAACTTATGCGCCAACCACAAGTCATCCTGAAGAAGAAATTAAAGAATTTTATGAGGAAATTTGTCATCTAAATAATAAAGGTAAGCAGCACTTGAAGATAATTATGGGAGATTTCAATGCAAAAATAGGGCAACGGCAACAGAATGAAACTTCAGTAGGCAAATTCGGTCACGGCAACAGAAACCAGCGTGGAAATACTCTCGTAGAGTTTGCAGAAGCAGAAGGGTTTTTCATCTTGAACTCCTTTTTCAAGAAAAAGCCAAACAGGAAATGGACATGGAGACATCCAAATGGGACGACAAGTGAAATTGATTTTATTATGTGTAACAAAAAATTCGTCATAGAAGACTGCAGTGTGCTAAACAAGTTCAACACAGGCAGTGACCATAGATTGGTGAGATGTAAGATGCACCTCAACACTAAGCTCGAACGTAGCAAGCTCATAAGACAAACAAAATCTATTGACATAACCAACCTTAAAAAACACCATAATACCTTCAAATTGCAACTGAAGAACAGGTTCTCTGCTTTAGAAGGCCTAACATCGGAAGAAGTGGATATTTCTGAAGTTAACAGAAAAGTAACCAAAGCTCTTATGGAAACAGCAACAAAATTAGCTGGGTCTAAGAACAAGTTGCATGTGAACAAATTATCAGGAAAAACCAAAATGCTGATGCAAAAAAGAAGAGAGATGAGGACAACTAAAGAAGATGTGACTTCCAAAGTGGAATATATAGAGCTATGCAAGACAGTACGAAAAAGTATCACTGAAGACGTAAGGAAATTCAACTGTGAACTAGTGAGGAAAGCAATTGAAAACAACCAAAGCCTAAAGATAGCAAAGGGACATCTCAGTAAAGGAAGAAAACATATTATGGCACTGAGAAAAGAAGATGGTTCTGTAACAAGAAATAGAGGCAAAATTTTGACAAGAGTGAAAGATTTCTACTCCAAATTACATGAAAGGGATGATACATGTACTCCAGACATCATGAAAGCAGTGGCGGCTCGTGGTAGGAAAAATAGTTGAAGAGCTACAAGAGCAATATGAAAAGATATCTACTGTCTTCAATGAAAATCAGTTAATGAGAACTTACCTATTTTTTATATATTAGATCAATTCTTCTTCTCTTTAAAGCTGGAAATTTGTCGATTATGTCATCATAAAATGGCTGTTTCTTCGTGACATCAAGAAAATGTTTTTCTGAATAGAAATATTTACCAAAGAAGCAAGATTATCTAGAATTGTGTTTCTTGAGTAAGTTTGTATTTTTTTAAGGCAAGAAAAACTTCTTTCCACTGAAACACTTGCAGATGCAATTGTTAAAATCAGGGAAAACAATTTATAAGCTTCTGTAAAAATGCCTTTATCTCGATGAAGCACTCGAAGAAGTTCATGAGTCGATATATCCCTTAATTTTTTTATCAGCATATACAAGACTCAGTTCATCTTTAAGGCACTAGTGTTTAGTAAAAAAATTTCTGTAAAACTGTTGTAGATTTTCAAACGTGTGAGAGGGAAAGCATGAATTAAATTGGTCGAATTTGGTTGTGTCAGCAAGCCAGGCAAATTGAAGTTTAAGTTTCTCACAGTTTTGAAATCTTATATCCATTTCCATAAGAATGTGGTACAAAATTTCAAAATACAATTGTTTATAATTTTAAAAAATTGTTTCTGGTGTAAGAGCAGCATATTCCCATTTAGAACTGCATATTTCTGTGATTTTGCTAGCTTTTCCAAACAGTGTTCCAAATACCTCATTGTTCCTTTTATGGCTCAAAATTTCATAAGTTGTTTTTAATTTGAGTAACACATTCATTTATGTCTAGTGATTTTTTCTTCAAAATTTCGAATAATAGATCGGTGAAGTCAAATATTTCATTAAATACTATTCCCAAAAATGTAAATTCAAAGGTGTTCATATCATTTAAAAACCCTTGGACAAGTTGAATTGATTTTTTTTTTCCTGGTTGATCACTATTTGCGAGAAATACGAATACTTCCTTCAATTTATCCAAATCTTCAAATATTACACATACTAACTTCGAACTGGAGGACCATCGAGTTTCTGTTATGGTTGGCATGCATCTTGCGGTTGTTGATGTGAGTGTATTGTTTTTCACCACTCAGCGAAGCGATCGCTTCGCTGAGTGGTGAAAAAACAAAGGAATTACACTGAGGCTTGCAAAAAATATTCGATACTTAGAAATTTTAGAAAAACTCTGCTGTAATACAAGGTTCAAACGATGTACTAAGCAATAACAAAAACAGCTTGAGAAGCTTTATGCTTCATTTTTTTTTTTTTTTTTTTTTTTTTTGGAGCCCAGTAAAGTGTCCAGACATTACGTTTGCCCCATCGTAACATTGTCCTATTGACTTGTGTTGATAATCAAACTGTTCCAAAACTTTGTTTAGCATTTTGTATAAAGCTTCTGATGTTCTATCTTCACTCACACCATGGAAATCCAAAAATCACTCAACCAATACACCATTCGAATCAACAGATCTTATTACTAAAGAGCACTCGGAAGTCTGGTTATGGCTTCCCATCTACTTGAATATAAAAGCATTGAACTTCATTTATTTCATTTTTGACGTGATCGTTTATATATTCAGAAATACATTCAATTAATTCGTTTTGAATCGTTTTTGAGTCACCTGTGAAGACATTTTTTATTGTTTCGGATTAATTTAGAATTTTTAAAGGAATTCTTGATATCAACAGTGAAAGCAATTCCTTGAATTTCTACGATTTATCGAGTCAATGCTTTAGTCATTGTCACGGAATGCCAGTTCTTGTTTACTCAAATACAGTACTGCATCAATCATTGTCTGCAGGAAGTCTATTTAAACGAACGCTTTCACTGAAATGCATTTTCAAAAGCCTAGCATTCTCCCTCAGGGCATCGGCAATGGTGTTCTGATTCTTTTCAAAATTATTTAGCATTAATTTGCATTTCAGGTGTTCGCTAGAATCACCACGTTTGTGAAGTGACCGTTTTATATTTAAGAAATCTGAAAATTGTCTTTATTCAATGCCGAATTTTATTACTAAAAAATAAGCAGGGCCAACAAAATAATTTTTGTAGCACAGAAGGGCTACAAAGCCATTTATATTCAGTAAACCAACAATTTTTAAAATTAATATTGTAAGATTTGCCGCCCTTCTTGATTTTTTTCTTGGCGACAGTTGTCAGTGAATCCGTCAGTCGTCCTTGAAGTAAAATGTCTCTTTTATTTTCATCTTTCCACCGATTGAACGGAGTTTGCAATAAATTACAGACAATGTCGTTCACAGGATACATACTGAAAACTAAAACTATCACTATCAGTTAAACTGTACACGAAACTAAAGTAACTAATAAAGTTTTTAACAAACAATCACAAAACACAAAATAATAAATCTCTTTCGGAAAGTATGTACCGAAACACCGCAAAAAGAAAAAACCCTAGTGGATTGCCAAGGGTTCCCGTTGCACCGCGATCTCTTTGGAAGGTCACAACGACTTCAGGTGCAGAGGCTTGGTGTCTCAAGCTAAAACACTTCACTTGCCCGGCAGATAGGGGAGGGTGACGTCACAGTTACCATGGCAACTCGGACGAAAACCGTAGACTTCCAAGCATTCTCATTTCAGCTCTTCACTTGAACTGTTTTGCGTATAAAGACTTGTTTTCCGTATTAGACGCACATTGTGAATTGATATGTAATCAAAATTTTGGGTATTTTAGCACGCTATAAAGGCAAAAAAAGAATATATTATGCGAAATTATTAATTAAAACCTTATTTCAAATAAAATAGATGACGAGGCACTTCACCTACTTCACCTGAAAAGCCGCCACTGAATGAAAGGTACCAGTACCACAGTTCTTCCAGTCCTCCCAGCAGAAGTTGCACATGCAATCAAGAACATGAAGCGGGGAAAAGCTCCAGGAGAAGATGGAATTACTGTAGACATCATACAAGAAGCAAGTGGAGAAATCGAAACAGTACGCACCCAAATTTTCACCAGATGCCTTAATGAAGGGAAGATTCCTGAGGACTGGAACAACGCTACAATGATCCTGCTACATAAAAAAGGTGACATTGAGGATCTCTGGAACTACAGACCTATCAACCTCCTATCAGTGGTTTATAAAATCTTCACTAAAGTTCTTTCACACCGCTTGAAGGTAACACTGGACATGGCTCAACCGAAAGAACAAGCTGGATTCAGGAGTGGCTACAGCACGATAGATCATATCCACGTACTGAGAGAACTAATTGAAAGAGCGAGGGAATATGAATTTCCATTGTGCATGGCTTTTATTGATTATGAAAAAGCCTTCGATTCAGTGAAACCATCAGCAGTTACAATGGCTCTGAAATCCCGCAGTATTGAAGATGCATACATTAATATTATTAATAGCATCTATGAAAATGCAAGTGCAAAGATTCGGCTGTTTGAAAATACAACACACATAAAAATTAGAAAAGGAGTGAGACAAGGTGACACCATATCTCCGAAACTCTTTAATACCACATTGGAAAATGTCTTTCAATCACTGAACTGGGAAAACAAAGGGATAAAGATTAATGGAGATTATCTAACCCACCTTCATTTTGCTGATGACATAGTCATTTTTGCAACTACCCCCATCAGAGCTGCAGAGTATGATCCAGGAACTTGCTGACAAGAGTAAAGAAGTGGGATTAAAAATGAACTTTCAGAAGACAAAAGTGATGTTCAATGCTTTTACAAGAAATGAAGATTTATCGATTGATGGAGAAAAGCTGGAGATAACAGACAGGTATGTTTATCTTGGACAGCAGATATCAAGTGAGGGTCACATTGATGAAGAAATTAATCGGCGTACAAAACTTGCCTGGAGAGCTTTTGGAAGAAACAGCATAATTTTCAAGAGCAATATGCTATTATGTCTTAAAAGAAAAGTGTTTGATCAATGCATCCTTCCAGTGCTTACGTATGGTGCAGAGACGTGGACCTTAACTAAAAGAGACGTACAAAGGCTGCAGACAACTCAAAGCAGCATGGAGAGGTGCATGCTTGGTGTAACCAGGAGTGATAAGAAGAGGAACTCGTGGATCCGAAAAATGACAAGAGTGGAAGACATCATGATCAGAGTTAAATCCCTGAAATGGCAATGGGCTGGACATACTGCCAGAAGGACAGACCATCGATGGACAGTCAAAATTTTAGATTGGATTCCAAGGGACAGGAAAAGACCCAGAAGAAGACCACATGGAAGATGGGTGGATGAAATTCGAAAGTATGCGGGAGTGACATGGAGGAGACTGGCAAAAGACAGACCGTTGTGGAGGAAACTTGGGGAGACCTTCTTCCAGCAGTGGATTGATAATGGTTGACAATGATGATGATGATGATGATATATATCCTTAAATAAATACAGTAGAATGAGTAGTGTATTCTTCACATGTATGAAAGAAAAGAGCAGTGTAGAGCAAGATGTGAGAATTAAATAAGTTTTGTAAAGCTGTCACTAAAAAATGTTGACTGCAAATAAAGAAAATGTTTACAGACCTTTGCAGGTCATAACCTGCAAAACAGAGTATTGTAAAAGTGAACAGTGTTAAAGATTGGCCCTACTTTTTAATAGCCGACTAACTGTTGTTTTTTCTGTGTTTTAACCTAAATATTGAACTAGTGCAGCTTAAAACTTAGAGGTGTAATATGTTACCCCACCTTTCTCTGATTGGCTCCTGAGTTACAGTGCAATATGCAGACTCCTGACCGATGACTGAGCAAACGACAATTTTCAGTACCAGGTGCCTAAATTTGGATGTTCCTTTGGGAAAACTATTCTGTGTGTGCTGTACTTTTTATTTAAGGTTCCCCCTCTTCCCCTGCCTCCCCCCTTTTTCCCTGGACTCATCGGTGGCAGCGATGTGTTGCCGGGCAGTTTTCTGTGGGGAGAATTGTTGCTTGGATTGATTTGTTGTTGCAGGTAAGTATGTAGGGCAGCTTATAACTTCACCACTTAACGGGAAACCGTATACTCCTTATGATCTAATTTTTCTGTACTCTTCTTTTCTGCTTTACTATCAGGGACCTCTGTTCCCTATTCTCATAACTTCAATTTCACCTGCAAAACGGTGCATCGCGCTGTGGGTTTGGGTCTCTCAACCTGGTTTAGGATCTTCTTCTTCTTTGCGTTGCCACAATTCTTCTACGGGGATGAGTACAAAATAAACCTATGATGTACGTCTCCACGATTCTTCTGCGGGGACGAGTACAAAATAAATCTGCGATGTACGTCGGCCGGCGTCGCGATTCTGCTTCGGGGATGAGTACAAAATAATTCTGCGACGTACATCGTCCTTCGCAAGAAAAAAATTACGATTACAGAAGAAATCCTCACTACGCCTAACTTCCGTTTTCGGAAATTTTGAGAGGCAGAAAACTTGAATCTATGATAGGGAGTATGAAAGATGGTTTAATAGAATTCTGGGGATGTCGTTTTTGTCTGCAGGACCAAAATAAATCTGCAACGTATGTCGCCCATAGCCACGGTTCTGCTACAAGGCGTAGCTGCAATTCTGAAAAGGGAAAAAATGGGGGAAACATGACTATTTTAAAAAAATCATATTTTTGGCACAAAATCGTTTTAGCGTACTGCAGCATGATTTATTGTACTAAATACAATAAAATCATAACAGTTGGCAGGTCTGTAACATATATTTTTTTCTTGCTGTTGTTGATACTCCAGATTTTCGAGTTCTTATTGATGTACTAGTTTTGAAAAGAACAGTTAAAATAATTTAGCCTTCCTCTTAGTGATACGTGAAGGAAGGATTCACACTTCCCACATTTTTTATTGTTTAAGGTGAATACTTAACTGACCTGCTGTGCTATAAATCACTTTCAAGCTACTTCCAGCCAAGGGAAAACATCTGTGTTACGAAAAAACCCACAAAAAGTTTTATGTGCATGGACAGACAAAGTGATGACATTAGCACTATTTCTTACAAAACATTCTAATAATAAAAAGATAGAATGACATTTTAAAAAGCATAACATTTTTCTTGACTTTACTTTTAATCTGATGGATGAAAATTTCTGAGACGAGAAGAAGGTAGGTGGGAACTGAATCTCTTAGCACCTTGGGCCCCAAAAGATCTAAAGTTGCCTCTGCACATGAAGTTTTTTACATAACCAAAAAATATCAATGCATGATATGCCACCAATTTTTGAAGATGCCGCCCTGGTGGTGCAGTGGTATAAGCGCTGGCTTATGACCATTCATACGAGATGGGTCCGGGTTTGAATCCCGGTGAGGCATAGCTGTTGTGTTTGTCTTACGGCTCTGGCTCGCTCCCTTCCCTGGAACCAGTGGCCCTAACTTAGGGATCGGCGACTGCTTATAGCCCACTGAGTTGCTCACTGTGGTCGTTAAACCTCCAATTAAAAAAAATATATATTGAAGATTTTTCTTGACTTTACGATTTTCCTCGACTTTAAAGCTGACTCCCAATAGCTACAAATAAATGATCTAGTGAGATGTAATGATAAAGGTCTGATATGAAGAGGATGGCTGATCCTTGAAAATTAAAAACCTTTAATAAGTCTCCTTACTTAGGCTCTATTGACTAAATCTGCATTGGGGAGCCATTTCTCAATGAAGCATTACCAAAGGATTCAGGAAATACTGCATTTTAAATACAAAGACTGGGTGTTATGGGAATAAGATGTATGTGAAACACACATGGAAAACAGCATAGAGATTATATTAATAGATGTGAGCATAGAGATTATATTAATAGATGTGAGAGTGAAGGTGCTTAAATGAAGTGAGTAATGTTTCATATTTTCCAAGAGATTTTGTTCACAAGAAAATACAGATATACTGTATTATAAATACTTTTTTTACTTGAATTTGTTTGTTCATTTGGAGAATATCACCCCATAATTGCTGTCATAATTGCTGTTATTTTACACATGTGTGTGAATGTGTGTATGAACTCATTCGTTCAATATAGTTTTTACCAAGATCTATTATTTTAATTTTGCTTTTCTTTCTACAGCTTATCACAACAATTATATCATATTTTTCAAAGTTTAGCTAAACTGTAGATTACTGAATGCCATTCTTACACTCCAGTGAGCTTCTGAGGCAATAAATTAGATTGACGGTAAATGGAAGCAGATCTTCTCTAAAAATATATGCAAAACTCTAGCTTTAAAATTTACAATGTATGAGCATTTTTCATGTTTACCTCATCCATAGTAATATGAATTTAAACTAATATCATAAATTTGTTCTTTAAAAAAAGCATTGTTATTTTCCTTAGAGAACACAGAAATTTCATTCCGCACCAGGTTACCAAAATGTTCTTACATGTGAGATTTCTGTTATGTGTAATAAATAATGAATCAGATCATGAATCTTCACTGTATCATGCTTGCAGCATACTTGATGGTATTTTTGGTCATGTAATCACTCTTACTTGCAAACAATAAAATTTAGACGGATTAATTTTGCAGATGTTTAAGGAATATTTAGAGCCATGTTTCCCAACGGATAATCCGGGAGGTCTTCTTTGCCAGTCCATGAGCGAGAAACGAGTGAATTTATTTATTTTTCTTTTGAATCAAAATGGAGTCAAAGTAAGAGGAAATCTAGATATAAATTTTTTAAACACCTGTCATGGAAGATTAAAGGAAGTTTGGATTTCTAATCTCTTCACAGAAGATCTGAACTCCTGTAGAATAACTCACCAGGAAAAGGAAAGCTACGTTGAACTTCCTTCTGATGCTAGTCTGGCATCCAATATTTCCTCTAAGCGGCCATGGTCAGTGAGCACCTAACCCTATGGGCTGGGCAAGCATCAAAACCACTTGGGCAAACATTTTTATTTTCTTGCTAATGCAGTAGAAGTTGGAACTTGGATTGGAACCCTTATTTTTTCTAATCCCTCCATTTTTATCACCGTTCTTTCCGAAACTGATTTTAAATAAAAAAAATTATTAAAGACATTTCATTAATTAAAATTTTTATTTTATAAAAAGTGAGAAGCTCAAACTTATTTCTGGAATGCTTACAATTTAACTGACTGGAATGCCTTTCGCCCACCAACTAGCATGGATGCATTAGTTAGCACAATGAACTTGGTAACGGTTTGCTGTGATTGGCTGGCCCTGATGTGTTATTTTGAGAAAAGACTCAATATCTGCCTCTTTCTCAGTGAGGGAAAAACATTAAACCGCATTCTCGCATTCACTAACTGCTCACACGAGGCTGCTTTGCAAGAAGCCTTTGAGAATGAAGAGGACAATGAGATGAATTTAGGAGGCAAACGGTATTTAAGAAAAGTGTTGTTTTGACTTTTGAAGCCCGAATTTTATTTATTTATTATTATTTTTGCAGATAATTGATTTTTGATTTATGAAAATTAATCAGGGATTTGGGAATTTTAATTTAAAATGCTTACTGTGCAGAAGAAGTTAAGTCAACGCACAACTGAACATGTGCGCAGCTTAGAGGAAACATTGCTGCTATCAATATTCAGATCCAAATCTCTGACTCAGTTTTGGGGCATTATCAAGAAAGAATATCCAAGTCTCAGCAACAAAGCTCTAAAATTATTGGTAACTCTTTTGACCATGTATTTATTGCGAGAAAATCTTTTCAGCAGTTTCAGAAAGCAAACCAAAGCACAGGAACAATGGACATTAATGCTGCACTGCACCTTGCAGAAACGACATTGGAACAATGGCTCAAGAAGATTATTGCAATGCAGCAGCAACAGATGTTGCACTGACCCCAGAAAAAAATTATATTAACGGTAAGGAGAATATTGTGGTATACTTATTATAGATTGCACTTTTTAATCCTTAAAGAATATTAATAGATTAAATGACATTAGCTGTAAAGTAGGTGACATAGAATAATCTGGTATATAAATTATGGATTGCACGCAGTGATTGTTATAATATGGAATATTATGAGATTAAATGCTCGAAAATAGCCTAAAGGTTTGGTTTCAGCATTGCCGGTCTGTGAAAGTTTTCTCAACGTTTAGCCAGTCCACGAATGCAAAAATATTGGGAACCACTACTATTGTCATTATTTGAAAAAAGCACATTAATAATTACATGTGCACAATGACTAACTCCATTGTTTATGCATTATTTCAATTATCTCATTTGAGGTAGATTTAATTTTCACCCAGAACTTTTGTTTTCAAAGCTCTATATCATTTAACATCACCCTATTTTAATAGTAAAACTGTGCTTAAAATGAAATGATAATTTTACAAACCACATGAACTTCACTGAATATCAGTTTTCAAATAAGAAAACAAAAAAAATATGCTCATGTCCAAAATTAAAGTCTGAATAATTATTTATGAAACTTATGATTATATGTATTTATTTACATACCAAATTTATCTGCATTCTGTTATACAGTTTTCTTTATCTCCCCCCCCCCAACAGGCTTTAATTTTGGACATCAGCATACAATTCAAAATAGTACACCAGTTTCACACAGTAGATGATGATTTTTTTTTTTTTTTTTTATTTGAGGTTTAACGACCACCGTGAGCAACTCAATGGGCTATAAGCAGTCGCCCGTCCCTAATTTAGGGTCTCTGGTTCCAGGGAAGGGAGAGAGCCAGTACCGTAAGACAAACACAACATCCATGCCTCACCGGGATTCGAACCCGGACCCCTTTCGGACAAATGATCAGAGGCCATCGCTTAGACCACTGCGTCACCGGGGGCAGCACACACAGTAGATGATTTTTGAATAATAATTTTAAAAACCCATTCAAATGATGAACATCAACAAGTTAGGCACACTGGGACTTGAAGTGAAACTCTTAAACTTTTTTCACTTACATGAAGCACACAGCATAAATAAAAACTGATATCATGCATATGCATTTTCATTAGTGATGGTTCACATTTTATATGTATGAAGGAGAAAAAATGTAAAAAAAAAATGTAAATGCTTCCAGCAGTTGCAAAACTTACAGCATCAAATTTTACAGAAACACTTATTCTGAAAAAAAAAAAAATGAATTCTTACAAAATTCTGATAAAAATATATATATCATCATCATCATCATCATTGTCAACCATTATCAATCCACTGCTGGACGAAGGTCTCCCCAAGTTTCCTCCACAACGGTCTGTCTTGTGCCAGTCTCCTCCATGTCACCCCTGCATACTTTCGAATTTCATCCACCCATCTCCCATGTGGTCTTCTTCTGGGTCTTTTCCTGTCCCTTGGAATCCAATCTAAAATTTTGGCTGTCCATCGATGATCTGTCCTTCTGGCAGTATGTCCAGCCCATTGCCATTTCAGGGATTTAACTCTGATCATGATGTCTTCCACTCTTGTCATTTTTCGGATCCACGAGTTCCTCTTCTTATCTCTCCTGGTTACACCAAGCATGCACCTCTCCATGCTGCTTTGAGTTGTCTGCAGCCTTTGTATGTCTCTTTTAGTTAAGGTCCACGTCTCTGCACCATACGTAAGCACTGGAAGGATGCATTGATCAAACACTTTTCTTTTAAGACATAATGGCATATTGCTCTTGAAAATTATGCTGTTTCTTCCAAAAGCTCTCCAGGCAAGTTTTGTACGCCGATTAATTTCTTCATCAATGTGACCCTCACTTGATATCTGCTGTCCAAGATAAACGTACGTGTCTGTTATCTCCAGCTTTCCTCCATCAATCGATAAATCTTCATTTCTTGTAAAAGCATTGAACATCACTTTTGTCTTCTGAAAGTTCATTTTTAATCCCACTTCTTTACTCTTGTCAGCAAGTTCCTGGATCATACTCTGCAGCTCTGATGGGGTAGTTGCAAAAATGACTACGTCATCAGCAAAATGAAGGTGGGTTAGATAATCTCCATTAATCTTTATCCCCTTGTTTTCCCAGCTCAGCGACTGAAAAACACCCTCCAATGTGGCATTAAAGAGCTTCGGAGATATGGTGTCACCTTGTCTCACTCCCTTTCCAATTTTTACGTGTGTTGTATTTTCAAACAGCCTAATCTTTGCACTTGCATTTTCATAGATGTTATTAATAATATTAATGTATGCATCTTCAATACCGCAGGTTTTCAGAGCCATTGTAACTGCTGATGGTTTCACCGAATCAAAGGCTTTTTCATAATCGATAAAAGCCATGCACAATGGAAGTTCATATTCCCTCGCTCTTTCAATTAGTTCTCCCAGCACGTGGATATGATCTATTGTGCTGTAGCCACTCCTGAATCCAGCTTGTTCTCTCGGTTGAGCCATGTCCAGTGTTACCTTCAAGCGGTGTGAAAGAACTTTTGTGAAGATTTTATAAACTACTGATAGGAGGCTGATAGGTCTGTAGTTTCCGATATCCTCAATGTCACCTTTCTTATGTAGCAGGATCATTGTAGCGGTGTTCCAATCCTCAGGAATCTTTCCTTCATTAAGGCATCGAGTGAAAATTTGGGCGCGTACTGTTTCGATTTCTCCACTTGCTTCTTGTATGATGTCTACAGTAATTCCATCTTCTCCTGGAGCTTTTCCCCGCTTCATGTTCTTGATTGCATGTGCAACTTCTGCTGGAAGGACTGGAGGAACTCTGGTACTGGTATCTTTCATGATGTCTGGAGTGCATGTATCATCTCTTTCATATAATTTGGAGTAGAAATCTTTCACTCTGGTCAAAATTTCGCCTCTATTTCTTGTTACAGAACCATCTTCTTTTCTCAGTGCCATAATCTGTTTTCTTCCCTTACTGAGATGTCCCTTTGCTATCTTTAGGCTTTGGTTGTTTTCAATTGCTTTCCTCACTAGTTCACAGTTGAATTTTCTTACGTCTTCAGCGATACTTTTTCTTACTGTCTTGCATAGCTCTATATATTCCACTTTGGAAGTCACATCTTCTTTAGTTGTCCTCATCTCTCTTCTTTTTTGCATCAACATTTTCGTTTTTCCTGATAATTTATTTACATGCAACTTGTTCTTAGACCCAGCTAATTTTGCTGCTGTTTCCATAAGAGCTTTGGTTACTTTTCTGTTAACTTCAGAGATGTCCACTTCTTCCGATGTTAGGCCTTCTAAAGCAGAGAACCTGTTCTTCAGTTCCAACTTGAAGGTATTATGGTGTTTTTTAAGGTTGGTTATGTCAATAGATTTTGTTTGTCTTATGAGCTTGCCACGTTCAAGTTTAGTGTTGAGGTGCATCTTACATCTCACCAATCTATGGTCACTACCTGTGTTGAACTTGTTTAGCACACTGCAGTCTTCTATGACGAATTTTTTGTTACACATAATAAAATCAATTTCACTTGTCATCCCATTTGGATGTCTCCATGTCCATTTCCTGTGTGGCTTTTTCTTGAAAAAGGAGTTCAAGATGAAAAACCCTTCTGCCTCTGCAAACTCAACAAGAGTATTTCCACGCTGGTTTCTGTTGCCGTGACCGAATTTACCTACTGAAGTTTCATTCTGTTGCCGTTGCCCTATTTTTGCATTGAAATCTCCCATAATTATTTTCAAGTGCTGCTTACCTTTATTATTTAGATGACAAATTTCCTCATAAAATTCTTCAATTTCTTCTTCAGGATGACTTGTGGTGGGTGCATAAGTTTGAATAATCTGAGCCTGGTATCTTTTCGAGAGTTGGATAACAAGTCGTGCAGCTCTGTCAGAGGAACTTTCAACTTCTACCACTTTATCCTTCAGTTTCTTGTTTATTATAAATCCAACACCACTAGTTCTGCCAGTATCTGTCCCACGATAGTTGAAGAGATGTCCACTTTTCAGTTCAATGAGATCTTCTCCTTTTCTCCTTACCTCACTTAGCCCCACGATGTCCCACTTGATCCTTTGTAGTTCCTTTCCAATTTAAGAAGCCTTGAATCAGAAGATAGGGAGCGTCCATTGTATGTAGCCAAGGTCAGCATCAGATGGCAGCCTAGTCCGGTCCTCCGGGGATTCTTAGCACCCTCTGCCTTCATGTCGCACTGGCCGCTGCCTTGGCCAGGTACATTCCAGCTGCCGGAGACTGAGGGCCAAGATTTAAGTTGTGGAATCATTTTGGAGGGGTTTGGCCATAACTCACCACGCTGGCCAAGCGGGTTGGTGAGTGTGGGATAGAATTTCCTCTGATCCCGATGGTATAGTTATACCGCTATTGGCGGTCGTCAGAGCCCCTTTAGTGGGAACAGGATGCACCACGAGAAGGCGGGGTTGACATTTGTCAAGGAGAGGCTGTGATGTTACGCATCACCTGATATATATATATATTATACTTATTACACAAATTAAAAACATATTTTTAAATACAAAAGTCACACAAATAACTTGACTAAGTCCTAGTTCTACATGACTAAACAATATATGGAACATATTTTTATACAGTAAATTCGGGCACAATGCTTCATTCTCCTGTGATAACTTGAAACCTGAGGGGAAAACAACCTACCACGACATGGTATGAATGATGTGTCTTGAGATGCTGTTGCCAGTTCCTCTTGGGATGCAGAAGATGGAAATTTGACTAAAGCATCATCTATAGAACAATGGCAGTGAATCTGGGCACTGGCCCAAGCCAGAGTTTCATCTAAGCTCCTGCAATAATAAATAATCCAAACAAATAAGTTTTAATTTTTTGTAGTAAATTAATATAAACCACTTTTTTAAATTGAAAAATTAACACCAGAAACAAACCTACAGTGAATAGCACCATGATAAATTTTTTGTTTCCTATTTTATAATGTAAAACTAATAAAATGCCTTTCATTTGCCTATAATTAAGAAATGCAATTTTCTGGAAAGATCAAACCAGGTATGGAATTTCAGTTTCCCATGGCATGAATATATAAATAGGTTGGTAAATTATTAGAGTAACACTGAATAACTGGTCACACAATAAGTACTGAGTGACTATGTTTTTTGTAACATGATGGAAAGCTATAGACAGACAACTCTTGAGAGTGATACCCCTCATACCACAGAAAAAAGATATATAGCGAGCTGGCACTATCTGTGGAAAAAGGAGTTAAATGAGGGGTATCAGGTTGTCAATAAAGTAAACTATTCTTTTCTGCACAGCATTATGAAGTTCTGGTGTTGACTTAGGAGCATTAATAACAATACTCCACAATTTAGCAGAATGGTGAATTACATACTGTCAAAAATTGTGCAGATAACAAAAAATCCCATAGCGTGAAAGAGAAACCCAGCATTTTGAAAGTAGCATGGAAGAAATGAAACCATGCCAATATAACTGGATGAAATTTCAGGCATTCCTTGTCAAAGTATTACCTAACAAAAAACAGGAGGAGAGTTTTTAATCTCTTTTGCTTTCAACAATCATTTTTACAACAAGGGAGTGGTTTTTCAAGAGTTAAATTTCATGAGATGCTCAATGACAGATAACTTGAGTATCACAGTTCAAGGTAAAAGAACAGTGCACAGTGATTACAAATGTTCATTAGCACTACATGAACAACCTAGAATGTAAGGTACATATCAAGTAGTATCACCATCAATGCTATAAACTGAATTAACTGTGATGGAAAGAAGGTCATAGGGATGTAAGAAAAATGTAGATGACAGAATTGATTCATGAAGTATGCCTGCATTACAAAGGGAAATGCACTGGAACATGTACCTTCAGCAACTACATGTATGCTATGGATAGAAAAGGGCCTTATCCATTCTGTCCATAACATTGAACATAGCCTGTGACACAATGAAGGATAAATACCACATGATTGAAGTTTGTTTAGAAGATCCAGAAGGAACTTGGCTATCAAAGGCTGTTTTTATCTCAAGAGCCACAGCTTGAGTTTCATTAAACCTTTCCAAAATTACCGTACATACTCGTGTATAGGTCGACTCCCGATTTTTATGTGAATAACTGCAGTTTTTGTATACCTACCTATCTCGTGTATGAATAAAAAACAAAATTATTTTCCGAGGATGCGCCTGCATGCGGAAATGTGAACCTACTATTTATTGTTGTAGCTGGCTCTCGCAATGTTGCTTGCGGCAGTTTCCCGCAAAATGTGGGTGGAATTGAGGCACAATTCTGGGAAGATGATAGGGCTCACCATCCTGGTTAGAGAGTTTTCAGGGGAAGGTTACACACTTTAACAATATATGAACCCACTTTTACACATTGCCCGCCCCCCTTCTCCCACTTTTTGCGAGCAAGTTTTCTGCAGTTACTTCATTTGCTCCCGCAGCAAACAAATCGTAATGTATTTACCAAACATCGTAAAGCACATCATTATTTAAAAAAAAACAAAAAAACTTCTTGAAACATATTTGGAAAGCGTAAATATGTCTTGATGTCAACTTGATAGTTTTTTTATCCCATAAAGAATATGCATTCCGTAAAAAATAAATGTGTAACTTTTGAAGTTTTCAATGGATCTCTTCAAAATTTAAAATGAATCTTTATTTTGATGTATTGTGGACATTTGGAAAATTTGAACGCAACTATTTAAAAAATTGAAGAAAATTTGTTCTATAAAATTTTCTCCCACTACCTTGTGCAGCGTAGCAGCTGTCGGTCAACTGCTGAGCTGTACGAGTGTGTGATTGACAGAGGTCGTTTATCTAAACCAAACATCGCCCCATTCAGTAAAGATGGAATCCTTTTTGCTTGCTTTTAGCAGCAGTCTCCTTTTTCAATAGTCTGTTCTTTTCCCTCTTCATTACCCCCATCGAGAATTGAGCATGGTCGTAGGTCATGGCACGGTGCAACTTGGCTGGCACGCTCACCTCTTTCTTCTGCGTGATTTGCCAGCAAGGCAATCAAGGCCAATCAACAGATCTAAAATGGACTTTGAGACATCCTTGCGAAATGAGTTTTTCTATTAGTGAATTAAAAAAAACTCTTACATATAAAATCAAGAAAATTCTAAGCAATAACTTTCTTCTGTACCAGTAACACCCGGAAAATGACTAAATATACAACTGCAAATGAACTGATGGTGCAAAGGGCTAAGTACACACATTTCCATAAGGCATCAAAAGTTTGGTTTTCAAACTATCAGAAATATTTTCCGTGTATAGTTCGGCCCTCTAATTTCGACCTAAATATTTCATTAAAAAAAGTCGACCTATACACGATTATATACGGTATATTTTAAATGTGGTCAAGATTGACTGAAATATCATCATTTGATTTATTTGAATAAATGCCACACTGATAATCATCATTAATGAGCTTGGAAGACTATGAGTAATGCAGAAACTGCTCTTTAATTTTGTTGGTATAGCGCCTTTTGTGCTGTGGCCAGTTATTTGGAGTCTAATGTGATCAGCATGTTGCATTAACTATGTTTGAGAAAGTTGAGCAACACATCTGCATTAAATTCTTTCAGAAACTTGAGGATTCTTGCAAAGAAACTTATGACAAGTTACTGAGAGTGTATCGTGAGGACTGCATGAGTCATCCAAAAGTGTACGACTCAACAAACTTTTCAAAAATGGCCATGAAAGAGTCCAAAGTGACAATCATTGTGGAAAACCCTCAACAAGCAGGAATGAAAGAAACATCCAAGAAGTTTGTTCAGCTGTGTGGGAAAATCACAGAATTACTATCAGAGAACTTGCTGATGACTTAGGCATCAGTAGAGGCAATGCTCCCTGAAGATTTGGTGATGAGATGTGTGTCTGCAAAATTTGTTCCAAAAGTCCTATCAGATGATAAAACTTGACTGTCTGCAGCCATTGGCATGTTAAAATTTGCCAGAAATGACAACTTTATGAAAAAGATTGTAACTGGTGACGAAACATGAGTTTATGGATATGACCCAGAAACAAAGGCTCAGTCCTCACAGTGAAAACTCCCAGTTCACCAAGACCCAATAAAACTTACCAGACATCGTTAATGCAACATGCTGATCACATTAGACTCCAAACAACTGGCCACATCACAAAAAGTGCTGCACTGACAGCATTCTCTCGGCAGGCACATGTGCAGTAGGTTCAAAGGCCACAGCCTGCCAAACAGCATTCTGCTCTGCCTCTCCATTTAACAGTTATGCACACAATCTCAATACTTTTTGATTTAGCCTTGTAGATTGAGAAAAAAATAGAAATTGTAGTGGATTTCTGTGTAGCAATTCATTAGGCAAAAAAAAAAAAAAAGGAAAAAAAAAGAATCTCCAAACTTGACCAACAGATATATGGACACAGCTCTCAGGAAAATTGTCATTCATACTGCTTATTTTCTGTTAGTGACACAGAGGTCAGCTCTGTGCCACTACCAATGAGGAAGCTCTGTAGCAACACAAAATGAATACAGATAAGGTGCAACTAAATATAACCTTAAATATGAACCTATCAAGAATAAAGATATAAGGAAGTTAATAGTGTATGGAGATTATTCCAATTGCCAGACAAAATTGCTGCAACATTTTCAGGGAAATCTGGAATTTTTCATTAATTTATAAACATTTCAAAATTTTTTATTATGTATTCCACGATTTCTCATAGAACACCTTTTGCAGAACCTCAGTTGATGAACAAGGTCTAGAGGGTGATCATGAAGCATGAATTTCCCTATGATGGAAGAAAAGGTGTTGTCAGAAGAGGACGATTTATATTTCCTGGAAAAAAAAAATGAAAAGGAAGCATTGGAGTAGGGGGAAAGGAAATCCTGACTCAATTGCCAAATGGTAAAGATAGAAAAAGTAGGTGGGGAAAGATTGCATGTGATGAATACAGTTGTTGGAATAAAACCATCTGGAGTTTGCTGAACATGAGAGAATGATCATCGACTGAAATTGTTTCAAACATAGTGAGTACCATTTATCTCTAAAACTTTTCCTGGATATGAATCCATGTTGAAATGGCAATAACCATATTTTATGTTTATCTTTATTTTAACAACACTTTTAGAACATCAAAATGCAAATGAACATGCAATAACAACAAAAATTTACAATTCAAGCATACCAGGGCACGAAATTTCTGGTCGTCAGCTCACGAGTGAAGAATTGTCATTGGCGAGTAAAACTTCTCATTGAATTACTGCAATTTCGTTGTTAACAGCCGCATCTATTATGATGATAAGTTGGGTTTTTTTTGGTTTTTTTTTAATATGCGGCACATATGTGGTGCTGCTGACATGCTGAATTTGTTTTCTGTAATTACTTTTTTTCCCTCTGAAATTTCCACACTGATGAATAAACCTTTTCAAAGCATTTTTTGTTTTCTCTTCCATAAACTGCCGGGTTCTCAGTGCTCATATTGCTCGTTTGAAGTCTGTAAAGATCACTCTGGCTTGTTTATGTGCCACTACTGGGAACTAATTCACTCGAATGAACTTCGACCAGCGGGAAAGGGGGGTGAATCCCATCAAGAGATGCAGGCAGGCCACAGCAGAGACAATCCCTCAAACAAACAAAGAAAAGCAAAAAATAAACAAGCTTCCCTCAGATTTATGACACCCGCAATTGAGCTACTAGAACGAACTTTTAAGCAGTGCGCGAAAACACAAAACACCGGGTCTTCGGAACTGCATTTTTTTTTCTTTACTTTTGATAGCAAAGAAACTTCGTTTACGGGGGAAAAAAAAAATATGCACTATTTTAATCGTATTTTTAGAAACTGGGAAGAGCAGTGTTTTTTTCTTTGCAAAAACAATTTTTGTAAAAATTTTACTGTTAAAAAAAAGTGTGAATCACTGTAGATACTAATTTTCTAAAAAAAAACTGCTCACTGTCAACGGTTGGTCAGAGGATTTTCAGCGTCATCGTTAAATTCATGAAATGTTTACCTAATAGAAAAAATATTTCGAAGACGTGAATGAATAATAAAAAATTATAGTAGGATAAAAATGTGAATTTAAACACAGTATTTCTATCTTATGTAACCAAATGGTTCAACTTTAGGGATCAACTCATAAAATGACTGTTTTCAACGCATCTCCAGTTTAATAGGGCTACAGCTGTTAACACGTGTGCAGCACATACAGCAACGTGTGCTCCCAAGATGACTAAATTAACACTTCAGTAAAACCTTAAAATCTTCCACTTAGTAGTTCTAATTCTGACTATTATATAGCTCTAATTATTGTACTATTCTCTTTTACGTGCGATATTTCAAAGTAACTTGTACAAAAAACTAGCGGATAATGCTTACCTTGGCATTCCTTTCTAGTGACGGGAACATTTCACGCACGTGTTTTCCGGTCCTTTGTTGATGTTATTGTCCTAAAGTCCGTTGTATGCGATGACTGGCTTTACTTCTCACACTTTTCGCTGGGTATACTCATTGGATCTTTGCCTTAGGATTCAAACATCAATTTTTACCGTTCTTTATACTCGAAATTTTCGCCCATACTCTGGGCATCTTCAGGAGCGTGGCGACTTTACCACCGATGTTCGTGGTTAACTTCGCGCTAATGGAGTCCGATACTCCTTGTTGCCATTCGTCGGAAAAACTTTCCTGGATATATTTCATTATCAAGCCCGGCTGGTGCCATCTGTGTTTCGTTAAGAACATTTTTTTTTTCCGTATTTTTTTTTTTAATTTTCTTCTCCTATCCTGGTTTTCTTGTCTTTTTTTGCCTGTTTTTCTTTTGTTGTTGTTTTTCTTGTCTTATTAGTTCTTTCCACAGGCCCGATAATGTGCTAGGGTCGTTCTGGTTACATATCCTTGCTTTATTTTTGTAGATTAATATTGCTTCTTCCCTCCTCATTTGCCTTTCCGATTTTTTATTCTTTTTTAGCATTTTAATTTCATCGAACTTTGGGAATGTCCGGTTTTCCAAGCAGAATTGCACTAAAGCAGTTTTGGCTTCTTTTTTTTGCCAGTTAGATATGTGTTGTTTAAGTCTTTTTTTTAATCTGTTTTTCGTACTTCCAATGTACGATATTGGTTGTATGTGTGCTATTGGAATTTCGTAGGTTCCTGATTCTTCTAGCTTTTTTTGCTCTGTTTTTTGTTGACAGTCATACTTTTCACGGTGTGCACTGAGCTTCCTAGTTGTAAGTCATATTTAGCACAGTGCCTATTGATTTCTTTACTCACTCCTTCCAGGTATGGGAAAGCTCCAATGTATTTCAATTTTTTATTTCTTATCTTCCTTTGGTTGTGCACTTCTTGGCCTTCTTTACTCTGAGGCATATCGATATGTAGACGACATTATTATAATGTCTAAACTTAACAAAGCCGAGCTACAAGATCTAGCACAGCAGTTTAGCAAAATCTGTAACACCATAGAGCTAACTATTGAGTTTGAAGAGGATAATTGCCTATCCTTCCTGGACATTCAACTAAAGAAAAACAAAAATAGTTTTGAATACTCTGTGTTCAGAAAAGCAACTTACATACCTGTACTGATACCATACTCGTCGCACCATCCAGTGATACATAAAAAAAACAGCATAGTAAACTTGATACGGCGAGCGTACACACACACATCTAACAGGCTAAAAATCAAGAGCTAGAGTTTATCTCGAAAATATCACAAGAGTATGGGTACCCGAGCAAGCTAATTAATAAATGGATACATGAGAGTAAAAAGCATATGACTCAGAGTAAAGAAGGCCAAGAAGTGCACAACCAAAGGATGATAAGAAATAAAAAATTGAAATACATTGGAGCTTTCCCATACCTGGAAGGAGTGAGTAAAGAAATCAATAGGCACTGTGCTAAATATGACTTACAACTAGGAAGCTCAGTGCACACCGTGAAAAGTATGACTGTCAACAAAAAAACAGAAGAAAAAAGCTAGAAGAATCAGGAACCTACGAAATTCCAATAGCACACATACCCCCAATATCGTACATTGGAAGTACGAAAAACAGATTAAAAAAAAGACTTAAACAACACATATCTAACTGGCAAAAAAAAGAAGCCAAAACTGCTTTAGTGCAATTCTGCTTGGAAAACCGGACATTCCCAAAGTTCGATGAAATTAAAATGCTAAAAAAGAATAAAAAATCGGAAAGGCAAATGAGGAGGGAAGAAGCAATATTAATCTACAAAAATAAAGCAAGGGTATGTAACCAGAACGACCCTAGCACATTATCGGGCCTGTGGAAAGAACTAATAAGACAAGAAAAACAACAACAAAAGAAAAACAGGCAAAAAAAGACAAGAAAACCAGGATAGGAGAAGAAAATTAAAAAAAAAAAAAAATACGGAAAAAAAAATGTTCTTAACGAAACATAGATGGCGCCAGCCGGGCTTGATAACGAAATATATCCAGGAAAGTTTTTCCGACGAATGGCAACAAGGAGTATCGGACTCCATTAGCGCGAAGTTAACCACGAACATCAGTGGTAAAGTCGCCACGCTCCTGAAGATGCCCAGAGTATGGGCGAAAATTTCGAGTATAAAGAACGGTAAAAATTGATGTTTGAATCCTAAGGCAAAGATCCAATGAGTATACCCAGCGAAAAGTGTGAGAAGTAAAGCCAGTCATCACATACAACGGACTTTAGGACAATAACATCAACAAAGGACCGGAAAACACGTGCGTGAAATGTTCCCGTCGCTAGAAAGGAATGCCAAGGTAAGCATTATCCGCTAGTTTTTTGTACAAGTTACTTAAAATCTTATTATAAATACCATATATACTCGCATAAAAGCCGAAAGTTTTTAGAAGAATTTTTTTTTTTAAAGTGAAAGTGTCGGCTTATATGCAGGTCCCAGTTTTTTGCCAGTTTCTAGCTGTTGAACTAGGGGGCTCAGTTTATACGCGAGTATATATGCGGTATGTAAAATGCTGCTTTTCTCCCTACAGCATTCTCCTTTCATGTGACGTCATGATCTTTGATTGGAGATCACAACCTTTCCAAAGCCTTCACGCATTGTGAGCTATCAAAGTTCTTTCTGAATTGGTGGAATCCTTAAAAAAAATTGAATGTGATGTATATTATTGGATTATTCTTATGAAACCATGCTTGTATAATTGCGTAAACCAATGCTATCTGCCGTTTGGTGGCCAAGGGTTCGAAATGCTAAAATACCTGCCAGGTTTTATGATTTACCCGTAAAATTTATGGAAATGCAACTTGCTTTACCGGCAGAGTGTTAATTTTACAGATTTGATTCTTTCAGATTTTTTTTTTTTCTGGAAATTTTGCACCCAGCATTAAGACTTTTTATTTAACATAATCCATTTAAATGAAAACGCAGATGTAAGTTACAAATCAGCTTCTCAGTTACTTGGGAACATTTGTCTGCAGTTTTCCCACATGTTGTTTTGGGTTGTTTCAAATGTTAAAGAACTTACACTGCGCGTAAACGGTATGTAAACAGCTGCAGCTCGGCTTGTTTATCTCTCGACGTGTTGACAGGCGGGCGGGCATCCTCCATTGGAACAAGTCTTTATTACTCCTAGTTCGAAATGCTATCTCAGAATGTAGTTATCGTAGAAAAATAATTCAAGCGGATTTTAAATCTGTGGAATTTTGCCCAGATCAAAATTAAACAAAAGCTGCCAGTTTTGTGAAATTAAACATCCATTTGGGGCATGGTTTCGTAACTTCTCTGGCAATAACTAACGGAAGAATGCAGTATTATAGGAAGTTAAAAAAAAAAAAATCCGATGCTCATTCGACCCAGTGCTTCTCTAGCAATGATTTATTTTGCTGGTCCTTTAGTCAGTAAGTTTTCTACGCTTTCCAATCATAGATTGAGGAAGTGTAATATGTTCCAGATTTGTCTGTCCGTATGATAATTTACATGATACGATGTCTTGGCTGGATTCAACGATATTAGTATGTTGGGGTCCATACTAATTCGTCGTACTCCTATTGAAAATGGTCAAAGGTTAAAACATAGGAGCGGGGCTTATTCTTCCGCCCTTTTGCATGAAGACTTGCGTAAAATCAAAGCATGATTGCGATTAATTTTCGGTATACTGTTCAGCACCCATAGATCAATCCTGTTGAAAATGGTTATTATCAGCACTCATTGGAACAGTGCGCACATGCGCAAGATTTGTTCATCAGAATTTTCGCACAATAACTTCTGTGGAAATTCACCAGTTTGGATGGAATTCTTAATTATAAAACGACGCGTGTGTGGTTTTTTTATTTTGTTTTTTTAGAAATTAACAGTCACAAAAAAATGTTCTATAATAAAGCAAGAACAGGCAAAACATACTGCCTATCAATTAATTCATACTAAGGGATTCGTAAAGAAAACAACAAAGTATCGTAGAGAACACTGTCTTTTGCAAACCCACACTTTTTATAGGTACAAATTTTGGGCTTTTAGAAAAGAACTCTGAATTTTAAAATATCCGGATTTTGACAGCATGAGTTTAATCTAGGAAGAGAGTACACATTTCTTTTTTCTTTACTTTATAGGTTTGAAAAAAAAAACTATTGGTTTCATAACTTCTATCAAACAGAATTGTGCGATACTTACAGATTTTCATTTTCTAAAATAAAATACATAAGTATTCTAAATTTTGTCATGTTAGGGGCGATTTTTTTTTTTTTTCAGAGATATAAGATTGGAATTAAAACCCCGGTTCCAACTTTTTGTGTCATGGCTACATCACAGAGGGAGCAGGGGACGAGATGGGGAGGAAATCGCCGATGAAGTGACTGCATAATTTCCCATGACACCTGATGTAAAAGTCAGCATTGGTCTGGTTCCTGTGAAACACATTGTGTTAGTTTACTGCAGGAGAGAGGTTGTTGTCAAAACCCCCTGGTTTTTGGTGTGGTCTAGTTGGAGGAGAGAAGGGAGTTTTCCCAGATTGTTTTTGTAAAGGAATAACTAAAGAGCCTCTATTCGGTAAGATGGGGGCGGGGAGGGAGAACAGGAAGGGAAGACAGAACTATAAAATCCGTGCCATTTGGAAGTATAAAGGATGCCGCCAACTAAAGGTGTCAGATTTAGTAATACTTATAATGCTGCTGCAAGGCATCGATAGGCCTATGAGAAACAGTGGGGAGGGAGAGGGAAGGAGGCCCAGAGAAGAGAGATGATGTTCGTAACTAAAATCTAAACCTTTATTTCTTGATAACTTTCAGATGATCACGGCTTTCCTAGCTGACCAGCTCGATCGGATAACTCGGCAGTCGGTATTTCTTCCTCTGCAAATTGCATTTCTTTAAGCTGTTGCTGTTTTACTATAGTAGTTTTAGTTGCATTTTTTTTCAAGTGTCAATAAATTTAGTATTAGTGATTCGCTATGAGCAGCAATATAAGGAGGAGAGGAGGGGGGGGTGTTATCAACTATCAAACATTCCGTGATGCGAATTCTGCAAAATTTCTGTGTATTGCAAAATCAAAATCTTCAAAAAATGAAAAATACGCATTTTGCACTATGTGTCAATGTAATTTTAGCATTTCGCAAGATGGGATGATATTACTAATCATATTTCTAGTGCCAAGCATAAATCTAAGGTCGGCTGCATGGGGAAAAAAATACGAAATTAACTTCCTTTGTTAAAAGTTATTATGAACTGGATGTGATTCACGCAAAATGTTCACTTCGTTTTTAGTTGAGCATAATTTACCAATTAGTGTCCCTCAGTCACTTATTTATTTCATTTGTCTGTCTTATTGTCCATCAGTCCATAAGATAAACCTAGTATGAAAATGGTTCGTTTTTGAAAACATTTTAGTTTGTTCCGTGACGGCGTGGGATACAATCCTATTGGATTTGGGGGTCAAAGGGTGAAACTTCCATAAAAATAAGTTTTTATCTCTTTATAGATCAAAATGATAGCATAGTAATGAGAAATTATGTATAGATTCTATTTTAATCAAAATAAATGTGCCGATAAATTCAAACATCTGTAGTCATAATATATCATTAGCATATCGTTTTTTAATTGATATGTTAGATATATTTAATCAATACGCGTGACAAGTAATTTCATCGAATATATTGATTAATTTTTTTATGGATTTCGGTTTCTGAAAGTTCGCAGGTATGCACTAAGGAGTGAGTGGCGAGTGGGTTTTTTTTTGGTTTTTTTTGGCGAGTGCATTTGATCTCAAAATTTCTCCCCCTGAGCATACCATCCTAAAGTCCTCTATAGCACAAAAATTTATATATATATATATATAAACAGAATTATCATATGGTATCTAGCCCTAGTTAAAACAAGACTAAGTGAAGCACAGAAAAATGATATCAACTCCTCAAAATATTCAAGATACTGTATTCTAGTATTGATTTCTGTTATGGAACATGTGTGTTATGTCTTGACATACACACAACCCTAAAAAAAGATTTGTTTTTTTTTCTTTAGCCAAGATCTTAACTTATAACATTCTCTCAACAACTGCTACAAAAAAAATGTAATGGACACTGGAAACATAAAGGTAATTTCAAATGACTCATTACTTACAAAATTCCTGTTTATTTGTAGAAATTAATCAGCTTAAAGTGGACAAAAACTGATATACTCAAACTCCAATTTCTTTTGGCTATCACAGTTAATAAAATACACTACTAGTTGGCTCCAAAAAGAAATTTCATTAAAATCAAAGTACTGCTGAATGAACCAGAATAATGAATTAGTAAAATGGCAATAATGCTACCTTGAAATTTCTGTCTATCTCCACCAAACTTTTAAACATCATATCAGAAATCTCGCATTTTACGTGACTTTTTTAAATAACTAATATTACATCATTCCTGTGATTTTTTTATTGTTCTCTTATCTTCTTTACATTCTCTTATAGCCTCAAAATCAGAGTTTCAATTAATGTCATCACTTTTCACAATGCAGCATATTCTTTCTTTAAATCTGACTTATAAAAATACCTTTTTCTCCAGTTTTATCATAGAATGGTTACAGCACATTTCCTATCAATCATTCATTATTGTGTGTAAGTAATGCAGGTGATTGCCTCAAAATCAGAGTTTCAATTAATGTCATCACTTTTCACAATGCAGCATATTCTTTCTTTAAATCTGACTTATAAAAATACCTTTTTCTCCAGTTTTATCATAGAATGGTTACAGCACATTTCCTATCAATCATTCATTATTGTGTGTAAGTAATGCAGGTGCACAAAAAGGCTTTTCTACAGTTTTTTTTTGTTTGTTTGTTTTTTGTTTTTTCTTTTACTCATTTGCTGAAATTCAACTATGTTCATATTTTGGTTTGCTAAAATTCAGTTGAAAAACCTTTAACTTGCATAAAGTTTTAATAGTTCAAGCATTCAAATAAGAAGACTTCAAACAATGTGAAATTTGAATTAACAACATTTTTATCACTTGCACATAGTTTTGTGAGCAATTTGAACCTATACCTCTTTTTTTCCATCAAGGAAAGAACAATTCTAAATAATTTTTTAAACAAGTCCCCAATTTTTGGATTTTGTAGGGCTGTTAATGCATAAATTTCACCATCATTGTTTACTTTCTGCACTGCATGTTTACTTCACTTTTGTCATCAGTTTCTTTGTGTTTATTTCCTATATTTTAAAAATAAAACTGTATTACTCCAAAACAAATCAGTTCTTTAAAAAAATTCTTTACCTTTACTTTTGTTTTACTGCATAGTCAGGATGCTGGTTGGTTGGTTGGTTCATTGATTTTATTGGCGCAAGGGCCATGGTTGGCCAAAGAGCGCCAAACAAAAGACATCAAAAGAGAACAAAATCAATAAAATAAGTACACAAGGCTAAAAACAGGATGAAGCGGTAAAAGTGAAAGATGGAAATGAATACGGTAAAAACTACAAGACAGACAGACAAACAAACAGTATTAAAAACGTGCGATGAAGCTTAAAATATGGCTGATCAAATAAAACTGAAGAATGAGAACGATGAAAGGGCTAAAAAAGATAATGAAACAAACAGTACTAAAAACATGATACAAAGATTAAAATCTAGCTGATTCAGTAAAACTGAAAAATGAGTATGATGATAGGGCTAAAATCTAGATACGTTTAAAATAGTCAATTTGTTTAAAAAATGAAAAAACAACAACAGTATTGCAGTGGTCATTGAGGAGCCGCTGCAGTGTAGCGGCGTCCTCGTTCAACAAATGAGAATGAAAGAAATGAAAACGTACATCACGAAAACGAACACAGGTACACAAAAGATGAGTGACGGTGAGTCGGCAGTTGCACGTCTCACACATCGGCGCAGTGTCGCCACACAGCAAAAAGCGGTGAGTGAAACGACAATGCCCAATGCGGAGACGCGCAAGCACCACTTCCTCCCTGCGGTTCCGACGAGATGAGGAGTTCCAGATTTCGAGAATAGGTTTTATACGATGCAGTTTATTTTCAACCTGTTGGTCCCACAGACCCTGCCACGTTCGTTTGATATGATCACGAACAAGAAATCGAAAATCGCGATGAAAGAGTGGCAAGGGTGTGACGACCAAAGAGGAAGCAGATCTAGCGGCCGCATCAGCACACTCGTTACCCGAGATTCCAACATGCCCAGGAATCCAGACGAATTGAATCTGGACACCGGCCTCGAGCAAGGAACGAAGAAGCTCTCGTACGTTCAAAAGAAAAGGATGATTACAATAGTCCAGCGATGACAAAGACTGCAGGACACTTAAGGAATCCGTATAGACCATAGCACTATGATGAGAACTCGACTGAACATGAAGAAGTGCAAGATACACAGCATGCATCTCCGCAGAAAACACCGTGGCCCCAGCTGGGATCCGCGCTACTGACACGTCATCAACACAGACAGCTGCGGATCCAACGACTCCATGCATCTTGGAGCCATCAGTGAAAATGGGAGTGTATTCAGATTTGAGGGCACGGTGCTCAGCGAAGAGCTGCTGGTACACTGACGCAGGGGTTGAGGACTTGTCGAAAGACGTAAAGGTGGTATCAACCATGACACCAAGTGGGTACCATGGAGGATCCCCAAAGCCCCTGATCGCTGCAACAAGCGACAAGTCGAGCCCTGCATCACGAGCTACGGCCGCCATACGAAGACCGAAGGTTGGAACGCACGAGGGCCGGTTCGCAAATAAACGAGCATGCTGAGGATGGAAAACTGCACCATACAAAGGATGGTCTGGAAGAGACCGAAGTTTTAAGTAAAAGTGGACAGACAGCTGCAGACGGCGTAATTCAAGCGATGGTTCGTTCGCATCAGCGTAAAGGCTGGGAATCGGAGATGTTCGAAATGCTCCCGTACAAAGACGCAGCGCCTGATGATGAACAGCGTCCAAAGGCCGGAGAACGGAAGGACGAGCCGAGCCATACACGATACAGCCGTAATCCAGTTTCGACCGAATTAAGGAGTGGTAAATGCGAAACAAAGAGATCCTGTCTGCGCCCCACGAAACTCTCAAAAGGATTTTTAGAATAGAAAGAGCACGCAGACAGGAAATCTTGAGCCGCCGAACGTGCACACGGAACGTAAGCACACGGTCGACGGTCAGTCCAAGGAACTTGGTCTCCGGCAAAACTGGAATGGCTGCACGGTCCAAATACAGCTCGGGGTCAGGATGGAGGCCACGCCTCCGGCAGAAATGAACACACGCTGTCTTGTCGGGAGAAAGAACGAAACCATTGCTATTCGCCGCTTTAAAAATCTGATTAATACTAGACTGCAACTGCCGTTCAATGAAACACATGCTCGATGACGAGCAGAAGATGTGCAAGTCATCGACACACACAGTAGCCGAAACCACAGGAGGAAGATTTTTGAGGAGACAATTAATGCGAAGGATGAACAATGTGACAGATAAAATGCAACCTTGAGGAACACCTTGTTCTTGATGGAATGTTGCAGATAGCGTCGTACCCAGGCGCACCTGGAACACCCGATTGCGAAGAAAATTTACAATAAGGGTCGGAAGATTCCCTCGCAATCCGCATGCGTGGAGGTCACGGATAATCCCGTGCCGCCACGCACGATCATAGGCTTTCTCGCTGTCAAAGAATACAGAAACCAGGTGCTGCCTACGCACGAACGCCTCGCGCACAGATGTTTCAAGGTGCAGGAGATGATCGTGAGGTGAACGATGACGCCAAAAACCGCTTTGTGATGGTGAAAGTAATTGATGATGTTCTAAAAAATGAATTAATCGTGAGTTAACCATGCGTTCGAGAACTTTACACAGACAGCTAGTGAGAGCAATTGGGCGATAACTAGAGGGAGACTTAGGATCCTTGCCAGGCTTCGGAAAAGGTAGAACAAAAGCCTTTCGCCAAGACTCCGGGAAACTGTGTTCTAACCAGATGCGGTTGTATAAGATTAAAAGGTTCTCGAGAGACGACTGGGAAAGATGACGGAGCATGTCGTAGTGGATGTCATCGGGACCGACAGAAATAGCCCCGGACCGATGCAGAGCCACCCGAAGTTCACACATGCTGAAGGGAGAGTTATAACCAGTGTCGGTATACGGCGCAAAAGAGATTCTCTGGCGTTCCGCGGAGGATTGAATCCTATGAAAGGAGGCCGGATACGCCAGATCACTCGAAACGAGGCAAACGCCTCCCCCAAACAATCTGCAATCTCCCCGACGTCAGCATATGTGCAGCCGTTACTCTCGAGAATGGCAATCTGGTGTGAACTGTAGGTACCCCGGATCTTACGAATCCTTTCCCACACAGTTTTTGAATTGGCACGTGAGGTAAGAGATGATACATACTGGATCCAAGACTCCCTCTTGCTACGTCGACGCACCAACCGAGCATAGGATTTAGCACGTTTAAAAGCAACGAGATTAGCCTCGGTTGGATAACGCCAAAAAGTAGACCAGGCCTTGTGTTGAGCTCTCCTAGCCGCTGCGCATTTAGGGTTCCACCAAGGTTTCGGAATTCTGGGGAGCTTCGTAGATGTTTTACGAATTGAAAGATCAGCTGCCTGAAGAATACAAGTTGTGACTTTAAGTACAGCTGCGTCGATTGACTCTTGGGTCACCATTTCAGAAGATATCACCGCGGACGATGTGAAGACCTCCCATCTGGCACAATCCATCCTCCATCGAGGTGGGCGGGAGGCAGAATATGGCACGTTTGCATGGTGCCAGAGGACGATTGGGAAGTGGTCGCTCCCGTGGAGATCCTTACACACCGTCCACGACCAGTCAGCAATGATCGATGGTGAACCCAAGGTCAAATCGATCGCACTGAAAGATCTTGTTGGCTCATGGAAGTAAGTGTCAGCACCGGTGTTTAAAAGGCACACAGAGGCCGAGCACAGAAGAGACTCTATGCGACGACCTCTAGCGCTGGCGCTGACACTACCCCACAAAGGATGATGAGCATTAAAGTCACCCAAAAGAAGGAAGGGTGAGGGCAGCTGATCAATCAAGCTCTCCAGAACAGAGACGCTAACATCCTCATCCGGTGGTAGATAAACACTGCAAACAGTAAGAGGCACAGGCATAGAAATACGAACCGCCACGGCCTGCACAGTTGTGGAAACCGCGACGGAAGATACCGGAACCCTGTGAGGGACGAGAATAGCGACACCCCCACAGGCTATATTTCCAGACGAGTGGTCTGTCCGAAATGCACTGTAGCCTCGAACTGAAAGCAGGTCCGATGGTTTAAGCTTTGTCTCCTGAAGACAAAGGCACACCGGAGAGTACAAATAAAGCAGATGTTTCACGTCATCAAAACTGGTACGAAAACCTCGGCAGTTCCACTGAATTATTGAACCCATGGGTAAAAATGAAATGAAAAAGGAAATGATTAAACTTGGTCAGCCTCCATTTCCTCTGGTGAGCGTTCCCCCAGATTTGGTGGTGTGTGACCAGGGGCCAAGATTGGTGAATGCTTTGTCCCAAGTGTCTTGGCGGGATTTGCTCGCCGTTGATTGTTTGGCTGAGACTTTGAAGGAGAAGAAATGCTCTTCTTATCCTTGACCTTGGTGTTGGTGTTAGTGTTGGCGTTTTTGCCAGAAGAAGTGGCCTGAGTTCCCTTGCTGGTGTTGGAGTGAGTCTGCTTCGGTGAAGTGGCGGGTGCCGCTTTCAGACTCCTAGCTCGCGACTGGAGTGCCTCCAGTCCGGCTGCGATGATTTCCTCCATATTGAATGGACATTTAGGGGAGATCTGAACGTCGGTCTGAATGGCAACCGTAGATTTGGCAACCACCACTGAAGTGTATGATCGCCGATCAGATGTAACGGGAACCACTCTTCTTCTGGCCTCAGGATAGGAAATATTTTCCACCGTTTTGAGCCTTTGGATTTCCTTCTCCTTCTTCCACTTGGGACAATCTTTGGCTGATACTGGGTGTGAACCCTTGCAGTTCACACAAAACTCTGCCTCGGCCACACATTCTGAGAGGAGATGCTCTGTGGCACCACAGCGTCCACACCTAGGAGAACTCCTACATGACTGCTGAGAGTGGCCGTACGACTGGCACCTAAAACATCTCAACGGGTTGGGAATGTACGGGCGTACCTCGAGGTGGAGATACCCTGCCTTGATGGATGTAGGCAGGGAAGGGCAGTTGAAAGTCAAGATAATGTTCCAGGATGGGACAAACTGCCCATTGCTCCTAAAAGAAATGCGTCGCACACCCGTAACATGTTGGCTCCTCAGTTCTTCGAGAAGCTCATCCTCAGAGCAATCAATAAGATCAAGAGAGGAGACAACACCCCAAGATGAATTTAGGTAATCGTGTGGTGTTATTTTGACAGGCGTCTCGAGCAGCATGCTGGTGTTGATAAGTGTGGAACTGTAGGCCACAGTAGACATCTCAACAAGAAGATCTCCAGACTGGAGCTTCTTGACGCTCTTAGGAGAGCTTGCAATTGATTGCAGTGCTTTGTGGATCCAAAATGGACTTTTGGCACTCAAAGGCTTTGAAGGGTCCAATGAGTGCACAAAAAAGAATCTAGCATTGGAAACATCCGCGACAAATTTTTTGGCGGAAGGACCTGAACCTTCCTCTATACCTCTTTTAGTTTTGGGTTCATGGGAAATTTCATTGAGAGCCATGAAAAATTTAAAGGATTCATCCGCCAACTTCCCCACCCACAATCGAGCCCAACAAGGGAGAACCGGAGGTCCGCAAGCCCAAGTGGACGCAGGACACGGCTCTAGGGATAGCAAGTGGATATAGCAAGTTGATAGGGCAGACATGCGCTCGGCGAGCACCCAGACTTTCCCATGCCTGGGGAACATTCCTTTGGCATGCCCACCCTATCCCCAGACTCACCCTGTCGTACGAGATGACAAGCCGTTAGAGGTCTGGGCTCCACTCGGCCACAGACCTCATTGACTAGGAGTGGGTTAGTTCCCAGCCGCCCGTTTAGGGTGAAGCAGGGGGCAAAGAGGAGTGTTGGCAACTGGCGACAACAACACCCAGGCCTCCAGAAACCTCAGCCTCCAGCTTCCCCTTTTCCACCTTACGGGTCACCACACACGGCAAACGTGCAGGCAGGTCTAGCTAACCAGCTCGGAAAAACAAAGAAAGAAACATGAAATGGAGAAGACAGGAAAGAAAACGAGAAACTAAAATCCTGAGCTGGCGCATAATCACAACCTCAGCAACCTACAACTGAGGCGGGTTCATGTAAAGTGAAAAAACATAAAAAATGTGAAAATCATCACATATAGTACATGTTGGCTCGGGCCGTGGGGACGCCATCCCCCATCAGCTGGATGAACAGCTGTCCCTTCGGTGATGTAATCGTTCAAGACGAAATGACAAAATGATCCGTCACAAGGTCAGCTCGGGCCGTGGGGGCGCCGCTCCCCAAATAACTGGAAAACCAGTTATCCCCGTGCGGGGATAGTCAGGATGCCTTAGTGTACTATCCTGGACATTCTGGTTATCAATCTTTTCCTTCAGCAAAAGCAAACTATTTTCCCATTATTTTCTAGTGCAGAATCTTTCCATCACAAGAATAGTCCCATCCTCCTTCATATTGTAACTAAATTTGTTCTCGCTCTCTCCCTCTCCAAGAAATAACAATTACAACTTTTACGATATTGTGTAAAGACATCACAAGCATACCAATACAAAAGCATAAAAAGTAAAAACCTTTTTTAAGAAACATTTAATAACAACTAAATTGAAAACATATTTAATATATTCCCAAGTGAAAAATAAAAATTATTTCAAAAATGTTATAACATAATATAGTTATTATATTTGCACTTTTAAGGTATTAACCTCTTGCAAAGTGCGCATAGTTTACGTGCAATTCATAAATGAAAAAACCATTAGGAAGAACCATTCACTCACCATAAAGATCATGGTAACCTCCAATGACCACACACTTCCAACACGTCATTCATCGTGATGTAACTGGGCTTCCACAGGTTTACAGACTTCTTGCTTACGTTTCTTATTTTCGGGTGTGAAACATCGTTTTTTTTTTTTTTTTTTTCTCTTTTGCCTTATAAGATGTTACTATAATGCTTGTCAATTCGATAAAAATCACACATACAACTCATTCATACCAAGTAAAAACTATGTACATAACCTTACATTCACAGGTGATTAAACCTTGGTCAACTCTAATTAGGAGTTTGATAATTAGAGTTGACCAAGGTTTAATCACCTGTGAATGTAAGGTTATGTACATAGTTTTTACTTGGTATGAATGAGTTGTATGTGTGATTTTTATCGAATTGACAAGCATTATAGTAACATCTTATAAGGCAAAAGAGAAAAAAAAAAAAAAACGATGTTTCACACCCGAAAATAAGAAACGTAAGCAAGAAGTCTGTAAACCTGTGGAAGCCCAGTTACATCACGATGAATGACGTGTTGGAAGTGTGTGGTCATTGGAGGTTACCATGATCTTTATGGTGAGTGAATGGTTCTTCCTAATGGTTTTTTCATAATATAGTTATGTTTCCAAAATACAGGAAGTAATCAGTAGAAAAATGATGACAAAGTAAAATGAAACAGGCAGAAAGCAAATCGCCGTACTGATTTTTTAATAGAAATCAATGGGAAGCAATCACCTGAAGAATTAATGCTGTATTATAAATATTCAACAGGAATTTTGTATAATATTCAACAGGAAAATGCAAATTAGAAAGACCTGTGGAAGTAGTAAGATGCAAGAACTCCTGAAGATGATCTAGTGCATAGATCAAAAATTTGAGAGGTAATGTACCTTAATAAATTTATCCTCGAAAATTCCCATTGAATATTTATGATACTGAAGTAATAAGAGGAAGCCATGAAGTCATTCATTATTAGAGAATTAATGCTTCTTAATTACATGAAAGACAAATGCAAAATACACTGCTGGCCACCCAAAATGCAACACCAAGAAGGAAGTATCCGATTGGCCAGAAATTTGCAGCATGCATTGCCCGCGAGAGGACATACAAACGATTAGCATTGCAGGGCATATATATGCAAATCATGTGCGCCCGGCACGCCACCAAGAAGCATTATAAGAAGGGTGCACAGGCGGGGTGTAAGTAGTGGAAGTGTGTTGTGCTGCCGGACCTGTGCGTGGAAAGTTTACTGGTGCCTCGTTGCAGAGTACGGCAGTCATTCCAGCACATTTTGGAGTTCGACAGAGGACGAATAGTGGCTTATTGCGACAGCGGTTTATCATACCAAGACATCAGCGCCCGTGTGAGGCGACATTCAGCCACAGTGAAGCGAGTATGGAGACGGTGGGTGCAGGAGGGACGGACTGACCGACGTGAGCAATTGCCGCAGCCGCGGCACACCACCGAACGAGAGAACCGGCATGTTGTGCGGCGGGCATTGACGGCTCGCACCGCCACATCCCGAACGCTAGCGCAGGAATTATGGTGTGCTGCGCAACAACCTGTGTCAGCGCGTACCGTTCGACGTCGTCTGCAGGAGCGGGGACTTGTCGCACAGTGCCCATTGCTCCGATTACCATTGACATTACACCTCCGGCGAGTGCAATGGCAGTGGGCCTTTGAATGCCGTACCTGGACTACGGAATGGCACGACATTGTCTTCTCCAATGAATCCTGCTTCTGCCTGCAACACCACGATGGTCGGATCCGAGTGTAGCGGCACCATGGCGAGAGACTGTATTACGCCTGCATTATGCATCGCCATACCGATTTGTCACCTGGCGTTATGGTTTGGGGCACAATTGGATATGACACCCCACAACCCTCTGGTATGCATCGCCGATACACTCAACAGCCACCGCTACATCTCCGACGTTTTGGAGCCTGTAGTCCTCCCTTACCTGCAGGACCTGCCAGCGGCCACGTTTCAACAGGACAAGTTGCACCCGCACGTGGCACGCATTGTGCAACAATTCTTCACGGCCCACCAGGTGTCACTGCTGCCGTGGCCCATCTGTTCTCCTGATAAGTCGCCCATCGAACACGTCTGGTCGCTGATCGGCAACCGAGTGGCCCGGCAAGTACCACCCGCGGCTATGCCTGATGAACTATGGCAACGTGTGGAAGCAGCCTGGACCGACATACCCCAAGCCCACATCCAAAGCCTCTTTCGTTCGATGCCGGCATGTAGCGGCCATTATTGCCAGCCATGGGGGCCACACGAACTATTGATGTCTGCGTGTTCCGCAAGTCGCACAGGCCTGTAAGCTCAAGCGTTTCATCTTTGTATCTGTTATGTGTCCAGTAAATCTGGCTTTGCTATCTCGTGTCCTTCTTGGTGTTGCATTTTGGGTGGCCAGCAGTGTATTATCAGCACCTATATGCAGGTAGCAGTATTTGATAAATACACAGTTGACGTGCATTAGGAACATCAAATTAAGCAGTATTTGCAGTATTTGATATCTGAAATTTTAATGTTATGTAAAACCACACAGAAATCTGGGTTATTTTTTTGGAAGATGGACATACTTGTTTCTACAGATTCTAAGTAACCCAGTGAAGGGAATTTGCCATTTTACTTTTTTTTTACTGCTTAAATTAACATTTAAGTGGTAGCAGAAATAACATTTCACATTTTTTCATTCATACACCTTTGTAAAATATGTCACACATGCTCAGCAGGAAAGCTTACATCCTGTTTGTTTACATTCAAATGCCTATCATCGCCAGCAATAATTGGTGACAGTTAATATCCTCAGCTGCTCCTTCTTATTGTGGGAGGACAGCTGTAATGCAATTGGAAGGTCAGAAAACTGTGACATAATTTTCAGAGCAAAAACCCAAGAACTGTCTGCTACACAACAAATAATCATGACTCACTAAGCTAAACAAAGCCACTGATGCAGTAATCAGCATAGCAGTCAAAGAAATAAGTTAAAAAGTAAACTATGTAATAGTTTTGTGACCTTTTGTTAGTTATAACATAGTGAGCATCCCCTCCCCCCCCTCCCTTCTCCAATTAGAAAGGGTGAAGCTACAGCTAATAACTATGATAGCCAGTTAATTTCAGCAGGCTTATGAATGTAAACAAGCTGGATGCTGGCTTTCCAGCTCAGCATGCTCAAGTAAAGATTAAAATTAGCGGTCGCCACTCTCCACGTGGCGACTGGATAAAATAAATTGTCCAGTAGAAAAAGTAACTTTAGTTGCCACGCTCGAAAATTTGCCTTTTTTCATTGCTAAAAAATTAACTTGCATTTTTAAAACGCTCCTGTTATAGGAAATGTATTTTCAAATCATCCAACTCGCGCACGTTGAAAAACAGCCCTTTCCTCCGCAAATAAGTGGGTACGATCTATTTATAGGTTCACTCTTCAAGAGCGGTATGTGTGTGGGAGGGGGGTCACTTAAGTTGGGGCACAAAGTAACCATATCGGGAATGGACACCTGTGGCTTTAGATGGAACTGTGGCATCACAACTCGTCTTCAGCAGCTCGTTTTTAAAGTTTGGTTTCTTTAAAAATGCACAATTTTTCATTGCTTAGGCACTTCTTGTCTATCATCAAATAAAATGGGCAAGCATTTTCCCTTTTGTTTACAAAAAAAAATCAAAGGTAGAAAATCAGGACTTCACTTTCTGCCGCCGCGTGCCGTCTTTCATTCCACGCAGAGTCGCGTTTCCTTTGCACGTGTGAAGTTGGCTTTCAACAAAATAAAAAAAAAACTTTTTTGTCTGCCCCTTAATACAGTAAAATGCTACTAAGGAATGGGTAAACACAAGTTTTTCAACAAAATTATATATCAAAAATCAGTACTGTATTGTTCACTCTGCTGTGATAGTAATTTTTACGGGTCACAGAAAAGGCTGATTCCATAACGGGCGGAATAAGTACCGATTTTGAAATTTCATTTAGCTTTAAAAAAGCGGAAAGAATAAAAACACTTTCCGTATTGATTGGTTTCGAAAAGCAGGCTGTTCAAAATAAAAAAAACTGCGCTTCACTAGAAAAAACTTTTTAAATACGAAGTTGTTCTTTTTCACTATTACTGAAGCTATTAAAAACGAGAAACATAATCAGAAAGAATATAACATAAGAATATAACCAGAAAGTGAAAAGAAAGTGCATCTTGGGGTCAGAAAAATTCGAAATTTAGAAAACTACGGAACATTTTCATCCATGCTACAATCATATTCAGGTGACGAGCAGCATGAAAGATGCTCAATTATATCGGACAAATGTCGCAAAATTAAAAACATCCAATAAACAGTTTCAAAAATGTTTGATGAATGTTAGAATTTTGAAAACATGAAAATAAACTTTGAACAAATGATTGAATAACATTATTTCACAGATTTTTTTATTTCCGTAGTATATTTGATGTTTCCCGTATTCCGTAGCGATCGACGATTTCCGTAGTGACTATGGAGAATTCGTAGCATTTGGAAGATCTGAGGTGGACAAACAGGAAAAAATGACAAATCGTTAAAATTCTACCAAATAAACACGTTTTCTGAAAGGAAAAAAACGACAACCAGATTTCTTATTTCCGTAGTATATTCGATGTTTCCTGTACTCCGCAGTGATCGACGATTTCCGTAGTGACTGTGAAGAATTCGTAGCATTTGGAAGGTCTGAGGTGGGCAAACAGGAAAAAATGACAAATCATTAAAATTCTACCAAAACAACATTTTCTGAAAGGAAAAGAAAAAAAAAAAAAAACAGACGATCGGATTTTTTATTTCTGTAGTACACTGGCGGAAAGTGAAAAAAGAACACCAAGAAGGAGACGTCTGATACCAACGAAATTTATACAGCATAATAACGGAATACAGAGGATAACGTGATCAAAACATTATGGCAAAATACAGCTGTATTTGCTGGTAAACTGAAAAATAACATTTCCATGTAACATGGTTAGTACGAGGTTGAACCGCCATGAACTGCGTCACACTGTACAATTCTGGCATGGAGTCTGTCGTACAGATGTTGGATGTAAGTTTGGGGTATTGAGTTCCAAGCATCCTCAACCTGGACGAGTAAATCGGGGATGGCCGTGGCTGGCCATGGAGACCGGATAAGTTGTTGTCCCATAAAATCCCACACGTGCTCAATGGGGGACAAATCCGGTGAACGTGCAGGCCATGGAAGTTGTCTCACACCCTGAAGTGCAGGTTGCGTTGCACGTGCCATGTGTGGGTGTGCGTTATCTTGCTGGAAAACACCATGATGGACCGACCAACAACGGGCTGAATGATGTTGTTGATGTAGGAGGTGCTGTTTAACGTACCCAGTACAAACACTAGCTGTGTACAGGAGTGATAGCTGATCGCTCCCCACACTAGGAGACCAGGTGTAAGCCCTGTGTGTCGCTGGCAGATGCAAGAAGGGTGGAGACACTTCCCTGTGTGTCTGCAAACACGCATACAGCCATCGGAGGCTCCCAAGCAGAATCTGCTTTCATCGCTGAACACGACAGATCGCCATTGCGTTCTCCAGTGCAGAGGTTGGAGACACCACTGCAGCCGTTCCTGACAGTGGGCTGGAGTCAGAGGTACACATGCCAGAGGCACACGTGCACGTAGTCCTGCATCCAGTAGACGGTTGCGGATTGTTCACACAGTCACCTCAGGTGCAACGGCAGCTCGGATTTGCGTCGCAGTGGATGTTCTGCTTGACAACGCTGCTCTTCTTATGCGTCAATCGGTCCACTCATCAGTCCGTCTGTGACTCCCGGTTCCATGTCTTTTCATGTGAGAATGTTCCTTGGACCATCTACGCCACCATCGTACCACCACCGATACTTCCCGTCCAATTCGCTCCACAATACGACGATACGACCACCCGGTCTCGCGGAGTCCGACTAGATAACCTCGCTCAAAGTCCGATAACTGCTGAAATCGTAAACGTCTTCCATGTCCAGGCATTGCACCTTCTTCAGGGTCTTCACACGTGTCCATACGCCGACGACTGATTACATTCACTTCGCCGTACTCCTTAAATACCACCGACGATAATTTGCATATTATGCCGTGCTGTGGCGTAAGCGCTCACCGGTTGGTTCCGAAATTAATATCACACCTGCGTAAACTCGACCCCATTAACATATGTAAATTTCATGATCGTCAGCCAATTCCTTCTTGGTGTTCTTTTTTCACTTTCCGCCAGTGTATATTCAATGTTTCCCGTACTCCGCAGCGATCGACGATTTTCGTAGTGACTATGGGGAATTCGTAGTATTTGGAAGGTCTGTGGTGGGCAAACAGGGAAAATGACAAATCATTAAAATTTTACTAAAACTGAACGTTTTCTGGGGAAAAAAAAAACAAACCCTGACACTGGGTTTGAAAACCGGACAGAATCTGATGGAATCAGGATATTCTGCAAGTGTTCTTATTTCGTCATGACTATTTTTTCAACACCTGTGAAGGTTTATCAATGTTTTTAATGTAATATTATTAGAACAACCCAGGAAATTACTGAATATTTTCTGTTAGTGATCAGGAATCATTGCGAGTCTGTAAAATAAAGTGACCAGGTTGGTATCACATTTCCCCCAATCTCAGCTGTACCACAAAATGACTCTGCTATAAGATATGAAATTCATTTTTGAAAGCTATACAGCCATTTTTCATTTTGACACCAAGAAGAACCTAACCAAAAATAAATGGAATGAAAAGAAAAATTTAGCAGAATGGAAGCAGCTTTGAAACATAATGTCTGGACATTTTTGACCATCAATAACTCACTAAAAACTGCTAGAGAAACCAAAAACAAGCAATTTTTAGTACATGAAGGTCATAGCACAAACTGTTGAAATACTCAATACTGCTGACTATTATGCCAAGCAATGCAGCTAAGTTAAGAGAATGCAAGCATTGTGAGCACTGTTCTTGATGACAAGGCAATGCTCATGCAAAGAATGACTTTAAAAAATACGGCAAATTAAATAAAGTAAGCAAAAGTAAGTACTGCTTGAAAATTTTAACCTATCTACTTCCATCAATTTATGGCGGAGAGATTGAGAGATTTTATTTGTGAACATAGCAAGAGAAAAAATAAAAATGATTAAATTATCTTTCCAATAAAAACTGTCTAGAAAATTTGGTTGATGTGGTTGAAGAAAAATATATTTTTTAAGATTATATTTATTCATTTAATGACACTGAACAATAGACAGGACAGTGGGCCCTTGTAACTACTAACTTAAATTTAACTGTCTAAATAAATGAAAGGTATTCAGTGCAGTGATAAAATGTGTATACGACAAGAAATAGCCGTAAGGAAAGTGGCCACTACATTTTGTCCACCCACTGGCCAATGGCCACTCGAAAAAATCACCAATTTTAATCTTTATGCTCAAGATATTTTTAATGAAGTTATATGATTAATAAAATACATTAAATGCTTAGTTAAACTATCATTAGGCTTTTAAAGTATAAATCACTTCACAGTAATTCTGTTTTCAGCACATTATTTTATGCAAAGATTTCACTTTCGGAGTTATGTAAATCTTGTCTTCAGTTGTTTGTTTTTTTCTAACAACTTGAGTGGGACATGTATCAAATATACAGTATCATGTCCTCAATTGTTGTTGCTGTTTTTCAACTTGAAGGGGTTACAGATAAAATACACTGGTGTGCAGAAATGAAGGACGAAGAGGAGAAATTAGCATAACAGCAGAACGAGCAGGCAGAACGGCCCGAAAGACCATTCAGGAGATAGACTAGGGTCTGGTACAGAAGGGCATGCGCATATATGCAGCATGACGTGGGAGGGGGGAGTGTCGGGAGGGTATAAAGCACACGAGCGGTGTACGCTCAGCAATTCGGTGAAAACTATTGCACGGTGTACATCGGTTTAAACGACGTCGAGTTGCTGCCACCGTGTGATATGGCCAACAGGCAATCCAGTAGATGACATCTGGATGACTTTCCCCGAGGTCGCGTCATTGGGAAGAAGGTCAAAGTGTGAGTAGTGTGGCCGAGGAGTTCTGGATCGCTCACAGCATCATTTCACAAGCTTGGAGAGCATTTCAAACGACAGGAACAGCTTTCCGAGAGTTTAGCCGTGGTCGTCCACGAGCAACCACGGCGGCGGACGATCGGTATATTTTCCTACAGGCAAGAAGAGACAGACGGCAGACAGCGGGAGAAATCGCAAGGCACATGCAACAGACAACTGGACGCCCATTATCGCGTTTTACCATGGCCAGGAGGCTGCACAAAGGTGGTCTATTTGCACGACGACCAGTATGGTGTGTGCCATTAACGCTTGCTCATCGGAGACGGTGGTTTCTGTGGTGCCAGGAACACAAGAACTGGATACATCAGCAATGGGGTCGAGTTCTCTTTACGGATGAGAGCCGATTTAGTCTGACGAGCGATTCTGGACGTATACACATCTGGAGAGAGCAGGAAACACACAATCACACCTCCATCATCATCGAAAGGGACCGGTTTGGAGGCGGCGGAGTTCTCGTTTGGGGCGGTATCATGTTTGGTAGCATTACTGACCTCCACATCTTCCAAGGAGGTTTAGTCACTGGTGTCCGCTATTGTACTGAGGTTCTCCTGTCTCACGTGCGTCTGTTTAGAGGTGCTGTGGGTCCTGAGTTCCTCTTCATGGACGACAACGCTACACCTCATCGTACAGTGGCTGTCGCAGAACTGTTGGAGAGTGAAGATATTCAATGCATGGATTGGCCCGCAAGGTCCCCGGACCTAAATCCAATCGAACATGTGTGGGACCTTCTCCGGAGACGCTTGGCAGCATGTCACCAGCCTCAAGCAATGATTCCGCAGCTGCGATTGGCGCTACAAGAGGAATGGGCCGCAATGCCTCAACAGCTCCTTGACAACCTTGTCCTCAGCATGGACAGACGCTGTAAATCCTGCAACACAATCAGGGGTGATCATATCCCCTACTAAAGACTGGATTTTTCTTGGCAGCCGCCTGTCACATGGACGTTTCTGTCTTCTGTCCAGTTGTGCTCGAAGCTACCTTTTCAATAAAGTGTTTTGGTATCCTTTGGATTCCTTGTTTGGACGGTTTTGCTCACTTGTCCCATATTCTTACATCTTGGGGATCTTATGGTATGATCTGAATCGATGGGGAGCACTTCTGCACAACGTTACATTCGAAAAACCGTCTCGCCCTTAATTTTTGCACGCCAGTGTATGTATAATGTGCCAAACAGAATAACCCTGAAATTATTTACAGTTCAAAAGTCTAATGAACATTAAATGTTATTTCCACTATTTGAAATGCTTATTTAAATAATGAAATGAACTGAAATAACATAAATTACACTGGGTTACTTAGAATTCATAAATACAAGTGTGTCCATCTTCTAAAGGATTAGATGAAAGCTTGTCAATAATGACAGGGAAAAATAAAATTTATGGTACAAAAATTATTGACATTTATTTATTCTACGTCAATAGATGGCGACTTTGGCTCACAGCTTTCTGAAAATTTCCTGAGCAGTCGGTTATGGAATTTGATACGATGGGCTGTCTGTTTGTTATGTGTTTTGTAAAACCTTTAGTCCCTATTTCGTCAACACTTCCGTGTACACAACATTTTTCGTATACACTGATTGTGAACCCTGTATCAATTTCCTCTGTTCTTTTCCGTGAACTATTTTTATCTTGACGTCATCAGGTCTTTGTACTCTTGACGTTGTCACATACAGATGGCTAAACACTGGTACAGGTAGTGAACCAAAATTCCTGATGTAAAGTTTTTCGTAGCCGCCTCGGTGGCACAGTAGTCTAAGCGATAGCCTCTGATATCATTCGTCTGAAAGGGGTCCGAGTTCGAATCCCGGTGAGGCATGGATGTTGTGTTTTTCTTATGGCACTGGCTTTCTCCCTTCCCTGGAACCAGTGTACCTAAGTTAGGGATGGGCGACTGCTTATAACCCACTGAGTAGCTCATGGTGGTCTTTAAACCTTCAACCAAAAAAAAAAAGTGTTCGTTTCTCTAGATTTGACCATGTGACGTAACGAATCGTTGATGTCATGTGAGAATGATTTGGATTAGATGACATCACACCAGCAGTTGTGTTCTTTGTTGCTATAACAACAAAACAAAGTGGTATACGCATGTAGATGATGACATCACCTACAGGAAAACACGAAAAGCTAAGCTTGACGTCACAAGCATTTGTTTCTCGGTTGTTGCTATGATGACTTAAAAAGTGGCACAGAGGAGGAGGGCTCTAGGAGATTATTATTAGAGATTACTGAAACTCTTAACCAAAAGACTAATTTACAGATCAAAGTACTTGACTATATTATACATATTTTACTTTTCAAGCTGTTAGGACAAAGATACATGAATCAAGGTATCCATGGGAAGTTATGAAGAATGAGCATACTCATTAGAATGAGACTGTTTCTCTCTTGGAAGAAGACGACTACAGAATGTCACATGGCACTCTATTTCTTCTCCAGCTAAAAACACTGATCCAGATGGTAATCTTGCTTGTACATCTATCATCTGCAAGAAAAAAACTTGGATATAAACTAGGATATAAGTTCACATAAACCATACTTCACATCTAATAGAAAATTGCAGAAACTCAAGAGGAAAAGAAAAAAACTTGCACAACCAATAACACTTTTTTCTTTGTATGACGAATTTCTGGCTTTTCCCCATAAAATCTTTGCTAAAATTGCTACCACCTAATTTAGGAAGATGGCAGTCAGATCGATATAAAACTAAACAGCTTCAAAGAGATTCCTGACAACAAAATTTGATTAAATATATCTCCTACAACCTGTAATAAACTAATTAACACACTTCCAGAATCTTTCCTGAAATAACATGGGATTTTTTTGTAACTGTAACTAGAATTCAAAACTACGGTATTTGGTAGGAATGCACATGTAATTTAAACTTTCATTGCAATTGAAAATTTTGTGGCAAAAACTATTTAAGATTATAATATTTTTTTTCATATGTGCCATGTTCTATAATGGATGCTAATTTCATTGTGTGTATGTTACCAATGTGCATTGCCCTAAAAGGTGAGGCATATTTTCTCTCACAAAAGCAATGACTGAAGATTACCCATTAAAAGTTAACAAACAGCGGTCTCCACAAAAGTAATAGTTCATAGGTTTAAGTGATATTTAAACAGGCCATGATTTACAGCAGATCTAATTTGGCAGAATTATATTAGACCTGAATTTTATATAAACCTGCATAAATAATTTTCAGAAGTAGGCTACTTTCCTCTCTTTCTTAAATTGTGAAATTAAATTTGTTACATTTGAGAACTTTAAGTTTGTCACATGAATATTATAATTTAGATTTTTCACACTATCATATGAAGATTATTAAATAACTGATCTATCAGTTCTACCAATACACAGTTTCCTTCCAAGGATATAATATGCAATCACCCAAGCAGCTAGAGGCTAGTTGCTCTCAAAACTATTATTCACAAAATGCCAATTAAATTTGCCTTAGATGTATGAGCAATTGCAGCCTATTGTTCGAATTGTTTCAAAAACTACAATTTTTATGAATACTAAAAGTACTAAAAACGAATGGCTGGATTTTGAATCTAAGCACATGATGTAGTTCCAGGTATTAATCTGCTCTGTTTACGTAAGCCTATGCACAGCCACCACCATGGGGCAAGGAAACTAGCTCCATATAAATGTTATGCTGAGTAATTTTATAGAAAAATAATAATTGCAACACAGCAATAACATGGATTTTTCATAGACTTTATATGATTTTTCATAGATAGACTTTATATGATTTTTCATAGATAGACTTTATATGATTTTTTCATAGACTTTATATGTAGATTCGTTTATATGAAGGATATAGGTGCAAACTGGAATTTTAGCTAAGTGGCCAGTGGCCAGTAAGTTCAAAAAGCTAGTGGCCACAAAAAAAAAACTGGCTGGTAAATTAACAAATCTTAGTGGCCAAAAAGAAGCCTCCAGCGTAATAAAATAAAAAGAGGGGGGGGGTTAATAGGAACTTTAATGTAACTGCTACTATTTATATGGATGGCTTTATCTGAACGTAAAAGTCACTCACTGCACAAAATAAAAACCATTTTGTAAATCTTTTTTTCCTCTTGGTTTACTCATTCCCAAAATATCGGTAGTATCAGTGGAAATTTACCACGTATCAGTGAAAACCTCAAAGTTTCGATGTTTTTGCTAATAAGCCGATGAAATCGTACTTTTCCATCTGCAGCAGTAAATGGGCACATCGGTGGGCAAAATCTCTGCTCAATATAATGGTGATTACTCACCAAATCAAATCGAGTAGCCAATAATATCTGTTAAAATGCTCAATGTATTGGTGGAAACCTCCATATTTTTTTTTATAAAACGATTCCTGTAGCATAAAAGAAAATAACTTGATTTTGTCGATGAAACATCGAACAAAACAGCCAATTCACGACATAAAAATATGGTACTCCCTTCCTCTTTACAAGAATTCAACAAACAAACAAAAATTCATTTACTTTACTCAGAAAATATTCTTTACCTGTTTTCAACATCGGTAATGAGACCTCGACGTCTTTCCAATGTATCGGCTCTGAAACATCAAGGTTTAAGCTCTTTTAGTGCTACATGAAATGTATGTGTACATGCCAGAAATCCTAAGTCATTTTCTTAGAAATTGCAAGCTTCAAGAAAAAAGTTGTGCTTTCCATAAATTTTAACAGTTTGGGACGAAATTTTTCCCTGAACTTTATAAGATTTTTCTTAACACTTATATAATTGTAATATCATCATCATCAATGTCAACCATTATTAATCCACTGCTGGACGAAGGTCTCCCCAAGTTTCCTCCACAACAGTCTGTCTTGTGCCAGTCTTCTCCATGTCACTCCTGCATACTTTCGAATTTCATCCACCCATCTCCCATGTGGTCTTCTTCTGGGTCTTTTCCTGACCCTTGGAATCCAATCTAAAATTTCGGCTGTCCATCGATGGTCTGTCATTCTGGCAGTATGTCCAGCCCATTGCCATTTTAGGGATTTAACTCTGATCATGATGTCTTCCACTCTTGTCATTTTTCGGATCCACGAGTTCCTCTTCTTATCCCTCCTGGTTACACCAAGCATGCACCTTTCCATGCTTCTTTGAGTTGCCTGCAGCCTTTGTATGTCTCTTTTAGTTAAGGTCCACGTCTCTACACCATACGTAAGCACTGGAAGGATGCATTCATCAAACACTTTTCTTCTAAGACATAATGACATATTGCTCTTGAAAATTATGCTGTTTCGTCCAAAAGCTCCCCAGGCAAGTTTTGTATGCCGATTAATTTCTTCATCAATGTGACCCTCACTTGATATCTGCTGTCCAAGATAAACGTACGTATCTGTTATCTCCAGCTTTTCTCCATCAATCGATAAATCTTCATTTCTTGTAAAAGCATTGAACATCACTTTTGTCTTCTGAAAGTTCATTTTTAATCCCACTTCTTTACTCTTGTCAGCAAGTTCCTGGATCATACTCTGCAGCTCTGATGGGGTAGTTGCAAAAATGACTACGTCATCAGCAAAACGAAGGTGGGTTAGATAATGTCTATTAATCTTTATCCCTTTGTTTTCCCAGTTCAATGATTGAAAGACATTTTCCAATGTGGCATTAAAGAGCTTGGGAGATATGGTGTCACCTTGTCTCACTCCCTTTCCAATTTTTATGTGTGTTGTATTTTCAAACAGCCGAATCTTTGCACTTGCATTTTCATAGATGTTATTAATAATATTAATGTATGCATCTTCAATACTGCGGGATTTCAGAGGCATTGTAACTGCTGATGGTTTCACCGAATCAAAGGCTTTTTCATAATCTATAAAAGCCATGCACAATGGAAGTTCATATTCCCTCGCTCTTTCAATTAGTTCTCTCAGTACGTGGATATGATCAATTGTGCTGTAGCCACTCCTGAATCCAGCTTGTTCTCTTGGTTGAGCCATGTCCAGTGTTACTTTCAAGCGGTGTGAAAGAACTTTAGTGAAGATTTTATAAACCACTGATAGGAGGCTGATAGGTCTGTAGTTCCTGAGATCCTCAATGTCACCTTTTTTATGTAGCAGGATCATTGTAGCATTGTTCCAATCCTCAGGAATCTTCCCTTCATTAAGGCATCGAGTGAAAATTTGGGCGAGCACTGTTTCGATTTCCCCACTTGCTTCTTGTATGATGTCTACAGTAATTCCATCTTCTCCTGGAGCTTTTCCCCACTTCATGTTCTTGATTGCATGTGCAACATCTGCTGGGAGGACTGGGAGGACTCTGGTACTGGTACCTTTCATGATGTCTGGAGTACATGAATCATCCCTTTCATATAATTTGGAGTAGAAATCTTTCACTCTTATCAAAATCTCGCCTCTATTTCTTGTTACAGAACCATCTTCTTTTCTCAGTGCCATAATCTGTTTTCTTCCCTTACTGAGGTGTCCCTTTGCTATCTTTAGGCTTTGGTTGTTTTCAATTGCTTTCCTCACTAGTTCACAGTTGAATTTCCTTACGTCTCCAGTGATAGTTTTTCTTACTGTCTTGCATAGCTCTATATATTCCACTTTGGAAGTCACATCTTCTTCAGTTGTCCTCATCTCTCTTCTTTTTTGCATCAACATTTTGGTTTTTCCTGATAATTTGTTCACATGCAACTTGTTCTTAGACCCAGCTAATTTTGTTGCTTTTCCATAAGAGCTTTGGCTACTTTTCTGTTAACTTCAGAAATATCCACTTCTTCCTATGTTAGGCCTTCCTAAAGCAGAGAACCTGTTCTTTAGTTCCAACTTGAAGGTATTATGGTGTTTTTTAAGGTTGGTTATGTTAATACATTTTGTTTGTCTTATGAGCTTGCCACGTTCAAGTTTAGTGTTGAGGTGCATCTTACATCTCACCAATCTATGGTCACTACCTGTGTTGAACTTGTTTAGCACACTGTAGTCTCCTATGACGAACTTTTTGTTACACACAATAAAATCAATTTCACTTGTCGTCCCACTTGGATGTCTCCATGTCTATTTCCTGTGTGGCTTTTTCTTGAAGAAGGAGTTCAAGATGAAAAACCCATCTGCCTCTGCAAACTCAACAAGAGTATTTCCACGCTGGTTTCTGTTGCCGTGACCGAATTTACCTACTGAAGTTTCATTCTGTTGCCGTTGCCCTATTTTTGCATTGAAATCTCTGATAATTATCTTCAAGTGCTGCTTACCTTTATTATTTAGATGATGAATTTCCTCATAAAATAATTGTAATATCATCATCATCATCATTGTCAACCATTATCAATCCACTGCTGGACGAAGGTCTCCCCAAGTTTCCTCCACAACAGTCTGTCTTGTGCCAGTCTCCTCCATGTCACCCCTGCATACTTTCGAATTTCATCCACCCATCTCCCATGTGGTCTTCTTCTGGGTCTTTTCCTGTCCCTTGGAATCCAATCTAAAATTTCGGCTGTCCATCGATGATCTGTCCTTCTGGCAGTATGTCCAGCCCATTGCCATTTCAGGGATTTAACTCTGATCATGATATCTTCCACTCTTGTCATTTTTCGGATCCACGAGTTCCTCTTCTTATCTCTCCTGGTTACACCAAGTATGCACCTCTCCATGCTTCTTTGAGTTGTCTGCAGCCTTTGTATGTCTCTTTTAGTTAAGGTCCACGTCTCTGCACCATACGTAAGCACTGGAAGGATGCATTGATCAAACACTTTTCTTTTAAGACATAATGGCATATTGCTCTTGAAAATTATGCTGTTTCTTCCAAAAGCTCTCCAGGCAAGTTTTGTACGCCGATTAATTTCTTCATCAATGTGACCCTCACTAGATATCTGCTGTCCAAGATAAACGTACGTGTCTGTTATCTCCAGCTTTTCTCCATCAATCGATAAATCTTCATTTCTTGTAAAAGCATTGAACATCACTTTTGTCTTCTGAAAGTTCATTTTTAATCCCACTTCTTTACTCTTGTCAGCAAGTTCCTGGATCATACTCTGCAGCTCTGATGGGGTAGTTGCAAAAATGACTACGTCATCAGTAAAACGAAGGTGGGTTAGATAATCTCCATTAATCTTTATCCCCTTGTTTTCCCAGCTCAGCGACTGAAAAACACCCTCCAATGTGGCATTAAAGAGCTTCGGAGATATGGTGTCACCTTGTCTCACTCCCTTTCCAATTTTTACGTGTGTTGTATTTTCAAACAGCCTAATCTTTGCATTTGCATTTTCATAGATGTTATTAATAATATTAATGTATGCATCTTCAATACCGCAGGTTTTCAGAGCCATTGTAACTGCTGATGGTTTCACCGAATCAAAGGCCTTTTCATAATCGATAAAAGCCATGCACAATGGAAGTTCATATTCCCTCGCTCTTTCAATTAGTTCTCTCAGTACGTGGATATGATCAATTGTGCTGTAGCCACTCCTGAATCCAGCTTGTTCTCTCGGGTGAGCCATGTCCAGTGTTACCTTCAAGCGGTGTGAAAGAACTTTAGTGAAGATTTTATAAACCACTGATAGGAGGCTGATAGGTCTGTAGTTTCCGAGATCCTCAATGTCACCTTTCTTATGTAGCAGGATCATTGTAGCGGTGTTCCAATCCTCAGGAATCTTTCCTTCATTAAGGCATCGAGTGAAAATTTGGGCGAGTACTGTTTCGATTTCTCCACTTGCTTCTTGTATGATGTCTACAGTAATTCCATCTTCTCCTGGAGCTTTTCCCCGCTTCATGTTCTTGATTGCATGTGCAACTTCTGCTGGAAGGACTGGAGGAACTCTGGTACTGGTATCTTTCATGATGTCTGGAGTGCATGTATCATCCCTTTCATATAATTTGGAGTAGAAATCTTTCACTCTTGTCAAAATTTCGCCTCTATTTCTTGTTACAGAACCATCTTCTTTTCTCAGTGCCATAATCTGTTTTCTTCCCTTACTGAGATGTCCCTTTGCTATCTTTAGGCTTTGGTTGTTTTCAATTGCTTTCCTCACTAGTTCACAGTTGAATTTTCTTACGTCTTCAGTGATACTTTTTCGTACTGTCTTGCATAGCTCTATATATTCCACTTTGGAAGTCACATCTTCTTTAGTTGTCCTCATCTCTCTTCTTTTTTGCATCAACATTTTCGTTTTTCCTGATAATTTATTTACATGCAACTTGTTCTTAGACCCAGCTAATTTTGTTGCTGTTTCCATAAGAGCTTTGGTTACTTTTCTGTTAACTTCAGAGATGTACACTTCTTCCGATGTTAGGCCTTCTAAAGCAGAGAACCTGTTCTTCAGTTCCAACTTGAAGGTATTATGGTGTTTTTTAAGGTTGGTTATGTCAATAGATTTTGTTTGTCTTATGAGCTTGCCACGTTCAAGTTTAGTGTTGAGGTGCATCTTACATCTCACCAATCTATGGTCACTACCTGTGTTGAACTTGTTTAGCACACTGCAGTCTTCTATGACGAATTTTTTGTTACACATAAAATCAATTTCACTTGTCGTCCCATTTGGATGTCTCCATGTCCATTTCCTGTGTGGCTTTTTCTTGAAGAAGGAGTTCAAGATGAAAAACCCTTCTGCCTCTGCAAACTCAACGAGAGTATTTCCACGCTGGTTTCTGTTGCCGTGACCGAATTTACCTACTGAAGTTTCATTCTGTTGCCGTTGCCCTATTTTTGCATTGAAATCTCCCATAATTATTTTCAAGTGCTGCTTACCTTTATTATTTAGATGACAAATTTCCTCATAAAATTCTTCAATTTCTTCTTCAGGATGACTTGTGGTGGGTGCATAAGTTTGAATAATCTGAGCCTGGTATCTTTTCGAGAGTTGGATAACAAGTCGTGCAGCTCTGTCAGAGGAACTTTCAACTTCTACAACTTTATCCTTCAGTTTCTTGTTTATTATAAATCCAACACCACTAGTTCTGCCAGTATCTGTCCCACGATAGTAGAAGAGATGTCCACTTTTCAGTTCAATGAGATCTTCTCCTTTTCTCCTTACCTCACTTAGCCCCACGATGTCCCACTTGATCCTTTGTAGTTCCTCTTCCAATTCAAGAAGCCTTGAATCAGAAGATAGGGAGCGTCCATTGTACGTAGCCAAGGTCAGCATCAGATGGCAGCCTAGTCCGGTCCTCCGGGGATTCTTAGCACCCTCTGCCTTCATGTCGCACTGGCCGCTGCCTTGGCCAGGTACATTCCAGCTGCCGGAGACTGAGGGCCAAGATTTAAGTTGTGGAATCATTTTGGAGGGGTTTGGCCATAACTCACCACGCTGGCCAAGCGGGTTGGTGAGTGTGGGATAGAATTTCCTCTAATCCCGATGGTATAGTTATACCGCTATTGGCGGTCGTCAGAGCCCCTTTAGTGGGAACAGGATGCACCACGAGAAGGCGGGGTTGACATTTGTCAAGGAGAGGCTGTGATGTTACGCATCACCTGACCTTACATCCTTAACATTTTTATAATGATGACTCCCTTAATTTGAATATAATCTTACAGATTATGTTATTCTAAAGTGATTCAAAATCATCACTATCACTTGGCAAACTTTCACTCTCATTACAACTGACCATTTCAAGATTTCCTTACAGGCTGATGTGATTCTAAGGTGATTCAAAACGCATGTCTGCAAATACTGAGGAACAAGCTGTCAATATAGTTCGTCCTCAGCTAGCACACGAATCTGGAAAAAGATGTGTGGGATTCATAATTTGCCGAGTTTTGCGATTGTGTCAGTTTGTTTGGGAAAAAGAAATTAATAATGTGAAGAGTTTCTAGTAATAAAACTCATTTCATTCTTCTGCGGGTCAAAGTCTGCAAGAAAAATAAACACGCTATTGTCACTGGAAGAGTTGCGCGTTATTGCACTTTGAACGGGGCTCGAAATAATTATTTCAGACAGTGCAGCATTCTATAATTCACCCACAATCCCATGTGAACAGCCATGCCTCAACTGTAGTAGGAAAAGTTTTGGCTAAAATTCGCCTTCCTCCTGTCACAGGTGAAAGTGGAAAGACTACAGTGAACGCAAACTTACAATACGATTCTTACAAACTGCATATTCTCATGATTTTTTCAATTTATTGCTGTTTGACGGTATGATTTGTGGAGATTTCATTTTGAAACAATATGCGCAGATATCTGCTGTTTCATTCGGGAACTACTCGGGTCAAAATTGAGTGCTGATCATTCAGCCCACCGCGCTTTTAGCACAACACACGCAGGCCGATGAATCGATCGCCGTCACACTAAAAGGGTTCTGCAATATCAGGGTTTAAACAATGATTATTGGTGGCAAATCTTCAATGTTCAAAAACCTCAAAGTTTTTTGCCATCCCTAGTTAGGACTGGTTTTACTTTCTTTTACCTTTACTTCAGAATTATTATACTTTTGTAAAATTGGCAGTAAAAATAAAAAGTGGCCAAACTGGCGACCATTAAAACAAATTTAATCGCCAAAGTTTCCAGTTAATCGCCATCTGGCGAGTGCTAATTTGCACCTATAATGAAGGGGATACCGAATAACAACAGAACAGGCATTTTTTTTTTTTTTAACTTTAACCCATCATCTAGCTTGCTCATATCTTTTGCTGAAACTCTTAACCAAAACTAATTACAGATATAAGATACTTGGCTATATTATACAATTGTACATATTTTACTTTTCAAGCAGTTGGGACAAAGATTTAGCAGAAAATGTTTTCCTAGACCAGTATTTTCTGCTAAATCTGGCAACTTTTGTGATCTTGAAAAAAGAAAAAATAATGCATAAAAAATTATAATTGAACTATGTAGTTTAGCCATAATTTTGTTTTGTGTGCAAATCATATGAGCACGCCAATTATATCCATATATAGCTATGCCCTTCCTCACCTCATCAACTAAGGAAATAACTAAGAGGAAGTCACAAAACTATAAGTTGCTATCACAGGGCAAACAAACTACCTCTGCCACTAAAGAAAGACAATAAAAAATATAGGACCAAAAAGGATTTCGGGAATTTTAAATAGAATAAATTTAAAGCATTAAATACATAAAATGGAGAGAAAAAACCAAAACATGGTGAAGAATCGGCCTGTCAGCCAAATGTTCTGATGCACAACAGCAGCTGTGCAGCTTTCACTTAATAGCTCTCAAATTCAATACTATGTCTTAGGTGTGTGCCATTATTCCACATTTCCTTTATACAAAAGTCACATTTTTTCATATTAAAAAACACATTATCACAGCATCTAAATTATTATTATTATTATTATTATTATTATTATAACAAATACTCCACATGAAATGTAGCAGCAGAGTTATTTTCTTTGCCCCGTGATGGTGGGTATATGCAGGCCTTAAGTAAACAAACAAACCAATCTGATACAAAGGACTACTTAGTGAACCAAGATTCAAAAGCCCACCCAAAGCTTTTTCCTTTTTTGCTGCATTTGGAAAACCTGTTGGATTCATCAAATTTTCAAGTTCACACTGCTTGCCTTCAGGATTATGGAAATAACTTTTTTACGGGTCTTATAGAGGTTATTATTCAAAAAAGTTGGTGGTCAAATTTTTGAACTAAAGCCTAATTCATCATCAGGACTACATCACTGGAGTAGTTGCTGCCACTCAGTCGGAAGTGTCCAACCACAATTATCATTAATTGTGGTACTTCTTCTCGCTATTTCCATCCCTTTTTCTAGTTTCCTCTTTACTAAGTTTGATTGGTGGGCGATTATTCTTACTGAGTCCCAATTTACAGAGTGTCTACTTGTTTGTATATGTCTGTCTAGCCTTGCTTTGTTACTAATGTTCCTAATAGCTGCTTGGTGTTCTTTCATTCGGACTTTAATACTTCTTCCTGTTTCCCCTATATAGCTGAGTTTGCAATTACAGTTGATGTTACCACTCCTTCTTGCAATTGAATGTCTGGTTTTTTTTGGGTTTTTTTTTTTTCTATTTTAGAGCTGGCAGGAATTTCTTTAATTTGTTATTAAGATCTGGAGCAAGTCTGATATTATATTTTGATCCGATCCTCTTCATTTTTTTCAAAAGTCCCTTGTAGTACATAATTTTGCTGGTGAATTTGAAGTTGTTTATTTCCTGCTTCTTTTTTGGAACTTTTCTAAATAACTTCTTAATATATGGAGAGGGGTAATTGTTCTCTGCTAATATTCTTTTTAATTCTTCTCTGTGAATATCTTTTTGAGCATCTGAAGAGACAAGGACTTCATTTTTTTCTAAAAATTGTCTCACAGTATTAGACTTAATATAATCAGGGTGGAATGAGCAGAAGTCTAATATATTTCCTGTGTTAGTGTGTTTTCTAAAAAGCTGAGTGGAGATTCTCCACTCTCTTGAGGTCAAGGTTAAATCTAGGAAATTGATGCTATGGTTTTTTTCCAGTTCCAGGGTGTACTGCAAAGAATTTTCTAGAGAGTTAAATTCTGCCTGGATTTATCAAGTATTAAAATTCAAGTAATGAGAATTGCACTTCCACTTGTGTGCTTGGTTTTATGATGATACTTTTAATCCTAGGCATGACTCCTACAACAATTTTGCTGTTGACTTTCATCTTTGTTTACAACAGAATTGGCAATTTTTATTTTACAGTAGAAAAAAATATTTTAAACAAAAAATTAAAGAGAAAACAAAACTAAAGAATTTGTTATAGGGACTCGCAGGTGCTCCAGTTCAGGGGAAGTTTGCCCCCCCCAAAGATTATGGGTCTGCTGTTACATACCAAAAAATTACAGTGAACAGTGGAACACCAGTTGTATGTTTTTAGCAGTGATACACAGTGTACCCATTAAGTAATGAGATTTTTATGGGACAGCCCTTTTAATAAAAGTACTAAATGTGTTTATAGTTTTGACCACCAGTGTGCTGTAATGGCAGAAGCAACTTTTGAGTCAAGTGATGCAGCAGTTTTCATGTGGCTACCACCATTGAAGATTGTGTGAGTGAAGCATGTCAGAAGTTGTGTAATGGAGCAAAAAAACTATGATGAAATTGTACTGTAAATTAAGGAAAACTGTCACAGAAGTGCACCAAGTTCTAAAAAAAAAAAAAGTTTACACCAATGACTGTCTAAGCCATACATAGGTCCCTGGAGGATGAACCAAACACATGATGTTCAGTTTCTGCAATGAAAATTTCTAAATGAAAATGCGGTGAAGGCTAGCGAAATTTTGCCCATGATCACCAACTAACCACTAGGCTGCTCAGTGAGCAGCTGTCTGTAAAAAAACGGCCAGGGTAATCTTAGAAAAAGGCCTGCACAACAGGAAGATTTGTTCGAGGTTTGTGCCACATATGTTGACACACAAACAGAGAGTACTGGGTTGCATGTTGTCAAAATTTCATCCATGCAGTTGATAAAAATCATGATATGTTGCGAAGAATTGTCACTGGTGATGAAAGTTGGTGTTTTCAGTTTGATCCTGAAGCAAAACGCCAGAGCACGGAATAGCATGGAACATCTTCTCAGCAGAACAAAGTCCGGTTGCAAAAATCATGTGTTAAGACAATGGTCATCATTCTTTTCTTTCGACTCTGCTGGAATTATCCACTGTGAATTTGATCCTGAGGGGCACGACGATGAACAGTCAGTATTATTTAGGAGCAATACAATGTCCATATGACCACATGCAATGTGTCAAGAAAGAATTGTTCCACAAGAGTAATTAGTTTCTGTTGCACAACAATGTGCCCACACACTGTGTGCTGCTTGTGAAACAGTTTCTGGCTTCGTAGTAAATCTGCGTCATCAAACATCCAACCTACTCACCAGATTTGGCTCCTGCAGACTTTTTTCCTCTTTTCAAAGGTGAAATATGCCTTGAAAGAGGATCACTTAAGAGACATTGAGGACATCGAACAAGGTGTGACCAACAGATTGAAGGAGATTCCAGTTCAGGACTTCCACCTTGCTTTCGAACACCTGTACCAATGATCTCACAATTGCATAGAGTTGGAGGAAGATTATTTTGAATCTGTGTAAGTGACAATTTAAAATATAGTTGTCACTTACACAGATTCAAAATATAGTTTGTTGTTTTGATATAATAATTTTTGTCTCACTACTTAATTGCACACTATGTACATAATAACTGTACAATCCTGAAAATTTTACACTATTTTTGTTTTAATTACATGTTTATGCATTACAGTTTTCACATTTATACATTAAAATTAAAGAGAAATGTTTCATTAATACTTTTTGAAAGGCAATTTTAAATGTGCCTCTGGTTTATAAAGCAGTTAGCAGGTATTTTTCAAAATATATAAGGGAGAAAGTATTTAATTTTTTTAAATATAACATACGGCTGCAATATTTTGTATTTCCAATTGTTGTTGGACAAAATACTTAGCATTTTCTTGATAGTTAGAAGTTCAGAAAATATTTTGAATTTTATTTAAAATGCATTTTATTCCCAAAGATCTGGTATTCTGTAACCTTGGAAATTTCATGTAACTTTCATGCCAAGCTTTGTTTCAATGAACTATACAGAACTGAGTTTTATCCTGTATTGTAGTCACTTTTGATGCTTTTCATTCAAACCTGTAAGAATAAAAAGAAACACAGAACATTTGGGAACTGAGTTTTGTTGCCTTTATACACATCTACATAAAGATAGATACACCTTTTGGCTTTCCAGGGAGTTGCTTCTACATCATTCTTACCAAAGTTATGAATTCACAAAAAAAAAAAAAAAACTTCTGCATCATACTTTCTAAATCTATGGAAATTCAAATTTTGGTTGACAGCTGGTATGTTTTTCAAGTACTGAATGTAAGAGATATAATTTAAATAATAACAAATATGAACTGTAAAAATGCTTTACAGCAGTAGTCATCAACCTGGTCCCTGCCACATACTAGGGAGTGATTCAAGCTCTCATGGTGGGTGGTGGGGTTTTTTGTCTGTTGTTACACATTGTGGGCAGTGGGGGTTTTGTCCATTGTTGTGTCTCATTTTGTAACATTATATGATAGTGTGATTAGTGTCATACAGTTTTTTGAAAGTAATAATGAGGCTGGTCTCTGTCAACAATTAAAAACAGTAAAGAATGATGCCTTTTATTTGGCAGACATTTTCCAGAGATTTAATGAAATTAATTTGCAGCTTCAAGGAGCCAATATAACTTATCAGTTGCAAAAATATTGTGTCATTATTTATCAAAAACTTGATCTTCTTCGTCATAATCTTTTGAAGAGAGAATTTTGTCAGTTTCTCAAATTGTCATCTATAAAAGATGATGTAACTTCAGAGGAGATTGAAAGGTTCAGTAGCCACCTCAAGAAACTTAAATTAGATATGGAAAAACAATTTAAAGATATTTTGAACTTGAAGGTGTATGACTGGATGATAAATCATTTTACTGCAAATTTTGCTGAGGTTGATATAACTTGCCAAGAAGAACTATTAAAACTTAAATATGATGAAGAGAGCAAATATAATTTTGATAGTGATGGATACCAAAAACTCTGGCAAAATAGAAAAATGCCTGCGTTATATCCAAATATGTGGAAAATGATATTTAATTTATTGATACCTTTCCCTACCTCATATCTTGTAGAATTAGACTTTAGTGCTGTTAATCATATTATCACCAAACAGAAAAACTGTCCGAATATCACCAAAAGAGGAGACCTTCGTTTGTTCCTTACGAAAACCGAACCAGATATCAAATATTTTGTCTCTCAGCATCAGCCTCAAGGATCTCATTAATTAAAGGTAATTTCAACAAACTTTATTGTTTTCACATTTAACTTTCACTTTCTTTAATTTAAGCAGCTCCCACACTAGTAGACGCTGTATCGATGGAAATACAGAAATTCATTAAATTGAAATTATCTATGTATAAATGTACATAAATGTACATAAAGTATAAATGAAAACATAAATTTAAGTACATATTTTTTACAAAACCTCCCCTCTAAAAATTACTTCGCACTAGTGCTAAATTGAGTTACTGCGGCATCGGTGGGCAGTATGGAAATTTTACCATCAACAAAGATGCAAAAGTGGGCGGTAGGTATTAAAAGGTTGACAACCTCTGCTTTATAGCATTGATAATGAAAATTTATTATTTTTGTTTGTGGCCACAGTCTAATGTTAAGAACTTTCTATAGAAAATATATTTTCATGCATTATAACAGTATTTTCTTTAATAGCTTTTCATGGAGAACTTCATGAAACAAGCCCCCCCCCCCCAAATGACATGTCACAATAACTAAATATTTCGTTAATATTATAACTTATGACAAGACCCGTAATTATGAATGACCCTTAACTTATTCCTCATCACCTATCAGTGGTGGCTTTTTTTATTTGAAATAAAGTTTCATTTAATAATTTCGTATAATATTTTTTTTTTGCCTTTATTACATGCTAAAATACCCAAAATGTTGATTAGATATCAATTCACAATGCGCGTCCAATACGGAAAACAAGTCCTTATACACAAAACAGTTCAAGTGAAGAGCTGAAATCACAATGCTTGGAAGTCTGCAGTTTTCGTCCGAGTTGCCATGGTAACTGGGATGTCACCCTCCCCTATCTGCCGGGCAAGTGAAGTGTTTTAGCTCGAGACGCCAAGCCTCTGCACCTGAAGTCTTGACCTTCCGAAGAGATTGCAGTGGAACGGGAATCCTTGGCAATCCACTAGGGCTTTGCGGTGTTTCGGTACATACTTTCCGAAATAGATTTGTGTCTTCGTGTTTTGTGATTGTTTGTTAAAAACTTCATTAGTTACTTTAGTTTTGTGTACAGTTTAAGTGACAGTGATAGTATTAGTTTTCAGTATGTATCCTGTGAATGACATTGTCTGTAATTTATTGCAAACTCCGTTCAATCAGTGGAAAGATGAAAATAAAAGAGACATTTTACTTCAAATACAACCGACGGATTGACTGATAATTGTCGCCAAGAAAGAAATCAAGTTAAATAGACTTTTCCTGCAGACAATGATTGATGCAGTACTGTATTTGAGTAAACAAGAACTAGCATTCCGTGACTGTGACGAAGGCATTGACTCGATAAATCGTAGAAATTCAAGGAATTGCTTTCACTGTTGATATCAAGAGCTCCTTTAAAAATTCAAAATCAATACGAAACGATAAAAAATGTCTTCATAGGCTATTCAAAACGAATTAATTGAATGTATTTCTGAATATATAAACGATCACGTCAAAAATTAAATAAATGAAGTTCAATGCTTTTATATTCAAGTAGATGGGAAGCCCTAACCAGACTTCCGAGTGCTCTTTAATAATACGATCTGTTGATTCGGAAGGTGTATTGGTTGAGCGATTTTTGGGTTTCCATGGTGTGAGTGAAGACAGAAAGTCAGAAGCTTTATACAAAATGCTAGACAAAGTTTTGGAACAGTTTGATTATCAACACAAGTCAATAGGACAATGTTACGATGGGGCAAACGTAATGTCTGGACACTGGACTGGGCTCCAGAAAAAAATGAAGCATAAAGCTTCTCCAGCTGTTTTTGTTATTGCTTAGTATATCATTTGAACCTTGTATTACAGCAGAGTTTTTCTAAAATTTCTAAGTATCAAATATTTTTTGCAAGCCTCAGTGTAATTCCTTTGTTTTTTCACCACTCAGCGAAGCGATCTCTTCGCTGAGTGGTGAAAAAACAATACACTCACATCAACAACTGCAAGATGCATGCAAACCATAACGGCAACTCGATGGTCCTCCACTTCGAAGTTAGTATGTGTAATAGTTGAAGATTGGGACAAATTGAAGGAAGTATTCGCATTTCTCACAAATAGTGACCAGTCAGAAAAAAAAATCAATTCAACTTGCCCAAGGGTTTTTAAATGATATGAACACTTTTGAATTTACATTTTTGGGAATAGTATTTAATGAAATATTTGACCTCACTGATCTATTGTTCGAAATTTTGCAGAAAAAATCAATAGACATAAACTACTGTGTTACTCAAATTAAAAACAACTTATGAAATTTTGAGCCATAAAAGGAACGATGAGGTATTTGGAACACTGTTTGGAAAAGCTAGCAAAATCACAGAAATAAGCAGATCTAAACGGGAATATGCTGCTCTTACACCAGAAACAATTTTTTAAAATTATAAACAATTGTATTTTGAAATTTTGTACCACATTCTTATGGAAATGGATATAAGATTTCAAGACTGTGAGAAACTTAAACTTCAATTTGCCTGGCTTGCTGACACAACCAAATTCGACCAATTTAATTCATGCTTTCCCTCTCACGCTTTTGAAAACCTACAACATTTTTACGGAAAATTTTTTACTAAACACCAGCGCCTTAAAGATGAACTGAGTCTTGTATATGCTGATGAAAAATTAAGGAATATATCGACTCATGAACTTCTTCGAGTGCTTCATGGAGATAAAGGCATTTTTACAGAAGCTTATAAATTGGTTTCCCTGATTTTAACAATTGCATCTGCAAGTGTTTCAGGGGAAAGAAGTTTTTCTTGCCTTAAAAGAATACAAAGTTACTATAGAAACACTATTTCTCCAGATAAACTTGCTTCTTTGGCAAATTATTCTATTCAGAAAGACATTTTCTTGATGTCACGAAGAAACAGCCATTTTCTGACGACATAATCGACGCATTTCCAGCCTTAAAGGGAAGAAGAATTGATCTAATATATAAAAAATAGGTAAGTTCTCATTAACTGATTTTCAATGAAGACAGTAGATATCTTTTCATATTGTTCTTGTAGCTCTTCACCTATTTTTCCTACCACGAGCCGAGCCGCCACTGTCACCTATAAGCATAATTTAACAATAGTCCAACCTGTTCAAATCAAACTTCAGGGGACAGTCATAAGTTTTCAATATATGGAATAGTTCAATACATATGGCATAGTTGGATATGTAGAAATCAATATAAATATTCTGCATGCATTTACAGAATAGTAGGAGAAAGTTGGGAGGGATGGGACAGTGGCTATTTCACCCCATTGAATAATTTTATGTGTTATCATATTATCACACTAGGTGGAGCAATAGTAGCCACAGCTTAAATTGTGTAATGGCTGGCTGATCTGCTGAGATGTGGTACACCTGCTGAAAAGAAAAGTGTAATTTTAAGACTGAAAAGTAAGTTTATATTTAATTTTGTGCATGTTTTATTGTAACTTAAACATTTGATGTACAATTGTTTAAAAAAGAATGGAGGCAGACTAACACAGTGTTTACTACCCAATATTAGATTTAGGCTTAACAGCAGCATGGTTGTATAAAAAAGTTTTTTTCACATGGATAAGGTACGGTGGGATGAGTGGGCATAACAGTGTACAGAAGAGTGCGACACTGTTCCACTCCTAGGACCCCATGTGTTTTGAAATAGATAAATAAAACTTTTATAAAATAAAAATTACCAATTATTATGTAGAAAATGTTTCAGGAAGGTGTCAATTTTAAGTGTGTACATGCAGAGGGATTTAGCTGCTATAAGAAAATCTACTCTGATGTTTAAGTTACATGAGCAGAAAAAGTAATACACTGAAACAAAAAATAAATCACACCAGAAATAATTGTTTAAGGGGAGGACTAGTGCTTTAATGATAGTTTTGTATAGACTACTTATAAAAACATATTACTGATTCATTATGTGTATTTAAAGTTCATTTTGCTTTTACATATTGTTTACCTGAAACTTCATTACAAAAAGTTGGAAATTTGGTTTTTATGAACTAGAAAGAAATTACCTACAATGCCTAATTTGTTCTTCAGGAAGACGCTTTGACATCTGTAAGTTTTCTGTTTTACACGTTATGTAAAGTGGGTACAGTCTGTGGTGATGCATTAAATTATTCAATTAAGATATAAATTGGTTAAAGTCCTAAAAATGTTACTCATGGAAGTGCGTGTTCAGTCAGACATCAGTAGTTATTGAGAGTTTCTTTGTCCAAAGTTGTATCCAGGATACAACTTGAGTAACATTTTAGAGTAACATGAGTAACATTTTTATCAGCACTGGCTCAACATGTGCGAAAGTACAAAACTAGCAATTGTAAAGAAAGGGCAGTCTTTAAGAATAACTATTTTTGTGGAATGGTTTTTACATCTGACCATGAAAATATGCTTAGCAACTATTATCTGACAGAAAGTAAAATACACTATGGACTCACAAGAGCACAATTTTGTTCCTTAGCATACCAGTATGCAAAAGTACTAAATCTAATTTTCCATTGTCATGGAAAATCAACTGGAACAGACTGGTTTATAGACTTCATAGGACACCACCCACAATTGTCAATTAGGTCACCAGAAGCTACCAGTTTAGAACGTGCAACTAGCTTCAACAAATTCAATGTCAATACATTTCTCAACAATTTTAATTATATTTATGATTTTTACCAAATGACCCCACACCATATCTATCATTGTGATGGAACGGAAGTTTCTACTGCACATAAACCTCCAAAAATAGCTGCAGCCCGAGGAGAAAAACAGGTCCATCACACAACATCAGCAGAAAGCTAATTACAGTGCTGTTCATAGAGAATGACTTACGAAATACAGTGCCACCCGTGTTCATTTTTCCAAGAGTCCAGTACAAGGAATTTCGCCTCAAAGGCGCTCCTACTGGAACCCTTTGTTTGGCCAATTGAAGTGGGTGGATGACTGTGGAACTATTCCTCCTTGCACTGGAGCATATCATAAAATACACAGATTGCTTGAAAGACCATCCTACTTCATTGATTCTTGATAACCATGTGAGCATTGATGTGATTAATAAAACCAGAGAAAGCGGGATCTGTATGCTGACATTCACCCTACTCTGCAGCCTCACAATGTCTCTGTGTTTGGCCCAGTCAAAGCCAGGTATAATGCAGTGTCATGGAAAATCAAGCAATCAACTGGTAATGACTGGCTGATAAACTATCTTGGCAAGATTATCAAAATTCATTGTATTGGAGAACTAGTAGGAAATGTGTACATATCAGCAGTGACATAAAACAACATCATATCATGATTTAAAAAGTTTGGCATAGGCCATTTAGCAATGAACTATTCATTGATGAAGATTTTTTAATGTCTTCTATCACAGACCATCACAAACTTTCCTGCAAGGAATGTGAACCAGGTAAAGCTATCTTCAATGACAGCGAGGTCAGAAATTCTGAGGTTCTCCTGAAAGATCTTTCTGCAGAGGCAGTGAACCAAAGTTCTGCAGCTAATAATAACAGTGTTACTGAAACACCTGCTCACTCAACTCCATCATTATCATCATGCCAGTTTGTTTGTTTTTTGTCATTTTTTTTATTGGAGGTTTAACAACCACCATGAGCAACTCTGTGGGCCATAAGCAGTCGCTTACAAGTCCCTAATTTAGGGTTACTGGTTCCAGCAAAAGGAGAGAACCAGTGCCGTAAGACAAACATTGCATTCATGCCTCACTAGGATTCAAACCCAGACCCATTTTAGACGAATGGTTGGAAGCCAGCACTTAGACCACTGTGCCACTGGAGCAGCCCATGCCAGCTGTCATCCCTTTAAAGTAATATCATTACAGTCAGTCCTGCAGATATTTGTCCATATCCTAAAGCAGGAGGGCATAAGGTATTGGCAAGCCAAAGAGAAAGAAAGGCAGGACAAAGAAACTAACAGATATACCTCGGGGGAAAGGCAATTGAAGAAGAAATTGCTAATTTAAAGCTGAAGACAGAGGTCAGAAAGCTCAAAAATGAGCCAACAATCAAAACAGAGCACAAAAGAAATCAGTTGACCATCTGCTTGAAACCTCAAGTGATGAAAATGATCAAATGTCAGCATGTGAAATGGATTATGATACTTCCAACATTAAGTATTTCCAATGATGATTAATGCTTAGCAAAGGAAACCGGTTCACAGATTGTGGCAATATTTGGCTAAACAACTTTGTTCAAAGAAATCTGTAGTATATTACACAGATAGAGTTGAAGCCATAGAGAATGGCTTTGGCTTTTATTTACAGTTCATGCGGAAAAAAAGTGGAACCTGGAAGTTTTACTTCACACAAGTTGACAGGAGTTTTGTTACCAAAACTGATATTGTATTCAAACTGCCTCAACCCCAATATTTGGTGAAACTGAGCATGCTCAAGTCATTTTTTCATTTAAAGTTTATGTCTGCATAAAATGTTCATAATGTCTTATGTACATACTTAGACTACGTGAATGTACAGCATTTGTCCCATACCTCCCAAGAACTGTCCCAGACCTCCCTAGCAAGAAGGAGAACAGTTTCTGGGAGATATGGGAGAAATACACTCGTTATCAAATCTAATCTGAAAAGTGAAATATGGATGGGTAACATGTATTCATATTAAAACAATCGGAGCTAAAGTCAACAGTTCCTTTCTAAAATTTGGCAGTTCTAGCGTTCTCTTTTTAATGTATAAACTGCATATTCGCAAATTCCAGTTTTAACCAACATGAATTCAACACATTACTACTTATGCTCTATGCAACGGCCAAAATGGAATAAGAAAAATAAAACCATATAAAATATGCTATGTTTTTACCTTTCCATGTCAAGTAAATAGCACGATATAAGATACATTCATTCACATAAATAGAATGTCTAAAACACCACTTAATTCTAACTGAAATTCATTACGATGATATTGGGCCACAGTTATAGCAATTTGCAAAGTACTTCTGCTCAAAAAAAGTGAAAAACCTCAGATCACAAACAATTTGTTTCGACCATAGTTACTCGTAAGCAGACCACAGATCAGTTGAGTTGAATTGACTTGATTTCGATTCTTTATTGTAGTTAATTGTGCATTACGCAAGGAGCCTCCTTGGCATTACGGGGATTACTAGGATATAAGTTTTCACTTTGTCAAATTTTCGGGTTGTACCCCAACCCATCTTCAGGATGACTAAGAAAGAAGGTGCTGAAAACTTATATCCCAGTAATCCCCGTAATGCACAATTAACTACAATGAGGATGTAGCACGTGACGTCTTCGAGAAGTTTTAGTGAAGTGGCAACAGTCCCTGCAAGTTCCTGAAGGACAAACATAGCTGGCTGTCCTGCACTTAGTGTATAAAGTGCAATCATTAGCGGTCGGTGTTTAAAAAAATTTAAAGCCAAAATGCCTAGATTGTTTGGTATTATGAATTGCGGTAATAGAGGAAATCGAGACCGTAAGCCGTAAGTCTTTTTCAGGCTACTAGCTGCTGTCTCTAAATGCAGTACCGAAAAAATTCGCTTATGTGCCAAACGAAGGGAGATCGCTTCCCAGAGCTTAGAAAACACTTTTTTTTTTTTTGAAGAATTAGACACTTCAAAGGCAGAGAAGCTCTTAAATGTAAGTTTTATCTAGAAATCAGTGATTTCTGGTAAAGCAGAGAATCCATCTTTTACTTGTTCAAACGCTATTGGAGTGCAGTGCTTGCACTTATTGGGCCAGGCGTTTTTTAGAGTTGTCTCTTAGTCAAAATATTTCTTAAATAATTACGCTTCGGTCCCCAATCGGAATATCTGTGCACGTGGGTTTTTTTTTTTTTTTTTTCTCCAGGGACTTCTTTCCAGAAGGTTTCTAGTTGATCTAGGGGGTGTTGAGATTTTTTTATAGGGCTAAAAGTTAATTTGTTAGCAAACCTGACTTTTAGTCAGATTCAAATCTCTGGTTCTTCTGTATTTTTTAGATCTCGATCACGCCGTTAACCTGACTCCTGCCGCCCCGGTGGCGCAGTGGTCTAATGCGTTGGTTTCTGATCATTCGTCCGTAAGGGGTCAGGGTTCGAATTCTGGTCAGGCATGGGTGTTGTGTTTGTCTTACGGCACTGGCTCTCTCCCTTCCCTGGAACCAGTGACCCTAAATTAGGGACGGGCGACTGCTTATAGCCCATTGAGTTGCTCACGGTGGTCGTTAAACATCCAATCAAAAAAAAAAAAATACCTGACTCCCTTTTTTTGCGAGTTTTCGGCTTTTCACTTTTAAGGTTATTTGGCTGTCTGTATTGGGAGTTTTTAGTTTACTAATTTGTTCTATATGATATCCCCGTCGCCCCAAACTACCGTTGATTTTTTTTTAGTACATCTGGATTTTTTACCTGGAGCTGAAGCACACACTTCTGCAGAAAAATGCAAATAATGGCTAAAATCATTGTTCAAATAAAATCTTTTTTGGTGTCTAGGTCTGTCTGCAAGTCGTTGTTATGCTGCTAAATTTATTTACGGATAAATATCTTATAGGGCACAAATCCCAGCAAAACAATTTTATTTTTTCACCACAATTTTACGAAAAAAAAAGATTTTGCTCATTTTTTTAAGGCTTGGAAATCGCTTCCCTTTGATTAGAAAGACACTTTTTGTTGAAGAGTTAAGCTATCAAAAAGGCATAGAACCTTTCAAGGGTGAGTTTTATCCAAAATCAGCGATTCCTGGAAAGAAAGAAAGCCTATCTTTTTTTACTCAGATCTCCGCACCTGGGAGGAAAGAAAACCGGACTTATTAAGGCAGCGTACCTATTTTCTCCGCAAATTACTGATTACTCACGAATTTGGGATCGTTCTAAATTACTTTGTAAAAGAATACCGACGACGAGAAATTGTTATATACTTCGAAACTTTTATATGCCTCGAATTGTTCTGCAGTAAAGGCGCTTCGACCAAAGACGAAGTAATCGAAAATATTTACTATTTGCACTTCCGGAAAACTTTTCGGATCACCTTCGAAGATACTTGCATTCAGCACATAAGGATCTTTTCCTTCAATCTCTTCATTTTTTTCCAAATACCGCATTTTGTACTCGAAAGTTAGTTTCAAAGTAAGAAGCCATCATTTCAACGGGTCTTGTTGTCCTTCAGTTGCGTTACTAATGCTCGTTGCCATGCTGAGAGTCGTGTGTGTGCTACATCCTCATAATTCTTCACTAGGATTTGCCATGTCTGCATTAATTTACAAGATTCCATTCTTTGTTTGTTTATAAATCAATTTAATCATCTTTTTTCTTTTTTTTTTTTTTTTTGATTCGAGGTTTAACGATCACCGTGAGTAACTTAGGGGGCTATAAGCAGACGTCCGTCCCTAATTTAGGGCCAATTTAAGGCCATGAATATTCGTATCCGTGGTTCCCAGTTCTACTTATATTGAATAAATACAATATAAGTAGTACTGGAGAACCATTGTGAGCCGCCCCGGTGGCGCAGTGATCTAAGGCGTTGGCCTCTGATCATTCGTCCGTAAGGGTCCGGGTTCGAATCCCGGTCAGGCATGGATGTTGTGTTTGTCTTACGGCACTGGCTCTCTCCCTTCCCTGGAACCAGTGACCCTAAATTAGGGACGGGCGACTGCTTATAGCCCATTGAGTTGCTCACGGTGGTCGTTAAACCTCCAATCAAAAAAAAAAAAAAAAAAAAAAAAAAAAGAACCATTGTGACGTCACTCCATCATATGGTCGGCACGCTAATTCCGTCCGGAGGAAATCTGCGTGATTTACTATGTCGCTGAACGTTGTTCAGGATGGCTGTGTATACCGTTGCGGAACGAGTGTTTATTGTGAAAAGTTATTGGATAACAAAGTCTATAAGGGTAACACAGCGTGAATTTCTGGAAAAGTTTGAAGGGAGAAAAGCTCCAGATAAACGTTACATTGCCTGGTAAGAACCACGAGCGGTGTTTTGAACAGCAGGGTGGCGAACTTCCTCCTTTATCGAAAGGAAAAATCTAAGAGGTGAAGCACAGGCTGATGGCATCACCGAAGAAGTCAGTGCGACTGCGACGTTTGTTACAAGAAACTGGGTATTCTGTTTTCACCTGCCAAAGAGCCACCAAGAAAGCGTTGCTTCATGCGTACCGGGTGACAACTGTGTAAGAGTTGCAAGAACCGGATCTTGAAAAGCATGTGCATTATTGTCATTGCCCATGCAGTACAAATTGTCTGTTTCAACGTTCAGAAATGGTTAACGGGTTGGTTGCAGAAACATTAAAAATAATGCGTTTAAAAACACCAGGATATCTGGTTGATAAACGGTTATTTCAACCATTCGAAAACCTCATTTTTAACTTTTATGAAACGTTGAAAAGCTGCTTTCTCACGTATTTAAAGTAGTTCCGCAAGGTAGATTTTTGGTTAAAAGGGGTTGATTGTACCTTAAAAAGGGGTTGATTGTACCGTTTTCATTGTACCTTACGGCTTCTGCATTCATATAGCATTTAACAAAGAAAATTTCCTGTAATTAAAGTGATCATTACAAGACCTTGTAAACGGCCGATCGTCAGTAAAGTCTTTCGGTATACTACCTGCTATCCTTTAAATATGCCAATACTTATTTTGGAGAAGATTCAAGCCTCTTCGTCAGTCTCTACAACAAGAGGAAGTTTTCAAGTAGCGGGAGCCAAAACAACTTAGAACTGTCGTTTCGTCCTAAAGAGAAATAATTAATAACATGCCTCGTAAAAATACACCGCTCAGGTACAAGTCTATTTAAGCAAGACTCACATACCTTTTAAACAATGCAAAAGGCAGTAGAAAATATTGTGCCAATTTGAAATTCTGCCTGGTGGTTTCCACTAAACGGTTTTTCATGTATACCCAGGCCTGACGAGAGGGGGAGGGCGGTGCTGTAACACCGGGCCCCTAAGGGGGCCTAGAGCCTGTTTCTAAAGCAATTTTTTTCTAATTATTATTTTATGGTGTCCGAATATTCTTCAAGCTATACCGTCACCAGGGTCGGTACGTTACGCGTAAAAAATATTTTCTACGTGACGCGTAAAAATGCATAATTTATGTCGTAAATGTGAAAAAATGTATAAATTCAAAACTTGCTTTAAATACAACAAACAAACAAAAACGAAGCGTTAAAATGTTAATCGAGTTCCCAGGTTAAGTGCAACACGTGCGTGGGTTGCCTGCGGCAAATCAAACGACCTCTCCATATTACGTGTTTCATTTCTTCTTTCTTTTCCAACGACACGCCGACACCATACATTGGGTTCTCTGTGTTGCTTTGCTACTCGCCGACAACATACAGTGGGCTCTCTGTGTTGCTTTGCTACTCGCCAATACCATACATTAGGTTCTCTGTGTTGCTTTGTTACTCACCGACACAGACCATTGTGTATGATGTACAACGTTATTGCTAGTCATCAAAGGCTGCAGACAATTTTCATCATGTGGTTTTTGTCACTGTGTGTTTCCCACCAGAAGCCGGCATCTTTTGTCTTTTTATTTTATGCTCAACTCATTATTTTCGCATTGCGGCAATTTTTATAAATGAATATAGTGTCTTTGTATGTAATTCAGACTTCGTTTATTTTTCTTTATGCGGATGAAGTCGTCCTGTTCACAGCGGCAACTTAAAAGGGAAAACACAAAATTTAATGTTTACTTATGAGAAATCTTTGTGGATACTTTCCCACGGCTGCATCTTTAGACGTATATTACACTTTAAAAATGAAAAGTGAAAATGTGATTATTATGAAAAAGTACTAAGAAAACTAAGAATGTCTGTCGGTAGATGGCGTTCAAGAGTTTTCTGAGAAAACTCTTTTCTCGAAAGAGGGGGCTCGAGGGTTTGTTTACGGAGGGAGAATATGCAAAATTATCCACGGCAAAACAATGATTGAAGAGTTGCAACCGGTCGGGTTCTCTGAAAATAGGGGAATGGTGGGTGGGGGGTAGATGAGGAAATGGAAATATGAATGATGTGGTTAGTGGAGGATCCGAGGAGGAGGGCCCCAGAGATTTTATTGCACTGGGGCCCGAGCTCGCTCTCCACCGCCCTGTGTATACCAAAAGAGGGCGCTGGATTATGCTTTATGAAAGAAACTGAAAATAGACTCCAGAAATAAAATATGATGTCTGTCAAAAAATTGAGGGTTTTTCAACACATAATAGTTCATGTCCTTTTAGAAATTTATTACTTATGTAAAAACGTTAGCACTTTGTAGATCCGTTTATCATTAGTTTTTAAGTTTTGTTGATAGATGTCGTTGAGATCTGAGCCTGATTTTCAACGTTTTAAAATTCCACGATTTCAACACAAATATATCAACTTTACTAAAACGTTTCATAAATGTTCTAAAACGTCCACTGTTTCAACGTTCAGCTGTTAACCGCATATCAACATTTCAAAAAGGTTTTAAACCAACCAGAAACCAATTACCAACTACTAAACCCAAATTTTAACGTTCAAACAACGTTACTGTGCTACATGGGTGATTCCTGACATTTTATGAATGGTGCTACATGCCCATGAACTAAGGTACGTTGTAAACCACCTGCCATATTTTTAAGTAGAATGTGTTGCAAAATATGGCTGATTCTTTTGGGAGACTACCAAGTGAAGCACCCTGTACTACATACAGTAGTTACTGCAAACGGTTTTTTTTTCAATCTTCAGGATAATATTGTCAACGTCTGGTAAAATCTACATGAACGGAAATTTTTGGCAAAATTTCTGCCAAACACCTAAAAATTTGTGAATTCTGTACAATACCAGCCCTCCCCTAACAGCTCCCCCACCTCCCCGTTTTGAACTGCAGGTGTAACCACTGCATCAGGTGAAATCCACGTGACAGAATTCTTTTAGCAAAAATTGTGCCTCCTCTTACGATACTTAGACCCCCTAATATCCCCACGCAGTTTTGAGATCGTAGCGTCGCCACTGATCATACCCCCAAAAATTTCAAAACGAAAATCTGAATTAGGCAGAAAAAATTAATAAACTCTTCTTAACAAAAGTTGAGGGGAAAAACCCAAACACATTAAAAAATTTAAATTACCAAAATGAAATGCAAAGTATTAAAGAAAAATTTCTACTTTAAAATAAATGTTGAAAAAATAATAAAATCAGAGATGAGAAAACCCCACGAGGTTCCTATGAATAGAAACTCTCAAGCTGGAATTTTCGAGAAAAAGTCAAAGAAATGAAAGAAGACTAAATCGACCTTCATCCTAAGAGAAAATCGAGACATTTTTTAAGATAAGGATATTCCTTTTCAAAAAAGAAAATACTAAACTCTAAGTACCGGTAAATACGTTTTCGGTAAACACGCGTTGTACATTTTACATTCCTCATAGCAGAAGTTTACGCACAGTGGCGTGCCGGAAAAACTTGGAGACCTCTACAAAAAATACCTTCTAGGCCCTTTTGCAAAAATCTATTAGCTTTCAATTATTGGCAATTCCTAATCCTATATTACTGACTGGGGTTTACAGTCGTTTTAATTATTCATATTCTGTGGAACCTCCAGATATTTTTCGTGAAACCAAAACTATTGCACTTTATTGCAGAAATCAGAAATGTGTACGTTATCACTAAAAGTATTGCACTTAATTTTATACCATTACAAAGTGCTACAAAACACTTTTGCCAAAGTTAATAATCATCATCATCATCATTGTGAACCATTATCAATATACTGCTGGACGAAGGTCTCCTCAAGTTTCCTCCACTAAGGTCTGTCTAGTGCCGGTCTCCTCCATGTCACACCTGCATACTTTCGAATTTCATCCACCCATCTTCCATGTGGTCTTCTTCTGAGTCTTTTCCTGTCCCTTGGAATCCAATCTAAAATTTCGGCTGTCCATTGATGATCTGTTTTTCTGACAGTATGTCCAGCCCATTGCCATTTCAGGGATTTAACTCTGATCATGATGTCTTCCACTCTTGTCATTTTTCGGATCCACGAGTTCCTCTTCTTATCTCTCCTGGTTACACCAAGTATGCACCTCTCCATGCTACTTTGAGTTGTCTGCAGCCTTTGTATGTCTCTTTTGGTTAAGGTCCACGTCTCTGCACCATACGTAAGCACTGGAAGGATGCATTGATCAAACACTTTTCTTTTACAATGGCATATTGCTCTTGAAAATTATCCTGTTTCTTCCAAAATCTCTCCAGGCAAGTTCTGTACGCAGATTAATTTCTTCATTAATGTGACCCTCACTAGATATCTGCTGTCCAAGATAAACGTACGTGTCTGTTATCTCCAGCTTTTCTCCGTCAATCGATAAATCTTCATTTCTTGTAAAAGCATTGAACATCACTTTTGTCTTCTGAAAGTTCATTTTTAATCCCACTTCTTTACACTTCTCAGCAAGTTCCTGGATCATACTCAGCAGCTCTGATGGGGTAGTTGCAAAAATTACTACGTGATCAGCAAAACGAAGGTGGGTTAGATAATCTATATTAATCTTTATGCCCTTGTTTTCCCAGCTCAGCGACTGAAAGACACCCTCCAATGTCGCATTAAAGAGCTTCGGAGATATGGTGTCACCTTGTCTCACTCCCTTTCCAATTTTTATGTGTGTTGTATTTTCAAACAGCCGAATCTTTGCACTTGCATTTTCATAGATGTTATTAATAATATTAATGTATGCATCTTCAATGCCGCAGAATTTCAGAGCCATTGTAAAACTGCTGATGGTTTCACCAAATCAAAGGCTTTTTCATAATCGATAAAAGCCATGCACAATGGAAGTTTATATTCCCTCGCTCTTTCAATTAGTTCTCTCAATACGTGGATATGATCTATTGTGTTGTAGCCACTCCTGAATCCAGCTTGTTCTCTCGGTTGAGCCATGTCCAGTGTTACCTTCAAGCGGTGTGAAAGAACTTTAGTGAAGATTTCATAAACCGCTGATAGCTCTGTAGTTCCTGAGATCCTCAATGTCACCTTTTCTATGTAGCAGGATCATTGTAGCGGTGTTCCAATCCTCAGGAATCTTCCCTTCATTAAGGCATGGAGTGAAAATTTGGGTGAGTACTGTTTCGATTTCTCCACTTGCTTCTTGTATGATGTCTACAGTAATTCCATCTTCTCCTGGAGCTTTCCCCCGCTTCATGTTCTTGATTGCATGTGCAACTTCTGCTGGAAGGACTGGAAGAACTCTGGTACTGGTACCTTTCATGATGTCTTGAGTGCATGTATCATCCCTTTCATATAATTTGGAGTAGAAATCTTTCACTATTATCAAAATTTCGCCTCTATTTCTTGTTACAGAACCATCTTCTTTTCTCAGTGCCATAATATGTTTTCTTCCTTTACTGAGATGTCCCTTTGCTATCTTTAGGCTTTGGTTGTTTTCAATTGCTTTCCTCACTAGTTCACAGTTGAATTTCCTTACGTCTTCAGTGATACTTTTCGTACTGTCTTGCATAGCTCCATATATTCCACTTTGGAAGTCACATCTTCTTTAGTTGTCCTCATCTCTCTTCTTTTTTGCATCAACATTTTGGTTTTTCCTGATAATTTGTTCACATGCAACTTGTTCTTAGACCCAGCTAATTTTGTTGCTGTTTCCATAAGAGCTTTGGTTACTTTTCTGTTAACTTCAGAAATATCCACTTCTTCCGATGTTAGGCCTTCCTAAAGCAGAGAACTGTTCTTTAGTTCCAACTTGAATGTATTATGTTGTTTTTTAAGGTTGGTTATGTCAATACATTTTGTTTGTCTTATGAGCTTGCCACGTTCAAGTTTAGTGTTGAGGTGCATCTTACATCTCACCAATCTATGGTCACTACCTGTGTTGAACTTGTTTAGCACACTGTAGTCTCCTATGACGAACTTTTTGTTACACACAATAAAATCAATTTCACTTGTCGTCCCACTTGGATGTCTCCATGTCTATTTCCTGTGTGGCTTTTTCTTGAAAAACCCTTCTGCCTCTGCAAACTCAAAGAGAGTATTTCCACGCTGGTTTCTGTTGCCGTGACCGAATTTACCTACTAAAGTTTCATTCTGTTGCCGTTGCTCTATTTTTGCGTTGAAATCTCCCATAATTATTTTCAAGTGCTGCTTACCTTTATTATTTAGATGACAAATTTGCTCATAATATTCTTCAATTTCTTCTTCAGGATGACTTGTGGTGGGTGCATAAGTTTGAATAATCTGAGCCTGGTATCTTTTCGAGAGTTGGATAACAAGTCGTGCAGCTCTGTCAGAGGAACGTTCAACTTCTACAACTTTATCCTTCAGTTTCTTGTTTACTATAAATCCAACACCACTAGTTCTGCCAGTATCAGTCCCACGATAGTAGAAGTGATGTCCACTTTTCAGTTCAATGAGATCTTCTCCTTTTCTCCTTACCTCACTTAGCCCAACGATGTCCCACTTGATCCTTTGTAGTTCCTCTTCCAATTCAAGAAGCCTTGAATCAGAAGATAGGGAGCGTTCATTATACGTAGCCAAGGTCAGCATCAGATGGCAGCCTAGTCCGGTCCTCCGGGGATTCTTAGCACCCTCTGCCTTCATGTCGCACTGGCCGCTGCCTTGGCCAGGTACATTCCAGCTGCCGGAGACTGAGGGCCAGGATTTAAGTTGTGGAATTATTTTGGAGGGGTTTGGCCATAACTCACCACGCTGGCCAAGCGGGTTGGTGAGTGTGGGATAGCATTTCCTCTAATTCCGATGGTATAATTATACCGCTATTGGCGGTCATCAGAGCCCCTTTAGTGGGAACAGGATGCACCACGAGAAGGCGGGGTTGACATTTGTCGAAGAGAGGCTGTGATGTTACGCATCACCTGACCTTACATCCCTATGAATAGAAACTCTCAAGCTGGAATTTTCCGAGAAAAAGTCAAAGAAATGAAAGAAGACTAAATCGACCTACATCCTAAGAGAAAATCGAGACATTTTTTAAGATATGGATATTCCTTTTCAAAAAAGAAAATACTAAATTCTGAGGACCGGTAAATACGTTTTCGGTAAACACGCGTTGTACATTTTACATTCCTCATAGCAGAAATTGACGCACAGTGGCGTGCCGGAAAAACTTGGAGACCTCTACAAAAAATACCTTCTAGGCCCTTTTGCGAAAATCTATTAGCTTTCAATTATTGGCAATTCCTAATCCTATATTACTGACTGGGTTTTACAGTCGTTTTAATTATTCATATTCTGTGGAACCTCCAGATATTTTTCGTAAAACCAAAATTATTGCACTTTATTGCAGAAATCAGAAATGTATACGTTATCATTAAAAGTATTGCACTTAATTTTATACCATTACAAAGTGCTACAAAACACTTCTGCCAAAGTTAATCATATCGTGCAAATTTTATTCTTTCTGAGGACTAAAGCCAGCCTCTTTGAAATGTCTTACGATCACATATACGCAAAACACCTAACTGCCGTGTGACAGTGTCTAATGACCTTTTACGGTTTATACGGGAATACGGAACATAAGTAAACAAATAAATAAGTGACAATAAAGAATTATGTACTTTTGAATTGTGAAAACCCAACTTTTCCGGTGCCCGACCTCGAACTAGTATCCTTCTGTCTGGATCTGAATGCTTCTTCAATTAAGCTACACTGACAAGCGCTTATCACTGCCACTTGCTGTGATAATATGGGCGTCACCTGTGCAGTACGTCCCAGAATATACATTAAATTATTTACTCTTGATTATATAAAAACCTTTTTGACATAATTCCACAACGTTTTGCACACAGTAATTTTTTTCTGTTCACTCCGTTATAAAGAAATGACACAGGTCTCTGTTTCTTCATCCGCCAAAGAACACCTTTTGGTTCATTACATTCTGAATGATGCGTAGTTGTGGGCAAACAATTGTAATACAGATTATCTCACTGATAAAAAAATTTCATTCATTGAATTTATGTTTCTTTCATATTCTCTTGTTAACACTTTAAGCGGCCGATGTTAGTAAACCAAACGGTACCTAAAATTTTCGCTAACCCAAAGTGAATTGTTTTGTCATAGCGGTGGGATTTTACGATAGCTATGGTAAAAATATTCCTTTCCCAATCTCATCGCATCAGCAACGAAAATAAACCTGTCACAGTGATAAAATCTCCCTTCTAGTTCTGTGTTCTCTGTTTCATGACCCAAAACAAGATCGAGAAGAGGTAGTCTACCGGACAGGGACATCATGCCACCACGTAAAAATAAGTTACTCGAACATCTTCTATTCTTACATTCGTCTCCATTGCTACAGCCTTTTAACAAGTAATCTGTCAGAAAGGATTAGTTTCAATCTTACCACTAAATGTCCACTCTGAGTAACAAATGTAGGGAGGAAGAAGCAAGCTTTTTGATGCTCTAGTGTTTCAGTTCACTCATTCGAGCTGCGTTCGGACCACTAAATACATCCTGAATGAACAATTACATTCATCCCTCTTCTTAGATAGCAAATACACTAACGGAAAAAAATCCCAACACCAAGAAGGGGTTGTGTTAGACAAACGACAGTTGGTAGGCGGTGAGAGTACATCTGTAAGATGACGTCTATGCAAATTTCGCGCTCGGCGCATACGTGTGGCGCTAGTAGCGCCTCGGAACATGCAAAGCAGGTTTGCTGTAAATACGCGCTGTAACGTTCGTGAGCGTTAGTTATCGTTGAGATTCGACGTAGGGTGTTGATGTTAGTCAAGAATGCCTTTAAGACGACGAAGAAGCCATTATCAACAGCTCACGGAGTTTGAACGAGGTCGTGTATTAGGGCTACGAGAAGGTGGATTTTCTTTCCGCAATATTGCAGAACGACTTGGCAGGAATATAGCCACTGTGCATGATTGTTGGCAGCGGTGGTCAAGGGAAGGTACTGCCTCAAGAAGACCGGGTTCCGGCCGGCCACGTGGCACTACTGAGAGGGAAGACCGCCGTGTACGGCGTATGGCCGTGGCGCATCGTGCCGCGTCTGCGGCAGCAATTCGAGCTGCAGTTGCCACCACAGTGACACAACGAACTGTTACAAAACGGTTACTTGAAGGACAGCTCCGAGCCAGACGCCCTGTAGCGTGCATTCCACTTACTCCAAAACCACCGCCATTTCCGACGTCACTGGTGTCAAGCTAGAGCTCATTGGAGGACGGAGTGGAGATCTGTTGTGTTTTCTGATGAAAGCCAGTTCTGCCTGGGTGCCAGTGATGGCCGTGTGTTGGTTAGAAGGAGGCCAGGTGAGCGCCTGTAACCAACCTGTCTGCGGCCGAGACACACTGGACCTACACCTGGAGTTATGGTCTGGGGAGCAATTTCCTATGACAGCAGGGGCACTCTCGTGGTTATCCCACGCACCCTGAAGGCACAGTTGTACGTCGGTCTGGTGATTCTACCTGTTGTGCTGCCATTCATGAACAGCATTCCAGGGGGTGTTTTTCAACAGGATAACGCTCGCCCGCATACCGCTGTTGTAACCCAACATGCTCTACAGAGTGTCGACATGTTGCCGTGGTATGCTAGATCACCAGATCTTTCACCAATCGAGCACGTATGGGACATCATTGGACGATAACTCCAGCGTTACCCCCAACCAGCATTAACTGTCCCTGTATTGACCGACCAAGTGCAACAGGCATGGTACTTCATCCCACAAACTGACATCCAGCACCTGTACGACACAATGCATGAACGTTTGCGTGCTTGCATTCAGCATTCTGGCGGTTACACCGGTTATTAATGTACCAGCATTTCACATTTAAAATGGCTCTTCTCGCGCTTACAATAAGCTGTGATCTTGAAACTTTAATCGATTAAATATGTTACCTATAGAAATGTATTGCCGCCATTTCATTTCTCTACAACTATTATTTCGTGGTGTTGGGATTTTTTTCCGTCAGTGTATATACGCCCAGTTGATTTCAGTCGATTTTTGGAAACCCCGGGTAAATTCATTCTAGCCAGTTAAAGGGTTAATATACGTGTGTAGGGACTATAGCTATGAAAACGGACCTCCAGTCGTCTGGAATAGTTGTTTTCTTGTCATCCAGTTTTCGTAAACCAGTGATAGGAAAGTTGTAAGATCTGGTGAGTACCCTTTAGTTGAAGATGCTCTTTACGCATGGTTTCTCCAGGAACATAACAGACACACTCTTATTATTGGTGAAGAGAAAGCAAAATTATTCTATAAGGAAATCATGAAAAAAGACGATTTTCACGCCAGTACTGGCTGGTTTGATAAATTTCAAAAATGATTTGGAATCCGTTTACTAAGAACGGATGGTGAGAAACTGTCTTGTGACTTTGAAGCCGTTGAACCTTATAAAGAAAAATTTATCAAGTTGGTACAAGAGTTAAATGTTAGCTCTGATCAAATCTATAATGCTGATGAGAGTGGATTATTTTGGAGACTTTTGCCGAAAAAAAATATTTGTTCACCGAGCCAGTGCTCCTGGTCTGAAAATGTCAAAAGATCGAATCACGTTTATGTTCAAATGCTAGCAGTACACATAAGCTTCCGTTGTTAATTATAGGCAAGTCTAAAAATCCAAGAGCGTTTAAAAACGTTAAAAATCTTCGGGGTGTGTACAAAAACCAACGCCGGGCTCGGATGACAAAAATATTGTTCACCGACTAGTTTCAGGATCAATTTGTCCCATCAGTTAGGAAATTTCTTCGACAGAAAAATTTGCCACAGAAAGCTTTGTTACTTTCAGATAATTGCGCGGGTCATCCAGAAGAAGATGAACTAGCATCTACAGATGGTTTTGTAAAAGTGATGTTCTTACCACCAAACGTAACACCTTTGTTACAACCAATGGATCAAAATGTGATACAAACTGTTAAGATCCAATACCAAAAAAAGTCTACTCTACAATGTGATAAGCAAAGAGAAAAGCATCCTTGATTCTCTGAAGGCCATTAACGTCAAAGATGTCGTTTACAATCTCGCTCATGCATGGGAAAATGTATCGACTAATGTATTAGTCACCTCGTGGAGCAAATTATGGCCTACACTGCCACTGTTATCTCAGTACAAAAAAAAATAAAAATAAAGTTCAAGTACCTGACAGTGATGATTCGGCTGTTACAGACCTCCAAGAAGCCATCGCCGTGCTGTGCAGTGATGAATCTGAAAGCCTGACTGTAATTGACATAAACTATTGGCTCATTGGGAATGAAGAAGAAAATTTCCAACTGATGACTGATGAAGAGATCATCCTAGATGTTTTAGATTACAATGACAAGAAACAAGAGGGGTCAACTGTACAACAAGTTCATGCCGTACAGCATGAACTTGTGCATTTACCACGTGTGTCACGTGGGCCGAGGAAAACGACGCAGCAGCTGCTGACGAACTGGTTTTAAAAAGACTGCAAGAACAAGTTATGGAACTGTCTTTAAAAGCAAAAAAAGAAGAACAAATTGGCGAGTTTCTTGTACCCTCTACTGTGTGATTAACTAATTGTGTATTTTGCTAACTTGTACGTAAGTATATAAATAGTCAGCGACTTGTTCCTGTAATACTATGTACAGTTCGTACTGTAGTTCTGTTTTTTATTCAAAATCCAGTAATCCGACACCCTCCGGTCCGATATGTGTCGGATCGCCGAGACTCCACTGTATGTTGGATAAACGAAAACTAATTTCAAGAACATTTTTCATTAGAAATCCAACGAGCTAATTAGGAAATGGGAATTCGAGGACGTATGAAGACAAACATCAAAATTTGAGGACAATTCTCGTCTCCAAAGGCATTAGACCTTCATGGGGAGAGTAAACTAAATTCGAGGGCTGTCCTCAAGAATTCGGGACTTCTGGTCACCTTAGATCATATCGTATGATACAGTAAACAGGGTGTTACGAAGCTAGATGTCATTTTTTATCCGAAACCCGTAGAGGAGGGGGCGAACCCCTTCCGGAAACTACCATTCGCGCTCCCCCATCCCCCGAGACATTTTATGTTACTGAGCTAAATGTTAATAAATTAAGGCTATAATGAAAAAGAAACTTTCGCTTTTGACGCTACAAATATTTCTCCGATTATAATTTTTTTAATAATCGTTCAGTTATTATAGTTTATTTTTCTAAAAATTGTATTAAGACGCATAACAATAATAAATAGACTAATCATACCTCATTGTCAGGGAATCGCGATTCGGGATCAGGAGTGTGATGAATGCATTTTAACAAATAAAAATTTCAAACCTGGCGAAACCAACACCCACGCCCTGAACCTCCCCTCCCCCACCCCTCATTTAGCTGAAGAAAGTTCTTTGTTCTTGAAATATTTGAAGTGATCACTATGTCAGGGGCATATATGGAATTTTTTTTCGGAAAAACGACGACGAAGAATGGAAGTTTTCGATATCCCCCAGAACAAAATTAAAGCATTTTTTTCTGATGTAAGTTGATGCATTTTTATTAAATTAAGGTATTTTTTGTAAGTCGCATTTTAACCAAAAATTAAAAAAAATAAAACACTTTCGTAGGGGGGGGGCACTCCCTCTAAATACGCCCCTGTACTACATAGACAGTCGAGTCACATTATTGTGACCACCAGCTAATATCCAGAGTAACAGCCGTGTGCATTGCGTACAGCAGCTAGACGAACTGGGAGTGACTCAATAAGGTGTGAGAAAGTATTCACAGGTATGTGGAGCCATGCTGACTGCAGTGCATCTGACAGCTGCTGGAGGGTGCGTGCTGGAGGGTCTATAGTGCCTTCCACAGGTATGAATAGACCCAGGGAATGCCACGAAAACATTTCCCAGGCCATAACGCTGCTCCCACCACTTGTGTTCTTCCAGCAATGGTTGAAGAGTGTTTGTTCTCCGATGTTTCTGAACTTATACGCCAACGTCCATCCGTTCGATGAAGCAGAAAACGTAACTCATCGGAGAAGGCAATCATTTGTCAATCAGCGGAGGTCCAATTCCGAGACTGCCGTGCAAATGTAAGCCTTTTCTGCCGATGCACCTTCGTTAGCATAGGGGCAGTGACCATCCGTCTGCATGAGAGCCCCATACGCAGCAGGGCTCGTAGAACTGTCGTATTAGACACACTTCCGGTAGCCCCCTGGTTCTTTCAGCCAGTGAGTTGCTCCACTGTAGCGTGCCGATCGGCTCTCACTCACCTTCGAAGCCGACGTTCACCTCTCACATCAATGGCAGCTGGTGCTCTGCAGTTTCCACGTCGCTTATTCGCAATGGGGCTATTTCTCCAATCACAATACACTTTAACCACAGCAGCACGCGAACAATTCACAAACTGCTGTTTCAAAAATACCACCACCCTTAGCCCAAAAGCCAATAATCATCCATTTTTTCAAATCTGATAAATTGCTCTGTTTATCCATGCAAGCAACGAGTGATATGTTTTCAGAAGAAGATCATGATCATATGTAGAGGATTTTAGGAAGGGAGTGTCTGACCCCAGGTCTTAACTAACCCTTAGAAATAGGAAGCTAGAAGATTTGGGCTAAAGTGCCCGATAGGAAAGTGACACGGAAGCGAAGTAGAAAGGGGGTGGAAGACGCCCTTATTTATTACAGGGGGGCCAATACCCGGGATCCGACGGCTTAACGTGCCCATCCGACGCACGGCGTATATTTAGTGGATCGAGCGTTCGTACTTGCTGAGATCTAACCCGAGGTCCTTTCCGTGGCAGTCACGAACGTTGTCCACTAGGCCACCCGCGGCCCATGTTTTCGGAATAATATAATAATATTTGAAGAAGTTTTAGGAAGGGAGTGTCTGAACTCAGGTCTAAAACTGCCCTTAGGAATGAGAAGCTAGGAGATCTGAGTAAGTGAACTCAATAGGAAAGACAAACAGAAAAATGTAGTGAAAGGAGAGGGTGATCCGTAACACAACTCTGTCTGGAAGGGGAAAAAGGGAACGAAGCACCGCACAACATCGCAGAGAACCACAACACCAACCAGCCACCCGACGCACCAGGGTGCTACTGAAACTCAGCGATACCAATTTAAAATGTCCAAACAGAATTCATTTTCGCCATCTCGATGCCAATCTGATAAAGAAGAGTGTGGTGGTCTGTCTAACACCCACCAGTGTTCACATACTTACTCTCTCTGTCAAGGGGGTCAACGATCACCGCCTTAGTTCTGGGATACCTAAGGATTTCGCTGGGATTGTAATCAACCGCGCCGCTAACAAGTCCATTTGGATAGGTTTCCGCTTTCTTGAAGAACTTTCTGGCGAGTCTGATGGAAAACTCATGTACCTTCTCGATTCCAAGTCTGTTCCTCAGGTTCCGAAGTGAGGTCCAAGGGGAAACCCCAGTGATCATTCGAAGTGCTCAGCTCTGCACCTTCTCGATTCTCTCTCGCTGTTTCCTACTAATACTGATCCAAATGGTGGAGGCGTAGGTAAGCACCGGCCTGACGACAGTCTTGTACAGCAGTACTTTGTGCAGTGTTATAAGGATGTAACGTACCAGGAGATGTGACGTACCTGCCCGAAGGACGCACACGACATAAAGGCAGATAGGAATCAGAATAAAACGTCCGCGTAGCTGAATTGGTAGAGTGACTTATTCCGGAATGAGGGGATCCGGGTTCGAATCCTGGCGCGGATAAAAATGACGGAGAAATTTACTTCGTTATAATGGCGCCCAAACTATCCGGATGACCCGACCGTTCAAAATCTCTCATTGGTGTGATGTTATTTACACACCGCGAGATAGGAAAAATAAGAGAATCCCTTCTCCAGCACTTCGTAAAAAAAAAAAAAATAATAAAAAAAAAATAATAAGGGGGAGATGATGTAACGTACCAGGAGATGTGACGTACCTGCCCGAAGGACGCACACGACATAAAGGCAGATAGGAATCAGAATAAAACGTCCGCGTAGCTCAATTGGTAGAGTGACTTATTCCGGAAGGAGGGGATCCGGGTTCGAATCCTGGCGCGGATAAAAATGACGGAGAAATTTACTTCATTATAAGGAAGCTTCTCTGGCGGAGTAGTGGAGCTAGCTGTCCAAGGCATTGTCTAGCTTTATTCGTGCGGTAGCTGGTGTTCGACACCCACGAAATTCGACAATCTAGTTGGAGCCCTAGGTACTTAGTGGAGGTAGCCCAGGGGATTATCTCTTGAAACATAACGAGTTTCGGTACTCCTTGGAGAGATCCAAAAAACATCAGCGCACTGCTCTTAGACGGATTTATCTTTATCCGCCAGTCAGTGTAGTAGGTTTCCAGATGAGAGAGAAAGTCCTGGAGGAGCTTCACTGCTCTGCTTTTGTTCAGGGACCTGACGATGACAGCTGTATCATCTGCGTACATCATGACCTGCCCTTGTTTGGGTTTGGGTAAGTCGTGCAGATAAATGGAGAACAGTGTTGGTCCAAGAACCGAACCCTGAGGAACGCCAGCCCGAATATTCTTTTCCGAAGAAAGCTCACCGTTAATCTTAACATTGAACCTGCGGCTGTTGAGGTACGAGCCAATCAGCTCAACAAGTGGGCGAGGGCATCGAAGCTTCTGCAACTTGTGCAAGAGACCATCATGCCAAACGCGGTCAAAAGCCTTGCTGATGTCCAGGAAGAGAGCAGTGGAATACTCGCCCTTATCTCGTCCTTCAGAAACGAATTCCGCAAGTCTGATCAACTGGTGGGACGTAGCTTGCTTCGCCCGGAAACCACCCTGTTCGTCAGGAATCACACCATTTGCTTCACAGAGCTCAAGAAGCCGAGAGAGGATGACCCTCTCAAGGAGCTTACCCAGGACGGGCAAGAGAGATATTGGACGGTAGTTAACAGGTAAGGTATGATTGGTTCCAGGTTTGGGCAACACTACTACCACTGCTTTTTTCCAGTCCCTAGGGAAATACTTCAGCCGGAGAGACTCGTTGAAAATCTCCACCAGTACCAGAATCCAGCTCTCAGGGAGCAGTTGAACAGCTCTTGCCGAAACTCCATCTCTTCCGGGAGCTTTCTTCACCTTTAGCTTTTTGATGTGTTGAGTTACCTCGAGGTAACTAACAGGCGAGATGACCTCATCTGTATCATCAAGATCGTATGTAGCTAAAGCCTCCACGACCCTATCCGTGTGACTAGGATTTTGGATGTCATGAGGTGAGAACTGCTCCTCCAGGGCACCAGCAAGGACCCCAGCCTTCTCGTCATCACCATACACCAAACCCTGTGGACCGAGAATGGGCGGTATGACAGTCTTAGTACACCGGAGTTTCCGAAGGGTGGTCCACACATCATCCTGACGAGGTTGACCCGCGTTGAGAAGATACTTGTTCCATTGGAGTTCCCTGAACGCACGGATTTCTGCCCTGACGAGATTGCGACACGAGTTATAACGAACCCTGTCGTCGGCAGATCTCGACCGCTGCCAGATCCTCCGGAACTTGTTCTTCTCCCAGATCATCCGGACAATGCGTGGAGGAAGTGCATAAGGGTCTCGGGCAGGAGCTGAAGGTTTCCTGCGTTGATCCAAAATTGCCTGTATGCAACGAGTGAGTTCCTCCACCGCACTATCGACGTTCGAGCGAGTACTAGTATCCACCGTAGGCGGATCAACCTGAGCAATAATTTCCTGGAACAACTTCCAATCAGTATACATCATCGTCCACCGGGTGGCTTCGACTCCGTTTAATCTCAGTAGGAGTGGGTCATGATCAGAGTCAAGCCCAGAAACCACAGAGACCTGATGAAAGTGCCTCACGAACTGGAGGACAGAAGAATCAATGACATCGCCAACCCCGCGTGACGGGGTGCAAGTAGGATGGACCGGACTTGCAACTGTAAGATCCAGCTTGTCAATGTATTGCGATAGTGCCACCCCAGCACTATTAGTTGAACGGCAAAACCAGTCAGGATGTTTAGCATTCCTGTCACCGGCCACTACAGTGGGAATGGGGTCCCCAAAGAGGAGGCCAAGATCATCGTCAGAAGGTACCTTCCCTGGACTGTTATAAACGGAAGCTAATTTAATCAAGCCTGAGCTTGTTTTTAGCTTAACAGCCAGTGCCTCAACATCCTTGAGATCCTTGAAGGGTGCGATGGATGCACTTAAACCATTTCTGACTAAAATGACATTACCTCCTGCTGCTTGCCTATAGAGGGCCGGATCTCTGTCCTGTCGGAACACCTGGAAGTTCGCAACACCGACTCGCTTGATCCTAGGTGTGAGTTTTGACTCACAGATAAGAGCAACGTCGATGTCATGATCCTTCAGGAAGCTTGCAAGTTCAGCAAGTTTATTCCTGATGCCATTCGCATTCCAAAACATTATGTTGAGACTGTCCATAATGCGCTACTAGGCACAGGAGCTCAGGCTTAAGCCGCCAGACAGGCAACCAGAACCCGTTTGAGGGCAAAGGGATCAATGCGCTCTACAAGCTCTGAGAGAAACTTTTGATCCGTAACCTCGATAGTGACAGGGTAAGTAGCCACTTCTGTTATCGTCCGGGGGCAGGCGTAACTTTTGCTGGTTGACCAGCAGTCTTGTTTTTGTTCTTTTTGCCTTTCCTTTTCCTCCTCTTGGAGCTTGTAGCAGAGGTGGAAGGCATGGAAGCAGCTGGGGGACTCTCCTTTACCGGTTTGGGGTCAACAGCAGCAGGTCTAGTAAGTGCCCTACATTTTGTTAGCATATTCTTCTGCTTTGGCTCTGGCTTCTGCCTGATGTTTTTTGGCAGCTTGTTGGCAAGCTGCTTGTAAATGGGGCAACCACGCCAGTTAGCCCAATGTTTACCACTGCAGTTGACACAGAAACGCTGTGTCTTCTTGTCAGCCGTGCACTCCCTGCTGCAATGATCCTTGCCGCAGTGTACAGATTTTGGCTTCTGTCTGCAGTTGGACATGGCATGACCAAAGCCTTGGCAGGTGAAGCACAGTTGTATCCTGCCCTTAGTTCGGTAGGGTTCAACCGAGATTGAAACCCCAAGGAGAGAAAACAACCGGAAGATGTTCCTGCTCTGTTCAGTGTTAACGAGCTGAACCATGACCGATGGAAGGTCCTGTTTGCGGCTGTTTTGAAGCCGCCACACCGTTGTGACGGCAAAGGAATCCTGCAACTGTTCCCTAATGCTATCTACTGGGACACCCAATCCCAGTCCTTTAATGACAACACGGAGCGGTTTTTCTGTCGGCAGGGTGAAAGTGAAAAACTCAACCTTGCAGTTTTCAAGGAGAGATGTCAACCGCCGATGATCGGCGATAGTCTTCACTTTTATGGTGGTACGATCCCCCACCATTTTTACCGACGCCGTCTCCTCAAGCTCTTTTTCTATCCTCTCATAAATCAGAGGCCAGTTGCTAATTCCTCTGCAAACCACCGGTGGCACCCTTTTGGACACGTTAGTTGGCAAACATGTCTCGGGGTCTTTGGTGACCTGTACCTGTTCCGCGATCACGGAGACGCTTGAGTTGACCTCTTGCATCTCTACGCATTGTGGATCAGACTCGTGTTCAATGACGGCCTCGATTAGGTCAGCCCGTTTCCCGTTTCCGATGGGTGAGGGACCTTTTATTTCCTTGACCTCTTGACGCCACCATTTCTTTTTGCAGGAGCATCAACAACCGAGGAGATTGGCTCAGTCAAAACTTGGGGCTTTGCTGTCCCTTTTCTTCCCAGCACCGTCAACCTGCAGGGAGGTTTTCATACTTTGGGTTGGGAAGGGGGTTTAGTTATAGCCTCAGCATAAGTTGGCCTATGCTCTGGATCAGAGACTTCACTACCATTCCTCGGCTCTTCCGCAGGATTACGGGAGGCATCCTGTCCTGAGTCGTCACTGCCACTTGCAGGATCATTCGACTCTGTAGACTCCTGGGACCCACTTGGTCTGCCAGTTGTCCGAAGATTCTCACGAACAGGGTGTTCCGAGCTAACGGCTGAATTCCACAGTTGATCCTCTTCGCTCAATTGAGGTCATCATCTCTGATTTGTCTTGAGAAACAGCCATATGTGAGCAAAGTACAAAAGAAATCACAATTCAGAGAAGAAAAGCACTGAAATACATCTAGAACCTAACAAAAGCTCAAATCTTTTGAAAAGGACTAACTCTAAACTAGAAGTTTGAACACTACTGTAGAACCTAGATTTGAAACATGACGCTAAACAGATAATACACTACTGCATATAATGAACAACGACAAGATACACTATACACTACTGCCTAACTCCTATCTAATTGACGTAGAGAACAATTCACTGAGCACTAGTCCCTAACGCTACAATGAGCACCTAACTTCTAGACTGAAAATGGATAACCAGCTAGAGAAGAACCTGACTAACTGCCTGTCAAAAACTGGTTCCTGTCACTATATGAAAAACTAACTCCTAACTAGCTCCTAAACACAAAATAAGCAAACAACAAAAAAGTTTTACAAAAAGCTTACCTTGATGACGTCTTCTCTTGACTTGCGATGAAAACCAAATCAGCGAAGCACAAAACACACTGATGTTTTCGGATCATCATATCATCATATGTAGAGGATTTTAGGAAGGGAGTGTCTGACCCCAGGTCTTAAACAACCCTTAGAAATAAGAAGCTAGGAGATTTGGGCTAGAGTGCCCGATAGGAAAGTGACACGGAAGCGAAGTAGAAAGGGGGAGGAAGACGCCCGTATTTATTACCGGGGGCCAGTGGCTTAACGTGCCCATCCGACGCACGACCGATATTTAGTGGATCGAGCGTTCGTACCTGCCTGGGATCGAACCTCAGGTCCTTTCTGTGGCAGTCACGAACGTTTCCCACTCGGTCACCCGCGGCCTGATGTTTCCGGAATGCCTACAGCACACCTTATAAACCCTCCAAGCCAGCTCACGACACGTGCCTTCTTTCATTGGCTACGCGCTGTTGACGTCAAAAGTAGGAGGTGGTCACAATAATGTGACTCGACTGTGCGTATCGTAATTACTTCTATATATGTAGATATAGTAGTTAAAATTTTATAAATATAGCAAATAGAAAACTTGCCCCCCCCTCTGAGGTTCCATTAGCCCCTCCCGGCCTGAAAGAAACACTGTGAAGAAGGCGATTGAGATTCCCAACTCCTTCGGAGTTCGAATTTTTGATACCATATTAAATGGACCGAATGCAGTTTTCTGTAGAGCATGCAGTAATCATCGAATCGGTCCTAGAGAATCTTCAAAATTTTGAACGAGGTCCTTTTCTTGCAACGTACGAACAAGCGCGCTCCATTTACGGATGCGATAAAATTACATCCCCTACACAGTTTGAGGAACAAATGGGAATTTTAGGCCAATATACCGAAATCGGCAAACGATATTCTGGGCAAATTCTGTAAATGAACAAACTACAAAGTATGGCGATAAAAGGTGCACCAGAAACTGATGCAAAAGTTTCGATTCCAGTTTTAATCAGATTGTACTCAGTGATTTTTTTCTCCCTCTCTTAAGCTGCGCCCCAGGTAACTTAGATTATACGCAATGATTTTTGCATCCTCTTTTGAGCTGCACATGAGGCAGCCTTCCCCACCCTATTTATGCCTCTGATGCGGGAGTTGTGGGGAGGGGATGGGGTGACTATCAGTACGCCCCTGTTTACGCACCGTCCCTTCTCCGGGAGTAGCTATGCGCTGGGCAGAATCATGCTTTTCTTATAGAGTGCTTGAAATTATACACCTTGCAGTTCAAGCGTTCCCCAAAGTACTGGTGAAGGAAAGGACCCACAGCACTTCTAAACAGATGCACGTGAGGCAGGAGAACCTCGGTACAATAGCGGACACCAGTGACTGAACCTCCTTGGAAGATGTGGAGGTCAGTACGGCTATCAAGCATGATACCGCCCCAAACGAGAACTCCGCCACCTCCAAACCGGTCCCTTTCGATGATGCTGGAGGTGTGATTGCGTGTTCCCTGCTCTCTCCAGATGTGTATACATCCAGAATCGCTCGTCAGACTAAATCGGCTCTCATCCGTAAAGAGAACTTGACCCCATTGCTGATGTGTCCAGTTCTTGTGTTCCTGGCACCAATGAAACCGCCGTCTCCGATGAGCAGGCGTTAATGGCACACGCCGTACTGGTCGTCGTGCAAATAGACCACCTTTGTCCAACCTCCTGGACACGGTAAAACGCGATAACGGACATCCAGTTGTCTGTTGCATGTGCCTTGCGATTTCTCCCGCTGTCTGCCGTCTGTCTCTTCTCGCCTGTAGGACAATATACCGGTCGTCCGCCGCCGTGGTTGCTCGTGGACGACCACTGCTAAACTCTCGGACAGCTGTTCCTGACGTTTGAAATGCTATCCAAGCTCGTGAAACGATGGTGTGAGCGATCCCAAATTCCTCGGCCACACTAGTCACATTTCGACCTTCTTGCAACTTCCCTATAACGCGACCTCGGGTAAAGTCACTTTGATGTAGTCTACTGGATTGCCTGTTGGCCATATCACACGGTGACAGCAATTCGACGTCGTTCAAACCGATGTACACCGTGCAATATCTTTCAACGAATTGCTGAGCATTATCATGATCATATGTAGAGGATTTTAGGAAGGGAGTGCCTGACCCCAGGTCTTAAACAACCCTTGGAAATAGGAAACTAGGAGATTTGGGCTAGAGCGCCCGATAGGAAAGTGACACGGAAGCGAAGTAGAAAGGGCGAGGAAGACGCTCTTATTTATTACTGGGAGGCCAGTACCCGGGGTCCGACGGCTTAACGTGCCCATCCGAACCACGGCGGATATTTAGTGGATCGAGCGTTCGTACCTGCTGGGATCGAACCTGAGGTCCTTCCCGTGGCAGTAACGAACGTTGCCTACTAGGCCACCCGCGGCCCCATGAATTGCTGAGCGTACACCGCCCGTGTGCTTTATACCCTCTCGACCCCCCTACGTCATGCTGCATATATGCGCATGCCCTACCGCACCGGACCCTAGTCTATCTCCTGAGTGGTCTTTCGGTCCGTTCTGCCTGCTCGTTCCGTTGTTATGCTAATTTCTCCTCTTCGTCCTTAAGTTTTGCACACCATTGTATCTGATGAAGCTTTTCTTGGGGTTTCTTAACGACATATGCAACACTAATTGAAAATAAAAAGACATACACTAGCAGCAACCACCTTATACTGTAACATTTCCTACAGATGGCTTGAATGTGTTTCATTAAAAAGAAATAATATCAATTCATTTGAGACAACGAATGCCATTCGTCCGAGATAATTCCGGCATGAATATCATCCTACGGCACCAGATGACTTCATCCCTGGCCCTAAATTAGGGACAGCTTACTGACTTGCTCACAGTGCTCAATAAACTCCAATAAAAAAAATAATCCGAGTTTCAGACAGAGCAAAATAAAAGTCACCAAAGTTCCTGTGCATTGTGAAAACATCCGTGATCACAGGAAGAAATGATTTTTACGAAAAACGCACTTTTTCACATTAAAACGACGTGGTTTTAAAACTAATATATTACGTTCGCTAGAATGTTCAAAAGTCCTTTTATACCAGTGGGAAAATATGTAGACGTTAAACAACCTATACGAGATTTGAAAATGATTAAACTTCAAAGTATTTTCTAAAAAGTTCACAAAACAGCACAAAAACGTAAGTTGTTGCACGTTTCTGGTGTCAGGCACAAATTATAAATCCTTTTAGCTTTTCTCAGGACTTTTAAGAATTTTTTTTTCGCACAATGTTCGTACAATGGAAATGCCACGCATCTCAGAAGAGCTCGAATTTTTGTTAAGTTTTTCCTCACGGTCTACGGAAATAAAGATGTTTTTTTGTCAAAAAAATAAATAAAAATAAAACACGTTCCGGTGGGTAGTTGAACATCAGTTAAAAATTCAATGTTTAAACAAAGTTTAAAGACTATAATTTCCTCTCTTGAAATAAAAAAATATACACTGAGTGGCCACTTTATTATGACCATCTGACAGTTTTAAGCAAATGAGCTGTGTCTGCACGCTGTTGCCGCCAGAGGGCGAGGCTAGTATAAAAAGGGAAAGCTTAGTGCTTGCGACAGTAATAGAAGTGATTTTTTGGTGACGAGATGGGTAAAAAATGCAATTTGACGGACTTTCAACATGGGATGATTGTACAAGCTCGGAGCCATGGAGCGAGTACTACCGAAACCGCTGCATTCATGAAATGTTCCAGAGCAGCTGTTGTTAAAGTGTTTAAAGACTGGACTGTCAGCCAAAAAACTGGGTCTCTACGTGCAACGTGTGGTCGTCATCGACTAGTGACTGCTCGGGCGGAACGGAGAGTGTCCAGACTGGTAACAGACAACAGAAGGACAACACTGCAGCAAATTACAGACCATCTTAATCAAGGATCCCCTCAAATGATCTCTGCACGCACTGTTCGCCGTACACTGCATCGGATGGGATATGGCAGCCAAAGGCCTGTTCGAACGCCTTTGCTGTCTGCAGTTAACAAGAGAAAACATCTCCAGTTCGCAAAGGGGCACAAGGATTGGACAGTCGATAATTGGAAACAAATTATGTGGTCCGATGAATCACGTTTTCAGTTCCACCATGCCGATGGCCGAGTGAGAATTTGGCGGAAACAGCACGAAAGCATGTACCCCAAATGCATTGTTACAACACTTCAAGCTGGTGGAGGCAACGTTATGGTTTGGGGAATGCTTTCCTGGCATGCTTTGGGCCCTTTAATTCGTGTTGATAAACGTCTGACTGGTACATCCTATCTAAACATCGTTGCGGACGAAGTGCATCCTGTCATGTGGATGGTTTATCCCAATGGCGATGGCTACTTTCAACAAGATAATGCCCCCGCACGGGGATAACTGGTTTTCCAGTTATTTGGGGAGCGGCGCCCCCACGGCCCGAGCTGACCTTGTGACTGGTCAACATCTGTTGTCATGCCACTGCCTGTTTTTTGTTTTGGTGCTGTTGGTGTTTGCAGGGACGGCTGTTCATCCAGCTGTTGGGGAGTCGCGGCCCCCACGATCCCGAGCTGGTCTTGTGTCTCGCTTTTTCGTTTTTGTTTATTTTCTCCACTGGCTAGTTGCCCGTGTTGTATACTTTACCTAATCGCTACCACCCCGGTCTTGTGGTTTTGTTACCCTCCACCACTAACTGTATTATATTAACCGCTCAGTTCGTAGGTTGCTGAGATTCCGTTTAGGTTCCCTTCCAGGACTTGTCTTCTTTGGATTTCTTTTTTTCCTTTTAGCTGGTTTGGGTGCTAGACCTACCTGCATGTTTGCCGCGTGCGGAGACCCGTGAGGCGGAAATGGGATGTCTGGCGGCTGAGGTCGCAGGAGACCGGATAAGTGCCTCCTGTGTACCAACACTCCTCTTCGACCCCGGCTTCGCTGTAAACGGGAGGCTAGAGACTAACCCACCTCTAGTCAGAAGTCTTGTACCAAGTTGTGTACACGGCTTTAGCGGCTTTTTGTCGTATAGCACGGCAGGGTGAGCCCGGGGCTGTGGGATCATGCCAAAGGCGTTGGCATGACGGTACCCGGAGGCCGAAGTGTCCGCCGAGTGCGTGTGATCACAGCCAACGGACTATATCTGCAACGTATAAGCTCCAGAACTGTGTCCAGCGTCATTTTCTTGGCTTGCAGACCTCCAGTTCTCCCTTGTAGGGCTCGGTGGTGGGTGGAGTAGTCTGCAGACGAATCTTCCTCCTTTTTTTCCATGGGTAAAAAGAACAAAAACTCCAAATTTAAGTCACCTGACAAAATGATAGTTGACAACGACTGTCCTTCGTCTTCTCAACCTACCAAGTCTCATACCCGTAAACGGTCTTTAGACCTTGACCTGGACCAAGAATGTGGAACCTCTTCTTCGGCAGCTGTACCAGTCGCTCCGAAGCGTCGTCTCCTCGATTGCTGTGACTACGCATGCTACTCACTTGCTTGTAGAATCCATCGATCCGCATGAGAGACTGTCCACCAGATCTCCCTTTTTCATTTCTAAAGCTTTGGACGCTGCGGTTGGCCCTTGAAGTCTGTGAGAAAGCTTCGCTCTGGGGACCTGCTTGTCCAAACTTGCAGTGTTTCTCAGAGTAACACTTTTCTGAACCTCACTAGTCTTCAAGGCATTCCTGTAAAAGTGACACCTCACCCGTTTCTTAACACCTCTCGGGGTGTTATTTCGGAGTTTGATCTCTTGCCATGCAGTGAAGACGAATTCGTGACTGAACTTGCTGATCAAGGTGTTATTGCTGCACGTCGTATGATGTTCCGGCGTGATGGTTCCATGATTAAGTCAAAAAATGTCATCTTGACTTTTAACTCCCCGAAAGTTCCGACCGAAATCAAGGCTGGCTACTTGGTCTGTGGAGTTCGCCCGTACATTCCCAGTCCTCTGCGCTGTTTCAGGTGCCAGAGGTACGGGCATTCACAACGTTTCTGTAAGAGTTCCGCTCGTTGCGCAAATTGTGGCTCCAGTGAACATGACGGGGAAGGTTGCACTTCTGCGGCCTGCTGTGTTAACTGCGGTGAGGCCCATGCAGCTTACTCCCGCAACTGTATGAAATGGAAGGACGAGATGGCGATCCAGCGGCTCAAGACCCTGGAAGGCCTCTCGTACCCCTGCTGCCAAGGCCAAGTTGGGTATACCCACCACCCGACAGCGTACTTTTGCCGCAGTAGTTCAGTCTCTGCCACAACCCGTGCAGCCCTTTGTTCCGCGCCCTGTAGCTCTCGCCGCCCTTGCCAAGCGATCTACAGCTGACCAAGCGACACAGGTGTTTTTCCCCGAGCTCGAGATTTTCGAATACCTGATTCTGGGCCTTCTCTTTTGCTGCCGACCGTCTCTTCCAGTTTCCATCCGACAGCCTGCACGTGCGGAAGACCCGGCCCTCAATCCGCAAAGGTGTGCAGTGTCCATCCAACTGTCTCGGCCTCAGCGAGGTCCCCACCCTCAACCAACATTATAGAGGAACATAGGGGGAGGAGAGTGACAGTTCGTCCCCAGCCTCAAACAACATTGCAGAGGAACATGGGGGGGAGGAGAGTGACAGTTCGTCCCCGCCCTCTGCCAGCATTGCAGAGGAGTGTGGGGGGAGGAGAGTGACTCATCCTTTGTGTAGTTGTGTTTTAAAAAAATATATATATATATATATATATAATTCTCATAGTAAATTAATAAATTTTTATATAAACCTAATTAACTACCTTGTCTTCACAGCTTTCATCATACTCTTTTTCAACTTTTACCAAGCCTGTCTGCTCTTAATCATTTTCCACGTTTTTAAAAATCTGTGGCTGATAGTTCTTTGTCTGGCGCTCTTTGGCCAAACCTGGCCCTTGCGCCAATAAAATCCAACAACCAACCAACCAACCAACCAAGATAATGCGTCCTGCCATAGTGCTCGTATTGTACAGGATTGGTTTCAGGAACATGCCGGTGAGTTTACTTTGCTTAGGTGGCCCTCACAATCTCCAGATCTCAACCCCATTGAGAATTTGTGGGATGAAGTTGAACGAGCCATCAGACAGCTGGATCCACAACCCTGCAATCTCACACTTCTGGAAAGTTCTATTCATCAAGAATGGTCTCAGATTCCACAAACCACCTATCAACATCTCGTGGAGTCCATGCCACGAAGAATCGACGCAGTATTAAAGACAAAACGTGGCCCAACGAAGTACTGAGGATTTGGTCATAATAAAGTGGCCACTCAGTGTGTAACTGCACAGTAGCACGCAATCAAGTAGCACACAATCAATTCGCCGCGAATTTTAAAATAAAATCCACCTGAAACGCTTTTTTAAATGAGATGTTTGATCATTGCTGTGTAAAAGACAACAACAGCTGATTATCTATACTTATACGTACGTGAATCAAAAAGTAAGTTACACTTACGTGAATCAAAAAGCGTCATTTGGAATGGGATTGCAGTCAGACCACGTGTGGTTGGAAGCGAAGTAGACAATACGTCAGAGCTGCCGTAACTGAGTTAGTTCAATAACTGCGTAACGCGTGTGCAGGAGGTAGTTCGTAATGGTGCGTCAACTACACTCTTACACCAAATTGTATAAGTACGAGGAAGAACCATCCGATTTTTGTGGGCTAAGCACCTAAATTCCATTGACATACATCGTGAAACTGTGCTCTATTTTTGCATTTCTTTTTAATCAGGTAAGTACAACAGTGTGGGGGATTAGCCCAGAGCTGACGGTTCCAGTTGGTCATCAACCAAAGGATTCTGGAACAAAACTCAATGAGTTGGGGTCTTTTCGCCAATGTCACACAGAACTAGCTGGCACCTCTTTAATGCTAATGGTCACTCGGGATTGGGACGATGCTCTCATTTTTCCTTTGTATAAGGGAAAAGATGATCAGACTGACTGCAAGAACTATCGTGGTATTAGCCTTCTAAGTGTGCCAGGGAAAGTGTTCGGTAAGGTCGTTATTGAAAAAGTGCTGGGTCCTACAACAGAGAAAGTGTGGGATGTTCAGAGTGGTTTTATGCCTGGTAAAGGCTGCAGTATCCAAATTTTTGCATTACTCATGATGATTGAAAAGTATCTGGCTGTTGGTAAGATTTTGCTGCCTTCATAGATGTAGAGAAAGCTTGCGACCAAGTAAATAGGACACTTTTGTGGAAGGTACTGAAGGAATATGGCGTTACTGGAAATCCACTTAATAGTGTAAAAGCCATGTATGCTGGCAGTAAAGCCTGTGTACGAGTGAATGGTGTTTTATCAAAATGTTTTTCTATTTGTGCAGGAGTCAGGCAAGGTTGTGTAATGTCACCATGGCTGTTTAATATACACTGGCGGAAAGTGAAAAAGAACACCAAGAAGGAATTGGCGGACGATCATGAAATTTACATATGTTAATGGGGTCGAGTTTACGTAGGTGTGATGTTAATTTTGGGACCAACCGGTGAGCGCTTACGCCACAGCACGGCATAATACGCAAATTATCGTCGGTGGTATTTAAGGAGTACGGTGAAGTGAATGTTATCAGTCGTCGGCGTAAGGACACGTGCGAAGACCCTGAAGAAGCTGCAATGCCTGGACATGGAAGACGTGTATGATTTCAGAAGTTATCGGATTTTGAGCGAGGTCATCTAGTCGGACTCCGCGAGGCCGGGTGGTCGTATCGTCGTATTGCGGAGCGAATTGGACGGGAAGTATGGGTGGTGGTACGATAGTGGCGTAGATGGTCCGAGGAACATTCCCACACGAGAAGACGTGGAACCGGGAGTCGCCCGCAGACGGACTGATGAGCGGACCGATCGACGCATAAGAAGAGCGGCGTTGTCAAGCAGAACATCCACTGCGACGCAAATCCGAGCTGCCGTTGCACTTGAGGTAACTGTGTGAGCAATCCGCAACCGTCTACTGGATACAGGACTACGTGCACATGTGCTTCTGGCATGTGTACCTCTGACTCCATCCCACCGCCAGGAACGGCTGCAGTGGTGTCGCCAACGTCTGCACTGGAGAACGCAATGGCGATCTGTCGTGTTCAGCGATGAAAGCAGATTCTGCTTGGGAGCCTCCAATGGCAGTATACGTGTTCGCAGACGCACATGGGAGCGTCTCCACCCTTCTTGCATCCGCCAGCGACACACAGGGCCTACACCTGGTCTCCTGGTGTGGGGAGCGATCAGCTATCACTCCTGTACACAACTAGTGTTTGTACCGGGTACTTTAAACAGCACCTCCTACATCAACAACATCATTCAGCCCGTTGTTGTGCCATTTGAAAGGTCGGTTCATCGTGGTGTTTTCCAGCAAGATAACGCACGTCCACACACGGCACGTGCAACGCAACACGCACTTCAGGGTGTGAGACAACTTCCATGGCCTGCACGTTCACCGGATTTGTCCCCCATTGAGCACGTGTGGGATTTTATGGGACAGCGACTTATCCGGTCTCCACGGACAGCCACGACCATCCTCGATTTACGCGCCCAGGTTGAGGATGCTTGGAACTCAATACCCCAAACTTACATCCAACATCTGTACGACAGACTCTATGCCAGAATTGCACAGTGTGGCGCAGTTCATGGCGGTTCAACCTCGTACTAACCATGTCACATGGAAATGTTATTTTTCAGTTTACCAGCAAATACATCTGTATTTTTCCATAATGTTTTGATCACGTTATCCTCTGTATTCCGTTATTATGCTGTATAAATTTCGTTGGTATCAGACGTCTCCTTCTCGGTGTTCTTTTTTCACTTTCCACCATTGTATTTATGGATGAGTGATGCCAAAATAGATAATACTGGTTTATGTCTTGATGATATCCGTGTGTGCAGATTTTTGTATGCTGATGTCACTGTCATGTTGGCAAAGAGCAAAAGTGAGTTGCAGAGTATGTTGTCATGGATGCACGAAGTTTGCATGAAATTCAAACTGAATATAAATAAGGGAAAACCCGGAGTTAGGTTGTTGAGAGAGGAACTGGTAGTACTGAATGTAATGTAATTCTAAATGGCGCAGTGATTGACCAGGTGAGTGAGTTTGTGTATTTAGGAAGCATGTTTGACAGAGAGAACAAATTGGATGGTGAAATTAGGAGGCGAGTGAATTTATTGAAAGTCATGGCTGCTCTGGGAGGTTTTCACAGGAATGATGAGTTCTCAAGAGAGTCCTGCATGGCTGTGTATGAGAGTGTACTTGTTTCTACTCTGACGTATGGCAGTGAAACCTGGGTACTACAGAAGAAACATAGGAGTCATTTGTGTGCTGGACAACAGTCGTTGTTTACTTCGTGCTCGTATTTTGTTCCGTTTGTGATAATTTCCGAGTTTACAGCTCATAATATTGTGTGTGCGGCGTGTGTGAAGGTGCCGTCCTACTTCTGATCCATTTACCAGGTCGGTAAGTGTTCTTTCTGTGTTGTGTTCCTCATTTTCCTGCTTTGGTCGAGTGGTCCAAAGCTTGTAATCTTATCGCCATTGCGCCGCCCCGGTGGCGCAGTGGTCTAAGGCGTTGGCCTCTGATCATGCGTCGGTAAGGGGTCCGGGTTCGAATCCCGGTGAGGCATGGATGTTGTGTTTGTCTTACGGCACTGGCTCTCTCCCTTCCCTGGAACCAGTGACCCTAAATTAGGGATGGGCGACTGCTTATAGCCCATTGAGTTGCTCGCGGTGGTCGTTAAACCTCCAATCAAAAAAAAAAAAAAAAAAAAAAATTATCGCCATTGCAAATGGCGGCTTCCAGAGGTTGCGGAGCTTCTATTCTCACTTCCGGAAGTGACTCTTTATCCCTATCAGCTGCTCAGCAGCAATCCACCAATGGAGGGCTTCCTTTGACAAGCCCCTCCTCTCCAGCGTGACAAAGTTGCCTTGCCCATGGAGCCATCTCCTTCCCATCTGACGAAGAGTGGTGAACCATTGCCTTCCCCTGTACCTTCTGATGACGTCATGGACGTCACACTTCCACCAGCCACTTTCGCGTCATCACAACGCGCGCCAGGTGTGTCATATGCTGCCGTCACCTCAGGTGCGCAACTTCTTCTTCTCACCGGCCCCCTTCTTCAAAGTGCCCTTATCATATGACGTATGATACAGACCAGATCTGGCCGCCCCGTGGCATAGTGGTCTAAGCGATGGTCTCTGATCATTCGGCCGAACGGGGTCCGGGTTCGAATCCCGGTGAGGCATGGACGTTGTGTTTGTCTTACGGCACTGGCTCTTTCCCTTCCCTGGAACCAGTAACCCTAAATTAGGGACGGGCGACTGCTTATAGCCCATTGAGTTGCTCACGGTGGTCGTTAAACCTCCAACCAAAAAAAAGACCAGATCTACGTGGATGTTCCGACTACTTGCCCTCAAGGTCAGCTTTTTCTTGACAAAATCGGGCTGGGTGTATTTATCCGCAGCTTCCCCTACACAAAGCTGACGGCGTACAGCGCTGCCTTTCGACAAATTGTTCCAAAGAGGCTATTACTCACGTGGGTAGAAGAACCAACCAAGTAATTGCTTATCTTACGATTACTGCCTTCGCTCTTCGAGTTCTGACCGAAGGAATTTCCATCGGCGACCGCCATTTCCTTGCCACCTCACTCACACAAGCACCTACTACAGTCAGTTTTGCCCTGTTCCTCCGGAAGTATCCGACGACCTATTGCTCTCCGTCGCTCAGAATGATGGGCGTACTGTCGGATCGGTCATCACGTACTCCTCCTTTCCGGGAGTCCCTGAGGACCGTTATCTCTTAGGATTTCGCCGTAACGAACGTGTGATCTTTCCCTCGCAGGAAGCCATGCTACGTGTTCCATCGGTCCTCAATGTACGCTGTGAAACTCATATTAGGCGCATTGACATCACTTTGGGCACCCTTTGTTCGGTATGTAAGAGCACTGGTCACCCTAGTGCGCTATGGCCTCATCGTGCGGCTAGTGTCTCGAAATCTTCAGTATAGCCTACTTAACGGTCAACTGAATCCCCGGTATCTTCATCTGGCACCTCGTACCAGCGGCAGTCGAGTTATTCCGAAAGTATCCATAAAGCCGTTGGTCAACGCGTGACCTCGTTGCAACCTTCCACTTCCAACTCAGCTTCTACACTCCAGACATGCCCACAGCAGGAGAATTCTTCGACCGGAGACCCGTTGAACTCTCCTCTACTTTCTGAAATTACTCCACAGCACCCTTCAGAGCCCGATAATGGGGTCGCTGCGCCTGATGCTTTCACAGTGCTAGACCCTCCCACCTTTGGTCCCGAGCAACAGAGGGTACGCTCGAAGCGTCGTCGGACTACTCGAGGTCACAATAAGAAGACACGCACATCTCCCACTTTCGAGGAGGACGTGATCGCTCGGACAGTCGTTCACTCCCATCTGACGCTTCTAGCATCTCCATCTCCGACTCTGACGACAGCACACTGGTCCCACTTACTCTAGAGGATTTCATACAGCAACTGGAAGATTCCTCACTGCCACAGACACCAATTTCTGGTGTGGAGTTATAGTCCTATCTCGTCGGTCCTCGTGGTAAAACCATGTCTCATGATTTTCTCCAATCCTATCTCACGGAGCTCGCAGCAACTATGACGCAAGTGGCGGTTGTTTGATCTCACCTCCAAGCCTTACCATCCACATCCTTCGGCGAAAGCGGATGTCTCAAACAAGTCTGCGATCGTCTCTCTCGGCTCCAACGAGCTGCTGACAAGCTCCTTCAACCGCCGTTGGACACTTCCGTTCAAGATAACGACACTGAACTGTAGGGGGTTTGGGTCCCCTCTGGCGAACTAGCTTGCTCGTGAGGATCTCCATCACCTCACAGCAGACATTTTTCTGCTCCAAGAGACGAATTGCCTGTCTACAACGCCCTTCAATCGATGGCGTACGTGGAACTATCAGTTCCACCACGCTTTTCGACACTCTACAATCGGCGGTCTAGCCATGGGTATCCGCACTCAGTTCCGTCAAATTCTATCTTCAGTGACGGTGCAGCATCTCTGCCGTGAACTGCTACAACACCTCACCTTTGTTCTGGACGAGCGTCGTTGTGTCGTTTTCAACATCTACCTCCCGTACACACCTCAACATCACACCCTCCTTTTCATGGCACTCCGTTCGGCTCTTCAGTCAACGTTGCCGTCGGATCACGTGTTTATCGGCGGCGATTTTAATTGCACGCTTGACCCTGATCTTGATCGTGCTCCAATTCATAAGGAAACTCGCTTGAGTCTTGTGGAGCAATTACAATCCCTCATCACCGAGTTTGATCTTCGGGACGTCTTTCGTCAAATTTATCCTACAACGGTCTCCCATACGTGGAGGTCCTCAGCTGCCACCTTGACATCTTCCGCTAGACTTGACCGTTTCTACACAACCGCTCCCTTTCTTCCCCTGGTCACGGACTGTCAGCATCTACCCACCGCCTCTTCTGACCATTGTGCCGTTGTGGCCACCTTCACCTCCTCTTTCCGTCAACGTTCCGAGTTTCACTCGTGGACATTAGAAACCTCTCTCCTGGAAGACCAGGCCTTGTGTTCTAACGTCCGGAATCTCCTTCACTCTTATCACCCTGGACTGTCCCCTGCTTCCTGTGCACTAAGTTACTGACTGGATGTCAAGTCACAGCTGCTCCACTTTCTCAAGAGCCACTCGTTCACAGTCACCAATCTGCGCACCATGGAAGAACGCAATCTCCGACAAGTTCTCGCCCAGCTTGGAGCAACTCACTCCCTCTATCCAGCATATTTGGTAGACCTCCGTGCTCTTCTGGAACCTCGAGCCTGGCAGGCCATTTTACGACTTCGTCTCCAGCACTTGTCTCCCGAAGACTGCTCTTTTGAGTTTTTGTCTTTGTTAGAGGATCAGCGCCGTTCTTCTCATCGACTCTGTCTGCTGCGTCTGCCTGACGGTCATGTGGCTTCGGACCCAGATGTGCTTTGCTCCCATGTTCGTCAATACTTCTCCGACAAGTACAGTGATACCCCTCCACCTTCTGCTTCTACGTCTGATACTTTACTTTCTTTTCTCCCTCAAGTCCCCTCTCACCTCTCCGTTTCTCTTCTACAGCATATCTCTCCATCTGAACTCAGGACTGCACTTTTCTCTCTCAATCCACGAGCCGTCCCAGGTCCTGACGGCCTCCCTCTATCATTTTATCTTATCTTTTTACCTTCTCTCCTTCCTTTCCTTCGCACTGCTTACCCTTCTGCCTTTGCATCTATCTCCCTTCCGAGGCGCTTCACTGTTGCTCACATGGTGCTTTTCTCTAAGAAGGGCGACCTCCTTGACCTAGGGAACTGGCGTCCGATTTCACTAATAAATCTTGATTACAAACTGTTTACTAAAATTCTCTCTCGCAGCCTAAATCACGTTCTTCCGTATCTTCTCTCTTCCGACCAGTCCTACACGGTACCTAGTCGCTCTATCGCTACTAACCTTCACCTCCTTCGTGATCTTCTGTATCATGACCGGACTAATTCTGAATCTCTTGCCCTACTAAATTTAGACCAACGTGCAGCTTTTGATAATATCTCCCATTCATTTCTCTCAACTACTTTACACGCTTTTGGCTTTCCTTCTGTCTTCGTTACCACTATTCTTGCTCTCTATCGCGACGCCGTCTTTCAGGTCAAGACAGCCGCCTTTCTGACAGCACCCATTTTTTTCCGTCGTAGAATACGACAGGGGTGCCAACTTTCTGGGCAATTATTCGCCCTGGCGTTCGAGCCTTTCCTACGCACAGTACATCGTGCATTTCTCTTGCGGCTCTTCCTCCTCCCACGGCAAGCACCAGGCACTTCTCTATAACCTACGCCGACGACGCGACTTTCTGCGTGCGGATGGAGTCGCAATTTGATACCCTCGCTCATGTATATGCACTTTACTCTTCTTGCTCCTCAGCGATGCTCAACACTACCAAGAGTGCCGGCCTGTGGTGCCGTGCCTGGGAGTTCAGGACGGACTCCCCATGAGGCGCCTCCTGGACTGTCTCTTCTCAGAAATTTCTTGGTGTACACCTGGGAGCTCCCATAGCTGCCCGCAACAACACGTAGGCTGCTCTTCGTAATCGCCTTGTTCAATCGGCTGCCTTCTGTCGAAAAGCTCAGTTCAGCGTCTCTTACGTCACCCAGGCACGCCTTGCTCGTACATATCTTCTGTCTCCTTGTCTTCATGTGAGGGCAGCTGCTCGCATGCCAGGTTACTATCTTGCTGAAGTCACACGGATCATCTCTACTATGAGCTGGTCAGCTCATCATTGGATACAAGTCTCAACTCTAAGTCGTCCGATCTCCACTGGTGGTATTGCGCTCCTGGATGTTCGCCAGTTCTACAAAGCACACCGGATAGCATCCCTTCTACGTCTACTCTGAGAACCAAGATCCACAGCCTCTCTTCTCCGAGACGGGATGATTTCTCCCCGGAACAACCGCTTCAAATTCACAACTTTTCTGCTGATGGATCGCTTTTCTCTCCTCCGCTCTCGTCTTTCCCACATTTATTCGGAGGCGCTTTCCTTTCTTTGCTCTCTGCCACTACTCCGTGCCCCACCCGCTTCCCCCTCAGAACTTCTAACTGAACCCCTCTTCTACTCCTCCATCATCCATCCTCCTAACGCTCCGTATTTCACTGACCTTTCCTGGCTCCCCGCTGGGATCGTATCCGTCCGAGACTTACTTTCCTCCGACCTAACATGGAAACCCTTTTACGACCTCTCTCCTTTCCTTCCACGCACCTCTGCCTCTCTTGCACTCTACGATTCTCTCCGCTCCTCGATCATTACTCTTTTTCCTGCTCTCGCTTCTCCGGCTGGCCTCTTTCTCGTTTCATCCGCTTCTATTCCCCTTCCTTTTTTCTTCCTGCTCCTGGCTCATTTCTTCCGATCTCCAGTTTTACTGTCCGTACTGTCTATCATTTTCTCCTTCAGGATCCATCGCCACCAGCACCCCAGCTCATTTCAGGAGTGCCGCCCGCCGCTCTTCCGAGTGTGTGGTCGGCAACAGCTTCACCCATCTCGACACCAGATGAAAGGAATATTCACTGGCTCTTCCTTCACCGCCGCCTTCCAGTGCCGGCCACGTTATTTCGGATGACGCTGGCAGCCGCACCTACCTGCATCTTCTGTTCTGAGCATGTCGATGCTCTACACATCTACCAGTACTGCCCGGCGATCCCTCCTTTACTACACCTAGCCTTTACCGTTGCTAAGTGTCTCTATGCCAAAGAGCTGCCTTTTTCTTTGTACAGTACGTTGCTGGTTTCTTGTTCCCCACAGGTGCCTTTATCTGAGCCATGCGCATACATCTTTGTACTCGCAAAGCATGTGATTTACTGCTTCTATCTGCAACTCCGTCATACCTCTAATGCGCCTACGCTCCTTCAAACAGGATATACCCTCTGTGCGCAGTTCCGCAACCGGCTGACCTCACGGATCCGATTGGCGTTTACCGCAGCCCGGACCACTGACCAGAGCCAGCAGTTCCTGAGTGTATGGTCACCATTACACCGCTGGTTTTTCGGGCCTTCTGCGGACCTACATCTTCTGCTTTGACTTCCACCCTGTACGTTGGGACCTTCCCCGCTTTGATCTTTGTGATGAACCCTGGACTGGCTCACCGGATCCGGAGAGTGTCTCCCTAAGCTTGTCAGACTTGGTTCTTCTGTACAGTCTTCATATTCCCAACTCCAGTTTATCTTTTTACTGTTCCTCACATTGTACTTGTATGTTCAATGTTTTTTATTTCGTCATATATCTTCTGCTCATTCGTTCGTCATATTGCTCATATAAATTGTATATACACATCCTGTATATATTTCGCTGTTCATTATGTACATATACACATTCCTTGGTACTGTGTATGCACCTTTTCGGAGCCGTCCTAGAAGTTCATTCTTTACTGTATGCATCATGCGTACCTCAGTCACGCACTTTTTGTACACATCTTGTATATAGTACACATTTTCAATTGCATCATTATGTTCTGCGTCATTTGTATTTATATTTTCATTGCATTGTATGTATATCTCACTTGCTACACATAGTTCGTTCCCTGTTCCTATGTGGCTTCACGCACATCTGTATATACTTCGCCTAAATTGTACTTTTATTCAGTCTCACCGATATACACTGACGGAAAAAATCCCAACACCAAGAAGGGGTTGTGTTAGATAAACGACAGTTGGTAGGCGGTGAGAGTACATCTGTAAGATGACGTCTATGCAAATTTCGCGCTCGGCGCATACGTGTGGCGCTAGTAGCGCCCCTCGGAACATGCAAAGCAGGTTTGCTGTAAATACGCGCTGTAACGTTCGTGAGCGTTAGTTATCGTTGAGATTCGACGTAGGGTGTTGATGTTAGTCAAGAATGCCTTTAAGAAGACGAAGAAGCCATTATCAACAGCTCACAGAGTTTGAACGAGGTCGTGTAATAGGGCTACGAGAAGGTGGATTTTCTTTCCGCAATATTGCAGAACGACTTCGTAGGAATGTAGCCACTGTGCATGATTGTTGGCAGCGGTGGTCAAGGGAAGGTACTGCCTCAAGAAGACCGGGTTCCAGTCGGCCACGTGGCACTACTGAGAGGGAAGACCGCCGTGTACGGCGTATGGCCGTGGCGCATCGTACCGCGTCTGCGGCAGCAATTCGAGCTGCAGTTGCCATCACAGTGACACAACGAACTGTTACAAATCGGTTACTTGAAGGACAGCTCCGAGCCAGACGCCCTGTAGCGTGCATTCCACTTACTCCAAACCACTGCCGTTTGCGACGTCAGTGGTGTCAAGCTAGAGCTCATTGGAGGACGGAGTGGAGATCTGTTGTGTTTTCTGATAAAAGCCGGTTCTGCCTGGGTGCCAGTGATGGCCGTGTGTTGGTTAGAAGGAGGCCAGGTGAGCGCCTGCAACCAACCTGTCTGCGGCCGAGACACGCTGGACCTACACCTGGAGTTATGGTCTGGGGAGCAATTTCCTATGACAGCAGGAGCACTCTCGTGGTTATCCCACGCACCCTGAAGGCACAGTTGTACGTCGGTCTGGTGATTCTACTTGTTGTGCTGCCATTCATGAACAGCATTCCAGGGGGTGTTTTCCAACAGGATAACGCTCGCCCGCATACCGCTGTTGTAACCCAACATGCTCTACAGAGTGTCGACATGTTGCCGTGGTATGCTAGATCACCAGATCTTTCACCAATCGAGCACGTATGGGACATCATTGGACGACAACTCCAGCGTCACCCCCAACCAGCATTAACCGTCCCTGTATTGACCGACCAAGTGCAACAGGCATGGAACTCCATCCCACAAACTGACATCCAGCACCTGTACGACACAATGCATGAACGTTTGCGTGCTTGCATTCAACATTCTGGCGGTTACACCGGTTATTAATGTACCAGCATTTCACATTTAAAATGGCTCTTCTCGCGCTTACAATAAGCTGTGATCTTGAAACTTTAATCGATTAAATATGTTACCTATGCAAATGTATTGCCGCCATTTCATTCCTCTACAACTATTTTTTCGTGGTGTTGGGATTTTTTTTTTCCGTCAGTGTATTTTCATTATCACATCCTGCACTGTTGCACTTATGTTGTATCATCGCTCATCTATCTCACTAGCACTGTATTTTATATACACCTCTCATACTGTAACTTACGCACTCGCTGTATATATACACCTCTCATACTGTAAATAACGCACTTCTTGTATACATACTACGGTAATTATGCCTTGTCGTCCTCTCATCTATTTCACTTGCATTGTATGTACCCCTCCATAATGTCAATTGCGCACACTTTGCATATATCTGACTCCTGTTATTATGATTTCAGGCATTGTAAGGGCACATACCGCCTACCGCCTTCGTTCCCTGTAACTTTCGCTCAGAATAAAACATTTTGAAAGTTTGTGTGCTGGAGAAATGCGTTATTTACGGGGGGGGGGGTTGTGGCAAGACACGATCTGATTGTGTGAGGAATGAAGATGTATTGCAATTGTGTGATGTAAAGCAAAATGTTGTTAGCATGGTGGAGACAAATATGCTTTGGTGGTTTGGCCATGTTGAAAGAATGAGTGATGAAATGCTTACTAAGAAAATCTTTCAGCCCAAGTGGCAGGAAGGAAAGGCAGAGGAAGACATGGGTGGATCAGATTCAGGAGTGTCTGGATGAGAAAAAATTATGAGTATAAAGATCTTGTGTTCGGCGTGTAATGGATGTCAGTGAAGCCCGAGTTGTATGTTTTTTTTTTTTTTTATTGGAGGTTAAACGACCACCGTGAGCAACTCAATGGGCTATAAGCAGTCGCCCGTCCCTAATTTTAGGGTCACTGGTTCCAGGGAAGGGAGAGAGCCAGTGCCGTAAGACAAACACAACATCCATGCCTGACCGGGATTCGAACCCGGACCCCTTACGGACGAATGATCAGAGGCCAGCGCCTTAGACCACTGCGCCACTGGGGCGCCCCGAGTTGTATGTCAAGATCGCTGTAAGTGGAGAAGTTTGATACGGCAACAGTAAGATCATGACGCTGTCTAAGCAACAGGTCCAACTTTTATGCATAATTCAACACTGTCCAAGAAAAGTATTAAAAGACCTAATATTGAAATGTAGCAAAAATGGAATTAAAGCACTATGCAAAGTTTGTATGAATACGTTAAAAGGAAATGTTCCGCTGGTAGTTTGTATTTCATTTTGAAGCTAACCTCTAAATCTCAGTTGAAAGTTCTTCAAGCGTGCGAAAGAACCAACGCGACAGGGATACTTTTTTTTCCTCTTTGTGTTGGGAAGAACAAAGGATGGTGACTGTAGTTTGTTTTTTTCGAAATTATTTGTTCCGTATCGGATTTACACCACATTAGATGTTTATATAAGTACTGTTTTGTTGTTGTTCTTAGAGAATTATCCAAAGGAATGAAATATCAAAGCAAGTTTTTTAGAAGTTTCCGGGCACGGAATTAAATAGAAGGAAATAATTTCTGTCAAGAAATAGTACATTCAGATCAACTGTTGGAGGCTAGAGTATAGGTAAATGTAGAATATTGTTGTAAACAATTTCTGTGAACGTATACACATATACGAAAATAGAAGGAAATAATTTCTGTCAAGAAATAGTACATTCAGATCAACTGTTTGAGCCTAGATTATAGGTAAATGTAGAATATTGTTGTAAACAATTTCTGTGAACGTATACACATATACGAAAATAGAAGGAAATAATTTCTGTCAAGAAATAGTACATTCAGATCAACTGTTTGAGGCTAGAGTATAGGTAAATGTAGAATTTTGTTGTAAACAATTTCTGTGAACGTATACACATATACGAAAATGGAAGGAAATAATTTCTGTCAAGAAATAGTACATTCAGATCAACTGTTTGAGCCTAGATTATAGGTAAATGTAGAATATTGTTGTAAACAATTTCTGTGAACGTATACACATATACGATAATAAATAAACATTGGGTACACGTAGAGCTGGTTGAAATGGCTTTCTTAGGAAGAGCTCGAAAAGAAGAACTTCTGCAGTTGGCGGAAGAATTGGGTATAGAAGTTATGCCAAATCTCAAAATTCTGGAATTAAAAAATAAAATTGTCAACTTTGAAGGATATGAAGAGGATTTCGTGAAAGAACTTTTGGCAGGTATAAAAGAGCGTAGAGAAACAGAAAGACAATTGGAATTGGAGCTTGAAAAACGTAGACAAACAGAAAGACAAATGGAATTTGAGCTTGAAAAACTCAGAATAGAAGCTGGACGTCAGCCGCTGGGAGATAGTTTGGAGCAAAATGGAAATTCTCAAAAACCGAGATTAGAACTTCGTCATTTGATGAAAACATTTGACCCAAAAGACAGTGATATAAGTATTTACTTAGTTTTATTTGAAAGGCAAGCACAACAAGCAGAAATAAAAAGGGAAGATTGGGTCACGAATTTGATAGGACTTTTGCCCTACGAAATATCACAATTGATTGCCAGAGAAAATGTGGAAGATGCTAAAAACTATGAATATGTTAAAAGGTTACTTCTTAAAAGATATAAGTTAAGTCCAGAGAAATTTAGATTGAAATTTGTACAACACATACGTACATCAGAGAAGACCTGGAGAGATTTCGCCTTCGAGTTAGAAAATTATTTTAATGAATGGATTTCAGGACTTAAAATAGGCGATTTTGAAGGGCTAAAAAAATTAATGATCACAGATCAATTGAAGCGGAGAGTGCCTATAGAAATAAGGGAGCATTTTATTGATAAATGGTCAAATATTGTCTCACCTTCAGATTTGGCTGATATGGTGGACAATTATGAAAGTGTAAGAGGAGGAATCAAGAAAAATTCGTCGAATGAAATTCGTGCTTCCAAGAAAATGCAAGGCAGTGAGAAAAAAACTAGAGATAACTATGATCGCAGAAATTTTATGAAAAATGGATTTTATAACAAAAATTATGTTAAGCCAGATGTAGGACAATTGTGGTCAAAACGGAATGTATCTCAGAATGAAGAAAAGTATGATCGCAGACGGAAGATTCAATGTTACGAGTGTGCATCTTATGATCACATTCGACCTCAGTGTCCTAAGCTAAAATCACAGAACTCAGGAAGCGTAAATAGAATCAGAGAGGAAACTGAAGGGGATCTCTTGGCACCCTATACCTTTGAAGGAAAAATAAATGGAGTTACCATACCTATTCTTCGGGATACAGGATCATCAGTTGATATCATTTGTCAAGAGTATGTGTCGCCAGGTGAGTTTACTGGAGAACATGTGTGGGTACAGCATCTTCTGGATGAACAAAAGGTTTGTTTACCATTGGCAGAAGTTGAACTAGAATGTGAATTAGGTCATATTGTAACTAAGGCTGCAGTGATTAGAAAGTCGCTAGATCAAGGTAGATATTTACTTGGAAATAAGACTGCCGCTTTGTTAAAAAAATTGATATGGAGTGTCCACTTAATTCAGAACAGGTAAATGTTGTGATTACTCGGTATCAAGAAAAACAAAAACGAAACAACGAAGAGAGAAATTCAGTAAAGAATGATTCAGAGAAGAAAGAAAAACAAGCCCTTGAAGGAGAGGCTGTGGGTTCCGAAGAATCAGATGAATTAGAAGAAGAAATTCTGCCATTGAGGCATGATGAAGATAAAGCCATGTTAGAGTTGGTAAAAATGGATTCAAAAAGTTTCATGGAAGATCAACGGCAAAGTTTGGAATTGAAAAAATTTCTCAAAGAAATAGAGAAAACAGATTTTAAAAAGGCAAATGGTTATGCTGTACTAAGAAATGGGATGTTGGTGAAGAAGAAGATCAACAAGATTGGCGAAGAGGAAGATCTTATTGTTGTTCCAGAACAATATAGAGAACAAATAAAAAACATGTGTCATGAGGGAACTTCGGGGCATTTAGGAGTGACAAAAACCAAAGACAGACTAGCGAAGTATTTTTATTGGCCTAACTGTTATAAAGACATTGAAGAATTTGTAAAATCTTGTGATTCATGCCAACGTGCTGGAAAAGCTGGGGACAAAAAGAAAGCACCTTTAAAAATAGTTCCAATTATTCCTGAAATTTTTACAAAAATCAACGTTGATGCCTGTGTGCCTTTGCCCGAGACTTCAAGCGGAAATAGATACATAATTACAGCTATGTGTTTGTCGTCCAAATATCCAGATGCAGTACCAGTACCTGACATAGGATCCAAGTCGGTAGTTGACGCTTTGTTATACATTTTTAGCCGCATGGGATTTCCGAAAGAAATTCAAACTGATCAAGGAGCCAGTTTTGTAAGCATTTTGACACTAGAATTTCGGGAGCGGTTTGGAATAAAAGTTACTCATAGTTCTGTATATCATCCCCAAAGTAATCCGGTAGAACGATTCCATCGAACTATTAAAGGGATGTTGAGAGTTTTATGTCTTGAGTCTGCTCCGGATTGGGAGAAACAGTTACCGGCGGCGCTGTTTGCTTTGAGAACTGTGACACATGAAAGCACAGGGTTTACGCCTGCTGAATTGGTGCATGGAAAAAATTTGAGGACGCCAATGACACTATTGTATGAAAAATGGATGGGTCATCCTGAAGAAGAAAACTATGTCACTGAATATGTATTTGAGTTAATAAATAGGATGAAAAGATGTCAAGAACTTGCCATTAAAACATGGAAGTGGCTCAATTGAAAAGAAAATATTGGTATGACAGAAATGCGGTAAAACGTGAATTTCAAGAAGGAGATTTAGTATTGGTTTTTGTTACCTGCAGGCCAAATAAGTTAGCAGAACAGTGGAAAGGACCAGGGAAAATTGAGAAAAAAATTTCTGAGACTAATTATGTAGTAAGCTTTGAAGGTAAAAATGTAAAGCATCAAGTATATCACATTAACATGCTGAAACCATACCATAAATGACCAGAATTTGTGAATTTATTGCCCGGTTGTGAAAATGGTGAAATGGATTTAGAGATTAAATTTCCGCAAGTTGAAAAAAATCCCAATATATTTAACTTCTCTGATATCGAGGAGAACAGTAAACTTCGAGAGCGCCTAAGTGGCCAACAAATTCAGGATCTGAAAAAACTATTATGTCATTACTTGAAAATGTTTTCTAATATTCCAGGAAAGACTCATTTGGTCGAACATGATATCGAGCTAGCTAGTAATGCTATTGTAAGAGTTAATCCTTATAGAATGTCGCCCAGGCAGATAAATATTCTTAAAGCCGAGATAGATAAAATGCTGCAGTACAAGATTATAGAAGTTGGTGAATCAGAATATACATCACCCAGGCAGATAAATATTCTTAAAGCTGAGATAGATAAAATGCTGCAGTACAAGATTATAGAAGTTGGTGAATCAGACTATACATCACCCATGATTTTGGTAGAAGTACCCGGAAGAGATCCACGCCCATGTATTGACTACAGGCGATTAAATGAAGTGACAAGGACCCAGTTCTATCCATTGCCCAACATAGAAGAAAGAGTCGAAAAGGTTTCTGGAGCGAAGTATATTACAGTATTAGATTTAACAAAAGGGTACTGGCAAATTCCATTAAGTGCTAGAGCTCAACGATTGGCAGCGTTTGTGACTACTTTTGGAACGTATCGGCCCTTAAAGATGCCATTTGGCCTTAAGAACGCACCTTATTTCTTTAGCAAAATGATGTCGGAACTTTTGAGAGGCTGCGAAGAGTTTGCCGTACCATATCTAGATGATGTTGCCATTTTTTCCGAAAACTGGGGGGATCATTTGATACATCTTGAAGAAGTGCTACAGAGGTTGCAGAGGGCTTCCTTGACCATAAAACCTTCCAAATGTAAGTTTGCTCAAGATCACGTCTTGTATTTGGGTCATATTGTTGGACAAGGATATCGAAAACCAGCGGAACGAAAGGTTCAGGCCATACAGAATTTTGCTACGCCAAAGAACAAGACGCAAGTAAGATCTTTCTTAGGCCTGGCGGCTGGATATTACAGCAGATGTATTCCAATGTTTTCTTCGATAGCAGCTCCCTTGACAGACATCTTGAAGGGTAAAAATCGTAAAGAGGAAATTATATGGTCAGAATAATGTGAGAAAGCTTTTGTGGAACTAAAAAAATCTTTATCTAGTTTTCCTGTTCTGTATGCCCCTGACTATGAACGTAGATTTATTTTACAAACTGATGCTTCAGATCAAGGAATGGGAGTCGTCCTCTCGCAAGAACAAGAAGATGGCGCTGAACGTCCTGTACTCTATCTAAGCAGAAAACTTTCGACAGCAAAGAAGACATACAGTACCAGTGAAAAAGAATGTGCCGCCATTATATTTGCGGTACAGAAACTGAAATGCTACCTGGATGGTCAAAAATTCCTCATACAAACTGATCATAAACCTCTCGTTTGGTTACGCACCAACGCAAGTTCAAATGCTCGTCTGATGAGATGGGCCCTTGCTTTACAAGCATATGATTTTGTTATAATTCATCGATCGGGAACAATGCACAAAAATGCAGATGGACTGAGCAGAGTTCCAACTTTAGATGATCCACCTTGATCATGCTATGTGTCTGCTAGTGAAAACATTTCTTTTTTATTTTTTTTATTTTTTGGTTGTCATATATACTACATAGAAATTGTTGGAAAACACGTAAAGATGATTGTTAAATTAACTCATATATTTCTCTTTGTAAATGGATTATGACTCATTATGTGAACTATGACTATTGTATTGTAAAATGACAAGAACTTTTTACCACTGGAGAAAGTTCCTCTGGAGTGAGGAGGGGTTGTAAAGTACGACTTCCACGCACAAAAGTGCGGAAGGATACATTGACATTTAATGACTTGAGCGTGTGGTGAGTGATGAGGAGAGTTGCGAGAGAGATTTCGAAGGAGGAGGACATGGCGAGCTTTGGCTAAGACAACAAGTTCAGTTTGTAACGCGAAGTGTATTCCAATTTATGTTTTTGTGTAAAGTAATAAATGTTTTGTGTTGTGATCGAGTGTCTGTGATGTTACAGTATGTATGTATGTATGTATAATCTGTGCTATATACGGGGGAAATGTCATTTCTCGCCAGACCATTGTAAAATGGTGCCAACAATTTGAAAAGGGTAGCATAAATTTGACGAACGAATACCGCGAAGGCAGACCATCAATATCCAGCACTCTGAAGCATGTTGCCGCCATTGATGACATGATACGGGATAATAGGCGTATCAAAATCAAGGAAATTGCCAGTACGTTAGACATTCCATACGGGATTGTGCATTCCGTCATTCACGAGCAGCTGGGATTTCGGAAATTGTGTGCGAGAATGGAGCCAAGTTTACTCACCGACCAGCACAGAAACAAACGTTTCCTGTCGTCTTTGGCTCTTCTGCAATGGAATTCTGCTGAGGGTAACAATTTTTTGCGTCGCATCACAGGTGACGAAACATGGTTTCACCATTTCACCCCTGAAACCAAACGATCGTCCATGGAATGGAAGCATGTCATCTCTCCAACAAGGAAGAAGTGCAAAGTCCAACCGTCTGAGGGAAAGTGTCATGGCGACTGTTTTCTTTGACTGTGAAGGTGTTGTTTACACAGAATTTCTGCCAAAATGGACAAGTATCAATGCTGACTCATATTGCCAAATGCTACGAAATTTGGGGAAGGCAATTAAGGATAGACGCCGGGGTAGGTTGAGGAAGGTATCATTCTGCGGCACGACAACGCCACACCCCACACAGCACGGAAAACAAAAGGAATTGCTGCAGTCATTCAAGTGAGAGGTGTGACAACAACCACGGTACAATCCCGACTTATCCCCGTGCGACTACCATTTGTTTGCTAAAATGAAACAGGACCTTAGAAGACAACGATTCCAAACTGCCGAGGGTGTGAAAATTGAGACCCTTAACTGGTTACATCAAACTAGATAAGATATTTTCTGCACAGGTATGGAAAAGTTAATCACGCGTTCCAATAAATGTTTACAGTTCTTGGGCGACTATGTCGAAAAATGAATAAATGTTTTACCTTTAAACCAACATACATCCTCTGAGTATATCTCTTTATTTGTTTTGTTTTTTTATTCAACAGTGCAACTAACTTTTTTATCAGCCCTCTTACATAAGAAATTTGCGGGGGAGGGGAGCAGATTGCAGCGATGATATTAAGAACAACTGCTCATTTGGATAACATCTGATACTGCTCATTTGGATAACACACTTGCATCGGCAAACACAGCGAACAGCTAATTATTTTGTGATAATAGCTCTCCTTTTCAACGCTTTAATCTTTTAAACTGAACACTTATTTCCTTGACTCAGAACGTCGCTTAAAAAAAAAAAAAAAAAAAGAAAAGAAAGCATGTGGACGCGACGTCTCCATGGCTTGTTTAGCAAATGTCGATACACATGTTTTTTTAACACTTAAAAAATAAAGTTATGTTGTGTCATCTCATCAGACAAAATTAATTGGAAAAATGCTTCCAGGATCTGGAAATGGCTCCCAAAAGTTTTCACGTGGAAATATTAATTTGAAAAATTTTAAGCTTTTTTTTTTCGGGGTCCGCAACCTGATATTTTTGTGACCGCGGACGTGTCGTAACGAAAATGGTGACGTGTTTACAAGATACTTCCATTAGGCGGACGCAACGTTCAGTTTAGCTGGAAACTAATATTTTTGTAGAAACGATATTTGTATACATGAGATCTCCATTCCACAGACATAACGTTTCATATTGTGGGCACCATTTAAGCAGACATAACATTCTAATATTTTTGTGACACAGAAAACGATGTGTATGGACATCCTTTAGCTGTTTGGATTGAGGTAGGGAGATAACTACCTCCGCAAACAGCTCAACGGGCTGTAAGCGGGCACCCGTAACCAGTTTTGGACCATTGTTTCCACTAAGGAGAAGGGCAGCACACCATCGGCGCATCAGTCTGGATTCGAAACCACCTTGGACGAATGATTAAAATCAAGCGCTTCATGAAGCGTAATTTAGCTGGTAATGTAGCCTAATTGTCTTCACGTAATGTTGGAGGATTAAAGAGGAGATCTGATTGAAAAGGCTGAGGAAAGCTTTGGAGGAAGATGATCAGGACAATCCGGATGATACCCTTTCACCTGAACCAGCTAGACGTGTTGCTTTCACGTGAATAGTTCAGACTTTCCGACACTTCCGGACGAATCCAGATTCGAAGAAATGTGTCAAACTTGTCACGTGATACGAGGTACTTTGTGTCATTTTTATTAGTATTCATTTTATATTACAGTGACTGCACAAGCACTGCTTCCAGTAAAGAAAACTTCTGTGGATTTGAAACCCTTTTCCCGGTACAATATCGGGCACGTAAGCTACTCAACAAACAAGTTGTTTGTTGAGTTGAATCCTGCATTCTTGATCTCGTGGATTACTAGTTTTACCCAGAATAAGCGACACTAATTGTTTTTTTCGAACGTTTTCAGTTTAATACCGAACATAAAAAATTTACTGAATACTCGCGAATGGAAGTGTTGCAGCAACGGAAATAGAAAAAAAGCAGAAAAAATTCTGTCTGCTACAGCCACTACATGCGAGGTGAGCAATTTTTAAGGGTCTATAAATTACTTCACAATTTAACGGAAGAAAGTAGAAACATGAATCAGTTACCATTATACTTCAGAATTAAGTGACTGAAACCATAATCCTTATAGTTACGTTCTTTGGGAATTGTTACGCAACGTAGGCAAAGTGTGGTTCAATTGAGACCTCTATCCCAACAATCTTTAACTAGCAAAATATGTTCTCTGTTATTTATTTTGTCTTTTTGCTTTCACTCTTGGTTAGAAATGGAAAATTTCGCTCTGAAGAACATGTAATGTAGCACAAGCATACAGAAAAAATGATGAATTTTAATTCATTTTGACGAAAAAGAGACATATAAGTTTACAGACTTACGTGAATCAGTAAACAGAATGACGTAACAGATAACTTTGCATTCGACGCGTGTAATTAAGCTGACCAGAAGTCCCGAATTCGTGAGGACAGTCCTCGAATTTAGTTTATTGTCTCCAAAAACGTCTGATGCCTTTATGGACGCAAAATGTCCTCAGATTTTGATGCTTGTCCTCAAGAGTCCTCGAATTTACACTTCCTCATTAGCTCGTTAGATTTCTAACGGAAAATGTTCTTTAAAATAGTTTTCGTTGTACTAATTTTCCAACATGCTTCTTGCGAAAACAAATTTTGACTGATTTTTTTTCCTTTCTCCGAGTTTAACGGCCACCGTGAGCAACTCTAAGACCACCTGCCCCAAATTTGGGGACATTCGTTCTAGGGAAGGAAGAGAGCAACACACCACCCCATGCCTCATTTTGGACTCGAACCCGTACAACTTATACGAATGGTCAGCGGTCAGCGCTAAGAGCACTGCACCACTGGGACGGCTAAATTTCGATTTACTTGTTCTGAGTTCCTACAAAAACTTTGACAAAATGAAAAATTCGCCAAGCAATTCGTTCATTAGTGTGCAGCTTGATTTTAATTCAGCACATATACCTAAGCTAATGCATTTCACATTTGCTGACATGTTCTCGCCATCATAGCTCTTCTTTTGAAGTAGAAATTACCAACATTCTACAAGATATATTCTTTTGAGACATAAATTTCCATATGTAATATCACACTTATAAAAACGATACAGTTTTGTGACAAAAAGATTTGCATGTTTGTTTTGAATATGTATGTGTCTCCAAATGACCTGCTGATTTGGGGACACCGCGCCATTTTGTCTTCAAATCAGTGTTCCAATATCTGGTCACCTTATTAATGCAACGAAAAATCCCAAAGCAAATCTACAGGTCTTGGCCAGTATTTTTTATTAGACATATGTACTCTCATGGATGTGCAAATAAAAGATGAATATTTAATATGCTTTAATATTTTTTTTAAACAGACAGTATCAAAGTTCTTGTTATTTTGTGATCCAAAACCGGTTTACATTGTTTATAAAATGTAAACTGTTTTGAAGATAAAGGGTTGTACGATATTTGTAGTGCCGCCCCGGTGGCGCAGTGGTCTAAGCGATGGCTTCTGATCATTTGTCCGAGATGGGTCCGGGTTCGAATCCCGTGAGGCATGGATGTTGTGTTTGTCTTAAGGCCGTGGCTTTCTCCCTTCCCTGGTACCAATGGCACTAAATTAGGGACGGGCGACTGCTTATAGCCCACTAAGTTGTTCACGGTGGTCGTTAAACCCCCATTCAAAATTATATATAAATAATTGTGGCCACTGTAGACCGCACATCTTCTGCTTCCACTAAAGGTGGACGTCCAGAGATTTTGCTCTCTAAAACCGCAGGTGGCCTAGTGGTCAGCGTTTGTGACTGCCATGGAGATAACCTCAGGTTCGATCCTGGGCAGGTACGAACGTTCGAACTACTAAATACCCGCCGTGCATCCGATGGGCACGTTAAGCCGTCGGACCTCGGGTACTGCCCCCCCCTCTCCAGTACTAAATAAGGGCGTCTTTCCTCCTCCTTTCTACCTCGCTTCCGTGTCACTTTCCTATCGGGCCCTCTAGCCCAAATTTCCTAGCTTCCTATTTCTGAGGGTTGTTTATGACCTGGGGTCAGATACTCCCTTCCTAAAATCCTCTACATATGATCTGATCTATGATCTTTTGTTCCCTATACTTCCAATGGAAAATTTTTTGGCCCTGTTTCCTCAGGGAAGAAATATTTCCCATACATCAAAATTGGCCCACTGATAAAAAACAACAAAAAAAACCGTCCTAACTTAGATTGTACAATGGATGTTTTTTGCAAAAAACTTCCTGAACTATATTAAAAATCAATAACTTTACGTCGATGTAGTTATGATATTTGCTTACAGGTGGTGCCACTCTTCCTTAAGGCTGTCTTTGAAGGAGTGTGAGAGAAACTCTATCTTATATCTGCAATGTAAATTCTTTTGTACACATTTTCTCGAAGACTATTACTTTGTAGTGTTTGAAATTTTGAGAACAAATAGAAGCTAGTTGTAGCTAATACGTGCCGCAGTTATTATTCCGAAAAAAATGTTAGAATTTTTTGTTTTAATTCAATTTATCTTACCCGAAAGTATTCCGATTTGGGCGCTAGATGGCGCGATAAGTTAGTTTAGCAGTGTTTCTCTCAGGAAGAAACGAAATCTCTCACTTTTGTCTAATTTTTTTGAATTATCTAAGCCAAATAGAAATAATTAAATGGGGCCAAAAGTAAGACTGGAATCTTGTCTCCCATAAATCATCTTAAATTCTACTGTACGTTCATTTTTTTGAAGAGAAAATGTGTACATTAGCAGAGAACCTTTGAATTTGAGCTATGGAAACTCCACCTACCTACTAAGCTCAGCCCCCAAATAACGTCACTGGTTAAAACGTAACAGGGCGCATTTTGTCTTCTCATTGTGGAGCCAACGAGAGACCGCTTCCATTCCGAATATGGCGAGGTCTGGAATGATTCGCTGACGCCAACTTTTGGGACAGTCCCTCAAGACGTAAAAGCGACGCCCAAGGAGTGTTTTTTTGCGCCATCTATCGCAGAAGATGAACCCTGACACTCATTCAAAGACAGTCTTAACACAACATCGAAGTAAAATTATTGATTTTTAATATAATAGTTTAGAAACGTTTTTTTTTTTTCGTAAAAAATACCGATTGTATTGGATTGTCGGAAAGTCATGACATATTTTAGCCATGTTTTGCAAAGGTCATTTTTTGACAGAAAGAACAAAGATCAACCAATGATGTAATGCCCGTTTTGTTCGATAACCTTTAGCCATCTTTCAGTGAGCTGTAGAATGCCTCGTTTATAGAAGTACCTGTCTTTCGTGGCGAAAAACTGTATAAGGTGCTGATTTACAGCCTCATCTGAATTTAACGTTATACCAAGCAAGAACTGTTGAAGAGAGCGAAACAAGTGGAAGTCTGACGGCGCAAGGTCAGGCGAGTATGCTGGGTGTGGCAATACATTCCACCCAAGCTCCAATAATTTTTGGCGGGTGATCAAACTTGTGTGTGGTCTCGCGTTGTCGTGATGGAACACAACACCAAATAAAGGTAACTTGATCACGCTAGTTACGTTACATGAAAAAAACTTTTACGTAACGTAACTAGCGTGATCAAGTTACCTTTATTTGTTATTATTATTACGTGTTTTGCCCATCATCGTCAAGATACGGAACACAACACCTTTACGATGAACGAGCTCCTCACGTTTCTGGATGATGGATTCGTTCAAACTGTCCAATTGCTGACAGTACACATTCGAATTGATTGTTTGGTTCCGTGGTAGGAGCTCGAAAAACACGACACCTTTGAAATTCCATCACACTTAAATTAGGACCTTCCGCTGATGAATGTCTGCTTTGGATGTCGTTTCAGGCAAAGCAGCACGTCGGGACCAAGACCGTTTGCGTAGCACATTGTTGTACACAATCCACTTTTCGTCACCAGTTATTAATCTCTTCAAAAAAGGATCGTTTTCTTCACGTTTAATGAGCATATTGTAGATGTTTATACGCGCCGTCAATTGAGCTTCTTTGAGTTCATGAGGAACCCCACACATCGAGCTTGCTTACGTATCCCAGCTTCTTCAGGTGGTCGTGAACGCTTGAATGGTGGATGTGCAATGTGTCTGCAATCTCTCGTGTAGTGTAACGTGGGTTTGACTCGATCAATGCCTTGACTTTTTGCCGTCATCAACCTCGGTGGGCCTCCTGCACCGAGGAGCATCGTTGAGGTCAAAATCACCAGCACCGAATTTAGCGAAGCACCGCTGGCACTGACATATTGTAGAGCATTATCACCTTACACTTTACTCAACTTTTCACAAGCTTGACGCGCATTCTTCTCTTTACGGAAATAAAACAGTAAAGTATGGCGAAAATGCACAGTTTGATCTTCCATCTTCAACTTGATGTCAAATCTCCGCAAATAGACCAAATCGCATACTATTCCTTTTAGAATGCAGCTAGAACTGGCACCTGTCCAATAACATAGCGATAACAGAGCATGCCTCTCGTACTTCCAAAACCGCCTAACCGCCATCGGGTGCCAAAATACGTCATGACTTTTCCGACAACCCAATATAAGTTAGAATTTTTTTTTGTCAGTGGGACAATTTCCATGGGTCGGAAATCTTTCCTCGCTGAGGAAATAGCGTCGAAATCTTTCCCGTTGGATTTCATCATCATTGTCAACCATTATCAATCCACTGCTAGACGAAGGTCTCCCCAAGTTTCTTCCACAACGGTCTGTCTTGTGCCAGTCTCCTCCATGTTACTCCTGCATTCTTTCGAATTTCATCCACTCATCTCCCATGTGGTCTTCAAAATCACAAAATCACTTGATGTGAAAGATACCTCACATTATCTTTCATTTGCTTTAGTGTTCTTATCTCTTATAGTTGTAGCCTCTCTGATCTACACCTTGTTGTACGAAATTTGTTTTGGGACTGTAGAATACAACGTTTGCTTGTTCCTCTGGCTTTGACACAGGCAGAGGAAACATGAATGTCAAGATTACGAGTACATGCCGGAAAAATAATAAAACAAATAATTGGAAATTTAGCTTTCCACATTTATTCTGAAGTGTGATATGCCAAATTAAGTCAAATTAGGACCTCCACAGAATTCCTGCTGTGGAGCTCGGACGCATGTCTTGTTGCGTGTGTTGTGGAATCGCTGCATCAGCGTTCCTCACTTTCATTCACTGAAAATAATAACAACAACAACTCTGCACGCTTCAAGCGCAGTTAGCAAATTAACACCAGTAAAAAAAACTGTTCATGCTTAAAGCGCAGTTAATAAATTAACAGCAGTGATACAATGAATAAAAGTTTTCTTCTGTCTTTTTTTCTCTTTTTCTTTCTGGTGAAAATATGTCGGTTCAACTAATGAATTCTCTAATCTACTATCAATAAATTAGGTAATTAAGCATGCATAATTCAGGCGCATTTGAAATGCAGTTTCGTGTTGCCTGTAAACTTGCATATCAATAAGAAATGGTATTTATTGTCAATTTTAAAACCCAGCGAAAAGAGACAAAGTCTCGGTTGAAAGTTTGCATGCCTTCTATGGGGTTGCAGCAGCAATCAGTTTTTTCCCGGGCTGAGAGAATCATACATAGAATATTTATCTTTTTTACACAACATTTCTATTTAAATGCAAGATTGTTAGCCATTCCTCAGAGAATTGTTTATGCTATAACAAACTGGCCGTGCTACAGCAAGGAATACGGCTTCGCTCAGTGATAACATATTTCTGAATTCGCATTATGACTCAGCGTCTCTATGTTAAAATAAAAACACGTACAAATTGGCATCGTTACAAACACATACAGATTGGCACAAAGATGGTATCAGCTATGGTGGAATACAGTCCAGTGGCGATCTAACTTTTCGTAGAGCTTCCCGCATTTTATACTACATTTTGAAATCCCCAAATTATACGTGCATTTGTATAGATACATGTATTTCTGCATTTAACTGTTTTTCTGATTTAATGTTAATTTTTGATGTTCCCTCCAAAAAGGTTAGATCGCGATTTGGACGTACTCTAGATTTTTTATTCCTTCGGGGGAAAAAAACCCCCGAAAAAAATTACAACGGATTTTCTGGTGTAATGAAAACGTCTTCTGAAGCTCTTCCAACATAAAGAAAATTTTTAAAGCGCACTTTTAGAAATGGGGGAAATCAGCGAAACAGAAAGTGTATTTAGGAACTTAGCGGTAAAACAGCGTAGTATTTAAAATGCACAATGTCCATAACATTCTTTATAGTGAACGGATCCAGTTATAAAAAATAATTTTTCCAACAGGGTTTATGGAATCTGTAAAACATTTGCACGCATAATTAATTACGCCAACTAGAAGCAGAAATATGCGTTTTGAAAAAATTCCAAATGCAAGCAGAATATTCCCCATGGCGAAGCAAAAGGAATATTTCAGACAGAACAATCAGAAACACACACATGGAGCAGAAAAAGCAAGTTAACTTTTCGCTCCTTAGCGAGAAAACTGCGCATCGTCTGAAACGAAAATGAACACAAAATATTCTTCACAGGAAAGGAGATCCAGCGTATTAATCTAAGAAATGGGTTTTTCAAACGAATCTGTAACGTATTATTTCAGATACGAATATACGTACTCTGAAGCTGCACATTTTGAGAAAGTGAAGTATCTTTCATACAAGCAGCTATACGATGGCAACAGGATTTTTCAAATGACACTTTTGGAAGAAGAGATACCAAGAAAATGGTTTACACATATATACATCCTTTAGCGAGGAAACTGTGCATTCTTTAAAGTGAGTGAGGCTCGCAATCTTTTTCAAGCGAATAGCATGCAGTACGAAACAAAGTTTTTTAATCGAATTTTTAGTAGCTTAGATGTTTTAAAAAAAATAAATGCATGGTTTCGACATCTAGGGGCTTAAAAGTAATCCTGAAAATTTTTTTACTGTACGCAAAGTGTTCCCCGTATCACAGTAACTGAATAAAAAATAATTTTTCAAATACCTCTCTTAGAACAGAATATATCGGGAAAAATAGAACACATATTTACGTATTTTAACGGGAAAACTATGTTTTATTAAGCAGAAACTATGCACGAAACGTTTTTCGCATTGATGGTATCTGTCCAAGAAATATTTTTTTCAGTCGAGTTTTTGAAGGAGTAGACGTAGATTTTTCTGTTTATAAGATATCTGCAGATAACTTATAAAGTATCAATTTTATAAATTTATCTGCAGATAACTTATAAACAGAAAAATCTGCTTACCATCCCTAGTGGCGTAATTCAACAATATGCCATCCCTGAAGCACAGTGGTTTAAGCTCTAACTTCTGATCATTCGTCTGGGATGGTTCCGGGATCGAATACCGGTGAGGCATGGATGCTGTGCTTGTCTTACTGTACTGGCTTTCTCCCTTCCCCGCAACTAGTGGTCCTAAATTAGGAACGGACGACTGCTTATAGTCCATCGAGTTGCTCACGGTGTGGTCGTCAAACCCCCAAACAAAACAAAACATTAAAAAAAGAAAGAAAATGCAAAAGAAACAGAGATATAACTGGACTAAAAATATAAATCATGAAAGAAATACGGGATTACGCCATATAATACAAATTTTGAAGATGACAATCCGATTTTTGGCGTAAATGTGACAAGGATGGTAAGTCAGATAATATCCGAAAACTTGAAAATTTTCGTATATTATCATGGGAGATGAGTGTAGTGGTTAGCATACCCGGGCGTTTTCTGGGAGACGCGGGTTCGAGTCCCGCTCCAGGACGATGAAAATTTTCAAGCTTTCGGATATTATCTGACTTACCATCCTTGTCACATTTACGCCAAAAATCGGATTGTCATCTTCAAAATTTGTAAAAATATAAATTTACGGTATCTAAAGGAATATTTATCATCAGGAAGTTGAGAAGCCTATCAAAAGTTTCGTCGTGGTTACGATAATAGGATGCTTAAAAGAATTTTCTTTAGGTTTATCGAGCATCATGAGTGACTCGATAGGATATAAGCAGTCGACTGTCCTTAATTTTAGGCCACTAGTTTCAGGAAAGGAAGAAAGCCAGTGCCATAAGACAAACACAACATCCATGCCTCACTGGGATTCGAACCCGGACCCATCTCGGATGAATGGTCAGAAGTGCTTAGACCACTGGGACACCGGGACGGCAGAGAATTTTTCATGCCGGATATTTGGAAGTATATATTAGGTGTTCAAATAAGTTTTAAAGCGTTTTAAGACAACGCAACATGCATATTGAAAGAAAACAACAATACCTTTACGAATCAAAATATGCGCTGAGATTATCTGTCACCTTCCGCCATCGGTCGGTTAGCTGACGGATTCCAGCCATGAAGAATACTTCGTCGTATGACGCGATGAAGTCGTCAACCCATTTTTTCACTTCGTCACATGTCCAAAACCGTGCAGCAGACAAACCATGTTGCATCGTTCTGAACAAATGATAGTCTGAAGGGGCTATGTCGGGACTATGCGCCGGGTGCTCTAAAACTTCCCAGCCAAGCGTCAATAACGTTTCCTTGACCGTTTTCGCAACATACGGTAGCCTTGTCCCGCCTGTGAATGGACGTTTCCGACAGATTTCCTGGTTCAATCGCAGCAATTGTTGTTTGTAGTGATCAGCAATGACAGTTTGACCTTGTTCCAATAGTTCATAATAGATATCCCACCAGATGTCTGCTTATAGCCCATTGAGTTGCTCACGGTAGTCGTTAAACCTCCCACCAGATGCACAGCAGAACTTTCTTGGAGTGAATATTGCGTTTCGGTGTCGAAGTCGTTGCCTCACCGTGGTGCACCCAGTGTTTCTTTGCGTTTGGGGTTGTCGTGCCATATCCACTTTTCATCACCCGTAACGAATTTTACAGGAAAGACTTTTTGTGTTTGTTCAACAGATTCAAACACTACGTGACACGCTCATCCTTGTTCCTCTGGCTCAAGTCATGTGGCACCTATTTTCCTTCCTTCTGACTCTTTCTCATTACGCGTAAACGATTGGAAATGGTTTGTCGAGTTACCCCCAGTTGTTCAGTTAGTTCTTTTTGCGTTTGAGACGAATCTTCATCCAGCAATGCTTGCAGTTCCTCATGTTCAACCTTCTGCGCGCGCCGCTACGTTCTCGATCGCTAACATCAAAATTACCTGCTTTAACCGTCTAAACCAAAACTCACACTTGCTTTTCGATACAATATTCTCCCCCTGAACAGAACAGATCGATGAACATGCTTTTGCAGCACTTTTTTGTTGATGAAATTCGTAATGAATGCAGTGTCGAATAAATGCGGTATCGCTTGCCATCTTTCACCTATACCGATGTGCAAGTGCGTTTGACTGTTGGGCAAACTTCTGTGTCACATTTTATACTCTGGACCAGTTACGGTGACATGACAACAACGCGAGGAAATGTCGAAAGTGTAAATTAGTGGTATACGTCACACAAAAACCGCTTTAAAACTTATTTGTACACCTAATACAAGGCGACATCTGTAAATATGCTGTTATGCCAGTAAAGATTACTAAACTTCGATATTCATTCAATATTTGCAGTCCGACCTGTGGAAGCTTAAATATCTAATATCGAAGTAGTATATGCCATCTAGAGGGGAAAATTGTCCTTAGAAAAATTCGATAGCACAAGAAATATTTTTTATTTTAATTGCAAATTTTGGATGCAAAAGGAATTACACAATCGGTAGGAAGAAGCACAAAACATCGACCGAAATGCAGATACAAATTTACTTCAATCGCAGAAATGCGCTTTTGTAGAAAAACTACACTTTTCAAGGTAAGAAATGCATGGAAGATTTTGCTTATTATTCAAGTCATAGAATGCAAAAAACAATCACTGTCCAACTTCTGGAAGTGGAGATATCGCACGAAATATTAAAATGTTCAAAAGCAGCGAAGTCATGTGATTGATACTAGGGTTTCTTTGTTGTTGTTTTTTTTATTGTGGGTTTAACGACCACCGTGAACAACTCAGTGGGCTATAGGCAGTCGCGCGTCCCTAATTTAGGGGCACCAGTTCCAAGGAAGGGAGAGAGCCAGGGCCTTAAGACAAACACAACATCCATGCCTCACAGGATTCAAACCCGGACCCATCTGATGAATAATCAGAAGCCACTTCTTAGACCACTGCGCCACCGAGGCAGCACCAAAATGTTCAACCCCAGCAAAAAGCACACTTGTTAACGATATAAAAAAAATGTCAAGTTTCGGGATGCGAGAAAACTCATGGAATGCGGTTTCGACTGATGTTTCATTAGGAAACGACTTGCCTCAAGTGGTGCAGCTTCTGAATCGTCTGGAGTGCGACATGGAGTCTCTTGTTATCATGAGAAGTATGAGCCCATGACGACTGACGCATCCCGCTTACTGTATGGGTTTGTTTTTTTTTGATTGGAGGTTTAACGACCACCGTGAGCAACTCAATGGGCTATAAACAGTCGCCCGTCCCTAATTTAGGGTCACTGGTTCCAGGGAAGGGAGAGAGCCAGTGCCGTAAGACAAACACAACATCCATGCCTGACCGGGATTCGAACCCGGACCCCTTACGGACGAATGATCAAAGGAATGGGGGGGGGGTGTTTTTCCCTCATAATGTCAAGTTCTTTATATACCTGTCCACCGTGATGGTTTGACCAGGTTGCAAAGGTGGTGCAGTGGTCTAAGCGATGGCCTCTGATCATTCATCCGAAAGGGGTCCAGGTTCGGATCCCGGTGAGGCATGGATGTTGTGTTTGTCTTATGGTACTGGCTCTCTCCCTTCCCTGGAACCAGGTGGTCCGCAGATGGTGTGATCCAGCTGCGGACCACCAAACACTGACCATCGTCTTCCAGGCTTCAGGGTGTTCTTCGTGCTTTATCGCGGTTGCGCCGAACATTGACGAGTGTCACACAGCACCCATTTTATTTCTACTCACACGTGACGAGGCGTCTCAAAATGCTGTTCGTTCGGTTGTATATGAGCAGGGAAGAACCGTCATTAAATCGTTTTGTTATGTGCTGTTACGTCAACTGGCCGTTAAAAGTCGGGGAATGGCTCCACAGTGTACTCCGAGTTTCTCCCCAAGTTCTCGTAACGTTTGACGTGAATCGGATTCGATCAAGCCTTCAACTCGGCACCATCGATAGCTCCTTCTGGTCTACAACGTGATTCATTTCGAGGCTCGTATCGCCAGACCGGAATTTAGCAAAACAAAGTTGTGTTTTGCGTTCAGTAACTGTACCTTCCCCAAACTCTATGGTACTGTTGCGAGCTACCTCCGATGCACGATATCCAATTTTAAGCTGATAAGAAAATGACACGAATTTGGCTCTAATTCATCGTCCTGTTCGCCGTATCACAATCCCATTGGAACTGACGCCACTGACAAAATGACGGCAGCCTCGACACTTTAAATTTATGTATCATAAATCACATCACGCGCTGTATTTGTTTTGAAATTACGTGACAACTGCACAAGTCTGCAAAATGTGACATTTCATCTGCAACAACTTAATTATCAAAAGCAGCGACAGACAGAAATACACAAAACTTTATACAATGTGTAGCCTTCCCTGTGGCGCAGCGGTCTATGCTCTGGCATCTGATCGTTAGTCAGAATAGAGTGTGTTCGAATCCCAAAGGACTCATGGGTAGTATGTTTGTCCTATGGCACTGACTCTCTCTTCCCTGGAATAAGTGATACTAAATTAGGGACTAGCGATTTCTTATAGTCTAAGCTTAAAGTTGTTGTTGGTCGATAAACCCGGAAAAAAAAATGCTGAGTAGTATGGCTGCTATTAGGGCGGTGCAGGCGTTAAGGTAGCTATGCGCACATTAAACTAGTTCGTTAGAAGACGCACACACACATACACACACACTACTTGTGAACACATTTCCCTAAGACACGATTAAGTACGAACTTGAAAGTTGTTTGTCCAACGTAATCTGGGACGTTTTCCATGAGGAAGTCAATCCCACTTTCGCTAAAGCCTCTCTACGGTAAGACTTCCAGAGAGTGATTCTACATTTTCATGAACTAGCATACCGTCTGGTTAATCGTCTTGGGGGAATGTTAGGAGTCCTGGTTGAATCTCACGGTCGACATGCGATCAAGAAATTCCGTTGCCCACAATGTAAACCACGGAAATTTACCTGCAAAATTTAATACCGGTGTATATTATTGTACTGCTGATTGATCTGACCTGTTGTTATAAGACGCACATTTCCATATGTGTAGGGGTTTTTTTTTCGTATTATTTTATTCGGACCGAACTTGTCAGTGAGAGCACAAATATCCACGTACTCTTCTAGATTTCGGCCTTCATTCAGCCACCGTGTATGAGTATGTTCCTGGAGACCAACAAGACGTAAAAGATGCATTATTATGCATTCTCCGTTGTATCATTAGATTTCTAGACGTCACCTCTGTTCCGGACAGTAGTAGTCGCTGCATAGTGCCACTCATCTTGGTAGGGGATCGAGTGGGTTGTTTTAATGTCCTTGTCGGTAACCCCCTCCCCTCCCTCAGAAACAACAACAACAAATTTAAAAAATCCTCCATGAGATCGGAAGGAGCTCCCTTGGCGCTACTCTCGGCTTTCAGGTTGATACCTTTCTTATTTCGAGACCCAAAATCTCTACCCCTGCGTATGTATATCATCAGCTCTATCCCACTTTGTTCCAATATTTGCAGAGGACTCCAAAGCGAGTAAAGTACTTAGATCCGTTGTTGCACGTATCAATCAGCGGCAGTTCTAGACAAGAAAACGGGAGTGTGGGGGGGGCACAAATTCTTGCATGTGCCGATAATTAATTAAAATTAATATGTAATTAAAAAAAACGGTCATGTCTGGGGGCGGCCCCCATCCCGGCCTAGAACCGCCACTGGTAACAATGTTCGCTGTTCTGAGTGTATTGTGACTGAAGTGGAGATGAATGCTGTGTACTTTCCTCTTCGTCATGTATAGTCGAAGCTTTATCTATCTGCGTGCTGTGACACGTAGATTCTTTAAGTTTTCGCAGCGCCTTTCCCCTGTCCCGGCTGGATATTTTTTTTTTTTTTGATTGCAGGTTTAACGACCACCGTGAGCAACTCAATGGGTTATAAGCAGTCGCCCGTTCCTTATTTTGGGTCACTGGCTCCAGGGAAGGGAGAGAGCCAGTGCCGTAAGACAAACACAACATCCATGCCTTACCGGAATTCGAACCCGTACCCCTTTCGGACGAATGATCAGAGGCCATCGCTTAGACCACTGCGCCACCGGGGCGGCCAGGAGATTATATCGCCTTGCCCTCTGTGTGACGATTACGTCGTGCTTTTCACGACGCTGGTTTTCAAGTCTATTTCTACTGGACACTCAGTCCTATGGGACCCGGAGAAACAAATCGGCAAATGCTGCTGTCAAATGTGTTTCTTCGATGGCCATCACTAGTCCCTGAACCAGGATCTCTGATCTGTCTTAACGAAACACTAAGTGTATGTTGCTGGCATTGTGGGATAAATAAATACGAAACAAACTACATTGTATAAAGCCAGTTCTTTTCTTGGACTCTGTCCATTAGTTTACGTCACGAATGTAGACAGGAATTTGTACTTGCATGCCTGCGCATTGGACAGCACGATTTCACCCACGTCTACTTGCTGTGTGGTGATACTGTCCATATGTTTGTGGCGTGTCATTCGCTTTTAACTGCTGAACATGTCTTTTGGGTATGTTTATGCTGTTGTTTTACTCTAGAGCTTGAGTGTTTTCTTCTTTTACCTACATTACAAAACGACTCAACAGAGTTAGATAGCCTCTCAAATTATCAGGGCACTGCGTTTTCAGTGCTGTCCTTTTCCTGTTGTATCAGGATACTGCATTTTCAGTGCTGTCCTTTTCCTGTACATTACAGTTTTTTTTATTGGAGGTTTAATGACCACCGTGAGCAACTCAGTGGGTTAGAAGCAGTCGCCTGTCCCTAATTTAGGGCCACTGGTTCCAGGGAAGGGAGAGAGCCAGAACGGTAAGATAAACACCACATCCATTCCTCACCGAGATTCGAACCCGCACCCATCTCGGACGAATGATCAGAAGCCATCGCTTAGACAACTACGCCACCGATGAGGCGCCTTACAGTTTGTGTAGATGCTCCTTTTTCGTGTGTCTGTGTACGTGTGTGTGTTTGCTCTTTGCTCCGCTTAATGTCGTGAGTTCCGTGATTCATTCTTGTAATTGTTCTGTTTTTCAGTTTTGATGTTGCAATCCCCCCATTTTTTGTTAAACCGGTGCATGCGTCATTTTAGCCATTCAAGCCTCTTGCGCCAGAAACATCGCACAACTAGTCAACCAATCTCTTATTACTGTTTGCTGTGGAATCAAAATTGTTGGCAATCTTGGTCAGTATTTTCCTTGATGGGGTGATTTTTAATGCTACATGTTTCCTTCTTCGTGGTAACGCAATTTCTATGTGACACTGCGGACATTTTTTTTTTTTTTTTGTTGATTGGAGGTTTAACGACCACCGTGAGCAACTCAATGGGCTATAAGCAGTCGCCCGTCCCTAATTTAGGGTCACTGGTTCCAGGGAAGGGAGAGAGCCAGTGCCGTAAGACAAACACAACATCCATGCCTCACCGGGATTCGAACCCGGACCCCTTACGGACGAATGATCAGAGGCCAACGCCTTAGACCACTGCGCCACCGGGGCGGCCTGCGGACATTGGAGTGAATTCTTTCGGATCGTGTTTCAGCATTGAAGGACTATATCCAAAGAATAGCCTTCCCATTCGTGGGAAATTTAACAAGACCTAACCAAGTATTGGGGGAATGAAAATATGATCCCATATATCTTAGGGGAGTGATAAAAAAACTAACTTCATGAATTATTAATTCCAGATTCATGCTAACGATATCTGCAGAGTTTCTTCCGCGTGATTCGTTTCACATGCAAATATCATGTTATATGCAATACAAGTCTATTTTTTCATAGGCATTTCACCTCAAGAGCAATGTGTCATTAGTTGGTTGTGCACTATAGCTTGTCTTTCACTCTCTCAGTATAATTTCGTTTCCCTCTTTTTGGACAACCTCATGCCATATCTTCCTTTGTGAACGTGTGTGCCTTTGCTGTAAAAAGCCGACCAATAAAACTATTAAACAGATGTGACAAAAATACAATTCTGTTTTCACGGCTGAAGCACGACTGGTGGTGTGATACAGTCCGTTCTTACAAGTGAAAAACTTTTTTCTTCTCATGTGAATACAATCCCTTAGTCGCACTTTACCGTATCCTATGCTAGTTTCAAGATCATGAGTTGGAATGAATTTTTCTGAATAAACTAGTAACGCTTTATTCGTTGTCACCATCTCTCCCTGCTTCAACCAGTTACTACCCTATAACGGACCAATAATTTTAATACTTTTATAGTCGAAATTGTATAACTGACGATGCTTATTGATATTTATCAGTGACAAACCTTAAGCTCGCTATTTGCTTTCGACCCATTCCTCTTAATGATTCGATATACAGGGTGTTCCACTCGCTACCGAACCCGGCATTTCTTTAATAATATTAACACCAATGAAGATATTGCAACGAAATTTGAAGTGGACTTATCTCATTTCATGCGAAATGGGATGACATCACAACATGTGCTGGCAGTGGCCACCATCTGCGTCCAAACAGCATTGAACCTGGCGCACTATATTGCCAGTACGTCCGCCGTCACTGCCTGAATTTCTTCGGTGATGTTTGCTTTCAAGGCATCTATGGTTCGCGGTTTCTTTTGGTAAACTCTCCCTTTTAGATATCCCCATAAAAAGTAATCAGGAGGCGTCAAATCGGGCGAACACGGTGGCCATAGACCCTTCGAAATGACGCGGTCGCCGAAAAAGGACTGAATTTTGGCCATACTGGTGTCTGATCTCTCTCCATCATGCTGGTGATATCCAATGGAGAGTTTTTCTCGTCCAGTTGATTTACAAAGGTGTTGAAGATTTCCATACATGCAGCTCTTGTGATGGCTGTATCGAAGAAGATGGGGCCAATTATGCGGCGCCGCACCAAACACCAATTTTCTGTGAATGAAGGTGTTCTTCATGTACCGCGTTGGGATTTTTACTAGCCCAACTACGGGAATTTTGAGAATTAACTTATCCGGACAGGTGAAACCAAGCCTCGTCCGAGAACCACGAGTAGTTCAGGATGCCCAGATTTCCACGAAGAAATGTCTGAAACCATCGACAGTACGTCACTCGTTTCACTTGGTCAGTCTCTTTCAGTTCGTGTACTAAGGAGATAGGGTACGCATGAAGCTTCGCTTTTTTCACAGCACGTTGGGAAGTGCTTTTGGACAACCATGTTTCCTGTGACAGTCGGCGAAGTGACTTCCTGGGAGACGCAAGTACTCGACTCTTTGTATTATGAATCGTTTCCTCGGACATTTGTGGAAGACCTCTTGCATGGTCGTCTAATAAAAACCCCTTGGTTTCCAATTTCTTTGACAATGCCCAAATGGCGAACTTACTCGGCGGATGTCTGCCTGCAAACCTCTCCTGGAATTGCTGTTGACGAGACTTTATCGATTCTGTTTTCCAATAAGTGCGAACAATGAACACTCGCTTCTCCAGAGTATACCGATACATTTTCACAAGTACGAAAACAGCCACGAGCTCGAGCACTCACAATCAACAACCGTATTGTGTGTAGACACGCTCAGCGAAATGACATAACAAAGCAGCAAGGAGGCGTAATCCAGCTGGCTGACACCTCTGCTCCTGAGTGCCGCCATACTTAGGGATGTGTCTGCCGCTAAGGAGCACTCCGACTGGCTGACTGGCTGACGGGCAACGCCGGGTTCAATGCTGTCTGGACGCAAATGGTGGCCATTTCCAGTACATCTTGTGATGTCATCACATTTCGCGCGAAATGAGGTAAGTCCACTTCAAATTTCGTTGCAATATCTTCATCGGTGTTAATATTATTAAAGAAAGGCCGGGTTCGGTAGCGAGTGGGACACCCTGCACCACATCCAGAGGTTTCGTTCTTCCTGAATTACCATGATGTCGATACGGAATCTCCAGAAAACCACGAGATCATATCTGTTTAAGTAATGGAGTCCTGCTTTTTCCCTTTAATGTCCTGATGATCAAAATTGACGATGCGAACTCTTGCCTGTTTTAATACATATTTTTAACTTACCAGCCTGAAAGTTTCTTGTAAACCTGCTCTTCTGAACTTGATGTTTTTTTGCTACTTGAACACTGTGTGCCACAGAAGACTTTTGCAGTCATACTCGCAACACGTCGCTAAAAATGCCCCGCCTTACAAATGTAAAACAGTCGGAACTATTCCACAAAGTTAAGACATTATTCTTCAAATTGTGTAACATAAAATTTAGGAACCCTGTGCTTGCCTTCCCTTTTCCCACAGTTGTGAGGGTAATAACTTTGTAAATATAACTATATTAGAACATAGCTGTTCAAATAACTGGCGTTTGTCTTTTTCACGTTAGCGTCCGTGATAACAGTGTCGTAGCCAGGATTTTATTCCACGGAGAGTCCGGGATTTTATTTCCTACTCTTAGTGTATGGTGTACATGTGCACAGTATGAAGTTGTGTGTGTGTGTGTGTGACTGAAGTTTTACCGCCTTATTCTATATCCCGTAACATGTAAGCATTTCATGTTTTATTCTCATTTGGAAACTTTTCGTTATCATAAAATATTTTATTGGAGAGCAAAATGGAGACGCACTGGGCAGATGTCATCAAATCCAAGATTTTGCCTACACTACGAGAAATATCTGAATGCACTAAAGAAGAGTCTAGCCATTCGGTTATTGCTGTCCGGTTTTGTTCCTTAAAACCAATTTTAAGCTCCTCTTCATCGGAAAACTTTTCTATCTCCGCTTCCATTTCGCATTCCAAGAATCACAGATGCTGTAAATTAACTTTTTCCCCGATGGTACTTTACAATCCCTGGTGTACATGCAGAGTTAGCTGTGTTCATGCACGAGTGGAGATCGGAAGTCAACACACATAGAAAAGTACAATGATCAGAGAAAAACTACTGTTGAACGTGTAACGTAATATATTCAAATCCAGTAATTTGAAATTACATTATGTCACACGCTCAACATTTTTTCTTTGTAAGATGTACAGCTAACCTAATTAATCTTGAGAACTTAAAGAGAAAAACAATCCAAAAATTGTATATAATTATGTCGAAAAGAGTAAGCCGTTTGAAATGGCTGCATGAAAACAAAAGCAAACAAGAAAGATGACACCGAATTTTCGGGTGTAATAAGTACGTCTTTTGAATCCGTTCTGACGCAAATTCAATTTATCAAAGCTATTCAAAGTCAATGGAACCGGTATGGAAAACCATAGTATCTAAAGGAAGAAAGAAGTTTTTCAATCGGGTCTTTAATCCCTCAGATATTGCTGTAAATGGAATCGTGAGCTTACGAACTCTTAGAAACAGAGTTATCGACAAAAATAAGATGTGACTTTAAGTCCCTTGGTGGGAAAACCATGCATTATTTTAGGAAGAAAGTATTCACAAAAGGTTTATCCATATGAGCGGTATTGGTCTAAGAAAAAGAATTTTAGTCGAGTTTTCAGGAGCTCAGATTTTGCTACAAATACATCAGAAGTAGAAATCAACACTTATGACCCCTGGTGGACAAACCATTCTTTACCAAACATTAGAAATTACGTGAAAAATATTTTCCGCTAGGTCTTGTATGCGATACAGGAAGAATTTTTCAAATCGGAGTTTTAGGAGCAGGAAACGCAATTTACCATTGTGGGCCCTAGCGGAAAGTCTATGATTTACTTGAAAATTTTGAATTTATAGGAAAAACATTTCGCATCGCAAACACTATCCAACAAAGAAGGAATTTTTCAAATCGGACTTTTAGAAGTAGAGATATTGACAAAAATAAGATATACATCTACGCCCCTGGCTTAGAAACCATGCATTATTTCAAGAAGAAAATGTTCCTAAAATGTTTGTCGACATGAGTAGTATCGGTCCAGAAAAGACTTTTTTTCAATCGAGATTTTAGGAGCTTATATTTTGCTGCAAATACATCAGAAGCGGAAATTAAGACTTACGCCACCTGGTGGCCAAACAATTTTTTGCAGAAATTTTGAAATTACGTGCAAACGATTTCCCATCAGGAGCTGTATCCGGTGCAGAAAGAATTTTTCAGATCGGAGATTTAGAAGCAGAGGGAGATATAGGGGAAAACGCAATTTACCTTTACGCCCCCTAGCGGAAAGTCTATGAATTACTTGAAAATTTTGAAATTATATCAGGAAAACATGCGACACTAGAAACACTATCCAACAAAGAAAGAATTTTTAAATCGGACTCTTAGAAATCGAGATATTGACAAAAATAAGATGTACATCTACGCCCCTGGCGTAGAAACCGTGCACTAATTTAAGAAGAAAATGTTTCTAAAAGGTTTGTTGACATGAGTAGTATCGGTCTACAAGCGGCGTTATTTTCAATTGAGAGTTTAGAAGCTCATATTTTGCTGCAAATACATCAGATGCGGAAATTAAGACTTACGCCACCTGGTGGCCAAACCATTTTTTACAGAAAATTGAAATTATGTGCAAACGATTTCCCATCAGGAGCTGTATCCGGTGCAGAAACAATTTTTCAGATCGGAGATTTAGAAGCAGAGATATAGGGTAAACGCAATTTACCTTTACGCCCCCTAGCGGAAAGTCTATGAACTACTTGAAAATTTTGAAACTATATGAAAAACATGTCACACGGAAGACACTATTCAGCAAAGAAGGAATTTTTCAAATCGGACTCCTAGAAGTCGAGATATTGACAAAAATGAGATATACATCTACGCCACCTGGCGGAGAAACTGTGCAATATTTTATGAAGAAAATATTCCGAAAAGGTTTATCGATGTGAGTGACATCAGTCCACGAAAAAAAATTTCAATCGATATTTTAGAAGCTCAGATTTTATGGCAAATACATCAGAAGCAAAAATTAACACTTACGCCCCCTGGTGGCCAAAGTATTCTTTACAAAAAATTCGAAATTATATGCAAAAGATTGTGCATCAGGAGATGTATCCGCTGCAAATTTTTTTTTCAGATCGGAGTTTCAGAAGAAGAGGTATCGGAAAAAATGCAATTTACTTTTACGCCCCCTAGCGGAAAATCTATGCGTACTTTGAAAAAGAAACTATATCCAAAATACTCTTCGGCAAAAGTGGAATCGAAAGATAAAAGATTTTTTTCAATCGGATGTTTAGAAGCAAATATGTGGAATAAAACGTGTTTTTGAATTCGACATCATCTGCATTTACGCCCTCTAGGGGCGAAATTGTACATCGTAAAAAAAAACGAAATAAAGAATCATCATTCGCATATTTCAAGCTTTCGAATGCAAAAAGAATTTTTCAAATCGGACTTATAGTTGCAGAGATACCATGGGTACAGACGGACGGGACTGACGGACGGACAAACTGATAACATAAGCATGATCTTTTTTTACAAAAGACGTGCTAAAAAGTACTGTAGATGAAACATTTTGGGATTATCCTTACACGTAGGAGTCTAGAACCGTCCAGTTGGCTATGTCTCTGCCTGCTAATCATAATTGGCAAGGAAAACGCTTACTATTTGACACAGGCTTCCAACTACCAGTACATATACGAATACAACCAGAATAATAATTATTATTTTGAACGTGAAATTTAGTTTTAGTTCATGCTTTGAGATTTTATATTATTATCGTTCAAAAAAGATGCTCAGAATTACCTGATCCTATCACAGTGATGCTTTTCTTTTTCCAGATTGCTAAACAGGTAAATTTAGGAAGAGCATGGATATGAATGCGTGGAGCTTATTAACATATTCCATCATATTTTTGCTATTTATTAGTACATGCTATTCATTTCAACACGAGGTATGGCTTGATCAGCCGGATTACAGGGAGACAGAAGTTCATTCAAGAGATGTACACCCCTATCCCAAAGAGAGATATGGTTTTGATTCGAAAAATGCAGTGCACCCAGCAATCGAGCGGAAAGAACAAGTGAAGTGTTGCCAGTCGCTTGGGGCAGAAAAGGGCTCCACTTCGTCTCCAGTGCCAATTTTCACTCCACCTGAGCATCAACTATTTGTCCCTCATGTTCAGAATCCCGACAGTCTTTACAATCAACACAACTCTAACGATGAACAGTACGACGTCGCACACCCAGGAAATCAGGCGTTTCAAATCTCATCGAACCAGCTAACTGGTAATCATGCATCTCACCCTGAAGAAAACCAAAAATGTGACGAATATTGCAAAGATTTGGCAACTACTGTATTAGTAAATATTCTGAAAGGACTTTTACGTGAAATTTCGAATGAACTGCTAGATCTTCATCGGAATGGAACCTTAAATGAAGAAAGAATTTCCAATTTGATGAGTGGGTAAGGGAAAATTTTTGTTCTCCTTGCTTTATTTTTTAAAATCAAAGCTCTGGCCACATAGAAATTCCCGTACTTTGTTTTCTTTCTCTCCTTCTTTCCCTATTTTATTGATTTCTTCTCTCTTGCTGCTTTCTCTTTTCTTGCTCTCTTCTCACTGTCGCGCTTTTCCATTTGCTTCCTTCTCCCTCTTCTTCCTTATCTTCTCTCTTTCTCTTTGTCTCGCTAATATTCCCTATCTCTGTAATTTCCTTTTTCTCTCTTTGTGCAACTCTTCTTCTTGCTCTTAATTTCTTTCTGTCTCCTCTGTCGCACACATTCTTCCTCATCCAACACTCACCTTCTATCCCGTTCCACTCTTCCTGCTCTCCCTCTCTCTTCTCTTTCTTTCACTTCTCCCCTCCCTATCTCTCTTTCATATTCCTAACTCTTTCTTATTCTTCTATTTATATTCGTTCTATTACTTCTATCTCCTCGTTCTCTCTTTGTCTATCTCCCTTTCTCCTCCCTATCTCTATCAAATCTTCGCCTTCTCTCTAGGCATTTTCTTTCTTTTTTGGTTACTCTCTCTTCTTTTTCCTTTCTCTAACTCTACCTTCCTTTCCGTATCCCTTTCTCTTTTCTTCCTCTCCCTCATTTTTCTCACTTCAACCATCTCAGCTTCTCTCACGTGAGTACACTCTTCTTTTTCATTTCTGTTTCTCTCTCTCTTCATTGGTCTTTCTCTATCTCAATCACTATATTTGTGATGCCCTTTTTTGTTTCTAATTTTTCTGTCTATCCCTTTCTCTCTCTTCCTTCTCTCAGATTCTATTTTAATGTTCCCTTTACGCTATCAAATCCTCCTTTCTCTCTCCCTAACTTCTCTCTGTTTCTCTCCTTTCATTTTTCTCTCTACCCATCCTTAACTTTTTCTCGCACTTTCTACGTCCTTTTTTCCCCGTTTGCATTTGCCAGTAACTTTCTTCTGTATTTCCGATATATCATTTTGCAGATGAATGCTGATTATTTAACATCGAAATATTATATCGCAAATATAACATAAAACAAAAGGAATGTTTAATACATTTACAAAATCGCTCGATGTAAGGAGTATAATGTGTTTGAGAGCTTAGGAATCTACAAAATTTATAGTGTTTCCCAATAATCTTGTGCTCCTAAAAACTTTCATATACCAAAGGGCCGCGGTCTATTTGTTACATCCCTGAATGTTATTAAATAATGTATCAATTATGACTGTGAGGAGGTGAGTTACCTCCAAAAATTAACCATTCACATATAAATATTGAAGTTTCAAAACACAGATTTCACATTCATTCACAGAATCTCTCATTAAGAATCGAAATTGATGTATTGTAAAAACGGCACGAGCACATATTCATAAGCGCGCAAGGTCATGAGTATCTGTAGAGTATGAGCACATAATCACGAATACCAATGGATAATACACCTTGAGTAAACACTTTTACAAGAGTTTCAATATATTTAGTATACACACTCTGTGACTCTGAAATTGCAACACCGAGAACAAGATCTAAAGTGCATTCAAATCGACAAGCGAGTGAGTTGTGCCGAGACACCCAGATGATTAAAACACCGATTAAATTCGCTCTTATAAACCCAGAGGTACAGAGCGTGGAGTACAAATCAATGCGTGTGTGAGGCTTCTCTCTCGCAGGTAAAGAAGCTTAATGAGATTTGCCAATAGTTTACATTCGATACCGATATCAGCAACTCAACAACTTCGACAGAGGACGTACGTACGTATTATTGGTCTTCGACAGGTTAGGTGGCCCTTTTTTTTTTTTTTTTTTTTTTTTTTGTAGCGGAACGTGTTAACCACAACAACAGCATAATGTACTGATGATGTTGGCCAAGAATGCCTTTCAGGAAGGTCAGAGCACTCGTCGAATTGGAGCTCGAAGGACTGTTACAGGTCGGAAGGATCATCTTCGTCTGCAGGTTCTTACCGCAGCAACAGCCACGCTGTCGACCATCTACAGAGCTGTGACTTTTCTGGTTGTGACGCTATCTTCCGTTTAACCATTGCGCGCGGACTGGTGGAAGGGGTCTTCCGTGTGTACCGGCCACTGCTTCGATTACCAATTACCGCTGCACATCGCAGGAGCGTCTGGAATAGTGCTGCGCGCTGAACACTTGGAATACAGAATGGCATCAAGTAGCCTACAGCGAAGAACTCTGTTTCTGCTTGGGGCTGAATGATCGGTTCATATACGTGTGGTGAAGATGTGATGAACGCAATGAACATAAAGCCATTGTGGAACGCCATACCGCATTCTCCTGCTGATGTTGCTATGGTGTGTTAAGCGATTAGTTACGATCGTGGTTCACGATTTGTATTCGTCTACGGCAATCTCATTGCTCGCTGCTGTGTCACACATATTCTGGAACTCATCGCTCTGTCCTTTATTACTAGAGTATCTGACGTTATGTTTCAGCATGATAACGTGCGCATGCGTGCCGCAAGGGTCTCTTCTCGATGTCTTCTTCTGTCTTGCCAGCCACGTTCCCTGGTTTCTTTTCAACTGAGCACGTGTGTGACGTAATTGAACGTCGTCTACTCTCTACCCACTCGCAGCCAGTACGCACCACGGGTTTTACGCGATACCAGGTACAACAGGCTTAGTAAGAAATACAACACGAGGCTATTCGACATCTGTACCATTCCATGTTATGACGCTTAGCTCATAGCTCAACCAAGGTGGTTTGCATCATATTGATCTTTCTATAGTAAGCATCATTTTATATCGATAAGTGTATTCAATAACATCGGGAGGCCGCGGATGGCTTAGTGGTCAACGTTCGTGACTGCCACGGAGAGACCTCAGGTTCGATCCCAGCAGGTACGAACGCTCGAACCACTACATATCCGCCATGCGTCGGATGGGCACGTTAAGCCGTCGGGCCCTGGGCACTGTCCCCCCGGTAATAGATAAGTGCGTCTTTCTCAACCTTTCTACATCGCTTACGTGTCACTTTCCTATCGGGCAATGTAGCCCAAATCTCCTAGCTTCCTTTTTCTAAGGGTTGTAACGTACCAGGAGATGTGACGTACCTGCCCGAAGGACGCACACGACATAAAGGCAGATAGGAATCAGAATAAAACGTCCGCGTAGCTCAATTGGTAGAGCAACTCATTCCGAAATGAAGGGACCCGGGTTCGAATCCCGGCGTAGACCAAAAATGACGGAGAAATTTACTTCGTTATAATGGCGCCCGAACTATCCGGATGACCCGACCGTTCAAAATCTCGCAATGGTGTGATGTTATTTCCACACCGCGAGATAGGAAAAATAAGAGAATCCTTTCTCCAGCACTTCGAAAAAAAAAAATAAGGGGGAGATGATGTAACGTACCAGGAGATGTGACGTACCTGCCCGAAGGACGCACACGACATAAAGGCAGATAGGAATCAGAATAAAACGTCCGCGTAGCTCAATTGGTAGAGCAACTTATTCCGAATGAGGGGACCCGGGTTCGAATCCCGGCGTAGACCAAAAATGATGGAGAAATTTACTTCGTTATAGGGTTGTTTATGACCTGGGGTCAGACACTCCTTTCCTAAAATTTTTTACAGTGACGTGCATTCCACCCAAGCAACCCAAGCAGTGCTTGGGCAAAGGAAATGAAGGATACATAATAAATCTCCAATTCTTTTAATTTCTGTTTTCGACACAGATAATAATCACCACAAAGTTATAAATCCGTTCTTATTTCTCTGAAGTTTTCATAAGTGTATAATCCACGCACACCGGCGATAGCAACGACTAGACAGGAGAAACAAATGATGCTGCACTCCAATTGGTCGCAGCTGTTGAGCGCATGCAACACCTGCTTCCGTCACCCAAGCGTCACCGCCGCTGAAGGGGTGTTGCTATGACAACCTGACGGCACTAGTCTGTTAACCAATGAGAAATGCTCCCTAGAAACTACCGTCTTAGCGTGTAGCTGCTCTTAACCAAGCAGTCCACTAAGCAGTCAGTGGACTGCTTGGGTTGTGGGAGCTGAACTGTGGATGCATTGTTCGAAGTTCTTTTTACATCGTGTGCTGTGAATTACTGAATATATCATGCATGCGTATTAAAAACGATTCTAAACAGCCATGTCTGATTCCATAAACGAAGACATTATAGCCGATTTGTTAAAAACTTCGTTTTCTCGCCGAACTTTTGAAGAAAAGAGAAATGTGATTTTGAAAGGAAGACCGATGCCTGCCAAGTTGCCAAGTTTAACGCAGCAACAAAAGAATATTACTCAACATTTTCAAAACGCCAATTGTAAAAGATGCGAATGGCTTGCCAGAAGTGTTAAGACCAACAAACTGTTTTTTCGGAACTGTTTTGTTGGAACTGTTTGGTTTCCTGTGACAGAAGCTCCACTTGGACAACAGGATACAGCAAGCTAAGCAATTTAACTAAAGCAATACGGGATCATGATGTTGCTGTTAAGCATATTCGTGCGTCCGTTGCACTCGCAACTTTTGGAACTGTTCGTATTGAAACTGAGGTCAGTGACCAGATACGACAAAACGTAAGTTAACACAATGAAAAGGTAAAACGCAATAGAGATATTTTGAAACTGCTTATAAATGCCGTTTGCTTCCTTGCAAAGCTAGAAATTTCATTTTGAGGAGATGACGAGTCAAAAACTTCCAACAACCGCGGAAATTATTTGGAACTTTTGGACTACATTGCTCAGTATGATCCTGTACTAAAAAAACATTTGGAGTCTTCGACAGTATTCAAAAGAGTATCAAATGGTATTCAAAATGATTTAATTGATTGTGTTGCCAATGCACTGTGTAATGAAATTAAACGCCAGTTAAAGCAGTCCGATTTTGTTGCCATATTAGCAGATGAAACTACCGACGTCTCGAAAAAGTCTCAATTTTCTCTTGTTTATCGGTATGCAAATGAAGGGAGGGCGGTAGAAAGATTTGTGTGCTTCCAAGACGTTAGTGAGGAAAAACAGCGGCAGTACTTTCTGGTGTTATTTTGTCCCATATTAAGGATTTTTCAGACTGTGGTGGAAAACTCGTCGCGCAGAGCTACGACTGAACTGCAGTAATGGCCTCTTCCTTGCATGGTGTACAGTCGAATATTAAGGCATCCTTCCCACAAGCCCTCTGTGTTCACTGCTATGCACACTGTATGAATTTAGTGCTTTCCCAAAGCGCTTCAGATATTCCTGAATGTCGTATCTTTTTTGCTACTCTTAATGGGCTTGCAGCGTTTTTCTCGAGATCACCAAAGCGCTCAAAATTTCTTGATGCCTTTTTGGGACGCTGACTACCCAATACTTGCCCAACAAGATGGAATTACTCATCACGACTCGTCAATACTGTCCGTCCACGAAAAAAAGAAGAGCTTCGCCAGACTTTTGCTGCCATGTTGGAACATCAATCACAAGTAGAAAGGGATATTCTTGCGGGTGTTCAGGGACATTTGTCCAATTTAGAAAACTTTGAATTTTGCTTTCTTCTTGCGACCTTTCATAGTATTTTTTCTCTTACTGATGTTTTGTTCAGCGTGCTTCAGAATGCTTCATTAGACATTGTTTACTGCAGAAGTAAGATAACGGAAACACAAAATGCTGTGAAATCTCTGAGAAGTCGTTTTCAGGAAGTGTACGAAGGAACAATTGCTATTGTTGGACTCCCAAGAAAACGAAACCGAAACCTTTCTGAAGACATTGCGATTACCACTAAATACAGAAGATTATATTTTGAGATTTTCGTTAATGTCGAACAACACATTAATACAAGATTTCAGGATTATGAAAAGCTTACATTTTTGTGCTCACTGGATTCTTCGAAGTACAGCTCTTACGTTCACACTTTTCTAACTGATGGTTTGAAAAGGCTTACTTGAAAATTATGGTTGCTACTTCGATGAAGTACGTTTGAAAAACGAATTAATCGTAACATACAGTTCACACGAATTTTCTGACAAGTCACCTATATAGCTTGTGTAGATGTTAGCGACTTCAGCACTTGGAAAATCGATGCCACAACTTTACCTATTGGCTTCACTTATAAGTGTGTTACCTGTGTCCACTTCAAAAGTTGAAAGATCGTTTTCTGCATTAAAGCGAATTAAGACATACGCACGAAACAGAACAGGACAGAAACGACTCTCGCGTCTTGGACTGATATCAATTGAAAGTGATCCATTAAATACCCTGAAAGAAGGAAATACTTTTTTCGATTCTGTAATAGAACATTTTGCTGCAAGTGACCGAAGAATAGAGTTTACTTTTAAATAGAAAGGTATGTTAAGTGACTTCAGTCTATTCGGAAAACAGAAGTCTTTTGAAGATGACAATCCGATTTTTGGCGTAAATGTGACAAGGATGGTAAGTCAGATAATATCCGAAAACTTGAAAATTTTCATCGTCCTGGAGCGGGACTCGAACCCGCGTCTCCCAGAAAACGCCCTGGTATGCTATTCAAAATTTGTATTATATGGCGTAATCCCGTATTTCTTTCATGATTTATCTGCTTCTCCGGGCAAACACGGGATAGATTCTTAACCTCCAGATTCGCTAAACATGAATGCCGGTTGCTTCGACTAGCGAATCCTGTGATGGTTAAATTTAAATTGATCGGAAACTTGGTCGTTCTGGGTGGTGTAGTGGTTAGCATACCCGGGCGTTTTCTGGGAGATGCGGGTTCGAGTCCCGCTCCAGGACGATGAAAATTTTCAAGTTTTCGGATATTATCTGACTTACCATCCTTGTCACATTTACGCCAAAAATTGGATTGCCATCTTCAAAATTTGTATTATATGGCGTAATCCCGTATTTCTTTCATGAGAAGTCTTTTGTTTTAGATTTTGCTGTGTTGTGTAAAATAATAGATATTAAAAATTAGCTATGATATCTATATCGTAAGCTATGTTTTTCCACTTTTATTATTTCAAAAATCTGAACCTAATGTCAATTGTAAAAAAGTGAAAAGTAATTGCCTTTGCGACTGCTTGGGTAGTCTGTTGGGTCACCGCACGTCACTGATTTTCTACATATGATCTGAATAGCATCTGTACATTTTTTGATGTATTCCTTATCTGTCATTACTCTAAGTATTTTATCAGTATACTGTTCCTTCCGCATGATGCAATTTCAGTGTCACAGAGTTTGTAATCATGTTGAATTAAGTAAGCCTCCTAAGGCTATAAAGGAGTCTTACTCAATATAGGAATGTTGGAAAGCAGGTCAGAAGTATGCATGGCTGAAAAACACTTAGCCCACTAGGGCACCTGAAGACATATCTTAGATTAATAGTAGAAAACAGAACTCATATAATACGCTCTGCTCTACCATATTAACAAAAATATAGGCTACACCTCCTTCTGCTCCAATCTTGCTTTTATCAAACTGGAATACGATCTTGAATTGCACTTATATAAAGCACGCGTACTATATGTACCTATTGTCACAAGTTCGTATGTAATTCTCACAAGCAACGAAAACAAAGATCGATACGTGCTGATGAGTTTTTCACTGAAAGTGTGGAAAACCAAGTCCACATGAAAATTATAATGTGTCGCATTTCGGTGACCTTCCTGATTATTTGTTAAAAACCATTTTAGCACTATTAACAAAGAACTGTATTAGTACTGCATACTCCGAACAAACCTCCCAAAAAACATATGGCTGCTGATCATGTATGTACATTATTTCACAGAAGATATCACCGGTTTTTTGCTTTAGACTTTTACGCACGCTCAAAAGACCAAGCCGTAACAATTTCTCCCTATCCACCGAATGGTCATGACATGTATTACAAACAGGAAATCGTGTCGCAGGTCAAGCAACTTGTTGAGAAAGGCAGGTTTTGAAAGACTAGTGACTCAGGAACATAGTGCTTTACTTGAAACAAAAGAATTAAAATCCAGACGGGAATTTTCAGGCGAATGTTTAAATCACGGAAATAATCCGTAGGAGCAAATAATTATAGAGAACAAGAAGAACATGCGCGAGATTGGTAAGAATTCCAAATTTTCCTTGGGCTTGCATAGTAGGCTGTTTCTGTTCGAAAAGCATTCAAAACGCTTCAAGGCTTACCTCGAGAGGCGGAATCGCTGCTACTTTATTCTGAACAAACGAGAGAAAGACGATGAGTTGCTTGTGGTAGTGGCCTCTGACTGTTTAGTCCAATATCCCTCGAATCCCGGTTGAGGTATGGACCAACTATCCTACGACGTTTGCTCTCTGCCATTACTGGAACCAGTGGCCCCAAATTATGGACGAGCGACTGCCTAGTGGCAATGAAGCAGCTCATGGTGGTCATTAAACTCAGAAAACAGAGAGAGAGAGAGAGAGAAAAGGAACGGAAAGATTGAACTGCCTGATAACGATTCAACTCAAGACACCACAAACTGTAAAAGTGGCTGGCTATGAAATTAAATCAAGCCTGGATGGGGGCCAACGGTTTTTAGAAAACTGGAATCTCACTGTTTATGAAAAGCATAGCTGGGAATTTTGCAGTTTGTGGTGTCTTTGACAGCTATGTCAAACACCGATAAAGATTGCAATAAAAGTAAATGAAAAATTTGTGAACGAATAACCTTAGTGTACTGAAAAAATATATATATTTCTATTTCAGAGTAATCATTACTCTGAGATAGAAATATATCTAAAGGGTGATTCATATAAAACTAACACATTTCATTATCAATTTAAGTGAACAAGAATAAAGCTAACAGCAAGTTATGCCATCTGAAATGTAGCACATCTATGGGAGTTTACATAACATTTACCTTTACACCTAACGCTGAAAATGTCCGCCCCCTTCTGAAGGCACATCTGGACACGTCGTTCCATGTTCCTGGCTGTTCGTTGGAGCATCGTCTTGTCAATACCGTTGATTTCGTTTGTAACGTTCTACTTCAATTAGTTTAGTGTCCAAGGGCGTGTAGAGTGCACTCTTTCCTTAGCAGACCCCCACAAAAATAAATCTGGTTTTGTCAAATCTGGTGATCTCGGTGGCCATAAGTTACGGGAAATTATCCGGTCCTCAAAGAAACTGGGAATCAGCGCCATGGACTCATTTGTTGTAGGGCACGTGGCGCCATCCTGTTGAAAATAGAGCTCTATGTCCTTCAACTGTTCAACACAGTATATGAAAATTCGTTGGTACTCTGCAGTGTTGACAGTCCCGTTGAAATAAAAAATGGGACCCACTATTCTTTCAGCAGATATTGTGCACCAAACTCCGACTTTTTGTGGGTGCATAGGCGCTTCCTGAAGGGCGCGCGGATGTTCTGCAGCCCAAATGCGTGTGTTCTGTGAATTGACATAGCCACATAAGTGGAACCACGTCTCGTCCAGTGAACCACGTGATGGATAATATGCCAGGATTTTGAGCAATGAAGTCCTGAAACCAGCAACAGTAGTGCACTCATTTTCTCTTATCTGGCTCAAGCAACTCATGAACAGCTGTCAGCCTATACGGCCTTAGCCTCGCTTTCTTAGCAGCTCTCTGACACATGGAGCTTGACGAGTACCCGATCTCCTGCAACAGACGCCGTAATGACTTCTGGGGTGACCACTGCAGTCGTGCCTCAACGTCCGCAGGAACCGTCGGCAGTGCAGATGAACGATGCTTGCCGGTTTCACTCACAAGACATCCTGTTTCCAACTTGAGTACAAGCGCCAGTAAATAGAGTTCCTTTGGGGAGGTTTGCTAACACCAAATTCCCTCGCGTATGCCCTTTGCGTAGCTGTGATCGAGTTTGTAATCCAGTACGTTTTCACACGAAATATCCGCTGCTGTAGCGTGTACTGCATCTTCACACTAAATGATTCAATCTGACGGCGACAACTACCACATGCTGCACAGCAGCGCCCTCTCGTGAGAATAGAGGAATCTCGCATATGCCTCCGCGTCGTTTGACATTAACACGGACCATTACGATTTATTCCTGCTTAAATAAAACGAACATGAAATGTGTTAGTTTTCTACGAATCAACATGTATTTCTATTTCAGAGTAATGTGCAAATTAAAAGTGCTGCCTATTTTCTGGTTGATTTCACCCTGATTAAAAGTATAAGTTTGAGCTACCAGCAGCATATCTGCACGCAGGGGCGGTTTGGGACTACCAAACCAGGCTGGGAAATTTTAATCATAAAGGTCAACTACAGGGTGATCCATTTAAACCAGTACCATGTGATTTACTTATAACTTTTTTATAAATAACAACAAAATCATACAGTGAGTTGAGAATTATACATGTGGTATTGGAGAATCATTTTATCAAAGAAAATGTTGGAATTGTCCTCCATTTTCTTGTAAACACAGTTGAACACGCCGCACCATATTCAGTGGTGTCTCATGTAGAGTACGAGCAGTAACATTGCCAATTTCAGTCTCGATTGTTTCACGCAATGCATCCAATGTTTTTGGATGGGTTTTGTAAACTCTATTCTTTAAGTAGCCCCATAAAAAAGTCAGAGGAAGCTAAGTCCGAAGATCGCGGAGGCCATATGTTTTTTGAAATTAATGTCATCAAAGAAGCTGGTTATGAGTTCCATTGAGACTTTCGATGTGTGACACGTAGCGCCATCTTGCTGAAAGTAGCCCTCTGTCAATTCAACGTCATCAAGTTGTTCCACAAATTCATTGAATATGCGGCAATAAACGTTAGTGTTGACAGTCTCAGAGAAAAAAATGGGGCCAATAATGTTCGTAGACGAAACCGCACACCATACACCAACCTTTTGTGAATGCATCGGTGTTTCACACATAACGTGTGGGTTTTCGGCAGCCCAGTATCTGCTGTTTTGCGAATTGACGTAGCCTGACAGATGAAACCAGGCTTCATCCGTAAACCATGTGATGGAGAGAATATCAGATCGCAAATTAAGAACATTTTGAAACCATTTGAAGTAACTTACTCTCTTTCCCTTGTCCGGTTCCTGCAGCTGATGGATTGCGTGCACTTTAAATGGTCGAATATTCGCTTTTTTGCTGCTCTTTGACAAGTTCCGTATGAATATCCTGTCTGTTGGCTTAATCTGCGCAACGATTTCGTCGGAGATTAAAGTAAACGTTGCCGAACATCGTCCACACGCGTTTGGGGCATCGGAGGGAGATGTCTAGCGCTACCGCTGAGAAGAGAACCGTTTTGCTCCAGTTGTTTTGCCATCGACAGAATTGTTGACATGCTTGGCACTTTTCGAACTCCAAACTCTCTTCGAAATGCTTGTTGCGTTTTGATGACAGAATTGGTTACCCAATACGATTTCACTAAAAAAAACACGCTCTGGAACAGAGTACTGCATGTTTCCGAATGCACGCAAGTGAATGACAACGCAACAACAAACAAATCACGAGCTGAGTTACAGTTACGGTTAACAATCTTCTTCACGGTGGCAGTTTTCATACTCCAGGAGTTGCTGTTCCTATTGAAAAAAAGAAGAAGTTCCTTGCGCGATCCCTTGCAAAAATGTAAGTTTTTTTCAGGGTACTGGTTTAAATGGATTACCCTGTATAAAAACATACATCATCATTGTCATCCATTATCAATCCACTGCTGGACGAAGGTCTCCCCAAGTTTCTTCCACAACGATCTGTCTTGTGCCAGTCTCCTCCATATCACTCCCGCATACTTTCGAATTTCATCCACCCATCTTCCATGTGGTCTTCTTCTGGGTCTTTTCCTGTCCCTTGGAATCCAATCTAAAATTTCGGCTGTCCATCGATGGTCTGTCCTTCTGGCAGTATGTCCAGCCCATTGCCATTTCAGGGATTTTATTCTGATCATGATGTCTTTCACTCTTGTCATTTTTCGGATCCAGGAGTTCCTCTTCTTATCTCTCCTGGTTACACCAAGCATGAACCACTCCATGCTTCTGTGAGTTGTCTGCAGACTTTGTATATCTCTTTTAGTTAAGGTCCACGTCTCTGCACCATACGTAAGCACTGGACGGATGCATTGATCAAACACTTTTCTTTTAAGACATAATGGCATATTGCTCTTGAAAATTATGCTGTTTCTTCCAAAAGCTCTCCAAGCAAGTTTTATACGCCGATTAATTTCTTCATCAATGTGACCCTCGCTTGATATCTGCTGTCCAAGATAAACGTACATATCTGTTATCTCCAGCTTTTCTCCATCAATTGATACATAAATTTCCTCATGAAAAAATTCTGCCAGATTCTGGATCAAAGAGAACTGCTGAAATATGCATTGTAAGACGAATTCGGTTGCGAATAAATTTTAACGGTGAGATAATTTTTAAATTCCGCTCATGATCGTACGTGGCATCAAACCGCACTCAAAAACGTTGTGTTGTAGTGTTGTACCAGATAATTGTTTTCCTTTGAAAAACTTGGGTTTTAAAAAAAATAAGAAAAAAAAAAGATAAAAAATCACGAGTCTCTTGAAGACTTTATTTTTAACTAAATTAATTTCATGAAGATCATTCTGAAAGTAGAAATGTGCACGTGCCACATAGCAATTTTCCTATGCAATTAATTTTCATAATTATTTGGCCACTGATCCCCTACTAGGCACTGGCATCTCCTTAAGTAGAAGGCTTTTCTCAGGCTACCTATTATTTTGACCCTCGAATCACAATTTTGTCCCCTAAAGAATTACTAGTAAACCGTTGTTTCTTTTTAAATAAATGTGGGTGGGACACATATCTCTGCTGAAGGATCGCTTTGTTCTCTGTGTCAGTCAGTGGGTAAGGATGTGGGGATCACAATAGGTATTAGTGTCTCCTGCATGGTTACAAAAAGTGGGTAGGTAGGGCATACCAATGACCTTGGGCTCCAAGTCAATAACACACGTCTAACTGTAGTTAGCTTCAGTTCCATTAATTTGCAACAGCGTGCTTAGTGCGGCGGTACTTTTTCCACTTAAGTATAGAGAACTTTGCTATGTTGCTTCAGAGAAAACGGCCAACATATAGATAAAAAAAGACTTCCGTTTTTAAATGAAGTAACTTTTCAGACAGAAATGAAGTTAACGATTACTGTTCATAAGTACCAAAATAATTACTCGTTCTCCCAAAAAATTCAGACAAAAAAAAAAAAAAAAAACGAGAAATGGGCAATTTCTTAAGTGGTCCACCCGGAAATGTCCCGGTGGGTCAATCCGCCCCTGCACGGAAAAAAGATTATTTCTGTTTATAACCTAATGCATGTTTGTTTTTGTTTTTTAAGGGCCGGTATATCAATTGATGATTCCTTGAAATTTGTTGGGCATCGCCAGCTAAAAGTGAAGATTCCGGAGAATGACAAGACATCGTCATCCGTTCTCTCTGAGTACGATCAGAGTGGCGGAGTGCCTGAGATCTCGACAGCCATTTTTTCTCAAGCTGATCCAGATACTGTCTTTGTAAACTCGATGGCCGAACTCGCTTCTTTTGCGCCTGCACTGAACGAGAAAAACCTTGCGAACGTTCATGGAAGTATCAAATTCGTAGAACACAGCGGCCTAATACCTTTCAGTGTGTATCACGAAGATGGCAAAGACCAAAGGCCCCCTAGTGCCAATCTCGGACACATTTCCAATGAAGGTGTACACGAAATTGCTCCAAATGGGCAACGGAGCAGTCTCAGCTTAGGCCCTGTTTCGATGGATCAGGAAATCGTCCTCGCCAGGCCTTTCGAAGAACAGCATCTTAATGCTCATTCAGAATTCAATAATGCCTGGAATGTCCCCCACAAAGATTATTACCTCCATGTCGTTCCCGAAGAATATCTGAGGGCACCGGATTCTAATATAATTGCACCACTTGAAAGTTCTCTTCATGATCGTAGCCATGCAATGTACAGGTAAGATTTTGTACTAATACACTGTGTACAAGAACGACTAGCATAGTTTAGGTTGCTAAATGATACAGATTAACACGTAAATTTTTCGACAGCATAAAATTTCTAAAATCATGCGACTAAAAAACAAAAGCAATTACTTTCCGTCCATCATATATAGAGCTTACATCTCTAATATCAATGCAGACATTAATGTCTGTACACTGAATTGGAATTTGCATTGAAGTTCAGAAATCACAATTAAAATTTGGCAGGTGGTATTTCTGTGTAACACGGTCGCTCTTTTTTTTTTTTTTTTTTTTTAAGATTTTTGGGAAAAGAAATCTTTTTTTATGGTGAAAGCTGAAGCTCTCTTTTTGTTACACAGCACGCAAATAACATTCAACTTGTTTCTCTGTTCGTATTGTGTTACTGCAGATACTAGTAATCCTATATAGCAGTGATCGGACTCTACATCGGCGTTAGACCTATTCGATGTAGTCGGCTATAAACCACAATGAGGAAAAACAAGGAACGTACAAAGAAAATACTGTAAACATGTCAATGCAATTTCAATGCTATGATCAAGTTACTGAAGCATAATCATTATGCCAGCGCTAAGCCTAACATGGATCCGATCACCCCCACCGTGCAACAGAACGGTGATCGCTGATCCACTGTAGGCTGTACCATAGGATTACCTGCATCTATAATAAAGCAGAATGAATAGTAAAATAAGTTTAATATTATTTTCACGCTCTAAAATGAAAAAAAAAGTGAACTATCATCATGAAAATATTTCTATTTTGAAAATCGCATAAAAATGCGTCAAGATTACATTGAAATACAAACAAACAAGTTAGTAAAATCACGCAATGCATTGATTATGATACGCTTTCCAACATACCAGATGGCTATGGAATGAATCTCGCTCCTGTATCCTGACCTTTGACCCCATTTCGATTATATTAAACAGAATTGGCTCAGTATATACCTCCAGAACAACATACTAAAGTTTTGCCGCAATCGAAGAATTTTTACTCAAGTTATGAGGAAAATGGCTGTGGAATAAATCTCGCTCCTGTGCCCTGTCCTTTGACCCCATTTCGATGATATTCAACAGAACCGGTTCAGTATACCTTTGTAACAACATGGTAAAGTTTTGTCGCAATCGAAGCATTTTTACGTAAGTTATGACGCATAAGGGCGATGAAATGGATCCCGCTCCTATGTCCTGACCTTTGACCCCATTTCGTCCATTTTCAATAGAGTTCGTCCCCAGGTTGTCTCCTACCACATACTAAAATTTCAACGAAATCGAACCATTTTTACGCAAGTTATCGTGCGGACAGACAGATGGACAAAGCTGGAGCATATACTGGAGCTTCAACCTACGGTTGGAAAGCGTAAAAAACTAATCACACTGTACCGATAATTCTGCTCCTGCGATTATGTGGGCTCTATATTGTTCAAAGTACTACGTAATACTCGTTTGACGTACTACTGAGGTGAAACACGAGTCAAATAAAATAAGTTTGCCGGCGTAATTCAGTTAGGAGAACAGCAGCTTCGGAATAGGTAGACGTTGGTTCAAACGCCACCACCGGCAAAAGGTTATAACGAAGTAAATTTCTCCGTCATTTTTATCCGCGCCGGGGTTCTAACCCGGGTCCCCTCATTCCGGAATAAGTTGCTCTACCAATTGAGCTACGCGGACGTTTTATTCTGATTCTATCTGCCTTTATGTCGTGTGCGTCCTTCGGGCAGGTACGTCACATCTCCTGGTACGTTACATCATCTCCCCCTTATTTTTATTTTTTTCGAAGTGCTGGAGAAGGGATTCTCTTCTTTTTCCTATCTCGCGGTGTGGAAATAACATCACACCAATGCGAGATTTTGAACGGTCGGGTCATACGGATAGTTCGGGCGCCATTATAACGAAGTAAATTTCTCCGTCATTTTTATCCGCGCCGGGGTTCGAACCCGGGTCCCCTCATTCCGGAATAAGTTGCTCTACCAATTGAGCTATGCGGATGTTTTATTCTGATTCTATCTGCCTTTATGTCGTGTGCGTCCTTCGGGCAGGTACGTCACATCTCCTGGTACGTTACAAGGTTTTATGCTATCTATCATTAGAGAAATGAAGCACACACTTACCCTCCTCATTATCCTGACACAAAATGAGCAAAACACTGTGTAGGGACGAACGTAATGTTCCACCTCCCTTATGTATAATCTAAAGTCATGCAAGGCTCTATAATCAAAGTTTGTTCACCGGAACACGCACCCCACAAGCTATAGGTCAAGGTTCATGCTACTTAGATAACTAATAAATTAATCAAACACGCGCTCTGCTCCCTCAGTTTTACTATAAAGATCTGCTAATGAATGAAGGGGAGATAAATGATTAAAGAAGAGTCAGACCTTGAAAGGAATCCATCAAAGTTTTGCAAACTTAACAAAATTTAATCGTCATTCAAAGAAATGCCGTAAACTTAACAAAATTTATTCGTGGCGAGAAATCTCTCACGTCATATCTCACACGTCCGCTTTCGTCGTTTGCTTGTCCAAATATTCTCAGCCGGAGTCTGTCCGCAACTTCGGCACAGAATCTCTACGCGCCTGTAAGAGCCTAAAACCGGCCTGTATCACGAGGACACTAAATTCCCGATCCGTTCCTCCATGAGGACATACGGAGTTCCGTACTCCGACGAGACACCTACAGAGCAACGTACCCTTACTCTCTCTACGACGAACTCAAACTCACGATTCACTCTGCTCCTCACATCTGGTCACGTTCTAACCTCTCCTCCTCACCTCTGGTCACCTTCTAACCTCTCCTCCTCACCTCTGGTCACGTTCTAACCTCTCCTCTCTGTTGCCTGAGACGCGCCAACCCTGCGCGTTGAACTACCTAGAGAAGAGAGAGAGACAGACAGATATCAAGCCTCCGCTGTTGCTTCCCCCATCCCTCTTCTTCTCCGAACTGCTTGCTCCCCCGCACCCAGCCTTCGCTGCTCAGTGTGAAGGTCACCTACTGGCTTCTATCGCGACCTTGGCATCTTCCACGAACTAGTCCCGACGGGAGCGGTGGCTCGACAGCATTATGTACACTATTGTATCCGTACATTCCGAACTGCATTGATTACAATAAACATGTACATTTTCTCAGACGGTCGGGCGTCATCTTAGAGTTTGACAATACATCTGAAAGTCATTGCCTTAAGGGCCTTTAGTATCCGAGTACTTTAACTTGCAGATGTACTGCTTGAAATATTCAGTGCGCCATTTTCCAGAAGGCTGACTTCCGAACGAAGAAACTAGAAACTTTCCTTTCCTGGAAATGGGGAAAAAAGCGAAGAGTTTGTGAAAACACAAGTTTGTCCGCGACGGACATCGAAGTCGTGTCCTCTCACTCCGGAGTAAGTCGCTCTCCCAACTGAGCTAAGCAGACAGAATGTCTCGCTGCAGATTTCACGCTGCAGATTTCACGTCGTGCAGATTTCACGTCTGCAGATTTCACGTCAGATTTCACGTCTTGGCACATGTTTTCACCTTTGTAGTACGTCATATGATCACCCTCTTAATTTTTTTCTTTGAAGCGAAATAGGAATTTCTCATTAATTCCACCAAACAATGTGTGGAACAAACATCACACATTTTTCGAAGAACCCAACGGCCAGTGGATCCATTTTCCACAATCGGGCGCCAATGTGAAAACACAAGTTTGTCCGTGTCCCCTCACTCCGGAGTAACTGGGCTACGCGGACAGAATGTCTCGCTGCATCTAGACACATGTTTTCACCTCTGTAGTACGACACAAGTTCTCTCCATGGAAATGGGAAAACACGTGCAGCGTCTTTTCTTTTCGCTTGACTTCTAATTCCAGTTGTTGTTGTTTTTATCGTAACACATAAAATATGAAAATAATGTCCAATGTCCGACATTACGTTAATAATGTATTTCGCCCTTACACACTGTATGATTTCTATCGATCTTTTGGTCAGAATCTATTTTTGCCAAGAAATCCTGCCCTTCTGTTCTATGCGTGTGAATGGGTGCTAAATTTCGAAAATTTGTGAGTGAACTATTAATTCGTGTAGAAAAGAAATGCAATTCTGTCACTAAAACAGTGACACAGTGCCCCTGGGAGTCGATAGCAGTCGCATAGCATATTCTCCTGGACAGTGGCGTAGCATAAGCCTCGAAATTCCTGCAAATAACATTTTTCTTAACATTCGTAGTAATTTTAAAGAATTTGCTTTTTTATTTTACATTGCATCAAAGTTATATTCCAGGGTCAAATCACGTTTACTTAAAGAAGGTATAACTAATTTTCTTTCTGATTTTTTCTTGTACAGGGTAGATTGGACAGGATTTACTTGTGTCCTCTCAAACCCCGGTCAAAGAAGGATCTTATCGCCGTATCGGCTCTTATTTAGTGTTTTAATAGTTTTCCCAGTTGTCTAGAAGGATCTTATCACTGCATCGACTCTTATTTAGTGTTTTAATGGTTTTCCCCAGTTGTCAAGAAGGATCTTATCGCCGCATCGGCTCTTATTCAGTGTTTTAATGGTTTTCCCTGTTGTCTAGAAGGATCTTATCACTGCATCGACTCTTATTTAGTGTTTTAATGGTTTTTCCGGTTGTCTAGAATGATCTTATCGTCCCAACGGCTCTTATTTAGTGTTTTGATGGTTTTCCCAATTGTCTAGAAGGATCTTATCGCTGCATCGACCCTTATTTAGTGTTTTAATGGTTTTCCCAGTTGTCTAGAAGGATCGTATCGCGGCATCGGCTCTTATTTAGTGTTTTAATGGTTTTCCCTGCTGTCTAGAAGGATCTTATCACTGCATCGGCTCTTATTTAGTGTTTTAATGGTTTTCCCTGTTGTATAGAAGGATCTGCAACGGCAATTATTTAGTGTTTTAATATTTTCCCCAGTTGTCTAGAAGTATCGTATTGCCGAATCGGCTCATATTTAATGTTTTAATGGTTTTCCTAGTTGTCTGGACCCCTCAGCCATGGCAAACTGAGACGCTGCACTAGTGCCCATTTATTGTTTCTCAGATGGGTAGGAGTAAGGATTTTCTATAGGTTTCCCAAACCGAGAAGAAGCTTTTTTTTATTTTTTTTAGTAGGAAAAGATTTTTTTTGCAGAGGTAATGGAAAAATACTAGCAACGTTAATAGACAGTAAGGTTTACTCATCCCGCCTTCCTCGCAGACGAATAATCACTGAGTCACAGAGTGACCTCACCGTCCTAACATCTGAATCATAGATTTCAACTGTTGCTATGGAGGAAGATGTCTTGTCAACAATTTTTATAACTCAAACACAGAACAAAAGCTTACGCAAAAGCACATTTACATTAAATACAGAAGAAATCACAGTCATGTGAATATTTTAGTAACGAAGATTTCAAAAATACCTCAAGCACGTTTTTGTTACGTAAAGGGCAGGAAAACGGTTATGCTTTTAAATGTCAGTTTAGTTACAAGAGGGAATTTTTGCTGGTTTTATATAAATTTAGAAGGGAAACGAACAGCAGGACATATTATTGTCATATAATAAATAATTTCCTTATAAGGAATAGGAAGCATTCCCTACATTTTTTAAATTAAAAATTGAAAACATTATGCATTAAAAAATCTGGTAGAATTTATGAAGATTGTTTCAGCTGGTTTACGAATAATAATTCCGACACGCTGTTATGGTACAGATACAAAGAAACATGGCGATCAGATAGTCCTACGATGACGATTTGGACAGTGACGTCACAAAGCAATCAACGCAATTCAAGATGAGCATAACCTTGTCGTCTACTAACCTTGATATACTAACACTCATTGTCTATGCATGATTAAAAGCTTTTTTTATTTATTTATTGGAGGTTTAACGACCACCGTGAGCAACTCAATGGGTTATAAGCAGTCACCCGTCCCTAATTTAGGGCAACTGACTCCAGGGTAGGGAGAGAGCCAGTGCCGTAAGATAAACACAACATCCGTGCCTCACCGGGATTCGAACCCGGACCCATCTCGGACGAATGATCAGTAGCCATCGTTTAGACTACTGAGCCACCGGGGCGGCAATTAAAAGCTGCCAAGATATATTCGAAATTAGCGAAAGTCATCAACATTAATTTTTGTTGGGGGACGGCAGCTCTAAATACCTTCTCCCCTCCCCTCCTCTCAGTTTTTGCGCGACTTCATTGGTCGAAAGCCTTTGCAGTAGAACTTAAAAACTGTTGCAAATATTTTCAAAAAAAATATTACAAATAATATTACCATTTTATTGTGATAACATAACGGGGCTCGTGGAAACAGAGTGGTCTTCCAAGTTGAGAGCCAAGCTCATCAACCGGAATCAGACAATCGCGCTCACTGATTCTGGATAACTAATTTGACATTGCTCATTTCTTTAAAGCTGTGACGGCTTCGCGATATGGGAGGAAGAACTGATATATTTTTTTTTCTTATAGAACACGATAAACCAGTGCAGTGTGCTTTTCGTTGTGGGGGAAATTTCCTGAAATTGTGAATAATAATATTAGTGAGAGAGATTTGCAAGCACACAAAAGTACGTTTAACAAAACGCGTCACAAGAAATATTATAAAAATAACGAATTATAAATATACACTGATGAGCCATTACATTATGACCACCCCCAGCCTACAGAAATGAGCGCGCCTGGAGACCGAATGGTGGCGCAGGTGAAGTTCACAGAGCAGTATATATGCAATCCGAGGACCGGGTTTCAGTTAGTAGAGTGTTCGGAGTCAGAATGGGAAAAGCTGCCGATTTTTCGGAGTTTGATAAAGGACAAATTGTGATGGCACGGAGCCTCGGAGCTATGATCTCAGAAACAGCGTGACTTGTGGGTTGTGCGCGTGCCGCTGCAGTGAGTACGTATCAAAAGTGGTGCACAGGTGGCCAAACGACGAACCGCCGTCCAGCCGTGTGTCGTCCGCAGCTCATTGATGCCAGAGGGAAGCGGAGGCTGTCGCACATTGTTCACAGCGACCGCAGGGCCACAGTGCGACAAATCAAGTTACAACAGTGGTGATCAGGGCAATGTGTCATGGCACACAGTTCATCGCAACCTTCTGCGCATGGACCTGCGAAGCCAAAGACCCAGCAGGGTCCCCATGCTCACTGCACGTCATCGCCAACAACGCATGAAATGGGCCCAAGATCATCGAGCTTGGAAGAAAGTGGCCTGCTCTGACGAATCAAGATTCCTGGTGCGTCACGTAGACGACCGAGCGCGGATACACTGATTACCAAAAGAGGCTATGGCACCTGGATGCACTGTTCGGTGGAAACAGGCCGGCGGCCGCGGTGTTATGCTGTGGGCGATGTTTTTTTTTGGGGGGGGGGACACTTTAGGCCCCATTATCCCAATAGCACAATCCCTGACAGTTTTCAGGTATCTGAACAGCGCTGCAGACCAAGTTCACCCATTCATGGCAACTTGTTCCCTGCTGGTGATGGCCATTATCAACAGGATAATGCGCCATGCCACACTGCCAGAATCGTCAAGGAGTGGTTTGAGGAAAATGCTGGTGACTTTCTGTTAATGTCCTGGCCTCCAAATTCATCTGACATGAACTCAATCGAACATTTGTGGTTCCACTTGGAAAAGCGGGTTCGCGCTAAATCACCATCACCCCAAAATGTAGGAGAACTGGAAGACCTGCTGTTGACATTATGGTACCAGATACCGCAGGATACCTATCGCCATCTCATCGAAACGGTGTCTCGCCGAGCAGCCGCTGTTTTGCGGGCTAAAGGTGGTCCAACAGTTTATTATGTAGGTGAGCATACCGTAATGTCTCATCAGTGTATGTTGATCGTGTCTCTTAAAATAGCTTTTCTTAAATTAAGAAACATGCTCAACTCATTTAGCTCAACTGTGTTGGTGTTTGACAAAGCATACGAAATAATTTCTGAGATTATGCACTTTTATAAATTGTCTGAGAACTGGTTCAGAATTTATTTAGCTTTCTTAACACTAGGTATGTCATAGGCAAACAAATTTTCGCATAAAAGTCACCCCTATTGTTTTTTGGATTGGCATAAAATGTAAACCCCTTCACCCAAACGAGGAAAAATGCGGTGAGTCTCCTTTTGTTCCCATTACTATATGCTCAAAGGGTATAGAAAGAGATACTAAGATGCAATAATTACCACTATCATTACCATAGAAATTTACCATCAACAAAACTGCAGAATTTTATGAAAGCCACCTATGTATCCTATATCAGCGCTGAATTTCAAGAAGAAATTTCAAAGATATGAGATTGGTTTTCTGCCTTGTATAGGCAATTCAAAATTTAAAAAAAAAGAAAAAGGTTGGCATGCAAAACATAACAAAAGGAAACAAAAAGCGAAAAACAGTAATAGTCATTATCTACGCGTATGCGCAAAATAATGACTCGTAATGAGCTCAAAGGCTTCCTAGTGGGGAAAAAGAAATTTTAAACTTTCGGGTTCCGTAGCATAATACTATTCCAGGACAGTTGTGCAATCATTGTTTTCACATGCTTGGTTCTGGAAGCCTATGATAACTTTCTTTAATCTCACGAAACTCATTTTTGTGACAATGTGCTACTTAAATAGGTTTCTAACGCCTTACTGTCAAAAATGAGAAGTGCAAAGGTAATCTTAATATCTGACACGATGTCTCCCCGGTTAGTGTCCACGCTAAAGAGAACACAGAAATGTCGTGCGATTATTTGTAATTTACGTCTGGTGTTTTATTGGCCTAATACGTAGTTAAAACCATTAACTAGTATTCTACGGGCCAAACAAATGAAAAACAATAAGATTTATGCGATACTACGTTCTCTTCTGTGAGTGAGCATCAGCGGAAGAGACACCATTGCCATATTTGGATAGAATGATTTAAAAGAAAGATGATAGTTGTCAATTGCTGAAATAAATTATTAGCACGAAAGATAATACCAAAATTTTGGGGTGTACTGAGCACACCATCTGAATCCTTTCAGACACAAAAATAATTTTTCAAAGCCGATTTTGGAGAAATAGGAAATCAATGAAAAAGAAAACAACCTTACTCCCTCAGCGGAAAAACTTCGTATTAATTGAAATACATAATATTCACGCTGTTCTTCACATTGAATGAAACTAGTAACATTTCTTTTTTTCATCAGGCTTCCAGAATCGGTAAAATATTAGCAAATGGAAATAACAGTATGCGCCCACTGGCGGCAGAAAGATGCAGAACGAAATATCGCAAAATCGTCCTGATATACGAAGACACTGGAACAAAAAGAATTTTTCAAATTGCACAACTGGAAGCACAGAAAGGGGGGAAATAAAGTGTAACTTCAGGCCCCTAGCAGTAAAACAGTGCTGTACTTAAAAACAAAAAGAAGCTCAAAACATTCTTCACGAGAAAAGTATCCTGCGAAAAATGAATTTTTTCCATCCGATTTTTAGATTCGAAAATACTCTTGAAAACAGAAATATACACAGACGATCCCCTAGCGACAGAACTGCGCAATAGAAAAAAGTAGAAAATCTAAACAAATATTTTGCTTAGCGGGAGTTATGTAAAATATGTCCATTTCGGTGCTCAATCGAACGCTAACTGATTCTTGACGATAGATTTATGTAGAGAATTTTAGGAAGGGTGTGTCTGACCCCAGGTCTTAAACAACATTTAGAAGTAGGAAGCTAGGATATTTGGGCTAGAATGCCAGACAGGAAAGTCACACCGATGCGAGGTAGAAAGGGGGAGGAAGACGCCCTTATTTATTACCAGGGGCCAGTATCCGGGGTCACACGGCTTAACGTGCCCATGCGACGAATGGCAGATATTTAGTGGTTCGAGCGTTCGTACTTGCCTGGGATCGATCCTGCGACATTTCTGTGGCAGACATGAACGTTGACGTTGACCACTAGGACATCCACGGCCCTGATACTCGACGAACTGGAATTGGTTGAAGCAGTTTTGGGAAGGGAGTGTCTTACCCCACGGCTAAAACTGCCCATAGAAATTGGAAGCTAGGATATTTGAGTAAATGAACTCAATAGGGGAGAAAAACAAAAGAATTTAAAGACAAGTAGGAGAGAGCTGATCTCTGAAGCAACTGTCCCACCAGTCGGAGGAAAGGGGGGAGAGAAGGGAAATGGGGGAAAGAAGGGAAAGGGGAACAAATCGATATAGGGAGACCACATCGAGCATATCACAACGTCAACCAGCCGCCGCCCACCCCCGGGGAGGAACGAAACTCAACAAAAACCACATCCGGAATCCGGAGCAGCAATCAGTACTCACCGTCACACGCCAACCTAAAAGGGAAGGGAATGGTGGTTTGTCTAACATCCATCTATTGCTCGCACATACACTCCAGTCCTCTATGTGATCCAAGGCCGCCAGCCCAGGAAATAGTGCTGAACTATGCTGACCTCACACCTGTCCCGGTCAGGAGGGGGCAACGATCACCGTCTTAGTTCTGAGATAACTATAGGGAATTCGCTGAAATCGTTGTCAACCGCACCCCTAAAAAATCCATTAGGGTGCGCTGCCCCACTTTCCTGAAGAACGTTTTGGCGAATTTGATGGAGAACTCATGTACCTTCTCAACACCATCTGTTCTCAGGTTCCGAAGTGCGATACAGATGGGAGTCCCAGTGATAAAACTAAGTGCTCAGCTCTACAGCCTCTCGATTATCTTTCGCTGACTATTACTGTGAGGATCTTCGCGGACGAGAGGTCTCTATAAATATTTAAATATGATTTATGTATTCAATTGATGTATTATTCAAATTTGCCTTACAGTGATGAATATGATTTTTTTGTATGTGTATTATATGTTCGAGTAACGGCAATGAAATATATATTGTATAAGAACGGACAATATTTTCTTATAAAACACTGCTTTGGTGAAACTTTTCCTCAAAGACGCCATGTTTGTTCAAACTTTTTAAGAGAGTCGTTGTTAAATACAATGGTGATGTTCTGTAAGCCTTCTTGAATGCTTGGAGGCGAAACCAAAGTGACATTTGTTACGACTGTCAAAGAATGCGACCCCCAAAACGGTTGAAGGGCTCGGGAGGAGAGGGAAGATAAGGACATTCGAGGTGGCAGAGAGAGAGAGAGAGAGAGAGAGAGAGAGAGAGAGAGGATGTCTCGGAGATAGAGAGTAATGTTGTTTCTGTATGAAATATAACCCACAAATGTGCAAATATGTACATAAAACTAACCTGTGTCACCAGTAATTATAATTAAGCATTAAAGGTGATCCTGGTTTATTCCTGAAGCTATTTAAAATAAAAACCGTCATTCTGAAGGATTAAACGAACCGAAAACATTGGGGCCTTCCAGGGGAAATAAATGCCTGGAACACAGAGCCCGCTGCGCCATAATTACTAACTCCTATCCAGATGGGAGCGGCGTAAGTGAGAACTAGCCTGATGACCGTCTTATACACAAAGATGCAGTTCTACTGTAAATAAAAAAAGTGCCTTAGCGATGAACGGACTAGTAAAACAATACCCTCAACATTTTCAAAATCTGATTCGTTGTTTTTATTATTTGTTATTATTTTTTAATTTTCATTACTAATTACCAATATCAATTTATATTAAAACTGCGTAATCTGAGCAATTTTAAATAACGGTAAGAATGTAACGTGAGAAACATATGCTAGATTATATATATATATATATATATATATATATACTGAAGCAAAAAAAAAAAATTTAACTCATACCAAGTACAACATAGAAAAGGTTATGTATTGACCGGTGTGAGTAAAACGAGAAAAAAAGAAAAAACAACTGAATGCAGAAAGTGTCGAGAATACTGAGCCTTGGCTTTATCAAGGACCAGCAAAAACTCTGCATTTTCTCACTTCCACAAAGACCTATTTGGAAATGGGTTTCTGCAAAGTCATAGATGCAAGTAATAAGCCCACCAAAAAATTTATATATATATATATATATATATGTCATGACCTCCGCAGAGTTGTATGACCAAGCTTTAGTTAACAATTTAGCTTGCAACCATAAACTTCCTGGCCCGACCCATGCTCTTCATCTGTTACTATTAAACAGAAAGAAGATGATTATAGAAAATTCAAGTTGTAAGGGTGACATAATGAACCAGAAAAAATGTTCAGTAATAACAAATTGCCTAGTTCGCCTGAGAGAGAATTTAAACCTGAATAGCAATACAAAAGTATTACAAGTTCTTAACATTGCAATAAAAAAGGAAATATTAATTTTTTTTTAAAGCACAGATTCTTGAAAGAAAACTAGATTATAAAAAACCCCTACTCCACTACTTCTAACAACACAAAAACGAGAATAAAATAAAGACAATAATAAACTGAAGAAATGCTTTGTGAAGGTTATGTGACATAAACATTTAGTTGCAATATGTACAAAGTATTTCAGAAGTGCTTTAAGTGCATAATTAAGTAGTTATTAAGACCTTAACTGCATTGAAAATACAGCGCAGACTACAAGAACAATGAGACGGCCGGCTGCTTGGCCTTAGTTCCCTAAAAAACGCGCAAAAATACCAAGAAAAGAAAGAGTTAAAATACGCAAAAAAGTTAATAGACTTGCTAGTGCCTAAATGCTTAAAGCAGAAAAAGAAAAAGTGTTCAAGAAGTTCAAATATTGAACCTGGAAAACCAAAGACAAAGAAGAGAGCTTACCAACCACAGTAATCAGGAACTTGAGTTCCTAGACTTAAGCATTAAACTTAACAGAGGTAACCGATCTATTAGCCTCTTTGATAAAAGAGTTAATTTTCCTTTCAAAGTAATTAAATATCTACACTGGGATAATAACATATCTACCAAAGTAATTGAGAATGTACTAATTTCTCAGGTGCTTAGAATTTCAAGAATTTGCAGCAACAATTTGGACTTCAATTACCACATTAATATACTATTAGACGGTTTTCTAGAGAACAAAATTCCTACTTCTTTCATTAAAAGAACTTTAAGAAAAATTATTCTGAATAATAGAGTAAGGTTGACAGATCTGCTTTAATTTTCTACACAGTTAATAATATGATTCTGACCAATGAAAGCCTTTTGGAAGTTGGCTAGAGGATGATATTAACTACAAAAAGGAACCTTAGTGCTATGAATAAGAAGGTCCTATTAAAAATAAAAAATTAAATAATATAGATAAAATCACAAAAAAATTTTTAAATCTGTTTATAAAATAAAATAAAAATAAATATAAAAGAAAACCAGTTATTCACTCACTAGAATAGCTATACTAAAAATAGTAAAACTAACATTAAAATTAATAGGATTCTGAATAGTCTACAGAAGCTCACTAAGGTGATTAAATACATGCAAAGATGATTAAATACACTACTGGTGTATTTCATGGTATTTCTCATGTATTCTGGAGAGTTTATTCTGCTCTTTCTGATCATACAGGTCCACAATCTTAATTATTTTTTTCTCTAGTTAAAATCTCCGCGAGTAGGATTTTTTCAGAGTGTGGAGGCCTTCAGCCCCACCCACACTGCCCCCCAGCGACTAAGGAGTGGCAGGGGTGTTTGGAAGTTTGGGTTGAAAGGTCGGCCATGTTTCCTCATGAGTGGAAGAAGTTAAGTTGCATAAGAGGTAAACTCTCTTCTTTGTCTTTGGTTTTTAGGTTTTCCAGGTTCAATATTTGAACTTCTTGAACACTTTTTCTTTTTCTGCTTTAAGCATTTAGGCACTAGCAAGTCTATTAACTTTTTTGCGTATTTTAACTCTTTCTTTTCTTGGTATTTTTGCGCGTTTTTTAGGGAACTAAGGCCAAGCAGCCGGCCGTCTCATTGTTCTTGTAGTCTGCGCTGTATTTTCAATGCAGTTAAGGTCTTAATAACTACTTAATTATGCACTTAAAGCACTTCTGAAATACTTTGTACATATTGCAACTAAATGTTTATGTCACATAACCTTCACAAAGCATTTCTTTAGTTTATTATTGTCTTTATTTTATTCTCGTTTTTGTGTTGTTAGAAGTAGTGGAGTAGGGGTTTTTTATAATCTAGTTTTCTTTCAAGAATCTGTGCTTTAAAAAAAATTAATATTTCCTTTTTTATTGCAATGTTAAGAACTTGTAATACTTTTGTATTGCTATTCAGGTTTAAATTCTCTCTCAGGCGAACTAGGCAATTTGTTATTACTGAACATTTTTTCTGGTTCATTATGTCACCCTTACAACTTGAATTTTCTATAATTATCTTCTTTCTGAAAGAAATACGGGATTACGCCATATAATACAAATTTTGAAGATGACAATCCGATTTTTGGCGTAAATGTGACAAGGATGGTAAGTCAGATAATATCCGAAAACTTGAAAATTTTCATCGTCCTGGAGCGGGACTCGAACCCGCGTCTCCCAGAAAACGCCTAGGTATGCTAACCACTACACCACCCAGAACGACCAAGATTCAAGTTTCCGATCAATTTGAATTTAACCATCACAGGATTCGCTAGTCGAAGCAACCGGCATTCATGTTTAGCGAATCTGGAGGTTAATAATCCTATCCCGTGATTGCCCGGAGAAGCAGATAAATCATGAAAGAAATACGGGATTACGCCATATAATACAAATTTTGAAGATGACAATCCGATTTTTGGCGTAAATGTGACAAGGATGGTAAGTCAGATAATATCCGAAAACTTGAAAATTTTTATCTTCTTGGAGCGGGACTCGAACCCGCGTCTCCCAGAAAACGCCTAGGTATGCTAACCACTACACCACCCAGAACGACCAAGATTCAAGTTCCCGATCAATTTGAATTTAACCATCACAGGATTCGCTAGTCGAAGCAACCGGCATTCATGTTTAGCGAATCTGGAGGTTAATAATCCTATCCGGTGATTGCCCGGAGAAGCAGATAAATCATGAAAGAAATACGGGATTACGCCATATAATACAAATTTTGAAGATGACAATCCGATTTTTGGCGTAAATGTGACAAGGATGGTAAGTCAGATAATATCCGAAAACTTGAAAATTTTCATCGTCCTGGAGCGGGACTCGAACCCGCGTCTCCCAGAAAACGCCTAGGTATGCTAACCACTACACCACCCAGAACGACCAAGATTCAAGTTTCCGATCAATTTGAATTTAACCATCACAGGATTCGCTAGTCGAAGCAACCGGCATTCATGTTTAGCGAATCTGGAGGTTAATAATCCTATCCCGTGATTGCCCGGAGAAGCAGATAAATCATGAAAGAAATACGGGATTACGCCATATAATACAAATTTTGAAGATGACAATCCGATTTTTGGCGTAAATGTGACAAGGATGGTAAGTCAGATAATATCCGAAAACTTGAAAATTTTCATCGTCCTGGAGCGGGACTCGAACCCGCGTCTCCCAGAAAACGCCTAGGTATGCTAACCACTACACCACCCAGAACGACCAAGATTCAAGTTTCCGATCAATTTGAATTTAACCATCACAGGATTCGCTAGTCGAAGCAACCGGCATTCATGTTTAGCGAATCTGGAGGTTAATAATCCTATCCCGTGATTGCCCGGAGAAGCAGATAAATCATGAAAGAAATACGGGATTACGCCATATAATACAAATTTTGAAGATGACAATCCGATTTTTGGCGTAAATGTGACAAGGATGGTAAGTCAGATAATATCCGAAAACTTGAAAATTTTCATCGTCCTGGAGCGGGACTCGAACCCGCGTCTCCCAGAAAACGCCTAGGTATGCTAACCACTACACCACCCAGAACGATCAAGATTCAAGTTTCCGATCAATTTGAATTTAACCATCACAGGATTCGCTAGTCGAAGCAACCGGCATTCATGTTTAGCGAATCTGGAGGTTAATAATCCTATCCCGTGATTGCCCGGAGAAGCAGATAAATCATGAAAGAAATACGGGATTACGCCATATAATACAAATTTTGAAGATGACAATCCGATTTTTGGCGTAAATGTGACAAGGATGGTAAGTCAGATAATATCCGAAAACTTGAAAATTTTCATCGTCCTGGAGCGGGACTCGAACCCGCGTCTCCCAGAAAACGCCTAGGTATGCTAACCACTACACCACCCAGAACGACCAAGATTCAAGTTTCCGATCAATTTGAATTTAACCATCACAGGATTCGCTAGTCGAAGCAACCGGCATTCATGTTTAGCGAATCTGGAGGTTAATAATCCTATCCCGTGATTGCCCGGAGAAGCAGATAAATCATGAAAGAAATACGGGATTACGCCATATAATACAAATTTTGAAGATGACAATCCGATTTTTGGCGTAAATGTGACAAGGATGGTAAGTCAGATAATATCCGAAAACTTGAAAATTTTCATCGTCCTGGAGCGGGACTCGAACCCGCGTCTCCCAGAAAACGCCTAGGTATGCTAACCACTAGAAAACGCCTAGGTATGCTAACCACTCTGGGTGGTGTATGCTAACCACTACACCACCCAGAACGACCAAGATTCAAGTTTCCGATCAATTTGAATTTAACCATCACAGGATTCGCTAGTCGAAGCAACCGGCATTCATGTTTAGCGAATCTGGAGGTTAATAATCCTATCCCGTGATTGCCCGGAGAAGCAGATAAATCATGAAAGAAATACGGGATTACGCCATATAATACAAATTTTGAAGATGACAATCCGATTTTTGGCGTAAATGTGACAAGGATGGTAAGTCAGATAATATCCGAAAACTTGAAAATTTTCATCGTCCTGGAGCGGGACTCGAACCCGCGTCTCCCAGAAAACGCCTAGGTATGCTAACCACTACACCACCCAGAACGACCAAGATTCAAGTTTCCGATCAATTTGAATTTAACCATCACAGGATTCGCTAGTCGAAGCAACCGGCATTCATGTTTAGCGAATCTGGAGGTTAATAATCCTATCCCGTGATTGCCCGGAGAAGCAGATAAATCATGAAAGAATTTCAAGTTTTCGGATATTATCTGACTTACCATCCTTGTCACATTTACGCCAAAAATCGGATTGTCATCTTCAAAATTTGTATTATATGGCGTAATCCCGTATTTCTTTCATGATTTATCTGCTTCTCCGGGCAATCACGGGATAGGATTATTAACCTCCAGATTCGCTAAACATGAATGCCGGTTGCTTCGACTAGCGAATCCTGTGATGGTTAAATTCAAATTGATCGGAAACTTGAATCTTGGTCGTTCTGGGTGGTGTAGTGGTTAGCATACCTAGGCGTTTTCTGGGAGACGCGGGTTCGAGTCCCGCTCCAGGACGATGAAATTTTTCAAGTTTTCGGATATTATCTGACTTACCATCCTTGTCACATTTACGCCAAAAATTGGATTGTCATCTTCAAAATTTGTATTATATGGCGTAATCCCGTATTTCTTTCATGATTTATCTGCTTCTCCGGGCAATCACGGGATAGGATTATTAACCTCCAGATTTGCTAAACATGAATGCCGGTTGCTTCGACTAGCGAATCCTGTGATGGTTAAATTCAAATTGATCGGAAACTTGAATCTTGGTCGTTCTGGGTGGTGTAGTGGTTAGCATACCTAGGCGTTTTCTGGGAGACGCGGGTTCGAGTCCCGCTCCAGGACGATGAAAAATTTTCAAGTTTTCGGATATTATCTGACTTACCATCCTTGTCACATTTACGCCAAAAATCGGATTGTCATCTTCAAAATTTGCATCTTCTTTCTGTTTAATAGTAACAGATGAAGAGCATGGGTCGGGCCAGGAGGTTTATGGTTGCAAGCTAAATTGTTAACTAAAGCTTGGTCATACAACTCTGCGGAGGTCATGACATATATATATATATACATTTTTGGTGGGCTTATTACTTGCATCCATGACTTTGCAGAAACCCATTTCCAAATAGGTCTTTGTGGAAGTGAGAAAATGCAGAGTTTTTGCTGGTCCTTGATAAAGCCAAGGCTCAGTATTCTCGACACTTTCTGCATTCAGTTGTTTTTTCTTTTTTCTCTTTTTACTCACACCGGTCAATACATAACCTTTTCTATGTTGTACTTGGTATGAGTTAAAAAAAAAATTTTTTTGCTTCAGTCTCTTCTTAATAGAATGTGAATTCTGAATTTTCATAACTGCTGCGTTGCGCGTTTTGATCTTCAGGTTATTTTGCAACTTTCGTTTTAAATTCTAAAGCTTTTCTTATGTTTTCGGCTTTGCTCTCTAGTATATATATATATATATATATATATATATATATATATATATCTTCTGATTCAAGGCTTCTTGAATTGGAAGAGGAACTACAAAAGATCAAGTGGGACATCGTGTGGCTAAGTGAGGTAAGGAGAAAAGGAGAAGATCCCATTGAACTGAAAAGTGGACATCTCTTCTACTATCGTGGGACAGATACTGGCAGAACTAGTGGTGTTGGATTTATAATAAACAAGAAATTGAAGGATAAAGTTGTAGAAGTTGAAAGTTCCTCTGACAGAGCTGCACGACTCGTTATCCAACTCTCGAGAAGATACCAGGCTCAGATTATTCAAACTTATGCACCCACCACAAGTCATGCTGAAGAAGAAATTGAAGAATTTTATGAGGAAATTCGTGATCTAAATAATAAAGGTAAGCAGCACTTGAAAATAATTATGGGAGATTTCATTGCAAAAATAGGGCAACGGCAACAGAATGAAACTTCAGCAGGTAAATTCGGTCACGGCAACAGAAACCAGCGTGGAAATACTCTCGTTGAGTTTGCAGAGGCAGAAGGGTTTTTCATCTTGAACTCCTTTTTCAAGAAAAAGCCACACAGGAAATGAACATGGAGACATCCAAATGGGAAGAAAAGTGAAATTGATTTTATTATGTGTAACAAAAAATTCGTCATAGAAGACTGCAGTGTGCTAAGCAAGTTCAACACAGGCAGTGACCATAGATTGGTGAGGTGTAAGATGCACCTCAACACTAAACTCGAACGTAGCAAGCTCATAAGACAAACAAAATGTATTGACATAACCAACCTTAAAAAACACCATAATACCTTCAAATTGGAACTGAAGAACAGATTCTCTGCTTTAGAAGGCCTAACATCGGAAGAAGTGGATATTTCTGAAGTTAACAGAAAAGTAACCAAAGCTCTTATGGAAACAGCAACAAAATTAGCTGGGTCTAAGAACAAATTGCATGTGAACAAATTATCAGGAAAAACCAAAGTGTTGATGCAAAAAAGAAGAGAGATGAGGACAACTAAAGAAGATGTGACTTCCAAAGTGGAATATATAGAGCTATGCAAGACAGTACGAAAAAGTATCACTGAAGACGTAAGAAATTCAACTGTGAACTAGTAAGGAAAGCAATTGAAAACAACCAAAGCCTAAAGATAGCAAAGGGACATCTCAGTAAGGGAAATAAACAGATTATGGCACTGAGAAAAGAAGATGGTTCTGTAACAAGAAATAGAGGCGAAATTTTGACAAGAGTGAAAGATTTCTACTCCAAATTATATGAAAGGGATCATACATGTACTCCAGGCATCATGAAAGGTATCCGAGTTCTTCCAGTCCTTCCAGCAGAAGTTGCACATGCAATCAAGAACATGAAGCGGGAAAAAGATCCAGGAGAAGATGGAATTACTGTAGACATCATACAAGAAGCAAGTGGAGAAATCGAAACAGTACTCGCCCAAATTTTCACTCGATGCCTTAATGAAGGGAAAATTCCTGAGGATTGGAACAACGCTACAATGATCTTGCTACATAAAAAAGGTGACATTGAGGATCTCAGGAACTACAGACCTATCAGCCTCCTATCAGTGGTTTATAAAATCTTCACCAAAGTTCTGTCACACCGCTTGAAGGTAACACTGGACATGGCTCAACCGAGAGAACAAGCTGGATTCAGGAGTGGCTACAGCACAATAGATCCTATCCACGTACTGAGAGAACTAATTGAAAGAGCGAGGGAATATGAACTTCCATTCTGCATGGCTTTTATCGATTATGAAAAAGCCTTTGATTCGGTGAAACCATCAGCAGTTGCAATGGCTCTGAAATCCTGCGGTATTGAAGATGCATACATTAATATTATTAATAACATCTATGAAAATGCAAGTGCAAAGATTCTGCTATTTGAAAATACAACACACATAAAAATTGGAAAAGGAGTGAGACAAGGTGGCACCATATCTCCCAAGCTCTTTAATGCCACATTGGAAAATGTCTTTCAATCACTGAACTGGGAAAACAAAGGCATAAAGATTAATATAGATTATCTAACCCACCTTCGTTTTGCTGATGACATAGTCATTTTTGCAACTACCCCATCAGAGCTACATACAGAGTATGATGCAGGAACTTGCTGACAAGAGTAAAGAAGTGGGATTAAAAATGAACTTTCAGAAGACAAAAGTGATGTACAATGCTTTTACAAGAAATAAAGATTTATCGATTGATGGAGAAAAGCTGGAGATAACAGACACGTACGTTTGTCTTGGACAGCAGATATCAAGTGAGGGTCACATTGGTGAAGAAATTAATCGGCGTACAAAACTTGCCTGGAGAGCTTTTGGAAGAAACAGCATAATTTTCAAGAGCAATATGTCATTATGTCTTAAAAGAAAAGTGTTTGATCAATGCATCCTTCCAGTGCTTACGTATGGTGCAGAGACGTGGACCTTAGCTAAAAGAGACATACAAAGGCTGCAGACAACTCAAAGTAGCATGGAGAGGTGCATGCTTGGTGTAACCAGGAGAGATAAGAAGAGGAACACGTGGATCCGAAAAATGACAAGAGTGGAAGACATCATGATCAGAGTTAAATCCCTGAAATGGCAATGGGCTGGACATACTGCCAGAAGAACAGACCATCGATGGACAGCCGAAATTTTAGATTGGATTCCAAGGGACAGGAAAAGACCCAGAAGAAAACCACATGGAAGATGGGTGGATGAAATTCGAAAGTATGCGGGAGTGACATGGAGGAGACTGGCACAAGACAGACCGTTGTGGAGGAAACTTGGGGAGACCTTCGTCCAGCAGTGGATTGATAATGGTTGACAATGATGATGATGATGATGATATTGAAGTACGGCTCTGTGTCGTTCTATAGGATTTCAAATATGCATTGCGAATAATTTTAAATTAACAAAGTAGCATTAAATTAATATGACGAATGCTCCACTTTTATTAATATGTGGTACATGTGGAAGATTTTGTGTTGTCCGTTAAAGAGTCAGAGAGTGAGTTCAGGGGATTACTTTTATTTGAGCCGATACCAGTGGCGGGTTGTTTAATACAAATGTCCATCACTACCGTTTTCTCTCTGAGCACTTCAATCTTAACCCCACGGAGTAGACATCTCCTACAAATTTATTTTGACTGCCGTTTAGACAAGGGAGTTCACATTCTCTTTGTGATAGAATCTTATAATTTGTGGGACAAACTACTGCGTTATTCAGCTGTGTAGATTAATCAACACTGTATTTTTTGTTTGTTTGTTCCTATGTTTAACAACTATCATGAGCAACTCGAATGTCTATAAGCAGTCGCCGGTCCCTAATTTCGGGTCACTTGTTCCAGGGAAGAGATCCAGCACCTTTGGCCATGCACACACCCATGACTCATTCGGGGTTGGGACTCAGTCTCAGCTCGGAACATTGGTCAGAAGCCTGCGCCTCAGACCACTCTACCACCGGGATGGCCATTTCTGTAGTGTGAACATTCGGTTAAGATACGAGTATGTTTGCACACAGAACACAGTTTTCCCTATTTTTGCGTACATAATCATTTAAAAAAGTTCCTTTGCTCAGATTCTCTAGCCATGTAAACACGAAAAGGGCTTCAGCCCAGCTAAGGCGCGCTAAGCTCCTTCTCCATCACTGCTTATACAGCAGTACTTTGTGCCGTCTTGATGCTCGATGAGCTGGTCTCCCAGGTTTATAACGCACACTGCGCTCATGTGACATCTTATGTGGGTTTGAGCCATTTATGTGACACGGGCAGGTGCACCTATTAAACTCGCATCTCAGTGCATATACACCATGATGTGGCTCAAGGACATTTCAAGTTCTTCGACCCTGTAAACGGACACGAGGCATAATTTTTAATGCCAAGGAGCTTTGCTGTTCCATGTTCCCTGTGTTTTGCAGTTATTTCGAATTGAAATTTATGTCGGTTCTTTGTTAATCACTAGTTGCCAACTTTCTACTTATTTATTTATAGGGAACATGAAAGCAACTTTATAGAACCTGCTAATAGTTTTCACCAAATATTAGAGAAACGCGATGTAGCAAATGCTTCAAAGCTCACACCAAATGTCTCCTACACATTCACAGATGTTAAATTAACAACAGAGAGAGACGCTTCCATTTCAACACCTTCTGTGTTTTCACTGGGATACACAACTTCTACCACAGTGTCAACTAAAGTAGTTGAAATTCCTTCGATGTCCACAGATTTAAGTTCTACCACACCAGCTACTTCCTCTAGTTCGACTACTACAGTAACCTCGTCTACTTCAAAAGAAACTACGTCCTCTACAACTACAACGCTCAGTTCAACAGCGGCTGCGACTTCCCTTTCAATAGCTGCAAACCTCACTTCTACCACCTCGACAGAAATAACTCCATCTACAACTATCACGGTCCCATCTACTAAAACCACCATTTCTACTCCTACCACGACAAATAAGGCCACTATTGCAACAAAAAGTCCCCCAACTAGCAGCACTGACGAAGTTAAGACAATATCGGGATTTATGCCTCACGACATTAAAGCAATATCCAATGACGCATCTGTTGTTAAAAAATCACTCTCAAGAAAAGAGGAGCCTAGTTTACAATCCCTTCATAGTTTGACAGAAGAAAAATGGACGAGTGACGCTATCTATGGAATGGTCAAAAGGAATCTCCCGAAAGCCCTCAAAGACCTCATTAACAAAAGTCTGGAGAAGAAAAGTAAGACGAAAAGACACTCGCCTGTCAGGAGGTACAACAAAAACAGGTAGGTGAAATTCCGTTTAAAAATATGGAATTATTTCCTTAGTGCTTTTGCGCATGCTTTCAGAACATTTTCTCGCTTACAAATATCACTGAAAAAGCGCATTCGCAACTAAATTACGCAAAGTGAAAATTGCAGCATCATGAAATTAATAAGAAAGTATTGTGAAATCAACTTTGTGTATTTTAAAATCAACTTTCTTTTCTCCTTACAAATTATAAGAAGCAAAAGATTAATTCTGAAAATCGATGCTCAGAACACTACCCTTTATTGAATAGCAATTTGTTCTACTCTTTCATCAATAGAGACATTCAGACGGTGAGGCATACTGTTACAGATCGCATCATAGGGCTGTTAGTTTACGTAGCATCGACTCATGCTTACCACTCCTTGGTGTTTCTGTGGAGTTGCTAATGAAGACATGCTTGATGCTCTTAAGAGTTAGGCCTGGTGTCACACTATGGTCGGTCCACATGCACTGTGTGGGCAGGCGTTATCTTGGCACAATATATTGCTCAAAATGTCCTGAGGGATGGTTGAGAGTAGGTTGCATAACATTTTAGCGGCAGAAGAGCAGGTTTACGTCACTTACCATCTCTTTGTACCATACGAAGAAAGCCCTTAACGTACAGTGGCTATCGCATACTTTTCCCACGGAGTCTTTCATTTCACATAGAACTTGCTCGTGAATGAGTGTGCTGGGCGTTTTAAAATGTCCGTTTCTTCTTCTCCATTTAATACTCTGTGGTAGCATTCACTTGAAGGCATCTAGATGATGCTTGGGAGGGGAAGGGAAGGGGGGGGGACTTAAGCAAATGCACAAGAGCTCTCTCCGGAATTCATGCTTAATTTGAAATTTTTCCAAAGAGAGCATCAAAATTCTTGCTGTTCATTATACAGTATGTTTGTGCTTAGATGTGGCGCAAGATTCGCTGAAGAATATGTGTAACGATTTATTTTATCTTTATCAAAATTTCAAAAATTATTAATTTTCAGTTTGTAGTATTACATTGACGGGTTTTTTTGTTGTTTTTTTTTGCCACATATCTCAGCCTTCTCTTGGAGAAAGAGCTGAAGCAAAACAGCTAAATCGAAATTTTTAAAGCTTTGAACTTCTCAAATTACTTTCATTGTTTCCTACATTTTTAATAAAAACCTTATTCTAGCTTCTAATAGTTTCAAAACATGAGCTAAAGTGGCCAGTTTCGTAAGTAGTTTTCGTTTAAAAGTTGAAGGTGCAACTTAGAATTCTTCTTAGAAATTTGCAGCTGTCTGAGTACTTTTTTAAGAAAAAAAAAAAAAAAGAGAAAGAAAAAAGAAAACATGCGAAGGAAGGAAGATGTGCTTTCTGCGTCATCTGATCTAAGAAGAAATAAAATAGGCAATAAATTAATAGCAAGAAACAACAACATCAAAAAATCGCTTCGAAAGGCTTGTGAAAGTTCTTCTCCAGAGAAATATAACTTTTAGCATAAAAAAAAATGGAAGACAGAAAAGAGTAAATAAAACGCCATAATTTACGGTAATGTATTTTTTTCTTTTTTATGAATTTTAAAATCCCCCAACAGAATTGGAGGTTGTGACGTACTGCAGAGGTGACGCACCTGTCAAGACGGCAAATAGCAGTAATAAGCCTTTGTCAGCGTAGCTTAAATGGGAAATCATTCTTCTCCGAAGCAGAAGGATGTGAGTTCGAGCACTGCCACCGACGAATTTGTGTTTTTACATTGGCGCCCTAACGTAAAAACGGATCTACTGGCACTTAAGCCCTTCGAAAAATGTGTGATGTTCCTTCCACACATCGTCTGGAATTAATGAGAATTCCTTCTTCACTTCGAAAAATGTGTGCCGTCCCGTGGCGCTGTGGTCTAAACGCTCGTTAACGCTCATTCGTCCGTTATGGGGTATGCTCATTAGTGCGTTATGAGGTCCGGGTTTGAATCCCGGTGAGACATGGATGTTGTGTTTGTCTTACAGCACTGGCTCTCTTCCTTCCTTGGAGCCAGTGATCCTAAATTACGGACGGGAGACTGCTATAGACCACTGAGTTTTTCACGGCGGTTGTTAAAATCCCAATCAAAATAAATAAATAAATAAATGTGTGATGCTTCTTCCACACATCGTCTGGAATTAGTGAAAATTCCTTTTGATTTCAAGTATGCTTTGCGGCGGACCCGAAACGTGCAATTTCGTGCCCCTGCCTTTCTCAAGGGGGCAGGGATATTTGAAACGTACAACAAAAGGTGACATACATGTCAAGACTGCAAGTAGCAGTGATAAACCCTTGTTGGTGTAGCTTAATTGGGAAAGCATTCGGCTCCGGAGCAAAAGGATTTTGGTTTTAGTCCGGCCACCGGCAAATTCGTGCTTTCACAAGGTTAGGTTAGGAGGAGTTACTGTTGTTTACTAAAATTTTCTGACACAAGGTCGTATTTAGTTAAAAAACGCCTTAAAACATACAGTACACAAAGGTTGGCTTGAACCGTTGGGACTCTATGCCAATTAACTGAGATAACCATCTGACTCCGGGTGGTTCGAGGCGCAGGCGGCATCCTTTACTCGTTGCTAATAGCTACATGGAAGAAGCAAACAGGCCGACCGTTTCTTTTTTAGAATGCAGATTCCGGCCTACGGCCGTTGATTGGCAAGTTAAACAAACACCTCACGATGTTCGTAACAATGAACGCTCATCTGGCAACGGGCGACTATGATAACGTCTATGTTAGTTCGTCATAACGACATAAAAATTCTACGAATAATAATTATTCGTTTGTTTCCAAAACTTTCATATATAAAAAAAAATTGCTATTGCTACCTTTGAGGCAAAAGCATTTTAAAATGGTCTACAAAATGTGTAATGTTTAAAATGATTCTTGTCTCTTAATATCAATCCTCCTATCACTAAAACATCAAAACTACCATTACAATATAACTCTCTAACGGACACAGTACTAAAACTAAGAAATCAGCTTGTTTCACAAGACAACCGGAGCAGATCTTGCTCTCACGAACGATTAACACTTATCACACTGATTAATATTGAAAGAGCCTTTTGACACACTGAAGGCACTTTAGTTTATTAAGTAACACTCGTAAACATGGATACAACCCATGTGGTTTAACGCAAAGCATTTCTCGTCTCACTCTCACACCTTATTCACACAAAGTGTGACTTTCAATTTGCACTGTGACTTGCTGTTAACTGTTGTCAAAATGTATTAAGAAACTTGAAGGTTCTTATGTGGCGTTAAGAATGAAATTACACGTGAGAGGTTACAAAATTTATATAAGAAATTCAAAAAGAAGGTTAGAATAGAGGTATACATCACAAAGGAAAATGGAAACTTCCACATGAAGTAATAATGAAAATGAAAAAGAAAGATGTTTGTTTTACCAATATAAATACTTATAAACTCATGATATTCTTTTATGATCTGAAGAAAACTGTAACCAATCCTCCTATGATTTTAATCACCATTACAGAATCCTTTAAAGCAATGGTAAAGAAGGCCGCTGCTGGACGGTTACCCGGTATTGGATGCACAAACGAGTCTGCAGATTTTTTAATTTATTTGTCTATTCACCCTGGGGTAGATATCAGGGCCGGCCTTTGGCATAGGAGAACAAGGCGGCTGCATAGGGCCGCCAATTCAAGGAGCCGCGGATTTTAATCATATATGGATTTTCTTTCATCATCCAATTTTAAGCTGTATTATCTTTAAAGAAATAAAATCCCTCAAAAGATTAACAGTCGAAGTACGCCTTTTCTCTTGTCCCACTGGTTTTTTGGGGGGATGCAGCTGAGTGAATCTATATAAAAACAGCTGTTCCCCTCACCGGCGCCGACTTCACCAACTTATTGAGGGGGAAGGCCTGAAGAGATCAGACGTGGGAGGGGTAAGTCTCTTCCATTGTCAGGAGGAAAATTAAAATTTAAAGGGGGAGGGAGGCAAAGATAAACTACGAGATTCGACGTGTATTTTGAAATGCAATTGTAATTGCTCATCAGCAAATGAACAAGGGAATGGAAATATTTTTTTGCTGAATATTAATATTTTAAAAAATGAAATTCAGCCTACGATTTTATAAAAATACCCCGAGAGATTTTGTTTCCAAACGTTTATCAAAAATATGAAAAATTAGCACTGTTACTCAAACAAAGAACGAGAAGCGCAAAAAATAAATACATAAACGTGCTAGAGATTATACGTTTCTGTATTTTTATTTATTTTATTTTTCATAATTATTTTAAACATCACGAGAACATGTCGAACAAAACACGGAGCTGACAATCAAGTTTCTTATCAAATAAGCAATGCTTTATATGGGAAAAAAGTTTACTTTGTTATTTATAAATTTTTCGGAAATAAATCGCTTTGACCTCATAAGGTGGAACTTGGTCAACTTTATGAGGCTAAAGCCATTATTTAATTAAACAAGACGAAAAATATTGGGTGTTCACTGCCCCCTAGTAAAATTATTAGGGGGCAAAATTTAACTTGCCCCCCTATAGTCGGCGCCTATGGTTCCCTTGCTTTATGCTTTGCAGTGAAGTTTAGTTTCTTTTTCTTCGGCTTTACATTTAAAACGGTAATAACAAAGGAGCAATGTGTAGGCAGTAAACAAAACGCCAGACAAAAGTTTCCGGAGTTGAGTGAAAAGCAGAACGTCTCAGATTTGCTAATTTAACCGGATTACAATTCCCACACTTTTGACTACAGTAGATCGTTTGATTAATGTAAATCTAAATGAGCTCTGTTTCTGATGAGAGGATGAAGGCTACAGAATTAGGGAGGTTACAATGAGCATTACAACCTCCTCGGAAAGTATCATTTACTATATACTGTTACTCGTTATACTAAGAAAAACGGAAAAGCAGACGGAAAACTTAAAAAGGCCAAGCCAACCGCAGGACAGAAGCGATAATTTTCTGGTGGTGGGAAATGACCCTAATTGGTTTGTCCCAGGGGCGGTTCCTGCTATGGGGCTGTGGTGCTGCATCCCCCTACCTAAAGCAGATTTTTTTCATACCGTACCAAGAAAGAGAAGTTTTCTGAACTCAACTGGAAGTTTTTCCTGCAAAACACCACTGGGAGCGTAAAGAACGTTGGCGGACTGCAGTGAGTGCAGCCCTGACGGGTATTGAAACCAACTCATGTGGGAAACTCTGCCTATTCCCACATCAGTTCGTTTCCTTTGAACAAAACTTCCCTGGGGACTGCATTGATGGCAGTCTCGCTAGCACGGGTTGCTCGCGAATGCAGTCTCTCGTTAGGTGGGAATGCATCGCAAGGCCTGTGGGATTTGTTGATTAATACGGTTCTTGTGCTTCCGAATAAGAAATAAAATAGGAGAATGAATTTAAAATAATGACGAATGTTGAAATAAAGTATGTTTGAATGTATTACTCAACCTGGTTTTTTTCCTTCCAACTTTTGGTTTGCTCCTGCTTTTATTCAATGTAATAATTCTAACAACAATGTTACTCCCATCGACATCGAAATGTAGAATATTTGTGTTTGCTAATAACAAATACTCAGTTGCCGGGACTTTTACAAAAAAGTTTTATATTTTCTCTTCTGGTCAAAATGGGCATGTGAACAAATTGCGATGAGATAGAATAGAAATCAGTATTGGATAAATTGAAAAAAAAAGAGAGAGAGAGAGAGAGAGAGAGAGAGATATTAATTTCTGCAGCGAAATACTACTTTTACAAAATTGATTTCTTCACTTGCCAAGAACAGCGAAATTTTCGCTTTTAAACTCACGTAAATTTTTATTCACCAAAAATCATTGAAGTCACTCCACTGGGTACATTTTATTTTTCTGCTGCATCTCCCCTCCCTCCCAAAAATAATCTACGCATTTCAATTGAGGTAGTGCATTATACTTAATTACTTTGAAAAGAACATTTAATCAGATATCATTGTTTAGAAAATTTACGAAGCTGGTAAATTTTGGAAAACAAATTTTTCTACACTAAATTGTTATCATGGCTTCAAATTTAAAACTGGACTGAATATGTTTACAATCCATTTTTATTAAAGAGAATGCCGGTGTGTGAGTATTGCAATAACAACTCATCGCGAAATTCTGGCAGACCTTTCAAAATTCCACAAAATGTTTTTCGTCGCCGTCCAAGTTGCAGTGGTCGGTATCAAGTCGAAGTTTCAAAGGGAGTATATCAGAAGAAAAATATTTATTGTCGTATTTCTAGGGGTCACAATGAGACACTTGAGAATGCGTACAAGACCTTGAGTGTGTGTCTCCACTGCCACTGCCACACACATTAAATTTTTTACATTTTTTGTCCTTATATACGTATAAGCATGTATATAAAATTTGCAACCACTATTAATCCACTGCTGGATGAGATTCTCCAAATTTCTTCTTCCACAACAGTCTGCCTTGAGCCGGTTTCTTTCATGCTTTCGAATTTCATGCACCCATCTCCCCTTTGTCATCTTCTGGGTATTGTTTTTTCCCTTGCTTTCCAGTTCAACATTTCAACTCTCCGTCAGTGGCTCTTTCTTCTAGCAATATGTCCATCTCATTGCAATTTCAGGAATTCTGATCATAATGTCTTCCACTCTTGTCATTTTCCCGATCCACGAGTTTCTATTTGCATCTTTCCTGGTAACACCAACCATGCATCTTTACATGCTTCTTTCAGTTGTCTGCAACATCTATATGTCTATTTTAGTTGAGGTCCATGTCTGTGCTCCATGCATAAGAACTGGAAGGATGCACTGATTAATCAGTTTCTTTTTAAGAAATAATGCATCTGACCAAGTTTTATAGGTCGATTATTTTCTTCATGAATGTGGCAATGTGGCCATCGCTTAACATCTGTTGCCTAATTTAGGTATCGGTCCTCTACATTTTCCCTATCAATCGCTAAATATAAAATCTAAATATTCATTTCTTGTAAAAAAAAGCACTTTCGATCAATATATATATATATATTATTATTAAACGGACAGCATCAGCACAGGCTCAGTAACTTAGCTTATTCGAAGTGATATATACAAAATTGAGATGCAGCCCCCCCCCTCCATCTCAGCTTATCACGAGCCGCCACTGGTTAGTCCATTGTCATGGGGAGATAGCGAGCTATTTTTTTTTTTTTTTTTTTTTTTGTCCTCTCAAGCTGCTGATACAAATTTCCAACAAACTTCGGATCAGACCATGTTCCATTCGTGGGAGTTAAACTATCCTCTGGCTATTAAAAAGTTGTAGCTCCGCTGAGGGATTCACGGGGAAGGGCCATAAATTAAAGTACCCATTAGTCGAAGTATAGGAGGTATTTCATCTCGTCTGCGTCCAGGCGGAAAAACTTTTTTCTCCTGTTTCTTTATTTATTTTATGGGGAGGTTCAGGGTAAGCGTGAAGTAGATAAACATTGGCAGCTGTCGGTGTTGTGTCGCTTGTTTCAAAACGTAAAAAAGACTTCTGTTCATTCATTCAGTAGGAACGTTACGAGGCCAGAATATTTTTAGTAATTTGTTTATTAATCCCAAACGCATTTTTATCGACGATACTATGAAGGGATATTTTCCCCTGTAGTTGCATTTGTATCTAAATATGTTTGAAATTAAATGGTCTAAGTCCGACAGTGGTGCAGAAAAAAGAAAAAGAAGAAAATGCAGCTGAACAATTAATAGAGAGACAGAAACGTTTGTTATTCAAGCTTTTTAAGAAGAATCTACATACAGATGAAGCAACGTATTCTACAAAAAAAGAAACATACATTACAGATCTTCAGTCAAAAAACGATGCTTCAGAACACAATGATGTGCAAATAGACTTTATTCAAGGTCCAGCTAAACATACACTTCTACACCACCATGAAGGACTAAATGAAAGCAACAATGTGCATATCTTAAAATAAGTCCCAATTTAACCCAAAAAATTGGTAAAATCTATGCCTAATAATAGATCGAAAGAAATTATAAAATCTAAAAGATGCGCGACAAGATATTAATTATTGTAATTTATTATATATTTCTGCCATATATTTAATACTATCCGGATATTTTTGTACGTGCTTTTTTCCTGATGTTTGATTTAAATATGTAGTACATGTTGTACATACTATTAGGGGTCGCCGAAGTAGGGCAAATTTACTTATGGCGGCCCCTAATAGTATGTAATCATTTATTTATGCGGCCCCTAATAGTATGTATGCCCCTAATAATATGTAATTTATGGAAATTTACTTTGCCTAGGGCCGCCGAAGCAGTAAGGCCGGCCCTGGTCGATGTATTTAGTTCTGATTCTTTCATCTTCGACACTTTTGTGTCAGAGAAACGGAAACATTGGAACGTGGGCTAGAGCAACCTGACTGAAAAGCAATGATCTATGTATGATACAGCTTTCGGGCAGGAGACGCATGACTTCTCTAACACGAGTAGAGTCATTCCCCGCGTCCATCTGCTTAATGTGACATTCCATGCCAACTGTCCAGTGTCATCGGGGCTGGAATAGAGGCATTTGCGTTCCACAGCGTGCGCTGATTTGGAAAAGGTCAAAATGTGGATATGTGCGAGCTTTGGGGACAAATTACGGAACACATGTTTCATGAATTAGCTTATAATAATCAATGGCGAAGTCAAGAAGACGACTTCCATGATTCTGATTCACATGCTGTTGTAACGATACACTGAAGGCTTGGCAATGTAATGGGCTTCTCTTTAATGGTTCGATTTGGACAAGGCCCGAGACTCGTATTAGGCATTTTATACTATAAAACATTTTCTGAAATTTACGTGCCATTTTCCGTAATTCCTTTCGTGAATTAACGAAGCATATTCCTGTACAACTTTTTCCGTGAAATGACGGAAAAGAACCTGAATTTCACGAATTTTTCGTACATCAGGGAAATTCTGAATTTTCAGAAATCTTTCCTCAATCCCTTTCGTTACATTAACGATAAATTGCAGTTTTTACGATGTTCTAACGGAACATTCTTAATTTTCGGAAACCTTTCCCCAGTTCCTTTCGTATATTAACACAAACTTTTGCTGCTAATTTTGACGGAAATTTTCCGGTGATAGGAGCGTTTCGCGGGAATATGAGGTTTGATTTACCATTAAATTTCAGTCATGTGTCGGAGGATCTGAATTTGAAGTTCTGTAGCGAGGTTGAATATTATGGACACCATATCGCATGAAATTTTGTCATTGTGTGACCCCGGATATTTCTTTCTTTCTCCCCCAATTTGTGCACTAGTTGTTGTTCATTGTGTTACTGTAAGAAAACTAGTACTTAAATTATTGTACAGGTGTTTATGAATCAATCTCTGGACACCTTAAGACAATAGCTATTGGGTTGGAAAGAAAGTAATGTCTGCAAATGTAAGGCAACAGAAAAGTGCTAATTACCGTATATACAAATACAAATCAGTCTAAAATGTAATCGCCATCGTTGGCACGACCTGCTACCACCGTCTGGGCAACTGTTGCATACCATCCCTGAAGAGTTGTCGCGGCTTGGAAACAAAGAAGTAAGTAAGTGGGCGTTCGACATCCTCCTGGTTCCTGAGCTGCTGTCCGTACAGGAAATGCTGCAACGACCAGAAAAGGTAATAGTCGCTTGGAGGCAATCTCCGGAAAATTGGCTGGGTGCGACAGCAGCTCACAGCCCTTGATCTTGTGACAGCTCACCCGTGCTGTGAGAGGTCTCGCTCCATCCTTCTGAAGGAGGGTGCCCTTGTGATTCAGCAGTGCTGTTAATTTCGAAGAGAGCGATATGTGCAGATCGTCGAACTGACAGCGGTACACGTCGGCGGTAATAGTGGCGTTGTCCGGCAGCAGCTCAAACAAGAAAGATGACACCGAATTTTCGGGTGTAATAAGCACGTCTTTTGAATCCGTTCTGACGCAAATTAAATTTATCAAAGCTATTCAAAGTCAATGGAACCGGTATGGAAAACAATAGTATCTGACGGAAGAAAGAAGTTTTTCAATCGGGGTTTTAATCCCTCAGATATTGCTGTAAACGGAATCGTGAGCGTACGCCCTCTGGTTGCAGAATTGTGCGTTAAGAAAAACATGACTTTATATGAGAAACCTTTCGCATCGGAAACGCTCTCCAATACCGAAATAATTTTTCAAATTGGACTCTTAGAAACGTAGATATCGACAAAAATAAGATGTGACTTTACGTCCCCTGGTGGGAAAACAATGCATTATTTTAGGGAGAAAGTATTCTCAAAAGGTTTTTCCATATGAGCGGCATCGGTACAAGAAAAAACAAATTTAGTCGAGTTTTCAGGAGCCCAGATTTTCAAATACATCAGAAGCAGAAATTAACACTTATGCCCCCTGGTGGCCAAACCATTCTTAACCAAACATTAAAAATTATGTGAAAAATATTTTCCATCAGGTCAAGTATGCGATACAGGAAGATTTTTTCAAGTAGGAGTTTTAGAAGCAGAAATAACGCAGTAAACGCAATTTACCATTGTGCCCCCTAGCGGAAAGTCTATGATTTACTTCAAATTTTTGAATTTATAGGAAAAACATTTCGCATCGGAAACACTATCCAACAAAGAAGGAATTTTTCAAATCGGACGCCTAGAAGTAGAGATATTGACAAAAATAAGATATACATATACGCCCCTTGGCGTAGAAACCATGCATTATTTTAAGAAGAAAATGTTCCTAAAAGGTTTGTCGACATAAGTAGTATCGGTCAACAAACGACATTTTTGCGATTGAGGTTTTACTAGCTCATATTTTGCTGCAAATACATCAGAAGCGGAAATTAAGACTTACGCCACCCGGTGGCCAAACCATTTTTTTAAAAATTACAAATTACGTGCAAAGGATTTCCCGTCAGGAGCTGTATCCGTTGCAGAAATTTCTTTTCAAATTAGAAGCAGAGAAATAGGGGGAGGGGAGCAATTTACTTTTACGCCCCCTAGCGGAAAGTCTATGAATTACTTGAAATTTTTGAAATTATATGAAAAACATGTCACACTGGAAACACTATCCAACAAAGAAGGAATTTTTCAAATCGGACTCCTAAAAGTAGAGATATTGACAAACATAAGATATACATCTACGCTCCCTGGCGGAGAAACTGGAATATTTTAAGAAGAAAATATTCCGAAAAGATTTATCGATGTGAGTGGCATCAGTCCACGAAAGAATTTTTTCAATCGATATTTTAGAAGCTCAGATTTTAGGGCAAATACATCAGAAGCAAAAATTAATTCTGACGCCCCCTGATGGCCAAAGTATTCTTTACCAAAAATTCGAAATTATATGCAAAAGATTTTCCATCAGGAGGTGTATCCGCTGAAGAATTTTTTTTTTCAAATCGGAGTTTTAGAAGAAGAGTTATCGGGGAATATGTAATTTACTTTTACACCCCTAGCGGAAAATCTATGCGTAATTTGAAAAAGTAACTATATCTAAAATACTCCTCGACATAAATGGAATCGAAATATAAAATATTTTTTTCAATCGGATGTTTAGAAGCAAATATGTGGAATAAAACGTATTTTTGAATTCGACGTCATCTGCATGTAGGCCCTCTAGCGGCGAAATTGTATCGTACAAAAAAAAAAAACGAAATGAAGGATCATCATTCGCATATTCCAAGCTTCCCCATGCAAAAGGAATTTTTCAAATCGGACTAATATTTGCGGAGATATCGTCGGTACAGACGGACTGACGGACGGACAAACCGGTAACATAAGCACTGGAAACACTATCCAACAAAGAATCCTCTTTTTACAAAAGACGTGCTAAAAACACGACACCCACCATATTCCACCAAACAGACAGCAGGACTTTGTGTGGGTGTAAGCCGTCTTTGAAGGTCGACATGGGCTCCTGTTTCTTGGTCCCATCACTGTTTCAGGGGGCTGATATTTTCATATAGGACCCATTTCTCTTCACCTATCACAATGCGGTCCAAGAACGGTTCAACTTGGTCACGTGCAAGCAAAGAAACGCCTGCACTCATACGATTAGCTTTCTGCTCAACTGTGAGTTGATGGGGTACCCACACTAGAGGTCTGCACGGGCCTAATTTGATAAGCCCGGCCCGGCCCAAGCCCGTACGTTTAAGGCGAGCCCGGCCCGTTTCAAATATCATACACTCGGCCCGTCAATTGCAGCTCTTATTCAGGCCCGGCCCAGCCCGTGATGTGCCATTTGGTATTATTTTATCTTTCCATTGTATTTTATTAAAATGTGAAAATTAAATAATGAAATGAGATGTTATTGAAAATATTTAGTTGAATGTAAACCTAAATATATTAACTAAACTTTGACAATTATCGAAAAATATAACCCTTAAAAAGAGTGAAAAAGGAAGTCTAAGCACGTTCAGAATCTCCCTTTCTCTAAACTAGTAAGTGGTAACATTACAAAAGTCAATCCCTATATAGATTAGGGATAGGAGAAAAATCCATATCGTCCCACTCTCTCATATACAAATGCACACACACACACACAATCACACACACACACACACACACACACACACACACACATCCCACTGCAGACATCCTCTGTTTCCCACTCTACGCAACACACACACACACTCGCTCAGGATCGAATCTTTTCTGTTGTCATGTCAACAAGCCCCAAAATGGGTTTACCTTCTTAATACCTGCAGATTAGTAAAAACACTGTGAGTGCCTCTAGGAACAGTTAGATAAATAGTTGAATGGAACAGTTAAACACACCAGGAAATCGGGAAACACGAATTTTTTTCTTTCTTTACCATTGCGATAAAAAGAATGGGTTGATTTGGCCAGGCCCGGCCCGGTCGTAAGTGTCTGGGAAAATGCCCGGCGCGGCCCGTTGCTTTGTTCTCTAAATTAAAAATCCCGACCCTGCCCGTGCAGACCTTTAACCCACACTTCCCTCTTGTGCACCTTCCTAAGTTGACGCAGGGGCGGAATAATGCTCGTGTGGGTAAACCTACCTGTTCGGCTACCTCCCGCGTATTCACACGTGGATCGGTCTCCACGACGGTCTTCAGCATGTCCATATCCACTGTTGCGGGTTTTCCAGCTTTGGGACGGTGTGACAGGCTAAAACTTCCCTCTCGAAACTGTCCGAACCAACAACAGCACTGACTATGTAATATGGCACTGGGGCACACATTGGTAATGTTCCTTATAGCACTTGCGGGGGTGTTACCGCGACGAAACTCATACAGCAAGCAAAAGTGGATGTGCTGCTTGCCCACTTCTAAGTTGGTTGGCGCTTACACTCTTCACCTTCTGACGGCTAACTGCCACTGACTTAAGCCAACTACCTGCTGATGTCATGGCGGTGTGCTGCGCAATCTCAGTAGCCAACGTGCGCCGTGGCCAGGGTTTTGGCTTCGAGTACTTCGTCATCGGACATTACTCAACACAATGCAATAGCTATCAAGGATAAATTTTATATTTAGGACTTTTGTAAAATAACAGTACATTTCACCTTTTCTTAAAGATAATTGAAAGCCATTGTCAGTTTTAAAGGAGCTCAAGTACAAAAGATTTCTGTTGCTTCGAAAAATAACAATGAAAAAATCCATAATTTGTAATAAGTCCTCCTAGAGAAAAAAATAATTATTACAAAGCTATTCAGAAAAATAATAATATCCAACAGAAAATAAAATTACTAATTCGCCCACATCAACAACAAAAAAATATTTCATCACCACGCAATTAGAGTTCTGCCTTATACATAACTGTTACGTGTCTTCCTGTGTCAAAGATAGCACGGGCGGTTCCTGTAGAAAAGGCAGGGCCGGATTAAGAGGGTCTAACGGGGCTATAGCCTATGGACACACCGTTAATTACTAAAAGCTTACGAAGCATGCCGCTACACCGCAAGTAATACACAGCTTATGCAGTATATTGATCTATATAGAGAGAGGTAGTAAAATAGTTTTAGTTTTATCTCGTATGATTTCCACTCGATCAAAAACATTGGCAAGCTAGAAGACAAACAGATTTCAAATCAGTGACTCAATAAAGGTAAACGTTTCATGTCGCTGTGTACAGCTGGGTCGACGAGACAGTTTCAGTTTTTCCACTACCATCCACATACACCTCTCTGCTTGCACTTGGAACCGTTAATGAGCGAAATCCATTAGGACTTCACGTTGTATAACAACAACAAAAAAGATGCAAAAAGAAAAATATACAATGCTAAATTATTAAAAATTCCAAGACAAAATCCAGATATCATAAGCTTTTAACTCATGTTAGTGTGAGAACAATGGAAAATGCAGTGACCTTTATGAAAACTCTGCAGGTAATTTATTAGTTTAAAGAATGTACTACGTATTAATTATTACAAGCATATTGCTACAGTTTCATGTTTTAACAGACTTCATGATGATTCTCCTTCATAAGTTCTTTGGGGGCCCACTAAGGCCTTAATCCGGCTCTCAGAAAAGGTCTCTGGTTCGAAACACACCCGGAGGGAAGGGGTCGTTAACTTTGTAAGCCAGGAAATAAGAATTTCTAGTAAAAAGACTGAAAAAGTCAGAAGCAAAATTTTGGTGTAAATACGGAAAAACCTGAAACGGATTTTTCTGAAATAAACGAATTTACTGACTACAGAAATTCTCTCAAAATACTAAAATTAGAAGAAAAGAAAACTTTTAAAACCGAAAATTTGGTTAAAGGATGGACATCTACCGGCAACTTTGCTGTACATTATTTATTTTCCGTGAACTCACACTTCTTATTTTTTAACAGTGTAGTAGTTTGTGCATCTGCTCCGCGGAGCTCAAAACAAAGTTTGGGCAAGATCTGCACTGCCTCATGAAATTTTTCTGCTTGATGAAACCTAAACGATGAATCACTGCTACACCAGGTGAACTTTGGCCTACATCTGACGCCCCTCCCCCCTTTTTTTATAATTGGGGGTTTCACGACCACCGTGAACAACTCGATGGGCTATGAACAGTCGCCACTCCCTTATTTAGGGCCACTGGTTCCAGGGAAGGGGGACAGCCAGCGCCGTAAGACAAACAAAACATTCATGCCTCACCGAGATTCGAACTCGGACGACTGATCACTGACGTTCTTACGGCACCACGGACAAACAAAGCTGATATGGAGTATCCTCCTGTTAAATCACGAACAAGCTAATCTGGTTTCTGTATATACTATATGTATATAGCAGATCTCTGGCTCCGAGGACTTCTAACACTTGATTTGTTCCATATTTAGAATTTTGTGCTAATTGTTGTGGTTTGCAGAACTCATTTCCCGTTTGTCTCTCCAAAAAAAAAAAAAAAAATTATCTCTTTAAAACTGTACTATGCTTTTCACTGTTGGCGAGAAATTTCTTCTGTACGAATTGATACATAACTTATACACTGAGTGGCCACTTTATTATGACCACCTGACAGTTTTAAGCAAATGAGCTATGGCTGCACGCTGTTGCCGCCAGAGGGCGAGGCTAATATAAAAAGGGAAAGCTTAGTGCTTGCGACAGTAGTAGAAGTGATTTTTGGGTGACGAGATGGGTAAAAAATGCGATTTGACGGACTTTCAACGTGGGATGATTGTAGGAGCTCGGAGCCATGGAGCTAGTATCACCGAAACCGCCGCATTCTTGAAATGTTCCAAAGCAGCTGTTGTTAAAGTGTTTAAAGACTGGACTGTCAGCCAAAAAACTTGGTCTCTATGTGCAACGTGTGATCGTCATCGACTAGTGACTGCTCGGGCGGAACGGAGAGTGTCCAGACTGGTGACAGACAACAGAAGGGCAGCAAATTACAGACCATCTTAATCAAGGATCCCCTCAAATGATCTCTAACGCACTGTTCGCCGTACACTGCATCGGATGGGATATGGCAGCTGAAGGCTTGTTCGAACACCTTTGCTGTCTGCATTTAACAAAAGAAAACGTCTCCAGTTCGCACAGGGGCACAAGGATTGGACAGTCGATAATTGGAAACAAATTATGTGGTCCGATGAATCACGTTTTCAGTTGCACCATGCCGATGGCCGAGTGAGAATTTGGCGGAAACAGCACGAAAGCATGGACCCCAAATGCATTGCTACAACCCTTCAAGCTGGTGGAGGCAACGTTATGGTTTGGGGAATGTTTTCCTGGCATGCTTTGGGCCCTTTAATTCGTGTTGATCAACGTCTGACTGGCACATCATATCTAAAAATCGTTGCGGACCAAGTGCATCCTGTCATGTGTATGGTTTATCCCAATGGCGATGGCTACTTTCAACAAGATAATGCGTCCTGCCATAGTGCTCGTATTGTACAGGATTAGTTTCAGGAACATGCCGGTGAGTTTACTTTGCTTAGGTGGCCCCCACAATCTCCAGCTCTCAACCCCATTGAGAATTTGTGGTATAAAGTTGAACGAGCCATCAGACAGCTGGATCCACAACCCTGCAATCTCACACTCCTGGAAAGTGCTATTCATCAAGCATAGCCTCAGATTCCACAAACCACCTATCAACATTTCGTGGAGTCCATGCCACGAAGAATCGACGCAGTATTAAAGGCAAAATGTCGCCCAACGAAGTACTGAGGGGGTGGTCATAATAAAGTGGCCACTCAGTGTATTCTCCAATATCTTACAGAAAGATCAAGTGTAAAATTATTAATTTGTAATAATAATTTACACTTGATCTTTCTGCAAGATACTGTACACCAACAATATTCAAAATGATATATATATCCTAATAATCCGAATTTCTTGGCGTAGTTCCCAAGCTTTCGCACATCAGCCAGATGGCTTTTCAAAGGAAGGTAGGCAGCAGAAATCCGGATCATTAGTATAGTTATACTATTTTGAGTTAGTAATTTGTCTTAATTTAATGTTTCTATCTCTGTCATTTCCAGACCCCTTTGTTTTTCTTTTTTGTAAGCTTTCAACCTTTACAACCTTAACGGAGCTGCCTCAGTGGCGCAGTTTTCAAAATCTCATTTAATTTTGAAATAAGGAAGTATACAATGGGAGACACACTGTGCCTCAAGGAACAAAATGTGCAGAAGTAAAGATTTAGAAATAGAGTAATATACATAAGCTGTCGCAACGGAAGTAATATGTATGTATAAAACACCGGGAGAAGTATGCCATAAAACAGTACGCTGGCTAGAGGCAGGCGGAAGCTAAAAAGTTCACGGAGAAAGAAGCAGGAAATTACTCAGACTCTGCGGCGGTTCGTAGAGAAGTAGAACCAGGAGAATCAGTGGAAGGATCGAGACCTTCAGCAGCATCAACAGCGACAGAAACTCGACGACAACGGCAGGAGAAGCTTTCCAGCCAGGGATGTAGAGACACTTCACCTTTACCGCGGGCTGCCAGAACCCTCCGGTAGCTGCGGAACTGAACGTAAAGAGAGTGACGTTCGTTAGGCAGAGGATGGACACGGAGAAGCGTCTTAGCCACATGTCCACAGGGAGGCGGGTAGAAAATCCGATTAACATCGGCAGTGGAAAGAGGTTTCGTGGGCACGGAGGCATCCGCCATAAGATGGGTAAACTGGTGGCCAGCAGAAGGCGTAACAAAAGCAGCATGAGTGGAAGGTTGAGATAGTGCATGGCGAGATCGGAACTGTCAAAGGGACTGCACGAGTGGAGTAAGACGAGGTTTCTCGGCAGTTGAGGAATGAAGACCAGAAGACTTCTGACGGGCAGCACCCACTGCGGTGGAGAGAGAGAGATGACTCGCTTAGGGAAGCAGCTGGTGATTCGTAATCCGAACAGAGAGAAAGAAGGCCTCGGTGATGTTGGAACGAAATGAGATCAAGCTCAGGAGCATCAGAAGAAGGCAACATCTGGGCAGAAAGAAGAAGCAGCCATATGAGGTATGAAGTCAGCAGGCGTAGAACGAGCAGGCGCGGATAAAGGGAGTTCTGGTGGGTCAAGTCGAGAAGACAACAGAGCACATGGGCAGGAACAGGGCAGGCACGCTGAAAGTGACCATGCGTTTTGCATCGTTGGCAATGCTGGGCAGCAAGAACATCCAAGAAATAAGAACTGGAGCCAACTTTGATACATAGAGTGGTAGGACATGCGCGCACAGCGTCACTAGAGGGAAAAATAACTTTCACGTGGCGCCGAAAGCCCAAATTATGTCGATCTCGTTATCAGCTGGGGCAGCGGAGAGTGTAGTGGACTGGCCCATCACACTGCCATGTGAAGCAATTGCAGCAGCAAGTGTAACATCGGAGAGTTCTGGAGGCACGGGGTAAAAGGAAACAGGCATTGAATGATAAGTTATGGATTCAGCCAGAAGGAATGGGTCTCGAATCCGCAGGCCAGTGGTGAGTATTGTCTCAATATAAGAAGCATTTGAAAAATAAACAACGACAATACGCTGGTTTACGTGCCACATGGGAAATCGCTGTAGCAGAGACAATCCATTTCAATGCAGAACAATAAGTCTTTAGGGGCGTATCAGGTAAGGTATCAAAACACACATCACACTCGAGCGTGGAAAAGACAAACTTACCAGCGGCAGAAGACACCGGAATGCCGAGAGTGATCACGGAACCGGAACAGGAAACATATGAGGCAAGCAATAAGCTGAGAAAAGACAGGACTACAGGGAAGCACCATCCAGCACAGAGGAAGAGCTGAGCGTAGAAGAAGCATGAGAAGCTGGTGAAACAGAAATAGCACCGACATCTGACGTATCCATGACGTCATCAGGCACGGAGCGCTGCACGGAAGAGCGATCATCCACAGCAGCAGAAGCAGGAAGCGAGGCAGCATCAGGAGGAGCAAAAGACAACGAAGAGATGTCATCATCAGCAGCAGGAGAAGGCGAGGAGGCAGCGCCTTTCAGGGAAGAAGAGGTACGAATAAGGTGACCAAATTTTTGAGAACGAAATTGAGGACAAAATGGCATGTTGTCCTCAATTGCAATGCAAAATTGAGGACAATTTTATTTCAAAATGAGGACATTTTTTTTTTTTTTTTTTTTTTTTTTTTTTTGATTGGAGGTTTAACGACCACCGTGAGCAACTCAATGGGCTATAAGCAGTCGCCCGTCCCTAATTTAGGGTCACTGGTTCCAGGGAAGGGAGAGAGCCAGTGCCGTAAGACAAACACAACACCCATGCCTGACCGGGATTCGAACCCGGACCCCTTACGGACGAATGATCAGAGGCCAACGCCTTAGACCACTGCGCCACCGGGGCTGCAATGAGGACATGATTGAGGACAATGTCTGACACATTCTGGTAAAGACGATGATTACCTTACAGAAGAATGTTATGAACTGTACCATAATTGTCCAGTTTCATGGAAAAACATACGATGAATCTGAAGTCTGATTTTCATGTAAAATAAGTGTAAAGTAGCAATAAAATACTATCATACAGCATATTACTTCTGATAAGTTCTAAATCTTATTCGTAGAGGGCAGCACATGCAAACAAAGCTACATTTTGATTTTGTACTGAAATTTCTTCACGATTCTGTGCAAGAATAAATATCTTAAGCCAGAAAATTACTATACAGTGAGCAGACAGAAATCATGGAATATCTGTATATTAATTATCTCTATGAGAAGGAACATTCCAAGTCCAATAACTTCACTTGAAGAAATAGTCAAATGTACAAATATACTGAACAAAAGTTGTAGCATTCAATAGAATCTACCAAACGCAACCAATTTAGAATCAACCACTTATTTAATTGCATGGAAGTGGATGCAGAAAAAGATGTGATTTATTGCTCATCTTATAAATATTTTAGTTAAATCCACATAAAACAGAAACGAAATGACATTGCGATAATCGAAATGACAGTTCTATGCTTTGTCATGTCTCGCATTAATGTTGCGTGGTTTCTAACTTAATTCGAAGAACAATTCATCCACTTCAGAAAATAATTCCATACTTTAACGAATCCATTTTCTTGCAATTAAGTAAGTAGTTGATGCTAAATGTGGTTGCATTTGGAGATTCACTTGAGTTCTACAACTTTTGTTTAGCACATTTTTCGTATTTCAATTTTTTGGTGAAATTTCAAAAATTGAGGACATTTGACGTCCTTAATCAGTTTTTGCGGAATTGATGACAAAGCATTGAAATTGAGGACTGTCCCCTAAAAATGAGAACGCCTGGGTCACCTTAGGTACTTAGCATGAGAGCAGGATCAGCGGAAGTCGCATCAGCACGGAATGATGCCATAGTCAGAGCCACAAGAAAAGAAAAAGATTCTGTTAACTCCTAAATGAAATGGAATTGCTGAAATATACATTGCAAAACTAATTCAATCGTAAACAAATTTTAGCAGCACTTAAGGGTGAAAGAATCTCAAAAATCCACTCGTGATTGAATGTAGTATATCAAATCCTACTCAACACGGGGCGTGGAACTAAATAATGATATTTATCTGGTCACTGATTGTCTACTGCGCGCAACAGTATTCATACAACCTCTTTGAGTAGACGCCTTTTTAAAGTCTAATCATTATTTTGACTCGTGAACTGCCATTTTGATCCATGAACCAGTACCGATAAATCGTTGTTTCTTTTTAAAACCAATGTGGGTGAGACACTTATTTATGAATATCTCTACCGGAGAATCGCTTTGTGCTCTATGTCTGTACGTGGATAAGGGTATGGAGATGATGGACCGTCGAAATCGCTACTAGTGCCTCCTGCAAGATTACAAAAGGAAGGTAGACCTACCGATGACTCATTGGCTCCAAGTCCAACAACTTACGCTTAACCGTAGTTAGCTTGATTAATTTATAACAGCCTGCTTGATCAGGTGGCAAATTTTTCACTGAAGCAGATAAAATTTTGCATCGTGATTTCAGAGCAAACGCCAAACATATATATAGATGGATAAAGGAAATTAGTTTTTTAAAGACAATAACGTTTTTGGCAGATAATGTAAAGCTCAAGTAAACGAATCTTCTTCATAAGTACCAAAATACACTCACGGGCAATGAAATTTGCGCACCAAGAAGAAAGCATCGGATTGAACTGAAATTTTATGGACGTAATGATACAGATGAATGATACACATGATGGCAAAAACAGAGCTGTAGGACAAGCTCTGTTTTTCCATCATGTGAATGATTGTCAGAGCTTGTTCTACAGAGCTGTAGGACAAGCTCTGACAATCGTTTCAACTGGTCCCACACATGCTCAACAAGGGACATGTCCGGGGAGCGGGAAGGCCATAGAAATGTCTGTACACGACGTGGGCAGTCCTGGGCAACCCGAGCAGTGTGTGGGCGGGTATTATCCTGCTGGTATAGCGCACCTGGAATTCCGGCCAGGAATGGGAACACATGGGGCAGTAGGATCTCATCCACATACCGCTGGCCCTTCAATGATCCACGTATCACTACTAGAGCTGATCGGCTATCGTGGGCAATGGCTCCCCAGACCATAAAGCCTGCAGTGGGGGAGGTGTGGCGCTCGATTGCGAGGTTGGAATTGTACCGTTGACCAAGGGACTTCCACACCCGGACACGATGATCATCTGTCCCAAAACGAAGCGGCGCTCATCGCTAAACACTACACGTTGCCAGTCTGTGGCGTTCCACGTCGCTCTGGCCTGACGCCACTGCACACGGAGCCGGCAATGTTCCGGTGTTAATGGCAGCACACGTAAGGGGCGCTGGAATCGCAGATTAGCTTCCACGAGGCGTCGGGAAATGGTTCGTGGGCACACAAGAGTCGCTACATCTGCCTTATAGTGGACCGGGTCCCCGTGGGATCCGTTCGTAACTGGTGCACGATCCTTTCTACCGGTGGTCCTCCTGGTCCGTCCGGAGCCGCCCCGTCGTTTGGCAGTGCCGTCACGTGTCCACTCTGCTCTCAAGACCGTTGGACGGTATGGTCAGAACGATCCACGTTTTGGGATATACGGCGCGCCGACCACCCTGCGGTTTTCAGCCCGATGATCCGGCCTCTCTCAAATTCCATAAGCTGCGTAACTCGACGTCTCTGGCGTCTACCCGGCATTCTTGTCACTCTATACTCTTGCTTGCGTCGACCGGTGCTTTTCTCTTTCATGGTGCATCGACTACAAGACTGTTTATAAGCCTGCCGGTTCGTGCTTGCAGCACCGCCACAGGGTTTACGGTCATGCGCAATCGCATCAAACGTGGAACATTTGCATACCAGCACGCACTCTAGCTATTTGCAAAGTTTCGCTGTTGTCGCATGTTTTCTTCTAGGTGCGCAAATTTCTTTGTCCGGGAGCGTACGTAATTATACGTTCTTTCCAAAAAATCCAGAAAAAAAAATACGAGAAAGTGGTCCACCGGGAAACGTCCCGGTATCCCGATGGGTCAATCCGCCCCTGGCCATAGTAATGGCACCCCGGAAGCTAGTGTCCCGCCGATCAGGCAAGGACGTAAAGAAACGTTAATATTGGAGAAAATAAACACTCACCGAACTCTGAGAGTAAACAGAACAGAAGCGCTGACCTTTAAACTTCAGGTAAGTGCAAACTAAAAAATCTATCAGGGGAACAGGGCACAAAAATCAGAGCGCGGGCGAAGCTGACCGTCCGAGCAAGGGGTGGCGCAGTGGTCTAAGCGCTGGCTTTGAAATTTCGTCCTAGTGGGACCGGGTTCGAATTCCGGTGAGGTATGGATGTTGTGTTTGTCTTGCGGCTCTGACTGTTTCCCTTCCCTGGAGTCAGTGGCCCTAAATTAGGGACGGGGGCCCATTGAGTTGCTCACGGTGGTCGTTAAATCTCCAATAAAAAAAATAAAAAAATAAATAAAACATCGGTTCTGCAAAAGAATAAATAGTGTTTCTTTAACGTGTCAGAAAGAACTATTTTAAGGAAGGGACGTCGCCAAGGGAGTGCAAGGATAGTTTGAAGCACACCCTGGAATTTGTCTTGCCCACTCAACTCGAGACGTGCCATTTTTCAATTTTTTTTTTAACTTTAAATTATAACGTGAACTTTGCTAAATAATACTAAGTCTCATGTTTTTCGTCGTGTAGCCCCATGTATTTTTCTGAAGGAAACGCGTTGTTTACGTTTTTGGAAAAAGGTTATCATAGTATCCCCAGGACCATGGGAAAAACAACAACAACAACAACAACAACAACAACAACAACAAACGCAATTGTTCTCCACTATTCCAAATCCTTAGTTTAGACCTTTTTTGACATCAGTGTGGCCAGGAGGGAATGAAGACGGTGGAGAGGAATTCACTGAAGGAGGTTATTACTAATTGCTCTGCTGTTTGTTTGTGTTACTAAACAAGGAATTCAAACACGCAAAGTGAAGTCTTTACCATGCCGTCCTGGTGACACAATGGTCTAAGCGCTGGCCTATGATTCTTCGTCCGATATAAGTCTGGGTTCGAATCCAGATGAATCATGGATGTGGTTTTTTCATACGCCACTGGCTCTCTCCTTCCCCGGAACCAGTGGCTCAAAATTAGTAACGGGCGATTGTTTACACCCCTCGTGAAATTGTTCACGGTGGTCGTTAAACCCGAAAAAAAAAAGCTATAGCAAAGCGGTTAAGCCTTTCCAGCGGCAGTGAGGAAGCAGGACGAGGCCTTTGGAGAGGAGTGCAATGTAAGATTGCTGGTTTGAAGGAAGCGAGTTACGGAGGGGTCAAGTATTGTGTCGGCGTATCACAACGTTAAAATTTTATTTAGATAAACAAAAAGGATATTTTCCTTTAAAGTTGTTGCTCAAATACAGTACGATTTTAATACCTAAAAAATGTAAAATTTGGAAAAGCGATCAAGACATTCACAGGAAGTATAAAGCTGAAGGCACATTCTACCAATACTTGTATCATAACACCAGTGGCGTAATTAGCCAGATCCGTGTGTGTGTTGAGAGACGGGTCCATAAGCTTTGTAACGTACCAGGAGATGTGACGTACCTGCCCGAAGGACGCACACGACATAAAGGCAGATAGGAATCAGAATAAAACGTCCGCGTAGCTCAATTGGTAGAGCAACTTATTCCGGAATGAGGGGACCCGGGTTCGAATCCTGGCGTGGATAGAAATGACGGAGAAAATATACTTCGTTATAATGGCGCCCGAACTATCCGGATGACCCGACCGTTCAAAATCTTGCAATGGTGTGATGTTATTTCCACACCGCGAGATAGGAAAAATCAGAGCACTTCGAAAAAAAAAACAAAAAAAAAAAACAAGGGGGAGATGATGTAACGTACCAGGAGATGTGACGTACCTGCCCGAAGGACGCACACGACATAAAGGCAGATAGGAATCAGAATAAAACGTCCGCGTAGCTCAATTGGTAGAGCAACTTATTCTGGAATGAGGGGACCCGGGTTCGAATCCTGGCGTGGACAGAAATGACGGAGAAATTTACTTCGTTATAGCTTACCTTGGAGAAGGAGCGGTTGTTCTCGTCTAAAAGACTGAATAGTGAAACTGTCGCGAGCGTTGGTTCTCTCTCTCTCTCACACACACACACACATGCCGCGCGCTCACGCACTGGCATATATGCCTCTCCCTGCCACTTCACATTTTGAAACTTTTCCATTAAAAAAGTGCAAAATTTTTAAATCACAAAGTGTGAAAAACAATTGGAAAATCAGCACGATGTTCCTGGCGTTCAATTGCCTGCTTTGCGAGGAAACGCGGACCGTGCTTCTTGAGTATCAAGTCTGTATAGAATCTTTCAAAATAAATTTGAGCCTTTCTCTTCGGGAGGCTTAATTTAATAGAATAATTTCCAGGTTGAAACATCGAATCATTCCTGAGCAATACGACCGGTGATTCCACTTTAAAATATTCGTTATTCTTTTGCTGAGCATGATTCCCATGCCTTTTGAAAGGAACTTCCATTTGCTTCACTTCATCAAGTCATTCCTGCACCATTCATTGTCTCACTAGCGATTTTCTTTCTAAAGCTTGTGGGAATATTATATACATTAAACAAAGCAGGCCCATTGCTTTTCGTGCCCAAAGCTTTCCCTTCCGCTCTCAGTTTCCTCTTTTCCCAAAACTCTAGTCTTTTTTTTTCTGCCCTCTCTGAAATTAGAACAGAACATTCAATCCCCAAATCCACAGCAAATTTTAATTGCTATAAAAAACTTCTACGAAAATCTGCATTTCTTACTGTAATTTCACAAAATAGATACACTAATTATTTATTTAAGATCTTGGACATTAAAAAAGCAAAAGTATGTTTTAAGGGGGACGATCGCCCTAATCGCCCCCCGTTGGATCCGTTACTGGTGTGTGTCCAGGAGGAGGGGTGGGGTTCGTACGAATTCTTTTGTAGCCTTGTAGTAAAAAGATTAAAATTTCTTTCTTTCAGTATTTCGTAAATTAAGTTGCTATTAAACTTGCCTCAGCAAAAATACCCATTCTCCCACCCTGATTTAAAAATCTAGCGACGCCTGTTTTAAGATAAATACGTCATGATTGAACTGTACTGGATTTTCTAAGTGTAGGGGGGAAAATTACTCCTTCCCCACTAACGGGATCAATAGCCTGACGCTACGTATCTAACCGTTGCGCACGCCAGGCAAAGGCTAGCGGAATTGTTGATCTTCCATCTTGTCTTCTTCGTAACGGAGCAAAGCTATCCGCTTACGGTAAGATCACTTACCTGGGCATCTGTTTGAGGAACAGGTAATCCAGCTTGTAATCCTGCTTCAGTGGTGCACAACAGTAAACACACACCATTTCTTGTTGCTAACTATTTACTCGCAAACACGACCACCAACACATAATGATATCTGACATATTGTCAACATCATTCCTGTTCCATCTTGCTACCTGTCTCCTCTCCACTCTCTCCGCCAGGCTGCTGCCATCTACCGAGAGATTCGAGAAACGTTCAGTCTGAAACTCTACAATAAGCTTCAGATATATGATTGGAGGTTTAACGACCACCGTGAGCAACTCAATGGGCTATAAGCAGTCGCCCGTCCCTAATTTAGGGTCACTGGTTCCAGTGAAGGGAGAGAGCCAGTGCCGTAAGACAAACACAACATCCATGCCTCACCGTGATTCGAACCCGGACCCCGTTCGGACGAATGATCAGAGGCCATCGTTTAGACCACTGCGCCACCGGGGCGGCAAGATTCAGATATTATGAGAAAATTATGAATTTCTTTTGCCTTTTCTATCATTCTTTTTTTCGCTCAAAACATTTTGGTGCGAGACTGCACGTGAACAGATCTCTCACGACATTACCATCATCTACGACACTAGCGTCTCGCGACAGCGATATCCACATGTATCGAGTTATCTCATTGGCAGCAGTAAAACCGGCACCCACCAATTGGCGACCGGCACTGAAACGGCACTTGTTGTTTACAGCGGAACGCTAGAACAGCTCCGCGAGCAATCTACTGTTTTCGATTTGGCAACGCTCAGTAAATATTAAGTTGTCCGTCCATATTACCCTTCGATAGTATTAATATTCCATTAAGTTGTCGTTGAATTGGTCTGTTGTATTTTATAATGCCTCAATGGAATTTTTATAGTCTCGTTAACGATGTCGTACGAGATAGAAAAACATGCATATCATGGGGTGAATGGTTCGCTACCCACCCTTGAAATAATAAGGAATCACGAATGGCAATAAATATCGATGCTTTTCTTCTTTGTCTTTTGCTATATATTTCTCTGTACGAATTAAAATACTTACTGTAAATACGAAAGTATAATTTTTTTATCAGTCTCCCAACGTATATAGCGGTAAGATCGTTCATTTTTTTTAGTTCTTTTTCAACATCTCAGTTATAGTTTTCATTTAGTACACGAAATATATATTTTTTTTTTGATGAAACCAACGTTAGTCATCATGATGAATAAAAAAATAAGAACAGAATGCAAAGATAACCACCCATAATGTTTGCATTCGAATATAAACAACATCAGATGCATTGCCAGATCGAAAACAGTAGATTGCTCGCGGAGCTGTTCTAGCGTTCCGCTGTCTTAGCTGTGAGGAATGCGCCCGTTTGTGGAAGAATAGCCATTTTTATATTTGGATGTATACTGCAAACAGGTTAAATTGTTCCGATTTGTGCCGACAGCCGCCAATGAAGAAACTGATGTTAACTAAAATGTAAACAACCTGTGTCACGACTTCGACGACGTATACGAACTACAAGTGCTGTTTCAGTGCCGGTCCCCAATTGGTGGGTGCCGGTTTTATTGCTGCCAATGAGATAACTCGATACATGTGGATATCGCTGTCGCGAGACGCTAGTGCCAATTGCTGGGTGCCGGCTTTATTGCTGCCAATGAGATAACTCGATACATGTGGATATCGCTGTCGCGAGACGCTAGTTCATCTATGGCTCTCATATGCTTGAGGTAGTAGGCACCACTGGTCTGTGAGACTCAAGTAAGTTATTGATCATCCTTCAATAAATTTCCTGTCTGTCTTTCTAGGCATAACGCCAATTTAGAAAACAGAGCTTAAAGATTACTCCTGACAGATAGAACGGCCGCATTTTCAGACGAACAGGGAGTTCACCTTTTTGCAAGCCTAGGACCTTTATCGCTTAAACAAAGTATGAAAAAATAAAAGCTTCCAGTATAGGGTTGCATCAGAAGTCAACTCAAAGCGCCATCGGAAGAACCAGAATCACAAAACTTTAGGCGACGAAGAAGGGAATGGTATTCGTACACCTGCGGAACCGAAAGCAGAAAATCCTCGGGCTGGAACCTTTCCGAGAAATTACAACAGCAGACACGAGAAAAAAATCCTGAACGCATTTCTTAAGAGTGCAAGGTGTACGAATACTTACGAGAAATTATTGCCGCAAATTGTCCTTTAATAGAAATGTTTTCTGGGATAAATAAACTTTAAGCGTGTTTAATTTATTGATGTGTCGATTTAAAAACACCAAAGCAAATATATATATATACATATATACACATATGCTCTTTGAAAAAAAAATACCCAGAAAGAATTGGTATGTGAAATGTACGTGTATAGGAAAGGAAATTATTGCACTTCCAGAGCAGTTGGGCTATTTATTCGGATAAAACAGCTACACGAATGGAACAACTCAGTACATTGTAGCGCCGCCTCTGGCTCCGATACAAGCGGTTACCCAGCATGGCATAGACGCGTACAATTCACGGATGCTTTCCTGATGTATTATAGCATGCCAGATGGTGTCCAAACAGCGGACCAGTTAACCAACATTCCGGGATGGGCGTAGGTGGGCCCCATTCATGTTCGATCGGTGAGAGGTCGGTCTGGACACGACAGGGTGTCGACATTACGGAGGCAGGCCTGGGAGAGCCTTGCCATGCATGGCCGAGCATTATCCTGTTGAAAAATTGCTGGGTTGACAACACAACGGGTCGTATAATGTCGTTGACGTACCACTGAGCCATGAGGGTGGTACGGAGGACTACCAAGGGTGTCTGGCTATCGTAGGAAATGGCTCCCCAGACAGTCACTCCCGGCGTGCGAGCTGTGTGCCGTTCCACTTTAAAGGCAGTATCCGAGATCTGGCCGGCAAGTCTCCAGACACGTATGCGCTGGTCTTCGCCTTCAAGTACAACCCGTGACTCATCACTGAAGACAACACGTGAACAGTTTTTGCCAGACCAACAATCGAGCACAATGGCATTACGGGAACAGCTTTCTGACGGACCAACCATCGAGCAATGGCATTCATCAGTCAGTTTGAATGTGCGGTTTGGCCAACACACGCCATCTCTCTTTCACTCAACAACGTCCAATCTCCGTGAAAGACAAAACAGATTTCCCTAATGGTATGTCCATCTAGGTTTGTTTGTTGTGCCTCTTGCCAACAAACAATACTGGATCAAAAATTCTAAATCATTCACTATGTGAGATCTACACTTACAGATCAGTAAGAATTATTGAAAGAGATGTGTACAGTCATAAAGAACGAGAATGCCCTCTTCAAGGATTTTCAAGAAGCAAAGTACTTGCGGAATGTTGACAGATGTAGCCTTGTCTATTCTTTCTGAAATCAATGTTTAATGGTGTGCCCTGTATCAGCTGTTTGCAATATTTTCATGGAAATTTAACTGTGTAATTCAAAATAGGATCTAAGCTCTGCTGCTCATTAAGTGTTTTCGGTTATTGTTGATAACATCAAAGTTTGCATGTTTTCAGGCATGTCCTTTGATAACTAATGATTTCATTTTATTTTCATTCCAATAGGATACATGTTTTCTTCCGCAAGAAAAATTCTGCAGTTCCTGTACATCCTATTATGAAACAAGACCTCTTAGATACGTCTTTAAAATGAACAAGGCCCTGGGATTAGGCATGACAGAACTGGTGGCAGTACTGAGAAATTATGTACATCAACCATTGTCTTTAAAATGCTCTTCAATAAAAGTCACATTACTAAAGGTTGTATTATTAAATATAAGTAAAGAAGGAAGATAAATATTTTAAAAAACAGGAAAGGTTGTTTTTTTTAATTCCCATGCCATGTTATCTGCAAGTGCCAGTATTTCAAGAAAGACTAATGACAATACCTAAATGAATAAGGTTCACTATGCTTTCTGAGCACCATTGTTATTCAAAACGAGTTCTAAAACAGAGGTATATGAATATCAGGAAAATTATCATTTTTCATATTTTCGAGTGTGGAGTATAATCTCTGTAGAATGGTCAACACATACATCATATCCACTTCATCTTAAGAGTGCGTGAGTAGCTTGGAAAAATTATTCAAAATCTCGAAAAATAAAACCCATGCAATGAATTTTGCAGTCTTTAGTTGTATTTTTCACCAAACCTGTAACTTAGCAGACTGCTGAGACTTTTCTGAAGCCCATGTCTTTAACTGCTGCATTAACACTGCAGTTTTGGATGAAGAGTTCCAGTGACCTATTCTTATGTGACACCCATCTCGCACTGTACTCGGAAAGGGTATGAGATGGGTGTTACACTGATGCATTTTCATTTAAGATAGAGGCAAGTTCTCTAAACTTATGTAGATGATTTGGACTTTTACTGTAGAATTCATAGACATTACTTAGTAATACTAATATATCTGCAAGGTATGTTGACTGAACATAATCTTTTAACTCTTAGTTCTAAATGATGATTAAAGCAGTGAACAGTGCGCAATCATGGGCAAGTCTCCTTTAATTCAGCAGCAACCCCCTTTTCTGTGACCTAAATTTACAAATGCTCCATCAGCTAGAAACCTCAAGTTTCTTTTCAATATCACCAATGCCAAAACAGTCCAGTTTCTTTTATTGCACTGAGAATGCCACTAGCTTTTCCACATTTTAAATCTGTTATTTAAAAAAAATACCACAACTGTTGTCCACATAGGTCAAAAAATTATTTCCTTTTCAGTAATGCTGTCAGTGGAACCATCACAACAAATACTGTAATAAGTTTTTTTTTTGTTTTTTTTTTAAAAACATTAAGAAACATCCAATTCTGCATTTAAGCCTAATGATGTGGATGTAAAGCTCCTGTGAGGCACCATTTGCAGGCAGCTTAGTGAGAGTTACTGTACACAATGTTGCCAGTGCTGTACTTTGCATGTACAGGGTTATAACAGTTAATCTGGAATAATTTTAGATACTTATATCTTAAAGACTATTTAACCTGAAAAAAATTAAAAACCATCATTTGAGAGATCAGATTATTATCTTCCACAGTAAATTATCGATAACATCGTCATGAACATCACTGTCACACAAAAAAATATGAAAAAATGAAAAGAACACTGTTGCTGTCAGCTCTCAGCACCGAGAGAACCCCAAAGGAGATTGCCAAGTTTCACAAATTATCTTTGTTTTTTGTCCACAAGATCAAGAGCAAAGTTGACAATGCGGAGAACCTCAATGACATCCCTACCAAGCGTGAGAAGCATTACTGTCACTCTCACACCAACAGGATGCCCGAGTTTGTCACCAAGGTACAAGGGATGGTGAACAATAACCCCAGCAAATCAATGAACACCTTATCCGAGGAGGTGGGTGTTGCTTATGGTACCATCCACTGTACCATTCACGTGGACCTCTGCTACAGCTCCTACATTCTTACAAGGGGCCAGTTCATGGACAAAGTCATGCAAGAAAGGCATCTGATGAAGGTACAGAAACTGCTCAACAAGTCAAGCCCCCTAAAAACGATTTGCTGTGATTTCTCTCAGAAGAGAATTTTCACTAGGACCAGGTCAATGGGAGGAATGGTTGTGCAAGAACACTGACAATGCATCCAGGGTCATGCACACAAAATTTCCTGCCACCGTCATGGCCATCTCCAGCATGGAAAAATGTCATGCCTCTTCACTTCTTTGAGAAGGATTTAAGGGTCAATGTGGACATGCACATTAAAATGCTGAGAAATGCAGTGAAGCCTTGGATGGACGCCATTTCTGACGGGAGGCCTTACATCTTCCAACAGGACTCTGCCCCAGCTCACAAGGACAAAGCGACTAAGAAATGGCTTGAAGAGAACGTGCCATATCACTGGTTTCCAGATGTCACCCCCCCCCAGCCAACTTCAATCCCTTGGATTACTATATGTGAGGGGAGTAGTTGACAGACCAACAAGTATCCCTATAACACCCTTAACTCCATCAGGCATGCCATTGCCAATGTCATGACCCAAACAAACAAGGCCCAGGTTGCCAAAGCCTGTGACCAATTCCGCTCAAGGGTCAAAGCTGTCATCACTGCCAATGGCAAGGTGAATAACTACAAAGTGTGTTCGTGTATAAACCATTATATAAGATTTTGCTTCAATAAAACATATATTCATGCTTCAATTGTTTTATTATATACATAAATTTTCCACATTTACTGTAATAATCCTGTACATTTCACAGAAGAAAAAACTTCAGAAACCATTTTCTTATGACAATTCTGAAATTTTATATCACTTTTCATATTTGAAAAGTTCTGTGTAACTTCTTTTTCAGATATTTCCCCTAGTAATTTATCCCCCTGTTGCAAAGGATCACCCTTTATTCTAACATGTGAACACACCGGAAACTGAAGTTCTTGTATTTGCCTTAAATACAATCTAATACTTTAATTTTATCATGCATAATTTAGTTTTGCATGAAAAAAGAGAGAGAATAAAAGTAACATAAACTTACCAATAACTGCAGTTTGAACAAATATTCCATACTCCAGTAACAGTGCAAAACAGAATCTTTACATTTTGTTCCTTTTTATGGTGAATTTTCCTAATGAAGTGCAAGTTTTCCCCTATTAGCCTCTTCTTTCTACATAAACCAATGAAACCATCATTTTTGTAAAATTAACTTTTAAAATCTGTACCTGTACTTACCCTGCCTGTGATGGAAACAGTGCCATTTCTCCAGACCGTTGAGTTGTTCTCACAATACAGTAAGCAGCAGCAATCTCTCTCTCTGAAATTAAATTTCCAAAAGTGGTATTGCTGCTATTTACTATGCTTTGAAAAACATGTGTTTATATTCATTAGTCACTTCTTGCCACATCAAGGAACAGAGCATTTTTGTTTTTGCTTAAAATGAAATTAAAGTTCAAAATCAGAACTTATGCTCTCTGTTGCCATGTCTTGCAACTGTAAAATTGTCTTTCCTGCACATAGAGCAAAGTAACAACATTTTTAAAATTCGACTTCACTTTAAACAAAAGCAAAAAAATCTTTCTCCATTCTTTTAAGTGAAAAAGGAACTGAAAAGGAAAATTAGTACAGAAATGCAGTATGGTGGCGGCTCACTCTGCATGAAAAGAACTTCACAGGTCCCAGAAATATCATTGGTTCTATCCATGGCATGGCCATTAAGGATAACATGCATAGGGCAAGACGCTGATCTTAAAATTTAACTTTGCTTCAAGGGGGGGGGGGGACTTGCTTCCTTGATTGATACAACAAAACATATATTTCACTGGCAAAATCAAAAAGTATGAAGCTGGTCTGTGATATTATCTTATTTCCTTTCAAACACAAAATATGAAGTGAAGATCTTCACTTCATGAAATATTCTGGGAGGATGCTATAATTTCACACAGTTACTGCTACTTTTCAAATCACTGAATGAGTAAAATGAAGCAAAGGAAACATTTCCTACATTTTGGTGTGCTGGATTGGTTCATAATATGGCTGGTAGTCATCTTGAGCTACCATTTTGGTCCAACAGACAAACATCTATCCTCTCACGAGATTTCCCAACTTTTTCCACTTTTTTCAGGTAGCCGGTCATCCTGCTAATATGCCCTTACTTCCATGTGTGATCTGTCAAACAAATTGTTTTTATTGTCTTTGGAAAGTAGACATTCTCACCTTTTATTTTATCCGTTTAATAAATTATGAAGTTGTCATATAAAATGAAAATCCACAGTGATTAGTTAAAAATAAGCAATTTCACCATAATGTTGGATTGATTTAACCACCATAAAAATGGCTCAGAAACCATGAAAAAAGAAAATTCACTGCTCGTATTTTGATAGCAGCTAACACATCACGAAAATAAAAAATAAAAAAAAATAAAAAGAAGAAAACCGATATGCGATTATAGGGGGGACCTTGTACAACTTTTTACTGTTATTATTTGTGTGTGTGTGTGTGTGTGTGTGTGTGTGTGTGTGTGTGTGTGTGTGTGTGATATTACATGAAATGACTAAAAATTTGTATTAAAAAGGTATAACTGAACCAAAAGAAAGTTTATGAATTTTTTTTTTTTTTTTTTTGAAACTGAGATGTGCACTGTTTGAACAGTCAAGAGATAGTGTTTTGCAACAATTTTTGTTGTTGTTGTTGTTGGAGATTTAATGACCACTGTTAGCAACTTGATGTGCTATAAATAGTCACCTGTTCCTAAGTTAGGGTTACTGGTTCCAGGGAAGGGTAGGGAGACAGCCAGTGCTGTAATCCAAATACAGCATCCATGCCTCCCTGGGATTTGAATTTGGACCCATCTCAGAAGCCTTCACTTATACCACTGTACCATCGTGGTGGCCAACCACAATTTTAAGTGACCCAGTCTAACAACTGAGTGATTTTTCATTAATTTACAGGTTCATTTCTTTGTAGGGGAAGGTTTTCCCTTCAGTTACGCCACCTTTGCTTTGAAATCGATATGATGCATGAGAATTTACAAATTGAAAATTTCGTCCTTTTAAGCATTCAATTTTTGAAACATTCTTTAATGTACGACAAACCCCATAATCCACAAGAGCAAAAAATTAAATTAAAGCACAACTTACCATAAAACAAAAAAGTTGCACACACAAAAGTAATCTAAAGTAGTCAAGTAAAAATATCATACCACAGACATCTAAAATAAAAATCTGAAAAAATTATTTTATTGGCAAACTGAAAACATTATATTTACATAGCATTTGAAATTATCATATTGTAATATATATCACTATATGAACAACAAGAAATTGTTATTCCTCTTTATTAAAGTCACGTTTCCACTTCACTTGCTGCCGAATCACCAGGCTCTTCATTTCCTAAAGAGTTCGTGGCCTCATGAGCTGGAGTCTTGCTACATTCTTCAGACACAGAATTGTCTTCCAAACCATTAGAAACCTAAAAATAATAATTAAAAAAAAGCACTGACTCATGATCAACATTAAAATGAGTTTTTAAGAAAACAAAATTATAGCATATGAACTAGTTGTTCCATCCACATCAGCTTGCATCTAAACTACAGTAGAACATTCGATTAAAAGAAATGACCCAATTTGTTTGTTTGTGTGTGTGTGTGGGGGGGGGGTATGACCGCCTTGAGTGACTCAATGGGCTACAAGCAGTCACCTGTCCACAATTTCACCGGTTCCAGTGAAGGGAGAGTGCCATAGGACAAACACAACATCCAAGCCTCACTGGGATTTGTACTCGGACCCAAATGGTCAGAAGCAGATGGTCAATATATATACAAGAGCTATTCAAATTTCAACCTCCGTTGCAATGTACTGTGCGATGCAAGCACAGTAGCCAGCTTGTGCATGTGCCATAGCATCACAAGATGCTTGCCCTCTCCACAGGATCATCCATTTGGAGTTAGTTCTCTATGTCATACAGGCAAGTAAACATGTGTGCTGCAAATCGATGCTCCCACCAGCTGTGAAATTTGCGCTGTCACTAGTTTTTTACATGCTGAAGGGAAAAGTGCCACAAAAATTCCTCGAAAAATGGGTACAGTGTATGGTCCAAACTTTGTGAGTAAATGGCATTTGGGAGAGTGGTGTAGAAAATTTAGAGATGGGGGAACAGATGTGCATGGTGAATGGGGTCAAGATTGGCAAACCATGGCGACTGATGAACTTGTTCAAAACATTGACCAGCAAGTGAGTGAAAGACAGCGCTGCACAATATCAGAGTTGTTTTGTGAGTTTCCCCAAATTTCTCAAACTGTTCTGTATGAGATCATTACAGGTAGGCCAGGCTAATGCTTACCGATGTGAACAAAATGTAGAGAATGGGATCAGCTTTGACAGTCTTGCAGCATTACAGAGAAGTTGGGGATGCATTTTTTAACCATATCATGATGGGTGATGAAACATGGGTTAATTCATGAATGTTGAACACAAAGAGAAGTCAATGATGCACACACATTCACCAAACAAGCCAAAAAAGTGCAAACAAATGTTTTTACAGAAAAAAGCGTAGTGCTCTTCTACAACAATGTGTGGACGCACACGGCTGCATGTACACAAGTGCTGCTGGAGCAATTCGGTTGGGGGTGTTTGAATTCCTTCCGTACAGCCCAGACTTGGCACAGAGTGATTATCACCTCTTCACCCACATGAAAACCTGGTTGGGATCACAGTGCTTCAATCACAATGAAGAGTTGAAGATGGCATCTAATCATGGCTGAGCTCCCAGGCAGCAACTTTCTTTGATGTCGGGATACTAAAGCTCGTACCCCAACACGCGCTTTAGTATCCCTAAAGCTCGTAGTCTCAATTCAGGGGGTGACTACGTTGAGAAGTAACCTAAACCTGTAAGTATGCCTCATATACAATAAAATATTTTGTTCTCATTGATTGTTTTCTTCACAGCCTACTGGAGGTTGATATCCAAATAGCCTACATATATTTAATTATTAATGTGTTGCATTAAATTTAAGTTGCATGACTTATCAAATCAATATTGGAAGTACAAAGGGTCGAACTGTGTTGTGTTCTACAGAAAATGTTTTGACCTCTTTTGTGTGTTTGAGTATGCAAGTAGAAAGGTTTAAACTAATAATTTCCTTAAGAGATTTTTAGAATTCAATTTTTTAATATGAAACCCTTCTTACAATAAATTAATTTTATTTGAATTTCTATTAATGGTACACATGGTTACCAAAAATGAAAGAATGATGGCATGGATTCCAAGTTGCAGCATGTATAAAGTTTAGCCTTCAGATATATATATATATATTTTTTTTTTTTTTTTTTTTTTTTTTGTCGAATGTTCTGATTAACATTTAATTTTGAATTAACAGCATGTTATTATCATCATGAAATTTTGTGAACAACTTAAACCTATAGTAGCTGAGCATTATTCTCTTTAGCTAGATGTCAAGATGGTAATTCATTAAGTACAAGATAAAAACATTTCACGATATATCTATAAAGAGTTAAAGAGCTATAGTTTAAGAGTAGAAAAATGACAGAACAAATGTCAACAGCAACTAATACAAACCATAAACTTATTTATAAAATTTTTTTTCAATGCCCATCATTGTCTTAAACTTTCATTCTTCTTTCTTCTTCCCCTATTTTCCTTTTCTAACCCCCCAACTCCCCACTTTGAAGAGTGAGGGTTTCAGATATTTACTGCCTAATGGTAAAACAAACATAGCATAGCTTATTACTCACACTAGTCTACATATTTACAACGAGAAAGTAAACATGAGCATTAAAAGCAGAAAATGACTCGCACTGATTTGCACATACTCCTAAACTATACTTAATTGGCCTGAACTTTCTCTGAATACTTAAAATGTTCTAAGTTAGATGTTATTCATCATATGACTTGAATTACTGGAAAAATATGTAATTTATGGTTTTTCAATAATTTAAAAACAAGCAAATATACTTATCGAAGAGAAAAGTCATTCGTACGGCAAGGTAATAGGTATCACAAATGCTGTCTGCGTACGATAAATAAAATCATTAAAAGTTTGCAAAAAAAGTAAAACCAAATTTATTTACAAATTAAAATAATTTAAAAGCAAGAACTTTCCGGGCTCTCATGGCCCCATCATCAGGCTAAGTGTCGTAGGAATGCAGAGTCAATCATTATAAAGTACAAGTACCCATCATTCATTTCACTAGTTCGTCTCAAGGAGATGCCAGATAACAAAAGTTAAAGTTACAGTTCAAAAAGAGGAACTACATAGGTTCTTCAACAGCTGGTTGTCCGGAGGGGTGAGCAGCCGTCTCCACTGGCTCGGAACATAGGCTGGGAGGTCAAAGTTTCAGCAGGAGTCACCAAATTTAATAATATAAAGGCTTTCAGTGAAAAAGGCAGTCTGTTTGTTAATAGTTGAGTTTAAGATTTTTGCGTTATTCCAATCAGGTATGTAACCCTCTTGATTAACAGCAGCTGTTAATCAAGAGGGTTACATACCTGATTGGAATAACGCAAAAATCTACCTAATTAACTAACTAGTCTTCACATCTTTCATCATCCTCTTTTCTAACTTTTACTAAGCCCGTCTGCTCTTAATCATTCTCCACGCTTTTAAAAATCTTTAGCTGATAGTTCTGTGTCTGGCGCTCTTTGGCCAAACCTGGCCCTTGCGCCACTAAAATCAATTAACTAACTAACTAACTAACTAACTAACGCAAAAATCTTAAACTCAACTATTAACAAACAGACTGCCTTTTTCACTGAAAGCCTTTATATTATTAAATTTGGTGACTCCTGCTGAAACTTTGACCTCCCTGCCTATGTTCCGAGCCAGTGGAGACAGACAGCTGGTAGCCCCCTTCGGACAACCAGCTGTTGAAGAACGTATGTAGTTCCTCTTATTGAACTGTAACTTTGACTTTTGTTATTTGGCATCTCCTTGAGACGAATGGTGAAATGAATGATGGATACTTGTACTTTATAATGATTGACTCGGCATTCCTACGACACTTAAACCTGATGATGGGGCCATGACAGCCCCGAAAGTTCTTCTTTTTAAATTATTTTAATTTGTAAATAAATTTGGTTTTACTTTGCAAACTTTTAATGATTTTATTTATAGTACGCAGACAGCATTTGTGATACCTATTAAATATACGTATATAATACTATATGCTTCATCAGAACTTGCAATTAAGTTACATACCACTTATTGTTCTTTCCTACACACTATGTTTTCACTTTAGGAATTTGTTGCTCCACTTGCTACTTCATAGCAGTTACATTTGTTTTGAAATCTTTATTCTTCAACAAAACAAGATATTAGAAATAAGTAGAACTAAACTTTTTTCAGTAGGAGATGTCACAAGAATTTTAATAGGCTGTCCTACTGTTTGTTTTCATATACAATAAAATATTTTGTTCTCATTGATTGTTTTCTTCACAGCCAGGAGTGGCTTTTGATGGCAAACAATGCAAAGACACTTGTAGCATTGTCAATTTTATCTAATACAAGAAGAAATTCCATATCTATTTAAAAATTGATACACAAGCAAAGAAGATATCAAAGTAACCAGTTGCATTTTCTGTAGTAAACACTATGTGGACAGGGGGGGGGGCAACACCTGAAATGGGGAACTCCTACTCTATTTTTAAACCTGCATTTAAAATATCACCCTATCATATACCAGTGCAAGTTGTAAGTTTATCCCGTTTTGAGCTACACATAATGTCGGGCCTTCATTCCTGCGCAAAATGCATGCCAGCGTCAGCTGGGTACAGCAATGGCGTGCATTTGGCATGGAGCTACAGAGCATTATTAGGTGAGCAGAGAATGGAGGTCGATAAATGTGCTGTTTGGGTGCTCCTATACCATTATAGGAAAAAAGAGTTAAATGTGGCAGCAGAAGTGAGAGAGATTTGTTTAACTGAAGACAAGGAAACAGTGGACAGCAGCACCACACAAAAATGGTTCTGGCATTTCAATGCTGGGGACACTAGCCTTGAAGAAAAGCTGAGGTCAGGACCTTCAATGACCACCAATGCCGACAATCTGGCCAAAGCTGTGACAGCAAACCTCGATACCAGTATAAGACAACTGACAGCTGTGGTGGGATCTTCCCAATTCATCATTCTTTGTCACCTGAACCAGCTTGGTTTCTCCTCCAGGCACCACTGAATGGTTCCCCATGAGCTGACACCTTGGTAGGTGAAACAATGCATTGCTCTGTCAGTGACTGCTGTAAAATCCACAAGACAATAGCTTTTGACATTGTATCATGAAAGGTAATATAAAGTGGATGTTCTTATATTATCCTACCACTGGGAACCAGTGGCTAAGGCCATGCCAGGAAGCACAGAGCAAAAAGGGCAGTTTGAGGGGACAGTCATGCTGTGCATTTGGTGGAATTGTGACGATCCTGTGCACAGGAAGCTCATGCCAGATGGTCAGGCCATGGACAGGAACCTCTACACTAATTTCACCCACAGCTCATCAATACAAAGCAGAACGTGCTACAAGTGGATAATGCCCCAAGTAATACCTCTAGATTGGCCTGTTGAAAACTACAGTAACTGGAAGTGGTTGAAATTTTAACTAACCCTCCATGCAGTCCAAAGCTTGCCCCATGCAAGCACCACCTGTTTTGCTCCATGGCACATTTCCTACAAGGACAGCACTTTGCTTCAGTGGTGGATGTGGAATCTGGCAACAGAGTTTCTGTCCTGGAAACCTGTCGAGCGGTATGTCCGTGGCTCTGGTGGAATGTTGGCAAAAGACTATAAAAAACCACTGCAGAATGAGATGAGCATGCATGGTGTTCTTGCATCATAAAAGTTTTTTGATGCAAATGGGATGAACTCACATATATGACACACCCTGGTAACACCAATTATGAAAGGAACAAACTGCTTTGATGTAAAATAGGTACAAAAGTGTGAAAATAAATTGGAACAAAAAAAAAATCACTAAATTTGTATGTAGTTTAAAAAAAAATGTAACACACATGCCCTTATTTAACATTAGTATAAAATATGTTCTCATTTGGCTGCAATGACCTCCTGAACATGATCTGGCATTAACTCCACCAGTTTAGAGCAAATGTTTTTCACTTCAGTATCATAGAACCATACTTATTTCATTAATAATCAAACATTTCTTTATTGAGCAGTATAATTTTCCATGTTTTCTTTTTTTTTTTTCAGAATACTCCACAAATTTTCAATTGGATTTAAGTCTGAAGGATTTTCAGGTCCACACTGATTCTATTTTAATGCACAAACTTTTTGACTACTTTCAAATTGTGGCAGGGGGCCATGTCATTCTGAAATGTGCATTTTCCCATCTGCAAAAGTATGCAGGAATGGCACAACTCTATTAGTTAGAATTTAAATGTATTTTGATGAATTCATCATGCCATCAATTGGGTCCAGGCTTCTAGGCCCACTCATGAAATATCCCCATAACAGCTTTTTGGGAGGATGTTTTACAGTCTGTTGAAAGCACTCAGTTTTCACTGGCTCATCACTGCATTGTCTGACAAAGTTTTGTTCTGTACCCATGAAAAAAATGTGTCACATTAGCAAAAACTACTTTTTCTATCATCACAGCTCCAAGTTTAATACTTTTATGCCCATGCCAAATGTTCTTTCTACAATTTACCATTGTGTATTAAAAGAAAGTGTTTAATCAATGTATGCTTCCAGTTCTTACTTATAGATCAGACACATGGACTTGAACTAAGAAAGGTATTCAGAGGCTGCAAACAACTCAGAGTAGCATAGAGAGATGCATACTTGGTATAACCAGGAAAGATAGCAAAAGGTATACATAAGTTAGGGAAAATGACAAGAGTTGATGACATCATGATCAAAGCAAAGACTCTCAAATGGCAACAGCCTAAACATACTGCTAGAACTGACCACCATTGGACAACTGAAATACACATTGGATGCCAAGGAGCAGGAAAAGACCCAAAAGAAGATCATGCAGGAGATGAGTGGATGAAATTCAAAAGCATGCTAGAGTGAGACTGGCTCAAGATGGAAAGCTGTGGAAGAGACTTGGAAAAACTTTCATCCAGCAATGGATGGATTGATGAAGATAAAAACCTAGGCACAACAGGAACGATGAGCTCAAGTTAAAGAGAAAACTCTAATATTTAAGTGACCTCAGCAGCTGGGTGGTATAGCTAAACAGTCAGACAACCCACCTAGCCCAAAAAAGGCTCTAGGGAAAACATTGTTTATACATCCAAGAAAATCTGTTTATACTTACCTGGTAATTTTGTGACTTTTCCTATAAACAAATTTACTATCTTTGAATTAATCTATTCGTAAGTGGTGAACATGGATGGAAAGTAAATGTCACCATCTGTTCACCCTCTCTCCCAAGCAAATGGAAGGCTCATTGTGATGTGTTTTACCAGGTTCGTCATGGAGAACCACTTAAAAACACTGCCTGACTGCAGTTTCATGCAGTTTGCATTATAGTGTTGCACAACTTAGCTTGAACATGGTTGTGCCATGTAAATGACTTGGCCTAGACCAGGGATGGCAAACCTATGACACGCATGTCAAAGAGTGGCACATGAACACAATTTTGAAGGCACACCGATATGAAAACATTAACATTAAATAAAAATTTAGTTTTTTGAAAACAATTTTTCAATAGCATGTCTGTAGTGTGTTCTTGCAAATAACTGAGCTCTGACAAGAAAATCTAGCCAAGAAGTGTTCTCCAAAGGGGTAGTAAATCAACCTCACCTTATTTAATCACCTTATGCAATAATTGCCGAAAGACAAGCATTACACGTACACAATTATTACTTTTCTTTTATCATTCTGCTCCTATAGACTTCCACCACGAGATTGGCTGAAGCCCCCCCTCTCTCTCCTGCTTCCCCTTACCTTTGCAGGAGGGATAGAAAACCAATCTGACAGGAAGATGCTCAAGAGACAGCATGTTGCTGTTAGAACTGAAAGTAACCCAGTCCAGAGCTTCAGTATGTCAGTGAAGGGTGATTTATTTGCAGTTGCTGTTTTTTTCACTTGTGTATTGGATTTGTTTCTTTGCTGGTGTTTTTAAAAGTATATGGACCATATGCAAACACATGTTTTCGGTGCCGAAAAAACAGAAACTTAACAAAGATAATGGCTGAGTATTTCAAGAATGGTGGACATCAGAGTGATTGAAGAAAAAAATATAATAAATCTTTCTGTTACCTGTGTACAGAAACAGTAGTATCCAGCAAAGTCAATGTAAAGCGTCATTTTGAGAGGAATTATAAAATGTTTGTTCCACGTTAAATGAAGAAAGAAGAGAGTACATTTCACAAAAAGTGAAACAATATGAAAAACAATCAAATTTTTCCGCATCTTCTTTCAGGCCAAGGAATAATACCACTGCGGCTAGTTTTCATCTATCTTGCTGGTAAACCATTCTGTGATGGTGACTTTTTGAAGGCAACTTTCTTAGCCATGTCATGTCTGACACATTATTGGAAGATTTTCCCAACAAGCAACAAATTGTGAATAGAATTGAGGAAATGCCAGCCAGTAAGAACACTGTCGAAGATAGAATACCAAGAATGAGTGAAGATGTTTCGGACCAAATTTAATCTGATTTGGACAATGCCGATATGTGCTCAATATATCTTGATGAAAGCACTGATTCACTGATGTCACAAGCAAGGTTAGATATTTTTGTCAGATTTCCTTGTGGAAATATAACGAGGGAGGAATTAATTAAATTACTGAGTTTGCCAACTACAATCACAAGGGGGGGGGGATATAATGTGTAAAGTGAAGCAGGAATTTGTAGTAAAAATGGAGATTGACTTAAATAAAATAGTGTCTGTGACAACTGATGGTGCCCATAACCTTGAAGACAACAGGTTATGAACTGAGCATAAATGCCTTGGCTAGTAGCATTCAGCAACAAGTTTCACACTAATGTGATTATTAAGTATGATTTTTCAGTTATCATCTTACAAGTTAAACCAGGTTCAAATTGAAATTGTCTTAGTCTTAAAACTCACCTACTTACCTATTCTGTAGGTATCATTTTTATGGTTTTCGCAAAAAAAGTTTCATAATGAAATGTTAATTTAAAAAAAAAAAAAATTGGCACACTAGACACCTGAAAGCAGTAAAGCAAACTTTAAGTGGCATACTGGCCAGAAAAAGTTTGCCATCCCTGGCCTAGGCCACCTGGCTGGACACAAAACTATCTTTATTCTTACAAATATTGGAAGACTCAGTTTAAAGAGTTTGTTCCATTACGTGTAACACACTTGCACTGAAGGGCCAGTGTTAAAAAATTTAAGTATATCAATAAAGTAGCTCACAGATCCAGCTGTCAAGCTTTCTTCCTCTTCTTTCGGATCAGAAGCATTTTCTTTTTCTGATGAGTCTTCATTTTTCTTTTCTGATGAGGAGCTCTGAAGCTGCCAAGATGGTATCATGGGGGAGACATTTGGTGCAGGTGGAAATCTTTGCCTGTAAAGCAGTAAATATGTTTCAGAAAGCATTATTGATTAAAATGAGTCTATTACATACAAGTAAATAAGAACAACAACCCTACATAAATGATTCACACATTCTTAGAAAACGCAAACAGCATATAATTGATACAGCATGGCAGAACATGTCATTGTTTGATTGATTTCCTGCGCAAAGGTCTCACCAGGAGGTGGTGCACAATTCCATAAACATACAAATGGTTTATCAACACATACACAACAATACTAAGGAAGAAAAATGAACTAAAATACTGATTTTATATAACATACAAAAGCAAAGAAAAATAGCACACCAAGAATTAGTTTTAGAGCCAGGCAAGGTTCCTACTCAAAATAAAAAGAAATTCTAAAGAATAATAAAGGGCTCACATACCTATTATTGGAACAGATGCAGCACATTACAAACTCGGTGAAACACATACTCCCACCCCGAGAGAAGCCTAACATATGTAACTATTCCTTGGTTTATTTCAAATTAATTTCTAACTCTCAATTAAATACATACTCCCCAAAACATTCATATGTCTAAAAATATTCAATGATTAAAAATTTATAACACTTTAGAACAAACAAACTTATCAGGTTGAGAGACACCGTTCACACAGAAACACTCCGTCAATGTTGTATCGGTGAGCGCTTTCATGAACACGCTGTTCATATCATCAGGCCATCAAAACTGCACGAGGACTCCCTCGCGTGTTTTCTAGCATTAGAAGTTGCATGCCTGGATCAGAAGAAGGTGTGTGGCACAATCACTACGTATCAAGGTGAATCACCTCAGTGCCGCCATCTATTAGAAGAGTTGGTAAATATAACTGTCGTAAGTATAAACTCATTTTCTTTTAATGTAGAGATAAATATAATGTTACTAACCTTTTGTTAAGCAGTGTAATTTTTATAAAAAAAATATATTTTTTTATCTTTTTCTATGCATTTTTTTCACTTTTTATAAATGACTTCCAAGCTGTATCAAGAGTAGTTGGGTCCTGTAAATTACATATTTTATCCTTTTTTTGTTCGATTATAACACTGAAATTCTCAATTCTTTTTCACTATTGTGAGTTGTTAACATTTTAATATTTTCAAAATCAGGATATTGTTGATGATTAATACAATATTGAATAAGTGCAGTTCTTTCTTTTTATTCCAGTTTTTTTATATGTTGATGTAATCTTTTTATTAATCTATTTTTTGTGCTGCCTATGTAAGAGATTTGATTTCCAGAATCATGTGAAACAATGGGAATTTCATATACACCTGCTGATTGTAAAATATTTCTATTAGAATTTTTCTTATAACTAAATCACCAATATTTTGAACAGAATGACCAAAAATAATATCCTGTTTCTTCATTAATTTTGCAAATTTTCCACTTATTTCTTTAATAAAAGGAAAAGAACCTGATTTTTTTTTGTGTGTGTGTGTGTGTGTTTTGTTTGATGTTTTTTAATTATTTTTATATTCAGAAATCAACTTTTTAACTGTCTTTGTACCATATCCGTATTGTTTAGTTGTATTAATAATCCATTTAATTTCTTCTCTATATTTTCCGTTTCAGGAATGTGTAAAAGCATGTTTTATCCAATTTCCAATGCTATTTATTTTGTGAGTTTTGGGGTGTTCAGATTGACTTGGAATCATAATAGGTACAAAGGTTGGTTTTTGAAAAACTTTATATTCAGTATTTAACTCTTTTTTAATTAGTTCAATATCTAAAAATGAAATCCTTCCATTCTGTTCAAATTCCACCATTAACTGGATTTAAGGACAATAAGCTGTGTATTTAGTCTTAAATGTTTCTAATTCTTCATGGTTTAACTATTTAAATCTTTCTAATTCTTCATGGTTTAACTATTTAAATGTTTCTAATTCTTCATGGTTTAACTATTTAAATGTTTCAAATTCTTCATGGTTTAACAATTTTTCTAATTCTTCATGGTTTTAGAAACATTTAAGACTAAATACACAGCTTATTGTCCTGAAATCCAGTTAATGTTGGAATTTGAACAGAATGGCAGGATTTCATTTTTAAATAAAAAAGGAAGAACTGCACTTATTCAATATTGTATTAATCATCAACAATATCCTGATTTTGAAAATATTAAAATGTTAATTACTCACACTAGTGAAAAAGAATTGAGGATTTCAGAGTGTTATAATTAAACAAAAAAAAGGATAAAATATGTTATTTACCCAACTACTCTTGATATGTTTGGAAGTCACTTTTAAAAAGTGAAAAAATGCATAGAAAAAGGCAAAAAATAAAATATTTTTTATAAAAATTACACTGCTTAACAAAAGGTTAGTAACATTATATTTATCTCTACATTAAAAGAAAATGAGTTTATACTTACAGCAGTTATATTTACCAACTCTTCCAACAGATGGCGGCACTGAGGTGATTCACCTTGATACGTAGTGATTGTGCCACACACTTTCTTCTGATCCAGGCATGCAACTTCTAAGGCTAGAAAACACGCGAGGGAGTCCTCGTGCAGTTTTGATGGCCTGATGATATGAACAGCGTGTTCATGAAAGCGCTTGCCGGTACAACATTGACGGAGTGTTTCTGTGTGAACGGTGTCTCTCAACCTGATGAGTTTGTTTGTTTAAAGTGTTATAAATTTTTAATCATTTGATATTTTTAGGCGTATGAATGTTTTGGGGGTAGGTATTTAATTGAGAGTTAGAAATTAATTTTAACCAAAAGTTTTAGTTTGTAAATATTTTAACTAACAAAGGAATAGTTACATATGTTAGGCTTCTCTCGGGGTGGGAGGACATGTTTCACCGAGTTTGTAATGTGCTGCATATGTTCCAATAATAGGTATGTGATACCTTTATTATTCATTAGTTTACTTAGAAGTACGTTTTAACCATGAAACTATCCTTTGGGATAAGTTTCATGATATGTATGTCTTAAAAAGAAATTCTTTGACTTTTCCAGGTGGCTCTGAAGGTTTTTCACAGCAGCAACACAAAATCATGTTGCGACAAATTGCTACATTTCCTTCCATTCCTGCACTTTCTCACCAAAAGCACACATTTGTAACTTTTTAAATAACTTATCTTTACACAATTGCCTGCTTTTTATTAATTGTAACTAAATGCATGAGGCACATAATTTTTGGTGCCCAAATTCCATGATCTTTTGTGAACCTGAGTGGCATATGCACTGTTTGACAAAAAAAAGGGGGGGGAGAAGCAACCTGACATGAAGAGTTTTGATCCTAATGAAACTGCTCATGCACTTATGTAAGTCAGAGACAAAAATGCAAATGATTAAAAATTAAGGACCAATGACTAAATAGTGGCCCACCACAGTGCATGGGAAGCACCCATCAAGGAGGGTACATCAAGAGCAAAGCATGCACACAGGGACAATTGTGACAGCGGATTGCCGGTGCATTAACGTCCACAGACTGTGAGGATACCTCAACATCAGATCTGTGCACAATACAAGCAGTTGAGCATGCTTGAGAGGAAGCATAATTGGGCTGAGGGTGGTTAGTTAGTAATGTTGCTGTATCACCAGGCATTTGAGCATATAATGCAGCAATCGGACGATATTGGCACTAATGGGTTGAGGAGGGCACAACCCAGCGATATGCTGGCAGTGGATGGCCAAGGGCAACAACAGAATGCGTGGATCGAGCGATTGTGAGAGCCGCACAAACAGAACCAAAGTCGTCACTGTAAACCAACCATGACGATGTTGAATCTTTAACAAGTACTAAAGTGGCCATCTGGACTGCTGCCAGACGACTTGCAGCACAGGGAGTACATTCAAGGAGGCCACTCCGCCACTTACCACTGAGCAGCAAGCATTGCCAGCACCGTTTGCAGTAGTATCAAGACTGATCAACATGGGATATTGTCCAGTGGTATCGTGTTGTCTTCAGCGATAAGTCATGGTTTGCACTTGGTGCCAATGACCAGCGCATGCATGTCTGGAGACGAGCTGGCCAGAGTGCGGATCCTGCCTTTACCAAGGAACGGTACACAGCTCACACATTGGGAGTGACTTCCTGAGCAGCCATTTCCTATGATAGCCAGACACTCCTGGTAGTCCTCTGTACCACCCTTATGGCTCAATGATACATCAACAACATTCTATGACCTGTTGTGTTGCCATTCCTATAGCAACATCAACAAGTAATTTTTCAACAGGATAATGCCAGGCCACACGACACTAATCTCACAGGCCTAACTTCATAATGTCGACACCCTGTCATGGCCAGACTGGTCGCCCGACCTCTCACCAATTGAACATGTTTGGGACATGATGGGATGCCACCTACACCCATCCTGGAATGTTGGCAAACTGGCCTGAAATTTGGACACCATCTGGCATGCTATATCTCAGGATAGTATTCGTATCTGTCTATGCCACGCTGGATAACTGCTTGTATCCAACCCAGAGGTGGGGCTACAACATACTGGCTTGTTCCACTTGTACAGCTGTTTTATCCAAATAAATGGCCCAACTGCTCTGGAATTATAATAGTTTCTTTCTTTTTTTTTTTTTTTTTTTTTTTGATTGGAAGTTTAACGACCACCGTGAGCAACTCAATGGGCTATAAGCAGTCGCCCGTCCCTAATTTAGGGTCACTGGTTCCAGGGAAGGGAGAGAGCCAGTGCCGTAAGACAAACACAACATCCATGCCTGACCGGGATTCGAACCCGGACCCCTTACGGACGAATGATCAGAGGCCAGCGCATTAGACCACTGCGCCACCGGGGCAGCTATAATAGTTTCCTTTCCTATACATGTACATACCAATTTTCATCTTAATTGGATGATTCCTTCTGGGAGCTACGTTTTTTTTGCTTTTTTTGTTTTTTTTAAGAGTGCACATTACCACAGAAATGGTTCATATGTAAGACATAAATCTGTTAGTTGATTAATTTCAGTTTGGTCTCTTTTTTTTTTTTTTTTTTTTCTATAACACAATGCAGCGAAGCTTAATGACTACTTAATGGACTGCTGTTCAGAAAAGCATGTTGCTAGAGAATCAACCCAAACAGGGTTTTGATCCATTGTTTGGTTGATTTTCTTGTGATGTGTTTCTCCAAGCAGGAGTAAATCAGTATTTGTGTCAAACTGTTCTGCATTACAAGACATGAAGCAAACTGTCTGCAGTAACTAAACAAAAAATTTAATAACAGGCAATTTAAAAAATTCAGTTTTGAAATATACACTATATTATCAAAAGTATTTGGACACTACCAAATATTTGCATAAGTGCAAAGAACGGTTGCACAGAAAGGTGCACTGTGAGTGGGAGGTACATATATAAAGCTGAGATGTTCTGTCATGCTATCAACAACTTTGAAACGGATATGCTGCATGGATATGAACTTTCCAAGTTCCAGCATGGCCTGGTCATAGGATGTCATTTGAGCAACGTTTCCATATGAAGCATTGCAGTAAACTAAACATACCAAAATCACCTGTAAGTGATGTTGTCAAGAGATGGAAGCAGCACAGTAGAACTACAGCAAAAAAATGTTCAGGACAACCACAAAAACTGACGGAACATAACAAAAGAGTCATGGTAAGAAATGTTAAGAAATCCCATTCTTCCTCTGCTGTTTCCATTGTTGCTAAAGTAAGAAATGCTTGTAATGGCTCGGTTAGTATGAAACAAATAATGAAATGGGATAAACTATAACATATGCCAATTTTCCAAAATTATTTTGCTGTGGATTTAATTATTTCCACAGCAAAAGTTATGTTCTGAAAGGTAACAACTGAAAAACAAAACTCCATGCTACATTTAATTACTATTCCAATGATACATTCAATATCACTTGAACCACCAAAGGCAATTTTTCCACACAGCCAAGTTTTGTATCACCGTTCCTACATGAATCTTCAGGTCAGCAAACAGAAATGCCAATTAGCATACAAAATCCTGACCAGCTGAGAAATTTTAACCAGCATGGTAATATGAATATAGTACATTAAATTTAGTAAGTCTGTGTCATCAGCTAAAATCATTGACAATTTGAATATTGTAGATTTTTCAAGGAAAGCACAAAAGTGTTTTTGATTACTACTTGTGGAAGACAAAAAAGAATTAGCAAAATTAATATACCACACTTTTTTCTGATTGCTCTGATCTAGTAAAAATCATTAGCTGACATAGGGTGGAAATTTACACTCTGTTGATAAAAATCTTTCCACAAAAACAGGTTGCTCAAAATGTCTAGTATTATTATACATAATATCAGCTCAGTCGAGTAAGACCCAAATCACATGCAGATTACAACCAGTGCTTTTGACATATTAATTGTTCTAGTAAAAACAGGCACATGTGCATACCAATAGAATTAATAGAATCTGATAAAACAAATTAATGCTTATTATGCACACATTAAATACTTATGTACAGAAAATTCTGACTACAGTATGATCTTTCAAGCTTTGAGCCATCCTTCATTGCATTGATGATGACTGAATACAAGAATTCACAAGGTACTGTATATTACAACATATAGCCAAAAGATTGAAATACTACTTGACACATGCTTAACAAATTCCAAAAGTAAATGGAAAAGCACCAAAAGAGAGGGAGAAAGATGAAAAATTAAACTGGCATTGGTTCCTACAACTGGTAGCAAACATTTTGTTAACAGATCAAAAACTACATGATGATGACACAAATTAAAGGACAAAAATTTATTTCAAGTCACTTCACACACACACAGTTTTCAGATTATTTGACAGAGGCTAACTTTACAAAAGCAATCCAATACAACTGATAAACATAGGAAAATCATAAGGTAGTTTTATCTAGCTGTTTAGCATTTCTTTGAGTGACTATAATCCACACTGTCCAGCACATTAAAAAAGAATTCAACTACATTACTCAAATAAAATTAAACTAGAACTTTACCAATTTAATTATTAGTTGATCATATGAACCTCAAAATCAATCCAGAAAGCAACAAAAACAATCCTCCACGTATAAAAAACAAAGTTATGCCAAACCAGAAGCCAGTAGTGATACAAACAGATAGCTTATGTCTTTAGCTATACCTCTGAAATGTATTAGTTTGTTGATGTCAGATTTCATTCTTCGAGATAGTTGCATTCTTTATCAAAAGATAGTGAGTGCAATCCATATTTCTTCTTGAGTTTACTGAACAATTTCCACTCATTACTAGAATTAATATGCACAACTCATTCAGCCTATGACCATTATTATGGGGTAAATACCCTAGGATATTTTTAAATGTGTCACCTTTTGAATATGTACATATCTAAGAAAGGAGATTACTTTTAATCTATAATGTAAATTTAGGTCTCGCATAGATAAATACATAAGCACTGAACAATTTTACTTTCAACCTATAATGTAAACTTGTGTATCATGCACAGAGGTGCTTATCAGTAATCACTATACGAAGACTCATCGTTAACGTACGGAAAGGGTATTTCATGAGAAATTAGCGCATGAAATGTGTAATAACCTTATAAGTTTTCACTATCCAGACAAAAAATTATGAAATTAAATTAGCAATATTACACTTACCTCATGCCATTGCTGACATAAAGACTCACTTGTTGCTCGTTTTGCAGTGGTATATTCCTTTTCAGAAAACTTCTTTTTATACAACTGATCACCTGAGGAAAATACTTTACTTACTTTTCTGTACAAGAAGGGCTCATTGTTGGGCAAAAGTCTGTGTGGTTTTTCCTCACTATACTGAACATTCTCTCTGTAGAGGAATTGCTGTGATGGTTGGCACCTCTGCATGCATATAATGCACATGCACTGGACAACCTTATGTCAAGAGTTGTGCTGATTTTTGAATTAAGGCCAAATGACTATAATCAGTCTGTGCAGGATGCATACTGACTCTATTTAAGTTTCCCAGGAGTCCAAAACCTATTTTTGGAGAGCAGATGCCAACAGAGCTTTTGAAATTTAAATTTCTCTGAAATTCATGGATTCTCAATTCTTAGTCACTACTTGTTACATCAACAGATAAAAAGAGCAAGCCTTTTTCCCTTCTGTTTACAAAAAAAAAAAAAGAGTTTAAAATTGAAACTTTTAACTCTCCATAGCCATCTTTCATTACCCAGAAAGTTGTTTTCTCTGCACAGTGAGCACTTAATAGAATTTTGTTATAAACGAAAGAAAACATGCTTGTCTACAAGTTTTAAGTGAAATTAAATACCAAAAATCAGTACTGAATCATGCACTCTGCTGTGAAAACAATTTTACAGGTCATGGAAATGGCTCAGATTCTATCATGGGCAGATTAAGCATGAATTTTGAAATTTAATTTCTCTTTAAGAAGAGGAAGGGAAGGAAAACTGCTTTACTGATAGTTTTGAAGAAGATACTGTTTGAAACAGGAAAACATGCATTTCTTCAGAAAAAATTCCTAAATATGAATTCACTTTTTTTCACTATTATTAAAGATATTAAAAACTAGGAAAACGTTCAGAAAAGACAGAGAAACAAGGGGGGGGCATGTAGCTAGGTCAAATAAATCTGAAATTCCAAAAATCATGGAACATTTCCATCCCTGCTAGAACAATAATTTCCAAAAGTTCCAAACATTTTTGGCCAGCAGATAGCATGACAACATTAAAAAAAAAAAATATTGAAAAAAAAAAAAAAAAAAAAACATCAAAGAAAATTCATGATATTAAAAACATCCAATAAACAATCCCCAAAGACTTTAGTAAATGTCAGAAACTTGAAAATAAACTTTGCATGGATGTTGAATAACATTATTACATAGAGACTTTTTATTTCCATGGTATACTTGTTTTCCCAGTCTCTGTAGTGGGCCAACAGTTTCCACATAGTGACCACAGAGAATCTGTAGCACTTTTGAGTCACTGAGTCTTTTCTGAAACAATGCCAAGGCATGTGACAAAAGTTTATACAGTCACGCCTGTTGCTCACCTCATCAGAAGAGGACTGAGTGCATGACCATCAGGAAAGGCGAACTCAAAACAGCTACATGCAAACAAATTGGTAAATCACAAATTTCAGAAAAAAGGAAACAAAACGAAAAAATTGGAAAATTTTATCTCCCACACACTAAATGAGCAATGGAAGATAAAGGAATAGTCTGAAGTGCAATAATTTCTAGGAATGAAATTAAATTTAAGGGCTTTTCCTGGGAAGTCCCATTTAAGGAATTCTTAATTTCCAGGAGGTGTATGAACCCTGACCTGCGTAAAAGCATGTTTTATGAAACAATGCTGTTACTAGTTGAATCATATAATTTACATATCTTACAGTGCTTTTCATATGCTAAACCCATTCCAATGGAAGAAATTATTATTGTTTTTGCTTTGTATGTGAAATTACTTCATAAAATAAAATTATATGCAAACTTTACTTCTTGGGTGAATTGAAATTATTTTAATTATTTAAATAACTTTTTTTTTCTGTTTTTAAAAAGTTACTTATAGCCCTCTGTTCCCTGCAGAAATTTTAATGCTGTCAGTGAGTTGTATGTATGCTAATAGTTTCCCATTTCAACAGGAAGTCCTGGATTCAGCCTTGTTCGTTTTTAAAGAATCTGAGTCACATTTTACAAATGCAATATTCAGAATTATTTTCAATGTAACCAAAAGAGATCAAGATGGATTTAAATGCTGCAGTAGTAGTGCAAACAGTATCCTCAAGTCCTGAAATCATGGAAAAGATTTTGTAGGATTATATATACTTTCCCAATCCAAAAAAAGCTTACAAATTTGTGAGAACTGGAAATTATTTCCTGTATGGAAAAAAACAACATTTTGCTGTCTCATGTGGTTGTGTGATTGAAGGCACTGCGTGTTACTACCTACAAGGAGTGTTCAAATGAAAAGGTACGAAATGACACTGTGGGTATAAATGAAGACTTTATTCAAAGTATACACCATAGGCCGTAGCACAACGATCCCATTGATTAACGAGCCGAAGGATTCCTTGTTCCCAGAATTCCTGTGGCCATGACGAGACCCAGTCCTGCACAGCGTCCTTGAGTTCGTCGTCCGAGTGGAAGCGCTTCCCTTTCAGATGTTTTTTCAGGGGACCAAACACATGGAAATCGCAGGGCGACATGGGCTGTAGGGCGGATGGTCAAGCTGCTCCCACTGGAACTTGGCCAGTTCTGCGTGTGTGACCCTGGAGACGTGTGGACGCACGTTATCATGGAGCAGAACCACACCCTCCGTGAGCAGCCCCGGTCTTTTGTTCTTGATGGACCTGCGTAGGCTTCGGAGTGTCTCACAGTACACATCGGAGTTAATGGTTCGTCTGTGCTGGAGGAATTCAACAAGTAGTGGACCTTGGACGTCGAAAAAGACGGTGAGCAACACCTTGCCTGCTGACGCCACGGCTTTGAACTTTTTAGGGGAGGTGACGACGCATGCTTCCACTGCATGCTGTCCCGCTTTGTCTCTGGCTCGTAGTGATGGCACCAGCTCTCATCACCTGTGACAATCCGCTCCAGGAAAGCGGGGTCTTCATGATACCGAAACAGATGTTGAAGTGCTAGCCCCATACGCAGTTCCTTTTGCTGGTCCGTGAGCTGCTTCGGAACCCACTGCGCGCACACCTTCCGATAACGCAACCTGTCATGAACAATTGTCCCCACTGTTCCAACGCTGACATCCACCTCCACCGCCAACATTCGCAATGTGACACGCCGATCACCTCTCACTAGGTCGTCCACCTTGTCGATGAGATCGGCTGTGATGACTGTGTTTGCCTGGCCTGGTCTCGGGTCATCAACCAAACTCTCACGGCCTGCACGAAAAACGGGCACTCCATTTTCTCACTGACTTGTCGGACACACAGTCTTCCCCATATACGGTCACCATCCGGCGATGAATAGCGGCCGGTTTAACACCTTCCGCTGTCAGAAATCGGATAACGCCTCGCTGCTCCTCAATCGTCGAATTTTGCAATGTGAACGCCATCCTGTCCTCACACGCACTGCCGCGTCAATTGGACGGCGCCTCACACGCACTGCCGCGTCAATTGGACGGCGCTCTTTATAAGAGCCTCTGCTCTCTCCTGCGCATGCGGGCGCCCGCGCATGCTCCGATCCATGCCGGCGACTCCAATCGCATCCCTAGATGTGTCGCTACGTTCTCCCATAGCGGCATAGGCAAATATGTTAACGGTTACGTTCTTATTACGTTTCGTACCTTTTCATTTGAACACCCCTAGTAGTTATAACTGAGAAAAAGAGATACTATTATTTCATTCCATTTGATACAGCTGTGGGAAGGCTAGCACATGATAACTTCTTTAATGTGTCATGCTCTGTGGTATATAGACGGTACTCACTGCCTCTCTTTTTACATCTGTTTCTGTAGAACAAGGTCATTATGTATTAAAGACAGAGTAAACAAATTTAATGGTCAGTCTGATTATTTAAAGTTTCAGTGCTTACTAAAGCTCAAGCCAAATTTTAGTTTAGTATTTCTCAGTGAACATGCGTACACTAATAAAGAAGCATCATTAAATCTCAAATACTTAACATTTAAAGAATGAAAAAAAACAAAATACCTGCCCAGCAAGAGGGACTTGATGGAAGCAATTTCTGATTTTATGTCACTGAATATTAAAGGATTTTGAACTAATTCAGCACTGGGAATAGTCTTGAAAAAAATATAATACAGAAATTAAATATTACATTGCGCACTGATGCAAATATAATTTCACAAATATTCAATATATACTTTCAAAATACAACTTTTAGAAGCATCAAATCTTAAAAACAAATTTAGTAATAGTGATTCAATGAGTCTTCTGTGAATAACTAACACTTGACACAGCAGGTTAAAGGAACCAACGTACCTCATAGCCCAACAAAATATTTGAAGCCCCAGAGCATTTTTCTAGCATTATTTTAAAACATATCAATGTTTTTCAACACCAAACACCAATTGCTTCTCCTATGGCTGATTTTAAGATCAACTTGTTTGTTTCCCCTTTGTCTAACCCGTTGTTGATTCAAAGTTAGTTTCCACTAGAGTATATTTTCTCCTGCAATTAACACCCAATGATGTGGTGTGTTTCAAAACATAACAGTGGGTAATTCGATAAAAATAAAGCTTACTACATGTAAAGAAAATATAGTAATGCACAAAGCTGAATGCTCAAAAATGAATCTCCATTTCAAGCATTCAGCTGACTCCTGCACTTCAATTGAGTCATCATCATCATCATCATTGTTAACCATTATCAATCCACTGCTGGACGAAGGTCTCCCCAAGTTTCCTCCACAACGGTCTGTCTTGTGCCAGTCTCCTCCATGTCACCCCTGCATACTTTCGAATTTCATCCACCCATCTCCCATGTGGTCTTCTTCTGGGTCTTTTCTTGTCCCTTGGAATCCAATCTAAAATTTCGGCTGTCCATCGATGATCTGTCCTTCTGGCAGTATGTCCAGCCCATTGCCATTTCAGGGATTTAACTCTGATCATGATGTCTTCCACTCTTGTCATTTTTCGGATCCACGAGTTCCTCTTCTTATCTCTCCTGGTTACCCCAAGCATGCACCTCTCCATGCTTCTTTGAGTTGTCTGGAGCCTTTGTATGTCTCTTTTAGTTAAGGTCCACGTCTCTGCACCATACGTAAGCACTGGAAGGATGCATTGATCAAACACTTTTCTTTTAAGACATAATGGCATATTGCTCTTGAAAATTATGCTGTTTCTTCCAAAAGCTCTCCAGGCAAGTTTTGTACGCCGATTAATTTCTTCATCAATGTGACCCTCACTTGATATCTGCTGTCCAAGATAAACGAACGTGTCTGTTATCTCCAGCTTTTTTCCATCAATCGATAAATCTTCATTTCTTGTAAAAGCATTGAACATCACTTTTGTCTTCTGAAAGTTCATTTTTAATCCCACTTCTTTACTCTTGTCCGCAAGTTCCTGGATCATACTCTGCAGCTCTGATGGGGTAGTTGCAAAAATGACTACGTCATCAGCAAAACGAAGGTGGGTTAGATAATCTCCATTAATCTTTATCCCCTTGTTTTCCCAGCTCAGCGACTGAAAAACACCCTCCAACGTGGCATTGAAGAGCTTCGGAGATATGGTGTCACCTTGTCTCACTCCCTTTCCAATTTTTACGTGTGTTGTATTTTCAAACAGCCTAATCTTTGCACTTGCATTTTCATAGATGTTATTAATAATATTAATGTATGCATCTTCAATACCGCAGGTTTTCAGAGCCATTGTAACTGCTGATGGTTTCACCGAATCAAAGGCTTTTTCATAATCGATAAAAGCCATGCACAATGGAAGTTCATATTCCTCGCTCTTTCAATTAGTTCTCTCAGCACGTGGATATGATCTATTGTGCTGTAGCCACTCCTGAATCCAGCTTGTTCTCTCGGTTGAGCCATGTCCAGTGTTACCTTCAAGCGGTGTGAAAGAACTTTAGTGAAGATTTTATAAACTACTGATAGGAGGCTGATAGGTCTGTAGTTTCCGAGATCCTCAATGTCACCTTTCTTATGTAGCAGGATCATTGTAGCGGTGTTCCAATCCTCAGGAATCTTTCCTTCATTAAGGCATCGAGTGAAAATTTGGGCGAGTACTGTTTCGATTTCTCCACTTGCTTCTTGTATGATGTCTACAGTAATTCCATCTTCTCCTGGAGCTTTTCCTCTCTTCATGTTCTTGATTGCATGTGCAACTTCTGCTGGAAGGACTGGAGGAACTCTGGTACTGGTATCTTTCATGATGTCTGGAGTGCATATATCATCCCTTTCATATAATTTGGAGTAGAAATCTTTCACTCTTGTCAAAATTTCTCCTCTATTTCTTGTTACAGAACCATCTTCTTTTCTCAGTGCCATAATCTGTTTTCTTCCCTTACTGAGATGTCCCTTTGCTATCTTTAGGCTTTGGTTGTTTTCAATTGCTTTCCTCACTAGTTCACAGTTGAATTTCCTTACGTCTTCAGTGATACTTTTTTCTTACTGTCTTGCATAGCTCTATATATTCCACTTTGGAAGTCACATCTTTTAGTTGTCCTCATCTCTCTTCTTTTTTGCATCAACATTTTGGTTTTTCCTGATAATTTGTTCACATGCAACTTGTTCTTAGACCCAGCTAATTTTGTTGCTGTTTCCATAAGAGCTTTGGTTACTTTTCTGTTAACTTCAGAGATGTCCACTTCTTCCGATGTTAGGCCTTCTAAAGCAGAGAACCTGTTCTTCAGTTCTAACTTGAAGGTATTATGGTGTTTTTTAAGGTTGGTTATGTCAATAGATTTTGTTTGTCTTATGAGCTTGCCACGTTCAAGTTTAGTGTTGAGGTGCATCTTACATCTCACCAATCTATGGTCACTACCTGTGTTGAACTTGTTTAGCACACTGCAGTCTTCTATGACGAATTTTTTGTTACACATAATAAAATCAATTTCACTTGTCGTCCCATTTGGATGTCTCCATGTCCATTTCCTGTGTGGCTTTTTCTTGAAGAAGGAGTTCAAGATGAAAAACCCTTCTGCCTCTGCAAACTCAACGAGAGTATTTCCACGCTGGTTTCTGTTGCCATGACCGAATTTACCTACTGAAGTTTCATTCTGTTGCTGTTGCCCTATTTTTGCATTGAAATCTCCCATAATTATTTTCAAGTGCTGCTTACCTTTATTATTTAGATGACAAATTTCCTCATAAAATTCTTCAATTTCTTCTTCAGGATGACTTGTGGTGGGTGCATAAGTTTGAATAATCTGAGCCTGGTATCTTTTCGAGAGTTGGATAACGAGTCGTGCAGCTCTGTCAGAGGAACTTTCAACTTCTACAACTTTATCCTTCAGTTTCTTGTTTATTATAAATCCAACACCACTAGTTCTGCCAGTATCTGTCCCACGATAGTAGAAGAGATGTCCACTTTTCAGTTCGATGAGATCTTCTCCTTTTCTCCTTACCTCACTTAGCCCCACGATGTCCCACTTGATCCTTTGTAGTTCCTCTTCCAATTCAAGAAGCCTTGAATCCGAAGATGAGTATATGTATATATATCACCATTGTCAACCATTATCAATCCCTTGCTGGATGAAGGTCTCCCCAGTTTCTTCCACAAAGGTCTGCCTTGTGTCAGTCTCCTCCATGTAACTCCTGCATACTTTTGAATTTCATCCACCCATCTTCCATGTGGTCTTCTTCTGGGTCTTCTCCTGTCCCTTGGAATCCAGTCTAAAATTTCAACTGTTCATCGATGGTCTGTCCTTCTGGCAATATGTCCAGCCCATTGCCATTTCAGGGATTTAACTCTGATCATGATGTCTTCCACTCTTGTCCATTTTCTGATCCACGAGTTCCTCTTCTTATCTCTCCTGGTTACACCAAGCATGTACCTCTCCATGCTACTTTGAGTTGTCTGCAGTCTTTGTATGTCTCTTTTAGTTAAGGTCCACATGCACCATATGTAAATACTGAAAGGATGCATTAATCAAACACTTTTCTTTTAAGACATAATGGCATATTGCTCTTGAAAATTATACTGTTTCTTCCAAACGCTCTCGAGGCAAGTTTTATGCGCCGATTAATTTCTTCATCAATGTGACCCTCACTTGATATCTGCTGTCTAAGATAAATGTAGCTATTGGTTATCTCCAGCTTTTCCCCATCAATCGATAAATCTTCATTTCTTGTAAAAGCATTGTACATCACTTTTGTCTTCTGAAAGTTCATTTTTAATCCCAGTTCTTTACTCTTGTCAGCAAGTTCCTGGATCATACTTTGCAGCTCTGATGGGGTAGTTGCAAAAATGACTATGTTATCAGCAAAACGATGGTGAGTTAGATTATATATATATATTTGAAAACTTGCAGTATTGAAGATGCATACATTAATATTATTAATAACATCTATGAAAATGCAAGTGCAAAGATTCGGCTGTTTGAGAATACAGCACACATAAAAATTGGGAAAGGAGTGAGACAAGGTGACCCCATATCTCAAAAGCTATTTAATGCAACATTGGAAAATGTCTTTCAATCACTCAACTGGGAGAACAAAGGGATAAAGATTAATGGAAATTATCTAACTCACCTTCGTTTTGCTGATGACGTAGTCATTTTTGCAACTACCCTATCAGAGCTGCAGAGTATGATCCAGAAACTTGCTGACAAGAGCAAAGAAGTGGGATTAAAAATGAACTTTCAGAAGACAAAAGTGATGTACAATGCTTTTACGAAAAATGATTTATCGATTGATGGAGAAAAGCTGGAGATAACAGATGCGTACGTTTATCTTGGACAGCAGATATCAAGTGAGGGTCACATTGATGAAGAAATTAATTGGCGTATAAAACTTGCCTGGAGAGCTTTTGGAAGAAACAGCATAATTTTCAAGAACAATATGCCATTATGTCTTAAAAGAAAAGTGTTTGATCAATGCATCATTCCAGTGCTTACTTATGGTGCAGAGATGTGGACCTTAACTAAAAAAGACATACAAAGGCTGCAGACAACTCAAAGTAGCATGGAGAGGTACATGCTTGGTGTAACCAGGAGAGATAAGAAGAGGAACTCATGGATCAGAAAAATGACAAGAGTGAAAGACATCATGATCAGAGTTAAATCCCTGAAATGGAAATGGGCTGGACATACTGCCAGAAGAACAGACCATCGATGGATAGTCAAAATTTTAGATTGGATTCCAAGAGATAGGAAAAGACCCAGAAGAAGACCACATGGGTGGATGGAATTTGAAAGTATGTGGGAGTAATCTGGAGGAGACTGTCACAAGACAGACCGTTGTGGAAGAGGATTGGAGAGACCTTCGTCCAGCAGTGGATTGATAATGGTTGATGATGATGATGATATATATATACACAGGGTGTCTGAGAACTATTGGACACATTACAAAATTATATACAAAAAAAAAAAAAAAACTATGAGTGTTGTCTGTTTTTCTATGTCACATATTAGAATCCGATAGATGGCGCTAGGTGTGGCCTGATGAGGAATGTATGAGAAATGTGCAATTAGTAGTCATGTCATCCATACAGCAGAAGGCGATGTGTGTGTGTTATGGCTTGCGGAATTAAAGTCTGTCATTAAAGTTAAAAGACTGTACCGTTTAGAGTATGGTTGTAATCCTCTGTCAACGAATTCAATTAAGCAGTGGATGAAACAGTTTAAAGAAACTGACAATGTGGAGCATCGTGGAGGAACCGGTAGGCCTAGCGTCAGCGGTGAAACGGTTGACCAAGTGAATGAAAGTTCCCAACGAAGACCCAGGAAATCCGCTTGTAAAGCAAGCAGAGAACTGTGCATTTCAAAATCGACAGTTCACAATATCTTCCACAAGAAATTAAAGTTTCATGCTTATAAAATTCAAATAATGCAAAAGATGCATGTAAATGATCACACTCTGCGATACGATTTTGCTGTGGACATGCTGAATCGATTGGAAAGCAACGAAAACTTTCTCAGTACTGTAATTTTTAGTGATGAATCCACATTTCATGTATCAGGTATTGTGAATCGTCACAACTTTGGGATATGGGGCAGTGAATCACTTCATGCTGCTACTAAACTGGAACGTGATTCTCCAAAAGTTAATGTGTGGTGCGCCCTACCAAAAAGAGAAGTGATTGGCCCTTTCTTCTTCTCAGAGATGTTTGCAAGGCGAGGCATGAAACCCTGAAATCATCAGCATCTCCCAACGGTGCAAATGCATAAACTCGAGACATAAATGAACATGTGTGGGACCCCCCCTCTCCAAGCACAACAAAAGTACTTCCATTACTATTAGTACCTCTAATTATTATACTTATGAGCAAAGCTGCTACCAATCTTCAAAAGATAAAATGGTTTCATTTTGGGAATTACTTACTACCTACCTATACCTTTTGCTCACAACAGTAAATTATTTTGGGGTTGAACTTGCAGTATTAATTTGTTGCTAAAAAAATAAATTCCTTCAGTGAAATTTAAGTAACTTTGATTTCGACAACTACATGATATTGTCTTAACATATACCACACTAAGAATGTTAATAAAAATTTTGCATTTGTATAAAATAAACCAATTACACACATAACATACCTTTTGAAATAGTTTTGCCTTTCTTTCCAATTGGCAAATAAACAAAACAGGAAAATCTGCAGTCAAGTTTTTATGTTACTAGAAGGGCAACTCCTCTTTTTCATAGGATATTGATCTTTTTTTAACAGAAATTTTAGTCGTTAAGTTTCAGTCAGGCAGTATTGATCTAAAGTTCTATTTACTAATAAAATAACAGTATATTTAGCAAATTGGATGTTTATCTAAAATTCCATTTACTAAGTAAAAAAAAAAACATATCAGTCTGGTTTGGTGTTAATCTAAAGTTATATTTTCTAATAAAATAACACTATTTCTTAAAAAATTGTGCAATCTGTATTTGTTTTTTAGCAGAGACACTATCATGCTGACACTTACGTTTACAACATCCTTCATTTGCAGTGTCTTGTTTGTGTACCGAAGAGGAAGAAGGACCTTTACTATTACAAGTAGCCGTTATAATTGCTTCAACAGGTTTTGGAGGCAGAACTGTAGCACATACTCCATTTATATATGCAGAAACATGACCCAGCTGTATCAATTTTCCGACACCATATCCCAGCTTTCTCCTTCTGGATGTCTTTTTTTTTTTTCTAGCCAATCCCACTGGAATTTATTTTTGACTGAGGCCTCTAAATGTCTTGAGATTGTCAGTTTTGGTTAAAAACTTCATCGTTGATGACGAACTTAAACTGAAATCGTGTAAACTTTCAAATCCCTAAAAACATTCATACATCACACACACAAACACACACGCGCGCATAAAACCCCATCCCTTTTGCCTAAAGAAAAATCCACAAACGTTTCATCAGGGAAACAAAGACACATCCTCTGTCACTGACTTACTAATACAATGAGGCAGGCTGCTCCCGCCGCGCATAGGTGCAGACACGTGAGTGACATACTTTATTTGCTTTAACTCACTCCCCCGCCATCTCCAAGTTCCAATCCCACATGACTCATCAGAGCAAAAAACTGTTCTTTTGCATCGAGGAGCAGAAGCGCCGACACCCAACGAAATGACTGAGAATTTGCACGCATGCCCTTCCCACAGAACAACGGACAACCACAGCAGGAACTGTCACCTTCATGTCGAGACTTCAGGCGCCAAGCTTGAGTCGGCTGCATCGGCGAGGAAGAAAATATTAGTCACATTAATTCATTGGTGAAAAGCAATTTTTTTTAGTAAATACTTTTGCCATGAATCGTTTTAAAAATGTTTTGTTTGCTTTGTTGCCTATTAGAACTCAAAATTTAACAGTCTTAAAAATGTCTTCAAAGCTAAACACCCAGATCGCCCGAACTCAGAAATCCGGGTTAGACCCGGAACACATACAGCTCTGTCTTCTGCGAAAAAAAAAAAAAAAATGATGATCATACTCTGGTATTATGCGCTATAGGAATCAATTTCACAACTTCGAGATGAGAGATATTAAGGAGTTTAAGAAGGCTAAAATTAAATTAGTAAAGTCAGAAAATCAAGAAGAATTTTTGGTGACGTGCCGTGACCTAGAAATAACACCAAAGTATTTAAAAATACGGAATTGCCCAGTCACTGCTAAGGATAATAGAATAATTCAGGAATGCCAAAAAAAGAGATTAAGAGCTGAAATTGTCAATAAAAGGAAACTGATTTTTAACTTGAATATGAAATGTTTACATTTAATCGATTTGATATGTTATAAAAAGTATAGAAAGTTCGACGGTAATTGGAGAGATGAGATTTTGGATGTAACCTTCAGAGAAATTTTTGACATCGTGGAATACGAAAAAAAATGCTCAAGAGCAGTCATGGAAAAAAAGTTGCACGTGATGATTGACAGACAACGTGTACAAGAACAACGGGAGAATATGTATGAGGTATATCAGAATAACTCCAACTTGACCTTGAGCTTCACGCAAAGAGCTATTTTGCAGAGAGGTAAAAAATTTGCGTTTCCACGGAGCCTGCCGAGGACGGAAGAATTAATACCCAACTTAGAAGAAATGGCACGCAGTGTACCAGCAGAAGAACGTGAAAATTTTCGAAGTAAACTGTATAGAATTGTTTTGAAAGAATTTAATGAAAAAAGTAAGAAAAAGAAATATCATATAGATAAAATTCAGTATGAGAAAGAACAACTGATTAAATTAAGAGATGACCCAACAATTTAATTCTGTGAAGCTGATAAAACAGGGCAAATTGTAATATTAAACACAACTGAATATGATCTAAAGATGAATAGAGCTATAGAAGAACTAAATTGCAGCATTCTGACAAAAGACCCAACAGAATCTCAAGTAAGGTACTTAGCTAGAATAAGAAATCACAGCACCTTGCCTGATGAAATAAAGAAAGCATACCCACCAATGGGTACTGGAATACCAAAAATGATTGCAAAAATAAAAACTCATAAGCCTGATACACCTATGAGAGTGATTGTATCAAAAAGGAATTCCCCACTAATAAAACTAGAAAAGAATATCTACAAATTTTTGGCACCTGTGTTCATGAAGACAAGGTTCACGGTGAAGAATACATACGAATTTATTGAGAAAATTAAAGTAATTAAACAAGATTTAAGTGAATATCACATGGCTAGTATGGATGTGAGAGCTCTTTTTCCTAGCACACCAGTACCTCAGGCAATAGAAATAATTATTGAAAAATTGTATGTGCTACAGACAATGAATGCAATACAAATAGAGGAGTTAAGAGAAATTTTATTGTACATATATGAAAATAACATTTTTAAGTTTAACAACAAGATGTACAAACAAAATCATGGTGGACCTATGGGGTCACCACTGTCAACTTTATTTGCTGAAATTATAATGAGTGACATTGAGGAAAAAATAATAAGTAAACTCGAGGATCCACCACTGATATACTGCAGATATGTTGATGACATTTTTCTGTTATCCAGGCTAAAAAATGATGAACTTGAGGACTTGACAAAAAAGTATAGTGAAATTTATCCATCTATAGAACTGACAGTAGAACAAGAACATGACAATACTTTGGCATTTTTGGACGTTTTGATTATTAAAACAGAGGAGAGTTTACAATTCAGAGTGCATAGAAAATCTTCATATATCCCAGTACTTATACCATTTCAGTCATCACATCCATTAACACATAAAAGAAATAGTATTAAAACACTAATTAAAAGAAGTTTAACACATTCATCAATTGAACAGTATAGAAAAGAAGAAATTGAATATATTGAAAAAATTGCATATGCTTTTGGATACCCTAAACAGGTATTTAAAAAATGGATTTATGAAGTAACTCAAGGTTACAATAAGGTCAAGAGTGATAAAAAAACTTGTAAAATATGTGGGAGCAATACCATATATAGAAAATGTTTCAGCAGAAATTAATAAAGTTTGTGGCAAGTATGGCATACAGGTAGGAAATCAGGTACTTACTGTAAAAAATTTAGTGATTAAAAATGAAAAAATTAGCCAATTAGATAGAGCAGGAATTTATGAAATCCCAATAAACCAGCAACCACCTGTGTCATATATAGGCAGCACCAAGAACAAATTAAAGTATAGATTGAATCAGCATATTAATAATTGGAACAAAAAGAGGCTAAGACAGCATTGACCCAATACTGTATGGAAAATCAAAAATGTCCAAGGTTTGAAGATATTAAAATTATTAAGAGCTGTAAAAACGAAAAGCAGTTAAGAATTGCAGAATCAGTGTTAACTGAAAAAAACAGATCAAGATTATGCAACATTAATGAGCCAAATAACTTAAACGAACAATGGAAAGCCATAATAAAAATTGAACAGCAGCGTAAAAAGAAAGAGAGAAAAAAGAGCAGCAGGGACAATAGATGGCGCCAGAGACACAACGATTCAGAGATAGCGACTGGGGCCCAGACCTCGATGGCTCTGCTCACTTGAGCTGCGGTGGGCGGATGAGACACACCTGCCTCCTGAAGATGACAGGGATCTGTCGAAAGTACTAGAGGATTGGATGTGCGGGGCTGAATGGGTGTGACAATTGCAGTGGGAGTAGCAGAGGTTGTGAAACAGAAGGAGGAGTTCCATAATTAGAGTTGACTAAGGTTTAATCACCTGTGAATGTAAGGTTTATGTACATAGTTTTTACTTGAATTGTATGAATGAGTTGTATGTATGATTTTTATCGAATTGACAAGCATTATAGTAACATACTATAAGGCAAAGGAAAAAAACGATGTTTCACACCCGAAAATAAGAAGAGTAAGCAAGAGGTCTGTAAACCTGTGGAAGCCCAGTTACATCACGATGAATTGACGTGTTGGAAGTGTTTGGTCCATTGGAGGTTACCATGATCTTTATGGTGAGTGGTTATTCCTCATGGTTTTTTCAAAAATGATGACATTTACTTGGACATGCTAGAAAATTTCGCTATACCCCAGATCAAAAGATATGACGCCGTTTTCCAACAAGATGGCACACCTCTGCATTGGTCAACATGTGTACGTAAGTGCCTAAATGAGCATTTCCCCAACAGATGGATTCGGCGTGGTGGTCCCATTCCGTGGCATCCTTGCTCTCCAGATCTAACTACATTGGATTATTTCATGTGGGGTTATATAAAGGATCGTTTCTATCAGACGTCTTGTACTGATTTGCAGGATCTGAAGTAGCATATCACAGCTGCTATTAATTCCATAACTCCTCAGATGCTTGCCAATACATGGCATGAAATCAAGTATCGCTTGGATGTACTACGAGCAACCAAGGGATCTCACATCGAAATTTATTAACTTTTGTAGTTACATTGTAAGTTAGTACAGTCAGTTTCTTTCTATCTGTTTAATGTTTTGTTTCATATAATTTTGTAATGTGTCCAATAATTCTCGAACACCTTGTATATTAAGAGAGACCCAATTTTACAACTATCTCCCTTTCAGAAAAAAGATACTTGGATTAGAAATGCTATACATACATATATTTCACTAAGTTGTTCTCTGAGATTCAGAGGTTAGCTCCACAAAGAAATAGAAACCACCAGATAAATTTTTAACTGAGTATTTACTTACTGTTGCCGTATGAAACTTCTCCATTTACAGCAATCTTGACACACAACATGGGCTTCACTGACATCCATCACACAACATACACAAGACCTTCTATATATACTTCATACTCATAATCTTTTCCTCGTGCAGACACTACTGAATCTGATCTTCCCATGACTTCCTTGGCCTTTTTCTGCCTTTCTTTCCGGCCACTTGGGCTGAAAATATTTTCTTAGAAAGCATCTCATCACTCATTCTTTCAGCATGGCCAAACCACCTAAGAATATCAGTCTCCACCTTCCTAACAACATTTTCCCTCACATTACACAACTTCAGCACATCTTCATTCCTCACATGATCAGAAAGGGTTTTGCCACGAACTCCCTGTAAGTAATGCATCTCTCCAGGACACAAACAAATCCTATGTCTCTTCTGCAATGCCCAGGTTTCACCGTCGTACATCAGAGTAGAAACAATTACACTTTCATGCACAGCCTCTTCAAAAACCCATAATTCCTGTGAAAACCTCCTACAGCAACTATGACTTTCTATGAAGAATTCACTCGCCTACTAATTAATATCACCATCTAATTTGTTCTCTCTGTCAAACACACTTCTTAAATACACAAAATCATCCACCTGGTCAATCACTGTGCCATTTAGACTTATCCTGCATTCAGTATTAACAGTTCCTCACTCAAAAACCATTACTATGGTTTTTCCTTTATTTATACTCAGTCTGAATTTCATACAAATTTCGTACATTCAGAACAACATATTCTGCAACTCACTTCTGCTATCTGCCAACAGGACTGTGTCATCAGCATCCAGCAATCTCAACACATGGATATTATCAAGACATAAACCAGTATTGTTCATCTTGGCATTACGTATGCAGGCATCCATAAATATATTAGACAGCCATGGTGACATTACACAACCTTATCTGACTCCTGAACCAAAAAGAAAAGAAAAAAAAAAAAAACATTTTGATTCAACACCATTCACTCACACACAAGCTCTACTGCCAGCATACATGGCTTTTACATTATTGAGTAGATTTCCAGTAACACCATATTTATTCAGTACCTTCCACAGAAGTATCCTACTTACTCGGTCGTAAGCTTTCTTTAACTATGAAGGCAGAAAAAACATTCTTACCAACAGCCAGATACTTTTCGATAATCATGTGTAATGCAAAAATTTGTATCATGTGTAATAAAAAACCACTCAGAACATCCCACTTTTTCTGATGTAAGACCTCGTACCTTTGCAATAATGACCTTACCACACATTTTCCCTGGCATACTCTCACAATACCACGATAGTTCTTGCAGTCAGTACGATCACCATTTCCCTTACACAAGGGAACAATGATAGCATTCCTCCAATCCCAAGGGAACATTCCTAACTCCTATTACAATTGGCAAATTTCAGTTAACCAGCCAATTACAGTCACCACCATATTTTAACATCTCAGCAGTTATACCACCTACTCCCACAGCCTAACCATTCTGAAGAGATTGATCTAATAACCCACAGAAGTATTCATTCACCCCATCTTTCACTTACCTCACTCAGCTCCAAATATAATTTCTCCAATTCTATTCTTCACACAACTTGAAACTTTCCCCTATTTTTCCTGCATCTCATGTATTTCTAGAAAGCTTTTCCCCTATTTTTCCTGCATCTCATGTATTTCTAGAAAGCTTTTCTAACTTTCCAAAAAGCCAATTCATGCTTTTCCCCGTTTTCCTTCCTATCTTTTCCCTTATTCTGGTGAACCAGCTTAGCTGCCTCATGCTTCCTACAGTGATATTCATCCTCAGAAACTCTACCTTGTAAGATCCCTAAATATTCTTCCTTCTTTCCCTTAACGGCTCCTTTAATCTCACTGTTCCACCAAACTTCAATTTGAACATTACCCACTATTGTGGTACAGCAGACCTCTTCAGTGGCAGTAACATACCTGCCAACTACTACGGAATATCCATAGTTTCTACGGATTTAGTTGTCTAACTACGGAACTGCGGACATCGCTCTCCAAACTACAGATTCTACGAATTTTCATTTTGTTTAGATTTTTTTTCATTTTTCTAGTATTTCATGATATACATGTGATTCGCAAGCGGATTCTCAGAATTCCGCTTTTTTTTTTTTTTTTTTTAGATCATTATGTAGATTGTCCTTGAAAGCAGTATTTAGTGTTTTAAAATTTTCTGAAACGGTAGTTAAACGGAGTTAAAATTTTTGCCGTAATCACATTTTTTTAAATCTCGGATGTTGCCTTTGTGTCCACTTCTCTTGTTAAACATCATTTAATTGCATAAATGTCTGTATTTCAGCTTGAAACTGCAGGCAACAATTTGCGAAAACGGAACTTAGAACGCAGCGAAAATTTTCCCGTAATCTTCAGGCATGAGATCCTTCCGCGAATTCGAGGAATTCCGCCCTTTCGTTATTATTTTGGTCATTTCCGAGATCGATACACAAGTGAAGAGAATATTGGGGGGGGGGATTTCGCATCGGAGAACGGAATTCCATCTTTTTGAAACTTTCGAAAACGGAAGGTCAACGGAATTCAGATTTTTTCTGTAATCGTCATTTCTTTTTTCTCGCAATGCTGTCTCTGTCCAGCATTATCGCTAAATATCATTTTACTGCATAAATATTTGTATTTCAGCTTGAAAATTTATGGAAAATTTCCAAAACTTGAAATTGTACGGAGCAAAGATTTTCGCCGTAATCCCCCCCTCCCTCCGCGCGATGTTTCCACTCTTCTGCATTGTTAAATATCTCCCATCCCATAAGTTTTTGCATTTAAGCTTGATAAGGGAGGGGTAAACTCCGGAAAACGGAAGTTACAAAGTTGGAAAATTTGTAAAAATTGATGCATAGTGTTCAAAAGTGTTATCCTCAAAGTTACACCATTTATCTAAAATAGTTGAAGCTTTGATATCATGCGCTCATGGTCCTCAGGCTGAAAGTTTTTTCAGCGTGCTAGAAGAAATTATTGTTATCAGAAGGAATAAAAAAGAAAAGAAAGAAAATCAACAATAAAGAAATAGGGAGAGAAAGATATCAGCAGAAAAAAATAAGGCAATGGATGCTTTAACTGGGTGAAAAATCAAAACACACAGCAAGACTGCGGACCACTGTTAGTTTGTTTTTTATTGACCCTGCAGCTGCACAGCATCCATTGCTTATTTTTTTTCTGCTGATATCTTTCTCTCCCTATTTCTTTATTGTTGATTTTCTTTCTTTTCTTTTTTTTATTCCTTCTGATAACAATAATTTCTTCTAGCACGCTGAAAAAACTTTCAGCCTGAGGACCATGAGCGCATGATATCAAAGCTTCAACTATTTTAGATAAATGGTGTAACTTTGAGGATAACACTTTTGAACACTATGCATCAATTTTTACAAATTTTCCAACTTTGTAACTTCCGTTTTCCGGAGTTTACCCCTCCCTTATCAAGCTTAAATGCAAAAACTTATGGGATGGGAGATATTTAACAATGCAGAAGAGTGGAAACATCGCGCGGAGGGAGGGGGGGGGGATTACGGCGAAAATCTTTGCTCCCAATGTTTGTCATACCCAATGTTTGTCATAAACAGCAATTTTAGAGGCAGTATGTTCATATGGTGAGTGAAGGTTCGCACGCTGCACATTCACTTGTTTGGATTTCCCATCTGTCAAATGTTGTGGAATTCTTAACACATCTGACTGATTTTTATTGGTGGAAGTTTTGAACTTAAATTTTGCAATGTTACCTATCATGCCCTTGCCAGCAGGGGAATCAACTTTGTGTTTCACATGGGTTAAGTTTGTTTCGTTAGAGTCCTTGTTTGTTGTAATGTTTTGTTGTGGTGAGTATTTCTTTTTCACAAAGAGATGAATCGTTTCATAAAAAAGTCTATGTATGCCGCGCAATAATACTAATTACTACTGAAAAGGCTCTACCCAATGTTGGCAGGTCTGCAGTAACAACACAGTTCTTAAAACACATCCACTTATTTTCTACATCCCTCTCACATGACTTCAGTTCCTTCAGTCATTCTCTGAGTAAATTAGAGTAACACTGATTATCTTCCGGGAGCCTTTCAACCTTTATTCTTTCTATCCTAGGCCTCTTCCTATTTCTTTTCCTCCAACCAAAATTCAGTTTCACTCGCGACACTACCAAGTAATGATCAGAGCCATCATCCGCATCTCTCATCACACCAGCGTCAACAACTAAATGTCTGAGACACTGATCATAAACAACAAAATCTATTACACCCTTTTTTTCCAGAGTGCAGTTTTCCCAAGTATATGTGTGGATATACTTGTGGTTGAAAAACATATTAGATACACACAAACCATTCTCAATGCAGAGCTCAATTAATCTTTCACAATCATCATTCACACAAGGATCATTAAACTTACCCAGAATGTTATCGGAAATTGCATTCTGCACACCTACTCTAGCATTGAAATCTCTTGCTATTATAACTTTCTCTTTAGCACCAGACTGGCCCAAAACAGCTTTTAGCTCATTCCAGAATTCCTCCTTCTTATCAGAAGGTTCCGAGTCACAAGGAGCATACACTACAACTCTGAAGTTTCACTTTAAAACAAATCCAAAGAATTCTCTCACTTATGCAGCCATAGTGAACCAAATTGTTCTTCATCTTTTCACTTAAAATCACATCTACACCAGCCTATCCTCTCACATACTCCAGACCACACACTCAAAGTTCCATTCACTTCTTCTATCCCAATTTCCTTCTTTTTGGTTTCCTTTACACCCAGCACATCCAACCAATACTTACTCATTTCTTCAATCACCTCATTCATCTTTGCATTTATTCCTCTAGTATTCCATACACTAATTGTACACTCAGTCAACCTAGATCTCTTTCTCATATGTCATTTCCATGGTGGACCATCCTCCTCAAATGTGGTAGATCCACCATATCCACACTAGAGTCCATAAAAGTAAGTGTGTGTGTGTGTGTGTGTGTGTGTGTGTGTGTGTGTGTGTGTGTGTGTGTGTGTGTGTGTGTGTGTGTGTTGTGTTGTTGTTGTTGTTGTTGTTGTTGTTGCTGCTGTGCTGTTGTTGCTGCTGTTTATGGTTCATTACTTAATAATCTCCCACTAAATTCAGGTATGCTGATGACACAGCCCTGTTGGCAGAAAGCAAAAGTGAGTTGCAGAGTATGTTCTCCCGGATGTATGAAGTCTGTATACATATCACAGTATACATATCACTAAGCTGTTCTTTGAAATTCAGAGGTTAGCTCCAAAAAGAAATACAAACTACCAGGTATTTTTACTTACTGTTGTCGTATCAAACTTCTCCATTTACAGCGATCTTGACATACTACTCGGGCTTCACTGCTATCCATTACACGCCGTACACGAGATCTTTTATACACTAGTGTGCAAAAATTAAGGACGAAGAGGAGAAATTAGCATAACAGCGGAACGAGCAGGCAGAACAGACCGAAAGACCACTCAGGAGATAGACTAGGGTCTGGTACAGTAGGGCATGTGCATATATGCAGCATGACGCGGGGGAGTGGTGTCAGAAGGGTATAAAGCACACGGGCGGTGTACGCTCAGCAATTCGGTGAAAGCTATTGCACGGTGTACATCAGTTTGACCAACGTTGAGTTGCTGCCACCATGGCCAACAGGCTATCCAGTAGATGACATCTGGATGACTTTACTCGAGGTCGCGTCATTGGGAAGTTGGAAGAAGGTCGAAGTGTGACTAGTGTGGCCGAGGAGTTCGGGATCGCTCACAGCATCATTTCACGAGCTTGGAGAGCATTTCAAACGACAGGAATAGCTGTCCAAGAGTTTAGCAGTGGTGGTCTACGAGCAACCATGGCGACAGACGACCGGTATGTTGTTCTACAGGTGAGAAGAGACAGGCGGCAGACAGCGGGAGAAATCGCGAGGCACATGCTATAGACAACTGGACGTCTGTTATCGTGTTTTACCGTGGCCAGGAGGCTGCACAAAGGTGGTCTATTTCGCACGACAACCAGTACAGTGTGTGCCATTAACGCCTGCACATCGGAGACAGCGGTTTCTGTGGTGCCAGGAACACAAGAACTGGACACATCAGCAATGGGGTTGAGTTTTCTTTACGGATGAGAGCCGATTTAGTCTAACGAGTGATTCTGGACGCATACATATCTGGAGAGAGCAGGGAACACGCAATCACACCTCCAACATCATCGAAAGGGGCCGGTTTGGAGGTGGCAGAGTTCTCGTTTGGGGCGGTATCATGCTTGGTAGTATTACTGTCCTCCACATCTTCCAAGGAGGTTCAGTCACTGGTGTCCGCTATTGTACCGAGGTTCTCCTGCCTCAAGTGCGTCTGTTTAGAGGTGCTGTGGGTCCTGAGTTCCTCTTCATGGACGCCAACGCTACACGTCATCGTACAGTGGCTGCCGCAGAGCTGTTGGAGAGTGAAGATATTCAATGCATGGATTGGCCCGCAAGGTCCCCGGACCTAAATCCAATCGAACACGTGTGGGACCTTCTCGGGAGACGCTTGACAGCACGTCACCAGTCGCCAGCAACGATTCTGCAGCTGCGATTGGCGCTATAAGAGGAATGGGCCGCGATGCCTCAACAGCTCCTTGACAACCTCTTCCTCAGCATGGACAGACGTTGTAAATCCTGCAACACAGACAGGGGTGATCATATCCCCTACTAAAGACTGGATATTTCTTGGCAGCCACCTGTCACATGGACATTTCTGTCCAATTGTGCTCGAAGCTACCTTTTCAATAAAGTGTCTTTGTATTCTTTGGATTCCTTGTTTGGGCGGTTTTGCTCACTTGTCCCATATTCTTACATCTTGGGGATCTTATGGTATGATCTGAATCGATGTGGAGCACTTCTGCACAACGTTAAATTCGAAAAACCGTCTCGCCCTTAATTTTTGCACGCCAGTGTATTTCATACTCATAATCTTTTTTCTGATGCAGACACTCCTGAATCTGATCCACCCATGACTTCCTTGGCCTTCCTCTTCCTTTTCTTCCTGCCACTTGAGATGAAAAGCTTTTCTTAGTAAGCATCTCATCACTAATTCTTTCAAACCACCAAAGCATATTAATCTCCACCTTGCCAACAACATTTTGCTTCACATCACACAACTGGAACACATCTTCATTCCTCACACAATCAGACCGTGTTTTACCACAAACCTCCCATAAGTAACACATTTCTCCAGCACACAAACAACTTCTATGTTTCTTCTGTAGTACCCAGGTTTCACTACAATACATCAGAGTAGGAACAATTACACTTTCATACCAGTGGCAGCTTTTTAGGTGAAGTAGGTGAAGTGCCTCTTCACCTATTTTACTTAAAATAAAAGTTTTATTCAGTAATTTGTATAATATATTATTTTTTGTCTCTATTGTGTTACAAAATACTCAAAATGTTGATTAGATATCAATTCACATAGCGCGTTCAAGACGGAAAACAAGTCCTCATACGCAAAACAGTGTATGTGAACAGCCAAAATGAAAACCCTTCGAATTTGTGATTATTGTCAAAAAGTTTAGCTGTTACTGTAGTTTCGTGTACAGTTTAACAGTTAGTGATAGTTTTAATTAAAGTATGTATCCTGTGAACGACATTGTTTGTAATTTATTACGAACTCCATTTAATCGATGGAAAGATGAAGATAAAAAAGACATTTTACTTCAAGGACGACCGACGGATTCACTGAAAATTGTTGCCAAAAAAGAAATCAAGAAGAGCGGTAAATCCTACAATATTAATTTTAAAAATTGTTGGTTTACTGAATATAAATGGCTTTGTAGTACTTCTGTGTTACAAAAATTATTTTGTTGGCCTTGCTTACTTTTTAGTAATAAATATTCAGCGTGGAATAAAGACGGATTCTCAGATTTATTAAATATAACACGCTCACTTCATAAACATGGTGATTCTAGCGAATACCTGAAATGCGAGTTAATGCTAAGGAATTTTGAAAAAAATCAGAACACCATTGCCGATGCCCTGAGGGAGAATGCTAGGCTTTTGAAAATGCATTTCAACGAAAACATTCGTTTAAATAGACTTTTCCCGCAGACAGTGATTGATGCAGTATTATATTTGAGCAAACAAGAACTAGCATTTCGTGGCCATGACGAAAGCATGGACTCGATAAAACGTGGAAATTTCAAGGAATTACTTTCATTGTTGATATCAAGAAGTCCTTTAAAAATTCAAAATCAATACGAAAAGATAAAAAATGTCTTCACAGGTGACTCAAAAACTATTCAAAATGAATTAATTGAATGTATTTCTGAATATATAAACGATCACATTAAAAATGATATAAATGAAGTTCAATGCTTTTCTATTCAAGTAGATGACACCACAGACATAAATCAGACTTCTCAGTGCTCTTTAATAATAAGATTTGTTGATTCGGAAGGTGTATTGGCTGAGCGATTTTTGGGCTTCCACGACGTGAGTGGAGATCGAACGTCAGAAGCTTTATACAAAATGTTAGACAAAATTTTGAAACAATTCGATTATCAACACAAATTAATAGGACAATGTTATGATGGGGCAAGTGTAATGTCTGGACACTTGAATGGGCTCCAGAAAAAAAATCAAGGATAAAGCTTCTCAAGCTCTTTTTGTTCATTGCTTAGCACATCGTTTGAACCTTGTATTACAGCAGAGTTTTTCTAAAATTTCAAAGTGTCGTATATTTTACGCAAGCCTCGCTGGAATTCCTTTGTTTTTTCACCACTCAGTGAAGCGATCTTATACACTCACATCTACAACCGCAAGACACATACCAACCATAGCAGAAACTCGATGGTCCTCCACTTCGAAGTTAGTAAGTGTAATTGTTGAAGATTGGGATAAATTGAAGGAAGTATTTGAATTTCTGGCAAATAGTGAGCAATCAGAAAAAAAATCAATTCAACTTGCCAAGGGATTTTTAAATGATATGAACACTTCTGAATTTACATTTTTGGCAATAGTATTTAATGAAATTTTTGGCCCCACCGATCTATTATTCGAAATTTTGCAGAAAAAATCACTAGACATAAACTACTGTGCAACTCAAATTAAAAAAACTCGTGAAATTTTGAGTCATAAAAGGAACGATGAAGTATTTGAAACACTGTTTGGAAAAGCTAGCAAAATCACAGAAATAAGCAGATCTAAATGGAATATGCTGCTCTTACACAAGAAACAATTTTTCAAAATTATAAACAATTGTATTTTGAAATTTTAGACCACATTCTTATGGAAAGGGATATAAGATTTCAAGACCGTGAAAAACTTCAATTTGTTTGTCTTGCTGACACAACCAAATTCGAACAATTTGATTCAAGCTTTCCCTCTCACGCTTTTGAAAATCTACAACATTTTTACAGAAAAATATTTACTAAACTCCAGCGCCTTAAAAATGAACTGAGTCTTGTATATGCCAACGAAAAATTAAGGAATATATCGACTAAAGAACTTCTTCGAGTGCTTCATGAAGATAAAGACATTTTTACAGAAGCTTATAAATTGGTTGCCCTCATTTTAACCATTCCATCTACAAGTGTGTCAGTGGAAAGAAGTTTTTCTTGCCTTAAAAGAATACAAACTTACTCAAGAAATACCATTTCTCAAGACAGACTTGCTTCTTTGGCAAATATTTCTATTCAGAAAGATATTTTATTGATGCTTACGAAGAAACAACCATTCTATGACGACATAATCGACAAATTTGCAACTTTAAAAGAAAGAAGAATTGATCTAATATACAAAAAATAGGTCAGTCCTCATATAGTGATTTTCATTGAAGACAGTAGATATATTTTCATATCACCTATTTTTTCAACCACGAGCCGCCACTGTTTCATACACAGCCACGCGGGACTCTCTAGAGAACCCATCATTCCTGTGAAAACCTTCCAGAGCAGCTATGCCTTTCAATGAAGAATTCACTTGCCTACTGATTTCCCCATCCAATTTGTTCTCTCTGTCAAACATGCTTCCTAAATACACAAACTCACTCACCTGATCAATCACTGTGCCATTTATACTTACATTACATTCACTGCTACCAGTTCCTCTCTCAAAGACCATAACTTTGGTTTTTCCCTTATTTATACTCAGTTTGAATTTCATATAAACTTCGTACACCTGGGACAATATACTCTGCAACGCACTTTTGCTCTCTGCCAACAGGACAGTGTCATCAGCATACAGCAATCTGCACACATGGATATCACCAAGATATAAACCAGTATTATCTATTTTGGCATCACGCATGCACGCATCCATAAATATATTAAACAGCCATGGTGACATTACATAACCTTCTCTGACTCCTGCACCAATAGAAAACCATTTTGATAAAACACCATTCGCTTGTACACAAGCTCTACTACCAGCATACATGGCTTTTACACTATTAAGTAGATTCACAGTAACACCACATTCATTCAATACCTTCCACAAAAGTGTCCTGTTTACTCGGTCACAAGCTTTCTCTAAATCTATGGACAGCAAAAACTTTCTTACCAAGAGCCAGATACTTTTCAATCATCATGCGTAATGCAAAAATTTGGTTAGTGCAGCCTTTACTAGGCATAAAACCACTGAACATACCACACTTTCTCTGATGTAAGACCCCGCACTTTTTCAGTAACAACCTTACCAAACACTTTCCCTGGCACACTTAGTAGGCTAATACCATGATAGTTCTTGTATTCAGTCTGATCACCTTTTCCCTTATAGAAGGGGACAATAATAGCATCCTTCCAATCCCAAGGGACCATTCCTAACTCCCAGCACAACTGGCAAATTTCAGTTAACCAATCAATTACAGAGTCACCACCATATTTCAACATCTCGGCAGTTATGCCATCAACTCCCGGAGCCTTACCATTCTGAAGAGATTTTAGAGCTTTACACACTTCTTCTCTTGAGATCCCTCCTGTGCTTTCATCCCTCATTGTGACATCATCTGCATGTCTCAGAATCATCTTTGTTTTCCTGATCTAATAACTCAGAGAAGTATTCACCCCATCTATCACTTAACTCATTGGGCTCCCATATCATTTCTCCAACCTTATTCTTCACAAAACTTACAACTTCGTTTCAACTATTTTTCCTGAGTCTCATGTACTTCCAGAAAGACTTCTTATCTTTCCAAAGAGCCAATTAATGCCTTTCCACCTTCTCCTTCCTATCATTTGCCTTACTCTGGGGAACCAGCTTAGCAGCTTCACACTTCTTACAGCGATATTCATCCACAGAAACTCTACCATGCAACATCCCCAAATAGGCTTCCTTCTTTCTCTTTACTGCCTCTTCAATCTCACTATTCCACCAAGCATCACCTCTATTCTTACCCACTATTGTGGTGTCACAGAACTCTTTAGCAGCAGTGACAACACAGTTCTTAAAACATTCCCACTTATTTTCTACATCCCTCTCACCCAGACTTCAGCTCCTTCAGTCATTCTCTGAGTACATCAGAATAATGCTGATGATCTTCAGGGAGCCTTTCAATCTTTATTCTTTTCATCCTGGGCCTCTTCCTATTCCTTTTTCTACAACCAACATTCAGTTTCACTCGTGACACTACCAAGTAATGATCAGAACCAACATCCACACCTCTCATCACAAGAGTGTCAACAACTAAATGTTTCAGACGCTGATCGTAGACAACAAAATCTATCACACTCTTTTAACCAAGAGTACGATTTTCCCAAGTATATGTGTGGATATACTTATGGTTGAAAAATGTATTAGGTACACACAAACCATTCTCAATGCAAAGTTCAATTAATCTTTCACCATTATCATTCACACAAGGATCATTAAACTGATCCAGAACATTGTCAGAAATTGCATTCTGTGCACCTATTCTAGCATTGAAATCCCCTGCTATTATAACTTTTTCTTTAGCACCAAACTGGCTCAAAACAGCTTTTAGCTCATTCCAGAAATCTTCCTTCTTATCAGAAGGCTCCAAGTCACAAGGAGCATACACTACAACAATTACAATTCTCAGAAGTTTCCCTTTCAAATGAATCCAGAGAATTCTCTCACTTATGCAACTATAGTGAATCAAGTTGTTCTTCATCTTTTCACTTAAAATCACACCTACATCAGCCTGTCCTCTCACATTATCCAATACTCCAGACCACACACTCATCGTGCCATTCACTTCTTCTACCCCAATTTCCTTCTTTTTGGTTTCACTTACACACAGCACATCCAATCTATACTTATTCATCTCCTCAATCACCTCATTCATTTTGCCATTTATACCTCTAATATTCTATATACTAATCCTACATTCACTCAGCCGTGATCTCTTTCTCATATGCCATTTAGAAAGTCCAGGTTGATTCCGTGGTGGACCATTCTTCTCATGTGTGGTAGGTCCACCATATCCCACACTTGAGTCTGGATATTGATTTCTTTTTGTCTTTTTAATCAGGTAGGTATATCAGTGTGGGGGATCAGCCCACAGCTGAGGGTTCCAGTTGGTCATTCAACCTAAGGATTCTGGAACAAAACCCAGTGAGTTGGGGTCTTTTCGTCAATGTCACACAAAACTAGCTGGCACCTCTCCAAGAATCACAGATGCACTAGTTGCCGTTGTGTGTGCCATAAGTAACTAACACTCTATGTTCTTCATTTTTTCATACATGACTACAAAAATAGTTACCCAAAACAAAGTGTTTGTTTCACCTGGACTACAGTATAATTTCACACAATATACATATGACCTGTTAAAAGTTAATTACAATCTATACAAGTGACAATGCAGATATGAAATGCAGCCTTCCAGCAAGTACACCACAACTTAAATATTACTGTATTATGAACTTACATAACAAAAACAAGAAAGAAGTCTTGGTAGCAGGAACACAATATTGGGTAATATGCAGAAAAGGAGAACAATAAAAACATGCAATCTATAAACCAACATTTTATGGATAACAGTATTTCTTAACTGCATTTTATGTATGATATAAGGATATATTGTATTAATACATGTATTTTTAAATAAAATTTTTAATTAAAAAAAAACTTACTTCCTCACATAGCTTACTCAGCTGAGTTTTCTGAGAAGCTAAATTATCTTCTATAATTCCTACAGAGCGACGCAAATGGGACAGAGAGCGGTTTAATTCAACTAGCTGATGTTCCATTTCTGTCAATTTGTCCACTTTATTCTGTTCTCCAAACAGCCAAGGTTCAATGTAAAGCTGAAAATAACAGTATTTGGTACTAAACATACTGCACAGTTGAACTGAAAATTACTGTATTGTCCAGACTATAAGACAACCATTTCTTCATAAAATATGAACGTAAAAGTGAATACTCCTCAAATAACTGTAGTCCAGTAAATTCTGATATTTTAATCAAGCCCAAAACTAGCCAGTTATGTCTGGCACAGTAACTGTTTTACAATAGCTATATCTGATTTGATGCTTTGTGTCTCATGATGAGCATTTAGTTTGTAGCATTTTCAATACACTTCTAAAAGGATGCAAAACTTTGTGACCATTTGTTTCTTTACTATTTTTTTTAGAATGCTGTTCAATGTGCGTGTGTTTCCATCCAGTACCTTGCTTGTGAACTTTAATATCATGAAAGTGAACTCATGTTGGATCTCTGTGCTTCTCTTTCTTCTGATCTTTTCACACTCATCTTTGTGGCTAAGATTCATTTGCCTTTGATCTTCTGTTTAATCAAATTTATTTTATTTATTTTTCTATTTATTTTTTATTTTTTTGATTTCACAGAATTTATTTTTTTAATTTACTTTTTCTCCTGGCATTTACATTGTAAGTAAAAGTACATTCCTTGCTCAGAAAAAAAAAAAATCTCCCACACTCGATTGCTCTCTGATAGATTGAAACATGGGGCATATCTTAAGCTAAAACATGTGAAATGATCACATATAGTTATGACACCTATTTTAAGCAAGCATAGTACATCACACTGAAAAATCTTCAACTGTGACGCAAGAAGTGTTTACTGACAATGAAGCAAAGTGAGAAAATGGAAAAGCTGCAAGAAGAAACCACGGAATGCATGTTCAACAAGAAAAGTATCTGAAGGTCTCAAGAGAGGAATTAAGTTGAAAATTAAGTTACTGAATTCATTATAAAACCTACAGCAGGCATGTTTGTAGCCCAAGCTGTCAGGATGAAACCATTTGCAGGAGCAGCAAACTTCAATATTCTACAGCAAGGTGTCAAAGGAAACATTGATGACAGCTACAATGATGAGGTCCAATGGCACAACCTCATGAAGAGAACCTTATCAGCTACAAACACTAAATCATTAATTTAAAGAAAGGAAGGAAGGAACAGAAAAAAAATTAACTTTCTAAAGCAAATGGATAATGCAGCTGAGACATTTGTATTTTTTTTTATATGCCAACCAACGTGACAGTTAATGATAAAGGTAACAAACCTCTGCTGACAAAGGTACTGGAAATTAGTAGTTAAGTGTAGCAGCAATAACAGCTGCATTAGCAGAAGGAATAAAATTTCTCACCTAATTCTTAAAGAAACATAGTCAAAGGGATTGCTTGCCAGAGAAGACTGGATGACATATTAACTCATAACCAACCACCTTATCTGAAAAGGAAAGATATCCAGATGTGTTGAAAAGAAGCATATTGGTGTGTATGGCCATGAAGAAGGGACATCTGCTTGACAATGATTTATGTAGTAATTGGACCCAGAAGCATGGTCACATAACAGTCTATCATCTGTAAAGGGTATATATAAGGCCAGATGCTACCAGGAAATTACCCCTTCACCCCAATATGCAGGGAAAGAGAGGACTTAAATACTTCTACTTAAACATGCGATGGAAGATATTAAGTAAAGTGAGTAAGCTGGCTCCACGCCTGACATGATTATTACAAAGATACTATGTTTTTCTTCCTCACTTGGGGAAAGGTCATAATTACAGTCATCTCATACTTTGATCAATGCAGTATTTTACTAAACTATACAAACTGAAAAATACAAATCACATAAAAAAAACAACAACTGACTTTTGATTCTGACTCACAGCACGACATATTTACAGCAGCAGAACCTTGATTCACACTTGCAAATTATCAGTAGTAATAATGTACTAATAAAAACAAACTTGAATTCATAACACCAGTGCAAAATTCATGAGAAGATGAACAGCATTAAAGTATGTTTACATATATATATAATGATCTCTTCACAGAGCATACTCATTAGTCTTCAGAGAAATTAAGTAACCACCATTTTTGCTACAAGTATGTGGAATGTGTTATACAATGATCCAACACAGCTTTTTTACATTTTACTCCCTGTATTCTGGCAAGAAAGCCATCCTTTTAGCTTTAAAAGACTTTTCAAAATAATGTTGTTGGTCATACACCAGATACAAAAAGGGGAGCATTTAAAATTACTACATCTAATGAACCTAAGCAAAAATTGAGTTAGCTGGTTTTTATGATCCATTGTATTAGAGTTTGTTATTTTCAAGCAGATTTTTTTTGCTTATTTAATGGATATACTTTTACAAGTAATTCTTGCATACCTAAATTACCTGTTAATAAACATTTTTTTAGATACTTTGTGTAATTCAACAATCATATACAAGACTGATGAAGAAAACAAAAACAGCTGAATTTTTTAATTGAGTGAAAAATCAGAATGTGTGATGAAAAAGTGTGAATATAACATGGCATGAGTGAGAAGGAATCATTCACTATAGTTTATTTATGTAAATATTAAACAGCAGCACATCACTGCATTCACAATATAAAATCACTGAATTCAAAACAAAATAAAATGGTTTTAAAAGACATTGCTTCAAATGCAGTTTTTCTTTTTTTGTTTTGTTTTGTTGTTGTCCTTGCTTGCACATCAGCCCAAGTTTCCTCCTGTAAGCACACCTTGCTTTTTTATCAGCAAATTTCACAGCCATTTTTGTCTTTCATTGACCCTGCAGATGCAAAGCAACTACATTCAAAATTTTTCTTTCTGCCAATATCTTTCCATTCCCATTTCTTCATTGTTGCATGTTGTTTTCTTTCTTTCTTTTTTTCATGCCCTCAGATTTAAGCAAAATTGGAATAACTGCTTTTCTCATACAACCCATTTTACTGAAGAACTGAACTGCAGACCTAGCCTGTGCTTTAATTTTGTAGTCTACAGCCTGTGTACCCAAACAGGTTTCAATGCTCATTCTTTCTGACTTTATGACAATGATTTCATATATTCAGCTTGTATACCCAAATATATATATGGTGTAACTCAAAGAAGCATACATCATTTCTTACAAATTTCCCAACTTTGCCACTTCCATTTTGGGAAATTTTATACATATATACATACATATCACTAAGCTGTTCTCTGAGATTCAGAGGTTAGCTCCAAAAAGAAATACAAACTTCCAGATATTTTTACTTATTGTTGTCGTATCAAACTTCGCCATTTACAGTGATCTTGACATACAACTCGTGCTTCACTGATATCCATTACACGCCGTACACAACATCTTTTATACTTCATACTCATAATCTTTTCCTCATGCAGACACTCCTGAATCGGATCCACCCATGTCTTCCTTGGTCTTCCTCTGCCTTTCCTTCCTGCCACTTGGGCTGAAAATATTTTCTTAGTAAGCATTTCATCACTCATTCTTTCAACATGGCCAAACCACCGAAGCATATTGGTCTCCACCTTGCTAACAACATTTTGCTTTACATCACACAACTGCAATACATCTTGATTTCTCACACAATCATATCGTGTCTTGCCACAAACCCCACGTAAGTAACGCATTTCTCCAGCACACAAACGACTCCTATGTTTCTTCTGCAGTACCCAGGTTTCACTGCCATACATCAGAGTAGGAACCATTACTGTTTCATATGCAGCCATGCGGGACTCTCTAGAGAACCCATAATTCCTGTGAAAACCTCCCAGAGCAGCTATGACTTTCAAAGAAGAATTCACTCGCCTACTGATTTCACCATCCAACTTGTTCTCTCTGTCAAACATGCTTCCTAAATACACAAACTCACTCACCTGGTCAATCACAGTGCCATTTATACTTACATTACATTCAGTGCTACCCATTCCTCTCTCAAACACCATAACTTTGGGTTTTCCCTTATTTATACTCAGTTTGAATTTCATGCAAACTTAGTGCATCCGAGTCAACATACTCTGCAACTCACTTTTGCTCTCTGCCAACAGGACAGTGTCATCAGCATACAGCAATCTGCACACACGGATATCACCAAGACATAAACCACTATTATCTATTTTGGCCTCACGCATGCATGCGTCCATTAATATATTAAACAGCCAAGGTGACATTACACAACCTTGTCTAACTCCTGCACCAATGGAAAACCATTTTGATAAAACACCATTCACTCGTACACAAGCTCTGCTCTACCAGCATACATGGCTTTTACACTATTAAGTAGATTCCCAGTAACACCATATTCATTCAATACCTTCCACAAAAGTGTCCTATTGTCTCGGTCGTAAGCTTTTTCTAAATCTATGAAGGCAGTAAAAACTTTCTTCCCAACAGCCAGATACTTTTCAATCATCATGCGTAATGCAAAAATCTGGTTAGTGCAGCCTTTACCAGGCATAAAACCACTCTGAACATCCCACACTTTCTCTGATGTAAGACCCTGTACTTTTTCAATAACAACCTTACCAAACACTTTCCCTGGCACACTCAGTAGGCTAATACCACGATAGTTCTTGCATTCAGTCTGATCACCTTTTCCCTTATACAAGGGAACAATGATAGCATCCTTCCAATTCCGAGGGACCATTCCTAACTCCCAGCACAACTGGCAAATTTCAGTTAACCAGTCAATTATAGAGTCACCACCATATTTCAACATCTCTGCAGTTATGCCATCAACTCCTGGAGCCTTACCATTCTGAAGAGATTTTAGAGCTTTACACACTTCTTCTCTTGAGATCCCTCCTGTGCTTTCATCCCTCATTGGGACATCATCTGCATCTGTCTCAGAATCATTTTTGCTCTCCTGATCTAATAACTCACAGAAGTATTTCGCCCCATCTGTCACTTAACTCATTGAGCTCCCATAACATTTCCCCAATCTCATTCTTCACACAACTTACAACTTTGTTTCCCCTATTTTTCCTGAGTCTCATGTACTTCCAAAAGGACTTCCTATCTTTCCAAAAAGCCAGTTCATGCCTTTCCACTTTCTCTTTCCTATCTTTTGCCTTACTGTGGCGAACCAGCTTAGCAGCTTCACGCTTCTTACAGCGATATTTATCCACAGAGACTCTAGCTTGTAACATCCCCAAATAGGCTTCCTTCTTTTTCTTTACTGCCTCATCAATCTCACTATTCCACCAAGCATCACCTCTATTGTTACCCACTATTGTGGTGCCACAGACCTCTTCAGCAGCAGTAACAACACAATTCTTAAAACATTCCCACTTCTTTTCTACATCCCTTTCGCAAGATTTCAGATCCTTCAGTCGTTCTCTGAGTACATCAGAATAATGCTGATGATCTTCAGGGAGCCTTTCAACCTTTATTCTTTTCATCCTGGGCCTCTTCCTATTCCTTTTTCTACAACCAACATTCAGTTTCACTCGTGACACTACCAAGTAATGATCAGAACCAACATCCACACCTCTCATCACAAGAGTGTCAACAACTAAATGTTTCAGACGCTGATCGTAGACAACAAAATCTATCACACTCTTTTAACCAAGAGTACGATTTTCCCAAGTATATGTGTGGATATACTTATGGTTGAAAAATGTATTAGGTACACACAAACCATTCTCAATGCAAAGTTCAATTAATCTTTCACCATTATCATTCACACAAGGATCATTAAACTGATCCAGAACATTGTCAGAAATTGCATTCTGTGCACCTATTCTAGCATTGAAATCCCCTGCTATTATAACTTTTTCTTTAGCACCAAACTGGCTCAAAACAGCTTTTAGCTCATTCCAGAAATCTTCCTTCTTATCAGAAGGCTCCAAGTCACAAGGAGCATACACTACAACAATTACAATTCTCAGAAGTTTCCCTTTCAAATGAATCCAGAGAATTCTCTCACTTATGCAACTATAGTGAATCAAGTTGTTCTTCATCTTTTCACTTAAAATCACACCTACACCAGCCTGTCCTCTCATATTATCCAATACTCCAGACCACACACTCACCGTGCCATTCACTTCTTCTACCCCAATTTCCTTCTTTTGGTTTCACTTACACACAGCACATCCAATCTATACTTATTCATCTCCTCAATCACTTCACTCATCTTGCCATTTATACCTCTAGTATTCCATACACCAATCTTACATTCACTCAGCCGAGATCTCTTTCTCATACGCCGTTTAGAAAGTCCAGGTCGATTCCGTGGTGGACCGTCCTTATCAAGTGTGGTAGGTCCACCATATCCCACACTTGAGTCTGGATATTGATTTCTTTTTGTCTTTTTAATCAGGTAGGTATATCAGTGTGGGGGATTAGCCCACAGCTGAGGGTTCCAGTTGGTCATTCAACCTAAGGATTCTGGAACAAACCCCAGTGAGTTGGGGTCTTTTCGCCAATGTCACACAGAACTAGCATGCACCTCTCCAAGATTCACAGAGGCCCTAGTTGATGTTGTGTGTGCCATTGTTACCACGGAGCGCACGGAGGAGGCAAACCCATCGCTCACTACGACCGCCCGCTGGGAAATTTTATTCTCCCTTATAATGCTGAAACGCATATATTTAGGGGAGGGGGTAATGCTTAACAACATAGGATAGTGGGAACATGGGAGGGGGATTATGCGAGAAATCTTTGTTCTGTCACCAGAAGGACAACTCTCAACTCTCCCCTCCTCCAACTAATCTCCCAAAAATTTCACTCCACTTTTGTTTGCTTCACTATCTTGAAAATGACTCAAATGCTGATGAAAAAAGCAGAATTCAGCAAATCCACTGAAGAACCTCATGCCTGAATAGTGCCCTTAAAGTGTACTTATTGGGGGGGGGGGTCTGATGATTTCATGCACACCTTAAACTAGTAAACTTGTCTTCAATTATTTTCATATACAGTCTTCATAGTCCAACACCCTTCACTGCACTTTAAGTAATTGCACCTATCAATGCCTTGGATTCAGGGTTATGCAATCAACCACTTCTGCACAAAATATTATATAACACATTGGGTGTTTTGGGAAGTAAACTCACATGAAAAATGTATATGAAATTATCAGCCGCATTTCACAGTGGAAATTTTAACATAAAAAGCAAAAAGAAAAATAAATGATAATAAGCTGATTAGTATAAACTACATAGAGCAGTTTTCCAATTGTATGTTTTTTCTATAAGTGTGTTTTTTTTTGTTTGTTTTTTTCAATTTGCTAATTTTTAAAGACAATTTGTCTCCTTTATCAGGCTTTTGTCACTATGACTCAATCTCTGTAATGTGTGTGGCCCCCCACTCCAGACTAAGCTTCTTGAAGAAGAACTCCACTAATAATTTCATAGGTTTATCACAACCACAGGTAAACTCACATGATAAATGTATATGAAATCATCAGCTGTCCCAAGTGGTTCACTGTAACCATTACAGGGGTAGTAAATCATAACGATAAAAACCTGATGAAGAAAGCAAGTAACCTTTGAAAATCAGCATGCCAAAAAGAAAAATATATATAATCTGGAGGGCACTCATCAGAGGTGATTGCAAGGCAAGACACAAAACCCTGAAATCATCGGCGTTTCCAAATGGTACAAATGAATAAACTCGAAGCATAAATGAGCATGTGTGGGTAACCCCCCCCCACACACACACACACACCACTTAGCGCAACAAAATTATTTTTGTTACTATTAGTTCCTCTAATTGTACTTATGAGCAAAGCTGTTACCAATACTTCAAAAGATAAAATGGTTTCACTTTGGGAAGTACTTACTACCTACCTATACCTTTTGCTCACAACAGAAAATTATTTTTGGGTTGAGCTTGGAGTATTAATTTGTTGCTAAAAAATTAATTCCTTCAGTGAAATTTAAGTAACTTTGATTTCAACAACTACATGATATTGTCTTTGACATATACCACACTAAAAATGTAAATAAAAATTTTGCATTTGTATAAAATAAACCAATTACACACATAACATACCTTTTGAAATAGTTTTGCCTTTCTTTCCAATTGGCAAATAAATGAAACAGGAAAATCTGCAGTCAAGTTTTTATGTTACTAGAGGGCAACTCCTCTTTTTCATAGGATATTGATCTTTTTTTTAACGGAAACTTTGGTTGTTCAGTTTCAGTCAGGTGGTGTTGATCTAAAGCTCTGTTTACTAATAAAATAACAGTATATTTAGCAAATTGGATGTTGATCTAAAGCTCCATTTATTAATTTAAAAAAAAAACATTATATCAGTCTGGTGTGGGGTTGATCTAAAGTTATATTTACTAATAAAATAACACTATTTCTTTAAAAAATGTGCAATCTTCATTTGTTTTTTAGAGGAGACATTATCAGTCTGATGCTTATGTTTACAATATCCTGCATTTGCATTGTCTTGTTTGTGCACCAAAGAGGAAGAAGAACCTTTACTATTACAAGTAGCCGTTACAATTGCTTCAACAGGTTTTGAGGCAGAACCAGAGCACATACTCCATTTAAACCACTGATAGAAGGCTGATAGAAGGTTTTCTGTTTCATTCAGTGACTGTTGGTATGCAGCCCAGCTTTTCATAAGGTTCACAGTGAAATTCTTGCTTAATGGATCTTTATGTGGGTTTTTAGAACTGAAAACTTGGCAACTGGATGAATTTAATGAGAGTAAATAGTATTTGACAGTTTGCATTGAATCCAAAGCTTCAATACTAAGAGATGTTCTCTTTGAGCTAACAATATCCCCCAAGAAGTTGAAAACACCTTCAACTAATGGCCCATGAAAGCAAGATAATACAGCTTTAACCATCTTTGATAACACTGGATACTTAATATTACCTGCTGCATGCAAATTAAATACTGTTGCCCAGTAAATAACAATATCTTGCCAATTGGCTCCAATTTCATCTAAGCAGCTATCAACTTGAGATAACTACGAAGCTCTAAATCCAGGCAGCATTTCTCTTCTTGCGATACAACATTTGGCAAGTCATCTGCCAATCTCATTATGAGGCAAATGTTGTAGTTCCATCTCGTAATGATGGATTCAGTCCAGTAAAGTTTACAAATAAGGAGTTCTTCAGTAACAATTTGGCTACCATGTATTGAACACATAATATATATTCCTCCCTCAAAACATCTTTGAAATTTTTCACAGTGTGGTCTCCTTTTGAGGATTTACCTATGATTTTGGATGCTTCTCCAGTAAAAAGGAATTGTAAATTTTGTCTTGCACATCAAGTTTCAGTATGTCTTTATATGTTTTGCAACTTGAAATTACCTCATGTCTCATAAAAAAGACTAGAAGCGAGGTTAGAGTTATACATGCAACTCATGAAGACGTACATCTTTACTTTCAAATTGCCTAAAATATTTGTTAAAATGAGGCAGTACAGATCTGTATGCTTCAATATAAAGCATGGTCTTTCTTTGTTCCACAAAAAGCTTCTAAATAATATTCTGCTTTCTAGCTTTTCCATCAGATGTTAAAGATTTACTTTTTATTTTTAAAGTAGATTGAACCTTTTTAACTGTGGAAATTTCTGCATCTGACAGTGTTTTCTTCACAAAAATGACTTTAATGTTGTCTTGTGTGTACAAGTGTGAATCAGATTATGCTATCCAAGAAAAATAAAATAAAAGTAGGGCATCCCATACATACACAATGCGATCCAACACTATGAGGACATAAATCCATCTATGCTCAGGTCTAGAAAGGGGCTTCAAATTTTTTCAAATTTATCAGGGTACACTGTTCAAAAAATGCTTCCCTCTTATCAGCAGTTTATAGATCAAAATAAATTCTATCAGAAAGTATTTCAACATGCTCAAGGAGAGGATAGCAAAACCTTTTTGCACAGTTGTTTGCTGTATGGCAGGTGTCCCCATCTATATTTAAAAGATGAGCTTTTTGACTTCTGATCTTAACTTCCACTCCATTTTTTCTTCCACGCATAGTGTTACAGGAGTCCATCATTATACTTAGTAAATGCTGCCATGGAATGTCATTTCCTTCTATCAAGGAAACCACTGCCGAATAGATTGTTTCTGAATTGCATGCAGGGAGCTTTAGGGAGGCCAAATGTCTCAAAACGACTTTATTCTGCTCTTGGCAGTAATATCGTACTAATACTGCTAACACAGACTCTGAGGCTTTATTAGTACTCTCATCAATATTCAGAGGAAAATATTCACATTTTAACTGGGAAAACTGTTGATCTTTAATGGTTTTTGCAACTCCATACTTCAGCTTGTATGAAGCAGTAGTGTGACTCAGTTGCAACATATTTAATGAAGTCACATCCTGTGCTATGGTTTTAGCAAGCTCAACAATTTCAGGTGCAATAGCAAATGACAGGTAATGTTCTGTAATGAAAAAGCACACAAGAGCCTCTGATCTAGCTTTTCTTGTAGCAAGGTCAATAGTTCTGCTGCCATCAGACAGGCCTTCTTTCAAACTGGCATATGCAGAATTCAAAACTTGGGTTCCTTCAATGAAGAACGGGCCTGGCAATGGGACTCAGAAGCAGAGTGGTTTATCAGTGTGATTTAACACCATCACTATTATAGTGAATGGAGATGTTGCAAGATATGCAGAAACATGATCCAGCTGTATCAGTTTTCATACACCATACCCCAGCTTCCTCCTTTTGGGTGTCTTTTTTTCTAGCCAATCCCAGTGGAATTTATTTTTGACTGAGGCCTCTAATGTCTTGAGATCATCAGTTTTGGTTAAAAACTTCATCGTTGATGACGAACTTAACTTAAATTGAAATCATGTAAACTTTCAAATCCCTAAAAATATTCATACATCACCAAAAATAAAAATAAAATAAATAAATATGCATCACTTGCCTAAACGAAAAAAAAAACACAAACGTTTCAGCAGGGAAACAAAGAAACCTTCTCCATCACTGACTTACGAATGCAATGAGGCAGGCTACCCCTGCACATAGGCACTTACCCTAAACCCATAAAGTAAGGACATATAGAGTGGAAACAAACATAGAAGCCTGTGGAAACTCCTCCCATAGAACGTGGCACCCTCATCGGCCTACAACAGAAGCAAAATGTGGCGTGACCCTATCCCGTTCAGCAATGGTTGCTATGGCAACTCCCACCCAGTGCTGGGGTGGTTGAGAAGCAGCTGCTCTGTGCCACCCTTCCATTGTCCCCCCCCCCACGACCTTTGTCCCAAACTCCTGTTTCAATCTAAGCCAAGTGAGGCATCGGAAAGATGACAATAACGTAATATCCATAGATATCAAAACAGATGACAATGGAATATAAATCAGAATGAAAGTAAAGCCGAGTCACAGCTTATATTGTGAAGAAAACAATGACAACATATACGTGAATGAAATTTACAACAAAAACACGTAAAAACCTAAGTTATGGAATTTGCAATGGAAAAGTTAACGATCAGTAAGGAATAAGCAAGAATAATGCCACTTATCAGAATGCTATAGGAAACTGAAAGATGCAAACTAAAAAGAATCCGGGAAATGATAGGTATATGTCGTATACATCGTCTTCCACTCTGCTGGGAGGTCAAAGCTCAAATGGACAAAATCATGTGATTCGTGCTCGTGGTGATTACTGAAAAGTCCAGCTGTCAATCAATGGTAGTTCTGTCGTAGGTCAATGGTGCGCTGCAATAAACTTCATGTCTGCCCGCTGAATGGTCGTGACAGTAAAATTCCCATCACCTCCTCCCGCTAAAAGTTCCTTACTGTACAAACACGACTACGAAAAAAAAAAAAACCTAGAATAAGATTTGTATTTCTTTTGCACAATTGCAAACTCAAGTTTTATTATAGCAATTTGTGGAGGACGGATATCAAAACAGAAAATATTTCCTTTTCAAAAACTCTGAGACAAACATATCAACACAAAGTAAAAAAAGGGGGGAGAGAACAGAACACTCACTTCGTTGCGATCAACGGTCATTCACAGAGAAACCCCCAACCTCAGATGAGCACAGCAGCTGACGCCAGACGCATGAGCGATGCACTTTACCTAATAACACCCCCATCTCCAAGTTCCAATCCCACATCACTCATCAGAGCGAAAATCGGTTTTTTGCATCAAGGAGAAGAATTCACACACATGCCCTTCGCTCAGAAGATGAACGGACAACCGCACCACGAACTGCCAGCTTGATGTCGAGGCTTCAGGAGTTAAGCTCCAGTTGGCTGCATCGGCAAGGAAGACATTATTATTGTCACATTAATTCATTGGTGACAAGCAATTTTTTTAGCAAATACTTTTGCCATAAATCGTTTTAAATGATTTTTTTTTTTTTTTTTTGCTTTGTCGCGTATAATTACTCAAAATTTAACACTCTTAAAAATGTCTTCAAAGCTAAACATCCGGAATTCCGGGTTTGAAAGATCGCCAAAACCCGGAAATCCTGGTTAGACATGGAAGACAAACAGCCCTGACTCATGCAAGCATTGAAAACCACCAATGGACTACTACAAGAGACAGCCGCAAGCTTTGTTGCCAGACTATATATTTTTATTGAATGTTGAATTATTCTACTTTTTCTTCAATGTTGCTTTGAATTGATTTATGTGCTGAGATGAATAGTTTAATACACTATCTTTAAGCAGCAAACATGCATCACCATCATCATCATCGACCATTCTAAATCCACTGCTGGATGATCTCCCCAAGTCTTCTCACAATTTTGTCTAGTGTTCTCTCTAGAGCCTTTTTACTGGGTGGCCCACTCAACTAAATTTCCTTTAATAGTAACAGTGGAAAACTTATTCCACATACACTATCAATATTGACGAAAGCTGGCTGAAATGTGTGTTGAATACGATTTATTAGTTAAGTACTCATTTTTTACCATTTATGTATACATTTCTAATGTTGTTGTCAGAGGTGCCGGCTAATTCTGTGTGACATTGGCAAAAAGACCCCAACTTACTGGGTTTTGTTCTAGAATCCTTAGGTTGAATGACCAACTGGAACCATCAGCTGTGGGCTGATCCCCACACTGATGTACTTACCTGATTAAAAAGACACAAAGAAATGTAAAAACTGCCTCAAGTGTGGGATATGGTGGTCCTACCACACTTCAGAAGGATGGTCCACCACCGAATCAACCTGGACTTTCTAAACAGCATACGAGAAAGAGGAAATCTTGGCTGAGTAAGTGTAAGATTGGTGTATGGAGTACAAGAGGTATAAATGGCATGATGAACGAGGTGATTGAAGAGATGAATAAGTATAAACTGGATGTGCTGTGTGTAAGTGAAACCAAAAAGAAGGAAATTGGGATAGAAGAAGTGAATGGAATGGTGAGTGTGTGGTCTGCAGTATTGGATAATGTGAGAGGACAGGCTGGTGTAGGTGTGATTTTAAGTGAAAAGATGAAAAACAACTTGATTCACTATAGCTGCATAAGTGAGAGAATTCTCTGGATTCATTTGAAAGTGAAACTTCAGAGAATAGTAATTGTTATAGTGTATGCTCCTTGTGACTCGGAACCGTCTGATAGGAAGGAAGATTTTTGGAATGAGCTAAAAGCTGTTTTGGGCCAGTTTGGTGCTAAAGAGAAAGTCATAATAGCAGGGAATTTCAATGCCAGAGTAGGTGTGCAGAATGCAATTTCTGACAATGTTCTGGGTAAGTTTAATGATCCTTGTGTGAATGATAATGATGAAAGATTAATTGAACTCTGAATTGAGAATGATATGTGTGTATCTAATATGTTTTTCAACCACAAGTATATCCACACATATACTTGGGAAAATTGTATTCTTGGTCAAAAGAGTGTGACAGATTTTGTTGTCTATGATCAGCATCTGAAAGACTTAGTTGTTGACACTTGTGTGATGAGAGCTGCAGATGTTGGCTCTGATCATTACTTGGTAGTGTTACGAGTTAAACTGAATGTTGGTTGGAGGAAAAGGAATAGGAAGAGGCCCAGGATGAAAAGAATAAAGGTTGAAAGGCTCCCTGAAGATAATCGGCGTTATTCTGATGTACTCAGAAAACGACTGAAGGAGCTGAAGTCTTGTGAGAGGGATGTAGAAAAGAAGTGGGTATGTTTTAAGAACTGTGTTGTCACTGCTGCTGAAGTAGTCTTGTGGCACCACAATAGTGGGTAACAATAGAGGTGATACTTGGTGGAATAGTGAGATTGAAGAGGCAGTAAAGAGAAAGAAGAAAGCCTATTTGGGGATGTTACAAGGCATGGTTTCTGTGGATGAATATTGCTGTAAGAACCATGAAGCCGCTGAGCTGGTTTGCCAGAGTAAGGCAAAAGATAGGAAGGAGAAGGTAGAAAAGGCATGGATTGGCTTTTTGGGAAGATAAGAAAACTTTCTGGAAGTACATGAGACTCAGGAAAAATAGGGGAAACAAAGTTCTAAATTGTGTGAAGAATAAGATCAGGGAAATGATATGAGAGCCCAATGAGTTAAATGAAAAATGGGGTGAATGCTTCTGTGAGTTATTAGACCAGGAAAGCAAAGGTGATTCGGAGGCAGAAGCAGATGATGTCACAGTGAAGGATGAAAGTATGGGAGGGATCTCAAGAGATAAAATGTGTAAAGCTCTATAATATGTTCAGAATAGTAAGGCTCCGGGAGTTGATGGTATAACTGCCGAAATGTTGAAATATGGTGGTGACTCTGTAATTGACTGGTTAACTGAAATTTGCCAGTTGTGCTGGGAGTTAGGAATGGTCCCTCAGAATTGGAAGGATGCTATCATTGTTCCTTTGTATAAGGGAAAAGGTGATCAGACTGAATGCAAGAACTATCATTGTATTAGCTTACTGAGTGTGCCAGGGAAAGTGTTTGGTAAGTCGTTATTGAAAAAGTACAGAGTATTACATCAGAGAAAGTGTGGGATGTTCATAGTGGTTTTATGCCTGGTAAAGGCTGCACTAACCAATTTTTTGCATTACGCATGATGATGATTGAAAGGTATCTGGCTGTTGGTAAGGAAGTTTTTGCTACCTTAAAGTATTTACAGAAAGTTTATGACCAAATAAATAGGACACTTTTGTGGAAGGTACTGAATGAATATGGTGTTACTGGGAATCTACTTAACAGTGTAAAAGGCATGTAAGCAGGCAGTAGAGCTTGTGCACGAGTGAATGGTGTTTTATCAAAATGGTTTTTTATTGGTGCAGGAGTCAGACAAGGTTGTGTAATGTCATCATGGCTGTTTAATATATTTATGGATGCGTGCATGAGTGATGCCAAAATAGATAATACTGGTTAATGTCTTGGTGATAACCGTGTGTGCAGATTGCTGTATGCTGATGATGACACTGTCCTGTTGGCAGAGAGCAAAAGTGAGTTGCAGAGTATGTTGTCCTGGATGTACGAAGTTTGCATGTAATTCAAACTAGGTATAAATAAGGGAAAAACCAAAGTTATGGTTTTTGTGAGAGAGGAACTGGTAGTACTGAATGTAATATAAGTTTAAATCGCACAGTGATTGACCACGTGAATGAGTTTGTGTATTTCGGAAGCATGTTTGACACAGAGAACAAATTGGATGGTGAAATTAGTAGGCGAGCAAATTCTTCATTGAAAGGCATAGCTGCTCTGGAAGGTTTTCACAGGAATGATGGGTTCTCAAGAGAGTCTTGCATGACTGGGTATGAAAGTGGAATGTTCCTAATCTGATGTATGGCAGTGAAACTTGGGTACTACAGAAGAAACATAGGAGTTGTTTATGTGTTGGAGAAATGCGTTACTTACGGGGGTGGGGGGCTGGGGGCAAGACATCGTCTGATTGTGTGAGGAATGAAGATGTGTTGTAGTTGTGTGATGTGGTGGGGGGCTGGGGGCAAGACATCGTCTGTTGTAGTTGTGTGAGGGGGTGGGGGCTGGGGGCAAGACATCGTCTGATTGTGTGAGGAATGAAGATGTGTTGTAGTTGTGTGATGTGAAGCAAAATGTTGTTGGCAAGGTGGAGACTAATATGCTTCATTGGTTTGGCCAAGCTGAAAAAATAAGTGATGATATGCTTACTAAGAAATCTTTTTAGCCCAAGTTACACGAAGGAAAGGCAGAGGATGGCCAAAGAAGGACAAGGAAGTCATGGAAGGATCAGATTCAGGAGTGCCTTCATGTGAAAAAGATTATGAGTATGATATATAGAAGATCTTGTGCACAGCGTGTAATGGATGTATGTGAAGCCCGAGTTGTATGTCAAGATCGCAGTAAATGGAGAAGTTTGATAAGGCAGCAGTAAATAAAAATCATCGGGTAGTTTGTATTTCTTTGTGGAGCTAACTTCTGGATCTCAGAGAACAGCTTAGTGATATGATATAATATGATTCTAATGTTTATCATGTTATGCTACATTAATGGCCATCACACCACTAAAGATGTTGAATAAGTATAATTTTAAAGCAAAGCATTTTTTTTTTTATTGGGGAAGGGGTCATCAAAAGTACTACACAGCTAAAGTTTCTTGCCACCCAGCTGTAAAAAAAAAAAAATCTAGGGAGAACACTAATGCCTTGTGTAGTTCTCTTCCATGTCGCTCTTCAAATTTCATCCACACATCTCTCATGTGGTCTGGGTCATTTTCTGTCCCTGGTATATATTCTGATATTTTAGTTGTCTAAAAGGTGGTCAGTTCTTCTAGTGATATATCCAGCACACTGACACTTGAGGGCCTTTACTTTGGTCATGATGTTATCCTGTTGTCATTTTCCAGATCCACAATTTCCTTTTCTATCTTTCCTGGTTATACCAAGCATGCATCTATCACTGCATACTTGCCAACCTGAGAAAATTCAAATGTGTAAAATTGTGTGCGAACGACATTTCTAATGATTTTTTTAACTATGCGCGAACGACATTTCCAATGATTTTTTTAACTATGTGCGAACGACATTTCCAATGATTTTTTTTTTAACTATGCGCGAACGACATTTTTAATTATTATTTTTAAACTATGCGCAAACAACATTTATGCATTTGATAATTTTTAGATGTTTATAATACAAACAAATTATATCACATTTTGATACCATACTTGATGTTTTCCGTCGTCTGCCGTAGACCGACGACTTCCATATCATACTCGACGTTTTCCGTCGTCCGTAGAGGACCGACGATTTTCATAGCATACTCGATGTGTTCCATCGTCCGTAGCGGATCAACGATTATCATAGCATACTCAATGTTTTCCGTCATCCATAGTGGACCGACGATTTCCATAGCATACTCGACGTTTTCCGTTGTCCGTAGCAGACCAACAATTTTCATAGCATACTCGATGTTTTCCGTCGTCCATAACGGACCGACGATAATCATAGCATACTCAATGTTTTCTGTCATCTGTAGCGGACCGATGATTTCCATAGCATACTCTATAATCATAGCATACTCAATGTTTTCTGTCGTCTGTAGCGGACCGACGATTTCCATAGCATACTCTATAATCATAGCATACTCAATGTTTTCTGTCGTCTGTAGCGGACCGACGATTTCCATAGCATACTCTATGTTTTCCGTCGTCCACAGTGGACCGACAATGTTCATAGCATACTCGAGGTTTTCTGTTGTCCGTAGCAGACCTACGATTTCTATAGCATACTCAATGTTTTCCATCGTCCGTAGAGGACCGATGATTTCCATAGTAACTACGTAAAATCTGCAGTAGTTGGAGTCTCCGAATCTTTTTTCCCACCGCATGATCTTATTCAGCGTCAAGCGGAACGGTGTGAACGGAAAATTTACTGTGCCGAAGTCCCAACGATGACGACAGGGCATAGGTGTTCTGCCGCAAAATCTGCCTTTTGTAGCAAGATAGTGCAATATTTTTGTTTTGGCGCACATTGGCGCAAAATTTCCATCTCTGTTATATATTTTATTTATAGGGATATTTTTAGCAAAAAATACAGAAAATTTTAAATATCCGGAAGAAAAGTTCTTCCGGCCGGAAAACCGGAAATAAAAAAATGGAAAACTTCCGCAAAATCCGGAAGAGTTGGCAAGTATGATTTAACTGAAACATTAACAAATATTTCTCAAGGAGACTAAAAAAAAATTTTTTTTTTTTTAAGTAAATGGGATCTATGCGTAAAATCATAAAAGAACAGTTAATTTGTTTTAAAGCGATCTATGCATAAAATCATGAAAAACAGTCAAAATGCGTCAATTTTAAGTGTAATGCGTAAAAGTTGGCAGGTATGACACTGTATATCTTTATCAGTTAAGCTCCATGTCTCCAACTCATACGTAAGAAATGGAAGGATGCACTCTAATTAAACAATTTTCTTTAAATACATAATGATAAATTTCTCTTGAAAATTGTGAAAATTGTATTGTTTCTTCCAAATGCACTTCAGCCAAATTTTAAAGGAGTATCAATTTTCTTTTTTGATGTGACTCTCACTTAATACCTGTTATCTAAGGTTGACATAGGCATAACCTACTTCTAAATTTGCCCTATCAACTTCTAAATCTTCAGTTCCTGTAAAAGCATTGTACATCAATTTTGTTTCTGTAAATTCATCTTTAATCCCACTTTTCTCTTTAAACTTACGCTTTAAAAGAAGCAGGATTAAAGCTGAAATTATAATCAGATGGGATTAAAGATAAGAAGTAATAATCACATTTTAAGCCTGATGAAGAAAGCCAGAAGACTAAGCTGCAAAAACCAGCAAATGTATGTGGAATCTGTTGTTGTGGTGCACTGAATTGGTGTTACTGACATGAATTAAAGATGACAATCAGATGCACATCCTGGTTGGTGGAGGAATTTTCAGGAAGAAGACCACTGACACCATGCAGCACTTGCAAGCTGAAAAAGGCACTGGCCAGGTCTTGGAGTTTTTGGTAAGGCCTGGTTTGACAAGTTTCTAGTGCTATAAGATGTATAGCATTAAGTGGCAAAGCTACAAGTGCAGATTAGTCTGAAGCTGACCTATAACCTGCAGAACTGCTCGGTATCATCAAGGCAGAAGACTACTTCATGAAGCAGGTATTCAATGCTATGAGACAGGTCTGTATTGGAAGCAGCTGCCAACAAGGACTTAAATTACAAAGGGGGAGAGAAAGGCTCTACTAGGCTAGGTGTTACAGTTTCTAAAGATTGCCTAACCCTATTATTCTGTGCTACTGTATAAGGTGATATCAGGTGTAAACTGCTATTAATCTAGAAGTGTGGGAAACAAAGGGTCATGAAAAACATCAGCAAGAGAAGCCTACCTGTGAATTGGAGGTTCAATCATCAGGCATGGATGACAAGTAAAATATTTGAAGACTAGTTTGTGAAGAACTTCTGTCTAGAAATTGAATGCTACTGCAAAGGGCAGAACATTTAACACAAGGTATTGCTGCTGGTTGACAATGCCTCAAGTCATCTACCACATATTGCAAACTGAAATGAAAACTTGTGAAAGCTATGTTTCTGCCAACCAACAAAACATTCCTGATACAACTGCTTTCATCACAACCTTTAAAAAGCTCTACTTAAAGCAGTCTTTTAATACTATGTTCGATGCCTTGAACATTCCTAAGCTCGGCACAATATTCCATTACTTTCAAAAGTCTTACACCACTATGGATACCATTACTAATATTCTATGCAACCAATATGAATGCTGTCTACAGAAAAATGTGGCCAGAATGAGTTTTTGCAAAGCAGTTGATGATAACATCACTTGTACAAGTTGATGCTGCTGCTAAACTGATGGCACTTGGGAGGTGTCTTGGTGATGAAAGCTTTAAAGACCTTCAGCAAGATGCCATTACAGAGATAGTAAATTGTCACAAAGAGGTGTTGTCTGCAGATAAACCTGGTTGAAGAAAGGAGAAGGAAAAAAAAAATGCTCTAACACAGGAGAATGGAGTCTGAACCTGTGAATTTTTAAAAATCCCTAAACCGCAGAAGGCACTAAAGATATCTGAAGACAGCATCGATATTCTGAAAAACTTGGATGCCAACTATGAAAGTGGATTGTTGATAACAAATGTCAATGCTGCTGTAGCCTCATATAACTTCATGTTGGCTGAGATGAGGAAATAATATTGACGTTTCCCGTGCTCAATTTAGTGATAAAGTGAGAAACAGTGAATTATATGACAACGGATTTGTTGACATATAAATAACATAAATCATAACCACGTAAAGAATTCGACAAATAGAAGTATTCGATGAATTGATATAATGAGGAAAACTGTTCGACAGCCAACACTGTCAAACACTTCTCTCGGTTCAGCACTGTTTCTCAGGCAGGAACTTCAGACACAGCATGACCTTTGGGAAATAAATAGCAACAAATCTGACACTTATATTATAATTAAGTTTATGTGACTGTTTAGTAAAATTCTCAATTTTTTTTTATTTGTAGTGTATGTACCTTTTACAAAAATATTGTGAACTCATTTCTTGAAAATCTTTGTTTTTTATCACTTTACATAGTTCACAAAAATATTTACCTTACTATAAGGTATACAGATATAATAATCTCAAAACCAATCTCTGTTACATGAATTTAATGAGCAATAAGTTTCTGGAAAACGGAATTCTTGCACATATGGAGGGTCGAGTGTAATTAAATAAGTACATTTTGTTCATTTAAAACTTCAGAAACTATTTGCAAACCATGTTTAAAAAGCAAATGAAAATTATTTCAATTTTTATGAAAAAAGTAGAAAACCCAAAATAATACATACCTTATATATTCGATAAATACCATAACAAGCAATTGTTATGATAATAACAGATGACCCAATTTGGTTTACTCGCATCCATGTGGAAGGTTTGGACTGATGATGATGAGGTGGAACTATGAATTTATAGCAGAAAAAGAAAAATCAGTATTATTCTAACTTTTCATGAACAGAACTTCATGAATAAAGAATATCAGTTAGGAGAAAAGTAAATGGTAAATGCATATTTAACAGCAAAAGCTTTGCAAAACATCTCCAATTCCAATGGGATGTACAGAAGATGTGTTTCCAAATGAGATTTCCTTTTTTAGTCTCTGGATCAGACTGATGAATTCCTGTTACATTCATTGTCATACTCTAGTACCAGAAATTTATTGGACCCACACAAAGCATGTTCAAATTGTTAAAACACATACATTTCTGGTAAGCCTTTTGCTCATATGTCAACATTCATGGGACTCATCACACACTGACCTTTGCTTTTTCATTTTCAAAGAACTCGTCACTATTAAATCGACACTTCCGACTGAAATGGCTATAGACTCAGATATATATTGAACAGTGATTCATTTATTTTGCATCATGAGATTATGCACAATTGGTGTTTTCCTCAGAGGTGGATGTGGAGAATCATCCAGAACAATCTGCACCATCACATGGTTCCAAACCAAGACAAAATTCTCTGCACCACTTGGCAACTATACAATATGTAGGAGACTTATACACACACGCCCCAACATCGGCACCATATCATCATGAAATTCCAGAGGGGTGGTTTGTGAATATATGGTGACAAGTATTCTGTCACCACCTACAATTCTTTCTCTTTCTCCTTCATTCCAGTCTCAACAGTTTAGTTAAAAAAATAATTTGAACAAAAAAACAATAAAAAACAATTGGATTAATCATACTGAAAACTAGTACAATGAAATTCAATAATATGAACAACCTTCATGAAAAAATACTCCATATTCACTAAAAGCAAAAGCAAATCAGAACACAAACTTTTCGAATGCCCCTTACATAATTCAGTCACTATTTTTCATAGCAGTGAATGTTAGATTTTAAGGTTAGAGCTTCACAGGAAGGTAAAAGTGGTTAGTACACATATGCAGTAAAACCTCTGAATAACAGACATCCTGGACTTCAACATTTGTCTGCTATTCAGAAGTGTCCACTATTCCGGAGGACTTCTGAGCCGAAGTAGGCTCACAATACAAAAACCTTCATATTAAATATGTGTGTACATACATAATTAAAATGATGTTTTTTGACCAAATGCTTCATTTATTTATTTACTGTTTTGCTGTTTTTTACAGTGGAAAACAATACAATATGTGGGGATACATATAGTACATTACAGTATTTTCATTTTAAAATAAAGTACATACAAGGTACATATTTCGATACATTAAAGATATGTACGCAATAATAAAATATGTTACATGAATTTTAAAACATACATACTTACAGCTTTTCTTCAGATAATAAAATGTTAGCAATTATTATTTAATTAAATCAGTTGGGAATTTTTGGTTGAAAAAAATTTGACAGCTTTTTTTTTTTTTTTTTTTTGCAATTTGTAGCATATTTTTCAAAATGTATTTTTAAAATTTTTAGTAGTGCTAATCTTTCCATATCTCCTTTGTTCACAAAAAATTTAAAAAAAATTAAAAAAAATTGTAACTTTCACCACACTTTCTATATGACAAAAAGTACACTATTTTAATCCAAAGGAGCTAAACAAAACTTTGCAGCAAAAATTTCCCTCCCCCTCCCCCTTGAATGTTTATGTTTTTAACTGTCTTATGACTAAGATCACTGTTCATTATTCAGTGGATCCACTATTTGGAGATAATTATACAGAACCATATATACTTTCGAGACTGGAGATCATCACTAAATGGAGGTGTCTATTATTCGGGAGTGTCCATTAAGCAGGCTTTACTGCATTAATGGAAACAAGGAACGCCGTGGGCACTGCTTAATGTGATGGCATCAGGTTGCAGCTGTTTTGAAAACAATAGCTGAATTATAACACTAACTAATGAAATAAAAACTTTGATAGTAGTAGTATTTAATGACAGATAATAGTAAGTACATTGCTGACAATTTGAGATCCGTGCCAATACATATGTTCTTGACTTTGCAAAATAAAAAATAAAAAAAAAATTGCACATATTTCGACTGTTTTATATATTTACTGAAGTAAAAACAACTTTTCCATCAGCACAAAAAAATTTTCTTCAGATAAGATGTAAGCAAATTTACCTTGCCCATAGGGCCATGTTAATGATGCTATTTGAAGCTGTCAAGAGTGACAGAACTGTTGATTTGTAAGACCACTGGGTATGAGGTTATGAGAAAGCCACATCAGTACACCAGAGTGGAGAAAATCTTATGAACTCATTCTTTTAACAAAAATTCTAAAAACTGATATATTATGTTGGTTTTTTCACATGATACTGCACAAAACTGAACACATTTTGTGGAGTACATAAGAAAAAAAAAAAATAGGATGTACCCACACTGACCTACCAACAGGAGGAAAATGCCTTAATTCTATGGGTAAAAAGTGAAATAACACAAAAGCAGGATACATGGGGAGGTGACTAGACAAGAAAACAAAGGAGAGTAATGAATCCGACATTTTTTATTTTATGATGACCAAATGCTTGTTTTCAATGACACACACTCAATGCCAAGGACCATAGTTTATAGTCTTTTACCACCATTATTTTTTTGAACCCCCACACCTTTTTATTTTTTTTTTGAAAGCACTATAGTAAAAGCTGTTTCATCAGCATTATGAATACTACTGCAGAGGTGCCAACCTCTAGCAGAACCTATCAGTAATCAATAGGGTATTTTTCAGTAATGTTTCAGTAATGGAACACAAACTTTCAGTAATGTTTTCAGTAATGTAACACGCCATTTTTTTTTTCAAAGTTAAGGACAATATTATAGTACTACTGTGTAACCTGTAATACTTGTATGAGGTGCCTATCAGTAATCACCATACGAAGCCTCATCGTTAACACACGGAAAGGTTATTTCATGAAAAATTAATGCGTGAAATGTGTAATAACCTGATATGTTTACACTATCCTGACAAAAAATTATGAAATGAAATTATCAATATTGTACTTACCTCATGTCACAGAGGTGCCCAACCTTCTGCTGTGCCTATCAGTAATCACCATACGAAGCCTCATCGTTTACGCGTGGGAAGAGTATTTCATGAGAAATTAATGTGTGAAATACCTTATAACATGACCCTTCTATTTTAATGGTTAATATTTTTTAATAACCCAAGTGGGAATGAATATCAGCAAGTTATCGATCTGATATTGGTTATGATGGCTGAATGTCGGTTAATATCGGACACATACCTGCCAACCAAAATTTCCCTAAATCAAAAAGATTGCTTGCAAAAATTAAGATTTACTATAAAATCAATAAGATTTGTAACAGTACCAGAACTGTTAATTCACAATTATCTATTATTAGGTGAGAGTGGTTATGTATGGGATGTGCTAGCAGTGTGTTTGATGATACTTGTTTTCAATTATTTTTTTGTATCAGTCACTCATAGATGGAGTTTAGAGATGATTTTCAAGGTTTTGATTTATTTTAATTGAATGACGCAATTTCAGAAATAACTTTATTTCATTTAAGCAATGACAAGACAGTGACCTTTCTTTTTTTTTTTATGCCCTTGGATGACAATTTTACCCATCATGAATATTTGACAGCATTGTTTTAGATAAAAGATGAATAGTGTAACTTTGAGAATATGAATACTTTTGAACACAAATTTTCAGCTTCGTCGCTTTCGTTTTCGAACCCCCCTCCTTTCTTTATCAAGCTGAAATGCAAACCTTTTTTTGGGGGGGGGGGATATTATAAGAATACATGTTTAGAACATCGTTGGGAAAAAGAAAACACAGTTACGGGAGAAATCTTTTCCAAGTCCGATTTCCGTTTTCGGACATTATCCCTCCATTATTTACAAGTTGAAATACAAATATTTATGAAATAAATTTATATCTAACAACAACACTAGGCAGTGGAAACATCGCATTAAAAATAAAATTATGGTTACGGGAGAAATCTTCAATGCGTCTAACTTCAGTTTTCGAAAGTTTTGAAAGACGAAACTTCCGTTTTCGAGTTTCAGGTGAAAAACATTCTCCCCCACTACCAATTGCCTTGAAATTTCTGTTCAGTTATGCATCGATTTCGAGGATAACTCAAATTATGACGGAAAAGGAGAATTCCTCGAAGCCGTTGCACACTCACGCCTGAAGATTATATCTTTTGCCGTTGAATTTCTGTTTTCGGAAATTTTCCCTCCACTTTCACCCTGAAATACAAATATTTCTGGAATAAAGTGATGTATAACAACAATACTGGACAGAGCCAACATTGCAGGAAAACGAAATTACGATTACAGAAAAAATCTTTATTTCATTTACTTCTGTTTTTGAAAGACAAAATACCGTCCAGATGCGTATTTTTACGTGTTGGTAAAATTATCCGATGCATGTTTTTACTCGATGTGTATTCTGCGCGTTTCCCGATGCGTATTTTTATGCGTTGGTAAAATTTCGATGCGTAAACACTTTGATGCGTGCTAGACGCATAATTATGCATTTTGGCGAACTCTGCACGGCGCAGAATTAAAAAATTTTCAAACTTCGGCGCAATTAGCGCAGCTATTCCAACACTAAGAGAGAGGGAGTTGGGAAGGATTGGCGGGGGGGGGGGTGTCTATAAATAAATATTGCTCACTGCTAGAAACACGGGGTAACATAAGGTTCAATCGCTATGAGATCATAAAAAAAAAACGGGAGTTTACATTAAACGACAGTAAGAATGATATCGATTTCCATCAATAATATTAAAAAAATTCACGAGCCGTTTTGCCGAAAATCCGGAAGAAACTACGCTGCTGGCCACCCAAAATGCAACACCAAGAAGGAAGCATCTGATTGGCCTGAAATTCGCAGCATGTGTCGTCCGTGAGAGGACATGCAAACGATTAGCATTGCAGGGCATATGCAAATCATGTACGCCCGGCACGCCACCGAGAAGCATTATAAGAAGGGTGCACAGAAGGCGGGGTGTAAGTAGTGGAAGTGTGTTGTGCTGCAGGACCTGTGCGTGGGAAGCTTCCTGATGCCTCGTCGCAGAATACGGCAGTCATTCCAGCACATTTCGGAGTTTGACAGAGGACGAGTAGTAGCTTATCGCGACAGCGGTTTATCGTACCGAGACATCGGCGCCCGTGTGGGACGACATCCAGCCAGAGTGAGGCAAGTATGGATTCGGTGGGTGCAGGAGAGATGGACGGACCGACGTGAGCAATTGCCGCAGCTGTGGCACACCACCGAACGAGACGACCGGCATATTGTGCAGCGGTCATTGACGGCTCGCACCGTCACATCACGAACGTTAGCGCAGGAATTAGGGTATATTACGCAACAACCTGTGTCAGCAACGTACCGTTTGATGTCGTCTGCAGGAGCGGGGACTTGTCGCACGGCACCCACGGTACCGATTACCATTGACGTTACACCACCGGTGAGTGTGGACTACGGAATGGCACAACATTGTCTTCTTCGACGAATCTCGCTTCTGCTTGCAACACCACGATGGTCGGATCCGCGTGTGGCGGCACCACAGCGAGAGACTGTATGATGTCTGCATTATGCATCGCCATACCGGTCCGTCGCCTGGCTTTATGGTTTGGGCCGCAATTGGATATGACACCCGCACTCCTCTGGTACGCATGGCCGGTACATTCAACAGCCACCGCTATATTTCCGACGTTTTGGAGCCTGTAGTCAGAAGCGGCGTAAAATTAAGTTCGTTGACCGGGCCCAAAATTTCGAATCGTGGTGCACCTCCTCCCTTCCCGCTTCCCGGAACAAACACGAGAAAAACAGTGCCAAAGGACAGTGCCGCCGCAAGCTTACGCGACGCCCTGTGCGAACTCTCTGCGAGGCCCTGTCGCTAACTAATAATTGTTGCTAAATCAATCTGGCTAACGGTATTTTGCGCACATACGCAATAGAATATTTTTATTTTCTGATAAGGTGATAAGCTTTTCACTCATTTATTTGTTTAGAAGGAACTATTATTTTTCGTAAACTTGTAACTGCTATTATTATTAAGCTCAACCGTCGTTCTCTAGACATATCAGCTCAACTCACTTAACGCAAACTCTATTCTTAAAAAGTTAGTTAGTTACATTCGAAGTAGAGAAGTGAACCTGGTTAAAACAAGCACGAATGAGCAACCGAAGAAAGTTAGTAGATTGCCAAACACAGCGGTCATCAGCTGACTTGACACACACACACACACAAACTGTTTTTGCTTTGGAAAAACAGCTGCGGAAAATCCACAAAAAGTGGGTCCCAAGATAGGTGGTAAAACTCAAAAGAATGTCGCGACGTGATATTCACTCACACCCCTCAATCATAGTTTCTAGCTGCGAGAAGAAAATATATTGCTGTCGGTGCTACTGCGCGTGTTGGACTTATCAAAGTAACACCATCTGGCCCCGCCCATCAGGGTCTCTCAGGGATACAAGAAGCACTGATCTTAGCGCTCTGCCCTTTGAATCAGGAAGAGGGAGCGTATTGTGACATCACTGTAATGTTTGTGCATGCGGACTCGCGGAGAACTGGGATGGTTATTCATATGTTTTGAACTGTCGGATTTTTTTTTTTTTTTGTCTGTGTACTTAATGTTATATTTTTCTTTCTTTCTCACTTTTGTTTTATTTTATCTTATTTATCCACCAGCCCGAGGCCCTGTGCGGTCGCACGCACTGCACACCCTTAACGGCGACCCTGCCTAAGGAGCTTTGTTGAGGATTAGAACCACCCGACCACTTACCTAGAGGAAGTTTCTAAGGCACATCACAACAATCGCACATATGCCAAATAAAATTAAAATTCTTGGCTGAAATTATTGACCAGGCCCGGGCGGTTCCGCCGCCACTGCCTGTAGTCCTCCCTTACCTGCAGGACCTGCCAGCGGCCACGTTTCGACAGGACAATGCGCGTCCCCACATGGCACGCATTGTGCAACATTTCTTCACATCCCACCAGGTGTCCCTGCTGCCGTGGCCCGCCTGTTCTCCCGATATGTCGCCCATCGAACACGTCTGGTCGCTGATCAGCAACCGAGTGGCCCGCAAGCACCACCCGCAGCTACGCCTGATGAACTGTGGCAACGTGTGGAAGCAGCCAGGGCCAACATACCCCAAGCCCACATCCAAAGCCTCCTTCGTCCGATACCGCGGCGTGTAGCAGCCGTTATTGCCAGCCATGGGGGCCACACGAACTATTGATGTCTGCATGTTCCGCAAGTCGCACGGGCCTGTAAGCTCAATCGTTTCATCTTTGTATCTGTTGTTATGTGTCCAGTAAATCTGGTTTTGCTATCTCGTGTCCTTCTTGGTGTTGCATTTTGGATGGCCAGCAGTGTATATTCCGACCGTAAAACCACCCCAAAATCCCTTCCGGGAAATCCACAATACTTGGCAGGTATGCAGACGTCATTGCGTCGATAATGGCTTTTCCGACATATTACGAAATATCGCCTTGCCGTTCTTCATCCGATATCCGTCTGATATTGGCTTTACCAATGTATTCAATATCTGAATTTCAATGGCGCTTACTTAGAGAAACAGCCCCAATTAACCGTTTTCGCATTTGTGCGAAAAGAACTATAAATGTATTCGCAGAATGCGATCGCAGTTTAAATCGTGATTTTAACAAAAAAAGACACAAAATTCAGAACTTTTACGAAATACGCTGAAATCCATAATTCTTCCAACCTGTCCGTAATTCCATAATCAGGCAGATAATTACGGATAATCCGTAATGGTTGGCACCTCTGCTACTGGATGAACATAACAGCAATAATTTGTGGCAATTTTGTCCCAATCTTCCATTCGGTTGCTGGGAAATCAACCTTTCTTATAGTTCACCATGATCTTTTTTTAGTTCACCTTTTTTAGTACACATTTGTAAAAACAGTTTTGCCCATGTTTCCCAACAAATAAACCAGTCTTCCATTGCATCAAAATGTGCTTTCTCTATCACTACAACAAGCTTTTCTGCTTTATTTCTCATGATTGCACCATTAAACCAAGCATCTCCTGTCAGTCAGGAACATCAGTAAACCAAAGTTTCAAGGCTCATTTAGCCTATGTTTCACGTACACTTCGTATATTCTGTCAATTTTACTCATCATTTACCACCACCTGGATTTTTTTCTTTTTAAATTCTGCATAAAACAGGTTCAGAAATTCTTAATTGCACAGCAGCGTTGGCAAATTCTCATAATTCTACAAAAGTATGTATACATCCACTTTTTCATTAAGATTTATATCTTTTATGATTTTTGCATACTTTAATGGCTAAAGAGCATTAAAAAAAAAAGAAAAAGAAAATGTCAGACCTCCATTTTACATCGAAGTACAGCACCAAATGATATCAGACACAACTGTTATGGGTGTAGGCAAGCAACGATCTTTAGAGGCACTAAATGTCAACGTTTTTGTTAAACTTTCTTCACCTTATGATTTCCCTTGTACCCAGGCCAAGAAAATGATAATCAAAGCACTGATTACAGTAAATTATTTTCTCATACATTTCAGTAAAACTGTTTAAGGTGCAAAACTTAATGATTTCCATATTAACTGTGATCACATTAAGCAGTGTTCACTGTATCAGGAAAAAATGGATGGATTCAGTGGCATGACAGGATTTGTAATGCAGATTTTATATCTGAGTTGGGCTTTTCTTCTGCAGTAGACAAAGTTTGTAATGGTAACATGCTCAAGTGATTTGAAAACATGCATCATATAGATGAATCAATGGATCAGACGAATCTCCTGTTGCCCTCTACAGTTGCAGGCCACAAACCAGGGAAGGAACTACAACACAATGTGTACTAGATGTAAAATCAGCCAATAATGAATGACAGAGGTAAGGAATAAATAACAAGCAGGGAAGAGAGGAATCTTGAAATGGGTCAAAAAGTTTGTAGCAAGCCTGTGTTAATTTTATAAACTTCCCTCACACCCACACACACACACACACACACACACACACTCTCTCTCTCTCTCTCTCTCTCTCTCTCTCTCTCTCTCTCTCTCTCTCTCTCTCTCTCTCTCTCTCTCTCTTTTACTTGTTTTATGCCGCTTCAACCTGAACATATCTAAAAATAATAACTGCGATATGTGAAGAATTGTATGGATGCCAGATAGGACTACTCATAACTATCCACTATGACATATATGTAAACAAAGTTTTGTGTACACTCTCCTTGAGTGACAGGAGTTATCCAGTCATAGTGCAACATGTTGAGATTTAGAAAACTGACTCTGCTGAAAAACATTGTAACAGACAACATTTCTGACAGTGAATTGTAGGAAAACAAACAACAGATAATGTAACTTGTGAATGATAGTATGAGGGTTGTACCAAAAGTAATGAAAAAGTGGGCATAGCTTTTTTATTAACTGACAGAGGTCCTTCAAATTGCACATGTTGGTAAAGTAACTCTTCCTCTATAGTAACCCTTCTTCTTCATTGCAGGTAAATAATGGATTCCAAGCAGAAGCAACGTGCTATCATTGAGTTCTTGATGAAGGAAGGGTGCAGGCTGTTCGACATCCACAGAAGGTTACAGAACGTTTATTGAGATGACACCATTGACAAGAGCAACGTGCACAGATGGATGAAGAAGTTTAAAGAAGCGGGAAACCAGCAATGAAGACAAACCATGCAATGGGAGACCATCATCTGCGACCACTGACACGAATCATCAGTGTGTGGATGAATTGATCTGCGCAGAGAGACGAGTCACAATCTGTGAGTTTGTTGCACAACTGGACTGTGGTCACAATGCCATACACAAGATGGTGGACGACTTAGGGTATCGGAAAGTGTGTGCAAAGTCGTCGCCTCGGCAATTGACACTTGATTTGAAGGAGAGAAGGGTGAAAGTCTGCTCTGATCTGCTGGAAGCGTTTGAAGCCAATAAAGAGACATTTTTTTCCGATCTGGTGACAGGGGATGAAACGTGGATGTATCTTTACGATCTGGAAATGAAGAATCAATCCATGGAATGGCGTCACACCTCTTCACCAAGGCCTCAGAAGTTCAAGAGCCAGAGATCAGCACAGAGGGTCATGGTGACTGTTTTTTGGGATGAGAGGGGTGTCATTTTCCTCGATTTTCTGGAATGTGGCTGTACTGTAACCAGCGAGTGGTACATTGAGACACTCAAGAAGCTTAGAGAAGCCATAAGGAGGAAGAGACCAAACAAGAATCTGAAAAGGATTTACATTTACCATGACAATGCGAGACCACACACATCTTTGGCAACAAAACAGGTTGGCTGGTGGTCCCTCATCCACTGTACAGCCCAGATCTGGTGCCCTCTAACTTCCACCTGTTTGGTCCAATGAAGAACAATCTCCAGGGACAACAATTTGATGACACAAATTAGGTGAAAGTGGCTGTGATGAAGTGGGTCAACAGTCCACACCTGAATGTTTTCAAAGAGGACTCGAGAGTTGGATTCAACCATGGCGCAAATGCATCCCTTCTGATGGAGACTATGTTGAGTAGTACCTTTGTATAGAGAAAGAGTTACTCTACCAACAAGTGCAATTTGAACGACCTCTGTCAGTTAATAAAAAAGTTATGCCCACTTTTGCATTACTTTCGGTACAACCCTCGTATTTTGCAAAGCTGTGAGTCAGATAAAAATATTTCCATATATTACACTAAGAACAAAACAATGAAACAGGAAGTTTATCATGAAATACTTTCAGGCATCATAGACTGGAGAAAATGTATATTATGGCATGAAGTATTGCAATGCATTAAATTACACACAATACTACTCTACTAAAAATTACAATTAATACAGTACTTCTTGAGCATTAAGTTAATCTCAGAACTTGTTATTGCATTTTTTCTTATTAACTAGCAATTCTTTAATCACTGAAGACCAAAAACAATATGTTTGTTGTTTTACAAAATAAGAACAGTATATATATTTTTCGTATTTTGTATATTATTGTTGTCCTCATTTTCAATGGAGCACTCATGTTTCTATGTCAAAATAATGCATCACACAATTACCTTTTCACTATGCAAGGATTCCAGTCAATAAAATGGTCACCAGATTTGGAACCTAGGGAACATATTTACTCATTAGTATACTAAAAAAGATGCATGCAGCACATTTTGCAAAACCAAATATGGCATACAAAAGCTTTCCTTTGCACAGCATTGCTTGGGCTTAAATGTAAGTACAATATCCTCTGTTCCTTGCTGGTGAAGAATAACAGGTTCAAAATGAAAACACAACTAATAACTTTAATGTGTACTAAAATAATTCTCTTTATTTCAAATACTTTTGAGCTATGTGAACAACAAATGGGTCTTTGACCACATTGGACCAACTCTAACCAAAATATTATTTATAGCAGTTACACAGCTAGCATTTTTCTTACCTTGGGCAGCTGGAAAGTAGGCAGGGCTTATAGCAGAATTATTCCCTACATCTGCTCTTTCAAAAGCTAAAGCTATCTCTTCCTCAGTTAAGCCTATGGAGCAAAAATAAAAGAAATAAAACAAACTGCATATCTGGAAAGAAAAGCTTAAAACTCTGTTCAACCTAATAAAATAAAATAAAAACTTTAAAGTTTAAAATTAAATAGAATGAACATTAACAACTGAACAAGTAACACACAGTTTCATTAACTGAGATCTAAAACAGAATTCAGATCCATAATGCAAATCTTGAAAAAAATTCAAAATTGTGCACAACCTTGACCTCTGTAAAATGTTAAAAATCATTTCAAATCTTTCTCGTTTTCTTACAGGCTTTCACAGCTGCTCACTGGTCAGAAAGAAAACATGTACAATGAACTTTTTTTTTTTTTTATTGGAGGTTTAACGACCACTATGAGCAACTCAGTAGGCTTCAAGCAGTTGCCCATCCTTAATTTAGGGTCATTGGTTCTAGGGAAGGAGAGAGCCAGCCAGGGGTGTAAGACAAACACAACATGAATGCCTTACCGGGATTTGAACCTAGACCCATCTCAGATGAATGATCAGAAGCCATCGCTTAGACCACTGCAAAACTGGGCTGGCACAATGAACTTTGAGAAAGATATGCCAAACCAGCATGACCAATCATTCTGTACCACAGTCTACCTCCTCATATTGCAGCAGAATAAAAGCTCTGTTAGGACAGGCATAGGCTACAAGAGAATGTTAACAAACCAGCCATTTATCTGATCTAGAATAAACTCATCAATTATACCATTTTCATTACATGGATGACAATTGTGCAGTGTGATTCATACAGAATGAAACCCAAATATTGGGTACAAATTGTAAACAGTTATACTGACAGTTATTAAATTACTTTTAAATCCACAGGCATTTCAGAATGCCAAATCGTTCAGCACATTCACACTACGTGGCAAGTTGCAGCTGCCTTCATTTCCCACATGTCAGTAGTCATTGTTGAATTGTGTTTTACATATTGCAAGAAAGTGCATTTTCTGTGCAAACTTACTGGGTTACCAGTTCATACTGTACAACACAAGATAGAGTTCACAAAGAAATTTGGTGGAACAATGCCCCAGCTAAGTCTAAAACACATAATTTGGTACAACTGAGTCCTTTTTCAGATGAAAACAGAAAACACAATTTGCAGATTCAAGGCTTATGGTAGCAGATGTATGTGCTAGGAAGAAGTATAGTCTCCTAGAAAATCCCTAGGACCACTGTCCCAGGAATTAGGTTATTCTTATACCACTTTCAGACATCTTCTAAGAAGGCCCAGTAATACAGAATAACATTGGTCTATGTACCGCTGGAAATGAAGGAGAAGCTAGTTTGTTACTGCCAATGGTTTCAGAAGCCTTGCTAAAAATTTACTGGGAATACTTGACAAGTGGTTTATGATGATGAGGCCTCATTTCATTTGTATGGGTACATGAACTCGCAGAATGTAAGGGGATATGAGCTTCTGTGATTTCATAAATTTTTTTATATGATTCACAAAGAACCACTGCACCCAGAGAAAATGGAAGTCTTTGTGCACTATGTCTGGTAAAAAAACTGTCAGTCCCACTTTCTTTGAAGAAACTATTATACCACCATATGTGTAACCATTTCTTCACACTCTGTGGAACAACTGGACAAAGTTATTCCAAGTTACTTCCAGCCAACTTCTAAACTCTTTTTGTGGGTTTATCTTAAGAAACAAGCATTCACTAACAAAACATTGCAAATGAAATTAGGCAAATTGACTACACAACAGTGAGACACACTACCAGCAATGTGCAACAGCCAACAGTGTGTCCAGATGTGCCTGGTACATCACAGTGGTAACTTCCAGCACATGAAGGGATTTCACTTTGTTCAGCTTGAAACAATGTGATGTGTCCTTTCAATATTTTCACATTTTGTCCATCCATTCATGATCTACAACAAAGTACATGGATTTCATTCCACATAAATTACTCCTGTATCACTGTGAAGACGGCTTTCTGCACTCTGCTCTTACACTATTTCACTGACTAATGGAGAGACTATTTTTAATAGCAGTATTTGTTACTAGTCCCACAGTAATCTGATTGTAATTATGACTTCATTATGAATGTAAAAATGAAGTATCATCACAAACTAAGATTGATCTAAAGTGCAAATAATCTGTAACTTGGTTCACCTCTCATGCCTGGCTCCAAACAAAAGGCCCCAAGACGATGATCACATGTTTATGTGTTCACTGGATTGCACTGGGCAGCAAAATAATATGCTGCATTTTATGATCCAACATTCTTCACATAATTTACTTCATTTTTCAAACAATGGGCACAATTAAAAAACTGTGAATTACAAATCTGTCTTAATTTTTTGCCGATCCTTGTTCTAAACATGTTTTTTCTAATGGTGCACAAAGAATTTTAGTGAAAAATTTAAGTGGAAAGTTTCGGTTAGAGCGACAATGAAATTCTGCAGACCAACCATAATAATTTTAAACTGTCTGAAAGAGATATTGAACACAATTCACTTAATGGACACTCCACCTTCCCGTAGGAAAAATTCTGTCTTTTGAAACTGATGACTTTGATGATAAATAATCAGATTATGATAATTCTGAAAAATGCCAGGAAGATTCAATAGACAAAAATGATAAACAATTTCAACATTCATTTATTCAATAAAGTGAAATGCAAAGCCCAAAACGTGCTCATGACAAAGGTGCATAGCTTCTTGTACTTCTTTTTTGCACATTTCACCCTAAGCACTGTCATTTCTCGAACAAATAAGTAATAGGTTTCTCCAGGCACATCCAAATCCTTTTCCTAAATCTTGTGCCAGAAAATGGAATAATGTTATACATACCAAAATATACTGTTTTCATTTCTGCCTGCTTTACATAAGAATCAAACAAAAAGCTACCACTATTTCATATCATTTCACAAAATCCTTCAACAATCTGCCGTGGCTTCAGAAAACACTGGTATGAGATCATAAGCATAGCATTAGGGGAGCATGTACCCAAAACTTTAGGAAATTTAAATGCGAAGTCAATCCTATGACAAGGCAGCAAATATGAATGGGAGGTTTAATGAAGTCACTACAAAGTTCAAAGAGGAAGAACCAAGAGTTTTATACACACACTGTTATGCTCACCCTTTGGATTTGGTTGTGATTTGTTTTTGCGAGGAAGTAAAACGACATCAATGTAGAGAAATCATTATATCATTCATGTATTAGCAAAAAGAAACACAATATTTATAAGAAATTCTAGAAAAAAAGAGAGGACATTGTTTTCAGAAAACTTAGCACTTTGTCAAAAACATGGTGGACTGTTCATTATTCATTATCAGCAGTGATTGAGGTGTAATGCACAAAAAAAAAATGTTAGCTGTGCACTTATAAGACCCAAATTTTATGACATTTATAGAGAAACTGTTACCAAGAATCCCCCCCCCAGCCCCCAAGGAAGATATCAGTTTACGGTAAAACTACACCTATGCATGAGATTATTTCCAGCTAACTTTGAAATTCACCTTTGGGTAACAGCCCTTAATAAACCAGGCTGTGATGCTTATGTTAAAATTTAGCCTATAATGATCATGGAAATAGTGTTTTCATACTCCACTGTACCCTATATCAACTGCTGCATAGTGAACAAAGTTGGTGCACTCTCTGCTGTTGTAAAAGTCTGGAATCTAGAAGGCATTGACAAAATTAAAAAAAATAATAAAAACTACTGCTTCCCTGCTGCTAAAGCTAAAAGTATGCTAATACAGCTCACTAACTGCAAATTAATTCACACCCTCTGAACAAGTATATTTGTTTTGCATGGATTGACATGGAAATTAAAAATACACACAAGAAAAATATTGTTATATTTGGACTTGGAACAGTACACTTTGGATAAATCAAAGACATAATGTACAAATACAGAGAAAACTGCTAGACAAATGTGAATGGGAAATGACTCATTGATTTGTGTGAGACATATCTGCTATGTGAGGTGAAATAAAAAGCTGGGAACTAATGAAAATCAAACCAGTGAGTGATTGTTAACTTAGCTGCCACAAGCTTTTTGTTGTTGTTGTTTTGCTTTGTTTTGTTTTAGGGGTTTAGTTCTTACAAATTAGTCACTATAAATGATGCTTAGAGACAGTAGAGAAGGAGGGAGAAGGTCCTGTGTGAGATGACATTTTCAGGAAAAAGAAATTAATCGATAACATAATTATAAATACACCACACTGTGAATACTCAAGTGACTCACATAGCATATTAAATCCATTTATTTTTGTGGTGTAGTAAGCACATAGATTCGCTAAGCTTTCGCACTCCACTGGGAGGCTTTTTCAAGGCAATGGTAGACATAAAAATGCAAGTAATTGGAACACGTAAAGAACAAAGATAATTTTTGAAAATAACGTTGGTGACATCACGAGCATATTACATGAATTTTTATCATGCAATTATACTTTGTGTCGCGATGTGTTTCCATCTTTTAATAACGCATGAAAAACCCTTCTTGGTAGTTTGGTAGAAACTATATCATTGCACGCTAGTTTGCTGGATAGGATTTCAACTGTTTCCCTGATGGCAGTCTCTTTAAAGTTTGTGTATGGAGTAATTCTTCTAATACTATTCCATAGAGGAGTGGCTGATGAATGCCTATCTTAAATCATGACTTAATCTTTTTAATCAAAAAGAAAGGGTTTAATCTAGGATTATGAAATTTAGTAGAGTGCTAATTTTGAAAGAAGGGAGCAATTTTTAAAAAAAAAAGGCATTAGTTCTTAATTTTTATTTAAATTCATCAAAATGGGAATAAGTTGGCCCATAGATGCCAACCTCTAAAAGTAGTTTTCAGTAACCAACATGTTCATTTTTCAGTAATTTTCAGTAACAATTTTTTTTTTCAGTAATCTTCAGTAATCCAGTCTACAGCGGTGAATTTGGGTATTTAACACTGCAACAAATTTTAATCTGTCAGAACTATTAACAAAATAATAATAATAATAATAATAATAATAATAATAATAATAATAATAATAATAATAATAATACAATAAAAAATAATTTGCTAGTGGGAAAATTTAAAATACTGTCTACCAGAAAAACATAATAAATTACCTCCAGACATGAAGAAAAATTATTCCTTGGAATGTTGGCCAAATTATTATGATAAACTGGCTGTAGTTGCCATTTTGGCCTTCCTTAGTTCAATTTGCAAAAACTTCTTCTGAGAGCATAGTTCACTGTGTGCAATGCTGTTTATTTTTTCTACTAATAAAGAAGACAGCACATGAGTACATAAATTAGGTCTGAATTCATTCATGGTTTTTTTTTTTCACAATACAGAAAATTCTTTCTGTACTTGCATTGCTATGAGGGACTATTAAAATCATTTTCATAATTTTGCTTAATGATTCATACTTCAACTGGCCACTTTCATTTTTCATTAAAGAAATTCTGTGCCACACTTCATCCATTCTCTCAGAAGTAACAGCACAGTTAAAATTTTCAAACTGGTAGTGAGCAAATACAGATTCCACCTTGTCAGATTCTTCTGGTTTCAAAACTGGAAACAGGGAACACATATATTGGACTGATGCAAAAGATACACTTTGCCTTAATGCTACATCTGCGATTTCAGCATGACTCAGAAATTCATCATTAAGTGGAAATTTTCTTAAAATGTAATTGCAGCCTGCCTTGTAAAATTCCCTTACCTCAGAATAAAAAGTAGCCACTGTGTCTTCACTCAGATCTGCAGTTGTGCCTATATAAGATCTCGCTTTTGACCCAATTACGAGATCACAGTTTTCTTTTTGATTTCTCCTTCTTCCAAAATTTCCATCTGCAAGAGATGTTGCTGTCACATCAAATGCTGATGGCTTGATAAATTGTACAAGCAATTCAGATAACAGACTATGAAGTTTTCTTTTTAATACATGCACAAGCGGAGCTTCCTGCTACAAGGACATGTTAACAGATGTAAACAAAGGAAGAGTAGCAGATAAAAAAGACAATAAAGTTTAGATGAAGGATTTCCAATCATACTTGCAAGGTTCTTATACTGTGAATTAGCTTCTTCATTGTCACTGAAATAATGTTCTAGAGCCTCCCACTGTTCTAAAATTCTGTCAATGGATTCCAAAAGTGATAACCAGCGAGTATTGACATGCTTTGGAATTTTGTGTGGTTTAGTACCACAAACAGCTTGACTCAGTTTTAGATTGTTTCCTCTTTGAACTTTTCTCCAAAAAAAGTACAACTGTATCAGAAACTGTTCAACATTAAATCCTTTCAGTTGAGTAGCAGATTTCTGCGCAGCTAAATTTACTAAATGGCATGAACATCGCTGCACTATGATTGCAGGCTGAACCTTCTTTATGTGAGAAACACCTTTTACTTGACCTATCATGGTGTTAGCATTGTCACAGGAAAATGACACACAGTTGCTCCATGAGATATTTTTTTTAGCAAACTCGTTGTTCAAAACATTGAATATTCCTTCACCTGTATTATTACTTGATTCAACCAATGATAACAAAACAGTTGAACTTTTCCCTATTTTTTCGTCAAAATATGTTATTGTAATGGGATACAGTTTATTTGCTTGAGCATCATTACTTCCGTCCGTAGATAGAGTAAAAGGATTTTTTTTTAACTTCAAATACGATGTTACTTGTAGAAACACTGGCCTTGTGCTGAATTAGTGCAGTAGCCTTGGTTCTTCCACACGAATATTTTTTTGCGATCGCTAAATTGGGAAACATGGCTTGAAATAACGGTTTTTCAAGCCTTCAGTTTTTGGAAATTTATCCAACATTTTCAAGCTGAATTGACTTCAGTTTTCGAAAATTTATCCAACATTTTCAAGCAGAAATACAAATATTTATGGAATAAAATGATATCTAACAATACTGGGTAGAGGAAACATTGCGAGAAAAAAAATTTACGATTACCAGAGAAATCTTACCTCCGTCTACTTTCCGTTTTCGAAGGATGAAATTCCGTCCTCCGACGGAGAAAACGATCCACACCCCCACACACCCCGTCGCCACCAATTCTCCCAAAATTTAAGTTCAGTTATGCATCGATTTCGTACATGGTCCAAATGATAACAAAAAAAAGGAGGAATTCCTCAAATCAGCGTGAGAATCTCGTCGCCGAAGATTACGGGGAAATTTTCGGAAATCGTTGCCTACAATTTCAAGCTGAAATTATGCAATGAAATTTCATTTAACAATACTGAACAGAAGCAACATCGCGAGAGAAAAAAATACGATTAGGGAAAAATCTGCACTTCGTTTAACTTCCGTTTCCGAGTGTTTAAAAAGAAAAAACGTCCCCAGACGGAATACGATATCCCGAAAATTATATCCCGAAAATTTCTTCATTTTATCCCGAACTAATATCCCGAAAATTTCTTCACTTTTGCATCAATCTCGAAAATGACAAAAAAAAAAAAAAAACGGAGGGGACTCCGCGAATTCGCGGAAGAATCTCACGTACGAATTAACCGCTGAATCGATTTCGAATGCCGTAAGATAACGCTAAAATATCGATGACCTGTAAATTTTAACTTTTGGCCAAAAATTGGCGCAGATTTCGTCGAAATAGCAATTTTTTGGCACAGGTCTAGCAGCCCTGAATGTAGCATTTAATTTTTTTCCCCCAGAAAAACTTGAAGAACAAACAAAAATTTGTAAGTTGATGAAAATTTGCTTTCTATCTCAGAAAATTAAATCAAATGGCGATTTTCCGTAATTTCAGCTGTGTTTCCGTACTTCCGTAACAGCAACCAAAAATCCGTAAAATTACGGAAAATCCGTCCTAGTTGGCATCTATGTTTAAAGTTGCACATGATAATACGCCGACATGTAGCAGTTTCAGAGGTGTCAGCAAGAGATGTTTCTAAAACTTGAATGCTAGTCAAGGGTGCATAATTTAAACATGAAAGAAGGTGGGACAGAATTTTTGGAATCCAAGGGGTGAGAAGAGCATGATTTTTTGAACATGAGAGCAGGAAGGTCATGCACCCTATGAAAAACACCTGAATGAAAACTAGATTGTCTCAAACATTTAGAAGTGTAGGAGATATAGCAAAAAAACAAACAAAAAAAACAACAAGAAAGATGACACCGAATTTTCGGGTGAAATAAGCACATCTTTTGAATCTGTTCTGATGCAAATTAAATTTATTTAAGCTATTCAAAGTCAATGGAACCGGTATGGAAAACAATAGTATCTGACGGAAGAAAGAAGTTTTTCAATCGGGTTTTTAATCCCTCAGATATTGCTGCAAATGGAATCGTGAGCTTACGCCCTCTGGTTGCAGAATTGTGGGTTAAGAAAAACATGAATTTATATGAGAAACATTTCGCACCGGAAACGCTCTCTAACACAGAAATAATTTTTCAAATCGGACTCTTAGAAACAGAGATACCGACAAAAATAAAATGTGACTTTACATCCCCTGGTGTTGGAAAACCATGCATTATTTTTGGAAGAAAGTATTCTCAAAAGGTTTTTCCATATGAGCGGTATCGGTCCAAGAAAAAACAAATTTAGTTGAGTTTTCAGGAGCCCAGATTTTGCTACAAATACATCAGAAGCAGAAATTAATGCTTATGCCCCCTGTTGGCCAAACCATTCTTTACCAAACATTAGAAATTATGTGAAAAATATTTTCCATCAGGTCTTGTATGCGATACAGGAAGAATTTTTCAAATCGGAGGTTTAGAAGCAGAAATAACGCAGAAAACACAATTTACCTTTGTGCCCCCTAGCGAAAAGTCTATGATTTACTTGAAAATTTTGAATTTATAGGGAAAACATTTTGCATCGGAAACACAATCAAACAAAGAAGGAATTTTTCAAATCACCAAATTGGACTCCTAGAAGTAGAGATATTGACAAAAATAAGATATACATCTACGCCCCTGGCATAGAAACCATGCATTATTTTAAGAAGAAAATGTTCCTAAAAGGTTTGTCAACATGAGTAGTATCGGTCTACAAACGACATTTTTTTTCAATCGAGAATTTAGAAGCTCATATTTTGCTGCAAATACATCAGAAGCAGAAATTAAGGTTTACGCCCCCTGGTGGCCAAACCATTGTTTTACAAAAATTAGAAATTATGTACAAATGATTTCCCATCAGGAGCTGTATCCGGTGCAGAAAGAATTTTTCAAATCGGAGATTTAGAAGCAGAGATATAGGGGGAAACGGAATTTACCTCTATGCCCCCTAGCAGAAAGTCTACGAATTACTTGAAAATTTTGAAATTATATGAAAAACATGTCACACTGAAAACATTATCCAACAAAGAAGGAATGACAAAAATAAGATATACATATACGCCCCTGGCGGAGAAACGGTGGAATATTTAAAAAAGAAAATATTCCGAAAAGGTTTATCGATGTGAGTGGCATCAGTCCATGAAAGAATTTTTTCAATCGATATTTTAGAAGCTCAGATTTTATGGCAAATACATCAAAAGCAAAAATTGATTTTTTCAATCGATATTTTGAAGCTCAGATTTTATGGCAAATACATCAAAAGCAAAAATTGATTTTTTCAATCGATATTTTGAAGCTCAGATTTTATGGCAAATACATCAAAAGCAAAAATTAGATGTGTTTCCGATTCAAAATGTTTTCCCTATAAATTCAAAATTTTCAAGTAAATCATAGACTTTTCACTAGGGGGCACAAAGGTAAATTGTGTTTTCTGCGTTATTTCTGCTTCTAAAACTCCGATTTGAAAAATTCTTCCTGTATCACATACAAGACGTAATGGAATATATTTTTCACATAATTTCTAATGTTTGGTAAAGAATAGTGTGACCACCAGGAGGCATAAGTGTTAATTTCTGCTTCTGATGTATTTGTAGCAAAATCTGGACTCCTGAAAACTCAACTGAATTTGTTTTTTTTTTTTTTGGACCGATACCGCTCTAATGGAAAAACCTTTTGAGAATACTTTCTTCCAAAAATAATGCATGGTTTTCCAACACCAGGGGATGTAAAGTCACATTTTATTTTTGTCGGTATCTCTGTTTCTAAGAGTCTGATTTGAAAAATTATTTCTGTGTTAGAGAGCGTTTCCGGTGCGAAATGTTTCTCATATAAATTCATGTTTTTCTTAACCCACAATTCTGCAACCAGAGGGCGTAAGCTCACGATTCAGTTTGCAGCAATACGCCGCCTAGCGTAAAATCTATGCATAATTTTAAAAAGTAACTATATCTAAAATACTCTTCGACATATATGGAATCAAAAGATAAAAGAATTTTTCAATCGGATGTTTAGAAGCAAATATGTGGAATAAAACATATTTTTGAATTCAACATCATCTGCATGTACGCCCTCTAATGGTGAAATTGTACATCATAAAAAAAAAAAAAAAATGAAGGATCATCATTTGCATATTTCAAGCTTCCCAATACAAAAAGAATTTTTGAAATCGGATTAATAGCTGCAGAGATATCGTGGGTACAGACGGACGGACAAACCAGTAACATAAGCATGATCTTTTTTTTACAAAAGACATGCTAAAAATAGTGTCACCAATGAAAATGCATGTGTACAAGTCAAGTGCACCATGTATGAATGCAATGATGTATTGCTGTACTCAGCAACTTCAAGTGAGATTAATAATGACAATATTCAACAGTTGAAACACTTAAAGAGTCAGTTGCTCTCTAATGATACAAGGAAATCACAAGGCAACCTAAATTAGGTTGTGATGAAGAAACCAAATAGTGGCAAGGTGAAAACTGATATTTCGATCGCAAATTGTATTTACAGGTGGAAACTATCTTTTGCTATGACGGGGGGTAAAAATAACTCTACACAATGCAATATTCAAACCACTCAGAATATTCCTGCAAATGAAATGTTAAACAATAATCACTAAGAAATGGAACAACAAATGAAGGAAATATAAAAGATAAAATACTTTGATATCTGATGGTTGTGACTGCATGCATGTGTACACACACACATACATATCACTTAGCTGTTCTGATATTCAGAGGTTAGCTCCACAAAGAAATACAAACTACCAGGTAATTTTTACTTACTGTTGCCACATCAAGCCTCTCCATTTACAGCGATCCTGAAAACAATATTCATAATGCTAATAATAGTTATATGTACAAGTTGGTAAATGTTAACATGTGGATGTATGAAAAATCAGTTGTGTGAACTAAATAACACTTATAAATGTTTAAAGGGAAAATGCAGCAGAATCATCATTAGTGAGAAAAATTAATACCAGTGTAAAACTAAAAATTTATTATTACAGACAACTCAGAAAATATGGAGCTAAAACTGAAAAAATAAATGGACTGCCTGAGCTGCTCAGTGCATCAGTTAAACCTTTTAGGAGAAGATATAATTCTATAAACTGTGTTAAAACATGCTGGTGAAATACCGACACCCCCCCCCAAAAAAAAAAAAACAACTATGCTCCAGCAGCTTGGCTTAAGGAGTTAACCAATTCTGCACATCTTTAGTTACTGAGACACGCATAAATGAACAGCAAGGTTAGTTGTCCAGAAACACCTGTACCAAAGCACAATGCCTTCACAAAGATCATATCAAAAATACTGCATAAGACATACATGATTTTAATCTTTATTCTCATATGAAAGATTTGTTACTACAGTTTAAACCTACAGAGATGCTTTAGATCCCCATAGCAGAATCGCGGCGACGGGCGACGCATGTCGCAGATTTTGTTTTGGTCCTGCAGACAAAAACGACATATCCCTCAGAACCCTATTAAATCATCTTACAGACTCCCCATCATAGATACAAGTTGTCCGCCTTTCAAAATTTCCGAAAACGTAAGTTAAACGGAGTGAAGATTTCTCCCATAATCGTTTTCTTTTTTTCTTTTTTTCTTTTTCTCTGCTGATGGGCAACGTAAGTTGCAGATTTATAGCAGAAATCGTGGCGACATATAACACAGTTTTATTTTGCACTCATCCTCGAACTTCGGCGACGGGCGACGTACATCACAGATTATTTGTACTCATCCCCGTAGCAGAATCACGGCGATGGGCAACATACATCGCAGACATATTTTGTACTCATCTGACCCTGTAGCAGATTTGCGGCGACATATATTGCAAATTTATTTTGTACTCATCCTCGCAGCAGATTTGCGGCGGCGGGCGACTTTTATCGCAGATTCACTTTGTACTCATCTTCGCCCTGGTGGCGCAGTGGTCTAAGCGCTGGTTTATGACCATTCGTCCGCGAAAGGTCCGGGTTCGAATCTCAGTGAGGCATGGATGTTGTGTTTGTCTTACAGCACTGGCTCTCTCCCTTCCCAGGAACCAGTGGCTCTAAATTAGGGACGGGCAACTGCTTATAGCCCATTGAGTTGCTCACGGTGGTCGTTCAACCTTCAATCAAAAAAAAAAAAAAAATTCCAGCAGCAGAAACGTGCCGACATATATCGCAGATTTATTTTGTACTCGTTCACGTAGCAGAATCGTGGCCACGGGTGACGTACATCGCAGATTTATTTTGGTCCTGCAGACAAAAACGATATCCCCAGAACCATATTAAATCATCTTGCAGACTCCCTATCATAACTGCAAGTTTTCAGCCATTCAAAATTTCCGAAAACGGAAGTTAGGCAGAGTGACAATTTCTCCCGTAATCGTAATTTTTTTTTTCTTTTTTTCGCGACGTTCCTCAGTGCTTGAAGAGAGGATTGTCAGATATTGTTGTTAAATATCGCTTTATTGCACAAATATTTTTATTTTAGTTTGAAAATGAAGGCAACAATTTCTGAAAATGAAAGTTTGACAGAACACAATAATCTTAATTTTTTTTTTTTTTGTGATGTTCCTTCTGCCCTATATGGTCATTAAATATCATTTTATTAGATAAATGTTTACATTTAAGATTGGTTTCCGGAAAATTTTCCTTCGTTTTCAAAGTTGTACAGAGCAAAAAGTTCTCCCTCTAATATTCCTCCACCCACTGTGCTTCTGTATTGTTTAATCATCATTTAATTACATAAATATTTGCATTTGAGATAGGAAATGGAGAAAATTTTTCTGAAAATCGAAGTAGAATGGAGCAAAGATTTCTCCTGTTATGACAATTTTTTCCTAGTGATACCTCTGCGCTTTATTCTGGTTAAATATCATTTTATTCCATAAATCTTTGTGTTTTTAGAGGGAGAACTTTTTGCTCTGTACAACTTTGAAAACGGAGGAAAATTTTCCGGAAACCAATCTTAAATGTAAACATTTATCTAATAAAATGATATTTAATGACCATATCATCATCATCATCATTGTCAACCATTATCAATCCACTGCTGGACGAAGGTCTCCCCAAGTTTCCTCTACAACGGTCTGTCTTGTGCCAGTCTCCTCCATGTCACCCCTGCATACTTTCGAATTTCATCCACCCATCTCCCATGTGGTCTTCTTCTGGGTCTTTTCCTGTCCCTTGACCATATCATCATCATCATCATTGTCAACCATTATCAATCCACTGCTGGACGAAGGTCTCCCCAAGTTTCCTCCACAACGGTCTGTCTTGTGCCAGTCTCCTCCATGTCACCCCTGCATACTTTCCGAATTTCATCCACCCATCTCCCATGTGGTCTTCTTCTGGGTCTTTTCCTGTCCCTTGGAATCCAATCTAAAATTTCAGCTGTCCATCGATGGTCTGTCCTTCTGGCAGTATGTCCAGCCCATTGCCATTTCAGGGATTTAACTCTGATCATGATGTCTTCCACTCTTGTCATTTTTCGGATCCACGAGTTCCTCTTCTTATCTCTCCTGGTTACACCAAGCATGCACCTCTGCATGCTTCTTTGAGTTGTCTGCAGCCTTTGCATGTCTCTTTTAGTTAAAGGCCACGTCTCTGCACCATATGTAAGCACTGGAAGAATGCATTGATCAAACACTTTTCTTTTAAGACATAATGGCATATTGCTCTTGAAAATTATGCTGTTTCTTCCAAAAGCTCTCCAGGCAAGTTTTGTACGCCGATTAATTTCTTCATCAATGTGACCCTCACTTGATATCTGCTGTCCAAGATAAACGTACGTGTCTGTTATCTCCAGCTTTTCTCCATCAATCGATAAATCTTCATTTCTTGTAAAAGCATTGAACATCACTTTTGTCTTCTGAAAGTTCATTTTTAATCCCACTTCTTTACTCTTGTCAGCAAGTTCCTGGATCATACTCTGCAGCTCTGATGGGGTAGTTGCAAAAATGACTACGTCATCAGCAAAACGAAGGTGGGTTAGATAATCTCCATTAATCTTTATCCCCTTGCTTTCCCAGCTCAGCGACTGAAAAACACCCTCCAATGTGGCATTAAAGAGCTTCGGAGATATGGTGTCACCTTGTCTCACTCCCTTTCCAATTTTTACGTGTGTTGTATTTTCAAACAGCCGAATCTTTGCACTTGCATTTTCATAGATGTTATTAATAATATTAATGTATGCATCTTCAATACCACAGGTTTTCAGAGCCATTGTAACTGCTGATGGTTTCACCGAATCAAAGGCTTTTTCATAATCGATAAAAGCCATGCACAATGGAAGTTCATATTCCCTCGCTCTTTCAATTAGTTCTCTCAGCACGTGGATATGATCTATTGTGCTGTAGCCACTCCTGAATCCAGCTTGTTCTCTCGGTTGAGCCATGTCCAGTGTTACCTTCAAGCGGTGTGAAAGAACTTTAGTGAAGATTTTATAAACTACTGATAGGAGGCTGATAGGTCTGTAGTTTCCGAGATCCTCAATGTCACCTTTCTTATGTAGCAGGATCATTGTAGCGGTGTTCCAATCCTCAAGGAATCTTTCCTTCATTAAGGCATCGAGTGAAAATTTGGGCGAGTACTGTTTCGATTTCTCCACTTGCTTCTTGTATGATGTCTACAGTAATTCCATCTTCTCCTGGAGCTTTTCCTCGCTTCATGTTCTTGATTGCATGTGCAACTTCTGCTGGAAGGACTGGAGGAACTCTGGTACTGGTATCTTTCATGATGTCTGGAGTGCATGTATCATCCCTTTCATATAATTTGGAGTAGAAATCTTTCACTCTTGTCAAAATTTCGCCTCTATTTCTTGTTACAGAACCATCTTCTTTTCTCAGTGCCATAATCTGTTTTCTTCCCTTACTGAGATGTCCCTTTGCCAATTTTAGGCTTTGGTTGTTTTCAATTGCTTTCCTCACTAGTTCACAGTTGAATTTCCTTACGTCTTCAGTGATACTTTTTCTTACTGTCTTGCATAGCTCTATATATTCCACTTAGTCACATCTTCTTTAGTTGTCCTCATCTCTCTTCTTTTTTGCATCAACATTTTGGTTTTTCCTGATAATTTGTTCACATGCAACTTGTTCTTAGACCCAGCTAATTTTGTTGCTGTTTCCATAAGAGCTTTGGTTACTTTTCTGTTAACTTCAGAGATGTCCACTTCTTCCGATGTTAGGCCTTCTAAAGCAGAGAACCTGTTCTTCAGTTCTAACTTGAAGGTATTATGGTGTTTTTTAAGGTTGGTTATGTCAATAGATTTTTGTTTGTCTTATGAGCTTGCCACGTTCAAGTTTAGTGTTGAGGTGCATCTTACATCTCACCAATCTATGGTCACTACCTGTGTTGAACTTGTTCAGCACACTGCAGTCTTCTATGACGAATTTTTTGTTACACATAATAAAATCAATTTCACTTGTCGTCCCATTTGGATGTCTCCATGTCCATTTCCTGTGTGGCTTTTTCTTGAAGAAGGAGTTCAAGATGAAAAACCCTTCTGCCTCTGCAAACTCAACGAGAGTATTTCCACGCTGGTTTCTGTTGCCATGACCGAATTTACCTACTGAAGTTTCATTCTGTTGCCGTTGCCCTATTTTTGCATTGAAATCTCCCATAATTATTTTCAAGTGCTGCTTACCTTTATTATTTAGACGACAAATTTCCTCATAAAATTCTTCAATTTCTTCTTCAGGATGACTTGTGGTGGGTGCATAAGTTTGAATAATCTGAGCCTGGTATCTTTTTGAGAGTTGGATAACAAGTCGTGCAGCTCTGTCAGAGGAACTTTCAACTTCTACAACTTTATCCTTCAGTTTCTTGTTTATTATAAATCCAACACCACTAGTTCTGCCAGTATCTGTCCCACGATAGTAGAAGAGATGTCCACTTTTCAGTTCGATGAGATCTTCTCCTTTTCTCCTTACCTCACTTAGCCCCACGATGTCCCACTTGATCCTTTGTAGTTCCTCTTCCAATTCAAGAAGCCTTGAATCAGAAGATAGGGAGCGTCCATTGTAAGTAGCCAAGGTCAGCATCAGATGGCAACCTAGTCCGGTCCTCCGGTGATTCTTAGCACCCTCTGCCTTCATGTCGCACTGGCCGCTGCCTTGGCCAGGTACATTCCAAGCTGCCGGAGACTGAGGGCCAAGATTTAAGTTGAGGAATCATTTTGGAGGGGTTTGGCCATAACTCACCACGCTGGCCAAGCGGGTTGGTGAGTGTGGGATAGAATTTCCTCTAATCCCGATGGTATAGTTATACCGCTATGGGCGGTCGTCAGAGCCCCTTTAGTGGGAACAGGATGCACCACGAGAAGGCGGGGTTGACAGTTGTCAAGGAGAGGCTGTGGTGTTACGCATCACCTGACCTTACATCCCTTGACCGTATAGGATTCCATAAATCAAAGATTTGTGGAATCCTATATGGTCATTAAATATCATTTTATTAGATAAATGTTTACATTTAAGATTGGTTTCCGGAAAATTTTCCTCCGTTTTCAAAGTTGTACAGAGCAAAAGTTCTCCCTCTAATATTCCTCCACTGTGCTTCTGTATTGTTTAATCATCATTTAATTACATAAATATTTGCATTTGAGATAGGAAATGGAGAAAATTTTTCTGAAAATCGAAGTAGAATGGAGCAAAGATTTCTCCTGTTATGACAATTTTTTCCTAGTGATACCTCTGTGCTTTATTCTGGTTAAATATCATTTTATTCCATAAATCTTTGTGTTTCAGCTTGAAAATGGTGGCAAAATTCCAGACACAGAATGCCAGAATGTTCTTGCTCTTAATTAACATTTCAATTGCTGTAGTACCTAGGTTAGACATTTTTTTTTTAGCTAGAAAAATATGTCAGTGCAATTTTTATCATTTTTCGCATCTAGTAGTTATTTTGATTAGTGGCCACCAGCAGATTATTTTGTGGCACAAGGATATCTGTGGCAGACTGAGCAGGAACTTTCTGCTATGGGGCTTTAGATATTTTGCAAGCTGATGCTTGTCCTTTACGGCATTCTGATGCTTGTCATTTATGACAAGCTGATGCTTGTCATTTGTGGCTGTGAATATGATGCCAATTGACAAAAAGGGCTTTAAAAAATGATTCAAACATGCTACTCCACTAAAAATGATTCAAACATGCCACTCTGCTAAAAATGATTCAAACATGCTACTCTGCTTTATACTTCATCCGAAACATGAAAAACATCTGCCAAGATCTGACAGAAGTTTGAAGAAAATGGCAGGAAGAAATAAATGTTTGTTTGTTTTTACTTGATGCAATTAAAATTGCTCATGAGACAGTTTTTCCTATGATACTGTTGCTACCCCCTGGGTTGCCGGATTATCGAATAAAAATAAGCTTTAAGAATTTAGATGCCAGGATGTCAGGCAATGGCTGACGACCCGGAGGTAGACATTATAATTTAGAATAAATATTCGTGAACTATTTTTATCGCCGAAATCTTATGTACTGGTGAAAAGAATTTATCCTGCAATTTAGCCCATTCAAAACTAAGAAATTCCGACACTCATTAATTAGTCATGCAACTTCAGGACTGGCACGAGACAACAGACATTTAATCAATTAACAACAAAATATGAGGATAATGATGAAGACGTCCATATACAGAGGATTGTGAAGGAGGGGCGTCAAGTAAACTCTTCCCTTTCGGGATAGCTCTGAGGCTGAATTTATCATTAAAGTCAATGATTATTTGGTGGCCTATACAGTCCGGCTTTAAAAACACAGTTCTCAGTCAACGAGAGTTTATTGGCTGACCAGAGCCAATTTAATCACAACTGGCATGCATACATAAGTTCCGTACTTATATGCTGTTTCCTCGGGTATCCATGTTTGATGTACTCACTTCGATATGCACTCACGTTGTTATGCACTCACTGACATTTTATGTGTTTTGACTTTTAAGCGCATCTGTGTGATGACACGCCCATTTCAGAGCACACACTATAACCAATGGAGAGGGGAGTCTAACCCCATCTACCACTTTCTCTCGTGCACGGCATTCACCTTCATGGAATCATGGGCGCATTTATGCGCACCAATGTCGTGGTGGAATGAAGCCGCTGACATGTAGAAGGATCCAAAGGTGATTCTTGCATACATCACCAGTCGGCATCTCCGTCATTCGGGGCTGTAATTCCATCACATCATGTGACCTCCAGGATGCTGGCTTTCCCTTACGTGCAATCTAGCATCAGGAAAAGAGGTATCATCCTCTCTCCTATTTCCTTGTGGTAATATCAACCGCTCAGCCGCTCTTTGTATAGCTGGTCGGCATCTTCGGACAGAACCTGTTCTTCCGCTGTTAACTCCCAATCCGCTTTCCAGAGACCCGTTCCCTTCACGGCTCGGAACCAGACTACTATTTTTCTCTTGTTCACATCGTCAACGAATTCCTTGTTCTTTCTTTAGGGGTCTGTTTTAACTCTCTTGTCAGCCTCAAAGCATTTGGCGCGGTGAAGTGGTATGAAATACATGCCTCTGCATTCGGAATATGTGGTGGGTCCACTCCCCGAAAAGTACAGAAAACACATAACTTAACTAACACTCCTTTGTCCTGCCAAGGTTCGGAGTAGCAAACGCCATAAGTTTCCTGATCTGTCGACACTCTAATGGCCACCCCCGGCTGACCGCTGCTCACTTAGGGGTCGACGCATCACATTCCCCACACCAGGCTAAGATTTCTCCCTTCCAAGAATAGGGACCCTTATCTCACTTCTTCCTCTTTTGCAATGTGGGAAACCGCTAGCTGTTAATTTTCACCCAATAATTAATGCTGTTCCCACCTATTGCAAAACCTGCTAATCGAATTCATTTCCGTACCTAAAAGTCGTAACAATACATTCACAAAGTGTATCATTTTGTTGTCTGCCAAAAACACTGTTTTCTTTATTTGCTAAAAATGCTAACAGGTTACATCATCAGCTTGTGAAATTTCCAGGGAGTTTTGCAACTTTGTACCTCACTTTCAGGTTTGTCCTGAAAGAACTGCAAATTTTGTCTTTATTCACTCTAAAATGTGAAACAGACTGTGTGCACGCTGCAAAAACATTGTTTGTTTGCCCTGCTGCCACTCTGCAAAACACAGGGTTCGTACAATTTTGGATGAAAAAAATTCAAGGACTTTCCAGGCCATTTCCAGGACATATACACAAAATTTCCAGGATGACGATTACGCTTTACAGTATCATGGGCAAATTATTTTTTTAAAGTAATTTCACTTTTAAGTAATAAAAATGACGAAAGATGTAAATGGATGAATGTGATTTTTTACTCATTAAATTTCTTTTTAATGTTTTTAATTGGAGATGAATCATGGTGCAATTACAGCAAGGCCTATCAGAAAATCCTTTCCCTCAATCTGAAAATGATTAATTCAATCAGACATTTTAGCTGCATCACTATTTTGCACTACCTTATCTTCCATGTAATCAGTTAATTGATAACAATTGAAATTATTATAAAATAAAGCAAGATCAGATCAAGAATTTAAGAATGGGGAGGGCACACATCTAACAGAGGACTGGTAAAACAATCCCTGAGATTTATATTTTCCAAAAAACACAGGGTGGTACAGATGGAGGACACATAAGGGGAAATGGGGCACAGCCCCCCCCCCCCCCCAACACCCAGCAGGATAGGGTGCTTGCCTGTCAGTGTATCACTAACAGCAGTCCTTAAGTAACTGCTGTGGGGATCACTGAAAAGTTCGGACCAATGTAAAACAAAATGTGGAGTTACAAATCCATATATGAAACAGTGTGTGATGTCTGAAAACTAGAAATGAGAGGCAAAGCAAAGCACTTGGTACTTACTCAATCACTTTTTTTCTATTATATATATATATATATTTTTTTTTTTCTTGAATGGGGCATGTGCCTGTTATGCCCACAGCTGAATTCCACCCCTGATAAAAAGTGTTTCCATGCATGGGGATGCATTTTTTTTTTAAACATTCCCAATGACTGCCACTGTTGGCTGGATATTGGGGTGTAACTGTTGAAGGCAATGAAAATCTTAATTACTACACAGAATAGGTGCCAGGCTTGAGAAAAATTTCCCCCAATTTGTAGTACAGTTATGTTAAATCATAAATGAGAAAGCATAAGCCAGAGAATCACTGTGCACCTCAAAAAATTATTTGGGAGTGGACAATCATAGATGGGTGCACCAATAAATTTTAAAACAGAAAGTGTAACTTTAGGAACATGGCCACAAGTTTCAGATAAGTTTCCTCACAGAAGTCATCAGAAAGTCCTGGCCCACTACTCAAATCAAAAGAATCTAACCACCTTTATGTCAGCCAGTGCATTGCGGAAGGAGAAAAAGTAATGAAAACTAATATTCTGTAAAAAAAAAAAAAAAAAAATTGCCTCATACTACTTTCCAAAAATTATTTTTCGAATTACATACGATTGCCTCAAATTACTTTTTTTTTTTCAATCGAAACCACTGCTAAGGTAAATTTGTAAAGTGCTACCTCAAATGTGGAACTAGCCAAACTACACTGGCGGAAAGTGAAAAAAGAACACCAAGAAGGAATTGGCGGATGATCATGAAATTTACATATGTTAATGGGGTCGAGTTTACGTAGATGTGATGTTAATTTCGGGACCAACCGGTGAGCGCTTACGCCACAGCACGGCATAATATGCAAATTATCGTCGGTGGTATTTAAGGAGTACGGCGAAGTGAATGTAATCAGTCCTCGGCATACGGACACTTGCGAAGACCCTGAAAAAGCTGCAATGCCTGGACATGGAAGACGTGTATGATTTCAGCAGTTATCGGACTTTGAGCGAGGTTGTCTAGTCGGACTCTGCGTGGTCGTATCATCGTATTGCGGAGTGAATTGGACGGTAAGTATCGGCGGTGGTACGATGGTGGCGTAGATGGTCTGAAGAACATTCCCACACGAGAAGACGTGGAACTGGGAGTCACAGACAGACTGATGAGCGGACCGATCGACACATAAGAAGAGCGGCGGTGTCAAGCAGAACATCCACTGCGACGCAAATTCGAGCTGCTGTTGCACCTGAGGTGACTGTGCGAACAATCCGCAACCGTCTACTGGATGCAGGACTAAGTGCACGTGTGCCTCTGGCATGTGTACCTCTGACTCCAGCCCACCATAAGGAATGGCTGCAGTGGTGTCACCAACGTCTGTTTGGAGAACGCAATGGCAATCTGTTGTGTTCAGCGATGAAAGCAGATTCTGCTTGGGAGCCTCCGATGGCCGTATGCATGTTCGCAGACGCACAGGGGAGCGTCTCCACCCATCTTGCATCCGCTAGCAACACACAGGACCTACACCTGGTCTCCTGGTGTGGGGAGCGATCAGCTATCACACCCGTACACAACTAGTGTTTGTACCGGGTACGTTAAACAGCACCTCCTACATCAACAACATCATTTAGCCCGTGGTTGTGCCATTTGTAAGGTTGGTCCATCGTGGTGTTTTCCAGCAGGATAACGCACACCCACACACGGCACGTGCAACGCAACATGCACTTCAGGGTGTAAGACAACTTCCATGGCCTGCTTGTTCACCGGATTTGTCCCCTATTGAGCACGTGTGGGATTTTATGGGACAAGGACTTATCCGGTCTCCCCGGCCAGCCACGACCGTCCCCGATTTATGCGTCCAAGTTGAGGATGCTTGGGACTCAATACCCCAAACTTACATCCAACATCTGTACGACAGACTCCATGCCAGAATTACAGTGTGACGCAGTTCATGGCGGTTCAACCTCGTACTAACCATGTTACATGGAAATGTTATTTTTCAGTTCACCAGAAAATACAGCTGTATTTTGCCATAATGTTTTGATCACGTTATCCTCTGTATTCCGTTATTATGCTGTATAAATTTCGTTGGTATCAGACGTCTCCTTCTTGGTGTTCTTTTTTCACTTTCCGCCGGTGTATTTATAAAAGCTTTAAATACATATGAGACTGACCAAGGAGCAAAACCGCTGAACTTTTTAATCAGGCGAAAAAAATTAGAACATGCAACAAGAAAGTGTGAATATAAAGCAGTGCCAGCAGGATGGAATTGTTCGCTGTATTCACAACATAAAATTACTGAATTCAAAACAAAATAAAGGGATTTTAAAAGACACTGCTCCAAACACCTTTCTCTTTCTCTCTCTCTCTCTCTCTCTCTCTCTCTCTATTTTCTTTTTTTTTTTTTTTTTTTTTTGCTAGAACATCAGCTCATTTTTTCACTTGTGATGCTTTCTTCTCAGCAAGTTCCATGGCCATATTTGTCTTTTGTTGACTCAGCAGCAGCACAGCAATCTTTACTTAGTTTTTCTTTCTGTTGATATTCATTCCCTTCCTATTTCTTCACCACGTGTCTTTCCTCCTCCCATTTTATTCCCTCAGATGACAATAATTTATCCATCATGCGGAAAGAACTTTCAGCCTGAGGACCATGAACGCATGATATCAAAGCTCTCGCTACTTTAGATAAATGGTGTGACTTTCAGAATATGAATACTTTTGAACACCATACATCAATTCTGACAAATTTTCAAACTCCGTTACTTCAGTTTTTGGAAAATTTCCCCTCCCTTATCAAGCTTAAGTGCAGACAATTCTGGGGAAAGTAACATTTAACAACACGACACAGGATAGTGAGAACATCGCGGGAAGAAAAAAAAATGCAATTTCGGGGAAAATCTTCGCTCCGACCGACTTCCGTTTTCCGAAACTTCTTCCTCCATTTTTAGGTTGAAATGCAGTACTTATGGAATAAAAGGACATTTAAGAACAATACTCGGCAGAAAAAACATCGTGAGAAAAAAATAATCAGGGAAGAAATTTCGCTGCATCTAACTTTCGTTTCCATAACATAATCCCTCAAAATTTCTGTTCAGTTGTGCATTGATCTCAAGAATGCCCAAAATGATAACAGAAATGGCGGAATTTTTTTAATCCATGGAAGAATCTCATGCCTGAAGACGACGGAAATCTTCGAGCTATCTTTATCTTAACTTTCGTTTTTAGAAATCGTTGCCCACAGCTTCATGCTGAAATGCGAACATTTATGCAATAAAATGATATTTAACAATACTTGACACAGGCAACATCATGAGAAAAAAGAAATTACGATTACAGAAAAATAGTCACTCCGTTTAACTTCAAGACGAAATACCATCCCCAGACAGACCTCCCCCCCCCATTTCTCTTCAGTTCTGCATCAATCGCGAAAATGATCCAGATGATGACAAAAAAGGTGGAATCCGTGGAAGAATCTCATGTATGTAAATATAAAAAATTTCCAGTTTTTTTATTGGTATAAATTGGGAGATTCTGAAGTATTTTACATAAATGAAAAAAATGATGAGCATAAGGAATCTCTACTTCCAGTTTGCCAACTTCAATCATAATCACATCGCCATAAATCACCACCTGCAGCTCGCTGAAGTGTCAAGTTGCACCTTTCTTCCTTCACCCTAATTATAGGAGAAAATTAAAAAAATAATACTCCCCAATTTTTGACGAAATGACCAGATTTACGTCATAATTTACTAAAATATGTTCATCTGCCGAATTTTGCCTAAATCCAATTAAAACTTTTAAAATCATAATTGCTTTTTTTAATTAAAACAGTTAACTCAGATGTCTGAATAAAAATGTATGTTTGTAATTCAAATAGTTTCCATATTATCATGGCAAAACTCTTAAGGGTCACTGTTTAAATAAACCACGGCATCTAAAAAAATCATTCACTTCCTTTTCCCGTAATTTATAATTGCTGTTTCTTCTTTTCTTAATCAGATAATGCAACTAAAGATTTTTTTTTCTTTTTTTACATCTGCTAAAGTTTCTAACGGAATTTGGCAAAATGTACACTAGAACTTCATTGTGGTGTACTTAACCATTGTAAACATCTTAGTGTTATTTTCAAAATTCGGGAAATTGGATTTCTGAAATTTTTCACCTAGTCCAAAAGTGATCGATGGAATCAGTGACAGGTGGTTCGCTTTCTTCCTAAACGAGGTTCATTCATCGGCGCTATCGGCTGCCAATCAACCGTTGCTATGGCAACACCCCGTTACATGCTCTGTTTGCCCACAGCAGAAAGGCATACATGTCCGTAATAAAAAATTCAATGCTAACTTTTTAAGTTTTTAATCGATTCACTTGAAATTAAGTTTCTGTAATCCAATTATTGTAAATGTAAAAGTTTCAGCCAGTTTTGTGAAGAATTTGCAAAGATAGTTTTCTTAATTTTTATCATAAGTAGTGGAAGTCTCTTGATACAAACAAAGCCTGGGAGGGGTGGAAGCAAGTTTCCCACAAAAACATTTAAACAAGGACCAGATGACCAGCTCTCTGACCTCCAAGCTCCCCTTCCTAACAGGCACTGGAAATAGTGCTTTTTTTTTTTTTTTTTTTTTAGCCAAATTAGAATTTGGGGCACGCTTGTTCTTTGAGAACAAAGGAGAGAAAATGAAGAAAGAAAGCAAGGGAAAAAAAAAAAAAAAAAAAAAGGAAGGGTAACACTGATTTCCTAAAAGGACATTTTTTAAGCACTAATTTCAAATTTCAAGGCTTTTCAAGACAGCTTTAAAAAACACAGTTTTTCCAGGATATTCCAGGCCTTGAAAATGTAATCATGATTTTCAAGGACTTTCCAGGTTTTCAAGCACACGTGCGTACCCTGAAAACAAGAGCTGTAACATTTTTCATACATCCTATGAAACATATTAAAAAAAAACATAATAGTCAATTCCTTACATTTTGAATTATGAATTTTTTCATATATTTTTACCTATAACTTTAATTTTTACCTGGTTATACCACTGTCTTAGAAAAAATCCAAGGAATCCTTAGTCAAAAGAAAACTTCATATGAAACCATTTTTTTTATGAAATGAGTCTTGCTTAGCATTTGAATATGTACAAGGCATATTCAAATGCTAAGCACAACTCATTTCATATATATATATATGGGATGTAAGGTCAGGTGATGCGTAACATCACAGCCTCTCCTTGACAAATGTCAACCCCGCCTTCTCGTGGTGCATCCTGTTCCCACTAAAGGGGCTCTGACGACCGCCAATAGCGGTATAACTAAACCATCGGGATTAGAGGAAATTCTATCCCACACTCACCAACCCGCTTGGCCAGCGTGGTGAGTTATGGCCAAACCCCTCCAAAATGATTCCAAAACTTAAATCTTGGCCCTCAGTCTCCGGCAGCTGGAATGTACCTGGCCAAGGCAGCGGCCAGTGCGACATGAAGGCAGAGGGTGCTAAGAATCCCCGGAGGACCGGACTAGGCTGCCATCTGATGCTGACCTTGGCTACGTATAATGGACGCTCCCTATCTTCTGATTCAAGGCTTCTTGAATTGGAAGAGGAACTACAAAGGATCAAGTGGGACATCGTGGGGCTAAGTGAGGTAAGGAGAAAAGGAGAAGATCTCATCGAACTGAAAAGTGGACATCTCTTCTACTATCGTGGGACAGATACTGGCAGAACTAGTGGTGTTGGATTTATAATAAACAAGAAACTGAAGGATAAAGTTGTAGAAGTTGAAAGTTCCTCTGACAGAGCTGCACGACTTGTTATCCAACTCTCGAAAAGATACCAGGCTCAGATTATTCAAACTTATGCACCCACCACAAGTCATCCTGAAGAAGAAATTGAAGAATTTTATGAGGAAATTTGTCATCTAAATAATAAAGGTAAGCAGCACTTGAAAATAATTATGGGAGATTTCAATGCAAAAATAGGGCAACGGCAACAGAATGAAACTTCAGTAGGTAAATTCGGTTACGGCAACAGAAACCAGCGTGGAAATACTCTCGTTGAGTTTGCAGAGGCAGAAGGGTTTTTCATCTTGAACTCCTTCTTCAAGAAAAAGCCACACAGGAAATGGACATGGAGACATCCAAATGGGACGACAAGTGAAATTGATTTTATTATGTGTAACAAAAAATTCGTCATAGAAGACTGCAGTGTGCTAAACAAGTTCAACACAGGTAGTGACCATAGATTGGTGAGATGTAAGATGCACCTCAACACTAAACTTGAACGCGGCAAGCTCATAAGACAAACAAAATCTATTGACATAACCAACCTTAAAAACACCATAATACCTTCAAGTTGGAACTGAAGAACAGGTTCTCTGCTTTAGAAGGCCTAACATCGGAAGAAGTGGACATCTCTGAAGTTAACAGAAAAGTAACCAAAGCTCTTATGGAAACAGCAACAAAATTAGCTGGGTCTAAGAACAAGTTGCATGTAAACAAATTATCAGGAAAAACAAAAATGTTGATGCAAAAAAGAAGAGAGATGAGGACAACTAAAGAAGATGTGACTTCCAAAGTGGAATATATAGAGCTATGCAAGACAGTAAGAAAAAGTATCACTGAAGACATAAGAAAATTCAACTGTGAACTAGTGAGGAAAGCAATTGAAAACAACCAAAGCCTAAAGATAGCAAAGAGACATCTCAGTAAGGGAAGAAAACAGATTATGGCACTGAGAAAAGAAGATGGTTCTGTAACAAGAAATAGAGGCAAAATTTTGACAAGAGTGAAAGATTTCTACTCCAAATTATATGAAAGGGATGATACATGCACTCCAGACATCATGAAAGATATCAGTACCAGAGTTCCTCCAGTCCTTCCAGCAGAAGTTGCACATGCAATCAAGAACATGAAGTGGGGAAAAGCTCCAGGAGAAGATGGAATTACTGTAGACATCATACAAGAAGCAAGTGGAGAAATCGAAACAGTACTCGCCCAAATTTTCACTCGATGCCTTAATGAAGGAAAGATTCCTGAGGATTGGAACACCGCTACAATGATCCTGCTACATAAGAAAGGTGACATTGAGGATCTCTGAAACTACAGACCTATCAGCCTCCTATCAGTAGTTTATAAAATCTTCACTAAAGTTCTTTCACACCGCTTGAAGGTAACACTGGACATGGCTCAACCGAGAGAACAAGCTGGATTCAGGAGTGGCTACAGCACAATAGATCATATCCACGTACTGAGAGAACTAATTGAAAGAGCGAGGGAATATGAACTTCCATTGTGCATGGCTTTTATCGATTATGAAAAAGCCTTTGATTCGGAGAAACCATCAGCAGTTACAATGGCTCTGAAAACCTGCGGTATTGAAGATGCAAACATTAATATTATTAATAACATCTATGAAAATGCAAGTGCAAAGATTCCGCTGTTTGAAAATACAACACACATAAAAATTGGAAAAGGAGTGAGACAAGGTGACACCATATCTCTGAAGCTCTTTAATGCCACATTGGAGGGTGTTTTTCAGTCGCTGAGCTGGGAAAACAAAGGGATAAAGATTAATGGAGATTATCTAACCCACCTTCGTTTTGCTGATGACGTAGTCATTTTTGCAACTACCCCACCAGAGCTGCAGAGTATGATCCAGGAACTTGCTGACAAGAGTAAAGAAGTGGGATTAAAAATGAACTTTCAGAAGACAAAAGTGATGTTCAATGCTTTTACAAGAAATGAAGATTTATCGATTGATGGAGAAAAGCTGGAGATAACAGACACGTACGTTTATCTTGGACAGCAGATATCAAGTGAGGGTCACATTGATGAAGAAATTAATCGGCGTACAAAACTTGCCTGGAGAGCTTTTGGAAGAAACAGCATAATTTTCAAGAGCAATATGCCATTATGTCTTAAAAGGAAAGTGTTTGATCAATGCATCCTTCCAGTGCTTACGTATGGTGCAGAGACGTGGACCTTAACTAAAAGAGACATACAAAGGCTGCAGACAACTCAAAGTAGCATGGAGAGGTGCATACTTGGTGTAACCAGGAGAGATAAGAAGAGGAACTCGTGGATCCGAAAAATGACAAGAGTGGAAGACATCATGATCAGAGTTAAATCCCTGAAATGGCAATGGGCTGGACATACTGCCAGAAGGACAGATCATCGATGGACAGCCGAAATTTTAGATTGGATTCCAAGGGACAGGAAAAGACCCAGAAGAAGACCACATGGGAGATGGGTGGATGAAATTCGAAAGTATGCAGGGGTGACATGGAGGAGACTGGCACAAGACAGACCGTTGTGGAGGAAACTTGGGGAGACCTTCGTCTAGCAGTGGATTGATAATGGTTGACAATGATGATGATGATGATGATGATGATATATATATATATATACAGGGTGTCCCGAGAATTATTGGACACATTACAAAATTATATAAAACAAAACATTAAACAGATAGAAAGAAACTGACTGTACTAACTTACAATGTAACTACACAAATTAATAAATTTCGATGTGAGATCCCTTGGTTGCTCGTAGTCATTCAAACGATACTCGATTTCATGCCATTTATTGTCAAACATCTGAGGAGTCATGGAATTAATAGCAGCTGTGATACGCTGCTTCAGTTCCTGCAAATCAGTACAAGGCATCTGATAGACATGATCCTTCACATAACCCCACATGAAATAATCCAATGGAGTTAGATCTGGAAAGCAAGGAGGCCACGGAATGGGACCACCACACCCAATCCAACTGTTGGGGAAATGCTCATTTAGGCACTTATGTACACACGTTGACCAATGTGGAGGCGCGTCGTCTTGTTGAAAAATGATGTCATATCTTTTGATCTGGGGTATAGCAAAAATTTTCTAGCATATCCAAGTAAAAGTCACCATTTATTTGTTGTTGTTGTTGTTTTTTTTTGTTTTTTTTTGCAGAAGAAAGGGCCAATCACTTCTCTTTTTGATAGGGCGCACCACACATTAACTTTTGGAGAATCACATTCCAGTTCAATAGCAGCATGAGACAGTTCACTGCCCCATATTCTACAGTTGTGACGATTCACAATACCCGATACATGAAATGTGGATTCATCACTAATACTGAGAAAGTTTTCATCGTTTTCCACTCGATTCTGCATATCCACAGCAAAATTGTATCGCAGAGTGTGATCATTTACATGCATCTTTTGCACTATTTGAATTTTATAAGCACGAAACTTTAATTTTTTGTGCAAGATATTGTGAACTGTCGATTTCGGAATGCACAGTTCTCTGCTTGCTTTGCAAACGGATTTCCTGGGGCTTCGTCGGAAACTTTCATTAGCTTGGTCACCGTCTCACTGCTGACGCTAGGCCTACCGGCTCCTCCTGATGTTCCGCATTGCCAGTTTCTTTACTGTTTCACCACCACTTAATTGAATTTGTTGACGGAGGATTACACCCATACTCTAAACGGTATCGTCTTTTAACTTTAATGACAGACTTTAATTCCGCAAGCCATAACACACACATCGCCTTCTGCTGTACGAATGACATGACTACTGATTGCGCATTTCTCATATATTCCTCATCAGGCCACACCTAGCGCCATCTATCGGATTCTGGGAATAACAAATTCTGCAAAACAAAAATATAGAAACTGTGTTAGTAATACGTGACATAGAAAAACAGACAATGCTCATAGTTTTTGTTTTTTTTGTACATAATTTTGTAATGTGTCCAATAATTCTCGGACACCCTGTATATTGAATGTATGAAGCATATCGATTAAAAGCTGATTCATTATGCAAATATGTCAATTTATCACTAACAGATGCCCTAGTGAAGACATTTGCCCAGCTAATGGCAATTAAAATGTAATCGATACATATTTATCTCACATTATGCTCATCATTAGACTACAAAAATTTCATATGTAACTGCAAATTTATAGTAATATTATAGTAACTTTTTACTTTAACTTAAGAGATTTGACCTTGAATTTTTGTGCCACAATGTTAGAATACCTTTAATAAATGCAGTTTAAAAAATCATGTGAGGTTGGTATTCTCTCTCTCTCTCTCTCTCTCTCTCTCTCTCTCTCTCTCTCTCTCTCTCTCTCTCTCTCTCTTAGCAGGTATCCTCATCCTACAGCATTTTTGCTGAGTCTTTTCCCACTAGGCTGCAAACAAAGGGCTGGGATGCAGAAGTGGGTGAAATTGGGATGAGGCAAATCAGAGCACAGCGGAATGGTGGTCTTTTGGGCCACTCTTCTCCCTTTAAAGTATTTTAAGTGACACCTGGTTGGGGGGGGCGAAAATTGTAAAATTTGTCACTGTAAAATAACCGTAAAACACATAGAATTTATGTTAATTTTAAGAGCAAACCATAAAACTTGGCAGGTATGTCATTGACTTCTGAGTAATCTGTCAATTTTAAAACTATATAAATGCTTAAATGCTTATCTTGTTACTCTCAATTTTATACTAATTTTTTCTCTTATGATATTTAAAAGGGAAAGAGTTGTTCTCTTCCAACCGGATACAAACTTGAACCCATTACTTTCATTTTTTTAAAAGCAATATTTATTATATACATATTATTATATTTTTTCTTTATTAACAATATAATTGCTATAACTCTACTGATCTGCAATAAGTAAATATATGCACCAATTCTATAAATACCAATTTACAAGTTATTTCATTTTTATGGTTATCTCAGACTTTCAGTTACCTTGGTAAGTTCATTTCCTGACCACCCCGCATAATCAGGAGTCAACTACACCTGATTTTCTTTGCTGATAATTAATTGATGAATAAAAGAATTCCATTATGGAACTGAACATTAAAACTGGTTGCAACTACCTCAGTACAGGTAATGTGACATGGTTGCCAATGGGGGTGGGGAGAAAGAAGAAAAAAGGTACACATATCCTCTTAATTCCAGATATTCATGAACACAAACTTGGAAAAGGGCTCAGCACTCAAGACTTCAAGAATAAAGAGGTCATCTTGCACATTTACCACAACCAATGCTGCTTTACTTTCATTGACTTCACAAGATATAATACTTTGTTAGCATGGCTATTTCATTGGAGAGTTGGGACATTAAATACACTTTATCACAAGGTTGAAAGTAGATGATGCACAGTATCTACATGAATTATAGGGGGAAAGTTGAAAATTCAATGAAACAAAGAATTGAACAATACAATTATCACATCTGAATTGCATGCATCACTGGAAAATGCAAAAAAGAAAAATGAATGAAAATTCTGGCAGACTAGTAGTATACACCACATAAATTGAACAGTTGACTAGGGTTTCATAGTGCAAAACTAGGTATGTGAGGCAAAATCCAAGCGCAGTGTTGTTCAAAACAAAGGCTGTTATTAGCCACTTTGTCAACTTGGCTTGGGTCACATGACTCTGCAAATAATGTACTCATCTATTGTCTCTGTGATCTTATCCATATTATGTAAGTCTGCTAGCCAGTCAAAGACAATATAATTAAATATGAATCCTATAAACTTACATTAATCAGGCACTAATAATCTTATGTGCTTATTTATTTATTTTTTGTGTTAATTTAAAAAATGATAGTACAAAACAATCAAAAAGAATATCCCATGATAAAAATGTGTGAAAATAATGATATTGCAGATCAAATATTTCAAGTAAATCTTTATCAACCAATTGCATTATACTGAATGAAAATAATTTTGGTTTGAAAAAGTTTTCTTCCCAAGTATGCTTCTCCATCCTAAAAATTTAAAATGAGATATTCTTTACGCACACATTAATACATAATGAGAAAGAGAGGCACACTAATGAATAAATTTGAGCAAAAGCATATTCAACACTATCAAGTTTCTTCAAGTACCTTTTGACTGCAGAAAAGCTTTTTTCTGATGCACAGAGCCTTCTTTCACTACTTTGGGATTAGTAAGAAAGTGTACTGCAGTGCTTACCTGAAAATGAACATGTGAAAATTACACATACATATAAATGATTTGTGTTACTTAGAAAACACATCACACCACTGAAATAATGCATTTCAGATTAAGCCATAACAATATCACTACAGTGTTGTTGGTCCTTAAACTTTTCTAGTACAATGAGAGATATAGCTGTTACTTAAACGACTGTTAAAATGATGCATTAACAGGAAGAGGAAAAAAAAAAAAACTACTTGTTTGTAAATGTCAATGCAAAAGAACAAAGCAAAAAAAATATATTATGTGATGTAAATACATTAATAGTTTATTATAAATACATTAGAAAATGGTGATGTATTAATATGTTTTACATCACATTTTCCTCTTGCACTTTCCATAGCTCAATTCACACAGATGGTAACTGATTACAATTTTTATTCCAAAAAGAAACAAGCCTAACAAAGACTTTCAAAATTACACAGTTTTTATTTTATAATGACACACATTTCAAACCTCGGGTTGTTCATCAAAGATGAAGGATTCCTTTTTTTTTTTTTTTTTTTTTTTGACGAAAAACATGAGTCCTTTACAAGAAAGTTCTCTCTGTTTGTGATAAAACTTTCTGCATGTTGCCTCCAGATCTCTGAGTATGGCATAAGGAGGAAACTCATTGATAACTTTAAAATCTCAATATATAAAAACTTTACTCAAAATCCTTTAAAATACTGTAGTTTCTACAAAAATGGAATATGACACAGCAAAAACGAATTGGGTGAACATACAACCGAATTGGGAGAAAATAAAAAATAATACATCAAAAACGAATTGGCAGAGCATACGTTTCACCATAGTGCCATTCGTTGAGCAATTACATTGTTACCCTTACGTTGTTCCAACCACATCTTTGATATGACAGGATTCCCTCAAGGCATACACCACACTGAAATTCTATTCTCAACCTAGTATGTAACCAAACTTCACAAAAAATAATATGAAATAACCCACAAAAGCACCAACTTAAAACACTAAAATTCTTGAGTATGAAAATGGTCGAACTCTTGTCGTGTACAACGTAATAACACAGCTGAAACATTACAACACTGCTTTAAAACGAAGTGGAAAGAGATACTAAATAACACAAAAGTCTCCCAAAATGCCAAATCACAGTGACCTAAGCATAAGGAATGATGTCCTTCCGTTACTCTCTTCCAATGCATTTTGGTAATGTGTGCATTACCATCTTCAGGGACAGTGGACACAGCAGACATTGTCCCTGAAGATGGTAATGCACACATTACCAAAATGCATTGGAAGAGAGTAACGGAAGGACATCATTCCTTATGCTTAGGTCACTGTGATTTGGCATTTTGGGAGGCTTTTGTGTTATTTAGTATCTTTTTCCACTTCGTTTTAAAACAGTGTTGTTTCAGCTGTGTTTTTATATCGTGCACGACAAGAGTTCAACCATTTTTGTACTCGAGAATTTTAGTGTTTTAAGTTGGTGCTTTTGTGGGTTATTTCATGTTCTTTTTTGTGAAGTTTGGTTACATACTAGGTTGAGAATAGAATTTCAGTGTGGTGTATGCCTTGAGGGAATCCTGTCATATCGAAGCATGGCCGGAACAACGTAAGGGTAACAACATAATCACTCGACGAATGGTACTAAGGTGAATATATATACTATTTTCTATTTTATTTTCTCCCAATTCGTTTAAATTTAGAGACCTGGAGACAACATGCAGAAAGTTTTATCACGAATAGAGAGAACTTTCTTGTAAAGGACTAATGTTTTCTGTCAAAATTGACATTTCAGCATGTTATTAGGAACTTAGAATATAATATACAGGGTGCCCACTCTTTTTCAGGGAAAAAATTCAAGGACATTCAAGGACTTTCAAGGACCTTCAGGAAAAAATTCAAGGATGAATTTTTCAATTTCCTAAACTGCAATGAATATATATATATATATATCAAGAATTATGTGTGTTGTATTATGATACTCATTATCTTCATAAAGCATCTATATGCATCACATTAATTCTTTCTGTATGTTCAAAACTCCCAATTTCTCAAACACAAAATTATCATAACAATAAAACACTTAATATCTATTTTAGAATTATGTACAGGTATGTATAACACATTGTCACTTTTGCACGATTTTTAAATTTATGCTAATACCAAATTTTCATCTAATTATTTATATCATACTTTATAATATAACATTTACCATTAATAAAGGAAATATTTAAATTTAATGAATTGAAAAAAATACAAAAGATTTTAATAACATATTAGCTCACTTTCATATTGCAATTTCAACACAGCAAAATTAGAAAACTTTCATGTTATTCAGAAATAAAATCCTTTCTTCACTTTCACATTAAAAAGCCTTCATATTCACAAGTCTCAACATAATTGATGGATTTTGGATGCATGTCATTTTTCAAATACTTCTGTGGGATAACCAGTTTTGTACACAATGAATTAAATACCAAGAATGATAACAGGTACTTTAAACATTTTGGAAACACAGGCATGGGGCGAGGAGACTGAATGATCTCTTCTTTAGTGGGTAATATTTTTGGACAATACGAAGTAGTCATATTTTATCACTAAATGTGAGAAACGACACACAATACCAGCATTTAAATTTTTCTTTTACTTTCGGTTTATCTTCAAGTTTTTACGAAACAGTTTTAGTTATTAGTAGTTAGACATGCACTAGAAAACAAATTATGGATTTAAAATCCATTGAATTAAGTTTTCATCGCAGATAAATTAAAAAGATCCTATGGGTTTATCATTAAGATGGTTTTAAACACCTTACATATGACACAGTACGAAAGCAAGACCATGGTGTATTTCTGTTATTGTAAGAAAACTGAACCAAAGAAATTAATATCAGTATTTGCAATGGGTAGCCAATTATAAAAAAAAATATCTAAGCAAATCTCCAAATTTTGCAAAAAGTTCTTAACTGAATGACAAACTTTCTTCAGGTGAAAAAAATATTTAACAAATGAAAATACTGTAATCAATTTTCAAATAATTAGAATTTTTTCTACTCAAATGTCAGTACTTTTAACACAACATTAAATTTATCATTGTTAAAATATAATTAACAAGTATATTAAAAAAATATTAAGCAAATGAGTTAATAATTTATTTACAATTAATCACTAAATCCATTTTTTTCTTGAGTTCAGAATCTATTTCTTTTATCAATGATTGTTTGTCTTGAGCTGTCTTTCTAAAGCTATTTGATTTAACAATGCAGTTAAAATTATGAGTATCTTCTGCTTTTGTTGCCAAGTCATGAGCTGATTTTAATATATCCAATACTTTGTTTTCTACACGTTTTACTTTTCTTCATACTTTCTATTTCATCCAGTATTTGGTTTCTCTTTTGGCCTACAGCAGAATTAGCCTTCTCCCGAGCCTTTTCTTCTAAATTTATTACATATCTTTGCCTAGCACATCCGACATTACTCAGAAGCAATTTTGAAAACTCGACCTTTTCCATGCCACCAATGTTACTTAGATGGTCATATATTGTTCTTTGTGAAACAATAGTTTTCTTTCATATTGTCAATTGTTAGTTCCTTAGTAATGGAGAATTCTCTCTCCACTAATGCCTGTCCAAGCGAGAGCAACAGCAGCTTTTCAGTTACTTCCCGCAACAGATCATAGTTTTTACTTGAGGATAAATGTTCATAAAATAGCATATCTATTCTCAATTCCTCATAATTGTTATCAAAAAGTTTAAAATCTGAAGTTACTGCTGCAACACTACTTATAAAATCCTTTAACTGCAACATAATAGTGTCAACAACATCAGCTTTCAGATGATTTGCATCCACGAGAATTTCTAGAATAAGCTTGAAACTTTTTATGCAAGATTCCTTCTCAGCACTCATTAATTTAGGATCTAAACGCTTTATGTGCTGCACAAGAGCATACTGCAGTGGGCATTTAGTGAGCAATTTTTTGACAAGGTTTTGCAAAATTGATCTGCATTTTACACAAAATTCCATTATCTGCTTTTCACGGATCAAATCTTGACCTACTTAACTCCCCGTCAGACCACAGTTCACCCTTTCTCCCAGTGACACAGCTGCTTTGAAGTTTACTCTTTTTGACTTCCGATGTCAATGGGGGATTGCAGAAAAAAGTTAAAAATAACAAAAAGAAAAAGATCGGAAATTACGATCGAAATTTTTCAGCTGTGGGATTTTAAAATTCAAGGACTTTCCAGGTTTTTAAGGATGCGTGGGCACCCTGCATATAGGTGAAGCTCACATACTTAGGTTATCTCTAAGGATATTCAAGAAGTTTTTGTGTGTTTAAAGATGAAGGATTTGGCATGCTCATTTGTTTCAAAATTACGAAGTTTGTATTATTATCATCCTAATAATAATAATAATAACAAAATTCTACAGTTTTACCTTATTTGCCTTTCTAAAATAAAAAAACTTAATACATTTCCATCTACATAAAAGCTATGTATATATTTTTAACTGATTTAAATTGATGTATACACTGAGTCTTGTGCCAGTCTCCTGGCACAAGACTCAGTGTATACATCAATTTAAATCAGTTAAAAATATATACATAGCTTTTATGTAGATGGAAATGTATTAAGTTTTTTTATTTTAGAAAGGCAAATAAGGTAAAACTGTAGAATTTTGTTATTATTATTATTATTAGGATGGCACAAGACAGACCGTTGTGGAGGAAACTTGGGAGACCTTCGTCCAGCAGTGGATTGATAATGGTTGACAATGATGATGATGATGATACACTGAGTAGCTAATTTATTAGGGCCAGCAAACCATTTTGTGCAAATTAAGTGGTACATCATACAATGTCAACACATCACTACAACTACACAATCAAATGTACAGAACTACTTCCACCAGTAGTTCAAAAATGCTGCTGTCAACACACTATTGTTGTTTACATTGAACAAAACAGAACATCTCCACTGAGCAGATAAACACAGGTGAGGCCAAATTAGCTGAAAGTGTTGTGTGATCTCCAATGAACTAATCTTATTTGCAACAGCCCTTCTGCTCTTCAAAACGAATATCAGAACATCATCAGCATTGACAAATTGCATGGCTTTCCCTCTTAGTACATAGGCTAATTAAGAAATTTGAATCACAGAATAGATCTACCAGTTTATTGCCTGAACTTTCCACCACTCATCAGTTTGTGGGCACTTTGCCCTTCACTCACAAAGTTTGCTCCATTTTCAAGTCTTTTGGCTACAGGATTGCTGTTAAACCACCTCCACATCTTCTTAACCTTATCCTTAAAGACAGAGATCCCAATAAATCCCTAGAATTACAAGGGGTCTACTCTATCCCTGTCACCACTTCCACAGTACTACCAATATATTGGTAGTACTTACCGAAGCATCAACCGGTGATTGGTGAAACATATTGCTGATGTTATGAAAGGTAACCCTTCCACCTTGCTTTTAATTTTAACCATCAGCGATAAATCCGCGATTCCCGATTGGCAAAATGTTAAACGCTTTGCTCCGTTCAGCAACCGGAAAGCCCTCAGATACCGCAAAAGCATTGAAATCTTCCTTACTCCCTAACACCTGCAATACAGATGCACCTTTTAATATGCCTATCATTTGGAAAGCTATTTTGAAATCTGACAGCAACTGATGCTAATTCCCCTTGTTTCATTCCATGGCTGATGAAGGTAGAAGTCGCTACCGAAACATCGTCCCAACACTTGTAATTTTTATGTAACTGAAGCATGATATGTGGTCATCAAGAATTATTCTAGTGTTGAACCTATAGGTTGTATATACTGCTATTGTTCCTCATTCAAAATCATCATATTAAATACTGTGTACTTCAAAGAAATAAAAATAAAATTTTTCTTTTTATTTACTTTTTTAAATTTTTATGATCTAAAACAATGGAAGAGCAATACTACCAACAAAAATCTTTGACTAATGAATTATTTTAAGACTATATACATTTTATTGAGTACTGCTTTTAACCAAGGCAGGAGCTCTGAACTTCAATTCATTTAACTTATTAGGTGATCAATTTTCGCTTACACTATGTTTAAAATTGTACCATCCTGATCGCACAGTGACAATTTAGAGACAACAGCATGGGAGCATGAATCCATCTCACGGGGTCTTGACTCTCCAGGCTGGCAAGAGCAGTGGTGCAGTGTAACCTTTAGGCCCTTTGATTCAAGTGGACCTATGACTGAATGCCTTAGCATATTTAAACATTACTGCTAATTAAGTTGAATATTTCCATCAGGACAACGTACAATGCCCATTTTATAGTGGTTTTAAGAACATGGAGACTTTCTTACTACAGTACTTTACTGTCTACCTTGATATCTAAACCTCAATCTCCTCGAGTACTTGTGTGATGAAGTTTACTCGGACATCAGACATCTGCGTCCACTACTAGCCAATCTGCATGAATTGGAAGAAGCTATCCAATGTGCACAGGTCAGTACTTCATCAGAGGCCAGCATAGGTATAATTCCTCTGAAGCTCATAAAAATTTAAATAATGTAAAATGTCAAATGAAGTGATTGGCAAGCTTAAAGAAGTAGCAAATCATACAAAAAAATGAAACATATCTATTCTTTAACAAGTACAGGAAGAGGGCCGGAACTGTGGACAATCACGTCACACTATTGCATCATGATTTAACTCCTGGTCACTGTTTTTCTCAGATCTACATCTGTGAGTGGGGGAGGGGGTGTTAAGCAGTGTCTTTCTTCTCAATAAAGGCATCTTTGTTCTGCTCCAAAGTTACTTGCTAATATTCTAAGGCATTTTTGAGTTTCATTTCACTATCAGTCCTTAAAATATTCTAATACTACCATTAGTTGAAATGATAAACATCCAAAATGGGGCACCACATCATTTTAAGAAAGCTACATCAGAATAAAATATGGAACAAAAACTTAGTGATTTGAAACTCCAAAAGAACCTTAAAAATGAGGCACGGTTTGCAGCACATGCACGCACACACACAAAGCTCCCTCACTCTCTGCTACCTTTTTGTAATCTATTACTTTACTCTTGACTAAAAACAGCATGGTTAACAAATATCAACCAAAACATTTAAATATAAGAGAATTTCACAGTACACATGTACTGTAAAATTTTTCCAGTTATTGATGTGGAAATAATTATTTACAACTCAAGTGATCATATAAAACACTAAAGTAAAATTATCTAACCAGAGTTCCCTGTCTAAGAACTACATCATAAACCACTTCAATAAAAAGAATATTATTTACAACTGAACACACAGTATAACCCAGAATGACAAATAGTTTTTAAATTAAAGATGAATGCATGAACATGAGAAAAAATACAAACCATTTTTTCACGGGGTGACATCTTGCCTTCTTCAGCATTTTGCACTGTAGATTCAGTCTTTTCTTCCACGATTTTGTCTCCAGAAGTCATTTTTCTTTTCCTATACAAAATTGTTCTCCATATTAACTACTTTTAAAATAGGCACAGTCAAAACTTAAATTCATCATTTCAGTAAATTTTAATTTTTACAAGGATGTACATAAAAGAGGAAAGCAGACTATTATTATGCATGTCAACCTTAGATCTAATTTCATCTCACCATTGAAATACTCTGTATCATCCATGAATAATATGTTTCAACAGTGATGCCTCATCTATAGGATCACACGAGTCTGTGCTTAACCCATGATTTTTTAGATTTTATTAGATTAATAATAAAATTTACAATTCAAATAAGTTATGTGGGAAGATTACACTGAAAACATATTGAACTAATACTGTATATTATTATGTGTTCTGAAAAACACCATTACAGCAGTGAAAACATCTTGCATTTCCTTGCAGTTAAACATTCAAGGTTTTCCATTCATAGCTCATGTACGACCTTGAATTCTGCTTCATATGAACATCTCCTGTCATATGAACATCTCCTGCTGCTGCTGCTTCAGGTCAGTGGAATTCCAACATGTGCAGTAAGTTAAGCACTCTGCTGGAAGCGAGCCGGTTTTTGCAGATAAGCATCAGAGCACATATCCGTGTTGCTCGTTCTTGTTTTGTTTGTTGTGGGGGGGGGACAATCGCTCACTGCTGTGTCTTGCATTAATTACTAGCTTATTTTGGTGCTATTTTTCTGCTTTGTGGGTGGAACAGCATCGGTGATAGCTTAATATCCTTATATGAATAATGAACTGTGAGAAGCTAAATATTTGTCTTCTTAATCATGAATATTGTTGATTATTTGCTCACACATTCATTCTGGCATCCGTTGCAGCAGTAATTGGAAATTAAAAAACTGGGTAGACCTACACCTGATCTTAAATTACACCAAAAATTTAAAGATAAAAATACTGAGCTAATCAGAAAACTCAGTTCTGAAATAACAGCATATGCGTGTACATCTAATTTCTGCTACTTTTATAATGGCATTTCTGTTCTTCACCTGTTGTTTCAGTATTACGTTTGACATGCCAGATTAGAGCTTTTCCCATAATGTTTCATGTCAGGAACAAATCTATAACCACATCTCATTTGGGCAACTTCAAAGAACATGCCATAATATATTTTTTTTTATAAAAAATAATGCTTTAATATTTTCACAGATATTTTTTCAAGATTCATACAAAACATAATATGTGCTTATCTAGTGTTTATTCGAGTTTCGTCACATCAACCATTTTTTTTTTTTAATTTAGATATATTTCTGATAAGAACACTGGTTAATTAGTACTAGGCTTTCTACAGTCTAAGGATGCACTATTTCCAAAGATGTTTGGGGCATTTTTAATATAAACTCAACTTGCCTCTGTGTCTTAAAAAATGAGTAACAGTGTTAGTATCAAAACTTAAATTATAGTAAAAAATACCTCTAACTTTCCAGTCTTGCTGACACGTAATGATAAACCTGACATGAGTGCAGAACAAAGATTGATCACTGCTAATGTGTAGTACAGCAAAGTTCATTAGGACAAATACTACAAAAAATAAGCAACCCTGCTGCATAATATGATGAAGCTTTTGATCTGTTGTTGTGCAGGCTTACCTGTATCTGAAATAACATGCCCATGCAAATTGATTTTTTTTTTTTTTTGTTTTTTTTATTGGAGGTTTAACGACCACCGTGAGCAACTCAGTGGGCTGTAAGCAGTAGCCTGTCCCTAATTTAGGGTTACTGGTTCCAGGGAAGGGAGATGGCCAGTGCCGTAAACAAACACATCATCCATGCCTCACTGGGATTCGAACCCGGACCCCTTACGGACGAATGAATGATCAGAGTCCATTGCTTAGACCACTGCGCCACCAGGGTGGCCCATGCGAATTGAAAAGCAAATTAAACATCATTGTAAAAACTTTCTCCCTAGTTTATTAAATTAAACACTTAATTAAATTTCTAATTTGTGTTTTTCCTAAGAATTTTTTACTTTAATTTGCAAATTCCCATCCAAGTTGTGTGGAATTCCCTTACACAGTTGTGTGGAATTCCCTTACAGTAATCAATTTTCAAAGCAACTTTCTAAAAATAAAATTAAAAGAAGGAATAAAAATTGAAAAGAATCAGAATTCTATCACCAATGACTGCAGAGGTTTGTCACTCACTTCATAACATCTGGCAAGATTTGGTGAAAAATAACAGCAACCCGTGACTGTCAAGGTTAACCGTAACCACAATAGTGACAATGAAAAATGAGTGACTACAAGTGATTGCCTGATGAAGGAGAAAAGTTTTCCCCAAAACTTTGCAACATAAAAAAAAAAAAAAAAAAAATTCCTAGGAAAAAAATTAGAAATTTATTTAACTGTTTAAATTAAACAATGTTTCCTTACTTTCAAATGAAAAGAAAATATCTACAATCACCATAAAAAAAGTCTGGTGTAGAAAAACAAAAGGAAATCAAGTAAAGAAAGTGCATCCTTAAATAGCAGAGGTCTGCATGTATTTGAAAAGGTATGCAGTAAATTTTTGGGTGTAAATCCCTGAGTGATAATTTATGATGCTGAAGAAGATATGAATTATTACTGGATTAGTCCATAACTCAGATTAAGTTGGTACCATCTGAGGCTACTCCTTCCTGAGAATAACTTTCTTCATCTGGCCCCAAAGTGGCAATGTGTACTAAACAATCCACTTTCAGGAACTGAATGGGTCGGTATTCAAAACATTGAATGCACAAATGCGTGTATCTCAGGTTTTAAGATGATAATGCTGAAATTGGTATGAAATGGTATCGTGATGAAATTGAGGGGCGCATACAGATTTGGGGGGGGGGACAAAAGTGGAAGTTTTCAAAAGCCACCAGAACAAAATTAAAGTTAATGAAATATAGAAGAAAAATTAAAGCTTTTTTTTTTTTTCTAATGTAATTTGATGCACTTTTATTAAATTATAGAATTTTTTTCTAATGTAAGTAGCATTTCAACCAAAAACTTTAAAAAATGAAACACTTTCGGGTAGGGGAGGGGCAAGACCCAATAAACCTCTGATGAAATTGATACATATTTGAGAAATTTAGTGAATCTTCTATGTTCCTTTCATTAAAGTTTTTGCCACTAAACACTAGAGGCTAATTCCATCAGAGGCATGCATCGTGTCGGTGACTATAAACAACATTTGGAGCAAAACTACATTTGGTTCCAATTTCTGGACCTAGAGCATAATATAATTAAAGAAGTGATATTCTTCTGTCCTTACACTCTGTAACAATAATACAATTTCTCGTGATAGCAGTGAAATGAACCACGACATGCTACGATTGTCTTTTTTTCCTGCAGCTAGAAAATTCTATTCCGAATTTTTTTTTTTTTTTAATTTAGTTGCTCGTTCCGGGCAACTAGATTTGTTATTTATCTGCCCAGGCCAATAATTTAATGCCTCGGGCATCTCAGGCATGGTATTTTTCAAGCCTTGGTGAACAAAATGATATGAACAGCAACAAGTATATTATTTCAAGCAAACAGACTGTGGTACTCAGATCGAAATAACATCTTCTCAGGCCATTTGTCCAAGATGTTACATGGAGAACAGTGATCTAAAAGCAATTAAGTGTCACAATCTGTTGAAAATAATGTAGGCCCACTTGTGAACATTTCTTCTATATTTCTATTATAAACAGTTGCATTTCAGTGGCAAGGGTTTCTTGTGCTGAATGTACAAGTGTACACAAAAAGTACTATACCTTATTATTTAAGTAAATATTTAATTACACACAGCAAGTTTCAGTCCCTCAGAAACATCAATTTGGTGAAAATAGTCTTATACTGACATAAGCCTAACCAATCACAATTCCTTGGCTGCTAAACTTTATCAGCTGTTGTTGTTTTTTTAATTGCCCTTTAACTCAAATGGAGCTCATAACAAAAATGTACTAAGTCGATATATGTACCACAAATATAGCCAGACATGTTTCCTGGTAATCAAAAGAAATGTATGCAACATACATCCATTTTAGCACTTGCTAAAGCTACTGACCAGAGGTCCCAAATTCCTGAGTACAGTCCTCAAATTTAGTGTACTGTCTGTCCACAAAAACATCTGATGATTTTAGAGAGACAAACTGCCCATGAATTTTTCTTTTTTTGTCCTCAAAATTTAGACTTTATTAAAAGCACATTATGTTTCTAATGAAAAATGTGTTTAAAACAGTTTCTGTTTTTTTTTTTTTTTTTTTTTTTATTGGAGGTTTAACGACCACCGTGAGCAACTCAATGGGCTATAAGCAGTCGCCCGTCCCTAATTTAGGGTCACTGGTTCCAGGGAAGGGAGAGAGCCAGTGCCGTAAGACAAACACAACATCCATGCCTCACCGGGATTCGAACCCGGACCCCGTTCGGACGAATGATCAGAGGCCATCGCTTAGAACCACTGCGCCACCGGGGCGGCCAGTTTCTGTTGTATCCATCTACTAAACATGCTTATTGTAAAAACAAGTTTTTATACTGCACTTGTTCCGAGTTGCACCAAAGCTTTTTATTACATGAGGAAATTCCCCATATAGTCTATTCATCAGAGAAATATAAGGGTTACACAGCTTGCTCTTCATTCGGCACAGGTATCTAAGATAATATATTTTACTTTTACCAAGTATGTTCTCTCCATCAACGTTCTGCTCTGTTGGTACAAATTACCAACATTCGACAACATACATCTCTTTTTTCTAGGATAAATATTTTTTGTTTGGGGGTTTAATGACTACCATGAGCATCTCATATAAGTAGTCGCTCATCCCTAATTTAGGGCCACTGTAGTGTTCTCCCTAGGGTTTTTTTTTTTTTTTTTTTTTTTTGCATCCAGGTGGCAAGAAATTTTAGCTGGGTGGTACTTTTAACTACCCCTTCATCAATTGAAAAAAAAAATGTTGTTTTGCTTAACTTATACTTATTAAACATCTTTAGCAGTGTGGTAGCCATTACTGTAACATAACATGATAAATAAAGTTAGAAAATTGCACAAAAATGATAAAAACAAATGAGTATTTACTAACAAATCATTTGAAATAGATTTCTTTCAAGCTTTTTTTTTTTCAATATAAATTGAAGGTTTAACAACCATCGTGAGCAGCTCAATAGGCTATAAGCAGTTGCTCGTCCCTAATTTAGGGCCACTGGTTCCAGGGACAGGAGAGAACCAGTGCCGTAAGACAAACACAACATCCATGCCTCATTGAATTTCAAACCTCGATGAGGCATGGATGTGACCATTTGTGTCCGGACCATTTGTGTCCGGGGCGGTGACACAGATTTCAGCCAGTGTATGTGGGAATAAGTTTTCCATTCTTTATTACGTGCATTGTGAAAACATTCACTACAGGAAATATAGCCGGGCAGCAAACAAAATTAACTGGGCGGCCGCCCAGTAAAAAGGCTCTAGCGAGACCACTACATTGGTTCCAAGGGAAGGGAAAGAGACAGTTCCACAAGACAAACGCAATATCCATGCCAAATCAGGATTTGAACTTAGACAAATGGTCAGAAACCAGCACTTGGACCTCCCTCCTTGCCAAAGGGGTGGTCTAAATGTTTTCAGATACAATACCACACTTAATGAAACAACATAGTTTTATGACAAAAAAAATTTTCATGCTTAGTCCAAGTATGTGTGTCCCCAAACCTGAGGGACAATGTAATTTTATCCTCAAATTAGTGTTTGAATGTCTGGTCACCTTAGCTAAAGCTAAACTTGATGCATAAAGCCACTTGTCTTGTTTGTTTCAGTGTTTAACTGCCACCACAAGCAAATCACAGGACTAGAAGCATTAACCCATACAAAATTCTGGGCCACTAGTTCAAGGGAAGAGACACTGCCACCAGATAAGAACACACCACCCATGCCTTACACGTGACTCCAACCGGGGATCCTCTCAGAAGAATCATCAGTCCAGTGCTACTATTTTTTTTTTTTTTTTTTTTTGACAAAGAACTATGTCTAACTCAGTGGGTAGTATGGGGCGACTTACGGCCGACAGCCTGTGACAAAAATAGATCCCAATTAGAATCATTATAGCGTTAAAAATACGTGCCACACACTAAGCATGTTAGCATATGCATAAACAGAATGGGGTCCAATTTGTGTACTGCGCAACACATTGTGCACGCAATGCTCCCCTAGCTCCCTGTGTGCAGGGGAGATGATGCAATATTTCTGGATGTGCCGACATGCTTGACTAAGTCAATCTCGGCAACGGTGAGCGCAACATGACTGTACATGGTATGATTTTAAAGCTCTTGATGAGATCTATTCAAATATATGAAGAACATTTCATAGTGGTTCGAACTGAACATTTTAAAAATTGTTTTCTTGTGAACTGGTGAACACTTTTGACAATGTTGCGGTTTATCTGGACAACCGTGAATGCAAAACGACTGTGCGTGGTATCGTTTTAAAGCTCTCGACAAGGTCTATTCAAATATATAGAAAACAAATCGCTGTGGTTTAAACTAGAATTTTGTTTATTGTTTTCATGAGAACAGGTTTACATTTTCAACAATGCCACGGAACTCGCAGAATGAACGCAAGCAAAAGTGGAGAAAATCAAAACGAGAGGCAAGAGCAAGTGATGAGGAATGTAAGAAGCCCAAGATGACAAAGCACCACATTGGGTAATTCGTATATCGATCTGCTTTGCGTTCACAATGTATCCAGCATTATTTGTAAAAATTATGTCAGCTACTTTTCATATCATAGACCTGTGTTGACTATAACAAATTAAATAAACACTTTGAAACCATACTGGATTAGCTCATTTCAACTCTCCGACCTGAAAGTCGTAGGCCTACATTCCAAACTGATGGCTCAATCAGAACTGAGCCTACCTGTATATTTTTCTTTTTTTTTTTTTACTTTGTGGTTTAATGACCACTAAGAGCAACTCCTACAGTTATAAGCAGTCACATGTCCTTATATTGGAACTACTATTTCCAAAGAGAAGGGACAAAGTCTATGCCATCAAACAAGTACACAGCACCCATGCATTAATTACACAGGTCAGCGATTAATTTTTTTTCTTCAAAGTGAATGGTGTTTCTTATGTACTTTTTTATGCACATTTCAGGAAAAATACTTTAAAAATTCTACCACATACAGTTTCGACAGAAATCAAAAACTTCTGTCTGGAATTTTTGTCACCAGAATATTGTTGTAATATTTTGTTATATATATTTAAACATGGTGTTGAAGGCAAATGTGGGCCTGAAAGGGATAAGGTATGTGCATTTACAACTGTAATGGCTTCAAGAGGTTGTGTCAATTCTCCTGACAGCTTTTGCTATATCTGTGGCAAACTTGTAGTGAAAAAGAAACAGCGGAAGATAGTAGACATTGTTGGTAAAAGTGTATTTTGCATACTTCGGTATAAGGGTTGGAGACCAAGACCAAGTCATGGGACCCGCATCGAGTGTGTTCAAGTTGCGTGGAAGGACTCGGCATGTGGTCCAATAGTAAGGTGAAATCTTTTTGTTTTGGAGTGCCTATGATATGGAGGGAGCCCCGAAACCACAACGATGACTGTTACTTTTGTTCGTGCAACATACAGGGGTACAGCTTAAAAAACAAAAAAGAAATCTTCTACCCAAACCTTGAATCTGCACTGTGCCCTTTGCCTCCAGAAAGGCTAGACAATGTGCCTGCACCCTCAGGGAGCGAGTCAGATGACAATGCTGATCACTATTTTCAAGTCGACGACTGCAGTGAGCCCCAGCTGTTTTCACAATCAGAATTGGACGACTTGATCCGAGATCTGGCTTTTCCAAAAGATTTTGCTAAGTTGCTAGGCTCCAGAAGAACTTGTTAACCCCTGGAACTTCTTTCTATTGGTTTCGAAACCGAGAGAAAGACTACGTGCCTTACTTTTCTCAAGACAGTGAACTTGTTTACTTCTCCGATGTCCCCGGTTTAATGCAAATGTTCAAAATTCAGCATGAGGCGGAAAATTGGAGACTTCATTGGCTCATCACAAAGAAGTCTGAAAGCTGTGCTTCTTCACAACAGCAACACCTCTATACCGGTTGGACATTCCGTTCATTTGAAAGAGAGGTATGAGAATTTAGCCTTGATCCTGACCAAGCTTAACAACAAGGAATACGAATGGACCATCTGTGGCGATCTGAAAATGCTCTCTATGATCCTTGGTCTCAATGGGCTATAGGTAGTTTCCTCATCCCTAATTTAGGGTCAATAGTTCTACAAAAGGGAGAGAGCCAGTGTTGTGAGACAAACACAACATCCATGCCTCCCTGGGGTTCGAACACAGACCAAACTTGGATGAACTGTCGTAAGTCATCACTTACACCACTGCGTAACCAGGGCAGCTGCTTGGCTAAATCATGTAATGTATGTACAATGCTTATCTAGTCATGTTGTATCAGGTACCTGATCTGATCGTATCAGGTACATGTACCTTTGTTCAAGTGCACTGGATAACACGATTTTTAATGTATCAAGGACAGCAGACAATAATGAACATTTATACATACTACGCATGGCATCCATTAAAACCATAACTAACGGAATGGCAAGCCTTAATATTAGATTGGAGTTTCCTGCATGGGAGCATACGCACCATCCTATTTAAGACTGAGGAAAATATGAGATTACATTTTTACTTTTACACACTAACCGCTGTGACATATGTTAACTAAAAGTACCAACAAATCTAGTTTGGAATACTGTAGCTGCATTCTTATATCATCATCATTGTCAACCATTATCAATCCACTGCTGGACGAAGGTCTCCCCAAGTTTCCTCCACAACGGTCTGTCTTGTGCCAGTCTCCTCCATGTCACCCCTGCATACTTATACATATATAACTACAGACATACATTACTTACTTCAAACACAGAGCAATAAATTTAAGGCAAAATCCAGGGTGTTAAAGAGAGGAAAATTAATTGCAGAATCTCGAAGAATACATCAGATGTAGCAACCAAAATTAAAAAGATAGAAAAAATTGAACTCGTCAGCAAATCATATCACGTCCCGAACGGAATGATACACGAACTTCTAAAATACAATATATATTGATTTACGATATTGAATATTGATAAACATTTAGATCAAAGACTATAGATGGCATTAACTGTACCGTACCAAGATGAAATGCTGATTGTTGCCAGACATCAAAGTTTCTTATGAACAGTTTGAAAATCAAGCCGAATTTTTTTTTTTTTTTTTCATCTATTCCTCCACAAACGGGCGTAAACCTCACCTCCTTGGCACACCTAATTTCTCACAGCTAAGACAGCGGAGCGCTAGAACAGCTCCGCAAGCCATCTAATGTTTTCGATCTGGCAACGCTCAGTGAATATTAAATTGCCCACAAGGAGGTTATTGGTTGTCTGCTTGTCTCTATGATAGAAGGACGGAGCTCAAATGACGGCTGAGAGGCGTGGCTTCCTGCACGGGAGAATCTTGGATGTGTGCCAAGCTGCTGGATCTAGCCGCTTGTTTCCCATGCTGGCAAAATGAAGCCGGGTTTGTACGCTTCCGCCGTGAAAGTAGTACCGTCAGCTTTGGCGTGGTTACCCTCAAGATGCAAAAGCAGACGATTTTCCGTAGGAAAGCATTAGTGAGAGGCTGAAGCTATATTCACGCATAGCGTGAAGACTAGGTTCACGCTCCTTCTATGATTGGTCCGAACGATTGTAAGGGAGTAGTCTTCTTTAGGTAGGGATTTGATGATTGATGTTTTCCTGTTCAGCTGCACGGAATAGAACGGAATATTCTGTTGCACTTTGAATTATTGTTATTAGATGGCGTCGTGTTCTGTTCTGTAGGTTGTTCTTACGGAATTTGCTCTGTTGTGAATTGTGATAAATGTTTACATACGCGAAGTGGTAAGTATGTTTGAGTAGGTGCCAATGAAGAATTTTTAAATTAGAATAGGAGACAGCATGTAATTTCGCCATACCGTACGCGTCTTTTGGGGCAGTTTAGAAATTTAAAGGGTTTTTTTACTGATTAAAAAGTGTGCAAATTTGCGGAGGTAAGCTGTGCGAAGAAATTACAGTCACTTAACTCTCGGCCCCATCAGTCCAATGTCATATGTGTGTGGAGGAAGACTTCGTATTTATGTCTTGTATATTTAAACTAGTAATTGAAAAACTACCTTTTAAAAGTAGCTAACTACTACTACTACAATTACATTCTTGAAAAGTACCTTGCTACAGCTACGTTTTTTGAAAAGTAGCAACTTTTGATACCTAAGTTAAAGGTACAAGTTCTGGAGATCTTTATATGCAAGTTAAAGGTACAAATTCTGGAGATCTTTATATGCATATTTTTCATTTTTTTCCATCTCGATATATCAAGAAATACTTATATATTTCTATTTGTAGCAATGCTGCACCAGTGGTATAACTTCTAGGTAATGAAGTGGCATGCTGCAGTTCTAATTTTATGGAAAAAAAGAAAAAAAATTAACCTAAAGATTCAGATTTTTCTTTAAGATAAACTTAAACTAAGATAAACTTAGCTAATAAATGTCAAGTTTCACTTTTAAAACGCTAGATTTCCTACAGATTAAAGCTCTTTGGCTTGGGGTTGTAAAAACGATCACTGCAATATTTTGTGATACGATTGCTCTGCAAAGGATTGTAAATAATATGATTGCTCTACAAAGGATTGTAAATAATACGATTGCTCTGCATGGCTTGTAAAACGATTGCTCTGCAATGAGTTGTAAATAATATGATTGCTCTCCAATCGCCTTTTCTCTGTGCTGAGGAGGAAAAGTACTAGCACACATGGAGATCACCTGTAGAGGATGTGTGAAAACAGTCAGTCACCTAGAATTACGTACATGACAGGTGTAAACTTTTTTTCGTGGCAGCCACAGATTTGTGATGGGCGATTTCTTCAAGTGATTTTAGTTTTGGACAAAACAATTACACTTTGCTATTCCATTTAGTACTTATAGTAAGTATGTCTCATTCACTGCATAGGAAAACTTGAATAAGCTAACAAATGACATCCATTTGCAAAATGTCACAAAGGTGTCCAAGTGAAGCTCAGTATCAGGAGTGGCGTATATTCGAGGCTAGCTGCGAAGCCCATAGAATACACAAATCAAAGTAAATGAAATATACACAAATAAAAGGCAATTAGCAAGAGTATTAAGATATGTCAATGCTTTCGCTGCGAAAAAAAACGTGCAGATTTGCTTCTTTTGACAAACTAAAAGAATCTATCTGGCGAGCAAAGAACAATGGGTCTCCCATGATGGTGTCATCGTAACGCAAACAGCTGTACCAGTCAGTCTTCGCTGTTCTGATCTGAAGACCTTCAATACCATCGCCAGCTAGCATTTCCATGACAACATGAATGAGCAGGTGAAGGGGAATGCTTTGGCAACGGTTCGCTCAGAAAAGAGAAGACTTGGACTACACATTAGTCACTCACTTGCTCCCGCCGATAATAGTATGTGTTTCGCAAGAGTTGTTTCAGTTTGTGTGAAGTGTCAATAAATTAAAATCAGTGATATTGTATCTTAAATTCGTGGCTTTGTTGGATTCAAACTGTTTTGATAAATTTTTTGAAAGCTTTTCTAAACATCTACTATCAGAACTTAAAGAACTCTATGCTTCAAATTTTGATACAGCTTGACTAAAAAATCAACTAAAGGTGTTTTGATTCCCTTGATGAATACAAAAAGAAATCAGTAAGAGACATTTCTTGTTACATACAGATGAATAAAGTGTACAAATCAGCAGACCTAATATTAGTTTCCATCAGCAACTGCCGAAAGAAGTTTTTCTACATTAAAAAGAATCAAGATATATCTTAGAGCCATGTACATTTCAGCAACTTGGCTGTTATGTCAATAGAAAAAAACATTCTTTTTAATTTTTAAATATGAAAAAGTACTCGGAAGAAACTTTTTATGTGCAAACGTAACACTGAAGTCCACACAAAAGGAAAGAAGAATGGAGTTCATGTGCAAATAAAGTATTCAGAAAAAGAAGAGAGTTCATGTACAAATCCCAATCCTTATAATCAGTTTGTATCGTGTTAGCAGTAGCATGTACCTAAAATTTAGAAAAAAGGGTTACTTCTATTACCTTACAACTGAAAAATAAACCACAATTTAAAAAAAAAAAACAGTACTGGGAATGGGGGGGGGGAATAGCCCAGGTGTCGGACCCAAGATACGCCACTGAGTATCAGCTAAAGAAAACATGCAAATAAATGCCTATAGCTATGTAAGTCCGGATTGCATTCTTATGGTGTAGGACACTGAGTTATCTATTTGTATGCAACCATATCCAGTAATGATCACTAAAGTTTTATAGTTTTATTAACCTTAAGCGTGTAACTATATTTTACCGCCAAATCCTTTTTGCAATAAAATGTATGTTCATGCATCGGTCCACACTCCATGTTAGTGTTAATCCTGATTGGCTGATTGATAACCTTGAATTATGTACTTCTGTTCCAAAAATTACATAAAGAGGTAAAACTACAGGGCTCTATAGGTAGCCCCCCTTATTTTCCGGGCAATCTTCATAACTCCCCCACACACACACACACACATACACATATGCATGCACAAAAAACACATCCTCCATTGTGTTCAAAATCCAGAGAAAATTGCTGTGCGCTTAGGGATGCTAAAGTAAATATTGTGTGGGGGGGGGGGGACACTTTGTCCTAGTTATGCCATTGTGCTACACACGACACTACTGTAAAAGTATATTACAGTAACAGCATTACTTTTAATCACTGATTTATATTAATATTTAAATCTGGCAAATAACCCAGATGCTAGTAAGTACATGACATTTAAGCTGTAGTGGATTCGTAACTACCGTTTTAATTACAGTAACTTCATAACATTAACACTATGTTTTTTGAGAGTGTACTGGCATAGACTACAACTGGTCTGTTTAAATTTGGCAAACTATGTTGGATAGCACCCTTTGTATTCTGTTAAAAATGATAGTTACGTATATCACTTGTACTTTTAAATTACATTATAAATGATATTCTTATCTTACTGCTCATTATAATGTAGCCATACTTCAGGAAAACAAAGCATGGCATATAAGCATTTCATTCATCTTGAAGTTAGTTCCCCAACTCCGAAATGACAAATAGCACAAAATGTCAATTGTGAAGTTTGGGAGCTCCATGTGTTTGCTACAGATTGGTCATAAAAGGTGGGGGCCAATGAATAGGTGAATTAGACTGCACAGTGGGGATTGCAAGGTATGGAAGTATATTTACAGTATATGGAAGTACAGTGTCATCAGAATGCTGTCTAGGGATTGGAGCAAAAAACTGGTGCTGTTGAGGCCTGGCAGTAGCAGAGCCTCAACCTAACTGAATCGGACTGTTTTACCTAACTGAATCAGACTGTTTTTTAATTTATTTATTCAGTCGTCATCCATCGAAATATATTTTCTTTTTTAACAATATTAATCTTGGCAGATGTTTTTTTCTACTTCTCTCTTTTTTTTTCTTTCTTCGTAGTGGATAAGCACATATCTATAGATTTTTTTTTTTGCCGAAACCACCTCAGAAATAGCCAGTGAAGTGGGCACCTGACGCTATATGTAATATATGTATATTTGATTTCAAAGGTTTGTACGTCCAAGTAAATTCTTATATTTTTATAATGATGAGACAAAAATTTCTTATTTATACAAAAAAATCATTAGCATGTGTGCACTGCATATTTTATTGCACTTTTCTTGTATATCTTTTAAAGTACAACAAAGCTTTAGGCTTTGAAGAGTGCTTAAACTCAGTTTCTTGAAGATTCATGGGCATCCTGCAAACTTTTACTCCTCTGAAACTCTTGTTTGCTCGTGGCAAGGATAACCTGACTGTGGAGTGCACATTTTAACACAATAAATGATGACATGAAAAATTTATGAAAGGAATTAAAAAACTAAGAAATGTGCGAAAAAAAGTGTTGCCCTTTTTTGCAATATTTTTGTCAAATATCAAAGTTTTCAATTTTATCTGTCGCTCCTCCAAATTAAAAAGCAAGTCCCTGCAGCATGTTGATCGTAGGTATTATTACCCTGTGTGCAAGTAAGCAAAGTACTGTGACTTCCATACATGTGTGGAATGCTAATTTAGTGATGACACACAGTGAATGCATATTATTTAAGGTTTCCTATGCAGGTGAAATAAGGTAACATGACCTCATTGAATAACAACTGTATGTACAATGGAGTACACTTCTGAACAGTGGTCTGAGATAGTGTTGATATATGGAGAGTGTTGGTGAAATGCAGATGCAGCTGCTCGGCTGTACTCGTAGCATTTTCCTGGTGGTCTTTGTCCTACACCTTCCACGATCACACCCGCCTTGTACAACATACATCTCTGCCAAACAAATAACACTATGACTTGGCAATGCTCTGGTACACCACATCAATCCTTGAATAGGTTGAGCACTATGAGTGTTGTGTCCTTTGCACTTGCCCACCCGTAATATAGTGTACGATAACTCGCTGTGGCCTGATAGCTAGATGTGCATGAAAGATACTGTGAATCATGGGTTTTACCCATACGACAGAGTACCCCAGCAGGCCATGTATACTGGTGATCATCAGTTCCATACAGACCGGTGTAATTATGTCCTCAATCAGTTAGAAGTCAATGAACCTATTATAGTTTCTAGCGAACATTTTGTGGACAGATGAATTCACATTCACATATGACCACAATCACAACAGGCATAATCACTATCACAGGAGCATGGATGAGCAATGGTGGTTACAAGTAAGTCCAGGTATGTTGGTGGTTTAATGTCTGGTGTGGCATCACTTGGTAAAAGCAGTTGTAGATATTGGACTACAATATCTACAACTGCTTTTACCAAGTGATCAGTGTTCTTCCAAGGTTCTCTCACTGGACTACAATATCTACAACTGCTCAATGGTACCATACCAGACTTTTTGGATGATGTTTCATGTACAGTCTCATGTGGTTTCAAAGCAATGGCACACATTGCACAGCATCGGTCAGCAACTTTCTCACCGCCACATTCCACTGACACATCTAGGACTATGGCAGCCCGAGTCACCAGACCTAACCCACTGGATTTTTTCCTGTTGAGGTTACTTGAAATCTAAGGTATATGACACATCAACCCCTGCAGGTGGGCTGCAAGAGCAGGTTATTGCAGGATAGTTACCAGTGCTGAAAGTTAACTAATATTCTTGAAATCTACTATGTAAGTCACATCCAGGAACACATTGTAACAAATGATGGACATTTGGAATACTCTTAACTTTGATAGGTATCAATTTACTTCCGATATTGGAGGTTATATTTTTAAATGTGCATTAATGCATTTGCATTTTTGAACTTCACTTTTAGTTGGTAAAGTTTGATGAACACTTACCGCACGTGGGGCTTGGCTTTCAATTCTTATTTCCGTTATGTGGATGCGGCATGGGGGTTTTTCATTTGGTCACGGGTCCACTTCTTTTTTTTTCTCCGTTGGTATTTATTTGGCCTCGTCACCAAATGAGTTTTTTTCCTTTGCTGCATCCTCATTTACTTTAATATTTTTTCATAACCCTAGTACTTTCGGTAATACTCCATTACCGTCATCGAGGGACGTTTTGCTCTGACTAGCACGGACCGTGTCAGCTGGGCATTTCGGTGGTTCTCAAATATTTAAATGGTTTTCCTTACATTAAAGGTACTACCAATGAAATTAATAATATTTGTAAAAAGCATAACATTCAAATTGGAGGAAAAGTAAATACCATCAAAAATATGGTAATAATAAATAATGAAAAAATAAAAATGTTAGAAAAAGCAGGCATTTACTCAATTCCTATTACTGAAAATCCTCCAATGGCTTATATAGGAAGTACCAAAAATAAGCTTAAACACAGATTAAAGCAACACGTAAAAAATTGGCAGAAAAAAGAAGAAAAAACAGCACTTATCCAATACTGTCTGGATAACCAAAAATATCCTAAATTCAAAAATATAAAAATCATTAAAAGCTGTAAATCTGAAAAACACCTCAGAATAGCAGAGTCGGTAATGATTGAAAAAAATAGGGCAAAAGTTTGCAACCATAATGACCCTAATATTTTGAGAAACAGCTGGAGAAATTTAATTAAAATTGAGCAAAAAAATGAAAAAGTTCGAAAAATGAGATCAGTGACCAACAAGAGATGGCGCCACAACGCCCAAGAAGAAGCGATAGCCGATGACAGAAGCAGCCCGCGAGAACCACCGAAATGACCAGCTGACACGGTCCGTGCTAGTCGGAGCAAAACGTCCCCTCGATGACGGTAATGGAGTATTACCGAAAGTACTAGGATTATGAAAAATTATTAAAGTAAATGAGGATGCAGCAAAGGAAAAAAAACTCATTTGGTGACGAGGCCAAATAAATACCAATGGAGAAAAAAAAAGAAGTGGACCCGTGACCAAATGAAAAACCCCCATGCCGCATCCACATAACGGAAATAAGAATTGAAAGCCAAGCCCCACGTGCGGTAAGTGTTCATCGAACTTTACCAACTAAAAGTGAAGTTCAAAAATGCAAATTTGATAGGTATGTTTCTTTCTAGTAATGTAATAGCTGAGGGCCTCTATGTCAACTACACATGGCTGCACTTAATGATTTGTGTAAGTTGATTGTGTGGTGAGTTCTATTAAATGTCTACAACTTATTCTGAGTCTATTATTTTCAGATCTTGCGTTCATATTACACTGCCATAGTAGTGCTGTTTCTTCATCAGCTCGTCATGGCATTTACTAGTTGTAAATGCATTTATGGTACCTCTATTCATAGTGATTGTGGAATAACTTTTTTACGGGTCTTTTAGAGGTTATTTTTAATGAAAGTTGGTTGTCAAATTTTCGAACTAAAGCCTAGTTCGTCATCAGGACTATGTCACTGGAGTAGTTGCTGCCACTCAATTGGAAGAGACCATCCGCAATTATCGTTAATTGTGGTACTTCTTCTTCTTGCTATTTCGATCCCTTCTTCTAGTTTTCTCTTTACTAAGTTTGACTGGTGGGCGATTATTTTCACTGAGTCCCAATTTATGGAGTGTCCACTTGCTTGTACATGTCTGTCTAGCCCTGTTTTGTTCCCAATGTTCCTAGCAGCTATTAGGAACATTGGGAACAAAACAGGGCTAGACAGACATGTACAAGCAAGTGGACACTCCATAAATTGGGACTCAGTGAAAATAATCGCCCACCAGTCAAACTTAGTAAAGAGAAAACTAGAAGAAGGGATCGAAATAGCAAGAAGAAGAAGTACCACAATTAACGATAATTGCGGATGGTCTCTTCCAATTGAGTGGCAGCAACTACTCCAGTGACATAGTCCTGATGACGAACTAGGCTTAGTTCGAAAATTTGACAACCAACTTTCATTAAAAATAACCTCTAAAAGACCCGTAAAAGTTATTCCACAATGGCATTTACTTTCATGGTTACCTAAATGCACTCATACATTTGCCTCCTCAATGTACAGCCTAATTTTACCTATTGACCCACACATTTTATTACCAATTTTAGCAAACACATGATGCTCCCCAACTTTGAAATTTACATTTTTTCAGATTTTGGGGTACTGGCTTCCCAGATTTACTACCAGGTGCACTACAGTCAAGCTTATTGGATCTGATCCCTGGCATATTTCCTGATCCAGTTGGTTCCACATCTAAGGATGTGAAGCTTCTGTTTGCCAATGCAGCTCACTTTATATTATGTAATAAAAATAAAGGACCTTGGTCAATTTCCCAGGACATGTTCTATACCCCAAAATAAGACATATACTCTATATAAACATTAATGAGGAACAATTTTGCTTACCCTTAACCTTTTTTTTTATGTAAATTTCTTGCCAGTGTTAGCTATAAAAATGTCTGTTGAAATGATTTTGAAGACACACAGTGCATTGGTATGTTTACAGGAAGAAAAGTGCTTGCAATTTCTGATATGAGACTCAACACAGCCTGGGCATGTGTTTTTATTGACTATTAAACTCATTAAAATTTAGTGGAGGTGTTGTGGATTGTCTGACAGTTGTTTGGAACTTGCTTCTGAACCGTGTCAGTGAATGAAGTGGAGTAAATGAGAGTTTTTAAATGTCCTCACAAGTAGAAATCCATTGGAAAATCTGGAAAGCACTAGTGCCAAGCTGAATGTCCTCAGTGACCTATTCACTAGGCAGGGTAGTTATTTTCCAAGAGTTCTTGTATCATATAGCTAAAATGACGTAGGGCTCATGGACTTTATACATTGTGAACCATATACATTTATACATACATAAACCATATACATTTATACATACATAAACCATATACATTTATACATACATAAACCATATACATTTATACATACATAAACCATATACATTTATACATACATAAACCATATTCATTGTGGGAAGTATCAATGGCACATTCTCTACTTCAGATGCCACCACGCATGTTTTTCTCTGCCCATAAGTGATTGTTGTGAAAATTTATGATGCTCTCACTGGTTAATCTGGCCTCATCTGTAAAGAGCACTGATGAAATGAATGGGTCACCTGCCCATTTCTGCATACTCCATTAGCCAGTTGTTTATGATAGATAATCAGGAGATGTGAAACCCTGGACATGCTACACGTAGTATGGGTACAAGTTCTGTTCATACAGAACTCTCGGCAAGGTCATGCTTTTGAGATATTTTCTATTGCAGCTATTTCTTTATTCTGGGCACCAGGATTCTCTCCTGTAAAGCAAGTGTGTGGATGGCTCTTTGTCTCCTACTGTTTGCAGTAATGGGCTCTCTCTCTCTCTCATGTGAGCATGTAACTGTAAACAGTGACAAATGTTTCCCTGTGTGGAAGGTGCTGATGTGGTAATGTTTGATGGTATGTAGATATGCCTAACCTCCCAACTTTTACCAAGTGATTTCAATACAAAAGATGTGTCTGTGTCAATTCATGAAATTAATAACCTTCCATGCTCATATGAAAACAGAAAGAGATTAGTGTAGCACAATATGTGCTTTGCACATGGTTCATACGCATCCTGGAAAAGTCACGGAATTCCACATTGCCCCGGAAATATCCTAAAATTATGTTACATGTCCTGGAATTCTATCCATTCCTGCCTTTTTGTCCCTGCACAATGTTTCATAGTTAAGAATTTTTCTACTGATATAACTTATGTCTGACAAATTTCTCTCCCCACCTCTGTCAAAATGTGGGAGGCTGTTAGTTTTCTTGTCTGTTAACAGTACTGAAGTTGTGTTATTAGCACGTCATTTGTAAAACAAAGATTGTGCCTATGTTATCACTTTGTCCATCCATCAGTGTACAGCATATTTCTGCAACTATCAGTCTGATCAGAAAAATTTCTTTTGCATTGGGAAGCTTGAAATGTGAGAATGATGATCTTTGCATTCCGCCCTTTTTTCTTTTTTTTTTTTACTGATGCACGTTTCCTCCGCTAGAAGGCGTAAATGCAGATTCTATGAATTCAAAGTACATTTTATTTCATATCTTTGCTTCTAAATATCCAGTTGAAATAATTATTTTTCCTTTCAATGCCATTTATATCAAAGACTATTATAGGTACAGTCACTTCTTCAAGTAATGCGTAGATTTTGCTCTAGGGGGCGTAAAGGTAAATTGTGTTTTCTCCAATATCTCTACTTATGAAAGTCCTATTTCAAAAATTCTTCCCGCATCAGATACAGCTCCTGAGGGGAAATGTTTTGCACATAATTCCTAATTTCTGTTAAAGAATGCTTTTTGGCCACCAGGAGGTGTAAGTGTTTATTTCTGCTTTGATGTATTCACAGCAAAATCTGAGCTCTTCTGAAAACTCTTGAAAAAATTATTTCATGAACCGATATCTCTCACCTCAGAAAACCTTTTGAAAATACCTCCTGCGTAAAATAGCGCATAGTTTTCCCACCAGGTATTTGAAAAGTCCTTTTTCCTTAGCATAGCTTTTACCATGAAGAATACTTTTTGCCTACTTTCAACTTTTCCATTATGCAAAATTCTTCTGCTACAAGGTGTAGAGTTATATCATATTTCTTCTTTGAAGTGTCTGATTTGGAAATCTCTTTACGAAATTTAAGAAGTGTGTGCCACTTCTTAAATTTCGTTACATACTGTACTTTTTAGTCACTGGTGGAAGTGAGTAGCAGTTTCTATTTCTGGATGTTTTATTGATTGCAAAACTCCAGTTGATTCTTTTTTTTTAACCAGTTGCATTGACTTTGAGTAACTTTGATAAATTTCATTCTCATCGGAGAGATTCAAAAGAAGTGCTCGTTTCAATCGAAAAATTCAGTGTTGTCTTTCTTCAAATATTTCACCTTCCTTATCCTTAAATTTCCAGTGTCGGTATTATTTCAAAATAATTAAATATAAATAGTATTTAGTTTATACATTGATTTTGTGGTATATGATAGCATTACGAGAGTAATGACGCATTTATGTTCTAACTATGGATTTTATACCTATATATTTTTGAGTTTTATGGGGTTTTTATTTTATAATTTTCTTCAATGATTGAACAAAAGCCAAAGTAAAAATTAATTTTTCTCAAATTTAGTATAGCATAATGTACATAAAAGTTTTGTAGAAATTAAACTAGTTACATGTTCATCGACACTTTTGGTGTTTCAGTATTTATCTGTGATTCTAAGTTTCTTATTAGCTGTAGCAGACATCATTTTTCAACATTCTGTTGTATTTTGCTCAAGCCTGTAGGGAGCTGTTTGTTGTAGGTTACAGGTTGAACAGACCTATGGTTTCTCTATATTTTAAGTAGGAGCATTTAGATCATATGTCCTGGAAAAGTTTTTCAATTCTATGATTGAAAGAGTGTATGAACCATGCTTGCATCTAACCTGCTTGCAAATGACAGCATAGTGAAATACACAACATTGATACAGAACTGTAATTGGCATTATTCCTAGTTCTGCTGCATCAGCACTTTTATATGAATTTTTGCCTTATTTTGACATGTAAAACATGTCTCTAGCATGTGGCCAGACCATTTAGATCAGGGGTGCACAACCCGCGGCCCTCAAAGTCAGTTTATGCGGCCCGCGGATAAATATTTTATACTATTGAAAACGTGAATATATATATTGTGAATGATGAGATTTTTTCCCATTATTGTAGGCCCTAGTTGAAATAAGAAAATTATAAAAATGTTTCGTTAACTAGCAAATTTTCCAACAATGAAAAGTTTTGTTGAAAGTTCTGAATTCCATGTAAATGTGGCTAAATATGCATCTCTTGTAGTGGACCTTCACAATGAGTTTAAAAGACGATTTGAAGATATAAGAAAATTTGAGGTTTTGTTTGATATGTTTTCTCTACCATTCACTACTGACGTTGCGTCAGTGCCACTAGATTTCCAGATGGAATTAATTGATCTTCAGTGTAACAATGAGTTAAAAACAAAATACTCTGAAGTTTCTCTCCTAGAATTTTACAAAAATTACTTACCGAAAGAAATGAAATTGCTCAAAGATCATGCTTTAAAAACGGCAACGTTGTTTGGAAGTACCTACTTACGCGAGCAATCGTTTTCTTTGATGAAACAAATAAAGTCAAAGTGTCATTCCCGTTTAAGTGATACACTATTGGAGGGAAACTTGCGCATTACCATCTCTAACATTGAACCTGATATTGACAGACTATTGAAAAATAAACAATGCCAAGCATCTCATTAGGAGCATTAGGCTACTACTTGATTTGATGGTCAGTTTGACGATATACTGATTTTAATTTTTTATATACTTTGATGTTAAGAATTCTGTTTTTTGTAAAAATAAAAATTTTACAACCTTGTGATAGTATTATTTTATTTTATATACCCCTAAACCTTTTCCAATTAGGAGTAAGTTGATTGTAAATCAGTAATTTAATAACTTAATAACGCAATTTGCCAAAAAATTTCTAAATGGATTTAAACCATTTAGAGGACACAAAAATGGTATTGAAACACATTTTTTGTCTGCTGGTAAAATAGGTTATTCGGATAATAGTAAAATTAACTTTAGCAGTAGGGTTTGGCAAGTGCCTATGTGAAAAGGTAACTTGCGGCCCGCCACTTATTATGTAAAAATAAACTTGGCCCCCACTTATAAAAAGGTTGTGCACCCCTGATTTAGATATACCAATTATGTGTTCAGCTTAACATTTTGCTTTCAGATAATGTGCTGCTTTAAATTTTAAAAAAAATGATGTCCAAAACACTTGCAAATTTAAAACTTACACAATCACTACTCAAAAATGTATCCTTTATCAAAAATATTTCATGAAGAAACAAAGAATTTTTTTTCTTATAAAAATTTGGTAACTGGAAATTTCAAACTTGATTTTCAAAAGTAATGTTCAAGAATGAACGTGTATATGGAATTTCAATCCTACATATGCCGTATACAGTAGTGAACAAGTTAATCCAAGCACTAATATTAAAGGAAAGTTATGATTTTATAATTTTGCAAGAAAATAAGTACAAAAATTAAACTCCAACTATACCTAATAATTTATACTTGTGCTCCTCTGTTCCTAATAAGTTCATTAATTCCTTACGTATGGACTCTATCAACATAGAATGCATTTTTATTTCTGCATCTCTAAACCATACCTTTATATGGATTGTATTAAGTAATCCTTTGTATCACAATTAAGTTTTCCAAGTATCTTTTTCATTATGGACCACAAATTTTATATTAGGTTAATGACAGGAGAGTTATATGGGTACTCGAGCATTTGGATGTTGTGATTTTTGAAGAATCCTCATTTTCTTCGAAGTGTGGCATGGTCTGAGATCCTCTTGGAAGACGAGTTCTTTGTATTTCTAGATCTGCAAGTAAAACGTTTTTTTCTCCAATATTTTTATCTATTAGTCACTTTTCATCATACTGTCAACAGGCACAAGTTATCCTGGACTGTCATGTCTAATACAACCCAGGACATCTGTTTAGCTGGGTGTGTAAAAGTTTATTGAAGTCTGAGTTTCCGATTTGCAGACATAGGGTACTCGCTCTCCTTGGACAAAGAAATGGCTATCATCTGAGAATATTACCTTCCATTTCTCAACAGTACAATCTTTGTGCACTTTTGTTCACTGGAGCTCCTTCTGCATAGCTTCCGTCAACAGTTGTTCTTTTCGGTCTGCTGGCTGTCCTCTCAGCTTCCAACAATCTTCGATAGACTGTCATGCCAGAAACATTAAACCCAGTAGCTGCCAAGTCTTAAAGTCTATAGCAGACAATCTTGGATTCACGTTACTTTTTCTAACTAGTAACCAGTCTTGATTGAGTATGTGTAATTTTCCTTTTTCACCCACATTTTCTTTTTCTGTCAGGGACAAAAGGTATTTGTCCAACCTCTTTTAAATTTCATTCACAGTATGTAAAGGCTAAACCACTCATCGCCAATTTGTCTTGGAGATGTATCCATTTTGTGTACACACTGGAAAACATGGAAAATGCTATTAAGAAATGTAGGTTTTGGTTAAACATTGTAAAGCCACAACTAACAATTGTAAACTGAAACCAAAACTAACATTGTTGCAAACCCAAAACCAAAAACTTGACATAGTTTTGGTTTTGGTTTCAGTTCACTTGTTCGGATTAATTTATTTGCTACAGTATATATATTTTCTCTAAATATTGCACAGATAGCAGATATCTTTGAAATTTATGCACACACACAAACACACACCATTTAAAATTTTGCTGTATGGCCACTTTTGTGATAGTGGGCCAAAAGCAGTAGACTGATATGAATAATAATTTTTCATTAAAATTTCAGTATGATAAAAGTTATAAAATTTCATCAAAATTCACTTCCAAGAAACATATTTATAACTCCCAGACATTGTCTGCCTTCCCTAATGGATTTCTGATTATTTAAATTTAAAACATGTTTCTTCTTTTTAGAAATCTTTATCTGCAGTCATTTAGATAACCTCATTTGAAAATGAGATGTCATAAAAGTATTGATAAAAATATATTCTAATTCTAAATAAGTTTCACTCTTCAGGTCTATTCACTATGCTTATTTTAATATGATGACAATCTGGATTAAAATGATCATTTTTGACAAACAGTACACTTAGGATGTCAGATATAATTGCATTCATTCATATGGAGCCAGATTACATCTGCTAGTTATTCAAAGACTGCTTGACCTAATAGACAGATTTGAAATTAAAACACATACCAATCTTGGAAGTGTGTATCCATTTTCATGTTTACATATTTACAAAAGAAAAAAAAAGAATTATCATAAATATGCTGTTATCCAGTTCATTCATTTCAAACTGAATGTGGCATAACTAATAAAAAATAACCAAACAGGTTGGTTTCCTCTAAAGGTTTTTTTTTTTTTTTTTTGGTATTTTGGTAATTTATTTAGATTTCTGGATGTGAAATTAATCAAAATGCATTCAAGGAAAGTCTAATTGCAGCTTCCTTTTATTCTTGGTGCACATTGCCTTTACTAATTCAGCCATGTTTCCAACTGCAGATTTAGCCGTAATTCCATCTTGCAAGTGTGCGTTCAGATTTATTTATGTGTACTACAATTTGCAAAATAGATATAGCAGACTATGTACTTTTAAGAATTTCAAAAAATATGGCCAACCTGATTTATGTTAATCACAGTTAGTCTACTAGGTTGATTTGATCCAAAATTACTATTTCTGAGTCAAATTTTACTAATTATTCCAACTGTAAAATTCCTATCAAGATTCCGTCATTCAACTTAATTACAGCTTCCTCTTCATTGATGTCTAACACACACTAGCATCAATGAGGCAGAAGCAACAGCATTCTTACCAAAATCCAAGAGGCAACTAGCCGACTGAGTTGCAAGACATCTAGTAGAAGAATCAAAGAACCAATTGTACGATGAAGAAACCAGAAATCACACACAACACAAATCTGAAACTTTGAGACAAGTTAACTGAGAAGTTTTACTAAGCACACAAAGTACAGAACCCAAATACGTACAGTATTTGCACCAAGATGAGAGAACAAGTAATTGGGCTAGTGGGCAATGATTCTGTGAGAACATACTTCTAATGCATTTAGCTTTTTAAAGCTTTCTTGTAGAAACATCTGCTCAAAATGTCTGGTTAGTGGTAAAAAATTCACTTATATAAGCAGATACACATATTTGTAGTGAGTTGCACAGTTCTTGCATGATGGTTATAGCATGACCATGTCTCAGATTCAAGCAAGCAATAGGCAGGTTTACAAAAAATTCAGCTACTAACTTTTTAAAATCAAGTACTCTTAAAGTATGAAAAAACTTACCCTCTCAAAACATGGTTGTGGTCTTATTCCACAAGATCAGGACCTATGTCACATTTGTTTGCATGCAAAACTGTTTCAGCATACCCATGATAGAAAACATGTTTCTCTTGCCTTAGGAGCATGTATATTCTTGTAAACAAAGATATGCGATAAAGTGCTGTTTGCTCTTTACATTATTGTAATGTCATAAAATTTCACCATCATGAACATTGCCTTTAATGGTTCATCTTACTGTAATATGAGAAAACATTTTATTTTACAGTTAGTTAAAAGAAGTCTCTTGACATTTTTTTTTTTATTATTGGAGGTTTAACGACCACCGTGAGCAACTCAATGGGCTATAAGCAGTCGCCCGTCCCTAATTTAGGGTCACTGGTTCCAGGGAAGGGAGAGAGCCAGTGCCGTAAGACAAACACAACACCCATGCCTGACCGGGAATCGAACCCAGACCCCTTACGGACGAATGATCAGAGATCAGCGCCTTAGACCACTGCGCCACCGGGACGGCCTTGACATTTCCCATGGCACATCTAGTATGAGTTAATTGATGTTGACACGTATTCGTGGCAAAACCCTCTGTATTCACTTTAACTGCATGTTTAACAGTTTGCACATGTGCCCTTAAATATTTTCTGTTGTCACCTCACCAGCCTGTAATATGATATGTCATTATCACAGCAGTACAAGAATTCATTATCCATATTTTTTGCGGAAAGAGGTTTGACTAATGTTTTGTATGTCAGAGTCAATATTGTGAATAGTGCTTTATGTTTTTCTGTATTTCTTTTATAGGTCTACACTGTGTCCCAAAGTCACTTATTAGGTGTAGAACTTTGATACTTCAGTAATTATGTTTTAAAGCAATTATCAGGACAGACCATACATGTACTAATGTAAATAAATAGTTTGCAAAGTTTCATTTTGTTGTGTTATAATGCAACTGCAATTTAAAGTCTGCATTTCATTGTGTTATTACTCGTTTCTTGCTTCTGTTATCATTTTCACAGCTTCCAAATTTGGATTTGGTGAGGTAAAATCTATAAATTTATTAAAGACACCCCTAATTACTTAAGGTTTTAAATTAGGGACTGCCCATGCAAAATATATATATATATATTGTATACATATATCTTAGGCTCATGTACATTATGCCAATATTGAAGATATTACCAATTGTACATAAGAAATGAATGCCAAAAGGCAAATTTGGACATTGGTATCTGTGCAGAATGATATGCCGCTTGACAGTGAGCAAAGACAGGATTAACAATTGTGCAAGAGGCTATTTGTTACTTGCTATTGGTGAGACAGAAGCAAGTGTAGGGTCAGCATTGAAGGGGAGAGAGATACACAAAATAGATCAGTATATAATGAATTTGCATAGTTTAAAAGGCTGTGAAAATATGTGATACTGCTTGAATAACTGGATCAGACCACTGTGTAAAAGCACAAAATGCATTGCACATAGTGAATACAATCCTTGGACTACAGGATTTTGGTCATTTTTAAGGGGGGGGGGTCACAGTACTCCTGGAATTTAACTGAAATTTCAGGATTAGAAAGATACAGTTCAATTACTTTATGATTATAATATTTACCTTCATGAAATTGGCTCAGTTACATAGGATTACCTATAGTATACAGTTGCCTGTAATGCTGTTTTTTGCCCCCCCCCCTCTAGCAATTAAAACTTGTAATATGTAAACTGAAGCCATAGACTGCTGTATCCTTTGGCTGTATTAACTACATGCTATACAAGTCATGTTGAACTTTGGTAGGTGAAAATGTTTGTCATTCAGCGTTAGACACACTGATGTAATACCGTTCACTGTAACAGTTTGTTACATGTTCTTAGCCTCTTGCATATGTGGGTGCATCCTGTGTGGGTTGTTCCATGTTAAATCCATGATTAATTTATTTTTTTACAAGTACTTATCCCCAGTATGTGTCATTCCCCAAAGCTTTCATTTTTTATTGTTGACGAATCAATAGATATCAGTATTTGAAATTATGAAAATGTTGGCTTGTGGGATCAGTGTTGCATTCAGAGAGTTTTTTCCAGGAGGAAAATTACAAATTTTGGGGAGGGGGGGGGGCTAAAGTTTGTTAACTAATTATATATATATCACAATTTTGTTATTTATTTATAAAAAAAAAATTTAAATAGAGTACAAACATTTTCTTTATGCTCTTATATCGCAAATGCAAATTCCATGAAATCTACACATACAAGTGAGTAAAAATGTTATACCTTTGCTTTAATTCAGTAATGGACCACGGATTGCACAATGGGGTGGTGTAAAATATTGAGGATGCTAGTAAGGTAAGGCTGTGCTGAAGAAAATCCTTCCAAGACATTATGGGTCGTAAAAATGTCCTCGCCTTACTGCTAGCGCATTTCTGATTACTAAGGAATCATTACAGTGTTACCTGAAAACATACGGTGTAAGCCATTTCCCTGCCATTTGGTTTCAGTCTCCTTAGATTATTTTGAATAGCAAATAGTAGTAAAAAAAAACAACTAAAAACTAACAAATCGTTTAAATGCCAGTTGGAGATGCCTCTATTTTTTATTTTTTTTTTCACAGAGTAATAACCACCACCGCCGGGGGGGAGGTCATTATGGGAACAATTTCTAATAATTTGCTATTGTTAAAAAGTAGACGGCAAATATTTTGCTGTATTGGAAGCACTAATGTCACGTTAGCTACACTGTGGCTTAACTGTATACATGGTCAGGCGGCATCCAGAAGACTGAAATAAAACTGCTTTTTTATGCTATCTTGACTGAAATAAAACTGTTTTTTTTTATGCTATCTTGACTGAAATAAAACTGTTTTTTTTTATGCTATCTTTGCAAAATATGATGATGTATTGCAGTGCAAACATCTTTACTGTGTGGAATTAGGTTTTTATTGCAGAAGTAATCCGAGGTGTCTGTGCTTGAAAAATCACCCCTTCAGCGAGGACTGTTTAATGTTTTGTTGAAGGATGATAGAAATTTCAGACTGAAGTCCATGTGGATGTTTGTTTTTTTATTATAATATTTTCCCTCATTTTCTTAATTTTTTTAAAAATCAATTTCTCCAAATATTCAGCTATCTGTATAAACGAATGAAGACTAAAATAAGGGGAGATCGCTCAAAACCCTACGGGGAATGAGGGGGGGGCTAAGCACCCCCGAGAAGATACCTGATTACATCACTGTGTGGGATGTATTTGCACAAAAACATGATTACCTAAATTTATTATAATGATGGAAATACCAAAATTGTCATCTTCAAGTAAATTCCTATGCAAAATCCATTGGTGCAATTGAACGTTTCTGTCGAAGTTTTTGAGTTTTAAGCATTTTTTTTTTTTTTTTTTAAGGAACTGGTGTAGCCTTGTATGTATAGAAAATTACAAATATGACCTAACATAAAAAAGGAAAAAAAAAGTGTGAGTGAGAAGAGAAAGAGTGTTAACTTTCAGCCGAGGAGCTGAGAAACCAATTTTTTAAACATGACACGTACACAAAAGCAGTAAAATGGTGTATCTTCACAAGTGGCTAACCAACTCTTGATTTTTATGCTGTATCTGTCGTTAGCATAGGTGCAGTAACCATCTGTCTGCATCGAAGCCCGATACGCAGCAGGATTCGCTGAACTGCCATTTTAGACACACTTCCAGTAGCCCCCTGATTCATTCAGCCAGTGAATTGCTCCACTGTATCTTGTCGATTGGCCCTCATGCTCCTTCGCAGCCGACGTTCACCCCTCATATCAATGGCACGTAGTGCTCCGCAGTTTCCAGATCGCTTTTTCGCAGGGGTGCCATTTCTCCAATCACAATACACTTTAACCACAGCAGCACGCGAACAGTTCACAAACTGCGCTGTTTCAGAAATACTGCCACCCCTGTCCCGAAAGCCGATAATTATCCCTTTTTGCAAATCTGATAAATCGCTCCTTTTATCCATGACAGCAGCGAGTGATATGTTATCAGAATGCATACAGTACACCATATGTACCCTCCAAGTCAGCTCACGACACGTACCTACTTTCGTTGGGTACGCGTTGTTGACGTCTAAAGTAGGAGGAGATGGTCTACAATAATGTGACTCGACTATACACACACACACAAAATGTCGAGCCACATTAGTGTGACCACCAGCTAATACCCAGAGTAACCGCCGTGTGCAGCACAGACGGCAGCTAGAAGGGCTGGGAGTGACTCAAGGTGCTGGAAGGTGTTCACAGGTATGTGGAGCATGCTGACTGCAGTGCATATGACAGCTGCTGGAGGGTGCGTGGTGGAGATTCATAGAGCGAACAACACGATCGAGGTGGTCCCACAAATGCTCAATTGGGTTTAAGTCTGGGGAATTAGGGAGCCAGGGAAGTACTTTGAAGTCTTCATCGCGACATTTCGAGCTGTGTGATTTGTCGTGCTGGAAGATCTCATCCTCCCCAGGGAAGACAATCAGCATGTATGAGTGTACGTGATCTGCAAGGATGAATTCGTAACGAATTCGGTCCATAGTGCCTACCACAGGCATCCGTGGACCCAGAGAAGGCCACGAAAACATTCCCGGTGGCGCAGTGGTCTGAGCGATGGCTTCTGATCATTCGTCCGAACGGGGTCCGGGTTCGAATCCCGGTGAGGCATGGATGTTGTGTTTGTCTTACGGCACTGGCTCTCTCCCTTCCCTGGAACCAGTGACCCTAAATTAGGGACGGGCGACTGCTTATAGCCCATTGAGTTGCTCACGGTGGTCGTTAAACCTCCAATCAAAAAAAAGAAAACATTCCCTAGACCATAATGCTGCCTCCACCAGCTTGTGTTCTTCCAGCAATGGTTGAAGAGTGTTTGTTCTCCGATGTTTCTCGCCTTATACGACAACGTCCATCCGTTTGGTGAAGCAGAAAACGTGACTCGTCGGAGAAGGCAATCCTTTGCTCATCAGCGGAGGTCCAATTCCGATACTGCCTTAGAAATGTAAGCCTTTTCTGCCGATGCACCTTCGTTAGCATAGGTGCAGTGATCATCCGTTGACAATTATGAAAAATAAAAATACAGAAACATATTATCTCTAGAACCTTTATATATCTATTTATTTTTTTGCTCCTCTCGTTTTTTGTTTAAGATAGAGCTAATTTTTCATATTTTTGATAAACGTTCGGAAATCACAGGCTGAATTTCATTTTTTTAAATAATATTCAGCGAAAGAATATATTTTCATTTGCTGATGGGCAGTTACAATTGCGTTTCAAAATATACGTCGAATCTCGTAGTTTATCTGTTTGCTCCCCCCCCCCCCCCTTTATTTTTTATTTTCCTCCTGACAAAGGAACAGACGTGCCCTCCCACATCTGCCCCCTCAATAATTTGCTGAAGTCGGCGCCCCTGATAGTATTATATTCACATAGTGTATATACTGTACGTATAGCATATGCACATAGCGTATACATTTGATAGATATAGTAGACATTGATGAGTACGTAGGGTGTCCGAAAAGTTATCGGACCGCCAATGAAGGAATAATCGTACATATAGTGCCGAAAAGATAACTAACGAAACCATATAATGTTCAATGCGTGGATCACTATATCTAGCAGTTCAGAGTAATGCAACATTTTACAATGTACAATAAAAAAAGTTATCTTCAATTAAATTCATGTAGCACTTCTTTTTTTTTACATTTGTAGACTATGTAATTTTTTGAACATGTAAAATAATCTTTTGGAATGTTTAATTTGTGACGTACATCGCTCTTAATCTCTTGGGGAGGGGGCTTAAGCACCCAAAGCCCCCCCCCCACACACACACACACGTGCGCCAGTGTATTTAAAACATGCCAAGGAAAATTAAAGCAGGTGGGGAAATACAGGGTGTCCATAAAGTATTTCCTACACTACAAAAATTAATATAAAAAAATCTATGCAAGTTAAAATAAAATGGTTGGCGACATAATATAGCAGCACTCATAATTTTTTTTTTTATTATTTCTGTTCTTTAGATGAGCGCTACTGCTGAATAAGATAAGCATTTCATCGATAATGACTTCCATGCAAGAAAAAGCGGCATGCGTGTTGTAGTTCCATGAAACCAAATCGGCGGTTACTGTCCAGGGTCATTTCAGAAAAGAGGGCAGACGATTGCCACCGGACCAAGTAAGCATAAAAGCTTGGTATGAAAAGTTTAAAGCGATGGGTAGTGTAAGTGTTGGCGATCTTCCCCGAGCGGGTCGAACACCTGTTACACAAGTGACAGCTGCAGCTGTTCAAGAGACATTTCTGCAAAGCCCCTGGAAATCCATTCGTCGTGAATCACTAGAAACTGGGATTCCCCGTGCCACGGTTCACAAAATTTTACATAAACGTCATCTCTGTGCTTATAAGGTACAGATCGTCTAAGCTCTTCAGTCTGACTGATGACCGCCTCGCCGTGCTGTGTTTGCGACGGAGATGTTGCAGCGCACAGCTCATGATAGTGATTGTCTGTACCATGTCTGTTTCTCAGATGGAGCCGCATTCGACGTCTCTAGTACAGTAAATATATACACAATGTACGAATCTGGGGATCAGAAAATCTCCATAATGCCACTGAGCAACAGAGGGCTAGCCCGAAAGTGAACGTATGGTGTGGCCTGATCACTGGCGCACCCACGGGAGGGGGTGGCTTTGGGGCTTAATCCCCACACAAACCCCTGTACGTCAACTTTTTTATCTACCTATCTAATGCATATCTGTGTATCTTATGCACTATATATATATACTATGTGCGTATACACACATACCTACACATACATCTAATGCATATCTGTCTATCTTATGCACCATATATATATATATATATATATACTATATGTGCGTATACACACATACATCTAGCCCCCCCCCCCTCCCCAACAGGAATTCCTGGGTGTGCCACTGGGTCTGATGCACGAACCTTTCTTTTTTATAAAGCCTACAGTAACGTGAACCTGGACATGCTGGAACTTTTTGTAGCACCTCAGTTGCATGCACTCCAACCTTCGGTTATTTTCCAACAAGACGGTGCCCCACCACATTGGTCAATAATAATGGTTCGTGAGTTCCTGAATAACAGATTTCCGGACAGTTGGATTGACCGCGACGGTTCCATGACATAGCCACCTCGATCGCCAACATAACCCTTCTAGACTTTTTCCTGTGGAAGACCAAGTTTACTCTAGCAATGTTCCGGATGTCGAGACGAAGAGCAGAATAACGGACGTCATTGGTTCTGTCTCTGCTGAGATATCAAACAAAACATGGCGTGAAATCGAATATCGCTTGGATGTCCTCCGGGCCACAAATGGCGCTCATATGGAGGTGTACTGACACTGGAAAAAAAAACTTTACTTGTGTACAATCATTGTCGTGCAATCCCTTTGTTGTACCTGTAATACATATTTTTATATTGGTTTTTGTAATGTGGGAAAGACTTAATGGACACCCTGTAATTCCATATTAAGAAATAAAGTTTACATTCCATAATAATTGGTCCTGTGTGTTTACAATTTATTTCGTCAATATTTTTTTACAAGAATACAAGTTCGTTAATTTTGTTCAGAATAACTTTCGGGTTTTTTAAAATAAATTTATATATACATTATGTTTTTCACATTTTTGTTATCACTGCTTCCGTTTTTAATGTCCCGTATTGTAAACATTTAAATCTGAAAAACCTAGTTTTAAAATTTGTGCTTTATCTTTATTTATTTATTTGATAGAGGTCTGCAGTGGCGGTTGATGGCGACTACGTGCTACCGTGCTGTTGCACGCTAAAAAAAAAATTAAAAAAATGAATAGCGATTGGTATTAAAATAATATGAATGGCAATTCAAATTGTTTTTGGCGGAAAGGGCACGCATTAATCAATGATTTGCTGCCAACACAAAATCTTATTTTTAACCGGGCAAGGAAAGTTCTTGTTCGCCGATCGGTCTTAAAAACATTGTATTAAGAACTGAAGTCGCGGCGCCCGGCCTTTCGTGCTACTTGTTGGTCAGCACGCCTATACAGTGTGGTTATTGCTGCAGCTTACGTCACCCCCCCCCTCTCTCCTTGAGTGTTGTCAAGTAGCCCATAAAGGCTTGCAGCGTACTGAACTTCTCTGAGCACGCTCCAATCTCTTTCTTCTTAATTAATACAGACATTTGACGTGGATCAGGAACATCAAACAAAGGTATTCGCTCTTTCTAATTTTATAAGTGAGTCACGGAAAAATTCTCATTGCCGCGAAAAATTCGCAGAAGGTGTAGTGGAAGGATATCCGGCGCGTAACTGGAAGACCTGGGTTCGTTTCCCGATGGCGGCCAATTGATAATTTTTCCGTGACCCACTTATAAACGTGGAAAGATCGAATACCTTTGTTTGATGCTCCTTCTGCTGTTGGAACTGGGGACAGGGCAAAGTTTCACCCACAATTCTACAGGATGCGGTAGTTGACCAAAACAGAAGAAAAGCTTGTCTTTTTGTTACCGTGCTGTCAAGAAATTTGCGCGATCAATCAGTTAAATTCTTTCGTTTTTTGCTCTTTCTAGTGTAAAATTTTAGTAATTTTTTAATTTCTTGAATGCGTATTTTTGGAGAGGGCGTAAAAATGAAGCTTGATCCACGTGCAATTATTTATACTTTTTTGCGTTTCATAAACTCTTTATGGTGTGATTTCGTACAGTAATTTGGTTAATTCATGTATAATTAATTCATATTTAAGTTCTTAGGAAGTGCACCGAAATCACAAATAATTAATAGAATTACAAGGTTGATTATACATGGGAACAAAGGCACCGCAAAAAATTTGCCATTAAAAATACGGAAATAAATAAAAACGTATTTTCAATAAACTTGAGTAAATAAATAATTTTGTTTAAGATGATACACAGCTGAATATGTTTTCTTGGCAACTGAAGTCGTCGCAGATTAATACAGTAACTCTATATATTCTGCAAAATATTAGGCTTAATATTTTATTTGATATATGGTTATGAATTTAACCACTAACATTATTGTAATTACTGATGCTAAAAAGATGAAGGAAATTACAAACAATTCATATAAATTTGTACATAATTACGGAAAACATCTGGAGTTGCTCTTTTTTTTTTTTTTTTTTTTTTCTGCGGCGGATGATGATCAATGATCATATGTAGAGGATTTTAGGAAGGGAGTGTCTGACCCCAGGTCTTAAACAATCCTTAGAAATAAGAAACTAGGAGATTTGCGCTAGAGCGCCCGATTGGAAAGTGACACGGAAGCGAAGTAGAAAGGGGGAAGAAGACGCCCTTATTTATTACCGGGGGGACCAGTACCTGCTACGGCGGATGATGAGGCTAAGTCCGTTGACTATCAATTCCAAAGTCTTTGCTGGAAGAGGAGGGGGGGGAGGTAAGTCGTAGCACGCACATTGTCAGCGGCACGAGTCGCTATCGGAGGTCTGGTCGTCTGGTCATGAGGGCCGCGAGTAGCCTAATGGGCAACGTTCGTGACTGCCATGGAAAGGACCTCGGGTTTGATCCACTAAATATCCGCCGTGCATCGGATGGGCACGTTAAGCCATCGGACCCCGGGTACTGGCCCCACGGTAATAAATAAGGGCGACTTCAGTGGCGTAGGAACGGGGGGGGGATACAACGTACCCCCGAATTTTTGGAGAGAGGTACATTAATATCTACTGTAGCACCCCCTCCCTCCCGGATATGAGCAAACATAAACCAATCATTCATAAAGAGTAACTGTAAAATGTATATGCTACTTATTTTTTTTTATTCTCTTTTTTTCAAAGAAATATCACGGGTCATCTGGTTATTTTTTATATCCGAAGCTTGTAGTGGGAGGCTTTTCATCTACCAAAAACTGGCCAACCATCTGGGAAACTCCAGCAAATTGGTTCTGCAGGGAAACGAGTTCAAACGACTGCCAGCTTGAGCAGAAGAAAGGCGCCGATATTATGACACCTGTCAGTCACCTACAGCTAATGACATTGCGATGGGTTGAAACGGAGTGCCATTTCAGCGCCCGCAGCCCTGGCACTAAAATTGTTTTCTGTCTTAAGATCTGTAGCAATACAACAAGTGCATTACGGATTTCACATACCACTCATAGAACTCCAATTCCTCGATATCTCCACCATCATTTGGCTTTGCACCAGACCAATGTGCTTTTTACATCAATTGTCAGCCTATGTATCGTTCAAAGTTTTTAATATAGACTTCATAATGCTTCAATGGTACTATCTTCGCGGGTAGAGCAGTTTTTTATCTTACTGCGGTTTTACTTTATTAACGTAAACAAAAATGATAAGAAATTTAATTCGTTCTTCAAAAGAGTTATATAACATTTCCTGAGAAATCTCTCTTTTCCAAACCCTGCTGACAGAAATTCATCCTAATGTTGACTTGTCCATGCTCAATATTTTAATGGGAAAAAAAGTACAAAAATTAACAAGAGAGAACACAAAAAAAGACTTCTCCATTCATTTTCTGATAAGAAATTAATAATGTATACTTTTTGTCAGCAATAAAAATAATAATGGTAATAATTAATAATAGGATGATAACAATGTTCATTCTGATGAATTCCTGATCAGTATACGTATTATATAAAAACTCTAATATACCCCCCCCCCCAAAAAAAAAATTCGGAGGAAGTCATCCATAGATGGCTTAATCCTTGAGATGTAAGGTTCATGAGCTTGTACCCCCCTATATCAAAAGCGTTCCTACGCCACTGGGCGTCTTCCTTCCCCTTTCTACTTCGCTTCCATGTCACTTTCCTATCGGGCATCTAGCCCAAATCTCCTAGTTTCCTATTTCTAAGGGTTGTTTAAGACCTGGGGTCAGACACTTCCTTCCTAAATTCCTCTACATATGATCATGATCATGATCGTCTGGTCATGAAAGACACAGCCAGTGATGCGTGTATAGCACCGTGTAGTAAACGGCGCAGAGGCGAAACTACGGGGAGGCAGCTTGCAGTCTGATTAAAATTGAAACTAATTTTTACACAAGTTTTTGGTATTCGAATTTCTTCCTTAAAATGTTCATAAGATTCTAGCTGTTCACATTCAGGAATGAAGGAGTGGTTATATGGTCCGTCGAACTAAAAGACAACTACGGCCGTCAGCGACATGTGACTTACTGCGGAGGTAAAGCACGCGTCAAGACAAATCTGCAGCGATACATTCCGTCGGTGTAGTTTAGTTGGTTCGAACGGCACACTCTGGAGACTACCGGCAGATGTGTGAATTTCACTATGGCACCCGAACGTAAAAATGGATCTACTGGCCGGTGGGTTCTTCGAAAAGTGTGTGATGTTTGTTACACACACATCGTCTGGAATTAATGACAAATTCTTCGCTTCAAAAAATTTAGAGGTAGATGATGTGACTCATTCCGGAGTGAGGAGACGCGGGTTCGATCTGGTAACCATCAGATTTGTGAATTTCACAAACAATGGGGCCCTCTGTTTTTCTTTAGTCGGATGGACTATACATACGAGGCAAAAAAAGAATGTTGTTCACATTGTTGAAGATTCTCTGGGGGTTATTTGATCATTTCTGTGGCTGTGAGCCACTACTACGAACTGAATTCGGTCCATTTGATGTGGTAGAGTAGGTCCAAACTCCCAAGCAATTGCGAAAAACTACACAAACAGTCTCAGTTAAATTGTATCTACAGCGTAGAGATAACTTTGGGGTATGACGTTAATTTTGTTTTGTCGAGAAGAGTATTTATTATACTGCCCGACATTATTACTAATGTACATGTTTAGTAATTCTATTAAGAAGATACCTAAGCAAAAAAATACATATATAATTATGACTCACACCAAGTACAACATAGAAAAGGTTATGTATCTACCTGTGTGAGTAAAAGGAGAAAAGATAAAAAAATAAAATAAAACAACTGAATGTAGAAGGTGTCGAGAATACTGAGCCTTGGCTTTATCAAGGACCAGCAAAAACTCTGCATAGTTATATATATACTGTATGTACACAGCTATTAAATTTGTAATGCCTTGAAAGTCAGATGGGCCGCCCCGGTGGCGCAGTGGTCTAAGCGATGGCCTCTGATCATTCGTACGAACGGGGTCCGGGTTCGAATCCCGGTGAGGCATGGATGTCGTGTTTGTCTTACGGCACTGGCTCTCTTCCTTCCCTGGAACCAGTGACCTTAAATTAGGGACGGGCGACTGCTTATAGCCCATTGAGTTGCTCACGATGGTCGTTAAACCTCCAATCAAAAAAAAAAAAGTCAGAGGGGGGGCGTAGTATTTTGCGGTTTTCCCCGGGCGCAGAAATACCTAGTTACGCCTCTAGCACGGTGCGTGTACAATTTCTGAAATTGAAGTATGGCTCAAAAGGAATTTGTTTCTTCTTGAATTAGAGATTTGATTATTGTAATGTTCACGAATTGATTGTGTTTATAAAGTTCTTAAACACAACACAAATTTTAATGTTAGAACCAGACACGATAGAAGGAAATGGCTTTGTTTATGGGACACAACTCATGAGCCATACAATTAAGTAAATTAATCATGAATTAATTAAGTAAAAGAAAAGTAATTAAGTAAATTAATCATGAATTAATTAAGTAAAAGAAAAATAATTAAGTAAATTAATCATGAATTAATTAAGTAAAAGAAAAATAATTAAGTAAATTAATCATGAATTAATTAAGTAAAAGAAAAATATTAGAAACTTAACATGTTATGTGAATATTTAGTGACTAAGTAAAAGTGCAGCGTTACTAAAAAGTCTCACCTTGTCGCCCTTTTCTGAACACAGAAAAGGGCGACAAAGTGGGATTTTTCAAACTGCAGCGTTTCATCGAACACTGTAGTTTAAAGAAATGTACTAAGTCACGGCAATTTATTTCTTCAAATTAAAATAGAGTTCTCGCTTGGCTTACATAGAACATTTTCTCGAAATCTGCTTGGAGTTCCCAATTCAGTTCTCAATATAGGCACTAAAAACGACAATATTTATACCCCCTCCCCCTTCCTGAACTTTTGTGGCCAGTTGCTCTAAACTCTTATGTACTGGCATGAAAATTCAGACAAACAAAAGAGCTCCTCTCCGTGGTTAGGTACCTTAGAAAACTGTCACACATATTTCGGAAACTTGGGAAACTGCCACACATTCATTCAAAGTGTTCCTCGAAGGAACAGCAATTTGTGCCCGGCTCCTTAATCAAAAACATGTGATAGTTTCCCTGTGTGGCGGTTTACCGGCAACCGACGCTAAAACTCTGGCTAAAAGTAAAACCAGACTACAAACCAATAACCAAAGCCGATGTCATTCTCCGCAGGCATTTGAAGTCTAGTAGATGTTCGACCTCTCCAAGACCAAGGTATGTTATCAGCAAAGCGCCTTCAAACAAACATAAAAAAATTTAAAGCTTCGCGCAAACATAGTGTCTCTCAGAAGCCAGCCGCAGTTGAGTGGCAGGAACGTTGCAGCCCAAAAGGGATTTAATCCCTTTGTATTACTTGAGGGTTAACAGCCTTGGGGTTGACACGGTAAGATAAGAAAAAAGTCTTTCCGCCAGGGCTGTTAGCTGCTTTCCACAGTCCAACATCAAAAAAGCCGTAATTGCTTCCCCATCCACCGTTAACCCCCTGCTGAATTCAGAAGGTGTAAAAAAGCTTCTTGTTAAACGAGCGGTTTGGGGTGTTATTTGTGATGGGGTCAACCCTGCTGTTCAACAAGACATCGCAAACGCGCATTCCAAAAGCGACTGCATAAGTGCGGACTGGGCCGCCAAGATACCGAAAGAATTCCCAGTGGGCCACCATGTTCTGAATTCTGGGCTTCTATGCCTTATGCTAACTCAAGAAAAATAAAGTATATACATACTTGTACCTCAATATTCTTGTAGAAAAAACCAATATATGCTAAAGGGACAAAAAATGTTTACCACTTTGACGGCATCAGGGAAAAAGAAAAAAAAATACGTAGCAAATGTTCTGTTGAGCCAAACACTGTTTTTGATACATCTCTTTAAATTTAAGACGGGGCTTAAATTTAAAATATATTGATTACACATTTTAAATTTGAGCTCCGACCCTTTCGGTTGATAATCTCTACATCCATTCGCTTTTGCCGGTAAACTGCCACGCCGGAAAACTGCCACGTGTTTTACATTAAGGTGTCGGGCACAAATTGCCTTTCCTCCGAGGAATACTTTGAATGTGAGGCAGTTTTCCAGTGGGGTAGTTTTTCAAGTTTCCGAAATATGTGTGGCTCGTTTCCAAGGTGCCTAACGCGAATCTAGGTAAAAAAGTCCGAGACTGTTGATAAACGCGGGAAAAAAAGTCTAGGTAAAAAGTCCGAGGAAATAAAGTCCAAGGGAAAAAAAGGCCAAGAAAAAAAGTCCGAGATGGGCGTTTTGATTGTCATCATGGGCATACTAATAAGTCGATTTGACATACTGTTTGAATGTTGGGGGTGGGGGTGGGGGACATACGATTTCATTATTTACCTAGTGTGGTGGGGTTGCCGGAAAACCGCCACACAGGAAAACTGCCGCATTTCAATAAGGGGCCGGGCACAAAGTGCTATTCCCCCGAGGAACACTTTGAATGTGTGGCAGTTTTCCAAGTTTCCTAATTTGTTTTAGTTTTCCAAGGCGCCTAATGACGAGAAGGAGCTCCTTTGTTTGTCTGAATTTTCATGCCGGTTCATACCAGTTTAATGTGACTGGCCACAAAAGTTCAACAGGAGGGAGGGGGTATAAAGATCGCGGTACCTTTCTTAAAACTACAATGTTCGACGAAACAACAGAATTACACATGACTCATGCTGTGTTCAGAAAAGGACGATCAGATGGCATTTTTTAATAACGCTGCACTTGTGCTTAGGCACTAAATATTTACATAACATGTCAAGTTTGTAATATTTTTCTTTTACTTAATTAATTCATAGGGCCTATACCTTGGCCTTTTTAACAACTTTTAATCCGCCGAATTCATATTCATAACGTTTACGTATCAAATAAAATCAATAGCATTGCGCTTTTGCTTAGGCACTAAATATTAATTTATAGGCCCTAGGCCTTTTTAACAGTTTTTTATTCTACCAATGTAATATTGACAGCATTTACATGTCAAATCAAGTTAATAATAATGCGCCTTTACTTAGGCAGCCTATGCCCTTTTACTAGTTTTTTATTTAACCAATGTCATATTCACAACGTTTACACAGCAAATCAAGTTAATATAATATTGGGCGTTTACTTAGGCACGAAATATTAATTTATAGGCCCTACGCCTAGGCTTTTTTATTTGTTTTTACTCCACCGATGTCATATTCACAACGTTTCAAATCAAATAAAGTTAATAATATTGCGCTTTGAGTTGGGCACAAAATATTAATTTATAAGCCCTAGGCCTAGGCCTTTTTGACGGTTTTTAATCCGTCGACTCCATATTCATAACGTTTATTTATCAACTTCAGTTGATAGCATTGCGCTTTTACTTAGGCACTAAGTATTAATTCATAGGCCCTAGGCCCTGGCCTCTTTAATACTTTTTATTCTACCGATGTCATATTCATAAAGTTTATGTACCAAGTCAGGTTAATAACGTTCGCTTTTACTTAGGCATTCAATATTAATTACTAGGCATATGGCCAATAAATTAATAACTAGTGCCTAAGTAACGTGCAATATGGTTAACTTCAGTTCATACATAAACGTTATGAATATGACATCGTTAGAATAAAAACTGTTAAAAAAGGCCTAAGCCAAGGGCCAATGAAACAATATTTGGTGCTTAAGTAAAAGCGGAATATTATTAACTTGAGTTGATATGTAAACGTTATGAATATGTCATCCGTAGAATAAAAATCACTAAAAAGGCCTAGGCCTAGAGCCTATAAATTTATATTTTGTGCCTAAGTAAACGCCCAATATTATGAACTTGATTTGCTCTGTAAACGTTGTGAATATGACATTGGTTAAATAAAGAACTAGTAAAAGGGACCTAGGCTGCCTAAGTAAAGGCGCATTATTATCAACTTGATTTGACATGTAAATGCTGTCAATATTACATTGGTAGAATAAAAACTGTTGAAAAGGCCTGGGCCTAGGGCCTGTAAATTAATATTTAGTGCCTAAGCAAAAGTGCAATGCTATTGATTTTATTTGATACGTAAACGTTATGAATATGAAGTCGGCGGATTAAAAGCTGTTAAAAAGGCCAAGGTATAAAAAAAAAAGGCGCATTATTATCAACTTGATTTGACATGTAAATACTGTCAATATTACATTGGTAGAATAAAAACTGTTAAAAAGGCCTGGGCCTAGGGCCTGTAAATTAATATTTAGTGCCTAAGCAAAAGTACAATGCTATTGATTTTATTTGATACGTAAACGTTATGAATATGAAGTCGGCTGATTAAAAGCTGTTTAAAAGGCCAAGGTATAGGTCCTATGAATTAATTAAGTAAAGAAAAGTATTACAAACTTGACATGTTATGTAAATATATAGTGCCTAAGCACAAGTGCAGCGTTATTAAAAAATCCCACCTTATCGTCCTTTTATCAACACAGCATGAGTCATGTGTAATTCTGTTGTTTCGTCGAACATTGTAGTTTTAGGAAATGTACCGCGATCTTTATACCCCCTCCCTCCTGTTGAACTTTTGTGGCCAGTCACCCTAAACTGGTATGAACCGGCATGAAAATTCAGACAAACAAAGGAGCTCCTTTTCGTCGTTAGGCGCCTTGGAAAACTAAAACAAATTAGGAAATTTGGAAAACTGCCACACATGCAAAGTGTTCCTCGGGGGAATAGCACTTTGTGCCCGGCCCCTTAATGAAAAACGTGTGGCAGTTTTCCTGTGTGGCAGTTTTCCGGCAACCCCACCACACTAGGTAAATAATGAAAGTATGTCCTCTACACCCCCACCCCCAACATTCAAACAGTATGTCAAATCGACTTATTAGTATGCTCATGATGACAATCAAAACGCCCATCTCGGACTTTTTTTCCTGGCCTTTTTTTCCTTGGACTTTATTTCCTCGGACTTTTTTTCCTAGACTTTTTTTTCCTGGACTTTTTTTCCGCGTTTATCAACAGTCTCGGACTTTTTTTTCCTCGGACTTTTTTACCTGGACTTTTTTTCCTGGGACTTTTTTACCGATTGAGTTCTTTTGTTTGTCGGAATTTTCAGGCCCGTTTAGCTTATAGGGCAACTGGCCAGAAATAGAAACTGCAAGTTTAAGGAGGCGGGGGTGGGGGTGATGATTGCCGTATCTTGGCCTATATTGAGAAGTGAATTGGGAACTCCAAACAAATTTCGAGAAAAAGTTATATGTTAGCCAAGCGAGAATTGTACTTTACTTTGAAGAAATAAATTGCCGTGACTTAGTAAATTTTTAAAACTACAGTGTTCGACGAAACAACGGATTATAGCATTACTCATGCTGTGTTCAGAAAAAGATAATAAGGTGGGATTTTTTAATAACGCTGCGCTTTTACTTACTTAAGCACTAAATATTTACATAACATGTCAAGTTATTAATAAATATTTCTCTTCCACTTGATTCATAGGCCCTAGACCTAGTTCAGTTCTAATTTAATACCGCCCCCCCCTTTAGGGTTTAGCTTGTTGAAATTATATCGAAGTGGTAGCGGACAAAATAATATGATCCAAACATCATGATTCAAACGAATTCTTAATGTATGAAAATTTCTCCCAATTACAGATGTGTACAAAAAAACATCTGAAATGCTTTCGAAAGATTTGAGGATGACTTCTCCTGAAAAAGATTCATAGGTCCTAGACCTAGTTCAGTTCTACTTTAATACCCCCCTTCAGGGTTTAGCTTGTTGAAATTATATGGAAGTGGTAGCGGACAAAATAATATGATCCAAACATCATGATTCAAACGAATTCTTAATGTATGAAAATTTCCCCCAATTACAGATGTGTACAAAAAAACATCTGAAATGCTTTCGAAAGATTTGAGGATGACTTCTCCTGAAAAAGATTCATAGGTCCTAGACCTAGTTCAGTTCTACTTTAATACCCCCCCCCCTTCAGGGTTTAGCTTGTTGAAATTATATGGAAGTGGTAGCGGACAAAATAATATGATCCAAACATCATGATTCAAACGAATTCTTAATGTATGAAAATTTCCCCCAATTACAGATGTGTACAAAAAAACGTCTGAAATGCTTTCGAAAGATTTGAGGATGACTTCTCCTGAAAAAGATTCATAAGTCCTAGACCTAGTTCAGTTCTACTTTAATACCCCCCCCCCTTCAGGGTTTAGCTTGTTGAAATTATATGGAAGTGGTAGCGGACAAAATAACATGATCCAAACATCATGATTCAAACGAATTCTTAATGTATGAAAATTTCCCCCAATTACAGATGTGTACAAAAAAACATCTGAAATGCTTTCGAAAGATTTGAGGATGACTTCTCCTGAAAAGATTCATAGGTCCTAGACCTAGTTCAGTTCTACTTTAATACCCCCCCTTCAGGGTTTAGCTTGTTGAAATTATATGGAAGTGGTAGCGGACAAAATAATATGATCCAAACATCATGATTCAAACGAATTCTTAATGTATGAAAATTTCCCCAATTACAGATGTGTACAAAAAAACGTCTGAAATGCTTTCGAAAGATTTGAGGATGACTTCTCCTGAAAAAAGATTCATAAATTCCTAGACCTAGTTCAGTTCTACTTTAATACCCCCCCTTCAAGTTTAGCTTGTTGAAATTATATGGAAGTGGTAGCGGACAAAATAACATGATCCAAACATCATGATTCAAACGAATTCTTAATGTATGAAAATTTCCCCCAATTACAGATGTGTACACTTTCTGAAATATCGAAGATTTGAGGATGACTTCTCCTGAAAAAGGGGAAAGAAATAAAAAAAAAATCACAAGGTAGTTTATTATTGTTTTCGCTGCGCTATCTGAATTTTTTTTTGTAGAATATCAATTCTTCAAGCATCCTGCATAATTCTGGGCCCCTTCAGAATGTGAGGCCGAGGGCTTCAACCCCCCCCCCCGCCCATAGCCCCCTTCGTAAATGAGCTGTGATGTACACGGATGAGCCATTACATTATGACCACCTATCTAATAAGCTGTAGGACCTCCTTGAGCTCGCAAAACCGCAGCCACTCGGCGAGGCATCGATTCAATGAGGTGGCAATAGGCATCCATGTTCGATTAGGTTCATGTCAGGAGAATTTGGAGGTCAGGGCATTAACAGAAAGTCTCCACAGCAACCCCCCCTCCTTGACAATTCTGACAGTTGCCATGAATAGATGAACTTGGGCCGCACCGATGTTCAGATAACTGACAGCTGTCAAGGATTGTGCTATTGGGATAATGGAGCCTAAAGTGTGCCAAGAAAACACCGCCCCCGACGGCCTGTTTCCTCACAACAGTGCTGCAGGTGCCATAGCCTCCGTTGGCAATCGGCGTATCCGCGCTCGGCCATCTATACGTGATGCACCAGGAATCTTGATTCGTCAGACCAGGCCACTTTCTTCCAATCATCCACGGTCCAATCTCGATGATCTTTGGCCCAGCATTTCATGCGTTGTTGGCGATGACGTGCAGTGAGCATGGGGACCCGTCTGGGTTTTCGGCTACGCAGGCTCATGAGCAGAAGGCTGCGATGAACTGTGTATTGTGACACATTGCCCTGATCACCACTGTTGTAGCTGCGGGGGATTTGTCGCACTGTGGACTTGCGGTCTCTTTGAACAATGTGCGACAGTCTCCGCTCCTTTCTGGCATCAATGAGCTGCGGACTGCACACGGCTGAACGACGGTTCATCGTTTGGCCATCTGTGCACCACTTTTGATACGCACTTACTACAGCGGCACGTGAACAACCCACAAGCCCGTCGTTTCCGAGATCATAGTTCCGAGGTGCCGAGCCATCATAATTTGTCCTTTATCAAACTCCGATAAATCGGCAGCTTTTCCTATTCTGACTCCGAACGCTCTACTAGCCGAAAGCCGGTCCTCGAGTTGTGTGTATTGCTCCGTGTACTTCACCTGTGCCACCGTTCGGTCTCCAGGCGCGCTCATTTATCTATAGGCTAGGGATGGTCATAATTTAATGGCTCATTGGTGTATATTAACAACAAAATGTGGAAGAAATAACAGTTCAATTAGTGGGATTTCTATACCTATGTGGATAAGGTGTCATGTATTACAAATGTTTGCTCATAATTAGGCATCCTTCAGAATACAATGAACTTTTTAAAAGGTGTTCTTCGCGGGAACGAAGAAGCACAGACGAGCTGTGTCGTGTTGTTTTTGTTGTTCTTGTTTATCAGACAGTCAAGAGAAAAATTTTGTACAATGTGCAAAACTTGTGACATTATTTTAGGTGTGTCTTTCATATTCGAGAGTAAACAATTTTAAGTAGTTCTAAGTGTTTTGTGCCACAATTCTTAATTGTTTATACTTATTTACTTGCTTACTTACGTTCTGTATTCTCATATAAACAGAAAAAAGTCATTAGACACTATCACACGGCAGTTACGTTTGTGTGTTGTGTTATCTTGAGTCATTTCAAAGAGGCTGGCCTTGGTTCTCTAACAGAATAAAATTTGCATGATATCATTAAGTCTGACGTAAGTGTTATGGAGCACTTTGCATCGGCATGAAACTAGGGCAATCATTTTAATTACCATGAGCACATTTGTGTTTCACGCAATAAAGTATAGTAATTTTGGTTTTACGAAAAATACTTGTAGGTTCCAAAAAATTTTATTTATTGAAACGCCCATTAAGCCTAGTAAATAATGTGAATGTAAAAATTTTCAGTAATTGAAAGCTAATAGATTTTCGCTGAAGGGCCTCGAAAAATTTTTTTGCAGGAGAGCCCGAGTGTTTCTGGTGCGGCACGACCCACAGCGTTGGGTCAAAACGCTATGAGGAAGCAAGGATGCTTCGACTAGCGAAAATCTGAGGATGTTCAGATTCCAAAGCTGTGTTTGCTTAGTCTCCATTGCTTGGGACTTAACTGTCCTGGGTGGTGTAATGGTTAGCATACTCGAGCGGAAATCGGGAGATGCGGGTTCGATTCGCGCTACAGGGCGGTAAAATTTTCAAGTTTTCTGAGAGGTGTTACATGGATGACCAATAAGTCGTACAAGCAAATTGAGAATTTATATTCTGTTTGCTTCGAGTATTCTATACTAGCGAATACTTTTTACACGCCAGAAAGTAAAAACAATAAAATAAAATAAAATAAAATAAAATAAAATACAAAATATGAAAAACGAGGGTCCAAAAGAAAACTGAACTCCCTTGAAATGTTAAGAGAAAAAATATCGCATTCTTCCATTGTTGGATAAACTACACTGCTCAAAATGATTAGGGCAGGGATGCTTTAAGAATCTCTGAGGCCCCAGCGCGTCGTGGAAGGAGGCTCTTCCCTGCCGTCCCGCTCTCCCGCACCTATATACAGGGTGTTTCAAAACTAATGGAACAAACTTTAAGGGGTGATAGAACACACCGAAACAAGCACTTTTTGTCATAGAATGCATGGTCGCAAGTTACGCGGTTAGGCGCTGGAGGGCGCTTTCCGTTTCCCCACACACGCCGTCTTTCGCAACGCAAAGACAGGAATGGCACAACAAATCAAAACAAAGCTTTATTGCAGAAAAAATAAGAGAAAAAACGTGACATTACAAAATTACATCAAATTTGCAAACATTAATAAGTAAATACTGAAATTAATTACATTTACAAAAGCTGTTCAAAAGGGCGACAGTCACTCCTGATACACGCTTCGCATCGTCGACGTAAAGATGCCCGTATGTTGTGGAAAGTACCAGGCATTTCCCGGACAGCTGCAGCAGCGACTGAAAGTCTGGCGACTAGTTCCTCATTTGAATCAATGGTAGTTTCCTACATTACGGACTTAATATGTCCCCATAAAAAGAAATTCAGAGGGGATAGATCTGGTGATCGTGTGGGCCAAGCGATGGGTCAACCTCGGCCAATCCATTGGCCTGGAAATGTGGCGTTCAAGTAATCACGCACCTGAGTGCTGAAATGAGCTGGCGCACCATCACGCTGGAACCGCATTTTAAGGCGGACGGCTGCTGGTACATGCTGGATCAATTCAGGCAAGACTTGTTGTAGGAAAAAAGGTACAGCCTCCCATCCAGACGTTCAGGTAAAAGATATGCTTCTTTGCGTTGCGAAAGGCGGCGTGTGTGAGGAACCGGAAAGCGCCCTCCAGCGCCTAACCGCGTAACTTGCGACAATGCATTCTATGACGGAAAGTGCTTGTTTCGATGTGTTCTATATCACACCTTAAAGTTTGTTCCATTAGTTTTGAAACACCCTGTAGAATTCCATTTTATCTTCTAAAACCTAACAATATTGCTAGGTATAACTTTTCCTTTAAATCTCAAGGAAATACGATAAAAATTTCTTACAGTGTGCTTTAGCAATAGATTTCCATATGTAATTGATATACTGTATATTAGTTGTAGAAATAAGTTTTAACGCGGTTTTTTTTTGTGACGTATACCGCTAATTTACATATCCGACATTCCTCCGCGTTGTTGTCATGTGACCATAACTGGTCCAGAGTATAAAATGTGACACAGAAGTTTACCCAACAGTCAAACGCACTTGCACATCGGTAGGTGAAAGATGGAAAGCGATACTGCGTTTATTCGACACTGCATTCGCAGTGCCGGATCTAGAAAATTTTTGAAGGGGGGCAAAAGGAAGAAATGCAGCCCCCATATCATCATCATCATCATTGTCAACCATTATCAATCCACTGCTGGACGAAGGTCTCCCCAAGTTTCCTCCACAACGGTCTGTCTTGTGCCAGTCTCCTCCATGTCACCCCTGCATACTTTCGAATTTCATCCACCCATCTCCCATGTGGTCTTCTTCTGGGTCTTTTCCTGTCCCTTGGAATCCAATCTAAAATTTCGGCTGTCCATCGATGGTCTGTTCTTCTGGCAGTATGTCCAGCCCATTGCCATTTCAGGGATTTAACTCTGATCATGATGTCTTCCACTCTTGTCATTTTTCGGATCCACGTGTTCCTCTTCTTATCTCTCCTGGTTACACCAAGCATGCACCTCTCCATGCTGCTTTGAGTTGTCTGCAGCCTTTGTATGTCTCTTTTAGCTAAGGTCCACGTCTCTGCACCATACGTAAGCACTGGAAGGATGCATTGATCAAACACTTTTCTTTTAAGACATAATGGCATATTGCTCTTGAAAATTATGCTGTTTCTTCCAAAAGCTCTCCAGGCAAGTTTTGTACGCCGATTAATTTCTTCACCAATGTGACCCTCACTTGTTATCTGCTGTCCAAGATAAATGTATGTGTCTGTTATCTCCAGCTTTTCTCCATCAATCGATAAATCTTCATTTCTTGTAAAAGCATTGAACATCACTTTTGTCTTCTGAAAGTTCATTTTTAATCCCACTTCTTTACTCTTGTCAGCAAGTTCCTGGATCATACTCTGTAGCTCTGATGGGGTAGTTGCAAAAATGACTATGTCATCAGCAAAACGAAGGTGGGTTAGATAATCTCCATTAATCTTTATTCCCTTGTTTTCCCAGCTCAGCGACTGAAAAACACCCTCCAATGTGGCATTAAAGAGCTTATGAGATATGGTGTCACCTTGTCTCACTCCCTTTCCAATTTTTACGTGTGTTGTATTTTCAAACAGCCGAATCTTTGCACTTGCATTTTCATAGATGTTATTAATAATATTAATGTATGCATCTTCAATACCGCAGGTTTTCAGAGCCATTGTAACTGCTGATGGTTTCACCGAATCAAAGGCTTTTTCATAATCGATAAAAGCCATGCACAATGGAAGTTCATATTCCCTCGCTCTTTCAATTAGTTCTCTCAGCACGTGGATATGATCTATTGTGCTGTAGCCACTCCTGAATCCAGCTTGTTCTCTCGGTTGAGCCATGTCCAGTGTTACCTTCAAGCGGTGTGAAAGAACTTTAGTGAAGATTTTATAAACTACTGATAGGAGGCTGATAGGTCTGTAGTTTCCGAGATCCTCAATGTCACCTTTCTTATGTAGCAGGATCATTGTAGCGGTGTTCCAATCCTCAGGAATCTTTCCTTCATTAAGGCATCGAGTGAAAATTTGGGCGAGTACTGTTTCGATTTCTCCACTTGCTTCTTGTATGATGTCTACAGTAATTCTATCTTCTCCTGGAGCTTTTCCCCGCTTCATGTTCTTGATTGCATGTGCAACTTCTGCTGGAAGGACTGGAGGAACTCTGGTACTGGTATCTTTCATGATGTCTGGAGTGCATGTATCATCCCTTTCATATAATTTGGAGTAGAAATCTTTCACTCTTGTCAAAATTTCGCCTCTATTTCTTGTTACAGAACCATCTTCTTTTCTCAGTGCCATAATCTATTTTCTTCCCTTACTGAGATGTCCCTTTGCTATCTTTAGGCTTTGGTTGTTTTCAATTGCTTTCCTCACTAGTTCACAGTTGAATTTTCTTACGTCTTCAGTGATACTTTTTCTTACTGTCTTGCATAGCTCTATATATTCCACTTTGGAAGTCACATCTTCTTTAGTTGTCCTCATCTCTCTTCTTTTTTGCATCAACATTTTCGTTTTTCCTGATAATTTGTTTACATGCAACTTGTTCTTAGACCCAGCTAATTTTGTTGCTGTTTCCATAAGAGCTTTGGTTACTTTTCTGTTAACTTCAGAAATATCCACTTCTTCTGATGTTAGGCCTTCTAAAGCAGAGAACCTGTTCTTCAGTTCCAACTTGATGGTATTATGGTGTTTTTTAAGGTTGGTTATGTCGATAGATTTTGTTTGTCTTATGAGCTTGCCACGTTCAAGTTTAGTGTTGAGGTGCATCTTACATCTCACCAATCTATGGTCACTACCTGTGTTGAACTTGTTTAGCACACTGCAGTCTTCCATGACGAATTTTTTGTTACACATAATAAAATCAATTTCACTTGTCGTCCCATTTGGATGTCTCCATGTCCATTTCCTGTGTGGCTTTTTCTTGAAGAAGGAGTTCAAGATGAAAAACCCTTCTGCCTCTGCAAACTCAACGAGAGTATTTCCACGCTGGTTTCTGATGCCGTGACCGAATTTACCTACTGAAGTTTCATTCTGTTGCCGTTGCCCTATTTTTGCATTGAAATCTCCCATAATTATTTTCAAGTGCTGCTTACCTTTATTATTTAGATGACAAATTTCCTCATAAAATTCTTCAATTTCTTCTTCAGGATGACTTGTGGTGGGTGCATAAGTTTGAATAATCTGAGCCTGGTATCTTTTCGAGAGTTGGATAACGAGTCGTGCAGCTCTGTCAGAGGAACTTTCAACTTCTACAACTTTATCCTTCAGTTTCTTGTTTATTATAAATCCAACACCACTAGTTCTGCCAGTATCTGTCCCACGATAGTAGAAGAGATGTCCACTTTTCAGTTCGATGAGATCTTCTCCTTTTCTCCTTACCTCACTTAGCCCCACGATGTCCCACTTGATCCTTTGTAGTTCCTCTTCCAATTCAAGAAGCCTTGAATCAGAAGATAGGGAGCGTCCATTGTACGTAGCCAAGGTCAGCATCAGATGGCAGCCTAGTCCGGTCCTCCGGGGATTCTTAGCACCCTCTGCCTTCATGTCGCACTGGCCGCTGCCTTGGCCAGGTACATTCCAGCTGCCGGAGACTGAGGGCCAAGATTTAAGTTGTGGAATCATTTTGGAGGGGTTTGGCCATAACTCACCACGCTGGCCAAGCGGGTTGGTGAGTGTGGGATAGAATTTCCTCTAATCCCGATGGTATAGTTATACCGCTATTGGCGGTCGTCAGAGCCCCTTTAGTGGCAACAGGATGCACCACGAGAAGGCGGGGTTGACATTTGTCAAGGAGAGGCTGTGATGTTATGCATCACCTGACCTTACCGCCCCCATATATATATTTATTAATGACAAGAGTGGAAGACATTATGATCAGAGTTAAATCCCTGAAATGGCAATGGGCTGGACATACTGCCAGAAGGACAGACCATCGATGGACAGCCGAAATTTTAGATTGGATTCCAAGAGACAGGAAAAGACCCAGAAAAAGACCACATGGGAGATGGGTGGATGAAATTCGAAAGTATTCTGGAGTGACATGGAGGAGACTGGCACAAGACAGACCGTCGTGGAGGAAACTTGGGGAGACCTTCGTCCATCAGTGGATTGACAATGGTTGACAATGATGATGATGATTTATTTATTAACCAGAAATAGCACGTTAAAACTATATGCACATACATTTTTGACGAAAATTAGCACAATAATATAAATATACATACGTATGTGCATATAAATTTTTATTAGCAAAAATTAATTAGATGACGATGTCTCATATATGTTTTCAGTTAAAAAAAATAGCATAATAACCGCAATGTTTGGAATGTTTTCAGGATCAGAAATAGTTAATTATTATCCTGACATAAAAATTTCGCTTTCATAAAAATCTTTTTTGACATTTTATTTTAAACTTATTAAAATTGTAAACATTTAAAGGCAAAAAAGTAACGACATTTGGTGGTTATATGGTGGTCGGTAAATAAAGCAAATAGAAATGTACTTACCATTAAAAATAAATAATCTGAATATATCAGCAGAAATGATTGTTCAAAAAATACATCAGTAGGAAAATATTAAATTTGGTCTGCAAACGCGGATTTTGGTGGTAAGATATATATGTACATTTCGGTGATAAATATACATTCACTTATCACTAAAAATAAATAATCCGAATATATAGGCACTAGGCAGAAAGAAAAGTTTAAGAAAACAACCATGACGTTTTTGTCGGAAAACTTGAAACATATTTTACAATGGACTGGCGAGGTGAAACTTGATAGATTTCAAAATTTAACTTTCCTAACCATTTTTTCCGCAAAAGTTTTTACAACATCCTCATAACTGATTGTATTTGTTATGTCACTGTCTATAGATAATATTGCTAGGCTTGATAGGCGATCTTGGTGCGTTGTTGATCTGAGATATGATTTTATAAGCTTCATTTTGCTAAACGTCCTTTCACACGTCGCTGACGTTGTTAGCAGATTAGCAGAGTAGTATATATTCTTAATGAAAAAAGTTAGGGAATGCATTTTGTAATCCATTCGTATGAATCACAGATAGTAAATCAGTGCAACTCAACTGATCTAGATTTTTACAAGAATACTGTGCTTGATCTTTAAGTGATTCAAGTTCCAAAGAAAATTCCAGCCCATTTAAATCTTTGGAATAGTTTGTTGCCAGATATATATTGCGCACATTTTTAAGTCTCCACTGTTCATTTTCATTATTTTCTCCCCGCAAAGAAAAGAGAAACCTGTGTTTAGGGTTTTGGTGCTTTCAGTTCCAGCTTTCACTTCGATTAGCATTCGGTCGAAAATAATATTTATGTCTTGCTTGAACAGTTCTTCTGACGAAAACAAGCAGGATTCATCATTTCCAATTTCGCCGGCGGTCTTCTTCCTCTTAGATTTCCGTTTTAACGCTGCCTCAACAGATATTATACAGCTGCAATATTTGTTGCTTCGTCAAGCCAACCTTCAAAGCTACAATTTCGTATTCTGTGCAAAGTAGCGATCAAACCTTCCATTAAACAGATTGATTTGCTCAATATTATGTCGCTTTTTTTATTTTCGATATTTATATGATTAACTTCTCTCAGTATAGAATTCCATATAACAAGATTCAGGATGAACTTAAAATCTGTTATAGCGTGAAAAAGACACCCTACATCAGACTTAACTTCTGGAGGGAAATTTCCGCTTTTTATTTCTTCAAGTCCTTGAGCCACTTTAGCCAAATTACTTTACAGAGCATCCACAGATTCCCTGTTTGGCAGACCATCTTGTATGGCTGGTTCCTTTTAAGTTACTTCCGGTGTATTTCTTCATAATTTCCCATCGTGCAGTCGATGATGCAAAAAAGCAGAACATACCCTTTGCACAATACCGAAAAGGTACGACGCTTTTCGGCAGCTAGAAGCAGCATGCGCACCCACCAGATTGAGTGAGTGCGCTATGCACGGAACAAACACTGCAAACATGTTTTTTCTTGTATCCTCGCATGGACTCCTTTGTAAATACCAGCCATGTTTAATCCGTTGTCATAAGATTCTCCTCGACAATCGGCTATCTTAAGGCGATCTCTCTCTAATTTACTTAGAATTGTATGAGATATATATTCTCCAGTTTTACCGTGTAAGTCTATGAAGATAAAACTTTCTTTTATTTCGCATTTTCCACTTTCGTTAATTTTTACGTACCGAATGACCTCACTCATCTGCTCACAGTGAGATACATCACGTGTGGCATCAAACATAATAGTGAAGTATTTCGCAATGTTTTATTATTACTTCACATACTTTTTTGGCCATGAGTTCTATGATTTCAATTTGAATGGTACTGGACTAGTAACTCACTTGCCCCTTTTTCAAATTTTCCGATGTATTTTGTAACGTAGAGTTGTGCTTTGATAAAAGTAATATCAGATTTACGGAACTCCCTTGTGTTTTTGAAGGACAAGCTGTAGTTAATGTGCGCCCTTCTCATTCCCCGAAGGTAACAACTCGTTTTTTGAAGTCCTGAAGTCCCTGCTGTTTAATTCTATAATCCCAGAGCCAATTTTTATCGACCTTGGTAGTTTTTTTACGAAAATTTAGATGTAGAAGCTAATTTTTTCATGATGATGATAATGAATTTCGGCTTTTTTTTTATTCTACTCGGCGATTTAACATTGCTAAAACGTTTCCTGGTTAAAGTTATGATCGGCTCGAATTGCCGTGCCGCCCCCTCCAGACTGCTGCCCGGGGCAGCTGCCCACCTTCGTTCCCCCCTAGATCCGGCCCTGTGCATTCGTTACGAATTTCACCAAGGAAAAAGTGCTACAAAAGCGTGTGCATCGATATGTTCTGTTCTGGGGGAGAATACTGTATCGAAAAGCACGTATGAGTTTTGGTTTTAGCGATCGAGAACGTAGCGGCATCCCGCAGAAGGTTGCACATGAGGAATTGCAAGCATTGCTGGATGAAGATTCGTCTGAAACGCAAAAAGAACTAGCTGAACAACTGGGGGTAACTCAACAAATCATTTCCAATCGTTTACGCGCAATAGGAAAGATTCAGAAGGAAGGAAAATGGGTGCTACATGAACTGAGCCAGAGGAACAAGGATGAGCGTGCCATGAAGTGGTTGAATCTGTTGAATGAACAACACAGAAAGAATTTCCTGTGAAAAATCGTTACGGGTGATGAAAAGTGGATATGGTACGACAATCTCAAATGCAAAAAAACACTGGATAGACCCCAGTGAAGCATGCAACGACTTCGACACCGAAACGCAATATTCACACCAAGAAAGTTCTGCTCCGCATCTGGTGGATATAAAGGGTGTGCTCTATTATGAACTATTGGAACAGGATCAAACTCTTACTGCTGATCGCTATATAAGCAACCATTGCGGCGATTGAACCAGGAAATCTGTCGGAAACGTCCATTCACAGGCAAAGGATTGTGTCCCGTGAAATTACTGCATGGCAGCGCTAGGCCGCATGTCGCAAAATCGGTCAAGGAAACATTATTGACGCTTGGCTGGGAAGTTTTGGAGCACCCGGCGTCTAGTCCTGACATAGCCCCTTCAGACTATCATGAGTTCCGATCGACGCAACATGGTTTGTCTGCTGTACTGTTCCGGACATGGGACGATGTGCAAAAATGAATTGACGACTTCATATCTGGAATCCGTCAGCTGCCCGACCGATGGCGGAAGGTGATCGATAATGACGGCGCATATTTTGATTTTTAAAGGTATTGTTGTTTTCTCTCAAATTGCATTTTGCTTTGTCTTAAAACGCTTTAAAACTTATTTGTACATCTAAGTACCATAACGTTTATGTAAAAAGTTCGTCATATAACTAAGGCGGAAAGAGAGGAAATAATTATGCGACATTAATCCCGGACTTTGAAACAGTGGAGGTTAGGTAGAAGCACGTAGCTGATCAAAGTCGAGTGAAATTCAAGGTATTGGTGCATTTTTATGATTTTCAGTAGATCCACAATAAAATATTCAAAAATAAGTACATATTTATTACAAATAAATCAAAGAAATAAATGAATTTCTAAAAATATATTGAAAAAAAAAAAATTGCTCTCGCAACAAAAACATGTGAATGTCTTCAAGATATACGGCACATCAGTGGTATGATTAGTCTAGTGACCCAGACTAAAACCACGAGGTTTTGAGGGAGGGGAATAATATAAGGTTCAAGAATGGCTTTAAACTTACCAATTTAGCTCATTTTATTTGTTTGTTTGTTTCTTTTATTGGGGTTAATAACGCAAGAGCCCGTATTGGCCAAAGAGTGTCAACTGCCAAGTACAGTCCAAAAACAGTTACATGTTCACATAAGGCCGTGGGGACGCCATCCGTCAGCTGGAGCACCACTGACCCCATGCCGGTTTGCTCATTTTCCACAATCGCTCACGGGGCAATAAGCTTGGTTGCGTTGCATCCATTTTTTTTTTTTACGAGAATGAGATCCCCAGTAGGCCTACAGAAATAACCCAGCACTGTGTTTAAATTTGCTTTAAACTACAAGTCTTTTTATTTCCTTTCCGTATTTCCCAGTTTCCCTTTTCTCCTTCTCTTTTAGGTTCGGCAAATCTTAAAAAGGAAATAGAAAATACGCTCTCTGCAGTGTGAGTCGGGGTGGGAAAATGGCGTAACGTAGATATCTTGGGCGACTCAGTTAAAACGGTGTTTGATGGAGGTCCCCCAGACTGAGCATGAGGTCCCCGGCGAACACCGGTACGCCCATGCGATAAAACATCTCTGGATTAGGGGAACATGTGACTTTGGCGACATTATGCAAGCCAATCGTGTGATACGCAAGCCAAAAGTGGAAAACGCAAGTCGTGTGTGACATAGAAAGCCAAATCATACATATCCTTATGCAAATTAGCGCCTGTAAAATCAGAATACATATTAAATCACAGATTGAGATAAAAACGAAGGTTTTCCAGGGCTCCCTTACTCTTCCGCATTTATCGTGACATTTCGCTTCTTGAAGTCTTCGGTTCGAATGATGTCTCAGCTGCATGATGTACCGGAACCAACGGCTTGGAGATATATTGGCATGATAGAAGAAGGTGAGACACAGCGGACAGTAGAAGAAGCCATTGAAGCATGGACGCCTCAATCAAATTTTACGGTTGATAAATTAATATCGGTGATATGGGAGAAGTTAGGAAAACGTTTTACAGTGAGAAATCGTAATGCTATACGTGGCAAGTTTATTTTTTTTAGTAAAAATAATTCATTATATAATTCAATTGAAAACGACTTGAAGTCAGAGAATAATTTTTGTTGTTCTGTTCAGTAACGGATACCGCGGGCAAAGGAATACCACCTTTTTTTTTTTTTTTTTTTTTTTTTTTTTTATCTTGAAATTTCAGCATTTATGCTATGACAATGGAGCCGCTATGAAGGATAAAACACAATGGACTTCAAAAAACATAATTTTTCGACCTAAAACCCTTATGCATTTCATGTATACTTTGAGCGGCTCATACTTTAAATATTGTCATAAAAAATGACGAAATAATTTATCTACAAATTGTGAGCATTTTCAGCAGTGTTCAAGAAATATATGCTTTTTTACGCTTTCCAAATGTAGGTTGAAGAAGCGTATATGCTCCAGCTTTTTCCGTTCGTCCATCTGTCCATCTGTCCGCACCATAACTCGCGTAAAAATAATTCGATTTCGATGAAATTTTAGTATGTGGTAGGGACGAACCCTATTGAAAATGGGACAAATGGGGTCAAATGTCATGACGTAGGAGCGGGATCCATTCCATTGCCCTTATGCGTCATAACTTGCGTAAATATGGTTCGATTTCAATGCAATTTTAGTATGTGGTAGGGGACCGCCTGGGGACGAACCCTATTGAAAATGGGTGAAGTGTCAAAGGTCAGGACATAAGAGTGGGATGCATTCCATTGCTCTTAGGCGTCATAACGTGCGTAAAAATAGCTCGATTTCGATGAAATTTTAGTATGTGGTAGGGGACCACCTGGGGACGAACCCTATTGAAAATAGGCGAAATGGGGTCAAAGGTCCGGACATAGGATTGGGATCCATTCCATCGCCCTTATCCCATACTATTGAGGTGGACGTCAAGTAATTTTTGCTTCCTATAGTTCCAATGGAAAAACTTTTGTACACATTTCCTTCATAATTAGTGTGTTCCCAAGGATGAAAATTTTAACATTGATTAAAATAACTTCATATTATAACTTGGAATACTTAATATTTTCTAAAACATAACCATAATTATATTAAACTTTTCCTTTCGTGGTGTTGAAAGCAGAAAAAAGATGGCGCGACCTGTACTTTGATGACGTCAGTATAGACAAACAAATGTTGGATTGCATAATTATGGTTATGTTTTAGAAAATATTAAGTATTCCATGTTATAAAATGAAGCTACTTTAATCGATGTTCAAATTTTCATCCTTAGGAACGCATTAATTGTGAAAAAATGTGTACAGAAGTTTTTCCATTGGAAGTACAGGAAGCAAAATTACTTGACGTCCACCTTAAAGGAGCAATTCTTGTATCTATGTAAATTTTATTTTGAAAACGGCTCTAAGGATTTTGATGAAAGTCGTTAACCTACCGTTTTCTGGCACTAGAAATCGATTTAGCTTGATCTCGACTTTGGGAAAATTCGTTTAGTGGATTAAATAACCACCTCGAGTTATCGCGTTTTTAGTGTCATGGCGTCGTCCTATTAATGTTTCCCATGCTTAGAAATCTTATGACGTCACACTCTCGCGATTGAGATGTTGGCGCGCGGTCACGCCATCTGCCTCATTACGGCACGCGTTTTATGACGTCACACTCTCGCGACCATCTGCCTTATTACGTCACGCGTTGTGTGCGTGTTACACTTTACCTCTATTATCTTCTAGAACAAAAAGTGAGTTGTGCCAGCTGCTTGGAGTTGATGCGTTGTACAGTATAAGCAGCGGAACGCTGATGTGTTTTTCCCTTCAAAAGGTAAACTGTTAATACAGCATTTTTTTTTGTTAGGTTTTTGAATAGTCACTTGATGACGAGCGTATCCGCTGTGCTAAAATATGATTAGTTCATTTTTATTAATTACTATTAACAGAGTGTCACGTGGATGGTAAAACAATATGAAAAAAATATGGCTGGTCGACCCCCTACGAAACGTGGACGTTTCAACTTCAATAAGAAGAATAAGTAGAATACGGCAATGTTGGAACAAGAACAAGCGGAAGAAGTAAATATGGAACAGCTTGCACATTCAAGAGCCGATGGTTTCCGATCACTTCCATCGGAAGATCAGCCTACAAAACGACCTTTTCGAACAGCTAAGGCGAGGAGCATGGAAATAATGTCCGACGTTATTATAACCCTTAATGAATCTATATCAGAAGAAAAGCTGATTGAATGCGGCCAATAAATAGACAGCGAATGGCAGTTGAATCATCCGAAGAACGTAACGAGCGCTTGGAAGAACTACGAAGTCGTTCATCACAGCGAATCGCAACCGAAACTGCGGATGAACGTGTTCAGCGACTGGAACACTTAGGACAACGTGCAACTGAACGACTTAGCATTACAATACTTGGAAACAACATATCAAAATTAAAAAAAAAATGTGCTCTCATCCCCCTTTAACCGCGCGATCTTCGGTGTTCCTGATATTGCGTTATAACTTACGTACAAATGCTTCGATTGAGACAAAACTTTATCATGTTGTTCCGGAATTATTCTTTACCGGTTCTGTTGAATATGGTCGAACCGAACGGGGTCAAAGGTCAGGTCATAGGAGCGAGGTTTATTCTACAGCCACTATCCTCATAACTTGAATAATGCTTTCTGGTATGTTGGAAAGCGTATCATAATCAATGCATTGCACGATTTTACTAACTTGTTTTTCTGGATTCCATTACCGTTGGTGAATCATAAAGAAAGAGCTTCCAGCGTTGACTATATGACCAAGCTCTGAAACATAGTGAGTAAATAGGATCGGTGTAATAAGGTTACCCTTAGAGGACTGTGGTACAATTTGGATGTAATCCAAGATATATTATATTAGCGCTTTAACGAATCTTTTAGAGACAGTGATACACGAAATTTAACCAATCTTTCATGGGAAAAAGAATTAAACCAAAAACAAAAAACAAACTGTAAGGTGACGGAGTCGGGCCCCACTAATTATTTCCAGGTAGTAATATTTTCTGTAATTATTTCTCATTTCAAAGGCAATGTAATGTAAATTGAATGCACGTGTTGGCACGTGGTACGTTTCCTTTATATGACGGATTGTGTAACACCGAACGAAGCACATGACTAGCAAGATCCGTTGACTTCGACCGATTCGACGGGGTCTGATGTATTGGTCAAAGGTCACCACTTCCGGTGAACGGCTAACTCTACACCAAGAGGATTTTCAGAGGCGGAAAGGAGGGGGGGGGAGATTAAGGATATAAAAGGAAGCGACACGTTCTCTAGAGAGGCTTTTCGCGTTTCACCAGCGTGCGTCGGATGGGGACCGTCAACCCCCCTCCCCGGTAACAAATAAGGGCGTCTTTCTCCCCCTTTCTACCTCACTTCCGTGTCGCTTTCCTATCGGGCACTCTAGCCCAAATCTCCTAGCTTCCTATTTCTAAGGGTTGTTTAAGACCTGGGGTCAGACACTCTCTGCCTAAAATCCTCTACATATGATCTATTACGCGTTTCACCCACAGATATCATATAAAGGACTTTATATGATATCTGTGGTTTCACCTTCCACGGAGTTGGACGTCGTGTTTTACGCAGAGAGTGCCGGTTAGACCTCTCGGGGTTTTTCGTTTTCACTGACGGAGGGGTCAGGATTTTTCGGCGATAAGAGATCGGCCGGTATTTTAGACGGAACGACTCAAGTCCACGTGGCGGAGGGTTTTCCGGGATATCGGTAAGATAGTGAAGTGTTCGCTAGCTGGAAACCTGTTGGCACGTGGAGGTAGCCAATCGAACGGAACTTATTCTTTCATCTATTAAATTTTGTCTCGTCTAACCAAGGACTTGTTATTGGACTGCCTCATTATCGTAGATCTTAAGAATTGCTGACTACACGTTCCAGTATTTCAGCGGTCGAGTTCAACTCATCGGCACTCAAAAGAACCTACGTCAGACCCGTTTGAGAGATTCGGATTCTGTAAGGCCTAGTGGCAGATCGAACCCAGCGGGACCTGTCACAAACATTCAAGTTTATTTGTTCCAGAAAGATCTGGTACGCTCTTTCAACAAAAAATAATTATAGTAGCAAATTAATGTAAATATAGTACTCAAAAAATTATATACAGCATATGCACAATCGTATCAGAATAATATGACCACTTAACTAATAATGGGAATAACCACCCTTGGCTCGGATGGCAGCGGCGAGACGGCGTCGCATGGACGCAATGAGGCCCTGAAAGGTTTCCCGAGGCACACGTGCCCATTCGGACTGCAGCAGAGCACGAAGGTCCCGGAGATGGCATGGTTGTGGGTCGGCACATCGAACCTGCCGATCCAAATAGTCCCACAAGTGCTCTATGGGATTGAGGTCGGGCGACTCGCCGGCCAAGGGAGAACGGAGACATCGCTGTCGTGTTCCTGGAACCAGTCACGCAGCTCCTTAGCTACGCGGCACGGTGCATTGTCTTGTTGGTAGACACTATCACCACCAGGGTAAACGTCCAACATCAAGGGATGCATGTGGTCAGCGAGGATGAACAGGTAGCCATTGGCGTTCAGGGACCCATCAAGTGGTATCATCGGTTCCAGATCATACCAGGAAAATGTCCCCCAGATATGCATACTGCCACCGCCGGCCTGAACTTGACTGACAAACGTGTCCGGATGTTGGTTCTCGTGTGTCTGACGCTGTATCCACCACCGCCCGTCACTTCCGTGGATTAGAAGCCTCGATTCGTCGGAGAAGGCAACTTTTCCCACTCTTCCACTGTCCAATGACGGTAGTCCCATGCGAACTGCAGGCGTCATTGCCGATGGACCTGAGTTAACATGGGCGCCTTGACGCAGCGTCGACTCCGGAGACCATGCGTAACAGGGTTCGCTCTACTATTATCGGGGATCCGTGCCTGTATGCCCTAGCGTTCATTTGCGTGGTCAATTTGAGATGTACTACAGAGGTTAAAGCACGTGTGAAGACGACAAATCTGCAGCGATACATTCCGTCCGTGTAGCTTAGTTGGAAGAGCAACTTACTCAACTTACTCGTTCGTAATGCCGTACTGTATCACTTCGATTTTGCTTTTACAAAAATGTTCAATACACGAATAAATAAGGTATGTAAGTAGTAGAAAATGACGGATTCTGGCTTAAACCGCAGCCCATAGACTTAACATTAGGTATCGGCCGGAGCAGCCGGAGCCAGCCGGAGCAAGCTGCAGCCGAGCGAACGGAGTGGGGGGCGTGGCCTGACGCAGGCATCAGGAGGATGCGGGGGTGTGGTATGGGTGAGGATGTAGGTGGTGCTAGTGTGTTGTGACGTTGCTGATGTGCTGCCCCCTTGCGGTGCTTCTTGGAACTTTCGATGGATCTTTGATTTTGTGGGATGGCAACGACAGTGTGGAAAGGGGGTCGACATAGGGGGATGTCAACTCCATGTGCTGCTCCCTAGCGGTGCTTCTTGGAACTTTATTATTTTCTCGGGAGATTTATTGGACTTTGTCAAATTTTTTGAGAAAAAGGAAGCGAAGTCTTTCGTCCTTCCAAGTTCCTTTTCCCTCGAATTTATTTTTTAAAACTTTCCTTTTTAGAAATTCCCTGAGGTGTTAGGAATTTGTATAGACGTTGTTTCTCTCGAAATGTTTTACTCCGGAGTACATAAAAAATGCTCTGATGGTCCCAGCGAGATTCGTTCCTGTGTCAGCTAGTTTGCTAGCTTCACGCCTTTTCCCACTAGACCACCCGACCATTGAAAAAAGATGCTTGTTAGACGAAGGCTTGCGTAGTCTTTTTAAAAAAGGGGTGGGGTCCTACTTGATCTCATTTGTTTTCTGCAAGTGATGGTGTGAACATGAGTTTTTCTGTTACGGTGGATCGTATCTCGTTGAACTGTTGTAATGGAGGAAATGATGAAACAGACTTATCACACAGCTCAGAAAATAGGAAGTTTCGGTGGTATCAATGCTTTATTCCGTGCTGTGGAGAAAGAGGGCATCAAGAAAAAAGATGTGAAGAAATGGTTGAAGAGAGAGAAAACGTACACTCTTCACAAACCGGTGAGACGACATTTTCGGAGAAATAGAGTTATGGTTAATAAATTAAATCAACAGTTTCAAGCAGACCTAGCCGATGTCTCCAGTTTGAGTCAACATAACGATGGATTTCGTTACTTGTTGACATGTATTGACATTTTTTCCAAATATGCATGGGTGATTCCTTTAAAGCAAAAGTCGGGTTCCCATATCGTCCAAGCCTTTTCCCAGATATTCAAAGAAAGAAAGCCAGTAAAACTTCAAACAGATAAAGGAACTGAATTTAAGAACAAAGAGTTTCAAAAGTTTTTAAAACAGCATGAGGTGCATTTCTTTACGACAAACAACGAGACGAAAGCAAGTGTAGTGGAGAGATTCAATCGTACGCTCAAAACTCGAATGTGGCGATACTTTACAAGTCAAAATTCGTTCAGATTTATGGACGTACTCAACGATTTAGTTCACAGTTACAATCATTCCCCCCATCGAAGTATAAAAATGAAGCCTGTAGATGTAAACGAAGATAATGAAAAACAAGTGTTTGACAATCTGTATGGTGACCTCAAGAGGGAAAAACCCTCCTATAAATTTCAGGTGGGTGAACACGTGAGGATTAGTAAAGCGAAATTGACATTTGAGAAAGGATACGAATCAAATTGGACGGAAGAAGTTTTTGTTGTGAGCGGTCTTGTTCCCAGATCCCCACCCGTCTATAAAGTTAAAGATTTATTGAACGAAGAGCTGGAAGGAACTTTTTACGCCGAAGAGCTTCAAAAAGTGTCTCTCTCCGAGTCCTTTACTGTCGAACGTGTTCTAAAGAAACGTAAAAGAAAAGGAAAAATGGAATTCTTTGTCAAATTTAAAGGGTATCTTGATAAATTTAATGCTTGGATCCCCGCAGAAGATTTGACCTCTCTATAAAACTGATCTTTTTTTAGATGAAACATCATTCGTCAACATGACTTTCTATCTAACGTTACCTAGCGACAGCTCTCTCCGTTACTTTTCAGACAATAAAATTTCTCATTTCATTACACGTCTTCCTTCCCAGATCGAACTCAATGGTGACTGGGAAGTGGGACTCGTCGAACTCATCTACCCTCATTCCTGATTTAATGTGAATGTAAATTCAAATTCCTTTGCTTACGGTCTCGGTCCATGTCAACTGAAAGCAGCAAAAATCCCTGCTGGATATTATGATTCTGTGGGAGACGTGGTAAAAGCCATGTCCCAGCATTGGTCGAAAAAAATTACGATGTTTTTTAATAAAACCACGAGACGTGTCAAAGCCGCTTTAACTCTTGGTTCTCAGTTGGAGTTATTTCCAGGAATTGCAGAAATTCTAGGTTTTCAACCTGGAGTGTATTCGGCCTCGGGAGGAAGCGATGCTACCATTCATGGAAATTTCGTAGCCGATCTGAACACATCGCTTTCCCTGTTATACGTGTACAGCGATATTGTGGAACCTCAGCCTGTAGGAGACATGGTTGCTCCTCTCCTTCGCATCGTGAAAGTGAGCGGAGAAGACGGAGATGTGGTGAGCGCCTTGTACGACCGTCCCCATTATTTACCTCTCGCAAGAAAACATTTTCAATCCGTCGAAATCGTTATAAGGAATCACTCAGGTCAATTAGTGCCATTTGAACGTGGGAGAGCGATCGTGAAACTTCATTTTCGTCTCAAACAACTGTAACCATGTATGAACCATACCGATGTTGTACAAAATCCTTCGAGGATTATTACGTCAAACAAACTGGAAAAGGTTTAGACTACTATCAAGGAGTGCCCCTTCAAAAAGGGTATGGACTTGGAGCACTTTTTCGTTCGTTATTTAGAGCGGCGGTACCCTTATTTAAACAAGGAGCAAAAACGCTTGGAAAACAAGTCTTTCGAACGGGTGTGGACCTGGCCAATGACGTTATTCTAGGCAAGGATGTGAAAACAGCAGCCAAACAACGAGCTAAAGAAGCGGGACAAATCCTCACTGACAAAGCAGCTAATAAAGTGAAGAAAATGTTGGGAGGAAGCGTTAAAAGGAAGAGAAAAATGAAGAAACGAATCATTCATTCAAAGAAAGCCAAGGGAACCGCACACGATATTTTTGATCCGTAAACCATGGCCCTGATACATAGTCATTCTTCCGTATGTTTAAAATCCGAACTTGATTTATTTGCTTTACCACCTACCCAAACGAGCATAGAAAAAGGACAATGGATCGAATATCACCCTTTAGCCAACATTCGAGATGGAGGACCTCTAGAATTTAATATTTCTGGGAGTGGAGAAGAATACATGGACTTGTCTTCCAGCCAACTGTACGTGAAAATTAAAATTGTGAAAGCCGACAGTTCTACACTAGCTGACAAAGAGCCCGTGGGCCCCATTAACTGTTTTCTTCATTCTCTGTTTTCTCAGGTCGACATCAGTTTAAACGAAAGAGTGATTTCGTCCTCAAGCAACACATATCCCTACAGAGCTTATATTGAAACTCTTCTGAATTATGGAGAAGAAGCAAAGAAAACCTATTTAGCATGTGAAGGGTTTTTCAAGGATACAGCCGGACATCTACACGAAATTAATCCCACGAATGCTGCAACGAACAAGGGATTACATCAGCGTTATGAGCTCATGAAAGACAGCAAAACGTTTGATATGATTGGAACCTTGCACTGTGATTTATTTTTTCAAAACAGGCTGCTTCTCAATTTAGTGGATGTGAAAATTAAACTTGTTCGGAGTAAACCTGATTTCTGCCTCGTTTCCTCTTCCGAGGCTCCCAATTACAGAGTTCTCATCGAACATGCATCCATTTTTGTGAGAAAAGTGAAAGTCAACCCTGGAGTTGCCATCGGTCATGCAAAAGCTCTAGAAAAATCTCCTGCCAAGTATCCCATTGATCGAGTTTTATGTAAAGTGTATTCCATCTCTCAAGGAAGTATGTCCTTCGTGCAAGACAATGTATTCCTAGGACAAATGCCTAAAAGACTGGTTATTGGATGTGTAGATAACGATGCTTTTAATGGTTCATATAAATCAAACCCCTTTGAATTCAAGCATTATGATGTTAACTTTATCGCGGTGTATGTTGACGGACAGCCAGTTCCTCACAAACCTCTAGAACCCAATTTCGAAAAGGGAAGCACAATTCGTTCCTTCCATAGTCTATTTCAAGGAACCGAGAAACTGGGTCAGGACCGTGGAATATATATCGATCGAGAAGAATTTTCCAAGGGATACACTCTTTATGCATTCGATCTCAGCCCGGACCTGTGTGATGGGGGACATATGAACTTGATACAACAAGGAAATTTAAGAGTGGAAATCAAATTTGGAAAAGCTTTGTTAAAAACCATTTCTGTACTAATCTACGCCGAGTTCCAGAATATTATTGAAATTTCCAAGTCCAGAAACATTCTTTGTGATTTCTCCCATTAAAGAAAAATGAACAGTATTCAATCAACGAAGGCTTTAAGGAAAGATCTTGTGACCCGACGTTCATTCCTCGGAGTGTTCGCTTGCGACCGACTTCCCAAGAGAATTTTCAAGTTCCCAGCATGCCTTATTGTGAATACGGATCGATATGGAAATCCTGGGAAACACTGGCTAGCTGTGTATATGTCAAACCCAAATTCCATGGAATTTTTTGATTCTTTTGGACATTCTCCAGAATATTTTCAAGGACCTATTGCCCGATTTGCTTCCAAGTTTGACTCTGTGAATTTTAATGATGTACCTCTTCAAAGTTCGTTTACGGCTGTTTGCGGTCAATATTGTATTTTTTTCCTTTATTCTAGGTGTCGCGGAAAAAGTTTGTTCTCTATTGTAAGAAATTTTCGATCGAATTCTGAAACAAACGACCTGCGTGTCTTTCATTTTGTTCGAAAGAAATTTCAAATTGTATCAAAATTTAGAATGTAAAATAAAAATGGATTGAATTTTATTTCTTGTGTCTTGTCTTTAAATTGTTATGTAAGCTTTTTATGAGTCTCAGTTGACCTCATGGAAGTGCCGAGACTACAACACCCTTTCACGGCTCTGATAGCAGGTCCTACGGGCTGTGGGAAAACACAGTTTGTAAAACGCTTACTTCTGCATCAAGGGGAAGTCGTTTCCCCCCTCTCGAACATGTGGTGTGGTTCTATGGTGTTCATCAAACGTTGTATGATGAAATAGAAAACGTGACATTTGTGGAAGGATTCCCTTCTAATTTCCGCGACTATGTGAAAGGTAGAACGCTTTTTGTTATTGACGATCTCATGACTGAATGTGGAAGCGAAAAGAAAATCACTCACTTGTTCACTCGAGGGAGCCATCATTTCAATGTGTCTGTGATATTCATTACACAAAATTTTTTTCATAAAGGTAAAGAAATGCGAGAAATTTCCCTGAATGCTCATTACCTGTTTCTGTTCAAATCACGAAGAGACGTGAATCAAATCACTCATTTAGGGAGGCAGTTGTACCCTAGCAAACTGAAATTTTTTCAAGAAGTGTATACGGATGCCACAAAGTCTCCTTACAGCTATTTATTGATCGATTTAAAACCTGAGACGAAGGAAGAATTAAGATTACGCACTCAGATACTTCCGGGAGACGTTCAAGTCATATATCAACCTAGGTGAAATGAAATAATTCTCAGTTTTCAACATGACGTTGTCTAAGTCACAACTCCAACTTTTACGCATAATTCAGCATTGTCCAAAAAAGTATTAAAAGAGCTTTTAACGAAATGTAGGAAAAATGGAATTAAAGCTATTTGTGAAGTTTGTAAGAATACCTTAAAAGGAAATGTTCCGCTTACTCCAGCCCAGAAACATTCATTACAACGTCATAAACACACCTTGCGAGCCCTCTCTCAGAAAAAGACACCTCTATATAAAAAGAGGAAACTCCTAATTCAAAAAGGGGGATTTTTAGGTGTGTTGGTTCCTGCTGCTCTCAGTGTGCTAACGACTCTTCTTACGAAATAATGGAATTTGCAAAGAAAATGATTCTGATTCCCGAAGAACGGATTTCCCGTCATATGCCAACCGAAGAAACGTTAACTGACTTGGACAAAGAAATGAAAAAATTCTTCTAAGTAAAGAGTCTGACGAAGTGAAAGTTAAATTATACAACCAAGTCTTGAATAAACGCATTCATGTTTCAAGCTTTAATCCCCCAGTTTCTTCCCATGAATCCCCACCACGAACTGAAGAACCAGCAAAAGAAGAACTTGTCAAGAAAGAAAAAGATGTTGTAGAAGACCTTGTCATACTGTCTGTTCCAGCTAATATGAAACGCTATGCAAGAAATGTTTTAGACGTCTTTAAAACAAACTCAGATATTATAGGATGGGGCCCCAAAGCAGAATTTAAATATAAGGGTCACATTGTGAAAAATACGAATATTATTGATTTAGTAGATTCAATGTTTAAAAGTAAAGGATCCAAATTAGTAATTCCCCACGAATTTGTAAAAGCATTAAATGACATTAATTTACCTTCAAAGTATATTAAAAATAAACAAATGTTAAAAGTTCCTGTACAACAAGGAAATTCTGTTTCAACTTCTAAACGAAAAAAGACGAATGCCAAAATTATTTATAAAAAACCAAACTCTGTATCATTTCGTTGGATTCCTTATTAAAATTAGATTGAATGAAAATAAAGTCTCTTTCTTTTGAGTTGAATCATTTCTGTTTTTTTTTTATTTTCAATAAGCTGTTTCCATATTTTTACAGCTGAATAGAATTATTTATTGAAAAATTCTAAGTAAGACGAAAAATGGTTTTGTTGATTTCCTAAGAGGATGATTTTGGAAATTTTCGTTTTCTGGTAATTGTAAAAATCTCATAGAATAATATGGGAAAACTAGCATGCATAAAAGACTGTTTTGGATCGAGTAAATTGAAAGAATTTTACAAAGTTCATTTCAGAAAAGTACATTCCTTCCTAGTGTCAAAAACGAATCACTTCGTTTTTTCTAAGATACCCTTTGGAATCTTATAAAAGTGCATAGGGTCAAAAACGATTTTGATGATTTTACTAAGATGACAGATTTCGGATTTCTTATGATAGAAAATACAGTGAATTTCCCATTGAATAACATGGGAAACTGCGAAATTTAAGAAGCACGTTTTCGTTCAAGTAAAATATTTTAAAAGTCTTTTTTCGAATCAGTTGAAAACAGACAGGGTGTGTTTCTGAACAGTTCATTATTTCCTAAAATCAAAACGAATCACTTCGTTTTTTTTTTTTTCTGACGTACGTTTCTGAAAGAAGTAAAAATAGTTTAGCTAGAAAATTGGAAAGATATTTTTATGAATCCTAGACTGTTTATTTACGTATAGCTAGAGGGGTCTTCAGTGAGAGTACTTATTCTCTTTTCAAACTAAGAGAATGAAGTGTAGTCAGTTTGAAAAAAAAAATTCAAACTCCCCTAAATTTAGCCTTTTGTCCTGGTTTCGACTCAATACTGTAAAGCATTGCTCTCAGACCAGTTGAATTCCTGGCCCTTAATGAAATACATTAAGCCTTTCCCTTAAAAATAAGCAATCTCTTCTTCAATACCAGATCCCCAATAAATTTCTTTAAGAGTTATTCATTCACCCTTTTACTTTTAAAACTTGAAATTCATTATTATTTAACTCCTTACAAAAATGAAACACATTCACTCATTTACTTTTAAAACTTGAAATTCATTATTATTTAACTCCTTACAAAAATGAAACACATTCACACTTTTACTTTTAAAATTATAGAAAAATAAATGCATTCTCCCACTATAAATTTTTTCCCTACCTCCTTCCCCATTCCTTAAACCAACAATTTAAGATAGTTCTAAAAGAACTTTTTTTAGTTCTAAAAAGAACTTTTTTAGTTCTAAAAAGAACTTTTTTAGTTCTAAAAAGAACTTTTTAGTTCTAAAAAGAACTTTTTTTTTCTCTGCTGTCTCCTCAATACATGTTTTTCACAGAACGCAGCAAGTCCTTTCCATATATTCCTTCCAAGAAGGCTTTGGATGGGATATTCTCACCAACGGTTTCAGCGAAGGAATCCGCTAAAGTCTTGGGGTCTAGCATTGCTACGGCCTCCTTGAAGTGTTCTTTAAACTTCGATTGGGGGTGGCATCAGTACATCTGTGGCCCATGAGGCTTTCAAGCATGCAATCCGGATTAAGGTGGCACTGAATACAATAGAATAATTTTTCAGCATGCCCCTGAACGAGATCCGACACCACTTCAATAAGCATGAAGTAATACTCTTCGTTCGTTAGTGGAGAGGAAGGAACGGGGGGTGGAATCCTCTGATGAAGCAAAACGCCCTTTGCAAAAACTGGACCAAATAGTAGAATAGTAATGCTGGTCCATATCTTCTCACATTGATCAGCGAGAGCTTCAAATTGTTCCCCATTCAGTTTGATGGAATTAGGGTTCAGTCGACGAAATCCATTGATCCGAAGGGAAAGCACCTCAAATATATAAGTGTGAGGTCCGTCCAAAGAAGGAGAGGCAGAAATAATTAGTTCTCTGTTGATTAACATATCTTCATTTTCTCCATGCAACCAACGGACTTTTCTCATAAACTGAAGGAAGGTCAGAGCTGTCATGGTGATTCCATTCTTGGTGGGGAGAAAAGATTCCTGTTCATTCCTGTATCTTCTTACATGAACTCTGATTGTATTATGGAAATCAGACACTTTCACGAATGCTTTACCCCCTAAATGGAAATGATGAGGGGGATATCATTCAAAGAAATTCCCAATTCAACACATGACTTGGAAGCTTCAGAACATACCTTCTTTGCTACAGCATCGGAAACTTTAGTAGATGAAGATGATCGCTTCATGTTGAAAGCTGGAGGAAGAGAATCGAAGGAAATTGCTGGAAGCGTTGAGGTCGGGAGCGAAGGGTGCTGACGGTTCGAAGACAGAGAACAGAATGAGTTAGCTTTGAATTGTTCAGGCAAAACTGATAAGAGGTTGGAGTTCGTCACTTGTTTACTGCTTGAGAGGGAAAGAGCAGAGTCATGGGGTAAAGAACACTCGGTTATAATCTTTCTAAAGGTCAAATTCAATCTAATGTTTGGAGCATTCTTTTGTCGAGGCAGACCATGACTCCAATACGAATTAGTTGGTGGCAGGATCTGTAGTAAAGTTCCAGATCTCAAAGATAAGGAAACTGGTTTAAACCCGTTTCGCTTGAAAACAAAGTCTCTTTCTTGTCCGAGAGATACTGATGCAATACAAGACAAAGGATCTAATTCAGCTTCGTCATCACGATGATCATTGATTCTATCATCTCCATTTCGATATTTATTAATTAAAACAAAGTTGAAGGATTCACCACATTCTTTCTCAACATAAAGCTTGATTTCCTGAAGTAACGGCGTCCAAGGGTTAGGTTCTAAGCACAAACCGCTAAAAGTGTATTTCAGATTGGGGTCCCCGAAGGCAGCATGTTGTCTGGGAATGGAATATGATTTTCCATAAATTTTGATTTTTGAGAATTCTCTACTTAAATATTCCACTTCTTCTTCCAAGCGGGAAAAGTAATGAATAGCTTGAGTTGAGGAGAACAGCTGAGAGTAATGGAAATGAAGTCTTTCCTTGTTATGTCGAAGAGGCAGCATTTTTTTTTCTCAGGAAGGGAAACAACTGAAGTCCGTCCACTAAATTAACTGAATTGAGAATGAAGAAGGAGAGCTTGAGATAGGCTGACGAGTGACCTCATGACTCTCAAGGCGAAATTCATTATAGTTCTGATAAGAACTTTTTTTCCCCCATGAGCTAAGAGATCCGTCAGAAGAATCTTCTCTTTGGGAAAACTAAGAAATCCCCCTCCCCCTAACTAACATGAAAAAAAAAAAACAAGGTTTTCTCTAGAAATTCGTACATGAAGAAATTTAGAAAGCTTATGTTCCTAATAGTCAATCTATAAAGTTAGAAGACAAAACATTTACTTGGTAGAATTAAATAATTCCCCACAGAAATGGAGTTGGCAACACTTGACTTTAAAGAAAAAATCTCGCTGAATGCATCTCCGACAGGTCCTCGAAAAGTACTTTAAAAAAAACAGAGGAAATATTGAGGGCAAATGTAGATTTTCATAGCAACTTGATCACCTGAGTTCACTAGAAATTCAGACAGCTCAAGACGTAGGTAGCATCTAATTCAACTCTGAATCTAAAACAATGGACTGGCTCCACACATTTTTAAGATGAGGTATATTTGAGAGGAGGATTTTCATGTAAACAAATCTTTTTCCTGCATTAAATGATTTCAGGAGTGCAATAACTTGGGAAGCAACTTGAAAATCTTGATCAAATCTTTTTCCTGCATTAAATGATTTCAGGAGTGCAATAACTTGGGAAGCAACTTGAAAATCTTGATGAGAGTAAAATCTTGAACATACGTATTCACGAATTCCAAGTGAATAAAAAAATCACAACTTGTTCATGAGAGTAAAATCTTGAACATGCGTATTCACGAATTCCAACAGGAAAAGATTTCATGAATAAAAATCTTGGGAAGCATCCTGAAATTCTTCATGAGAGAAAATTAAAAATTTTGAGACGGTGCATTCTTCACGTGAGCAAAACAATAATTTTGATTAAATTTTCTTCGAAAAGTTTTTCTAGAAATCCAAGCGAGCAGCAACAAAATGACGGAGACATAGCATAGAGCAGAGAATTTTTTTTTCTTGAGTGAAATCTTCTCGAACAATGATTTAAAGACTTGAAACATTCTGTAATTCTTCCTGAACAATCTATGCCGTGTGGACCCCTTCATGCCAAGCAGTTTATTAGCATGGAGTGGTTCGAATACAGGCAGCTATTTTGTTTTTATTTTTTTTTCTTGGAGGTTCTCCAGAATTTAATGAAAAATGACCGTAGGGGAGGGTATGTATATTGTCCGAGGATACGACTCGCTTGTTGTCATATGGGGAAAGAGATGTTTTGTTTATGACAACAGTAAAAACAGAATGTTTCAAGCTTCGAATGCTATAACTCATGTTCTTTTTTTCTTGCTTGTGAAAGAGTGAAGACTTGAAGTCGTTGAGGCGAAGTTGCTGTGAAACGACGGTTTTGCTCACGCCTTTGGCTTTCTTAACTTCTTCTTCATCTGTAGCAAACGCATACATTTTTGGTCTAAGACCAACAAATTCTTTTATGGCAGTTCCATGGGTCTCATCTTTAAATTTCCCAATCACTTTTTTTGTTTTTAAGACAAAACAGAGGGTGCGATGGGGGGTAGGAACTGGTGTCTAATTCATCTTTAATGTTTTCCATATCTTTATATAGATCTTCTGTTTTTATGTGATAGAAGAAACTATCAGTATCCATATAAAGAATGGAAATGTTTTCTTGAAATAAAGGTTTCATCACCTCATAATGGAAGTCGTACATCCTAGTTTTAGAGATGTCTAGAATGGCGACTCCCAAATAAATGGGTTTGTTGAAGGTGAGGTGGGTGACATTAAAATGCATAGACACCAGAAATTTTCCTTCTGCTTCATTTTTTAGTATGGTGCGGTCTTTAAAATTGGGCTTATTGAGCAACTTTTCCAGTCTATTGTCTTCGCATACCAACTCAACTTGGGTACGGTTGCGAATATTTTCCATCGTTTTGCCAAAGACAGAATTGTTCATGAGTTTGAAAAAATCTTTCTCAAACTCATTTTTAGCCCGCTTTCTCATCTCGGTATTCAATTGAATATAGGGCTGCAACCACTTGCTCTGATCAAAGCTTAACCCCCGATGCACTTTTGTTATGATGAGACCCGCTTTGACTGCCTGCTTCAGAAGCTGATAATGAGCCACGTACCTGGATTTTTTATTTAACGTAGTCAATAATTTGACCTGCCTGGTTCCAGGTACAACTTCCGTTTCCGCACAAAACGGTAAATCCGAATGAAGATTGTGAAGGGAGTCCGGATAGCTGATGTCAACATCGAGAAAGTATCCCGTGCTGGCATCATCCGCTATGTTCATAACATCCAAAAACTTCAATTCTTCATCGGAAATCCACCGGAAATTTTTGTGAGGAAGACGAAAATTATCCATTGCAAATCCATAAAGATTACACACGTCAAGATAAATGATGAAACTGGCATCTTTGGAGACATCAAATTTTTTTAAATACTTATTATTTGCCTCAGCATACCGTTTCACACACATACACAAGCCACCCCGCTTTCCACTCTCCAGAAAAAGTAGCATATCATAGTCACTTAAAAGCTGGAGAGAGACTTTTGTGCATTTGAGCATGGCGGACCAACTTAAACCAGGACAACTAAAAAACCAGGCAGGATCTAACGTATAAGTGTCCTGACAAATATTTCTAAAATTTTCAAAAACATCGGCCAAAATGAGCACATCTGTTTTTAAGTACACATCTGCATACTGGCCTAAATTCTCAATCTTCAAGACCGCCCATACTTTTTTGGCATGCTCATAGTCTTCTTCTGAAATGTGTGAATCTGTTAATTTATTGAAGAAGGCTGAAGCTGGAGGGAGAGACGTTTCTTCCAACTTGCTGTATGAGGAAAGGTAATCATAGGGGAAGATACCTTTCTGCGTTAGGAGGAAAAATTCTTCATCATTAGGAATAAGCTGTCGTGTAATTTTAAAATGCGTTCTCGGAAGATTATTTGCTAATTTTGATAAACTGCTTGGCATGAATCTAAAACTGTCCAGGAAACGAACTTCAAGCCCACCCATCTTTTTTGAAAATGAAATAAATTTTTCGGTCGACTCGGGGATGACAGTGATTTCTCCAGGAAGGCAATCTAGTTCTTTAATGATGAAATGCGAGTCGTATCCTGAAAGGTTATGCATCAACACAGGAACAAAGGAAGGATTTTTAAAGTTGATGTTGCATGAAGAATGAGCGGGTCCTCTGAAATTTCCAGTACGATGATCGTGGTCCGCCACTTTCTTTTTTGATTTGCTGCAGGAATTAAATCCACCTTCACCACAAATATGACATATGCTTGCTTTCCGAAAAGATTCTTTTTCTGCCTCCGTCAAAGGATTCATGGGAATAATCATTTTATAATTTTTTTCCATGACTTCAACATCTTCTTTGAGAGTGTGAAGGAAATGACTCACAACTCCCTGCTCTGCTCTATGCGATCGGAAAACATCATAACGACCTTCCACATCTTTTATGTAATAAGCATATGACATAACCTCATGGGACTGAGTGGGAGTGGTGAAGGACTCGCTTGGATTTGGGATCGGACCTTGAACTGGTTTTAACACGCTTTCAAAATCAGCGTAAACAACAAAAGGAACCCGCTGACTGAACTTGAAGTCTTTAAACTGCAATTCTTTATCTTCAGGCATCTTGATCAGGACAGATTTGTTTTTATTACATAATTTTTTGTGCTCATTTAATTTTTCCTCTCCATTGCAACGAGTGTCATAAGTTTTAAAACACTTTTTGCAGATGTGTACTTTGTTTCCTATTTTTGACAATTGACTGGAAATAAGCCGCTCAAAATTTGTAATGTAAGCAAAGTGGTTGCAACCTCCATTTTCTAAATATATTAAATCTCTATGGTCCGCCAGCTCTTCTTCACATACTTTGATTGGGAAAATTTTTCCAGCTTCATCGATGCCATAAATGTTAATGCTGATGTTATTAACCTTTTCAAATTTTGGAACGTCAGAAATCTTCACGGGATATTCTACACAATCCCACTTGTATCCACCTTCGAAAAGAGGATCGCTGAGATAGGAGGCTACCTTTTCTCGATTTCTTTGATCTTGAAGGCGTGGGGTCCACACGGCATATTTAAAGCAGAAGGTATCTAAATTTTGAACGTTCACGACAGCTTTTTTCTTCTGAATATGGCTGGGAAGCACAATAAATGAAGCTCCTCTCAATGGTTTAAACCGATTAACCCGGAGTTCGAACCACTCTACGTGCGAAAACATCCAGCCTGAACCTTTCAATTCACATTCGGAACATTCAGTGAGTAGTTTCCTGGACATGATATGAAAAAATTCCCCGAGATTTGTCGACCGATACACTGGCTTATTAGTTGTTTTTAAATTCCGAGAACAATGATCAAATTCCTCCGGGTCATCGGATTTAGGCTTTTTAAAGGCTGCCTGCATAAATGCATTCACTTTAATGGATGGGTGGGCTGCCAGTGCATGTTCTACAATGCTAATTGAAGAATGATTGAGGTCATTCAAAAATGTGGAGAGACAGTCCGCTGTTTCCCTTTCGGGAACGATTTTATAGGTTTGCAGGCGGTTCTGAGCCACCGACTGCACTTGTATGAATCTTCCCAAATTTAAAGGGGGAAGAATGGAAGCTTCGGGGCTGGGGTCTACGACCTCCCGACTTGGGCCGACAACAACGAGGCCTACAGCATTGGAAGGGCCCGCGGCAGCAAGATCCTGGAGACTGGGCCCCACGAAATTTGAGGGGCTCGCTTGAAGGTTGGGGTCTGCAGCATTGGAGGGGCCAGCCGAAGACGCATTCGTCGAGTTCCCACCCTCCTGAATTCCCGAATGAAATTTAGAAATGTGTTTCTTCATGTCCGATTTCCTAGAGAAACCCTTGTTGCAAATAATACAGGAAAAAGGTTTTATCCCCGAATGAATTCTTTTGTGACGGTAAAAATTCCTCTTCAAAGTGAAGACCTTCTGACAGATCTCACAAGAAAAATGTCGAGGAGGAACTTCATCAGGAACGAAGGAGGAAAGCAGGTCTTGGCTCAAGGGAAATTCTTCCAAGGCCTGCAGGATGTCTGAATTTTGAAGAAACAGTTGTTCATCAGCAAGCCACCAAGCACCCTGAGAAAGAACAAAAAAAAAAAAAAATTAGCCCTCTCCCCTAACAATTCATTTTCATGAAATAAAATTGTGTTGGGAAATTACGGAATTCTCACATAGGGAATAAACTTTTTAATTGTTTTTAAAGCTAAAGGGAGTTAACGCAAAAGAATGAATTTCTAAATTTCTTTAAAAAAAAAATAACTAACACGTTTTTCCTCAAGAGAATAAACGATTCTACTAACTTGTTTTTCCTTAAGGGAAAAATATAAAATCATTTTTGTCTGAGAATAACATACATCTAAATTCTAGAAATCACGTTGGGGGACCTAACAATGACTGAAAAATAGCATACAAAGAAACGAGCTCTTACCTCTTCCATTGCTGAGACTGCGGGGGATCCTCCATCATTAGAAATATCCATTATGTTACAGAAGTTTAACTATTCTGAGGTCGGTACAATCGTACTTTTATCTGAATAAGAAAACTGAGAGGGAGGAATGGCGAAGCTGAATTTTATAGCAAACGCGAATACCCTTTGACCCCTAACTTCCACGAATCACCACAAGAGAACATAACATTTATAGAGGGGACATGGAACCGGAAAAATCTAGTTTTCTCACATGACACTCACGATGGAATATCCGACCGATGTGTTTATCAGCAGTTCAAGCTTAGAATAGTACTTTGAAACAAAAAGAACACAGCGGAAGGAGAATTTATCTTATGTAAACAGACCCTGAGAGTCAGCAGCAAAAGGTTATCTGACGACGAAAAACAAAAATGGTTCTTCGGGGGTATTTGTATCATTGAAGAAACAGGAAGGACAATTATCTAAAGTCGACACCGTAGCACGTTAGGATGTAAATAGCATACTTTTAATCATAGACTACTTTAAACTTTGTAATCTTTCTAACTATTCACAACAACGAACAAAGGGAAAGGAAATCCTTCAGCATCTGACAGAGATTAGGTTAATGAGGGAACACGCGGGACTAACCCATGCTTTCCTTCATTGATATCAAGAATGAATATTCTGGGAGAAATCAAACACCGCAACGGAAGGTCGATTTATCTAAAGTCAATACAAGAACACACAGGATACAAATTACTCCCGTACATTTTACTTCACCTTTCTCAGAAGGTCGCTTCAAGAACACTGGGGAAGGAAGGCTAATCTTATGTCAATAGCCTCCGTGCCTTTCTACACTAGAAACAAAGGAAAAGATAACGAGCATGCATAACGGCGAAAAATAAATTCGAAATGACAGAAAAGATCCATTTATGAACAAAAATAAGATATCATAATAACATTTCTTGAGATGAGGACATGACCGTATTATTAGAGAAAATAAAAGAGAAATAATACTTACCCTACATAATTTTCATTAGGGAAGACACATGAGGAATTCATGAAAATTAATTGAAAAAAAAATACATCAACAAATTACGAGGGAAAAAACGTTTTACATAACAATAACCTAAGGAGGTGGGTCGAGAGAGGGGAAAATAAATAAAGAAACAACCTTCATTAAATTTAAAAAAAAGAATAAACCTTCATTGATTTCCCCCCCCCCAAAATTCGACAAAGTCCAATAAATACTACTATCTTCGGAGATAAGCACACACTTCGGTCGAGGGGGGAAAATTGCAGCGGGGAATTGGAGGCTGCTACTGACCACGCCCCGCCCCCTCCGTTCGCTCGGCTGCAGCTTGCTCCGGCTGGCTCCGGCTGCTCCGGCCGACACCTAATGTTAAGTCTATGGGCTGCGGTTTAAGCCAGAATCCGTCATTTTCTACTACTTATGTATGCTCAGGGCCGGATGGAGCTCTTGCGGGGTCCTAGGCGAAATTTCATTGCGGGGCCCAGAGCAAAATTTCATTGTGGGCACTAAAAAATAAATCGCATATTTTAATAAAGTCGTTTTTGAAAATTATCGCTCGCGAGGAAGACACACGAACACTACCGTAAAGACAAAATGATTATCTCAAACAAAGAAGTATTTGCTTTACGTTTAAGAAAAAGACCATAATACGAACTGAAAGTTCAGAGAGAGAGAGAGAGAGAAGAGTGAGAGAGGAAGAGAATAGAGAAAGAGAGAAAAAGAGAGAGGGAGAGAGATTGAGAAAGAAAGGAGAGAGAGAGAGAGAGAGAGAGAGAGAAGAGTGAGAGAGGAAGAGAATAGAGAAAGAGAGAAAAAGAGAGAGGGAGAGAGATTGAGAAAGAAAGGAGAGAGAGAGAGAGAGAGAGAAGAGTGAGAGAGGAAGAGAATAGAGAAAGAGAGAAAAAGAGAGAGGGAGAGAGATTGAGAAAGAAAGGAGAGAGAGAGAGAGAGAAAAAAAGAGAAATAGAGACACGAGGGAAGAGAGAGAGGAAGAGAATAGAGAAAGAGAGAAAAAGAGAGAGGGAGAGAGATTGAGAAAGAAAGGAGAGAGAGAGAGAGAGAAAAAAGAGAAATAGAGACACGAGGGAAGAGAGAGAGGAAGAGAATAGAGAAAGAGAGGGAGAGATAGAAAGAGAGAGAGGAAGAGAATAGAGAAAGAGAGGGGGAGAGATAGAAAGAGAGAGAGAGAGAAAGAGAGGAAGAGAGTAGAGAAAGAGAGAGAGAGTAAAAAGTGCTAAAATCTACGATTTTCTTTCCCTGGAGAAGATGTTTAGGTTGCATTGTGACTCTTATAACAGCTTATTCACAAAATGATAAAAAGATACCTGCTTTGAGAATATTTTTGTATAGGAAATATAATAAGGATCCCTCTAAAATAAATTGGTATAAACGGGGTTTTTTTTTCCTGATACATGTTTAGTGATTGATTTTTAATGCACAGTGGAGTAACTGACAAATTAGTGACATTCTAAACTTTAAATACGCATTCATATATGAAAGTTGCCTTCCCCCCCCCCCCAATTTCTTGTAATGTTGGAAAAGTTGCCTCCATGTGTAGTCCGAAAGTAACTTGGGTATTGATGTTTTTATATCCTTAAATTAAAGTATCAAGTTTTCACACAAATTGTTGGATATATAAAAGTAGGGCACCACAAAATGATGAAATTTAATTTGCTATTTCATGAATGCCGAAAATATTAAGGTGGTTAAATCATGTCGAAACTGCAAATCTCAGTGTCCATACGACGAGCAGGGGGGATAACGTATTAAAAAAATGGGGAGATTGGAAACAAACAAAAAAACTTTCAAAAATATATTTTTCAGGGCCTTGCGCCCCAAAAGTAACAAAAAAATTTAGTTAAATTTTTTTACCGAAAATTATTTTGTTTTCTAAACTGCGAGGCCCTCTGAAGGCGTGGGGCCTGGGGCGACCGTCCCGGTTGCCCCCATGGTCCAGCCGGCCCTGTGTATGCTTGTAATGGAACACTGGAGTAATTTTTACAAACCACCAAAAATAAAAGTTCAGAGAATTTACAACTACGTCCATCTTCCAGGAGTTCTTGCTTGCCTTTAAGGGGGATGAGCCCCCACCTGCCCCCTGCTAGCTACGGCCGTATCATATATTTTTTTTCTCTCTCTGGTTCTTACCTGTGTACTTACAGGAAAGAATCCAAGGGATCAGTGGCGAACCCACGGACAGGGCTTAAGCCTCCTCCAAGGAGATTGAGAATGACGTACGTCACAAATTAAGCATTCAAAAACAGTGGCGTAGGCAGAAATTTTTTAGGGGGAGTCCGGACCCGAGGACCACCCCCTTGGCTACGCCTATGTTCAAAAATATTATTTTACTCGTTCAAAAAATTACAGTGTCTGACAGAGTGTCTTCTATTACATGGTGTCTTCTTCCCAAAAAGATTAAGAGCGACGTACGTCACAAATTAAACATTCAAAAATATTATTTTACATGTTCAAAAAATTACATAGTGTCTTCTATTACATGGTGCCTTTTCTCCAAAGCTAAAAAGTGATTAAAAGCGACGTACGTCACAAATTAAACATTCAAAAATATTATTTTACATGTTCAAAACATTACATAGTGTCTTTTTCCCAAAGCCCCAAAGAGATTAAAAGCGACGTACGTCACAAATTAAACATTTAAAAATATTGTTTCACATGTTCAAAAAATTACATAGTGTCTTCTTCCCAAAGAAATTAATAGCGACGTACGTCACAACCGTACATAAATTATAAGCATCCTTAGGTGTAAAATTTTAGTCTTTGACTCTGCTCTTGGGTGCATATACTGTATATATATACACTGCGGGACAATTGCTAAGGACGGATGACAATAGCAACGATAGCAAATATAAAATAGAAGGCAGGAAAATGTCGAAATTAGCATAAGTGCGGGATACAGTAAGACGTGTTGTGCGTATGCAAATTTTGGATTGCCGAACTTGTTCGTGACGTCATAGCGCTGATAAGTTGGCTGATAAGAGATATAAAGGATTTGACACGTATTGACCGTTGTTGTTCAAACGCAAAGTTGAAAGGGAAAGAATCAAATGACGAACTTGCAATTTGCAGTATGTCTTCCCGACATCACCTAGATGATTTTACGCGTGGCCGTATTATTGGCAAGATTGAAGAAGGGCGAAAAATAACAGATGTTGCCAGGGAGTTCAACGTTAGCCACAGTGTTGTTTCAAGGCTTTGGAAATCATTTCAAACAAATGGAGAATGTAGCAAACGTCACGGGGGAGGTCGTGTTCGCAGTACGACACCTGCAGAAGATCGGTACATAGTGCTATCAACAAAAAGACACCGGCGCAGCACAGCTAGTGAGGTAGCAAATCAGTTTATGGCTGCTACTGGCAAGCGGATCTCCCGAAAAACTGTCGCCAGACGTTTGCATGAAGGAGGACTATACGCCCGCCGTCCTGTTGTGTGCATCCCATTGTCCAGATATCACCGTACCGCCCGTTTTCAATGGTGCCATCAACATCGCAATTGGACTGATAACGACTGGTCTGCTGTCCTCTTCTCAGATGAGAGTAGATACAGTCTATCGTCTGATTGTCGACGACAACTGATCTGGCGTGATAGTGGTACTGCATATTGTCCAGCAAACAAACGGGAAAGGGACCGATATCCGACATGTAGTGTCATGGTATGGGCTGGCATCATGATCAATGGCCGTACGTCCCTCTATGTGCTTCCAACTGGGACTGTGACTGGCCAACGATACATTAATGATGTTCTGCTACCTCATGTTCGCATGTTCCGTGGTGCTGTCGGTGATAGATTCATTTTCATGGACGACAACGCAACATGTCATCGAACAGTCGCTGCCCAGGAGTGTTTTGAGAGCGAGGATATTCAACGCCTCGTATGGCCAGCACGTTCTCCAGATCTGAATCCCATTGAAAATGTGTGGGATGCTTTGAGGAGGAGTCTTGCTGGTCGCCAATGCCCTCCAATAAAAAAGGATACCCTCATCCGTGCACTGACAGAGAAATGGGATAAATTACCCCAACAGCTGCTTGATAATGTTGTGCAAAGCATGACACAACGTGTGGAATCTTGCATCGTCCTCCATGGTGGCCATATCCCGTATTGACATCTTACGCCGGAACGCCTGCGGACGGTAATTGCATTTTTTTCACGTTTACGTATTCTGCACAAAATGGCCTGTTTGTCCCTTGAACACGTTCCAAAGACTTCTGGATTTCAGAGCACAATAAATTGTATTTCTTGTAATGTCCTGGCATTCTGACATTATTTTATTTCACTTGGCATCCAACCACACTTACTTTTTTATGCGCTATATAGCCGTTTATGATCCGTCCTTAGCAATTGTCCAGCAGTGTATATAAAGATTAATGGAGATTATCTGACACACCTTCGTTTTGCTGATGACGTAGTCATTTTTGCAACTACCCCGTCAGAGCTACAGAGTATGATCCAGGAACTTGCTGACAAGAGTAAAAAAAGTGGGATTAAAAATGAACTTTCAGAAGACAAAAGTGATGTACAATGCTTTTACAAGAAATGAAGAGTTATCGATTGATGGAGAAAAGCTGGAGATAACAGATATGTACGTTTTCTTGCACAGCAGATATCAAGTGAGGGTCACATTGATGAAGAAATTAATCGGCGTATAAAACTTGCTTGGAGAGCTTTTGGAAGAAACAGCATAATTTTCAAGAGCAATATGCCATTATGTCTTAAAAGGAAAGTGTTTGATTAATGCATCCTTCCAGTGCTTACGTATGGTGCAGAGACGTGAACCTTAACTAAAAGAGACATACAAAGGCTGCAGACAACTCAAAGTAGCATGGAGAGGTGCATGTTTGGTGTAACCAGGAGAGATAAGAAGAGGAACTCGTGGATCCGAAAAATGACAATAGTGGAAGACATCATGATCAGATTTAAATCCCTGAAATGGCAATGGGCTGGACATACTGCCAGAAGGACAGACCATCGATGGACAGCCGAAATGTTAGATTGTATTCCATGGGACAGGAAAAGACCCAGAAGAAGACCACATGGGAAATGGGTGGATGAAATTCGAAAGTATGCGGGAGTAACATGGAGGAGATTGGCACAAGACAGATCGTTGTGGAAGAAACTTGGGGAGATCGTCGTCCAGCAGTGGATTGATAATGGTTGACAATGATGATACATATATAAAGGTGGCTGTATATATATACAGCCACCTCCAACAAAAATTTTTGTTATATAAACTATATATACAGCCCCCACCAACAAAAACTCCTAGGTGTGCCACTGCAAGGGATTATTCATTACGGGAATACTATAAAAAGTTCTCATTTTCTTAGTCTTCGGATGTGAAATGTTTTATTAAATTGCTTTGGCACTTCATGTTTGGAAATTTCAATAGCCACTGACTGTATAATTTGTTGAAGTAAGTTTCTAAGCTATCATTTTTGTTGAAAGGATATGCTCTGAAACTATTAAAACTTTAGTGTACTTTTAGTTTATTTTCTATTAGGAAAGCAAAGAGTTTTTTTTTCCGCAGTAGGTGTTTCGAATAGCCTTTTAATTTCATGACTAAACTTAACAAATTGATACGGATGTATACGTATTTTTTAATGGCAGGAGATAATTCCTTGAATTTTAAAATGAAATCTTAATGTACTCGAGATCACACGCAATTATTGGGTTCGTCAATGAGTAAACTTATTTATTGTTGATTTTTAAAACTTATTAAATAAAAGACTGTTTCTTATCGATATTCCTGCTCATTATGAATTAACAAAAATGTGAATATTTCGTCAGGGGATATTTTTCAAAGAAGCAAAATGCTTCAAATCCAAATTTTTCTGCATCAGATTTTTTTTGCATGAGGTAAGCTCTGATAATGGAAGCAATTGTGGTGCTCAGAAACATTATGCATGGCAACTATTACGAAAAAATTGTATAGAAAAAAAATTGAAGAGCTTTAGAAAATCTGTGGAAAGCAATTAAATTTATTGTCATTTTTAAACAAATTACGTGAATATGCAAACTAATGATGAATAGCATACTATCGTGTCACCAGTTTGTCATTGTCGCCTAATAAAAACAGAACCGACCGCCGATCGTATTATGTATATGTTTCATTCAAATGGTCTTCTTCATTCAATTTTTTCCATTCCAGTTTTTTCGTAGAACTGTTGCTTCAAAAATTGACCTTCAGATTCACCTTCTCAATTTTATACACAAAAATATTCAGTTCAAATTAATTTAAAAAAATAAGCTCGCGAAAGTATAAGCAAGCTACATAAGCGAACTACGGCCGTTTGATTTTGGGCAAGAAACAGGCTCAATGCGCCATCTAACGACATGAATTTTAACAAAAAATTTGGAAATGTCAGAATTAAAGCGGGACCGGTATTGGCTAATGTGCCAAAGCAGGAACCGCCCAGACCCCGCCTGCGAGATCACAGTGACCAATCACAGAAGGAGCGTGAACCTAGTCTGTGGGCTAAATTCACGCATAGCGTGAATTTAGCCTCAGCCTCCGATGAGGTGTAGCATTGTCGTCCATGAAGAGGAACTCAGGACCCATAGCAACTCTAAACAGACGCACGTGAAGCAGGAGAACCTCGGTACAATAGCGGACACCAGTGACTGAACATCCTTGGAAGATGTGGAGTTCAGTACGGCTACCAAGCACGATACCGCCCCAAACAAGAACTCCGCCACCTCCAAACCGGTCCCTTTCGATGATGTTGGAGGTGTGATTGCGTGTTCCCTGCTCTCTCCAGATGTGTATACGTCCAGAATCGCTCGTCAGACTAAATCGGCTCTCATCCGTAAAGAAAACTCGACCCCATTGCTCATGTATCCGGTTCTTGTGTTCCTGGCACACAGAAACCGCCGTTTCCGATGAGCAGGCGTTAATGGCACACACCGTACTGGTCGTCGTGCAAATAGACCACCTTTGTGCAGCCTCCCGGCCACGGTAAAACGCGATAACGGACGTCCAGTTGTCTGTTGCATGTGCCTTGCGATTTCTCCCGCTGTCTGCCGTCTGTCTCTTCTCGCCTGTAGGACAATATACCAGTCGTCCGCCACCGTGGTTTCTCGTGGACGACCACTGCTAAACTCTCGGACAGCTGTTCCTCTCGTTTGAAATGCTCTCCAAGCTGGTGAAACGATGCTGTGAGCGATCCCGAACTCCTCGGTCGCACTAGTCACACTTCGACCTTCTTCCAACTTCCCAATGACGCGACCTCGAGTAAAGTCATCCAGATGTCATCTACTGGATTGCCTGTTGGCCATATCACACGGTGGCAGCAACTCGACGACGTTCAAACCGTTGTACACCGTGTTATAGCTTTCACCGAATTGCTGAGCGTACACCGCCCGTATGCTTTATACCCTTCTGACACTCTGCCCCACGTCATGCTGCATATATGCGCATGCCCTACCGTACCAGACCCTAATCTATCTCCTGAGTGGTCTTTCGGTCCGTTCTGCCTGCTCCTACTGCTGTTCTGCTAATTTCTCCTCTTCGTCCTTAATTTTTGCACACCAGTGTACAACCCTAATTTGTTTCATATTACGTATTTGTCTGGGCTTCTACATGTTTTGGTTCGCAAAATTTTTTTCCCATGTTTACGTTTCAGATGTTTCGACAATGTCTGACAATAAGAACATGAAAATATAATATACCGTGTCTGAGAAACGCTTCATTAAAAACTTCATGATGACTAATGGCGATGCTGTCTTGCATCATTTGAAATAAACATCGAACAGAAAATTGGCTTTGTATATTTTTGCAACCTTGATTCGTTCTTCTAAGAAATTAAATTCTTCTTTTCTGCCCTGTAGCTCTATTAATTCCTTGGCAGACTCCATGATGTTAATATTATAAAAATTTGCCAACAGTGAGGGATAGTCAAATAGCGGGAACATTGAATCAGCAGCCGCCGCCCCGGTGGCGCAGTGGTCTAAGCGATGGCCTCTGATCATTCGTCCGAAAGGGGTCCGGGTTCGAATCCCGGTGAGGCATGGATGTTGTGTTTGTCTTACGGCACTGGCTCTCTCCCTTCCCTGGAACCAGTGACCCTAAATTAGGGACGGGCGACTGCTTATAGCCCATTGAGTTGCTCACGGTGGTCGTTAAACCTTCAATCACAAAAAAAAAAAAAAAAAAAAAAAAGAATCAGCAGCCACGTTGGTCCGCAGAATTTCACTTCTGACGTCACATGAATAAGGTCGAGGCTGACGAGAAAGACAGGCTACGGTGCGAAATAGTCACGTGCACAACTTAGTGCTGTCGCCAAGTCAATCGGTTGAACAGTCATTGCATCGTTTGTTCACAGTGATTTGTATGTAGTGAGTGAGTGTTCCGTTTATTCTCATTTGGATACATGTATAGTTTTGTGAGGTAGGTATTTTATATTTCTAAGATAAGTTTAATTCTTAGTAAACGTTTTATTTAGTTTTAGCAGTAAGTTAGCGATAATTATAGGTTTAATGAGTAGATCTTAGTTTCACACATGTTGAAATCTGTTCATGTCTCATGAATAGTGAAGTATAAAGAAGTGAGTTATTCTGTGGTGTTTAATTCTTTTTTTCAAGTAGACAAATATAATAATTAATATGTTTTGCCAATGCGGATTCACATAGAGCTTGAATATTACCAGAAATCAGGGTAACTTTTTAGGAAATTAGCCTTTGTAATTTGTATAACATTTGCATCTCTTCAACAATCGTTAGCCCTTTCTTTACGGAATTAATGCTTGAATTGTTGTATTGTAATGTGTGTCTGAATTAAAGAGGACAATTTTTTAATTTTGTAACTTAATGTTAACTGTGATATAGCATTTGTCTGATTGAATTTACTAAAGCTGAACAGTGTGGACAGATTATGTTAAAAAAACTGCATGGTCAACTCTATTCTAACTGTACAAAACATAGGGAACTACTTTCGCTTAAAAATTTCATATCTAGTTCTTCTCTTGTATTAAAAGGTATAATTATTTTTACAGGAATTGACATGCCGCGGTGTTGCAGTGTTAGTGGCTGCAAATCAGTTTATAGAAGTCAAAAGGAGACTGTTACAACTTTTGCCGTACCAAAGTCAGAACCTCAGAGAAGCCAATGGCTTCGTAGTATTCCAACAGATTTGAGTGGTTTAAAAAATCCAGTGGTATGTATAAAACATTTTGATGAGTCCTGTGTCATCAGAACTGATAAGTTGATTGTTGATGGTGAATATAAAGAGTTTCCTAGGAAACTGCCAAAGTTGAAAGAAGGATCACTTCCAACAGTTTTTCCCAATTTGCCAAAGTACTTGAGTTCCATTCCAAGCTCTTCAAGGCGCCTTGCAAACGTGGAAAGCGATAACCTCGAACAGACCATCAAGGAAACCCTTGTAGTACATAAAAAGTATTTGGAAGAAAAGAGTATTAAAGGTATGGGTGATGTAATGTCATATTTTGCAAAGAATAAAAACAATTTTCGACAAGAATGGGCTTTAGTAAGTAATGAAACTAAAGTAATCATTTGTTTTATTGATCTTCATAATGAGTCACCTGCTGTGTTAGGCTCCATTGTGATAGCTACTGATCTCCGTTTCGAGGTTTATATTGACAAAACAAAAATCAACAAAAGTAAGTTATCAAAAAAATATTTTAAATTCAGTAACTGTTATCGAAGAACTCGTGCAGTATGTTGAAGAACATTTGAAAGACCCTAATGTGCATAGTTACATTGAATCAGCCACAACTTTGTTAGAACTAGAATTGTCTAAATGTCCAGAATCAGCTCAGCTAATATTTTTTATAGAGCAGTTAAAATTATCATTACTCCCAAAAAATAATAGGAAATATTCTAATAGTACCATGGTTCTTGTAACATCACTATATATTTTTTCTTCTTCAGCATATAATATTTTATATAAATGCAATGCTTTGTATCTTCCACACCCCCGGAACTTGCAGAAACTAATTGGTCACTTTTCACTAAATAGCTGTGATCTTCGTGGCAGTATGGTGTATTTGAAAAGTAAAATTCAGGGTCTGTGTGAACATGAGTTCATAGTAAATTTTTTACTTGATGAAATTTATATGGAACCACATCTGAGTTTTAAAGATGGCTCTCTTTTTGGAATGAGCCAGTCAGACTGCTAAACTTGCAAAAACTGCACAAGTTTTTATGATATCTTCAGTGTTGTCCAAGTATAAGGATGTATAACGAAGTGAATTTCTCCGTCATTTTTGGTCTACGCCGGGATTCGAACCCGAGTACGCTTATTCCGGAACAAGCAGCTCTACCAACTGAGCTACGCAGACATTTGTTCTGATTCCTATCTGCCTTTATGTCGTGTGCGTCCTTCTGGCAGGTACGTCACATCTCCTGGTACGTTACATCATCTCCTCCTTATTTTTATTTTTCTTTCGAAGTGCTGCTCATATTTTTCCTATCTCGCGGTGTGGAAATAACATCACACCAATGCGAGATTTTGAACGGTCGGGTCATCCGGACAGTTCGGGCGCCATTATAACGAAGTGAATTTCTCCGTCATTTTTATCGGCGCCAGGATTCGAACCCGGGTCCACTCATTCCGGAATAAGTTGCTCTACCAATTAAGCTACGCGGACATTTGTTCTGATTCCTATCTGCCTTTATGTCGTGTGCGTCCTTCTGGCAGGTACGTCACATCTCCTGGTACGTTACAGATGTTGTGAGCATAATTCCTGTGAACAATCTCATAGCTGAAAGATATGATAATGAGTGTAATAACAGAAGTTGAAAAACTTGGATTTCAAGTAATATGTCTGATATCTGACAATAACTCTGTTAACCGCAAAGCATTTGAGTTATTCACTCCGCAGAAGATTTTGCAACCTAGTGTTCCACACCCTTTGAATGATACAAGATTGTTATTTTTTGTGTTTGACTAGGTGCATATAATTAAATGTATTCGAAATATATGGATTGGAAAAAAAGATGAAAAGTGTATTATTTTTCCAAATTTTGAAAATGATGGTAATATTTTAAAAACCTGTTACAAGCATTTAGAACTGTTATATGATATGGAGAAAAATGCTCTTATTAAGTATGGTCATTTGCTTTCTAGTAAAGTTCTGTACCCTTCAAACATTCAAAAGAAAAATGTAAAGCTGGCTCTGAGGGTGATCAATGAAAAAAATATTGCAGCTTTAAAATGTATAAGTAGCCATTATCCAAAAGTATTTGTTGGCTACGAAGAAACTTGCAAATTTCTTGATATTTTCACCAAATGGTGGAAAATTGTTAATGTTCAGAGTGCCTTTGAAGGCATCAGATTTAATGATCCACACAGAGAACCAGTAAGAACTGAAAATTCTCTACAAATAGAATATTTGAGTAAAATGTCATTGTGGTTGAAAAAATGGAGAACTTCAGTTCCTGTCACAAATGCACTATCATCTCAAACATTCCAGTCACTCATAACTACAAATGATGCTTTCATACAGCTTGTTCCATACTTATTGGAGAAGTACAAAATAGATTACCTTCTGCTTGGTAAGTTCCAAAATGATAATTTAGAAAGCAGATTTGGTTACTACAGGCAACTTAGTGGTGCCAATTACTATATTAGCTATGTGCAGCTGCTGGAAAGTGAAAGAAAGTTGCGTTTCAAAAATGCAGTGTTGTTATCTATTAAAGATACCAAAGTACCCTTACAGACCTTAATTCCATGTGAAGATCGTCATTCTCATTCTGTAAACTTATCTATGTTTAATGATGTTATTAATAGTGAATTTAATTTTGAAAAAGTACCAGCACTTATGATTCCAGTGCTTACTTACATTGCTGGATTCACTGTCCGAAAAGAGTTAAGGAAGCAAAAATGTGACTTTTGTTGTTCTTGGTTATTAACTGACAAAGAAGTTGATCTTGCTGAATAACCATATCAGCTAATAAAGGAACTGGACAGGGGTAAGTTGATTTTGCCCACAGAATGTGTTGTTTTGACAGTTGCTGTGGCATGGTACACTTTACAAAATATTGTTAAAATGCATGAAAACCAGTTCCTGAGTGCACAGCATCAACTTTCTGTCTTATACAAAATCTGCTGCATACATTTAAACAGACAAAGTTATGATTTTAGATTTCCTTGTTCATTTTCTGTTGAATGTTTGTGTTTGAGTAGCTTGAAAACTAAATTGGAAAACATAACTCTCCTCAGCTGCAAAATACTCTTGAACAACTTAGTAAAAGCCAAAAATGATAACCGAAATGATTTGAAATCACGTGAAAGAAAAATTAAGAAGTTGAAAGGCTGAACACTTAGTTTTGCGTGCCTCCTTAGTGCATAGTGTGCACAGAGTAAGTCATGAGATTGGAAAAAGAGTTCAAACTTATCAAATATTTTGTATGCATGTAAAGTGTATAGACAGGTTGGTTAAAGCATTGACATGTATTTTTCTTCTGTAGTAAATGAAGATAACATTTCTGAAAAGATATCTTTGAAACTAGAAAGTAAAGATCTGTCATATTTGGTTTCATTTGAAACTTGTATACCAAGGAGCAGTACTTCGGTTAGCGTCTCGTAACATTTCCGATCTTTTTTCCCGCTTCATCACATATTATTCACATAGTGATGCTGAGTGGTGGTGGCGGCATTATGTACTGGAGATTCGTATTTAATTTTTGATGGTGTCCTTTTTTTTTTTTTTAAGTTGGAACTAATACTGTTTGGGAAGTGGTTACCTGTGTTACACAATGTGCCTGTGATATACCTTTTTTGTATTCTCCTACCCCAAGATATGTATCTTTATTTGTCAAGCCATTTCACAGAAAAATGGACCAGAGGTCCTCATTTAATAGCAGTTGTGATTTCATCAGTCAAAAATCATTTGAAAATCTATGGAAATCTATGGAATTCTTTCTGTGGAAGATGATGCTGTACTCCTTCGCGTCATGGGGTCTGGCTAGTCTCTCAACGACGCCATACCCGTACGAGTTCCATGTCATTTATTCCCAGATGAATCAATGTTAGCAGTAATATTGTAGCATTTTGTTTACGTTTCAACACTGTACTAAAAAATTCCAGGAAATTTCTCTTATTTTTTATTCATACTTGCTCCTATGACTTCATTGTCACAAAAATTTGATAAAAACACCTGTGAGAAGGTAACTGAAGTGTTACTGTGTGTGTGTGTGTGTGTGTGTGTGTGTGTGTGTGTGTGTGTGTGTGTCAGAGCTGAGTTCGGGCTCAATTTTAAGAGCCTGAGCCCGAAAACTATGATTAACCTGTATAGGCATTAAAAAAAAGTCTTTCCAGACTTCCACTCTTCCCTACCCGTGAAATTAACCGATGTCTTTCTCAACTGCTGGGTCAGGAAGGGATGTCTATCAATTTCTATAGTTTCTTTAAACATTAATTTCTTCCTGAAATGTTTCGGTGGGGTGGGGGATATCAGAAAAAATCGGGAGCTAAATCATATAAAATCACATTAAAAGAAAAGCCTCGGCCCGTCTCAGCACTGGTGTGTGTGTACTAGTGCTTAGCTTGACATTAATAGTAGGTATATTGAAAGTAAAAATTTAATTTTACTATGATAAGCAAATTTGGCTTCTAGTAAAGAATGTTAGTAAAATGTGTAAATTCCCTAGTGGGAGGAAAAACTACTAACCAATTCTGCTTAATTCCTTTAAAAATGTATGGAAAATTTTTTTATACTGTTGAAACCTAATCCAAAAAGTGATAAAAATATTTTTTATGAAAAAGTAAATCACAGTTAGGTATGAACATTACAAAAGTAGATTTTAGGTTAAAGAAAATAATGGACACAACTCATACATAAAATATTCAGATGGTAACACATAGTGGAGGATCTAAAGCTGAGATAATTTTGATGTAGCTTGTGATGATTCAAACTATTTGAACCAGATGTCTTAATTTCTGCCATTGGTTAGCAAGAATTCTTTATTTTGCTATGTGTATGTATAACTTTGTTGTAGATGCTGTCACTTGGAAAGTTTGGGGAAAATTCTGAAGCTGAATACCGTTGCAGCTTATGATGACTTTCCTTCTTTCAAACTATTTGAAACATACATTTGAGGTACATTTATGTAAAAAAATGGACCCATTTGTTTATTTTTAATAGTATTTTTTACTTCATTCCGCTTGAAGATATAAGACAAATTGATAGTCCATAGGTAAGTTGATACTTTTTCCAAATGTATTTATGCTAATTTCTAAAACAAACTAAAAATTTAATTTCTGAATTGCAGCAAAGTGCTTTAATAATATGAGGGTGGATCAAAAAGTTAGTTACAGTGTTGAATACAAAAAAAAACCAAAGATATACTCAGGGGATGTATGTTGGTTTAAAGGTACAACATTAATTCATTTTTCGACATAGTCACCTAAGGACGATAAACATTTATCGGAACGTGCAATTAGCTGTCCTATACCTATACAGAAAAAGTCCAGTTTGGTGCAACTAGTTAAGGACCACACTTTTCACAGCCTCATCTGTTGGGAATCGTTGTCCACTAAGGTCCTGTTTCATTTTACCGAACAAATGGTAGCCGCATGGGGATGAGTTGGGGCTGTAAGGTGGATGTTGCCACACCTCCGACTTGAATGACTGCAGCAATTCCCTTTGTTTTCTGTCATGTGTAGCGTTGTTGGGCAGCAGAGTGACACCTTCGCTCAACTTACCCTGGCATCTGTCCTTAATTGAATTTTGCAAATTTAATAGTGTTTGGCAATATGAGTCACTAATGATGGTCTTCTCTTTTGACAGAAATTCTGTGTAAACAACAGATTCACAGTCGCCATGACCTCTCCCGCAGACAGACAGTTCGACTTTTCATGTCTTTCTTGTTGGAGAGGTGACGTTTCCATTCCATGGCCGATCGTTTGATTTCAGTTACGTAACAGTAAATATGTGATTTCAGATTGCTCATAGAGATATATTTCCCACGTATAAAAAGAAGAAATATTTCTTCCACAATGTTTACCTGAATAACTGGGAATTTGCTAAACATCGACCTGACTCTAAATAGCTGAGCTACGATGAAGCAGGGCTCGCTTTGACTGGCGAAAATCTGAGATTATTCAGATTAAATCACTCGGATGTTTGGGACTTCCTCATCCTGGATGGTGTAACGGTAGTATGCTCGAATGGAAATTGGGAAATGCAGGTTCGCTTCCTGCTCCACGGCGATGAATTTTTAAAATTTTCTGGTATGAAAGAGTTAGTCAGTAGCACTAAATCTGCAATTTCAGATTGCTTATTGGCTCATAATACAATTAAATTTCTGTGAATGGTGAGCAAGAATTCTGTTTACTGAACTATAGTTTGAATTAAATTCTAGCATGGAAATAGTTTTTTTCAATTTTTAGCTTACCTAACAGTGTTCAATTATAGTAATTGTAAATTTACAAATGAAAGGAAAATTTAATAGTGACAAAAATGAATAATTTTATGAAAAAACGTTCTTGCATTAATTTTTCACAAAACAATGAGAGCATTTTTTGTGACAGTATCCTTCATTCGACTTTTTTTTCAATTACCAAGAAAATAGCTTGTGCCAGAATGTGTTGTCACATAATTTTAAAGTGTTGAAATATATACAGATAAGGACTAATTTTTTTTTTCTTCCCCCAAGTAGAAATAAGTAAAATAAACTAATGCACAGACATGATTTGTATTAAAAGGGATCCTAAGCATTTTTTTAAGAAGGAATTATTTCCAAATTATGTACTTTTAGTGTACAGAAGCATTGTCCTAGAAATAACCCCATTAAACAAAATACATGCAATAATATCCAAAAATTATTTTTTTCCAGAACAAGAAAAAAATAAACTTTTTTTAATTTTAGTAAGGAACGTTTTAGCCAGAGATATGTATATGAGGGAACACTTTTACTTCGACCTCAATATGATTTCGCTTGACGTTTTCCGTTTGCTATTAATATTCTGTACGCTATGTATTAAACGAATTTGCTTTTCATTGTTGCTAGAAAATCATGAAGGCAAAAAGAAAAAAATGAACTACATGGACAACAAAGAAAATATAGTTAATTTCATTAAATCGAGCAACAAAACTTTCGATTATGTCTCTTGATACGACTTTGCTAAAGGAACAGCTAAACGCAAAAATCCACACTACACGGAAAACGAAAAAAAATTAATTCAGTAGTGTTAAACGATTAAGTTCAGTAGAACTCACATTTTAATAATGTTCCTTTTAATCGTTTTATTCTCTAATAGTTTGAAATTAATATGCAATGATTAGATGTGCCACCTTATATTTGCTGCGTGTTGGAAAAAATAGCTCTCTACTCGGTCACCGTTTGCTCTCAGCAGCCCAAGCAGAGGCAACAGCACTACCTTGGTCACGTGACCTTATAGATTCCCTTCCGCACCAAAGCCTGTCTTTCTCGTCAGCCTCGAATAAGGTCCATTGGTTATAGCGTCTAGAAGGTAAAGTGTACCGAGCGCCTAGCATACGTAATGATTGGCGTGGATACCGAAATTTGTCTCCTTCGTAGATGGTGCTGCGATCGCCTTCCCTTCCCTTTTTCTTACTGTGAGGGGACCGGAAAACTAAATTCCTGTTGCTTACTGTGAAAAGAGCGGCAATTTAGACGAAGACGTGTTATGTTTTAGGTTTTAGAAGGAATGTGGATTACCTAAATATTGTATATAAGTTATACTTAGCTCATTATGCGGAAGAGAAATAACCATTGTTTTGTGCCAGGTTGCAATACTCAGTACAAAAACAGTAAGCTGTCGCTCTTTGGAATACCCAAAAATTATAAACTTTTACAGCAATGGCAAAAATTGATTCCCTGGGCAGATAAAATCTTAGACAAATTTAGTGCTGTATGTGAACTGCACTTTGATGAGAGATTTGTGGTTCGAAATTTTGTGCATAAAATAAACGAGGAGACTGTGTTAATACCCAGAGATCGGCCCATCTTGACCCCACATGCAATTCCAACAATATTTCCAAACCTTCCCCATTATTTATCAAAACCTCTGGCAAAAAATAGGAAAGTTAGGGAAACAGATGATAAACCTTATGGTAATTTAAATAGCTTGTAATTTACTTCCCAAAGAGTTACACTGAACTGCCTTCTGAATATCAACCTTCCTTCAGAATTTTGGGGTAAGCAAATTCCTGTTAATAATTCAAAGTGCATAATTTCCCATGTTCATTCATTCAAATGTGAATTGTCAAATTCATTGACAACTGAAAAACTGGTTGTTGTAACCGAAAGTGAACCAGAGTTTACCTGTGAAGTGTATTTACGTGGATTAAAAATGAACACAGTTTCTAATATTACTTTAAAAGATGAATTAGAATCCATTATTCGAGACACTGATAGGTTAACAGTATGTCATGGCGCAGGCTCTATTTCAGAATTTGAAAATAACAGGAAGTACCTTGAAAGTGGAGTTATTTTTGAGAATAATTTGTACAGCAAAAATTGTGTAAGGAAAGGAACAACAGAGACTTGCCTCAAATGTAAGTATCTGCGGCGCTTACTTTTGCACAAAATAGCTTATCATAGAAAAAAGGCTACATTTAAAAATAAGTATCAGAATAAAGTTCGAAAAATCAACAGGCTGAAGAAACGGGTTATTTCGCTCTCTGATTACATAAAAAAATCCAAAACGAAAATAAGAATTTTACATAACTTTCCATTAATGAAAAAATAGCAGAATTACCCACTAAGCAGCAGCAAATGGTTATTCATTGTTATAAGGCAGCAAAAAGGAAATCTGCAAGAGGTATGTCATATACCAAGGAATAGTTACTTGAATGCTTACTAATGCACATAAACAGTCCAAAATTGTACGAGCACATACCGAAACACATAATCATGATCCTACCTAATAGAACAACTATTAAAAAGTATATTTCAAATTACAACAGTGGTTTTGGTTTCAATGCATTGACGTTTGAAGCTATTTCAAAGAAAACAAGTGAAATGGAGCCTTTTGCAAGACATGGTGGTATATTAATAGATGAAGTGAAGCTTACAGAAAAACTGCAAGCAAAATCATCTGGTGATATAATAGGGTTTGTTGATATTGGGCCATACACTTCAGAAACTGTTAAGCATACCCCATGTAATCACGGACTGGTAATGGTGTTCCAGCCATTAAATGGAGATTGGACTCAAATAATTGGTGTTTTTGCCACAAGTAACAATATAAGTGGAACTTTGCTTGCAAAATTAATTATTGATGCTGTTATTCTCACTGAAAATGCAGGTCTGTTTGTTGATTTCATTACGTGTGATGGGGCTTCTTGGAACAAGAATGCGTGGAAGACATTTGGTTATCAGCAGATTGTTCTGGAACTAAATACAGCATTATGCATCCTACAAATTGTTCTAGAAGTTTACATTTCATATCAGATTTTCCTGGCACACGCATTATTTTTTTATCTTTAAAACAGGTTCTCTTAACTCAGTGTGTGTTGCTCTTACAGTATCTACATTTATATATAATTTACAACCACTATCTGAATCCACTGCTGGATGAAAGTCTCCAAGTTTCTTCCACAACAGTCTGTTTAGAGCCAGTTTTCTTCTTGCTACCGAATTTAATCCACCCATCTCCCACATCATCTTATGGGTCTTTTTTTTTTTGTCCCTTGCTATCCAGTTTAATATTTCTCGCTGGCTCTTTTTTCTAGAAATATGTCTATCCTATTACAATTTCAGGGATTCTGATCATTGCCGTCTTCCATCCTTGTAATTTTCCCGATCCACGAGTTCCTCTTTGTATCTTTCGTGTTCCTGGTTACATCAAACATGTATCTCTCAATGCTTTTTTTCTGTTGACTGCAACCTCGGTATATCTGTTTTAGTTGAGGTCCATGTCTCTGCTCTATGCGTAACAACTGGAAGGATGCACTGATTAATGAGCGTCATGTTACGATTGTTAGCATCATGTTAAGATCGTTAGAATAAGGGTCCTGCAATGAATCTATGTGGAACTAATTTCTTTGCTGTGAAATGGTGCATGCGTGGGTGATGATCAAATGATCATATGTAGAGGATTTTAGGAAGGGAGTGTCTGACCCCAGGTCTTAAACAACCCTTAGAAATAGGAAACTAGGAGATTTAGGCTAGAGCGCCCAATAGGAAGTGACACGGAAGCGAAGTAGAAAGGGGGAGGAAGACGCCCTTATTTATTACCGGGAGGCCAGTACCCGGTGTATGCTGTATGCATGGGTACCTCTCCACAAGGTAAGCAATGAGGAAATATACACGAAAATACTGGATAGCACTACGATTCGGAAGTTCACATTAAAATTATTTGTGACTACAAAATATGCTAAACACTTTTCTTTTAAGAAATAATGCATCAAATCAAGTTTCATACGCTGATTATTTTCTTCATAAATATGGCCACCCCTTGATATCTGTTCCGTCCGAAAGGGAGCTATATGGCTTTCGTCGTGTGTCGTGTTTTCAAGCTCCCAAGTTTTGCTTGTGTTTATGTTGAAATATCGTTCGTAGGATGGTTTGCAGTAGCGTGACGGATGTATGAATGTTCCATGTTTCTTTTGGTGAAGTTTGAGAGCGTTAAGTTCTATAGTTTATTCATACGAAGAGTTTTATTTTGTGGTTGTGCTTGCCGTTGACGAGTTCTGCAAATGGCGATATCTGCCAGCCATGTTACACGTGACCATCGAAAAGGATGTTTATCGACGTGGAGCGAGATCTACTGATAAGAAGTCATCGTTAAGTGCGCCGAGTGTTTCTCCGGTGACCTGTGAGAGGGTTGCCATGGTGATTGACCCGAGTTTCTCAAGAGATAAGGATCCAACAGGTCAAACCGGTCCTGGAAATCAACCAAGCATGTCTTCGTACGTTGCTGCTGAAGGAGGTTCTCCTGCGATAGGAATGCAGAAGAGTGTTTCTATAGAGACGGAAACTTGCTGTTGGGCGTCTGTGGTTGATAAGGAGAATTCTGCTAAATACGAGTGATCAGCGTTGTGCGTCAGAGATTGAGTGCCAGGGCAATCCCTTTCGTCTCACTTTCGAAAGGGATTCCAAGGTATGTCAAGATTTTCATGATCTTTCTGAGAAAACTATTATTTTCCATGCGTTACCACAGACTTCGTTACCGGTATATTTAAAAGCTTTAAAAGAACGAGTGCCGAGAGAGGCAATTAAAGGAATCGGTCGTAGTAAACGAGGTATATCAGTGTTGTTTATAAATAGTGCAGATTGTAAACTTGTGTTAAAGCAAGGGATTTCTATAAATAATCAAATTTTGTATCCTGCTTATGCAAGTGAACGACCGATCACGGTAACTTTGTCTCCGGTGCCACTTGAGGTACCGGATTCTGCGTTGATAGTTCTTCTTTCTCAGTTTAGCCGGGTGGTGGGTCCAGTTCATAGAGTTATAGAAGCCCCGCAATCTTCAAATTATTGTCATGTTGGTGGGTTGAAGCGGACCCTCCGGGTTATCTTCCCGAATGAATCAGCTCTTCAAACTTGTCCTAAAGCGGTTGAAATTGTACTGGATTCTCATGGGTTCATGTTTAATATTTATACAGGAATTTTTTGTTATGCTTGCAATGAAAGAGGGCACATTCGTGCTAAATGCTCGTATGTACATAGACCTCCCTTGAGGAACAGCCTCATGAGGAAAGAATTGTTCTACCTGAAGATAGATCGGATTTAGAACGTGGTATTACACATGTCGCTGACTTGGTTCCTACCGTGGCTGGGACTTGTGAAACCCGAGTGGTGGATCCAGTCGAGCCGAGAGAGAAGACATTGATTGAAAAGCCGACTTCTTTGGATCCTGGGATTCAGACAACAGCAAATATTGGAACTTTGGGCATTGCTAACTTACAGAAATGTTCAGTAGCATTACAGAATTTCGCAGAGAACTCATGTACAGCTTCGACATTTAAACGACCTAGCACTGATTCAAGTGGTGATCCGTTAAAACGGAGCAAAGCTAGAGACTATCTTCAACCGAAATTTATCCCTCGTGTAGATCTTTCTTTTCTCCTGGATCCTGATTTTGCCGAAGATAGAGATAAACCATCACGGTATCGTCTTGTCATGGAACTCATTGCATCTTGCCCAGATTATGACGAAACTTTGGACCTTTTCGAACTGAAAAACATTTTTGTGCCTAATAAAAAGATATGTCCACTCACTCCAGAGTTTTACGAGTTAAATATGTATAAGTTAAATGCTATTGTACATCGTTTGGATGCCGTGTTGAATTGGATAATTACGAAAAATTCTGTTCCTGAACTTTTAGACACTTATTACGAAACATACTATAAACGTATAGAGGATGTTAAAGCTTACATAAAGAAACATAATGTGGTTGACGATGGTGTTTTTGATGTGTAGAGATGTTTCTGATGTATTCCTTGATGTTGGTTTCCTTTTTTCTTGCAGTGTTTTTGAAATGTTCTTGGACTTTAATAGATATAGATTTCTGCTTACTTATGTTTTAAATTAGCGTTGTTAATTAATGATTCAGTTTTCGGGTAGCTATGTTAGTGAGATTATGTAATGTTGCTGTGTTTTACGGCACTGGCTCTCTCCCTTCCCTGGAGCCAGTGGCCCTAAATTAGGGATGGGCGACTGCTTATAGCCCATTGAGTTACTCACGGTGGTAGGTGTTGTGACTTCTGAGCTCCGTCAATTCGTGCGTATTTTGTGTGTTTCTAGAGAGTTGTGTAACCCAAGTTTCACAGCATTTCCCTTTGGAAGGTTCCGCTATCGTTTGTGATTGCTCCCAGATTGGTGAGTTGCTTTTTTCTTTTGCTATTACAACCTGTTTATCTCTCGGGCGAGCTGGTTGAAGCTACGATAGTCGGCGGCATTGCAAATGGCGTCTTCCGGCGGTGAGGCCCCGGATCAGGATCTCACTTCCGGTGTTCCTTCACTGTTGCTGACAACCTCTTCTTCTTCCATGGGATGCTGCTTCGCTGCCCTCCCCACGTGGCGGCGTTGCACTGCCCTCAGCTCGGGACGTGAACAACCCCTTTCCTCAGGCTGTTCCGTTGCCTTCTCACTCATCTCAAGCTGCCACCACCTTCGTTGCTGACGATGACGCAATGGATGTCTCGTGTAACGGTGCCTTCCCCATGTCATCTAAACCTTTGACGTCATCGTTTACGTATGCCAATGCCATGGCCTCTTCCCCTGTGCAACGGCCTCCGCAAGGCATGTACGCCGGCGCCGAAGCTCTCCAATCACAACTACAACGTGACGGAAATACCATTTCTTTGGAAATTCCCCAAGACTCGCCAGCAGGTACTGCTTTCACTACGATGTTAGACAGAGGTGTTGTCTTTGAATCCTTGCCAAACACCTTCTTCAAAGATTTTTTTTTTTTGATTGGAGGTTTAACGACCACCGTGAGCAACTCAATGGGCTATAAGCAGTCGCCCGTCCCTGATTTAGGGTCACTGGTTCCAGGGAAGGGAGAGAGCCAGTGCCGTAAGACAAACACAACATCCATGCCTGACCGGGATTCGAACCCGGACCCCTTACGGACGAATGATCAGAGGCCAGCGCCTTAGACCACTGCGCCACCGGGGCGGCCTTCAAAGATTATTCCACCGCTTTAAAGCGGCAATTTCCAAAACATGTCATTTCTCACATGTTTCGGCAAAGCCGAACGATTGTGGTTTACTTTTCCAAGGCCGACTCTGCTCGTGCTGTGACGAATGCCGGTCTCACCATTGGTGATCACCATCTTCTTCCCTGCCCAGTTGCCGAGCGCCCATTGAATGTGTCCTTCTACCCGGTACCCCCAGAGGTAACCGATACAGTTTTATTTGTGGTTCTTGCGTCATTCGGCCGCGTGGTTGGGACGATTCAGACATATTCTGCTGCCCCTAAAGACCCCGACGACAACACCCTGCTCGGCGCTCGGCGCGTGGGTAGAGTTGTTTTTCTTCCCCGGAGGACATCAAGACCATCCCGACTCAATTCAAAGTCAAGTGCGGTAACCAGATCCGCTATATTGATGTGCTTACTGAACATCACTGCAGCAAATGCAAGAAGTTTGGGCACTTTTACAAGCAGTGTCGCAATGCTGATGCTGCCCCACAAGATTCACCGCAGGTGACTTCTCTTCAATCCTCTGACTCGCCCTTACCTCCACGACTATCGTCTGAAGCACCTCTGAGACGAGAAAGGGCTCCGTCATCGACTGGTGTACGGCCATCTCTCTCCGCGACTGACTTTCCAGTGCTGCCGGAGTCCTCCACATTCCGCGCCCCTGATCCACCAGCTGACTCCGCGGACGACCGTGTCTTGTCAGCTACTGAGGTATCAATTGCAGATACTGACGGCGCTTCCACCAGTACGGAACAGACCATGAGTGACACCTCCGAGCCTGATCACAGCGCTCACCAAGATAAGAGGGCAGCGCCCAAATCTCCTCGCCACACCACCAAGCGAGGGAGAGCTGCTGGGAGCTCCACTCGCTCCTCGTCCCGGACCCGCCAGAAACCATCTTATCTTCAAGACTTTGATACCACTTCTGACCCTTCCTCTCCAATGGTTTCTTATGAAGACTTTGATCAGATTCTTCGCGACACATCGTTCCCGTCTTTGCCTCTTACGTATGAGGACCTACATGCTCTCACCTGTTACACGCAAAAGGCGCACGGCTTCCTCCAGTATGCGAAGACCCATGAAGCTGGACTTCCTGCAATCCTGCAACAGCTTTCCGATCTGGATAAGCTTGTGGACAATTCTTCTTATTTATCTGGTCCTTCCGCTAAGACGGCCAAGTTCATTCGTAAACAGATCCACGGACTCAAGATTTCTATCACCAGGCTCACCACGTCGCCGGGTGACCTGGCACTTTCACGGTAGTTTCCTTCAACTGTCGGGGGTTTGGATCGCCCGAGGTGAATTCCGCCGTGCATGAGAACCTCTCGGCTATTTGTGCCGATGTCCTCCTGCTCCAGGAAACGTGGTGCTCGCCTACAACACCTTTCCATCAGTGGCGCCGATGGCAGTACACCTTCCATCATGCCCATCGTGTACTGCGTTCAAGCGGAATTGCTGTCGGAATACATCACCGTTTTCGCCCGTCTATCACTTCTGTTGCTGTTACCAACTTATTTACCGATCAATTACAATGTTTTACATTTTGCATCAATTGTGTACCATGTCATATCTTTAATGTGTATATTCCTACTGACGACTCTCAACTCCTTCCGCTTTTTCATTGCTTTCGGACTGCGCTTGAAGCGGTCCCCCCGAGGACTTTTGCATCCTCGGGGGTGACTTCAACTGCACTCTACAACCGTTGCTTGACCGCACATCCACGGGTGGGGAGCACCGCTCCCTTCTTGTCGATCTGCTTACTCAACTTATTACCGATTTCCATTTTGTTGATTCGTACCGGCATCTTCACCCGGACACCATTTCTTATACTTGGCGGAATTCTCCAGCACAAGGTTCGGCGGCAGCACGTCTCGATCGCATATATGTCATCCCACCGCTGCTTCCAGCGATCACTGCGGCGAGACATCATCCATCTACCTCTTCCGACCATTCTGCTGTGGCGCTTACCATCTGCGTTTCCTCTTTCCCGCCTTCCAGACAACGCTCCTGGACCTTCGATGATTCTTTACTCTTGGATGTGGCGTTTTACGCCGACGTTCGCCGTTTTCTTGCTGATAGACATCATCTCATCAGTACCGCTTCCAGTACCCTTCGTCTATGGTTAGACATCAAACGCGATGTTCGTCTGCTCGTACGCCGTCTTTCGTTCGCTATTCGTAACGAACGTGCGAAGGATATTTGTAATCTCCGTTGCTCCTTGGCTGCAATCCCCTTACAAGATCCCGCTTACCTTGTTGTTCAGGATGCTTTACGAGCGAAACTCCATCCGCTCGCCGTGGAGGCTACTCGCAGGCTGAAGATGCTTCATCTTTCTTCACCGGAGATTTCCTACGAGGAGCTCTCACGTACCGAAAGAACACACCGTACGTCGCAGACGCTACGCCACCTTCGCCTACCTGATGGTACTATCTCATCTGACCCTTCACGTCTCTGCACGGAAGTTCGGCGCTTTTTCCAGGACAAATTTCGTGCGGTGGTGCCTACTGATGCAATCTCTTCCTCCCCTCTTTTTTCAGCTCTGCCTCAGGTCCCACCCCAACTCTGTGATCCTCTTCTTTCCGCCTTCTCTCCTGCTGAATTTCGGGAGGCGTTTGCCTCCCTTAATTCACGCGCATCCCCGGGACCTGACGGCCTTCCCTTCTCCTTTTACCGCGCCTTCCTCCCGTCTTTGATGCCTTTTCTTCTCGCTTGCTTTTCTTGCGCCCAAACCTCTTTCGCACTGCCGCCGGAGTTTACTGTGGCGCATATCATCTTGCTGCCCAAAAAGGGAGACCTTTTGGACTTGCGAAACTGGCGCCCCATTTCCATTCTCAATCTAGACTATAAGCTTTTCACAAAACTTCTCTCTCGCCGCTTGAACTCTGTGCTTCCCTTTCTTATCTCCCCAGACCAGTCCTACACTGTGCCTGGTCGGTCCATTTCTAACAACATCTCCTTCATCCAGAACATAGTTTTTCTCGCCCGCACCCTCTCAGAACCCCTCGCCCTGTTTAACCTTGACCAGAGTTCAGCATTCGACAACATCTCCCACGACTTTCTTTCTGCCACTCTTCACGGCTTTGGCCTTCTTTCCTCCTTCGTTTCTCTATTTCTCAACCTCTATCGGGGCGCTTTCTTCCACGTCCGGACGGCCTCCTTTTTAACGGCGCCCGTACCTTTTCTTCGAGGAATCCGGCAGGGCTGCCCCCTCTCGGGGCAACTCTTCGCCATTGTCTTTGAACCATTCCTCCTGGCTGCTCGAAGATCACTCCTGTCTACTCTTCCTCCGTCAGTTGCCAGCACTAGGCACCATGAGTGCGTACTTACAGCATTTGCAGATGACGCAACCTTCTGTCTCCGCCAGGACGTCCAGTTCGATACTCTTCTCTCCACCTACCATCTTTACGCTACTGTTTCTGGCGCTTCGCTTAATGTCACCAAAAGTACTGGTTTGTGGTGTGGGTCGTGGATGGGCCGGACCGATACCCCCTGGGGTGCGGTATGGTCCTCCTCGACTCAGAAGATCCTTGGAGCCCATATCGGTCACCCCTATACTGCGGGCCTTTTGACATGGACCCGTTTGCAGTCTAGGTTACGTAATCAAGCAGCGTTTTGGAGATTTGCGATTCCCATTACTTCTTACTGTCAGCGAGCTCACATTGTTCGACGATACTTACTTTCCCTCTGCACCTATTCCTGGACCTCCACCGTCTTCTTGTCAACCCGCCTGACGGAACTCAACAGCATCTTTACTTCAGTAATCTGGGCCTCCAAGCACTGATCAGCCGCTCCGACGCTATATCTCCCTGTCAAGCATGGGGGCATTAATCTTATAGATGTTCACTGTTACTATCGTGCATACCGCATCGCCTCCTTCCTTCGTCTCGTCACTTCGCCTTCTCCTTCTCTTACACTTTCTCTTGACGTTATTCTTTCTCTTCGCGATCCATCCTTCACTTTTCTTCTTTTCCTCAGGATGGACTACTTTACTATTCCCTCTTCAAACTTTCCTACTATTTTATCTGAGGCTCTAGCGCTTTTCCGTTCCCTCCCTCTCTCTCGCTCTCCTCCTACCACCACCCTGGATCTCCTTGCAGAACCACTCTTTTTCTCTACCCTGGTTCACCCCCCGATCAACCTTTCTTTCTTTTTTTCTCATGGTTCCGTGCCGGCATCCTAACCGTGCAGGCCCTCATTAATCCCGATTTTTCCTGGAAACCCCTCGACTTACTCTTTTCCACCCCAACTCCTTCCCTCGAGGACGACTATGCCTTTCTCCGTTTCTCTCTTCAGCTTCTCTATCCTTCTCTTGTTTCTGACAACGGCCTCCTCGTCGTCCCCGGCCCCAGCCTCCTTCTCCCTTTCTTTCTTCCTTTTCGTGACTCTGTCGCCCCTGTCCTTTCTTTTACTACCGCTGCCCTGTACCGTCTCCTTCGAGCTCCCTCTGAGTTCCCCTTCCCATTTCCGGGGTTTCTCCTTCCTCCTCCCTGGCCGTTTGGTCTGCTTCTTCTTCCCCCCTTTCTTCTCCGCTAGAACGTAACACCCACTGGCGGTTCCTTCATCGCCGGCTCCCTGTCCCCCATCTTCTCTATCGCCTGTCTCTTATCTCTTCTCCTCTCTGTCCTTTCTGTGGCGTTGACGGAGACGTCGCTCATATGTACTGCCACTGCCCTATCTTGCTGCCACTTCTTCATACTGTTTTCCGGTTAGCTGACATAATTTGCTCCAAGGACTTGCCGTTTCAAGCATATCCGTGGCTGTTGCTCACAAAACATCCGCCCACCCGCCTTCCGGATGCCTGCTGCTTTCTTTTCGTACTTAATAAGCAAGTGATTCACTCATTTCATCAATCTCTCAGGAATTCTCCTGAACTTCCATCCCTTCTGTCGGCCAGTGGGCGGCTGCGAGCTAGCTTTCGGGGCCGGCTTGTGGCGCGCCTCCGGTTGGAACTCACAGCTGCAACTTCCGCATACACAATCGACACCTTTCAGAACACCTGGGCCCAGCGCACCGGGTGGTTTTCTATTCATGGTTCTGTCATCCTACTAGTGACTTGATTGTGTCCTCTTTTGGATTGTCTTTGTTTTGGTGTTTGGCTGTTCTCTTCACCTTACTAGTACCTTGCTTACTGAGTTATTTTACTTATTTTTGTTCTGCTCCAGCGGACTGTGATTCTGCATGTAAATATGTATAGAATGTTACTTGCTCTTCACTTTTCTTGCTTTTCTTAGCATTGTATATTAAGTGGTTTCTGAACTGTTTTGTGATCTTCTGATATGTCAATGTGCACCACTCATGTTATATACACTGTGCTCCTATGTAGTGCTGAGTTCGAAACTTTATCTTCACTGTTTATTTATTGTGCATCCTGTATTTTTAATGTATTTTCAAGCTCTATGTATTGTATCACAGGTCATTGACCTAAAGTCTTTTGCGTGTGTTCAGTGTCATAGGTCTGTCCCCATTGTGGGTTTTCAGCATTTTGTATTTATACTTTTGGGTGGCTATGCCCCTTATTCATGTATATATCATTTTCGTGTATCATTCATATTTTTCTCTGTATTCTTTCCTTGTCCAGTTTGACGAGCTGTATCATGCCTTTTGTAAAATAAAATGTTGAAATGCTCACGGTGGTCGTTAAACCTCCAATCAATCAATCAATCAATCAATCGATATCTGTTCCCTAATTCAGGTATTGGTTATCTCTAGAATTTCCCTATCAGTTGCTAAATATAAAAACTAAATATTCATTTCTACGAGTACATATATAAATTATTATTAAAGGGACAGCATCAGCAGGTTCAGTAACTTAGGTTTCGAAGTGATATCTACAAAATTTGAATGCAGCCACTCCATCTCAGCTTACCACTAGCCGCTACTGAGTGATATATTTAAATTTTCCAAACAGCACGTCTTTACTTGGCACTTCCACGCCATTTGTTATCGTTTTGTTAGGCATTCTTCGAGGAGGTTGCGTATCAATTTAAATCACGTACAATTCGATTGTAAATTAAATTGGCGACGATGCACTCTGCGGCAGATTTACGACATTTCACTGAACCGTAAAAGGTGTTTCCATAATCGCACACTTAAGAAAATCGTACACTTACATCCTAATTCAACCCCTGTTGTTTGGGTTACATGCACATCACTACACACATTCTATGACACAGACGCCGTCTGCAGCGCCGCGATGCGGCGTGGGACATATTTCGAACGCAGTTTTTGAGTTCGCACGGCACACTTCCCCTTTTAGACGCTATACCATTGGTTCCTAAAGGTACAAGCAGCTGCTAAAATCTCGAAGATCAGCGTGAGCTATGGAAATGCATAAATTTTAGCTTTAAGGACGGGAGGAAGCAATATATTTCATTTAAAGATAGTGTTAAGCGAAATGCTTTTACCTTTCCTTTAGAACAAGAGGAAAATTATCTTTAAAAAAATTATCCTTAAATTATCCAAAGAACAAGAGGAAAGGGTGTATTCCGATCGATTTTATTCTATTGAAAATCTCTCACTTTTTGAGACAAACTGCCAAAGACCTTAATTGTAACTGTGAGCTGACAGAAACGCGAGTGCCGGGAACTTTTTCTTGTTTACTTTAGCACATGTGATTTGCAGCTGATCGTCAGATTTGTTTAGTGTTGTAATCTGTTATTGTTCAGTCAGACAAGATTTAAAGAAACCAGGAGGAAAGAAACGGCGTATTGATTTTGAAATTATTAACATGACTTCGTTGAAGTTACTGTACATGTGTGTCCTGCTTTCATTTTGTAAGTTTTCTAGTGTAATAACTGTTCTGAGATGTGTTTTTTAATGTTTTCTGTATCTCTTCAAGGAAAATACATCTTAAAAACAGTGTTGCTGATAGCTGATTCCACGCAAATTATTCATTTTGAGATCATATGATTAAAATATAAAAAATGCGCTTTACGATTTCCACAGAGAAAATAAAGGGAAACATTTCAAAGTTAAGAGAGTTGAGTTGATGGAAATAAATTGAAATTATCAAGATCATTTCATTATTCTCCCTACAATTTCAAATTACTGAAAGTGCATCACAATATTTAACCAGCGTTTACAAAAAAATTGTACTTCAAAATAATATAAGAATATTTTGATTGCATTTCAATTAGAAAGAAAAAATGGTATTAATTTATAGTACATTTGGTTTATCTTCACCCATTTATCATATAGGCTAGGACATGGACTTTGTCTCCTTTCATAGCCTTTTCCCCTCATGAGCCAATTTCCCTAAATAACACACAAAAGTCTTCTTTTATTATTAGATGTTCGTTGGGGTCAATTTTATTTTTGCACGAAACATATTTAATTTGCAAAGCTCAAATTCACCACATCAGATTATTATTTTTGATGTACAATCTGATCATCCATGCAGCAAATTTGTAGAAAACTAGGAAAATTGATCATCCTGGAACAGGAATTAAACACTTATCCATGATTTTTATGTGATAATTTAAATGCATTGCTTCACCTAAAACCTATCTTTCTAAACAAAAAGCATCTGATCAACATCTCTTTTGTTAAGGAAGACTGCAACCTCCCTTATAGCTCCAAACTTACCACACTAATAGTGCACAGGAATGGGTAGAAATGTTATGTTGTGAAAATGGTTCATTTCCAGAAAATATGATAATTGCATAAAGTAATAGTTATTTTTGGACAGAAATGTCATCAGCTATCAACCCTGTAAGAATGACTGTTGATGGCATTTCTGTCTCATTTACTTGAATTTCAGTTAACAGGATAGACTTTGAACAAATAATATGCAAAGTTTGTCAACCAAATGCCGAAAAGAAAATTTCAAGTGATTGAAATATAAGTGAAGTAAGGCACCAATGTATGATTTGAGCAATGTTTTTAGGGTATTGAACATGGTAATTAAAAATTCTAGTCCTTAAGTGTAAGAAAAGAATTTGTTCTGATTCTGATGATTTCTGCAGAAATTCTAAAACTGACTTTCCTTTTGTAAATTTAAGTACTACCTAAAACTCAGCATTACTTTGTCAGAATAAGGGATAAATTCAAACAAAATGTGAATATACCCAGCCATGAAAATTAAAGAAACCTACAAAATTTTACCTTTTAAAGAAATGTTTGTTTATAATCTAAATGCTTTTTTTAATGTTTTTTTTTTCTATAGAAACCTTTTTGCTTTTTGCAGAACAGTAGTTTTCTTTTCATTTCATTGCTTGTAAAAATATTCAACTTTGTTTTCCTCTCACAAGTGCTGTTGATTATATGGTAAAGCAGATCAGTGAGCTTCACTTATTTGCATGGGAGGGGTGATAGGACATTGATGTTAGGCTTGCCGCCCTGGTGGCACAGCGGTTTAAGCAATGGCTTCTCACCATTCATCCCAGATGGGTGCGGGTTTGAATCCAGGTGAGGCATGGATGTTGTTTTTATCTTATGGCGCTGGCTCTTTCCTTTTAGTGGAGCCAGTGGCCCGAAATTAGGGACGGGCGACTGCTTATAGCCCGCTGAGTTGCTCACGGTGGTCGTTAAACCTCCAATCAAAAAAAAAAAAAAAATGTTAGGCTTATTCAAGGTAGTTAACTATAATCTACATCAGGCATTTTCATTATTTCAGAATATCAAGAAATTCTCACAGAGTACATTAAAAACAAGTGAAATATTGAAAATACCGTGATGAAATTATTAGCATATCATCATTACAAACAGCTAAGCATAACGTGGATACCAAATGGACTGATCACCCCTACTTTATACCATATAGATGCTCACTTATATTTGCATGCTCTGAAATGATACAAAATCACCAAATATTACCATAACAAAAAGGAGGCTTCTGTTAAAAACAATTGCATAGAAATGAATACAGATTATACAGAAATATGTATTGCTGCATACATGTATATATTTATGCAAAAATCACATTAAATAAAATCCAGATTGTACAAAAATATATATTAAAAAGAGATATATATTTTTGTAATTGAGAATTATGTATGTGCAGTTTGTATGCTTCAGCCAACCTTTATAGTCAGAGTTGAAATATGCCAGTACCGTGAAAGGTGCAGTGTGATCTGCAATGCCATGATAAAATCTCTTTATAAGACTTGGAATGGTTCAAAAAGAGTTTATATTATTGACTGAATTAATTGAAGGTTGTAGTCAGAGTGACCAGATGACTTTTTGGAATGAGAGGGAATTTTCATTTAAAAAGGAGGACACAATAAATTTGTGCAAAAACACATATATAAATGCACATACTCTGTATTGAAGTTTGAGAGTTTATGCATGTAAAACTTTAAAAAAGAGAGATTTTCAGTCTGCTGGACATTTTGACTTATATTTTTCAGTGGAAGAGATTATCTTCAGTCAGGGGCGTAGCAATTCAGAATTTTTGGGAGGGGCTCAAAGAAAATTAATTACATATATTTATATATATATTTATTTATTTATATATTTATTTATTCTTATTTCGCTTGAAGATGTTACTACAAGCGTTATATCTGGCTAGCATAATGACAATATTATGAAAATACAGCACAGAAGAAGAAAAGTGTAATTATTTATCTAAATCTTTAATCTACCGAAAACACATGATTTGGAACCAATGTTTAAAAAGTTATGTTGCAAAAGTAAACAGTCTAAAGATTAAATGAAATAGAGTCAGTATACAAACACAAGTACAACACATAAATTGTGGAAACCTTTTGGAAAAAGTGTATTTTTGAGGTTTGATGGCTCATAACACCACTTTTGTTTGGAGTAATACCATAAAATTACATATCAATGGAAAGATAATTTCATCAAGAATGTAATGCAACAAAGTTTGTTGAATTATCTGTATTCTATGAGAAATCATAGCCAAATAACCAGAAAAGGGAAGCACAACTTTCTTAGATTAATATGAAATAGCTTTCCTTCATTTGAATGTAGCCAATGAGCATGAGTGTTTAGAAAGCCAACCAAGTGTCATCTTGGTTTGCAAATGAGCCAATCAGGTCACAGTAGAGTTCAGCTATTGATGTCATGTATTGGAGCTGAGAGGAGGACATTTGTCAGTGTGTTATATGATTGCTATCAAGTTGGGGTTTTTTTTTTGTGTGTGTGTGCATGTGTGTGTGTGAATCATTTAATGAGCTTGTAAAATGTAATAAAATTAATGAAATGGTGCAAAGAGTTGACTGGTCACCCAGAAAGCGATGTAAATTAATACTATTAAGTGAACAAGGCTTCAGTTATGAAGAAATTAGAAGAAAAATTGGTGGAAACTTAACCAAAGGTGGCATTTCTAAATATTTGAAGAGGTATAAAGAGACTCAGTCACTACAAAACCAAACTGCTAAAGGCAAGAAAAGGAGCACAACAGCAAGTGATGATAAAAAAACTAAGAGACTGTGCATAGGTAACAGAAGAAAATCATCTAGGTGTATACAAGATGAAATGGCACAATGCAAAGTGAAGTTGAGTGCAAGGACTGTTTGGCGCAGACTGCAGGAATTTGGTCTAAAAGCTATAATTCCATGAAAAAAGCTATTTTTATCTCTCAGACAAAGGTTGAAAAGATTAAACTGGGCTAAAACCCATGTTAACTGGACAACAGAACAATGGGACAGTGTTATTTGGAGTGATGAGACCAAAATCTCCCTGTTTGGTAGTGATGGCATAAAATATGTAAGGAGAAGAATCTGAGAAGATTTGCATCCTGATTGTATTACATGTACCATGAAACACCCAGTTAGTGTTATGATCTGGGGTTGTATGACATCAGAAGGTGTGGGCAGAATTTGTGCGATTAATGGGAATATAAATGGCCAAAAATACATTAATGAAATACTTGATCCCAAACTGAAGCCTTCCGCACTTGATCATTTCTAAGATAATGAAGCATTTATATTTCAACAGGATTCAGCTCCATGTCATTTTGGTGCTGTGTGCAAAAAGTGGTTTCAAGATAATCATATTCCACTGCTGGAATGGCCTGGGAATAGCCCAAACCTTATCCCCACCGAAAATCTATGGAGCCGATTAAAGAAACTTGTTAGTCAGAAGCAATCCAGCAATAGAGCCCAATTAATAGAAGCAATAATTCAATCTTGGTTTCACATTATAACAGCTGCAGAACTAAAAAACTTGGTTCACTCCATGGGAAGGCATTGTAAGACCGTAATTAATGCTAAAGGTTACCCAACTAAGTAATAACTGACATGGTGAGAATTTTTGTATATCTCATTTTTTCTATGTATTTCACTTTTTTTCTTTATAACTGCTGTTGTAATACAAAATCCTTCATAAAATTATTGCATTACATTCTTGATGAAATTATCTTTCCATTGATATATAATTTTATGGTATTACTCCTAAAAACAGTGGTGTTATGAGTCATCACACCTCAAAAATACACTATTTCTAAAAAGTTTCCACAATTTTGGCCACTACTGTATACATACCCAATGGATTGCATCGGTTTGGTGGTCGGTGCCTTGGTGGTGTAGTTTGGGAAAATTTCTTATTCATAAAATGCAGTACTTGTGGCTTGAGTCCATTAAATTAAAAAAAAAATCAGAATCAATTTTCACATTCTTGTGGATAGTTAATAGGGCAAGCCCAGTTAGGTGTGAAATGGACATAGTGCTTCGCAGGTATGTTTTAAGCAGCCTCAGAGTTGAAAAACTTCTTTCTGGAGTAGACGTTGTAAAGAGTTTTTTAACATTTGGAAAAAATGTACCACCGCAGGCTTGCAAAGCTTCAATGGCTGTTTTGGGCCGATCCTCTGCATTCTGTGACAACCATTTACTTATCCACATCTCTACTTCCCCACGAAAAAGATTGGGTAACACATTTATATCCTCAGAATAAAACTGGGCTGATTCTGTTATTTTTTCAATTGAACATTTTTTCAATTTTGCAAGACAGTACATGGTTCAAGCTATCAAGTACATTTCTGTGATTTAAGAAACAATCTTCATATTTTGCAGAAGGTAATCCAAGAATGGAATGAATATTGCCTTACGATAATCTTCCACGTTTTCACTTTGATAGTTACTTCGATGTATCTGTTTTTTAACAATTCTGGGTTTTTCCAACACAATACCTATTCTACTTCCTATGGCAGAAACCCTGTCAAAAATATTATTAAATTCAGCATCTAAATTACATCGCATCTCTCTGAATTTTTCTGTTGCTTCGTCAATCATACGAAAAGATGATTCTAAGTCGTTGTCTGGTCTCTGCAAAGCTTTTGACAGATTTAGAGTAAGAGAAAAACACTTTTCAGCAACAAAAATCGATATCAAAAATTCAGTTTGAAGTATTGAATGGGGATACAGCATTGCCAACTTCGATGTGTCAGAGTCATAGTTGGCCATCCTGATGAATATCCTGTAGAGCTGCTACAACTGGCTCCAATAATTCGCAAAACGTGAAGAGTGCCTCGTGTTTTTCTACCCAGTGGGTATCGTATAACCATTTAAGTCGATGCATTGTTTTTCCTTCGGAACATTCCTGAACCTTATTTTTAAGTAGGTTATTCCTTTTTGGTGACAAACGGAAGAATTTTACAGCGTCTGTTAAAGTAGCCAAAGAATTCCTAATTGATGGCACTGAACAAGCTTTCTACAAAACCAGATTTAATGCATGACTACAACAGTGGACCTATAGAGAGCAGTGGGGTGAATCTTTAAAATTTTTGCCTAAACATAATTTATTTTCCCAGACATAGCAGCTGCACCATCATATTATTGACCCCTCAAATACTGAGTATCAATACCGAGTCGCTTTAAACTTGAATTTACTAACTCTGCAATTCTGGCGCCAGATAAATTTTCCATCTCGATAAATTCTAAAAAATCATCTTTCAAAATACCAAATGGTTCCTCTACATAGCGCACACGTAAGGTAAGGTGTTCTTTCCCAGCTGTATCAGCAGTTTCATCAGAAAGTATTGAGAAACATCTTGCTTTATTAATATTTTTTACAAGTTGGTCTTGAATAAATTGACCACATGTCTTAAGAATCTCGTTTTGTATCTCTGGACTGGTATATTTGCTAGAAATTGTTGTAGATGATGTTTTATCTAACAAATCGGTGTCACCAGATTCAGCCCAAAAACGTAGCAGAGCCCTAAAATTGCCTTCATTTTCAGTCTCTTCTTCGCATGATGAAATACTTCCTGAATCTCAGTGTCCATGCAATGCGAGAGACTGCCTACCACAAAATACTACTGTTTTAATTACAGACTGTAATTTTTTCCTATTTTTTTTTTTTTTTTTCAATTTCTTTATTTCTGCTCTGGTGCAATTGAACACCAACATTCAACTTATGTCCTTTCATCACTTTCCCGAATTCTTCCGAGGTTAAGCAGTTGTGTCTGTGATAATTGCACAACTGATGTGCAGTAAACACTTCTATGGCATGTTTCTGTTGCTTAAATGGAGATAAAACTAATTTGCCCAATTTTTGGTTTCCCTTACAACCTGCTTCTTTTTTTGAAAACAGCACACAATTTTTGCAAAATGCACCATCAAATTTTGCTGAATAACATACCCATGGGAATCTTTCGAACCATTGGTACAGGAATTTTCTTTTCATTACCATTAATAGGAAAAGAATATGATGAATCTGGCTTCCAGCAATTGTCTAAAAGCTTTAACAACTTTTTTCATCGGTTAGATGACCACCAATGTACTGTCCTATATCGAGATCACTTACTTTCTTTTGATGTAGATTGCTGGAAACTCCACCTCCAGTTTCCATCATTTCTTTATCTGGATCAGCTATAGATAATGATGCAGCTGCTGCGCTGTTTCTGTCATCATGATGAACATTATCTGACAGCAATTCTTGTTCTAGTAGGAATATTTTAGATTTACTATGTACATCTTCGCAACTTTCATTTAATTTAGGAATTTTAGAAAAGAAAGCAAATAAATCATTTCTTGTTCTTTTGGAAGACATTCTATGATTCTGAACAAACAAATAAAAAAACTGGGCGATGCACAGCAAACCCAGACTGCACTAAGAATTAATGTTAGCTTGGAGCTTAGCTTGCATTATAGTTTCCCCATCCGTCGATGTCGATGAGCATTGCAAGGGAGGCTGGGAGGGGAAAGGAAGCTGGTGGGCACCGCTTTCCTCACTGTTGTGGATAAATGATAGCTCTGTTCTTCAGGTCTAGAGCTGTGCTGCATGGCAGGCATGCTTCACCCTCCTCAGATGCCCCATCCCAAGTCTTGGAATCCCCATCACCCCCACACACCCTCGCTCTAAAATTTGTGTGCTCCTCGCCTCCCCAGCAGATCCCTGGATGCACTCGGGGCCAGGTCCCGGGTGTATTACTGTATTCCATTCCAAAGGCTGTGACATTACGTACGATGGCCAGGCCAGTGGTGGGGAATAGAAGGGTTGCTTATTTCGTGCCGTTCCCCATCAGCAAGCTAATGTATACTTGTGAGTTCACACTCCTACTCAAGCTCAGGGCCGTCCAAGGAAAACTGAACACCGCAGTTGCGTTTGACCTTAATGTGACATTGTGATTTCAGACACTTGAAACAGCTGAAGCCCCCCTCACCCCGCCCCCACACTAACACACAAGGACACACCATCCCTCTCTATGTTCTAGAATTATCATTCAGTTTCAAAATGACAAAAAGTTTTTAATTTTGGTTTTCCTCTACTCTGGAGAAAAAGTGTAAAAACAACCAAACTAAACGTTGAAAAACAAAACTTATATATAATATTAGGGGGCTTCGGCCCGTTGAGCACCCGCCCCCCCATTCCTACGCCCCTGTCTTCAGTAGATTGGGTTTCTTTTACAAATATTTGTGAATATAAAAATTGTATTTAACTAGCAGTATTCCCCTCCCTGATTGATTAACAAACTTGAATTATAAATAGAAAAACTTACAGCAACGACTCACAACACACGAAACAAGCAGTATGGCCTGCCTGTTTACACGACTACACCACAAGGCACTGTACACCTTCCATGTGTAATGAATGACAGATAGACTAAAGCGCACTGGCGGATTTTCTCGGTGCTGTTGACCCACAAGCGACACACTGAAATAGGCTTCTGGCTGCCCCGGTGGCGCAGTGGTCTAAGCGTTGACTACTGATCGTTTGTCCGAAAGGGGTCCGGGTTCAAATCCCGGTGAGGCATGGATGTTGTGTTTGTCTTACGGCACTGGCTCTCTCCCTTCCCTGGAACCAGTGGCCCTAAATTATGGACAGGCGACTGCTAGCCCATTTAGTTGCTCATGGTGGTCGTTAAACCTTCAATCCAAAAAAAAAAAAAAGGCTCCTGCAGGATTGCTGGAATACACTGGGGGGGGGGGCTTGGCCCAGAATCCAGAAATGAATTATTTCCGTAGTTATTAACGACTCAATGCCGTTGTTGGATTACGTGGTTTTCATACCACATGGTTTTGTATTTGTTTAGAGCAAGAGAAAAGACAAAAACAAAAAAGGATAACAGAGAGTAAAAAAATTATGAAAAGATGTATCCACAAAAAAAGACTTTAATGACAATAAAGAACGATAGATGGTGATGCTATATATCGAATACTAGGAGAGACATTTGAACGTAGACGGCAACAAAACTATGAAAAAACATCGTCATTCAGGCTCAGCTAAGCGCCTAATAACATCAAGTACTAAAATGATAGCACAAAAACTCACTGAAGAAGGCTTATACTTCAAAAGCTGAAACTGGTATGAGAAAAATAATACGTTAAGAAGATGATGCCGTGCTTCACATTCCTGGATTTCATCAAGGTAACCATTAAATGTTCTTTGGCTAAAAAGAGACACTTAACTTCAATGGCGTCGAGAACCACAACTGTTTAGCCTATTACCAAAGGACAATAAATAATAACATCAAACTTGTGTTTATCAAAAAATTTCTGAAAATGATGAAGTACAACTTTGATTATTGACGATTAAAACCAATATTAACGTGTGAAACAGTAAATTGAACCACGAGTATTTATACTCTGACAGTATATTAAAATTAATTATTGCATTTTAGCGGTGGCTTAGGATATATGAATACCATAGAAGAATTTTATTGAAATGTATTTGAATTATACCTGATTGATAAAGCTAGACATTTGGGCTGTTTCTCTTAATGCCTGGAGGACAGGAGGACATGGTAAGAAAAGGAGGACATGTCCTCCAAAACCCGAATTTCTGGTCATCCTGGTTGTATCACCAAGGTAAAATTTTACCTTGTTCAGAATTTTTAATTTTTGAATAGCAGGAGTGCAACAGTTGCAGATCTATCTTCTCTTTGAACTAGAGCGATGTCTTTGTTTATTCACTTGCACGTATTTGGAGGATTTTCACAATAATGACCTTACCAAACATTTTACCTGGCACACTCAGTAGGCTAATACCATGATAGTTTTTGCAGTCAGTCTGATCACCTTTTCCCGTATACAAGGGAACAATGATCACATCCTTCCAATCTCAAGGGACCATTCCTGACTTCCAGCACAACTGGCAAATTTCAGTCAACCAGTCAATTATAGAGTCACTACCATATTTCAACATCTCAGCAGTTATGCGATCAACTCCCGGATCCTTACCATTCTGAAGAGATTTTAGAGCTTTACACTCCTCTTCTCTTGAGATCCCTCCTGTGCTTCCATCTTTCACTGTGACATCATCTGCTTCTGCATCAGAATCACCTTTGCTTTCCTGATCTAATAACTCGCAGAAGTAAATGGACGATGTCATCACTCTATCCACGTTATTTTTTTTAAACAACGCATAGCGACTGAAAAATTGTATTCCGGCACTACTGGGATCGAACCCCAGAACTCTCGATAACTAGTCGAGTGCGTTCGAATTTACGCTACAGCGCCAACAATTCTCAGCGCAATGCGTGGTTTATCAGTCAGCATCTGACTATACGAATGCGTATTGATGGTCTCAGCAACTGAGATGTCGTCATCTGGTGGCATTTAACGCAACAGCTATTTTAATTGTAGCTGATAAATTCAAAGGGCGATAGAAATGTTTAATATATATCAAATACGTGGAGATAATGTAAATGGACGATGTCATCACTCTATCCACGTTATTTTTTTTAAACAACGCATAGCGACTGAAAAATTGTATTCCGGCACTACTGGGATCGAACCCCAGAACTCTCGATAACTAGTCGAGTGCGTTCGAATTTACGCTACAGCGCCAACAATTCTCAGCGCAATGCGTGGTTTATCAGTCAGCATCTGACTATACGAATGCGTATTGATGGTCTCAGCAACTGAGATGTCGTCATCTGGTGGCATTTAACGCAACAGCTATTTTAATTGTAGCTGATAAATTCAAAGGGCGATAGAAATGTTTAATATATATCAAATACGTGGAGATAATGTAAATGGATTGCGCTGAGAATTGTTGGCGCTGTAGCGTAAATTCGAACGCACTCGACTAGTTATCGAGAGTTCTGGGGTTCGATCCCAGTAGTGCCGGAATACAATTTTTCAGTCGCTATGCGTTGTTTAAAAAAAAAAAAATAACATGGATAGAGTGATGACATCGTCCATTTACATTATCTCCACGTATTTGATATATATTAAACATTTCTATCGCCCTTTGAATTTATCAGCTACAATTAAAATAGCTGTTGCGTTAAATGCCACCAGATGACGACATCTCAGTTGCTGAGACCATCAATACGCATTCGTATAGTCAGATGCTGACTGATAAACCACGCATTGCGCTGAGAATTGTTGGCGCTGTAGCGTAAATTCGAACGCACTCGACTAGTTATCGAGAGTTCTGGGGTTCGATCCCAGTAGTGCCGGAATACAATTTTTCAGTCGCTATGCGTTGTTTAAAAAAAAAAATAACGTGGATAGAGTGATGACATCGTCCATTTACATTATCTCCACGTATTTGATATATATTAAACATTTCTATCGCCCTTTGAATTTATCAGCTACAATTAAAATAGCTGTTGCGTTAAATGCCACCAGATGACGACATCTCAGTTGCTGAGACCATCAATACGCATTCGTATAGTCAGATGCTGACTGATAAACCACGCATTGCGCTGAGAATTGTTGGCGCTGTAGCGTAAATTCGAACGCACTCGACTAGTTATCGAGAGTTCTGGGGTTCGATCCCAGTAGTGCCGGAATACAATTTTTCAGTCGCTATGCGTTGTTTAAAAAAAAAAAATAACGTGGATAGAGTGATGACATCGTCCATTTACATTATCTCCACGTATTTGATATATATTAAACTCGCAGAAGTATTCACCGCATCTTTCACTTAACTTATTGGGCTCCCATATCATTTCCTCGATCCTATTCTTCACACAACTTACAACTTTGTTTCCCCTATTTTATGAATGCTTTTATTGATAAATTATTTTTCTAGCAGTCTTGGGGGGGGGGGGATTTACAAGCAGGTGAATTTATTATCATTAACCTCAGACAGAAAAGAAATATACTGTATGATTTTGCAGAAAATTATTTTTTTATTTTGCAAGATGAATCTCAAGGGTATCATGGGAAATATGCCCAGGTAACTGTTCACCCATTGGCTGCTTACTTTTGTGAACCCAGTTCTAACATTTTGCCGATTGAAAACCTGATTGTTATTTCTAACTGCATGAAACTTGGGACAGTAGCAATTTATTACCTCGTTATTGTATAAGAGAAGAAAAATACGACAGATGATACTAATGTGGATACAAAAAATATTTTGTTTTTCGGATGAATCATCAGTTCAGTATGGAAACTATATAATCATTTACAAGTCAAACACACACTTGTTTTACACACTTTTTTTATGTTTCAGAATGCTTGTTTCTGATGATTGATGTTAATGTTTTTTATTGCAGATGCAAGAAATAATGTTGCAGAAATAAAGCATTCTTTTCATTGCAGATGCAAGAAATAATATTTCCTGTGTTGTTTCATTCATATGGCTTCCTTATAAATATGTCAAGCAGTGCTCAGCTGGAAAGCTAATACCCAGTTGTTTTTATTCATTTTTTCACGTTTGTACAACTATCAAAATAACTGACTATTGTATGCTATAGTTGTTATCCATAGCGGCACCCCTGTCCTACGATTGCAGCTGTGATATAACAGAAAAAGTGTTACAAGACCTCCATATACTTTCTTTTTTTTTTTTTTTTGCCTGATTTGGACCTTATTCAGTCATGTACTATTGCATTGGTAACCACAATAAAGTGTTTTGCAGAAAAAGTAGCCAGTTCCTGGTTTTTGTTTTGTAAACTATTGGATAGTTTTGTGATCTCTCTCCAATTACATTATAGCTGTGCTCCCTTCCTCATAATGGGATGCAGGGGTAGAGTGGATCGATGAAACCAGGCCAGGGATTTTTATCTTGTGGTCCACTGCAGATACACACATACCCACAAGGTACACCTCACAAATTCCATCATGAAGAAAATTCTATTAACTCTTGGATGAAACAGAACTGTTGAAATATGCATTGTAAAACTAATTCAGTCATGAACAAATTTTAACAGCAATTTAAGGGTGAAAGAATTTTAAAAATCCACTTATGATTGGATGTAACATATCAAACCATACTCAAAATGGGGCATTATACTAGATGGATTTATTTGGTCACTGATCATCTACTGCACAATGGCACCTGTACCACCTCCTTCAATAGATGCCATTTTTAAGTTTACCCATTATTTTGACTCGTGAACTACCATTTTGATCCATGAACCAGTACCAGTAAATCGTTGTTTCTTTTAACATAAATGTGGGTGGGGACATGAATTTCGGAACATCTCTGCCAGAAAATTGCTTTGTGCTCCATGTGTGATGTGGATAAGGGTGTGGGGATGATGGAGCATCAAAATGTTATTAGTGCCTCCTTCAAAATTACAAAAGAAGATAGGGCCTACCAATGTCCCTTTGGTTCCAAGTCCAACGACCTACACTTAATCGTAGTTAGCTTAATTTATTTATTACAGCATGCTTTGTCTAGTGCCAAATTTTTCACTGCAGTAGAGAGAATTTTGCTTTGTCATTTTAGATAGATAAAAGAGATAGAATGGATAGATGTATAGATAGAATGAAATGACAATTCTTTTTAAGGCAATAATGTTTATTTATAATAGATACTAATATAAAGCTCAAATGAAGTTAATGATTTTTATTCACAAGTACCAAAATAATTATTCATTCTTTCCAGACAATCCAGATAAAAAGGGTGCAAGGAAGTGGGCCATTTCTTGAGTAGTCCATGGATTGGCCCACTGGGACACCAGGATATTTCCCAGTGTCCCAGTCCAATCCACTCCATCATTGGCTGTGGTTAACACATGAACAACTATCACATATGATAGTCATTGAATCTCCACATTCATACAAATGTAAAAAAATTGGAGGTTAGCTTTGCTTCTGTGCATTCCACAACTCTTCATATGTATACAAATTTGAAAATAAAAAAATGCCATGAAATATTATTTGTTGTGTCTGAAAGGGAAAGCATGCTTCTATCATAATAAATAACCATGCTCAAGCGAAAAAAAATGCATAAAATAAATGCATCTGATTTGTAAACACCAGAAATCTTGCAGAAGAAAGTCTTATAATCTTTACATATGAATATTAACTTTGAGTTAGCTGCAGGGTGGCATTTGTTTGCCACATCTTATGGTTAAGAGCATGTGTGATGGAGTGGATGCTACATTAAAGACATTGGCTTGCTAGGGCAGGTATATATGATAGTATTCTTTAAAATCAGGTACCAGTCTATGGCTTACTACATCTCACAGGCCATTGCCATTTTTACAAATATTCAGCATGTTCAGTATTTTAATTGTATCTTAGTCAACATTTTGCTTATGAAAGTATGTTATCAATACTGCAACTAAATACACATATACCATCACAGCAACAGAAAAAAGTTTCTGAAGAACTTCAGCAAAAAAAAAAAAAAAATAGCACAGATACTAAAATGTGTAAACTAAAATTTTAAATGCCCTTGTGCACCCTGGTGGCTGAGTGGTTAAAGTTGCTGTGATGTGGCTAGTTAATCCAAGCTGAGCCTATGCTCAAGTCCCAGATGATGCATGGATGGTGTGCTTGTTCACCATATGTGGTCTGTAATTCAGATTCTGTCGGCCAATTTCAAGTGTCACCTTAGAGGAAATTCCAAGTAGGATGAGCTCAGAATTTTTTAATAATTTTTTCATGGTCTGAAGTTAATTTTCTTTCTTCTAGTGCATCTACCTCATGGTTCGTATGCGTCCTGGAAATCCTGGAAAAGTCCTGGAATTCCATTTTGTCCTGGAAATGTCCTAAAATTCTGTTACATGTCCTGGAATTTTATCCATTCTGGCCTTTTTGCCCCTGCACAATGTTTTGTAGTTGAAGATTTTTCTACTGACATAACTTGTGTCTGACAAATTTTCCTCCCCACCCCCTGCAAAATATGGGACGGGGGAGAGCTGTTTGTTTTTTGGTCTGTTAGGAGGACTGAAGCCACTTTATTAGCATCTTTTGGCGTTGTGCTTATGTTATCACTTTGTCCAACCGGGAAGACCATATCTCTGCAATTGTTAGTTCGATTTGTAAAATTCTTTTTGTGTAAGGAAGCTTAAAATGTGCGAATGATGATCCATTGGTTCCGTTTTTTCCCCGATGTACAACTTCTGCGCTAGGGGGCGCAAATAAAGATCGTATCGAATTTAAAATGCATTTTATTTCATACATTTGCTTCTAAATACCCAATTGAAAAAAATATTTTTCCTTTCGATGACATTTATATCGAAGACTATTTTAGTTACAGTCCCTTTTTCAAATAATGTGTAAATTTTCCGCTAGGGGCGTAAAGGTAAATCACGATTTTCCCAATATCTCCGCTTCTAACTGTTCGATTTGAAAAATTCTTCCTGCGTTGGATATTGCTCTTGAGGGGAGATGTTTTGCATATAATTTCTCATTTTTGGCAAAAAATGGTTTGGCTGCCAGGGGCGTAAGTGTTTATTTTTGAGTCTGATGTATTTGCAATAAAATCTGAGCTCGAACTGAATTGAAAACATTCATCTGTAGACCAACACCTCTCACCTCCAAAAACTTTTTTAAATACCTCCTGATTAAATAGTGCATAATTTTTCCACCAGGGGCGTACACGTATATCTTATTTTTGTCTATATCTGTTTCTCAGAGACCAATTTGAAAAATTCTTTCTTTGTTGGAGAACATTTTTGGTGGGAAATGTTTCTCATATAATTCCAAATATTTCTTAATGCACAAGTGCGGCACTAGAGGGCGTAAGTTCACGTTTCCGTTTACAGCAATATCTACGGGAATAATAATTTTCCGCTTGGGGGCGTAACAGTAAATTGCAATTTTCCTAATATCTCTGCTTCTAAAAGCCTGATTTGACTTTTAATTTTCCCAGTAGCTCTTCAGGAGAAATGTTTTGCATATAACTCTTCGTTTTCAGTAAAGAATGTTTTGGCTGCCAGGGGGCGTAAGTGTTTATTTTTGCTTCTGATGTATTTGCAATAAAACTTGAGCTCGAAACTCGATTGAGAAATTTCTCCGTGGACCAATACTGCTTACCTCCAAAAACTTTTCTAGAATACCATCTGCTTGAATAGTGCATAATTTTCCCACCAGGGGCATATACGTATATCTTACTTTTGTCTATATCTCTATTTATAGGAGTACGATTTGAAAAATTCTTTCTTTGTTGGACATTTTTGGTGAAAAATGTTTCTCATATAATTTCAAATATTTCTTAATGCACAAGTGTGCCACTAGGGCGTAAGTTCACGTTTCCGTTTACAGTAATATCTATGGGACTAATAACACAATTGAAAAATATTCTCTTTCGGCCAGATACTACTAACTATGAAAACTCCTGTGCATTTTCTTCCCAAAATAATGCACAATTTTGCCGCTAGTGAGTGCAAATGTTTAATGTTTTTTTCTCAATATCTGTACTTCTAAATGTCTGATTTAAAAAAAATATTTTAACAACAGGCATCATTTACCTTATGGAACACTTTAGGTTTGTATTTGAAAAGGTTTGTGGTTCACAATTCTGCCGCTAGGTGGTGTTTATGTACTTCCATTTGCTGCCTATCTCTGCCTCTAAAAACTCTATTGAGAAATTTCTTTTTTTACTCTATGCCATTCACTATAATAAAGATGGAGAGTGAATAATATTTCTGCTTTAATGAGAAGATCCTCTTCAAATAATGTATACAACTTTTTCCCTAGGGGTTGTAAAGGTCAAAACGTTTTTCTCGGCTATCTCTGCTTCTGGGAGACTTATTTGAAAAGTTTTTTCCTTGGCATAGCTTTTGTTATGAAGAATACTTTTTGCTGTTTCAACTTTTCCATTGTGCAAAATCCTTCCGCTAAAAGGCATACAGTTATATCATGTTTCCTTCTCTATCTCTTCTTGTAATTGTTTGATTTGAAAATCGTTTTGTCTCTGATACCTTCCTTCTGCTATGGGAAACGTTTTTTGCGCCATTCGTTAATTTTCATAACATACTTTTTAGCCACTGATGGAAGTAAGTAGCTGATGTTTTATAAGTAGCTGATTTTTTTAATTTTTTGTGGGTTATTTTGACCTTTACTGAAATTTGTTAATGAATGCTTTATATAAAAAATTGCCATAAAACTAAATTGCTTTCTAATATCAGAAACTTAAATCTAGTTGTTTCTTAGTATTTTCTGAGCAAACTAATCACTTTGCATCTTCTATAATTAGTTTTCTATTCATGCACAGTTAAATTGCCTTGATCATTTATGAATGCAGTTGTACACAGCCCTTGGATTTACGGCTTCCCTTTTATTCTCTTTCATTTCATTATGGAAATTTTTGTGCATACTCTGTTTGCTGGCGAGTACAAATTTAAAACTTAGCTACGGCATCAATATTATGTTGAAAATTCCTTCCCTAAATAAAATGTAACACAAATACTTGCTCCCACGATTATGTGTTTAAGAAATAACAATCCCTTTGGTCCTATGAAAAAGTTCCAAATATTTCATCTTTCCTTGCCCTTAAATTTCCAATGTAAGCATTATTTCAAAATAATTAAATATAAATAATATTTTATGTATTGATTGTGTGGTATATGAAAGCATTTTAAGAGTAATGCCACATACCTATGTATTTTTGAGTTTTATGGGTTTTTTTATATTCTGTAATTTGCTTCAATAATTAAACCAAAGCCAAAGTGGAAAAATAAAAGTTTCTCAAAATCAGTGTAGTATAGTATACAAAAGTTTAGTAGATATTAAACCTGGTCACATTTTTGACAGTTTTGGTATTTCAGTATTTATCTGTGATTCTAAGTTTCTGATTAGCTGCAGCGGACATTTTTAACATTCTGCATTCTGTATTAAGTTTGCCCAAGCATGTAAGAAGTTGTTTGTTGTAGGTTACAAGGTTACAGGTTGAACAGATCTATGGTTTCATTATATTTTAAGGAAGAGCATTTGGATCGTATGTCCTGGAAATGTCTTGGAATTTTGTGATTGAAAAAGCGTATGAACCATGTCTACCTCTTCCCAAGCAGTAGCAAACATATTAGATACTAGAATGGTGGCTTTCATTCCCTTCTTTGATGTAGAAAAAAGCTGGGGAAGAAATGATTTAGTAAAATATGCTTCAAGGCTGTGGCTAACGAAAAACAAAGCATCACAATTAGGTATCTACTGTGATATGACTTTTATCAAGACAACTTTTATCAAACCTAACAACAAAGGCATGCAAATCATTGATCAAACAACAGCTTAATTTGATAAAGGAAAATGTGAATAGTTGGCATTCTATTTTAAACATGGTTTCTGTTCTTCCTTTTTTTCTAGGGTAGTTGCTATCACTTGCTGAAGCTGTTGGATTCAGCATTAGTTCATCACTTGTTCCCTTCTTTTATCTGTTCAGATGATTCTGTTTTTAATTCCCATTAGGATCTTGTTTCATTTTCTTTTTTCTGTGAAGAATTCATCCAAAAAATACTGATAAACAGCAGTATTAATTTCAGGTTGCTTCTAGTAGCATAGCTATAGTTGTTTTATCATAATCATAAGATATGTAAATACTACAGATTCTACAGAAATAACTAAGCCTTTTGTCTAGATAGCATGCCTCCTGTTATTTTGAAATCTTGTGTACCTGAACAGACACTCATTTTTTGTCATCTGTTTCAACTGTCCAAACTTCTACAGGAATGCATATTCCTGTAGGTTGAAAACTTAGCTGCCTCTATATGTTTGCAAGATATCAAACTAATAGAAAGAAGTATGACTGTTTAAAAAATTAATAAAAAGATTATGCTTTCTCAAAAATCTTCATACAACTTGGAAGTTGTATCTCATCCAGAGTAATGGGAAAGCCCCTTTATGAACAATGACTACTCCCTTTTAACTACTGTTCCAAGCTCATTAATACACTGCTGGACAATTGCTAAGGACGGATCATAAACGGCTATATAGCTCATAAAAAAGTAAGTGTGGTTGGATGCCAAGTGAAGTAAAATAAAGTCAGAATGCTAGGACATTACAAGAAAGACAATTTATTGTGCTCTGAAATCCAGAAGGCTTTGGAACGTGTTCAAGGGACAAACAGGCCATTTTGTGCAGAATACGTAAACGTGAAAAAAATGCAATTACCGCCCGCAGGCGTTACGGCGTAAGATGTCTATACGGGATATGGCCACCATGGAGAGCGATGCAAGATTCCACACGTCGTGTCATGCTTTGCACAACATTATCAAGCAGCTGTTGGGGTAATTTATCCCATTCCTCTATCAGTGCACGGATGAGGGTGTCCTTGTTTATTGGAGGGCATTGGCGACCAGCAAGTCTCCTCCCCAAAGCATCCCACACATTTTCAATGGTATTCAAATCTGGAGAACGTGCTGGCCATACGAGGTGTTGAATATCCTTGCTCTCAAGACACTCCTGGACAGCGACTGTTCGAAGACATGCTGCGTTGTCGTCCATGAAAATGAATCTATCACCGACAGCACCAGGGAACATGCGAACATGAGGTAGCAGAACATCATTAATGTATCGTTGGCCAGTCATAGTCCCAGTTGGAAGCACATAGAGGGACGTACGGCCATTGATCACGATGCCAGCCCATACCATGACACTACATGTCAGATATCGGTCCCTTTCCTGTATGTTTGCTGGACAATATGCAGTACCACTATCACGCCAGATCAGTTGTCGTCGACAATCAGACGATAGATTGTATCTACTCTCATCTGAGAAGAGGATAGCAGACCAGTCGTTATAAGTCCAATTGCGATGTTGATGGCCCCATTGCAAACGGGCGGTACGGTGACGTCTGGACAATGGGATGCACACAACAGGACGGCGGGCATGTAGTCCTCCTTCATGCAAACGTCTGGCGTCAGTTTTTCTGGAGATCCGCCAGTAGCAGCCATAAACTGATTTGCTACCTCACTAGCTGTGCTGCGCCGGTGTCTTTTTGTTGATAGCACTATGTACCGATCTTCTGCAGGTGTCGTACTGTGAACACGACCTCCCCTGTTACGTTTGCTGCACTCTCCATTTGTTTGAAATAATTTCCAAAGCCTTGAAACAACACTGTGGCTGACGTCGAACTTCCTGGCAACATCTGTTATTTTTCGCCCTTCTTCAATCTTGCCAATAATATGGCCACGCGTAAAATCATCTAGGTGATGTCGGGAAGACATACTGAAAATTGCAAGTTCGTCAATTGATTCTTTCCCTTTCAACGTTGCGTTTGAACAACAACGGTCAATACGCGTCAAATCCTTTATATCTCTTATCAGCGCTATTACGTCACGAACAAGTTCGGCAATCCAAAATTTGCATACGCACAACACGTCTTACTATATCCCGCACTTATGCTAATTTCCACATTTTCCTGCCTTCCATTTTATGGTTGCTATCGTTGCTATTGTCATCCGTCCTTAGCAATTGTCCGGCAGTGTAATTAGCAATTTAGCTTTCATTTAAATCGTTCAGTAGATGATGTTCCTTTAATTTTAATCAATCAAACAGATCTCAAATAATTATTAGTAACCTTTTATTACATATATTTGCTTTACCAGTTTATAAAGTTTATTAATTTTTTTAAATGTATGTGATTTAATGTATACTTTAGGCATTGTGCAAAGTATAGGATCACAAAAATCAGTGAACCATTACACTGATCAGAGGGCATCAAGTTATGGTTGCGTATGCCAAAATTATTCTTGTGGATGCTGTGCACATTTAGAGATTCCTATGGTTGGACTGAATGATACAGGTAATAAAAAAAATTATTGTATCTAGCAATAATTGTTAAAACATTATCTCTTTAAAGTGCAATATTTATGAAAGCTGTCTTTTAAATAGTGTCACAGTCAGTTACCAATCAGAAATTTGCTTCTTTTCTGCTTCCATTTGTTAATAATCAGTATTTTCCCTATTGTTTACAATGCATACTAATAATTTAAGTATTTCATGTGATTATATTAAAGCAAAATTGTTGCCTGTTACCAACAGCTATTTATTTCAGATTGTAATTTATCAGGCTACTTTGTGGGAAATTCTAACTTCTGGATAGTTGTCTTTCTGGACAAAAAACATTTTGATTGCTTTTTCCTTCTTGAATTTATTAGATATTGACCACAACTGTTTCTTATCAGTGGCTTAGCACTAAAACCACAAATAGTGGTCAATTTGACTACTGTCATGATTCTATTTTTGTTTTAGGATTTAAAAGCCACCAAGAGCAACTTTGAGGGCTATAGGCAGTTGTACATCCCTAATTCAAGGCCACTGGTTCCAGGGAAGGGACAGAATTATTGGCACTGGATAAATACCACCACTCAGGATTTGAATCTGGGCTCATCTCAGACAAGTGGTCAAAAGCTCGCTAGCTCCTCAGACCACTCAGCCATCGGGGTGATTGTCATGATTTGACTAATCATCCTATGTATAATTTTCAAATATGAATAATATGTTGTGACTTTTCCTAAAACCTAATGAAGAATATGTAGAATTTTTCAAAATTTTTGTTTCATGAGAAACTCAATTATGGCCACTTATTAGTTCATGGCAGTGATCGGATGGCCAAAGCTGAGATGCTCATTTATTTGCAGGAATTGATGTAAAATACCAATGGAAATTTAGAAACCAATGGGAAGCCAATTCTCCAAAGAATTTTCAATTTTGCTGAAGGATGGCTACATGAGAAACACTAAAAAGTACAGCATTTATTTTTTGGCAATAATATGCCAGTGGAAATTTCGAATTAGATTCATGCAGCAGTAGCAATTTTAGTTGAGTACTACAATCAGTGACTGTGATGTAAACTTGTAAGCTTCACAATCTCCAGTGAAACATGTCTCAGCTTCACAATCTCCAGTGAAATATGAACTCACAAGTAGGGTGTTGTCTCCCGTAGCACAGGTTATGCAATGTGCACCGTGCCGTTCACTCGCTAATGCTGTTTGAGCCTCCAACATTTAGCCTGGATGTGATTTTCACTGCTGTTACCAAGTGGTCATTCTGTATGAGCCTGAATAGTCTATGTCTACCCTGGTCATGAATGACATGTGGTTGGCCACTGTTTTCTCTCTAGGCACTGGCACGTCTGTCGATGGTAAACTTTGCAGTATACCCTTGATACAGTTGCCCTCGAGAGCTCTGGGGTTCTTACTACTTGGGTGATAGAATGATCCATCTGTCTTGTGCCGACAATGCATCCATGATCAAAGTCTCTCAGATCACTACATTTACCCATGTTCATTGATTGCAATACACTGTTGGAAGGCCCTGTTGTTTATCTATTTATCACCTGCATTCAGTTTGGGTCTGTTTCACTGTGGGCAAGGAATGCATATGTCAACTGTCCATCACCCCTATCTCTAATGTTTTGTCTACTGAGTGTATATACATGGTCGTATCAGAATAATATGACCACCTGCCTAATAATGGGAATAACCACCCTTGGCCGAGACGGCATGGCATGGACGCAATGAGGTCCTGGAAGGTTGCCCGAGGCACATATGTTCATTAGGACTGCAGTAGAGCATGGAGGTCCCGGAGATGACATTGCTGTGGGTCGGCACATTGAGCCTGTTGATCCAAATAGTCTTACAAGTGCTCTATGGGATTGAGGTCGGGCGATTTCACCAACCAAGGAAGAACAGAGACATCGTTGTCGTGTTCCTGAAACCAGTCATGCACCCCCTTAGTAACATGGCAGGGTGCATTGTTCAGCTGATAGGCACCATCATCACCAAGGTAAATATCCAACATGAAGGGATGCATATGGTCAGTGAGGATGGACAGGTAGCCATTGGTGTTCAAGGACCCATTCAGTGGTACCAGTACCAGTGGTCCCAGGGCATACCAGGAAAACATCCCCCAGACATGCACACTGCCACCGCTGGCCTGTACTTGTCTGACAAGCATGTCTGGGTGTTGGTTCTCGTGTGTCTCACGCCATATCCACCACCGCCCATCACTTCTGTGGAGTAGAAACCTCGATTCATCGGAGAAGGCAACCTTTTTCTACTCTTCCACTGTCCAATGACGGTAGTCCCATACAAACTGCAAGTGTGGTTGCCGATGGATCGGGGTTAACATGGGCGCCTTGACACAGCATCAACTCCAGAGACCCAAGCATAACAGAGTTCACTCTACTGTTTTTGGGAAAACATACCTGGGTGCCCCAGCATTCATTTGCATGGTCAATTGCTGCACTGTTGCATGTTGATTGCTCTTTACCAGTTGACAGAGGTGACATTCTCCTCTGGGGTTGATGGCCTTTGGGACTCCACAGTTGACATTGAGAAGTACTCGGTGTACCAGCGGTCCATTCTTGGTACATCCTTACTACAGCACCGCACAAACAGCCCACGAAGTGTGCTGTTTCTGAGATGCTGAGTTCTGGCTTAATTTTAAGAGCCTGAGCCCATCTGAGCCTGAACCCCTGAAGTATATCATCCCGAGCTCGAATTGTATATTGCAAGATAGAGCCCAGACCCAAAAGAGACCCAAAACTATGATTAACCTCTTAAGGCATCAAAAAAAAAAAAAAAAAAAAAAAAAAATATCCTCTTCCAGACTTCCACTCTTTCCTCCTCATGCAATTAACCAATGTCTTTCTCAACTGCAGAGTGGGGAAGGGATGGCAATCGATTTCTATAATTTCTTTGACAATTCATTTTCTCCTGAAATGTTTCAGGGAGCTGGGCATCAGGAAAAATTGGGAAACACAACAATCTACATCATACATTGCTCAATAGAATTAGCAGGGAGCTGCCCCATTGAGGTAGGCAGCAAAATTTCCTCAGCATGCTATCTACTATCTATGGTACGTGAAGAAACTTTTCCTTCGCCGAAATTCAGTAATTCATGGCCTATGGTATTTGTTACCCAAGCCCGGAATGAATAGCCCTGCCCAGTTCCCACTCCCATCTAAACCCAGTTGCCGAAGAATTCTATTTAACAACTAGAAAGTGTAAAAAAAGTCTCGTGCTAAATCACACAAAATCACATTTAAAAAAAAGGAAGAAAATTCTTTCCCTCTGTCAGAGCTTGAGCCCGAACTCCAGAAAGTAATATGCAGCCCAAGCACGGTTCAGGCCCGGGCTCAGGCTCAACCCATCTCAGCACTGGCTTCCACCCTTGGCGCGGTAGCCAATGATCATTCCTTTTTGAACATCCGTCAAATCAGTACCTCTGCCAGCTGTGCTCATGTTACACACTATGGCTCATCTGTCCTGGCTGGCCGCTTATATCTCCGTGCAGTTGACCTTTTCACATGCACTCTGTGACATGCCTGAGCTCGTACATTGTGATTTCGGAGGTGGTCATACAGTATTATTCTGATACGGCTGTGTATGCATTCATGCCATGCTTATTTGTTTATTTTATTACTTCTTTTTTCAGGATGTGCCAATTTCACTTATTTGGTTAAAGAATATGGAATATCATTTACTCTTACCATTGACAACCTGACAATTTACAATGAAACGATTTCTGGTGAGTTTCCAATCTTTATCAAATACATATTTTGTAAAATTTTAAAGTGAATTTAAAATTACTGAATCTTACTTTTTTTTCTTGAAAAACTGATCATATTTTTGGCAAGTGCATATAGATGATATTTTTTTTTCTGATTTTAAAGTATGAAATGGTGAAAAGCAGTTTATTTGTTCGTGCATTTAATAGTTGATGGATGTAACACATTTCATTTCCCCTTGGTTTAAATAGTTGAGTACTGCAAATTTTAGGGAAGATGTAATCTGATAAAGAATTCCTAAGTTTTGATGTAACGTAAATAAATGGATTGGCATGGAATTAGGAGTCACATGCTGGAATAGATGTTAGGTGGCCATATGTAACCCTTTTATTGTGGCCATATGTAACCCTTTTTCAAAGCCAGTCCAAGTACAAGCTAGGGAAGTCTGTACTTGGACTGACTTTGAAAAAGGGTTTTGTGATATGGTAACAGGATGACATTTTTCTCTCTCTTGCTGCTTATGATGAAAGGCATGGTTTCACAAGAGTTTAGTTCCATAGACTAACCAAAACAACAAATGCATTTAGTCACAGTTTAAGGAAGAAGCATAATTGCATTACAACAGTGGTGCAATCACTGGGGGTAGCCCAGTGCCTGGGCCCTCCCCACAAGGTATCACGTTTGGTTCTTTGTTATTGGCTCTGTATTTTAAAATATAGACTTTGTATGTGTTTTTAAATATATATATATATATATATATTGTATGAATCATTTGAAATGTATTTAAATATGGTGGAGAGGTTTTTATTACTTTCCAATACTTCAGGAGATGTTTTCTCCTGGGTTTTTTTATTTTTTATTTCATCAATATTTTGGACTATTCCTGTAAAGAAATCTTGGGTGTGCCACTGCATTGCAATCACTTTTGCTCTTTAGTGACTGGAGGCATAGTATGCATGAAGAGCATTGTCATCAATGAAATCATGATTTGGATTAGCTAGCTGTTGTGGAAAAATCGTTGATGTACAAAGAAAGAAAGATAAATTTTAGAAATGCTTAGTGATCTCTGAGTCATGCTTCAGTTTAAGGTACATCAAACATGTACCTTCAGTACTTGTATTTATGATGTGGCAAGAAATGAAGCTAGGGAGCCTGTTGCACAGTGCAGGATATCAACTGTATGATCAGAGTACAGATGATTTCACTGCCAAGGTTTGCTAAAGCTTTAGTAACATCTAGTGCCACAACTTGACTTTTTCAAACTTTTTAAAGCTGTATTCTGATTGCAAGGTGTGGAACATCTTAGGCTTTAAGTTTAGGATCCTAGGTTTCTAATATTCAAACATAATAAGATAGGCATACTACAGCTAGGGTGAACTCCATTAATTTGTCTGCTGCGTTACATTTGGACAAAACAGATATCAGAACTGTAGGGCAATGTTTTGAGGAACATAGGCAATCACCTTTTCTTAAAGCATACCAAACAAGTTTCAAACCTGTTGAAGAAAGCAGTCAGAATAAACAATGTAATATATAGGAGTTAGTTCTGGTAAGTTGGATTTCAAAAGTAAAGTTTTGCTATCTAGGCCAAAGGATTTATTAGGTTCAAAAATCTGGAGCATTGTATGTTTTTTACAGAACTGCAACACAACTAGAGGCATGGGAACATAAGTTTTTTTATTTGGTGGAGGTGATTTATCTCTGACATTTGTTGTAAGTGTTCTTGTCAAAAATGGAAGACTACTGTGACTCTGTTTCTCTTTTTTGATTCAAAATTTCTGTTGTAGGTTTGAATAATTTTTCCAGCTTGTTACAGCATGGTCACACATACACACATTACCGCATTTCTTCTGTAAATAAATTACTTCATAAAAAGCTAGGATTACTCATTCACAATGTAGACAATATTTTTAATCTATGCCTTTTACACTATGTATATGGTTTTGCACAATGTAAATTTTCAGCTCTAGACAACTGCTCATACATTTGGGAGTGCATCCAAATCAACCCTGGAGCTTCTTGATGCTAGGCATAAAAAGAGAAGTTGGTGTCCTTAACTATCCAGCACTTATTGATCCTGAAAAATCCTTCTCCCATGCATGAATTGTTGCAGCTGTGTATAGTGTTTGTCACTCAAGGCCAGCTTTAGAGTGGGTGCAAGTGGTGCTGCAACACCGAGCTGAATTTTTGTTTTTCTTTTTTTGTGGTGAAGTTGTAGGGTATATGTATAAAAAAGAAGAAAATACTGTGGGAGAGTTGTAATTCGAGTCTATGAGCAAATTGGAGGTGACAAAAGGGCTAGCCAGCGCTAGTTCAAGGCATGTTTTTCCCTGATGCAAGTTCCTCTTCATTGTCCATTTGTGGACATTTTGCTGTGCAAAATTTGCATAATACTTTCGAATTCCATACGCACATAGTGCATTTGGCTCTCCCCCCCTCCCTCCACCCTGAAAAATTTATGATAACATGTTTTAGTCTCTTTCAAGTATACAGTGATGTAAATGGTCACGTGGTAAATGATGATTTCATTCACACTAACAGGTCTCAAAAAACAAAAAAAACAAAAACGCTCTGTTTCTAAAAATCTAAAAAGGTACAAAAAAAAACCAAAAAAAAAAAAAAACCCAGCACTCTTTCACTCTTTATTGGTGCACAAAATTTTAACACTTCTTAGATTTGCTTCAAACCAAAGTATGTAAATATTGTTCTTTGTGTAATCAGAAAAAGAAGATAGGGAAAGGGAGGAAAGATGCATTGAAGAGGTGACAAACAGGATAACCTGTGACCAAACAGGGGGCAGCATAAAATGACGAGTGCTGCTGTTTGGTTTATAAACTGCTCTTCGTTTTCATCAGGTGTAAAACGAAGTTAGAAATATTTATCTCCACATAGACTACTTTATATGATATATAAAACACACAGAATATGAGATTTACTTAGGAATAAATTGATGTTATTTATTAACGTCAAATTTTCAGGTAGCTACCATTCATCAGGACTACACTACAGCAAGACTACACTACAGTTGGGTAAAACTCCAACCTTTCAAATGGTTTAATGTAATTCCTCTTTAATGTATTAGGTGTGCAACTTAATTCTCGGCCCCTAACTGCTAGTGATCATAGAACGTCGGCAAATACAAATAGCTGTGTGCGATAATGGCTGATTGCAGCGCCATCCAACAGCTTTCCAGGCAACCGTAACCTATTCGCATTTCAGCTGAAAATAAGTGCTGTGGAAGCCCAGCAAATGATCTGTGCTGCTTTGGGTGAGGCTGCTGTGTCCTACAGTATGTGTAAGAAGTGGTTCCAGCAATTTAAGCAGGGAAATTTTGATCTCTGTGATGCAGAATGTTTAGGATAGCCACAGAAAGTTGACGAAGAGGAACTGGAACAACTGTTGGATGGAGATCCCTGTCACAAACAGTCAGAGCTCGCCCAGGAACTTGGAGTAACATGGCAAGTCATTGCAAAGCGCCTGCACGAGCTTGGATGGATTCACAAGGAGGGCCGTTGGGTGCCCCACCAACTCGCAGCTGCAAACAAGTCTAGGCGCTACGATGTTGCTGTGTCCTTGCTCTCCAGATTCAAGAAGAAGGATTTCCTCCACAAGATTTTGACCTGTGACGAGAAGTGGATCCTCTATGATAATCCTAAGCAGCGCAAACCATGGGATTTATCCAGGTCAGCCTACCACTAGCACCGCCAAACCGAATATCCATGCCAGGAAATTGTTGCTGTGCATATGGTGGGATCAGCGCAGTGCCATACACTATGAGTTGCTCAAACCTGGTAAAACAGTCAATGTTGAGTGTTGTTGTCAGCAACTCATTCGTGTGAGTGACGCAATGGAGGCGAAAAGGCCATACACCGGCAAGGGCAGAAGGGTGGTCCTGTTGCTTCAGGATAACGCGCATCCTCACACCGCGAAAACAACTTTGAACACGATCACCAACCTGGGATGGGAGATTTTGTCCCACCTGGTGTATTCTCCAGACTTCGCCCAGTCGGATTATCACCTCTTTTGCTCCCTGCAACATCACCTGAGTGATACGCACTTCACTTCTGTCAAGGAGGTCCACACAAGTATTGATGACTTTCTCAACTCGAAACAGCCCTCTTTTTTCTGCAGTGGCATTCAGCAGCTCCCTGACCAATAACTCAAATGTATCCAACATGACGGGGATTATTTCCCTGATTAGGTACGTATTCGATTTGCTATAATTTGCTGTCAACGTGTCGTGCCTGTGGCCGAGAATTAAGTTGCACACCTAATAGTTTAGGTGTGGTCTACAATATCAAGTGTGAGTGTGGTCTCAGCTATGTAGGAGAGACAGGCAGACAGCTTAAGACCAGGCTGACAGAACATAAAGCAGCTATTAGAAACATGACAAACAAAACTGTCCTGGACAGACATGTTCAATCTACTGGACATAAAATACTGCAAGACTCAGTAGAAATTCTGACCCACCAACATTTCTTCAAGAGAAAACTGCTGGAAAGTCTAGAAATTGAGAGAAGAAGAGGAACTGCATTAAACGATTTTAAAGGTTGGAGTTTTACCCAAGGTTGGTAACACTTAGTGTAGTGTAGTCTTGATGAAGGGTAGGGTTACTACCTAAAATTTTGACGTTAATAAATAACTTCAATTTATTCCTAAGTAAATCCCATAATCTGTGTGTTTTACCTATCATATTACTGTCTAGGAATGGTCATGACTTCAATTATTACTACTTAATATTTTAAACTTTTATAAGAGTTGAGTTGTTAACGACACTCCACTGTAGACAAGGAACCCCGATGCTTTGTTCACCGGCTTGAGCTGGCCCTGGTTCTAGCTGTCTCTGGAACAATTTAAATCATCACAATAGCATATTGTTACAATTAAGATAAAAAACAGGAGCATTGTTTTTTGGCATTGACCTTGGGTCAACATGCACTTTTGCACACTTCTGCCACCCTTCCAGAAATTTCATCTCCCACGTCCCATGTTCCGAACTTCAGCCAACAGAACGCTATCTAGCTTGTGGCCTAGCATTGACATGGGGCTTCTCAAAAGTTCTACGGAAATCTAGGGCCCTGACAACAGATATAGAAAACAGTCATCTTCTCATGAGAGTGGAGAGTTGCAAATGACCTAGTGGTTCCAGCTGCCACCCTCTGAGCACATTGCTGCAGGATTGATCAAAGACAGGCTGAGCCACTCTAAACCACTGAACACCTGCACAGCAGCAGATGGGCACACCAAGCCACTTGCCTTGGGGAATTGGACCCTCTGCCATGAGTGAGCCACGAGTGGCACAGTGGTTAGAGCAGCCCGCTGGATTCCAGGCAAGTTGAGTCACTCCGAACAACCAAGCACCTACCACTCGCCAGAAGAGCATGCCAAGCCATAGGCCCAAGGCATTATTCTACAGAAATCTAGGACCCTGACAACAGATATAAAAGACAGTCATCTTCTCATGAGAGTGGAGAGCTGCAAATGACCTAGTGGTTTGAGCTGCCACCCTCCGAGCACATTGCTGTGGGATTGATCAAAGACAGGATGAGCCACTCTAAACCACTAAACACTCGCACAGCAGTAGATGGGCACAACAAGCCACTCGCCCTGGTGTAGTGGACTTTCTGCCATGAGAGGGCCACGAGTGGCACAGTGGTTAGAGCAGCCCGCTGGATTCCAGGAAAGTTGAGTCACTCCAAACGACCAGGCACTCGCTACTCGCCAGAAGAGCATGCCAAGCCATGGGCCCCAGGCATTATACCTCCAGCCATAAGCAAAGCCATCCACCCTCCAATCACGGAAATGCCCACCTCAATGCCACATCCCGGAATCTCCAATCTGGCCATGCCCTCCCCTCCTCACCTGAGAGCCTATGATTAATCCAATGCAGCTTTGCTCATTGGATTAATCCTAGAGTATATGGGACAGCGGGATGTAAGGTCAGGTGATGCGTAACTTCACAGCCTCTCCTTGACAAATGTCAACCCCGCCTTCTCGTGGTGCATCCTGTTCCCACTAAAGGGGCTCTGACGACCGCCAATAGCGGTATAACTATACCATCGGGATTAGAGGAAATTCTATCCCACACTCACCAACCCGCTTGGCCAGCGTGGTGAGTTATGGCCAAACCCCTCCAAAATGACTCCACAACTTAAATCTTGGCCCTCAGTCTCCGGCAGCTGGAATGTACCTGGCCAAGGCAGCGGCCAGTGCGACATGAAGGCAGAGGGTGCTAAGAATCCCCGGAGGACCGGACTAGGCTGCCATCTGATGCTGACCTTGGCAACGTACAATGGACGCTCCCTATCTTCTGATTCAAGGCTTCTTGAATTGGAAGAGGAACTACAAAGGATCAAGTGGGACATCGTGGGGCTAAGTGAGGTAAGGAGAAAAGGAGAAGATCTCATCGAACTGAAAAGTGGACATCTCTTCTACTATCGTGGGACAGATACTGGCAGAACTAGTGGTGTTGGATTTATAATAAACAAGAAACTGAAGGATAAAGTTGTAGAAGTTGAAAGTTCCTCTGACAGAGCTGCACGGCTTGTTATCCAACTCTCAAAAAGATACCAGGCTCAGATTATTCAAACTTATGCACCCACCACAAGTCATGGTGAAGAAGAAATTGAAGAATTTTATGAGGAAATTCGTGATCTAAATAATAAAGGTAAGCAGCACTTGAAAATAATTATGGGAGATTTCAATGCAAAAATAGGGCAACAGCAACAGAATGAAACTTCAGTAGGTAAATTCGGTCACGGCAACAGAAACCAGCGTGGAAATACTCTCGTTGAGTTTGCCGAGGCAGAAGGGTTTTTCATCTTGAACTCCTTCTTCAAGAAAAAGCCACACAGGAAATGGACATGGAGACATCCAAATGGGACGACAAGTGAAATTGATTTTATTATGTGTAACAAAAAATTCGTCATAGAAGACTGCAGTGTGCTAAACAAGTTCAACACAGGTAGTGACCATAGATTGGTGAGATGTAAGATGCACCTCAACACTAAACTTGAACGTGGCAAGCTCATAAGACAAACAAAATCTATTGACATAACCAACCTTAAAAACACCATAATACCTTCAAGTTGGAACTGAAGAACAGGTTCTCTGCTTTAGAAGGCCTAACATCGGAAGAAGTGGACATCTCTGAAGTTAACAGAAAAGTAACCAAAGCTCTTATGGAAACAGCAACAAAATTAGCTGGGTCTAAGAACAAGTTGCATGTAAATAAATTATCAGGAAAAACGAAAATGTTGATGCAAAAAAGAAGAGAGATGAGGACAACTAAAGAAGATGTGACTTCCAAAGTGGAATATATAGAGCTATGCAAGACAGTACGAAAAAGTATCACTGAAGACGTAAGAAAATTCAACTGTGAACTAGTGAGGAAAGCAATTGAAAACAACCAAAGCCTAAAGATAGCAAAGGGACATCTCAGTAAGGGAAGAAAACAGATTATGGCACTGAGAAAAGAAGATGGTTCTGTAACAAGAAATAGAGGCGAAATTTTGACAAGAGTGAAAGATTTCTACTCCAAATTATATGAAAGGGATGATACATGCACTCCAGACATCATGAAAGATACCAGTACCAGAGTTCCTCCAGTCCTTCCAGCAGAAGTTGCACATGCAACCAAGAACATGAAGCGGGGAAAAGCTCCAGGAGAAGATGGAATTACTGTAGACATCATACAAGAAGCAAGTGGAGAAATCGAAACAGTACTCGCCCAAATTTTCACTCGATGCCTTAATAAAGGAAAGATTCCTGAGGATTGGAACACCGCTACAATGATCTTGCTACATAAAAAAGGTGACATTGAGGATCTCAGGAACTACAGACCTATCAGCCTCCTATCAGTGGTTTATAAAATCTTCACTAAAGTTCTTTCACACTGCTTGAAGGTAACACTGGACATGGCTCAACCGAGAGAACAAGCTGGATTCAGGAGTGGCTACAGCACAATAGATCATATCCATGTGCTGAGAGAACTCATTGAAAGAGCGAGGGAATGTGAACTTCCATTGTGCATGGCTTTTATCGATTATGAAAAAGCCTTTGATTCGGTGAAACCATCAGCAGTTACAATGGCTCTGAAAACCTGCGGTATTGAAGATGCATACATTAATATTATTAATAACATCTATGAAAATGCAAGTGCAAAGATTAGGCTGTTTGAAAATACAACACACATAAAAATTGGAAAAGGAGTGAGACAAGGTGACACCATATCTCCGAAGCTCTTTAATGCCACATTGGAGGGTGTTTTTCAGTCACTGAGCTGAGAAAACAAGGGGATAAAGATTAATGGAGATTATCTAACCCACCTTCGTTTTGCTGATGACGTAGTCATTTTTGCAACTAGCCCATCAGAGCTGCAGAGTATGATCCAGGAACTTGCTGACAAGAGTAAAGAAGTGGGATTAAAAATGAACTTTCAGAAGACAAAAGTGATGTTCAATGCTTTTACAAGAAATGAAGATTTATCGATTAATGGAGAAAAGCTGGAGATAACAGACACGTATGTTTATCTTGGACAGCAGATATCAAGTGAGGGTCACATTGATGAAGAAATTAATCGGCGTACAAAACTTGCCTGGAGAGCTTTTGGAAGAAACAGCATAATTTTCAAGAGCAATATGCCATTATGTCTTAAAAGAAAAGTGTTTGATCAATGCATCCTTCCAGTGCTTACGTATGGTGCAGAGACGTGGACCTTAACTAAAAGAGACATACAAAGGCTGCAGACAACTCAAAGAAGCATGGAGAGGTGCATACTTGGTGTAACCAGGAGAGATAAGAAGAGGAACTCGTGGATCCGAAAAATGACAAGAGTGGAAGACATCATGATCAGAGTTAAATCCCTGAAATGGCAATGGGCTGGACATACTGCCAGAAGGACAGATCATCGATGGACAGCCGAAATTTTAGATTGGATTTCAAGGGACAGGAAAAGACCCAGAAGAAGACCACATGGGAGATGGGTGGATGAAATTCGAAAGTATGCAGGGGTGACATGGAGGAGACTGGCACAAGACAGACCGTTGTGGAGGAAACTTGGGGAGACCTTCGTCCAGCAGTGGATTGATAATGGTTGACAATGATGATGATGATGATGATATGGGACAGCTATTCTCAACTCAACTAATATGCCCCATGGGATATAGGTAGTCGAGTCACAAGAGTGGAGAAGAGTGGAGACAGTTCCTGAGTCATCTTGACATATTTATGACTTCAGGTAAGTTTTTAATGTGAGAAATTTTGTACCAGGCTGCTGAAACTGTTTTTCAAATAACATGAATATTTGCTTAAGGTTTTCACATTTTCTGGGCTAATATCTGGAACTATAACTTGAAAGATTGACCTTAAATATGTTATGAGGAGCACAAAGCTCAGGGGAAAAAATGGAAAGGGCACAAGAGCAAAAAGCTGTGAAAATCCATCAATTTTTTTTTTATAAATTGCTGGATCATCTAAAAAAAGATGTGATAAAGAAGAGGGGTCTCAGGATTCTACAAATTTTGAATTTGAATAATCTTTGTCTCCAATTGACAAAAAATTTGAAGACGAGTTGGCTGCTATACTAAATAATCAGAATGCTGTATGTAATCTGCTTATCTCATTACCTTGCCATCCTCCCTGTACAATACAGTTGATCTGGCAGTACCGCCAAAAAAAAAAAAAAAAAAAATGAATTCAACACTTATAGATAATTAGATAATGCTGCGATTTCTGATCCACTTGAAATTAAAGACATAAAATTCCCTTTAGATAAAAATATGCATCATTTTTCAAAAAACTTTGAGAAAAGAAACCAATAAATTGGTTGTTGGAGAGGTTTTATGTCAATAATTTTATTTTTATCAGAGCACAAATTGACCTCCAGGGAGTCATCTGACCAGCTGTTTGCAGCAAATAATGGATGTTTATTGGGATTAATACAACTATCTGGCAAGCTTGATGATGTAATCCGAGAAAATTTGAGATGTGTTGGCTCCAAGGTGAATACTGAACACTATCTCGGAAAACGTGGACAGAATGAAGAAACCAGTCTTTTAGCAGACCAAGGGGTTAATGATATAGTATTTAGAGTTAGTGAAGATTTAATTAATACTTTGGTAGGATCGAGGCATGGAGCCAAGGAGTAAATTTATGGTAAAAAAGATGTGTGGCCCAGACGTGACAATTATTATCTAGACGTAATATGTATATTATTTTAGGTTATAAAATAACACAAAAATACAGTATTTAAGTGGTAGTGTTTTAATCTCCATTCTCTATATAAATTCCACATTTCATGTATACTGTACAGCGTTCGAATTACCCGATGGTCCGCTGGCCATTGGCTAGTAAAAATTTCATTAGACCACTGAAAAATTTATGTTACTGGCCCGGGTGGCCAGGGAGTTTTTTTTTTTTTTTTTTTTTTTCCAGTTTGTTTTAGAATTTGTAAGTTCATAAAGAATTGAACCAGATTTCAAAATATCCAGGTTTCACTATGGCAGTTTTCTTTTTAAATAATCAAAGTTTCTCTATGGATTTTTTTTTTTTTTTTTTTGAGTTTCAGATATTTACTTCTCAAAACCTGAACATTGGATTTGCAAACCGTATTTAAGTTTTATAAAAAATTTGGACTGTAGGAAACTGAGATCTCCAGCTCAAAATATTTGCATTAAGACAGCGCCACTTTTTTGCACAAGTAGTGACCACAAAGTATGGATCTTTTATGTTTTCTAACTAAAGGTTGAAGAACCATTTATGCTTTGACTTTGCCCATCTGTCTTTCTGTACACATGGGAAAAATTTCTGCTTTTCACACTGAAGCAAAGTGTTCCATTAAGGTGACAGTATGTTGCAAAGTGCTTCATAATAACTGTATGAAGTGCACTGATAGTGGATAGTGTTTCATATCAGTGCCATTATAACCTGCGTATTTTCATGCATACTAGCACTAAGTGCATACTTCTGGACCGGTGGAAATGAGTGGACTACCAACTTTTGATATTCCCTGGTCCTACAGACCAGTGAATTTTTTTTTTCTTCTCAAATTTCAACCACTGCATAACATGCTTCATGTTTTATTTATTAGTACTATTTGCAGGAGTACATGTTCACATTCTGCTCTAAATTTACAATGTACAGCTTCTGTGAAATGATACATTATTTTCTACATATACTGTAAATGTGTAATTTTTTTTTTTTTTTTTTTTTTGCACAGATCGGCAAGCATTTTGGCAACATATCGTCCAGAATGTTCATTTTTTTTGCACACACAAAAAGAAAAAAAAAAAAACGCAAAATGGCACATTTTTTACAAGCGCAAAAGTACTTCTGAAGCACCAACATTTGGCAAAGGGGTTGTAACATCTTCGTTGCTGCTTTCAACATTTCCTTCATTTGTTTTTGTCCTTTATTGATTGGAAGATCTCTGCATTGGTCATTTCATGAAAAGTAAACATATCCTCATCGGCAAACAAAGAATCTTCCAGTTACATGCCATTAGGGATGGAAGTAGACTTGGCAAATATTTCCGCAATGCTTCCAGCTCAGCATGTTTCTGTGTTTTCAATTTGCTCTGAATCCTTTGTATTGAATTTGGTCAGTGCAGCACATTCCAGCAACTGGCAATTATTTTATGGCTGATATCACTCCATGCTCCAGAAAGCATATCTGTGGCCTGTTTAATGAGTTTTTTTTACTCATTCATTTGAACAATGTAGAGAATTTATTTCATTAGCAGGCTTCAGTAATGAGTTGTGATAGCTTATATGATCCCTTAATCCAGAGGCTGTACAACAGCTGTACAGTTTGGTGGAAAACACATCACACAGATGCACTCTAAGGTTGGAGTTCATTTTGCAGTACACAGTTGTCAATGAAAGAAGCTTTTTTTTTTTTTTTTTCATTTCTGCATTAAATTTGACAATCATTAAAAATCTCTGTTGTCATTTGATGCTTTTCTACTTGATTTATACTCTCCTGGGAATGAAAGAATGTTTTGCAAGAAGCAGGGCTTGGCAGATTTGCCAATATCAATACTTTCCTCTTAGTTCCTAACTTATTGCAGCAGCAAAGTGCTGTTAGGTATTACTTTGAGCTTGTTTCCACCAATATATTTGTCTCCTTCTAGCACTAATGTTTTGTTCAGTTCAGGTAGAAAACATATCCAATGCCCGATCAGCATTAAACACATCATCTGGATTGTATGAGCAAATAAGAGCAGCCACTTCTCCTGCTCTTCATTCATTCATTCTTTTCCCAGGCACTGCACCTGCTTTCACAGCCAATCATTGTTGCAATACTGCTGTTTTTGCAATCATTTTTTGAAATGATTTAGGTGTCCAACACTGGCCTGAAAATCCTCGTACCCAAGAGCAGTGGCAAACTGCAGTGTTCTTTCACAGATAACCATCCACTAACTGACTCACTCTGGAAAGTGAGTCTTAGAATCATGTGAAATCACTAATTTGACATCTTTTACGATTGGAGTTAAATTTTTTCTCAATTTTTAAAAAGTCAATAGTGTTGACATAGTGTTGCCATATTTTAGCAGCTCTTTTTCACTCCAGAATCATTTACTTCATGGATGATTTTTTCTTTTCTTTCAAAGAAAATTGCTTTCTTTCCAAAGAACTCATTTCAAAATTTGAGCAAGGAACAACATATAGAACACAGATGAGTATGAATGACTGAGCTTATAGGTCAGTTAAATAGGTGGTTTCTGTGACTCAACAGCATTCCTTTTATTCCAGACGAGTTTCAGCTCTTTAACACAGTGAAGGGTGGAAAGACTTACCTGAAGGATGTTAATTTCTTTTAACAAAAAAACTTGGAAATCTAAATTCAACATTTTCACTGGAGTTGTGGAGTTGTAAATATTGTTCTGAATGATAGTTTTTCTTGGAAATGTGAATGTAATTTTTAAAAATGAATTTTATTCTATTGAAATTAAAAATACATTATCTTAATGTGATTTACTTGTTTTATTTTCTTTGTATTGGGTTTTGGTCTAACAGGAATTGACTGTGAGATCACAGTCAATTCCTGTTAGATATAAAAAACGGGTACAGTTTCCATGCTTATAAAACGAAAAAAAAAAAAAAAAAAAAGGGGGTCTTTGTGCTATACACTAAAAAAAACTTGTGTAGAAATAGTTGTTTCTTTATTCACTCGCATCGCATAATCAAAAACTATTCAGATTAACATGATTTTTTCTGTTTACCAATAAATCCAGCTATGTAGCTGACATAGTGACATTTTTTCTTATTGTCTTTCAGCTCGAAATCCTCCTCCAATATGTTTCGGAGCTCCTATGCTGAAGGAATATGCAGATTTATGTCTTCGTTTTTATGATTTAAATGTGACTTACTCCAGTGCTCATGGCTGTGTGGAAATTGAAGCAAGACTGCATAAAATCATAGTTGGAACCTATAAATTAGGTTGCTTTAACTTGGGGAAAGTAAATAGGAAAATAAATATGCTTCCTGATAAACTAGTGAAATACAGAAAATCTACTTTTATACCCAGAAATTTCATTGACAAATTAAATGACAAATCTTACAATTAATTTCAACTCAAATGATGTACTTTTTAAGTTTTGTAAATCTAATTGATTGTATTTTACAGCAAATTATCTTACTGCTTATCAGCACAATATAATATTAAATAAAGCATTTATGTGTTTTTTTCTCGTATCTTTATATTTCCTTACTTGCAGTGGTGATATATCAATACACTTGCACATAAAGTATTTAAATGAAACATTTATGCTTTTTTATTTCTTTTTAACTTTATATTTCCATACTTGAAGTTGTAATGCACCGGTACATATGCATATAAAGCTGTGGAAATGTGTGTTTGTATTAATGACAGTATGAAGCCCTGCTATAAAGAAAATAAAAATACAAAGAGCCAGGTGTCACAAACCATCCTACCTTTTGTAAAAGTATATGATCTGATTTCCTGTATACCAAAGCTTAAAAATTAATATGTATATCATTTGTACAAAATGATTACTTTTATGTGTTTAACATGGCAACTCGCTTGAAAAACAGGAAGTGAGAGGAGTAATACGCTTTTTGTGGGCAAGGAAAGTGTCCATAGCCAATATCCATCGACAGCTCATAGAAGTTTATGGCAATGCAGTGGCGTCAAGGCAACAGGTTTTCAAATGGTGCTATGCATTTGAATCAGGCAGTTATAATGTGACAACAATCCGCGTAAAAACAGCACTCCCCAGTGACAGATGTCAACACTGCACGTGTTAAGGAACTTATTCAAGAGGACAGAAGGGTGACTTTGTAGCATGTGGCATCCAAAGGGAGATTATCCTATGGTATTGACCTGCTCATTTGCGTTACATTTCACAGTCCATACACAATGGGTGCCTTATGTGTTAACAGATGACAGAGCAGCACAAATGATGGCATCTATGAGTTTACCGTAGTGGAGGGACACAACTTTCAGTTTTGAGTTGTTAATGTTGATGATACCTGTCTCCGTCACTCCACTCTCACCACTTAAGCGATCAAGCTTGTGGTAGGAAAACTTGCCTCACCGAGAAAGATGTTTAAAGTGGCACTCTGCTGGAAAAGTGATGGCCACCATCTTCCGGGACTTGTTGAATGTGTTTCTGTTTCATTTCCCAGATCACAGATGCACTGTGAGCTCCAAAAGGTACTGCACCACAGTGAAAAAATTGCAAGAGGCTATCAGGAGAAAACATGATCTTTCTTCAGGACAGTACTCAAGTGCACATAGCATAGCAAACAGAATTTGCTGATTTCCATTGGGAAATGTTAACCCATTCAGCCTATTGTCCGGATTTGGTCCCCAGCAAATTTCGTGTTTCCAACCTTGAACAAGCACTTGCGGGGGACATCATTTCATATACACAGATGATGTGATGTCTTTGTGGCTGAGACAGCAACAGCAGGGACTCTAATGTGCAGTGCTGGATGATCATTTTTGAACTAGGAAAATATAGTGTTAGCTCATGCATCCAGGGTAAACATACTTATCACATACTCTGATAAGTGGCTCAGTTGTCATGGAAGTTATGTTGTTAAGTAGCGTATCCATGACACTTTCATTGGGCATTGTAAATATCACCAACTGAGATCTTGCCTTTGATTTATGAGCACTGTGAACCTTTATCTGATTTATATTTTTAGTTCTCTGCAAAAATTTCCTAAATCGTCAAAAAAATTGTTGCATCCAGACGGAAACAATCGACAGTAATGAAACTTGGTGGGTAGGTTTGACATCGTGAGACATGCAAATGATTCAAGTATCACACTCAGCCACACATGTGACGCCAGCAAGAAGGGGTCATAGCGCTGTGCCTGACTGGCTATATAAGGTCATCCTGTTGTGCGTGCTTGCCATTCTGACTCATGCTGTTGTGTTGTTGCATCCTTTGCAAGTGAAATATGCCTCGGAGAAAAGTTCAGAGGCAATTCAAGCAGTTGGAGGAGTTCGAGAAGGGCTGCATCGTGAGGATCCAGGAAATGGGATGGCCTTATTGCCGTATTGCGCCCCATACCAGTCGTGCAGACATCACCCTAGCATGGCCCGCCATTGGTGGAAGTGGATAGAACAAGGCACACAGCAGGAACAGGAAGGGTTCGGGAGACCTAGATGAACCACAGAGATAGAGGACCGATGGGTTGTCCGACATGAGTGGAGTGACACACACGATATTCAGCAAGCAGTGATGCCCTCCATGCTGTGTCCAATTAGTAGCAGCACCATTGGCAGACGGCTGCACTGCATAGGACTACACATACGCAGACGACCTTGATGACTGCGCTTAACACCATTGCATCATTGCCGAAGACTGCAATGGTGTCATGCCAGACTGTGAAGGTGCCACTCAGAATGGCAGCGGTTGATCTTCAGCGATGAGTCCCACTTTTATCTTGGAGGAGGTGACCAACGAATCCGTGTGTGGAGGCACCGTGCGCCAAGATGAACGGTTTGTTGTCGAGCATCACACGCCCAGAAGGCCTGGTGTGGAGTGCAATTGCCTATGATGCCAGATCAACTTTGGTGTTCGTTACAGGCACTTTGACAGTCCAACGTTAATGAGGTCTTGCAACCAGTGGCCCTACCTTTTCTGAATGCTCACTCCGGGGCGATTTTCCAACAGGACAAGGCTCATCCGCATACTGCTGCTGTCTCAAGAGCTTGTCTTCAAGGCACTGACACTCTGCCATGGCCAGCCGCATCGTCAGACCTATTGCCAATTACAAATATGTGGGATGCTGTAGGACGCGCTATCCACACTCCACCCCTACCGCACAATGTACAGGAACTGCGTGAGAATATTCAAGCTGCATGGGATGGCTTATCACAGGACACCATTAGGAACCTGTACAACTCGATGCCGAGACATCTGGCATGCTGTGTGAGCAAACATGGTGGCCTGATGCCATACTGAGAGACATTACTTATTGGCATGTAGCTCAATAAATATTGCCCATATCAATCTCAGTGTTTAATTATTTATTGTTCCTGGTAACCTTTACCTTCCTCCCGAATAACATTGCAATCTGACACGTCCTTCTGGGTGCAACTATTTTTTTGACGATGAGTGTATTATTATTTCTGTATTAGGGATTTTTTTTTATTTTTCATTATATAATGATTGCTCCTTGTAATAGAATAATTAATTGCTACCAGAATTTCAGTATTTATGCAAGTTCTTCAACTCTGCTTCTGAATCCAGTTAACAATTTGTATTAATTGCTTTTCCTTATTTATGTTAGTTAAGCAGTGATGCCACCTTCTGCAAGTATCAGTAATCAAAGTGACTTTTCATCAGTACGATATGTTTCATTGTCAGCCAGTATGGCAATAAACAATATTTGTAAGAAGTGAAAAAATAACCTTTATGGTTCCATTAGGACCAAGTTATCAGCACAGGTTTAACTTACAGTTATCAGCATTTGGCAGTTTTCCTGATAGAAGAATTTATTTTGGGATGCCGTTTATTTTCCCCAAGTTTCCCCGGGGGGGGGGGGGATTTTGCTGAGCAAAAGTAAGCCCATGAAAGACTTATGGAAACAGTCAAATGGTCAACTAAATCGTAGTTTCAAAAAATCGACTCGGAGGGGAAGAATATTGTATGTACCAAAAATGAGTCATTTACCAGATTACCTAATCTGGCAATCTTAATACTGTGCGATCTGGCAATCTTAATACTGTGCGGTTGTGGCCATTCTTCCCCGAAACTGCAGAGATACACAACAATGGGACCTGAAGCAAAGTAACATTTTTAGTATATATAAAAGTTTTGCTTTCATGCTTTTTCTTTTACCTCTGAAGGAAAATGCCAATGTGATAGGGATTATATTATTTAAGATAAAAAAACGAACACCCTTCATGTAACTTAGGAAGCACATATAGAATTGTATTAGTATGTATCATAAAAACTTCAAATATTTTCCTTTCAAATGCTGCAAATCTTGTTTCTGTAAGTGGTGTAGCTGTTTTTTGGTAATATTCTAAAAATGGGGCAAGCCTTTTAGACCACCTGCATATGTATCAAGAGTCAAAGGATATTTTCCGTAATTTCGCCAATTCATCTGTAATGCTTATCCAAAAATGCATTGATTGGAATATGAATAAGACATTTCAGTAAAGGCATTCTTTTCTTTTAAAAGAAAAATCTGAACAGTTTTCTTTTTGAATTTTTGAACATCTAAAATGAATCTTTATGTAAAAAAAAGTTAAGGATGTAACACTTTCAAATGCATGCTTTTTTCGGAGGGGAAGAGGGATAAAAACAACCAAGGCTTTAAGGATTCTAAGCAATCGCTTTTTGGGGGCCATTCGTTCCAGGAAGGGAAGAGGGCCAGCACTGTAAGACCCCCGCATCACCAGGCCCTCAACCAAGGCTCGAGGCCAGCCCCATACCGGACCATCAGCAAGAAATGTATATCTCTGACCCCTCAGCCACTGGGATGACATCTTTACGTAAGTGTGATACAATAGCTTTCAAGAGTACTTCAAACTTTTCAACTCAGATATGTAATTTCTAAGACTAAAATGATAATTCGTTTTATCAGCGTTAAAAAATAAATAAATGACAATTTGGCATACTTTTGCTCATCAATGGATGGCTTTTTCAAGGCTAATAGCATAAAATAAACTGAAGTGCTAGCATGATTATAATTTAAATAATTTTTTGGATCTAGATAATTTAAAAATTTGGATCCAGTGCCTAAATGTTTTTTCCTCTCAAAACTGCCACATGCCAAATTAACACATCTCGTGACTTCACATTTGGAACACACTGCACTGTGTATTTAATCACTCTTTATATGTCTCGTGAAACCATTCTCATATTTAAATTGTAATCGTTCTAGTATTTCAGTTTGTTTTAGGCTATGAGCCTTGAAAAAGCCATACGTTGATGAGCCAAAGCTTGGCAAATTGTAACTTTGTTTTCTTATGCTGATAAAACAGATTATCAACTTTAGTCTTTATTTAATATTTGGTGTACTAATCAGTTCTGCTATGTGATTTCTGTTTTGCAGTTGCGCTATACGATTTTCCTTACTAATGTTTTCCAGCAGAGTTGGACTGGCCATTCAGACGATTGTCTGGTGAGCAATGTGCTTGAGGGCCTCTTTAACTCTCCGACTGGTTGGCTAATCGGGGACAGTATATACATAGTTATTTTAATTGCCTTCCCACACCTCTTCCCCTACATCCAACTGGTCATGGTCCAACTACAAAAATTGGTTATATGTCCAGTATGTTACGAAAATTAACAAACTGTGCTCAAAAAGTTTCTCATAGCAGAAGAAACATTTCAGAAATCAAGGGATTTTCAAATCAAACAGCTAAAAGGAGAAATGCAGAGGGGAAACATGATATAACTACAGTATACACCTCATAGCGGAAAAACTTTGCATAATGAAAAGTTGGAAATATGCTAAAAGTATCCTTCATACCAAAAACTATGCTAAGGAAAAATATTTTTTTTTTCAAATGCATCTCCCGGAAGCAGAGGTAGCAAGAAAAAGTTTTGACCTTTACGCCTCCTATCTGGAAAGCTGTGGATTATTTAAAGCGACTAATGTTCACCATCTTTATCGTATTAAATGACAAACAGCAAAAAAGGAAAAAAATCAATTGGGATTTTAGAAGTGGAGATACAGCTGCAAATAAAAGTACACAAACATCACCTAGCTACAGAATTGTGAACTGTGAAACTCCTAAAATACAAATCTAATGTGTTCCACTGGTGAAAGGTATTCGTTGTTAAAATAATTTTTTATGGGACTTTCAGAAGCAGAATTATAAGAAAAACAGATCAAATATTTGCACCCCTAGAGAAAAAATTATGCATTATTTTGGGAAGAAAATGCATATCATATGTTTTCAGAGTTAGTAGTATCAGCCCGAAAAACAATTTTTTAAATCGGGTATTTAGTCCCGCAGATATTGCCGCGAATATGCTGTAAATTGAAAAGTAAGCATGCACCCTCCAATGGACACTTGTGCAAGAGAAAAAAACTGAAATTATACGCAAAACGTTTTGTACCAGAAACGCTTCTCGATAAAGAAAGAATTTTTCAAATTAGACTCTTAGGAGCAGAGATATTGACAAAAATAAGATTTGCATCTACATCCCTGGTGGAAAAACTATGCACTCTTTTAGGCAGAAGGTATTCTCAAAGGTTTCTTGTGGTGAATAGTATTCATCCACGAAAGAATTTTCTAAATCGAGTTCTCAGAAGCGCAGATTTTCCTGCAAATACATCAGAAACAAAAAATACAATAACGCTCTCTGGTAGGGAAACCATTCTTTACCAAAAATTAGAAATTATATGCAGAACATTTCCCACCACAAACTCTCTCCAATGCACAAGCATTTTTTAAAATAGGACTTTCAGTAACATAAATATCGGGGAAATCGTAATTTACCTTTACTGACCCTAGCAGAAAATCTATACATCTCTCTATTCTAAAAAAAGGTAACTGCCACTGTTTTAGAAATTTCGCGACACTCTTGCTTTCCTAATTCGCAGCGCAAAATGTATTGAACACAAAAATATGAAATTTATGTCGTTTGTAGAGGATTGTTTGCAGAACACGCTGAAATAAACTGTTTTTCGATTCTGGTGATACTTCAAGAGCTATTGTATTTCAAAGTTAGGGTAAGCAAAAAAGTGCTATCAGGTCACGCTCCAGCCCCACTAACAGCAACAGAACCACGAAACTTTGTAGGCATGTAGTGCCATGACCAAATTTTTGCACCTCGTCGCCCTTTTTTTTGAATTTTCATTTAGTTTACAAGAAATTAAATTTTTAAATTTCACAAAATTCTCTATTTTGCGATGGGATCCATTTTAAAAAACGGATATATGATAAGCTATAAATCATAACGCATTGTAATTTTTATAGCATAAACTTACAACTATCATCCCTTTTTTACAAAAAGAAAATTTAAGAAAAAATCATTTTCTGATTTTTAAGCATTTTTTAAAGACGCAAAGGAAAAAAACGAACGGCTTGTCTGCCTTCACGATAACCGTAGAGGAACGTTCTGGTCCCGTGACCTGCTGTCATGGTGAAGCAGAAAATTTGTTATATGTTTTGTTGGTAAAGCTATCTCAGTTGTTTAACGGTTTAGCATAACGGTTTACGGAAATGCTTTTTGGACCGCATTTGTTTTCCTTAGGGGTAAATTTAGTAAGTGCTATAAGTTGAAACAGCAAAAGCCCGCCCTTCCAAAAAATAATGACAGATCAATAAAACTAACTTTAAGTTATAGCATAGTATACTTAATATTTGCTAAAACATAACCATAACTATATTAAAAATCAATCATTTTTCTTTGAGTAATGTTCAGACCTGTTAATAGATGGCGCGACCTGTACACTGATGGCGTCAGTAGACAAACAAATGTAGGATTGCTTAATTATGGTTATGTTTTAGCAAATTATTAAGTATCCCATGCTATAACTTAAAGTTAGTTTTATCAATGGGCAAATTTTCATCCTTGGGAATACATTAATTGCAAAAAATATGTAAAGAAGTTTTACCATTGGAAGCATAAGGCAAAGGTTTTAGGTGGAACCACCTTAATATTACCAATAGAATACAGAAATACTATGTTCAAAGATGGCATATATGTGGGACCCATTGAAATTCTTGCCATGTATGAAATGTATAATAGAGTTGAAGTTTATTTTGTGGATAATTGTAAGCAAGCCCCTGAAACATTTGGATCAGAAAATTTGCAAAAAATCTATTTTCCGTGGAACATTGGATAAAGGTCATTATGATGCACTGTTACCCATGTCTTCCATGGAAGTTATGCAAACGGTAGGTGTTCAACAATATCACGAAAATGAAGAAAATTTTGATTTTTCTGCTCCAAGGAATATAAACCTTGAACAGTGTGAGAATCTTGAAAGCATACAGAAGAAGAACAAGCCCAGTAATGCAAAAAAAAAAAAAAAAAAAAAAGCAGAAAGGAGGGCAATTGGCAGGTGACATATCAATTGGTGCTTATTTAAGTGTTGAAAATTATGTCATGGGGGAATTAAATGCCAAGTGTTTAATTGTGGAGCTGTTCATTTTCCTGAACAGAAGGGAAGAGCAGTGCACACTTGTTGCCACAACGGGGAGGTAACGCTTCCTCCACTCAACGATTATCCACCTGATCTTCAGTATTTGTTGACATCTGAGAGTGAAGAGGCAAAACACTTTAGACACCACATCAGGGATTACAATTCGTCTTCTTTTTTTTCTTTTGTTGGAGGTTTAACGACCACTGTGAGCAACTCAATGGGCTATAAGCAGTCGCCCGTCCCTAATTTAGGGTCACTGGTTCCAGGGAAGGGAGAGAGACAGTGCCGTAAGACAAACACAACATCCATGCCTCACCGGGATTCGAACCCGGACCCCGTTCGGACGATTGATCAGAGGCCATCGCTTAGACCACTGCGCCACCGGGGCGGCAATTCGTCGTTTGCATTTGCTACGTTTGGGGCACACATTGAAGATATGAAGGAAAGAGGTCCACCACTGATAAAGATCCAAGACGAAGTGTACCACCATGCAACAACTTCTCTTGCCAGTGTGGAGGGTAATGCTCTAAGGAATGACCAGATCTACATATACGATGACCTCGAAGAAGCAGCAGCAAAGATGCGCATAAATTTGGACAGTGCTGAATTGAATCTACGTCTGAAAAAGTTGTTGCGCAAGATTAATCCGTATGCACAGATATACAAGATGTTGCGTGAGATGACGATTTCTGGAGAAGAATATGAGTTGAATAGCGTGAAATATACACGTTTGATGACAAGCGAACCTACAACAAGCCGACATCCTTAGAAGTGGCTTTCATTATTGTGTCCAACGATGGCTGTGTTCTATGTGTAGACCTGAAAGTATACCCCAAGCCGGAGAATGGCCGTGAAACAACCGTATTATCTCAGATACATCGCAGCATGCTGATCTAATGACATTTCCACTTTTATTTCCGCATGGTGATCTCGGATGGACCTACAACATGTCGACGGCAAAAGGGAAGAAGATAACCCCTGTGCAGTACTACCGTCATCGACTGGCCTTGCGTCCCGGCACATCTTTCAATCCTCTCTTGAATGCTGGTAGATTAACACAGCCACGACCGGAGCTAGACCACTTGCCGCCCCTTCCACAATTTTTCAGAAATGAAGATACGATTGAATGAGGCGGTTTCTGGCCACTAGGGTTGCCTTATATATCATCATCATCATCATCATCATCATTGTCAACCATTATTAAATCCACTGCTGGACGAAGGTCTCCCCAAGTTTCTTCCACAACGGTCTGTCTTGTGCCAGTCCCTTCCATGTTACTCGCGCATACTTTCGAATTTCATCCACCTATCTCCCATGTGGTCTTCTTCTGGGTCTTTTCCTGTCCCTTGGAATCCAGTCTAAAATTTCAGCTGTCCATCGATGGTCTGTCCTCGCAATATGTCCAGCCCATTGCCATTTCAGGGATTTTACTCTGATCATGATGTCTTCCACTCTTGTCATTTTTCTGATCCACGAGTTCCTCCTCTTATCTCTCTTGGTTACACCAAGCATGCACCTCTCCATGCTACTTTGAGTTGTCTGCAGCCTTTGTATGTCTCTTTTAGTTAAGGTCCACGTCTCTGCACCATACGTAAGCACTGGAAGGATGCATTGATTAAACACTTTTCTTTTAAGACATAATGGCATATTGCTCTTAAAAATTATACTGTTTCTTCCAAACACTCTCCAGGCAAGTTTTGTACGCCGATTAATTTCTTCATCAATGTGACCCTCACTTGATATCTGCTGTCCAAGATAAATGTAGGTATTGGTTATCTCCAGCTTTTCCCCATCAATCGATAAATCTTCATTTCTTGTAAAAGCATTAAACATCACTTTTGTCTTCTGAAAGTTCATTTTTAATCCCACTTCTTTACTCTTGTCAGCAAGTTCCTGGATCATACTCTGCAGCTCTGAAGTGGTAGTTGCAAAGATGACTACGTCATCAGCAAAACGAAGGTGAGTTAAATAATCTCCATTAATCTTTATCCCTTTCTTTTCCCAGTTGAGTGATTGAAAGACATTTTCCAATGTGGCATTAAAGAGTGTGGGAGATATAGTCACCTTGTCTCACTCCCTTTCCAATCATTATGGGTGCTGTATTCTCAAATAGCCGAATCTTTGCACTTGCATTTTTATAGATGTTATGAATAATATTAATGTATGCATCTTCAATACCGCAGGATTTCAAAGCCATTGTAACTACTGATGGTTTCACCGAATCAAAAACCTTTTCATAGTCAATAAAAGTCATGCATAATGGAAGTTCATATTCCCTCGCTCTTTCAATTAGTTCTCTCAGTACGTGGATATGATCTATAGTGCTGTAGCCACTCCTGAATCCAGCTTGTTCTCTCGGTTGAGCCATGTCCATTGTCACCTTCAAGCGATGTAAAAGAACCTTAGTGAAGATTTTATAAACCACTGACAGGAGGCTGATGGGCCTGCAGTTCCTGAGATCCTCAACGTCACCATTTTTATGCAGCAGGATCATTGTAGCATTGTTCCAACCCTCAGGAGTCTTCCCTTCATTAAGGCATCGAGTGAAAACTTGGGCGAGTACTGTTTCAATTTCTGTAATTCCATCTTCTCCTGGAGCTTTTCCCCTTTTCATGTTCTTGATTGCAAGTGTAACTTCTGCTGGGAGGACTGGAAGAACTCTGGTACCTTTTGAAATGTCTGGAGTACATGTATCACCCCTTTCATATACAGTAGTTTTGAGTAGAAATCTTTCTCTCTTGTCAAAATCTCACCTCTATTTCTTGTTACAGAACAATCTTCTTTTCTCAGATCCATTATCTGTTTTCTTCCCTTACTCATATGCCCCTTTGCTCTCTTTAGGCTTTGGTTGTTTTCAATTGCTTTCCTCACTAGTTCACAGTTGAATTTCCTTACATCTTCAGTGATACTTTTTCGTACCGTCTTGCATAGCTCTATATAGCCCACTTTGGAAGTCAGATCTCCTTCAGTTGTCCTCATCTCTTCTTTTTTGCATCAGAATTTTGGGTTTTCCTGATAATTTGTTCGTATGGAACTTGTTCTTAGTACCAGCTATTTTTGTTACTGTTTCCGTAAGAGCCTTGATTAGTTTTCTGTTATATGTATATATACTGTATATACACGGTCGAGTCACATTGTTATGACCACCAGGTAATATCCAGAGTAACCGCCGTGTGCAGAGCGGGCACCAACTACACGGGCTGGAAGTGATTCGATAAGGTGCCTGAAGGTGTTCATAACTACGTGGAGCCATGCTGACTGCAGTGTATCTGACAGCTGCTAGAGGGTGCGTGGTGGAAGATCAATAGAGCGAACAATATGATCGAGGTGCTCCCATAGATGCTCAATTGGGTTTAAGTCTGGGGAATTAAGGGGCCAGAGAAGTACTTTTAAGTTTTCATCCTGCTCTTACAACCACTCTCGGACATTTCCAGCTGTGTGACACGTCGCATTGTCGTTCTGAAAGATCCTATCCGCCCCAGGGAAAACGATCAGCATGTATACGTTACGTGGTCTGCAGGGATGGATATATAACGAATTCGGTCCATAGTGCCTTCCACAGGTATGAGTGGACCCATGCAGAGAATGCCATGAAAACAGTCCCCAGACCATAACGCTGTCTCCATCAGCTAGTGTTCTTCCAGCAATGGTTGAAGAGTGTTTGTTCTCCGATGTTTCTTGCCTTATAAGCCAACGTCCATCCGTTCGATGAAGCAGGAAACGTGACTCATCGGAAAAGGCAATCTTTTGCCAATCAGCGGCTGTCTAATTCCGATACTGCTGTGCGAATATAAGCCTTTTCTGCCGATGTCCCTTCGTTAGCATAAATGCAGTGACTATCCGTCTGCATCGGTACTTCCCACGCATCAGGGTTTGCTTAGCTATAGTTTTAGACACACTTCCGGCTGCCCCCTGGTTCATTCGGCCAGTTAGTTGCTCCACTGTAGCGTGTCGATCGGCCCTCATGCACCTTCGTAGCCGACTTTAATCTCTCACATCAATGGTACGTGGAGCTCCGCAGCTTCTGCGTCGCTTATTCGCAATGGTGCCATTTCTCCAATCATGATACACTTTAACCACAGCAGCACGCGAACAGGTCACAAACTGCGCTGATTCAGAAATACTTCCACCCTTGGCCCGAAAGTCGATAATCATCCCTTTTTGCAGATCTGATAAATCGCTTCTTTTATCCATGACAGCAAGGAGTGATATGTTTTCATATCAGATCAGATCATATGTAGAGCATTTTAGTAAGGGAGTGTCTGACCGTAGGTCTTAAACAACCCTTAGAAATAGAAAACTAGAAGATTTGGGCTAGAGTGCCCGATAGGAAAGTGACACGGAAGCGAGGTAGAAAAGGGGAGAGGAAGACGCCCTTATTTATTACCGGGGCTCGACGGTTTAACGTGCCCATCCGACGCACGGTGGATATTTAGTGGTTCGAGCGTTCGTACCTACCTGGGAAGAAACTCGAGGTCATCTCCATGGCAATCACGAACGTTGACCACAAGGCCACCCGCGGCCCGATATGTTTTCATATTGCCTACAGCACACCTTATATTCCCTCCAAACCACCAGCTGATGACATGTGCCTTCTTTCATTGGCTATGCGCTGTTGATGTCAAAAGTAGGAGGTGGTCGCAATAATGTGTAGGTCAGGTGATTCGCAATATATCGCCTCTCCTTGAAAAATGTCAACCCCGCCTTCTCGTGGTGCATCCTGTTCCCACTAAAGGGGTCCTGACGACCGCCAGCAGCGGTATAACTATACCATCGGGATTAGAGGAAATGCCATCCCACACTCACTAACCCGCTTGGCCAGCGTGGTGAGTTATGGCCAAAACCCCTCAAAGATGCTTACACAATTTTAAACTTAGCCCTCGGTCTCCGGCAGCTGGAATGTACCTGACCAAGGCAGCGGCCAATGCGACATGAAGGCAGATGGTGCTAAGAATAACCGGAGGACCGGATTAGACTGCCATTTGATGCTGACCTTGGCTACTTACAACGGACGCTCCCTATCTTCTGATTCAAGGCTTCTTGAATTGGAAGAGGAACTACAAAGAATCAAGTGGGACATCGTCGGGCTAAGTGAGGTAAGGAGAAAAGAAGAAGATCTCATTGAACTGAAAAGTGGACATATCTTCTACTATCGTGGGACCGATACTGGCAGAACTAGTGGTGTTGGTTTTATAATAAACAAGAAACTGAAGGATAAAGTTGTAGAAGTTGAAAGTTCCTCAGACAGAGCTGCACAACTGGTTATCCAACTCTCGAGAAGATACCATGCCCAGATTATTCAAGCTTATGCACCCACCACAAGTCACTCTGAAGAAGAAATTGAAGAATTTTATTAGGGAATTCTGAATCTAAATACACTGGCGGAAAGCGAAAAAAGAACACCAAGAAGGAATTGGCGGACGATCATGAAATTTACATACTGTATATTAATGGGGTCGAGTTTACGTAGGTGTGATGTTCATTTCGAGACCAACCGGTGAGCGCTTACGCCACAGCACGGCATAATATGCAAATTATCGTTGGTGGTATTTAAGGAGTACGGCGAAGTGAATGTAATCAGTCGTCGGCGTACGGACACGTGCGAACACCCCGAAGAAGCTGCAATGCCTGGACATGGAAGACGTGTACGATTTCAGCAGTTATCGGACTTTGAACGAGGTCATCTAGTCGGACTCCGCGAGGCCGGGTGGTCGTATTGTCGTATTGCGGAGCGAATTGGACGGGAAGTATCGGTGGTGGTACGATGGTGGTGTAGATGGTCCGAGGAACATTCCCACTCGAGAAGACGTGGAACCGGGAGTCACAGACGCACTGATGAGCGGACCGATCGACGCATAAGAAGAGCGGCGTTGTCAAGCAGAACATCCAGTGCGACGCAAATCCGAGCTGCCGTTGCACCTGAGGTGACTATGCGAACAATCCGCAACCGTCTGCTGGATACAGGACTACGTGCACCTGTGCCTCTGGCATGTGTACCTCTGACTCCAGCCCACCGGCAGGAACGGCTGCAGTGGTGCCGCCAACGTCTGCACTGGAGAACGCAATGGCGATCTGTCGTGTTCAGCGATGAAAGCAGATTCTGCTTGGGAGCCTCCGATGACCGTATGCGTGTTCGCAGACGCACAGGGGAGCGTCTCCACCGTTCTTGCATCCGCCAGCGACACACAGGGCCTACACCTGGTCTCCTGGTGTGGGGAGCGATCAGCTATCACTCCCGTATACAACTAGTGTTTGTACCGAGTACGTTAAACAGCACCTCCTACATCAACAACATCATTCAGCCCGTTGTTGTGCCATTTCTAAGGTAGGTCCATCGTGCTGTTTTCCAGCAAGATAACGCACGCCCACATAGGCACGTGCAACGCAACATGCACTTCAGGGTGTGAGACAACTTCCATGGCCTACGCGTTCACCGGATTTGTCCCCCATTGAGCACGTGTGGGATTTTATGGGACAACGACTTATCCGGTCTCCACGGCCAGCCACGACCACCCACGATTTACGCGTCCAAGTTGAGGATGCTTGGAACTCAATACTCCAAACTTACATCCAACATCTGTACGACAGACTCCATGCCAGAATTGCACAGTGTGACGCAGTTCATGGCGGTTCAACCTCGTACTAACCATGTTACACGGAAATGTTATTTTTCAGTTTACCAGCAAATACAGGTGTATTTTGCCATAATTTATTGATCACGTTATCCTCTGTATTCCGTTATTATGCTGTATAAATTTCGTTGGTATCAGACTTCTCTTTCTTGGTGTTCTTTTTTCACTTTCCGCCAGTGTAACAAAGGCAAACAGCACTTGAAGATCATTATGGGTGATTTCAATGCAAAAGTAGGGCAACAGCAACAGAATGAAACTTCGGTTGGTAAATTCGATTACGGGAACAGAAATCAACGTGGAAATACTCTAGTAGAATTTGCAAAAGCAGAAAGGTTTTTCATCATGAACTGCTTTTTCAATAAAAAGCCACACAGGAAATGGACATGGAGACGTCCGAATGGGACGACAAGTTAATTTGATTTTATTATGTGTAACAAAAAAATTTGTCATCGAAGACTGCAGTGTGCTAAACAAGTTCAACAAAGGTAGTGACCATAGATTGGTGAGATGTAAGATGCACCTCAACGCTAAACTCGAACGTGGCAAGCTCATAAGACAAACAAATGTATTGACATAACCAACTTTAAAAAACACCATAACACCTTCAAGTTGGAACTGAAGAACAGGTTCTCTGCTTTTTTTTTTAATTGGAGGTTTAACGACCACCGTGAGCAACTCAATGGGCTATAAGCAGTCGCCCGTCCCTAATTTAGGGTCACTGGTTCCAGGGAAGGTAGAGAGCCAGTGCCGTAAGACAAACACAACATCCATGCCTCGCCGGGATTCGAACCCGGACCCCTTTCGGACGAATGATCAGAAGCCATCGCTTAGACCACTGCGCCACCGGGGCGGCATTCTCTGCTTTAGAAGGCCTAAACATCGGAAGAAGTGGATATTTCTGAAGTTAACAGAGAACTCACCAAGGCTCTTTTGGAAACAGCAACAAAAATATGTGGTACTAAGAACAAGTTACATAAGAAGAAAATTTCAGGAAAAACAAAAATGTTGATGCTAAAGAGAAGGGAGATGAGGACAGACGTAACATCTAACGTGGAATATACAGAGCTATGCAAGACAGTGCGAAAAAGTATCACTGAAGACATAAGGAAATTCAATTGTAAACTAATGACGAAAGCAATTGAAAACAACCAGAGCCTGAAGAGAGCCAAAGGACATCTCAGTAAGGGAAGAAAACAGATTATGGCTCTGAGAAAAGAAGATGGTACTGTAACAAGAAATAGAAGCGAAATTTTGACAAGGGCGAAAGATTTCTATTCAAAACTATATGAAAGGGATGATACATCTATTCCAGACATTACGACAGGTACCAGTGCCAAAGTCCCTCCAACCCTCCCTGCAGAAGTTACATATGCAATTAAGAGCATGAAACGGGGAAGAGCTCCAGGAGAAGGTGGAATTACCGTTGACATTATACAAGAAGCAAGTGGGGAAATTGAAACTACACTCGCCCAAGTTTTCACCAGATGTCTTAATGAAGGGAGGATTCCTGAGGATTGGAACAATGCTACAATGATCCTGCTTCACAAAAAAGGTGACGTTGAGGATCTCAGGAACTACAGGCCCATCAGCCTCCTATCAGTGGTTTATAAAATCTTCACTAAGGTTCTTTCACATCGCTTGAAGGTAACACTAGACATGGCCCAACCAAGAGAATAAGCTGGATTCAGGAGTGGCTACAGCACTATGGATCATATCCATGTACTGAGACAACTAATTGAAAGAACAAGAGAATATGAACTCCCATTATGCATGGCTTTTATTGACTATGAAAAGGCCTTCGATTCCGTGAAACCATCAGCAGTAACAATGGCTTTGAAATCTTGCGGTATTGAAGATGCATACATTAGCATTATTAATAACATCTATGAAAATGCAAGCGCAAAGGTTCGGATATTTGAGGATACAGCACGAATAATAATTGGAAAGGGAGTGAGACAAGGTGACACCATATCTCCCAAGCTCTTTAACGCCACATTGCAAAATGTCTTTCAATCATTTAACTGGGAAAACAAAGGGATAAAGATTAATGGAGATTACTTAACTCACTTTCGTTTTGCTGATGACGTAGTCATCTTTGAAACTACCCCTTCAGAGCTGCAGAGTATGATCCCAGAACTTGCTGACAAGAGTAAAGAAGTGGGATTAAAAATGAACTTTCAGAAGTCAAAAGTGATGTTTAATGCTTTTACAAGAAACGAAGATATATCGATTGATGGAGAACAGTTTGAGACAACCGATTCTTACATTTATCTTGGGCAGCAGATATCAAGTGAGGGTCACATTGATGAAGAAATTAATCGGCGTACAAAACTTGGATGGAGAACTTTTGGAAGAAACAGTACAATTTTTAAGAGCAGTATACCATTATGTCTCAAAAGAAAAATGTTTAATCAATGCATCCTGCCAGTGCTTACGTATGGAGCAGAGACATGGACCTTAACTAAAAAAGACATACAAAGACTGCAGACAACTCAAAGTAGCATGGAGAGGTGAATGCTTGGTGTAACCAGGAGAGATAAGAAGAGGAACTCGTGGATCCGAAAAATGACAAGAGTGGAAGGCATCATGATCACAGTTAAATCCTTGAAATAGCAATGGGCTGGACATGTTGCCAGAAGAACGGACCACCGATAGACAACCGAAATTTTAGACTGGATTCCGATGGACGGGAAAAGATCCAGAAGTAGATCCCATGGGAGATGGATGGATGAAATTCGAAAGTATATGCTGAAGTGACATAGAGGAGGCAGACAATTGTGGAAGAAATTTGGGGAGACCTTCACCCAGCAGTTGATTGATAATGGTTGTTGTTGTTGATGATGATGATATATATATTTGTCAAAGCTTCCAGGAAGATCAGGCCTTATGGACAATGGCGGTGTTTCTTCTGTGGCTTCCAAAAGCCATATAAACACAGTACAACCAATCCCTGTGGCGAAAAAGCTCCCCATTAGGGTATTTACATAATCGTAATAATTTAAACGATGGGAACATGTCATTAACCCTCCGAGAGTCTAACAGGCCAATTCGTCCTCAGTAAGCGTTCCTCAAAGTGACAGAGACAAAATTATTCCTCCTGTGGAAGCCTCTACCACTTTGAGAAACGCTCACAGAGGACCAGCTAACTCGTCAGTGGACGCTCATGGGATTCAGAAAAGATTAGTTACTGCACTTTTTAACTAAAAGCCGTGAACTTTATTTTCTACATCAAAAGTAGGTCATTTTATAATCCACAAATAAGCTAACGGAATTTCACCTTGCCAGCAAAATTTTCCAAAACATTTTTCAAACCAAATTTCTCTAACATTTTTCTTTTAATGGATGTTAGAGCTAAGTCAGTAAGTCTTTGTTGTGCCTCTCTCCAGAAGCAACTGCCACAGGGGGCGTTAATATAATCCGTAATGCTTTTATGATGTTTAGTAAAGTTTCTGTTAGTGCATTCTTATAAATGCACTGCAAGACATCTTTTGGTGAAGTTTTGGTTTTTTAGAAAACTCGTAATGATAATAAGTTCATGTGCAAGTTCCGTAACTCAGGGCAGTTTTCATCAATTTCGTCCGATAGCTTTATTTCAAGGTTCATGCAATGTTTCAACAGTTGTTGTTTACTCAGTTCCGACATTTTCTCAAATTCGTACAAAAAACTGAACACTTCACTGTGATTTTGAAGCAAATCAAATCTTTCGTCGATTGATCTAACAGCCGTGTCAGTGATAACATAAAAAAAAATTATACGGTAATTATCTTTAGGGTTGGTCATGGTTTCATCTTCGTGTTCATATTCGAACATTGTTTTCTCTTTTCTCCTGCAAAACTGTTGAGAAGGAAAGTGTGGCTCTACATTACATGAGGTGACAATTTCAGACGCAGTATGTATCATGTGTTCAAATTTATCTCGGTAGTTTGCGAGACTTTTTTTTAAGTAGTTCTAAATATTCAATGCAAGAGTATGAATCTGTGTTTCGATTTGGCATCATTTTGGAAACAACGTTTACTGTCGATAACACCTCATACCACATAACGATGGAGCATATAAACGTAAAAGGTTCCAATTTTTTTAACAAACATTGGGCGTCATGCTTGGTAAGTAGCTCACTTTTTTCGTCAGCGATAATCTCTGATAAGTTGTCACAAACTTCCGATAAACCGAATCGTAAAGGTTTTACTGCTTTAACTCGACCTTCCCATTGAGTGTCTGCAACTGCTTTCAGGGTAAACTGAGACACATTTTTGGTTCACAGTTCCCCACCTCTTAGTCGAACAAGAGAAGTATGTGGACAGACGTTGAATGACAGAAAAAAATCAATTATTCGATAATTTACTTTTACGGCATCATAAACTACCAAATTGAGCGTATGAGCAGAACAAGCAACATAAAATGCTCGTGGATTTTTGTTTAGTATATCACATCATCAGATGGAAAGACCCGAGTGTTCAAAATTCGATAGTTAAATACAAGATACATAACTGGGTCGTTGCCATTCAGCCTAAATAAACATGCCTGAGTTACAAGTAGAATGACACTGCCACAGTAAGGCAATGAGTATGAAGTATAAGTCTTCTCGATGTCGAGCCAATATACACTGGCGAAAAGTGAAAAAAGAACACCAAGAAAGAGACGTCTGATACCAATGAAATTTATACAGCATAATAACGGAATACAGAGGATAACGTGATCAAAACATTATGGAAAAATACAGCTGTATTTGCTGGTAAACTGAAAAATAACATTTCCATGTAACATGGTTTGTACGAGGTTGAACCGCCATGAGCTGCGTCACACTGTGCAATTCTGGCATGGAGTCTGTCGTACAGATGTTGGATGTAAGTTTGGGGTATTGAGTTCCAAGCATCCTCAACCTGGACGCACAAATCGGGGATGGTCGTGGCTGGTCGTGGAGACCGGATAAGTAGTTGTCCCTTAAAATCCCACACGTGCTCAATGGGGGACAAATCCGGTGAACGTGCAGGCCACGGAAGTTGTCTCACACCCTGAAGTGCATGTTGCGTTGCACGTGCCGTGTGGGCTTGCGTTATCTTGCTGGAAAACACCACGATGGACTGACCTTACAAATGGCACAACAACGGGCTGAATGATGTTGTTGATGTAGGAGGTGCTGTTTAACGTACTCGGTACAAACACTAGTTGTATACGGGAGTGATAGCTGATCGCTCCCCACACCAGGAGACCAGGTGTAGGCCCTGTGTGTCGCTGGCTGATGCAAGAAGGGTGGAGACGCACCCCTGTGCGTCTGCGAACATGCATGCGGCCATCGGAGGCTCCCAAGCAGAATCTGCTTTCATCGTTGAAAACGACAGATCGCCATTACGTTCTCCAGTGCAGACGTGGGCGACACCACTGCAGCCGTTCCTGCCGGTGGGCTGGAGTCAGAGGTACACATGCCAGAGGCACAGGTGCACGTAGTCCGGCATCCAGCAGACGGTTGCGGATTGTTCGCACAGTCACCTCAGGTGCAACGGCAGCTCGGATTTGCGTCGCACTGGATGTTCTGCTTGACAACGCCGCTCTTCTTATGCGTCGATCGGTCCGCTCATCAGTGCGTCTGTGACTTCCGGTTCCACGTCTTCTCGTGTGGGAATGTTCCTCGGACCATCTACGCCACCATCGTAGCACCACCGATACTTCCCGTCCAATTCGCTCCGCAATACGACGATACGACCACCCGGCCTCACGGAGTCCGACTAGACGACCTCGCTCAAAGTCCGATAACTGCTGAAATCGTACACGTCTTCCATGTCCAGGCATTACAGCTTTTTCAGGGTCTTTGCACGTGTCCGTACTTCGACGACTGATTACATTCACTTCGCCGTACTCCTTAAATACCACCGACGATGATTTGCATATTATGCCGTGCTGTGGCGTAAGCGCTCACCGGTTGGTCCCGAAATTAACATCACACCTACGTAAACTTGACCCCATTAACATATGTAAATTTCATGATCGCCCGCCAATTCCTTCTTGGTGTTCTTTTTCATTTTCCGCCAGTGTATATACAATCGCTATCAACTTCCTCTCTCGCTTTAAGGAGAATACCCCATATCTGTCAAGCACATGAACTTCATATCTATCTTTTTTTAACTCTGGTGAGGATGTTCCGAGTTCGAGTGCCAAATGACAAATTATAGCGGTGGTCACTGGCGCCAACTACGGGGGTACTCAGGGGCTTGAGAACCCCTCGAAAATTTTGTTATATGTACTGGATTCATACTTAAATATTTAGTTCCACTTTACATAAAATTTAATAAGATAATCGGAATATAGCGCAAATACTTGCTTTCTATAAAAAAATCAATATCTTCAAAAAATCGTGTTTTAACTACCGATACCGAATAAACACTTAAGAAATAAGACAGCCAAGCAAGCGAGAAATCAGGGGTGTGGGATGTGGTTTGCACCCTATCTTCCTAATTGTTTAAAGCTACCGATTTTTTGTTTCTTTCTCAATCACGTTCCTTACACATCAGTAAGTTGTCAGCAGCTCACCACGACGCCCGCATTGAGCTTCGGTAGGGTCATAAAGCCATAAATGTCAGAGCGGGAGTAAAGAATGACCGTCCGAGAGCAGAAGACACACAGCGAGACTGAGAATTATCTTTTCTCTCTCAAAGGATAATTTTGAAGTTTTTTTTCTGTTGTTGTTGCAGTTATTGTTTGTTTGTTTGACATAATTCCGTTGAGGCTTTTTTTATCCCTAGCTTTATAAAACATATAAGCAGTCACCAATAGTAATATCAATCAATCCACGCAGGGGTAATATGCCAAATCGACAACAACCGGTTCACATGGACTTCAAGATGAATGATGGTGGGGTGGGGGTGGAAATTTCCAAGATACACTTGTTGATCAAAGCAAAAATTTCACTGCGATATACGCTAAATGCTAATAATCCCATTCCAACACTGAACACTTCAGTTTATTTGCTATTGCTAGAGCGAGCTCCTCAAAGGTATCACTATTAGCCTACTGTCTGATTTGACTAATGATATATACTGCCAATCTCAGCCTTTTTCAACAGGTTTGGTTTTCTGGTAGTAGTCCCCAACAAAATGCTCCAATTTTGTCCAAAAGAAAAATTACACGTGCTCTTGTGCGCACATTACAGAAAATTAAATCGGAAAAATTAAAACGGGGTTCAAGAATTTGGTTGCTATAAAAAAAAGTAATATCTTTATCATAAAATCATGTATCGGTTTGTTTGCGTCTACACTGTAGACAAAGTCCATTTAAACATCTAAAATTTCAACTCTGGAAACGGTACCTGCCTTTGAATTTCAGCACTACTCGAAATTTTCAGAAGTCAACGCCTATGGCGGTGATATGCATTTTTCAGAATATGAACATTGAACACATTGTGGAACGTAATCTATGGCTCAAACAAATTTAGTGGGGGAGGGGAACGCGACTTTTTACTTTTCAGTGTTATAAATGCCCACGTCCACCTCTGAACTTTCTCCAAAATACGACCAACATGAGTTCTGGCATAACCATTTGCAATGGCAAGGTCATAAATTTTCAGTAACTCAATTCTTCGTTGATGGAGAGTAGAAGAATGGGAGATGGCCCGGCAGACGAGGAAGTTGATGGAAGCCAGTTTGTGGTTTATTGGGTGAGCTGAAGAAAACGGAATCACATTAGGGGTAAAAAAAAGGTTTCCTATAAATTGAGTATTGTAAAGTGTTGCAGGAGGGTCCCTCTGGACAAGAAAATCTAAAAAAGGGGAGAAGTTAACTTCCCCTTCAACAGAAAATTTAATGGTAGGACAGAAAGAAGACAAAGTATCTGCGAAGTGAGAGAGATCAGTGTTGGATCCCGACCAAAAAATGAGGATATCGTCAACACACCTTAGGTAAAGAAGGGGGCGCACAATGGGGTCAGGAAGAGCACGGGATTCAATATCCTGAAGGATTATCTCGGCTAACAGAGGTGAAAGTGGGGACCCAATTGGGGCACCTTCTAGTTGACGATACAATTGTCCATTGAACCCGAAGAAAGAACGATTATCGTTCAAACGAAGAGCCTGAAGAATAGAAGCAATTTCTTGGAGGGTAGCTAACCCCAATAGGGAAAGTTGTGATTCAATAAGGTTATGTACTGCAGGAATAGAAACATTCAGGAATAATGAATTCCCATCTAGTGAAGCTAAAAAGAAAGGCGTGCCAGAGGATTCAAATGACTGGACTTTTTTCGATGGCTTGGACGGAATTAAGGACTGAAAATCTGGAAGATGACCCAAGGGGGAAAAGAAACTGAGCTAAACGTTTCTCCAATGGGCGAAGAGGACTTGCGTACCCGGAGACTAAAGGACGAATGTAATTTAAGTAATCTTATGTATTATATCTTTACGTAATTTTAATTTCCCCAAAAGTTCTGATACGCGAGGTCCAGAAGATGGGTGCATAGCTTTGGCGATAACAGACAGTAGGTTTCCATGATTTTTTAACTTGCTTAAAGCACTAATCGTTGAATAAGTAAGGTCAGATGAGACAAGTGTATGTGGAATACCTTGTAGGTCTGAGTCCATCTTAGTAACAAAATCATCTTTATTAATAAGGATTATCAACTGGGCAGACTGATCGGCAGAAATGATCGCAACATTAGGTTATCTCGTAAGTTGTTCAGTTGAAGTTGTTCGTCTTCGAAAGTAGAAAATTTATTCAAGTTATTCCTTCGTAGTATGGCTCGGAAGAACTTATACCGGGTCGACTCACGCTCCGGAGATGGTAGACCTTGAATAATGGATTCTGCTTGTGGAACAAGTTTGAACTTGTCAATCTTGGTTATATGATAAGAGAACTTGAGGCTACGTTGTAAGGCCCTACTTTGTTTAGGGTTCAACTGGTAGTCACTTAAATTTAGATAGTTCAAACTGGTGGGCTGTGATATCCAGGGCCGTAGTCAGGGGAACGCCAGGGCAGGCTGTCCTGCCTATGCTACAAATCTCCCATCGCCCAGATAAAAGTAATCCTGTTTTGCATCAAAGTACAGTGCTTTTCAATTGCTGCATGGATTTCAAACGGGACGGTCGCACGCTGGTGTGGTCTCCCGAGAGTCATCTGTCACTTCAACTTTTTGCTTCTTCGGAAAGTTTTGTTCATCGCATCTTAGATAGTTTCTGGGTTACCAGTCTATTGTAATCAGCCCGGTTAGGGGATCTTTTAGTAGCCAAGCTTTTTTTAAAGCTCTATTAACTTTTTTCCGAATCCACTTCTCTTCGTTTTGCTGTTAGCACACCGTTTAAAATTTCGTAGCGCAAAAGGATTGCCGACACTGAGGATGCAGGAATAGAATCTGATGCTGAACAAAGGGTTAACCGTTTCATCCCTCCCTATAACTGGAATCTGTAGCACAACTGAAGCGGAAAATGGTCTTCGTAAATCCAGGAGACTAAGGTGTTTACCTCCTGAGTTGAGCAACAGTGTTAAAAAAAGACCAGAAAAAATAAGGTAAGTATGAGGATTAACAATCCTCAACTGTCAGGTAATTACACTGACAGTTTCCCCTCTGGGGATCTTTGTTTGGAAAAAAATAAAAACAATAGATCAGAAAATCCTCCGGGACCTGACTATTTTGGAAAAATATAGATCAGAAAATCCTCCGGGACCTGACTATTTGTTGTTGGAAAAAAATAGATCAGAAAATCCTCCGGGACCTGACTATTTAAATAGACCTGTTAGTGCTACGGCATCAGGCTATTCCTGTCAGATTTTTCGTGAAAATAGTGTGAATCTGCGTCAGTCTACAGGGAAAAAAAACGACCCTTTCTAGGGCCGGTTGAAAAAAAATTTCAAAAAGGAATTGGCCATTTGTACTTTGCAGGAGAAGGAAAAGCAGTTAAAAAAGACTGGAACACAAATTCACACGAGTAATGCTCAGCTTTACGACAAAAAAAATTGAAACACAAAAAAGTTTCAATAAAAGTGAGGAAAAAAACACACAAAAAATTTTTTTCGTAAGGAACAACCTCACGCACTACAAGAAAGCAGTGACAGCTTCAAAATACAGGAAGCAATAAAGGACACATAATTATTAAAAAAGACTCAAATAAATATCTCCGTAATATTAATTTATTACACAGAGAGAAAAAAAAGGTTGAAATTAAAAGCAACTTACCAAATTCTGTGCTAGAGCAAAGGATACAAAACATCTCTCGAATTATCAAAACACCAATTTGGTTGACAAAATGAATGCAGATGTGGAAAACTATTTAGGTCAAAAACACTGCAACAGAAAGGTAACTAATAAAACTATAGAGAAAAGAAAAGTAAATTACTTCACTGGAAGGCTTAGCAAAGAATTTAAGAAGCGGAAAAAAAGTTTCTCCGAGTTACACGTACAACAACGCAGTTAAAAATGTTGTAAGTAACATCAATGAAGAAATGCTTCGGTTAAATGCTGTTACTAATGCCCAAGATAGTATTACTGTTAGCAGCGTAGCCGAAGAGGAAGACAGCTTAAAAAAAAACAAAGGCCCTTTTAAGGGCACCTCTTTTTTTTTCTGAGGAAGAAAAAAACGGCCCTTTTAAGGGCATTTCCTTTTCTGAGGATGAAAAAAACAACCCCCAAAAAAACCGGCCCTTTTAAGGGCATTTCTTTTTCTGAGGATGAAGTTTTAGTAACTGAAACAAATGGCCTTACCATTCTAATTTGGAATGCGCAGGGTATCAAAAGACAACACAGATAATTTTTAGCCTACTTAAAGTATAAAAAAATTTATGTTGCGTTAATTAATGAGTCATGGCTAAGTGATAAAATTAAATTCAGAATACCCAATTACAAGGTCTATAGGAAAGACAAAACCACCAAAAGCGGTGGAATTTTGATAGCGGTTATTGATAGATAGAGCAAAGTGAAACACCTTGCAACACTGAAGACGGTCTAGAAGCGCACTCGGTTATAATTAAAACTAAAAATAACCCGATCAAGTTTACGGCCTTGTATAGTCATCCGTCACATACGGTTACCAGTGAAGCTCTGGACAAACTTTTTGAAGAAGACATCCCCACCGTAGAAGCGGGGGATTTTACTAGCAAACACTGCTATTGGTACTGTCCCAGAGCTAACAAAAGTGTGAGCAATATTTTCAGATATCTCTTAAATAAAAATATTGATCTGGGGGCACCTTCCGAACCCACCAGAACGGCGTTAAGAGGAACTAGTAATGTGCTAGATTTTGCGCTATTCAAAAATAATAGATATTATTATGAAATCTATGCTGCAGCAGCGCTCTCCTCTGATCATAACCCCGTTCATCTGCAGCTTTTTACTGACAAAACTGTAATGGTAGCACCCAAAATGGTTACGAACCTAAAGCAATTTGAAGAAAAAATCAAACTAGCAACACCTCCAGCATTCGGAGATTGCAATAGCAGAGAAGAAATTGATAATGATATTGAAACCTTTAACCTTGCCATTAAAAAGGTTATGGAAGAATGTCAAACTCCTGCCAAAGGAACAAGAAACCCGTACTTTCTGCCCAAAGAAATTTTGGATCTTATTAAGGAGAAAAATAGGTACCGCAGTAAATGGCAAAGAACCAGAAACAAAACGTTCTATGACCTGTATTGCTCCCTAAACAGGCAAATCAAAAGAGGTATCAGAAAGTTTGAAAATGGTTCATGGGGACAGTTATTAGAGGAAGCACATATTGACTACTCCGAAAATTCGGATAAAAAATAAAATGACCCTGTGGAACCTTACTTCAAGTTTGCAAAATAAAAATATGAGATTACTCCCACCCCTCCAGAAAGTAGATGGGACGGTAGTTAGAACCGATGAAGAAAAAGCGGAAATCTTTGCAAACTCACTTGAAAAACAGTTTAAAATAAATGATATCCCTGACACTGATGTAGCCATTAAAATGCAAAAGGCCCTGGATACTTATTTTAAACATGCGGAGGATGTAGAAAATTCTAGAGTCATCACCCAAAGTGCACAACTCTATGAAGAATTTAACAGTAAAAAAAAAACCTGTGTTAACATCCCCAATTAAAAGTAAACAGAAAGGTTTTGTTTAAAAAAAATCGAAGGACAAGGCAAAGAAAGCAGCAGCCAAAAGTAGCAAATGCTACGACCTCTCTTACGTCCGTTAACATGGCACAAGCTGCAAAAGTCAGACAGCAACCTCAAGTTGAAGGGGGGCCGCGGATGGCTTAGTGGTTAGCGAGTCAGCGAGTCAGACTAGCAATGCAAGGTCCTCAGGTTCGAACCTGGGCTGATCTTTCAGAGATGGTGTGGTTTACTAACAATAGCTGAATATCCGCCGTGCATCGGACGAGCACGTTAAGTGACGGCCCCCAGGCTGGACCCACTGGTTAAATGGGATCCTTTCCTATGCTCCCTGAAATTCGCTCACCCTTCTGTGTGCAACATCGTACTTGTACGGTGGCGCCATCTACTCTACTCTAATCTCACTACAAACTGTTCTGTCAAAGTCGCTAGACTTGTTCTCATTCCTTCCGTTACTATGTCCTGCCCAAAAGGCGATCTCGCTGTAGGTGGCTGGGACCTAAACTCTACTCACTGTGGACGGAAGTCCTACAAGAAAATGACAAATACTATGTGCAAGTTGAAGGGCTACGACCTCTCTTACGTCCGTTAATCAACAAACTGCAAAAGTATTTGTCATTTTCTTGTAGGACTTCCGTCCACAGTAAGTAGAGTTTAGGTCTCAGCCACCTACAGCGAGTTCGCCTTTGGGCAGGAAACGGAAGGAATGAGAGCAAGTCTAGCGACTTTGACAGAACATTTTATAGTGAGATTAGAGTACAGTATATGGCGCCACCGTACAAGTACGATGTTGCACACAGAGTGGTGGGAGAATTTCAGGGGGGGTCATAGAAAAGGATACCCATTTAACCAGTGGGTCCAATTCGGGGGCCGTCATTTAACGTACTCGTCCGATGCACGGCGGATATTCAGCGATTGTTAGTAAATCACACCATCTCTGAAAGATCAGCCCAGGTTCGAACCTGAGGACCTTGCGTTGCTAGTCTGACTCGCCAACCACTAAGCCATCCGTTTCTCTAAACTGCAAAAGTCAGACAGCAACTTCAAGTTAAAGGTGCTACGACCTCTCTTACGTCCGGAACGCCAGAAACTGAAAAATAAGAAAAAACAAGAGACCTTTTAAGGGATAAAAAAAAGGTTCTTTCAGACTTTGAAAAACCACTACCCATCAGTGAAAGGGAAGTTAGGTTTCACATTAATAATCTTAAAAATAAAAAGGCACCGGGCAAAGATGGCATAAATAATAAAATTATGAAAATATTACCGGAAGAGTATGAGCAAACCCTTACCAAAATATACAATTGTGCCATTAAGTTAAATTATTTCCCTGATGATTGGAAGACAGCAGAGGTAATATTATTACCCAAGCCAGGTAAAACCCCGACAATTCCTGAAAATCACAACCGATTTCGTTGCTCCCAACCATGGGAAAAATCTTTGAAAAAATTATACTTGTTAGGATGCAACAGTTCTTTGAAGAATACCAAGTTATTCCATTTATTCAAGGAGGTTTTCGTGACAAACACTCCACAGTGCACCAGCTCTCGAGAGTTACTGAAAAATGTGCAGAAGGAATAATGAATAAGAAGCACACAGCGGCTATATTCCTGGATGTAGCTAAGGCTTTTGATAAATGTCCACACGAGGCAATTATCTACAAACTAATAGCACATGACTTCCCACCTTGGATTATTCATATAATCAAGTCTTATCTTGAAAACAGAACTTTTTGTGTAAAAATTAATGGGAAGAAATCTTCAAAAAAAGAATAAAAAAAATGAAGCTGGTGTTCTACAAAGCAGTGTACTTGCTCCTACGCTATACTCTATTTTTACGTCAGATTTTCCTAATTTTAACAAGAATCTGACAACAGCACTTTATGCTGACGACACTGCAGTTGCCTATACTGCCCTAAATAAAAATCAAGGAACATTTATGTTGCAATACTATGTGGAAAAATTGGAGAATTACTTCCTAGACTGGAAAATAAAAATTAAAAATTAATACTGACAAGACCCAAGCAATTATGTTTTCCCGTAAAACATAGAAATTACAATCCTGACTTTGAAATTGAATTGTATGGCAAAAAAATACCTTGGGTAAAGGATGTCAAATATTTAGGCCTCATTATGGATCATAATATGAGTTGGAACAAGCATATTAAAGAAACCCTGGCTAAAGCTCTTAAAATAAGAGGATGTCTCCAACCCATAATTAAAAATAAAAGGCTTAGCAAAAAAACAACAAAAAAAAAAACTTGTTATGGAAAGCATGCTTCAGCCCGGTGATTACCTATGGCTGTCCTATCTGGGGTAACTGCAGAAAGCAGCAAAACAGCAAAAAAATAATATTACCTCGTTTCAAAATAAAACTCTTCGTATGATGGTAGGACTCGATGGTAAAACATCCAATAATGCTATCCGTAGTATGCTAAATATCAACTCTATACATTATACTATGTATGATCTAGCTCAAAGATATTACGAGAAAGCTAAGGAACATCCCAATCCTCTTGTCAGGGAAGCCCTTAACTATGTTGTCAATGATACTGACAAACTTAAAAGACCGAAAGCTATTTTAAATAAAATTCCTGAAAAGAATCCAGTTCACAGTTATACTTCCAAAAAAATCATAAATAACTGGGACTAAAACGTAGGTATTCTTCACACATGGGAAGAAAGCAAGAATTGAATATCAGGAGTTGGGGGGGGGGGGGGGGGGCTCTTTTAAGGGCCGAGGAAAATGTTGCAGAAAAAGAATTAGCTTTTTTGTACGGAATATCTCTTCCCCTAACAAACAAGGTGTTGTTTGTCTTTTTTATTATTTTTTTTTTCTTACGCCTTAGTTCTGACTAAAAAAAATAAATAAAACAGGACTTAAGTTTCTGCGCTGTTGCACACAAATGTGCAACAAGCAGAGAAGTAGCGAGAAAAAAAATGATTGGCCCTTATACTACCGGCTCCTTAAATAAGGAATAAAAAAATAATAATAACCCTGATTGTGGCCTTTTTTGTTTTTCTGTTGTTTACTCAAATTGAGTAACTTAAACCTCGATCGGTGTAATCTTGTGTTCACACCACCATAGCTATGGTTACTCTCACCATGCCAGGCAAGAATCAGCAAAAGTAAACCTGAGAAAATTTTTTTAAACCAATGGGGAAAAATCTTTTCTCTCATTGGCTGATGAGTAACAAAGCAAATATCCGACTCCGAGAGGGAAACTGAGCAAACGGCCAGTTTTGTTTTATCCGGTGTTGAACGTCGATATTCCCCTGGGAAACTTATTCTGTGTGTAATGTCTTTTTTTATTTCAGGTTCCCCCTTTCCCATGTTCTTCCCTTCCCTTTCCCCTGTACTCATCTGTGGCAGCGGTGTACCGGGCTTTTTTCTGCGGTGAGAAATATCGCTCGGAACGGCTTGTTGTTGCAGGTAAGTATGTAGGGCAGCTTACAACTTCACTACTTAACGGGAAGCCATTTACTCCTTCTGCTCTTATATTCCCATACTTTTCTTTCGTGCTATTCTGTCAGGGCAATCTGCTTCTAACTCTCTTAGTAAGCTAGGAATCATTCTTTGAAATCAAAGTACAGTGAAATCTCTCTAAGGCCTTTTCACTGCACTTTATAATAGCAACTGTCTTACATGATATGATCTTATAGGAAGAAAATAGCCAAAGAAAATTAATAACAAACTAAAAACTTTCGGTTGCTGGAGGGAGAGGAGAGGGCAATCTTTTCAACTAAGGCAGATTTCATTTGTTACACGGGCACACGATGATTGCCATCTGACCAAAAAGGGCAACAAGACTCCCTCAAAGTCGCGATCTTTAAGAAAAGATGGTCCGGTGGTCGTTAACGTTAAGAAGGGGAGGGATGGAGGGTGGTCTCTTAAGACGGCGAAGGTTAGCATTAGCGCTATGGGCTTTGAAATCGGTTCCACAGAAATACGGTTGTAATGAGGAGTGGTTGGGGTCGCTTAAGAAAAGAGAGGCTTCATTATTTTTAAAGGCTGCATCCTCTGCCTTCCAGTGGACCATATGACGCCACGTAACAGTTTTCAGAAATTTTTCCCTCTCCGTTTGTTTACGATGACAATATACAACTATTGAACGTGATTGAGCTTCAGCAAATCAGCATTCAGAACGCATGTCGGTTGGTGGGCGTGTAGGCGTTTGGTCGTGTCGCTATGACCGCCGTTTTTCTAGCAGTGACAGCCGTTTTACTGCATTCGTGCTATTTCTGTCTAAGGTGTTTAAAAAAGAATGACCATACAGGGTGTTTAAAAAAGAATGACCCGATTTCAAAGTAGTATATTTAATAAGGCAAATGTGGGATAGTTACAAAACAAAGAGCCAAGTATGAAGGAAAGTCTAAAGCTTCACTCACCACAATTATAAATGCTCAATGTGCCCTCCACCTGCTGCACGGACAATATCAAGCCGATAGCTGAATTCTTTTTTTTTTTTTTTTTTTGATTGGAGGTTTAACGACCACCGTGAGCAACTCAATGGGCTATAAGCAGTCGCCCGTCCCTAATTTAGGGTCACTGGTTCCAGGGAAGGGAGAGAGCCAGTGCCGTAAGACAAACACAACATCCATGCCTCACCGGGATTCGAACCCGGACCCCTTACGGACGAATGATCAGAGGCCAACGCCTTAGACCACTGCGCCACCGGGGCGGGATAGCTGAATTCATTCCAAACGCATCGGAGAGTGTCTTCAGTCACAGAATTTACAGCGGCCGTGATTCTCGTTCGGAGCTCATCCAAGTCAGCGGGTAAAGGGGGAACATAAACACGTTTTTTTACGTATCCCCATAAAAAAAAGTCACATGGTGTGATGTCTGGAGATCTCGTAGGCCAAGCGTGTAGTGCCAAGTCATGGGGTCCCCTGCGTTCAATCCAACGCTGAGACAATGTGTCGTTTAGAAACCGACGAACTTGGAGGTGCGCCATCTTGCTGCAAAATGTAGTCTTCAGTCGTCCTGCAGCTGTGGAAGTAGCCAGTCCTTCAGCATTGCAAGATAGGAGTTGCCCGTAACCGTGTTGTCCGCAAAAAAGAAAGGGCCATAAACCTTTCTAACAGAAACCGCGAAAAAAAATTTATTAGTTTTGGTGAATCATGTTGGAGAGTTTCATGTGGATTCTCCAGTCCCCATATGGGAACATTGTGGCGCGAAACTTTCCAGCTTACATGAAAGGTTGCTTCTTCGCTAAAAATCAAACTTTGAAAGACGGTGTCGTTCTCCATGTCCTCTAACAGAGTTGCACAAAAATATTTTCGTTGTGTTTTGTCACCTCCACGAAGAGCTTGCACCAGTTGCAATCTGTACGGCTTCAGCAGCAAACGTCGTCGTAAAACACGCCAAACAGTCACATGAGGGATGGCAAGTTCGCGGCTCGTACGGCGAGTAGACTTCCGTGGGCTTCGCTGAAACGCCTCATGAATTCCTTGCACATTTGTCGCTGAGGTGGTTGGTCTTCCAGGACTCTTCCCCTTACATAAACACCCTGTTTCTTCAAATTGTCGATGCCAACGACGAAGGTTTTTGCCCACTGGTGGAGCACTGCCGTAACGCCGTTTAAACGCACGCTGCACTGTAATCACGGACTTGGTCTTGCTAAATTCGAGCACACAACGCCTTCTGTTGCATTGACGCCATTTTCTCACTCACTAAACGTAGAGGCTCTTTGGACGCTCGTGCTGCCATCTAGCGGTAGTTATAACAAACTCTGGGCCACGCCCGTAGACACGATACGAGTCGCATTCATCTGGTTGCCGAGATATCCACTTTTCAAATCAGGACATTCTTTATGAAACACCCTGTATAAAGGTGCGACGACGTTGGAACTTGACCATTAGGTAAATAGGTTGGCTTAGATATTGATTTTCAAATGAAGTTTTTTTGTAATTGTATCATGGATAAATTCGTAATTAGAAAAGCTGTGCGCACTGATAATCATTCAAATTCTTCTGCAGTTAGAAGCACTATAGAGAACAAAAGTATCGTTTCTTATGTTAAATGTTGCATAAACGATATTTCTGCTATCGGGAAAAATATAAATCAGCATAAACTGCCAGTGTACCCTAGAAATAAGGAAAAAAAGAATTTCCGAGTAGCGTATGGTTCCAAAAATGCAAATGGTTGGAGTACTCAAAGAATGCAGTCGCCGCATTTTGTTACCCCTGTCGACAATTTCGTCACTCAGGAAGCAAAGAAAATGCATTCACCTCAATCTGGTTTCGTAACAGGAAAATGGCCTTAAGTAAGGAAAGAGATTTTGAAAAACCTGAATCATCAGAAGTTCACATATCTGCTCTAATAATGTGGCATGAAAAAGAACAACGCCAACAAGAAAGTTTATCGGTGTCAACATTAATCAACAACGATATTATTGAACGCCACAGATATTACATAAAGTCGAGAGCAGAAGTGATTCAGTTTCTTGCCATCAATGAATTAGCATTTCGTGATACATACAATATTGACGAACACCAAGAAAATAGCTTATTTAGCAATATTTTCCAGGCCGGGGTGGCACAGTGGTCTAAGCGATGGCCTCTGATCATTCGTCCGAAAGGGGTCTGGTTTCGAATCCCGGTGAGGCATGGATGTTGTGTTTGTCTTACGGCACTGGCTCTCTCCCTTCCCTGGAACCAGCGACCCTAAATTAGGGACGGGCGACTGCTTATAGCCCATTGAGTTGCTCACGGTGGTCGTTAAACCTCCAATAAAAAAAAAATCTTTTCCAGTATACATTGCGCAAAGATGACCAATTAGCATTTCGTGATACATACAATATTGACGAACATCAAGAAAATAGCTTATTTCGCAATCTTTTCCAGTATACATTGCGCAAAGATGACCAACTAATGGAATGCGTTAAACACATACCAGCTAACTCTACATATTTATCTCCTGAAATACAAAATAATTTCATAGATATGGCGGAAATGGTGGCTCAAAGTTTCGCAAATGATATTCTCGATTCTGATGTCCCTTGGTTTAGTATCCTAGAGGATGGTACACATGATAAAAATAATCGAGAAAACATCGCTATTGGAGTTAGAAATGGGAAAGTTAAAGAATCTCTTTTAGGAATTAGAACTTGCACTGATATGGATGCCAAATCATTTACTGATTTAACGTTAAAAACGCTTAACGATTATGGCTTAGATACCTCTAAAATTCATGGTCAGTGTTATGATGGAGCAGCTGTCATGAGTGGAGAAAATGGCGGAGTGCAGGCATTACTACAAAACCACTTGAACAAGACAATAGCGTACGTACATTGTTGCAATCACAGATCGCATCTGGTACTTTTGAAAGCTATACAAGAAGTATCAGAAATTAAGCAATTTTTTGACCAATGTTCCATGCTATATATTTTTCTCAAAAGAAGAAGTATTTTGAAGTTCTACGATGGTAATGCGCTGTGTCGCCTTTTGGAACAGCGTTGGAGTGGTCATCTAGATGTTACTCGCATAATTTTCAATAATTACGAGCAAATAATCGAAGCACTAGAAAAAGTTACGAAAAGCAGAGTCATAGATGGGAATCACATTGTAGAAGGTATTGGTTTACTAAAAATTGTTAAATCTAGAAAGTTTCGATTTTGCATGATATTAATGAAAAAATCCCAGAAACCATTCAGTCTGCTGACAAATTACTGCAGTCGCACGAAGCGAGTTTGAAGACTGTCGTTGTCTTACACTGTGTGGTGGAATCCCTTAACTCCTTTAGAAATACCAATGTTTACAAAGAAATTGTAAACGATATCAACACATCTTTTAATATGGTGGAAGAGGAAATTTCCAGTAAACCACAAAGAAAAACTAATGCTCACTGGCTGGATATCTATTACTAGATAAAATTGGTGAAAGATCGGAAGATGTGGATCAAAATGACCAATTTTTGAAAGTGATATTTTATCAAACACTTGATGTTATCTTGAGTGAAATGAAAAGATTTGTAGAAAATGATAAACTTCTAATTGCAGTTTCCAGTGTTGAAGACAAAAATATTGATTTAGACAAAATCAAATATTTGCAAACTTTAGGTATCAAACTTCCATCTCTAGAAGAAATTGCAGTAGCCAACAGATTCATACAAACCCAGAAGAAAGAAAACCCAAATTCAGTCATTTTGATGAAATTTTTAAGCAGCGAATAGCCTTCAGAGATACTTATAATTTATTGGCCACAGCCAGGACTTTCGGCTGTAGTACGGCTACTTGTGAATCCACCTTTTCTGTTTAAACGAGAATTAACTGCCCACAGCGGCTTTCGATGTGCCACCAACGAATGTCGAATTTGACTCTTCTTGCATTCGAACAAAACCGCACAGAAACTCGTGACACCGACTTAATTTTAGGGGGTCCTAAAACTTATTAGTTAGGTGGTCATAACGTAATGGCTCATCAGTGTATGTACAAGAAACTGCACACTCATACACCTTCGCAGTATGATGATCTGAGTCATGTTTCAACGCTATTCGATTAGAACAGCAGGAGTACCTAGATTTTTACTTTTTTCTTTGGAAGGTTGTGTACACATACATACACTGAGTTAGCTTTCCATTAGGAACACCCTGTTTTACATATTTGAAGCGTAACGAATTACCATGGGATATCAACGTCACGCGTGTGGCTCCAATAAATTGTGCACACCTACCCTCTGTACATAATCAGTAAATGTTTGCTAGTAATGGGGAAATGTGGTGACTTAAGCCAATCTGAGCATGGCCAGATAGCTGGGGTCCTGGCAGGTGCCAGTATTTCAGAAACTGCACTTGTTTGCTGCTCCTGTACTACTGTACACCAGGGCTGGATGAACCATGCACAGACATCTAGCAGAAGGGCTCACATTGGACAGCCACGCACAGTTAATCTTAGAAGTGAGCATCAGGTTTCATTACTGGTATCTCAGCAATGGTCACCCAGCACACCCACCAGTACAACAGCAATGCAGTTCAATCCATTTCATATGCACAATATGTTATACCTTGCTTTGCCTCGGGTTCCACAGTCGGAGACCTACAAAGGTACCTGTGGTGACTCCCAGTCATCACAAACAAGGCCTCATATAAGACAAGGAGCATCGGCAATGGACCATCGATAGATGGAAGAAAGTCATCTGGAGTGATTAATCCCATTTTCTGCTGTATCATGCTGATGGCCACGTTCGCATATGGTGTAAACAACATGAAGCCCTATCCTGTGGTTGCACAGTTGGGGTTCAACAGATTGGTGGTGGTGTTCTAGTCTGGAAAGCTTTTTCCTGGCATGCCCTAGATCCATTGGTTAATGTGCCATAAACACTGAATGGTGGATGCTACAGGGACCCGTTAGCCAACCATCTCCATCCATATCTTCAGGTTTACCCAGACTACAGTGCATCCTTTAATAAGACTACACACCATATCATTGGGCTTGTATGGCTACTAAATCATTGGAAAACATGACAATGAATTCCCCACATTGCCCTGGCCCCCAAACTCCACTAATTGTAACCCAATCAAACATTTGCAGGATATGCTAGAACTGGGTGTGAGAACTGCTGATTCTCCTCCACGGAACGAGCATAAACAGACAAAGCTGCTGCAGCACACATGGATCAAGTTAAGCATAAAGGATGTACAACACCTTGTAGAATCCGTTCCTAGGCATCTGCGAGCCATGATTACTCAGAGAGGTGAACTAACACATTATTCGGTAGGTGCTCCTAATGCAAAGCTAACTCAGTGTGGATCCAATTGAACTGATGTGTGGGTAAATGTAAGACTTATGCATCTGGGACAATGATTAATATCCCACACTAGTTTTTATTGTACATAGTATCCATTTATTTTGTACTAATTTTAAAGCATTTCATTTAGAAGCTGCACATCAGATATGTACAAATAAATTGTAGTTCATATCAAATGATATAACCAAAAATATTGCACTTCTTTCATAGCTATTTTTTAGAATTACTCCTACAATATCACAGATTTTTAACATTTTGGTGAAACAAATTCATTTAAATGACTTTTGAACTCATCATTTCAGTGGACAACCACAGAGCTTATCAAAATCTTGCATAAAATAAAGTAAGGAAAATAAATGTTTCAAATCAAACATTGTAAAAACAATAATAAAAAGCTTCTTTAAGGGAAGTTGGAAGGTTAAAAAATTAGAAATGTTTAAAAAACATCTTGACATGTGTTCACAGATATTTTTCTTCTAATCAGGAATCATGAAAAATAACTGAAAGCTCTTTAGGTTAAAATAGAATTTAATTTGTCTTCTAAATAAAAGACACAACAGTTTAATTTATTTTAACAGAAAAACTTAGAAAAATGTATTCACAATTCAAACAGAACCAATCTATTATAAAATTGCATTTCTCTGGAAAATAAAACTCATCAATAAAGCACAAATTTAAAAGAATTTTCTTTAAGTAATGTCAGATTTTGCCCGAATCTGATCAATTGATACCTATGTGCACACACTACGCACACAGAGATGCTCATGTATAAACAATTTAATTTCATTTTTGTTAATCATAAAACATTTCATGTGAAAATAAACATACTGTGAATACCTGGAGCACATTAAGCATGCTATGGATGTGCTGCCACCAAATAAATCACTGTGGGTAAGTCTGAAAACAAAAGGAGTACAAAAATATACATGGAGAAAACAGAACTATGTGTGATGATTGTGACTAAATCCTGTATACAAAAATGATTAAAAAAAAAAAAAAAAAGGAAGGTATATAATCTACAAATGATAACTAGATTTTTAATTTTAGCTTCTCTGTTGAGAATTAGCATCATTTTCAGCATTATTTAATGCTCTGACTTTGTCAAATACAAAATTTAAACTGTTTCCTGCAATTTAAACCTGGGCCTCTTTCATTCCACAAGAAAGAAGAGACAACCATAGCTAATTTGGATTTTATCACAGACGATTTCATTATATCCAAAACTACCCAGTTCCAATTTTGCAAACTCTGAAGGAGAGAAAAATACTTCTTTATTTACAAAGCTGTCTTCTGTGTTCAAGAGTGTTTCACAGACTTATAACCAAAATTACAACTTAATATTTTGAACAATCAGATTTTTGACCAAAATGTTATAATATTATATAATTTTTTTGACCAAATGTTATATATAGTCAACTGCATTTTTTAAAATTTTCATTTAAAAATGAATATGATTGTCCACAGATTATATTGATCTGGATTAGTATATATAAATGAGAAGTTGTGAACATGAATTACACTTACAAACCAGCACATATTTGCACTATTAGCTATTGATCTCAATACCTAAAATTAATCCAAATATCCAGTAATTATTTCAGGAAAAAAAACCCATAAAAGTTAAATTTCATTAAATTCCAACTCATAAATTTTTATTGTGCATTTATGTTCATGGGTGAACACATACAGTGTGTGTCAAATTGTTTTAGTTAAAATTTTATGTACAGTACTTATGCTTATCTCAGTGCTTTTCTATTAATGGAATTCCTGTTACTTATTTTAATACTTTGTGTATCTGATATATTCTTATTAGCAACCACCATTTTTTTACTGCAGATGTGTACCCCAAAAATCAAATTTCAAATCTCTGAAAGACTGAATGGGATCCTAGGTCTCAATCTGAATTCTTCACAGAAATCACAACAGATTTTATGGGTCTATCTTGCAGACTAAATATGAGGAAAACACTGAACAGAACTGTTATGAGTCATGCCTCATACAAAACCTATTCTAAAAACAGACCTGATGACAGTTTGATTCTAATCCTTTAGACAGGAATGTGAGCACTCCACATTACCCAGTTTTCCTGTGACTGAAAATGAGGATTACAAGAAACTCATAAAAATGGTAAATGAAATCTGATACAATACGTAAAAAATTTGAAGACCAACTGAACAATCCAGTAAAGTCACTATATATTCTACTTCCCATGATCAAAGGGGTGGAAATACAGTGTCGACATACATTCAAATCATGAAAAGAAAATCACAACATGAAGGGCACTTGTAAAAAAAAAAGTGCTGCATGATTAATACTACAGTCATTATGAAGGCAAATGATTATGGGGAACAAGAAAGATACATCGATAATTTTGAAATAAGCTGTCTTAAATTTATATGTAATACACAGAACAATTTTTTTAAACTGAAGTCATGATATATATCAGATGATTTTAATGTAGTAAAGTAAGCAATTGATTTTTTCGACACTATTCACATATGACACATTTCTTTAAAAGTGGAATGTTCTCAGGCTACCCATATGGAAACCAACATCCTATTTAAAAATTTGCTAACTTTAAGTAAGAAACTTATGAATGGTATAAAAAATGTCATTACTTACAAATGTTCACAAATATACAAAAATTATTTCAAATATTTTACCTTCATAAATTTTTAAATTGTATTATATTACAGATTTAGAAATTAACAGCATGCCACCATTCATAAAACAGTAATGACTTTAACTACTACTTTTAAGTTGATGCACATTATATCATTAACAATGACAAATATCGCAGCAGGCAAAAAATATGTAAGAATAAAAAACAATGTTGGTAAAACAGCTTCCAACAACTGCTAAGGAAAGATTAATATAACACATGATGACCTAAACATGTTGTGCTGGAACTTTTAGGTTTCGTCATAAACATGAGTGTGTTTTGAACATAGCTTCTTTTGGTTATGTTATGATATGATATGCTTTCTATTATATATACCAAAAAGCAAAATATCATGTCAAATAAATTTTTGACAAGGTAACTGTTTATATATTATTTTTGGCATATGTGTTGAACAAAATAAATTATCATCATTCAATGAGAAGTAAACTAAGGAGGTAATTTAGTTGACCAGATTAATAAAAAGTCATGAAACTGGAATCAGGTTCTTTGACTTACATCTGTGCTAATTTGGAAGTGCACATAGTCCAGCACTTTTTCATGAACATGTAGGCTTCAAACTTCCCTTAAAACACTACATATTTTTAACAAATACAAAAGATACAGTGCATTCTCTTGAAAAAAAAAGTACTGTCCTGATCAGTTGCTACATAAAGCATTCAATGACTACAATTTTGATTGATGCATTCAAATTTACAATCTGTAGTTTGCCTTGAGGATAGCATACTATGAAACTCATTTCTACACAGTGCTTGCCCAGGACATGTGAGAGTTATACCATAAAAATGCACTCATAAGCAGTTTAGGGATAAAAATGGAGGAAACTATCTGGTAAATTTGACAAATATGCAGAAATTTACAGCAAAACTCTTAAATTTGTAAAATATAATAAAAATCACAACCTCATTTCATAAAAAATAACATTATAATTATGATGATGCATATAATTAAAAGTAAATCTCTATTAATCATAAATGTAAAAAAATAAACTAAATTCCAGTACATTAATATGGACAGAAAAAAACAAACAAAAAAACTACCAACACTGCAACTAGCTGAAAATATGACTTATGCAACTTGAGTATATTATATACATACTGCACTTCACAGTATTTCTTTCCAGTGTCAATGCAATAATGTGTTTCTATGCTCCTTCTCCATTTTCTTACTGCAAAAGGCACATATCTTTGAACTTCATGGATATCAACATGTGGGTTACAAATGCAGATCAAAACTGGCATGCCTGGAGAATGCAACAAACTCCTAGTATATATGGCATAACTAATTACACAAACAATATAATTTCCTTTGTCTGAATGTTTGTCCCACTTCGGTGGCACAGTGGAAACAGCACTTTGCCTGTTTTAATAATCGAATCCCTGCCTCACCCAATATACTATTTTTTATTGTTGTAATGTTCATGAAACATACTTTCACATATGGACATCACAAACAAAAAGAACACCTGGTTATTAAAAAATTACTCTACATATCTTATTTTTACCCATCATTATTGATGGGCTTTCACCTAGTCTGATAATTTCTTCCCATCATTAAGCCTCAAAAGAAGCATGTGACACAATGGAAATTGAGAATATTCAGCAAAGTTCTGATGCTCACCATGTTTCACATTCTTGAACTGATAATTCTGGCAACATCTCTTCATCAATAAAGGTTTGCAGAATGCACATTCTATTGTCATACAAACACACAAAAATGAATGTGAACTACTGCTCAAAGCAGAGAAAATGACTTTATGTGATCTACTAACAGATTTCTGAGGCATTTTTTTGAAAAATTTCTTGTATACTTTTTTTTTAACACCTACACAAATCTATCTGTTTCGCATTTTATACACGTCTCCTTTCTCATCTCACAGTGCTGCATATCACTTGACTCAGTCTTACTTACAATTATACCATGTTAGATTGTGCTGCTTAGCTCTGGGCCTTACTGTACTACCATACTTCCAACAGAAAACAAAACCATGGAATCTACATACAAAACCAAAAGTTGTAGTTCAACAAAGAGAAGTTGCATGGTGATAAAGTACAGGTCCCATATAGATGTAAGGCAGTATAATTACAGCATGTGGTAGTCAACATCTGCATTCATATGATGAACTTCACTCTACACTGACACTAAAATTTAACAACTACAATGTTTTAATATATGTGAGTAGTTTGTACATTAGCATTGATAATATAAAATTACAATTTCATGTTTATTCATTTTCATTTTATATTGTGAAAATAAATTTCTGCTGCTGCCTTCCTATATCACCATTAATTTAAAGTAATGTTAAGTTTTTCCAACACAGATTACTCAAATGCATCATTTTGAAAAAGATATTACCCCATACCAGATGAGCAATTTGTTATATTCAGCATAACTATCTTTCACTTAGACAAGTCTGACATAATAAACTATGGGCACTTAGAGCATGATATGTTTTGTGCTTGCTTGAGTGGGAGGCCTGACATTTCAGACATGGAGGTTTCATCTCACAATTTCTAGACTTCCCTCAGAAGAACTGAACAAATACAAGTTTTGGTTGATGTGGGAAAGCTCGACCTGCTAATCTAAGAAATGACACATCTGTATTTTATGGTCATTTAAATTTTTATGAAAATGTAACATGGAATAATAAAGCAAACCTGAATGGCTTTGTATGCTCATTGTGCTATGTTTACTTAAGCACATTTCATTCAAAAATGAAATATTGTGTCTCACAGGAAAGATCATTCCCTGACTTTACACACACATTGGTACATAAAAAGAAAAATTTGTAGATGAAAAAGGGCAACGTGATTAATAATAAAATGCGTCAAATTTGGTCCCGATGATTTATGTTGTACTTGTTCCCACTATATTATGTTTCTGAACTCTGCCTTGCAGACAAGCATCATGAACTGGTTCATCACCAAATTTGTACAGCGCTGCTTAGGTCCTGCTAAATAGTGACATATACAACAGGCTTTCTAAACAAATGTGTCTTACTGTAACATTTTATGTTTCTCTAAACTTCCTGTACGGAGCCTAAATGGGAAGTGGGATAAACTTATTATCAGTTGGTATCAAAATTTTAAATGCAAAAGTAGAACATTTTTCCTTTACACAGCAGTCTGCTCTTACAGTTCAATCTTAAACACTTGCACAGTGCATTCAGAGATTTTGATCAACTGAAAGTGAATCAGAAATTTGTGAAATGGAATGAACACTCCTTCGGATGGGGGGGGGGACCTCTTAAACATTATGTTGAAAATCATTTGAGAAATTGTGGTTTATATTTAAAACAAAACAGAAAGGAAAGTAAGAACATGCATTACATCATAATTAAACAAGCAGATCATAATAACACTGATCTTCGCTGATTTAAACTGAATGTAACAGTACCCTCTTAAATTAGCTGAGCTGACTGCAATAAAATCTGTCAATTCAAATTACCTAAAACTGAAACGTTGAAAATAATCTCGTTCTTCTGAATCACTACCAATTCTATGAAGCACACAAATCCATTTCATTATAAACATGTGTACAACTGAATCTCTCAAAAAAGCTTCACTGTTCAGTACAAGTAATTTAAGTGTAATTACTGGAAATATGAAGTCTATCTGGAAAATATCCAGCCAATGTGAATATTTTGAGAACCGGTTATGCTGCCTCAATGTAACTTGGCAGGCAGCCAGCGGAGACCTTATTGCGCATGTGTGAACACTTACTCTCCCCATGGGGCTACTCAGTGAGCAGTAAGATGCCTTTGAGTGAGCTTGTGCACTGTGTGACTATCACATTTACAATGACCAAGCAAGCAGATTAGCGCACCTGCATCAAGTTTTGCTTCAAACTTGGACATTTGTCCATGGAAATTATTCAAATGATTAAAGTGGCTTTCGGGGATGATTCAATGAGTGAAGCCAAGATAAAATTGTGGTACCAACACTTCAAAGATGGCCAGGAATATGTTGACAGCAATCCATGTCCTGGAAGGCCTGCAATAAGCAGAACACCCAAAAATGCTGAAAGCACATGGGCTACAATAAACAAAAATCAATGACTGAGAGTGCGAGAATAAGAAAATCTGGGAATCCCATATTGTTCCAGAGATTTTGGTGGAGGATCTTGGCATGAAATGTGTGTTGGCAAAATTCATTCTGCTTCTCCTGTCACAAGAGTAGGAATGTCATGCTGAAGTCGCACAGCACTGACTTGAAACCAAAATCAATGAACTAGGTTTCCTCAAAAAGGTCGTAACCGGAGACGAGTCTCCTGGTGTATGGCTAAGACCCTGATATAAAAGCCCAGTCTTCTCTATGGAAGTTGCCCAAATCTCCATGCCCAAAGAAGGCATGGCAAAGTTGGTGCAATGCCAAGGTCATGTTGCCAGGTTTTTATTATCGTGTTATCCACCGTGATTGTGTTTCTCGAGGCCAGACAATAAGTACAGAGTACAACATCAAAGTTTTTGCTGGCTGAGGGATGCAGTAAGAAGAAAATGGCCACAGCTGTGGTCAAGTGGTGACTGGCAGCTTCATCAGAATAATGCACCTGCTCATTTTTCATGTCTCGTGCAGCAGTTGTTTTTTATTTTGGCAAAACAAAGCATCACCTAGAACTGTCAACCCCTCTACAGCCCAGATTTGGCTTCCTGCGACTTCAGGCTTTTCCCACAGCTAAAATCGCTGTTGAAAGGCAGGAGGTTTTAGACTGTGGACAAGATTAAGGAGAACACAATGAGGCAGCTACTGGCGATTCAGGAAAAGGACTTTGCAGACTGTTTTGAAAAGTGGAAGGGACACTGGGATAAGTGTGTGAGGTCCCACAGATAGTACTTTGAAGGGGACTAAATAACCATTTTCCTAGGTCAGCTACTTTTCTTTTAATATTTAATGGCTCAATACTTTCCAGACAGACCTCGTACCAGCATTTTCTGTCAGGCAAACAACACTGTTACATATACACTGTTGAGTTACATTATTATGACCACCAGCTAATATCCAGAGTAAACACTGTGTGCAGTGCGGACAGCAGCTAGATGGGCTGGGAGTGACTCAATAAGGTGCTGGAAGGTGTTCACAGGTATGTGGAGCCATGTTGACTGCAGTGCATCTGACAGCTGCTGGAGGGTACGTGGTGGAGGATCCACAGAGCAAACAACACAATCAAGGTGGTCCCACAGATGATCAATTGGGTTTAAGTCTGGAGAATTAGGGGGTTAGGGAAGTACTTTGAAGTCTTCATCATGCTATTCTAACCACTCTCGGACATTTCTAGCCATGTGCTGGAAGATCCCATCCGCCTCAGGGAAGACAATCAGCATGTATGGGTGTACATGGTCTGCAAGGACGGATCCATAACAAAATCAATCCATAGTGCCTTCCACAGGTATGAGTGGACCCAAGGAATGCCACGAAAACATTCCCCAGACCATAACGTTGCCCCCACCAGCTTGTGTTCTTCCAGCAATGGTTGAAGAGTGTTTGTTCTCCGATGTTTCTCATCTTATACTCCAACGTCCATGAAGCAGAAAACGTGACACATCGGAGAAGACAATCCTTTGCCATTCAGCAGAGGCTCAATTCCGATACTGCTATGCAAATATAAGCCTTTTCTGCCAATGCACCTTTGTTAGCATAGGCGCAGTGACCATCCGTTTGCATCAAAGCCCCATACACAGCAGGGTTTGCTGAACTGTCATTTTAGATACACTTCCGGTAGCTCCTGGTTCATTCGGCCAGTGAATTGCTTCACTGCACATGTCAATTGGCCCTTGGGTACCTTAAAGCTGACGTTCACGTCTCACATCAATGGCACGTAGTGCTCTGCATTTTCCACATCGCTTATTCACAATGGTGCCATTTCTCCAATCACGATACACTTTAACCACAGCAGGACATGAACAGTTCACAAACTGCGCTGTTTCAAAAACACTGCCACCCTTGGCCTGAAAGCCGATAATCATTCCTTTTTGCAAATCTGATAAATCACTCCTTTTATCCATAACAGCAAGGAGTGGTATGTTTTCACAATGCCTACAGCACATCTTATATACCCTCCTAGCCAGCTCATGACATGTGCCTTCTTTCATTGGCTATGTGCTGTTGACGTCAAAAGTAGGAGGTGGTCACAATAATGTAACTTTACTGTGTATATTTTTTACATTTTTATATGTAAGCATACCTCTATTACATCACTGTTTTCTGCATAAAGCAGGTTTAAATTTAGACATTTCAGAAGAGTTTTCCCTAAAGTAATGATTGACTTATACCCATGGAGGGTGCTGATATATAAGATTCAGAAGCCCCAAAAGGCTTCTGAATGCATTGTAGTCAAAATTGTAAACATATTAAAAACTGGCAAAAAAACAAAAAAACCTCATCAAATTCTGTAAATAATATAACTGAACATCTGACTTCAAAAATATCAAACAAATTATCCAACATAAAACAGAGAAAGGGTTCCACAGTTAGTGACTGTTGAAAAACCTTGACATATCAATTGAATATCAAACAATCAGAATTGGTGACTGGACAGTATCATGCTCCCCAAACCATGGAAATATTATAACTGATAAAAACAGGAGAGGAAACAGAACAACTAACAGATGTCACCACAATAATAAAATTCAACTACGAGAGTCATCCAGACAAGCACTGTCTGAAAACCATGCAGCTGCAGAGAAGTATCCTTCTTTGATAATCTTTCACGATAGAAAGGATCAAGTCTGAAAATGCCTGATGAATGAATGGGACAAGTGTCACACAAAAAAATGAAACATTCTCAGTATCTCCAGAATAGTCAGAATATGGTGCTTATAACTTTGCTATTTTATACCTGTAGCTTATAAAGTTTTTATAGGTTTAACTTAACTGATTTTAAAGAAGCAGGTTAGGGATAACTTCCAGAACCAGCATACAGTTAACTGCTGCAGTGATACAATTTCTTCATATAACACCAAGTGTAGAACTATTATGCTCATAAGCACAATACCTAAAAAGGAACTGTGGGCAACTAACTCCTGTGGTTATACAGGCTGGGATATAATAAAAGCAACAGACTTCATACTGCAAACAAGTAGTGAAATAAACCAGATTCAATATCAGCCTCTGAAATAAAATATTCCCAGTTAAAAAAAAAAAAAAAAAGAGTACAAATTACAATACAGTTTGGAAAAAAATAATGCATGGAGAGTTGAAAGCTTTCACTCACATGTAGTAAGATTTTTAACATACAAAAATTCTCAATAAAAATAATCTGAAATGTTATTGTATGCCACGAGGAAAACTATGCCATAATACTGACACAACCAATAAGCATAGCATATCATGGGTGCAAGCAGTTCATCCAAGACAAGACTGAAATTTTTGGGAGAGTGAGCGTCGCCCAAAGGGGTGTGCGAATTTGTATTCGACTTGCACGGGAAAATCTAGTAAGCAGTTTCTGAATTGATTGCAGTAAACGTCCCTGCATCTGAATTCAAATCAATCCATACATAAAATACAAACAAGAGAAATCATTGCCTTAAATGGGAAAATCAGAGAAGGGAAAAATCAACCAATGTCGTCTAAATTAAAAACTGGTAAACAGATAATTAGTACTTACATGGATTGACAGAAAATGTGTGTGTCTTTCAATACTTATGAACAAAAATTTACCAAAGTATATAAGTATCATTTTCTCGCAAAGAAACTTGTGATTTTTCTTGGCTGGGTAAATTTGGATTTATATTCTATGACTGTAACCCTCCATTTCCAGGGATAATGCTGCTGCTGGGGAAAAGTGAATAAACAAGAACAGAATTAAAAAAAAAATAAAGAGGTTGTTATATGAAGTGGATTTAAATCATGTTCGATAAAAAATACTGGGGGGGGGGACTTTTCCTAATTTCCGTATTAATTTTTTGAGACGGAAAGAAAAACACACAATCATACATTTTTCTTTCTGTCTTGATTTCAGTCTCATGTATTTCTCCAGGATTGAAATCCATCCTGAGATGGAAGGTCTTGCACCCATGAAGCATACTGCTTCAAAACAACTAACTTCATCTGAAGTGAAATGTTTTTAAAAACTTATTAACTGCTACAGTGAGGTGTGACTTACAAACATGAAATAACAAAATGTGACTATCTAATGAAATGCTAAAAAATACGATAAAAAATAAGATTTGTCTGATTAATGAAATTTAAATATGCTGATATGAAATGTGACTATCAAATGGAATTACTTAAAAAATATAAAATGTAACCACCTACTTAAACATACCATAAATCACACCATGCACCATAGATGCATTAATACCTGAAATTTGCAGCATATACAATGCAACATTTAATGAACTGCTGACTACACAACAATGACAGGTATTGTATGCTTTATGAAAGACAGTGACTATACATATGCACACAATGTTTGGTTCCTGATGCTTTCAACATATGGTATATTGCAGAATTTTCAATGTCACCGAAAAAAAAGTTAGATTCTAAACCAATTTAAATCATATGCCAATAAATGTCCAATGATTACTGATTATTACATTTTATATTACCACACATTCCTTTGATTCAAAAGATATACTTGTTACACCCAAGAATTTGTTGTCATTTTTTTAATACTATGAATACTTATGATGGCATGACTTGATATTTAAATTCTTATAAGTTTTTAATGTTTTGATATTAACAGTCGAAAATGTTGCAGAAAACTTCTTTGCTGTTGTATTGCAAGTGGCTGAGGCTAATATTTATGGCTAACAAATTGATTTTATTGGGGTTTGTCAGAGTTGCAAAAAGTGGGAATGTGTTCCAATGAACTTTAGAATATTCAATATACAAGTATAACATATGTTGAAAGCATCAGCTATCAATGACAAAACAGTCATTTCGGTAGGGAACAACACCTCTGGATGGACGATGCTGAGTAATTCCCAACAGTGACTTTAGTAGTTTGGTGGGAACAAGAGACTAACCTCAGCAGAAAAGAAAGTGTTTTTCAGATGGGATGGTGGAGACAGGAAAAGGATTTGAAATGATGTGTGGGAGTGAGTTTTGGTACAGAAATATACTGAGACAGTAAGTTAGAGAAAATCAGCAAGTGCATGAATCTTTGAAGTTGAAGAACAACAGCTAAGCAGGGAATAAATATTAAGGATGTTGACTCCTTGATCTAAATTAAATCTAAAGAATACTGAATTAAAAGTACACATCACAAATTGTAATTTTTTCTCACTTTTGAGAATTTTTTTTCATTGTGTACTGTGGAATTAACTTTTTCATGGGTCTTATAGAGGTTATTATTCAAAAAAGTTGGTGGTCAATTTTTTTTTTCTTTGTAGTGCTGCATTGAATTGCACTTAAATAATACAAACATGTAATGAACCTGAACCTACAAAAATATATATAATTTAACAGCTGATCCATAGCACTATGGCAGATACAGGGGTTGGACAGAATAATGTGAACATCATGCTCAGAGACGTGACTTTTAATGCAGCTGCGTACGTCATAATGTGCATAGGTATCCACCACTTTTTGTTTGCAATAGCTTTATTTAGAACCTCAAGGTCCTGTTTAAGTGCATTTAAAGTGTCCTGTTGCAAAATTTCTTTCAGGGTGATGATGAAATTAGCTACCTAATGGACTTCAAAAGAGGACAGATTGTTGGTGGCCGTCTAGTTGGTGCCTCTGTGACAACAGTCATCAGAATAGTGGGGGTATTGAGAGCTACTGTGTCTAGCATCATGACAGCATACCATGTTCATGGCAAAACCTTGTCTGCAAAACACAAGAGCAGCTGGAAAACAACCCTGACTGATAGAGACAGGAGAGCATTAAGAGGATTGTTACTTGTAATAAGAAGACCACAGGGCCAAAAATTAGTGTGGAGCTCAATCTGCATCTCCAGACGCCAGTATCAATGAAAACAGTGCACAGGGAATTACACAAACAAGATATTCATGGCACAGCTGCTATTGCAAAACCTCTGGTGACTCGGGTGATTGCACAACAGCAACGGCAGTGGTGCCAGTATTATACAACGTGGACTGCTGATGCATGGAAACATGTAATGTGGTTAGATGAATCCATATTCACACTATTCCCCACCTCAGGACATGTTTACATGTGGAGAACACCATTAGAAGCGTACAACACAGACTGTCTGATCCCAACAGTACAGCATGGTGGTGGTTCTGTCATGCTCTGGGTGGTCATATCGTAGTTTTCAGCAGATCCCCTGATCACCTTGAAAGGACGAATGGCTGGCAGGGAGTATGAAACCATTTTGGCCAACCAAGTCCATCAAATGACTCAGGCATTGTTTACTGCAGTGGATGCCATCTATCAAGATGATAACGCCCCAATTCAGAGCTCGGAATGCCCAATCATGGTTTGAGGAACACGAGGATGAACTTTCACACCTGCCTTGGCCTCCTCAATCACCGGATTTAAACATTATTGAGCCACTGTGTTGGAAAACAGAGTCAGATCCTGTTATTCTCCTCCTGCATCTCTCAAGGACCTGGAGCAGTTTCTGCATGAAGAATGATGTAACATCCCACTAACCACCATCCAAGATTTGTATGTGCCCATTCCAAGGAGGATTCAGGTGGTTTTGAATGCCAAAGGTGACCCCACACCCTACTAGGTTAGTAAAACCTTCTTTCCATTTGTGTTCATATTATTCTGTCCAACCCCTGTATATTATACTAAAAGAAGAGAGATTTTTAATAAATGCTAATCACAGAAACTTGAATGGATCTTATTACACATCTTCTCTATTTTAAGGAGGCAAGCTTTCATTCAATTCACCAGTTAATTAAAACAAAAACTTCATTCTAAAGAGCTTAAGGCAATGGTTGCAAAAGCCATCACACATCAGCTGTTTATACTTTATCCATTTAAGGTGTCACTGGCAAAGCAGTTATAAAAATAATCACTCGCAGCCACTGAGTTTTGACCCCACAGTACAGCTGTGTATTGTTTACCCAATAATTATCTCCTCTCTTTCCCCCATCTTCTTACCTTTGCTTAAGCCAGAACCCCTATATTTATTGATGGGTATAATCCTACCTATATTATTTCTGCTAAAGGATAACTGCACTGAAAAGAACTTTTATCCCAGACTAAAAAGACAACAATTTAAACTACACATGCTACACAGCAAAACAAAACATGTATGAAAAACAAGAAACATTAGTACTTTACTAAAAGAATGAACTAGGTTCTCACTAGATATCCTTGGTTAGTGACCTAGATCAAATCTAATGAGTCAGAAGGGTAGGGGAAGGCTATAAATTTCATTCCAAGACATCTCTGTAATGGAACTATTACAATATTAATTTCGGCCATGAAAAACTTTGAAGTACAGTTAGCAATGTGGAATTCCAACATATTTCACAGCAAAACAAAACATGTCTAAAACAGAAAATATGAGTACTCCCACAGCATACTGCCAAGTGTAACAACATGAACATTCTTTTCTTAGTTCACTGCAAAGAGCTTCATCAGATGACAAAGAGCAAAATAGCTGCCTTGGTGAGTTCCAGCTTAATTCCTGTTACTTATTGACTTAGATCATTTTTGAATCGAAGATGACACTTTTTAAAATGCCAGTAAAGGAAAATATAATGGGACCATGGTTTCAGCCACTACGGCTCTCGTCAGCCATCAAATCACGTATGTTGCTCCATTCTTGATCAGCTTTTAAATCTTTTATCATTGGGTTGTGGTCTTGTGCTGCCATCTCCCGGCTGGAATCTGTTGAATTTTCGGAAGACTTTAATTGGTCGTTAATATGTATTTTGTGAAAACAATGTGAGAAAATTATCCCATATTTTGTTAATTTTGAGGGATGGGTCCTTGTTGCAAGCTTGATAACTGGTTAAAATTTCGATAGATTCACAAATAAGAGTTTGTTTCCAGCCTGTGTAATGTGAAATGACTTTTGCTTCTTCCCAAACAGGTGTAAATCCTTCATTAATAACTGTTTTAACTAGATCTATCTGAATATTTAACGTTTTGCTTATGCTCTTTAATGCGGGTTGATGAAACTCTTTTGGTTATTCTTATGTATTTTTTTAGTGAAACTACCTGGTGAGTAAAGAGGTATAAAGTAAACTCCATTTTTGTTCTCAGATTTTGATGGGTCTTTATTGTTCCTCAGTTGTGCAATTGAAGCTCCTTGTCTGACTGATGTCTATTGATTCAAAAATGATCTAAGTATAATGAAATGCCATTAGCAATTTTTGCTCTGATTTATTATATAATACTTATTTGACTTGTTTACATAAAAACAGAATTTCACTGAAAGTATAAGGGAATCGGATAGAGTTAAAATCTAGACCGCAAATAAATCTTAAAGGAGTGTTTGTAGACTTTCCTGTCTCTTCAACTTTACTGAAACTTTAATAAAACCAGATGGGCACACAGAAAATATAGCACACTACTTTAAATGAGTATCCCTAGTTCTTTAAGAAGAACATGTGTAAGTATGATGAAACAATGGGGGAATGACAACCTGAAGTTGCAGAATTAACCTAAGATGAGTACTCCTGAGACATAAAAAAAAAAAAAATGTAGCATATGTGCATAAATTGCAGCCAATTCATACAAATCCTTAGAAGAAAATGCTTTTACTACTGCTGCCATAAAATAAAAAAGAAGTAAAAAGTACTACAGAAATAATAATAATAGAAAAAGGAATGTCTGTTACATCTAGTTTTGTCCCTGAGAATAACTCTTATTTCACATAACCCCAAAATAACACCAAAAATTTCCCCATAAGTAACACATCAAAAACTACTTTTCATTTACCATATGAAGGGAATCAATATTGCTGTGTTTCGCAAATATTCTTGATAACTTGGAAGATGACCCCACTTATGTATTCCATATTTTTCCAGTACTGGGATTCCACTTATTCTTGTAATTAAAACCATATCAAACACAGGACATAAGACAGCAAGTAATTCATATCCCCGCAATACAGAACTGGCAGAAAGATACAAACCAAACCACATAATTATTTCACCTAAGTAGTTGGGATGACGAGATACAGACCACAAACCTGTTTTTATGAACTGTCCCTAGAAGAGAAAGAAAAGTGAAGCACAATTTTATGACACCAAATGGAAACTACTTAAACACCACTATTAATTTACCATACAAAGTAAAAACTGTTTTGATAACTACTTTCAAATGGAAAAACAAAATTGATTATGGTGTTATGCTTTCTGTGTTTTGACTATAATAATCACACCGCACACCCAATAAATACACACAAAAAATGTGACTTATTGTTCCTATTACTTATTATTTAGCTGAAAGCCTGTGCAGTGTAAATAAAAATGAGAATAAAAACATTAAACCATGGTTAAAAGTATTCCGTCATACGACGGAAACTCCATCATCTGTTGTTCATTCAGTCAGACACACTCCATCTCCATCAAACTCTTTGCCGTAACAAAAAAAATTAGATCCTGGTTTTTTTTTTTTTTTTTACTGAAAACGTAAAACAAATTCCCCGCACCGGCGAGGAAGGATCATTTATACGCATTTGTGCCACATCAATCTTTAAACGAATTTGGATGGGGTTCCGTTCTCTCTCGCCAGGCCAAGATATGTGCCGTTCCCCAGTACGTAATTCCTTCAGCTCTCTTCGGATTCCGGCCCCTCGTTGAGTTCGCGAAGACCATGAGATGATATACCACCCAGCGATGCACTGAGGGGAGTCCGCCAGTCCGGAAGGAAGAGCTATTTGTTTCTCCTCACTGGCGCGTGCAGGTATTTGTGTTTCGGATCACATTTCTTTGTTTGTGCATTTTATTGTTAATGAGCAGTTGCAATGCTGTTGTTAGGCTAGTCTAGTAAGAAGTACTACTCTTCGAAGAATGTGTTGAAAGGAAGACATTACAGATTTATGCATCATCCAGTTTTGTCATTTTGCGTCAACACGTGTATGCAAGTAAGCTTTTTATTTATGTGAGTTTTTTTTTATTATTCATACGTGAGACGTAATACATTAAGTACACTGCAACAATGGAATTCATTACAGAAGATAACTCTGAGAAATTGAAGCAACTGGAAGCAGGTGTGAAAAATAAGTGGAAATAGGATTGGTTGAAAGAAGCTGACAAAAAAGGATGCAAGTACTTGGAATGGTGTCGCAAAATCGAACAACCTGGACATTGTTATTGCGTGTCATGTGGAAAAACACTATCATATGGGAACAATGGTAAAAAAGTTCTTCGGGTCCACAGCGAAGATCCAAAGCATCAGCAGCCTATGGTGGCCCATTCATTTATGCAAACATTTCCTGGAGCAACTGAAAGAGCAGCATGCAAGAGTATGTGTGACAGAATTACTGATCTGAGAACCGTAACAGCTGCTTTCGTGAGTGAACATTGTTTGCCTTTTTCACTTGCACCAGAACTAGTTGCCTTTGCCCAAAGGTTAGGACAAGATAAACCTGCACTGAATAGACTAAGCCTCTCAGCAACTAGTGCTACTTACATTAATACATATGGTTTAGCAAAAGGTATGCTTTCTGAACTTCAGCATTCTGTCCATGCCAGTGGTGGATTTTTTTCCATTAACGTTGATGAAGCGACAAGCAACAGCTGTGTAATTGTAAACGTTATGATAAGATTTTATCATGGGACACTAAAATAAGTTATTACAACACATTTAGGATCGGCAGATGAAAATCTTGCAAATTCTGCAAATGTATCAAATGTAATCAAGAGAATTTTGGCAAAAAATAATTTTGAGCTCTCTTCCGTTATTTCGTGTTTGATAGATAGCTGTGTAACAATGAGGGGTGTACAATCGGGAGTAGAAACATTATTGCGATTTGGTGATGATGGTAACCCACATTTGCTTGATATTGGAGGTGATTGTTCACATTGTTCACAATATTTCCGATATTTTTCAACGATTTTGGTTCTAATTCAGATGTTGAGCAGTTTTGTACGGATATTTTTGTTTATGTTGAAAAACTTTCTAAAGTCAGACAACTGTTTAATGATATGCAGCAGTCTCTGAATTGTGAAATTTTTTTTAAGGATTCTTAGGCCAGTTCCATCGTGTTTTTTGCAGGTTTTGCCAGTTGTGGAGCGTGTAAACAGACTGAAAAATGCTCTCATAGCATATTTTTAAAGTTTCCTTGATCATGAAGAAAAGAAGTTGTACAAAAATACAGTTGAAAGCATTTACAAGTCATGTAAGGTATCCTGTGCTCAGAAGTGCTCTATTGAATCGGTACAATCTCACCTGCAGAAGTTTCGTCTGTCTCAGTCAATATCACAATTGGAAAGGCTCAACCGAATATTGCTTCAGTTATTCCGTCACCAGACTAAGCTGCAAGTTATGTGTGGATTGTACTTGCAAATCCTTTCAAAGTTCCAAACATTTTGCAAGTTCTGTCAACATGAGAAACCAATTATTCACTGCTTACATGTGGAAATGTTTGGCTTGGTGAAAAAATTTGTTGCTTCCTTTGTCCGAGTAGAATGTGTGCCCACAAATGTGAATGAATTTCTCCAATTTGATTTGCATGATGTGAGTTTGCAGTTGAGCAACAAGTATTTGTCTGTGAGTTTGCAGTTGAGCAACAAGTATTAGTCTGTGAGTTTGCAGTTGAGCAACAAGTATTTGTCTGTGAGTTTGCAGTTGAGCATTAAGTGCAACATTAGCTACGTGTCCATGGGTGTCAGCATTTTACACAAAGCTTAGAGATGCATATATTGCTACAACTAAAGCACCTCAGAAAAAATTGCCGCTTCGAAACAGAATCCTTATAAGTCTCTCTGCACTTCATCCTCTGCAACGCAAAGAAACCTCAACACTTGCAGCTTTCCATTTTTTGGCCAAGTCATTGCCAAATGTCATTTCTGCGTAAAGCCTTGACAAACTTCAAGAGGAGGTGAATATGCTGGCAGTCAATTCTGATGTTGACCGAATGGAAACCATCAATCTGATGGAGAATAATAGAAACTACAGAATAGATGTTGATTGGTGGTCTTTAATTTTTTCCCTGCAGGATGCGACTTTGGATTCAGATGTCGGTGGTCCCCGTTATAAGATGATAGCAAGGCTGGTGAAAGCCCTTTTAAGTATATTTTCTGGCCCCGTTGTTGAAAGTTCGTTTAACATAATGGATGATATCATTACCTGTGACAGATCAAGGTTGAAGGTGCACAATTATGAAGCTGTATCTTGTGTAAAACATATGCTGAAGAGTTATGGCACTAAAGCAACAAAACTTGAAGTATCGGATAAAGTGCGAAAATCTTGTCTCAATGCATATATTGAATACCAAAAACATTCCAAAAGCGAAAAATTAAATGCTGTAGAGGAGCAAAGAAAACGCTTGCAAACTTATGCCACAACCAAAACTGTAAGAAAAACTGGAGGAAGAAAACAAGGTAAACCAGTCATACAAGTAATGAAATCTAAGTCTTAGCCTCCTAAAAAAACAATTTCCAAAAGTCTTAAACCCCAAGAAAAAAGTGAACAAACAAAAATGAGTGCAAAATTGAAAACACCATCAGTAAATATGACAAAAAACTTGCCAATACATAAGGCATTCTGTAAACCCACGAGAGGTGAAAACAGTCACTCTTCTATATCGGTAAGCATGCCAGTTGCAGCTAAAACAAAGATAGCAGAAGAAAAAGTGCAGACTAAAAAAGTCAAAATCCAGCCAAGTATAAAGCAGTTTTTCAAGTCCTGACTAGTAAGTGGTGTTGCAAGTTACGCATTTGTATAACATAAGGATTTGTATAATTGAGCCTTCATTACCTTTTTAGGAGTTCCATGCAGTGAAAAAACCCTGAAATAGAGTTCATTTGTACTTTTTTCAAAGAAAAAACAATTATATAGGTATATTCTTCAAATTTTAGATTTCTGTACATCACTACAGTACGTTACACGATTTATGTACGTTGCTTCAAATTTTATATTCATGTATGTCACTATAGCCCCCCCCCCCAGCGCGCTACAGATTATATCTATGTGCACCCGTAAAAGTTCAGTCGCAGAGATTTAGTTTACTTTGACCCATGCATTAAACCATATAAATACTAACAAATCTGAAAACAAAATGAATAACTATATTGTAATCGAAATATTTAAGGAAATACTGTTCCTATTGATAATATTTAACTTACCTTAAAAACCACATGGTTTGAGACTACTTACTTCTTTAGTTGTAACTACTGTTGCTCTAAGTTTTATACATACGTACTTTTTTTATTACTTTTATAAGAGATACAGTAGATTCTATCGCTAATGTGACTTAACTCTTCAAACGCCGTACTATGTTCTCCACAAGCTTCATTTCATACTTATTATGCAGTTTAAAGAAGCTTATTATACTTATATATAACACATATATTTTGATAGTTTCTAAAAAAAAATTCTTTTTTTTTTTTTTTTTGATGTTCCCATTTGGGAACATTGGCATTTTGTGTTAACAATTTTGCTACAATTTTATAGAAACTGGATTTTTGGTTATTCAGTACAACTAAAGACTGCTGCTATATATGAGGGATTAAAAATCATAAATTTAATTTCAGTTATTAGTTATTTGCACTTTTACCTGAAAATACTAATTATTGATTAGCTATAATACCGTTGAAATAATAAATTTCATTTACTCTGTTCCTTACTTTATCGTGGTTTAGTGCCCATGGGAAGTTGGGAAACAATGCTGATGTAATCTTTTTTCGCACTCAAAACACTTGTTTCTGGTATTTTTCTGGCAAATTACATGATGTCCTTGTAATAAGGGCACTAGATAGTGGCTGTCAGATATTCGAGAAGCGTGTGGTTTGTGGCTTCTGGGTCCAGGGTGAGTTGACAGTCGCTCTTTTTGGTGAAGAAGAATCATAGTGACTTCTCTTCTGAAGTCCAAATGTGGAAGAGCATTTTCATGGAGTTCACAATACAAGATCCAGCTTGCCACTATGGACATGTTCAGTGCATTACTGAACAAGTTTCACCACCACTTTTTGCTGCGGAATTTAGGACGATCGCTACTGAGAAGTCTATCAAGGAGATCCCCCCTTCCCATACCTTCATTATATTTCTGAATAAGGTAGGGTTGTGGGATATCAATTTTTTTTGGCCCTTTAAAATCGTTTGGCCACTCCGATGGGTTCAAGTGAACAGTAGTTTGATGCAACTGTAACAACAGCATTGTCATTACAGCTTCATATGTATATGCTGCCATCACATCGGTGATCAAAATATCCTCTCTCACATTTAGATATTTCTTTTTGATTTCAATGGGCACTTTCCTGTACAGAATTCATGGACAGTTACAGTTGCCTTGATCCCTTTGTCAGATAAATTCATCAACACATCATGAGAAGTAAAAAAATTATCAAAAAAGACTTCGTGTTTTGAAGGTTGGCCAACTACTGACAGCAACTCAGTGACTACTCTTGTTCCTAGATGCAAAGCTGGAGATACTTCTTTTTTCCCACTGTATATTTCCATTGCATATGGGTATCCATTTGATGTACACAACATCCAAACCTTGAAGCTGAATCTTATTGGCTTACCTCGAATGAACATCTTACATGAGTGATGACCATAATATGGAACCATAGATTCATCAATGCTTAACTTTTCGTGAAATACACCGAACTGGCAAAAGTTTTTGGATAGTTCTGCATAAAGCGGGGAAATTTTGCCTAGCTTATCATCTGGTTCCAGTTGGCTGTTGTCGTTTATATAGAAATATTTTTTTAACTTCCTAAAATGTTTCCGAGCCATAACGGTAGGGACAATTGATACAGATGTGTCTTCTGATGTACTCCAGTACAGATCTTCAGCAGGTACAGAGTGATAGCCTCTGAGAAGTAACAAACCAAAGAACTGAGTGATGTCTTCAATTTCTACTTCAATTGCTTCTCCTTTTTGTAGAGCATAAAGCTTTGTCATCTTTGCCAAATGTATAAGGTACTCCTTTGTCATTATTTTCCAAAACAGCTCAATGGGCGATAAGCTGCTAGTTCCAGTAATTTTTCAGGCTTCTCATGAGGGAGAGGCTTATAAAATTGCACACTTGTTTTCCATCATCAAGTCAAGCTTCGTGTTTTCATTTTTCTTTCACTTGAACTTACATCACCAGAGTAGTGAACCTTGCTTTTTTTACCAAAACGCAGAGATGTTGAAGGGGCTGCAGGATCTTCAATTTCTACTACCTCTGAATGAGTTTTTTTCCCAACCATAATGCCAATGCTTCCACAAACATCAGCTGGGGTAACAGGCTCTAAATTATTTTCATTTACATCCTCTTCTTCGGTTATACAGGGTGTTTCATAAAGAATGTCCCGATTTGAAAAGTGAATATCTCGGCAACCACGAACCACCGATTAATGCAACTCGTATCATGTCTACGGGCGTGGCCCAGAGTTTGTTATGACTACCACTAGATGGCAGCATGAGCATCCAAACAGCCGCTACGCTTAGTGAGTGAGAAGATGGCGTTGAGGCAACAGAAGGCGTTTCGTGTGCTCGAATTTAGCAAGACCAAGTCCGTGATTATGGTGCAGCGTACGTTTAAACTGCATTACAGCAGTGCTTCACCACTGGGCAAAAACATTCATCGTTGGTATCGACAATTTGAAGAAACAGGGTGTTTATGTAAGGGAAAGAGTCCTGGATGACCAACCACCTCAGCGACGAATGTGCAACGAATTCACGAGGCGTTTCAGCTAAGCCCCGGAAGTCTACTCGTCGTGCGAGCTGCGAACTTGCCATCCCTCAAGTGACTGTTTGGTGTGTTGTACGACGACGTTTGCTGCTGAAGCTGTACAAATTGCAGCTGGTGCAAGCTCTTCGTGGAGGTGACAAAACACAATGAAAAGATTTTTGTGCAACTCTGTTAGAGGACACGGATGATGACACCGTCGTACAAAGTTTGATTTTTAGCGATGAAAGTTTCGCGCCACAATGTTCGCATATGGGGACTGGAGAATCCACACGAAATTCTCCAACATGAACGTGATTCACCAAAACTGAATGTTCTTTGCGCGGTTTCTGTTAGAAAGGTTTATGGCCCTTTCTTTTTGCGGACAACACGGTTACGGGCAACTCCTAACTTGCAATGCTGAAGGGCTGGCTACTTCCACAGCTGCAAGATGACTCTGAAGATTACATTTTGCAGCAGGATGGCGCACTGCCACATTGGAACCTCCAAGTTTGTCGGTTTTTAAATGACACATTGCCTCAGCGTTGGATTGGACGCAGGGGACCCCATGACTTGGCACTACACACTTGGCCTCCGAGATCTCCAGACATCACACCATGTGACTTTTTTTTATGGGGATACATAAAAGACCGTGTTTATGTTCCCCCTTTATCCGCTGACTTGGATGAGCTCCGAACGAGAACTACGACCGCGGTAAATTCTGTGACTGAAGACACTATCCAACGTGTTTGGGATGAATTCAGTTATCGGCTTGATGTTGTCCATGCAGCAGGTGGAGGGCACATTGAGCATTTGTAATTGTGGTGAGCGTAACTTTAGACCTTCCTTCTTACTTGGCTCTTTGTTTTGTAACTATCCCTTATTAAATATCCTACTTTGAAATCAGGTCATTCTTTTTTAAACACCCTGTATTTCCTGTCTCATCAGGTGGTAACTGACATAAATCTACATCTGATAAATCTGAATCATCTGAAATATTTTGTAAATATTCAACTGCTCGTTCCACAGTAAGGAAACGCTTTGCCATAGCAGATTTTTTCAAACCTTGGCTTTCACACAAAGATGCCTAACTGAACAGAAGTCCCAACTCCTGTGTCCCCTGGTATTTGCTTTGCTGCCTATTGTATTAGTTCTTACATAAACATCCTGTCAAAAATTCTAGATTTCATGGCATTGCTGCATTACCCACTAACAAGTGTCAAAGTTCAGTTTCAAAGACTTCTGGGGAGAAGCTAAAAAGAATTGTGCATCAATCAAACTCTCAAACATAAACAAGTCATTGTGTGGCTGTTGAATACATTCTGATGACATTCAGCAAAAAATGCTTCACAAGAATTGCCAATGTTCCCATTTAGGAACATTGAAAAAAAGACACTGATTCTCACTAACGAATAAAGAAATATAAAAATTTATGCTATCACATGATGAACTCAACCCTTCTGCACCTCTCCAGTGAATATTAAAAAAAAAATCGATATTTTTACAGATTAAAATACAAAGTTGTTCAGAACATGCATAAAATTAGGAAAAACAGGAGTTCTGAGAAATTTTCAGGTTTTTATTTTTTGAGTGGAGGCCAGAATAAAAATAGCCAAAAAATATAAAGGACATTCGGTGATTTAAACAAAAATTTCAATACTGAATTCTTTCTTCCGATTTTTTTTTGTTGATCGGGAAGTTCATGTTCCCAAATGGGAACACTGGCAGTTAAAAGGTTAATGTCTTGGAACCTAGGTTTTCGGTGCGTCATGTGCCAACATTGTCAGCACTGCTCCTATGTTACGTGTTCACACACATACCAAGGATTTGCAAATGGCGAGTATTTGTCCTCATCTCAATTTTCAGCAGCAATATCAATGTGCTAGAAATGGTATTTCCTTAAATATTATTTTGATTACAGTAAATTATTAAATATTCGATCCTTATAAATATATCATCATCATCATCATTGTCAACCATTATCAATCCACTGCTGGACGAAGGTCTCCCCAAGTTTCCTCCACAACGGTCTGTCTTGTGCCAGTCTCCTCCATGTCACTCCCGCATATTTACGAATTTCATCCACCCATCTCCCATGTGGTCTTTTTCTGGGTCTTTTCCTGTCCCTTGGAATCCAATCTAAAATTTCGGCTGTCCATCTATGGTCTGTCCTTCTGGCAGTATGTCCAGCCCATTGCCATTTCAGGGACTTAACTCTGATCATGATGTCTTCCACTCTCGTCATTTTTCGGATCCACGAGTTCCTCTTCTTATCTCTCCTGGTTATACCAAGCATGCACCTCTCCATGCTTCTTTGAGTTGTCTGCAGCCTTTGTATGTCTCTTTTAGTTAAGGTCCACGTCTCTGCACCATACGTAAGCACTGGAAGGATGCATTGATCAAACACTTTTCTTTTAAGACATAATGGCATATTGCTCTTGAAAATTATGCTGTTTCTTCCAAAAGCTCTCCAGGCAAGTTTTGTACGCCGATTAATTTCTTCATCAATGTGACCCTCACTTGATATCTGCTGTCCAAGATAAACATACGTATCTGTTATTTCCAGTTTTTCTCCATCAATCGATAAATCTTCATTTCTTGTAAAAGCATTGAACATCACTTTTGTCTTCTGAAAGTTCATTTTTAATCCCACTTCTTTACTCTTGTCAGCAAGTTCCTGGATCATACTCTGCAGCTCTGATGGGGTAGTTGCAAAAATGACTATGTCATCAGCAAAACGAAGGTGGGTTAGATAATCTCCATTAATCTTTATCCCTTTGTTTTCCCAGTTCAGTGATTGAAAGACATTTTCCAATGTGGCATTAAAGAGCTTCGGAGATATGGTGTCACCTTGTCTCACTCCCTTTCCAATTTTTATGTGTGTTGTATTTTCAAACAGCCGAATCTTTGCACTTGCATTTTCATAGATGTTATTAATAATATTAATGTATGCATCTTCAATACCGCAGGATTTCAGAGCCGTGGTAACTGCTGATGGTTTCACCGAATCAAAGGCTTTTTCATAATCGATAAAAGCCATGCACAATGGAAGTTCATATTCCCTCGCTCTTTCAATTAGTTCTCTCAGTACATGGATATGATCTATTGTGCTGTAGCCACTCCTGAATCCAGCTTGTTCTCTCGGTTGAGCCATGTCCAGTGTTACCTTCAAGCGGTGTGAAAGAACTTTAGTGAAGATTTTATAAACCACTGATAGGAGGCTGATAGGTCTGTAGTTCCTGAGATCCTCAATGTCACCTTTTTTATGTAGCAGGATCATTGTAGCGTTGTTCCAATCCTCAGGAATTTTCCCTTCATTAAGGCATCGAGTGAAAATTTGGGCGAGTACTGTTTCAATTTCTCCACTTGCTTCTTGTATGATGTCTATAGTAATTCCATCTTCTCCTGGAGCTTTCCCCCGCTTCATGTTCTTGATTGCATGAGCAACTTCTGCTGGGAGGACTGGAAGAACTCTGGTACCTTTCATGATGTCTGGAGTACATGTATCATCCCTTTCATATAATTTGGAGTAGAAATCTTTCACTCTTGTCAAAATTTCGCCTCTATTTCTTGTTATAGAACCATCTTCTTTTCTCAGAGCCATAATCTGTTTTCTTCCCTTACTGAGATGTCCCTTTGCTATCTTTAGGCTTTGGTTGTTTTCAATTGCTTTCCTCACTAGCTCACAGTTGAATTTCCTTACGTCTTCAGTGATACTTTTTCGTGCTGTCTTGCATAGCTCTATATATTCCACTTTGGAAGTCACATCTTCTTTAGTTGTCCTCATCTGTCTTCTTTTTTGCATCAACATTTTGGTTTTTCCTGATAATTTGTTTACATGCAACTTGTTCTTAGACCCAGCTAATTTTGTTGCTGTTTCCATAAGAGCTTTGGTTACTTTTCTGTTAACTTCCGAAATATCCACTTCTTCCGATGTTAGGCCTTCTAAAGCAGAGAATCTGTTCTTCAGTTCCAACTTGAAAGTATTATGGTGTTTTTTAAGGTTGGTTATGTCAATACATTTTGTTTGTCTTATGAGCTTGCCACGTTCCAGTTTAGTGTTGAGGTGCATCTTACATCTCACCAATCTATGGTCACTACCTGTGTTGAACTTGTTTAGCACACTGCAGTCTTCGATGACGAATTTTTTGTTACACATAATAAAATCAATTTCACTTGTCGTCCCAATTGGATGTCTCCATGTCCATTTCCTGTGTAGCTTTTTCTTGAAAAAGGAATTCAAGATGAAAAATCCTTCTGCCTCTGCAAACTCAACGAGAGTATTTCCACGCTGGTTTCTGTTGCCGTGACCGAATTTACCTACTGAAGTTTCATTCTGTTGCCGGTGCCCTATTTTTGCATTGAAATCTCCCATAATTATCTTCAAGTGCTGCTTACCTTTATTATTTAGATGACGAATTTCCTCATAAAATTCTTCAATTTCTTCTTCAGGATGACTTGTGGTGGGTGCATAAGTTTGAATAATCTGAGCCTGGTATCTTCTCGATAGTTGGATAACGAGTCGTGCAGCTCTGTCAGAGGAACTTTCAACTTCTACCACTTTATCCTTCAGTTTCTTGTTTATTATAAATCCAACACCACTAGTTCTGCCAGTATCTGTCCCACGATAATAGAAGAGATGTCCACTTTTCAGTTCAATGAGATCTTCTCCTTTTCTCCTTACCTCACTCAGCCCGACGATGTCCCACTTGATCCTTTGTAGTTCCTCTTCCAATTCAAGAAGCCTTGAATCAGAAGATAGGGAGCGTCCGTTGTAGGTAGCCAAGGTCAGCATCAAATGGCAGCCTAGTCCGGTCCTCCGGGATTCTTAGCACCCTCTGCCTTCATGTCGCACTGGCCGCTGCCTTGGCCAGGTACATTCCAGCTGCCGGAGACTGAGGGCCAAGATTTAAGTTGTAGAGTCATTTTGGAGGTGTTTGGCCATAACTCACCACGCTGGCCAAGCGGGTTGGTGAGTGTGGGATAGCATTTCCTCTGATCCCGATGGTATAGTTATACCGCTATTTGCGGTCGTCAGAGCCCCTTTAGTGGGAACAGGATGCACCACGAGAAGGCGGGGTTGACATTTGTCAAGGAGAGGCTGTGATGTTACGCATCACCTGACCTTACATCCCATAATTTCAGCATGTTCTCCAAACAGTTCTCTACAAAATATACAGTTCTCTACAAATATATACATTCATAATATCAAAAAATTGAGGTACACATAGTTCATATCATGAAAAGATGAAAATTGTGCTAAAATATAGTATTAGTCCTACAATTAATGTAGGGTGAGTAAATATGCATTTTACACATTATTTCGCTTACAAAGTTAATTTTATCCCAGGTATAATTTGATGATCATTGTGAATATTTGCGAAAACATCTTTTTTATTATTTTATTTTCTCTTTTCATAAATACTTAATTAAATACATGTCACTCTGCCTTTATTCCTCCTTGTGAATTGTTGCCAGATATGGCCATGGGATATTTGTGGTGCAAGCTCCTTAATTAAGAGTTTATTATAACTTGCAATGCCTGAATTCACTTAGGATGTGCAACTGGATACTGCCCCCTTCTTCCAAGGAATTATTTCTTCAATATTTACATTAAGTAAGGGGTAAAGAGGGCAAACATGAACATCTTCTTCATTACAGATAACACTTTACAATAAAAAGAAACATCACTAGCAACATTTTAAGAATTGTAAATAAATCAGTATTCTAAAAACATAAAAACCATACAAGAGTGTAATAATGCACAAATGAATAAAAAAATGATTATGAGAAAATCTCTAATCTCTCCATTCTAAAAAAAAAAAAAAAAAAAAAAAAAGGAACTGCTGCTGCCGCTCTTTTAGAAATTTTGTTGTGACACTCTGGCTTTCCTAGCTGGCAGAGCAAAAAGCATTGAATACAAAAATGTGAAATTTACATCATTTGTAGAGAACTGTTTGGAGAACATGCTGAAATAAACCGTTCTTCTATTCTGGCGATATTTAAAAGAAGGTACTTCAAAGTTAAGGTAAGCAAAAAAGTACTATCAGTTTGTGTTCCGGACACACTAACAGCAACAGAACCATGAAACTTCATAGGCACGTAGCGCCATGGCCGAATTTTTGTACCTCATTGGCCTTTTTTTTTTAATTTTGATTTAATTTACGAGAAATTAAATTTCACAAAATTCTCTATTTCGCGTTGGGATCCATTTAAAAAAATTGATATATGGCAAACTATAAATCATAACGCATTGAAATTCTTACAACATAAACTCACAACTATCAACCTTCTTTAAAAAAAATTTAGGAAAAAATAATTTTCTGATTTTTAAGCATTTTTTAAGGACGCAGAGGAAAGGAACGGATGGCTTCCTTTGTCTTCAGCAGTAACCACACAGGAAAGTTCTGGTCCCATGACCTGCTGCCATGGTGACACAGCTATGTTTAACACTCTTTTCTCATTGGGTGAAAGGACAGGCTACAACCAAACTGGTAATGATGCAATGCTTAATAGTGTAGTGATGCTTTTAAAATTCGGTGTTTTCTGCAGGCATAAAATAAAATAAAAATAAAAATGGTGGCTATGGAACATTTCTCTGTTTGAAATTTTCGCAAATTGTTCGACCACTTCTACATGACTACATGACCTGGAGATTTGAAAATTGTCATGTTGATAGGTCTTAAGGTCTGAATACCTGGAAGAGTCAAAAAAAAAAAAAAAAAAAAAAATATATATATATATATATTAAAATGGTGGCTTCGAAACATTGTCTGCTTGAATTTGTTGCTCAAAATGCTGACAGGTATAAAGATAATTATGCCAGAAATGTTGAAATGCTGTAAAAATTCCATGAAATTTTTATTTAAAATTAAGGGGTGCCAAAGCCTGATCCGTTTAACGTCAAACCGTATGCACTGATGCCACAACCCTGTTCTAAATAGTGAAACAGGTACGGATCTTAAATTACTTTTCTTTCCCTTAATTACTTTTCTTTTCTTTAATTTTATGTTAAAAAAATTATAGATTCATCATTTGGAGAATGGGCATAATTGCTAGTTACATAAGCAAAAGAAATTCCAAAATCCATGACTCTTTGTAGTCCAAACTCCACAATAGAAATAAAATTTTTTTTTTAGAAATTAAGGAGAAAACACATATACACTGCTGGCCACCCAAAATGCAATACCAAGAAGAACACGAGATAGCAAAGCCAGATTTACTGGACACATAACAACAAATACAAAGATGAAACGATTATGCTTACAGGCCCGTGCATCTTGCGGAACACGCAGACATCAATAGTTCGTGTGGCCAATATGGCTGGCAATAACGGCTGCTACATGGCGCAGCATCCAACGAAATAGGCTTTGGATGTGGGCTTGGGGTATGTTGGTCCAGGCTGCTTCCACACGTTGCCACAGTTCATCAGGCGTAGCCGCGGGTGGTGCTTGTAGGGCCACTCGGTTGCCGATCAGCGACCAGATGTGTTCGATGGGCGACATATCGGGAGAACAGGCGGGCCACGGCAGCAGTGAAACCTCGTGGGCTGTGAAGAATTGTTGCACGATGCATGCCACGTGTGGGCGCGCATTGTCCTGTTGAAACGTGGCCGCTATCAGGTCCTGCAGGAAAGGGAGGACTACAGGCTCCAAAATGTTGGAGATGTTGCAGTGGCTGTTGAGTGTACCGGCAATGCGTACCAGAGGAGTGCGGGTGTCATATCCAATTGTGCCCCAAACCATAACACCAGGAGACAGACCGGTATGGCGATGCATAATGCAGGCGTCATACAGTCTCTCACCGCGGTGCAGCCACACGTGGATTCGACCATCGTGGTGTTGCAGGCAGAAGCGGGATTCGTCGGTGAAGACAATTTCGTGCCATTCTGTAGTCCAGGTGCGGCGTTCAACGGTCCACTGCTGCCGCACTCGCTGGTGGTGTAACGTCAATGGTAATCGGAGCAATGGGCGCCGTGCGACAAGTCGCCGCTCCTGTAGACGACGTCGAACGGTACGTGCTGACACAGGTTGTTGCGCAACACACCCTAATTCTTGCGCTAACGTTAGTGAGCCATCAATGCTCGTCGCACAACATGCCGGTCCTCTCGTTTGGTGGTGTGCCGCGGCTGCGGCGATCGCTCAAGGCGGTTAGTCCGCCTCTCCTGCACCCACCGAATCCATACTCGCCTTACTGTGGCTTGATGTCGTCCCACACGGGTGATGATGTCTCAGTTCGATAAACGGCTGTCACGATAAGCCACTATTCGTCCTCTGTTGAACTTCGAAACATGCTGGAATGACTGCCGTATTTTGCGACGAGGCATCAGGAGGCTTCCCACGCACAGGTACGGCAGTACAACAGACTTCCACTACTTACATCCCGCCTTCTGTGCACCCTTCTTATAGTATTTCTCTGTGGCGTGCCGGGCGCACATGATTTGCATATGCCCTGCAATGCTAATCATTTGCATGTCCCCTCGCGGGCGACGCATGCTGCGAATTTCAGGCCAATCGGATGCTTCCTTCTTGGTGTTGCATTCTGGGTAGCCAGCAGTGTATTAGAAAGATGTATGAAAATAATAAAACAGTCAGGGAGAAAATCATATTAACTAAATGCACGTGAAAGATCAAATCAGTAAAGAAACAAAGATCAAGGAAAATTCTGTCCCAGAATGGAATAACAATAATGGCCATTTAAACTGAGCACGACAAATGATTATACAAGAATTAAAGGAAACAAACGAAAATTCTTGTGTTTTTGCAATCCTTTTAATTATGGATCTCACCATGTGCTGCATGCTGTTTTCCCCTCATTTGGGGCAAGCAGACTGCAAGGTTTGCCATCCATCTGTCCACAATTTAAATTATATAAAAATCTGGAAAACATACACTGTGTAAACTTTATATTACCTTAGAATGATAAGAAGAAAATGCCATGACTTTTGCATGGCCTCTGGTTAAAGATAAGAGCACTGTGGCACTGTAATCTCCACCTATGAGAACTGAACCCAAAAAATATTTAGAAATTAATTTTAAAAATTGCAATTACCCAAAGAATGAAAGTGAAAGCCTGATACAACTCTTCAAGCTCTGTGATTAAAGAAAAAAAACTATGTTTTATGTGAACTCAATTGTGTGCATTTGTATTACACACAAACAGAATTACCTTAGTCAGTTATATACACCGACGAGCCATTACATTATAACCACCCCCAGCCTACAGAAATGAGTCTGCCTGGAGACCGAACGATGACGCAGGGGAAGTTCATAGAATAGTACATATATAACCCGAAGACCGACTTTCGGTTAGTGTAGTGTTTGGAGTCAGAATGGAAAAAGCTGCCGATTGATCAGAGTTTGATAAAGGACAAATTGTGATGGCACGGCGCCTCAGAACTACGATATCGGGAACAGCGTGGCTTGTGGGTTGTTCACATGTTGCTGTAGTGAGTATGTATCAAAAATGGTGCACAGATAGCCAAATAGCAGTAGATCAACAGTTCATTGCAATCTTTTTCCTGCTGAATAGCATTAGATCAATGTTTTTTATTCAGAAAGCTGAAACTTTTTATTTACGACCAGTCTTCAGCTCATTGATGCCAGAGGGGAGCAGAGACTTTCATGCTTTGTTCACAGCGACCGCAGCGCCACAGTGTGACAAATCACCCGCAGCTACAACAGTGGTGATCAGGGCAATGTGTCACAGCAGACAGTTCATTGCAGCCTTCTACACATGTGCCTGCATAGCCGAAGACCCAGCTGGGTCCCCGTGCTCAATGCATGTCATCGCCAACAAATGAAATGGGCCCAAGATCATCGAGATTGGACCTTGGATGATTGGAAGAAAGCGACCTAGTCTGATGAATCAAGATTCCTGGTGCATCATGTAGACGGCTGAGTGCGGATACGCCAATTACCAATGGAGGCTATGACACCTGGATGCACTGTTAGGTAGAAACAGGCTGCTGGTGGTGGTGGTGTAATGCTGTGGGCAATGTTTTCTTGGGACACTTTAAGCCCCGTTATACCAGTAACACCATCACCGACAGCTGTCAGGTATCTGACTGCTGAAAAATGGCAGGACAGTGTATCAGGTGCCTGTGACATATCAAAGAACTTTTGTGATTTTGTAGCTCACCTTCAAATTTGTCCTGCGAGTTCAGCTGCAATTGAAAGGACTTTTTCAAACTTTGCGTTTATTCATTCAAATATTCAAAACAGACTCTGTGTGGAAACAACAACAAAACTGTTGTTTTATTTTGGCATTCTTCAAAAACAAAAACAAGTATAGCATTTTTTGTACATCCTCAGTGAGGTGAAAATTATTAAAACAGGTAACATGAATTCCTTCTCTTTTATTTCATAAGTTGTTTATCTGTTTTTTTATTTAAAGACATTTTTTCCAATTTTGCTGGTTTTTTCCATTTTTGCCTGGTTTTTACCAGTTTTTGCCACTGTCCCGGCAAAAATACCTTTATGCCGGCAAAATGACCAACCCTGCATTGTACTATTATAAAAATATTTACACCCTTTAACAACCAATATATGCTCAAGAGGGTGTAAACTATTTTTTCACAATAGTAAACACAAATCTGAAATCTTATTGAGCTTCTCTAGAATTTTTTTCTTGTTTTTGTCAATTTCATGACTAATAAGAGTCAGATTATTGCATAGACAATTTAAGTTTAAAACATTTTCATATCTGGAGTATACTGTATTTTAACATGATGCTTACTGCATTTTGAGGATTATTCCTGAAAGTGGATTTCTGATAATCAGCAGCAACCTCAAATAAAAATCCCAAAACCCAAAGACTCCATCCAATATAATCTCTGTTGTTGATTGGATTGTCTCGCTTGCTCATCAGAAGCATCAAAGAAGGAAGAAGTGTAATCATGATCCACACACCTGAAAGAATAAGCAAAATAGTTTACATAAATAAACTAAAACAAAATATTGTGCAATGTTAAAATTGCTAAAATTTTCATAATCATCAAACAGATGATAAACTATGAACCAAAGCTGTGGCTGCACTGAACAATAGTAGTTTATATTGTTATGACCCAGGCTTCGATGGCAAGTCACATTATGTGCATGTGAGAGATAATTTATGCTGAGGAACTTGGATAGTTGGGCCTAATTGACCCAAATGTCAAAATAAAATGGTTGCTAAGAATCTAAAACACAAGCACAGAATTTTAATATATTAAGATGCTCAACATTACATAGACAGTGATTAGATAAAATAAAGAAATGTGGGCTGGATTTTTTGTACTGTATACATTTGCTCCTAACTCACCAGCCAATAATGATTTCATGCACTTGAGAGCTCCTGACAAGTACACTGGTTTCAATAAATTAAGAAAAAAAAATCATAATAACTCAAAAAATACATAACGAAATGTTATGAAATTTGGTGAAAACCTGTACCACATCGTATGTTAGAGAAAGACTAACAAAACATTTTGTAAGAAATCCTTTGTTCCGATGCATCCAGAATTGGCCATCCAAAATATAGTTTACAATGGATAAAGAAAAGTATGTACAAGCATTCACGATACAATGACACGGTAGAAAAAGTGCAGAAGAACATCAGTTACTGTACCTTAGATAAAGTGATAACATTTTACATTCATTTAGCAGTCTTTATAACAGCATATATATTCATGGTGGTAATAATGACCTTCAGTATATAAGACACAGCGGGATTTCAACACCAATTTTTTGCAGGAAAATGTGCATTTTATATTACAAAAAATACTGTATATAGACAGCATAGGAAGGCATGTTTGCCAATAAAAAGCCCATGCAATGAGAACACAGGACTAATGAAACTTTGATTGGGGAATAATCATCAGTGCAAGAAAAGAAGAGAGCCAACATCTCAGCAACTCACAGACATTGTTGGCTGTTCAAACACAGTTCTAGTAAAGATGTAATGTGAATGGTTCAAAGAGGGACAAGATGCTGGAAACAGGAGCCCACCTTCAGTTGACATACAAGGTGAATGCCGGTTGGCACATGCTATCTGGGATAACAGACAGTTTACAATTGCACAGTTAACTGCTTACCACAACCAGGTGTGCAGAAAAACTTTTCTTATTACACAACCCAGTGGATACTCTTGTGGATAGACCTAAGGTATGTTCATGTTCCCATGTTGATCAACCATCACTGACAACTCTATCTACAGTGAACACAAGAGCACCATAATGGGATATTAGATGACTAGAAGAAAGTTGCTGGTCTATCGTGTCCAGGTTCCAGCTCTAACATGACAATGAATAAGTCCATATTCGACACCTTGCAGATGAATGACTGCAACCAGACTGTACAGCTGGGCAGGAACAGACCAACAACTGCAATGTCGTGGCATGGGGATTGTATTCATGGACATCAATGATTTCCCCCACATACCTGTTGAACACATTTTCACTGCTGGATTCTACCTAAGCAATGTTTTGGATCAAGTATTGCTCTACATGGTGACTGTATCCAGATGTCACTTGATTCTTTTGGAAAGACAATGCCATGCACTACAAAGTTTGGAATGATTTGAGGATTATGTTCAAGAATTCCATACACTCCCTTTCCCATCAAATTCCTTAAACTTGAATCCCATAAAACATTTGTAAGATGCTGTGGAACACATGTGCTGGTAAACACCAATATTTCCCTCTGTTCAGAGGCACTTTATTGCACGGGCATACCTGGCATTTGCCTGTGGTCTCAGGCTCTGTAACTGCCTCCGTCAAACACAGTTTTGACTGAGTCGCCCAAGATATCTGTGTGAGGCCATTTTCGCACCCTCACTCACACTGCAAAGATGTGATTTCTATCTCCCTTTTAAGATTTGCAGAATCATGAAGCCAGTCTATTCTCTTTGTTCACAAAGGAATGGGGAGGGGGTTGGTCGGTGGGCGTTTTTCAGACAGACTGTTAATAATTTGCATCAGTGTCCGTTCTGCTTCATTTTGTTTCCCCTGAAGGTATTCCTCTTTTGACCCCTCTTCTAGACATTGTCCAAAGAGGTTTAGTGCAATAAATTTAGATTGAGGCCTGATCTCCACTGTACATGGTGGGTGTCTCTCTCTCTCACTCTAGTACTTTCCTGCTGAATAGCAGTAGATCTCTACTATATTGTCAATGCTTTTTATTCAGAAAGCTAAAACTTTTTATTTATGACCAGTCTATATTATCAACTCACACTCATTCCAGAAGGCAGAAATTCCCATTTGCACAGAATTGGTTTACACAGGGACAGTCTGAGAAACAATCTTGATGTTTGCATCCCATCTCAATTTTAGCTGGGTTTGGGGAGGGGGTGGGAATGAAGGTATGAATGTGTTTTACTTAAAGTTGTGGCATTGTTCAAATGGAATTCATTTAGTTACAATAAAAATCTCTACTGCCAGAAGACATGAAAAGTGCAGTAGCTATAAACTTAAGTAATAGATGAATAAAAGTAATCAATATTGTCATTGACCCTGTCCCCCGAATCTATTATCATTTGTCTGTCTCTGTCATTCTTCCTGTTTTTTTTTGTTTTTTTGTCTGGTAGAGAGAATGTATATTTTACTCAGACGAAAAATAAACTTATGATGATTTCTTGGTTATAGTATTAACGGATTAGAAAAGTGTGTCGTAAGTACATATTTCATTTATATTTTGAGCAATGTTTTATTTTATTTTATTTTTTGGGCAAGGAAAGTAACTGTTTACTATTAAAATGTCTTCTTTAAAAGATTATTTTCAACCAAAGGAAATAAGCAAGAAATGAAAAAAAAATCCCACACATTTTTGACAGCGGTGAAAACAGACAAAAGACAACGACGAGAAAGTAAAAAAACTGCCTAAAGTGACTGCATCCTTTTCCAAGGTGGTGAATAACACCAACATATCTAGTGAAATTATATCATTTAAAAGATATTATGAAATTACACAATCTCATGGCGAACTGTGTCTCAGTGAGAAAATGAAAATGTAGAAAATACAAGTGAATCTGCTGAGACAGGTGTACAAGAACTGAGCAATGTCAAAATTGTAGATAATATAATGTAGCACTACTTGATGAAGGAACTGTAAATTATATAAGCTTGGATCCAGCTTTATGGAATTCAATCAAAAATATCAACCACCTAAAATCTTACTGGATTCAAAAGGGATCGAACATGTCAAAATAAAGATAATGTTTTTAGCAACTCTGCCTGCCATTGCAATTACTGAGATGAACATATTATTTGCATCCTTAAAGGTATTAAAACACCAGCAAAATGCGTATATTTACGTGCAAATCATTAATGACATATCATTAAAGAGCCAATCACTTACCCGAAAGTTCTTGGTCACTTTTTTCTTTACACTTCATGCACGTCGATTATAACATCATGTAATGTAGTTGGCCTTCAAAGGTTGAAAAACGCCTTGCTTATAATATTCGTTCTTCTGGTCATGAAACATTGTTTTTTTTTGTTTTTATTCACAGGACAAAAAACGCTGATTTCATTCTGCCATCTTAGAAGTAACAGATGTTGTGTAACTTTGAGTGGTTTTTTATGGAGATGACGAGCTCTGTTACTTCTCAGACGACAGAATGAAATCAGCGTTTTTTGTCCTGTGAATAAAAAAACCAAAAAAAAAAAAAAAACCTGATGTTTCATGACCGGAAGAACGAATATTATAAGCAAGGCGTTTTTCAACCTTTGAAGGCCAACTACATTGCATGATGTTATAATCGACGTGCATGAAGTGTAAAGAAAAAAAGTGACCAAGAACTTTCAAGTAAGTGATTGGCTCTTTAATGATATGTCATTACTGAGATGAAGATAGAAATAAATGAGAAACTGGTATTTAAAAATGTCCATGTTTAGAACATGAATGGCTGCTACTTTCTCCGTTACAAGGAAAAGTGTATTGTTTTGTCTGTAAGTTGTTTTCCCATACAGAGTCTCCATTTACTATGACTGGATTTAATGCCTGGAAGCACAACGGAAAAGCCCTCTCAGAACATGAAAATTCCCCAGATCACAGAAATTGTTTGCTAAACTATTGCATTAGTCAAAGTGCTGCCACACAAATCGACACCATTCTACAAATTCAGTTACATAAAAAGCAACTGTATTGGCAAGAAGTGCTTAAGAGAATTTCAGCAGTAACTAAATTTTTTTTTGCATCAAAGGGTCTACCTTTCACAGGCGATGATCAGGTCATAAGCTCAGAAAAAAAAAAAAAAAAAATGGAAATTATTTGGGCATTTCAGAGGTGCTAAGCCAGTTTGATATATTTCTTTACGAACACATACAGAAATGCTGAGAAAGGCAAGCCTTCATACTTATTTGCAATGATCTGAGAATGATTCATAGAAATTATGAGTGGAAAAGTTCTGGAAACAATTGTTGAAGGAATACAAAGTGGCAAATATCGTATTTCTCAATTTCTGTCAATTCTACACCTGATATCTCTTATGTTGACCAGTTAACTTCCATTATACATTACATAACAGGTCTGTGTTAAAACCAACAGATTTTTTCAGTTTATTCCAATACATGGTCACAAAGCCAAACATCTTGCCAATGTTGTGATTTCTTTTTTAAAAGAGGATTCTATCTCTTTTGCAAACTGCAGATGTCAGTCTTATGACAATGCTTCATATATGGCAGGGCATTATTCCAGTTTACTTTACAGACCAGAATTAGGGGGGAGGATGGGTTTGCTGAATATGTGCCATGTGCAGGACATTCCGTTAATTTAGTCAGTGCGCAAGAAGCAGAATATAGAATGGATGTTGTTATTTACTTTGATATTATTCAACAGGTATTTAAGCTCTTTTTCCCTTTTCAACACATTGTTGGGAAGTACTGATATCAGTATTAGGTCCACAGCAGAAGGTGGTAAAATACCTGTCTAAAACTTGTTAGTCTGCTCATACCGACACAGTTGCTGCTTTAGGTGACAGCTATGAACAAATGAAGTTAGCTTTGGATAGATTGTCTAAAAATAATACACAGTCGGTGGACATACTTATAGCTTGTTCAAAAGAGTTTACGAAAAAAATGGATAAAACAGAAACTAAATAATAATGCAAGGAACTGTACACCAACTATATATAAGATTGTACAACTATACTAGTTATCCGAATTTATTGATGTAGATAAAATCAAGGTTTCTATGCTTTTGCACATCAGCTTTCTCAAGGAAGGTAGACAGCAAACTGCAAACTGGATAATAGAACATTTCAACAATTTGAACGTGATGACTTGACTTGACCATAAACAAAGAGATGCGAACATAATTATTCAATAAAAACATGAGGCAAGCTAGTTCTGTGTGACATTGGCGAAAAGACCCCAACTCACTGGGTTTTGTTCCAGAATCCTTAGGTTGAATGACCAACTGGAACCCTCAGCTGTGGGCTAATCCCCAACACTGATGTACTTACCTGATTAAAAAGGCAAAAAGAAATATTAAGAATGACTCAAGTGTGGGATATGGTGGACCTACCACACTTGAGAAGGACGGTCCACCACGGAATCGACCTGGACTTTCTAAACGGCGTATGAGAAAGAGATCTCGGCTGAGTGAATGCAAGATTCGTGTATGGAATACTAGAGGTATAAATGGCAAGATGAGTCCATTATACATTACATAACAGGTCTGTGTTAAAACCAACAGATTTTTTCAGTTTATTCCAATACATGGTCACAAAGCCAAACATCTTGCCAATGTTGTGATTTCTTTTTTAAAAGAGGATTCTATCTCTTTTGCAAACTGCAGATGTCAGTCTTATGACAATGCTTCATATATGGCAGGGCATTATTCCAGTTTACTTTACAGACCAGAATTAGGGGGGGAGGATGGGTTTGCTGAATATGTGCCATGTGCAGGACATTCCGTTAATTTAGTCAGTGCGCAAGAAGCAGAATATAGAATGGATGTTGTTATTTACTTTGATATTATTCAACAGGTATTTAAGCTCTTTTTCCCTTTTCAACACATTGTTGGGAAGTACTGATATCAGTATTAGGTCCACAGCAGAAGGTGGCAAAATACCTGTCTAAAACTTGTTAGTCTGCTCATACCGACACAGTTGCTGCTTTAGGTGACAGCTATGAACAAATGAAGTTAGCTTTGGATAGATTGTCTAAAAATAATACACAGTCGGTGGACATACTTATAGCTTGTTCAAAAGAGTTTACGAAAAAATGGATAAAACAGAAACTAAATAATAATGCAAGGAACTGTACACCAACTATATATAAGATTGTACAACTATACTAGTTATCCGAATTTATTGATGTAGATAAAATCAAGGTTTCTATGCTTTTGCACATCAGCTTTCTCAAGGAAGGTAGACAGCAAACTGCAAACTGGATAATAGAACATTTCAACAATTTGAACGTGATGACTTGACTTGACCATAAACAAAGAGATGCGAACATAATTATTCAATAAAAACATGAGGCAAGCTAGTTCTGTGTGACATTGGCGAAAAGACCCCAACTCACTGGGTTTTGTTCCAGAATCCTTAGGTTGAATGACCAACTGGAACCCTCAGCTGTGGGCTAATCCCCCACACTGATGTACTTACCTGATTAAAAAGACAAAAAGAAATATTAAGAATGACTCAAGTGTGGGATATGGTGGACCTACCACACTTGAGAAGGACGGTCCACCACGGAATCGACCTGGACTTTCTAAACGGCGTATGAGAAAGAGATCTCGGCTGAGTGAATGCAAGATTCGTGTATGGAATACTAGAGGTATAAATGGCAAGATGAGTGAGGTGATTGAGGAGATGAATAAGTATAGATTGGATGTGCTGTGTGTAAGTGAAACCAAAAAGAAGGAAATTGGGGTAAAATAAGTGAATAGCATGGTGAGTGTGTGGTCTGGAGTATTGGATAATATGAGAGGACAGGCTGGTGTAGGTGTGATTTTAAGTGAAAAGATGAAGAACAACTTGATTCATTATAGTTGCATAAGTGAGAGAATTCTCTGGATTCGTTTGAAAGTGAAACTTCAGAGAATTGTAATTGTTGTAGTGTATGCTCCTTGTGACTCGGAACCTTCTGACAAGAAAGAAGATTTCTGGAATGAGCTAAAAGCTGTTTTGAGCCAGTTTGGTGCTAAAGAGAAAGTTATAATAGCAGGGGATTTCAATGCTAGAGTAGGTGTGCTGAATGCAATTTCTGACAATGTTCTGGGTAAGTTTAATGATCCTTGTGTGAATGATAATGGTGAAAGATTAATTGAACTCTGCATTGAGAATGGTTTGTGTGTATCTAATACATTTTTCAACCACAAGTATATACACACATATACTTGGGAAAATCGTACTCTTGGTCAAAAGAGTGTGATAGATTTTGTTGTTTACAATCAGCGTTTGAAACACTTAGTTGTTGACACCCGTGTGATGAGAGGTGCGGATGTTGGTTCTGATCATTACTTGGTAGTGTCACGAGTGAAACTTAATGTTGGTTGGAGGAAAAGGAATAGGAAGAGATCCAGGATAGAAAGAATAAAGGTTGATAGGCTCCTTGAAGATCATCAGCGGTACTCTGACTTACTCAGAGAATGACTGAAGGATCTGAAATCTTGTGAGAGGGATGTAGAAAAGAAGTGGGAATGTTTTAAGAACTGTGTTGTCACTGCTGCTAAAGAGGTCTGTGGCACCACAATAGTGGGTAACAATAGAGGTGATGCTTGGTGGAATAGTGAGATTGATGAGGCAGTAAAGAAAAAGAAGGAAGCCTATTTGGGTATGTTGCAAGGTAGAGTCTCTGTGGATGAATATCGCTGTAAGAAGCGTGAAGCTGCTAAGCTGGTTCGCCACAGTAAGGCAAAAGATAGGAAGGAGAAAGTGGAAAGGCATGAACTGGCTTTTTGGAAAGATAGAAAGTCCTTCTGGAAGTACATGAGACTCAGGAAAAATAGGGGAAACAAAGTTGTAAGTTGTGTGAAGAATGAGATTGGGGAAATAATATGGGAGCCCAAGGAGTTAAGTGAGAGATGGGGTGAATACTTCTGTGAGTTATTAGATCAGGAGAGCAAAAATGATTCTGAGACAGATGCAGATGATGTCACAATGAGGGATGAAAGCACAGGAGGGATCTCAAGAGAAGAAGTGTGTAAAGCTCTAAAATCTCTTCAGAATGGTAAGGCTCAGGAGTTGATGGCATAACTGCAGAGATGTTGAAGTATGGTGGTGACTCTATAATTGACTGGTTAACTGAAATTTGCCAGTTATGCTGGGAGTTAGGAATGGTCCCTTGGGATTGGAAGGATGCTATTATTGCTCCCTTGTATAAGGGAAAAGGTGATCAGACTGAATGCAAGAACTATCGTGGTATTAGCCTACTGAGTGTGCCAGGGAAAGTGTTTGGTAAGGTTGTTATTGAAAAAGTACGGGGTCTTACATCATTGAAAGTGTGGGATGTTCAGAGTGGTTTTATGCCTGGTAAAGGCTGCACTAACCAGATTTTTGCATTACGCATGATGATTGAAAAGTATCTGGCTGTTGGGAAGAAAGTTTTTACTGCCTTCATAGATTTAGAGAAAGCTTACGACCGAGTCAATAGGACACTTTTGTGGAAGGTATTGAATGAATATGGTGTTACTGGGAATCTACTTAATAGTGTAAAAGCCATGTATGCTGGTAGTAGAGCTTGTGTACGAGTGAATGGTGTTTTATCAAAATGGTTTTCCATTGGTGCAGGAGTTAGACAAGGTTGTGTAATGTCACCATGGCTGTTTAATATATTTATGGACGCATGCATGCGTGATGCCAAAATAGATAATAGTGGTTTATGTCTTGGTGATATCCGTGTGTGCAGATTGCTGTATGCTGATGAAACGGTCCTGTTGGCAGAGAGCAAAAGTGAGTTGCAGAGTATGTTGACTCGGATGCACGAAGTTTGCATGAAATTCAAACTGAGTATAAATAAGGGAAAAACCAAAGTTATGGTGTTTGAGAGAGGAATGGGTAGCACTGAATGTAATGTAAGTATAAATGGCACTGTGATTGACCAGGTGAGTGAGTTTGTGTATTTAGGAAGCAAGTTTGACAGAGAGAACAAGTTGGATGGTGAAATCAGTAGGCGAGTGAATTCTTCTTTGAAAGTCATAGCTGCTCTAGGAGGTTTTCACAGGAATGATGGGTTCTCTAGAGAGTCCCGCATGGCTGTGTATGAAACAGTAATTGTTCCTACTCTGATGTGTGGCAGTGAAACCTGGGTACTGCAGAAGAAGCATAGGAGTCGTTTGTGTGCTGGAGAAATGCGTTACTTACGTGGGGTTTGTGGCAAGACACGATCTGATTGTGTGAGGAATGAAGATGTATTGCAGTTGTGTGATGTAAAGCAAAATGTTGTTAGCAAGGTGGAGACCAATATGCTTCGGTGGTTTGGCCATGTTGAAAGAATGAGTGATGAAATGCTTACTAAGAAAATATTTTCAACCCAAGTGGCAGGAAGGAAAGGCAGAGGAAGGCGAAGGAAGACATGGGTGGATCAGATTCAGGAGTGTCTGCATGAGAAAAAGATTATGAGTATGAAGTATAAAAGATCTTGTGTACGGCGTGTAATGAATATCAGTGAAGCACGAGTTGTATGTCATGATCGCTGTAAATGGTGAAGTTTGATACAACAACAATAAGTAAAAATATCTGGAAGTTTGTATTTCTTTTTGGAGCTAACCTCTGAATCTCAGAGAACAGCTTAGTGATATGTATGTATGATGTTCGTTTTGCACACGGTACCTTGGAGGAAAACGAAAGGCATTCATTATTTGAAGAATTGGTTCCAAATTCGTGGTAATTCTAGTGAGACGCTATCATTGCAGCCCTCGTCGTTGGTAATGATCTCCAATGTTTCCCAAATGGCAGTGGATTTAGGAGTAGAGTAGGCAGCTAATTTCTTTATGTCATCCCACATAGGATCGGCGGACTTGAACTGGACTTCTCTGGATAGGGCCGTGGTTAATTTGCCATTCTTTATGTCTCTCTTATTAGAGTCAACGAGCATAAGTGGGACATAAAGAATGGCAAATTAACCATGGCCCTATCCAGAGAAGTCCAGTTCAAGTCCGCTGATCCTATGTGGGATGACATAAAGAAATTACCTGCCTACTCTACTTCTAAATCCACTGCCATTTGGGAAACACTGGAGATCATTACCAACGATGAGGCCTGCAATGATAGCATCTCACTAGAATTACCACGAATATGGAACCAATTCTTCAAACAATGAATGCCTTTCGTTTTCCTTCAAGGTTCCGCGTGCAAAACAAACATGATGCCTCATGTTTTTATTTAATAATTACGTTTGCATCTCTTTGTTTATTGTCAAGTCAAATCACCGCGTTCAAATTGTTGAAACATTCTATTATCCAGTTTGCTGTCTACCTTCCCTGAGAAAGCCATCTGGTTGATGTGCGAAAGCTTGGAAACCTTGATTTTATCTACGCCAATAAATTCGGATAACTAGTATAGTTGTACTATCTTATAAAACAGAAACTATCTTTTAACAATTTTATGGAGCGAAATTTTGTCCCATCTCAACACAACCAGCAAATTTTTGCAGCACTAGAAAATGGACTTGTCTGTAGCTGTAAATAATAAAGTCTTTGGCATCACACACAGATGATAAGAGAGGCCTTTTTGATAATATGAAGCTCGACTGAAAGAGAAACTTCCAACAGCTGTGTATAAAAATGCCAACAAGCGGATTAAAAATTTAGCAGCCGCATCTACAATTAAAACAGTGATAACAAAGATACCCTGGATATACTTCCAGAAGGAAGCAAAAAGTTTAAAATTAAAACTTTTTTACCTATTGTTGATTCCTTCGTATGTGCGTTAAAAAATAGAACTACATCGTACAATTTTCAAAAGATTTGGCTTTCCTACAGTTATCAGATTTTGAGGAAAATGAAATCCAAAAACACTGTAACAACTTATTATCCATCTACTATATGGATCTTAGTAAAAATGAACTTGCCTTTGAATGTCTCCACTTGAAAAAATATACCATGCAAGAGAAGGATACGTTATTGAATTCAAATAATATGAACATCTCAGAAGAAGAAGAAAATGTTGAAGAGGGATAGAAGGAGGAGGAGACAGAAAATTAAGCATGAGGAAAATGTTTTAGGATTAATATCCTAAGTTTGTACAGGCATTTATGTGAAAATGCACTCTTCACAACATTCCCTAACACTGAGATTGCTATGCTGACTTTTTAACATGATGGTAACAAACGCGAGTGGAGAACGTTCGTTTTCCAAATTCAGGCTAATAAAGAACAAGTTAAGAAACCGCATGAGACAACCAAGACCAAATGATTGCATTTGATGAGCACTGAAAACAATGTATTAAATAAAATGAATTTTTCAAATATCATTACAAAATCTTTGGCATGCAAATGTAGAAAACATAAGTTTTGAAAAGAGAATGAAGAGGAGAGAAAGGAGAAATACATAAAGGAAAAGGAAAAGGAAAAAAAAAACCCACTTGTAATTTAAAGCAAATTTAAACACTTTGCTCGGGTTTTTTTTGTAGGCCTACTGAGGATCTCTTTCCCATTAAAAAAAAAATTGCACCACAACGAAGCCTACATGTATGGTTATATATTGCACACATGAACGGTTGTGGGAAAAAAACATGAACAGTTGTATTGCCCACATGACCGGTTGTGGAAAATGAGTAAACCTGCATGTGGTCAGCTGGAGCTCCAGCTGATTACTAAAATAATCATACCACTGATGTGCCACATTCTTGAAGACATTCAGGTGCTTTTGTTGAGAACAGTTTTTTTTCAATGTATTTCTAGAAATTCATTTCTTTATTTGATTTATTTATGATAAAAATATTTACTGTTTAATTGTGGATCTACTGAAAATCAGAAAATGCACCAATACCTTGAATTTCACTTGACCACATGCTTCTACTTAATATGTCCACTGCTTCAAGGTCTGGGATTAATGCAGCATAATTATTTTCTCTTTTCTTGTCTTATCTATATGACAGACTTTTTACATAAATGTAATAGTATATATCAATTACGTATAAAAATATATTGCCTAAAATACACTGCAAGAATTTTTTATCGTATTTTTGGAAAGGAAAAGATATACAGAGCAATATTTTAAGATTTTAGATGATAAAATGGAATTATATGTGTTTGAGTGAGCTGGATGGAAGGGGAGAGGCATTGTGCCATGACGTGCCGGTTGCTTCAGAGGTTCTTAAAGCATCCCTACCTCTGTTGCCAAACTCCAAAACATCTTTCTGTGCAGCTGATAGAAAACACCTGAAGGCACCTGCAGTCTAGTGATGTTGATCTCAAGCTGGGTGTAAGTGGTCGTAGCAGCAACATATGGCACCACATCATGCTATTAATTAGGTGTCACAATGTTATAGTTCATGAGTATAAATATATAGAAATGATAAATGTAAACCCCTGTACAACTCACATAGATAGTTGATGCCCTCAAAAAATGTCCTTGGTCTTCCCCTCCATACTGATGTAAAATGTGTCAGGTGTTGCCCAATATAAACCTGGTAACCCTTGATAACGAGGAACAGTACACCAATTATGTAGGAACTAGTAATACAATACTAGTGATCTGATTTATTGGTATAAGAACTAGACATATAAGCGTTTCCAAGCTTTCACAAATCAGCCAGATGGCTTTTTCAAGGAAGTTAGACATAAACTGCAAACTGAATAATAGAACGCTTTAACAATTTGAACGGGGGAACTTGACTTGACAATAAATATATACAACGAAGATTAGGCTGTTTGAAAATACAACACACATAAAAATTGGAAAGGGGGTGAGACAAGGTGACACCATATCTCCGAAGCTCTTTAATGCCACATTGGAGGGTGTTTTTCAGTCACTGAGCTGGGAAAACAAGGGGATAAAGATTAATGGAGATTATCTAACCCACCTTCGTTTTGCTGATGACGTAGTCATTTTTGCAACTAGCCCATCAGAGCTGCAGAGTATGATCCAGGAACTTGCTGACAAGAGTAAAGAAGTAGGATTAAAAATGAACTTTCGGAAGACAAAAGGGATGTTCAATGCTTTTACAAGAAATGAAGATTTATCGATTGATGGAGAAAAGCTGGAGATAACAGACACGTATGTTTATCTTGGACAGCAGATATCAAGTGAGGGTCACATTGATGAAGAAATTAATCGGCGTACAAAACTTGCCTGGAGAGCTTTTGGAAGAAACAGCATAATTTTCAAGAGCAATATGCCATTATGTCTTAAAAGAAAAGTGTTTGATCAATGCATCCTTCCAGTGCTTACGTATGGTGCAGAGACGTGGACCTTAACTAAAAGAGACATACAAAGGCTGCAGACAACTCAAAGAAGCATGGAGAGGTGCATACTTGGTGTAACCAAGAGAGATAAGAAGAGGAACTCGTGGATCCGAAAAATGACAAGAGTGGAAGACATCATGATCAGAGTTAAATCCCTGAAATGGCAATGGGCTGGACATACTGCCAGAAGGACAGATCATCGATGGACAGCCGAAATTTTAGATTGGATTCCAAGGGACAGGAAAAGACCCAGAAGAAGACCACATGGGAGATGGGTGGATGAAATTCGAAAGTATGCAGGGGTGACATGGAGGAGACTGGCACAAGACAGACCGTTGTGGAGGAAACTTGGGGAGACCTTCGTCCAGCAGTGGATTGATAATGGTTGACAATGATGATGATGATGATATTCATTTAAAGATACGAGGCATCACGTTGTTTGTGCATGCGGTATTCTGGTAGGGAGAAGGTGTTACTTGAAGAACTGGTTCCAAATTCGTGACAACTCGAGTGAGACGCTATCATTGCAAGTATCGCTGTTGGTAATGATCTCCAAGGTTTCGCAAATGGCTGTACATTTAGGGGTAAAGTAGGTAGCTAATTTCTTTATATCATCCCACACAGGAGTAGTGAACTTCAATTTGACTTCTCTGGATAGTGCCGTGGCTACTTTACCATATTTTGTGTCCCTTTTATGCTCGTTGACTGATTCCAAACTAACGCTTGGTTATTCCAATGTAGTATCGTTTAGAGCCGTCTGGATACTGTAGGGCGATTGCATAAACACCTGCTTCACAGGAGAGAGGTGGTTTTTCACTATTTCTCTTTAACATAGCATATAAAAATGCAGGAGACCTTATGCTGACACCATAGTTCATCTTCTTGAGGGTGCTCTTGAGTTTGTAAGACACATTTGGTATGTAGAGAATTGAGCCTAAATAACTAAGCTGCGGCACAGGAAGATTAGAATGTTTGACCCTGGCTTTTTCGATAAAGTTATGTATCCTGCATCAGTTGCCAACTTGATGACATTTCCAATTCCATGTTGCCTAGAATGGGTATCGGAGGAAACGGCGAAGACTCTTCGAATTTGAGAACAGAAGATAGCTGTTTTGTATTCTGCAGGACAGAAAGAGCTGCGGAGCATCAGGTTGGAGACGGACGTGGGTTTATAGTAGACTAGTGTACCAAGGCGATTGTCAGGCAATTTTCTCAATAAAACATCCAGATAAGGTAAAGCGTTGTTGTGTTCAAGCTCTATCGTGAAATTGATTGTAGGACGCATATCATTGATTTTATCAAGGAATATTGGAAGAGTCTCTTTTCCGTGAGGCCACACAAAAATACTTCGCCTAATTAAGCAGAATATATTCTCCAGCATTACCACATGGCCTAAAACCTGGCTATGTTATGAGGACGACACTTGTTCAATCATGGAGGAAAAATTCTTCTAGATGTAGTTATCAGGTTCTAACAATTAAGAAACAAGTGAAATCTTTTATAATAAAAGATTTAATGAATAATTTAGGTTTTCAATATGTTCACAAAGCACTGATGAATGACTGCAGTGATTTACTTCAACAAGTATTACATTATATGAGTGATGCCAATGTTACCACTCCTGTGAATCATCAATTAACCTGAAGAGGAAAAGGAAAAAAGTGATAAAGATTAAATTAACAAGTGCATCAGTTACAGAGCAGAACTACCATGTGTTGGCAATTTGCTATAAAAAAATGAGTACTAAGTGGGACTTGGAACATCATGGCATCATAGCTGTGAGAAAAATTCAGGCTGATCTCAAGAAATATTTCAAGGATTCTTGAAAATAAGCAAACATTACAGATTATCAATTAAATAATTAACAATTTATTGTTAGTACTATATAACACAATTCGGATTACACTGATCTGCAATTTTTCAACTTTTTCTGTTGTTTTCAAATGAATAGGTGTATCTGAATGGATTTTTTGCACAGATTCCGAAAATGACCTTCAAAATTCTATATCACGTCAGGTTTTTTTCACAAATGACGGAAATGTGAAAATTTAAAAACCGTTATTTTTTAATGACATTGCTATATGGCAACGTTTGTAACATGTGAAAATGTTCTCTGGAGGGGCGGAATGATTGTTTAAGAAATAGATAAACATAAATACATATTCAAAAGCAAACATACCTAACCATTTGCCACTGGGCTCCCCTTCAAACTTCCTCTTTTGGGATTGTCTTCAGTGTGCGTCCGTACAGTCTCTGTTCAACATCTAACAATAGTCGGCCATCATATGTACAGTCCACTTTCCTTGGTATCTCTTTTCCATCACTTTCCTGATGGAAGCGCTCGCCATGTTCTTCCAAAAAATCACCAAGATTGTTAGGAAAGTAATTTAGATGAGCATGAAGAAAGTGAACTTTGACGCTCATGTTGCAACCAAGCAGTTCATAGGATTTCAGCATGTCCTCGACTGAAGTGGTGTAATTTGAAGCCTTTGTGTTCCCCAAAAAGTTGCATACCACATTTCTGAATGCAGTCCATGCTCGCAATTCGTACTCACTCATGGTTTCCTCGAATATGTTGTCTGCCATTAATTTTCGTATTTGAGGGCCTATGAAAATGCCAGCTTTAATTTTTTCAGACATGATTGATGGAAACTTACCACCAAGATACTGAAAGCATTTACTGTCCCTGCTTAAAGCTGTCACGAATTGCTTCATTAAGCCAAGTTTGATGTGTAAAGGTGGCAACAGTATTTTCGAGGGATCAACCAGTGGAAGTGAAACTATGTTTTTTTTCGCCAGGTGTGAATGTACTTCTGACTGGCCACTGCTGCCGAACCCAATGTTCCGTCCTTGCTCTGGAGTTCCATTCACACAAAGAGCAAGGAAATTTGGTGTAGCCTGCTTGTTTGCCGAGCAACATTCCAATCACCTTGAAATCCCCGCACAAAGACCATTCATGAAACTTGTACTGCACACTTTCCAGCAGTAATTTAAGGTTCTCGTATGTCTCTTTCAAAGTCACAGAATGTGCTACTGGAATGGATGGATGGATGTTAGTATTGTGTAATAAAACACCTTTTAAACTGGATTTGCTGGCATCTATGAACAACCTCCACTGTCCTGAATTGTAATTAATGTTGAAGTATTTCATGACTGCCGGAATGTCTCAACAATATACCAAACCGCCTTCCTCAGCAAAAAACGGAACCAATTCAGGAGAATCTCGAATTAGGACATAGTAAATTCTTTTCCTGAAGTCATGATCCTAAAAGCTCTGCTGCGTCTTTAGGTAAATTCAGATCACGAACCAAATCCTTCAGTTCATGCTGGGTAAATTGCCACTGGGGTTTCATCCTCCATGCTGTCCGGTTGGTACATCTCATCACTTGTATCACCGTCTGAATCGGTGTCTGTTGGGGGCTTGATATCGGATGGGGATGGCACAGGGATGGATTCACTATGGCGCACTGGTCTAATGGCAGATGGGATATTGGGATACACTATGTTACGCTTACTGGTTCTGGTATGGCCCACGATATTCACTGTGCAGAAGTAGCAGTCGTCACTGTGATTTTTTGGCTCACGCCACACCATGGGTACACCGAATGGCATTGATGCCCTTTTCCCCCTTTTCCAGTTCCTCAACCTCTCCACACATGCACGGCACACATTGTGAGGAGACCAAACTTTGTCCTGATCTGCTAGTTTAATGCCGAAGTATTGAAAATAAGCATTTCTCATGAAAGGCGTAATATTTTGCCTCTGTTTTTTTCCTGTCGTATAACAGCCACATATGTAGCAAAATATGTCTGGATGATTTACACAATCACGTGAAGCCATTGCACATGCCACAAAGAAACAACCGAACGGGACCAGTCCCTTCTTTGCACTGACTAGTGTAACACGATCTGCCCTGAATGGCGCCACATGTGACCAATAGAAAGAAGGGAGCAGTGGCATGAGGTATGAGTCATACTGCCGTGCCAAGATAACATTCTCTCATGTTCCGCCTTTGTGAGTGGCGCAAATCGTGACGTCATACAGATAAAACAGTTGCATTTCCATTATCAGCTATATATTTATGTTTATCTATTCCTTAAACAATCATTCCGCCCCTCCAGAGAACATTTTCACACGTTACAAATGTTGCCATATAACAATGTCATTAAAAAATAACGTTTTTTTTAATTTTCACATTTCCGTCATTTGTGAAAAAACTTGACGTGATACGGAATTTTGAAAGTCATTTTCGGAATCTGCGCAAGAAATCCATTCAGATACACCTATTCATTTCAAAACAACAAAACCTTGCATATTAGTGTTATCAAAGTTTTTCAATTATCAATGATTCCAAGTCCTCTCAATTAGGAGGGATAAACCTTCCTGTTGGAACTCAATCTTAAGAATAACCTAAACTAAAACTGAGAACAGAGAAGTTTGGAACAAAATTCACTTTAGTCTAAAAACCAAGAGGATAAATTCCTTTCCAGTAGTTATATAACTGCCAGAACGTAAGTTTCGTTAAGTCAAACTAGATCATTTCATTAGTAAGGTCACCGATAGCCATCCAGCCAAATCACAGCTGAAAATTTATATTAAAAGGCCATGTGAATGTGTGCATTTTACACTAATTTTCATTTAGTAATACTATTAAAAAATTTTAATTCTATTAAAAATTTACACTTCACTAACCTTGAAGAGTCCAGAAGACAAAAAGTATTCCTGGGTTCTCCTTAGCTGCATCAAATCTTCTATCTTTGCCAGCTTTCATTATTCTCATAAACAGAAACAATCCTAACCTTAACATGAGAAAGTAAATAATGAGACACCGTAAACAAGACACTAAAATACACTAATGTGGAAAATCTAAGAAAGTTTGACATCTTTTGAGCATCTCAAAATTATTTTAGTTTTAAACAAATACAGTCCAATATCTTTAAACCACCAACATTAGTTTTGTATGTTTTTCTGAAAGTGAGCACAGGTGGTGGTATAAAGAGGGTAAGTGACAAGGATGTCGATTCTTTAAAATAATATTGGGTGGAGGACCTGTTTCCTAACCAACATTCATCTTCATATCAAATGGATAAAAAAAAACAAAAAAAAACTGTTATTTTCCTTGTAATCAAAATCTTTTTAAGCAAAAACTTTCAAGTTTTTTCTTCTTTTAACAAAAATTTGGAGAAAGAAGGCATGAACTTTCTGAACAGTATTTCAACCAGGACATGTAATCCCAGGTTCATCGACAATGGTGAGTAAAAATAATAATTTAAAATTTCATTTAATAAAAATTTTGATTGGAGGTTTAATGACACTGTGAGCAACTCAGTGGGCGACAAGTAGTCGTTCATCCCTAGTTCAGGGCCACTGGTTCCAGGGAAGGGAGAGAGCCAGCACAGTAAAACAAACACAACACCCATGCTTCACAGGGATTCGAACCCAGACCGGTTTCGGATGAATGATCAGAAGCCATCGCTTAGACCACCGTGCGGCTAAAATTTCATTATTAATGAGAAACTTTATATATATATAAAGCACTACATACATATGAAAAATGTTCAATTCCCAGCTACACTCCAAACTGCAGGGCCTTTTCCCAAATAGCTAATTTCATCTGTAATTGCCATTTACTTGTTCTGTCCATATACTAAGGCTTGTTCCAGCTTATAAAGTTTGCCATTTTTTTATTTTCTTTACTCGGTTTAATGACTTTTCCAAGCCCATTCACTTGCTTTTTTCCTTTAGGATATCACCCACTGTCCCCCTGCTGATATAATTTCTTTCCTTGTATGTATTATTCACAGTATAGGTGCAAATTAGCGCTCACCACTTGCCAGATGCTGATTAAATGACAACTCTGGTGATTAAATTTATTTCAGTGGTCGCCAATTTGGTCATTTGTCATTTTTAGTGCCAATTTACAAATTATAATAATTCAGAAGTAAAAGACGTGAAACTAGTCCTAACTAAGAAAAAACCTTGATGTTTTTGAACATCAAAGTTTCGCCATCAATAATCGGTGGTTAAACCACGATGTTGCAGAAGCCGATACATCGAGGTTTTATGACCGATGCTTGAAACTGGTAAAGAATATTTTCTAAGTAAAGTATATGAATTTCTTTTTGTTGCATTCTTGTATAGAGGAAGGGAACATAAACTTTTTATGTCGTGAATTGGATGTTTGGTCGCTGATGTTTCGTCGACAAAACTGAGTTCTTTTCCTCGGGACTACAGGAACCGACACGTCAAAAAAACATCAAGGTTTCCACCGATCCATTGAGCATTTTAACAAATATTATTGGATACCTGATTTAGATTGGTGAGTAATTACCGTTATATTGAGCAAATATTTTACCCACCGATGTGCTCATTTACTGATGCAGATGGAAAAGTATGAATTCTTCGGCTTATTATAAAAAATATTGAAACATCGAGGTTCTCGCTGATACATCGAAAATTTCCACCGGTACTATGGATGTTTTAGAAATGAGTAATCCCAGGGGAAAAAAAAAAGATTTACAAAATGGTTTTTATTTTGCACAGTGAGTGGTTTCTTTTATGTTCAGATAAAGTTATCCATGTAAATAATAGCAATTACATTAAAGTTTCTATTACCCCCCCCCCTCCACTTCTTTTTTTTTATGCTGGAGACCTTAATGGCCCCTAAGATATGCTAACTTAATAACCTGGTTTTTCTGGGGGGGGGGCACTAACTTTTTTGGACATACCGGCCACTGGCCACTTAGCTAAAATTCCAGTCTGCACCTATAATTCACAGGCTAAAATTTTTTCATGGACACTCAAGACAATTTTCCCCATTGCTGTAGAATTAGATGGAAAACAAAACTGCAATAAGTGGGAGTCACACTTTTAAAAATTCCCTACCCATGTGATAAACTGCCTTGGAATATATTAAGGGTATGAGAAAGTTACCGCCACACCCGCTAGCGGGCGTTGTAGGGGTCTAACCAGCCGGCTAAAATTCCAGTCTGCACCTATAATTCACAGGCTAAAATTTTTTCATGGACACTCAAGACAATTTTCCCCATTGCTGTAGAATTAGATGGAAAGCAAAACTGCAATAAGTGGGAGTCACACTTTTAAAAATTCCCTACCCATGTGATAAACTGCCTTGGAATATATTAGGGGTATGAGAAAGTTCCCGCCACACCCGCTAGCGGGCGTTGTAGGGGTCTAACCAGCCGGCTAAAATTCCAGTCTGCACCTATAATTCACTGGCTAAAATTTTTTCATGGACACTCAAGACAATTTTCCCCATTGCTGTAGAATTAGATGGAAAGCAAAACTGCAATAAGTGGGAGTCACACTTTTAAAAATTCCCTACCCATGTGATAAACTGCCTTGGAATATATTAGGGGTATGAGAAAGTTCCCGCCACACACGCTAGCGGGCGTTGTAGGGGTCTAACCAGCCGGCGACCCGTGCTGCCAGTTCGTACATGAAGCTAAGCATGGAGGTCGATAAAGTTCATTTGCGGCATTGTTTTTCATTCAAGGTTAATTTAGGAAAAAGTGTGAGTTAAGCATATGGCAAAATGGTTATGGATGGGTGAATGTGTCGAGAATGGTTTGCCAGGTTTAAGAAAGGCGATCTCAGCATGGAAGACAAGCCACGTGCAGGTAGAATGCAGGAACTCACACACGAGGAGCCGGAATCCCTGTTGCAAGAGGATGTCACACAATCGACCACGCAACTGATGAAATGTTTGAAAGTGGCTCAATCGATGGTGGTACGGCGTCTACAGGCCTTGGGGAAGATCCAGAAGATTGGTAAGTGGGTTCTGCATACTTTAATGGAGCGTAATATTGGTCAACGATTGGGAATTTGCATGTTGCTGATGAGGTTTCAAGGGAAGATTTTTTTGTGGAAGGCTGTCACCGGGGATAAAAAATGGGTCTATTGCAACAACCCCGTAGAGTGTTAGAATTAGAAATACATCTTCCACTGGCCCAGCGGACCACTAGAATTTGCAAACCACCGGTCCACCAAAATGGCCACTGGTCCGTAAAATAAAATAATAATAAAAAACCGTAAAGACATTTACAATATATGTAGAAAATAATGCATCACTTCAATAGAATTATCTCCAATATTTGTTTTCAAACCTATCATTAGTTTGCAGCCTAAAAAGACAACCATACAGCAAGCTATAAGAAATAGAAATTAATTTTTTGGCATTTGACAAATTAGAAGAAAAAACAAACTTACTAGCCATCTGGGCCGGTAAAATCAATAGTTCAGTGGTCCGAAGGAAGTTTTACTGGCCAATGGCCAGCGGACCACTGGGTAATTCGAACACTGCCATATGCAAGCGATCCTGGGTCGACCGAGGCCAGCCGTCAACATCCACTGCAAAACAGGATATCCACGGAGAAAATGTGCTGTTGTGTGTGTGTGGAGTACTGTACTTTGAACTGTTGAAACTGGGCAAAACAATCACTGCACAAAGATATAGTGATCAGTTGATGAAACTAAATGCCACAATCAAGCACAAATGCCCATGGACAGGTAAAGGATGCCGCCCAGTCATCCTGTTACACGATGATAGACTACGTGTCGGTGCCACAACGAAATCACCCTTGAACAGTTACACTGGGAGGTTTTACTGCACCCGGCTTACTCCCTGGACATTGCACCCTCAGACTTTTTGCTCTATGCAACATGGTCTAACCCAACAGCGGTTCAACACAGTTCCAGAGGTGGAAAATTTCATCACTGTGTTCTTCAGCTCAAAACATGAGTCCTTCTATCACAGGGGTATCCATTTGTTGTCTGAAAAATGGCAAAAGGTCATTGATGCTAACAGCCAATATTTCGTTGAATAAATGTGCACTGGTTTCCTGATTGTTCCCGTCTCCTTTCTCCTTAAAACGGCGGAAACTTCTGCATACCCCTAATACTAAACGCACTGAATGGTAAAAAGCTATTGTACACTTAAAAACAAAAGAGTGGGAGTGGCTTTGTCCCTTTTGCACAGAAGATCAATTTGCAGGACAATGCTCTTCTATCCCATCATCCTCAAGGCACTAATGAGTGCTGATTAACCCTCAAACACATATGCAAACATGTTTATAGCCGCTATGCAGCTTTAAACAATTCATGTACTTCAAACACAGTAATCCACTCTTGCAAGCAAAAAAGATAAATGAACCAACAAAGCATGGCAGGGTGTTGGTGACAAACTACCTATGGCCAAGTTTCATAGAAAATTCTGTCAACAAGAAATAATAAGAAATAGAATTAGACTATTTGAATGGCAAACAAAAGGTGCATGCAAATAACCCTCTACAATTCTTTTCTACACAGATGGCACTTTAAAATGGGTGTTTAACACACTTTGGAAACATTTAGTGCTCTTAGTATATAAGCAAAGGTTTGTAGAGGAAATTTTCAATGCGCAGGAGTTCAGGAAACTCCATTCCAGGGTTACAGCAGGCAAAAAGCGAGGGCGGTGGTTTAAAGAGGTTCAACTTTTTGTTAAAGTTCTACACAATGGTAGCTCACCTGTATGTGCTGCAAACCTATTTTCTGTATTTTTACTATTTGTAACACTTTATTTCCACTACATAATTCTTCTGATACTGCCCCCTTTTGTTTTTATTCAGCTTCATTGAAGGCAGAATCAGATAGTTCTTAAATCTGCTTTGCCACAAGAATGCTTGGGAGCACGAAGAAAAGCAGTGCTTCATTCAATCACATAAATCATTCCCTGTAAAACTTCATAATGGACATCTGAGGAGCTAAGAATTTATTTAAAAGAAATTCCAGATATTCAACAATTCAAATATTTATCCTTGGAAATTAAAGAAAGGGTTCAACAAGGACAACACTGAAACCTTACCTATTACAATCATTCAGTTCTCCTTTCAAAACTGCAGTAAGTGCTTTGAAATATTTTACCTAATGAATGTAATTCTCTTTCATGAAATCATTTTAAAAATCAGCAAAATCTTTATGAACTACAAAACTATACAGCTGCCTGTGCTAAAAACTATTTGCAAAACCAAATTCCTTAAGCACCTTTCCAGAACACTTGAATGTGATGCTTGTCGAGTTTTCTACACTGGAGAATATATCCAATATATTTCAGTCATTTCTTTCTAATGATAAAGAGTACTTACTTCCAAGCCTTAATTGATGGCAATGTGTAATATACATAATGATCATGAATTCCATATTTCTCAGCACAGTAGTTACAAAATTTTCACGACACATTTCAATACATTTATTCATTTTTGTACACTCCTTCCTTTTTATGGTTCCTCCTCTAATCTGTTGACTCACTGTTTATAAACACCACTAACTCCATTTTTGTTTCATCACACAAGACTAACACAACAGAATACTTAGTAATGTGAAAATGAGAGAGTCAGTACAAAACCAATATAAAGGGACAATATGCAAATGTCTCTTCCCCTTCCATCCAGCACAGAAATATGAACTGAAAATGAGCACTAAAGCACTTCCAAATTCCACATACTTTTTGGAAAGATTTCAGTTGCATATGTTCACATATATACAGCAGGATAACTGCTTTGTAAACTGTAAAGACCACGCTGAAAAGATCTATAACAAAATATAGAATGTTGATCACAGGATGTAATTAAGATCAGCAATTTTCTTAGTCCATAAAATTTCTAATACACATCTGAGGATGAAAGTCCACAATTTAAAAATTGATACCATGTAAATTAATGATCAAGGGCACAGGTCAAGCACTTGCCAGTTTGCCAAATGCAATTTAAATGAAAAATTAGGAAACCAGAAATAAATTTTGCTACATTTCTGGAAAATCTCTTTTGCCTTTACACCAGTGGTGACATACAATGGAAGATGAAGAAAAATGGGAGTTGACTTCTTAAAGGCCATTTAAATCTTGTCTTAGGTTGCATAAAATAAGCAGTTAAAAAGCCTTATGAGGCAGTGCATGCCAGGGTCACATGACTGAGGACTGTTGCAGCCAGCTGAACAGTCATTAATGTTTGAAAGAAGAATTTAATATGTACCTCTCCCACAAAACTGGTTGGTGCCTTTAAAAATGGTTAAACAACTGTTTTCACTCCCTGCCACTTCCAATCTTTCTCTCTGCACAGAGCCAAACAAAAACAACAGACATCTTGGCAAACATGTTCATTATTTCATACAACACATCTTATTTTTTATTATTTTCTCATTATAGAAGAAAAGAAATGGGCATTTGAATGACAAATCTCCACCCCCGCTCCCCAACAGTCATTATTTCCCAAAAATTTAAAAGAGTTAGTGCAAAATTAATCAGAAATTGGCATTTGTCTTTTAATTAGATCTGACATAAATGTACTTGAAAAACTTCTAAGAATTCATCATGAAATCTTAATTGTTTTGAGTAAAAAAAATTGTATAATTTTTTTTTTAATTTAGCTAACACACTGAATTTCTTAGAAAGTGCCCTGCAGATTATGTCAAAGGAATGCAATTTGCACTGTGTGAAAGAGAATCTCTGATGTTTGCTTTAATTTGCTGAATTTTTATATTAGCTCTGTTTGTAGCCTGCAAAATGCATCAAATATAAGAAAAAAGTTTTACTTTATGATAACAGAAAAGTTTAACCTGTATATTAATTAGTTACATACAGTACAGTGCCAAATTCTTAGAAGCAGTCAGAAGCTTTTCTGTATATTATTAATTACACATTACTCGGCTGAGATGTTTTTACTTCTTCGTGGACCTCTTGAAGTGTCTATGCACACCATACATGGACCCAAGAAAACTGGAAAATATCACAATCAAGGAAATTATAGTTTTAACCACATATATGCAGCACAAATGTTTTGTAAATGACATTGAATACATACAATGAAATACCATACCTGGTAGCCCATATAAAAACCATTGCTACTTGAATAGTTTGTCTTGGTGAATGTACAGGACTCCATTGGTAACACAGGTATGTTAGAGCAATAAAAGTGAAAGAACCTGAAAACAGGTATTTGTCAGTAATGAAATAGAAAAATATTACTTTAAGTTCTACTAGATCATACTAAAAGAGCATTATTAGAAACATTCAACAAGTTCAGATTCTGGCTTTACTGTATTTCAAACCAGAGAACAATATTTTATGTTCCCCAAATTTTATTATGATTTTATGAACTGAAAACTACAAGAGATGCCTAGAATTAAACTATCACTTCAGCAGGACTAAATAAAAATTTCAAACTTTCAGAAACACATGTATAATGCCCCAAGAAATTAAAAAAGAAAGAAAAGAAAACCAGAAAAGAACAAAAATTACATGAAAAATGTAGATGCCTAAAATTCTGCTGCTGAAATTTCATTGCAAAAGAAAGGGATGGATGGTTTCCATGCTACAATATTCTGATACAATTTTCCATTGCAGCAACATTCATGCTTCAAGTAGAGCAGACTTTCACCTAAAAATGAATTCCTGAAGCTAACTGGAAAAATACCAAATATCATAAATTTTCGAGCTAAGCTTTGCATTGTGTGTGAAAAAAATTGCTATTTAGGAGGCAAATTTATTTTAAGTGCTACACACTCGAAAGCTTTGTCATACATCAATGTAAGTTTCGACAAATATTATTGTAACATGTTTGGATAATTAGTTGAACTTTCTGCAATTTTCACAAAACATATTTTTTCGTATCTTTTAAGTTATTTTCAGTATGCAATTCAAAAAGCTAGACAAATGCAGGATGGCAATTAAAATCATGAATTTTATTTCTGCTATTATTTTATTCATTTATTTTACTGATATATTTTCAATGACTGCAGTGAGACACAGAAGAGAAAGCAACCCAAGTCAACAGCCTAATTAAAGAAGAACCATGGACCTCACTGACATCAATGAAACCCATTGTTGTTCTTTATTTGGATAGACTGTGTTTAATTTTACGTACCTTCAGTGACTTGTTTTTGCTGCAACTTTATTTAGACTACCACTTCTCTGGTCCAAAGCATATTACTACCCTCAAAATCTAATTTACAGCATCTAGCAAAAAGCAGCTTTATCACACTGACAGAGCTGACCAATTGCCAGAGTAAGAGTGAAACAAATAGCAAAGTATTAAACAGATTTTTAAGGAATCCCACAAACCAAAAAATACTGTTAAATAAGTTTTTAAAGGAAAGTATATTATAGAAGATTCTTCACAGGTGATGAATAACATTACTCGCCAAACTTGTTCAAATGATTTTATCTTCAACACATAAAAAGTAACCTACACACAGCCACTGAAATGCAATGTTCCACATAATTTAATTTGAATCAGATGTAATGTTCCATATAATTTAATTTGCTGTAGGTAAAACACTGAGCTATATACATTCATCTCATCAACGTTTTTAGAGCAATACAGAAAAAATGTATTCTGCAACACAGCATTAGCAATTTTGTTGGGTATGATGTGATGCTATATATAATTATAAGGGTATAAATAAAGGAACTTTTTCACCAAATGGAAACACTACCAACCAGACTTATCAAATATTGATAGATTATGAGTGCTGAAAAATCATAAATGATGTAACAAGAAGAGGTACAGAATGTAGATTGGATCATTTCTTGGTGTGGGCAACTCACAAGGATCAAACACAATATGAAGGATCCTTCATAACACAATATGAAGGATCAAAAGATCCTACAATTTGATAGAGAGACTGAATGAAATGAAAATGAGAGAACAATTCCAGTTAGAGCTTAAGATAAGACTATGATGACCATATGCTCAATACCTTCTGTTAGGATATAGACTATGAATAATTCATGAGGATACAGAAGGTATTGCAAACAGAAAAGAGGATATACATTAACCAATTAAAGATTATAATACCCAAAATACCTTTACACCCAAACTACCATGTAACCACCCAAAAACGCCCATCTACAGTGAGTACGATTTCCTATCCCCCCCCCCTCTTTGATTTTACAGCAGTGTTAGAATTAGAAATAAATCTTTTACTGATCCATCAGAACACTAGAATTTGCAAACCACTGGTCCATAAAAAATAAAAAAATTTAAAGGCATTTACAATATATGTAGAAAATAATATATCATTTCAATGGAATTATCTCCAATATTTGTTTTTAAACCTATCATTAGTTTGTTGCAGCCTAAAAAGAAAACCATACAGCAAAGTAAAAAAAAATAGAAATTCATTTTTAACTTGACAAATTGGAAAAAAAAAACTTACTGGCCATCTGGGCCAGTAAAATCAATAGTTCAGTGGTCCTACTGAAGTTTTACTGGTCAATGTCCAGCGGACCACTGGGTAATTTCAAAGCTGTACGGCCTCTATGGGATTAACAGAAGACATTTTCAGTCACCATTATTGCCACTAAACAAATAAGTAAAGTGAGTGCTGATATCTTCCAGAGCAATATTATTTACTCTCATGACATCACAAGCCTTCTCCATGAAAGAATGCAGTGACCACACCAGGGAAATGTCTGAAGGTTGATGCATATCAACACTACAGATGCAAAGTTCCATGTGGCGCCCAAGCAATAGTCCTTCTTTTGTTAACGTGTAAAGGGGAGGGGAAATTCTGAAAGGAGCAACCAACAGTTTTGGGCCTTATGGTATTCTAAGCACCACATTTCAGGGCCCTGGTCATTAAAGGAGTTAAAGAGATTATTGAAGAGGTTGAAAAAGATTATAAGGGTCATAAAAAACCACACAATTCTATAATAAAATCAACCATCTGAGAAAGGAATATAAAACCCAACCTAAATTCACAAATGATAAGAAGGGAACAATTTTGATACAAACAAACAAGTTAAAACAAAATGGATAGATAATTTTTAAAATTCCTGAATGCAGAGGAGCATGAGGAAAAGTAAGTACCGATTTGAAGTGTTAGATGTATCTGACCAGGACTGTCCACCTCCATAATTAGAATAAGTGGATAGAATCAATAAGTTGAAGAAAAACAAAAGTTCAGGTGAAGATGGAATGCAGACATAACTATTACAAACAAGGAAGACAAAACTTATATGAAGCGATACATAAATTAATTTCAAAGATATGCAATGCCCAATATATAAAAAGAATGGCATGCCTGTTAGAAAAAATTACAGGAGATAGCTCAGGTAAACACAACTTACAATTCTAGCTGCTTGCATACTTGCATACTTGATAGAATTTGGAAATATCAAGGAAGCATCAAGGGAGGAAGAACTACAACCAATCAGGTTTTTAATAATTATTGACTTCATGGCTTCCTCTTATTACTTTCAGAATTATAAATATTTAATGGGAATTATCGAGGATAAATTTATTAAGGTACATTACCTCTCAAATTTTCGATCTGTATACTAGATCCTCTTCAGGAGTTTTTGCGGACTACTACTTCCACAGGTATGGCGACCAAGCTTGGTGGATTTACCATCCAGCATGGTCATTGATGTTGCCACATTGTCTTGTAAATTTCCAGGGATTCCTTTAATTTCTGGATAATTGCGTGGGATTGATGTTTGATCACTTTTAAGGAGTCCCAGTCCATTTTGTGGCCAGTTTGTTGTATGTGCCTGTCTAATTCTGTTTTATTTGAGATGCTCCTTATTGCTGCTTTGTGTTCTTTAATTCTGGTGGTTAACCTTCGTCCTGCTTCTCCTATATATGGTAATCCACATGAACACTCGATTTTATAAAGTTTTTGTTCTTTGGGAGTTATTTGAAAAGACCTGGAAGTTTAATGAGAATCTGCATCTATCTCTTGTTTGTTGACTTTGAAAAAAGTACATGCAGGGTGGACAAAAAACCAACAAATTTTACACGCCAGCTCCATTTTTTAAGGAGCCATCACATTTTTTTTCAAGAAATACTACCATGATCGATCTAAATAAAAATGATACATTCTGAATTGTGACCTTCAGTCCAAAAATTAATGTATTATTTTTTACATGTTGTTCAAGTAATTCAGTGCTAAACCTGCAACTTTAACTGAATAAATGCACTCATAAGCAACCCATGCAAAATTAATGCTATGGCTAAGAAGAATATTCTGATGCACACTCCAAATGAGTGCACATCTCTCTCTTATATTGCACTATGGAACTTCAGCCTGAATCACTACTGACAATCACAGCAGAATGCATCTGCCTATCGAGTTGAGGACAACTGGCCACATTTAGTTTTAGAGCCATGAAATTGCTCTGCATAAAAATTATAGTGTTCCTATATTTCTATCTACTTGAGTAATTCTTGTATACATTTTATCCCTATACCTCATTATCATTAAGAAATTAACAGATATTTATGATTTTCTGGCTGAAAGTTTTGTAATTTAATACATAATTGCTTATTGCTTATACGATGTTGCATGTTACAATATGAAATGTAGAGTACGAGTACAGCACAAGATTGTTTGCACGATTTGAACGCATGGACTATTTGAAAACAATGGTAGCAACACGAAAATTCAGGGTAAAGAACAAAGCAGTTGTGTGAACAAGTTAGGATGTTAATCAGTGGTGTTGTGACATTTGAGCATCTGGGGCTAAGCCCTGTATGCAAATGAGAAAAAAAATATATTTTAATTGGAAAATTTTTGAAAGAAAATCTGTATTAGCGACCACTCCCCACATTTTTTAAATATAAAATGAGCCACTACAACGGTTGAATAACTGGCTAACACATTACAGCCTTCCATATCCATTTATTTGAGCGCACACTGCGAGAGGTGACTCTTGTGAAGCTTCGGAAAACAGTAATGAATGAGCAGATGCGCACCGAACTGTGCATGCGCAAAACTGCCTTTCGGGGCTGGTCGCTTTCACATTGTCAGCCAGTGAGCTGCTGATTTTTGTTTGTGTAGTTAAGCTGTAAGTTCTGCTAGTGCAAGTAGAATGAACTAAATGGACTTTTTATTGGAACATCCTTTTTAGTATATTAAGGGATGAAGAAAAAAAAAATGTTATAGACTTGGGCCCCACATCGACCAAATATTTGCTTGGTGCAAAAACATAAGAATCAGTTAAGAACTTTTAATGTGGGGTGGTATAGCAAAATATCCTGGTTAAATGGAAACGAAAGCAAACATACTTTGTTTTGTTTCTACTGTTTACTGCTGTCTTGTTTCTACCATTTTTTATGTTATAAAGCACTTCACATACATAAAAATAGTTTTACCTCATTCTATGTGGTTAAATATGATTTCAGCAGGTGACAATTGGAAACCTCGCAATCCACTGAAATTATACTTCATAGTACAAAAGAAGATTGAGAGAAATTTTTAAAATATTTAGCCCCAGATACATTTTAGGTCACATTACGCCACTGTCATTAATGATGTATTTAACAGTTACGCTGATAAGCCATTTCTCAGTTATTTAATTGTGTACTTATAGTTTTCATATTAATAAATTTGGGTGCCTTTTATCAGAATATAATCTTAAAATAATTATCTTTCAGAACAGAATTCTAGGCTATTATAACAAATCTTGGCGATGAGGATGGAATAGCTACTGTTAAGATTTCTCCAGGAAGAAATTAAAAAAAAAAAAAAAAGAGTGTCACCCTGCTGAACTGTAGACGATGGCCACTTTTGGTTGGTTGGTTGGTTGGTTGTTGGATTTTATTGGCGCAAGGGCCAGGTTTGGCCAAAAAGAGCGCCAGACAAAAGAACTATCAGCCACAGATTTTTAAAAACGTGGAATATGATTAAGAGCAGACAGGCTTGGTAAAAGTTGAAAAAGAGTATGATGGAAGCTGTGAAGACAAGGTAATCAATTAGGTCTATATAAAAATTTATTAATTTACTATTATAATTATAATTTTTTTTTTTTTTTTTATTTTTTTTTAACACAACTATACAAAGGATGAGTCACTCTCACTCCCCCCACACTCCTCTGCAATGCTGGCAGAGGGCGGGGGACGAACTGTCACTCTCTTCCCCCCATGTTCCTCTGCAATGTTGTTTGAGGCTGGGGACGAACTGTCACTCTCCTCCCCCCTATGTTCCTCCACAATGTTGGTGGAGGGTGGGGACCTCGCTGAGTCCGAGACAGGTGCAATGTTCTTCAGGCGGACCGCGACAGTTGGATGGACACTGCACACCTTTGCGGATTGAGGGCCGGGTCGTCCGCACGTGCAGGCTTTCTGCGTTAAACTGGAAGAGAGGGTCGGCTGCAAAGAGAAGGCCCAGAATCAGGTAGTCGAAAAATCGCGAGCTCGGGGGAAAAACACCTGTGTCGCTTGGTCAGCTGTAGATCGCTTGGCAAGCGCTGCGAGAGCTACAGGGCGCGGAACAAAGGGCTGCACGGGTTGTGGCTGAGACTGAACAACTGCGGCAAAAGTACGCTGGCGGGTGGTGGGAATACCCAACTTGGCCTTGGCAGCAGGGTACGAGAGGCCTTCCAGGGTCTTGAGGCGCTGGATCGCCATCTCGTCCTTCCATTTCATACAGTTGCGGGAGTAAGCTGCATGGGCCTCACCGCAGTTAACACAGCAGGCCGCAGAAGTGCAACCTTCCCCGTCATGTTCACTGGAGCCACAATTTGCGCAACGAGCGGAACTCTTACAGAAACGTTGTGAATGCCCGTACCTCTGGCACCTGAAACAGCGCAGAGGACTGGGAATGTACGGGCGAACTCCACAGACCAAGTAGCCAGCCTTGATTTCGGTCGGAACTTTCGGGGAGTTAAAAGTCAAGATGACATTTTTTGACTTAATCATGGAACCATCACGCCGGAACATCATACGACGTGCAGCAATAACACCTTGATCAGCAAGTTCAGTCACGAATTCGTCTTCACTGCATGGCAAGAGATCAAACTCCGAAATAACACCCCGAGAGGTGTTAAGAAACGGGTGAGGTGTCACTTTTACAGGAATGCCTTGAAGACTAGTGAGGTTCAGAAAAGTGTTACTCTGAGAAACACTGCAAGTTTGGACAAGCAGGTCCCCAGAGCGAAGCTTTCTCACAGACTTCAAGGGGCCAACCGCAGCGTCCAAAGCTTTAGAAATGAAAAAGGGAGATCTGGTGGACAGTCTCTCATGCGGATCGATGGATTCTACAAGCAAGTGAGTAGCATGCGTAGTCACAGCAATCGAGGGGGAGACGACGCTTCGGAGCGACTGGTACAGCTGCCGAAGAAGAGGTTCCACATTCTTGGTCCAGGTCAAGGTCTAAAGACCGTTTACGGGTATGAGACTTGGTAGGTTGAGAAGACGAAGGACAGTCGTTGTCAACTATCATTTTGTCAGGTGACTTAAATTTGGAGTTTTTGTTCTTTTTACCCATGGAAAAAAAGGAGGAAGATTCGTCTGCAGACTACTCCACCCACCACCGAGCCCCACAAGGGAGAACTGAGGTCCGCAAGCCAAGAAAACGACGCTGGACACAGTTCTGGAGCTTATACGTTGCAGATATAGTCCGTTGGCTGTGATCACACGCACTCGGCGGACACTTCGGCCTCCGGGTACCGTCATGCCAACGCCTTTGGCATGATCCCACAGCCCCGGGCTCACCCTGCCGTGCCATACGACAAAAAGCCGCTAAAGCCCTGCACACAACTTGGTACATGACTTCTGACTAGAGGTGGGTTAGTCTCTAGCCTCCCGTTTACAGCGAAGCCGGGGTCGAAGAGGAGTGTTGGTACACAGGAGGCACTTATCCGGTCTCCTGCGACCTCAGCCGCCAGACATCCCATTTCCGCCTCACGGGTCTCCGCACGCGGCAAACATGCAGGTAGGTCTAGCACCCAAACCAGCTAAAAGGAAAAAAAGAAATCCAAAGAAGACAAATCCTGGAAGGGAACCTAAACGGAATCTCAGCAACCTACGAACTGAGCGGTTAATATAATACAGTTAGTGGTGGAGGGTAACAAAACCACAAGACCGGGGTGTTAGTGCATAACGTGGTAGCGATTAGGTAAAGTATACAACACGGGCAACTAGCCAGTGGAGAAAATAAATAAAAACGAAAAAGCGAGACACAAGACCAGCTCGGGATCGTGGGGCCGCGACTCCCCAACAGCTGGATGAACAGCCGTCCCTGCATACACCATCAGCACCAAAATAAAAAACAAGCGGTGGCATGACATCAGATGTTGACCAGTCACAAGGTCAGCTCGGGCCGTGGGGGCGCCGCTCCCCAAATAACTGGAAAACCAGTTATCCCCGTGCGGGGGCCACTTTTGGAGTTATAGGTGAATACGATTCCAAAATGGAATCTTTTGGTCAATATATTGAACATCTCGAACAGTTCTTTATTACCCAATAATACAGTATATCTGATGATTGTCAGAAGTGAGCCATATTTCTAACTGTCGTAGGACCGTCCACATTCAGTCTATTAAAAGACCTCATAGCTCCTGACATTCCTACGTTGAAGTCATTGGTCAATTTAGTGTCAATTTTAGAGTGGTAGAATGCGAAAACCAGTAGTCAATTGCTGTGTTTATCGCTGAACTGAACCAAATGGCGAAGTTCTGTGCCTTTGGAGCAACATTAGACACCATGATGTTACACAGAATGGTGTGTGGCATCACTGATGAAGCCATTCAAAAGAAGCTTTTGGTGCAACCAAGATTAACATTGGGGTCATTCCATATCAATTCAACACAGAAAAATAGCATTTTCAACCTGACCCCTTTGGGTTTTTATGAAACTTTGTAGATTTGTTGATATACACAAAAATCAATGTGTGCCAATTTTTAGAACAATAGCTTTTAAATTTTCTGAAACAGGAGTTCATAAAATTCAAAAAAATTGCTAAATTTCAGTGTTTTGTATGTCATAAAAGTACTTATAACTCAAGTTCTTTTTATCACAAATGAGGTTTCATTTTTTTAAACCTCTTTTCACTGGTTTTAAAATGATATATTACTTAATGCATAATTTAACATTTTTAATTTCAAGGTCATACAATTTGACCTTGATTTTCTTGAAAAGTGATTTTGATTTTAAAAAATGATGTGTGAAATTACACGACATAGTGATAATATTTTATGAATTTGAGGGTGGCAGTTGAAGGGCATCATTAGTTACGAGGAATTGTTAAATTTACATGCTCAGTAAATTTATCATATGACTAAAATGCGCATGTTCCATTGATCAATAGAGAAGCTTTACAATTTAGCCAACCAGCAGCATAGAAAGGAACACATATGCACTACGTTTGGTGATGGGTTACTCTTGTTCACAAATAATTTTATTTAATATTTAGAAAGATATGAACACTTTCATATTAATATCTCAGCAATTCAGCTTTAAATAAGGGTACATGTTATTTGCTGAAAAGAGCTGACACAATGCATTGGAACTTGACACTGATATCTAATTTTAAAATCTTTAAAAATTTACCTTCTTGTCCAGTGATGACAATTTTATATTGTACTCATTTAGCAAACTATTTTTAGGTAAAATAAGGAGTAAAGTTTGCATCAAGTGTATCACATGAAAATGTTTTCTGTGTGATGCTTTATGTTATTTTGCAGTTAGGCTGCTCACTTCAAACTGGGAAATAATTGTACTCTAGTGTAAATGCCACAATCAACATAAGTTTTCTGTCATTTTATCTGTGTTGGCAAAATAAAAATTTCTTGCACTAGAAGTGTTCCTGAGTTTTTCAGTATCTTCTAGTGAGATTTTGTAAATTTGTCCAGTTGCTGTCTTTTTATCCACTTTTTGCAACATATCAGGTCTTGGCAAGTTTAAAATATCTTCTTTGAATGGATACATAAGGGCCATGAAGCTCATGAAACAGGATTTTTACTTCATCAGTGTCTTCAAAGACATTCAAGACACAGCCAACACACAGGTGTTCTGCACAGACACTAAGACAGATATGTATAGGCCGATCTGCAGATGCTATCTCACATTTATCAGAAGTAATATATTCTATTTTGCTGGCTGTAGAATTTAATAACATTGTTTTTGCTACTGAGATAAAACAGTGAAGTTTGTGAGTGTTGGGCAGGGCTTGATTTTGACCGGTAGTAAGTAGCAAATTGCTAGGAAGCAAATGCCTTTTGCTAGTGGAAAAATTTTGGGTTATTGTGTAGATTATGGTGCAAAATTCAGGGACGAAAAATTTCAAAAAACTGTGACCAAAAACCTAAAAGCAAAAAACCTTTTTGAAATCAAAAATGATGTAAAATAAAAAAGTTCAATGATACAGTCATTTTTTAAAACGTTTTACGTAAAATTTACCTATGTAAGTGGGAATGCAGTATGCGACGACGATGATGCTTGATTGCTGGGTGTGAGTCGTGTCTTTCGGGACGGGCATGAGTGCTGGTGGTCGATGTGGAAGGACGCTGCAAGAGATTGTTTTCGTGCAGCCATGGCCTCGCCTTAGCCAGACGTCATTGCTCCTCACTCTTGCCGCTGACGGAAACAGCTACCTCTGCTACAAAAAACAGTCCCTAGTGCAATAAGCAATACAAGGACTGTTCACCTCTAAACTTCGAATTAAAAAAAAAACGGACAAAAAAAGGGATAAATAAACAAACTCTCCAACCAATTTGGGTCCCCTGTTTAGGTCGGGAGCCTGGTAGCCCACCCGTTAAGACACCATTGAAGAAGACAGAAAATATGCAGAACACCAATGTTTCCAACAATATTATACACACATCGATGTTTCTCACTGATTTACAAATTCCTAAAATAAACCATTTAAGAATCAGAAATATTATAAAGTAAAAGACGGAGGCCCTCCCATTGCTTGTGAAAGCAAAGCCAGCCTGTACTGCTGCATGTGTGTCACGGCTAAGTTCCTTCCATGCTCACCACATGTAACCAAGCCTGCGGTTGCGCTGCTCGTGTGGCATGGCTAGGCCTAATCTGTTTTGTGGGTATGCTTTCACTGAGATCACGGGCAGCTGTGGCAGATGCTCTGCCGGTAGTCAGAATGTGATCATCACCGCTAGCTGGATTTCTGCGTCCCGCATAGACAGGTAAATTTTACGTAATTCTTTTTTTCAAAAATGAGTGTATCAATGATTTTTTTTTAATTTTACATAATTTTTTATTACAAAAAGGATGTATGTCACAGTTCTTTGAAACTTTTCATCCCTGAAATTTTGCACCATAATCTACATGTTAACCAAATTTTGAATGTTTTAGTGTGAATTGTAAAGCATCACTGCATTGCATGTGTGGAATATTTTAGACACATACAAAAAGGAACAACTGCTTTCTGGAAACGACTTCAAAAGTACAAACATGTCCCAAATGGACGATGTAATCACTCTTTCCACGTTATTTTTAAACAACGCATAGCGACTGAAAAATTGTATTTCGGCACTGCTGGGATCGAACACCAGAACTCTCGATAACTAGTCGAGTGCGTTCGAATTTACGCTACAGCGCCAACAATTCTCAGCGCAATGCGTGGTTTATCAGTCAGCATCTGACTATACGAATGCGTATTGATGGTCTCAGCAACTGAGATGTCGTCATCTGGTGGCATTTAACGCAACAGCTATTTTAATTGTAGCTGATAAATTCAAAGGGCGATAGAAATGTTTAATATATATCAAACACGTGGAGACAATGCAAATGGACGATGTAATCACTCTTTCCACGTTATTTTTTAAACAACGCATAGCGACTGAAAAATTGTATTTCGGCACTGCTGGGATCGAACCCCAGAACTCTCGATAACTAGTCGAGTGCGTTCGAATTTACGCTACAGCGCCAACAATTCTCAGCGCAATGCGTGGTTTTTCAAAAAATAACGTGGAAAGAGTGATTACATCGTCCATTTGCATTGTCTCCACGTGTTTGATATATATTAAACATTTCTATCGCCCTTTGAATTTATCAGCTACAATTAAAATAGCTGTTGCGTTAAATGCCACCAGATGACGACATCTCAGTTGCTGAGACCATCAATACGCATTCGTATAGTCAGATGCTGACTGATAAACCACGCATTGCGCTGAGAATTGTTGGCGCTGTAGCGTAAATTCGAACGCACTCGACTAGTTATCGAGAGTTCTGGGGTTCGATCCCAGCAGTGCCGAAATACAATTTTTCAGTCGCTATGCGTTGTTTAAAAAATAACGTGGAAAGAGTGATTACATCGTCCATTTGCATTGTCTCCACGTGTTTGATATATATTAAACATTTCTATCGCCCTTTGAATTTATCAGCTACAATTAAAATAGCTGTTGCGTTAAATGCCACCAGATGACGACATCTCAGTTGCTGAGACCATCAATACGCATTCGTATAGTCAGATGCTGACTGAAAAACCACGCATTGCGCTGAGAATTGTTGGCGCTGTAGCGTAAATTCGAACGCACTCGACTAGTTATCGAGAGTTCTGGGGTTCGATCCCAGCAGTGCCGAAATACAATTTTTCAGTCGCTATGCGTTGTTTAAAAAATAACGTGGAAAGAGTGATTACATCGTCCATTTGCATTGTCTCCACGTGTTTGATATATATTAAACAAACATGTCCCCCTCCATTAGTGATCATGATTGACTAATGGAAGGGGACACGTTAAAGTTTCTTTTGTATAATGTTAACAAAGTTTCGCTAGTAGACAATGCAATTTGCTAGTAAAAAATAAGGCCACTAGCAAGTTTTCCTACTGCCCAAAAAAAAAAAAAAAAATTAAGGCCTGGTGTTGGGTATTGTTCTTGATGTTTCAATGGCTTTTTTTCAGCTTTGACTTTCACTGAGGTATTCAAAATCACAGGCTGGCATATTTTTGGTTGTCCAGTTATATAACTGGCACGGGGTTCCATAATCTACATTATTATATAGCCTTCATAAACTTGCTTTAGCTGCAAGACTTAAAATTGCCACCATCACAAGCACTATTACTGTGGGATATTGTATAAAAGTGACTGTTCCAAAATCTATCAATTTTAACAAAAATTGGTCAATTTTTTTTTTCTATTCTAATATTGTGCTGCTGATTCATCTGAATAATAAAAAATGTTTCAGTCTTTCTTTAAACTTTTATATAGATATGTAAGCACTGCTGAAAAAGATTAACTGCTACAGCATTATGTTGTAGCAATCTCTCACATTGATTTGTGCATTTAGTTTTCCCTGATTTTTGTATTATGCAACAAATAGGTGAAGTGTGGCTTGAGAATTATTCAATGGAATCCTTGAGCAGAATCTTGTAACAGAAATGAATAATTCTTAGAAAAACTACATATTACCAGATATTCGCCAGCTTGCAAATTTGCTGCCTACTATTTAGCTATAAATAAACAAATTTTTCAAAAAAACAAAACACAACTACAGAATCATCAATGGTTTTTGTTAATGCAAGTGTTGAACAATTTGTGGATATTTACTGTTTGTAAGTTATGTCATCAATTACATTAGAATCAAACAAATCATTATTAAAATTATTTTTAAAATTTTCAGTTCCTGGACATTTTTTGTATTCATTTAGATAGCAAGCTAGTGAAGGTGATTTTTTTTTTTTTTTTTTGATTGGAGGTTTAACGACCACCGTGAGCAACTCAATGGGCTATAAGCAGTCGCCCGTCCCTAATTTAGGGTCACTGGTTCCAGGGAAGGGAGAGAGCCAGTGCCGTAAGACAAACACAACATCCATGCCTGACCGGGATTTGAACCCGGACCCCTTACGGACGAATGATCAGAGGCCAGCGCCTTAGACCACTGCGCCACCAGGGCGGCTGAAGGTGATTCACAAGTAGTCTTATTCACAGTAGTTCACTGTGTAGTCTTTACATGTTTGACCTGCATCACTCTTGGCAGATGATAACTCTTCCACTTTGTATTCAATTAGCATTAACTTGACATTTTGTTGAATAGTACTACACAGATGATGTGAGTGCCGCTTGTGCCAGCAAGAGCACAATTTTTAGGCCTTAATTCACAAAACTTAGAAAATCCAATTTTCAGATTGGAATAATTTGCCTTGCGAAATATGTATGCTTCCTGCAAATTGGAGTAATGCAAAAGATGGAAGTTTCTGAAATCCACCAGGAGAAAATAAAGAGTTAACAGAAAATAGAAGAAAAAATTAAAGAATTTTTTCCAATGTAGGTCGATGTATTTTTATTAAAGTATTTTTTTCTAATGTAAGTCACATTTTAACAAAAAAAATTGGGGGGGGGGGGGAGCTCTAAATATGTTTCTGAACAACTCTTAAGTTCCTGAGTTTTAAACCTGAACTGTAACTTTACACTAAGGACAAATCTGATTGGCTTTTAGAAGGAAAGACCACTGTCACATTGCCTACTCAGAGGGTTTTAATGCCTTCAAGGTTAAGGAATCTTATTTAACTGTTATCAAGTAAATGCACGCAGGAATAGATGTGATACAATCTGAAACTTATTGAAAACAAAATTTCTCTGTAACTTTAGAAATTGCCACTCCCAAAATTTTATATGTCAAAGATATCAAGAAGTTCAACATATAATTTTTTGAAAAAAATTAAAAAGGACATCACTTTTTGAAAAATTTAAATTAAAAAAAATAGAATGGAAATTTTACAATGAGTTATTTTAAAGCTTGTTTAATAAGCTTTCTACTGAAACCAGAATCAACAGGATAAGACATTTTTACCTCAAGATATTAAAAGTTGAATGGTTATAAATTTTCAAAAGATGCAGAGAAATTCAAAATTTTGACCTTCTTTATTTTCAAAATAATCCACAGGAAAATTTCAAAAAAAATATTTTTACTTTACCAGGGATCATAGCATACTTCTGGAAAATTTTAGGTAGGAATTTTAAGAATTTTTAGAAAAATTTTAGGAGTGTATTTCAATAAAAACTAGATGTATATTTGTATACATCTAGTAAAACAACTTTGTACACATTGTAAAGAGTTTGCTTCACACCCTTCAACCATATATACTGATAGACTGTGCATGACATCAAAATTTCTGGCTCCAACATAAAATCACATGACATTAGTCAAAAAGATGGGTTACACCTGCTGTGCTTATGGTTGCTCTGAGCGATATAGTAAAGGAAGTTCTATGATTTTTCATGGGTAAGAAACGAATTAAATACCTAAGTCAATAAAGTTCAATTACTTAACCAGAAACTTGCAGCTATTGATATAAAAATATAGTAACTTAAGAAAAAAAAATGGAATGCATGTTCCAAATTCTTCGCAAATGTTCATCACATTATAAATCACGAAATGTAAACAACACGATCATGCATGTATATAGCTCATAAGTAAACTTACCTGAAAAGTTTTCATTATATATGAGGCACATTCACATAATACACCGAAAACACTGAAGTTCTGCAGCGTAAATTAGTAATCATAATAGCATTTTTACACGAAATTTGGAGTCTGATGATGACATGCCCAATGTTGGAGCCATGGTGGCTTTGATGCAGCTATTGCCAATGCGCAGTCCATTAGTATATATGGTCGAAGTTCACACCCAAATTTTTTGCATAACGTCTAAAGTTTAAGTATGATTTACTTCTAATGTTCAGTTCTTATCTTTTCACGTGTTATTATCATATTCAAGTATATTTACCACATTCAAGTTTCACTTTGAACATTAATATGCTGTTGAACCAGAAGCAATTCACGATTTTCACAGTAAAGTTTTCAGGTTTCACATTAAATTATAATATCCTAAAAAGGTAACTGAAAACCAAGAACTATGTACAATTGTTCACTGAATTACTTTTTTCATATTATTGTTTTAACCTTTTCCTGATAAGCCTATCTTTTTCTGCTTCCACCACAACCAATTTACTTTCAGTTTTCTTTATTTCAGCTGAACCTTGTATGATCAAGTTAGAGGCAACTGCTATTTCAACAGTATTTTGTTTTTCTACGGCTTTTCTCATTCTTTCTGTTCCCTCTTGAATTACTGCTAGGGAGGTTTCTTTATCTTTTTTAAGCCTATTTATTTCTGCATCATTTTCTTTTATTTTGTCATCAAACTCAGCTTTTCTTTTTTTCTCTAGCTGCTTTTCCTTATTTTCCCTCTCTTTCTGCTTCCTTTCTTTTACCTTTTTTGATTCTTCTTCCTTCAGCTTATCAACATACTATTTATAAAATTTATGTGAATCACGAACACTATTTAACAAATTTCTTTTAAGTTAGTCTTGTCCTTCCTTAACAGAGCAGTGTTAACTGAAAATCCCCTTTCTGCATCAGCATTACCATGAGGTAAAACTAAAATTGATTTGATAAGTTTAGCAAGATTTGAGTATTTTTCTTTTCCCCAAGTCTTTAATACTAAATATATTACGCCAGTAATGATCAATCTGCACTGGAATATGCCCTTCCTCTGAAAATTTCACTAGTTCATCTAGAGTTGACTTATCGCAATTTAAAAGTTTCCACTCTTCTCTTACTCTATCAATTTGTTCCTCAGAAAGATGCAAAACACTTGAAATTCTGGTTATTTCCGAAAGTCCTTCAGTGACTGAAAGTTGAGTTGACTCTTTCTTTGGTTCTTTTACCTTTAAAACTTCTATGTCTCTTAGCTTTTGATTGCAGAATGGCAAATTTGACTTTAAATATTTTGTGGTTGCAATTAGTGATGATCTTACATCTAAGAGAAATAATTTCTGCCTGGTCTCCTGAACATTCCTGAGGAGATTTTTTGTCTTCATACCAACTTCTAACTCCCCTAGTTTTTTCCATGAATTTTTGTTTTCAAAATCTACATTCTTTAGGTCTTCTCCAAATTTCCCTGCAATAACATCATCTTGGATAAACTGAGCCATAACATTCCTCATTAAAGTATTTAAATCAGAATATAACTGGTGTATTTTTGGTTCTTCACTCTGATAACATAATGAAAACTTTTCAAAATTTTGGTGTGAAAATGAAATTAATGCTAAATAGCAAGGAGTTAGCTCATTTTTCAAGAAACAGTGAATTCTTTTATACCTTGCCGAATTGCGTAGTTGTTTTTCAAATATTTTTTTGAGATGGCAAGAAGTTTAAAAAATATTCTGTAATATTTAGCCATTGATCCAAGAGCCTCTGGGCTACAGAACCAACGGTTAACCATCTGTTGCTGACATGACGCAAAAGAAATTTGGCTGTGACCAATGTTATATCCTCGACAGATTTATAATCCTCTCGTCTTGCAGCACTACTCTTTAAAAAGTAATGCATATCAGTAGGAAATTCGTCAAAATCTATATTTAAACTTGTCAAAAATTTTTTAAATGCATTACTAACAACATGCAGGTTGCAAAAACCTAGTTCCAAAGATTTCTGGCCTGTTTCTTGTTTTACAACTTCACTGAATTTGCGTAAAAGCACTTATTTGCATTTGGGCTGTCCATGGATACACAAATAATTCTGTTCAATGAAATATTGAAGGATGATAACACATCAAGAATTTCTTTTAGCAAAATATCTGCTGTTGCATGACCCAGAAAAACGCTTGTTAGGTATCGGCAAGAAACTGAATTTATTTCTGAAGACCAGTACCTGAGATACACGTCCAACTGCCGTTTCACTTGTGTATTTGTAGTTTCATCAAATGCTATAGTAACCTTTCCTGGGCTACTAGATGCAATGTCTTTTTTCAAATCCTCTTCAAAATATTTTGACAATCCATGTGATATCACATAAGCAACTTTTTTCTTTAAGTTGCATTTTGGCTGCAATAGCAGAATCAGGAAACATTTCTTTGAAAAGTTCAACTGTTTCAGTGCATGAAACAAAAGACATATTGTCCTTAGCAACTTTCATGGACCATAATGCTTTGGCTTTAGCCAACTGTAAATCATGACTCAGTACTTCACTAATATTTGTTTTGGGCTGAAGATCCCATCCTCCAAAGGCTTTCAGGATGGACTTATTTTGAAATTTACTTTGAAATTTCTGCAAATGTTTTTTTCCCTTTATGATGCGCTTTTTTTTACTTGTGAAAAGCCACTATTAGAAATATTGAAAATTTCTGAACACAATATACACTTAGCAGAAAATATTGTTTCAGTTGCAGAACACCATTCTTTCAACTTCACTTTGTCCAATTCTTTGGCGAGCCACGGATCTTGAAATTTCGTTTTGGATTTAGGCATCTTAAACACTTGTATTACTAACTAGAAAATGAAAGGGAAGTACAAAAACACGTTCCAATATTGCAAAACCAGACAACTTCCCGAAGTTTGGCTGCGAGGATGTCAGAAGATAGAAAAAAAAAAAAAAAAAGCAAGTCACCACTAGAGAACTGCACCTGCACACAGCACAGAGAACACCATAAAAGATGCAAAACCAGAAACTATCATACGCATCTCACACAAGTTCAGTCAAAGCGAGTCGGAACCGAGATATATGGCGCATCGAAGGTCGCTGTTGCCGACGCACGATCGAAGGTCAATGATCACGTGCTCTACTGCCTGCCACGATAACACTCAGCTACCACCCCATCGTCATTACCGGAGGTTACGGAAGGAGACCACATGTTTCCTCTTTGCTTCCACCCACCTGCGGTTTACAATAACAAAACATCAGCAGAAAGAGGAGGTTCCACGAGGCATGTCCAAAAATAAAGTACGATCTTCTGCGTGCCACGGAGTTCGACTGCAAAGCGCAAACCAGGGGTGAAAATGACCCCTCCCCTTTTTCCTTAGATCTCTTGTTACTCTCGAAAACTATTCGAAGGCACAAAAGTGGAGCGCCCGCCCCGAAGCAAGTGCATCTTGATGGCGTCATTTTCCCTCCCTTCAGCAGCACAGCATATAGGCTGTGTTTCTACAATAACAAGTCTTTTTACCTTACCGTAATGGTAAATTTATTGGCGTTAATAACGGTTGTATTTTTAATAAATAAGCTTACGAAAATTTTAGGAAGAATAGCAAATTTTAGGTATAATTTTAGGAATTTAAGGAGGGTCACAAAATATTAGGAATTTTAGGAGGAATGCGATCCCTGCTTTACTATACGTAAGAAGTACCTTCTCACGAAATTTCCTCAAAATCGGGGATGTCAAGGTTGAGTGATGTGTTGATTTGACATGGAATGACCCATTGGTGAGTGCTACTGAAATTGTGCTGCCATTTTAAATTCAAAATCCACTGAATTTGAAATGGAAGCTGCCATTTGAAATTCAGCGAATTTAGTCATCTTCATAGGTTGTTTCTAGCATGTTGTACATTCACCAAAGTCACAGGCAAAATAGATTTCGAAAACCTGCTTTGCCACTTAAGTCGTCAGTCTTCCACGATGCCTCAGCCAAGAGAACTTGTTAAGCCTAATTCACCTGCTTCGTTCAAAGGGATGTGCTACCATTGTGGTGGAGCACATCAGCAACAGAGTTCTTGTTTCATTAAAACTGAGTGTGATTCTTGTGGGAAGCTTGGTAATATCGCCAAGGCTTGTAGATCCAGAATCAAATTCAGAGATGTAATAAAATGTTCCAATAAAAATGCCTTCAAGATTAACTAGTTGCAAGGAAGTACTTGTGACGTGGTAGGTACTGTTATTAATTGCTATGAATTTAGTTTGGAGGCTCTTGATGAAGCATCATCACCAATGAGAGTAATATTCAATATAAAAGGACAGTGCATACAAATGGAAGTTGACATGGGTGCTCTGTTTTCTGTAATAATTTCCGTTACATATGAGAAGTGTGTGTTCCCACCTTTATGGAAAATGGATGACAAACTCCAGTCCTTTATGAGGGATCCAATTGATGTTTTGGGAGTGTTGCAAATAAATGTTTCTGTAAACATGACACAGAGAAGTTTGAAAGAAATGAAGATTTATCGACTGATGACGAAAAGCTGAAGATAACCGATTTACCTTGGATAGCAGATATCAAGCAAAGGTCACATATAGCAGATATCAAGCAGCAGATATCAAGCAAAGGTCACATTAATGAAAAAATTAATCGGCATATAAAGCTTGGATGGAGAGCTTTCGGAAGAAACAGTACAATTTTTAAGAGCAATATGCCATTATGCCTTAAAAGAAAAGTAAATATTTTATATGAACCCAAAAATTTGTGTTTCCGGGGACTCGTCACTGTGTCTACAAAGAAAGTGAATTGACATACCAACAATGTGCTTCGTATCAGCTATGGATTATAAGGTACGTAATGGTATTTAGATCCATAAGTAGATATTTATTTGTAACTAAAAGAAAAGTGTTTGATCAATGAATCCTTTCAGTGCTTATGTATGGTGCAGAGATGTGGATCTTAACTAAAAAAGACAAACAAAGGCTGCAGACAATTGAAAGTAGTATGGAGAGATGCATGCTTGGTGTAACTAGGAAAAATAAGAGGAACTCATGGGTAAAGAAAATGACAAGAGCGGAAGACATCATGATCAGAGTAAAATCCCTAAAGTTGCAATGGGCTGGACAAGCTGCCAGAAGAACAGACCACCGATGGACAACAGAAATTTTAGACTGGATTCCAAAAGACAGGAAAAGATCACATTAGAGATGAAATTTGAAAGCACGTAGGAGTAACATGGAGGAGACTGGCACAAGATAGGCTGTGGTGTAAGAAACTTGGGGTGACCTTCATCTAGCAGTGGATTAATAATGGTTGACGATGATATGATGCAAATACATCTTTCTCCAGGTGTTTTTTCTGACATTTAGAGTGATGACCCTATAGAAAACTTTTAAAACTGAGATAATGATCCCTTTATTCCAGAAAAATGCACGATGTATACCTAAATATGCTAGAAACAGGGGAACAAAGAGGATGTGTCAACAGGAACAGTACCAAACTTCTGAGGAATCCAAAATATTTTCACATTATATTTGCAAACCACTACAGTTAGTGTTTATTTTTAATATATTTTCTTCACCAACAACTTATTTTTCTTTTTGTCATAAAGGGAATTCAAATGGTATTTCTACGGTAATAGTTGTGAAATTTTTGTGACTGATACTATAGCTGAAAGAACTGGTTCACTGTAAACAGCCACATGCTTTTCATCAAGGGGCCGAACACAAATTGCTGTTCTTCCGAGGAACACTGTGAACGTGTGGCAGTTTTCCAAGGTGTCTAACGACGGGAAGGAGAGTTCTTTTGTTTGTCTGGATTTTCGTGTTGGTTTATGCGAGTTTAGAGCAACTGGCTATGAGAGTTTAAGGGTGCTTGCGGGGATGGGGAGGGGGGGATAAAATTACTGTTTCTTGGCCTATATTCAGAATTGAAAATTTGGGAACTCTAAACAAATTTCAAGAAAACGTTCTATGTAAGCCAAGCGAGAATTACAGCATAATTCATGCTATGTTCAGAAAAGGACCCTAAGGTAGGATTCTTTAATAATGCTGCACTTTTACTTAGGCACTAAATATTTACATAACATGTCAAGTTTGTAATATGTTTCCTTAATTAATTCACAGGCCCTATACCTTCGCCTTTTTAACAGCTTTTAATCCGCCGACTTCATATTCATAATGTTTATGTATCAAATAGTGCCAATAGCATTGCGCTTTTACTTAGGCACTGAATATTAAAATCATAGGTCCCAGGCCGAGGTCTTTTTAACAGTTTTTATTCTATCAATGTCATATTCACAATGTTTACAGAGCAAATCAAGTTAATAATATTGGGTGTTTACTTAGGCATGAAATATTAATTTATAGGCCCTAGGCCTAGATTTTGATTTGTTTTTACTCAACCGATGTCATATTCACAACATTTACACATCAAATAAAGTTAATAATATTGCGCTTTTACTTAGGCACAAAATATAAATTTATAGGCCCTAGGTCTATTTTATGGTTTTTAATCCGTCGACTCCATATTCATAATGTTTATTTATCAGCTCAAGTTAATAGCATTGCGCCTCTACTTAGGCACTACATATTAATTGATAGGCCCTGTGCCTAGGCCTTTTAAACACTTTTTATTCTACCGATGTCATATTCATAAAGTTTACATACCATGTCAGGTTAAGAGTATTGTGCTTTTACTTAGGCACTAAATGTCAATTTAGAGGCCATAGGCCTAGGTCTCTTAGTAGTTTTTATTTTACGGATGCCATATTCATAATGTTTACATATCAACTCAAGTTAATAATATTCCGCTTTTACTTAAGCACTAAATACTGTTTCATTGGCCCTTGGCCTAGGCCTTTTTAACAGTTTTTATTCTAACGATGTCATACTCATAACGTTTATGTATGAACTGAAGTTAATCATATTGCACTTTGACTTAGGCACTAGTTATTAATACATTGGCCCTATGCCTAGTAATTAATATTGAATGCCTAAGTAAAAGCACATTGCTTTTAACTGGAGTTGATAAGTAAACACTATGAATATGGAGTTGACGGATTAGAAACTATCAAAAAGGCCTAGGCCTATAAATTAATATTTTGTGCCTAAGTAAAAGCACAACATTATTAACTTTATTTGATGTATAAACGTTGTGAATATGACATCAATGGAGTAAAAACAAATAAAAAGGCCTAGGGCCTGTGAATTAATATTTTGTGCCTTAATAAAAAATGCAATATTATTAACTTGATTTGATGTGTAAACGTTGTAAATATGGCATTGATAGAATAAAAACTTTTAAAAAGACCTCCGCCTGGGGCCTATGATTTTAATATTTAGTGCCTCAGTAAAAGCGCTATTGAGTTGATTTAATACATAAACGTTATGAATATGAAGTCAGCAGATTAAAAGCTATTAAAAAGGCGAGGGTGTAGGGCATGTGAATTAATTAAGTAAAAGAAAAATATTACAAACATTTATGTAAATATTTAGTGCCTAAGTAAAAGGGCATTATTAAAAAATCCCACCATATCGTCCTTTCTGAACACACACGATTCTCGCTTGGCTTACATAGAACATTTTCCAAAACCTTGTTTGGGGTTCCCAACTCAATTCTCAATATAGGCCAAGAAAGAGCAATCTTTACCCCCCCAACTTCTGTGGCCTGTTGCCCTAACTACGAACCGAAACGGCATGAAAATTCAGACAAACAAAAGAGCTCCTTCCCGTCGTTACACACCTTGGAAAACAGCCACACATAATTCAAAAACTTGGAAAACTGCCACACATTCAAAGTGTTCCTCCGAGGAACAGCAATTTATGCCCAGCCCCTTAATGAAAAACATGTGGCGGTTTTCCAAGTTGCTGCAAGACGTGTGGCAGTTTTCCTGTGTAGCGGTCTTCGGCCAACATACAGAACTTTCAACAAGCTGAAATTGGCCAACTGATATATCAATTTGAGCACTAGGGCCGATTCAGATAAACAAATTAATTGCACCGATACGATCTATGATTTTTCCGATGGTACCTACTAGCAAATATGATCTTATGTTATCCAAACATTTCAATGGAAAAATCTGTGCTACAACCTAGAGGTCAGTGGAGCGGGTTTTCCGCTAATCGTTTGAGCAGGACCTGTTATATGGCAGGAATACGATGAACGCATGCCTTTCCCTCTCTTCCGCCTGGAACCAATGTCCCCAAATTAAAAACTTACAGCCTTAAATGCTCACGGTGGTCCTTAAAACCCGAAAACAAAGCAACCACTCTTTGTTTTCAATTACTTAAACTATATAGTTGCGACATTTTGAACACTTCAAAAATTTGAAAGACGAATTTAAAATTCGCTGGTAAAGACCGTAACCCGAACATAACCTTTTCACAGCCTTGCCTCAACGGATGAAAGTACTAGTGATCGCCATCGAGAGACTCTAGAATGAAATTTACATTTGGTTTATATTCCTCACGTAGTTGAACACATGTATTCATATGAAACCTTATATATCATATGGTTTTATTACTAGCGCTTAGTCAAATAAATTACCTGTAATGTCATAAAATTTTTCAGTTTTCCACGTAGCTGAAACTACAAACATAAACCACTGTATAGTAAAATCAAAAACTGCGAACAAGGTTAACGAGCTACAATCAACGCCCATTTCGCTAATACACAATCCCATGTTTGTTTTGTTTACAACCGTAGTACGGCTCCGGTTTGCGAACGGATACACCAAAGATCTTGGAGAGACTGGCAAACCTAATCCTGCGCTTCGGAGGCAACGAACAGCAATTGAGACAGTAGCGCCATCTGTTACCGCGAGGAATGGGTGAGAAATTCAAAGCTATTGGAAAGGTACATACAGTGTTTGATTCAAAGTATAATATATTGGATAAATAGCGCAGAAGGAATATTCGGGGATCGACGTTAAAGTGGATGGCGTTCCGGCATCGTGACATCACACCATTCGTTCGGCTCGGCGATCGGTAAACTTGTTCGGAGATCGGGGCTTGCGACTTATGAGTCGCAGAATGTAAACAAATATTGTCGTTTTGTCTCTGGACTCAGAGAATTAGAAATGTTGTATGTAACTCAGTTTTCACTGTAAAATAATTGTAATAATGAACAAAGGTTTTGTAGAAGTGTATATATATATATGGAAAGTATTTGAATTTAAAACTTTGTAACCCAGTGAATATTTTTACGGCTGCAGACAGTCAGAAATGATATAGAACTGAATACAACCCAATTACGATTACCCTTAGTTGTTTATTTGAATGCTTTTCAAGCAGCCAACAATAATTCTCTTAATAATTGTTGTTATGGCCTTCAAATAATTGTCATTGCCGCATATTACATATCCGATGCCCGCATCCCTTATAGCGTTGCAAAGGCTATTACGCCACCCCGGTGGCGCAGTGGTCTAAGCGATGGCCTGTGATCATTCGTCCGAACAGGGTCCGGGTTCAAATCCCGGTGAGGTATGGATGTTGTGTTTGTCTTACGGCACTGGCTCTCTCCCTTCCCTGGAACCAGTGACCCTAAATTAGGGACGGGCGACTGCTTATAGCCCATTGAGTTGCTCACGGTGGTCGTTAAATCTCCAATAAAAAAAAATAAAAAAAAAAAAAAAGGCTACTACCAGTACTAGGAAGTAAAAGGTATTTGGAGTGGAATTTGCACTGCTATGGATAGAAATGTGATTAGGTAATCGTAATGGGTTATCTAATGTTAACAGCTTCTTAAGAACAAATTAATTCGTTATTATGGCCTAGTCTGCTTGGCCCACAGTGTGCCTGATGAGGAGTCACAACCCAGGATATATTTTTATGATGTTTTTGCTCATGTGTATAAATGTGGTATGTTGGTGAACATTTGGTTCTGTAATGAGGGCCAGACCCCTTTGGATAATGGGCAATGATGTGGAATACTGCCAAACCGTAAATCCCATTGGGCTTCCCCAGTGGCGCAGTGGTCTAAGCGATTACCTCTGATCATTCGTCCCAAAGGGGTACGGGTTTGAATCTCGGTGAGGCATAAATGCCGTGTTTGTCTTACGGCACTGGCTCTGTCCTTTCCCTGCAACCAGTGACCCTAAATTAGGGACGGGTGACTGCTTATAGTAGTCCATTGAATTGCTCACGGTGGTCGCTAAACCTCCAATAAAAAAAAATATATATATATATACATACATACATACATGTAAAACTATATATCTGAAATATATACAAATAAAATATCTGTTTATACACACATAGTTCATCCCATTAAGCTAAAGCAACATCATTTTCACCACATAAGGCAATAACACCCAGAATGCATAAGATACTTTTATTTACTAACCTCTTTTCGTTGAAACATATCTGCAAAATGCAGGTACAGACATAGGGAGGGATGGTTATGTTAAGAAAGAACTATTTTGCCGTACCTTGGAACTAGCTAATGCCATGTTACCACTTTGGTAGTGTTGAATTTGGTAGCCACAGTTTCAAACTACAGTTCTTCAGCAGAATTTCCACTGTAACAGGCTTAGTCGCAAAGAATTTGTGTGTATGCTGGACCATTATTTTCTACAGGCTTTCCATAGACTGTCGATGGTTTTAGGTTGTTAATTTCAAAGTTTTTATTTTAGGAGTGTAAACCCACAGAAGTCCATTGGGATATTTAGCTGGAATGTACAAGAAGGTAATAGCCTAAATAGACAATGTCATTGCTCTGTCCCCGTTATTTTGTAAACAACGCATAGCAACTGAAAAATTGTTGTTCCGCCATTGCTGGGATCAAACCAAGACCATCTTAATACCTTACCAGGCCTGCAACAAGGTCACGTGATTTGGTCGTGACGTCACAATCGTAGGGCTACTCTTTTTCCAGTAGACCAACGAATTTGACTCGTTTCGTAGTTGTGTTATGTCCGTTCTTGTTGGCGAGTTGTGTTGTTCCAGTGAATGTTGTGTGGATATTTACTGCGTGTTTTAAGTTTTTTTGTGAAGATCCTGCTCGATTACAAAAGATATTTTCAGCGGTAAGGAATGTTTCTTTCCTTTTATTAGTATTCAGTACTGAAATTTTATAAATACGAGTTGTTGATTGAACGTTAGTTAATCCTTCATGAAGTGCGGGTTTTACGTTTTATAAATGTTCTTATTGCTGCGGAATAAAGTGGGATGTAATGTTATACGTTTTGTTATATGCATTGTGTGCATGCTTCAAATGGTACAAGGTGAAATTGTGATCTAAGAAATGGATACATGATTCTGAAGTTGTCATATGAAAAATCATTTCTTTATTTTGTAAAAGTTAAGAATAATGTTAGAATCACAGGAAATTACCAAATTTTTGTTTTGAATAACATGTTTAATGGTTGTTCAATGAACTTAAAACTGATAGCTTGGAATTTCAAAACATATCTTCTATTGTATGCCATCAGTAATTCTGTATATAACCCTACACACGTAGCTTTAATTTTTGTGTCCTGGGGCTTATTGTGGATACATTTTCGTCTTTTGAAAATTTTGGAGACTTGTTATGATGAAAACTCATTTCTTCCTCTTTTATATTTCTTTTCCCTCCGAGAACTGCGAAAGCGTATTTATGTGACTAGGACAAGCCACCAACGGTACCCAATAACTGGGGTACAGTTGGCAAATTTTGAGCGAAGCTATTGCAAAATCTAAGCTCATTAAGGCGTCTATCATAACACGTTCTAAAAAATGAACGCATAAAATTTATGACTTCCTGAACAAAATTAAGAAACATAAAAAAGAAATGCCTAAAATTTATTATGAACTACTTTCCTTCACGCCTTTACGTTGGTTGTGATCAGGTTGCATGTAAACAAAGCGGAAAGACACACTCAGATCGGGAACCACGTTTTTCATTTTGTATCGCGAAAGACAGACATACATACACAAACTTCCTTTTTTACGCTTTCCAACCGTAGGTTGCAGAAGCGTAGCATCCAGCTTTGTCCGTCCGTTCGCACGATAACTCGCGTAAAAATGGTTCAATTTCGATGAAATTTTAGTATGTGGTAGGGGACTACTAGGGACGAACCCTATTGAAAATGGGGTCAAAGGTCACGACATAGGAGCGGGATTCATTCGTCATATGCGTCATAACTTGCGTAAAAATGGTCCGATTTCAATGAAATTTTAGTATGTGGTAAGGGACCACCTGGGGAGGAACTCTATTAAAAATGGGCGAAATGGGGTTAAAGATCAGGACATAGGAGCGGGATCCATTATATTGCCTTTGGGCGTCATAACTTGCGTAAAAATGGTTTAATTTCGATGGAATTTAAGTATGTGGTAAGGGACCACCTGGGGACGAATCCTATTGAAAATGGGTGAAATGGAGTTAAGGTCACGATAGGAGCGGGATTCATTCCACCACCCTTATGCGTCATAACTTGCGTAAAAATGGTTCGAGTTCGATGAAATTTTAGTATGCAGTAAGGGACCAACTGGGGACAAACCCTATTGAAAATGTGCGAAATGGGGCCAAAGGTCAGGACATAGGAGCGGGATCCATTCGTCATATGCGTCATAACTTGCGTAAAAATGGTTCGATTTCAATAACATTTTAGTATGTGGTAAGGGACCACCTGGGGAGGAATTCTATTCAAAATGGGCGAAATGGGGTCAAAGATCAGGACATAGGAGCGGGATCCATTCTATTGCCTTTATGCGTCATAACTTGCGTAAAAATAGTTTGATTTCGATGAAATTTTATTATGTGGTAAGGGACCATCTGGGGACAAATCCTATTAAAAATGGGCGAAATGGAGTCAAAGGTCAGGACATAGGAGCGGGATTCATTCCGCCACCCAGCAAAAACACAAGTGCTGGGAAACTGCTGGCCACCAGCTGGCAGTGATGGGTCACTGCTGGCTGAAATCTGCCGCCCACGGCCCGGTAGTGGTCCGTTGGTGGCAGCGCTATCAGTTGGCGAGCCATTGATGGCCCTGCAGCATCGCCGTGAATTGTGGGTCTCCAAGCAAGTACCACTAGTGGCCCGTTGCTGCCAACCAATGCAACCCCCAACAGCAGGTGGAAGCATCGGGGCTGCGCATGCGCAGAAGCAACACTTGCTGTGTCTCTCATGGTACCAGTTAGTTGAAGACGACGCTATCGCCATCGTGTTATTTTAGTGGATGTTAAGAAAAAATCCATATGTGGAGAGGCGAATTAATTTCCTAATGAAATTTTACGTCGACGAAGATATCAGATTAAGCCGTGAAATACTAGATTACAGCCATGAAATACACCCACTCCATTCCCATGAATAACAATTCATGGAATGGAGTGGATGAATAAAAAGAAAAAATTTGAAACCGCTTGAAACACATATCCTGGAAAACCATTAAAATAGCGTTTGTTGGAAAAAAAAAGAATTATACGCGTACAAAATTTATTAATTATTTGAAAGAAAAAAAAAGCAACGCTATGTGGTGTACTCATCCATAGGTTGAATACACAAGACTGGGAGGAATTCGCTTCTAAAAATAACGAGAAGTAAAATAAAATATCTTTTACTCTTTAAAACAAATGTAGCTTCGGACAACGGAAAGGAAAGACATAACGTTAAAAATGTAACAGAATGTGACATGAACCCGGGTAAATATATATTTATTCAACGATCGCTTTTCAAGACGGCAAGGACAGTACAAAACTTTGGAAAGCGACTCTAAGTATGTACACGCCTTGAAAATGAGTGAAGTTCCCTTAAGGTAAAAAAAAAAAAAACTATCGTTACGTTGAAAAAATTAATTTATCAATTATATGAAACTGACTTTTATGAAAAATACCTCGCAATATTGTAAAATGAAAGAAGGAAGCATTCGATTACAAATTGCACACCTAACAGATAGCTTCCAGTACGTACCCGAGCGTCGTAAATTAGTCCGGTCGGTAGCGAGCGCGGCTTCCACGTAAACAGCTCAGGATCGAATCTAGTCAGATGCAAACGGCGTTTTTCCGGTCTGTCGAGAAAATTTCCCCAGCGCAGTGCGTTAATTCACAAGCTTCGTAAGGGTAGAAAAAAAATCCTAACTTTAGGAAACTGCGGTTATCCTTGTTTTTTTTTTATTATTATTGCTACTACTGGGAAATTGGCGGACAAGATTCGGCAAGCCACCAGTTACGTCACGTGGTTGCTGGCTGCCACTAACGCCCCACTAGCGGACCACATTAGGCTAGCCATCATTTCTGGCAAGTACTTGCAGGGCCACTGAAGGGCCACTTGTGGCAGCTACTGCCTGTGATGGACCACTAATGGCCCTGTTGTGGCATATGACAACTGATGGGGTGCCAACTGTTGGCCAGCTGTTGGCCTGAACTGCTGGCCCTTCTGTTGGCCGCCCGGACATTTTATTGACGGTTCGGCAGCGGCAACATAGTGCTGGGCCATTGCTGGCAGTGCTGGCTGCCAGTAATGGCCCACTGCTGGCCCAGCAATACTGTTTTTGCTGGGAAAGACACAACGTTAAAAATGTAACAGAATGTGACATGAACCCGGGTAAATATATATTTACTCAACAATCTCTTTTCAAGACGGCAAGGACAGTACAAAACTTTGGAAAGTGACTCTAAGTATGTACACGCCTTGAAAATAAGTGAAGTTCCCTTAACGTAAAAAAAAAAAAAAAAAACTATCGTTACGTTGAAAAAATTATGAAACTGACTTTTATGAGAAATACCTCGCAATATTATAAAATCAAAGAGGGAAGCATTCGATTACAAATTGCATACCAAACAGATTGCTTCCAGCACGTATCCGAGCGTCGTGAATTAGTCCGGTCGGTAGCGAGCGCGTCTAGTCAGATGCAACCGGCGTTTTTCCGGTCTGTCAAGGAAATTTCCCCAGCGCAGTGCGTTAATTCCCAAGCTTCGTAAGGGATGAAAAAAAGAACTGTCGCGTTAGAAAACTGCGGTTATCCTTGCTTTTTTATTATTATTATGGCTAATACTGGGAAATTGTCGGACAAGATCCGGCAAGCCACCAGTTACGTCACGTGGTTTCTGGCTGCCACTAACGGACCACGTTAGGCTAGCCATCATTTCTGGCACGTGCTTGAAGGGCCACTTGTGGCAGCTACTGCCTGTGATGGACCACTGATGGCCCTGTTGTGGCATATGACAACTGATGGGGTGCCAGCTGTTGGCCTGAACTGCTGGCCCTTCTGTTGGCCGCCCGGGCATTTTATTGACGGTTCGGCAGCGGCAACATAGTGCTGGGCCAGCAAGACTGTTTTTGCTGGGCACCCTTATGGTAAAAATGCTTCGATTGCGACAAAACTTTAGTAGGTTGTTCCGGATGTTAACTGAACTGGTTCTATTGAATATCATCCAAATGGGGTCAAAGGTCAGGGCACAGGAGCGAGATTTATTCCACAGACATTATCCTCATACACGCGCAGTGAGGCTGTCAGAGGGGAAAATACTTCCATAATGCTTTTGTGGTTCCTTTCAGCGAGCATCGCCTCAGTTGCACGTAACATAGTCACCGCCGGTAGTGACGAGGCAGTGATTGATAGGCATTTGTCAGACAGTTTTACTAAAAACAGTACTAACGGGAAAAAAACCACGGGCCGCGTGTGGCCTAGTGGTCAACGTTCGTGACTGCCACGGAGGAATCTCAGGTTCGATCCCAGGTAACTGCGAACTCTCGACCCATTAAATATCCGCCGTGCGTCGGATGAGCAGGTTAACTTGTCGGACCCCGGATACTAGCCCCCCGGTAATAAATAAGGGTGTCTTCCTCCCCTTTTCTACCTCGCTTCCGTGTCACTTTCCTATCAGGCACTCTAGCCCAAATATTCTAGCTTCCTGTTCCTAAGGTTTGTTTAAGACCTGGGGTTAGGCACTCCCTTCCTTCCTAAAGTACTCTACATATGAGTACTTTTAGGGGGGTAAAAAAATCCTTACCTTCTTCAAGGCTGTCAAACAATTTAGTAAATTTACAAGATACTAAAATACAACAAAAATAAAGAAGTTCGATAATTACAATCAATCATTAATATCTAATTATTTTTAAAAATGCTTTAAAAAATGGTTTAGTCTATTTTAGTGTTTTAAATTTATCAAAAATTTGGCTATACTGTCCCCCCCTTCCTGCCCCCCTTATGGGCGCCCTTGCATATGATCAGACCTGTAAAAATATCCACACATCAGTTAAATACAACAATATTCAAGATGCCTCTAACACTGAAATATTTTCTTAATATAAAATTTTACTGAATGTGATGATACCCTCACAGTTTGAAGTACTTTTGTGAACATACCACCCAACGATATCAAATGCCGCCTGGATAGACCTCTGGTATGGGAATATAAATAAGAAATCCAGATGCCTGGCTGGGTATGTAAATAAACAAATAAAAAATTCCAATTGCCCTGTTTTGCTTTCACAACAAAATAAAGTCTGAATCCCCCCCCCCCCAATAGTTAACCACGATAATATTAATATTCAAGATTCCTCTTATGCCAAAAATGTTTTTGTTGAAATAAAATTTTATTATAAATATTTTGTGAAGATACCATTACAGTTCAAATTATTTTTGTGAAGATACCATTTCAGCTGCAATCATTTTTGCAAAGCTACTCCCAACAGCATTAAATGTTACCTGGATCGACTACATGTTATAAATATATATATAAATACAGGGTGAGCCAAAAGTCTCTGTGCACCTGGCAAGACAATACACATACAACAACTACAAACATACTTGCTACAATAAATGCTGGAAATGGCCCCTTCCTGTGTGTAGATATGCATCCACACGTCTGAAAATTTTTGCAAAGACACGTTACAGGTCCAATGGAGAAATGTTGCTGAATACTGTGGTGATGGCTTCCTGTAGTTCCGGCAGGGAACTGGGATTGTTCTTGTAAACAGAATTTTTCAGTAAACCTCACAATTTTTTAACCAATTTTTTTGGACTTTTATGATGCAAATGGAAATATTCTCCACCATTTCATCTGTTAACACTCGCGGCGTACCGCTTCTCGGAGCATCTCTCACTGATCAGGTTTTTTTCAACCGGCCACTGTGATGCCTCACTACTGACTGGTTCAGTCATGGCCAGATGCCGGAAATACTGGCTGCTTCATTCAAGGTCAGACGGCAGGATGAGCGTACCCCACCCCAACATTCTCCATTCACAATATTGCAATTACATGCACAGCAACTATACTTCATAGATTTCTTATTTCTTATCACAGTATGTCAAGTGCACAGGGACTTTTGGCTCACCCTGTATATGTACTTCCATTATAGCATTTTTAGTTCTTTAATAATAAGTTATATTCTTACAGATGCCACGGATGTGCTGTGTTCCAGGCTGTCGTGCAAATTATAAGTCAGAAAAAACAGAGACAATAACAACATTCAGATTTCCTAAGGATCCTGAATTGCAAGGAAAGCGGGTTAAGGCTATCCACAGAGAAGAATTCATACCTAATCATAACAGTGTTGTTTGTGTTCGTCATTTTAGTGATGAACTTGTAATTAGAGTGGATACTGTTTCAAGAGATGATGGTTCGTTGTTGTCAGTTCCTCGAAAAGTACCCAAATTAGCTCCCAATGCTGTATACCTCACATATTTCCGAACCAACCATCGTATTTCACTTCAAAACTTTTGTCAAAGCGCAGGTGTCCTAATGATCGTTTCAAAGAACAAGTAGAAAGGGATGAAGCGTCATTTTTGAAGTGGATGGAAGATGATGTAATTAAAGATTTCCCATCTTTTAGATCTTCAGTTCCAAAAAAAAATAATTCTGGGTTTCATCATTTCTTTGAAGATGATGCTGTTGTATTTTGCAAGTTACACTTATCAGATTGTCCTAAAATTTCAGTTTCATTTAAAGTTCTCCTAGATCTTTCTGTTGAGATCTGGCATGATGGCCTGTGTGTGCCTACTGTGCAGATGCAGCCTGTTCTAGGTAAAGACTTAAAATTAGACAGATGGTCCAAGTTTGACTCACTGATCAGTCAGTTATCATCCTTCTCTTTGAAGAAAAATTCAGTGAATGAAAGACTAAAGATTTGCTCTCGTGTTATTGCCCAGTGTTCAGAGGAGTTGACAGAAGGTGATAGTAAATTGCTAGCTTTGAAGTTCCTTTCTGAGCAATTGGAAATTTTAACCTTGGGACACCCTAAGTATAGCTCAGAAACATTGACATGGGCATGTTACCTGTTTTTTACTAATGCTTCTGCGTACTGCTTACTCCGCAGTCTAAGCATTCTTTGTTTGCCTTCTCCTGGTTGCCTAAGACAACTCTCAGTGGGGTATGGAACTGAAGTTGGTGTACAAGCTTCACATATAAAATACCTCAAAGAAAAATTCAATGTTCTTGAGCAACATGAACGAATTATTTGCATTCTTTTGGATGAGATATATATCAAACCAAAACTAACTTTTAAGAAAGGCATGATCCAAGGTGCATCACACAGCTCCAGCAGGGAGGCAACGACTATTCAAACTTTTTTGTTAACTTCACTATTTGGTAAAAATAAGGATATTGTGGCTTTTTATCCAGTGAAAAATATGACTTGCACTGAGCTATATCATATGACCCTGGAAGTCTTAAAAGTTGTAACTGATATAGGATATACCACAATTGCTATGGTTTCTGACAACAATAGAGTGAACAGAAATATGTTCGAACAGCTGGGTGATGGTTTGTTGAAGTCTCACATTACAAATCCACATGATTCTAAACAAGAAATATTCTTATTATTTGATTCAGTACATTTATTAAAGTCAATTCGTAATAACTGGTTCAACCAGACTGACTCACTTCAAACTTTCCATATTCCAAAATTTGATGGTTCCTCTGGTGAAGAGACAGCAAGCGTGGATCATTTGAAAAGACTCTATTCTTCAGAAATTGGAACGATTGTGAAGATGGCTCCAAAACTGACTAGGAAAGTAATATTCCCTTCTTCCTTGGAAAGGCAAAATGTTTCTCTTGCCACAGGTCTCTTTCATGAAACGAATGTTATTGCTTTAAAAAATTATATGTTCAAACATAACTGCTTTTGCTCAGGAACTGTAGCATTCCTTGATATCATTATAAAATGGAGGAAAATTGTGAATGTGAAACATCCTTATAAGGGTAGAAACTTACGTGATCCATTTTGTGATCCTGTTCGCACTGAAAATGATGCAAACATAAAGTTCCTGGCTGATTTCATATGTTGGCTTCAGAAGTGGGATAATATTCAAGTTTCTGGTAGCTCTTCTTCGAAGCAACATGGTAAATTAACAAGAGAAACATATGTAGCTCTCCTTCACACAACAAAAACCTTAATTTTTTTATGTAGATATCTTTTTACTGTGCATAATCCAAAGTACATTCTTTTGGGGAAGTTTCAAACTGACAATTTAGAGGGTCGATTTGCACAATACCGCCAAATGAATGGTGACAATTTTAATGTATCTGTAACACAGGTGTTAGAGAGTGAAAAAAAAATTAAAGCTCATAAGTTTATTGAAACTGCATTCTGACAAGTGTGGAGAATTTGAAATAAAATCACTGAAAACAAACTGTACTGAAAACACAAATGCAATTGCAAGCTTTGAATATGAAGAGGATGTTTTGGAGCGGTCCAGCAGAGTTAATGTAACTGAAGAAAATATGATGGTATTAGTGTACTTAAGTGGTTATGTCACATACTCCTTAAATAAATTAGTGAGCTGTCAGACATGTATGCAATATCTAATGCGTGAAGAACCAATGGAAATTCAATGCACTGGTAAAAATATTTACCACTATTTATCTCAGAGCACTCGAGGAGGCTTACGGTGGCCTACTGACTACCTTGTTACTTTGAGTACTATAGTTTTTAAAATTTTTCAGACACTTATTTCAGAAACATTTGAACAACAGTTCTTGCAATCACATAATCACAAAGACATTTTGCAGGTATTAGCTCTACAGAAATTAGCAAATCAATGTTACAACCTAGATGAAAACTGTTCATGTGGTGTATCCCTTCAAAATTTGTCTGTTAAGTGTGCAAACATTTTCAGCAACATATTCATTAACAATTATTGTAAGCTTAAAAATAATGCACTTTTAGAAAACAAGTTAAAAAAACGAAAATTGTCAGTACTTAAAATTCACTAAAACAAATCTGGAAGAAGTCTAGAAAATTAGAACTGGGGCCAGTTCCTTTTTTTTTTTTTTTTTTAACTTCAAATTTTGTATTTGCAGTAAATGTAATTTCTTTTTTTATAATTTGTGGATTATCTGTTAAAAAGTAATAAGTTTAGGTACTCCAGTTAATACAAAGTTTTCTCAACAGATTGTACAGAATGTTACAGTTCATTGTATTTTTGTGCCTTTTATTTATTTCATTATTGTTTTTTTTTTTTTTTTTGTAAAATGCTGTTCAAAGCTTCATGGTGATTGCTTACAGGTTTTGATGTTGTGCCGTGCAAAACATGTTTAGCATCAACTCTTTTTGTCTGTTATTTTTTGATTGCCATGAACTAGAAATAGTAATTTTACATTCCATAGTGAATTGCATGTTAATTGACCATGATGTTTACGCTAGTCATAAATACTATGAAGTTGAAACATCAAATACCAGATAATAATGTTTCGTACACGCAGCTTTGTATAAATAATTGACAGAATACTAATATAAGTTTGTTATTATTTTGAATGGTTTTGGTTGAGTAATGTAATTATTAGCGTTAAATAGATAAAATGAGATACAGAAAGCAGAAAGTGTATTTTCTTTTTCAAATTCTTATCAGTGTTTTTTTCTGAGCACTTATGCATTCACATAACAAATCACATTTAGCACCTTGATAATAAACTAAGATTTGTACTTTTGGCATATTTTTTATTTTTTTCATTTTGACACAGTGTTGAGGATATTTTTCCATATTGAAATAGTAATTTGAATGATCTTGATATTATTTGTAACACATTTAAAAGTAATTTTGACAGCTACCAAACACAGAAGGATATTTTTCATACATGACTATAGGTACAGAGGTGTGTTCACAGGATAAAAATTATACATTTAATTTTTGCATACCATCAGTTATGACATGCTTAAAATGAGCTGCATAATTGAATTTTTTAATGTTATGCAGATATAACTAGATTTTTCTTTGTGTTCATTGGCCAAGGGATAAGTTCTGAATCAGAGTAATTTAGAATTTTAATTGCTTATGTTGTTTCATTGTGAAGGGAAAATTTTTTAGTATGTTGCAAATCATATCTATCTTTTGTTATTGTACATTTATTGTAAATTTTCCATAACAGCAGCTGAGTCATTGATGGGTAATATACATAATATTTCCCTAATGTTAATAAAATGTTATTTAAAAAAGATGAATGTATAGTTTGGCTGCCCCGGTGGCGCAGTGGTCTAAGCGATGGCCTCTGATCATTCGTCCGAACGGGGTCCGGGTTCGAATCCCGGTGAGGCATGGATGTTGTGTTTGTCTTACGGCACTGGCTCTCTCCTTTCCCTGGAACCAGTGACCCTAAATTAGGGACGGGCGACTACTTATAGCCCATTGAGTTGCTCACGGTGGTCGTTAAACCTCCAATAAAAAAAAATGTATAGTTTGTCTTCTGTTAAATATTTTCACCATTTTACATGAACAATTTTAAACTTGTAGGTCTTCTGAATGTTGGCCAACCCATTCACACACATCAAGCAGTTTCAGTGTGTGAAATTATATCCCTACACTGTGCTTTACATTTGAATTCCTAAGGCTCAGTGTTAGTGTGCCAAGGGATAACTTCATCTAAAAAATGCATAACCAAATGAAATATTTGTGCGAATCATGGTTGAATATTTCCTTAGAAGTTCAGAGTGCAAACCAGAATAATGAATCTAATATTACATAGGTAGTAGCCTTTTTTGTTCCACACACTGCTATGCTGTGAATCATTGCTAATGTTATCTGCATTTTATTTATGCTGTTTCTTCTCCAATGCTCACTAGTAAATACAGAAATTAAGGAGGAAATATTTCTGAGAAATTATCCAGATTCTCTGTTAAAAATTAGGTTCTATGGATACAAATGCGGATAATACGCCGATTTAAAATAAAAATGTTTTTGAGGCCTTTTGATTTTTATTAAAAGCTACAGGATAATTGTTTATGAGAGGAGATGTAATTGGAAAAGGAAATTTTTTTTTTCAATTCAGGAGTTTGTACGGAATGGATAGAGGAGGGAGTGGTGTCATAATGAAAGATTAGGGAAGTTATGGGGAGGGACAGCGGGATCATTTTGTGTTGTTGAGGACAACGCTGACTGTTGTGCCGTCTCTGTTTTTGTCAACCAGCCAATGAAAACATATGCACAGTGCTTGCTGCATGAACCTATGTGTGCCTTTTTTCAAAGTTCCTTGTTTTGGATATCATGTGTGCTGTGCAAGATTTGTACTTCGCCATTTTGACCAACGTCTTTGCTGCAGATATTTTCCTTCATTGCTATTCATGATGTCTTAAAAAAAAACGTTTCAGTTACACTGCCGATTTTAAACTTACAGTGGGGTGCACAGTAGAGGGTATCATGTCCCTGCACAATAGTTTTCAGAAAGTCAGAAAACAACCGTGCAGTTAATGGTGGAAAGCAGCTGTGCCATGGTCTAAAACGCAAGCAAATCTGTCAGTAAATTCTACGGAAGAATTCACAGAAGTCCAGCCCTATTTTTTACTGACCTATGTCTCAGCCAATCATCTAACTCTGACAGCAAGATTTCTTCCAAAACTTTCAACTAATATACAATGCAAGTAATGTTTCACCGAAAAAAAAAAAAAAAAAAAAAACAATTCCAAACAGTGAAAGGTCTAAAAGAAATATGTACACTTTAAAATGTAAAACTTTCTGAAGAAAAGAAAAAGAAGCTTACCTACGGTATTTGCAGCCTAAACTTCAGATCTGCTTACTCTTGCCATTTAGACCATGAAAAGCAAATGTTTGCAGTGGAATGTTCTTTTACATAAATCCACTGCAAAACACTTATTTCAGATAGTCAATGTCCAGGTGACTATATCGTTCATTAGCTGCTGCAAAATGCTTTCCATGGCATGCATTGCAATGTGCTCTAATCTAACGAGAAGACAAGAAACAAAAATTGCGTATGTGTGTGGGGAGGGGGAGGTGCATGGATACATAACAAGGAGTACAGATATAAAATTTGGTACAGACATATTGAAAAACACAAGAGCTATAAAATTTACCAAACTATTAAATACAAGAGATTTACACTGAAGTGCAGAATGACGCAAATTACCAGCCAATCACATTGTAAGCTGTGGAAAAAATCCATTAAAAGAACTATCACAACTTAATGAGGATTCATATGTATCATAACTATCATTACTTACACAAGACAAATGAAAGTAAATGCGCTAGTTAAAACGTGACAAAATCGAGTAATTAAACCAAAGTGAATACATTAACAAATTCTTTAGCTACCACAAATACCTTGGCTTTACCAATCACAACCTGTTAAAAAAATGGCAACAGGCTTGATAGCTGCATTACACGCCACACTCGTTCCTCAAGCAATGACTTTTTACCTATCGGCGGTGGTCATAATGTCGAAAGTCAAAATGTTGACAGAGTCCAAAAATGTTCACAGTCACAATAGTCCTTACATTTTTGTTTCATTTTTTTTTATTTCAGATCACTGTGCGTTGGACCATTTCAGCAATCAGTAAGGTTTATGGTTTATATAGAAACTAAAGATAATGTCCCATTTTTACGCAGGTGCAAAACATTAATGATAATGCCCTTATGCCTGGGCCTTTTTAGCAGTTTTCAATCTGCTGTGCTAATTTTCATAAGGTTTGCACAACAAGTCAAGGTTTTAGAAATGCACTTTACCGAGGTAGAAACGATTAAGCAGGCCTTAGGCCAAAGCCTTTTCAACAGTTTTCAGTCCGCCAAGTTGATATTCATAGAAAATCAAATTAATTGTGTTGAACTTTTACTCAAGCACAAAACATTCATTGATATACCCAAGGCCTAAGCATAAGAATGTTTAGTAATTTTTTATACTGCAATGATCACCCTCATAAGGTTTGTGTGACAAGTCAAGTTAAGAGCATTACACTTATTGAAAAATTCTTAAAAGACCTAGAGACTAATTTGGCAACTAAGTGAAAGAACAACATTATAAACTTAACTCGTCATGCAAACCTCATAAATGTGTGCACGGCGATTAAAAACTTCTAGCCTAAGACTTTGTAATTAATATCTTGTGACCCAATACAAGTGCAAAATTATTATCTTAGCTTGTTATGTGACCCTTATGAATATGAGATATGTTAAGAAATGTTGACAGGATCAAATGTAGAGTTAAAATGTCAACAGGCTCTCAAAATGTTCAAAGTAACGGTGAAATGTGGAATTTTTCCTTTTTCACTTTTATTTTATTTCAGTTTTGACATTTTTATTAAGTTTTGAAAAATTTACACTGACAGCAGGGTTTTTTTTTGTTTTTTCCTCCATCTTTATTGTGCTTTTGGCAGTATTTACTATATTGTGGCAGTTTTTTGTGTTGATAACATCTTACATAGCGTTTTGTAATTTTGTCATATTTGGGGCAATTTACTTTCGATGCCTACTCGCATTTTTTTCTTCGAATATTTGGTTTTCGTTTTAGTTCTAGATTACTTCGTTTTTTAGATGAGTTTCGTATGTACGAAATAATTTGTTAGCTTCGGCATGCCACTGTCATTCAACGAATCTTCACAAAATTTTACACATCTGCTTGAAAAGATTTTCACAGAAATTAATATTTTGGTTCAACTCGTAATTTCGGAACCAAAACGGCAGAATTGGGCCATGTATCTACACTGGGGAATGATGTAGGGCAGGTTAAAACATATAGGGAGCAGTGCTTTAGAAAGCCTGTTGTTCACAGTTCTTCACAAAATTTAATACTGTATCAGTGTTGCACATTGAGAGGGTAAGTGCTGGGTTATTCAATAGCTCAGGAATTAAGTAAGGTGCAAGGACACCAAGTTTCAATGACACTCCTTAATTCCATTGACATATTTAGAAAAATGCGAATTTGCTGCTACCAAGTATCAAGACATCTGCCCGAGACCAACAATGATGATTTAAAGGGCCACAAAAGGTAATCCTAGTGATCCTCAGATACGATGGATGTTAAGGGGGAGGGCAAATTTCTTATCTGTTTGTTTAAGAAGCAACAAATTTCAACAGCTGCATTCTAATTAACAACAGCAAAAATATATACACATATTTAGACCCTGTCGACATTTTGACCTTGTTGACATTTTAACTGTAGACATTTTGTACCAATCGCATCTACCTATGCCTTACTGATTTCTCCATAGCAGTAAGAACTTTAGAGATATGATGTTTGTAAAAAGAGTAACAAGAATTAATATCAATAAGAACAGGGAATGGAAACTTAAAGCATATATGTCAGTGCCTTAATATGGATACAAATACTTCAAGCACAAAATATTTTCTATTTCTTTTTAACAGCAATAATTTTTATTTCCTGTCAATTACTTTACTTTCTTATACAACTGCCAAGTTATAAAATTAATTTGTCATATTTTAAGCTTCATTATTTTCCTTTCCATGTTTCAAGATCATATTTATTTTATGCAACTGACTTTTGCCACGTTTAAGTATTATGGCAGATAACCTGTCACTTATGGTATTGGGGGGGGGGATATGTACATGGTAATTTGCTTTCATGCACTACAGAATTTTCCTGATTTAATTGTTTCCCTTTTATTGGGTGGTATCATTTAGACTCATAAAGAAGGCAGAGGAATTCATAAGGAAATATTTATTTTAACAGAAAAAATTGGAGAGTAAAATGGATACAAAGAACATAGATTTTCTTGGAGAAAAGAAGAAAATCTTATCATTATGATTACAAGGCTTACACTTATTTATTTTTGTACCAACATATACAGGACTGAATAACTGAAAATGCATGTCTTCACTCGGATAATGACTACATTATGTGCAGATCATGCATAAAAAATGTAGTTCTTGAAACAGTTTTTCAAAAATATAACACTGATTGCAACCAAAAAAGGAAAAATTTACCCAAAAATTTCACTCTCCAGGTACAGCAATCCACCCAGGTAAAGAAATGAATGGAAGTCACTTGTACGCATCAGAAAAAGCAGATTATTTAGAAGACAGTCAAAATGCATGGTAAAATGTTTAGTCTTAAAATATATACATATACTGTATTAGAGAGGACTGAGCAAGAAGCAACTAAATCAGGCAAAAAAAAACATGATTCCAAAAGTGAATGTATTAGGCTTATAGCTTATTTCTGACATATCAAAATAATTAATGTTCCTGAAATGCTTACTGCTTTGTAAATAAGAGAGCGTGTAATTTTAGAATACCAAACATTGCGATGACTGGATACGAGGATGTGTTGGACATTTTTTACTATTATGAAAATAGATTGCTTTTACCAGAAAAAATTACTCATAGTGACTCAGGCATCACGTCACTTTTAGTGATACCCACAGCATAGCTGTTTTTTTTGATTGAAGGTTTAACGACCACCGTGAGCAACTCAATGGGCTATAAGCAGTCGCCCGTCCCTAATTTAGGGTCACTGGTTCCAGGGAAGGGAAAGAGCCAGTGCCGTAAGACAAACACAACATCCATGCCTCACCGGGATTCGAACCCGGACCCCGTTCGAACGAATGATCAGAGGCCATCGCTTAGACCACTGCGCCACCGGGGCGGCCAAGATAGTTGTGAAACGAGTGTATTCATGAGTACATGAGTTTTTACTACACATACACGCACAAAAACATGATTGCTACACATTCATGAATTGAGTGAAGCTGCTGCAAAATCTACTGAAGAATCTCCACGGCTTGCGTATCCATTAAAAAATTAGGCACACAAGTGATAGTCAACGTCTCTCTTTCTGCTGTATTAACCACGTACATCACGATCATGTATAATTAAACAGCACGCTTTTCGTTTTCTGTAAAATTAATATTTTTAATATGCACGTATAGTAATAAATACAGTAATATTTCAGTCTGATTGCGACTTCTATTTTCGAAACATGAATGATGACATGTTAGCAACCCGTTTCATCCACATGCTGTCTCCCAATCGCGATGCAAATTTAATTTTTCAGGTGATACTTGAACAAATGCTATACGCACAAAAGTATTAAGAGTACTACTTACCTTGCTGAAAAAATTGCGTTCCGAAGTACGTAGTTCCCAGAAGTACCCGATGACGAGATCCATTACGCGTCCCTAAAAATACGAAATCAACACTCACTTTTTGTACTGCCACGGAGAGCAAAGAAATAGCATCACGATTGTGACGTTTTAAATCCTTGTGGCAGGCCTGGTAAGGTATTAAGATGGCCTTGGATCAAACCCCAGATCTCTCGATAACTAACCAAGTGCGTTCGCTTTATGCTATGGTGCCAACGCTGTGTGTGGGTTATTTAACATCTGTAATAGAGTGCCCAACAGTAGAGTTCATCCCATTAAGCTAAAGCTGCTTTGCCACATTTGGGCTTTGATTCCAGCGGTGTCGGAACAACAATTTTTCAGTTGCTATGCGTATATAAAATAATGTGTACAGAGTGATGACATCGTCTATTTATATAATTTCCACGTATTTAAAATATATTTACCATTTCTTTCACCCTTTGGATTTATTGGCTATATTAAATATCTTGTCCTGTTAATGCCACCAGATGGGGACATATCAGTTGCTGAGCCCATCAATATGGATTTGTGTAATCAGATGCTGACTGATAAACCCCACATACCACTGTGAATTGTTGGCAACGTAGCGCAAAGCGAACATACTCCGCTAGTTATCGAGAGATCTGGGGTTTTATCCCAGCGGTGTCAGAACAACAATTTCTCAGTTGTTATGCATTGTTTATAAAATAATGTGGACAGAGCGATGACTTCGTCTATTTACATTATTTCCACGCATTTAAAGTACACTATATTGACAAAAGTCACCGGACACCCCTTCAAAAGCAAATGAACAGATCCGCTGCGTTGTTAAGATGCGGGGTACAGCTGCAAATGGTATAAAAACAAGCCTGCAGCTGACCGCGATTATATCACACTGTGAGGTTGAGTGAAAATATCATGGTGGGAGAGAACTGACTTGGAGAAATGAAATATTGTTGGGGGGTTATATTAGTGGGTTGTCCATAAGAGAAACCGAGAGGCGTTTAAACATACTCAAGTCAACTGTTTTGGGTGTACTGAATAAGTGGAAGACACATGGCGTGCCCGAAGCAGCAAAACGTACTGGCAGACCAAAGAAAACAAGTGATAGAGGACGTCCAACCCTGAGGAGAGTCGTTACAGCTAATCGACTGAGTACTGCACAAAACCTCAGTGTACAGGTGAGTAAAAATGCTGGAACCTCGGTATGTACACATACCATTCACAGAGAACTTCATTCCATGGGTTATTGTGGTCGTGCGGCTGCTCATAAGCTTTTCACCTCCACTCGGAATGCTACTCGTCATTTAGCATGGTGTAAAGAATATTTATCGTGGACCGTAGATCAGTGGAAACTGGTCCTATGGACTGATGAATCCAAATACACGATCCATCAGCCTGATGGTCGTGTGTGGGTATGGCGGCAGCCGGGGAATGCTATTTACCACAGTGTACTGTTCCTGCAGTCAAGTTTGGAGCTGGCAGTGTACTCATGTGGGTGTTTTTTGTGGTATGGTCCCTGCCCATTGGTTATCGTGGACAAACCTGTTAACCAGCACGTCTGCCTTGATATTATGGACAATTATGCCCTACCAACTCTGTGGCAATACTATGGAACCGGGCTTTGTTGGTACCAGCAGGATAATGCACCGATCCATAAAGCAAGGACTGTTACGACGTAGTTTGACGATAACTCCACATCATGTGTGAAATGGCCAGCAAAGAGCCCTGATCTTAATCCCATAGAGCACCTATGAGATGAATTAGAGCACCGCATAAGAAGTTTGGAACCAAGGCCTACTGTTAAGCAACAGTTAGTGGCAGCATTATATACTGAATGAAAGCTCATACCTATCGCTGTGTTCCAAAACCTTGTCGAAAACATGTCTCAAAGGGTCAGTGCATGCGTTAAGGCCAATGGTGGACCGACACTGTACTAATACACTGACGGAAAAAAATCCCAACACCACGAAAAAATAGTTGTAGAAGAATGAAATGGCGGCAATACATTTGTATAGGTAACATATTTAATCGATTAAGGTTTCAAGATCACAGCTTAATGTAAGCGCGAGAAGAGCCATTTTAAATGTGAAATGCTGGTACATTAATAACCGGTGTAACCGCCAGAATGTTGAATGCAAGCACGCAAACGTTCATGCATTGTGTCGTACAGGTGCTGGATGTCAGTTTGTGGGATGGAGTTCCATGCCTGTTGCACTTGGTCGGTCAATACAGGGACGGTTAATGCTGGTTGGGGGTGACGCTGGAGTTGTCGTCCAATGATGTCCAATACGTGCTCGATTGGTGAAAGATCTGGTGATCTAGCAGGCCACGACAACATGTCGACACTCTATAGAGCACGTTGGGTTACAACAGTGGTATGCGGGGAGCGTTATCCTGTTGGAAAACACCCCCTGGAATGCTGTTCACGAATGGCAGCACAACAGGTTTAATCACCAGACCGACTTACAACTGTGCCGTCAGGGTGCGTGGGATAACCACGAGAGTGCTCCTGCTGTCATAGGAAACTGCTCCCCAGACCATAACTCCAGGTGTAGGTCCAGTGTGTCTCGGCCGCAGACAGGTTGGTTGCAGGTGCTCACCTGGCCTCCTTCTAACCAACACACGGCCATCACTGGCACCCAGGCAGAACCGGCTTTCATCAGAAAACACAACAGATCTCCACTCCGCCCTCCAATGAGCTCTAGCTTGACACCACTGACGTCGCAAACGGCAGTGGTTTGGAGTAAGTGGAATGCACGCTACAGGGCGTCTGGCTCGGAGCTGTCCTTCAAGTAACCGATTTGTAACAGTTCGTTGTGTCACTGTGGTGGATTCAAGTTTGAAAGGGTGAAGTTAAATCATGCAGGTTGCTATATATGAGTGTTATGTATGGGTTTAATCTGGAATAAGGATAAATATCAGAAAATGAAAGAACAAAAAAAAAAGTTGCGATAGAAGGCAAAAAGCTGCTTTTCTAGTAGTGGGGGAGGAACCAATGCTTTCCCAATTAAATCTAACAATTTCTTTGTCACTGTTACAAAATATTTCACATCAGTTTTTATTGAATTTGCTGTTTATCTCAAAAATGTATTTTAACCCTCTTATCATAAGTGGAAGCAGGCATATAACAAGGTTATTTTCAATTCTGTTCCTGGGCATATGCTGTTCCTGCTTGCATGTTAAGTTGGCCCACTCCCTGGAAGGGTTGAAATAAATTTTCCCCGTAGTGCAACAAATTCACTTTATGAATTACAGGAAAATTAATTTTGACCACTCCGGGGGGGGGCAGAAGAGTGTGAAATTCACAAATGTATATACATAACATTACTTTCTGTTGTTGATTTTAGATTGTAAGGTATGGGCTCTACCCTAGGATGCAGTGGTCTAAGCGCTGGCTTTCTGCAGGCATTATTGCTCTCCTCCCATAGCCAGAGTTTATTATATTTATATTTATTTTTTTTGATTGGTGTTTTTTTGTTTAGTGCATAATTTTTGTACATACCGTAGATCTGTGTCAGTGGGTTAGTGTCTCCTTTAGTTTATCTTCTTGTTGCTTTCCGTGCACACACATTCCCGTTAATTTGTTGTCGGTAGCGTTTACTGACTTTTTCTTTTCTTTTATTTTATTTTCCGTCGGCCTCAAGCCGTTGGTCGACAAACTTTTTTGTGTGCCGGCTAAGCGTTTTGGTATTTTCTGTTTATTGTTTACTGTTACCAAGGTGTTTTATGTTGTTTTGTTGATGTTGATTGCATTTTTGCTGTGGCATGCACATTGTCTGATGTGTTTTTGTTTTGTTTTTTGTTGCTCAAGTGTCGGCTTTTTTTCTAGTTTGCTTTTGGTGTCGTTCACCTATTTTATATTTATTACTCGTCGGTTTCACACAGTTTACTGTCGCACGGTTTTGTGTTTAATGTTGTGGTTGTTTTTATTTTTTTGTTTTAAATGTTTTTTCTTGCTGAACGGGTACTGCTGGCGCGTGGTACCGAGGGGTTTTTTTTTGTGTGTTGGTTCTGAACCTTACCGACGTGTTTCTTGGTTTTGTCTTGTGTAATCGGTGTTTATTTTTGTGGTTAGTGCTGTGCATACAGTGCGAATTCACTGTTTCGACCCGAATTTATTTGGTGGTGATGCTTGTCTGCAAGTTTAACCCCTGTGTTCTTTTTCACAAAGTTTTCATGGTGTTATTTGTGTATTGTGCATTCTTTATTGTGTTCATGGTACTATTTGTGTATTGTGCATTGTGTGTTAATTTCTTGGTGTTATTTGAATATTGTGCTTTGTGTGTTGTGTTAATGGTACGGGGTGTTAGTTTCTAGTGGTTGTTTTTTTCTCTGTGTTGCTGTCGGTCTTAGTGACCGAGATACGCTTTAAATGTAAATTTTTGTTGTTCGTCGGCTTACAGCCATTTGTCAACGCATTTCTCCGAACTACCAGGTGTTGTTTTTTTCCGGCTGCAGCTTGTTGTCGGACCGTGTGTGTTTTTTTTTCCTTGACAGTTTTGACAAACTCGGCTGACTTTTCTTTACCGCCTTGCTTCATTAGTGGTCTGTCCTGTATGTATTGTTTGTTGTGCAACTGTTTTCTTTTTATCTTGCCGTGTGTTATTCTTCAACTTGCTCTGATGTCGTCTGCTTCTTCCTGTAGAGTACTCTCTGTTTATTGCGATATTGATTGTGTGTTGTTATTGTCGTTACCGGTGAGTTATTGTGCAATTTTTTTTCCCGGTGAAAATTTGTGTTTGTATGTTGTCTTTTTTGTAAATAAATGCTCTCTTTTGAAGTTCTGACCATTCGTCCAAGATGGGTCTTGGTTTGAATCCCGATGAGGAATGGATGTTGTGTTTGTCTTGCGGCACTGGCTCTCTCCCTTTCCTGGAACCAGTGACCATAAATTAAGGACTGATGACTGCTTATAACCCATTGAGTTGCTCACACTGATTGTTAAACATCAAAAAGAAAAAAAAAAGTAATGAAAGGACTAATTTATTTAAAAACATACTTTCTATAATAGATACTTTGAAACCCCAAAACATGAACTCCCATACATTATTTCTTATTTAAAACAATAAAAAGTAAATATATGCCATCATTAAATATATCTGTTTTGGTATTTATTCCAAATATACTATATTTGCACATAAATGCCAAACAATTTGGCATCTTAGGTAGTTTCATTGAATTATTCTATGTAGTAAAAACAATGATCAGCTGTGTTGTCTGTTTTTTTATCCAAAAAATATATACATCCACTTGGTACTTCTAAATAGCATTATTCAACCTTCCTTTTCAAAATTATGTTTTTTCTTTGGGGGGGGGGGGGGGGCTTTTTAATATAAAAAATGATCTTTACATTGAAACAGTAATACACAATTATGAAAAGTAAACCAACAATTTCTTTCATGTAATTGAGTATTTTATTGAAAATCTTTAAATAAAACTGATGTTTTGCTGTAGATAATGCACGATTCCCGAATGTGTGCTTCAGCTCCAAATAAAAATCCAAGTTTACTAGAAGTTAAATCTATGGTGAATTTGCAAGAAAATGTATGAAATAAAATAGTAAAATCCCCCCCCCCCTTTCCCCTTCCTCCAACACTAACATCTAAATAACCTTAAAAGCGAAAATAATAAGTGAAAAGCTGAAAACTCACAAAAAGGTGAATCAGGAGGATGGTGTGCTCAAGCTCTCATAAAAAAAAAAAACTAGAGTAGCCAAGAATATTTGATTCTAGCTAAAAGTAAGGTTGACCAATAAACTTTTAGCTCTACAAAAGGTTACCCCCCCCCTGGATCAACCAGGAGCCTTCTGAGCGTCCCTTGAGGTGAAAAACACACGTGCACAGAAGTGACCACTGGATAACGAAGGATAGATTTAAGAAAAATTACAACTCACAGACTGATATTTAAAGATGCTATTTAAGAAAAAGACCAGTAACAATAAAACCTACACAAAAAATCTGTCAACATTTGCTAAACTCTACAAGAAAACTTAGAATCAAAGAGTGAAACTCCTGATTGATTAAGTGCAAGTCACTGCTCTTAAACAACATTGAACAAGTAAAAGCTAGGCTCTCTGTCGATCCAGGAATCACTAATATCTGGATAAAACTGACCCTTGAAAGGTTCTCTGCCCTTTAGAGAGTTTAACTCTTCAAAAAAGTGTTTTCCTAAGCTGTGGAAAGCAATTTCCAAGACTTATAAAAATTAGAGCAAATCTGGTATTCATGCATAGTTGAGGTAAAAAAAACCAAAAAAAAACAGTAATTTTCCTGGGATTTGCACTTTAATTTATTTATCCATAAATTTACTATCCATAAATAAATTTAACAGCATAATCCTGGTCTCTAAACAGATCAAAACACCAAAAAGAATTTTATTTGGGCAATAATTTTAGCCATTTTTTGCTTTTCCCCAAAAAGTGTGCTCAAGCTCCAGATAAAAACCCAGGCATAGTCAGGGAGGTGGTCCCCAGGTCTAGATCCCCCTTGAGGAAAGAGCACGAATTTAAAGCGATATATATGTATATGAGGCTTTCACCAATGAACCATACCCATAAATCTCTCCCCGCCCCTTAAGAAATTTCTAACTAGGCTACTGAACCCAGGTGCAATAGAAACTAAATCAACGGTGGTTTGGGTAGGAAATATATAGAACAAACTAGTAAAATAAAAAACCCAACACCGACAGCTAAATAACCTTAAAAGTGAAAGTACTAAGTGAAAAACTGAAAACTCAAAAAAAGTTAGTTGGGGGAGGGTGTGCGCAAGCTCTAAGAGCCAAGGAGATTTAATTCTACCTAAAAGACATGTTGGCTATTAAACTAACTTTTAGCTTTATAAAACGTTCCAACACTCCTCTAGATTAACCAGCAACTGTATGAGTAAAAGTCCCTGGAGGTGAAAAAACTTGCATGTGCTGAAGTATCCAGTGAGAAATGAAGCAAGGATCTAAGAAAAGCTCTTACTAACAGACAAATGCTGAAATGTGTTCTCTAAAAATAAAGTCAGTAGCAATAAAATCCACGCAAAAAACAAACAAACAAACAAACAGCCAATACATATTAAATTCAACAGGAAAACCTCGAATAAATGAGTGAAAAGCCTAAATCAAAAAGTGCAAATCATGGCACTCTGTGGTCATTGTAACTAAACAGCAAACACAAACTTGTAACAGAGCTAAATAATATAATAATAATACGGGCAATAAAAAACTAAAAAAAAAGACCACAATATTCGTAGATAATAAACGAACATGAAAACATGTTTTCACTAGTTAATAATTTTAATTACAGGAGATGCTTGAAAAAATCAGAAATTCTTGACTTCTCATCTCAGAATAATTAAACAGAATTTTGGCACCTTTATTCGAAATATATATGTATGTGAAGAAATATCGTGCGTGTGGCCTCGTGCTAAACGAATGTAATCCCTCCCCCAATGAAAAACTGGGTTGGTTAATGTGCAATGAATATTGTTAACATTTTTCTGCTATTGCAGACCAATATATTCTACTGCTTCCGCTGCTAGATATCTTCGAAGAGCAGCTACGGGACGACGACTCACTTCGAGTGTTTTCCAAACGCCGAGCCGAACGAATGGTGTGACGTCACGATGCCGGAACGCCATCCACTTTAACGTCGACCACATTTGGGTGCGAATGCGAACCAACAAATCCCTAGATCAAAATTTAATTAGCAAGTTCTCAATTTCTATGAAAATCAGCTATAAAATAGAAAATACGCCGCTACATACAACGAACAGCTGATACGTGAAGTTGCAGCAATGCGAATTTAAATACACCGCATTATCGTTCTTTCATATTTCCCTTAATCACCCATTTCTGTTCCTCAAATTGTTTTATTGAAAAGTAATTTTATTAAAAAGCAAATTAAAAAAATGTGAGGCAATGCAAATACTTCATCTTTCCACAGGGCAGAAACACACGCACATAGATAGCTGTTTACGCAGAGAGCCTTGGAGGCTTTTCACCATATTTTGGGAAATCTTATTCAAAAATTGTGATTAAAAAAATTCATAGTAGGAAATAGTTTCCAACTGGTGTTTTTCAGCAAATTAAAAAAATGTGAGGCAATGCAAGTACTTCATCTTTCTTTTCACAGGGTAGGAACACACATATATAGCTGTTTACGCAGAGAGGCTTGTCACCATGTTTTGGGCAATCTTATTCAAAAAACCTGATTAAAAATTTAAATTCATAGGAGGAAATAGTTTCCAACAGGTGTCTTTCAGCAAATTAAAAAATGTGGGGCAATGCAAATACTTCATCTATCCACAGGGTAGGAACACACATTATTCAAAAAACGTGCTCAAAATTTTTAATTCATAGGAGGAAATAATTCCCAACTGGTATTTTTCAGCAAATTAAAAAAAAATATGATGCAACAAATATATTTTTTCTTTCCACAGGAGAGGAACAGCAAGTCGCTTTTTACAGGGCTGATTGTCGAGGAACTGTATTTGCATTTTTAGTGCTCCCAGGCCCAATTTAGAAATTCTAATGTCTCAAAACATGCAGTTTTTGAAATTTTTATTATCCCATGTTCGAAAACCTCAATTGCAAACAATTCTTCGGCTCCAAATGTCGCTATTTGGATGTCGAACATGTGTTTCGTAGTTCGATTTTTTGAACACTGAATACAAAAAATTGAAATGAACAAGATGAGAGGGTGTTCAAATACTGTTAATAGCCGTATAATAAAACCAAAAAAACATTTTTCTATAGATAATACTTATATTTTGAACATGATGTAACATCGAAATATTCCTTCATACTTAAAACATATATTCGTTCATATTGGTAAAAAGCATAATCTCAGCAATTACAGCCAATTTCGAGCTCTCGTAATTTGACCTAGTGAGTGAGTGTTTTCGTGTTTTGAGTGGTTCCTTTTGTCCCAGCCTTCATTTAAAGGTCAGGGGCTTCGTTTTGGTTTACTTCCCGAGCTGGTGAGTGCTTATTTTGTGTTGTTTCTTCTTTTGTTTATGTTTTGACCGGGCCGGTTGGCCCTGTCTGGGCGCCGCCATTAAAGATGGCGACTTCCGGAGGTGAGGACAAGTTTTCCGACCTCACTTCCGATGGTACTCGTTCTTCTTCTTCCATGCCTGGCTTCACTACGCCGTCATCCCCTTCCGGCGGAGTTCAGCTGCCTTCCGATGATGCTTCTTGCTACCCTCCTGCTGGATGTCACCGATCAGCTCGATTCGTCAGCGCCCCTCAAGGATCCTGTTAACATGGAATCTATTCCTGCTGCATACCCTGGGCCTATAGCGTCGTGCCAAGCGGCTCCACCTTCATATTCAGCTGCGACCACAAAATCTCGTCCTGCTGTTGCTGAGATGTACACTGATGCACCTAGTTTGAAATCTCATCTTCAACGTGTTGGGAACTCTTTCCAATTGGACATTCCAGTAGCTTCACCAGAAGGACAAACCTTCACTACAATCCTGGATCGAGGAGTTTGTTTTGTCGCCTTGCCGAATACACCTCTCTATGTGTATGAAGACGCCCTAAAAGGTATGTTTCCATCTGACTGTATTCAATTTATGGCGCGTCGTCCTACTATTTTAATTGTTTATTTTAACAAAGCTGAATATGCTCACGAAGTTATTTTGAAGGGTCTCGCTATTCGAGATCAGCATTTGTACCCTGATCCCGTTGCACATCGTCCTGTGAGTGTATCATTCTATCCAGTGCCACCAGAAGTGTCAGATTCCATGTTATATGTTGTTGCTTCTAGTTTGGGTCGTGTTGTCGGCCCGATACACACCCATTCCGCAGCGCCCGCTAAGCCGGATGGCCGAGCGGTCACCCGTTCTATCCAAGGAGCTCGACGATTTGCACGGATTGTATTCCCTACACAAGATTTCATTGAAGCCTGTCCCACTCAGTACAATGTTAAATGTGGTGATCATGTGAGACGTATTGATGTGCTTACTCAATCTCACTGTGGGAAGTGCAAGGAATTTGGACATAATCAGACAGAGTGTAGATATGTCTCCTCTCGACTGCTTCCTACTATGGATCGTTTACCTCCTTCTCGGAACGCAGAAGCAACTGTCTCTGCACGTACTTCTTCAACATCTTCCACAACGTTGGATGCTGAGTCGGCAGTACCCCAACCACCACATACCACTGTTGCTCACTACCCTGATCTTCCATCGACTGCACCTTTCCGCATCCAGAATGTTCCTGGACATTCAGATGGTGGCAGCGGTGTTTCAGATGCTGAGGCTTCAATCGCAGATTCAGAGGATACTTATTGTAGTACTGGTGACCCTGCTCCCAGTGATGGATCTGTGGCAGACTCCAGTTCTCGAAATGAGAAGCGACTGGCTTCCTGCGGTCGCGGCGCGAAGGCTAAACGCGGAAAGCCTCCTAGTCACTCTAATCGTGCTTCAAGTAGGAAGCGTACTTCTCCCGCTGCGTTCAAAGATTATGAAATGTCAATGGACATTGATGTGTATTCGAGTGTTCCTCCCTTTGATGATTTTGCACAACAGCTGCGGCATTACAAAATATTAGAGCAACTTTTATCTCATAAGCAAATTTAAAATTTTCTGTGCTTTGATGTGAAAAGGCCTGCAATAAAAAGCTCTTGTTTTTGAGGCGGGTGCGCGCATACCGTCTGTTCTTCAACAGCTCACCCATGTGGCAGCAGCTATTCAGAGTGTGGACGAAGCTTCTGGTGATTATGGTGACCTTGTAACGATTCTCCGCCAAGTAGAGAAGTTTAAGGCTGTTACTTCCACAATACATCAGCCGACAGTGGATTTGACTATTCCAGATCACGACGTTTAATTGTAGGGGTTTTGCTACCCCGGAGGTTAACTATCTTGTGTACGAGGATTTGGTTTCTGCCCAGGCAGATCTTCTAATACTACAGGAGACTAACTGCGACGCACATACCCCGTACCATTTATGGCGTACATGGCCATATACCTTTTTCCATGACTATCGTATCGGGAGACGGGGCGGTGTAGCAGGTGGTGTCCATCACCGTCTGTTGCATCGCTTCTCGTCTTATGCAGTTCAATCTATATCTCCGGGTCGACTACAATGTTTTTCGTTTACTATTGATAATGTTACCTATCATGTGCTTAACGCACACTTCCAGCAGAATGAATCTCTGGTGACAACTTTTTGTGATTGTCTTCGAGACGCACTTGCTGCTCTCCCCGCTCAGGATTTTGTTATCCTGGGTAGGGATTTCAACTGTACTCTCGAGCCTTCCCTCGATAGGTGTTCATCAAGAGGTGAATACCGTCGTAATCTCACATCTTTGCTTTCACCTATCATTCATGACTTTCATCTTGTTGACGCTTTTCGGCATTTACGACCAACTGACATTTCCTACAAGTGGCATGGTCCGGTGACACTTGGCTCTCCATTGGCACGACTTGATCGTGTGTATGTCTCGACGACGATGACTCCGTCCATTACAGACGTGGTGCACCTTCCTACGGTTTCCTCCGACCACTGTGCAGTATGTCTTACTGTCTGTGAGACTTCTACACCTTCTCGTACACGTCGCACGTGGACTTTTGATGATGAGCTTCTCACGGACTCTGGATTTTGTGCAGCAGTAAACCAATTTCTGGCCGATAGACGATGTCTTTTAGGCTCCACACTGAGTGCTCTGCATCTTTGGTTGAAGGTTAAGAGTGATCTGCAGTTCTTTGTTCGCAATTACTCCTTTACTGTTTGCACCGAACGTTTCCAGAAGATTGCCAATCTACGAGGTCATCTGTCAATTCTGACTTCGGCAGACCCTCAGTACACCGTGTATCAAAGTGATCTCTCTGCACTTCTTAAACCATTGGCACGGCAAGCTGTCCGGCGGATGCGCTGGCGTCATATCTCCTCGTCTGCGCAGTCGTATGAATACTTTGCTAAAATGGAGTCTAAGAAGTGAGCCTCATACTCCATACGACATCTCCGCCTCGCTGATGGTACCGTTACCGATGATCAATCCGTCATGTGTTTCCATGTTCGGAATGCCTTTGTTGACAAGTTCCGAGCGGTATCGCATACTACTGATCTTTCTTCTTCCTCGCTTCTTTCTAATCTCCCTCAGGTCCTAGCTCACCTTTGCTCTTTCTTACAATCGGATTTTTCCCCTTCTGAACTCCGAGAGGCGTTAGCGTCTCTTAACCCGCATGCTTCTCCAGGACCTGACGGTCTTCCACTTTCCTTTTACCGTGCTTTCTTTCCGTCATTACTACCCTTTCTCTCCGCATGTTTCTCTTGTGCTCTTTCTTCTTCTGCGTTACCGCCGGACTTCACTGTAGCACATATTACTCTCCTGCCTAAAACGGAGACCTTTTTGGACTTGACGATTTGGCGCCCCATTTCAATTCTCAACTTAGATTATAAATTCTACACTAAATTACTTTCTCGCCGACTAAATACTGTCCTTCCTTTTCTTGTTTCTCCCGACCAGTCATACACTGTGCCAGGTCGGTCCATTCATACTAATACCACATTTCTAATTCTGCTTACCTTCCTTGCTCGCATTTTTTCTGAACCTTTGGCACTCCTTAATATCGATCAAAAATCTGCCTTTGATAACGTTTCTCATGATTATCTCTGTACTGTTCTTGCTTCTTTTGGTTTCCCTCCTTCTTTCGTTTCTATCCTTCTCAGTCTCTATCGGGGTGCCCGTCTTCACGTTCGGACGGCCTTCTTTTTGTCGGCGGCTGTGCCTTTCCAACGTGGGATCCGGCAGGGTTGTCCCCTTTCGGGACAACTCTTTGCCTTGGCCTTTGAGCCCTTTCTTCTTGCAGCGAAATGATCCCTTCTTTCTGCTATGCCACCTACAGTTGCTAGCACTAGGCATCACTGCTGTGTATATACTGCGTATGCCGATGATGCTACGTTCTGCTTGCGTTACGACCATCTCTTTGATGTTTTATATCAAGTTTATCAATCCTATGCGGACTTATCTGGTGCTACTCTTAATGCTGCAAAAAGCACCGGCTTATGGTGTGGATCGTGGGAGGGCCGTACTGATGCCCCATGGGGTGCGGTGTGGTCCTCTTCGTCTCAGAAAATCCTTGGTACTTACATTGGGCATCCGTTTACGGCAGCAGATGCTTCGTGGGATGCTTTACGCCCACGTCTTCACCGAACGGTGGGATTCTGGATATCAACGCACTCGTGCACTTCTTACCATCAGCGTGCTGCCATTGTACATCGTTATATCTTGCCACTTTGTTTCTTTACCTGGTCTTCTACTGTACTACCTACGTATCGTCTTGATCATATCAAAAGTCTGTGTACATCGATGATTTGGACCACAAAGCACTGGGTCGCGGCGGCGACGCTCAACCTTTCAAAGGAGCACGGAGGCATCAATTTACCGGATGTGCACATATATTATCGTGCTCACCGACTTGTTTCCTTTCTTTGGATCTTGGTTGCTCCCACTCCGTCCCTTTCTTCTACCCTTGATGTTCTTCTCTCTCTTCACGATCCATCTTTCTCCTTTCCCGTTTTTCTCAAGATGGATTCCTTCTCTTCTTCTTCCATTAATTTTCCTTCTGTTCTTTCTGAAGCTCTGACGTTCCTCCGCACTCTTCCTCTTTCCCGGGCCCCTCCGACCACCACCCTTGATCTTTTGGATGAACCTCTTTTCTTTTACACCCTCGTCCATTCCTCCAGACAGCCTTTTTTTCTTTTGCCTTCCTGGATCCGCTCCGGTATACTAACTGTTCGCACACTCGTTAATCCTGACTTGACTTGGAAACCCCTTACCTCCTTATTTTCCGATCCTCCACCTTTCCATGCTACTGATTATGCTCTTCTTCTCTCTTCCCTAGGTTTTCTTTATCCATCTCTCGTCAATTCTCATGGCCTCGTCTCTGTCCTTGGTCCCAGTCTCTCTATTCCTTTTTTTCTCTCTATTAGAGGTATATCTGTCTCTATTCTCTCAGTTTCCACTGTTTCCTTCAACCGTTTCTTTCGTACACCTACCGCAGCTCCGCACCCAATTTCTGATGTTCCTTCTTCCCTCTCTCAGGCCATCTGATCTGCCTCTTCTTCTCCTCTTTCTGCACCGTTGGAGTTTAACATTCACTGGCGATATCTTCACCGCCGGCTTCCTGTCCCTCTTCTTCTGTCCTGTATGTCTCTCCTTTCTTCTTCCATTTGCCCATTTTGTGAGTCCATAGGATATATCGACCATATGTACTGGCATTGTCCCATCCTGATTCCTGTTTTGCATTGTGTATTTCGTTTCGTGAAGCATATCACTTCTCGCAATCTCCTTTTTCTCGCCTATTCCTGGTTGCTTTTAACGAAGCACCCTCCATCTCGTTTGCCGGACGTTTGCGCCTTTCTCTTTGTTTTGGTGAAACAAGCAATATACATCTATCATCTTTATCTTCGGAATGCCCAGACTCTGCTAATCCACTTATTGCGAGTGACAGAATCCTCACCTATTTTCGCAGCCGTTTAACAGCTCGCCTCCGCCTCGAATATGCAGAAGCACAATCAACTAATTCTTTAGCACGGTTTCGTCAGGTCTGGGCGCAGGATGCCGGTTGGTTCCGGATTGATGGTACCACCATTAGTCTATCGTTTTAACCACTCAGTACTCCTTGCAAGTTGGAACGTGAGAAGTTTTTCTTTGTTCTGTAGCCTTTTGTTTGACGTTTCTTCCTCGGATTGTCGGGACTATTGTGTTACATTTAAATTGCATTAAGAGGATAATTATTTTGGAGCTTGACTACTGTACCTCTATCTCTTTCCTCTTGACACAGGTTATCCACCATGTGTTGTTCTATTATGGTGGTGTCCTCATGAGTTTGAGGGCTCTTGTTTTCGAATGCGTTGAACGACGTGTTCTAACCTTTTCATTGCTGTTCTGTGTGTGTGTTCTGTAGTATATTTGTGATGGAGCTGTAATCCCGAGCACTTCGTATTGTATCTTGGTACTGTGCTGAACATTTGACTTGCCTCAGTATTACAATGTTCTATTGTACCATGTGCTAATGGAGGAATTGTTATGTATATATGATTATTGTTTATAAATTGTGCATTTTCTGGATGAGTTGCTTGATGCCATGGACATCGGCTGACTCCTACGTTTCTTACTATGACATAACCCAGGGTTCGTTTTGAGAATTTATTTGCTCATTTCCTAGTACTTCTGTCTTGTTGTTTGCCTCTACCGTATTGTTGCATTTTGCTCATTTCCTTAGTTATCATTATCTTGTTTTTCATGTACTGTTCTGCCGCCGTTTTTGTTTTTTGACTATGTTGCGAAATGTGCAAGCTTTCAGTGCATTGTATAGCAGAGGGATTTTATTTGTGCCCACGTGTTTTATTGTTAATCACTTGCAAAACTCCTTGCATGCGGCATTTTTTGTTTTTTCTGTGTTTGATATTTGCACATGTGTTTTGTTTTTTATAGTGTATAAGTTTGTTGTGTTTCCTCCCTGGGATTTTGAATTATGTTTTTTATAAGTGGATTGCCGATGCCGACCACTATGTTTTCCTGTAAAATTTGCACCATGTTTTGGTCGATTCATGAGAGATTGTTAGTAATGCATCGCCACTTGAATCTTTTAACTTTATGTTTTTTCCGGAGGCTAGTTTTGCTCTGATATATGTAGTTCTCATTTATTTTTATCAAATTACTCCTTGAGGTACCCTATGTGTTCTTATTCCTTTAGCTTAATGTTTTGATTTCTATGTGTACAATTGTAGACAGTGTGATAGTTTCTCACCCGTTTTAACTTTCTGGTTTATTTCCGGATGGGGGTCATGCTCCGGCATTTGTAATTATTCATGTTTGTTCTCAAGTTATTTCTCATGTTTTAACAGCGTGTATGATTCTGTAATGCTTTTAGACCAATAAAGATTGTTTGAACTACAGCCAATTTCGAGCTCTCGTAATTTGACCTAGTGAGTGAGTGTTTTCGTGTTTTGAGTGGTTCCTTTTGTCCCAGACATCAGTTAAAGGTCAGGCTTCGTTTTGGTTTACTTCCCGAATTGGTGAGTGCTTATTTTGCGTTGTTTCTTCATTTGTTTACGTTTTGACCGGGCCGGTTGGCCCAGTCTGGGCGCCGCCATTAAAGATGGCGACTTCCGGAGGTGAGGACAAGTTTTCCGACCTCACTTCCGATGGTACTCGTTCTTCTTCTTCCATGCCTGGCTTCACTACGCCGTCTTCCCCTTCCGGCGGAGTTCAGCTGCCTTCCGATGATGCTTCTTGCTACCCTCCTGCTGGATGTCACCGATCAGCTCGATTCGTCAGCGCTCCTCAAGGATCCTGTTAACATGGAATCTATTCCTGCTGCATACCCTGGGCCTATAGCGTCGTGCCAAGCGGCTCCACCTTCATATTCAGCTGCGACCACAAAATCTCGTCCTGCTGTTGCTGAGATGTACACTGATGCACCTAGTTTGAAATCTCATCTTCAACGTGTTGGGAACTCTTTTCAATTGGACATTCCAGTAGCTTCACCAGAAGGACAAACCTTCACTACAATCCTGGATCGAGGAGTTTGTTTTGTCGTCTTGCCGAATACACCTCTCTACGTGTATGAAGACGCCCTAAGCCGCCCGGTGGCGCAGTGGTCTAAGGCGCTGGCCTCTGATCATTCGTCCGTAAGGGGTCCGGGTTCGAATCCCAGTCAGGCATGGATGTTGTGTTTGTCTTACGGCACTGGCTCTCTCCCTTCCCTGGAACCAGTGACCCGAAATTAGGGACGTGTGACTGCTTATAGCCCATTTGAGTTGCTCACGGTGGTCGTTAAACCTCCAATCAAAAAAAAAAGAAAAAAGAAAAAAAAAAGAAGCCCTAAAAGGTATGTTTCCATCTGATTGTATTCAATTTATGGCGCGTCGTCCTACTATTGTAATTGTTTATTTTAACAAAGCTGAATATGCTCACGAAGTTATTTTGAAGGGTCTCGCTATTCGAGATCAGCATTTGTACCCTGATCCCGTTGCACATCGTCCTGTGAGTGTATCATTCTATCCAGTGCCACCAGAAGTGTCAGATTCCATGTTATATGTTGTTGCTTCTAGTTTGGGTCGTGTTGTCGGCCCGATACACACCCATTCCGCAGCGCCCGCTAAGCCGGATAGCCGAGCGTTCACCCGTTCAATCCAAGGAGCTCGACGATTTGCACGGACTGTATTCCCTACACAAGATTCCATTGAAGCCTGTCCCACTCAGTACAATGTTAAATGTGGTGATCATGTGAGACGTATTGATGTGCTTACTCAATCTCACTGTGGGAAGTGCAAGGAATTTGGACATAATCAGACAGAGTGTAGATATGTCTCCTCTCGACTGCTTCCTACTATGGATCGTTTACCTCCTTCTCGGAACGCAGAAGCAACTGTCTCTGCACGTACTTCTTCAGCATCTTCCACAACGTTGGATGCTGAGTCGGCAGTACCCCAACCACCACATGCCACTGTTGCTCACTACCCTGATCTTCCATCGACGGCACCTTTCCGCATCCAGAATGTTCCTGGACATTCAGATGGTGGCAGCGGTGTTTCGGATGCTGAGGCTTCAATCGCATATTCAGAGGATGCCTATTGTGGTACTGGTGACCCTGCTCCCAGTGATGGATCTGTGGCAGACTCCAGTTCTCGAAATGAGAAGCGACTGGCTTCCCGCTGTCGCGGCGCGAAGGCTAAACGCGGAAAGCCTCCTGGTAACTCTCCTCGTGCTTCAAGTAGGAAGCGTACTTCTCCCGCTGCGTTCAAAGATTATGAAATGTCAATGGACATTGATGTGTTCTCGGGTGTTCCTCCCTTTGATGATTTTGCACAACAGCTGCGGCATTACAAAATAATAGAGCAACCTTTATCTCATAAGCAAATTTAAAATTTTCTGTGCTTTGATGTGAAAAGGCCTGCAATAAAAGCTCTTGTTCTTGAGGCGGGTGCGCTCATACCGTCTGTTCTTCAACAGCTCACCCATGTGGCAGCAGCTATTCAGAGTGTGGACGAAGCTTCTGGTGATTATGGCGATCTTGTTGTAACGATTCTCCGCCAAGTAGAGAAGTTTAAGGCTGTTACTTCCACAATACATCAGCCGACAGTGGATTTGACTATTCCAGATCACAACGTTTAATTGTAGGGGTTTTGCTACCCCTGCGGTTAACTATCTTGTGTACGAGGATTTGGTTTCTGCCCAGGCAGATCTTCTAATACTACAGGAGACTAACTGCGACGCACATACCCCGTACCATTTATGGCGTACATGGCCATATACCTTTTTCCATGACTATCGTATCGGGAGACGGGACGGTGTAGTAGTTGGTGTCCATCACCGTCTGTTGCATCGCTTTTCGTCTTATGCAGTTCAATCTATATCTCCGGGTCGACTACAATGTTTTTCGTTTATTATTGATAATGTTACCTATCATGTGCTTAACGCACACTTCCAGCAGAATGAATCTCTGGTGACAACTTTTTGTGATTGTCTTCGAGACGCACTTGCTGCTCTCCCCGCTCAGGATTTTGTTATCCTGGGTGGGGATTTCAACTGTACTCTCGAGCCTTCCCTCGATAGGTGTTCATCAAGAGGTGAATACCGTCGTAATCTCACATCTTTGCTTTCACCTATCATTCATGACATTCAGTTTGTTGACGCTTTTCGGCATTAACGACCAACTGGCATTTCCTACACGTGGCATGGTCCGGTGACACTTGGCTCTCCATTGGCACGACTTGATCGTGTGTATGTCTCGACGACGATGACTCCGTCCATTACAGACGTGGTGCACCTTCCTACGGTTTCCTCCGACCACTGTGCAGTATGTCTTACTGTCTGTGAGACTTCTACACCTTCTCGTACACGTCGCACGTGGACTTTTGATGATGAGCTTCTCACGGACTCTGGATTTTGTGCAGCAGTAAACCAATTTCTGGCCGACAGACGATGTCTTTTAGACTCCACACCGAGTGCTCTGCATCTTTGGTTGAAGGTTAAGAGTGATCTGCAGTTCTTTGTTCGCAATTCCTCTTTTACTGTTTGCACCGAACGTTTCCAGAAGATTGCCAATCTACGAGGTCATCTGTCAATTCTGACTTCGGCAGACCCTCAGTACACCGTGTATCAAAGTGATCTCTCTGCACTTCTTAAACCATTGGCACGGCAAGCTGTCCGGCGGATGCGCTGGCGTCATATCTCCTCGTCTGCGCAGTCGTATGAATACTTTGCTAAAATGGAGTCTAAGAAGCGAGCCTCATCCTCCATACGACATCTCCGCCTCGCTGATGGTACCGTTACCGATGATAAATCCGTCGTGTGTTCCCATGTTTCGAATGCCTTTGTGGACAAGTACCGAGCGGTACCGCATACTACTGATCTTTCTTCTTCCTCGCTTCTTTCTAATCTCCCTCAGGTCCCAGCTCACCTTTGCTCTTTCTTACAATCGGATTTTCCCCCTTCTGAACTCCGAGAGGCGTTAGCGTCTCTTAACCCGCATGCTTCTCCAGGACCTGACGGTCTTCCACTTTCCTTTTACCGTGCTTTCTTTCCGTCATTACTACCCTTTCTCACCGCATGTTTCTCGTGTGCTCTTTCTTCTTCTGCGTTACCGCCGAACTTCACTATAGCACATATTACTCTCTTGCCTAAAAAGGGAGACCTTTTGGACTTGACGAATTGGCGCCCCATTTCAATTCTCAACTCAGATTATAAATTCTACACTAAATTACTTTCTCGCAGACTAAATACTGTCCGTCCTTTTCTTGTTTTCCCCGACCAGTCATACACTGTGCCAGGTCGGTCCATTAATACGAATACCACTTTTCTAATTCTGCTTACCTTCCTTGCTCGTAAATTTTCTGAACCTTTGGCACTCCTTAATATCGATCAAAAATCTGCCTTTGATAACGTTTCTCATGATTATCTCTGTACTGTTCTTGCTTCTTTTGGCTTCCCTCCTTCTTTCGTTTCCTTCTCAGTCTCTATCGGGGTGCCCGTCTTCAAGTTCGGACGGCCTTCTTTTTGTCGGCGGCTGTGCCTTTCCAACGTGGGATCCGGCAGGGTTGTCCCCTTTCGGGACAACCCTTTGCCTTGGCCTTTGAGCCCTTTCTTCTTGCAGCGAAACGATCCCTTCTCTCTGCTATGCCACCTACAGTCGCTAGCACTAGGCATCACTGCTGTGTATATACTGCGTATGCCGATGATGCTACGTCCTACTTGCGTTACGACCATCTCTTTGATGTTTTATATCAAGTTTATCGATCCTATGCGGACTTATCTGGTGCTACTCTTAATGCTGCAAAAAGCACCGGCTTATGGTGTGGGTCGCGGGTGGGCCGTTCTGATGCCCCATGGGGTGCGGTGTGGTCCTCGTCGTCTCAGAAAATCCTTGGTACTTATATTGGTCATCCGTTTACGGCAGCAGCAGCTTCGTGGGATGCTTTACGCCCACGTCTTCACCGTAAGGTGGGATTCTGGAAATCAACGCACTCGTACACTTCTTACCATCAGCGTGCTGCCATTGTACATCGTTACCTCTTGCCACTTTGTTTTTTTACCTGGTCTTCTACTGTACTGCCTACGTATCGTCTTGATCATATCAAAAGTCTGTGTACATCGATGATTTGGACCACAAAGCACTGGGTCGCGGCGGAGACGCTCAACCTTTCACAGGAGCACGGATGCATCAGTTTACCGGATGTGCACATATATTATCGTGCTCACCGACTTGTTTACTTTCTTCGGATCTTGGTTGCTCCCACTCCGTCCCTTTCCTCTACCCTTGATGTTCTTCTCTCTCTTCACGACCCATTTTTCTCCTTTCCCCTTTATCTTAAGATGGATTCCTTCTCTTTTTGTTCCATTAATTTTCCTTCTGTTCTTTCTGAAGCTCTGACGTTCCTCCGCACTCTTCCTCTTTCCCGGGCCCCTCCGACCACCACCCTTGATCTCTTGGATGAACCTCTTTTCTTTTCAACCCTCGTCCATTCCTCCCGACAGCCTTTTTTTCTTTTGCCTTCCTGGATCCGCTCCGGTATACTAACTGTTCACACACTCGTTAATCCCGATTTGACCTGGAAACCCCTTACCTCCTTATTTTCCGATCCTTCACCTTCCCATGCTACTGATTATGCTATTCTTCGCTCTTCCCTAGGTTTTCTTTATCCATCTCTTGTGAATTCTCATGGCCTCGTCTTTGTCCTTGGTCTCAGTCTCCCTATTCCTTTTTTTCTCTCTATTAGAGGTGTTTCTGTCCCTATTCTCTCAGTTTCCACTGTTTCCTTCAACCGTTTCTTTCGTACACCTACCGCAGCTCCGCACCCAATTTCTGATGTTCCTTCTCCCCTCTCTCAGGTCATCTGGTCTGCCTCTTCTTCTCCTCTTTCTGCGCCGTTGGAGTTTAACATTCACTGGCGATATCTTCACCGCCGGCTTCCTGTCCCTCTTCTTCTGTCCCGTATGTCTCTCCTTTCTTCTTCCATTTGCCCATTTTGTGAGTCCATAGGATATATCGACCATATGTACTGGCATTGTCCCATCCTGAAACTGTTTTGCATTGTGTATTTCGTTTCGTGAACCATATTACTTCTGGCAATCTACCTTTTCTTGCCTATTCCTGGTTGCTTTTAATGAAGCACCCTCCATCTCGTTTGCCGGACGTTTGCGCCTTTCTCTTTGTTTTGGTGAAACAAGCAATATACATCTATCATCTTTATCTCCGGAATGCCGCAGACTCTGCTAATCCACTTATTGCGAGTAACACAATCCTCACCTATTTTCGCAGTCGCTTAAGAGCTCGCCTCCGCCTCGAATATACAGAAGCACAATCAACTAATTCTTTAGCACAATTTCGTCAGGTCTGGGCGCAGGATGCCGGTTAGTTCCGGATTGATGGTACCGCCATTGGTCTATCGTTTTAACCACTCAGTGCTCCTTGCAAGTTGGAACGTGAGGACTATTTTTTGTTCTGTAGCCTGTTGTTTGTTGCTTTTTCCTCGCATTGTCGTGATTATTGTGTTACCTTTAAATTGCATTAAGAGGATGAGTATTTCGGAGCTTAACTACTGTGCCCCTGTATTTCTCCTAATGACGCAGTTATCCACCATGTGTTGTTCTATTATGGTGGTGTCCTCATGAGTTTGAGGACTCTTGTTTTCGAATGCGTTGAACGACGTGTTCTAACCTTTTCATTGCTGTTCTGTGTATGTGTTCTGTAGAATATTTGTGATGGAGCTGTAATCCCGAGCAATTTGTATGGTATCTTGGTACTGTACTGAACCATTGACTTGCCTCAGTGTTACTATGTTTGTAACGTACCAGAAGATGTGACGTACCTGCCAGAAGGACGCACACGACGTAAAGGCAGATAGGAATCAGAATAAAACGTCCGCGTAGCTCAGTTGGTAGGGCAACTTATTCCGGAATGAGGGGACCAGGGTTCGAATCCTGGCGCGGATAAAAATGACGGAGAAATTTACTTCGTTATAATGGCGCCCGAACTATCCGGATGACCCGACCGTTCAAAATCTCGCATTAGTGTGATGTTCTTTCCACACCGCGAGATAGGATAAATAAGAGAATACTTTCTCCAGCACTTCAAAAAAAAATAAGGGGGAGATGATGTAACGTACCAGAAGATGTGACGTACCTGCCAGAAGGACGCACACGACGTAAAGGCAGATAGGAATCAGAATAAAACGTCCGCGTAGCTCAATTGGTAGAGCAACTTATTCCGGAATGAGGGGACCAGGGTTCGAATCCTGGCGCGGATAAAAATGACGGAGAAATTTACTTCGTTATATGTTTTATTGTACTATGTGCTAATGGAGGAATTGTTATGTATATATGATTATTGTTTATAAATTGTACATTTCCTGGATGAGTTGCTTGATGCCATGGAAATCGGCTGACTCCTTCGTTTCTCACTGAGACATAACCCAGGGTTCGTTATGAGAATTTATTTGCTCATTTCCTAGTACTTCTGCATTGTTGTTTGCCTCTACCGTATTGTTGCATTTTGCTTTTTTCCTTAGTGTTATCATTATATTGTTTTTCATGTACTGTTCTGCCGCCGTTTTTGTTTTTTGATTATGTTGCGTAATGTGCAAACTTTCAGTGCATTGTATAGCAGAGGAGTTTTCTTAGTGCCCACATGTTTTATCTGTTCATCACTTGCATAGCTCCTTGCATGTGGCATTTTTTTTTCTGGTGTTTTTGAGATTTGCACATGCGTTTCGTTTTTTTATAGTGTATAAGTTTGTTGTGCTTCCTCCCCGTGATTTTGCATTGTGTTTTTTATAAGTTATTTACCTATGTCGATCACTATGTTTTCCTGTAAAATTTGCACCATGTTTTGGTCTATTCATGAGAGATTGTTGGCAATGCATCGCCACTTAAATCTTTTAACTATGTTTTTCTCCTGAGGCTAGTTTTGCTCCGACATATGTCGTTCTCATATATTGTTTTCAAATTACTCCTTGAGGTACCATATGTGTTCTTATTCCTTTAGCTTACTGTTTTGATTTCTATGTGTACAATTGTAGACACTGTGATAGTTTCTCACCCGTTTTAACTTTCTGGTTTATTTCCGGATGGGGGTCCTGCTCCGGCATTTGTAATTATTCATGTTTGTTCTCAAGTTATTTCTCATGTTTTAACAGCGTGTATGATTCTGTGATGCTTTTAGACCAATAAAGATCGTTTGAACTACAGCCAATCACTTTTATTCGTTGCTCCCGAGTTTTCGTCTAGTTTTGCGATTTCTGAGCCCTTTTTTCAGCTGGAAGTTCTCCGCTACGTGTATGAAGTTCTTCTTTGTGATTTGAGTTTACTTGCCGGGTCGGTGAGTTGCTTATTTTTCATATTTCTTCGGTTGTTTACGTGCTCGTACATCGGTTTTGCTTATTTTCTGCCCGTCACCATTTCCGTAGCGGACTTGCCTGTACTGGGTGCCGACGCCCTTGTATTTTGCGAGCAGCAACCAGGCTGCAACTGCTGCCTGCTTCGGTTCTCACTCGGAAGCTTTTTTGCGCTGCCTAAGTTGTTGCCTCGGTTCACCGCTCCTAGTGCTTTGACTTATATTGGTCTGACTGCTCTACTGCTGTGACGTCATGGCTTCTACACCTATGCTTGGCTCTTCTGTAACCGTACCGCTGGCTGACTGCGTCAATGTTGACATCCGATCGTCTACAGGTGCTGTGGATCAGGCGTCTTCCTCTTTTGCTGAATTATATCCTTCTGCTTTGGATTCTATGTTTCATCGTGCAGGTACCAATTTTACCATAACTGTTCCTCTAGCCTCGGTTCTAGGTAGCTCAGTGCTTTCTGTTTTGCCTCTTGGTATTGTTTTTGATGCCATACCTAACACTCAACTCACAGCATATTCATCAGCGCTGTATTCTTTTTTGCCGTCCGATTCTATTGCGCATATTACTCGCAAACCTCGATCCGTCATTATTTATTTGGCTGCCTCAAAATATGTAACGCAGGTTTTATCCACTCCCATTCAGATTGGTGATCAGTGTATTTATGCTGAACTTCTCTCCCAGCGTCCAGTTTTGATCTCGTTCTTTCCGGTTCCAGCTGAAATTCCAGATTCTCTTTTGCAGAACTTACTTTCGTATAGTTGTCGCACCGTTGGGTCGGTGCGTACCCTTCTTTCAAACGTTACTGATTCGTTTGGTAATCCCATCTCAGGGTGTCGCCGGCAGACGCTCCTGATTTTCCTCTCAGATTCTGCAATTTCTTCCTTTCCCACCAAATTACTGATTAAACTTTGTCACCATTCCTACTCCATAAATGTTGTTACACCTTTGCATTGTTACGCCTGTATTGGTTTTGGCCACCATCAAGCAAAATGCCCGTCAGTTTTTGTGCCTCCGGTCACTGTTCCTTCTACTGCAACGACATTGGAAGTGCCTGTGTCTTCTTCAGAGCCTATACTATCCCATGCTCCGACCCCGCCAGGAACTCCTGTGCCCACTTCTCATGATGCTGCTTGCTGGACTCCTGTCTCCTCTGCTGTTGCGCCTTTGCCTGCTGGACTTCCTGCTGAATTGCCTTCAGCAGTACCGATATCTATTCCTCTACTTTCTCCACCGTGTACACCACCGCCTGTGTCTACTGGCTTGTTCACACCAGTTATTGCTCATCTGCATGACTCCCTGGATGTTTCACATGTGGATCTTTTTGACATCCCAGAACTTGCGTCTTCTTCTTCTAGTGATGATGCCACACCATCGATTCAGCATATTGACTCTTCGGTGTCTTCCGTTGGAGAGGCAAATGCTACTTTGCCTACTACTGCTCCAGTGCTCGATTCCTCGAGTTGCAGTGCCTTTTCGAGTGTTATTGTTTCGCTTAAGCCCTTGCCATTGGCTTCAGGTTTAGTGGCAAGCTTTCCCTGCCCTATAGATGGGTCCCTGGTTCCTGCTGATGTTTCGTCTGCACCTCTTTCTACAACACCATCTCTGGTTTCAACTGGAGTCGACGATTCGATGTTATCTGAGCAGGACTTTCAAGGTGCTGTTTCCAAGAAGCGACGACGCTCTTCTCGTAAAAAAATCAAAAGAAGCTCTTAGCTTCCTGTGAAATATCCGACTCGACTGCTCTGGATTTTCCGGATCAATTTGTGGTTAATCCTGATTATAAACTTGATCTTAATCGTGCTGCTCTTCTTCCTCTCCCAGAGGTTTCCCTGGAACACATTTATATGCTCGCAAATGTTGATCCTCGTTATCGTGCTTTTGTGACACCCTACATGGGCTATGATTTGTTTTTGCACGTGATCCGAAAGCGGTCTTTGCCCGTTTCTGCTCATTTTACGATCCTATTGACTATGAGACTGTTTGTGCTTCTTTACGAGCTCTTGAAAGTGCTTTTAGAACTGCAGTGTCTTCGTATCCAGCTCTCGGACCGTGGCTTGCGTTTATAGACTATTATTGCACCCAATTTGTAAAGTTCTCCGGATGTTCTCCCCCATCTTTGTGAATTGTTTTCTCAATACGTGACTTTTTTCTAACTTTTTCTCCGCCAATGTAAAATGTTAATTGCTTTACTACTGCGATTGTGTCCTTGACGTTTGTGTACTTCATTCCCAGCTGTATACTTTATGTTATTTCCTGTTATACTCTCTGTTACTTTATGTTACTGCAATGTATTTCTCTGAACCTTTCACGTTTAATAAAGCGATTTTGAACTACAGCCAAAGACATTCTGAACAACAACAATGAGCAAAACATTTAACTTACCTGTGAAAATACTCGTTTTTTATGTCGGCCGTTATGTTGTGTACATGTCTAAAACAGTACCTGACTCAAACCTGCCCGGTCACGTTCTGAGTTGCTCCGAAATTTTCGCGCACAAAGTTCTGTTTCTAGTGCCCTGCGATTTATCATTTTGTGTTTTTCGTGCATCTAAAGGTCTAGTGTATCGTTCTAATTTAGTTTCCGGATCGTAAGAACGACTTTTTCTTCAATATAATCCTTGCTTACTTTCTGTTGTCGAGCTGGCCAACAGAGCTGCTGGGCACCGCCATTAGTAATGCCGGTTTACTGCAGCCATGGCCTCTATAGTGTTGTCTCATTTGTAACAGGAGGCCACTACCCTTCAACCATACTTACGTCGTGACGGCGATGAGATTCTTTTCGATCTCCCGGCGGATTCGTCTCCCGGGGCCTCATCTTCATCTATTCTAGCACAAGGGGTTTCTTTCAAGGCATTGCCTAACACGCCTCTAAAAATCTATGCTACTGCTCTTAAACGCCAGTTATCATCTTCAGCTATACTTCACATGTGTTGTCGTCCACGATAAGTCATCGTGTATTTCACGGAGACAGCCATAGCTCATTCTGTTCTACAGATTGGGCTGTATATCCGGAATCAACTTCTCCTGCAGGAACCCGTTGCTCAGCGTACTGTCGCTGTATCACTGTACCCGGCCCCTCCAGAGGTGATCGAATTAATGCTCTATGCCGCTCTTTCCACCGTCGGTCACGTTGTCGCCCGTATTCGCATTTTTTCCGCTGCACCACGCGATGTAGCGGATCGCTCCATCCTAAGTGCTAGACGCACTGCGCAGATGGTGTTTGCCTCCCAGGATGATATTGCTTGCTGCCCAACAAAGCTGATAGTTAAGTGCGAAGGTCATGTCCGACGCATCAATCTCCTTACATCCTATCATTGTGATAAATGCCAGGCGTTTGGACATCAACGAGCGGCCTGTCCTGCTACTACTTCTGCTCCTTAGTCACTTCCTCGGCAGACGGCTGTACCTTCAGCAATTGATGTTCCTCTGACGATAGCAGTTCATGGGCCGTACTAAGGTGTTCCCTCTTCGTTGCCTATGCCTCTCCTTGTGGATCAACTCCCTCTGCTTCCGGTGTCATCGGCTCCTGCTGCTACTGCCCTGCCTGGTTCTTTAGACAACGTGGGTACCGCCTCTGATTCGGAGCTTTCCTTTTATGCTTCTTTTGAGACTCCATTGGTTGTGGAATCTCCAGTTGTTTCTTCCGCTGCTCCTGCTTCAGCCCCTACATCTAGTATTCTATCTCCTGCTCCTCTGTCTGTGTCTGCCGGCGCTGCCAATCCTCTGGGAACTGACCCGTATCCTGACGACGATTTCGTGAGTGATCCCTTCTCCCGGAGTGCAAAACGCAACGTTTTCCTTACTCCTAGTGTTCCAGCCAAACGAAGACACACACACAGGTCTCCCGTTCACTGTCCTCCTTCAGCATTCCCCAGAGAGTGTGGCCTTTCGCCTACTTCAGTGTCACTTGCTGAGGCTGCTCTTCAAGTGCGGCTCGAACGGTTTTGTCAAGATCCTGATGTGACCACTCGAGCTTTCACTCTTAGACAGCAGTTACGTCTGTTTTCGCTTTCTCGTGATCCATCGTTTGACATGACCTCTCACCTTTCTCATACCATTTTTGATCCGTAGGATACTGCTGTTCGGTTTGCGTGCCTCAAGACCAGCCTACGGGACATCTGTCAGACTGATCGTGCACTCCTTCCTTGCTATCAACGACTTTGTGTTATGGATGCAGCCGCTTTACAGGCCGCAAGAATCTTTCGTTCTTTCCCTGGTGATCTTGGGTGACTTTAATGTGTTCTTGTATTTTATTTACCCCAGATTGTATCCGGCCCATTTGCACGAATGTTTGTTATTTGCTCTTCATCTGTTTCATTATTTTACTATTGAACACGCATTCACCTGTAAATATAATCATTCATTGTTTTATTGCTTTCCCCGTAAGGGGTGGGCCTGTATCATTATTTTCGCAATAAATTATTGCTATTGTTGACCCCAAACCTGACAATATTTATTTTTTTATGAGAACTATTTAAAGCACGATTTGCAACACTCACGCAACCAGCATATGCATAGGAACAGCTTTCACTTCTCGCTAATGACGGAACATACGGTTTTCAAAAACTCACGTAAGCAGCTAGGTATTTGTCAGTCTATTCTCTCCAAGGTCTGTGGCGTGAAAGTAGTTTTGACCTTTACGCTAACTTAAAATATCAACATACTAATAAATTCTTCCTAAATGAAACAAACCTTAACGGCCAGACAAAACATATAACCAGAAGTCAACTTACGGAAACAGTCCTTTATTCGGAATCGAATCACAACACTCTCCACACATTTATCTCAACACTATTCAATTCTTTCGTTCAGCACTTTCTTAACAACGCTCATCATAATCGCTCACAATAATAGCTCTCAATAATCGCTCTTATCAACACACCTCAATAATCGCTCACAATAATATCAACACCTCTCTCACAACAGATCAGTCGTCGCTTTTTATCTCTTGTTCTTATCTTATTACATGCATACGTCACGTGAATTCAACCTCAATTGTGTTGCCAAACGTATTCGTTTGAAGGAAAAGATATTTCGTTAAGCGGGAAGAATACTGAGAATAAACTCAAGATTTACATAGGGAAAGAAACTAAAAAAGGAAAGTTAATCTAGAATATACGTCACATCATCTCTCTCGTAATTTTTCTTTTTTTTGCCGAAAACCTATCAGTTTTGTAGAGGTATCCTTTCAAACAATCTGATCATTCATTCAACCTTTCAGATAAGAGCTTACAAAAATTGATGAAGAGACTCCTCGACCTGTTGCTGTAACCGACTTCTCAGTACCTATAGTCTGTAGACATCAATAGTTCAATAAACATTCATAGAAAACTTTCTGTACGATTTCAAATCTTCATCTTATACTTCGTGATAAATACTTTGTCAATACGTGTGGAGAACACTCATCAATATACATATAAGTAGCATAGTAGTAAAAAAACTGCGTATGGCAGGTAAAAAAACAACAACATTTTTAAGGTGATTAATTACACATTCGTCCACTCCTGATAACTTCTCAGGGAAGACAAAACATTCAAACTAAGTTAAGTGAATATTGTAATACAGTGTAAATGTAGTTAGTTGAAAAGAAAACTGCACTTGCAGAAAAAAATTTAACACCAACTCAACAAGTGTCAAGCACAAAAAAAGGTTAGACATGGAACAACAAAACAAAAAAAATTTGATTGCTTGGCGGCCAGGGCCGACTTCGAACTACTCCCATGCATTCGCACATCGAATTGTCAGATGCGATAGGGGAAACCCTGGAAACCCTATCCTGGGAGTGAAATCTTTATAAATTATCAACAAAAGCAATGCTGATTTTCGTCTTATGCCGCAAAGACAACATGCACAGAATGAAATGACAAGCATTTTGTATTTAAAAAAAAATGAATGTGGCGCCACACCAAAAAAAAAAAAAAAAAAAAAAAAAAGCATTACATACTGACAAGATAATGCATGCGATATTTTGTCTTCAAAGTTTGTCAAAAAAAGTTCTGTGATATTTATTTGTCGTCACATTTTGTGATAAAAGTTCAGTGACTTTGGTTTTTCTTGAGGACAGAAAAGTTCAAAGAAATAGTCTCTATAATTATCAAAGTTCTGTGATACAAGAAAGTTCAAATTATCTTCACAGAGCAAAGCTCTATATTGTAAAAAGTTCTTTTGAGCTTGAAAGTCAGTTTAAAAAAACACTTAACAGTACCTGTTGCTCGCAAAGAATACCCGTGTGCGGACACGCTTATGTTGTTGTCGAGGCGACAACGGCACTCTCGAGGCTTCACGCTTCGCAGGCTGAGGTTGCAAGACACTGGATCGCCGGGATGTGTCAGGAATTCCCGCGGACAAGGCAAGTTGACCAGAAGAGGCAGGGTCATCAGGCTGTCGCAAGGAAGTCTCAGGCTGGAACGAAGAGGTCTCAGGCTGGAGCGAAGAGGTCTCAGGCCGGAACGAAGAGGTCTCAGGCCGGAACGAAGAGGTCTCAGGCCGGAACAAGGAGGTCTCAGGCTGGCATGGAGACGAACCCGGAATCTTAGAAGGATGAAGATCCGGTCGTTTCCTTGGTGGTCGAAGAAGCGGTGTGTAACTAGAAGGGCGTTTCCGTGAACGACGAGGAACGGTGGAGGAAGGTATAGGGTCCGTCCGTCCCGAGCGAAGATTCTAAGGACGAAAACCTGGCGGATGCAAATGCTGGACTCTATGTCTGGATTGTAGCCCAACACTAGAAGTTGCACAAGGAGAGTGTGGAACAGGAGGGAAAATTCAGGCGGCGGACGCTTTGTAGGTTGAAATGGCACAGATGGCGAAAGAGGACGTTTTTGCCCTACGGCGATGGATCAAATGTTCCTGAAGTAGGAAGCTGCTCAGCAGAAACAGAAGGAAAGATTTTAGTTCTTGGAGACTGAAGAACCTCAACAATATTGTCTGATGATTCAGATGCAGCAAGAGGTACGACTCTTTTAGACACATGAGAGATGGAACTGCCTGATGAAGAAATGTCAGTTCTTGTACGTTTTAAGTTTTTTGATTGAAAACCAAAGGGAGGCACTATAAGTGAAGAAGTAAATGGAGCGATTGGAGTATGAGAGGCAGATGAAAAAGAACCTCGTTGCATACGACAAGAATATCCAGAGGAACTGGAACCACTAGAATTCTCCTCTTTTGAAAAGGCAGGAGACGGAGGAGTTGAAATAATGACAGCACCCCGAGTGAATGGAATAATGTCAGTATGTGAATCGTTAAGAGTAGAAGAAAAGACCCGCTCAGACGAAGGTAGATATTCGGACAGGACAGGGGTGGGCTCAATAATTTCATCATCATTTATATATACTTGTGAAGTCCCACCCACTGCCTGAGGATTCCAACTAGATTTAATGTTAATAATTGTATCAGTGCTTCTAATAACCCATTTCCTACATTGCTGCACATGGACAGAATGTAGGGAGCCATCTGGCTTCTTTAATATGACATTATTATTGTACACTTCTACCAATTCAAAGGGACCTTCATATAAAGGTACAAATTTTTTAACGAATGTGTGTGCAACGGAGGATTGGAAATGAGTTTCCAATAAGACCAGATCTCCAACTGCGAGATCTGGTTCCCTCCGTTTCGCATTATAGTGCCTAGCTTGGTTTAATTGAGCTCGACTGATAGCAGTCCGTGCCTTTTGCGCAAGAAATTTTAAAGATTTCTTTAGTTTTACAGAATCAGGTGTTGGTCTTTGGTTGATCTCATCGATAATGCCAGTTAAATTCTCAAAAGGGGTGCGGATTTTGCGCCCTAGAAAAAGTTCAGCGGGCGTAAGCCGCGTTGATTCATGAAATGATGAGCGAAGGGCGAAACAAAACATTTCAACATGTTCGTCCCAACGCTCATGATTATTACCAATAAAGGTTGAGATCATCTTTAGCAATGTTCTATTCACACGCTCAGCCGAGTTGGCTTGAGGGTGATATGGACTTATGAAATTATGTTTGATTTGAAGCCTCGCACACATTCGCTCAAATAACTCCGAAATGAACTGAACCCCGTGGTCCGAGACTACGGTACGGGGACAGCCAAATCGAGTGAAAACATTATGTATTAGAGTATCACATATTACATCAGCAGTAGCTGCTTTAATGGGGAATACTTCCACCCATTTAGAAAAATTATCTGTAACAACTAAAATATAACGAGATTTAGTTTTAGTTGATAATGGATAAGGGCCCAATAAATCTATAGAAATAGTTTCAAAAACATAATTATTTAAACTACAAATAAGGTGACCGGCCGGTCGTTTAATATCATAATTGTACTTTTGACAGTACTCACATGAGCGAATGTATGCGAGTATACTATTGTACATGCCCGACCAGTAGGCTACGTCTCGGAGCTTACTACGAGTTTTTCGTATGCCTAAGTGGCCGGCAAGAGGAATATCATGAAATTCGTATAATAAAGCCATGCGAAGAGACTGAGGTATCGCAGGGCGGTACTCAGCTTCGAGTTTACAATTTTTTTATAATACAAAATACCATCGATGGTATCATAATTTCGACTACGACCCGTTAAAGAAGGTTCACTTGGAGCAGAAGAACCAGCGAGTAAGAAATTATAAATTTCCCCAAAATCTGGATCATTCGGCAGTTCAGAAATTATTTGCTCCCTTGAAGTTATTTCCGAAAGAAGAAATAGGGAGGGAGGTTCAGTATCCGCCTGGGCACCAGAATTGACCGGACAGCGAGACAGTGCGTCAGGCAGTTGGTTTGACTTCCAGGGCGATACTGAATTTGAACATTATATTCCTGAAGTCGAAGTGTCCATTTTAACAATCTTTGAGACAGATTCTTTGCTGTGGTTAAATATTGTAATGCCGAATGATCCGTAATAACATTGACAGTTAAATGATTGAGATAACATTTAAATTTGGTGACAGCAAATAAAATAGCTAAACATTCTCGCTCAGTAGCAGAGTAATTACGTTCTGCTTTATTAAGAATTCGAGAGGCATATGCAATAGGATGCCCTCGTTGAGATAGAACAGCTCCTAGACCAACACCTGAGGCATCGGTAAAGATATTAAATATTTCGGCATGGTTAGGAAAGGCTAACACAGGTGGCGAAACCAAGGCATGTTTAAGAGTATTAAAGACAGTCTCTGCCTCTGTGGACCAAGTAAAGTGTCTATATTTTCGTTTCAAAGCGAATAAAGGTTCGCATAGAGTAGCGTACCCCGGAACGAACTGTTGGTACCACCAGGTCACGCCTAAAAATAGCGACAATTCCTTCGCCGACTTAGGCCTCGGAAAGTCCGAAATTGGCTTTACCTTTGAGTCATCAGTTAGAAGACCTTTAGGGGTAATTTTCAGTCCGAGATATACGAGTTCGTCCCGGCCAATTTGACATTTGCTAGGATTTAACGTCAAACCTGCATTATGTAGCAGTTGGAAAACTTGGTCCAACAGAGACAGATGCTGTTCAAAAGTTTCAGAAGAGAAGATAATATCGTCCAGATAAACATGGACATTAGGTCCGAGTACAGGACGTAAGACTGAATCCATTAAGCGCTGAAACGTTGCAGGAGCATATGCCAAACTAAAGGGCATGTGTAAAAACTCATATGCTCCAAACTGGGTAATAAATCCAGTTCTTTTAACGGAATCTGGGTGGACAGCCACCTGCCAATAGCCACTAGCTAAATCCAATGTTGATAGCCAGTTTGTTGACGATAAGTCCTGGAGAATATCGCTAATTATAGGCAATGGGTAATTGATAGCTTTGGTTACCGCATTGAGTTTTCGGTAATCTATTACGAAGCGATACTCTCCAGATTGTTTTTGTAACAAGAAAAGCAGGTACTGCCCAAGGACTAAGTGATTCTTTAATTATCCCCGAATGGAGCATGTCCTGTATTTGTCTTTGGAATTCAGCTTTCTTCTGGTTAGGACATGGATAAGGCTTACATGCAATGGGTTTAGCTCCTTCTGTATCAATAGTGTGATACACCACCTGTGTAAACCCTGGTTTATCTGAAAATAATCCTGGTCTGCTGCGTAAAACCTGACCAAGTTCGCCTTTATGTTCAGGCAATAATTTGTCACTTGCAAGAACTACAGAAAATCAATTGGCTCTTCTGGGGTGGGAGGACTAATCTCAGGCATTAAGATTAGGCCATGTTCGAAATCAAGTGTGAGCTTAAACATTTTAATGAAATCCACCCCCAGAAGGCAATCCACGAGTAACTCTTGGATTAAAAAAAAGTATAAGAAACTTGAACTTTGCCAATCTTGACAGGTAAATTAACTGATCCAGAGATTGCAAAGATACACTGCCGGACAATTGCTAAGGACGAATGACATTAGCAACGATAGCAACCATAAAAGAGAAGGCAGGAAAATGTGGAAATTAGCATAAGTGCGGGATACAGTAAGACATGTTGTGCGTATTGCAAATTTTGGATTGCCGAACTTGTTCGTGACGTCATAGCGCTGATAAGAGATATAAAGGATTTGACGCGTATTGACCGTTGTTGTTCAAACGCAAAGTTGAAAGGGAAAGAATCAATTGACGAACTTGCAACTTTCAGTATGTCTTCCCGACATCACCTAGATGATTTTACGCGTGGCCGTATTATTGGGAAGATTGAAGAAGGGCGACAAATGACAGATGTTGCCAGGGAGTTCGACGTCAGCCACAGTGTTATTTCAAGGCTTTGGAAATCATTTCAAACAAATGGAGAGTGTAGCAAACGTCACGGGGGAGGTCGTGTTCGCAGTACGACACCTGCAGAAGATTGGTACATAGTGCTATCAACAAAAAGACACCGGCGCAGCACAGCTAGTGAGGTAGCAAATCAGTTTATGGCTGCTACTGGCAAGCGGATCTCCCGAAAAACTGTCGCCAGACGTTCGCATGAAGGAGGACTATACGCCCGCCATCCTGTTGTGTGCATCCCATTGTCCAGACGTCACCGTACCACCCTTTAGCAATGGTGCCATCAACATCGCAATTGGACTGATAACGACTGGTCTGCTGTCATCTTCTCAGATGAGAGTAGATACAATCTATCGTCTGATTGTCGACGACAACTGATCTGGCGTGATAGTGGTACTGCATATTGTCCAGCAAACATACAGGAAAGGGACCGATATCCGACATGTAGTGTCATGGTATGGTCTGGCATCATGATCAATGGCCGTACGTCCCTCTATGTGCTTCCGCCTGGGACTATGACTGGCCAACGATACATTATGATGTTCTGCTACCTCATGTTCGCATGTTCCGTGGTGCTGTGGGGGATATATTTATTTTGATGGACGACAACACAACATGTCATCGAACAGTCGCTGTCTTGAGAGCGAGAATATTCAACGCTTCGTATGGCCATCACGTTCTCCAGATCTGAATCCCATTGAAAATGTGTGGGATGCTTTGGGAAGGAGTCTTGCTGGTCGCCAATGCCCTCCAATAGACAAGGACACCCTCATCTGTGCACTGACAGAGGAATGGGATAAATTACCCCAACAGCTGCTTGATAATGTTGTGCAAAGCATGACACGACGTGTGGAATCTTGCATCGCCCTCCATGGTGGCCATATCCCGTATTGACATCTTACGCTGGAACGCCTGCGGACGGTAATTGCATTTTTTTCACGTTTACGTATTCTGCACAAAATGGCCTGTTTGTCCCTTGAACACGTTCCAAAGCCTTCTGGATTTCAAAGCACAATAAATTGTCTTTCTTGTAATGTCCTGGCATTCTGACATTATTTCATTTCACTTGGCATCCAACCACACTTACTTTTGTATGCGCTATATAGCCGTTTATGATCCGTCCTTAGCAATTGTCCAGCAGTGTATTATTGTCGGCACCTCGCAGACATTGCTGGGAGGGCTCGACACAAGAATTTGGAAAGGTAGCAGCACAGAAATCAAAATTTAAGGCCGAGATGTCAGATCCAGAATCAATTTTAGTAGACACCACCACTTTGCCCAAGGTCACAAGAATATCAGGCAAAAGCGGAGCTTGAATAGTTAATAAGAGAGATTTGAGGTCTTCAGAGAAACGAGGAGATAGACTCGACCCATCTACCTCCTGTTGAAGTTTAAATTGTCATGAAACTTATTAGAATGTCTAGATTGATTTTGGAAATGTGGAGAACCACCAGGACGTGCTGAACTGTAACGTGCAGGAGAGGCAGCATTATTATCATTAGGCTGGCCTTGCCCCCAGCACGGTGTTTTGGATATGTCTGGTCCACCGGGTAGTAACTATGCCGGGGACGAGAAACTTGGGTGTCCTGATTTCCATAATGGCCAGGATGTCGCACCTCTGGTACCCGACGATGCGGCGGCACGTATCTAGACTGCTGATAGGTGTTTCTAGGCTGATTGAAAAATTGTCTTTGATGAATGTTCTGATTTGGCTGCTGATATCTGTTGTTTTGAATACGAGGTTCATGGTACTGCGTAGGTTGGCGGTACTCGTGAACCTGTGAAGACTGACCTTTGCTGTGGCGGTCTTCACAGACTCGAACGAGTTTTAAGCACTCGTGAATGGAGACACGATGTCGAACTTCCAGATAATCCTGCTGGAAGGGATCTAGCTGCTGTAACAACGTGTCACAAATCTCAAACTCGGCTGCAGCGGGATCCCATAATTTGTAAAGTCGGACTGTTTCCAGGGCGAACGAGACTGGGTTAACTGACGCTCGCTGTCGCCTGGAAAACAGTTGTTGTGCAAGGCCGGCCTTATTGGTTCCAAAAGAAAAGACATCCAAAAAGTCAGCTCGAAATTGCTGATAGGAGCCCTCTGGGTTCATTCGACGCCACTGTCTGTACCAGACTTTTGCCGTGTCTTGCAAACATGTGCCAGCAATAGGTATCTGACAGTCTTCAGGAACATTATAAAGGTCAAAATGATCGTCCAGGTCCTCCAAAAACCTAAGCGAACCGCCGTTTCCCCTAAATATAATAGAACCCGCATGGGGTAAGTAATGAGCAAGAATTTTGCTCCTTCTCATGGGGGGTGGTGGAGTAAATATTTGTTGAGGCACTGCGGTCGAAGTACGCTGTACATAAGCTTCGTACCTCGCGTAGTCGCTATCTGGTAAGTCAGAACCGCAGGCCTGGTATAGAGCGCTTGGTGAGTTATGAGGAACTCTATAACGCTGAGTATATATATTGTCAGCTGTAGAGTTATGAGCCTCATCATTGCTATAGCGGTCATAAAAGAGACCGATAGAATCAGTTACTTTAGCCATCTTCCGTGACTTCTATGGATCTGTTCGAAGGAAAATTCGGGCGCCAATGTGGCGTAAAGGAAGTCTTGCCCTTTACGCTAACTTAAAATATCAACATACTAATAAATTGTTCCTAAATGAAACAAACCTTAACGGCCAGACAAAACATATAACCAGAAGTCAACTTACGGAAACAGTCCTTTATTCGGAATGGAATCACAACACTCTCCACACATTTATCTCAACACTGTTCAATTCTTTCGTACAGCACTTTCTTAACAACGCTCATCATAATCGCTCACAATAATAGCTCTCAATAATCGCTCTTATCAACACACCTCAATAATCGCTCTCAATAATATCAACACCTCTCTCACAACAGATCAGTCGTCGCTTTTTATCTCTTGTTCTTATCTTATTACATGCATACGTCACGTGAATTCAACCTCAATTGTGTTGCCAAACGTATTCGTTTGAAGGAAAAGATATTTCGTTAAGCGTGAAGAATACTGAGAATAAACTCAAGATTTACATAGGGAAAGAAACTAAAAAGGAAAGTCAATCTAGAATATACGTCACAGGTCTTTGAGTTAAACTACCTTGCACGGGAGCTTCAGGTACCTGCTTTGCTTCAGGCGACTTAAATGCTTGCAAACAAGTACAGCTCGAAGACAGAATCTGGGGAAATGTAACTACATCAAACGATTCATTAGAAAAATCGGGATGTTTAGAGGAAGAAATAAATAGAGTCATCGGCATACCTCTTTTGAAGGGTGAAAAATATGAAAAAGGCTGCCAAGCAACCTGCATCCCAATGGTATAAAGATAGCCTTGCTATAGCTCATCGAGTTGCACACTGTGGTCGTTAACCTCTCCCTCTCAAAGATATCAACAGAACTAAGATACCTTCCCCCCTACCAGCTTACAACGAGCCGCTACTGCATTCGCCTCATCTCAGCTTAATTTTTTTTTGATTGGAGGTTTAACCACCACCGTGAGCAACTCAATGGGCTATAAGCAGTCGTCCGTCCCTAATTTAGGGTCACTGGTTCCAGGGTAGGGAGAGAGCCAGTGCCGTAAGACAAACACAACATCCATGCCTCACCGGGATTCGAACCCGGACCCCTTTCGGACCCCTTTCTGAAGAATGATCAGAGGCCATCGCTTAGACCACTGCGCCATCTACTGATTGCATGGTTTCAGAAAAATCTCGATTTTTCGTATATTTATTAACTACATGCGTAACTTCTGCTCAGCATATGGTTGTGCAAAAGTGTTGAATTTGAAATAGTAAAACTACACCAGCAATCAAAATTTATTGGAGTAAAAAGCGTAGAAATAAAAGTTTCCAAGCTTTATCGTATCAACCAATTTGTTTTGTTTAAGGAAGGTAGACAGCAGTTTGCTAACTTCCTTAAAAAAAGCCATAGGAAAACAAAAACGGAAAGATATGCTGTCCGCCTTCCTTAAAAAAGGCCATCTGCTTAAGGTTACCACATATTGGAACACTAATTTAAGAACAAAAGGACGTGGTGTTCCCAAATCAGCAGATCATTTGGGAACACATGTGTGCTCAAAAGAAAAATGCAAAGAAAATTTATGCCTTAAAAGGATATATTTCGCAGAATGTTGGTAATTTGTACTGATAAAGCAGAGCTATCATGCCGAGAACATATTAACAAAAGTGAAAGGCTATGCCTTAGGTATATATAGGGGCGGATTGGCCCACCGGGACATTTCCCGGTGGGCCCATTCCGTATATTTTGTCTCTTTCTTTCTTACTTTCTTAAAAATGTTTTCAGTTCAATTGCTTTAACCTCACAACTGAACCACAACACTTTTTTAAAATGAAATACACGTAATGTAATTATAATAAGCGGGGGAAAAATCCCACCACCAGGCAACTGCTAGAATCCCAACTACAATAGCTGGGCCACATGTGTTTGCGAACTTCTGGGTTCACTTAGTAGCTGAGGAAACAGAATGTATGCACCGTATGTTGCGGGAGGGGGGGGGGGGTTGAAGATGTTCTGCACTGACGGAAAAAAACCCAACACCACGAAAAAATAGTTGTAGAGGAATGAAATGGCGGCAATACATTTGTATAGGTAACATATTTAATCGATTAAGGTTTCAAGATCACAGCTTATTGTAAGCGCGAGAAGAGCCATTTTAAATGTGAAATGCTGGTACATTAATAACCGGTGTAACCTCCAGAATGTTGAATGCAAGCACGCAAACGTTCATGCATTGTGTCGTACAGGTGCTGGATGTCAGTTTGTGGGATGGAGTTCCATGCCTGTTGCACTTGGTCGGTCAGTACAGAGACGGTTAATGCTGGTTGGGGGTGACGCTGAAGTTGTCGTCCAATGATGTCCAATACGTGCTCGATTGGTGAAAGATCTGGTGATCTAGCAGGCCACGGCAACATGTCGACACTCTGTAGAGCATGTTGGGTTACAACAGCGGTATGCGGGTGAGCGTTATCCTGTTGGAAAACACCCCCTGGAATGCTGTTCATGAATGGCAGCACAACAGTTTGAATCACCAGACCGACGTACAACTACGCCGTCAGGGTGCGTGGGATAACCACGAGAGTGCTCCTGCTGTCATAGGAAATTGCTCCCCAGACCATAACTCCAGGTGTAGGTCCAGTGTGTCTCGGCCGCAGACAGGTTGGTTGCAGGCGCTCACCTGGCCTCCTTCTAACCAACACACGGCCATCACTGGCACCCAGGCAGAACCGGCTTTCATCAGAAAACACAACAGATCTCCACTCCGTCCTCCAATGAGCTCTAGCTTGACACCACTGACGTCGCAAACGGCAGTGGTTTGGAGTAAGTGGAATGCACGCTACAGGACGTCTGGCTCGGAGCTGTCCTTCAAGTAACCGATTTGTAACAGTTCGTTGTGTCACTGTGGTGGCAACTGCAGCTCGAATTGCTGCCGCAGACGCGGTACGATGCGCCACGGCCATACGCCGTACACGGCGGTCTTCCCTCTCAGTAGTGCCACGTGGCCGGGCCGGAACCCGGTCTTCTTGAAGCAGTACCTTCCCTTGACCACCGCTGCCAGCAATCATGCACAGTGGCTACATTCCTGCCAAGTCGTTCTGCAATATTGCGGAAAGAAAATCCACCTTCTCGTAGCCCTATTACACGACCTCGTTCAATCTCCGTGAGCTGTTGATAATGGCTACTTCGTCTTCTTAAAGGCATTCTTGACTAACATCAACACCCTACGTCGAATCTCAACGATAACTAACGTTCACGAACGTTACAGCGCGTATTTACAGCAAAGCTGCTTTGCATGTTCCGAGGGGCGCTACTAGCGCCACACGTATGCGCCGAGCGCGAAATTTGCATAGACGTCATCTTACAGATGTACTCTCACCGCCTACCAACTGTCGTTTATCTAACACAACCCCTTCTTGGTGTTGGGATTTTTTTTCCGTCAGTGTATATATTCCCCAATGAGGGGGGGGATAGTTCATTTTACTCACATTGGTTATAGGAGGCATTAGTGCTGTGCCCATCGGCACAATCACATGGTAATAATGCTGCTAAAACATTCTCATGAGAAAATAAGACCGACGACCCTAAATAATAGGTTCCAAAAGGATCAAACAGCTCGTTTGCGGATTATTCCGAGGAAGTACCCGGTGCTCTCTGAAGTCAGAAACATGCCAGATTTAACCCAACCTCAAGCATTGTTTCTTTACTAAACTATAGCGTCTAGAAGGAAAAGTGTGCCGAGCGCCTAGCGTACGTAATGATTGGCGTGGATACCGAAATTTGTCCCCTTTATAGATGGCGCTGCGATCGCCTTCCCTTCCCTCTTTCTTACTGTGAGTGGAGCGGGAAACTAAATTCGTGTTGCTTACTGTGAAAAGAGCGGCAATTTAGACGAAGACGTCTTATATTTTAGGGTTCAGAAGGAATGTGGATTACCTAAATATTGTATATAAGTTATACTTAGCTCATTATGCGGAAGAGAAATAACCATTGTTTTGTGTTCGAGGTTGCAATACTCAGTACAAAAAAAGTAAGCTGTCACTCTTTGGAATCGGCAATCTCAATGAACTGTAGGCGGCGCTGCGAAAACGTAAACAAATTGCTTTTAGTACGGATAACGTCGCACGTGTTCCCGCGAAGTCGTATGTAGGAATGGCTGGTTTAACACTCTCAATCCTTGAGATAATGCAATTTGTGGACGCTACAAAAAGTTCACAATGCATCAAAGCAGAGGAAGATATTCTCAATGTATGTCATATAATTTCGTGTGCAATTAAGATGGAAGATAGGAAAGAAATCCACATAGTTTCGCATTGCATTCAATCCACCGTAATGACATCGTTGCCTCATTCGGTCAACGGTGTTTTAGACAGAAATAATTGTGAAATTTCTGTAGTCTTTTGAGTGCTCTTGTAAAGCAGGTAGAAGTGGAACGCGTAAGCACTGTGTAGCAGCAATGCTTTACTGTAACAGGCAATTTTTATTTTTACATTTTCAGACAAGTGATATAGTAACACCTACAGCGACAGAGGTGACATTATTTAGTCAGAAGAATGTTAGTTCCTGGAAAAAGTGCGACGTACAGATTTGCGATTACATAAATTAATGGTAAATGGTACAGAAATTTCCTTTTTTAAATGCCTTTTAAAGATTTTTATCGTAATATTTACCTGTAAGTGCGATGCTGTGAAGAAACGCTGCGGTAGGCCTAACGCATATCGCTACCACGACAATGTCAAGCGTTTACTGCGGCACTGTACTTTTGGTTCTCCTGTCAATACTTTCTTTGCAGATCAGTTTCTATCTCCCTGATACGTATCTTTCGCAAATCAAAGAGGTTTTTTCCTATCAACAACGTACAGGATACAACAAAATAAAGGGTGGATAGTCTGTACCTATTTTCTGTAGCGTATCACTACAACATTTATCGCTCTCCTGCCAACAGCGTAACCGCTTTTTCCTGTACTCTTCCGCCCGTTATTTCGGTGCAGCAACGAACCTTTCTTTTAACGGAGCAACGCATGACATCGTGCGGTAGCGATGCGTTAAGCCTACCGCGGCATTTATTAACACCATCGCACTTACAGGTAAATATTACGAAAACAATCTTTGAAACACATTTAAAATATGAAATTTCTGCACCATTTGCCATTATTTTCTGTACTCTAAAATCTGTACGTCGCTCTTTTTCCAGGTACTAATATTTTTCCGACGAAATAATTCCGAACGCTAATCTACACCTTTACCAACATTTCGTTTCACTTGACGATTTCCATGACCCATTTTCAATACTCTGTCAACAATAACACATTTTTAATTTTTGAACATTCTGTTCCTAAAACAGTGTTTTTGAATTGGTAATTGTTGATCATAATTTTGCTCTTAGCGGTTTTGAACTCGTGACTGTTGACAGAAAATCAAAATAAAAAAAATCAATGAAATTGAAAATCATGTTCCTCAATGTATAACGAAGTAAATTTCTCCGTCATTTTTGGTCTACGCCGGAATTCGAACCCGAGGTCGCTTATTCCGGAACAAGTCGCTCTACCAACTGAGCTACGCAGACGTTTATTCTGATTCCTATCTGCCTTTATGTCGTGTGCGTCCTGCTGGCAGGTACGTCACATCTCCCCCCCGAAAGAGGGCCGGGGGCATGGCCCACGGGTCAGCCGTGACCATGAATCGTTGCAGGCAGCCATCCACTGTAGAACGTGCACTTGAGAACTCCCATTCAATCTGCTGTGTGGAATGCAACATCACACATTTTTATTTTTCGAAGCGCTGGAGAAGAAATTCTCTGATTTTTCCTGTCTCGCGGTGTGGAAATAACATCACACCAATGCGAGATTTTGAACGGCCGGGTCATCCGGATAGTTCGGGAGCCATTATAACGAAGTAAATTTCTCCGTCATTTTTAGTCTACGCCGGGATTCAAACCCGAGGTCGCTTATTCCGGAACAAGTCGCTCTACCAACTGAGCTACGCAGACGTTTATTCTGATTCCTATCTGCCTTTATGTCGTGTGCGTCCTGCTGGCAGGTACGTCACAAATGGAGCTTAAATTTATATCGATAACAGCAATTATTTGTTTTCAAGAGCATGTAGAAAAACGGAATTTTAAATTATTACTATGCAATATAATCATGTCTTGTTTATTATTCATTCAAACACGTTACTAGGTTAGTACTATTTCACTGGAAGGATTTCAAGTGAAAGGCACAAGCGTTTATACACTATCTACCAACATTGGACACCCCTGCAATCGACGATAACTGCGGTCCTGATACACGTCACGGCCGCCGCCGTTAAATATCGTGTGGGAAACAACAACGCAACCAGTTGCGTGCAAGATGCCACGCAGTTCGGAGCTCTCTGATTTCGAGAAAGGTGTCACGTATGGATCGGCCATCACAGAAATGGCCGATCCATACGTGACATATCCAGCGAGTTGAAGTACCCAAAATTGACAGTGGACTACGTGATTGGCAAGTGGAAGATGAGAGGTGACTATCGGAATGGGCCCCGACCCGGCAGACCCACAAAACTGGGAGTTAGAGACCGACGGGTGCTGGCCAGAGAAATTCGGAAGAACCGCACCAAATCGATGGGCCACATCCGCGAAGAGCTTCAACAGGAATCCGAGAGTGTTCTTTCGATGAATACCATCCGTAAGGAAGCCCATCTGCTTGGTTATCATGGACGTGCTGCCGCCCACAAGCCTTTGATCACCAATTCCAATAGCGCTGCTCGGCTAACGTTGTGCAAAGAACGTCGACAGTGGACCGTTGAACAGTGGAAACAGGTTCTCTGGAGCGACGAATCAAGGTTTACCCTCTACCGTTCGGATGGCAGGGTTTGGGTTTGGCGTCTGCCTGGAGAACGCCTCCTGCCGGAATGTATTGTGCCAACTGTGAAGTTCGGCGGTGGTGGAGTTATGCTAGGGGGTGTTTCTCCTGGTATGGCACGGGACCCTTGGTCGCAATTCCTGGTAGACTCAACGTCGAGACCTACTGCACCATTTTAGATCAGGATGACAATGCCACCTGTCATGTTGCGAGGTCCACCATGGCTTGGTATGGTTACAATAGCGTTAATCGAATGGACTGGTCTGCGCAGAGCCCGGACCTTAACCCTATCGAGCACCTCTGGGACGAGTTGGAGCGTCGTCTTAAGGGGTGCCCCCACCGTCCGAAATCGGTGAAGGAACTGACCTGTCTTCTCCAAGCCACGTGGAAGAAAATAACGCTAGCCGTCGTACAACGCCTGGTTGACAGTATGCCCCAGAGGGTCGCAGCTGTAATCGCCGCTCGTGGAGGCTCCACTAACTATTGAAGGTGAATAAACTTCGTTTTCCTTTGCTATCACAGGTGTCCAATTACTTGTTGGTAGATAGTGTACTAACTTGCGAAAAACATAGCTGGAATCTTGCGAACGACACTGCGGGACGCAACAATATGAATTGTTCTTTTTCACGGAATTCTCCATTATACTATTCTCCAATTCCAGAATGAATGCAAAAATACCCCAAAATAAGCCAACCGAACCAAGGCAACACGATCTAACAACAGCTAAGAATGTTATCCGTACTATAGAAATTCTTCCTTTCGCCGCTAGAGGGAGAGCGGACCGCTGAGATTGCCAATACCCAAAAATGATAAACTTTTACAGCAATGGCAAAGATTGATTCCCCGTGCAGATAAAAATTTAGACAAATTTAGTGCTGTATGTGAATTGCACTTTGATGAAAGATTTGTAGTTCAAAACTTTGTGCATAAAATAAACAAGGAGACTGTGTTAATACCCAGAGATCGGCACATTTTGACACCACATGCAATTCCAACAATATTTCCAAACCTTCCCCATTATTTGTCAAAACCTCTGGCATAAAAGAGAAAAGTTAGGGAAACCGATGATAAGCCTGGTGGTAATTTACTTGTAAATAGCTTGGAATTTACTCCCGAAAGAGTTACACTGAACTGCCTTCTGAATATCAACCTTCCTTCAGAATTTTGGGGTAAGCAAATTCTTGCTAATAATTCAAAATGCATAATTTTCCATGTTCATTCATTCAAATGTGAATTGTCAAATTCATTGACAACCGAAAAACTGGTTGTTGTAACCGAAAGTGAACCAGAGTTTACCTGTGAAGTGCATTTACGTGGATTAAAAAATTAACACAGTTTCTAATATTACGTCTAAAGATGAATTAGAATTCATTATTCGAGACACTGATAGGCTAACAGTATGTCATGGCTCAGGCTCCATTTCAGAATTTGAAAATAACAGGAAGTACCTTGAAAGTGGAATTATTTTTGAGAATAATTTTTACAGCAAAAATTGTGTAAGGAAATGAACAACAGAGACTTGCCTCAAATGTAAGTATCTGCGGCGCTTACTTTTGCACAAAATAGCTTATCATAGAAGAAAGGCTACATTTAAAAATAAGTATCAGAATAAAGTTCGGAAAATCAACAGGCTAAAGAAACGGGTTATCTCGCTCTGATTACATAAAAAAAAAAAAATCCAAAACAAAAATAAGAATTTTACAGAACTTTCCATTAATGAAAAAATAGCAGAATTACCCACTAAGCAGCAGTAAATGGTTATTCATTGTTATAAGGCAGCAAAAAGGAAATCTGCAAGAGGTATGTCATATACCAAGAAATGGTTACTTGAATGCTTACTAATGAACATAAAAAGTTCAAAATTGTACGAGCACATACGGAAACACAAAATCATGATCCTACCTAATAGAACAAGTACACTGCTGGCCACCCAAAATGCAACACCAAGAAGGACACGAGATAGCAAAGCCAGATTTACTGGACACATAACAACAGATACAAAGATGAATTGAGCTTACAGGCCCGTGCGACTTGCGGAACACGCAGACATCAATAGTTTGTGTGGCCCCTATTTCTGGCAATAACGGCCGCTACACGCCGCAGCATCATACGAAAGAGGCTTTGGATGTGGGTTAGGGGTATGTCGGTCCAGGCTGCTTCCACATGTTGCCACAGTTCATCAGGCGTAGCCGCGGGGGAGCTTGCCGGGCCACTCGGTTGCCGGTCAGTGACCAGACGTGTTCGATGGGCGACGATATGTCGCCCATCGAACAGGCGGGCCACGACAGCAGTGACACCTGGCAGGCAGTGAATAATTGTTGCACGATGCGTGCCACGTGCGGGCGCGCGTTGTCCTGTTGAAACGTGGACGATGGCAGGTCCTGCAGGTAAGGGAGGACTACAGGCTCCAAAACGTCGGTGATGTTGCGGTAGCTGTTGAGTGTACCGGCGATGCGTACCAGAGGGGTGCGGGTGTCATTCCAATTGCGCCCCAAACCATAACGCCAGGCGACGGACCGGTATGGTGATGCATAATGCAGGTGTCATACAGTCTCTCACCGCGGTGCCGCCAAACGTGGATCCCACCATCGTGGTGTTGCAGACAGAAGTAGGATTCGTCGGAGAAGACAATGTCGTGCCATTCCGTAGTCCAGGTGCGGCGTTCAACGGATGCCGTCACACTTGCCGGTGGTGTAACGTCAGTGGTAATCGGAGCAATGGGCGAAGTGCGACAAGTCCCCGCTCCTGCAGACGACGTCGAACGGTACGTGCTGACACAAGTTGTTCTGCAACACGCCCTAATTCCTGTGCTAACGTTCGTGATGTGGCGGTGAGAGCCGTCAATGCCCGCCGCACAACATGCCGGTCCTCTCGTTCGGTGGTGTGCTGTGGCTGCGGCAATCGCTCACGTCGGTCCGTCCGTCCCTCCTGCACCCACCGAATCCATACTCGCCTCACTGTGGCTGGATGTCGTCCCACACGGACGCCGATGTCTCGGTACGATAAACCGCTGTCGCGATAAGCCACTATTTGTCCTCTGTCGAACTCTGAAACGTGCTTGAATAACTGCCGTATTCTGCGACGAGGCATCAGGAAGCTTCCCACGCAGAGGTCCGGCAGCACAACACACTTCCACTACTTACACCCCGCCTTCGGTGCACCCTTCTTTTAGTGCTTCTCAGTGGCGTGCTGGGCGCATATGATTTGCAAATGCCCTGCAATGCTAATCGTTTGCATGTCCTCTCGCGGGCGACGCATACTGCGAATTTCAAGCCAATCGGATGCTTCCTTTTCGGTGTTGCATTTTGGGTGGCCAGCAGTGTATTAGAAAGTATATTTCAAATTACAACAGTGGTTTTGGATTCAATGCACAGACGTTTGAAACAATTTCAAAGAAAACAAGTAAGGTGGAGCCTTTTGGAAGACATGGTGGTATATTAATAGATGAAGTGGAGCTTACAGAAAAACTGCAAGCAAAATCATGTGGGGAAATAATAGGGTTTGTTGATATTGGGCCATACACTTCAGAAACTGTTAAGCAAAATCATGTGGGGAAATAATAGGGTTTGTTGATATTGGGCCATACACTTCAGAAACTGTTAAGCATACCCCATGTAATCACGGACTGGTAATAGTGTTCCAGCCATTAAATGGAGATTGCACCCAAATAATTGGTGTTTTTGCCACAAGTAACAATAAAAGTGGGACTTTGCCTGCAAAATTGATTATTGAAGCTGTTATTCTCACTGAAAATGCAGGTCTGTTTGTTGATTTCGTTACGTGTTGGAACAGGAATATGTGGAATACATTTGGTATATCAGCAGATTGTTCTGGGAATAAATACAGCATTATGCATCCTACAAATTGCTCTAGAAGTTTACATTTCATATCAGATTTTCCTCACTTAATAAAATGTGTATGGAACGCATTTGTTACCAGAGGTTTTCTCCTGCCCGAAGGGGAAGCAAGACCAGAGCATGTTGAAGCAGCATGGAGGAAGGACTCTGACATAACTATTTTAAAAGCCATGCCAAAAGTTACACGCGTTCATATTCACCCGAATAACTTTGAGAAAATGAGGGAAAGCTATGGTTTGCAGCTTTTTAGCAACAAAGTATTAAAAGGCCTTTTTCTCTATAAGCATCATATTGAAATACAGTTTGGAAGTACTAATGCAACTGATATTTTCATAAAGTTGATGATGCAGTTAATAACTGTAATGACCTCTAGGAGTCCATCAAGTAGTCTCCGCGTAGATTCTGAGGGATGCAAAGTACTTAATGTTTTTCTGTTATATTTAGATAAATGGGAAGCTTTTGCGGGAGATAAGAAGATTGGGTTTTGTAGTGTTAGCACAGCTGCAGGATTACGAGTCACTATAAGCAGTACCATCTCTCTACTAAAATATCTAAAAGAAACCTTGAACTACAAGTATGTAATGACATCGGGCTTGAGCCAAGACTCAATAGAAAACATTTTTGGCATTATTCGGCAACTGTCAGGCTGCAATGACCACCCCACTGCAGCAGAATTTTTAGTGACCATTCAGTGTTTAAGTTTTTATAATCTGGCCAAGCCTGTAAAGTGTGGTACTAGCTGCACAACAGAAATAATCCATTCCCTTATCGAGCCAAGTGACACCATCAGTTGCAAACCTAATGTTTTGTTAAATTTAAATGCAATTTTAAGTGATGGGATGCTAGATAATGTGAATGATACCTTGAACAGTGCTGCATATTCTGATTGTGCTTCCCTTTTCCAACATACTTCCCATAACCAGTTGCTAGTTTATGTTGCAGGTTATGTAGCTAGAAATGTGTTGCAATAACTAAATGCAAAGATTGCACCAAAATATGTTTGACATGCAGTATTGAAGAAAAGGCCAGATTTTCTGGAACACTGATACGAGAATTTGATAAAGGTGGCTTATTATGTCCATCAAAGGAACTCCTAGTTCTTGTCAGTCAACTGGAAGGTATTGTTGCACATTATTTCAGCACTGAAAAACTACACAGAAATAGTATCTTTGATATTCTAGCTATTTGATGATAAAGAAAATTAAACTCATTGGTTGTGCAGAACACAGTAAAGATGTGACATGTAAGATTGCAAAATTTTCTTTACTGACATGGTTGCGTTTCTATATAAAGGGACTTAATAAGATTCACAATGATAATAGAGAAAAAATGAAGTACCTTAAGCTGAGACGCTGAAAATAAATATGAAGTCCCTGGATCTGGGTATTGAGGTTCTTTTTATGAGGAAGCAAGTGAGAGACAGCTTTATACTTACTGTGGAGTCAGTCAATAGCTCTCACTTATAATTACTGTGGAGTCAGTAAATATATACTGACTCCACAGTAATGCTACAGGTCAAACCCTCACCTCGAGAGTTCCTCAAAACCACCTTAACAGTTAAAAAGAATATTTTATTTCGAAAAGCCTTTCAGCACGATAAGATATATTTAATAGTACAGTCTGTACTAAAAAATAGACATTTATAAGGCACAACAACTTACAAGATCTTTCAAAGCACCATGTGCTCCATCGTCAGGTATTTCAATATACATAAACAAAACAACGGATAAAAGCAAGAAGCATTTTCAAATTACGCGAGCACGTGATAACAATAACGATGTTTACATTAAATATAGTAGAAGTTTTGTCATGCGTTAAAGGGTTTCAACAAATGATACTATGAATTGCTATTACATATGCGAAGAAAATATATACACAGATGATAATTAATAAGTTGACATTATTCGTCAAACTGTAAATGAATTATTAGGAGTTAAGTGTTGCTGGATAGGAGTATGCTGTTCTGGCAGCATTAACATGGCCCAAGGCACTGGAACGAAACGTGGAGTTTCTTCATTACAGCAGTCAGAGTTGTGCGATAATATACATAAACTCTCAGCGAATCGTAGAGATCGCTTTGTACGATTTGAGCTCAGCACACTGGCATTGGTCCAGTCTGGTCGGTAGATACCTCTATTAACTAATCGTGCAAGAGAGGTAGCATCAGAGTTATTAGTAATTGAGTACTTGTGCTCATATATTCTTGTTCGCAATGGACGTGCAGTGGATCCAATATATGCAATTGCTGGATCTTCTGGATCAATAGGAATTAAGGGTATTTTGTAAACCCCATGTCTGTTGAGTGTGGAAACTTGGTCACGGTCTTTTTGCACGATGGCTCGAATACTTTTCGTACTTTCACCAAACGCAATGTGGTGTTTTTTGCATATGTTCTTTAGTATTGTAGTGACTTCAGGTATATAGTCCATAGTGCCAACATATTTTGTAATTCTGGTTTCCCTTTGTAAGGTACTTTTGTGTAGACATTTTACTGATCGAGCAATTTTTTCAACGATCGTTTTATGGTAGCCATGCGCCATCGTAATCATCTGGATATGATTTAACTCATTTCTTCTAGCCTGGATATTGGAGGAGTGGGTGAAGGCTCTTCGGACCATGTACTCTATAGCTCCTAGTTTTTGTTTTCTTGGGTGCGATGAATTATGCGGAATAATAGCAGATTGTGTTTCAGGCTTTCTGTACACTGAATAGGATAAACAATTGGTATCTGGGTGTCTTTTTAGTAATATGTCCAAGAATGGAAGAGTATTATCATTTTCATGCTCAATGGTAAAATTTATGGAACTGTAATGTTTTGAGAGCTCTTTAGCAAACTCTTCAATTTTGTTTTTATGATGCGGCCAGAAAACAAGTATGTCGTCTACATATCTAATGTAGAGATCAGGCTTAAGTTGGAAATATTGTAAAACATTGTTTTCTAGATCTTGCATTAACAATTCAGCGAGCACCCCTGAAAGTGGGGAACCCATCGGCGCACCTCCAGTCTGGCGGTAAATGGTTCCTTCATACCGGAAGAATGTGTGTTTCTGTACAAAACGTAGAGCATTTATAATTGCTTGGATTTCATTAATAGTATAAGAATTCAAAGCCAATAGACGGTTCTCAATAATGGAGTGTACATCTCCAATCGGCACATTGGAGTACAAAGAGACAACATCGAGTGATGCCATAGCAAACGGCTTTCCCTTTCGTAAGAATGGCTTAATGTTGTCAATAGCCTTAACAGAGCTATTAACTGAGTAGGAGGAACCTGTAGTTAATGGTTTGAGGAATTTTGCTAGAGCACTTTCGAGCTGGCGGGTTGGGCTTGCATATCCTGATAGAAGTGGGCGTACAGGAAGACTCTCCTTATGAGTCTTTACTTGGCCAAATAACTCAGGTATTCGAAGGCCTATAGTAGGGTATATATCCTTAGCAACATTTGCAGGTAAGCTTCCATGGTTTCTGAGTTTTGCCACTGCTGATACTGTAGATGAGGTTGGATCCGAAGATAGGATCTTGTGCGGTATACTCGCAATGGCATCATTCATCTTATTAACATAGTCTGCTTTGTTTAAGATGACAATTTGTTGCGTCTTGTCAGCTTTTAAAATGGAGATAGTTTCATCAGACTTCAATAACTTCAGCTGTTTAATCTCATTACAAAATTTACGGTCATCCGGTGTTCTAGACTTATTGGCTAACTTTTGTACGGATTTTGCCAGTTTATATCGTACGTGTTCTCTTTCAGTTTGAGTAATGGTTTCAACGATATTTTCCATCTGCGTAATAAGGTGACATTTATTAACTTTGTTTGTCGGGTAAGCAAACTTTAGTCCTCGTTTTAGAGCCTCAGACTGTGTGGGGTTAAGGACTAGGTTACTCAGGTTTAAGAATTGTGTCTGATATAGACCATTTGCATTTTTGCTCATATTCGATGGTTCTCGTTGAGATTCCACCTTGTCAGCAATGAGATTTCTCAGTTTTCTAATGTGTCTTTCTTGCATTGTAGCAACTCTCTGAAGAAGTTTAGACGTAAATAAAACCATAGTTCTATCTTGAATAATAGGGTGAGTGCAAGCCATAAAAGTTTTGTAGGCAGAATACGTGTTACGCTGCAGAATATTTATATAAGACCGCTTTCTTCTTATTTCGGCCGTTAGTCGTTTATATTCTGCTTTTTGAATAACAGTTCTATCGCGTATAGAAACTATATGGCATCTTATCCATAAGTACTTAGGAATAATTTGAAGGTCTCGGCAATTAATTAGAAAAGCAAGATGGGCTTCTTCTGTTACCAGGCGTCGCTTGCATTTGAAGAACATTTTTGCTTTCTCATCCGTCATTACAAATAGTTCGAAAACAAAGCAAATGTAAATAGAAGTTTTACAAGGCGTTAACTTTAATAAGGATTCTTCGTGCGCTAAACAATATTTTAATTCGAAAAGCCTTTCAGCACGATAAGATATATTTAATAGTACAGTCTGTACTAAAAAATAGACATTTATAAGGCACAACAACTTACAAGATCTTTCAAAGCACCATGTGCTCCATCGTCAGGTATTTCAATATACATAAACAAAACAACGGATAAAAGCAAGAAGCATTTTCAAATTACGCGAGCACGTGATAACAATAACGATGTTTACATTAAATATAGTAGAAGTTTTGTCATGCGTTAAAGGGTTTCAACAAATGATACTATGAATTGCTTTGAAAGATCTTGTAAGTTGTTGTGCCTTATAAATGTCTATTTTTTAGTACAGACTGTACTATTAAATATATCTTATTGTGCTGAAAGGCTTTTCGAATTAAAATATTGTTTAGCGCACGAAGAATCCTTATTAAAGTTAACGCCTTGTAAAACTTCTATTTACATTTGCTTCGTTTTCGAACTATTTGTAATGACGGATGAGAAAGCAAAAATGTTCTTCAAATGCAAGCGACGCCTGGTAACAGAAGAAGCCCATCTTGCTTTTCTAATTAATTGCCGAGACCTTCAAATTATTCCTAAGTACTTATGGATAAGATGCCATATAGTTTCTATACGCGATAGAACTGTTATTCAAAAAGCAGAATATAAACGACTAACAGCCGAAATAAGAAGAAAGCGGTCTTATATAAATATTCTGCAGCGTAACACGTATTCTGCCTACAAAACTTTTATGGCTTGCACTCACCCTATTATTCAAGATAGAACTATGGTTTTATTTACGTCTAAACTTCTTCAGAGAGTTGCTACAATGCAAGAAAGACACATTAGAAAACTGAGAAATCTCATTGCTGACAAGGTGGAATCTCAACGAGAACCATCGAATATGAGCAAAAATGCAAATGGTCTATATCAGACACAATTCTTAAACCTGAGTAACCTAGTCCTTAACCCCACACAGTCTGAGGCTCTAAAACGAGGACTAAAGTTTGCTTACCCGACAAACAAAGTTAATAAATGTCACCTTATTACGCAGATGGAAAATATCGTTGAAACCATTACTCAAACTGAAAGAGAACACGTACGATATAAACTGGCAAAATCCGTACACAAAAGTTAGCCAATAAGTCTAGAACACCGGATGACCGTAAATTTTGTAATGAGATTAAACAGCTGAAGTTATTGAAGTCTGATGAAACTATCTCCATTTTAAAAGCTGACAAGACGCAACAAATTGTCATCTTAAACAAAGCAGACTATGTTAATAAGATGAATGATGCCATTGCGAGTATACCGCACAAGATCCTATCTTCGGATCCAACCTCATCTACAGTATCAGCAGTGGCAAAACTCAGAAACCATGGAAGCTTACCTGCAAATGTTGCTAAGGATATATACCCTACTATAGGCCCTCGAATACCTGAGTTATTTGGCCAAGTAAAGACTCATAAGGAGTGTCTTCCTGTACGCCCACTTCTATCAGGATATGCAAGCCCAACCCGCCAGCTCGAAAGTGCTCTAGCAAAATTCCTCAAACCATTAACTACAGGTTCCTCCTACTCAGTTAATAGCTCTGTTAAGGCTATTGACAACATTAAGCCATTCTTACGAAAGGGAAAGCCGTTTGCTATGGCATCACTCGATGTTATCTCTTTGTACTCCAATGTGCCGATTGGAGATGTACACTCCATTATTGAGAACCGTCTATTGGCTTTGAATTCTTATACTATTAATGAAATCCAAGCAATTATAAATGCTCTACGTTTTGTACAGAAACACACATTCTTCCGGTATGAAGGAACCATTTACCGCCAGACTGGAGGTGCGCCGATGGGTTCCCCACTTTCAGGGGTGCTCGCTGAATTGTTAATGCAAGATCTAGAAAACAATGTTTTACAATATTTCCAACTTAAGCCTGATCTCTACATTAGATATGTAGACGACATACTTGTTTTCTGGCCGCATCATAAAAACAAAATTGAAGAGTTTGCTAAAGAGCTCTCAAAACATTACAGTTCCATAAATTTTACCATTGAGCATGAAAATGATAATACTCTTCCATTCTTGGACATATTACTAAAAAGACACCCAGATACCAATTGTTTATCCTATTCAGTGTACAGAAAGCCTGAAACACAATCTGCTATTATTCCGCATAATTCATCGCACCCAAGAAAACAAAAACTAGGAGCTATAGAGTACATGGTCCGAAGAGCCTTCACCCACTCCTCCAATATCCAGGCTAGAAGAAATGAGTTAAATCATATCCAGATGATTACGATGGCGCATGGCTACCATAAAACGATCGTTGAAAAAATTGCTCGATCAGTAAAATGTCTACACAAAAGTACCTTACAAAGGGAAACCAGAATTACAAAATATGTTGGCACTATGGACTATATACCTGAAGTCACTACAATACTAAAGAACATATGCAAAAAACACCACATTGCGTTTGGTGAAAGTACGAAAAGTATTCGAGCCATCGTGCAAAAAGACCGTGACCAAGTTTCCACACTTAACAGACATGGGGTTTACAAAATACCCTTAATTCCTATTGATCCAGAAGATCCAGCAATTGCATATATTGGATCCACTGCACGTCCATTGCGAACAAGAATATATGAGCACAAGTACTCAATTACTAATAACTCTGATGCTACCTCTCTTGCACGATTAGTTAATAGAGGTATCTACCGACCAGACTGGACCAATGCCAGTGTGCTGAGCTCAAATCGTACAAAGCGATCTCTACGATTCGCTGAGAGTTTATGTATATTATCGCACAACTCTGACTGCTGTAATGAAGAAACTCCACGTTTCGTTCCAGTGCCTTGGGCCATGTTAATGCTGCCAGAACAGCATACTCCTATCCAGCAACACTTAACTCCTAATAATTCATTTACAGTTTGACGAATAATGTCAACTTATTAATTATCATCTGTGTATATATTTTCTTCGCATATGTAATAGCAATTCATAGTATCATTTGTTGAAACCCTTTAACGCATGACAAAACTTCTACTATATTTAATGTAAACATCGTTATTGTTATCACGTGCTCGCGTAATTTGAAAATGCTTCTTGCTTTTATCCGTTGTTTTGTTTATGTATATTGAAATACCTGACGATGGAGCACATGGTGCTTTGAAAGATCTTGTAAGTTGTTGTGCCTTATAAATGTCTATTTTTTAGTACAGACTGTACTATTAAATATATCTTATCGTGCTGAAAGGCTTTTCGAATTAAAAATATTGTTTAGCGCACGAAGAATCCTTATTAAAGTTAAAAAGAAATTTGCCACAGAACAGGTTCGTTTGTCATTCAAACCCAGATGTTTGAACTTAGTCACATTACCAATGTTCAACTCTGAGCAAGCAGAGCAGCCACTGCTGTGTTTACTGACCTACTATATATTACCATATGTATGGATATGACCATATTAAAAAGAATGGATGAAGCAGTGGCTAGTTAACTTTTCCTTCATTAAATATGATATGTATGCACATAGCAGACAGTAAGCCTAATGCATATGCAAGTAAGTGATCCTAGAAATTTAATCCAAACTCATTAAAAAATTTTCCAGCCTAAAATGATGTTAAGAAATATCCAGGTTGTTAACAAACTTAGAAAAGAAAGTTACGAAAACTGGTAAGTTATTTAGAGATTCAAAATTCATTTCTGTAAATGTATTTATTTAAACAAAAAATGTATTTCTTGCTCTCCCCACCTCCCAAGTAACTGCATCAATATTGAAAGATAAAAGACGTTCAAAAATTGCAATTGTAATGGCTGCTATCAACTGTGCTGGGGACAAAAATGTATTCTGAAGTAATTCCATTATGTGGAATTATTGCAGAATATATTTGCTTCACTGGTAATTAACAGTTCAGCAGATATTAATATAGAAAAATATTTTAAGGAACATGTGTGTTAGCAATAGGTAATAATATTGCAGAGTTACTATTTTTCGTTAAAACTGTTTAGAACTGTGGGATTCATTTAACAAACCGCACCACCCTTTCACGTTTTTTTTTTTTTTTTTTTGTGTTCAAATCCCAAAACCACTGGTGGCAATCTGATATTAACGCACTTTTTTTTCTTTTTCAATCAACATTTAGCTTTAGCATTTCCAGCATTGCTAACTAGGGCTTCCATGATGGAAATATATACTACAAAATTCAGCATTTTGGAGAAAACTTGCAAAATGCCATGAGTGATTGTGACTAATTTACTCTTTACAAGGTGGTGTAAAAGTAATAAAAAAAGAAACTAAACAGGTATTAAATTTATTCCTGGAAATTTAATTATGTGTGAAAACATCTAATAGTTACATTCACAAATTCTTGCTCTCTCAATTGCATTTTCTAAGATGCCTAAAAATCAGTTTGTGTGTTATTTATTTTTTGGGTAATGTTACTTTTTAAATCCCTCTCCCAAGTTCTGTTGCTGATAAATTTCTCTGTCCCTGTACAATTGAGAAATGGTTTTTGATAAAAATTTCAACAACTGCTGCACTAGCTTTTGACATATAGCAGCCTGCAATGAATTAATCAAGCTTCTACTTTATAAAAAATAAAAATGGGATGCTTACTTTTGCCTCACTGTATAAATTGAATAAAGCTTAACCAATGTGCTGAGATGTGGCAATATTGTAAAAAATAATGCTTAGTACATGCAAGCAATGTAAGATTAAAACATTGCTTTATTACAAACTGCACGTGGCTTCTGTATGGAAATGCCTAAAGCCATTTATAATGAACTCTCATCAGCACGCCTTTGGTCCCAGTGCGGATGCACTTTTTTCAATACTCGAAACCGGTCCACGTCAGGGGTCAGCTTTTTTACATGTGCTTCAAGGTTCGTTTCAGTTGGTGTAAATTATATCTGTATTATCTATTCCCAACTACTAGGGGCATTAAACAACATTGTTACATGTTTACATTGCACACAATGTGTCACTGCGCGCACCTTACTGGGACGATAAACCTTTATGGATTTACTGAGGGGATATCAGTATGAGACTGAAATAATTACAATTTTAGAAATTAAGAACAAATAAGTCTTGTTAAATTATTTGCTCCCCCACAATATTTCTTCATTTAATAGTAAAATTTATCTAACGGTATAAAAAAAAAATCCCCCAAAATCAGTCACTTTCCTTTTTTTTTGCGTTTTTTTCTGAACAATTACTGGTAAATGTTTTCTCATGCATGCATTATGACCGAAATTATGCTTCAGTCAGTGAGGAATGTCATAGTAAATGCGTGTGACACAGCTTAAATAAGGTGGTACCACCGTTTTTTAAACCAGTCAGTAACAGGCAAAACAATTTTTTGTTAAGCCTCTTAATAATACGAAATCTTACGCAACGTTTATATATATCAGCTATATAGACGCCAATTATCACGTACGCTGGGAGCTCAGCACACTTCCCCTTTTAGATGCCATATATCAGCCGTTTCTGTATAATCGTTTGAAGAGTAGACACATGGATGCACAACTTTATATTTACATGCCCCATGTATTTACTTCAAACAGTAAATTTTGCCCACTGTCCCTAAATTGTTTTTAAGGAGAGCTCTGTCTCTGACTGGCAGCATTAAATTTGTTGAACCACGGCATTACTTCTACCTGATCATAAGCCTAACCAGGAGGGGAAATCTGGGGGGTCAGGACCCCCAGATTTTCCGAGTCATGGATCCCCAATGAAAATGACCCCCCCCCCCAAATGTTTCGGGAATATAATGATATGCACTTTTTATGTGAACCAGCTAAATTATTTATTAATATAAGAGTGTAATTCTTCGTAGAATGCAAGCATATGTATAATGTGTACTTAATAAAACGGCAACGTCGATTAAGCATGGTTACCAACATCGTTGGCACATCATCATTGTCAACGATTATCAATCCACTGCTGGACGAAGGTCTCCCCAAGTTTCCTCCACAACGGTCTGTCTTGCGCCAGTCTCCTCCATGTCACTCCGCATACTTTCGAATTTCATCCACCCATCTCCCATGTGGTCTTCTTCTGGGTCTTTTCCTGTCCCTTGGAATCCAATCTAAAAATTTCGGCTGTCCATCATGGTCTGTCCTTCTGGCAGTATGTCCAGCCCATTGCCATATCAGGGATTTAACTCTGATCATAATGTCTTTCACTCTGGTCATTTTTCGGATCCACGAGTTCCTCTTCTTATCTCTCTTGGTTACACCAAGCATGCACCTCTCCATGCTACTTTGAGTTGTCCGCAGCCTTTGTATGTCTCTTTTAGTTAAGGTCCACGTCTCTGCACCATACGTAAGCACTGGAAGGATGCATTGATCAAACACTTTTCTTTTAAGACATAATGGCATATTGCTCTTGAAAATTATGCTGTTTCTTCCAAAAGCTCTCCAGGCAAGTTTTGTACGCCGATTAATTTCTTCATCAATGTGACCCTCACTTGATATCTGCTGTCCAAGATAAACGTACGTGTCTGTTATCTCCAGCTTTTTTCCATCAATCGATAAATCTTCAATTCTTGTAAAAGCATTGAACATCACTTTCGTCTCCTGAAAGTTCATTTTTAATCCCACTTCTTTACTCTTGTCAGCAAGTTCCTGGATCATACTCTGCAGCTCTGATGGGGTAGTTGCAAAAATGACTACATCATCAGCAAAACGAAGATGGGTTAGATAATCTCCATTAATCTTTATCCATTTGTTTTCCCAGTTCAGTGATTGAAAGACATTTTCCAGTGTGGCATTAAAGAGCTTGAGAGATATGGTGTTACCTTGTCTCACTCCCTTTCCAATTTTTATATGTGCTGCATTCTCAAACAGCCGAATCTTTGTACTTGCATTTCATAGATGTTATTAATAATATTAATGTATGCATCTTCAATACCGCAGGATTTCAGAGCCATTGTAACTGCTGATGGTTTCACCGAATCAAAGGCTTTTTCATAATCGACAAAAGCCATGCACAATGGAAGTTCATATTCCCCGCTCTTTCGATTAATTCTCTCAGTACGTGGTTATGATCTATTGTGCTGTAGCCACTCCTGAATCCAGGTTGTCCTCTCGGTTGAGCCATGTCCAGTGTTACCTTCAAGCGATGTGAAAGAACTTTAGTGAAAATTTTATAAACTACTGATAGGTCTGTAGTTCCTGAGAAACTCAATGTCACCTTTTTTATGTAGCAGGATCATTGTAGCGTTGTTCCAATCCTCAGGAATCTTCCCTTCATTAAGGCATCGAGTGAAAATTTGGGCGAATACTGTTTCGATTTCTCCACTTGCTTCCTGTATGATGTCTACAGTAATTCCATCTTCTCCTGGAGCTTTTCCCCGCTTCATGTTCTTGATTGCATGTGCAACTTCTGCTGGGAGGACTGGAAGAACTCTGGTACTGGTACCTTTCATGATGTCTGGAGTACATGTATCATCCCTTTCATATAATTTGGAGTAGAAATCTTTCACTCTTGTCAAAATTTCGCCTCTATTTCTTGTTACAGAACCATCTTCTTTTTCAGTGCCATAATCTGTTTTCTTCCCTTACTGAGATGTCCCTTATGTATATAGTGTGATCAGATCCCCTCCAGATTTTGAAACATGGTTACGCCACTGTACCTGATGGTCACTGGCGAACATCGCCGATGCTGACACTTAATCATTCAGTGGCGGCCCGTCAGATGAGGCAAGTGAGGCGCCGCCTCACCTGAAATTCCGCAGAATGAGAAGTGAAAAAAAACAAAAAACTTCTATCAGTAACAAAGATATAAGAACTAACACTGAAATTCACATTGTGATTCATGAATTAGGTTAAAAACAGGCTTTCAAGAAGAGGAATGAATCATTATTTTTGCAAAGCAGCTGCATGTTTTAAGCGCTTAGAGGCGACCGGCTGAATCGTCTCGATGAGAAGCCGGTTTTGGGAACTGGGGATCAGAGAAGAGCCCTACAGAGTGAAAAGACAGAGACGAGACCGGTGGGGGAGACAAGATCAGGGAAAAGCGAAAGAAATGCAGTTAGCAGAGAGTCATAGACCAAATGGGCGGATGGGGACGAGAGAATAGCAGGGGGGAGGCCAGAGAAAGGGCGCCAGGATAGATCCGAGTTAGTGAGGTCTTGCACAGTTACTCCCTCCCACCCCCACGGTCCGAGGTCTACCCAAAGAGGTGCCGGACTTCCAGTAAGAGAAAGGAAATTTCTGAGGCGACTCTCCACTTCGCTTAAACTGGAATCGCATCTCTGCTGTTATTGGAGAACCCAAGGATTGTGTATCCAATGGGCGCGGGAAAATGAGCAGATGACCTTGGTAAAAAGTGGTTTTACAGGCGATGACGCCGTTCGTCTCTATACGCTTTGGAGTACGATGATTTCTACGTAGCTTTAACTATTCGTCAGAGTGTATTTGAGTCTAACTTTTAGTAGTGTGTTTGCAATCCTCTCTTCTGTGGGTGTTGGCTAGTTCATAGTAATGTTGAGTTTTGTTTTCTTTTTTCTTTTGTTATTGTCACTAAACAGCATATTTTGATTTTGGTTGGAAAATATGAATGGCCCAACAAACGACGTGATTTGTGTTCTGGAAGAAATTCCTTTTAAACACTGGAAAGATTATGATAAAAGGGATGTTCTCATATCTGGAATACCGACACCTATAATAAGTTCAATATCTAAAGACAAGAAGTGCGATAAATCGTTTTTTAGGTCTTTCAATAAATCATGGTACGAGATTTTCTCCTGGCTTTCTGGTAGCTATTACAAGCAAACTCTCTTTTGCTGGCCATGTTTACTTTTGAGCAATAAGAAAAATGTGTGGAATACAACGGGTTATTTTGATCTGAAAAACTTTTCTCGCAGTGCAAAATTGCACGAAAGCTCTAAAGAGCATATAACTAACCACGTAGGTCTAAATCGAATGGAAAAAAAAAATAAACACTATTTCTGATATGCTCAAAGAAAATGCTGCTCTTCATAAAGTCAAGTTTAATGAAAAGGTCAGACTAAATAGGCTTTTTATGGAACATATTATCGATTTAGTTGTCATTCTAAGCAAGCAAGAACTGCCTTTTCGAGCACATGATGAATCCATTTCCTCACTAAATAAAGGTAATTTCAAGGAGATGTTCCATTTGTTACTTCGTAGGAGCACCCCAGAATTAAAAACACATTTTGAAGAAATACGAAGCTTATTTTCTGGACAATCTAAAACGATACAGAATGATTTAATGGAGTGTATTAATGAATATATAAACGAATGTGTTAAAAGCGAAATTAATGAGTCAGAATTTTTTTCAGTGCAAGTTGATGATACAACTCAAAAATCACAGTGTTCAATAATTGTCAGATACATATTGGACTCAAATTGTGAAGTAGTTGAGCGCTTCCTTGGTTTTTACGATATCAGCACTGACGTGGCACTGTATGATCTGCTAGCATCGGTTTTGGAGGAGTTTAATACAGACATTTAACGTGGACCAGTAACATCAAACAAAGATCTTCGCTCTATCCACGTTTATAAGTGAGTCACGGAAAAATTCTCATTGGCCGCCACCGGGAGTCGAACCCAGGGTCTTCCAGTTACGCGCCTGATATGCTTCCGCTACACCACAGCGGCCTCGAATTCCTCCGGACTCACACACGCTAACTGCCAAGCCAATGTGGCAGGTTGTTTCTTGGAACCCCGCACAATGCTGGAGATTCACCTAAGATGGTAAGTGGTGGTTTGAAAGATCTTGTGCCGCCCCGGTGGCGCAGTGGTCTAAGGCGTTGGCCTCTGATCATTCGCCCGAAGGGGTCCGGGTTCGAATCCCGGTGAGGCATGGATGTTGTGTTTGTCTTACGGCACTGGCTCTCTCCCTTCCCTGGAACCAGTGACCCTAAATTAGGGACGGGCGACTGCTTATAGCCCATTGAGTTGCTCACGGTGGTCGTTAAACCTCCAATCAAAAAAAAAAAAAAAAGTAAGATCTTGTAAGTTGTGGTGCCTTAAAAACGTCTATTTTTTAGTACAGACTGTATTAATAAATAAACCTTATCGTGCTGAAAGGCTTTTCTAATTAAAATCTTGTTGTAAAATTATCGAATAATTGTTTTCATAAAAATATTGTTGCAAAAGTAGCGTATATTACACACACGCACACACATATATATATAGGTATATGTACATTTTTCCACTAAAGTTTTTGGATTTTTTCGTGAAGAAAGACTCTCCACGCCGTGTTTCATATATTTTTATAATTTTATTCCATTACTGTTGAATAATATTTGTATATAAGGGCTAAATGGCATGGGCTGAAGCCCTAAGGGATGGGGTTCACAGCTGTTTATAACAAGGCGCCTACCCAGGACCAATGGCTTAGCGAGACTTCCGAATCTCAGCGGATTTTAATGATTCAGCCGACTCGAACCCAGGACTTCAAAGATATCAATGGGTGATACTGCCTTTGACATGAAACTTTTTGAATGGGGGAGGGGGAGGGGTTCTGCACTTCTGCTGTATAACTGTGTATAAGTACATATAACAATTATTTTTTGGGGGGCGCGCTTCGACAAATATTTTTCTATTGGTACGTACGCACATCTTGAACATTAATACAAAACGAAGCTAAAATAATAAAATGAATAAAATGCAATAAATTATAGTTGTTTTAAATTTTTTTAATAAAGCAACTTCTTTGGCCGCTTTGCTTTACTTTCTCTTCTATTATCAAGAAATTACATTGCTTTCCAAGTTATGTAAAAATCAATGAATTTAAATAGGGAAATTATCTATAAAACGTACTTAGAAAAAGCTAACTGTCTCGCCTACTAAGGGGGTGCAAACCACGAGCCCCCCGGCTACTCTACTGATATATATATATTCGTATAACGTTATACGAATTTATATATATTTTCAATAACATATGTTTTACTGTTTTACATTTACATCAAGACCGTTCGCCTCACCAGCATTTTACACCACGAGCCGCCACTGTAATCATTCAATTCAAAATTAGCACATTCAATATAATGTCACATACAAAAAAGCCTTGCAATTTCTGTATATACAGCAGGGGCTGCTCCTGCAATAGGGTGCTGTGAGGCTGCAGACCCCCAATCCAAAGCAGTTTTTTTTTCATGCCGCGCCGAGAGAGATGGTTTTCTGAACTCAGCTGGAAGTTTTTCCTACGTAACGCCACTGGGAGCGAAAGGAACGCTGACACGCGTTGGCGGGCTGCTCTGACTGCTATTGAAACTAACTCATCCCTGCCTATTCCCACATCAGATCGTTTTCTTTGAATAAAACGTTCCTGGGTGCTGCTTTGATTGGAGCTCTCGCTGGTACAGCAGATATGAATGGTTCTCGGATTTGTTTGCCAGTGACGTAGCTACAATACAGTCTCTAGTTGGCTGCGAATGCAGCGCCGGGCCTTACCGCGGCGATGCATTCAATTTTAGTTTGTTCCTGCTTTTATTCAACATGATAATTCTAATATACATAATATCTAAGGTATTTTACCTGATATTGTCAAAGTATTTCGCACGTTGTTGCTCTGTGAGGCACGTGCTCCAGGCCCGATAGGTCCCTTATGTTACGGACCTACTTTCAGGATGGCAATGCCACCTGTCATGTTGCGAGGTCCACCATGGCTTGGTATGGTGACAATGGGGTTAATTGAATGGACTGGCCTGTGCAGAGCCCGGACCTTAACCCTATCGAGCTTCTATGGGACGAGTTGGAGCGTCGACTTAAGGGGTGCATCCACCGTCCGAAATCGGTGAAGGAACTGACCTGTCTTCTCCAAGCCGAGTGGAAGAAAATACCGTTAACCGCCGTACAACGCCTGGTTGAGAGTATGACCCGGAGGGTCGCAGCTGAATCGTCGCTCGTGGAGGCTCCACCAACTATTGAAGGTAAATAAACTTCGTTTTCCTTTGCTATCACAGGTGTCCAATTACTTGTTGGTAGATAGTGTATATTTTCAGTTCCACATTCATTCACTCTCACAATCAAACGTTTAAAATTTACTATTTATTAAAATATTTTAGTAGAAAGAGTTATACTCATCAGGTCAACAGATGTCTCATAAGGGGTTCGTTGTTACGGCGAGCGCTTTCAGGGGTGCGGGTCTCTACTTCTACATGAGGGTTCCTCGCGCGTGTGTAGTTTTGGAGTTGCATGTCGGGAATCGATGGGAATATTTGCTGCCTGTATGTGAAAAATGCAATCAACCATTAAGGTTGCCTCATGAATTGCACTGTTCGTAATGATAATTCTAACAACTGAAGAATATTCGTGTTTGCTAATAACAAATACTCAGTTGCCGAGATTTTTGCAAAAAAGTTTTACTTATATTTTCTCTTCTAATCAAAATGGGCATGTAAACAAATTGCGATTAAGAATGAAATTCAGTAATGAATAAATTGAAAAAAAAATGACAAAGTCTGCAGAAAAATACTTGCACAAAATTAATATTTTCACTTTTAAACTCGTGTAAATTTTTATTCATCAAAAAACATTGAATTTGCTCCATTGGCTACATTTTACTTTTCTGCTGTATACCTTCCCGCCCTCAATATAAGCTGCACATTTCAGTTGAGGTAGTGCTTTATACTTATTTACTTTGAACACAACATTTAATCAATACAATTCTAATAATTAACGACTTCCTCTTATTACTTTCAGTATTATAAATATTTAACGGGAATTATCGAGAGAGGATAAATTTATTTACCTCTCAAATTTTCGATCTAAACACTAGATCTTCGTCAGGAGTTCTTGCGTCTTACTACTTCCACAGGTCTGGCGACAAAGCCTGATCTAAATGACCCCCAAATGTTTCGGGCATATAATGATATGCCGAAACATTTGAGGTCATAGATCAGGCTTGGTCGCCAGACCTGTGGAAGTAGTAAGACGCAAGAACTCCTGACGAAGATCTAGTGTTTAGATCGAAAATTTGAGAGGTAATTACCTTAATAAATTTATCCTCGATAATTCCCGTTAAATATTTATAATACGGCAAATACAATTGTTTAGAAAATTTACGAAGTTGGTAAATTTTGAAAACAAATTATTCTACTTTAAATTGTAATCATGGATCCAAAATTAAAACTGGATTGAATATGTTTACAATTCGTATTTATTAAAGAGAAAGCCTGTGTGTGAGTATCACAGTAACAAATCATCGCGAAATTGTGGCGCACTTTTCAAAATTCCGCAAAATGTTTTTCATTGCTGTCAAGTTGCAGTGGCTGGAGTCAAGTCAAAATTCCAAAGGGAGCGAATCAGAAGAAAAAATATTTACTATATTTCTAGGGGTCACAATTGACACTTGAAAACGCGTATATGACGTTAAGTGTTGTCCGCTGTCACACGCATTATTTTTTTATATCTTTAAAACTGGTTCCCTTAATTGAGTGCGTGTTGCTCTTACAGCCATCATCATCATCATCATCATTGTCAACCATTATCAATCCACTGCTGGACGAAGGTCTCCCCAAGTTTCTTCCACAACGGTCTGTCTTGTGCCAGTCTCTTCCATGTTACTCCCGCATACTTTCGAATTTCATCCACCCATCTCCCATGTGGTCTTCTTCTGGGTCTTTTCCTGTCCCTTGGAATCCAATCTAAAAATTTCGGCTGTCCATCATGGTCTGTCCTTCTGGCAGTATGTCCAGCCCATTGCCATATCAGGGATTTAACTCTGATCATAATGTCTTTCACTCTGGTCATTTTTCGGATCCACGAGTTCCTCTTCTTATCTCTCTTGGTTACACCAAGCATGCATCTCTCCATGCTACTTTGAGTTGTCTGCAGTCTTTGTATGTCTCTTTTTGTTAGGGTCCACGTCTCTGCACCATACGTAAGCACTGGAAGGATGCATTGATCAAACACTTTTCTTTTAAGACATAATGGCATATTGCTCTTAAAAATTATGCTGTTTCTTCCAAAAGCTCTCCAGGCAAGTTTTGTACGCTGATTAATTTCTTCATCAATGTGACCCTCACTTGATATCTGCTGTCCAAGATAAACGTACGTATCTGTTATCTCCAGCTTTTCTCCATCAATCGATAAATCTTCATTTCTTGTAAAAGCATTGAACATCACTTTTGTCTTCTGAAAGTTCATTTTTAATCCCACTTCTTTACTCTTGTCAGCAAGTTCCTGGATCATACTCTGCAGCTCTGATGGGGTAGTTGCAAAAATGACTACGTCATCAGCAAAACAAAGGTGAGTTAGATTATCTCCATTAATCTTCATCTCTTTGTTTTCCCAGTTCAGTAATTGAAAGACATTTTCCAATGTGGCATTAAAGAGCTTGGGAGATATGGTGTCACATTGTCTCACTCCCTTTCCAATTTTTATGTGTGTTGTATTTTCAAACAGCCGAATCTTTGCACTTTCATCTTAACAAATGTTATTAATAACATTAATGTATGCATCTTCAATACCGCAGGATTTCAAAGCCATTGTAACTGCTGATGGTTTCAACGAATCAAAGGCCTTTTCATAATCGACAAAAGCCATGCACAATGGAAGTTCATATTCTCTCGCTCTTTCAATTAGTTTTCTCAGTACGTGGATATGATCTATTGTGTTGTAGCCACTCCTGAATCCAGGTTGTTCTCTCGGTTGAGCCATGTCCAGTGTTACCATCAAGCGGTGTGAAAGGAATTTAGTGAAGGTTTTATAAACCACTGATAGGAGACTGATAGGTCTGTAGTTCCTGAGATCCTCAATGTCTCCATTTTTATGTAGCAGGATCATTGTAGCGTTGTTCCAATCCTCAGGAATCTTCCCTTCATTAAGGCATCGAGTGAAAATTTGGGCGAGTACTGTTTCAATTTCTCCACTTGCTTCTTCTATGATGTCTACAGTAATTCCATCTTCTCCTGGAGCTTTTCCCAGCTTCATGTTCTTGATTGCATGTGCAACTTCTGCTGGGAGGACTGGAAGAACTCTGGTACTGGTACCTTTCATGATGTCTGGAGTACATGTATCATCCCTTTCATATAATTTGGAGTAGAAATCTTTCACTCTTGTCAAAATTTCGCCTCTATTTCTTGTTACAGAACCATCTTCTTTTCTCAGTGCCATAATCTGTTTTCTTCCCTTACTGAGATGTCCCTTTGCTATCTTTAGGTTTTGGCTGTTTTCAATTGCTTTCCTCACTAGTTCACAGTTGAATTTCCTTACGTCTTCAGTGATACTTTTTCGTACTGTCTTGCATAGCTCTATATATTCCACTTTGGAAGTCACATCTTCTTCAGTTGTCCTCATCTCTTTTCTTTTTTGCATCAATATTTTGGCTTTTCCTGATAATTTGCTCACATGCAACTTGTTTTTAGACCCAGCTAATTTTGTTGCTGTTTCCATAAGAGCTTTGGTTACTTTTCTGTTAACTTCAGAAATATCCACTTCTTCCGATGTTAGGTCTTCTAAAGCAGAGAATCTGTTCTTCAGTTCCAACTTGAAGGTATCATGGTGTTTTTTAAGGTTGGTTATGTTAATACATTTTGTTTGTCTAATGAGCTTGTCACGTTCGAGTTTAGTGTGTTGAGGTGTATCTTACATCTCACCAATCTATGGTCACTACCCGTATTGAATTTGTTTAATACACTGGTCTTCTATGACGAATTTTTTGTTACACATAATAAAATCAATTTCACTTGTCGTCCCATTTGGATGTCTCCATGTCCATTTCCTGTGTGTTTTTTTCTTGAAAAAGGAGTTCAAGATGAAAAACCCTTCTGCCTCTGCAAACTCTACGACAGTATTTCCACGCTGGTTTCTGTTACCGTGACAGAATTTACCTACTGAAGTTTCATTCTGTTGCCGTTGCCCTATTTTTGCATTGAAATCTCCCATAATTATCCTCAAGTGCTGCTTACCTTTATTACAGTCATCATCATCATCATCATTGTCAACCATTATCAATCCACTGCTGGACGAAGGTCTCCCCAAGTTTCCTCCACAACGGTCTGTCTTGTGCCAGTCTCCTCCATGTCACCCCTGCATACTTTCGAATTTCATCCACCCATCTCCCATGTGGTCTTCTTCTGGGTCTTTTCCTGTCCCTTGGAATCCAATCTAAAATTTCGGCTGTCCATCGATGATCTGTCCTTCTGGCAGTATGTCCAGCCCATTGCCATTTCAGGGATTTGACTTATTACAGTATATACATTTATATATCATTTACAACCACTATCTCAATCCACTGCTGGATGAGTCTTCAAGTTTCTTCCACAACAGTCTGCCTTGAGCCAGTTTCCTTCTTGCTTCCAAATTTCATCCACCGACCTCCCACATGTAATCTTTTGGGTCTTTTTGTTTTCTCCAATTACTATCCAGCTTAATATTTCAACTCTCCTTCACTGGTTCTTTCTTCTGGCAATATGTCCATCCCGTTGCAATTTCAGGGATTCTGACATTGCTGTCTTCCATCCTTGCAATTTTCCCGATCCACGAGTTCCTCTTTGTATCTTCACTGTTCCTGGTTACATCAAACATGATTCTTTCAGTTGTCTTCAACCTCGGTATATCTATTTTAGTTGAGCTTAATGTCACTGCTCCATGCGTAACAACTGGAAGGATGCACTGATTAAACACTTTTCTTTTAAGAAATAATGCATCAAACCAAGTTTTATACGCCGATTATTTTCTTCATAAATGTGGCCATCGCTTGATATCTGTTGCCTAATTCTGGTATCGGTTGCCTCTAGATTTTCCCTATCAGTCGCTAAATATAAAATCTAAATATTCATTTCTTTTAAAAAAAAGCACATTCGATCAATAGAGTATATATATACTTGTATACATGTGTCGGTGCGTGCATTTTATCGTTTTATATAAATGACTAGCAAATAAGTTGGTATACTGATTACCACTGGTACTGCGCTAATTTAATTTTACAACTTTTCTTTTACCAGATTTGATCCTTTAAAAACCAATGTGCCCATGACAGATGCATTCAAATAGAACTTTTCTTTTTCACATAAGTATACACTGAAGAGCAATTGAATTAGAGACAGCTGGCGTTATGCAAATGTGGCGCTGTGCGCGGCCCTGTAACGGAAACGACATGACCTATGCAGCGATCCGACAATATAAGGAGTGATGCAACGGGAATCAGTAAAAGTCGGACGCAGTATGGGTAAGACGAAGGATCTAAGGGCATTTGATCGTGGGAATATTGTCGGGGCCCGACGAATGGGTCACTCTATCTCGGAAGTCGTGCGGGCACTGGGATTTTTCGAGCCACTGTGTCACGGGTGCACCGTGAGTACATCGAATTAGGTAAAACCATCCCTGCAAGGGTCAACGGCCGTGGACAACAGCGTGTGGATGAGCGGGGTCATCGTCGGCTAGCTCGCATTGTAACAGCGGATAGACGGGACACAGTGCAAGAAATCACTCGCCAATTTAACGCTGGTGCCCAAAAACGTGTAAGCAGCCACACCATCCAGAACCATCTCCTCGTTATGGGGTACAGAAGCCATCGTCCCACGAGGGTACCGCTGCTGACCGCATATCACAGGGTGCAAAGATTAGCATGGGCGCGGGAACATCGCCACCGGACACTAGACATGTGGAAAAATGTTACCTGGACTGATGAGTCGAGATTCACGTTGGTACATGCGGACGGCAGGATACGAGTACGGCGCAAACCACATGAAGCGATGGATTCTTCTTGCCAGCAGGGTACTCTTCAAGCTGGTGGGGGTGGTATTCTCGTCTGGGGACTGTTTACGTGGACTGAAATGGGACCCCTGGTACGTGTTACATCGTCCCTCACAGGTCAACGTTACCGGGATATCCTGGATGACCATTTGCTCCCGTTTGTGCGTCTTCAACATCCCACTGGGGACTTCATCATGCAACAAGACAATGCACCGTGCCATCGCTCCCAAATTGTATCGGAATGGTTGGATCAACACTCCACCAACATGACCTCGCTTCCTTGGCCAGCTAGGTCCCCTGACCTCAATCCCATCGATCACATCTGGGATGCCATCGAGAGAGATGTTCGAGGCTCTGACCCCCTCCATCAAATCTTCGTGAACTGTGGGAGCTTGTTCAGGGTTCGTGGATCCGTATGGCTTCCCAACGCTTCCGGTGTCTTGTAGAGTCCATGCCGAGACGAATCGCCGCCGTCATCAGGACTACACGTTACTAGACAGGTATTTCTAATTCAATTGCTTTTCAGTGTATATAAAAGCCATCAGAAAAATTGCAAGTACTTGCATATATTTATACAAACAATGAAAAATTGAAATAAAAAAAACCCCTTAGCTTTCTGATGGCAGAATTCCATGACATTATTCCTGCAGTTTGATTGCGTTCTCTCTGTGGCATGAAAAATTTGGCTTGGCTATATGCACCCAGGAAACTTTCACTTTTATGATGCCTGCCACTTACGTGCTTTTCTCCGTTGATCTTCTTCTGCCTTCTTAACTTTTGCTTTTCAATGTCTTAGCCGTATAAAGATTCCGGTCCTAACGTATAACTTTATTCCTCTGTAGGAACATGTGGAAACCTCTAACCAATTTTCACACCTAGTTTGTGTACAATGTTGTCTTCCTGGGATAAAGATTCATATCCATGCACTTCTGTAAACATCAACTCAAATTGGCTAACTTTCTGCAACCATGGATTAAATTGAGCAAGTAGGCCACCTCGTGAAAATGTTTCAATCCAGCGAACAGGTACTGGTTCTGTAATGGATGGTGGATTATGTAGCTGGCCAGTTGGCGTATCCAGTGAACGGTCATATTTTCTTCTTCGGTTAGCTATGTAACCTGCAAGGTAACGAAAGCCTTCTACAGAGGAGTCAGAGCCAAAGGCGGTACAAGTGGTACCTGAATACCTGCAGAGTCTTGTAGTGTAATATCCCGAATCTTTTTTCTCAATATTCCTCTTCTTTGGTGATAGATTAACAAGGGTTTCCAATGCACGCTTCCGAACTCCACGGTCATGGCATCTAAATGCAGTAGAAGTTACCGTCTCAGGTCCTGAAATGTCAATACTGGCTCTCGTACTTACCCTATGAATACTAGTATTATTGTTTGTGAGAAGGTTTTATGTAGGTGCAGCATCAGGCTTGAACACTTTTCTGCTAGTCACCCCAAGTAAATCTGCCTTGTCACACTAGTAGTCATATGTGAAATGTTGAGAACACACTCTCGCATGAGAAACTTTGCGAGAATCCTAACGTTTACATTTCTGAATCCACAATTTTTGTAGTGATAAATCCTTGGGAAATGCACTGAAGTGTCAGAAAAACTGGTACAGACGAGTTTATGCAAAATACATAGCAACGTCACCTATGCGCGTACTCGGTTGCGTCCACCAGTGTGTATATAAAGCGATAGACTTCCTTGCCAGCTGTTGTTTGGGCCGCGGGTGGCCTAGTGGGCAACGTTCATGACTGCCACGGAAAGGACCTCAGGTTTGATCACAACAGGTACGAACGCTCGATCCACTAAATATCCGCCGTGCGTCGGATGGGCACGTTAGCCGTCAGATCCCGGTAATAAACAGGGGCGTCTTCCTCCCCCTTTCTACTTCGCTTAAGTGTCACTTTCCTATCGGGCACTATAGTCCAAATCTCCTAGCTTCATATTTCTAAGGGTTGTTTAAGACCTGGGGTCAGACACTCCCTTCCTAAAATCCTCTACATGTGATCTGATCAGCCAGCTGTCAGAGCTGTTTTCGGCATGGGATTGACAAGTAATAACGATCTAAGTGATTTTGAACACGGTGTCATAGTTGGCGCTCGTGAGATGGGCCATAGTATTTCGGAGGTAGAAACGAAGTTCGGATTTTCACGGACGACCATTTCAAGGGTGTACCGTGGCTACAAGAATTCCAGCAATACCTCCAATCTACGATACCGGTGTGGCCGTAAAAAGACATTGAGTGAACGTGATCATCGTCGGCTGTCAAGAATCGTTTCAAGCGATAGGCGTGCAACACTCTCGCAGGTATCATCGGAATTCAATGCTGGAGCCTCAACAAGCGTCAGCGTCCGGACTGTGCAACGTACCCTGCACGACATGGGCTTTGGGAGCCGACACCCAACTAGTCTCCTTGATGGATGCACGACACAGAGCTATGCGCTTCGCTTGGGCACGGCAACACCGCCACTGGAAACAAGTAACCTGGCCTGACGAGGGCAGATGGAAGGATTCATACGTGGCGCAAACCCCATGAATCCCGCCTGTCAACAGGGAACTGTACCGACTGGTAGAAGGTCCGTAATGATATGGGGTGTGTTTAGCTGGACTTCACTGGGACCCCTGGTATGTCTACAAACGTCTGTGACCGGCCAACGCAATGTGCGCATCCTTTCTGACGAGGTACATCCGTTCATGTCCTGCATTCATGCTGATGGGTTGGGCCTGTTCCAACAGGACAATACATCACCACACAAGTGTCGGGACGCCACATTATGGTTAGAGGAGCATTCATCAGAGTTTGGGGTGTTGCCATTCCCACCCAAGTCCCCAGATCTGAATGTGATAGAACACATTTGGGATGCCATGCAACGCGTTATCGAACACAGGATTCCGAGACCTCGGAATACACCCGAAGTGTGGAACGCTCTGCAGGAAGTATGGTGTGCATTGCCTACAGCATATTTCCAGAAGCTAGTGGAGTCTCTGCCTCGTCGTATTTCTGCAGTCCTGCGCTCCCGTGGAAAACCTACCAAGTATTAGACTGGTGTACCAGTTTTTCTGGCACATCGGTGCACATGGTAAATAATGTCAGTATTCTTGGTTTTGCTATTGCACGTAGTACAACAGACCACTGCAAAACCCGGCATTTTGGAGTTTCTTACGAAATACAGAAACAATGGATCTCAGTGGTAAATAAATATCTAAATAAACATCAAACTATATGATAAAAACTTCAAATGGTTACAAATTAACTGCGTTAATAGCGAAAACTCCAGCAAACCAATTGTAAACAAACAGTGATGCAAGAAGCCGAAAGACTGAGCGTCCACGCCGACGTCATGCGCGGTTTCAAAATAACCGCGTCTAATACTGCGCAGCTCAAGCGGGACCCTCCTGCATTCCACCATTTTCCTGTATATGTGCAGGCGACATACTTTCTTATGTCACAGAGCTGTTTTCTTAATCACCAGCTCAAGTTTTGAATTTGAGAACACTTTCAAGTCTCACTTGAATTTTATCATCAATGGGTTTGAAAAAGTATAACTTGCGAGTTCTGAGCAGGGGTGTTAGAAGGGCCTTAGCGGCGCTAAAGTACTTTTCGTAGGTAGGCTGATGCAGAAGATGGGTAAAGAAATCTTTTAGATGATCATATATTCGAAAATAGCTAATACTGTGTTTATATACAGTCAAGACTGAAATATTCGTATCGCAAGGGTCAGATTAAAAGGCAAAGAGGATGTTTGTTTATTTTTCGGTTCAACTTTCACCATGAACTGCAATAAGGGATACATGCCGTTGGCCATCCCTAATTTAGGAAGCGGGAGGCGCACCACTCATGCTTTACGCGCTCAGAATACTAACCAGAAACCTACACCGCTGACCACCGGGACGGCGTAAAGATAATATAAAGTCCATTGTGTAGACCAGGGGAGGCCAACCCGTGCCACACGAGCGCAAAATCACTTTTTGCAATTTTAATAATTTATTAAACAAACCGGCTCATCATCACTACGGTCATCCGCTCCCATCCCATTCGCTGCAAAGGTCAAGACGACAGAGATCAGGTGATTGCAACGCTCGCGGGTTTTTTTTGTTGGTCTGCGCGACCGCAGGAGTGACACGTTTCCCCTTTATTCAGGTTTGGTCCTCACATTCAGTTTTCTCAGAAATATAGTGCCTGCTGTGTTGAGAATATCGCTCTGAGCAAGCCGTGTGGTTAAAGAAGGAAGTATGAAGATGACATTGCTCTGTGGGAGTTTAAATCTGAATAGGAAGAACAGTATTTTTTTACGAAATGGAATTTGTCGAAATTTGTGTACCTTATACACTATCTACCAACAAGTAATTGGAAACCTGTGATAGCAAAGGAAAACGAAGTTTATTCACCTTCAACAGTTGGTGGAGCCTCCACGAGCGGCGATTACAGCTGCGACCCTCCGGGTCATACTCTCAACCAGGCGTTGTACGGCGGCTAGGGGCACGCACCCCTTAAGTCAACGCTGCAACTCGTCCCAGAGGTGCTCGATAGGGTTAAGGTCCGGGCTCTGCGCAGTTCATTCGATTAACACCATTGTCACCATACCAAGCCATGGTGGACCTCGTAACATGACAGGTGGCATTGTCATCCTGAAAGTAACATGGGTCCACCCCATAAAACTGCCACAACGTAAGAAGCGCATGGTCATCCAGAACGGTGCAGTAGGTCTCGGCGTTGAGTCTACCAGGAATTGCGACTAAGGGTCCCGTGCCATAACAGGAGAAACACCCCCATAGCATGATCCACCGCCGCCGAACTTCACAGTTGGGACAATACATTCCGGCAGGTGTTCTCCAGGCAGACGCCAAACCCAGACCCTGCCATACGAAGGGTACGGGTGAACCTTGATTCGTTGCTCCAGAGAACCTGTTTCCACTGTTCAACGGTCCACTGTCGACGTTCTTTGCACAACGTTAGCCGAGCAGCGCTATTGGACTTGGTGATCAAAGGCTTGTGGGCGGCAGCACGTCCATGATAACCGAGCAGATGGGCTAACTTACGGATGATATTCATCGAAAGAACACTCCCGGATTCCTGTTGAAACTCCTCGCGGATGTGGCCCATCGATTTGGTGCGGTTCTTCCGAATTTCTCTGGCCAGCACCCGTCGGTCTCTAACTCCCAGTTTTGTGGGTCTGCCGGGCCGGGGCACATTCCGACATTCACCTCTCATCTTCCACTTGCCAATCACGTAGGCCACTGTCGATTTTGGGTACTTCAACTAGCTGGATATGTCACGTATGAATCGGCCATTTCTGTGATACCCCACGATTACACCTCTCTCGAAATCAGAGAGCTCCGAACTGCGTGATATCTTGCATGCGTTGTTGTTTCCCACACGATATTTAACGGCGGTGGCCGTGACGTGTATCTGGACCGCAGATATCGCGAATTGCAGGGGTGTCCAATTACTTGTTGGTAAATAGTGTATGTGGAGCGTGTGTTGAAGTTCCGAAAAAAATTAATTTAGAGCGGCACTTCAAACAGATGCATGTAAATATAAGCTCACATTATACGATTGGTTCAGTAATGGAAAATAATTTTTAAATAAGAAAGACTCTACGAGGGGACAACAAAGATTTTAAAGAAAAGAAGTGATCAATTGACGACAATGGCGAAAGTATCATATGAAATTGCCCTCATTACTGCCAGGAAAAAAATGCTGTACTCTGATGGAAACGAAATAATAAAGCCAAGTCTCACGACCTTGGCAAAAGGTACTGGAGATTCGAAGGTTATTAAGATGGTGGATGACGTTGCTCTTTCAAGAAATAATGTCATGAGGCGGTCGACGAAATGAACGAGGACGTCACCAAACAAATATTTTCTTGCATCAGCAGGTGATTATTTTTTCCTCACTACAGATGAGAGTTGTGATATAATTGATACTGCTCAGGACTGTGTACATGTGCGTTGCATCAGAGTCAGGTGGTTTCAACTAGAGGAGAAGATATTTTTCAGGAAATAAAAAGTTATTAAAAATAGCAATTTAGCCTGGGGAAAGCTAGACAGTGTGTGCACAGATAGAACTCCTGCTATGATTGGCAAAGTAAAAGGTTTTGTTTTATTATTGGGAAATTATTTGCAACACAAGATCTTTAAATACCATTAGCAAATTCTCTAACGGACCCAGTGGTTCAACGTATGAATAAAATCCGCGAACGAGCACGCAACAGAATGGAATTCCACAAACTCCTGGAAGCAGATGAACACCGGGGGGGGATTCTGCTTTATTGCATTAAATATTCCAATATAATATTTCAATAAATATGCTAATAAAATAGTTACTTAATTTTGTTATACATTTTAGATTTGTTCTATCAGTCAATATCCATTGTTTCTGTGATTTCATCCATGCCATTCTTGTTGAACAATTCCCTTAAGTGCTCTTCATGCCTAGAACTTCCAGGGTTCACTGAACCAAAACTAAACATCCACTCAGGAATATGAAAACAAAAAGCAACTACCCAGTGATGGATGAACAACCACAAATGATCTGGTGCTGTTTTCCGATCTCTAAATAAAAGGGCCCCAAAATATTTTTTGGTCGGAAATCCTATCACCAGATCCATACACTCTCAATGAGAAAGAGATTTATTTTCTGAGGTTACCTCAAATCCGTTGTCAAAGAGCAAGTTAGAAAACAATTTAAGAGTTAAGAAAAATCAAGCAAATTCTTTTCTTTCATTTCTGATTTTATCTGTGAAGTGTTGATCTTTGGTTGAGTGAGTGGTTAAATTTACATGAATAGGTCAAGAGTTATTAGCCTTAGGATGTCTGTTGTTGGTTAAGGAATGTGTAACTAGCTAGGAAGTTGATTTAATGAAGTTTTGGCATCATGCTATGTTGTTATTTCCCCCGCTTCTTTTATGCTGTTTTTTTTTTGTTGTTCCTTTCGTTGCCTTTTTTTGTGTACTTTTTAGTATATCTCAGTGTTTGAAATAAGGGAAGAGATATTAGTGAAGTTTATTTTAATGCAGTATATGATGTAGTGTGTTTGAATTAATTTGATGCCTAAGTTTCTCAAGTGCCTTGCATTTTACATATATACAGGGTGGTTCAAAACTATATGTCAAAAATGTAAAGGCAGGTAGAGGAGACCTAAATAAGCAGATTTCGTATAGGAATGTGTGTGCGGTAATGCCGCGTTGAGCCGGTAGAGAGCGCTGAGTATAAAAGCGCTTCGCCAGCTGGATTCTTCATTTCCCGCACGGATCTCGAGCAGCATGCATCGTTACACCAATGCGGAGCTGGCCGACATGCATTTCATGTATGGGGCTGCACAAGGAAATGGATTAGCTGCTCAACGGATGTACAGGGAGCGATTTTTCCGGATAGGAATCAGCCGGATCGTCGAACATTCGAGCGGCTTCATCGGGAGTTAAGCACGAGTGGATCGTTTTATGCTTCCAGGCGTGATACTGGCATTGGAAGATATCGCAGAACTCCTGCAGTGGAAGAAAGAATACTAAACACAGTAGAGGATTATCCGTCGACAAGCTAGGGAGCTGTAGGAGTGAGCCATCCAACTGTTTTGAGGACTTTACGTGAAGTCGAAATGCATCCGTATCATTTAAAGAGAGTGCAAGCAATGACCCCTGACGATTATCTTCCACGTCTCAACTTTGCCCGTTGGTACCTACAGCCAATCCAACGTTCCCTGCAGATGTTTTATTCACTGATGAGGCTACCTTTACGCGGTCGGGTATGTTTAACATCCATAATTCTCACCTGTGGGCTCATGATAACCCACATGGCACAATAACACACGCCTACCAAGAAAGGTTTTCCATTAATGTTTGGGCAGACATTGTGCACAATAATTTAGTAGGACCGTACATTCTACGTAGTCGTTTAACTGGCCACACATACGGCATCTTCCTACAGGTGGTCTTACCTGAACTTCTGGTCGATGTTCCTCCAGATGTTCGCAAACGAATGTGGTTCCAGCACGATGGAGCCCCAGCTCACTTCAGCCGAAACGTCAGGAATCACCTGGACGCTGTCTACGGTCAGCATTGGATAGGACGGGGCGGACCAGTTCCCTGGCCACCGCGTTCTCCTAATTTAACCTGCTTGGATTTCATCTTTTGGGGTCTTTTTTTTTTTGATTGGAGGTTTAACGACCACCGTGAGCAACTCAATGGGCTATAAGCAGTCGCCCGTCCCTAATTTAGGGTCACTGGTTCCAGGGAAGGGAGAGAGCCAGTGCCGTAAGACAAACACAACATCCATGCCTCACCGGGATTCGAACCTGGACCCCTTCTGGACGAATGATCAGAGGCCATCGCTTAGACCACTGCGCCACTTTTGGGGTCATATTAAAAGCCTCGTGTACGAGAGTCCCGTCACATCTGCAGATCTTGTTGCCCGCTTGTCTGTTGCTGCTGGACATGCCCGACGTCTTTTCTAATGTACGCCGATCCATGCACTACCGCTGTGAATCTTGTATCGCTGTTGGTGGCCGCTCTTTCGAGCACCTCTTGTAAACTGTTAATAAATTTTTGTTTTCTTTTGTCTTTTCAGTTTCCTGTGATTCATACTGCTTTACGTGCTAGCGCTTTAATGCGGCATTACCGCACACACATTCCTATACGAAATCTGCTTATTTAGATCCCCTCTACCTGCCTTTACATTTTTGACTTATAGTTTTGAACCACCCTGTATATATTGTATAATATGTACATTTAAAATTATCAGCGACGGCGGCGCAGCATTATTGATTGTTGGGATAACGGGAAGAGAAAAAAGAAATGGTAGTTAGGTTATAGTTCCGTATTTACCGCTGTTTAATTGCCATTTCTTTGATTATACACTGCCGGACAATTGCTAAGGACGGATGACAATAGCAACCATAAAATGTGGGCCGCCCCGGTGGCGCAGTGGTCTAAGCGATGGCCTCTGATCATTCGTCCGTAAGGGGCCCGGGTTCGAATCCCGTTGAGGCATGGATGTTGTGTTTGTCTTACGGCACTGGCTCTCTCCCTTCCCTGGAACCAGTGACCCTAAATTAGGGACGGGCGACTGCTTATAGCCCATTGAGTTGCTCACGGTGGTCGTTAAACCTCCAATAAAAAAAAAAAAAAAAAATGTGGAAATTTGCATAAGTGCTGGATACAGTAAGACATGTGCGTATGCAAATTTTGGATTGCCGAACTTGTTCGTGACGTCATAGCGCTGATAAGACATATAAAGGATTTGACGCGTATTGACCGTTGTTGTTCAAACGCAAAGTTGAAAGGGAAAGAATCAGTTGACGAACTTGCAATTTTCAGTATGTCTTCCCGACATCACCTAGATGATTTTACGCGTGGCCATATTATTGGCAAGATTGAAGAAGGGCGAAAAATAACAGATGTTGCCAGGGAGTTGGACGTCAGCCACAGTGTTGTTTCAAGGCTTTGGAAATCATTTCAAACAAATGGAGAGTGTAGAAAACGTCACGGGGAGGTCGTTTCCGCAGTAAGACACCTGCAGAAGATCGGTACATAGTGCCATCAATAAAAAAAAACACCGGCGCAGCACAGCTAGTGAAGTAGCGTATCAGTTTATGTCTGCTACTGGCAAGCGGATCTCCCGAAAAACTGTCGCCAGACGTTTGCATGAAGGACTATACACCCGCCGTCCTGTTGTGTGCATCCCATTGTCCAGACGTCACCGTACCACCAGTTTGCAATGGTGCCATCAACATCGCAATTGGACTGATAATGACTGGTCTGCTGTCCTCTTCTCAGATGAGAGTGGATACAGTCTATCGTCTGATTATCGACGACAACTGATCTGGCGTGATAGTGGTACTGCATATTATCCAGCACACATACAGGAAAGGGACCGATATCCGAAATGTAGTGTCGTGGTACGTCCCGCTATGTGCTTCCAACTGGGAATATGACTGGCCAACAATTCATTAATGATGTTCTGCTACCTCATGTTCCGTGATGCTGTCGGTGATAGATTCATTTTCATGGACGACAACGCAACATGTCATCGAACAGTCGTTGTCCAGGAGTGTCTTGAGAGCGAGGATATTCAACGCCTCGTATGGCCAGCACGTTCTCCAGATCTGAATCCTATTGAAAATGTGTGGGATGCTTTGGGGAGGAGTCTTGCTGGTCGCCAATGCCCTCCAATAAAGAAGAACACTCTCATCCGTGCACTGACAGAGGAATGGGATAAATTACCCCAACAGCTGCTTGATAATGTTGTGCAAAGCATGACACGACGTGTGGAATCTTGCATCGCCCTCCATGGTGGCCATATCCCGTATTGACATCTTACGCTGGAACGCCTGCGGACGGTAATTGCATTTTTTTCACGTTTACGTATTCTGCACAAAATGGCCTGTTTGTCCCTTGAAAATGTTCCAAAGCCTTCTGGATTTCAGAGCAAAATAAATTGTCTTTCTTGTAATGTCCTGGCATTCTGACATTATTTTATTTCACTTGGCATCCAACCACACTTACTTTTTTATGCGCTATATAGCCGTTTATGATCCGTCCTTAGCAATTGTCCAGCAGTGTATTATCATGCAAGCTTTGGAAAAAAAAAAAAGAAAAAGGAGGAATACTCAAGAAACGCATATAGCGTATTAAATCCGTTTATTTCTTATGGTGTAATAATCACAGAGATTCCCCAAGCTTTCGCACTCCACTGTAAGGCTTTTTCAAGGCAATGGTAGATATTTTTATATCTCACTCCACTGGGAGGCTTTTTCAAGGCAATGATAGACATTTTTATGTCTACCATTGCTTTGGGAAAGCCTCCCAGCGGAGTGCGAAAGCTTGGCGAATCTGCGATTATTACACCATAAGAAATAAATGTATTTAATACGCTATATGCATTTCTTGAGTATTCATATTGTGGAGTATTAAAAATAACGTTAAAAAAGAGAAATCTGCAAACATGTATTGTATGAAGTTTTATCTTATTGTATTTGCACGTAATAAAAAAACTCGCGTGTTTATGTATTATGTTATATTAAAATCTCTGTTGTGTATCGATCGTAATTTGGTAACTTTTAGTGATTAAGACCTGGCTTAGTATTAACTAGTGATAGCATAATTCAGTAGCTGTTATAATTAAAAAAAAAAAAAAAAAAAAAAAACAAGTCGTCGATCATTCCGTAGAGAAGTTACTTTCGCTAATTAATTGTACGAAAGCTATATTCGCGGAAAAGGTAGTTAATTATAATTTAGTAAAAAATAAAATTGTGGCTTACTGCATCAGGGCAAAATAACAATTTTTTTTCGTAGTTCCGATCGCGAATTCTTGCCGTCGCACCTGTAGCTAGAGAGAATTTGATTTTTATGCGCTACGTTATTTGATTGCAACAATGATTATTGAAGTTAATTATTAATGAATTTAGTAAAGGTGGTCGCCAGGAGTTTCTTTGTACAGAAAGGACAAAAATGGTGGAATTCTAGCATTCCTTTTTAAAAAAGCCATGAATTCTTTAGAACGGCATCTGTGGGGTCTTTTCCATGCATTTTCCGAGAAGAAAGTTGGAAATTTATATCCTTGTTTACGTCTAGGAAAGAAGCCGATTCTCTTTGACGACAGAACTTTGGGTTTAGGAGTTAAAATTCAGTTACCATGGCGGCCATTTTGGGTCAAAGGTCGAAGTCGGGCCTTTTTTTTTTTTTGATTGGAGGTTTAACGACCACCGTGAGCAACTCAATGGGCTATAAGCAGTCGCCCGTCCCTAATTTAGGGTCACTGGTTCCAGGGAAGGGAGAGAGCCAGTGCCGTAAGACAAACACAACATCCATGCCTGACCGGGATTCGAACCCGGACCCCTTACAGACGAATGATCAGAGGCCAACGCCTTAGACCACTGCGCCACCGGGGCGGCGAAGTCAGGCCTGTCAAGACATTGTTGCCACCTCCCTTGACATCCGCTGTAGCCAATCAAAATGTACGTTTTCCCGCACATGCGCGATGAATAAAGCGAAGAGGGTCTTTTCCGGTGCTCTTCACAGGAGTTGGGAATGAAACTCCTAACACTGAAAAACAGAAAGCCGTTGATGCAGTGGCGTGGAGCTTGCAAGTAGTAAGGCGGAATTAACAGCAGAGGGAGACTGGCAAAGGACCATCCAATTTTATTATAATTCCTGGTGGCCTTATGGGGAAAGTTCCAAAATAGAGAGAGAGGGGGGGGAAGAACCCCACCAGTTCATGACTTTTCTGTAAGTCAGAGCCTTCCGCGGGAGTTTGAAGCTATTCCTGCCATATCTGCACGGAAATGAAAGCCAAAATTTTCCTGCAGTAGGAAGCACAAAAACAAACAGCCCCCCCCCTCATCTTACACCCTGGATTCATTATCTTATTCCAGGGGACTAAAGCTCTTTGGTCGCCTGACCACATAGCAGTACAGAAGGAATGGCTACAGCGGTACTATGACCTAGACTACAAACCGACCACTACCTGAAACTCCCCTTTGATAAAATATTAATAAAAACGGGGGAAATTAGAGTTCTAACAAAAGGGAATGAAAATGTTCAGATGAGCAGATGAGAAGACAAGCAAGCAAAGAAATGTAAATTTTCTTTTTGTGCGTAATCTGGCCAGAATTGAACAGTAACTTATTGTTTTGTGCTGCTGTAATGTTAGAAAAGAAAAAAAAATAATCCAGGTAACTAAACTAAAATAGTGTATTGTGAAAAAATTAAAATGTCACTCTTAGCCTTCTAAATTACATTGCAAAGAGTGTCTAGCTCAAATTCAAACATACAAGTCTGCACATCAAGCTCTTAGAATTCCTTGAGTGAATTTTGTCAGATCCTTTGATAAATTTGAAAAACAAGCCATGAAATAAATTGTAACACTTTACTCCCTCATTCTCTAAACCATACAGGTGTAAACTACTTGGTTTGCAGACCAAGATTTCTGAGCAGAAATTACTTAGGACTGTTAAACATATTCTGGACTCTATAAGCAACCATATCTATTTATTATTATTTTGGCCTAGCTAGCTAAAGAAAAATCAGCCAATAGGCTCGATTGTAAACTGAAACGTTGATTTCTCAAAGCACCCAATAAACCACTAGTTAATCTGGAATATAGTTATACACTAGTCATAAAAATTCGCACACCAAGAAAAAACAGTGCGATTAACGCAAAACCCGGCGAATAGCTACAGGGAGGGCAGACACGTAAATGATTAAAGTTTTGCGCGATTCCGCATGCCACTGCGTCCAAGACCTGCACTTTAATCTCAATCCTTAGGCCTTAAAAGCGCCGCGCAGGGGACTCCACACTTGTGCTGAAGTACACGGTAAGTGTGAGAGATCCCTGAGCCACAGACAGGCCGAGGAACCACCATAGATGTGCATACGGGCAACTGACGGAGTTTCAACGAGGCCATACAATCGGAATGAGAGGTAGGATGGCCGTCGCGGCGAATCATCCGCCATTTGGGCCAGTACGGTGTGATCGTGTTTAGAGTAATGGACATGGGAAGGCACCCAGACACGGTGGACTGGCTCTGGACGACCGAAACACACCACCAGCACAGAAGACCGTTTGATCGTGAGAGCGGCACACACAGATGCAACGGCATCCTTGTCCAATATCCAGACATGTGACTGCTATACATGGGACTCTTGTGTCCAACAGAACCATTTCCAGATGACTGGCAGAGGCGAATCTGCACTCTCGACGGCCCTTACGTTTTCTGCCACTAACACCCGACCATAGTTGGTGTCAACTGCAGTGGTGTGAGCAGCGAGCAATGTGGAATGCTACGGACTGGCGACGTATAGTGTTCAGCGAAGAATCCCTTTTCTGTATAGGAACGGACGACCACCGTGTCAGAGTGTGGTCGCCTGTTCCCATACAGAAGCGGGAGTCATCGCTGAGCGCACAGAATGAGTGCTACAATCCCAACCCCACTGTACAGCGGCACACGTCCTGAACTGCAGATGTGATGGTCTGGGGAACCTTTGGGTATGACAGCCCAGCGCTACGTACAGGAGATCCTGTGGCCCCATGTGCTGCCTTTCCTGGCGGGGCGGCCCGGAACAATTCATCAGTCAGTTGGGTTGAGCAAATCCTGAAAATTAACACGAAATTAGATGTTCTCTGCACCTCTAGCAATGTGGGGTTTATAATAGCCAACAAAAGGAAAAAAATAAATAAATTTAGTTCAAGTGCGACATTGTCCAGATAAAGGACAATGTCAGACTAAGAATGTTGCTATACAAGTCATAATGCGTGTATAGCAACATTCTTTGTCCCACTCTTATTCTCCACTGAAGTGCCAAAGGAACTGCATAAAATCCTTATGGTCAAAGTGTCCATTGATCATTCTTAAGAGATCCCGTTGTTTGGAGGTTATTGCCAATGTTAACCCTACCACAGCTGTTCTGTGTCGACCAAAACCTACCTTTGTTCAGGTGTCAATTAACGGAGGTTTATCTGTATCAACATTTTTGGCATCGTACAAGCTGATTTTACCACTTGTTGAAGCTTTCCATTTACAGTGTACCCTGTTAAGATGTTACTTTTGTATCCTAACTAAGCTGATCTTGATAAAAATGGTTAAAAAAGTTATTAAAAAATCGTTTTTTTTTGCCTTGTCATATTTTACAAAGACCATGCTTTCCTTAAAGCATTTTTTACAAGAAGGGCCATTTCATTAGCTGCTGGAAAATAAATGGCAGTGTTATTAGCAGGCAGTGAATTTCAAGAAAGTTCAGCCTTTATTCATTCAACTCGACAGTTTGGAAAGTGTAAAGAAACTGTCATGTTCTGCACAAACAAAAACTCATTATTGCTACCAATTTGAAGTTAATGGCTTACAAAATAATCAGATGTACAAGAATTCAGGAATAGTGAAAATAAAATACGTTTTGAGCCACACCTCTTCAGATATTCATTGTGTGTTATCAGGGTGAACAAGTAATGGATTTAATTTACTTGTAATAATAAAAGATTCAGAAAACTTGATAAAGGACTGGGCAACAGAATTAGCAGATACATGATTTGAGGCAAATACTTCTGCACAAGGCATAATGAAAATATATTCTGGAAAAACTTATAACATGGGAGATGTAAGATTATTAGAACATATGTTTCATTTTGTGATATCAAGCTACTGACCAAGTGGGAGACACTGAACACAAGGAGTGAAATTCTGAAATGTTTACAAAATCATACAGGGAAAGTTTTTATCAAAACTAATTTTCATATCTTTTTCTTTCTATGCTTATGACTTTGCCATTGAAAACTTGTTATCTATGCAGGTTATGACAAGTGATACCCATTTTGAAATGACAATGTAAGAAAAGCGAGGAATACCTAAAAAGGTTCCTTATCAAGCTTTCACTGATCACATGTACTCATCTGAGATCATGGTGCAAAAAAAAAAAGTGTGACACTAAATAAAAAGCAACGCACAAGGATTTGCGGTGAACTGATATTTAAACAACACAGACCACAGACACATTTTTAATGGAAATAACTATATTCTCAAGTTATTGTCAAACTTTATAAATAGTAAACTATGGATTCAGTTAATTGTTTGGGGGCAAAACACCGGATCAGAGATGAAAGCATGAAGGAATTTTAAAGAAAGGAATTCTCACATATGCTTTTGAATAAATTTGTTTCTCACTTTGATTTGGATTTTTTTTTTTAAATTTTACTTTGTAAAGATGCAGACATACACAGAAATTAACTGATCTGAGGCACAACTGCAACCTTAAGAACACATATAACTAAAAATCTAAAATTTCTGTGCAACTAAGTTGAGAGTATCAGAAAGTTGCAAATTCAACAGTCTAAATTTGTGCCATACATAGTTCCTTAAAATAATAAAAACTACATTTAACAAGAAAACTAAAGGCTTGGTCTTATATATTTGCCTTTTTTACAGAAATCAAAAAACTTAAGAGATATGTACAAATACACAGTACATTTATGCTTTCTTGTAGGAAGTTATCAGATAGCTCTGGGATTGTATCAGTTACAAAAAGTGTCACATGATTTGGAAAACAAATGTTGATAAATATTTTATATTAATTTGTACTTTAAAATTTGGTCTTAAACAATTATTTTGTATTCATGGTAGAATGTGTGAAATAAAAGAAAAGGAAGAAATTGGTATGTAGTAAAGAAAAAAACAACAACAACTACATTTGAGCAAATGGTGGAAACATCAATGAGTGATAAATGACGAGAACAACAATAATTCATGATATCAAGTTTACTTCCTTCCATGACAAATCTGCAATGTAATACAATCATCAAATCTAATACAAAGGCATTTCTCCCATACATACAAATTGGGTTTGCAAATACCATCATCTTTGGAATATATATACACAGCAACCACTGAAATCACAGTACAACACGAGAGAGAAGTGTGTAGAAAGGGTACTCAAAATGGCATCCTGTGCTTTCCAAACAAAACTGAATTCGATGGAAGAAAAATCTTGTGATGTGGGAGAAAATATTTATATTAGGTAACTACAATACATATTTTGAAAAGGATGCTATTTATGAGGAATGATACCTTCTGTACTGTACATGGCCCATGAAACACTACAATTTGTAATGTTTCACTCTAATGGTGGAGCAGAGTTCCCCTTCATTTAAATAATACAATTTTCTCAGGGGAGGGGAAGTTCTACTTTGAACAAAGCTCAATCATTTGTGTAAAGTCCATATTTTAAACAGCATTTCATTTACACAGTTTCTATGAACAACAGGCACACAAAAATATCTAAGTTCAATTATATCATTTATAAATGGATTCTGTGAAACAAAACCCAAAGTTACAAAAAGACAAAACTTTGTGCTTTGTAACATACATAGCATAACCAGTGACGATTAACACACCAACCCTAATAAAGTGAAGCAAATGCTACACCAAACCTATCATCATCCAGAACAACTCTGAAGTTAATACGATAATTTACCAGAGTACCCTTAATAAATAAGGTAAAAACTATTAAATCTAATATTTGTATTTATTAAAGCCCTTACATATTCAAAATTTAGCGAAACATTTCTGTGACTAAATAATACACAACATGAAATGATTTTTTTTCCCTTTTTGTTTATTTTTTTCCAAATGAGTGTATGAAAGCAGACTTAAAGAGAAAAATACAGACATGAAATTCTGCAACTTTACAGCAATGAAAACAGAATGAAGGAAAAAAAATTGACGAGTTCCGCCCTGGTAGGGATCTAACACCACATTACTCAGCACACAAGCCTCCAAATAGGTCACCAACAACATATCACTTTTACTACTTTAAGCAAATGTCCTTTTATCAGAAGGATGTTTAGTTGTTGGTCCAATAAGCATAGTTTTGCTTAGAGCTGGTCTTTTGTTGCCCAAGCCCTTGTGGCCCTCTCTGACCAGTGGCAGGAGTCCCTCCTGTTTGAGCAGTGTCTTGCTGCATGTGATGATGTAATAACTGCGAGTGATGTTGTCCATGAGCAAGGACAGGGATGAACTGGGCAGCAGCATACGGAGCAGACGAAGCTCCTAACGGACCAGCAGCCTGACTGCCTGCCAAGTTAAATGGTGGTGGTGTTCCAGTATGAAAGCCTGGCTTGTCATAGGACTGAAAAAATAAAAAAAAAAGATCAGTTATTAACACCAGTTATGAAATACAGAATCAAATAACTGCATTTTTCAACAGCAATACTTACACAAGAATAAGTCACACACATCTCAAAAAATTCTAAAGCTCCTATGGGCAAGAAGTAAGTTAGCACCTTAGAGAAGCATCGTGTTAGCTAGATACTGATTAACAGGACGTTGGTATATACATATACACAGGAAACAATTTTGTGAGTGTTCCATTTAAATGGGACAAACAAACCAATAAGCTATAGTCATTACTTTATTTGACCCAATTAGCACATAAAAAATGTTTTGTAATATTAAATCATATACACTTGCTAGACTGTCGCATGGCTACACTGTAAAGTACTGTTCATAGAGGATCAACATACTGAATTTAAAAACACACATCTAGTTTCTAATTATTTCTAGCAAAATGGTGGATACACCTAATAACTGAAAACTTGCAATGCCTACATAATTAAAAAGGTTGAGCTTCATTTGGAACTGTCCAGAAAAACTGAAGAAACTAACTAAGAAATTTGCCCACAACTACATCCAGGGTTACTAACATTGAAATTTGCATAAAACACGATAAAAAAAAATTAGGGGAGGCAAAATGAACTTTACATGACCGATGAACTTGTGTTCCACAGCCTACTACACAACTGTTCACAATCAGGCACACAAAATCCACATGGATTTAATATTCTTTACAGGTAATTCCAAAAAATATCACATTATTTCAATTAAATTGGTTGCTGACACCTTTTAGAAAAATTTTATGTTTTTACCACGGAATAGCTGTTATATGTAGATTTCAGAAATGAATTTATAAATTTTTTCTAGGCCGCCACATTGAAGAAAAAAATCAAAATGGCCACCTCCAAACAAGCAAAATTGAGTCCTGCAGTCTTGTTTGCTTTTTATAATATCTCCCAAACTATTAAAGATAACAGTTTCAAATAAAATCCAGTAACTTAAGCATAGTCTGAGCTATAAAATGAAGTATTAACATTGCATTTAATATTTTATTCAGTACCATAAAATTTGACATGCGTTTTCAGCACAAAATTGAATATTTCACTAACTTTAAGATTTTTTAACTTATGAAGGAATTACACACACAAAACGAAACTGTACAATTAAATAAAGTACATGTAGTTAGACAATTTAAAAATGTTAAACTCAATATTAACACCCTCCTTCTTATTAAAAAAATTGTTTAAAAACATTTTGCAAATTTTGGCCATATTTGGCAAGCTGTATCTAAAAAGGGAGTGAATGAAAAAATCTGAAAATTTTATAGAATGTACTTCTAGCAGAGGTGTTAGCATTGTGCAAGTCTCGTATTGTGTTTTTGATCTGTATAGCTGCTTCATTTAACCACTTCAGTAAAAACATAGTGCCTTCGACAGATGAGTGGACCGGGGGAATACTACAAAAACATTCCCCAGACCACAACACTGCCCCCACCAGCTTGTGTTCTTCCAGCAATGGTTGAACAGTGGTTGTCTCCGAAGCTTCTCGCCTTATACGCCAACGTCTATCAGTTCGATGAAGCAGAAAACTTGACTCATCGGAGAAGGCAATCCTTTGCCAATCAGCGGAGGTTTAATTTCGATATTGCTGCACAAATGTAAGCCTATTCTGCTGATGCACCTTTGTTAGCATAGGTGCAGTGACCATCCGTCTGCATCGGAGCCCCATACGCAGCAGGCTTAACTGAACTGTTGTTTTAGACACACTTCCGATAGCCTCCCGGTTCATTCAGCCAGTGAGTTGCTCCACTGTAGCGTGTCGATCGGCCCTCACGCACCTTCGCAGCCGACGTTCACCTCCCACGTCAATGGCATGTGGTGCTCCAGTTTCCACATTGCTTATTTGAAATGGTGCCATTTCTCCAATCACAATACACTTTAACCACAGCAGCACGTGAACAGTTCACAAACTGCACTGTTTGAGGAATACTGCCACAGGGAGTCTACTGATTTCTACGAAACCAAATCCATGACATCTTCAGTTAAATTCATGACTTCTCGACAATGCGGGGCACAATGACAACTATTCTAGACTCATAATCTAGTAGTACCCTTGGCTTGAGATCCCAGGTTATCTTTTATTTTTGCAAACACTGAAATTAATTCCATGCGACAATAGTTTAGGTAAAACTGATGTGTCTATAATATCATTGCTGCTAAAATGGCTATACGGTGAGGGGTGGGGGTAATGAACCCCTACCTGTAAGCCAGTTGAGATGAAAGCTGAATGAATTTTTTTATGTCACTAAAATTGCTTGTTAACATGAATAATGCAATTATGTATGACTTGCACCATGCCATTCACCAAATTCTATGTGTTTAAAGAAAAAAACAAAACATTCGACTCTCATCTAGAATGGGGTATGGCTATTTTCAGAAATATTTATCATTACATCTATTAATACACAAATTCTTTTAACATGGTAATGCTGTAAAACCTTATTTTTTTTATTAAGGCAATATAAAAACTATGAATGTACAAAATTCATGGAGACTGAAATTTCACAGTGAAAGACTCAGTGTTTAACTATCTTAGCTAAACTTGGCATCTCAGAGCGGTGGTCCTCCTGGTCCGTCCGGAGCCGCTCTGCCGTGTGGCAGTGGCGTCACATGTCCACTGCTCCCAACTCAGTCGGATGGTATGGTCAAAACAATTCACGTGGCGGGCTATACGGAGCGCCAACCACCCTGCGGGTTTCAGCCTGATGATAAGGCCTCTCTCAAAGTCCGTAAAGTTGTGTGAATCGACATTTCTGGCTTCTATCTGACATTCTTGTCACTCTGTACTCTTGCTTGCATCGGCCGGTGCTTTTCGCTTTCATCGGGCATCGACTACATGCTGGTTTATAACCGGTTTATGTTTCTTTCTAGGTGCACAAACTTGTCTTCATTCTGGTGCTGATACAAAAAAGACAATTTCAAGACCATCCACTCAATTTCATTACTTTTTCATTAGTTCATGACCACCTGCTCGATTTCATTACTTTTTCATGACCAGTAGACACCCTGTGCCACCCTTGGACCGAAAGCCGATAATCATCCCTTTTTGCAAATCTGATAAATCACTCCTTGTATCCATGACAGCAATGAGTGATTTGTTTTCAGATTGCCTACAGCACACCCTATACCCTCCAAGCCAGCCCATGACACGTGCCTTCTTGCATTGGCTATGGGCTGTTGACGCCAAAAGTAAGAGGTGGTCACAATAATGTGACTTGACTGTGTATAACGTATTGTTTTTGTACTAATATAACACCTTCCTAATTTTTATATTTTTAATGGAGTATGAAAAAATGGTAACTTCAGATTATATTTGGTGGAAAAAAATTGAATTTGGTGAAAACTGTAAAACAGAAACTGCTTTACACCTGACTAAGAAAGGTTACTGACAAGTGGTTATGCACATTAATCTAGTGAAAATTATCTTAATGTCAACATAAGAAATACAATTAAACTTTTATATTATTAAAATAAAAGTGCTCACTCAGCGGAAACACAATGAAAAAAAATAGTACGGTACAACCTACTTTTGCTAATTGCGCATGCGCTTTACTGTATACAGATGCAGACAAGTCAGCTACAGCACCAGATCCAGCTGAAAAGTGATTTAATAATTTTTTAGGTTTTCATAAAATATTAATTTTTAGTTTACAGGAAGTAAAACAATAAACAAACTATGTTAATTAAACATTGATACTTTTCCAGACTGACTTACCTATTCTGTTACATGTGCGCACACACACACATAGGGAACCAATAAGAAGTTACACAATATTACAGAGGGATGAAACAATGAGCACAACAGCATGCAATAAATTTTTATTTACATACACAGACATTGAAAGTGGTCATGGCAGAAAAAGGCTGAACTTTTCCTACACTGGAATATGCAAAAATAACTAAACTTTCAGCATTTATTAACTACCCGTATACGCATACATAAAAAGCCATAAAATTGTCTAACATTTCTTTTGGAACGAATAAGAATTTTATTTTAGTTAATGTGTTTACATCAAACCAATAATGTAAATCCTGTATTTATACTGATCTAATTTGTTTTACTGCAATTATTGCATTTCTGCATCGATCTTAGAAAGTCCCCAGATGACTCCTAAAAAAGCAGAATTCCGCCTTTTGGCGGAACTCTTTCACCCCTGCATACAGAAATTTGAGAAAGCAGGTTATGGCAACATTGCAGTAATAATGTTAGTGGCAAACACACTGAACTCTGAAAGACATCACACATCAGGGAGAGTAACCACGTGTACATAAGTACTTTCTGAATTGAAACTCAAAATCTTGTTTTGGAAATGAATTATATATATAATATATCATCATCATTGTCAACCATTATCAATCCACTGCTGGACGAAGGTCTCCCCAAGTTTCCTCCACAACGGTCTGTCTTGTGCCAGTCTCCTCCATGTCACTCCCGCATACTTTCGAATTTCATCCACCCATCTTCCATGTGGTCTTCTTCTGGGTCTTTTCCTGTCCCTTGGAATCCAATCTAAAATTTCGGCTGTCCATCGATGGTCTGTTCTTCTGGCAGTATGTCCAGCCCATTGCCATTTCAGGGATTTAACTCTGATCATGATGTCTTCCACTCTTGTCATTTTTCGGATCCACGTGTTCCTCTTCTTATCTCTCCTGGTTACACCAAGCATGCACCTCTCCATGCTTCTTTGAGTTGTTTGCAGCCTTTGTATGTCTCTTTTAGCTAAGGTCCACGTCTCTGCACCATACGTAAGCACTGGAAGGATGCATTGATCAAACACTTTTCTTTTAAGACATAATGGCATATTGCTCTTGAAAATTATGCTGTTTCTTCCAAAAGCTCTCCAGGCAAGTTTTGTACGCCGATTAATTTCTTCATCAATGTGACCCTCACTTGATATCTGCTGTCCAAGATAAACATACGTATCTGTTATCTCCAGTTTTTCTCCATCAATCGATAAATCTTCATTTCTTGTAAAAGCATTGTACATCACTTTTGTCTTCTGAAAGTTCATTTTTAATCCCACTTCTATACTCTTGTCAGCAAGTTCCTGGATCATACTCTGTAGCTCTGATGGGGTAGTTGCAAAAATGACTATGTCATCAGCAAAACGAAGGTGGGTTAGATAATCTCCATTAATCTTTATCCCTTTGTTTTCCCAGTTCAGTGATTGAAAGACATTTTCCAATGTGGCATTAAAGAGCTTCGGAGATATGGTGTCACCTTGTCTCACTCCTTTTCCAATTTTTATGTGTGTTGTATTTTCAAACAGCCGAATCTATGCACTTGCATTTTCATAGATGTTATTAATAATATTAATGTATGCATCTTCAATACCGCAGGATTTCAGAGCCATTGTAACTGCTGATGGTTTCACCGAATCAAAGGCTTTTTCATAATCGATAAAAGCCATGCACAATGGAAGTTCATATTCCCTCGCTCTTTCAATTAGTTCTCTCAGTACGTGGATATGATCTATTGTGCTATAGCCACTCCTGAATCCAGCTTGTTCTCTCGGTTGAGCCATGTCCAGTGTCACCTTAAAGCGGTGTGAAAGAACTTTAGTGAAGATTTTATAAACCACTGATAGGAGGCTGATAGGTCTGTAGTTTCCGAGATCCTCAATGTCACCTTTCTTATGTAGCAAGATCATTGTAGCGTTGTTCCAATCCTCAGGAATTTTCCCTTCATTAAGGCATCGAGTGAAAATTTGGGCGAGTACTGTTTCGATTTCTCCACTTGCTTCTTGTATGATGTTTACAGTAATTCCATCTTCTCCTGGAGCTTTCCCCCGCTTCATGTTCTTGATTGCATGTGCAACTTCTGCTGGAAGGACTGGAAGAACTCTGGTACCTTTCATGATGTCTGGAGTACATGTATCATCCCTTTCATATAATTTGGAGTAGAAATCTTTCACTCTTTTCAAAATTTCGCCTCTATTTCTTGTTACAGAACCATCTTTTCTCAGTGCCATAATCTGTTTTTTCCCCTTACTGAGATGTCCCTTTGCTATCTTTAGGCTTTGGTTGTTTTCAATTGCTTTCCTTACTAGTTCACAGTTGAATTTCCTTACGTCTTCAGTGATACTTTTTCGTACTGTCTTGCATAGCTCTATATATTCCACTTTGGAAGTCACATCTTCTTTAGTTGTCCTCATCACTTCTTTTTTGCATCAACATTTTGGTTTTTCCTGATAATTTGTTCACATGCAATTTGTTCTTAGACCCAGCTAATTTTGTTGCTGTTTCCATAAGAGCTTTGGTTACTTTTCTGTTAACTTCAGAAATATCCACTTCTTCCGATGTTAGGCCTTCTAAAGCAGAGAATCTGTTCTTCAGTTCCAATTTGAAGGTATTATGGTGTTTTTTAAGGTTGGTTATGTCAATACATTTTGTTTGTCTTATGAGCTTGCTACGTTCGAGTTTAGTGTTGAGGTGCATCTTACATCTCACCAATCTATGGTCACTGCCTGTGTTGAACTTGTTTAGCACACTGCAGTCTTCTATGACGAATTTTTTGTTACACATAAAATCAATTTCACTTGTCGTCCCATTTGGATGTCTCCATGTCCATTTCCTGTGTGGCTTTTTCTTGAAAAAGGAGTTCAAGATGAAAAACCCTTCTGCCTCTGCAAACTCTATGAGAGTATTTCCACGCTGGTTTCTGTTGCCGTGACCGAATTTACCTACTGAAGTTTCATTCTGTTGCAGTTGCCCTATTTTTGCATTGAAATCTCCCATAATTATCTTCAAGTGCTGCTTACCTTTATTATTTAGATCACGAATTTCCTCATAAAATTCTTCAATTTCTTCTTCAGCATGACTTGTGGTGGGTGCATAAGTTTGAATAATCTGAGCCTGGTATCTTCTCGAGAGTTGGATAACGAGTCGTGCAGCTCTGTCAGAGGAACTTTCAACTTCTACAACTTTATCCTTCAGTTTCTTGTTTATTATAAATCCAACACCACTAGTTCTGCCAGTATCTGTCCCACGATAGTAGAAGATATGTCCACTTTTCAGTTCAATGAGATCTTCTCCTTTTCTCCTTACCTCACTTAGCCCGACGATGTCCCACTTGATCCTTTGTAGTTCCTCTTCCAATTCAAGAAGCCTTGAATCAGAAGATAGGGAGCGTCCGTTGTACGTAGCCAAGGTCAGCATCAGATGGCAGCCTAGTCCGGTCCTCCGGGGATTCTTAGCACCCTCTGCCTTCATGTCGCACTGGCCGCTGCCTTGGCCAGGTACATTCCAGCTGCCGGAGACTGAGGGCCAAGATTTAAGTTGTGGAGTCATTTTGGAGGGGTTTGGCCATAACTCACCACGCTGGCCAAGCGGGTTGGTGAGTGTGGGATAGAATTTCCTCTAATCCCGATGGTATAGTTATACCGCTATTGGCGGTCGTCAGAGCCCCTTTAGTGGGAACAGGATGTACCACGAGAAGGCGGGGTTGACATTTGTCAAGGAGAGGCTGTGATGTTAGACATCAAAACTATGAGGCATGGAAAAAATGCAATGATATTCAAAAATCCAAGAAACACTCTCCAAAGTGTTTAATAAATATTTGAATGTTGAAAACACGAAAATATATCATTAAAAAGGTTATTTCACTGAGATTTTCTATTTCCATGGTATATCCGATTTCCGTAATTTGTAGTGGGCCAACGATATGGTAACTACAGAGAATCTGTAGTAGTTGGAGTCTGTATAATATTGAAGTAATGTACACTTTGTCCAAAAAATAGTGCTTTACTCACAGCCTTTAGCTTTATCTCTCCCTAAAAAAAAAAAAAAACTGCACTTTCTTTTTCTTTATCCCGGGGCTAGCAAATTTTTGAATTACATGTTTTTATAGATGTTTTTTGTGGTGGCCGGACAATTTTTTTTTTTATCGCCCCAGGCAACCAGGTGACCGCATTTTTGGATCCCTGGTTAACCTTCCCTTTATATATATATATATATATATATATATATATATAAAAAGGGAAGGTACACTTTGTCCAAAAAATAGTGCTTTACTCACAGCCTTTAGCTTATCTCTCCCTAAAAAAAAAAAAAAAAACTGCACTTTCTTTTTTCTTTTTCCCGGGAGCTTGCAAATTTTTGAATTACATGTTTTTATAGATGTTTTTTGTGGTGGCCGGACAATTTTTTTATCGCCCCAGGCAACCAGGTGACCGCATTTTTGGATCCCTGGTTAACCTTCCCTTTATATATATATATATATATAAAAAAAGGGAAGGTTAACCAGGGATCCAAAAATGCGGTCACCTGGTTGCCTGGGGCGATAAAAAAATTGTCCGGCCACCACAAAAAACATCTATAAAAACATGTAATTCAAAAATTTGCAAGCCCCGGGATAAAGAAAAAGAAAAAGAAAGTGCAGTTTTTTTTTTTTTAGGGAGAGATAAAGCTAAAGGCTGCGAGTAAAGCACTATTTTTTGGACAAAGTGTACATTACTTCAATATTATACAGACTCCAACTACTACAGATTCTCTGTAGTTACCATGGAAATCGTTGGCCCACTACAAATTACGGAAATCGGATATACCATGGAAATAGAAAATCTCAGTGAAATAACCTTTTTAATGATATATTTTCGTGTTTTCAACATTCAAATATTTATTAAACACTTTGGAGAGTGTTTCTTGGATTTTTGAATATCATTGCATTTCTTCCATGCCTCATAGTTTTGATGTCTAAGTGTCTGGTCATGTATAGAGTTATCAAGAACCGCGGAAACGTCCTAAAATTGTATTTCCTTTTCCAGATTTGGAAAAGTCCTTTAGTTTCCATGAAGGTCTGGAGTAATACTAGAATTCTTTACTGCAATGAACAGTTTTAAAATAAAGGTTGAAAAATTAAGGTAGGATGGCCAGAGATTGAAAAAACCGGGGAAAGTCTGCAAATCTTGCAAACGTTCGGTACTGCAGTTAGCGACTGCTCCAGCAGTGATGAGAATGTTCTGTCATTTCAAGTTTCTTGTTTTTTTGCTATTCCACCATCATCGTATTCTTAGTTTTCAATATCTTCTCATTTTTAAGATTGTTGATAAGAAAAAGAGCGACTTCGTATCTTTTTTAAGAATTTTTCCTAATGTATTCATATTTTCCTGTTTCTCATAGTATTTTCTTAAAGCCAACAGTAAAGATCAAGCATTTTTACCAATCTGTTTTTTTTTGTAAGTGGAATTAAATTTCAAAACTGGTATCTGTACGTGGTAGAATCTGCTTCATTTCCGTGATTCGCAAAATTGTTTCACGGGAGCAACCAAAATCAATATTTCACATTTATTTTTCCTTTCAATTCTTGCTTTCTGATGTTTTTTGACACTTTTTGTTACATCAAAACACAGAGCAAGCATTTTTAATTTTGCTTAAAGCGAAATTATTGAAGTTCAAACACGCTACTACTTGCTCACCCTGCAAAGAAAATGACTTTATGGAAAACAAAAGATTGCGACAGAAAACTGAAGTTCTGATTTTGAACTTCAATTCCTTTTCGAACAAAAGGAAAAATGCTCCCTGTTCCTTGACATAGCAAGAAGTAAGAGAAAACCATGCATTTTCAGCAAAATTAAAGTTTAAAAAGTGATAGCGCGGATCCTCGGTCTGCAGTGAAAACACAACCTGTACACGTCACTGAAATACACTCATTGTCAAAAAAATAGTTGCACCCAGAAGGAAGCAACCACCAGGAATGAAACTTGGTGGGTAGGTTTGACATTGTGAGACATGAAAATGATTCAAGTATGATGCTCGGCCATGCATGTGAAGCAAGCAAGGAGGGGTCATAGACAGGGTGCCCACTCTTTTTCAGGGAAAACATTCAAGGACATTCAAGAAAAAAATTAAGGACGAATTTTTCAATGTCCTAAACCGCAATGAATATATTATATATCAAGAATTATGTGTGTTGTATTATGAGACTCATTAACAGTATTTGTAATTGGTAGCCAATTATAAAAAAAATCTTAACATTAATGCATCTCCAAATTTTGCAAAAAGTTCTTTACTGAATGAAACTTTCTTCAGGTGAAAATATTTAACAAATGAAAATACTGTAATCAATTTTTAAATAATTAGAATTTTTCTACTCAAATGTCAGTACTTTTAACACATTAAATTTATCATTGTTAAAATATAATTAACAAGTATATTAAAAAAATATTAAGCGAATGGGTGAATAATTTATTTACAATTAGTCACTAAATCCATTTTTTCTTGAGTTCAAAATCTATTTCTTTTATCAATGATTGTCTTGATCTGTCTTTCTAAACCTATTTGATTTAACAATGCAGTTAAAATTATGAGTATCTTCGGCTTTTGTTGCCAAGTCATCAGCTGATTTTAATAAATCTAATACTTCATTTTCTACAAGTTTTTCTCTTTTTCATACTTTCTATTTCATTTAGTATTTGTTTTCTCTTTTGGGCTACAGCAGAATTAGCCTTGTCCCCAAGCCTTTTCTTCTAAATTTATTACATATCTTTGCCTAGCACATCTGACATTACTCAGAAGCAATTTTGAAAACTCGACCTTTTCCATGCCACCAAATGTTACTTAGATGGTCATATATGTATTATTCTTTGTGAAACAATAGTTTTCTTTCATATTGTCAATTATTAGTTCCTTATTAATGGAGAATCCTCTCTCCACTGATACCTGTCCACGCGAGAGCAACAGCAGCTTTTTAGTTACTTCCCACAACAGATCATAGTTTTTACTTGAGGATAAATGTTATCAAAAAGTTTAAAATCTGAAGTTACTGCTGCAACACATAAATCCTTTAACTGCAGCATAATTGTATTAACACTACCATGTTTCAGATGATTTGCATCCACGAAAATTTCTAGAATAATCTTGAAACTTTTTAAGCAAGATTCCTTCTCAGCACTAATTAATTTAGGATCTAAACACTTCATGTGCCGCACAAGAGCATACTGCAGTGGGCATTTAGTGAGGAATTTTTTGGACAAGATTTTGCAAAGTTGATCTGCATTTCGTACGAAATTCCATTATCTGCTTTTTCACTTACATTTGATGGCAAAGTCTTCACCTCCTTTTCGGCCTGGAATCCAATATCAATCATCCTATAAGTGGAACAATTTTTATTATCAGTTGGATCAATTTTTAGAAGTGCTGTAATGGTCGCTTGTTCAAATACACCCATTTTAACAAAGCGACTCATCAGATTCTAACATTCTAACAGTCTTTACCCATGAATGGCAGCATTGGCTTATCTGCCTGATACTTTTTTAAAAAAGGACTGTTGCTTTGCAATAGAATGAAAAAAAAAAAATAATTTGCCAAGTGCCAATGGATCCTTCACCCATTTTTGGACAATATTAAAGGAAACTGTGCAAGGATTATTTATAATTTTCTGGGCTACCAAAGTTTCATACTTTAAAATAAAGGGCCACATTTCTATAGCACGTTCACACACAGGAGAATTTTCAACCCACCTGTGTGAACAGACGTTTAGTGGCATTTTTACAGCATTATCCACATTTAAATAATCCTCACGCCGTGCCGGCGAATCTTTAAATAACCTGTACAGGCTTGAGAGAAATTTTTCTATTTCCCAATCACTCACAGTAGTAGCATGTCTCAATGCATTATGCACTATGTGCAATCCACAGGTATCAATCAGTGTTTAAGACAGATGCATTTGAATTGGCTGATAAATCATCTTGAAATAAAGAAAAAAAGCTTTAAATTCACATTCGGCCCATCCATAGAAAACTGAACTGTATTTTTTAAAGGCAAAGCCTTCGAAGATTGCTGAAGTTTGTCTAATAAAATTTCTGCACCTGCGTGGCCTAAAAACACAGAAGTCAGATACTGTGATGTTACTCTGTTCTTGTCCTAAAATCTTATATGGATGTCCATTTGTTTTTGTTGAGAGTATTTATTTAAACTCTCATCAAACAAAACAACAAAATCTTTGCTTTCATTAATCTGTTGCAACAAAAGTGATTTAAAATGGGGTGCCAAGCCAAAGCAGCAAATATATGAATATTTTGCTTGCCCACAAGAAAACTTGAGCCGTTTCACTGTCTGAAAACATCAATCGAAACAACTTATCAATTCCAGCACATGATCTGTAGGAATAATGGCTATCTACCCCTTTTAAAGCCCATAATATTTCGGCTTTTGTAGGATCTTTTCCGTGTAAACGACCTGCTGCTGATGATTAAGATGATGGCTCTGGTGAGGATGGCGTTTTGCGATGCTGGTGCCGGTACTTTTTCAAACAGTCCATCTAAGGTGGAATTCCGACTTTTGTTTTCAGAACGGGTCACATGCTTTTTACTTTTCATGTGGCTTTGCAATGCAGACTCTCCCATGAACGAAATATTGATGTTCTTTAAGCATAACAAACATCTTGCAACATGATTATTGCCGCAATTCTTACCAACCCACGTGGAATACTTGGGATTGTGCAACCAAAGATCACTGAAATTGCACTTACGACTCATATTTATTAAACACAAAAACAAGAAAATTCCGATATGACAACTAGAGACATCTCAAAGCAAAACACTAAGCCAAAAAAACCCCCAAAGATTTTTTTTTTCCCACTACATTCACATCGCAACTAACTTTCCGGAAAAGCAATGTAAAGAATTCCTACTCAGTAATGGCATGAGCATTGTGTGCAGGGGTAGCAGTGCAAAAAATAAAATTTCAGGACAAAAGTTTTACTAAATTTCAGGACATTTTTAGAGCAAAAATTCAGGGCTTGATGATTTATATCACACAAAAAATTTCAATCATTTAATTTTTTAATGTGTCTTCTCTAATTATTATAACTATATAAGATTATATAATAACTAGAATGTTTAAAATGGGGGGAATCAAGATTTTTTATTACCTGCTTGTAAAATCATACTTACATACTTTTATATAAAGTAATACTGTGACTATTTGCCATTTTAGATAATTTTTCAGATATAAACATTACTAACAGCAAATTGTGTTAGTAGTGCTATGCCAGACTTTGCATTAACATTAAGAAATTACGAGGTTTTTAAAAGCATTAAAGTAAATATTAGAGAAATAAATAAGTTTTATCAAAAGTTTTCTAGACATTCATATGAATGATTATTACTAAGTATCAACAAGGTATAATTTATTTCAGGTAAAGAGTAAATAATATATACTGCATTTGATTTAAATAAAAAAAAATCGATTTTTCTCTAAAAAAATTATGATTTTTTTAAAACCCTGAAAACATTGTTCTTAATTGCATAACTTTTTACAAAGCTGAAATTTAAGTGAGTTTAATAAGGCATATTAAAAATTAGAATGAAACTTTAAAACATCAGTAGAAAATTCTTGATAATTTTTTTTTATTTTATTTTCTTAATTTTGCAATATCATTGCACACAATGGTTAACTTCTTTGAAATATTTATAATATTTTCATTTGCAGTGCTGAGCATCATTTGAGCCACTTTTATGCCATTCATATCATTTTGTGAAATGACTAGCTGTAATTTTTCATTGGCATCATTTAGTAAACGATGAGCTGCGTTTTCATCTTTTAGTGTGTTGGTTTCAATCTTGGTCAGCTCAATAAACTTTTCATTCTGTTTAGCCTTCTTTTTCTGTTTTCGCACCTCTTCCTGCTCTCTCTCTGTATCCATCTTGCGCTTGACTTGTTGTTTGTTCTTTTCTTCTTTAAGTTGTTGTAAATGTGCAGCATATGCACTATCCGATTTCTCAACAATTTGAATGAGCTCCTTAGTTATTGGGATTTCAGCAACATTTTCAAACTTGTTAATATAATCTTTGCATTTCTCTGTTTGATGTCACTATGGTGTTGTTGATAGAAAATCCACGTTCTGGTATGGAATTTCCGTAAGAGAGTGTTAAGCAGACTTTAACAAATGTACACAGATTAGGATATTTTAGATTTCCAGCAGAATCTTTAATTTTTGAAATTTCTGCCCAGTACTTGCATATATTCTGATCTTCAGAATATGTATTTTGTAAGTCTTCACATGCATACATACACCACTCTGTGTTTATTGCATCAGATATGGTGTTTGTTTTTGAAACCATCATATGATGTGTAAGACGTTGCAAAGCAAGTTTTGAACTTTCTTTATGACGTAGATTAGGATGAAGACATTGTATATCCTTAAAGATAACATTTGACAGTGGCAATTTTTTCTGCAAGAATTCACAAGTTTCCATGAAACAACTCCTTACACTTAAAAGGAATCTTTTATGCTCAGGCTTTTCAAAATCACCATCAAGCAAACTACTGGCACCAGATCCTATACTCATTTGCTTTCTTGTCACCCAAAATTTGGAATCGCGACAATCAATACTTGCCAATGATAGGCCTTTTTTTGCTTACAACATCACTTTTCATAAACTTATACATTATATTTCTTAAGAGTTCATTCAATGAACTCATATTTCTTAAGAGTTCATTCTTTTTGAAGCAAAGAGGAATAAGGAATGAAGCATGAAGCAAAAAAAAAAAAACTTGTAAAATGTAAATACATAAGTGTAAGTGGATCTTTAAGAAACATTGATATGCTACAATATTATTCAATGAGTTTAGCTGAGCTGTTTTTTGGAAGAAATTCCAAAAAATGTTCAGTTAGGGCTGGATACTGTTCAATTATCCTCTCACAAACAGGTGCTAAATCAAGCCATCTACTGCTCATATGTTTTAAAATCATGTGGTCAGCTTGTTCATCCATCAAAACATCCATCTGGATATTGTGGAAATCTTTTTTCCTAGCAGCAGAAATCTTAAAAAAACTGAAAAATATCAAACACCAAAGTTTCTACATCGCAATCAAACTTGCACAGGCCTTTCTTCATTGCATTGTGCAAAATATGTAAGGAGCAAGTTCCGATATCGATGACATTTATAAAATTCAGCGAATCTAAATGAGAATTAAATTTTCTCAAAAACGACAGACAAGTTAACATTGGGACCGTCCATAGAGCATTGTAAACATTTATCAATGTTTAGGCCATTATTTGTAATAAAATTTAAAATAATTTGAAAAATTTTCAGATTCTGCATGGCCAATGAATTCTGATTCACAGTATGATGTCACAATTTTTTTAAATTTCTCCGACCAATATGAAATATGTATGTCCAGCTGTTTCTTAACTTGCTTCGTTGTGGTCTTTTCAAAATAAAGGGTGAAAAAATGACTTACCAATATCTTGAAGGATTTTTTTCCGAAAATGTGGTGCAAGTCCAAATTTTGTAACGTAACGTGCTTTCGCATCCAAAAGTGCAACATTCTTTGCTATTGTTGAATCTTCAAATGCAGCTGCACAAATTTCAACCAATCCTCCCAAATTAGAAAATGGATAATTTCACTTAATTGACTGAAACAGCAACAAAATTTCAGCTTTTACTGCCTTTTCTTTAGAATTGGATGGTAGCCATGTTGTTCCCTTTGGAGCCGATAGTGTCAAACATTTTGAAGTTTAACCTTCACTTTCAATGTTATTTTGCATTACAAGAGTACACTGATTCACTCTCTTATTCATGTTCTCCTTATGTTTAACACTATTAGCATGCAAAATAAGTTGAGAAAATCCCATGTTAGAAACGCTGATCGTTTTGTTGCAAGCAACACAAAATGCTGAATATGGATCATATTCACATGACGTACACCAGGTATTCAAATTGTTCCCACTCTTATCTCGTTTACTATCACAAAGCCACGATGCTGAGAATTTTGTTTTTCGGGGCATGATCACGAAAATACTTCCAGTGAAATCATGAGAAACTGATGAACTGAGTAATTACTTGCCAATCGCCATGCCTTTATACATGTACACGACTGAAACATGTGGTTGGGAAATTACGTAACCCTGAAGTAAAGACACAACCTGTTCTAAGACGCAGCGGACACAACCTGTTCTAAGACGAACACAGCGTAAGATGAAACTCTGCTAGCGTCATGAAGTCGACTGCAGCGCCTCAACAACCTGCAGCAGAATTAGCCATTGAATTGACAGCAGGATTTTCCCGGGAACCACGTGACTGCTTCCATACTGATTTTGGAACTCCTAGACAAAAGACGAAGATTTTTCAGTTTAACATCCCAATAAGTGGAATAAACGTCGTAATAAGTGGAGCATTCTTATAAGTGGAAGCAGGTTCGAGAAGATACTGAAAATTTGCGCGATTCTAAATATATATATAGCTTATACACGATCAGATTCTCAAGGATTATGGAAGTGGGAGTTCAGTTCGCTTGGCTTCTGCCTCGCTTAAATTGGGGATGGGAGTTGAGGACAAAGGCCGTGGGGTGAAAGAAGGAAGGGTGCGGAGCGGCTGAACGCCATGCGGGCTGGGTTGCTATTAGCAACTTTTGCCGACATCACGGGGTCTGGTCACATTTTGCTTCTGCTGCAGGTGGCTGGGGGCATCACGTTCTATGGGAAGAATTTCAACAGGCTTCTATGCCTGATTTCACTTTATGCGGTAACCCAACCCACCTTCTTTTCTTTAATACGCACCAAACCAGTCACAGCCAATGAAGTTGCGCAAACCAGTGGCATGACATCATTACAGCATATGGTGGGCAGAAAAGTTGCCGACAGCAGGAGTGGTGCCAGGATTATCGCTGTCCTGTATGTTAGTCAATGTAAGGATCTTTGGATGATTGCCACATTTGGCGAAAATCAATTGAAATTTAGGAAAATTATTACGAAAAGTCGCAAATCCAAATCTGAAATATTTTCGGCAATAATTTTTAGAAATAAACGAAATTTTATTTCAGAACTTTTCGTAGCTTTTGAAAATATCTTAAATTTTTGGAAACTACTAAAAAATTTCAGGAATTTCAATCAAATTAGAAAAAAATTAAGGACATTTCAGGACAAACAAATTTTTTTCAGGAATTTCAGGACAACTACAACCCTTGATTGTGTGTAATCCTATGCTATTGCCAGATACATAAGAGTAATTATAATACTGTGGCCCGAAAAAAGTGCAACCAAAATACGGAAAATGAACCAACACAAACAAATAATTTCAACTTTTTGTTCGCATGGAACAACAGCAGCAGCAAGCAGGACCTGTTGGCATGCACAATTTGTCAATCATGTCTACTATTTCATTTGCAGTCCCGTGGGCCACCTATTGAACTGCCTCTCTCCTTCCCTAACTAACAACAAAAATGCTAAAAAAAAAAAAAAAAAAAAATCTAAATTTTCATTTAACAGAGCTGAATTTTTGAGAGATACCATAACTTGGTCTTATAAGGTTACCCTGCAAATTTCGCTTGGATCCAATGAAAAGTTTTTAAATTACGCACTTTTTTCTTTTATTAAACCTCCGAGCGGTTTGAACGTGCCGTGCGTGTTCAAGGTCACCCCATTCTAAAACTGCTCGACTGTGGAGGGGGCTGGTGAAATGCACCTATCAACAGCATCGAATGAACCCGTTCAAGCAGATAAAGAAGAAACAAGAAGGGGAAATCCCCGCCTTGCCGTAAGGAAAATGAAAGAAACAATAAGATAGTTTTTCCCGTCGCAGAACAAGTGCTCTGGGGTAGCAAACACTCAACTCTTGACCTACTTAACTCCCCGTTAGACACCGCAGTGCACCCTTTCTCCCAGTGACGCAGCTGCTTTGAAGTTTACTCTTTTTGACTTCCGGTGTAAATGGGGGATTGCAGAAAAAAAGTGAAAAATAACAAAAGGAAAAAGATCGGAAATTTCGGTCGAAATTTTTCGGCTGTGGGATTTTAAAATTCAAGGACTTTCCAGGCCATGCATTTTTTTTTAAAATCAAGGACTTTCCAGGTTTTCAAGGACGCGTGGGCACCCTGACCGGCTATATAAGGTCATATCATACATCAGGGTTCGTACATGAGCCGCGGATGGCTTAGTGGTTAGTGTTTCAGATTATCGATGCTGGGTCCCCAGGTTCTAGCCTGGGCTGATCTTTCAGAGATGGTGTGATTTACTAACAATCGCTGAATATCCGCCGTGCATCGGACGAGCACGTAAAGTGACGGCCCCCAGGCTGGACCCACTGGTTAAATGGGTATCCTTTCCTATGTCCTCCCTGAAATTCTCTCATCCATCTATGTGCAATATCGTACTTGTACGGTGGCGCCATCTACTGTACTCTAATCTCACTACAAACTGTTCTGTCAAAAAGTCGCTAGACTTGCTCTCATTCCTTCCGTTTCTGTGTCCTGCCCAAAAGGCGATCTCGCTGTAGGTGGCTGGGACCTAAACTCTACTCCCTGTGGACGGAAGTCCTACATGAAAATGACAAAGGCTCAGAACTGGGTTTGTGTGTTTCAGGGTTCGTACACTTTTAAAGAAAATAGATTCCAGGAGTTTTCCAGGAGCCCGTAAAAATATTCCAGGAGCCCAAACTTTTGCTAGAATCACAGTGCGCTGTTGCCTATATTGCAAATTACGGTGAAGTTTACTACTTTTTTTTTTCTTGTGTTTCAAGGTTTATTGACCATCATGTGCAACTCTGAGTGCTATAAGCAGTCGCACATCTCTAATTTAGGGCCACTTGTTGCAGAGAAGGGACAGAGCCAATGCCATCAGTCAAATACACCACCCATACCTTATATGGGACTCAAAAAAAAAAAAAAAAAAACTACAATCACCTCGGGCGAATGGTCAGACTATTTGGCCACCAGGGCAGCACTACACATTTACAATACATTGACTGAAAGCAGAAAAGATATATACACATCAGTAAAGATGGGAAATTCTGATTCATTAAAACCTTAAACATGCTTCCTTGCATTTCTGAAACAAAAATATAATACGTGCATGATACTGATAATTTTCTTCCCTGTAACACAATATTTTTTTTACAGTGCCTAATATCAGAAAGCAGGCACTGAGCTAAAGTAGAAGACCCCAAATCATTACTATTTTTGCAACATGTACTTCACCTTCTCTATCTGGATTTATTGTTTCTTTTTGATATTTTTGAAAAATGGCTACTGGTTAAAATTTTTAGGTAATTTAATACATGAAAATGTTTGACCAACCTTTTGAACGCACCCTGTATATGTCTAACTATTTTGAAAGCTGAGAAAAAAAGCAATGCTCGGAAGGCCTAAAAATGTTTTTTGATTATGCGCTTTTCCTGGAAATTTGTCATTTTATTCCGGAAATTTTCCTCTGGTTTCAGTATGCTCATAGAAACTTAATGCATGATAATACACATTCAAAAGCCTTCAATTCCTTCGAAATTTTAGTTTGTTCTTCTTACGGACCCCGAGGAGAGGATCTTTTACTTAAAAACTCGATGGGGAAAAATGGCGTATATCAAAGGAATGTGTTGAAAATGGCTGAAATCTGATTAATACGCAGTGTGCATGAGCTCGATCAATTCTTCCACAGATTTGCATGCCGCTAACTGCTATGAAAGAAACCAGGTGAATTCCTTTTAACAAATTTTTCAAACGGCAGAAGAACGCGAGTTTGGTCGGAAGAATGTATAAAAAATCGGAAGAGTTGGCAGGTATGTACTCTCCCTTCCTACCTAAGGAAAAATGTGCCAAACAATTTATTTTCTGAATTTTCGATTAAAAGATCTGAATTTTTCACAGATTTCGTAACTGGGTCATATAAGGTTACCCTGCAAATTTCACTACAATCAAATGAAAACTTTTTGAAGTGCGCATACATTTTTTATTATGACGTTAGAGAGGGAAAACTGCAGTAGTACGTGATTAAAAATTTTATTGGCTAGTTTTCACAGTTTTTATCAGATTCAAACGAAATTTGGTGGGTTTGTTCCTTTTGGCAATTTATTAAGTGCATTAAATTTTCAGTCAGTTTGTAGAAATTCCGCTAAGAGAGAAAATCATATTTTTTTATCCCAGTAGGGTGCAGGAGATACTTATCAGTCAACAGCAATGCTGTCCCCACCCCCCTACACACACTCACTCACCCCCCTCCAGTTCACAACTGGAGAGGAGCTAACTTTTATGGTGATGAAACACTGGCTGAAAACCACCAAACTAGTTCAGCATAAAAAGAAATACAAAAATTCCAGGAGTCATTAAAAATTGTCTTTTTTCCAGGAGCTTTCCAGAGCCCTGGAAAATAAAAATTTAATTCCAGGAGTTTTCCAGGAAATCCAGGAGGCATATGAACCCTGGTACATGCACGCATGTGCTTGCTATTTCAACTCATGCTGTTGTGTTGGTTGCATCCTTTACAAGTGAGGCATGCATGTCTCAGAGAAAAGTTTGGAAGCAATTTGAGTAGTTGGAGGAGTTCGAGAGGGGCCGCACTCGTCGGGCTTCAGGTAGCAGGATGGACTTATCACTGTATTCCGTGCTATACCAGTAGTGTGAATATCCCCATAGCATGCTGTTGGTCGAAGTGGATAGAACAAGGCACGCAGTAGCGACAGGAAGGTCTGACCTGTGCGGAGTGACCCAACAGCTACGATTATGAATATTTAGGAGCAGTGATGCTCTCTATGCATCGTCCGATCGGTGCCAGCACCATTAGCAGACGGCTGCACGACGTAGGACTACACGCACGCAGACTGTTTTGACGATTGCCCTTAACACCATTGCATCGTCGCCAAAGACTGCAATGATGTCGGGCCAGACTGTCATGGAGCTGCTCAGATGGCAGCGGATGATCTTCAGTGACGAGTCCCGCTTTTGTCTTGGAGGAGATGACCAACGAATCCGTCTGTGGAGGCACCGTAGTCAGCGCTAAGATGAATGGTTTGTTGTTGAGCGTCACACATCCATAAGGCCTGGTGTCATGGTGTGGGGTGAAATTGCCTACGATGCTCGATCACCTTTGGTGTTCATTACAGACATTTTGACAGCTCAATGTTACGTTAATGAGGTCCTGCAACCAGTGGCCCTACCTTTTCTGAATACTCACTCCAGTGCAATTTTCCAACACGACAACGCTCGTCCGCATGCTGCTGCCTCGAGAGCTTGCCTTCAAGGCAATGACACTCTGCCATGGTTAGCTATATTGCCAGACCTATCACCGATTGAAAATGGGTGGGATGCTATTGGATGCACTATCTGCAGGATACCATTAGGAACCTGTACAACTCTATGCCAAGATGTCCGGCATATTGTGTGAACAAACATGGAGGCCCCACGCCATACTGAGAGACACTACTTGTTGGTGTGTAGCTCATTAAATATTGCCCATATCAGCCTCAATGTTTAATCATTTATTGTCCCTGGTAATGTTTACCTTCCTCCCAAATAGCATTGCAATCCAACATGTCCTTCTGGGTGTAACTATTTTTTTTGACAATGAGGGTATGTAATTCAATTTCCAGCAAGGACAAGATAAGTAATGATATTCAGTTTAAATTTTGCCTTAATAAAAAGAAAAAGTGCCCGTTCCATTGATTTATTTATCAAGCAAGTACTATAAGAAATAAGAAAAGGTACATTTCACTGGGAAACTTCTAAAAATTATGAATTCACTTTTGTGTACTGTTACCATCTTTTACGAATCAACTTTTTTGCTTCGTTTTTTGTTGTTTGTGGGTTGATGATGACCATGAGCAACTTTCAATCTGTGTAGACACTTACTAAGTTTACTGTAAGGTTTCCACTGGAAAATGCAGTGTTTCTGGCAAAAACTATGATTAGAAAAAATAAATAAATGTTGGAGTCTTTTAGTGTTTCCCACAAAATGTCTTCAATTCATGGGCAGTTTTTTAAACAAAAGATCTGAATGTTGCAGCAACAACTTTTTTATGAATTTACACTGTCATTTTGCTGCCCTGAAAATTTAATTTGTTTTTTATAGAGTGTGCAATACAATTTTGTTCATTGCTACTGAAAAAAGCTGAAAACTACAGATTTTTATAGTTTTTACTACTCAAAATTTCCAGTCAGGGTTGGAGTCTGATAACGTACCCCCCTCCCCGTCTAATGTTTTGATTCTGGCCACCATATTTTAGAATAATTTTCTATCCCTGCACATTTACTACAGATCACAGGGGAAAAAAAAATCCTGCATCATGTTAACAAAATGTAAAAGAAAATTATTAAGTGTTGCTATAAAAAAAACAAAAGGTCCAAGTGTACATCCTTTGTTAGCAGGAATGAAACGCAATGAAAACTACTGCTTGTGTACTTAAGATTGTTAAACAATTATTCCTTAGAAAATTACACTATCTGCATTAACTGCAAATGACATCTTTGCTCTCTATTTTTACCATACAGTTTCCATCACTTTCACTGAGGCACAGGTTTCACACATCTCCCATCCCCACACCACACCACACCACATTAATTCATCAAACACATGCTTTGTGATCTGAATGTTGCAGCAACAAAATTTTGCAATACCCTTGAAGAAAAAAATTCTATGATACTCGCATGAAAGTTGTCAGCACAACCTACAATTTTTCACTCAGCCTTTGCTTCCCATAACAACCACACTCCTAGGAATGCAGACTTACCAACCTTAAGAGAAAAATCCTGCAAGCTTATTTTCATATGTTTGAAATATCAATGGACATAATTTGAAGCACTAATGTTACATTAAGGTATATAAAAAATGTAAAACAATTTCTGTTTACAAATATTTAAAAAAATTATGTTAAGTTATGCATCGATCTGGAGGATAACTCAAATTAAGACGGAAAAGGAGAAATTCCCTGAAGCCGTCGGACTCTCATGCCTAAAGCGAAATTTTTTTGCCGTCGAATTTCCGATTTCAGAAATTTTTCCTCCATTTTGAAACTGAAATACAAACATTTATTGAATAAAATGTTATATAACAACAATACTGGACAAAGGCAGCATCACAGGACAAAAAATTATTGATTATGGAGAAAACCTTTATTTCGTTTACTTCTGCTTCTGTACCGTCCCGACGCGCATTTTTATGAATTGGTAAAATTATTCGATGCATAGTTTTACGCGCGAGAAAAAAAGTTCCTGACGCATATTTTTACGCATCGAGAAAAATTCCCGATACGTATTTTTACGCGTTGGTAAAATTTCGATGCATACTAAACGCGCAATTACGCATTTTGGCGAACTCTGGTCGACACATCACTTGAGCACACTCCCGCGGAGAGAGAGAGAGAGAGAGCTACCGCACGATGTCACAAAGCCAGCGAGTCAAAGATGACATCATTGCGTGACACAGCACTCGTAAAGGTCTGTTAGAAAATCTAAGTGGATGGTTGCAGGGGTTGAAATATTTCGATTGAGCAATCTAAATATTTAAAAAAATCTGTTAAAAAAGACCTATCCGTAAATCAGGAAAATTTTACGGGTAATCCGTAAAAGTTGCAAGTCTATTTTTGAAGATTTCCCCATTTCAGCAACAACGCATGATGTTTTTGTCCTGTCACACATGCATGTTTTTGAAATGTTACTATCTGGGAACATTTTCTTAAAAAGCACACCTGCATGGTCAGCACAGCTTAAAAGTAAGTTATGTTACACGAGGAATGAAGTAACCAAGAACTCGGCATGGATAATCGCATCAGAAGATGAACTATCTCGAGCAAAATTTAATGTTTTGTTATTTTCCACGCACTTAGAATTGACCACGTGTTTTTGCGTAAGAATGTGATTAACAATATCTTCATTGCCCTTGTGGACAACGAAAAAATCACACCTACAAATAGAGCAAAAGGCAAATCGTTGGCGGTTCCTTGATTCGATTATACACGGATAATCGGTCGTATACTTCTTAAAAACAGACTGATATTTTCTAGCAGCCATCGCTTGATTAAACGCGTGCACACAAAAATTCTCAGAAATTCCTGTTAAGACAGACGAAGTACATGAAACAAACCATAACACTACTGCGCGCTTACGATAGAAATCTGCGTCAGTATGTACGGTGCGCGCCAAGGCCAAGCCCACTCCTACTCTGTGCGTGCAGTGCCAGAGATCATTACCGGACAGAAGAGTAAACATCGCTGCCAACGGCAGAGCAAAACTGCTGGCTGCTGGCTCAGAAGGGAAAGGTCGCTTCTCTGCTAATGAACCGATGCCTCGGAGAACTTCGAACTTTTCCCCTCGTTACTTTTTACGCTACGGTAATCAACGAAGTTCTCCGATGCCTTGGAGAACTTCGAGCTTTTCTCATTACTTTTTAATTTACGCTACGGAAATTATGATGGAATCCGGCAATATTATTTTCTAATCCGGAATTCCGGGAAGTGTCATAAAATCCGGCATTACCGGCCTAAACCCGGAGAGTTGGCACGTCTGGGAATGTCATCTACTACAGCTCACAACAACAACGTGCTTCAAGTTCATGTTATCAGGTTCCAAATTGACATTCTTTTCAATACAGTGTTGTACGACACACTGGTGGGTTGTTTCTTGAAAGTGTTTTCTTTGTCTACCAAGAGATGGCGGTTGATGCCTGTGGTTTGTATGTTTGCATTTCGTAATGAAAGGAGTTTAGATAGCATACTGCAAGAGCAGGAATGATTGCCATAGCACACAATGATTGAACTGATAAAACACTTCAGCCCTAAATTTATTATACCTATATGAATTATTACATGGAATTTATGGTGAGGTGATACAGTAGCATAATGTTCTTAGTTATATCATCTGATTTCTAAAATAAACAAAAAGAAAATGTGAAGAATGTAATAATATATATATATACTGATTTTCCCATATTGATTTTCTGCACTAAATAGCTGTATATGTGAATAATGAAAGGGATTCAACACCTGTAATTTTAATATTTGACGTAGATTCTACATTGTAACTGTAATTAGGATTCTTCCACTTTAATATTTTCGTTATAACGCATTATGCAGGAACAACACTGGTTGGTCGTTCAGCACACAATGATGAAACAAATTAATACACTCCGTAACTTTTTACTAAATGAAAAAATAATTTGATTTTGGTTCATTTAACCCTAATTTTATCATGCCATAGTGATTGATTTATCAGAATCTGTACTGAGGAGATACAGTTTCTATTCAAACTCTCAATGAGAAGACTAATACGAAATAGACAATCGTTGGTTTCACGAGGCTTTTCTAAATCGGCAAAATGCCAAAATTTGCATAGCAATAAGAAACGATTGCGTGATAATGCTGATTTTATCAGGGGAACCGAACACAAATCATTGTTAGTCCAGTACTGATTTATTTTGGGCACGCCAACCAGTCCCATGCACATTATGATTCCAATGAATTTTTTTATTTCAGGAACATCTGTGGTATTCCATTTTTAAACCACAGATTTTTCTTTTAGGATTTTGTCTTATATGAACTTATCCTATTCACAATCACATGTGCCTCTCAAGAACAAATTAAAAAGGGGGTGGGTGCAAACTTGTTTCCCTGTCTGTGGAATGTGTTGACTCATGCCTTTTGGGAACTTTACCTCTTTCTCGCTTATGCGAACATTTCAACAGATGGCGTCCGAAACAGAGGCGTAGGCGTAGCCAGCCCAGGACTTTCGAAAGGAGAGGGTTTCTGCTTTATAACTGTTACTCTATCGGTAATTCTGCATATGTAAGATTCAGGTCAGGTGTATTAATAAAAAAAATAATGAAGGGGGGGGGCATTCTGAAAAAAAATTTCATTGGTACGTACAAGCGGTACATTACGCACTTCTTGAACAGTTATAGAAATCGAAGTATGAACCCAACTTAATGAACTAAAGAAAACTGCAGTAATTGTAGTTGTTTTTAAAAAAAATTAATGAAGCAACAAGCAACTTCATTGGCCGCTTTGCTTTACTTTCTCTTGTATTATTCAGAAATAATTTTGTTTTCTGCCGAGTTATATCAAAATCAATAAAGTTTCAGAATAAATTTTAGTGGTATACCACGGCGACGGTCCATAGGGAATCGTCTACAATGACGCCCTCACCAATATTTTTTCATTTTAATTTTTTTTTCAGTTAAGCTGATACCTGAAATCTTTACATACGAAACAGTAACAGTAGCTGTAAAGATTGTCCATCTTGCGAGATACTGAGCACAACATTATCATTATGCCTATGAGAAAATCAATTTTTCATGTTGTACAAAAAAAGATACCCTCCACCCTAAAATTTTTATCAAGAGAACGATAGTATCAGACTCAGAGCCTCGGTTTGTTCAAAATGCATTAATATTTTGTATCACACTTGGGAAGAAACTTTACAATTTAAAATAGGAAAATTATTTATAAAATGAACTTAGAAAAAACTTCACTTACTAAGGGGAGGGTTAAAACCCCAAAACCCCTCCCTTTTCTACGCCACGGGCAGGGTTCGAAATTAACGGGGGCCATGAGCGAAATGCGACTGCATTTTTGCATTTGGCGACCAGCGATTTCACATCAGGGGCCAAATTGTGACTACATGTATTTTCTACTGCATTTTATTAGGATTCTTTTTAATCTGAATGACTATTTTTGTTCGCGATTCTTAGTGGTTTTCAAGAATTGTTCCCTTTCCCTCGCTCCGTTTCTTAATTCACCTACAAGATGCTCTTAACACGTAAAACTGTGTATCAATCACGCTTGCTCGCATTGGTGACTTCCCCTTCTCATCCGCACTAACGTCACACAAGCAAGTTAAAGAAGCAACCTTGAGCAATGAGCAGGATCCTCCCAGTAATCATTGGACCTTTGCAAGCACCCCTCCGCCCCTCTCAACCTGAAGCAGAGCGGAACTACGGCTTGCCTGAAACTCCGTAATTGCAACTGAAGAATTGTATGACTATTTGTTCTGTTCATCGCTTTACACATTGGTTGTCCTTTGAATTGATTCCTTGTAAATCTAGCGTCAATATAACTTCTTGGCTTATGGCGCATAATTTTTTAGCATGTTGCACTAACCAGAGTTCACCAAAATGCGTAATTACGTGTCGAAATTTTACCAACGCGTGAAAATACGCTTCGGGAATTTTTCTCGACACATAAAAATACACTTCGAGAAACACGTAAAATACACTCCAAAGAGTTTTACCCACGTGTAAAGATACCCATCGGAGTGGTTTTTCGACTTTCAAAAACGAAATATAGATTTTTTCCGTAATCGTAATCCCCCACCCCACGATGTTGCCCCTGCCCAGTATTGTTGTTATATATCATTTTATTCCATAAATATTTGAAACTGGAGGAAAAATTTCCGAAAACGGAAATTCGACGGCGTGAAGATTCCACTGTAATCTTCAAGCACGAGAGTGCCACGGCTTCTAGAATTTCTCCGTTTCAGTCTTAATTTGTGTTATTCTCGAGATCGATGCATAACTGAACAGAAATTTTGGGGCAATTGGTACTGGTGAAGGATGCTTTCCACCTGAAACTTTCGAAAACGGAAGTTAAACACATTTAAGATTTTTCCCGTAATCGTAATTTTATTTTTAATGCGATGTTTCCTCTGCCTAGAATTGTTGTTAAATATCACTTTATTTCATAAATATTTGTATTTCACCTTGAAAATGGAGGGAAATGTTCGAAAACGGAAATCAGACGTAGCAAAAATTTCTCCCTTAACTGTAATTTTTTTCATGTGTCCTGTGCTCTTAAATATTCCCCCAAAAAAGGTTTTCATTTCATCTTGACAAGGGGATGGGGTGTTCCAAAAATGAAAGTGACGAAGCTGAAAATTTTGTAAGAATTGATGCATGGTGTTCAAAAGTATTAATACCCTCAAAGTTACACTTTATCTTATCAAAAATAGCAAAAGCTATCATGCATTCATGCTCCTCACAGACAAAGTTTTTCAGCACGATGGATAAAATTGTCATCCAAGGGCATAACAGAAAGAAAAAATAAGAAAGATGACACCGAAATTCCGGGTGTAATAAGCACGTCTCTTGAATCCGTTCTGATGCAAATTAAATTTATCAAAGCTATTCAAAGTTAATGGAACCGATATGGAAAACAATAGTATTGGACGGAAGAAAAGTTTTTCAGTCGGGTTTTTAATCCCTCAGATATTGCTGTAAACGGAATCGTGAGCTTACGCCCCTCTGGTTGCAGACTTGTGCGTTAAGTAAAACATGAATTTATATGAGAAACATTTCGCACCGGAAACACTCTCCAACACAGAAATAATTTTTCAAATTGGACTCTTAAAAACAGAGATATCGAAAAAAATAAGATGTAACTTTACGTCCCCTAGTGGGAAAACCATGCATTATTTTAAGAAGAAAGTATTCTCAAAAGGTTTTTTTATATGAGCGGTACCGGTCCAAGAATTTTTTTTTTTTTTTTTTTTTTTTTTGGTCGAGTTTTCAGGAGTGCAGATTTTGCTACAAAAACGTCAGAAGCAGAAATTAACACTTATTGCCTCCTGGTGGCCAAACCATTTTTTTTTTTTTTTTTGATTGGAGGTTTAACGACCACTGTGAGCAACTCAATGGGCTATAAGCAGCCGCCCGTCCCAAATTTAGGGTCACTGGTTCCAGGGAAGGGAGAGAGCCAGTGCTGTAAGACAAACACAACATCCATGCCTCACCGGGATTCGAACCCGGACCCCTTTCGGACGAATGATCAGAGGCCATCGCCTTAGACCACTGCCGCCACCGGGGCGGCCAAACAATTCTTTACCAAACATCAGAAATTACGTGAAAAATATTTTCCATCAGGTCTTGTATGCGATACAGGAAGAATTTTTTAAATCGGAATTTCAGAAGCAGAAATAACGCAGAAAACGCAATTTACCTTTGTGCCCCCTAGCAAAAAGTCTACGATTTTCTTGAAAATTTTGAACTTATAGGAAAAGCATTTCGCATCGGAAACACTATCCAATAAAGAAGGAATTTTTCAAATCGGACTCCTAGAAGTAGAGATATTAACAAAAAATAAGATATACATCTACGTCCCCTGGTGGAGAAACTGTGGAATATTTTAAAAAGAAAATATTACGAAAAGGTTTATCGATGTGAGTGGTATCAGTCCACGAAAGAATTTTTTCAATCGACATTTTAGAAGCTCAGATTTTATGGCAAATACATCAGAAGCAAAAATTAACACTTACGCACCCTGGAGGCCAAAGTATTCTTTACAAAAAATTTGAAATTATATGCAATAAATTTACCATCAGGAGGTGTATCCGCTGAAGAAATTTATTTTCAAATCGAGTTTTAGAAGAAGAGTTATCGAGAAAAATGTAATTTATATTTACGCCCCCTAGCGGAAAATCTATGCGTAATTTGAAAAAGTAACTATACCTAAAAAACTCTGACATAAATGGAAATGAAAGATGAAATAATTTTTTCAATTGGATGTTTAGAAGCAAATATGTGGAATAAAAAGTATTTTTGAATTCGACATCATCTGCATTTACGCCCTTTAGCGACGAAATTGTACATCATAAAATTTAAAAAAAAAAAATCCCTTTATTTGCACATTTCAAGCTTCCTAATGCAAAAATAATTTTTCAAATCGGACTAATAGTTGCAGAGATATCCGTGGGTATGGACGGACAAACCGGTAACATAAGCACGATTTTTTTTTTTACAAAAGACGTCCTAAAAAGTTACAATAAAGAAATGGGAAGGGTAACAAAGATATCAACAAAATGAAAATTTAAGCACCGGATGTTGCTTAGCTGCAGAGTCAACAAAAGACAAATGTGGCTGTGGTACTTGCTGAGAAGTTTATGCTGGGCAAAATCACAGTCCAGAATTTTAGTTACTCTTCAATTGTGTATGTAAAAAAATTAATTTTTGGCTCCTAAAAAATTGTGAATGGCTCCTAAATATTTAGCTGCACGTGCCATTTAGCACATGGCAAATTTTTTTAGTTTCGTACCATGGCCACGGGTTTAAAATATTAAAAATATTGTATAGTTAAAATGGCGCCCGAGTGCAATGCATCCCCTGAATAAACTCCATGACGATCTCTGTTTTTGATTCACACACACATTAAAGTCCCATGCCTGCAAGGTGCTGCCCTCTTTCATAATGGAATGGTGTGCTGATTGCAACAAGCTGTGTGAGCATCACCACCCAGGCAACAAAATGGACATTTATTATTATACTGCAGGAACATTACATTGACCACAATTTGGTGTCCTTGGAATATGTCACCCTTTACAATTTGGTTTTCTTGGAATACGTAATTCTGTAACATAACCACACTGTCTGCTTTTCTCTGATCTCTGACTCTCTTTGATAAACATGAAGTTCCTTATATACAAAATGGATTTCATATTAAACAAAATTAATTTTAAATTAAGAACAGAGGTTTTGTTTATAAGCTTATTATTAATGTGATTCATTTGTTTAATACCATTGTGAACTTTTACCACTAAAGAATAATTTTTAGAGCAAATTAACAAACAAGCCTGTATCTGTTCTTATATACAGTTCTGCACGAGCACACACATCAGCACATTTTATACATTGGCCGCTGTGGCTACCAAGTGCACACAACATGAAAGTTTGAAAAGTAAGCGTAGACAAGTGGGTTATTACACACAAAATGGCAAAATGCAGTTTTGTAAACATATTTTGACTCTGGCATTTAAACAATACCACCCATTTGGCACATTAGAACTGCACATAACAAAAGGCAAGTATACTACAAAATAGCTCTGGGCCAAAAGGAAATAATAAGGACGGTGACAAGTTTTAATGCTACTAACACATAATGTAAGTAATTGAACTGAATTGAATACTATCTTCTCTTTCAGTCCAAGCATTAATTCTTTAAAAAGAACTAGTCAGTGTAATGGCAAAAAATTCCTGAAATAATATGCAATTTATGGTAAACATTATTACCAGGGATCATAGCATACTTCTGGGAAAATTTTAGGTAGGAATTTTAGGAATTTTTAGAAAAATTTTAGGAAAATTTTAGGAGTGTATTTCAATAAAAACTAGATGTATATTTGTATACATCTAGTAAAACAACTTTGTATACATTGTAAAGAGTTTGCTTCACACCCTTCAACCATATATACTGATAGACTGCGCATGACATCAAAATTTCTGGCTCCAACATAAAATCACATGACAACAGTCAAAAAGATGGGTTACACCTGCTGTGCTTATGGTTGCTCTGACCGATATAGTAAAGAAAGTTCTATGATTTTTCATGGGCAAGAAACGAATTAAATACCTAAGTCGATAAAGTTCAATTACTTAACCAGAAACTTGCAGCTATTGATATAAAAATATAGTAACTTAAGAAAAAAAATGGAATGCATGTTCCTAAATTCTTCGCAAATGTTCATCACATTATAAATCACAAAATGTAAACAACCCGATCATGCATGTATATAGCTCATAAGTAAACTTACCTGAAGAGTTTTCATTATATATGAGGCGCATTCACATAATACACCGAAAACACTGAAGTTCTGCAGCGTAAATTAGTAATCATAACAGCATTTTTACACGAAATTTGGAGTCTGATGATGACGTGCCCAATGTTTGAGCCATGGCGGCTTTGATGCAGCTATTGCCAATGTGCAGTCCATTAGTATATATGGTCGAAGTTAACACCCAAATTTTTTGCATAACGTCTAATGTCTAAAGTTTAAGTATGATTTACTTCTAATGTTCAGTTCTTATCTTTTCACGTGTTATTATCATATTCAAGTATATTTACCACATTCAAGTTTCACTTTGAACATTAATATGCTGTTGAACCAGAAGCAATTCACGATTTTCACAGTAAAGTTTTCAGGTTTCACATTAAATTATAATATCCTAAAAAGGTAATTGAAAACCAAGAACTATGTACAATTGTTCACTGAATTACTTTTTTCATATTATTGTTTTAACCTTTTCCTGATTAGCCTATCTTTTTCTGCTTCTACCACAACTAATTTACTTTCAGTTTTCTTTATTTCAGCTGAACCTTGTATGATCAAGTTAGAGGCAACTGCTATTTCAACAGTATTTTGTTTTTCTACAGCTTTTCTCATTCTTTCTGTTCCCTCTTGAATTATTGCTAGGGAGGCTTCTTTATCGTTTTTAAGTCTATTTATTTCTGCATCATTTTCTTTTATTTTGTCATCAAACTCAGCTTTTCTTTTTTTCTCTAGCTGCTTTTCCTTATTTTCCCTCTCTTTCTGCTTCCTTTCTTTTACCTTTTTTGATTCTTCTTCCTTCAGCTTATCAACATACTCTTTATAAAATTTATGTGAATCACAAACACTATTTAACAAATTTCTTGTTATGGGAACTTTACTTACACATCCATAGTGTTTAATGGCCCCTTTAACTATTCTTAATGATGTTATAGTTGAGTCTTTTAAGTTAGCCTTGTCCTTCCTTAACAGAGCAGTGTTAACCGAAAATCCCCTTTCTGCATCAGCATTACCATGAGGTAAAACTAAAATTGACTTTATGAGTTTAGCAAGATTTGAGTATTTTTCTTTTCCGCTAGAGTCTTTAATACTAAATATATTACGCCAGTAATGATCAATCCGCACTGGAATATGCCCTTCCTCTGAAAATTTCACTAGTTCATCTAGAGTTGGCTTATCGCAATTTAAAAGTTTCCACTCTTCTCTTACTCTATCAATTTGTTCCTCAGAAAGATGCAAAACACTTGAAATTCTGGTTATTTCCGAAAGTCCTTCAGTGACTGAAAGTTGAGTTGACTCTTTCTTTGGTTCTTTTACCTTTAAAACTTCTATGTCTCTTAGCTTTTGATTGCAGAATGGCAAATTTGACTTTAAATATTTTGTGGTTGCAATTAGTGATGATCTTACATCTAAGAGAAATAATTTCTGCCTGGTCTCCTGAACATTCCTGAGGAGATTTTTTGTCTTCATACCAACTTCTAACTCCCCTAGTTTTTTCCATGAATTTTTGTTTTCAAAATCTACATTCTTTAGGTCTTCTCCAAATTTCCCTGCTATAACATCATCTTGGATAAACTGAGCCATAACATTCCTCATTAAAGTATTTAAATCAGAATATAACTGGTGTATTTTTGGTTCTTCACTCTGATAACATAATGAAAACTTTTCAAAATTTTGGTGTGAAAATGAAATTAATGCTAAATAGCAAGGAGTAAGCTCATTTTTCAGGAAACAGTGAATTCTTTTATACCTTGCCGAATTGCGCAGTTGTTTTTCAAATATTTTTTGAGATGGCAAGAAGTTTAAAAAATATTCTGTAATATTTAGCCATTGATCCAAGAGCCTCTGGGCTACAGAACCAACGGTTAACCATCTGTTGCTGACATGACGCAAAAGAAATTTGGCAGTGACCAATGTTATATCCTCGACAGATTTATAATCCTCTCGTCTTGCAGCACTACTCTTTAAAAAGTAATGCATATCAGTAGCAAATTCGTCAAAATCTATATTTAAACTTGTCAAAAATTTTTAAATGCATTACTAACAACATGCAGGTTGCAAAAACCTAGTTCCAAAGATTTCTGGCCTGTTTCTTGTTTTACAACTTCATTGAATTTGCGTAAAAAGCACTTATTTACATTTGGGCTGTCCATGGATACACAAATAATTCTGTTCAACGAAATATTGAAGGATGATAACACATCAAGAATTTCTTTTAGCAAAATATCTGCTGTTGCATGACCCAGAAAAACGCTTGTTAGGTATCGGCAAGAAACTGAATTTATTTCTGAAGACCAGTACCTGAGATACACATCCAACTGCCGTTTCACTTGTGTATTTGTAGTTTCATCAAATGCTATAGTAACCTTCCCTGGGCTACTAGATGCAATGTCTTTTTTCAAATCCTCTTCAAAATATTTTGACAATCCATGTGATATCACATAAGCAACTTTTTTTCTTTAAGTTGCATTTTGGCTGCAATAGCAGAATCAGGAAACATTTCTTTGAAAAGTTCAACTGTTTCAGTGCATGAAACAAAAGACATATTGTCCTTAGCAACTTTCATGGCCCATAATGCTTCGGCTTTAGCCAACTGTAAATCATGACTCAGTACTTCACTAATATTTGTTTTGGGCTGAAGATCCCGTCCTCCAAAGGCTTTCAGGATGGACTTATTTTGAAATTTACTTTGAAATTTCTGCAAATGTTTTTTTCCTTTATGATGCGCTTTTACTTGTGAAAAGCCACTATTAGAAATGTTGAAAATTTCTGAACACAATATACACTTAGCAGAAAATATTGTTTCAGTTGCAGAACACCATTCTTTCAACTTCACTCCGTCCAATTCTTTGGCGAGCCACGCATCTTAAAATTTCGTTTTGGATTTAGGCATCTTAAACACTTGTATTACTAACCAGAAAATGAAAGGGAAGTACAAAAACACGTTCCAATATTGCAAAACCAGACAACTTCTCGAAATTTGGCTGCGAGGATGTCAGAAGATATGGAAAAAAAAAAAAAAAAAAAGCAGGTCACCACTAGAGAACTGAACCTGCACACAGCACAGAGAACACCATAAAAGACGTAAAACCAGAAACTATCATACGCATCTCACGCAAGTTCAGTCAAAGCGAGTCGGAGCCGAGATATATTGCGCATCGAAGGTCGCTGTCGCCGACGCATGATCGAAGGTCAATGATCACGTGCTCTACTGCCTGCCAAGATAATACTCAGCTACCATCCCATCGTCATTACCGGAGGTTACGGAAGGAGACCACATGTTTCCTTTTTGCTTCCACCCACCTGCGGTTTACAATAACAAAACATCAGCAGAAAGAGGAGGTTCCACAAGGCATGTACAAAAATAAAGTACGATCTTCTGCGTGCCACGGAGTTCGTCTGCAAAGCGCAAACCAGGGGTGAAAATGACCCCTCCCCTTTTCCCTTAGATCTCTTGTTACTCTCGAAAACTGTTCGAAGGCAAAAAATGGAACGCCCGCCCCGAAGCAAGTGCATCTCGATGGCGTCATTTTTCCCTTCCTTCAGCAGCACAGCATATAGGCTGTGTTTCTACAAAAACAGGTCTTTTTACCTTACCGTAATGGTAAATTTATTGGCGTTAATAACGGTTGTGTTTTTAATAAAAATAAGCTTACGAAAATTTTAGGATGAATAGCAAATTTTAGGTCTAATTTTAGGAATTTAAGGAGGGTCACAAAATATTAGGAATTTTAGGAGGAATGCGATCCCTGTATTACTAACACCCTTTACACTGCCTTCTCTGGAAGAAAAATAAATATCTGCTTAATGCTGCCTTTTATTACAACAGATATTTACAATGGTCATTATATTTGATGATTCAATTTAAAAATTCATACGATGAGAGGATACTGAATAATTCATCATAAGTGCTTCACATATGAGATAGACTTTACATTCCTAAAATTAGCTGCTCACACGGGAGTGTATAAGCTTTCTAGAAGCACACCACACCACAGATTATGCAACAACCATCAAAACCCTTCATGCAGTGTTCTTTTCTCAGCTGAAAAAACAGTGGATAAATTAGTAATTTTTCTAACAAACCTGATAATACCTAAGTAATCTATACCTGCCAACATTGGCAAGAACCTTGTCAGTAGTAACTAGTATTATTGCATGGCACACAGACGCTTTTTTTCGAAACGATCCATCTCTTCGCAAAAAGAAATATGCGCCACAATGAAAAGTTACAAGGGCATTAATGAAACAAACTTAACACGTGAGGAACACAAAACAAAGTTGATTCCCCTGGCAAGAGCACGATACGAAACATTGCGAGACTTAAGTTCGAAACTTACATCAGTAAAAATCAGTCAGATGCGTTCAAACTCCTGTTTTCGGGAATTGCCCCTCCTTTATCAAGCTTAAATGCACAAACTTATGGTACTGGGAATATTTAACAATGCAGGAGAGTGGGAACATCGATCATCGCGCTGGGTGGGCAATCATGGGAGAAATCTTTGCTCCGTCCAACGTCCAGTTTTGGAAATCCCCCCCCCACTATTTTCTAGCCGAAATAAAAATATTTATACAGCAAAATGTCATATAACATTAATACTGGACCAAGGCAACATAATGAGAAAAACACATTCTGATTATGACGGAAAAAAAATCTGAGCTTCGTCGACCTTCCGTTTTGAAAAGTATCTTAAAATGGAATTCCATCCTCTGACGAACATCTCCCCGTCACCCCCACCCTCCAAATTTCTGTTCACTTGTGCATTGACCTCTTGAATGACCAAAATAATAACGAAAATGGCGGAATTCCTCGAATTTGCTGAAGAATCTTATGCTCGAAGTTTACGGGGAAATTTTTGCGGCATCTAACTTCCATTTTCACAAACTGTTGCCTATAGTTTCAAGCTGAAATACAAACATTTATGCAATTAAATGATATTTAACAAGAATACTGGACACAAAGACAACATCTAGGAAAAAAATTGATAATTACAGCAAATTTTTTTACTCTGTTTAACTACCTTTATTTAAAGTTTTGAAACACGAAATATCATATTTCAAAACTTGGAAAAAAAAAAAAAGGTGGAATACCTCAAATCCGCTTAAGAATCTTAAATCTTGTGTATATCATAAAATAGCAAAAAAAAATAATAATAATAAAAAAATGAAAATTCTTAAAATCTGCAGTTTTGACAGCAACTTTTGTGTAGTCAGACACCAGAATCCGTAGAAAGTACGGACATTCCATAGCAGTTGGTAGGTATGGGTAATCTAGTGTAAGAATGCACTTTAAATTGCAAAATGCTACACATACTATTTGCAACTTTCTCCTGTGGCCTTTAACAATGCCTTAATATTTCAACAAACTATAATTGTGAGGGGTGTAGAATAGCTACCAATTTAAGAAACATAACAAAGAATGTAGTACATAAATGTTTACTGATCTTTTCTTTCCAAACTCACCATTACATTACAGGTGCAAATTAGCACCCGCCAGATGGCAATTTTGGCGATTAAATTTATTTTAGTGCCAATTTAAAAAGTATAATAATTCATTAGCAAAGGTAAAAGGAAGTGAAACCAGTCCTAACTAGGGATGGCAAAAAACCTCGATGTTTTTGAACATCAAAGTTTTGTCACATATAATTGATGTTTAAAACCTCCATGCTGCAGAACCCTTTTAGAGCAACGCGGTTGATTCAGCCTGCGGGTGCTGTGCTAAAAGCGCGGTGGGCTAAATGATCAGCCCTCAATTTTGAACCAAGTAGTTCCCGAATCAGACAGCAGATATCGGAGTGAATGATCGTATCATTTATTAGTCATATTATTTTGAAATGAAATCTCCACGAATCATACCTTCAAAGAACAGTATTAAAAAAATAATGAGAATATGCAATAAGAATCGTATCGTAAGTTCATGTTAGCGGCTGTCCACGCAATTTGCCGTGTGACGGAAGGAAGGCTAATTTTAGTCAAAACTTCCACTACAGTTAAAGCAGGGCTGTTTCACAAGGGATTGTGGGTGAATTACAGAATGTTACACTGTCGGAAATAACTTTTTCCAGCCCCGTTCAAAGTGCAATAACGCGCAACTAGTGGTCCAGTGAAAACGGCGTGTTTATTTTTCTTGCAGACTTTGCCGCTCAGGAGAACGATATGTGTTTTATTACTAGAAACTCTTCACATTATTCATTTCTTTCCCCCCAAACAAATCAACACAATAGCTAAATTCAGCGAATTACGAATCCCCCGCATCTTTTCTAATTCATGTGGTAGTTGCGGACGAACTTTATTGACAGCTTGTTCCTCAGTAGTTGCAAATGTGCGTTTTGAATCGCCTTAGAATTATATCAGCCTGTAAAGAAATCTTGAAATGGTTAGTTGTAGTGAGAGTGAAAGTTTGCCAAGTGATAGTGATGATTTTGAATCACTTTAAAGGCTATCTGTAAGAGCATATTCAAATTTAAGGGAGTTATTATATTTCCTCATTTTTTTGCAGATGGAAGAACAGTCTGAAAATTCGTTTTGAATTTGCAATTTCTATTTCAAAAAATTATTTCACGTAAAGTTATTTTTTAAACAAAATTCAGTTATCTAAAATGTAATACATTTAAATACATATATAAATATATTACATTTATAGAAATGTTAAGGAAAATCTTATAAAGTTCAGGGAAAAATTTCGGCCCAAAATATCAAAATCTATGGAAAGCACGTTTTTTTCTTAAAGCCTGCAATTTCAAAGAAAATGGCTTAGCATTTCTGGCATATACACACACATCACATGTAGCACTAAAAGGGCTTAAACCTCGGTTTTGGAAGCTGATACAACATCTGAAAAACCTTGAAGTTTCATTACCGGTGTTTGAAACTGGTAAAGAATATTTTCTGCGTAAAGTAAATAAATTTTTTTTTATCGTTGCATTTTTGTAAAGAGGAAGGGAATATCATATTTTTATGTCGTAAATTAGCTGTTTGGGTCAATGTTTCGTCGAAGAAATTCAGTTCTTTCCCTTGATGCTACAAGAACCGATACATAAAAAAAAACCCATCGAGGTTTGGACTGATACACTGGGCGTTTTAACAGATATTACTAGTTACTCGATTTGAATTGGCGAGTAATCACAGTTATATTGAGCAGTGATTTTACCCACATGTGCCCATTTACTGCTGCAGATGGAAAAGTATGAATTTATCAGGTAATTAGCAAAAACATCGAAGTTTTCGCTGATGCATGGTAAATTTCCACTGATACTATCGATGTTTTGGGAATGAGCAAACCCAGAGGAAAACAAAAATATTTACAAAATGGTTTTTATTTTGTGCAGCAAGTGGCTTCTTTTATTTATAAAAAATAATATTTATTTATTTTTAGACGTCTTCGACTTAAACTGGAGAAGGAACGCTCCCACCTCTACTTTTTATCAGCCTGCAAAACTTCGGGATTAATCCCAAAGTTCCTCAACTTAAAAAGGACAAATTTCTTCGTCAGACCCTGTCACGTATAGTGAACTTGAAAAGAAAGGACGTTATGTCATTGGAGACCAAGAGTTACCCCCTCTACATGAAATTGCACGGATTGTACGACCAGATCACCTTCAACATCTTGACCCTCCATGTAGATATGTTAGTTGATAAAATTAAACGTTCCTTATCCGCCACGCATAACAAAAAGCTGGATTATTTGAGATCTTCCCAGACTCCAAAGGCTAAAGATTTCACAATTCCATTCGTCAATATTTCCAACCGGACGCTTTCCGAAGATGAAACAAAAGTTTTGGAGCTTAGACCAAAATTCTGCTTCTGAACCAGATCGAACCCAAAAAGCGTCTTTTCCGAATTTGAAAGTGTAACAACGCGAGCTCCAAACGACTCAAAAGATGAACTACGCCAGCTCTGTTCTTCTAAATTACGATCTTGGTATGATCCTACTAAAATACCTAATACATTTATAATTCCGAGGCCAGTTTCAATCCTTAGAAATGATACGTCCATAATATTGACTCTAACGGACAAATCTGGCCAGATAGCGATTATGGACGCAGAAGACTACAATACGAAAATTGAAGATTTTATCACTGACTCTGGTTCTATAGCCCTTCAAAGGAACCCTCTAAATAATTGGATTGCGCAGGTACAAAGAGCAGTCCGGTTACCCGCTATTCCAGACGATCTTAGGAAAGCCGCCAGATTACCACCAGGACCTCAAATCCCAAAGCTGTTCGGAAGACTTAAGCACCATAAGCCCGGAAACCCACTGAGACCTATCATATCCAGGAAGTCTGCACCAACGTACCATTTAGAGAAAGCACTATCCAAATTCCTACATAGTTTTCTTCTTGAATCGGACTTAGTAATAAATTCCACTCTGGATTTTATAACGAAAGTCAAGAAACTCACTGTCCTGCCAAGCGACATCATCGGCAGCTTTGACGTGGTTTCCCTTTACCTCTCAATACCCGTTCCAGAAGCCATCAGAACATTAAAGGAGGCCATATCTAATTCAACATTTTATATGCAGGAGTCATGCCTCAGTATCTTCAAATTAATAGATGTGGACTCTAATACTAGCTTCTACAGTTTCCAAGGACAAGTATATAAACAGAATAATGGCGCTCTGATGGAATCCCCACTTTCACTTGAGTTGCCACGAATTTGGAACCAATTCTTCAAGTAACACCTTTTCTCTACCAGGATCGCGCGTGCAACCAACGTGATGCCTCGTATCTTTAAATGAATATAATGTCGCATCTATTTATTGTCAAGTTCCTGCGTTCAAATTGTTAAGCGTTTTGTTTTTCAGTTTCTGTCTAACTTCCTTGAAAAAGCCATCTGGTTGATGTGCGAAAGCTTGGAAACGCTTATGTGTTTATTTCCTACGCCAATAAATCGGATCACTAGTACAGCGTTACTATTTACGGCTTCTTTTATGTTCAGATAAAGCCATCCGTGTAAATAATAGCAGTTACATTAAAGTTCCTATTAATCCCCTCCCCCCTTTATGCTGGAGGACTTCTTTTTGGCCACTAAAATTTGTTTACTTACAATCCAATTATTATTATTTTTTTGGACTTACCGGCCACTGAAGACTTAAGATAGAATTCCAGTTTGCACCTATACATTACATGCTCGGTTTCTCATAAATATGTATTCAAGGCTGTAAGGTGTAACCAGCAGCTGCCACAGTCTTTCTCTCTTATCACCAATTTAGAAATATGTTGTTTGATGTTAATTACACATGCATTTGCCATATTTCTATTTAAAACTCAAGAGCGCATACAGCCTGCCCTCTCTCTCTCACACACCCAAAGGATTTTTGAGGATCTCTTCAGTAGATTTTGAAAGTCCACCGATAACAATTATAAAGCTTCAGCCAAATAAAGCTACATTTTCTGAGTACAAATCAACTGGAATTATGGAATTATATCATATTTACCTAAAAATTATCTTGTTCAATGTTATCCACCCATTTCAAAGAAAAACTAAACACTAATTGCACCACACAAACAATTCTACTGTCTGAAATCATCACTGAAAATCACATTTATATACTGTTATCTTTCCACCATTAGCAACAATAAAAAAAAAGCTGTATTTTTTTGGCTGCCATAAAGTTCTATTCAGTGGCTTTACTTTAAGACATTTTTTCGTCACAGATATTTCTGGCTTTATGTGACTATCAAGGCCTGCTATCAAATGCTTCACTCTACATTAGTTATTGACATAGAATGTGTTAACACGTTTGATAATTTTTTGCATGACCCCCTCCCCAAAAGCATATAAGCACAAAATATTTAGTTCACAAAAGCATAGTATCAAGGAAAAAAAAATCTAAAACATTTAAAATTACTTAAAATCTCCCTAAACATAACTACAAAAATGCCAGCTTAACTAACCTGATACTCCTTTCACTTGGTTTTGTGATGTTGTACCATAAGTAGCTTTAGAGTAATCCTGAGTTTGAGTTAAACTTTCATAACCTGTATGAAGAATTAAAAAACTTGAATCAACATTTTACAGAATATATTTTTTGCATATGAATTACAAGTAAATCTGAAGGTGAACAACAACAAAAATATCTGAGAACTAAACACAAAAAGTTGAATTAGATAAACAATTGCAAATACCCCATATATTGGAAACGTGTCCAATATTGTAAGCTTTAATTTAAACATGCAATAATGTAACATTTTTTACCTGAACCGTAGGAATGGGATCCATATGCTGTTGCTTTCTGGAACTGAGTGTTTGTTGTTGCTCCATGGGTATTTGTTGCAGGGGGCACCTACAATTACGAGAAAAAAAAAATATTAAAAAATAAAATAAAAACTTACAAAATATGCAAACACATAAAAAACATTCTTTACTAAGTATTTAATAACTTCAATTTAGTTACAGTACTGAGCTTTCTAGATTTTTGAAATGAATACAGAAACTTAAGCTATTCCATTATAGCTTTCAAGCATTAGACGTGGAACAATGCAGTTTGAACTATATGATGGCAGAAAACGGCGAGTAGGGTCAATGGTGGGGTGGGGAAACAGAAACTCAAGTGTCAGATTTCTACTTTGACTTCATGGATTACATCCACTATTATAGTATTATTGTTACGATAAGTTAAAATGTGGAATTAGAAGGTAGAAATCCGTTTAATTGGTGTAATGATTATTTACATAAGTAGATATTTCACCATATGGATGGTTTCATCAGGCTGAAAAGTAAGATCTAAGATAAACTAAAGTTCTAAAAAAACATTAAATTCAAACATGGTACATTGAAATTTGACATAAAGGTCGCTCAAAGCATGTGAGGAATATAAATCACTATCCAATGTCACGGAGCAGTGCCCACCACGCGTAAGAAAGTTCTGCGGAAACATCTTTATTGCAGGTGTTATTGTTGATCCAGATTTTCAAAGTCTCGTGGAGTGCTGTGGATTTAGGGCCCAAATAAGGGGCAATCTATATCTTCTCCCATTTAGGGGTGGCGGCGTGGAGACTGTCTGCTCTGGCTAATGCCGTGGAGAGTTTTTTTCAGTTTAATGTCTCTTTTGTGTTCCTTGCATAAAATGGCCCTTTTTCACTACAGAGCAAAACGAACCTTCACCCATAGCTCAGACAATGCGATACAACAGCGTGAAATCCATTCATTAAGAGAGCTGGCAGAAACAATTGGGATTGTAAACCCATGTGATTGAGAATATCTTCAACAAAACCAGACCCAACTAGGCCAATTCAAGAAATCACACCCCCTGTACAGAGACCACTGCATTGGATCCTGCCCATATGTCCCAAGATAATTGTTTTTTTTTTTTTTTTTTTTTTTTTGAACGAGCTCTGAAAACTTGGGCTAAACATTGGCGTGAGAGCACCCAGATTGCTTTCCTCAAGGCTAATATTGCAGAAGACCACACGCACAAACCTAGACGAAGCAGGCCTGTACGCTATCCCAATGGATCTCTAAAGGACTATACAGGAAAGACTAACCGATCTTCCCACCTCAAACTGGATAAACACAAAAGAATGTTAAATTGAAAAAACTGTCAACAGCATTAGCCAGAGCAGACAGCCTCCACACCACCACCCCTAAATGGGACAACTTGACAAAGATTGCCCCTTATTTGGGCCCTAAAACCACAGTGCTCTGCGAGACTTTGGAGATCTACAATAACACCTGCAATGAAGATGTTTCCACAGAACTTTCTTACACGTGGTATGCACTACTCCGTGACATTGGATAGTGGTTTATATTCCTCACATGCTTTAAGTGAGTTTTAGGTCAACTTTCAATGTACTACATTTAAATTCAATGTTTTTTAGAACTCTAGTTTATCTTAGATGTTACTTCAGCCTGATGAAGCCATCCGTGATGGTGAAAGCTAGCATTTATTGTCTAGTGATGCAAATATTCATTTCGCCAATTAAACAGATTTCTACTAAACTTTATTCCTTATATTAACATGAGGATTTACTCTATGGGTCATTCTGTGCCAAATTTTTACCTCACCTACTTAAAGAGATTTTCACGAAACGTGGCATATGATCCTATGCAGTTTATGAAGAAAAAAATGCATTTTTTTATTTTAAGCTTACAAGGGAAAAAAATATTTAAGCCAAAATTTTCAAAATCTCTATTCTAAAAAAAAAGTAACTGCCGCCGCTGTTTTAGAAATTTCGTGACACTCGCACTTTCCTAGCTCGCAGCGCAAAACGTAATGAACACAAAAATATGAAATTTACATCGTTTGTCGAGAATTGTTTGGAGAACATGCTGAAATAAACTGTTTTTCGATTTTTGCGATACTTCAAGAGCTATTGTATTTCAAAGTTAAGGTAAGCAAAAAAAAGTGCTATCAGTTCATATTCCGGACACACTAACAGCAACAGAACCACAAAACTTTGTAGGCATGTAGGGCCATGGCCAAATTAATGCACATTGTTGCCCTTTTTTGAATTTCGATTTAGTTAATGCGATGGGAACTATCTAAAAAAAAAAAAAATGGATATATGGCAAACTATAAATCATAACGCATTGCAATTTTTACAGCATGAACCACAACCATCATCCCTCTTTTATAAAAGCCTTTAAGAAAAGTCATTTTCTCATTTTTAAGCATTTTTTAAAGATGCAAAGGAAAGGAACAAACAGTTTTGTCTATCTTCAGTGATATCCACACAGGAAAGTTCTGATCCCGTGACCTGCTGCCATGGTGATGCAGAGAATTTGTTATACATATGTTTTGTTGGTAAATCTATCTCAGTTGCATAATGGTTTAGTATTTCCGTAAGTTGTATACTTCTCACGGAAATGTTTTTTTGCACTGCTTTTGTTTTCTTTGGTGGTAGATTTATTAAGTGCTATAAGCTCAAACGATAACTTCCAAAAATTAACGACAGTAAAAAAAACCCTCAGAAAATATGTTCAAGTTAGAAATAAATATCTTCACTTATGGACCTAAATACTATTACGTGCCTTATAATCCATAGTTGATATGAAGCACATTGTTGGCGTGTCAATTTACTTAGAATTTTCGGTGTGAATAACGGCTATATGACCACAAACACAAACTTTGGGTTTAATATAAGATATTTACTTATATGTTCAAGTTATAAGTTTTCTTCCTTGAGTAATCCATGAATAAGGAACAGACTGACATCACACACCGGTAATGCTAACAATACAGATATAGGTCAGAACCAAAAATACCAGCGCCAGAAACTCCGGAATGGCGGTGGAGCAAAGTCCTGCAATAAAAATATAAGGAAATTGAAAAAAGTTCTGCAAAAATCCAACAAGGAGTTCACCAGGAGAGAAACAAAAATTGTAAACAAGCTGCCATCATGGAATCGATGCAGACATCGAATATGCCATAAAAATATTCGCAATTTCGTGCCACAACTTTTTAAGTAAACTGCACACCAGTAATGTTAACATTACGGATATAGGCCAGAATAAAAAATAGAGGAATGACGGAAAAAAGTTCAAAATATAGTGCACAAGGAACTACTATCTTAAAATGTTATTACTTTAATTTCATGTACACATTTAAATTAGGTGTTCATGTTTCTATAAGTTTTTCCATACTTATTTGCTTAAACATGTAATAAAAATTGAAATTATGGGCAAAACTGAGCACTACTCTCAAGATGAGCATAGCATCACAGCCTCTCCTTGACAAATGTCAACCACGCCTTCTCGTGGTGCATCCTGTTTCCACTAAAGGGGCTCTGACGACCGCCAATAGCGATATAACTATACCATCAGGATTAGAGGAAATGCTATCCCACACTCACCAACCTGCTTGACCAGCGTGGTGAGTTATGGCCAAACCCCTCCAAAATGACTCCACAACTTGAATCTTGGCCCTCAGTCTCCGGCAGCTGGAATGTACCTGGCCAAGGCAGCGGCCAGTGCGACATGAAGGCAGAGGGTGCTAAGAATCCCCAGAGGACCGGACTAGGCTGCCATCTGATGCTGACCTTGACTACGTCTGATGGACGCTCCCTATCTTCTGATTCAAGGCTTCTTGAATTGGAAGAGGAACTACAAAGGATCAAGTGGGACATCATCGGGCTAAGTGAGAAAAGGAGAAGATCTCATTTAACTGAAAAGTGGACATCTCTTCTACTATCGTGGGAATGATACTGGCAGAACTAGTGGTGTTGGATTTATAATAAACAAGAAACTGAAGGATAAAGTTGCAAAAGTTGAAAGTTCCTCTGACAGAGCTGCACGACTCGTTATCCAACTCTCGAGAAGATACAAGGCTCAGATTATTCAAAATTATGCACCCACCACAAGTCATCCTGAAGAACAAATGGTGGACATGGAGACATCCAAATGGGATGACAAGTGAAATTGATTTTATTATGTGTAACAAAAAATTCGTCATAGAAGACTGCAGTGTGCTAAACAAGTTCAACACAGGTAGGGACTATAGATTGGTGAGATGTAAGATGCACCTCAACACTAAACTTGAATGTGGCAAGCTCATAAGACAAACAAAATGTATTGACATAACCAACCTTAAAAAAACCCACCATAATACCTTCAAGTTGGAACTGAACAACAGATTCTCTGCTTTAGAAGGCCTAACATCGGAAGAAGTGGATATTTCTGAAGTGAACAGAAAAGTAACCAAAGCTCTTATGGAAACAGCAACAAAATTAGCTGGGTCTAAGAACAAGTTGCATGTGAACAAATTATCAGGAAAAACCAAAATGTTGATGCAAAAAAGAAGAGAGACGAGGACAACTAAAGAAGATGCGACTTCCAAAGTGGAATATATAGAGCTATGCAAGACAGTACGAAAAAGTATCATCATCATCATTGTCAACCATTATCAATCCACTGCTGGACGAAGGTCTCCCCAAGTTTCCTCCACAACGGTCTGTCTTGTGCCAGTCTCCTCCATGTCACTCCCGCATATTTACGAATTTCATCCACCCATCTCCCATGTGGTCTTTTTCTGGGTCTTTTCCTGTCCCTTGGAATCCAATCTAAAATTTCGGCTGTCCATCTATGGTCTGTCCTTCTGGCAGTATGTCCAGCCCATTGCCATTTCAGGGATTTAACTCTGATCATGATGTCTTCCACTCTCGTCATTTTTCGGATCCACGAGTTCCTCTTCTTATCTCTCCTGGTTATACCAAGCATGCACCTCTCCATGCTTCTTTGAGTTGTCTGCAGCCTTTGTATGTCTCTTTTAGTTAAGGTCCACGTCTCTGCACCATACGTAAGCACTGGAAGGATGCATTGATCAAACACTTTTCTTTTAAGACATAATGGCATATTGCTCTTGAAAATTATGCTGTTTCTTCCAAAAGCTCTCCAGGCAAGTTTTGTACGCTGATTAATTTCTTCATCAATGTGACGACCCTCACTTGATATCTGCTGTCCAAGATAAACATACGTATCTGTTATATCCAGTTTTTCTCCATCAATCGATAAATCTTCATTTCTTGTAAAAGCATTGAACATCACTTTTGTCTTCTGAAAGTTCATTTTTAATCCCACTTCTTTACTCTTGTCAGCAAGTTCCTGGATCATACTCTGTAGCTCTGATGGGGTAGTTGCAAAAATGACTACGTCATCAGCAAAACGAAGGTGGGTTAGATAATCTCCATTAATCTTTATCCCCTTGTTTTCCCAGTTCAGTGATTGAAAGACATTTTCCAATGTGGCATTAAAGAGCTTCGGAGATATGGTGTCACCTTGTCTCACTCCCTTTCCAATTTTTATGTGTGTTGTATTTTCAAACAGCCGAATCTTTGCCCTTGCATTTTCATAGATGTTATTAATAATATTAATGTATGCATCTTCAATACCGCAGGATTTCAGAGCCGTGGTAACTGCTGATGGTTTCACCGAATCAAAGGCTTTTTCATAATCGATAAAAGCCATGCACAATGGAAGTTCATATTCCCTCGCTCTTTCAATTAGTTCTCTCAGTACGTGGATATGATCTATTGTGCTGTAGCCACTCCTGAATCCAGCTTGTTCTCTCGGTTGAGCCATGTCCAGTGTTACCTTCAAGCGGTGTGAAAGAACTTTAATGAAGATTTTATAAACCACTGATAGGAGGCTGATAGGTCTGTAGTTCCTGAGATCCTCAATGTCACCTTTTTTATGTAGCAGGATCATTGTAGCATTGTTCCAATCCTCAGGAATCTTCCCTTCATTAAGGCATCGAGTGAAAATTTGGGCGAGTACTGTTTCAATTTCTCCACTTGCTTCTTGTATGATGTCTATAGTAATTCCATCTTCTCCTGGAGCTTTCCCCGCTTCATGTTCTTGATTGCATGAGCAACTTCTGCTGGGAGGACTGGAAGAACTCTGGTACCTTTCATGATGTCTGGAGTACATGTATCATCCCTTTCATATAATTTGGAGTAGAAATCTTTCACTCTTGTCAAAATTTCGCCTCTATTTCTTGTTATAGAACCATCTTCTTTTCTCAGAGCCATAATCTGTTTTCTTCCCTTACTGAGATGTCCCTTTGCTATCTTAAGGCTTTGGTTGTTTTCAATTGCTTTCCTCACTAGCTCACAGTTGAATTTCCTTACATCTTCAGTGATACTTTTTCGTGTTGTCTTGCATAGCTCTATATATTCCACTTTGGAAGTCACATCTTCTTTAGTTGTCCTCATCTCTCTTCTTTTTTGCATCAACATTTTGGTTTTTCCTGATAATTTGTTCACATGCAACTTGTTCTTAGACCCAGCTAATTTTGTTGCTGTTTCCATTAGAGCTTTGGTTACTTTTCTGTTAACTTCAGAAATATCCACTTCTTCCGATGTTAGGCCTTCAAAAGCAGAGAATCTGTTCTTCAGTTCCAATTTGAAGGTATTATGGTGTTTTTTAAGGTTGGTTATGTCAATACATTTTGTTTGTCTTATGAGCTTGCCACGTTCCAGTTTAGTGTTGAGGTGCATCTTACATCTCACCAATCTATGGTCACTACCTGTGTTGAACTTGTTCAGCACACTGCAGTCTTCGATGACGAATTTTTTGTTACACATAATAAAATCAATTTCACTTGTCGTCCCAATTGGATGTCTCCATGTCCATTTCCTGTGTGGCTTTTTCTTGAAAAAGGAGTTCAAGATGAAAAATCCTTCTGCCTCTGCAAACTCAACGAGAGTATTTCCACTCTGGTTTCTGTTGCCGTGACCGAATTTACCTACTGAAGTTTCATTCTGTTGCCGTTGCCCTATTTTTGCATTGAAATCTCCCATAATTATCTTCAAGTGCTGCTTACCTTTATTATTTAGATGACGAATTTCCTCATAAAATTCTTCAATTTCTTCTTCAGGATGACTTGTGGTGGGTGCATAAGTTTGAATAATCTGAGCCTGGTATCTTCTCGATAGTTGGATAACGAGTCGTGCAGCTCTGTCAGAGGAACTTTCAACTTCTACCACTTTATCCTTCAGTTTCTTGTTTATTATAAATCCAACAATACTAGTTCTGCCAGTATCTGTCCCACGATAATAGAAGAGATGTCCACTTTTCAGTTCAATGAGATCTTCTCCTTTTCTCCTTACCTCACTTAGCCCGACAATGTCCCACTTGATCCTTTGTAGTTCCTCTTCCAATTCCAGAAGCCTTGAATCAGAAGATAGGGAGCGTCCGTTATAGGTAGCCAAGGTCAGCATCAAATGGCAGCCTAGTCCGGTCCTCCGGGGATTCTTAGCACCCTCTGCCTTCATGTCGCACTGGCCGCTGCCTTGGCCAGGTACATTCCAGCTGCCGGAGACTGAGGGCCAAGATTTAAGTTGTGGAGTCATTTTGGAGGTGTTTGGCCATAACTCACCACGCTGGCCAAGCGGGTTGGTATCACTGAAGACTTAGTAAGGAAATTCAACTGTGAACTAGTGAGGAAAGCAATTGAAAACAACCAAAGCCTAAAGATAGCAAGGGGACATCTCAGTTAGGGAAGAAAACAGATTATGGCACTGAGAAAAGAAGATGGTTCTGTAACAAGTAATAGAGGCAAAATTCTGACAAGAGCGAAAGATTTCTACTCCAAATTATATGAAAGGGATGATACATGTACTCCAGACATCATGAAAGGTACCAGAGTTCTTCCAGTCCTTCCAGCAGAAGTTGCACATGCAATCAAGAACATGAAGCGGGGAAAAGCTCCAGGAGAAGATGGAATTACTGTAGACATCATACAAGAAGCAAGTGGAGAAATCGAAACAGTACTCGCCCAAATTTTCACTCGATGCCTTAATGAAGGGAAAATTCCTGAGGATTGGAACAACGCTACAATGATCTTGCTACATAAAAAAGGTGACATTGAGGATCTCATGAACTACAGACCAATCAGCCTCCTATCAGTGGTTTATAAAATCTTCACTAAAGTTCTTTCACACCGCTTGAAGGTAACACTGGACATGGCTCAACCGAGAGAACAAGCTGGATTCAGGAGTGGCTACAGCACAATAGATCATATCCACGTACTGAGAGAACTGATTGAGAGAGCGAGGGAATATGAAATTCCATTGTGCATGGCTTTTGTTGATTATGAAAAGACCTTTGATTCGGTGAAACCATCAGCAGTTACAATGGCTCTGAAATCCTGCGGTATTGAAGATGCATACATTAATATTATTAATAACATCTATGAGATGCAAGTGCAAAGATTCGGCTGTTTGAGAATGCAGCACATATAAAAATTGGAAAGGGAGTGAGACAAGGCGACACCATATCTCTCAAGCTCTTTAATGCCACATTGGAAAACGTCTTTCAATCACTGAACTGGGAAAACAAAGGGATAAAGATTAATGGAGATTATCTAACCCACCTTCGTTTTGCTGATGACATAGTCATTTTTGCAACTACCCCATCAGAGCTACAGAGTATGATCCAGGAACTTGCTGACAAGAGTAAAGAAGTGGGATTAAAAATGAACTTTTAGAAGACAAAAGTTATGTTCAATGCTTTTGCAAGAGATTTATCGATTGATGGAGAAAAGCTGGAGATAACAGACACGTACGTTTATCTTGGACAGCAGATATCAAGTGAGGGTCACATTGATGAAGAAATTAATTGGCGTACAAAACTTGCCTGGAGAGCTTTTGGAAGAAACAGCATAATTTTCAAGAGCAATATGCCATTATGTCTTAAAAGAAAAGTGTTTGATCAGTGCATCCCTCCAGTGCTTACGTATGGTGCAGAGACGAGGACCTTAACTAAAAGAGACATACAAAGGCTGCAGACAACTCAAAAAAGCATGGAGAGGTGCATGCTTGGTGTAACCAGGAGAGATAAGAAGAGGAACTCGTGGATCCGAAAAATGACAAGAGTGGAAGACATCATGATCAGAGTTAAATCCCTGAAATGGCAATGGGCTGGACATACTGCCAGAAGGACAGACCATCGATGGACAGCCGAAATTTTAGATTGGATTCCAAGGGACAGGAAAAGACCCAGAAGAAGACCACATGGGAGATGGGCGGATGAAATTTGAAAGTATGCGGGAGTGACATGGTGGAGACTGGCACAAGACAGACCGTTGTGGAGGAATCTTGGGGAGACCTTCGTCCAACAGTGGATTGATAATGGTTGACAATGATGATGATACATATATATATATATATATATATATATATATATATATATATATATATATATATATATATATATATATATACTTAAGAGCAAAACTGAAGACTAAGGAAAAAATTTTAGAATTTAAAACGAAGGGTGCAAAATAACCTGAAAATCAAAACGCGCGCAACGCAGCAGTTTTGAAAATTCAGAATTCACATACTATAAAGATACCTAAGCAAAAAAATACATATATAATTTTGACTCACACCTAGTACAACATAGAAAAGGTTATGTATCTACCTGCGTGAGTAAAAGGAGAAAAGAAAAAAAGAAAATAAAACAACTGAATGTAGAAGGTGTCGAGAATACTGAGCCTTGGCTTTATCAAGGACCAGCAAAAACTCTGCATTTTCTCACTTCCACAAAGACCTAGTTGGAAATGGGTTTCTGCAAGGCCATAGATGCAAGTAACATTCCCACCTAAAATAGTTTAAAAAATATATATATAAGTCATGTCCTCCGTAGAGTAGCATGACCTAGCACTAGTTAACAATTTCGCTTGCATCCATTAACCTTCATGGCCCGACCCATGCTCTTCATCTGTTACTATTAAACAGAGAAGAAGATTAAAGAGAACTCAAGCTGTGAGAGTGACATAATAAATAGAAATGATTTTCAGCTATAACGAAATTCCAAGTTCGTTTGAGAGAGAATTTAAACCTGAAAAACAAATTTTACATTGCAATTAAAAAGGAAATGTTAATTTATAACGAACAGATTTTTGAAAGAAAACTTGAGTCTAAAACCCCCCTACTCTACAACTTATGACAGCACGAAAACGAGAATAAGTTAAAGATAATAATTAACTAAAGAAAACTTTGTGAAAGTTATATACCTTAAACAGTTAGTTGCAATATGTACAAAGTATTTCAGCAGTGCTTTAAGTGCATAATTAATTAGTTATTAAGAACTTAACTACTTTGAAAAACAGCGCATAGACAGCGCATAGAAAAGGAACAAGCTTAGCCATCTTCTGTTCCTAGGTACCACAAAAGACGCTCAAAGTTACAAAGAAAAGTAAGAGTTAAAACCCGCATAAATGTTAACAGACAAACCAATGCTTAAAAGCTGAAAAGCTAAAAAACGACAGAGAAAGGTACATGAAGTACAAACATTGAACTTATAAAACCTAGAACCCAAAAACAAGGAAGAGAGCTTACCTCTTGAGTTACAAAAACTTTTCTCCTCACAAGAGGAGAACATGGCTGACCTCTTCCGCCACTCCCTAGACGCTGGGGGGCAGTGAGGGTGGGGCTGATGGCCTCCTCATACAGCAAGAAACCAACGGAGATTTTAACCAGAGAAAAAAATATATAAACTTAAGACTGTGGATCTGTATGATCAGAATGAGCAGAATTAACTCTCCAGAATACATGAGAAATATTATAAAATACACGAGCAGTTTATTTAATAATCTTTGCATGTATTAAATCACCTTAGTGAGCTTCTATAGATTAATCAGAATCTTATTAATTTTAATGTTGGTTTTACTATTTTTAGTATAGCTATCCTAGTGATGAATAACTGGTTTTCTTTTTTATTTGTTTTTATTTTCTTTTATAAACAGATTTTTAAGCTTTTTTGTGATTTTGTTTATATTATTTAATTTTTTTTTGTTTTAATAGGACCGTCATATCCATAGCACTAAGGTTCCTTTAGGTAGTTAATAGGCATCCTCTAGCCAACTTCCTTACGGCTTTGATTGGTCAGAATCATATTATTAACTGTGTAGAAAATTAAAGCAGATCTGCCAACCTTACTCTATTATTCAGAATAATTTTTTCTTAAAGTTCTTTTGATGAAAGAAGAAGGAATTTCGTTCTCTAGAAAACTTTCTAATAGTATATTAATGTGGTAATTGAAGTCCAAATTGTTGCTGCAAATTCTTGAAATTCTTAGGACCTGAGAAATTAGTACATTCTCAATTACTTTGGTTGAAATGTTATTATTCCAGTGTAGATATTTAATTACTTTGAAAGGAAAATTAACTCTTTTATCAAAGAGGCTAATAGATGGGTTACCTCTGTTGAGCTTAATGCTTAAGTCTAGGAACTCAAGTTCCTGATTACTGTGGTTGGTTTTACATAAGTTAAGAGAGCTAGGATAGATATTATCAAAATCACTCTCTATAACCCGAATTATTGATACACAGCAGATCATCAATATATCTAAAAGTGTAAAGGTAGTTATCTGAGCAGGTGGGGTGATTTTTAATGAATTTATATTCCTTAAAGAACAGGAATAGATTAGCGATATTCGTGGACGTTGATGTTCCCATTGGAATACCGTTCACTTGCTTATAGAGAGTATTATTATATAAGATATGGTTATTTTTTATGCAGCAATTGAGATAAGAGTTCCAAGTTCCTACATCAACAAATTGGTTAAGTTTAAATTCTGCATACAGCTCTTTAAAGGTAGTGATTATATCTGATAGAGGCAGATTAGTATATAGGTTTTCAAAATCATAACTATTAATATCTAGGGGACACACTTTGAGTATAGTAGAAATTACTTCTGCATTATTATTAATTATCCAAAAATCTCTGTACATCAAGTTAGAACAGTTTCTAATGTGTTTCAAAACCTTCTTTAAGACATCTTCAAAAGCAAGATCTATTTTCTTTTTATGACTCCTTACTCCACTAGCTATGAACCTGAACTTCACAGGATCCTTATGAAACTTAACCGTTGCAAAAAGAAATGGAAATTCAGGCCCATATCTTCTAGTTTGCGGAATTTTAAGTTTCTTGAAGAATGCCTTAAACCGATTTTCTAACTGCTTGGTAGAATAACTTACGGGCTCGTATGTTACTCTATTATTGAGTTCCATAGTTAACAATTCAAAATAGAACTTCTTACAGATATTGCAAAAATTATTGCTAGCTTTATCCGTAGTGGTAAAAATAAATTGGTCTTGTAGTTTGAGAGTGACCTTTTAGCTTCTCCAGAGAAAAAAGAAAGAGATTTCTGTCGAAACAAAAGTCCAGACCTGCCAACTCACCGGTGAAGCTATTGATTATATTATATTTCCATTCTGCGAAGGCCTCAATAGGCTGATTGTACGTTAAACTGGTTTTTACGATGTACTTATTTACATCTTGAGTGAAGCTCTCAAGAATCCTTTCTTTGGAAATTGTGAAGGAAGGTCTGAAATTAGAGCCATACTCTAATAAATTCCTAAGCTTTTCATTTTCAACAAAACTCAAGTTTCCGGTGATAATATGGTTGTAATTCTTATCATAGTGAACTGTTTCTTTATGTTCATCACAAGAACAAGTAGTAATTACAGGAATGTAGCTCGAAGAGTTAAGTTTGTAGTTTTTAACTATTGACCCTAAGGTCTTAACATATTTAAAACTTACAATAGACTGGTGCCTGTGGATGGGAAAAAAAATTGCAAAAAATTGCAATACTCTCTATAAGCAAGTGAACGGTATTCCAATGGGAACATCAACGTCCACGAATATCGCTAATCTATTCCTGTTCTTTAAGGAATATAAATTCATTAAAAATCACCCCACCTGCTCAGATAACTACCTTTACACTTTTAGATATATTGATGATCTGCTGTGTATCAATAATTCCGAAGTTATAGAGAGTGATTTTGATAATATCTATCCTAGCTCTCTTAACTTATGTAAAACCAACCACAGTAATCAGGAACTTGAGTTCCTAGACTTAAGCATTAAGCTCAACAGAGGTAACCCATCTATTAGCCTCTTTGATAAAAGAGTTAATTTTCCTTTCAAAGTAATTAAATATCTACACTGGAATAATAACATTTCAACCAAAGTAATTGAGAATGTACTAATTTCTCAGGTCCTAAGAATTTCAAGAATTTGCAGCAACAATTTGGACTTCAATTACCACATTAATATACTATTAGAAAGTTTTCTAGAGAGAACGAAATTCCTTCTTCTTTCATCAAAAGAACTTTAAGAAAAATTATTCTGAATAATAGAGTAAGGTTGGCAGATCTGCTTTAATTTTCTACACAGTTAATAATATGATTCTGACCAATCAAAGCCGTAAGGAAGTTGGCTAGAGGATGCCTATTAACTACCTAAAGGAACCTTAGTGCTATGGATATGACGGTCCTATTAAAACAAAAAAAATTAAATAATATAAACAAAATCACAAAAAAAGCTTAAAAATCTGTTTATAAAAGAAAATAAAAACAAATAAAAAAGAAAACCAGTTATTCATCACTAGGATAGCTATACTAAAAATAGTAAAACCAACATTAAAATTAATAAGATTCTGATTAATCTATAGAAGCTCACTAAGGTGATTTAATACATGCAAAGATTATTAAATAAACTGCTCGTGTATTTTATAATATTTCTCATGTATTCTGGAGAGTTAATTCTGCTCATTCTGATCATACAGATCCACAGTCTTAAGTTTATATATTTTTTTCTCTGGTTAAAATCTCCGCGCATTGGTTTCTTGCTGTATGAGGAGGCCATCAGCCCCACCCTCACTGCCCCCCAGCGTCTAGGGAGTGGCGGAAGAGGTCAGCCATGTTCTCCTCTTGTGAGGAGAAAAGTTTTTGTAACTCAAGAGGTAAGCTCTCTTCCTTGTTTTTGGGTTCTAGGTTTTATAAGTTCAATGTTTGTACTTCATGTACCTTTCTCTGTCGTTTTAGCTTTTCAGCTTTTAAGCATTGGTTTGTCTGTTAACATTTATGCGGGTTTTAACTCTTACTTTTCTTTGTAACTTTGAGCGTCTTTTGTGGTACCTAGGAACAGAAGATGGCTAAGCTTGTTCCTTTTCTATGCGCTGTCTATGCGCTGTTTTTTCAAAGTAGTTAAGTTCTTAATAACTAATTAATTATGCACTTAAAGCACTGCTGAAATACTTTGTACATATTGCAACTAACTGTTTAAGGTATATAACTTTCACAAAGTTTTCTTTAGTTAATTATTATCTTTAACTTATTCTCGTTTTCGTGCTGTCATAAGTTGTAGAGTAGGGGTTTTAGACTCAAGTTTTCTTTCAAAAATCTGTTCGTTATAAATTAACATTTCCTTTTTTAATTGCAATGTAAAATTTGTTTTTCAGGTTTAAATTCTCTCTCAAACGAACTTGGAATTTCGTTATAGCTGAAAATCATTTCTATTTATTATGTCACTCTCACAGCTTGAGTTCTCTTTAATCTTCTTCTCTCTGTTTAATAGTAACAGATGAAGAGCATGGGTCGGGCCATGAAGGTTAATGGATGCAAGCGAAATTGTTAACTAGTGCTAGGTCATGCTACTCTACGGAGGACATGACATATATATATTTTTTAAACTATTTTAGGTGGGAATGTTACTTGCATCTATGGCCTTGCAGAAACCCATTTCCAACTAGGTCTTTGTGGAAGTGAGAAAATGCAGAGTTTTTGCTGGTCCTTGATAAAGCCAAGGCTCAGTATTCTCGACACCTTCTACATTCAGTTGTTTTATTTTCTTTTTTTCTTTTCTCCTTTTTTACTCATTTAGGTAGATACATAACCTTTTCTATGTTGTACTAGGTGTGAGTCAAAATTATATATGTATTTTTTTTGCTTAGGTATCTTTATAGTATATATATATATATATATATATATATATATATATATATATATATATATATATATATAAAGGCCTACCAGTGATATTTTAACTAGCTGTAAATCAACCACCAACTGAGATATGGAGTTGGAAGTGGCCTTATTTTAAAGCTCCCTTAATGGGCTTTTACACGATATACCACACAGTAGGATTTATATAAAAAAATAAAATTCTTTAAATTTTGAAAAAAAATCTGAAAATTAGTTCACACTCATCTTTAACTATCCACAAAATATTTTTCTGGGATCATAAGGTATGAGAGGTAATGCATAAGCATGATCATGAGAAAATAATGGGATCTTAATTTGCCAAGCACCGAACATAAAAAAGAAATACTATTAAAAATCACCAATCACTTACCCTAAAGATCATGGAAATTTCCATCCACAAAACACTTCAAAGCAAGTCAATTATCGTAATGTTGTTGGCCTTCAAAGGTTTACAGACTCGTTGCTTATGATTCCTTCTTCCGGGGATGAAACATCATAATTTTTTTCAGCCATATGAGATGTAACCATAGCTTGTCAATTCCATAAAAACCACACAAGCATACTACTCATTCATACATTCAGTTAAAAATCCATGTACATAATTACACTACATTACATTCCCAGGAGGTTAAACCTTTGTCAACTGTGAGTAACAAAATGCTCCATCTGTTTCAAAACCCGTGCTAACCTACTGCAAGTGTCACCCTCATTCAGCCCTTCACACACAACTGAATAAGGGTGACACTTCCAGTAGGTTAGCACGGGTTTTGAAACAGATGGAGCATTTTGTTACTCACAGTTAACAAAGGTTTAACCTCCTGGGAATGTAATGTAGTGTAATTATGTACATGGATTTTTAACTGAATGTATGAATGAGTAGTATGCTTGTGTGGTTTTTATGGAATTGACAAGCTATGGTTACATCTCATATGGCTGAAAAAAAAAAAAAAAAAAAAAAAAACCAGCGTTGTTTGTCTAGCAAAAAAAAAAAAAAAAAAAAAAAAAAAAAAATAATAATAATACGATGTTTCATCCCCGGAAGAAGGAATCATAAGCAAGGAGTCTGTAAACCTTTGAAGGCCAACAACATTACGATAATTGACGTGCTTGAAGTGTTTTGTGGATGGAAATTTCCATGGTCTTTAGGGTAAGTGATTGGCGATTTTTAATAGCATATCATTAATGAATTGCACGTAAACTATCCGCACTTTGCTGGGGTTTAATACCTTAAAAGTGCAAATATAATAATAAAAAAGAAATTTGCACAGCATAATTTCTGAACAATATTTATGAATGTTGCTTTCTATTTGTATTACTTTTCTCTTTCTGTTCTGACAGTCTGTTCAATTTTAGGTGATGAAATTGAAACCCATAGCTTGAAAAATGCAAGCTGAAACAGGCACGGACATGTTGGATCATGCAACAGATCCCCCCCCCCCCTCTCAACATTACTGCACTTGGCACAGTCTCCCAGCAGAGTTTGTGAAGACAACTTGCCTCTATTTATTGTTAATAAATGTGAATGTAGTCTAAATAATTTTGAATGTGAAGTGATAGTGTGAGACAGTTTTTTTTGTTAGTGAGTTTTCAACAAAACCTCTCTAAAACAGCTAAGAAATGGGCCTTAAATTGTTTTAATCCATTTAAAAAATGAAACCTCTCCAATATAAGGAAGGGATTAAGACCAGTGACAACATGGATGTGTTCCCTTTCCCCTGAAACACAAACGATAGCTAAAGTTTGTGACAGCTGTAGGAAAGAACTGAGCAAGATGAAATTACAGGTTTTCCAAGTACTAGCCAGAATGTAGGTTATGATTGCAGTACCTGTTGTGATAGTAATCCTGCCGTATCATTTCCTTCAGAAGCTTTAAAAACATTTAATACATCCCTCCAAGACATAGGAGAGTCCCCTATTGACCAGAAAAAAAGCAGAATATAAAAGATATTCTACTGAAAAAGTTAAAAGAATTAATACTGCTGTAAAGCACAAACTTCTAGTCAATGCGGTCTTCCGACAGTTGAGTCCCAAGATGAAACTATTTTAAGCCACCTGAAAACAAAATTCCTAACTTTGACAAACAGAAAGGAAAAGCTTATGATGCCGATTATTTTGCCTGAATCATGGAGTATCATGAAGATTGTGTGGGGATTTAATGCACCAAGTTATATGGTAATACAATTAAAGAAACTTTTGAAACAAAAAGATTCTACCTACTCCAGAGCAGAAACCTGGAAAAACTCTTCTTGAAGAAACAGCTGAAACTATAAAAATATTTTATGAAAGCAGAGATGCCAACCTGTATGATATTTTCAGTAGTACTCGTACAAATTTTCAGTAGTTTTGGCCATTTTTCAGTAGTTATACCCAAAAGAATAATTTTAACCGAGTGAAACAGGCTATTACTCATTTAATTTAATTAGTATTTTTTACTTATTAATTTATATACATGAAAATCTGTATCAAAATATTTTAAATTTTTCACATGGAAAATTATATACACCACGACAAAAATTTTTTTTACAAGCAAAAAATTTATTAAACAGCTTTCTTTAGTGATTTGGCTGTACATTGTTTTGCAGATTTGAGTTCCTTAACAGAAAATATTTTTTCATAACACACTTGTCAAGAGGAGAACATATTCATTTTTGCAACAAGAAGTGCTTCTACAGTTTCTAAACCTAAAGTAGGTTGGAAATGGGTTCGATGTTTCCGCACTAAACTAAAAACTCTCACTCGCAGCATTCGAGTGTGTCACTACAAGTATTGCAAACATTACTTTCGGAAGAATAGTATACTTAACAGCTCCATTACAGCCTTTTAAATTTTGAGATTTCTGACCAAGTGACATCTATCTGTTTCTGCTATGGTCTCTAATTTGTCAGCTTGATAACAAGCAAATTCCGCTTTTAGTATATCAAGTTCATTTTCAGTTACTAAAATGGAAAGTGCTTGACTATGTATAATACATAGTCAAGCACTTTCCATTTTAAATGATGTTCTGGCTCTAAGTAAAGGATCTACTACTTTTGCATGTTTTAAGAATTAATCATAGATCAGTATCTTTTCTTGAATATAAGAACATCCTTCAACATAAAATTTTCTGACATGTAAAGAACTTAGAAAGTTCATTTCAGTTTAAAATGATTTTGCTTAAATACATTCTTGTTTTTATACCAGTTCTGTGTCCTGTTCTTGATTTTTCTTTTTTGAAAAACATATTTGAAAAATTAGGCTCGACATCGCCATTAGCTACGACAATAGGCTTCACAAATCTAACCAAAAAGATCCATAAAGAACTGCACAATGGCTCTTCTTAACTTATTAAGAAGAAGGTAGTGTAGAACAGCTAAGTTATGTATAAAAAGTTTAAGGCAAATATATTTCAGTCATTACTATGGCCTTCATCAGTGTGACTACGGATTGGTTTACGTTGCCAGATTGGAAAGGTAAGTTTTGTAATGGTAACTCCAGGTGACGTTCAATTCTCATACCTTCCACCAATATAAACTGTCAGCCCTCAAAGTCTCTCATTCATTGAGCTCATTTGGTTTGTAACACTGAAGTTAACCTAAAAAATGAATTAGCAAACATCCGCTCGATCGCTACTCAACATGGCTTTCCTCCTCTCCTGGTTTCTAAATTAATTCAAAATGCTAAGAAAAAACCAGTTGTTGCTCTTCAACCTGTTTCACCAAAAAAAAAAAAAAAAAAAATGAACTAACGTTTGCTGGCTCAATCCCTTTCCACTAACCTTCTGCCTACAAATGCATCAGTATCTTCAAAAGAGAAGGATATAGACTTACCATTCGTTCTTCCCCTTCAATTTCTGTTATCCTCCATAATGAGAGACCCAAGACCTCCGCTTTCTTTGCCTGGAGTGTATAAAATTCCGATCAAAACTAATGTTGGATAAACCGTCTACATAGGAAGTTCATTCCGGAAAATTCTCTCAAGAATTCAGGAACACAAATCTGATGTGAAATTTGGAAAACCTTCGTCTTCCATGTCTCTTCTTACCATGGCTGACACTTCTGCTATTCCACTTTGGTCCGATACTAAAAAGTTGGCTCCCTTCCAAAAATTGCAACTCTGAGCTCCCCAGTTTCGTTCCTTACTTCTGGAAATCCCTCATTACATCACATCACCCGGAGTTACCACTATAAAACTTACCTTTCCAATCTGGCAACGTAAACCAATCGTAGTTGCACTGATGCAGGCCATAGTAATGGTTGAAATATATTTGCCTCACACTTTTTATACGTAACTTAGCATGTTCTACACTACCTTCTTAATTTGTTTGTTAGTTACGTGCATTACCTTCCACTCATTTTTATCTTCTTAACTTGCGAATATATGGAGCATCTTGCTGGAGCAAAAGATTAATTTTTGTGAATAGTGGTAAAACACTATAAAGGAATAACAGATTAAATTTTTGTGTTAGCTTTTTTCAAAGATGATCTTATATGTTGGAAACATTTATTTTGAAAATTATGACTTTCGCCTTCTACAAGTAAGCTCTTAATGGTTCCCACTGCTCCAGAATACGGCCAATACAATTCGCTAGTGACAACCATCTCGTATTGGCATATTTCAAAATTCGATAAGGCTTCATTTCCTGGCTACAAAGCGGTTGTTGCAATTTAAAGTTGCTTTTACGCTGGGAGCTTTTTATTGAGAAAATGGAAAAGCATCGTTTCGCGCTTCCAAGCCAGGATCTTGTACATGCCTGCTGTTTGTAACGTTGGTTTTTTAGTATTGGATGTTAATAAATTTAGCATTGTCTAATACTTCAATACCAATATCAAGATTATGATTTTTGCATTCTTTCTACATCATGTAAGTGATAGGAGAGGTATAGAGTGGGCTTCCTGCAAATTGATAGCTGGTTTTGCATGGATTAATTATTGTTACTATTGATTTGTTGTTTTATTCTTATATTCATAGGATTAATTAATCTTTTGGAGTACCCAAATCAGCTTGCAGTTTGTGTGATCCATTTCATTTCATTAATGAATGCTTTCCTAGTGGATGAATGGGTATATGCTCTTCTAATAAAGGATCTAAAAGCAGCTGTTTTATATTTCCACGAATGTGACGATTTTGCTGGAATCACTACTGCAAATATATGTTGGTTTTCTATAAACTTGGTAATCAACTTTATGCTTGTTTCTAAATAAAGAGATGTCCACAAAATCAAGCCTATTGTTGTGTTCTTTTTCACAAGTTACCTGCATGGTTGGATATATGCTATTGAACTTGTTAATAAATTGATGCATTTGTTCATCGGAATATTGCCAGAATATTAAGATGTCGTCCACATATCTTAAATACAGTATGGGTAAGTAGTTGCAGTTGGAGTTTGTCATAATCCTTGATTCAATATCCTGTAGTATGACCTGCTAATAACCTCGACAGTGGGGATCCAACAATAGGCTTGATTTTTGGACATCTCTTTATTTAGAAACAAGCATAGAGTTGATTATTAAGTTTATAGAAAACCAACATATATTCCAGCAGTGATTCTGGCAAAATCATCATATTCATGGAAATATAAAACAACTGCTTTTAGATCCTTTATTAGAAGATCATATACCCACTCATCCACTAGGAAAGCGTTCATTAATGAAATGAAATGGATCATACACACTGCAAGCCGATTTGGGTACTCCAAAAGATTAATTCTATGAGTATAAAAATAAAACAACAAATCAATAGTGACAATAATCCATGCAAAACCAGCTATCAATTTGCAGGAAACCTACCCTATATCTCTCCTATCACTTACAATAATGGGGAAAGAATGCAAAAATCATAATCTTGATATTGGTATCGAAGTATTAGACAATGCTAAATTATTAACACCCAATACTAAAAAATCAATGTTACAAACAGCAGGCATGTACAAGATCCCGGCAGTGAACCCAATGAACGGTAAACCGGATAACTTCTACGTGGGAAGCACGAAACGACGCTTTTCCACGAGACTACAGGAACACAACAAAAACTGCCCTCGAAAAAAAAAAAAAAAAAAACAACCATTAATTCAGCCCTGTATTAAACATCAAGTAATCACAGATTGGGAGAATCCAAAATATTAACAACGCATAAAACACATGGTCAGATTCTAATGTCTGAGTCAATGGTAATCGAGAAGACCGAAGACAAAAATTGTAATACCACCTCGCTTTATGAACTGCCATACCTGTGGAAATAATTCAATGGAATAATGATAAGCAAAAGAAGATTAGAGAAAATAAAGGAAATAAAGAAAATAAGCAACCTAAAACAACAAACGCCAAGATCTCCACTTACATATACAACGATGACCACTAGATGGAGCCACGAAGCAAATTCAAGTTAAGAACGTGCTGAAACGAAGCAATGAGAAATGCCTACGTGTGCCAATGGGGCTTCATGGGAAATTTGTGATGGACGCCAGTGCATATGTTAGATCTGGCTGTAGATTCGGCAATACGAACCACTGAAGAAGGCAGTGAGGAATAAGCTGTTGAAATTAGTATGGTTGTGTCTGCATGGCCTGGTATTTCAATGCTTTTAGAGGTTTTTAAAAAATTTAATTGGCTTTATTACAGTCATTTCATCATTATTTTTTTAATTTCCTGATGTTGAATTCATCTTAGTGATTTGATTCAAGGTTTTAATTAGAGCTTGCATGTCCACTCAAACAAACTGCAGTTCTTACAGGATTGTGTTTTTAACGACGTTCTTCAAGCTGAATTATATTACAGTTTCATCTGGGTTACCTGTGCAAGATACATCAAGCAATGTTAAACCTACAGTTCAGCCATTTCATTGAATTGCATTCCTGGGAGACATAAATTCTGTAAACAAAGGTGCCACGATACTAAGGCCTGACCTGGAGCTACCGAAGACTAACCCGAAAGTAAGTGTACGCAATTGATATCTACGAATTCATCTTAAAATTCTGTTTAATAGAAAACCTCTTGGCAAATGCATCCGGCACTAGGAAAACATTATATATAATGTGAGATACAGTATGAAGAACAATGCAAGGGCGAAGCTGGGGTAGGCAATATGACGAAAGAAAAAATGACAGGAAACATTTGCTTTTTGGCGATTCAGTTGGGACCTGTGCATTTTTTTGGCGAAAAATGCGAGCAACAGCTTAAACACTGGCTAAGGGTGATTGGACTTGGCATAGAATGGTGAGGAAACAGCGAGTCTTATGATAAATGGTAAGCAATTGTTTTCAGTCTCATAGCTGAATTGAATGTGAGGATCAATGTAATTTAAAGGTTCCACTAATTTCTGAAGTTCAGAATCTTTTTGCTTCCATAGAACGAAAGAATTGTTTGCATATTGTATCCGGAGCAGCCAAATGTAGGGGTATGCAGATAGTTTCCAAATTAACAGGTTTTGCAGATAACATTTTTATATTTTTAATCTACAAGCAAAAGTTATGTACAGCAATTAAAACACTCACTCAAGGCTTTACTCATATTAGCATACTTAGTTCTGTTTTAACTTGAAGAACTTTCAATTATTTTTCACATCTTCAGAGTTCTTTTGTTTTTAGACCTTTTTGGCCTCCAGATTTTATCAAGGCCTGTTTCTCAATGTATAGGAACTGTATCCAGGGCCCGTTTATCACAGGAGCATGCGGGGCAAGTGCCCAGGGCCGCCAATTTGAAGGGGCCCCCAAAATTTACAATTTGTATAATAATGTTATGCTATAAATTTCTTTTTGTTGAAAGTTCCATTTTGATTGAACGAACAACATTTCTGAGGCACCCATCTTAACTAAATCAGTGAGGCATTTTAAACATTTCAGATTGTGAGCTCCGCCTTCTATCTAACGCTACCATGTCCACTATCGTAAAATGCGACACGTTGATTGGCGCAGTATCCTAAAGTCTTTGGATGACGCTTTCAGTCTGCAGCCGCATGGATGGAAATATTTGCAGAGGAAAATGGCAACACATTTACAAAGCAAACACTTATTTATAGCATGTGGTTCTACCATGAAACTTTTAGAGTTGGTTGCAGCAAAGCTCTCAATTTTACGTTTTTCTTAGTGTTAGCATGTGGTAATAGTTCGAAGTGAGATAATAATTTTTTTTAATTTTGTAATTTTTATCAGAATTTTAACTGATATCGTATTTGTTTAAAGTGTAATACCGTACTTTTTAAGTGATGTCTCAACAAACGTATCTATCCGGTTCTGCTAAAAGGAAATTAAAGACTGAAAAACAAGAATCTACCAAAAATCTTGCAGGATCACTGTTAAAGTATTTTGTTATGGTCAGTCAAAAACCGGATATTTCTGAGAATAAAATGATTATTTCTTGAGCACCAAGTAATGATAAAGATTTTGATGCATCAGCGAAAGAATGCTAAGACTGAACCATTTTTGAACGTTTTTAGAAAAGGGGTTTGTGCCATTAAATATGAATCGTGAGAACAATCACCAAATAAAACTGTATTTTAATTATGGTATTAGATGGAGATGCAACATATATCTCCATATCGCAGCAGAAGTTTTCATGGTGGAACATGGTTTGAGAACTGTCGATTGCCTTTAATAAAATAGCTGTAATGTTCTAATAATTATTTATTGTTTCATCAATTTTTCTTTAAATTATCTTATTCTATTTGTTATCGTGGTTTGTGCTTCATGGGTTTGCAGCAAGTTTTATTTTTCAATGATTGTGTATATGCAGATACATTTTATTTTTATACATCTCTGATTGTATCCACAGATCGAATTTCATGACCTGGCAAACTGCTTCTTTAAATCAATGCATGTAGATTTTGCATAATATAAGTGACAGGGGGCTACCTATTGTCAAACCTTCTGTTGCTCATAAAACGTTCCACAGAAAGTGAAACTGTTTTGTTCAGTGCAGATGTCCACTAGACTCATTTTTTCTTCTTGACGCTGACTGTAATGATGCTCTATAAGACTTGAATTTGGTAATTCCACAGCTTCTTTCAGTGGAACATAAGTGAACATGATGTCAAAAGAGTTCATAAACTGATCTACGTAGAGATGTAGTTTGAGTCGATTGACAAACTCTATTTTTTTTTTACAGATGTTTTGTTTGAAGTTGTCAAAGTAGATTATTTTGAAGATAGGATGACTTGTATGCTGCTGTGCTAATACTACTCACTGTAGGACAGAAAGAAATGCCTGATTTACGTATTTTAGAGAGAGAGAGCATAGAATTGTGCACAACAGGTGTACACAGGGTGGCTACAAAATCATGAACAAAAAATTCCCTGACTTTTCCAGGTTTTTCAAGTGAAAATGCACTTTTTTCTCTGACCACTGCATACAAACCAGAAAAGTTAATGAATACAAAGGCAAATAATATAAAAACTCTTTTACTTCTATTTTTACAAATGAAGTCAACTCTTGATAACTCTTAACTTTGATAACACTGAATTTCTGATAACTCAAAAAAAAAAAAAAAAAAAAAAAAAAAAGTAAAATTCCTTGCAAGTGCCCAACACACATAATGAAGTTATGGTCTTGATAAGTCAAAACATTTTTAGTGGCCAACGTGATAACTCAAAATATTCTTGTTTAAAAATAAAAAATAGCCCATAAAATGCAAACATAAGGATTTGATGCACAACTCATTCATAACAATAGACAACAAAAGCAAACATTCCACGCTGACTGACCACTTTAACCTTGGAAAGTGACCTCCCTCTGAAATAATTCTGCCACACCACTCAGTTAGGGACAGACTGCAACTACACTCCTAGCAACTCTTCAATTTCCACCAATAAGTAATCAAAAAGTCATCTTTAATTAACATTCAAAAATAATTTCAGACTGGCATCTTACCATTTGACCTAATAGACAGATGGTGTTCAGTAGCACTTTTTTGTTAATGTTGTATACTCTTGTTCTGAACAAATTCAAGCTTTGTTTCATAAAACTTATTTTTCTAAACTTGTGGCTTCAAACCACAAGTTGAACACATTGTCCTTTGCTGATAAAATCAGTTATTAAAGATGTTAAAGGTAGCAAAAAATAAAAAATAAAAAAATAAAATAAAAATAAAATAAAATGTACAGCATTTTGTAATATTGGAAAACACAATGTCTACAATTCTAAAGAATAAAAAAGTGATTCATATTCCTTTTTTTTAAAGGAAGCCTCATCAAAAAGAAAAAAATGTGCAGAGTATTAGAATATTTGAGGGATGCTTAATGGAAATGAAATATGTATTCAGTGTAGAGATAAAAATGTGAATTCGACACGTAGAGATAAAAATCAGAATTCCACAATGCTTGACAGACAGGAATTCCAAGAAAGCAAACGCGCAGTGCACGAACCTTCACTTATCATATGATCATACTGCCTCTGAAATTGCAGTTTAAGACAAGATGAGACCAAAGAAGGGGAGGGGGGGGCTGAACATTTTAACTGGTGAAAAATCAAAACAGACAGCAAGAATGCAGACTAAAGTTAGTCTGTCTTTTGTTGACTCTGCAACAGCACAGCATCGATTGCTTAATTTTTCTTTCTGCTGCTTCATTCTTCTCTCCCTACTTTTTCATTGTCGCTTTTCTTTCTTTTTCTTGATTTTTGTGCTCTCTGATAACAACCATCAGCCTGAGGACCATGAGCACATGATATTAAAAAGCTTCAACTATTTCAGATAAATGGTGTAACTTTGGGAATATTAATACTTTTGAACACAATGAATCAATTTTTACAAATTTTCCAACTTCGCCACTTCCGTTTTCGGGAATTTCCTTCTTCCATTATCAAAATTAAATGCAAAAACATATGGGGCGGGGGATATTTGACAAGGCTGATTACGAGAATTCCGTCTGACTTCTGGTTTTGGAAAATTTTCTCCTATTTTCTAGGTGAAATGCAAACACTTATGCAGTAAAATATTACTTAAAAATACTGGATACAGGCAACATCGCGGGTAAAAAGAAATTACGATTACGGAAAAAATCTGAACTCCGTCCACTTTTTGTTTTCGAAAGTTTTGTAAAGATGGAATTCCGTCCTCCAACGAACATCTACCCCCCCCCACGATTCTTTTTACTTGTGCATTGATCTCCTGAGTGGCCAACATAACGAAAAAGGTGAAATTTCTCAAATTCGCGAAAGAACCTCAAAGCCTGAAGATTAGGAGGCAATTTTTGCGGCGTCTGACTTCCGTTTCCACAAATTCTTGCCTAGAGTTTCAAGCTGAAACACGAACATATATGCCATAAAATGATATTTAACAAAAATACTAGACACAAACGCAACAAGTGGAGAAAAAAATTATGATTAGGGCAAACTACTGTTTTCGAAAGCTTTGGAACACGAAATACCTTCCCCAGACGGAAAATGACCCAACCCCCAAATTCTCTTCAGTTTTGCATCAATCATGATAGCAATCTAAATGATAACTAAAAGAAAAAAACCGGGAGAATTCCGCGAATCCGCTTAAGAATCTTATGTATATCATAAAATAACAGCAAAATATATTTTTTTAAACAAATGAAAATTCGTAGAATTCGTATTTAGACAACTGAATCGGTAGAAAATATGAACATTCCGTGGTAATTGGCCCGCACAACAGTCTTATATCGGCCCCATGTGATCCGCACCTATCATGTTAATCGTGAATCGTAATTTCCGACAGAAAACTGCGATTCACAGGACCGACTCAGAAATCCAAAGACGCAAGAAAAGAAATGATCTTATTGAAACAGTAACTGTCATTTTGAAGTACTTTTGTGTTACTTTTAAGTAAAAAAAGAACTAAAATCGTTAGCTGTTGCAGTATTATCGCAGTTCATTAGTTAGACTAAAAAATCCGTTGAAATTGCGGACAGTCCATAGCATTGTCTTATTTCTGAATATGTTTCAACTGAATACCGAAAAAACCTTAACTAAAACAATCAGCGCACCAAAACTAGGCGATGCGATTTGCAGAATGGCTACACGCTACAGAATAGCTCTGTCACGGATTCTCACACCGCGTAGGCTTCCGCACACGCAATATTAACGCCTTCCTTGCATCATATTTTCTGTCAAAATACTTCAATATAAAAAAAAATATATATATTCTTACTCTTACAATCTCTTTGCAGTCTTCTATCTCGCTGCTACGTTATATTTTTTTCTGTTACCGCATTTTTGGTACTTTCCCAATAACATCACCTCTCCTGACAATTACCTCGAGGACTTTTTAAAACGACGCACCGTTTGTTTGTTTTTTTACCGGCGTCCGCAGCACCTAAATTTATAACCTTTTAATAGATAATATATGGATTACACAACAGAAATTACAGCATTTACTGCAATATATTACGAAATCTCAACTAAGAAGAAAATTAGGCGCCACGGCCCGAATTTTAGGCACCTGGGATTTGTCGAGCCCTGGACATACCGATAACAGAAGCACAATCTTTTTTTACAAAAGACGTGCTGAAAAGACAAAGCTTGCAGAATTTGCTGAAAACCCGGCTCACCTTGCGCAAAGGATGTCTCCTCAAGGTCACTCCTAAAGCCAAACCCGAGAAAATGCGAAGCTACGTAACATCGCGATCTTCGATATCGAACTTTTGTACTCAAACAATTAGAAGGAAAAAGAAATAATGCACACAGCGGGCGTCCGTCCGATGCAAATGGTACTTCAAAGCACACAAAGTAAATAATTTATACTATTACACTTTGTAAATAAAAGAGAAAATACGTCCTATAAACATGAATTAAAAACAATCTGATTCTGAAATTGTTTCCTTCCCTTTTTTTTAAACACACTATTATATCTCTTTTCAATTTTTTTTTGTGTGCGTGTACGCACACATAATTCAGTCTGAATGATGTATATTTACAACAACATGAAGCCAACCCAGAGACATCGCGTTGGCATTAAGGGCAGATGCGGAATTGTGGATTGGTTGAACAAAGGGTGCATTGGAGCCAGAGTAAAAAAACATGGCCGTTTAGACGATAAAACTACATCGTTTTAATGAAATAGTATGTAGACACGAAGCTCGCAAATATATTTGGCTAAAACAACATCCAATGTTGGTAAGTGGAGGCTCGCGCAATGCGTGCTCACATGCTGAAGTTCGATCTGGTCAAGCGTTGGGGGTTCCGAACGCATCAGATTGATTGTTACTGGTGGTAGTTTTGAACTGAAATCTGGCAACGTTACCTGTTCTGCTCGCATTGTCTCAGGACGTTAGGCATGCGTCAGTGAATCGACTTCGAGTTTTGTACGTTCTAAGTTCGCTTCATTAGCGTGTACGGTTGTTGTATTGCACGTTTCTTCTTCACAAAGATGGATCGTTTCCTGTAAAAGCGTCAGAATGAAGCAGCTTCCATGACACACACACACACACACACACACACACACACACACAAATGAAGAATTACCAGAAATTTAAAAAGGAATATTCTAAACAGTGGCCCTGCATTGTTGCATCATCGGAGAAAGACGGATATACCTATTGTACGGTATGTACTTTGAATTTTTCTGTGGATCACAGAAGACGCGACGATTGTTGGAGTCACGCTGCAAGCAATAAACATGTGGAATTTGTGAAAAGTAAAGCCTCAAATCACAGTGTTTCATTATTTTGTACTAAAGATGATGATTTTAGTACTGTACGATCTGAAAGTCTTTTTGCAAGATTTCTAATCTAACATAATATTCCGATTTCGGTTGCAGATCATGCAGGTCCATTTGTTCACAAAAATGTTTCCAGACTCTATTATTGCTAAGAAATACAGCAGTGGGTGCACAAAAACAAGTGCCATCATTTGCACAATGGCAGATTCCAGCAAATCTAAGATTTGTGATATACTTAAAAATAATTCATTTGCATTAAAGCGACTGATGGCAGCAATGACATCGAGGCCAAAAAGCTATATCCCCTGGTTGTTAGCTATTATGCTCATGAAAAAAGGGCCAAATCATAACCACTTTGCTTTCATTATTAGATTCTTCTGATAATACTGGAGAAAGAATATTTAAATTAATTGAATCTGAATTAATGAGACTGGGCATAAGGTGGAATAATTTCGCATCCTTTTGTTGTGATAACGCGAGTACTATGACTGGCCATTTCAAAGGTGTAGTAGCTTATATTAAAAGCAAACAGCCAGATATTAAAGTTGTTGGTTGTCCGTTATAACTGAGGGAATAAAGTTGTCAAGAAAAGTTTTTTTTATGCTGGTATTTATTATTGCTAAAGGGAGGCAATTTTTTTTGGAAATGCTGGTATTAATTCAACAAATATAGCAAAATAATGTATGTTTACCTGTTGGATATCCTGATAGTTCTTTCCAATTGAATACAAAGCCATAAAAAATGAGTGAAATGGGAATGCTAAGAAATGCTCAGAAATAAGTATGATTGAACAGCACAGTGCATTTTTTACACCAACGCTGTATGACAAACATCCATACTGCTTTAGTTTCGAAAAAAAGGAAACTTATTTTGGCAGAGTACAACAGAAAAAAATAAGGTGAGCTCCTTTAATTTTAGTTTATGCATTAAAGTTTGCTATTATCATTGTTTCAAATAATCCTGTAGTTCACTAGATAAAAATTTACATTGAGCCATTTGAGCATTGTACTATATAAATGATAAATTCCACGAAATATAAACCCCTCACCCAGCTGAGAAAGCAGCAGTAAATTAAAATTATAACTCAAAAGCAATAGTAAATTAGTTATATTTAACAAAAAAAAAACCCGTTAAATTAAGCCATTTAGAAGCAAGGAATTACTTTATCACGGTCAAAAGTAGCTGTTATATACGCCGCGTAACAGTACGAGTTACTACTGACAGTGTCCTGGTCAATTTTGGCAGGTATGCTGACTTTTCCCGATTTTCCAGGTCTGTCGCCACCCTGTGTACGATTTTTTATGTTTTTAATTCCGAGTTTCTGAACTTTTGATCAATTCCTGTATTCTTTTTAAGTGTTTATCTGAAGGATCATTCTTTATTAAGTCATTCCAAAAAAATATTTTTAACTTTGTCAGCTCTAGTGATTATTAAATTGGAGTTTGAACACAATTCTTTAACGGTTAAATTCAGTTTCGGCAATGTAATAGAATGAGAGATTATCACCTGGCTGATACACTGTATAACTATTTCTTTCTCTTCAAAGTTCAGACTGTTTTTTTTAAAGATTTTTCAATTGACGCAGTTATGTCTGAAACTGGTATTTTTCTTGACAGCAAAATTTGAATTATATTATAAAGTACGCTCAGTAAGTTTATAACCTAACAAGTTGACAACTACTTCACTGTCTGGATATACTATTATGTTATCATTATCAGAATAAGCCTCTTTATTGTTATTATCAGCTACTAATTTCTCAAATTTCCATTCAAGTAAAACCTTGTGATTCGACGACATGTAGATACTATGAACTTAAGTCTTCTGTCTAGAGTATCAAAATCTGCAAATAATTTTGCTAACCAAAAATGTAGATCATAAAGTTCATGTTCCTCATTTGCAATATGCTTTTCAGTGTCCTTAATAATAGCTCTAAGAAGGGCAAAAGCATTGCTAACTGCTTTTGCATACCTGCCAACATTGGCAAGATCCTTGCCAGTAGCAATTAGTTTTATTGCGCAACACACATAGAACACAGATACTTTTTTATGGAATGATCCATCTCTTTGTGAAAAAGAAATGCACACCACAACAAAACAGTACAAACAAGGACACTAATGAACCAAACTTAACACCCGTGAAACACAAAGTTAATTCCCCTGGCGAGGGCACGATAGGCAACACCGCAAGATTTAAATTCGAAACTTCCACCAGTAAAAATCAGTCAGATGCGTTCATAATTCCACAACGCTTGACAGACGGAAAATCTGAAATATGTAAAAAAATAAATAATAAAAAAATGCATCAATTTTTATCAATTTTCCAAATTCGTTACTTCCGTTTTCGGAAATTTCCATCTTACTTATCAAGCTTAAATGCAAAAACTAATGGGACTGGAAATATTTAACAATGCAGGGAGAGAGGGAACATTGCGTGTGTGGTGGGGGTCTTTTTTCTGTCCAACTTATGTTTTTGGAGATTTTCCACCTATTTTCTAGCTGAAACAAAAATATTTATACAGTAAAATGTTATTTAACAATAATACTGTACAGAGGCAACAGCGTAAGAAAAAGAAATTACGATTATGAAAAATATCGGAACTCTGTCGACCTTCCATTTTAGAAAGTTCCGTAAAGATGAAATTTCGTCCTCTGACGACCCTTCCCCCAAATTCTGTTCACTTGTTCATTGATCTCTTGAATGACCGAAATAATAACGAAAATGGTAGAATTCCTCGAATTCCTGGAAGAATTTATGCCCGAAGATTATGGGGAAATTTTCATGGCGTCTAACTTACGTTTTCACAAACATTTAGGCAATAAAATGATATTTAACAATACTGGACACAAAGGCCACGATCGTGGAAAAACTTTTTACTCCATTTAAGTACTGTTTTTGAAAGTTTTGAAACACGAAATACAGTCTTCAAACGGAAAACGACCCCTCCCCAGTCTCTTCAGTTTTTTTATTTTATTCGAGATTTAACGATCACCGTAAGCAACTTAGTGGGCTATAAGCAGTTGCCCATCCCTAGTTTAGGGATACTGGTTCTAGGGAAGAAAGAGACAAACTCAACATCCATGCCTCACTGGGATTCGAACATAGACCCATCACGGACGAATGATCAGAAGCCATCGCTTAGATCACTGCGCCACTGGGGGCGGCCTTCAGTTTTACATCGATCTTGAAAATGATTACACAAAAAAAAAAAAAAAAAAAAAAAAAAAAAAAGCAGAATTCTGTGAATCTGCTTTAGAATCTTATGTATATCATAAAATAATAGTAAAATAAAAATTTGTAGGATCCCTAGTTTTGACAGTGAGTTCCGCAGTCAGACAACAAAATCTGTAGTAGCTGGCAGGTATGCTTTTGTAACACTTTGAGGTCTTAAGCTGCACTTCAAGGAAGTAAAGTTTGGTAAGATATGCTGTCGTTTAAATCAATGTAAGAATTCAAGTGGTTCATTACTTTGAAATTGTTTTTACTCTTGGCTTCAAAAAACAATTGATAGTGTTTTTTACATTAGTAATAGTCTTTTGAGGAACATGGATGCATAAGCATTTCCTTGCGATTCAAATTTCCGTAGTTAGTATAGAGTCGAAAATAGCCAATTATAGTTGGTAGAGTCGAAAATAACCGAACAGGATGTTAAAATGGCTATAAAAACATCCTGATTCGCTATTTTCGACTACTACGGAAATTTGAATCAAAGGGGAATGTTATATATCTATGTTCCTCAAAAGACTGACTAATTTAAACTACACCATCAATCGCTTTTTGAAGCTGAATTAGACCCTGGACTGAACCCATCAGTATGGTACAGATAAACAGATGTTTTCTTTATTTGGCCTTATGATGATTAATTCGACACCTCTTTACAAAGATAAATGGAATACACAGGTCCACAAAGGAGCTTGAAAACGACAAACTTCCATATCTTGATGTATGCCTCTCCATATCTGAACATGGGAAATTATATACTAGAGTCTACAACGAACTTTCTTGCTGTGCCCAATTTTGCAAAAGAGCACTGTTACTTTACTCAGAATAAGAAACAGTAATAAGAAATATCTTTAAACAAGCACTCTATGAATGTTTTAACCAAGACTTGATAAATTCCATCCTAGATAAAGTCAGAAGCTGCATAAATGAAGGAACACCTATTGGCAATCCTCACTTAAATTTCATTGGACCACTGCTGTACATTCCTGGCTTCACATTTTTTCTAAGAAATGCCTTAAAGCAGCTAAGTCTAGGATTTGGCATCTGGACAACTGCCTTGGTTACAAGTATCCTTTCTCCCAAAAGGAAAATTGACATGGAACAGAAGGCAGGTGTTTATTCCATCCCGCTGCAATACCCTGATGAAAAGTAGAAATGACTAATAGGCCAACTGGCACCTGGGTGGCGAAACACAAAAGAAATATGATAAATGGAACCCTCAGCACAGCCCGTTCAAAAGAAGTTTGTCTCAATGATGCAACACCTCAATGGCAGGATGTAAATGTTTAGCCATAGGCACTACCCAAACTGGGACTGCCATCGCAGAGTCAATAAAAATACTCAACACAATACGCATGCAACAATTCTGCCTCACACGACTTTTTTGTGTCTTCATGTGATTTTTTTAATTCAACACAAGTATTCACTTTTAAACGTTAAACTTTCTTGAAAATCTTCTCTGCCTTGATAAACCAAATGTAATGTGTTGAAGCTTGGCAATCAGTTGTTTACACCAATAAAAATCAGATTTAACTTGTCTAAATCAGAATTCGTAAAATTCTTAAGGGGGGGGGGGTTTATAAGGATTTTTAAGGACCTTTTGATGAACTTCCCCCTATCATTGTTGCTAATCAGGTGCACAGCAAACAATGGCTTAATTTATAAGTAATGGGGTCAACCAATACAGGTGTCTGGATGCCATGGTAACTATAGAAATTGCTCTGTTGGCCAGAGACTGACCTGGCTAATAGAAATAGCAAGCCTGGTACAACTAGAAAGAAAAATCATCATAATTCCTTTCATATTGAATTTTTGCATTACTGCACTCTAACCATCAGAGTGTCGATTTCCATGACAGTCTCCTGCTTTCCAATTGGCAAATTAATATAGAATGTTCCATTCCAAAACTGATTCTGATGTTTACATGCAAAGCCTAACATGAAGCAATTAAACTACAGACAAAAAAGGCAAATTGAAACATGTTTCCACACATGACAAAGTAAACAGATAAAACATAAAGCACCTGTTTTAAAAATAAAAACATTTAAGCACTTCAGAAATGCAAATTCAAAATAAGGAGCCCTTAAGGACTGTACGAACCCTGTAAATGTACACACAAAATTTACAATGCAATATAGTAGACCTACTTAATATAGAGACAAAAAAAAGGAAAAAGGATTCTTTTACATTAGAATTTGGAAAATTATACTTCACAAGTACCGGGAAAAGTGGAGGAGCATAGTGATGGATTCCACCTGTCATCATTCCACCAGCAAAATAATATCCATATCCAGGAGGCAGTGCTGCAGCTGGGTTAAATAAAGCCTGGCCATGAGTCTGTGTATTTGCTTGCCCTTGTGACAGTGTAGTGGCTACTGTTGAAGCATCTGTTTCTGCTCTACTATATTTGCCATCAGCTGCTGAAACAAAGAAGAAACAATTCTTACTACAGTTGCTTTGATTAGCAAGAACACAGGGTTGCATTTGTATACTTCAACAAACATTCCCTACGGCCTAATCAACAGAAGCATTACAAATCATCTCATTTTTAAGGTTGGTAGAGCAAGTTAAAATCATTTAATTTATTTAAAGAAAATCTTGCAATGCCATAAAAACTCATGACTGCAAGACTGATAAAACAGAATATGAATAACAAACAGCATTTTTGCTGCAATTGTATGCACATCAGGGGTTTTTTTTTTATAGACATGAGATAACAATTTATTAATAATTTAAGTAATTAACCACATTGCAGATGCTGTAATGTTGCACAGTGACACCAGGCAGAAACAAACAAAATAATCCTTACAAATAACATTTTGTATACAGAGTATAATAAGAGAACTGGGCAAACCAGGGCCTCTTCTTTTCTGACAAGAAAGATCAATTCTAACAATAAGGATCCCATAAAAAATTATTTCGTGAGCAAGCCTTATGACAAAATGTCTGTCTTATAATGAACATTTTATAATTTTATACAGGAGACTGTCAATGAAAAAGTAACTTTTTAACTGGATGAAAAGTCGGAATGTGCAGTGAAAACGAGTTAATATAATGTAGCACGAATAAAGCAGAATTCTTCACTGTAATTCATTTAAGTAAATACTGAACTGGAGCACATCCCTGTATTCACAATAGAAAATTACTGAATTTAAATAAAAATAAAATAGTTTTAAAGGATATTGATTCAAACACTTTTTCCCCTTCCTGCTTTGTTTTACTTGCTAGAACATCAGCCAAAGTTTCCTCTTACAAGCGAGACTTGCTTTTTTCTTAACAAGTTACTCAGTCATATCTGTCATTTGTTGACTATGTGTTCTGCACAGCATTTAATGCTAAATATTTCTTTCTGCTGATATCTTTTCCTTTCCATTTCTACATTGTTGCCTTACTTTCTCTTTTTATTTTATGCCTTCAGATTTCGAAAAATAGGAAGGACGAGCAAATAAGACTAAAATAAGGAAAAGGAAGCTAAAAACACACACACACACACACACACACACACACACGCACACAAGGATGCTAATCTATGTACCCTTGTTGGAGTTTCCTCATACCCTTCTTAAAAACAGATTGGGCTTACTCTGCTATATCATCAATCCATCGGAATCTTATTCTGAAAACATTCTTTGTCCTGTCAGTTGAACTTTCAATTTGGATGTGGGTCATTCCACATCAAATCGCCAGATGCTATCCACCACTCCATCTCCGATTCTTTCTTTTTTTTTTTTCTTGAATAGATCACCACAATGTATGAAAATCCCAAAAGTTATATTTTTTAATTTCCCACAGATTAGAAGGTAGTAATTTTCGAATTTTAGTGCATGGCGGGCCGTAATTACAGAAAAACACAAATATCTCTTGTTTGGATCAAAAGAAGTACCAAAATTACCACTCCTTTGTAATTTCTCCCAAGCAATTGATTGGTGCAAAGCACGAATTTCTATCTTCTTTAGTTTTTGAGTTACGTGCAATGAGAAAGCCTTTTTTAGAAATGTAAAAAAGAAATGTAGTACAACAATTTGAAAGTCACAACTGTTTTCGTTTTAAAAAAAGTTTAATCTAACAAATGAAAGGGGAAAACAAACAAACTTCGGCTTTCGCATGCACACTGAGAAAATGATTTTTAAATACAGTGCACAACTTGTATTTTGCCACTGTGAAACTGTACACGGCGAATCGTGCCATACAGCCAGCCAAACAGCAGCGGGAGTCGATGTTGGCAGATCAAGGTACTATTGAACGCGTCGATCAGATTGTACCAGCATATGATCATTTGATGTGATGCTTGAAAGTGGAAAGATGGTGAATTAATGTTATGTTTAAAGGCATTTCAAATAATACAACTGCAAAATATTATTGGGTTGGTGTGAATGAAATGTCCGGCGCGAACGAGCAGTCGAGGCAGCCCCCCCCCAGCGGAATGGGACCACCCACAGGTGTTGCGGGTATTATGCCACAGAGTTACTATAAATAGCTAGCACGTGTGTGAAGAATAAGGTTCAGGTGTCATTTGTTTGGACATAACGTGGCTTGTGAAGGAAGCATGCAGACGGCGAATTCAAGAGTTGTTTTCCTGTATGAATTTAAACTGAGCCATTCTGCATGAATTGCTGCTTGAAATGCTAACAAAGTGTTTGAGGAGAATACAACCAACAAAGGAACCATTCAGTGATGGTTTGTGAAGTTTCGAAGTAGGGATACGGACTTGCAAAACGAAGCACATGGTCACTGACCTGTTGCTGTTTCCGACGATGTTCTGTTACGTGTGGTTGAAGCGAACCCCTGAAAAACATGCCACTAGATAGCGGCTGAGGTAGGTGTCCACCACAAAATAGTTGTTCTGCATCTGGCTGCACTGGGTAAGATAAAAAAGCTGGACATGTGGCTGCCACACGAGTTGACAACTGACAAGACTAGGCGTTTGGAAGTCTGCACGTCACTGCTTGCCAGGAATAAACAGGAACCTCTACTGCATGGAATCATCACCTGCGATGAGAAATGGGTCCTTTATGATAATCGGAAATGATCTGCATAATGGTTAAGCAAAGCACAGCCTGCTGGATGTAATCCTAAGCCACCCCTACACACCAAGACGATAATGCTCCTTATCTGGGGGTCCACAGCCGGGATCATTTATCTGAGTTTCTAGGCAAGAGGCCAAACCATCACTGCAGAACATCATGGTGCTGCATTACACCAGATACACTGGAAATTGCTGCAGAAACAACTGGCTATGGTCAAGAGACATAGTGTTGTTCTACTCCAGAACAACGGCCACCCTTATGTCACACTAGTGCCTTGGGCTATGAAGCACTGCCTCATCCTGCCTATTCCTCGGACTTGTCCCCAACAGACCATCACCTGATTTGTCACCTGGATCACTTCCTGTCTGGGAAACAGTTCACGACAGACGAGGTTTAACATGCAGCCGACGACTTCTTCGGGTCCCGGCCACATGGCAACTATGTGTCGATGCTGAGGGGGATTATTTCGCCTAGATGAGTTGTCCTCCTTTTCGTTCTCGCTGTCCACGTGTGCTGATCCTTTGACGGATATTTCATTCGCACCAACCCAATACTAAAGGGTAATTTCACGCCAGATGCTATTCACCACATTCTTAGCCATTCAACAATCAGGAAAACTACACTGCTGGACAATTGCTAAGGACGGATCATAAACGGCTATATAGCGCATAAAAAAGTAAATGTGGTTGGATGCCAAGTGAAATAAAATAATGTCAGAATGCCAGGACATTACAAGAAAGACAATTTATTGTGCTCTGAAATCCAGAAGGCTTTGGAACGTGTTCAAGGGACAAACAGGCCATTTTGTGCAGAATACGTAAATGTGAAAAAAATGCAATTACCGTCCGCAGGCGTTCCGGCGTAAGATGTCAATACGGGATATGGCCACCATGGAGGGCGATGCAAGATTCCACACGTCGTGTCATGCTTTGCGCAACATTATCAAGCAGCTGTTGGGGTAATTTATCCCATTCCTCTGTCAGTGCACGGATGAGGGTGCCCTTGTTTATTGGAGGGCATTGGCGACCAGCAAGACTCCTCCACAAATATAAAGGAAATTTTGCGTGAGCGCATAAAATTCTCCTAAAACTTTTTTGGCAACATCATTTTTCATTCTGCAGTGAATGCCAAGTTTATACTTAACGATATCTATATGAGGGGCAATAAATTTGCGGGATTGTTGATCAGGCAAGAAAGGTCTGGAGCCTAGTCAAGTAATTTGCAGTAACCCTCCACAAACAAAAACATCCAAAAAGAAGAGAGGCTTCATTTCATCGCCGGCATGACAAATCTGAAAACAAAGCACGACAGAACTCCCCTCCCCCATGTATATATACATACATGACAGAATTAAAAAAAACTCATTTAAAAATACAAGATGTTTCCCAAAATTAGCCAAAGAAATTTCACCATGATAATAGAGCGTCAAAAGGGCTGACGACGTGTCTTAAAATCATTGGTCTCTCGTCTAGAGTGAAAGCGCTGGCAGTAACCCCCACCCCAATACCTTTGGTTTTGCATCGATTTCAAGAAATGATCTACAAAATTCAGGAGAATCTCGCAAACGCTGTAAAATTTTTATATGTTAAATTTTACGATAATTGCAAAATTCGTTAGGGGGCGCTTTCTACGGAAGCTCAACTTCCTGTTGTCTGATTTGATCAAATATAATCAAGATCAGACATGGCAGTTGATCATAGTGTTGTGAGACATCGAAATATAAACATAGTTTATGAACGAATCATGCTTTTTTAAAACAAAGAATTCCTTTCCTCTGAAATCTGGGTTCAACAATACACGAGTCCATGAGGCATGATCACTTCTTGTGTACGGGAGGGATGTCGTTCTTCTTCCAGTACCACGACACAGCGTTCTTCGCCGACTGCCTTTTCACCGCGGCAATGCACGGGCCATGCACCATGTTTAAACATTCTTTTCTTTTCTTCAATTGATAGATTGAACCTTTCTTTGAAAAGAATAATAACTGCTGCAGAGCTTTCTAAGTGCTGTACAACATTGCCTTTTTAAGCAATGAAGAAAGGCCCTTTCATTGCTCATAACTCAAAAACTAAAGCAGACAGAAACTCGTGCATTGCACCAACGGATCCTTTGGTAAAAATTTAGAAATAACGACAATTTCTCTCTTTTTATTCTAAATAACAAAGATATTGTGTTTTTACAGGAAACATGTTTCACCATGCACCAAAATTAAAAAATTAATATCTTCTAATCTATCCGAAATAAAAAATTTAAATTTTCAGGGATTTTATAAGTTGGGAGTAGCTACCCATTAAAAAAAAAAAGAAAAAAAAGTAAGAATCGGAGATGGGTTGGTGGAAAAATATTTCAAAATCTGACGATTTCACGTGGAACGACCCATGTTTTGAAACAATACTGGAGACAATTTCACTGAAATGATAAGTTATTTTCTACATATATTGCAAATGTAAGTTTTTTCATTATTTTTTTACGGACTCGTGGGCATTTTGGTGGACCAGTTGTTTGCAAATTCTACTGGTCCACAGGGTCAGTAGAAGAGTTATTTCTAATTCTAACACTTGCCATGTGGTCAGCACCTGGAGAATTACTTACACTTTTTGCCAGAAAATGAACATTTACTAAAAACAAAAAAGAAATTCATGACCCCAAAGCACAAAATTATTGACTTTTTCATGACCCTTTTCTGAATTCATGACTTTTTTGTAACTTTCTTGACCAGCAGACACCCTGAAATACTGTAACTGTCTCAGAGGCAAGCATGCTAAATAATTGTCCGCCACCTAAATATTTGCCAACTAAATAATTGTCCACTGCACAACAACAACAACAAAAAGACAACATTCTTCAGAGATTTAAGAATTCTTGAACCTTCATAAAAACAGAAAGGAGAAAAAAAAAAAAAAAAACCCAGTCTGGGATTACTAAAATAAAATGTAATTGTAGGTCAGAGAAAGCCAGAAAAGAAAGTGTTTCATATTTCTTTCTTGTTGCAGAAATAGCCCAAAAATTGAGAACATGTGCATAAGAGCTGCATTAGTCAAAAAAGGAATTTCCTGAATTCAATTTGTAGAAACAGTTCATGCACCAAGTGCATAGACAAACTTATGCCAACCGTGAAAAAATTGTGCATCTGGGAACACGTCTTTTGTTACACATCTACAATATACATAGAGTAGTGACCAAAATTGTGGAAACCTTTTGGGAAAAGTGTATTTTTGAGGTTTGATGGCTCATAAAACTACTTTTTTTGGAGTAATACCATAAAATTATATATCAATGGAAAGATAATTTCATCAAAAATGTAATGCAACAAAGTTTGTTCAATTATCTGCATTTTATGAAAAGTTATAGCCAAATAAACAGAAAAAGGAAGCACAACTTTCTTAGGTTGATATGAAGTAGCTTTCCTTCATTTGAATGCAGCCAATGAGCAAGAGTGTTTAGAGAGACAGTCAAGTGTCATTTTGTTTTGGCAATGAGCTGTAAAAAACGTAATAAAATTAAATAAATGGGGCAAAGATCTGACTGGTCACCCAGAAAGCGATGTAAAATAGTACTATTAAGTGAACAAGGCTTCAGTTACGAAAAAATTTGAAGAAAAATTGGTGGAAACTTAACCAAAGGTGGCATATCTAAATGTTTGAAGTGGTATAAGGATACTCAGTCGCTACAAAACCAGACTGGTAAAGGCAGGAAAAGGTGCACAACAGCAAGTGATGATAGAAAAATTAAGAGACTGTGCCTAGGTGACAGAAGAAAATCATCTGGGTGTATACAAGATGAAATGGTGCAACGCAATGTGAAGTTGAGTGCAAGAACTGTTCGGCGCAGACTGCAGGAATTTGGTCTAAAAGCTAGAATTCCACGAAAAAAGCCATTTTTATCTCTCAAACAAAGGTTGAAAAGATTAAACTGGGCTAAAACCCATGTTAACTGGACAGCGGAACAATGGGACAGTGTTTTTTGGAGTGATGAGACTAAAATCTCCCTGTTTGGTAGTGATAGCATAAAATACGTAAGACTTGGAGAAGATTTGCATCCAGATTGCATTACATGTACAGTGAAACATCCAGTTAGTGTTATGATCTGGGGTTGTATGACATCAAAAGGTGTGGGCAGAATTTGTGTGATTAATGGGAATACAAAGGGCCAAAAATACATTAATGAAATACTTGAGCCCAAACAACTTCTGCACACGATCTTTTCCAAGATAATGAAGCATTTATATTTCAACAGGATTTAGCTCCATGTCATGTTGCTGCTGTGTGAAAAAAGTGGTTTCAAGATAATCATATTCCACTGCTGGAATGGCTTAGGAATAGCCCAGACCTTAAACCCATTGAAAATCTATGGAGCCGACTAAAGAAACTTGTTAGTCAGAAGCAACCCAGCAATAAAACCCAATTAATAGAAGCAATAATTCAATCTAGGTTTCACATTATAACAGCTGCAGAACTAAAAACTTTGTTCACTCCATGGGAAGGCGTGTAAGGCCGTAATTAACGCTAAAGGTTACCCAACTAAATATTAACCGACATGGTGAGAATTTTTGTATATCTCATTTTTTCTATGTGTTTCACTTTTCTTCTTTATAACTGCTGTTCTAATACAAAATCCTTCATAAAAGTTATTGCATTACATTCTTGATGAAATCATCTTTCCATTGTTCCATTGATACATAATTTTATGGTATTACTAAAAAAAAAAAAAAAAAAAAAAAAAGGTGTTATGAGCCATCAAACCTCAAAAATACACTATTTCCAAAAGGTTTCCACAATTTTGGCCACAACTGTATACACAGGGGGTAGCACTGCCAATTCAGTCTTCAAAATTTGTGACAAAAAAAAAAAAAAAAAAAAAAAAATGTTTCGGTGAAAACCTGAAAAAAGACATACCTGGGTGAGCCTTAAGTTCGTAGCATTTTGCAGTACAGATGGAGAAGCTCAGCTGAGCAGGTGGGACATGTGCCGGGCACAAAACGTGTGTACTGCTCATATGAGATGAGAATGTTGGAAGAAAAACTTGTTGTTCGTGTGCTCCTACACCATTATTGGAAAAAAGGGTTGAATGTGACAGCTGCCACGAAGGAAATTTGTAGTGTAGAAAATGAGGGGACAGTGCACCCTACAACAGCAAGAAAATGGTTCCAACGCTTGCGGTCCAGAGACATACAGCTCATTGACAAATTGAGGTGTGGGAGTCCAGTCACCACCAACACTGAAGCCCTGCGTCTAGCTGTTGAAAAGCACCCAGGAACCGGCACCCAAAGATTAGCAGAGGAGGTCCATGCCTCACAAACCACCATTGTTCATCACCTAAACCAGCTCGGTTTTCACTCCATACATCTGTGAATTGTTTCCCATGAGTTGAGCCGAAAGCATGCTGAGGAGCGTGTCACTCTGTGTTGAGACTTGCTGCAAAATCCACATGACGATCAGCTTTGGCAAAAAATCGCAACAAATGATGAGAATATGTTAACTTGATACCGGAAACCAATGGTCGAGGGCAGGGGATGAGGCTTAAGCAGCAGTTCATAGAGGGCGTTTTGAAGTGAAGACAATGTTGTGCATATGGTGGAATTTCGAGGTTCCTGTCCACTGGAAGTATGTGCCACATGGTCAGGCTGTCAATCCCACCCGTATGCCGTCCAGCTGCAACACATACAACGTTCTACGTCAGAGTTACTCTGCAATGGTGAATCGAAAGAAGGTCCTCCTGTAATCAGGACAATCCAGATCGCAGTTGCTGCCGTCCTACATATTCTTTCCCCGAGTAAACTTTCTTGCAGCAAGTACAAGTCACTGACTCTATGAAGCTGTAAAACTGTGCATAAAATATAAAGCTGGAAAATGCACGGAATTTGAAGCACAAGGTGTTGCTCTAAACCCACCTCTAGAAGTGAAAGTATTCTACCAAAAACACACACATTTATTGAATAAGCAGAACATCACATTTGTAGCATCGATGAAATGGTTTGCACAATATGGTAATAACAATAATACATTAAAAATCTTGGTGATGTCCACAGCTCTCTGATTAAATTTTTTTTTCTGGACTTCCAAAAGCAGACAATGAATAATACAAATATACATACCCAACGTAGTGGGGCAAATCGCACATCGAGGATAATCTGAAATGCATGGATAGTCATTCTCATGGTTACAGCATCCATTGCAAAAAGAATTTTTCCAATCTAACAAATACATGTGAGTGTAGTTATCATGTCAACAGACAAATCGATATGCAGTGCTCTTGTTACAAAATCGAATTCTTCCTTGTTATGCATAAACAGTCAAAAGACGTGCAAAAATAAAGGATTTTGAAGCGTAGAAAAAAAGGTTTCTTTTATCAAATTTATGTTTCAACAAAGAACTATCATGTTGCATGACCCTGGTGGTTTAGGAGATTGTGAGTACTTATCTTCTCTATTGATGAACTCGCCAATAATTAAAAATATACAATTCTATCTTTGAAACTTAACAATGAAAAAGTATTTCCACTCCTCTAAAATTTGTGGAAAATGGAAAATCAAAACTAGAAATGCTGTATCCAGGCATGCAAATACAGTTATACTTCAATGACCAGCCAGTACCATGGAACAGTAATTGAAAGTGAAGGCAACCCTTTTCCAAATATTTTGGAGAGATATATACATAACCAACTTCACATTTCATATTCATGTCAAGGAGTCCTACATTTTAGCGAACATTTCCTACGCATATTTATAGAATTCGGTCTCACTCCTGACTTGAGGATATGTAAATATTATCGATATTTCCCCTCAAAATTTAAAAACCCATAAACTAGAATTTAAATCCTAAGTAACTTTAATAAACTCCAACTAATAAAATATCCAAATGGCAAACTCAACAGCACTCAATACATACACTCAATTTTCATTCAAACATCAGTTAAAAAACCAGAATATTGAAACGTATCTTCTCACCTCGTGACACAGCCACTTTCAAATGCTTTCGTACCGCTCTGCGGGCATCATCAGGAAAGGTTAGAGCTCTCTACTACTTGGCTGCCAGCTGCAAAGTGAAACCCTAGGTCGTTGTGCTCGGTCATGCCATAGGTCTCAACATCATTGTGGTTCGTAGTGCCAACTATGGGGAAAATAACAATCATGCAAGCTTTAACTACTAAACTGCGGTTCCTCTCTCTCACTCCCCCACTCCGACTTTGATCAGTTCTTTCCACTGGTTTGAAATAATGATCATTAAAATTATATACACACATTATGTCCATTTTTTTAACGATTAAAACTGGTTCAGCCATGTGTTTATTCTCTGTACTATCTTATAAGACATAGAAGGATTATTGCCAATAGGAATTTCATAAACACCTGATTTTTTCAAAACCTTTTTATTGCCTCTATTATTTAATACAATATTTTTGACAGTATTTTTATTGTTTCCAAATTGCAAGTTATATTTAATACATAATTTAATAATTTCAGTTTAAATATTTTTAATATAAGGAAAAGAACCTATGAATTGAAACTGCTTATTTTTTGTTCACTTTTTTTTTGTTTGCTTGTGCAACTATCCCTGAAAAACATTCCTATACTTATTTTTCATCTTTAAACTGCACCTATCAAAATCCCTTGCTGAATACCTGCTGTAAGCTTCAGAAATCTTTTAAACATATTTTAGTTCATCACCTCTATAAAAATCATTTGAGGAATGATGTGAATGCTCTTTTAATTAATGTCTTAACACTATTATTTTTTATGAGTTGGGATGGAAAGAATCAAAAGGAATAACAGGTATAAAAGATGGCTTTCGATACACCCTATATTCAAAATAATTGCTCTTTTTAATAAGCTGAATGTCCAAAAAAGTTAATAGTGCCTGACTTTCTAGCTCAGATATCATTAAATTCCTTGGCCAGTTTGTTCAATGCCATTTTATTGAGCTTTGATAACATAAATATGTCATCCACGTATCTGCAATGTAAAAGGGGTAGTTCTTCCAATTTTTCAATCACACCTGTGATCCCATTGGTCTTGCATGTTTTTATTTGAACAATGTATTTTCAAAAAAAAAAAAAAAAATTATCAATATAGTATAAAATATCTTTTAATTCCTGTGTTTGTATGCCATTCAATGTTCCAGACTTAATTTTTTTGAAACAATATCTAGGGCTTTTAGGACCATGGTAAATGGATACAATGCCCTAATGTCCATACTTGCCATGCTATAGTCCTCTTACCTCTTGCTTAATTTGTTTTATCTGGTCAATGAAAGCATAACTATTTTTTAAATTATACTGATTTTTCATACAAACGGAGCCAGAAATTTATATATATTTCTTTCCAATTTAATCAAAGGAGAGTTCAAATCCATTCTGAGTTCAAATTCTTTCCAATTTATTCAAAGGAGAGTATGAAAAATCAATATAATTTAAAAAAGTTATGCTTTCATTGACCAGATAAAACAAATTAAGCAACAGTTAAGAGGACTGTAACAACATGGCAAGTATGGACGTTAAGGCGTTATATCCACATACCACAGTTCCAAAAGCCATAGAAATTGTTTCAAAAAAAAAAAAAAAAAAAAAAATCAGTCAGGAACATTGAATGGCATACAAACACAGGAATTGGAAGATATTTTATACTATATTTATGATAATACATTTTTTTCATTTTAAAATACTTTACAGTTGAGTTAGAAAATCAGGCGCAATTATCTTTTTTGGACATTCAAGCTTATTAAAAAGAGCAATTATTTTGAATATAGGGTGTATTGAAAGCCATCTTTTATACATGTTATGCTTCCTTTTGATTCTTTCCATCTCAGGTCTCATAAAAACACATAAGTGTTAAGGCATTAATTAAAAGGGCATTCACACATCTCTCAAATGATTTTCATAGAGGTGAATAACTAAAACATATTGGAAGAAGTTCTGCAGCTTACAAGTACCCAGTTAGGGATTTTGATAGGTGGAGTTTAGAGATGAAAAATAATTAATTATAGGAATGTTTCAGGGATAGTTGCACACAAAAAAAGTAAACAAAATTATGCAGTTTTGATTCATAAGTTCTTTTCCTGATATGAAAAATATTTCAGCTGAAATTATTAAATTATGTATTAAATATAACTTGCAATTTGGAAACAATATAAATACTATCAAAATATTGTATTAAATAATAGAGGCAATAAAAGGTTTTGAAAAAATCAGATGCTTATGAAATCCTTATTAGCAATAATCCTTCTGTCTTATAAGATAGTGCAAAGAATAAATTAAAACATCGATTGAATCATCACTTAATTGGTAAAAGAAAGAGGCCAAGACAGCACTTACACAATATTGTATCGAAAACGGCTTCCTAAATTTGAACAAATTAAGATTATGAAAAGTTGTAAAACAGAAAAACACTTACATATGGCTTAATCAGCTTTAATTGTTAAAAAAAAAAAAAAAAAGAAAAAAAGAAAGAAGACATATTGTATATAATTTTAACGATCCAAACATTATTTCAAACCAATGGAAATAACTGATCAAAGTAGGGGGTGGGCTGCAGCAGTTCAGTAATTAAAGCTTGGATGATTGTTATTTCCCCATAGCTGGCTCTACGAACCGTGGTGACGTTGAGTCCTTCGGCGTGACTGAGCGCAATGAGCTGGTGGTTCACTATGCAGCTGGCAGCAGAGAGCTCAGCCATTCCTCATGGTGTTCTCAAAAAGGAGTTTGAAAATGGCTGTCTCCCAAGGCGAGCGGATGTGATGGTTTCATATTGTTTTTTTTTTTCTTACTAAACTTCTTTAAACTGGTGTTTGAAAAATAATAGTGTTTATTGCAAACGGTGTTTGAATTATATGTATTTAAGTTGTGGTATGTTTGGGGTGAAAGTGGTACGCGTGAGTATTGAATGTTGTCAAGTTTGTCGTTCGGATTTTATATTAGTTGGGAGATTTTTTAAAGTTACTTCGGATTTAAATTCTAGATTATGGGTTTATAAATTTTGAGAGGAAATAGCAATGTTATTTACATATGTTCGAGTTGGGAGTCGAACCAAATTCTATAAATATGTTTAGGAAATTTTCGCTAAAATGTACGACTTCTTGACATGAATATGAAAGGTGAGTGGCATACAGTAATGATATTTTGGAGGGATACTTTATGCTTTGCTTTACTGTGAAGAGCTAACAAGTGAGAACATACATAATTCCAATACTGAACACAGTGAAAATATTATAGATGGTATTACAAATTATACACAAGATCAAATGCAACAAAATTATAGTTGCTGTTGCTTATTAAAACAACTGAAGAACACCAGCATCTACTAGTTTTCCAAGTCAATTTGTGAATAAAAAGGAATAAGCAATGCTGATTTATACTTAGCTTAAATTTTCCACATTCACAGTAGATAAGACTTATGATTTTTGAAAGAAAAACTCATTTGAGTGATCTAAGCATTTAGGATTCCTGCTAGATCTGTTACATTTTATTTCTTGAATCTTCATCAGGTTTTATATTTGAAGGAAGCACCTGCTCTGAGAAACACATTGACATAAAAACTCTTTAAACCAAATTTTCTGATATAATGCCAAGATCCCAGTGCGAATCCAAGTATCAGACCATTTTAACTTGAGAGAGAGAAAAAAAGACAAACTATACTCCATTGTGAAGTTCTTCATGGACCCCCCCCCCATGTAATAACTGAACATGGCTCTAGAAAACTGGAGTGAAAGTTTTGGTTGTGCTGTGCATGGACATTATATGTTTCTGCACTAGTTTACTAGAAACAGCACATAAAAGTCCTTTCAGCTGTACTTTACTAAATTTTTCAAAATTGGGAATATTCAGACAGCTGTCAATGATTTCACCCTCTACCCCAATCCTACTTCAAGCAATGCACTAATGAGGTATTCTTTTTGGATGATATATATCCTGAACTGACATTAAGTAATCCATATAATGCACAGAAATCACAACAGATGTGTGGAATGAGGTGATACTAAACTGTACCTTTAATAATATTTGTGAAAAAAACCAACAACACTGGTTTAAATAACTTTTAACTTGAAGATCTTATCTATAGTTCTGTATTTTCATACGTTTTTGGCCACTAGATCCATTGCCACGTTTATTTATTATGGCCAGTTCTTAAATTAAAATCTTGTTATGTACCAAATATACTTGCATATAACCCAAAAGTTTTTGGAAGAAATCCTGCTTTCAAAGTTGGGGTGTTGGCATATACTAGGTCTGTAAAAAACAGGGCTGCATTTCGGTGAATCCTCCAGAGGAATTTACAGATTTTTTTACATTTTAGATTGCAGCTTTCCGCATGCTAAAAATGTAAACAAGTCTATTTCCGACAGCTGCCTTTTGTGTGTTCCTCAAAAGTACTTCAGGAGAGGGGTGGGGGGGGGGGGGGGAATTTCCCACCCAGAGTATGGGGATTCCTACAGGAATAAATGCTGTTAATAATATGATAAGTGAAAAACCTAATCCCATCTGAATTGAGACAGTGAAATTTCTTGCTTTTAAATGTGGAACAGAATACCTCATTACTCCCTGTATGCAACAGTCTTTCAAACTAGACACGCAGAGATTCAAGACACCATGCAAATCGCTTAGCTGTTCTGGTGGGCAACAGCCAATCAGGCATTTATCTCGAGCTTTCACGGCAATCACATGGAGAGGTGTGCGGCCGTCCAACCTGCCCAGATCATGACACCTGCACTGCCACAGCGGTCCCTTTCTAGGATGTTGGAGGAAAGGTATCAAGTCCCAGGTACTCTCAAGATGAAGGTACGCCGAGAATCAGTGTCCAGACTGAATCGTGACTCGTCTGTGAAGAGAACATTACCCCAGTGAAGTCTGGTCTAAGGCTGATGTCTGCACCATGCTAAACACACTCTGTTGTGTGCTGAAGTGAGCAGAACGCAAACAGCGGGTCTCCTGGCAAAAAGCCCTCTTTCATGAAGCCTTCGGGAAACAGTAACCCTTGAAACTCATGTTCCAGTGGTGGCATGCAGCTCACCAGATAGCTGTGCAGCTGTAGCAGTCCTGCGGCACCTCGCTGAAAGTGCCAAATAACGATCTTCACTGGCCGCAGAGGCTCTTGGACGACCTTGCCCAGGCCTTCTCGATATGGATCCGGTGTCCTTAAACTGTTTCCACAAATTGCAGACGACAATGGGCGTTACTGAGATCTGTAGCAACCTGCACTTGCGATTGCCCTGCCTCCAGTCTACCGACGATTCTCCACATCATTCCATCATCAATACGTTCGTGGCAACTCATTTTACCTGATTGCTTATGAAATTGAACTAACTCCTGCAAGAAATACAATGAATGGCGCAGAGGAGTACGAGTGAACTAATCGCGAAAAAGCTACGTATGCTTTTCATGCCCTCTGCTGTCACAGCTGCAAATTTGCATTCTTATTCGGCGGCATAATTTGTACCTTTGGTTCCGTACTTTTTGTGAAAATCAATAAAATGTGCAAATTCTCTTAATTTTGAACACCAGTGTAGTTCTAAAGTCTCCTGAAATTAAACATTGGACTCAAGGTTTTTCAGAAATTTTTAGCTCTTGAAATAGGGGGTTGGCTTATACACAAGTATATATGGTATTTTGTAGGTTCATTAATGGAACAGTTCTAGATGTAGAAACTTTAGTTTGATTTTTATGTTACAATTGGCCCAATATTTTAATTTTATGCCACTAAGGTTCACATTTGAATTGTATGTGATTAGCCAATCAACTATTTTGATCTTTATTAAAATTAATAGCTATTACATACATACATACATATCACTAAGCTGTTCTTTGAGATTCAGAGGTTAGCTCCAAAAAGAAATACAAACTTCCAGATATTTTTACTTATTGTTGTCGTATCAAACTTCGCCATTTACAGCGATCTTGACATACAACTCGTGCTTCACTGATATCCATTACACGCCGTACACAAGAGCTTTTATACTTCATACTCATAATCTTTTTTTCATGCAGACACTCCTGAATCTGATCCACCCATGTCTTCCTTGGCCTTCCTCTGCCTTTCCTTCCTGCCACTTGGGCTAAAAATATTTTCTTAGTAAGCATTTCATCACTCATTCTTTCAACATGGCCAAACCACCGAAGCATATTGGTCTCCACCTTGCTAACAACATTTTGCTTCACATCACACAACTGCAATACATCTTCATTCCTCACACAATCAGACCGTGTCTTGCCACAAACCCCACGTAAGTAACGCATTTCTCCAGCACACAAACGACTCCTATGTTTCTTCTGCAGTACCCAGGTTTCACTGCCATACATCAGAGTAGGAACAATTACTGTTTCATACACAGCCATGCTGGACTCTCTAGAGAACCCATCATTCCTGTGAAAACCTCCAAGAGCAGCTATGACTTTCAAAGAATTCACTCACCTACTGATTTCACCATCCAACTTGTTCTCTCTGTCAAACATGCTTCCTAAATACACAAACTCACTCACCTGGTCAATCACAGTGCCATTTATACTTACATTACATTCAGTGCTACCCATTCCTCTCTCAAACACCATAACTTTGGTTTTTCCCTTATTTATACTCAGTTTGAATTTCATGCAAACTTCGTGCATCCGAGTCAACATACTCTGCAACTCACTTTTGCTCTCTGCCAACAGGACAGTGTCATCAGCATACAGCAATCTGCACACACGGATATCACCAAGACAAACTACTATTATCTATTTTGGCCTCACGCATGCATGCGTCCATAAATATATTAAACAGCCATGGTGACATTACAGAACCTTGTCTAACTCCTGCACCAATGGAAAACCATTTTGATAAAACACCATTCACTCGTACACAAGCTCTACTACCAGCATACATGGCTTTTACACTATTAAGTAGCTTCCCAGTAACACCATATTCATTCAATACCTTCCACAAAAGTGTCCTATTCACTCGGTCGTAAGCTTTCTCTAAATCTATGAAGGCAGTAAAAACTTTCTTCCCAACAGCCAGATACTTTTCAATCATCGTGCGTAATGCAAAAATCTGGTTAGTGCAGCCTTTACCAGGCATAAAACCACTCTGAACATCCCACACTTTCAATGATGTAAGACCCCGTACTTTTTCAATAACAACCTTACCAAACACTTTCCGTGGCACACTCAGTAGGCTAATACCACGACAGTTCTTGCATTCAGTCTGATAACCTTTTCCCTTATACAAGGGAACAATAATAGCATCCTTCCAATCCCGAGGGACCATTCCTAACTCCCAGCACAACTGGCAAATTTCAGTTAACCAGTCAATTATAGAGTTACCACCATACTTCGCAGTTATGCCATAAACTCCTGGAGCCTTACCATTCTGAAGAGATTTTAGAGCTTTACACACTTCTCTTGAGATCCCTCCTGTGCTTCCATCCCTCATTGTGACATCATCTGCGTCTGTCTCAGAATCATCTTTGCTTTCCTGATCTAATAACTCGCAGAAGTATTCACCCCATCTTCCACTTAACTCATTTGGCTCCCATGTCATTTCCCCGATCTCATTCTTCACACAACTTACAACTTTGTTTCCCCTATTTTTCCTGAGTCTGATGTACTTCCAGAAGGACTTTCTATCTTTCCAAAAAGCCAGTTCATGCCTTTCCACTTTCTCTTTCCTATCTTTTGCCTTAATGTGGCGAACCAGCTTAGCAGCTTCACGCTTCTTACAGCGATATTCGTCCACAAAGACTCTAGCTTGCAACATCCCCAAATAGGCTTCCTTCTTTTTCTTTACTGCCTCATCAATCTCACTATTCCACCAAGCATCACCTCTATTGTTACCCACTATTGTGGTGCCACAGACCTCTTTAGCAGCAGTGACAACACAGTTCTTAAAACATTCCCACTTCTTTTCTACATCCCTCTCACAAGATTTCAGATCCTTCAGTCGTTCTCTGAGTAAGTCAGAATACCGCTGATGATCTTCAAGGAGCCTATCAACCTTTATTCTTTCTGTCCTGGGTCTCTTCCTATTTCTTTTCCTCCAACCAACATTAAGTTTCACTCGTGACACTACCAAGTAATGATCAGAACCAACATCCGCACCTCTCATCACACGGGTGTCAACAACTAAGTGTTTCAAACGCTGATCGTAAACAACAAAATCTATCACTCTTTTGACCAAGAGTACGATTTTCCCAAGTATATGTGTGTATATACTTGTGGTTGAAAAATGTATTAGATACACACAAACCATTCTCAATGCAGAGTTCAATTAATCTTTCACCATTATCATTCACACAAGGATCATTAAACTTACCCAGAACATTGTCAGAAATTGCATTCAGCCCACCTACTCTAGCATTGAAATCCCCTGCTATTATAACTTTTTCTTTAGCACCAAACTGGCTCAAAACAGCTTTTAGCTCATTCCAGAAATCTTCTTTCTTATCAGAAGGTTCCGAGTCACAAAGGAGCATACACTACAACAATTACAATTCTCTGAAGTTTCCCTTTCAAACAAATCCAGAGAATTCTCTCACTTATGCAACCATAGTGAATCAAGTTGTTCTTCATCTTTTCACTTAAAATCACACCTACACCAGCCTGTCCTCTCATATTATCCTATACTCCAGACCACACACTCACCGTGCCATTCACTTCTTCTACCCCAATTTCCTTCTTTATGGTTTCACTTACACACAGCACATCCAGTCAATACTTAATCTCCTCAATCACCTCACTCATCTTGCCATTTATACTTCTAGTATTCCATACACCAATCTTACATTCACTCAGCAGAGATCGCTTTCTCATACGCCGTTTAGAAAGTCCAGGTCGATTTCGTGGTCCGTCCTTCTCAAGTGTGGTAGGTCCACCATATCATACACTTGAGTCATTCTTAATATTTCTTTTTGTCTTTTTAATCAGGTAAATACATCAGTGTGGGGGATTAGCCCACAGCTGAGGGTTCCAGTTGGTCATTCAACCTAAGGATTCTGGAACAAAACCCAGTGAGTTGGGGTCTTTTCGCAAATGTCACACAGAACTAGCTATTAAATGTTCCATAATTCTGAGATTCAATTTGAGATGTTTGCCCCATATAATTACACTGTTGCAGTCCCGTGGAATTTGATATACGAGGGTGATAAAGTATTAAGACTCTGTGCATAACAGTTAATTGGAGTGGTGGAGCAGAATGCAGTTTGGCAAGCTGTGACCAGTTGTTTGGAATGTCACATTAATGGTGTCTGAGAAATTTGTGTAAAACACTTGCGTTAAATTATGTCAGAAACTTGGGGATTCTTAAAAAGAAACAAATGACGAGTAATGGAGAGTGTATGGTGAGGACTACCCAAGTCGTCCATGTGTGTATGACTGGTGCAAACATTTTGAAAATAGCAGTGAAAGTGTTCAAAGTGATAATCGTTGTAGAAGGTTCTTAACAAGTACGAATGAAAGAAATGGCCAAGAAGTTCCTTCAGCTATGAGAGAAAACCGCAGAATTACTATCAGGGAACTTGCTGACAATTTAGGCCTTCTTGGATAAGTACGGGCAAAGCTCCCCGAAGACTTGGGGACGTAACGCAGCTGAACAAACTTCTTGGATGTATCTTTTATTCTTGCTTGTTGAGGGTCTTCCACAACGATTGTCACTTAGGGAGACCTTCACAGCCATTTTTGGAATGTTTGTACCAGTTGTACTCGTGGCTGACTCCTGCACGCTCAACAACTTGTCATAAGTTTCTCTTCAAGAACCCCCAAGTTTCTGACAGAATTTGATGCAAATGTGTTGCTCAACTTTCTCAGACATTGTTAATGTGACCGAAAGTTTTGCAATATTCGGATCACTTAATGTCTTCATACGTACCTTTACGATGAAAGCTGACCAGCATTTAAAGTATAGGCCATCGTGTTGCACCATCTTTAGCCATCTGCCTGCCAGTTCCTCGATTCAGCGGCAGTACCAGTTCTTGTCCTTCAAGGCGAAGAACTCCTTCACCCATGCTGCCACCTCCTTCTGGTTGTTGAAGTGCCGCTTGCAAAGAAAGAGGGAAATGGACCGAAACAAGCAATAACCCGATGGGGCAAGGCCCGGACTATATGCTGGGTGCGGCATCAGTTTGATGCCCTCAAATTCCTGGAGTTTTGCCCGGGTCGTTCACACAGTATGAGGCCAAGCATTGTTCTGTGGAGTAGAGTGCACTTTCTGTTCACCAGTGCTGGGTACTTCTACTCCAAAACAGCATGTATCTGCTCCAGCTGTTCAGAGCAGAGGTTGGCATTGATGGTCCAACCATCTGGAACAAATCTGTAATGGATTATCCCCTCGAAATTCCACCAGACGCAGAGCATCACCTTGTGTTCGAAACGTCCACGTTTGGCAACAGGTTCAGGAAGCTGGCCCGGGCTCAACTACTGCTGTTGTGTTTTAGGATGACAGAAATAGACCCACTTTTCATAGCATGTAACAATTCTCTTGATGAAATGTATATAACACGGGTTTTCTAGGAGTTTCATCTACATGTCCACTCGGCTGTTTGCTTCAACTGGCGTCAGGTCATGAGGGACAATGCAGCAGCTCCTGTAGACCTTGCTGGGGTCCTGCAGGTCACGATCCATGGTGGTCTGTGATATGCCTAGCTCGCCTGATAATCGCCAGGTGCTGGTTATCAGATTTGCCTCTATGGCCTGGCGCACTGCCTCCGAATCCACGGTTTGAGGCCTACCTGACCTTGGCTGATCGTCGAGGTTTCTGTCACCTGAGCGAAATTTCTTGAACCATCTGGTTGTGGTGTTGTGGTCCACGGAACCTTCCCCTTTCACATGACAAATGTTTTGTGTTGCTTGAGCAGCATTATGGCAGAGTTCAAACTTGTAAAGCAAAACTTTCCTAATTATCAGATTGTGGCTGTTCATCTTAAGATCCCAACCACAGACGGAACGACGACATGCAATGCTGTTTCACAGCAACGACTACCACTTTGTATCCCTTTTGACTTGAATTAGTTTAAACACGTGACATATACGCCGCAGCACATGCATTAATGCAAAACTTTCGACTCGCCCTCTGTAATAATAAAGATCAAAATAGTTGATTGACAAATTACATACAACTCAAATGTGAACCTTTACAGCATAAAATTAAAATATTGGGCTATGAACAACATAAAAATAAGAGACCAAAATATCTTCATCCGGAAAAACAGTTCCGCTTATGAATCAACAAAATTAATAAACAGCATTAATGATTTAATTGGAAAATAATATACTTACAAAATACATGATTTTAATTTTTGAAGTGGACATAATATAAGAGAAACTTAACAAAATTTTTAATCTTTTTGTGTAAACAAAGCCATTGACATAAGTTTCTGATCACAGGCCTTGATAAAGATCTAGAGGCCAGAAATGTTTGGGGGAAAAAAAAAACGTCAGAAAACAAAGGATATTTGAAAGCTCTTTATGTTAACACAGAATTTATTTATTTTAATCTGAATAGTCTATGAGTAATTGTTTTTAAACACTGATTTAAAGAATGAATCCAATACACAATGCTTTAGTACAGCAAAAGTATTTTTTCACTGATTAAGTACACAGAATTTTATTCAGCATTTGAATTTTGAACATAATTGAAAAAAATAGAGCAATTACTGCTAAAAATGTACCAGGCAATACTAAATTTGAAATAACTGAAACTGACCCATGAAACTGAAGATATCTGTTTGATATTGCAAGTCCTCTTACCTTTTTTCTAAGATTCTTAAACAATATAATTTATACCCAACATTTTGGTAAAACAATGAGTCAAATAAGAAATACTGGCAAAAATGCGATCTACCCTTTATGACTTCTTTCTTTATACAATGAAATAAATATAAATTTTCCCTACCTGTGTATGCAACACTACCCATTCCAGGATCTCTGCCAGTCATGCTAGTAGGAGCTTGAAACTGCATGTCATAGTAACCCTTAAAAAAAAAAAAAAAAAAAAAAAAAAAAAAAAAAAGAAAAGAAAAATGTTTTCTTTTTAATCATAGGCCAAGAAAGAAATACAAATTAGGAAAAACTAGCAGTTTCAGATCATAGCATAAAATTACATATTAAACATGACGACATAAGTCCACAAATGAGTTTTTCTCCCAAATCAATTTCAGGTATTAAAGTAAATGCAACATGTTCAATAAGTAGGAACTGTACACCAAATCATACTCAAAATAGTATAACTATACTAAAAATCCGAAATCTCTTGGCGTAGAATACAAATACATTTTTCCAAGCTTTCGCACATCAACCAGATGGCTTTTTCAAGGAAGGTAGACAGATAACTGCAAACTGGACAACAGAATGTTTCAACAATTTGAATGCAGTGACTTGCCCAACCAACGTCACCTCGTTTCTTCGAATTATCACTTTTGTGCCTATTCATTTATTGTCTTGTCAAGCCACAGTGTTTAAATTGTTGAAACGTTCTATTGTCCAGTTTGCAGTTAGCTGTCTACCTTCCTTGAAAAAGCCACCTGGTTGATGTGTGAAAGCTTGGAAAAATTTATTTGCATTCTACGCCAAGAAATTTTGGATTTTTAGTATAGTTATACTATTTTGAGTAAATGCAACATGTCAAAAAATTAAACTTAATTGCCAAAAAGACAAGCCACTCAAAAATGTGCAATATGTATCACAGAAAGATGAGTTGTTACTCTGATATAACAGATGAACTACGTTGTCAAAAGAAAGTTAACCAAACCTAGCTTGTACAAGATAGGAATTTTAATTAACACAATTCAGATAATTCATTCTGAAAAAATTATCATAGTTCTATTTAATTAATCAAGTATGATTATTATAAAAAAAAAAAATGAACAGCATCTACCTACGCTGTCCACATAAATTAGATAGTTCAATGAATAAATAGTTTAACCTTAAAGATACCTGCAATGTCCCAATTAATTACTCTGCTGTAGCTGAAATAGAGTTACCTTGTTATAATGCTGCTTTTTCTTTTCTGTAGTTACACACTGATAATTAAAACTTCATCAATTTTATTAAACTATAATTTTTGCAATGGCACTACAGTGTATCTTCAGCCTACCATTTTAATCACTGAAGAATAAAAATAAGCTTTATGAGATAAAAAGGAAGGCGCTTCCTACCCCCCTCCAATACTTCAAGAGAACTGTGTTTTCCACTTTAAAATGTCAACTAATAAGCCAAAGTCCTTATTTAAAGAAAAATATTCAGATTTTGTACTAATGGATTGCAAAGATAGCTAAAGCATTAACTGTATCACCTCAATATTTTTAAAATTTCAACTAAGCCCAAGTCCTTATTTAAAAAAAATTGCAGATTTTGTACTAATGGATTGCAAAGATTGCTAAAACATTAACTGCATCACCTCAATTTCACCTGTCAGTTGTATATAACAGATCATTTTCCATTTCTTGAAAGTTAAGATCATTTGCTTTTAATTACTTTATCTGTCAATTCTAATACCAACAACTTGCTGCATTTGATTTTCGTTTCAGTATATAACAGCCAAACATAGGAAATTTTACAGAGCAAAATTCCAATGTACCAAACAAGAAAAACTGGCCAGAGGATTAGCTGTACAATCAGCATAGGTTATCAGAAAGACAGTCCCTACAAAACCAATAATAAGCATAGTTGCTTAGTAGTAAAACTAGTACACTGAGTTGAATCACTCATGTGGGCAAATTTTATCATTCACTTTCACACACAATGGCTGTCAGCACTGAGAAGTGAATACGTTTACAATCTCCCTTTCTCTCTCCCCTGTTTAATTTTTTTAAACAATTCTATATAATTTATATTTAACAGAGGGACACATCTAATTATGTAGCACACAATGAGAGCTCAAATACATACAAAAATAAAAAATACAAGACATGTGCCCGAGTTCAAGTAGCAATCTTTCGTTTGTTATAGCAGCTCAAAAACAAAAGAAATATTACAATTTTGAACTAGCAATAAGCAATCACATCTACTTCAAGTTCGACTTTATTTTAAAAATTCAAACATACTGCTGCTTTCTCAAGTATTGACTAAAACTAGGGTTGTTTTACAAAACAAAAATATGCTTCCAGAATTTTATGAACATACAGTAGTTGTAATCAAATGTTATTATAGTAGCAGTTTACAATTCACGTATTTTGATACCTACACAATTTAGAGTGCTACTGTCATTTCCACACTCTAATTCCATTGTTCAATGCTCTATGCACATTCAAGATGGAGCGATGGTTTTCCCTGCCCATGAGCTTTCAAGGTTTTTTTTTTTATACATGATCACTGTAAACATCCACCATACAGTTCACTGCAAACTCAACTGTACTGCATCTTTAAAACCAATAGTAGACTTCATGTTATTAACTCAAAGTAGTCATTTTTCATAAGGCATAGGCAACCAACCAGGATATCTTAATAAGTTACCAATGTATCTTTGGCACATGGGGTAGTTACTATCTATATAGCTCAGATCTCATATTGTCACTCACTATTCTCACCTTAGTTATACTTTACCTACTAAGAAATAATCAGCTTAGCATCCAATTGTAACAACTATGAATAAAATAGGTCTAAATACTGCACTGTATACAACAAACTACTTATCCTTGCCTTATCAATAACTGTAAATAAGTGTCAACGCTACTAACAACCTACAGCAGAAATTCTTTATATGCAGGTTATGCTGTAAGTTTTCAGCATCATGTTTCTGGCTGAAACCAGTTTTTAGTCTGCTGTTGGTGAAAACGAGTGTTGGTCTGACATTCACCTGCAACAAATCTCTTCCAATGTGGTTTTTTTTTTTTTTTTTTTTTTTTGTGCTATGATTTCAAAAATGGTGGCACACAGTTTTGAATTGCGATTAATTACTTTTAGACTATGTTCCTTCACAAGCAACACTTCGAAACTCGTTTAATGAATTTTCAAAAATCAGGGTCGAAATTCACTGGCAGGTCTTAATACAGTTGTCCTCCTACTGCTGTAACACAGGAAAACATCAATGCTTTGAGGAAGCTAAAAAAAGAAGATTCTCATATCACAATTCCTTAAATGCACGCCCCTCAACAGCAGTTCTGCACACACCAATCATGTATGATTATGTGTCAACAAGCGATGCACTTAATATGGGTGCAATTACATGTTTGCTAAGTTCGATGGCAGGCAAAGCAGACATACAAGCTTGTTCTAGTGACAAATCATAGATATGCTACTATAACCAAGAAACAGAACAGCAATTTTGAGGATCTGGTGTTTCTAAATTGACTAGCTGCAGAAGAAAATCCAAAGAAGCTACAATGCAAGGAAGAAAACGTTTGCATCTTCTTTTGTAAATGGAACATCTGGCAACAAATGTCCTTTAAAACCAACAATCACTGTGGAATGGTAGGTACACCTTCCACTGCCTTCAAAAGGTCACCACAGAGTGGCAGAAACAGCAACTTAGATTGAAGAAGGGACACCTGCTCTGCACCATGACAATGTGGTTGCCCACACAGCAGCCAAGACAGTGAATTTCTTGGCTAGGAAAGCAGCATGGGTGTTGGCCTCATCCAGCTTATTCACTTGATTGGCTCATTGAGACTTCTTTGTTTTTGAAAAACAAGGGAATGCTTTGGGGGAAGTCATTTTTCATTCAATGAAAAGGATGTGTCTGCATATCTGAAGGGACTTGACGGTATTGAGAAACCACCCAGGGAAGAGACTTTTCCAAAGTGGTTTGGGTACAAAAGTGCATAAACACTAATGCAGATTACTTTGTTCAAAGAAAGTTCTAAGTGATTATTGTACGTACATCTAAGTTAGATTGACATTACTAATTACTTTTAGCACTCTTAAACCCATTCAAGCTGACAAAAAAAATAAAAAAATAAAATAAAGTTTATTCTTCTAGCAAAGCTTTGTAGCTTCTGACAGCTACCAAAAATAAAAGCAAAATTATATATTGCACTTCACTAACAGTTATTTCCATCTCGGCAAGGCAAATTTGCCTATCTCCTCCATTTACCAACAAGAACTAAGTGACTATATATAATACCACAGTTACTTCTTTTTTTAATAAATATCAATAAACAAGTGTCATTTTGTCACACACAGCCCAGGGATCAAGTCTAGTTATACTAATAAAGGTGTTCCATATTTCTTGTTGCAAAAATGACACTTCTTTCTTTAATTGGGTAGCATGTTGCACAAATGAGACACCAAAGAGTTTGTAAATATGACATTATCTTGACTACTGTTTGCCAGTAAAAATTTGCTCTTGATAAAAATGGCTGTTTTCTAATATGATAACTATAACAAATTAGTAATTTTAATAAATTTTAGACCCCCTCTTTTTGAAATCCAAAGCCAAACAATTTGGGGGGCAGGGGACACAGTTAAGAGTATTATCTTAATTGGGATTTTAGGTTTTTGTTTCTGTTGGGAAATAACTAAAGCAGAAACAAAGCAGATGGACACTACACAACAGTTTACAATGATGATGGAGAGGGGGAGGGGAGAAGACAGCAGTGAACATAACAGGGTAAATCCCAGTAGCGTAGATTGCAAAATTTACCTAATATTGACTTTTCATTATTTCTGTAACCAAAAGCCATTTGTGCTTGAGAAAAGTGGTACCATTTTCAAAAACTTAAAAAATAAATAAATAAATAAATAATCTTTTGGAAAATGAAAGCCTACAGCAGGCCACCAATATGAAATGAAATATATTTGGCAGAAAAAAGAACTAACGGACAGGGTCGATCGAAGCTTGAGGGTGCCAATCAAATAAGGTCAATAACTACTGAAACAATTACATCATTCTAGAAAATACTCGAATGAAATTGACTAGAACTAATCAAAAGATGTTAACAAATGAATTATAATTCCAGTACCTGCTTTCTTCTCCAGTGAGAAGCAACTTTTGGAGTGTGTGACTGCTGAGCCCCATAAATCACTTTTCATGAAATGAGAAAAAAAAAAAAAACCCACACACACACATACACTGCTAGTCTAGGGAAGCTGAATTCTGATTTGTTTAAATAATATTTTTAGTTCACCAAATCCCTCTCCTTAGAATTGTTCTAAAAGTATGCTTTAATACTTTTTTTTTTGTATGTATATTTCTCATCAAACTAGATTTACTTCATACAAGTTTTGACATTTAAATCTCAGATTGCTTTGCATTTTCACTGCCACCAACACCACCTAATCTTTTAACTAATGAATTTATACACAAGTCAGAAATCAAAATCCATTACTTTAAAAATTTCCAATCTCTAGAAGTTGAGTTTTTCTCCTATCGGCACAAAATTAATTAACTGTTTGATTTTCTAAATAATGAGCATTGTCTAACAAATTACCTTCTGTTTGCAGCATGGATATTTTAAACAGACAAAATTTTTAGTGAGAGCAACTTACATCAACAGTTTAAAGTATTATTCAGCAATTCATAACACAATAACACGTCATTCTGTAACACATCTGAAAGGAAGTGCAACTTCATACTACCCAAGCTGTTACTTTTTAAACACAATTTGGCAAACATTTTCTGCTATGGTGTATGGTTGCAATTATAGTCAAAACATGCAAAAAGTGATGCCAATGCCAAACAAATACACACAGGAGATAAAATGTTAAGGGGGAAACAGAGGCTGAAAACTATGAAACATCAGAAGCAGCTTTACATATCCTTTTCAAACAAAAAAACGAGAGATCGATACAAATCAAGTTACTCACAGACAAACATACTGGTGATGAAATGCAGCTCTTATATTAATAAGATCAATAAAAGTGAAGTGTTTAATACCAAACAACACACAATTACATGAAAAATACAGTCACTGCTAAAGAATGTGTCAACAGAGGAATTGGTAAAGTTGCAAAAGTAAACAGAGGTAATCAGCCAGTTATCTAACAAATGGGTGTTACAGCGTGAGTAGGTAAGAATCAAAAAGCTAACCGTGACAGATACATTACTGGCTGTTAACATACCAAAGTGGATAGCTTCGACTGCAACATCTGCATATCTTCATAGCTATATACAGGTGACTGCAATCCCTTCAAAGAGAAATAACAAAATGAATGCACGATTAACAAAGAAAACAAATAAATTAAAAAAAAAAAAAAAAAGCTTTAAAAATGATCTGCAATATGGCTAGTACCTGAGAATAAATGTGCCACATAAATCTCAATACTGTGTGGCAAAGCATTTAATCAGCTGAGATAAATTTTGCTCAGCAAAACATCTTACAGTTCCATAAATAACTGTGTGGCAAGTCATTTAAACAACAGAGATAAATTTTGTGCACAGAAAAGTCATAGTTCCATTCAACTCATCTACCCAAAAATGAAAGGGCAGAATCCAAATAATAGCAGCAAAATACAAATAGTTCCTGCAAGCAAATTAAGTTCCTGCAAGCAGAGGAAGCTCTGAATGAACAAAAGTGCAAACAGACATAATAATTCGAATGTAACAATGTAATTTTAAACATTAACAACTTGACTGTGACCAAGAGTACTATTAAAAAAAAAAAAAACCCAACAGAAATTTGCAAGAACAAAACTGAATGGAGACAGATCCAATATTTACTCATGAGCCTTTTCACTTATGCCCTGTCACAAAACAGTTAGCTTTTTCTTCTGTGCTACACGAAAGAAGTACCTGATATTTCCTGCCTACACAATGTTTACAATGGCAAAGAAAGAACCTAACTGTTTGATGGCTGAAACTAAACATCTATTATTCTTCTATTACTTTATTAGCATGTCCCAAATTACAGATTTGTGATGAACACTGTCTATTGGTGAATACAATACTTCCCTTGTAGAGGCTATGTTGGGAAAACCTTTATTAGGCAGAAAGAAGCACAACTTGGTACAATATACAAAGGTATGTTTGCATCTATTATAACACCAGTCTCTAGAAAATGGATTTGAAACCTCGTGAGTTGCAGAGGCATGAATAAACAAGGTTCCTAGTTTTCCATAGAAAATTTTCTTTCAGGCATCATCATCATATATTTGACACACATTTATGTACACAAAGTTTAAAGACATATATCCTATTTGCTTCAGAAATATACAACAGGTCTCATGTGACTGTAGAATATTCAACCAATAAACTTCAGCCTTCGAGTCTCTATCAAAACAAAAGCAAATTACATCCCTTGTCTAAAACAATCATACCTATTTTATATGTACAAAATTTATAAATAGTAAGAACCAGTGAATGTACAGGGTGCTTTTTATGTAAGAGCACCATTTTGTTTTGCAATAACTGGTAAATAAATAATGTTTAATGTAATTAATATGTTTTTACAAATGGTGTACTTACGTAATGACATTATGCAATCTTTTTGGAGCTAACCTCTGAATCTCAGAGAACAGCTTAGTGATATGTATGTATGTAATATGATATCAGGCAAACGACCACCTCTGGCTGCGCCACAAATATGGGCTCTTTCGGCCACATTTTCCATATGTTTGTGCACATTTTGAGGGTAATTTGTTAATTTTTTTGCGAATGTTTTACTTAAGCAGTTGAATTGCTGTCGGCTTGTTAGCGTACACTCATTCCTTTTAGTAGCTCCAAAGAAAAAAATCTGGGGCGATCAAATCAGGTGAATGAGGGGGCCAATCCACACCATCAGACTTTGACATTATTCGGCCTGGAAATGCGGCGTTTAGAATTTGCATCGTTGCACAAGCTGTATGACATGTGGCGCCATCTTGTAGAAACCGCATGTGCTGTAAACCTTGTCGATCAATTTCAGACAGAAGTTTGCAACATCGCACAATACTGTTAAGAATTTATAGTAACCGCAATTTCATTAGCATCCTCAAAAAAAAAAAAAAAAAAAAAAAAAAAAAAGGTCCAATAATGCTTCCACTCCATATTGCACACCAAACAGTTGCTCTGTGGGGATGAAGAGGTAGTTCTGTTCATGAATTATCCTTGGATTTTCCGATTCCCAATAATGGCTGTTCTGTTTGTTAACATACCCACTGACGTCGAAATGAGCTTTGTCGCTCACGATTAAATTTTGTACAAATGCAGGATTGCCATGGAACTGTAGCACCTTTGCACTCCTTACACGATGATGTTCATGGACATTTTCTTGCAGCTGTTGTGTTAATTGGATTTTGTACGGATGAAAATCCCAATTTTTCGTTAAAGTTTTTCATCCTGTGGTCAGAGAAATGCCTACCTCTTGTGCTCGATGTCTAACAGAGATTCCGGGATTGTCACCCTTACTTTCTCTTACAGCATCCATGTTTTCTTTGGTACATGCTGTACGCAGTGCGCCAGGCCTTTTAACATCTTGCAGTGTATAGTGTTTTGAAATTTGTCAGTACATGCTGTATTTGCTTCGCTGAAGGCACATGATGCACACCAAAAGCATTTCGTAATTTTCTTTGGGTCTCCACAATAGACAATCCATTTTCATAAAACGTTTTAGTCACTAAATCACGTTGTTGCAATGTGAAACTCGCCGTAATGAATTGGCAGCTTCCAAACTAAACAACAATCAACTCACAACTGATGCCACATGCTCCAGAAAAAAAATGGTGCCTTTACATGAACACCTCTGTACATTCAGAACTTTTATGCTGTATCCGAGTCATCCATAGTACACCGAATTTCATTAGGGATAAAATGATCCTTCCTCATAAATAAAAACTTGAAATATATTTTCCCCTGTTGGACACACTGTCAAACAGTGAATTAATTTCTCTTTCACAATGAAATCGCATAAAAAACAAAACAAAACCTTATGATCTACACTCCACAAAATCTTTGCTTCAATGAATGCAACTCTTCAGATTTTGCCAGCAGCTTCTTTCTTTTGGGTTTGGGGCCTAACTATCACCACGTGCAACTTGTAGGACAATAAGTAGTTGCTTGTCACAAACACACCACCCATGCCTCAAACTTGATCCAGAAGCCAGTGCCTCAAAACACTCTACTAATGGGGGCGACATCAGCAGCTTAGTTTAATTATTTGAGAACAGAGCCATTCAATAGACATATGTTATAGAACTTTAAAGTTTTGTTCATTGTTCTGGACACCTTAAAATACTTAAGATGCTGCTGATAACAGGTTGAAATGTATAATCTTTTTGGTACTTCTGGCACAGGCTTTTTTTTTTTTTTTTCTTGTTGTTGGCATTCTTCAGAGAAGAATTTGTAGTTCTTTGAGAATAAAGGAAAATAAAACAATCATCAACAGAGTAGTGAACAACGAACAATATAGGCTTGGATGGAAAAATTTACATGTAAAAGAAATGAAGATGCATGTAAAAAGGTGATATGCCATACATCTTTGGACACTTTGCTCAAACATTAACAGGGGAAGAAGGTTGTAATAGAACAGTAAATCCCTATTTTGTAACAGAACATAACTTTTCAACAGCTTTATCACGTTCCAAGTTACCAAGACTTCCTTCAAATTTAAACAGATGCTGACAGCTAGTTAAACCAAAATTAGGAAAAAAACCAAACATTTTGCATAAATATAATAAAGCAACAATACACAACTTCAACCGAAATATATCATCATCACTTCATTACTTTTCAAGGTATTCTTTAAATAGCTTATATATGAGCATAAAAACAACACAACACACTGAAAGAAAGCAAAAATAAATAAATAAAAATGGAAATACACATTAGGGTGTATCACTTGTTTAAAATTTCTTGACCTTATTTTATGATAATCTCTTAACTCATGGCAGTTGCATCTGTGAACTAGTAGTTATTCAAAGTTTGCTATGCTATAACAATAGGCTAAATATGTAATGCTTAAAAACTTGGAAATTTTAAGAAAAGAACAGTACACACAATATTAAAAAAATAAAAGATAAATAACATCTCTTAATTTTATATAAATTTAGTTTTACCCCTTTAACAAGCACAAGCAATTTTCACTGATCGTATTAACATTCACCTTATCAGTAATTATTATGGTATCCAACAACTTTTTAACGGCATACAAGAATGAAATGGACTAGACCTATCTTCCTTTATCCTAGCTAATCAAGTCTGTGACAGTGTCATCTTTTCAACTGGAATTCTTACTTTTTTATGATCATGAGACCTAAGACACTGACATCATGTTGAAAGGATGCTTTAGATGATTCATTAGAAGACATTAAAGGCAGAGGAATTAATGAATGTTGCATTCCAGCAACTCCCAAGGAACTGGCCCACAGAAAGAAATTAATGAAATGGCTGGTACTCTTAAAGAGACAGTACTGGGTTCTGTTCATGCACCACCTCCAAAGAAAAGGAGTGAACCTTGCAAGAATATCAGAGGAAGACAAATGAATTTACTATTTATCATTGCTGCTTCAAATATCTAGCTGGAGAAAAGGGGAAAACTCTGAAGATTGTGCAGCACACCTTCTGCTTCATCAGTAGCAGACAAAATGTTATCAAGGACTGGAAAAGAATTACACTCCAGCAAAAACACTATGAGCCAGGTCATCATTGCAGCCTGGAGTTACCTCAGAGAGCAAGAAGGGAATACTGCCAAGATTCATAATAAGACTCGCTGAATGTAGGCTCTTAAAATCACAGAGAAGCAGGAATTCAAAGCATCAGCTTCTAGGGTCAACAAATTCAAGAAATGTAACATCAGTGTGAGAACTGTTACCCATAAGGTTGAAAGAATTATCTCAAGAAAGATAATTGTTGGAAGAATTCCAACAAAATATTAGAAAATTGACAGTTGATGAAAAGTTTGCTCCAAGTCACTTTCAATGCAGATCAGAGCAAGTTAAGGAAATGCATCTACCTAAATCTTAAGAACTTGGGAATGCAAAGCATGTGTAGAGTACGTATGATTGAATCTGTATTGGCTACAATCTATTCTTATATGATTATACATATTGTCTTTGTGGACAGTGATGTTTCTTCACCAATGTATGTTCTCGTTGCTGAAGCTGCAGAGAATTCCTAGCAAACCACCTGAACAACCAAATATCAAAGCTCATATGAATAAGTAAGACCTGGAGACCTTCTACAAAGAAGTTTTCTGGATTAGCAAACCTAAGCAAGTGACTTTTCCTTTTCCACTAGAAGTGACCTTTTGGGATAAATTGATCCCACCTGGTTGCACTGAAAGGGTTCAACTGCTTGAAGTCTACTTTTTGGGCCTTACGAAAACTTCAAGTACACCAATGGCAAATTCAACATCTGGTCTCCAACAACTTCCTGAAACTTTTCACTATTTTGAGCTATGAGCATCTCTCTTTGAGAATCTGATCAACTTTACCTTTTATAAATTGCTGGATATCTGAAAGATAGGCCTGATAACTCTCCAACTTTTCTGAAATATTGTTTCACTTCATTCATCTGTTAATTGCTTGCAGTGTGATGAGGAAATTGGTGTATTCAAACAGACTCATTACATAAACACCACTGTTCAAAGCACTGCTTTTTCAATGGCCTTATTAACTGAAACTACTAGGAATATTTTCTTCTGTAAATACATTTTCTTACTTAAAACATTGAATTTCTGTGATTTATCTTGGACCACCGTGAGCAACTCAATGGGCTAATTTAGGGCCACTGGTTCCAGGAAAGGGAGAGAGCCAGTGCTGTAAGACAAACACAACACCCATGCTCCCCCCAGATTCAAACCCAGACCCAACTCTGACAAATGATCATAGCCAGCGCTTACACCACGGAGCCACCGAGGCAGCAATCATATCTTTCAAATGCAGTTGGTCCGATTCTACCCTGCATGTCACAATTTTGGAAGGTTTTCAGAGCGTTCGCTGAAGTACCTTTGTTTCATTAGACTAGTACAGCATTAAGTACTAGCCTAATTAAAAAAAAAACAACATACTAGTACTGAACGCTAGGCAAAGAATGCTTTCCTCTTGCCATTCCCAACAATATTACATGGTCTTTTTAACATTTGAAAGGCTGAAGCAACATACTTAAAAAACCTGGTTGATGGACATATTGTGAACAGGTTACGTCTCACTAGGTTACAAAATTTCACAGTGGCTGTTGCATGTAACACAAGGGTGCTTTTCAGTGAGTAATGGGAAAGCTGAAGCTTCCACATAACATAGTAAATTGATCGAGAATAGCTATATTTTACCTTCTGCAGTAAAGCAGGGTTGCTACTACACTGTGACCTAGTTTCTCCTATCTCTGTTGTTAATTGCAAATGATGAACACAACATTTGAAAAAACTGGACTTACAAAAAAAAATAAAAATAATAACGAACATTAAGCAATTTTGAATGCTTTTATAACAGAAAAATGAAAAACAAAACATATTTTGAGTCCTGTATCATATTGATTTCACAATCAGGTGTTTCTGTAAACAGAATGTTACTTAAGCCTTCCTACTAAGACTAATTGCCTGTCTTCAAAATCACAAAGCCTTTTTTGTTTTTAAATTTACTATAATTAAATGGACCAGACATCTACAATACTTGTACACCAAATGTTATTTTTCGGCCTTTTAATGCTACAAATGATAAATTTTTCCCTCGCACCATCAATTTTGTTCTATTAAAATTTCCACTAATATTACTCAGTCACAGTCAACACTTTTTTCTTTGCATTTTATTAAAAAACATGTATTAACACTAATACTTCTAGGGTCTACTTCACAAACTAACCAGGGCATGTAAAGTAGGCCCTACAAGTGCACTGTTACTTAAATGAATGCTTAACTTTCACATCTTTTCACCTGGTAGTTCACACTGTTAACTGAACATGAAGGCTTCTGTGACTGTTCTTGAAATGGAAATATTTAAATATATATAACTTTTTTATTTATTTTATCAAGAACCACAACACAAAACAATTCATTGTTTGCAACTTTGCCTACAAGTACTTAACCAACGGATCTACCACCAGGTTTTTATTTATATACATTTATTTTACAAGATATTTGAAAATTTATTCTTCACTAGTTTAAGTAAACACACTACAACCTAAATTAGTAATCTCCAGCACTTGTGAAGAACGACAGTAAAAAAAAAAAAAAACCCTATCAACTTATGTGGAAGGAGATCAAAGTGCATCACTTCAAACCTGTACACCAGTACAACAATAACTCAGCTTAGCTAGAAGCAAATATTAAAAAGAAGTTAAGCATTTAAAATAGAACAAAATCAGAGTTTGCCGAAAGAAGGGGGAATAACAATTTGTCAAAAGGTGAGACGACCTGCTTTGTAAAATTACACATTATAGAGGAACTTTTAGTCCAGTAACTTTTTTGATATACTTCAAAGACAAGAGTAGCCCATTATGAATTTAGCCCACTTCAGCCCAATCTTCTTAAATTATGAGGCACAAAAATAAGTCTGAATGCATACTGGTAGAATCAATACTTAAGACATGATCAAGTCTTTACCCATAACACTTTTAGGTCCATTATAGCACAGTCACAAACATTTGCACGGTCTTGAACATACACTCACTTCAACTAATCCTGGTTTGCCACACCATTAAACATTACTAATTTCAAAATAAGAAAATGACATGAGTCCAATTACTGGAATGCACCTATATGGTTTAAAGTTTCACAAAAACTAAATGTGTGAAGTGAGCTTTTAAAACTAAGGGGGAAATAAAAGTTATGTTAATTTTTGTGGTGTCACCCCCATAAGCCTTGTCAGTAATGCAGTTACCTACAATAGAAGCCACTTTACTACTGTGGACACTGATATCCCATCTGTATTGGAGTTTTTACATCAACAACTAGATTTATAAATATTACTGATCAGATCAGGAGAAAAAAAAATGAATATGTGCATTGCTCAAAAACTATGATAAAAATTCCCAAGGATATGGAAACAAACACATAATTTTAATAGATTTCATATTTTTTTCACCAAGTCAAATGAAAAATACTAGATGCATGGTGTATTATTAAACTCACCAAGGTTGAAAGCTTGGACTGTAACATCTGCATTTCTTCGTAGCTGTATAAAGGCTGTTGTAATCCCTAAAAAAGGATATTAATTAATAACAATATTGTAAATAATAAAAAATTAAAAATTAAATAAACCTCACAACAGCAATATGGTAAAGGCATCTACGAAGCAAATGATAGGTCTAAAAATAAAAATACATAAATACTGGCAATCTAGCGAAGACTAGGTTTCTTATGAACACAAAAGCAATTCCTAATTGTTTCAATAAATCCAAAAGTCCAGCTAAAAATTATCAGAACAATCAATCAACTTCAATATTTTAAATAAGTGAGTGTTCATATTCTTCACAAATACTAGCTTTAACACAACTAGTGTTACTGCACTAAAAGTATAGGCAGTTCTAAATAAATTTGTCATTTTTTTTAAAATTTGATAGCATTTTTAATATTTTTCAAATTCACCTTTACGGATTTTACAAAAATTATGTCAGTTGTGGTAGTCGGTACATACAAAATTGATATATTTCAGAAATTTCAGTTGATGTTTAGTTTAAAACCTGTAATAAGCTTCTTTTTTGCTGTTTTATTTAAATTTGTTAATATGCAGTTATACATCTTTGTGCATATAATATGATAATTTTTTTTATTATTCCAAAGCTGATGTTTCCAATTTAAATATTTTTAGGACATAAAAATACAGATCAACTTCTGGATCAATCTGTAAATTTATATATATATCATCATCATCATTGTCAACCATTATCAATCCACTGCTGGACGAAGGTCTCCCCAAGTTTCCTCCACAACGGTCTGTCTTGTGCCAGTCTCCTCCATGTCACTCCCGCATACTTTCGAATTTCATCCACCCATCTTCCATGTGGTCTTCTTCTGGGTCTTTTCCTGTCCCTTGGAATCCAATCTAAAATTTCGGCTGTCCATCGATGGTCTGTTCTTCTGGCAGTATGTCCAGCCCATTGCCATTTCAGGGATTTAACTCTGATCATGATGTCTTCCACTCTTGTCATTTTTCGGATCCACGAGTTCCTCTTCTTATCTCTTCTGGTTACACCAAGCATGCACCTCTCCATGCTGCTTTGAGTTGTCTGCAGCCTTTGTATGTCTCTTTTAGCTAAGGTCCACGTCTCTGCACCATACGTAAGCACTGGAAGGATGCATTGATCAAACACTTTTCTTTTAAGACATAATGGCATATTGCTCTTGAAAATTATGCTGTTTCTTCCAAAAGCTCTCCAGGCAAGTTTTGTACACCGATTAATTTCTTCATCAATGTGACCCTCACTTGATATCTGCTGTCCAAGATAAACGTATGTGTCTGTTATCTCCAGCTTTTTTCCATCAATCGATAAATCTTCATTTCTTGTAAAAGCATTGTACATCACTTTTGTCTTCTGAAAGTTCATTTTTAATCCCACTTCTTTACTCTTGTCAGCAAGTTCCTGGATCATACTCTGTAGCTCTGATGGGGTAGTTGCAAAAATGACTGTCATCAGCAAAACGAAGGTGGGTTAGATAATCTCCATTAATCTTTATCCCTTTGTTTTCCCAGTTCAGTGATTGAAAGACATTTTCCAATGTGGCATTAAAGAGCTTCGGAGATATGGTGTCACCTTGTCTCACTCCTTTTCCAATTTTTATGTGTGTTGTATTTTCAAACAGCCAAATCTTTGCACTTGCATTTTCATAGATGTTATTAATAATATTAATGTATGCATCTTCAATACCGCAGGATTTCAGAGCCACTGCAACTGCTGATGGTTTCACCGAATCAAAGGCTTTTTCATAATCGATAAAAGCCATGCACAATGGAAGTTCATATTCCCTCGCTCTTTCAATTAGTTCTCTCAGTACGTGGATATGATCTATTGTGCTGTAGCCACTCCTGAATCCAGCTTGTTCTCTCGGTTGAGCCATGTCCAGTGTTACCTTCAAGCGGTGTGACAGAACTTTGGTGAAGATTTTATAAACCACTGATAGGAGGCTGATAGGTCTGTAGTTCCTGAGATACTCAATGTCACCTTTTTTATGTAGCAAGATCATTGTAGCGTTGTTCCAATCCTCAGGAATTTTCCCTTCATTAAGGCATCGAGTGAAAATTTGGGCGAGTACTGTTTCGATTTCTCCACTTGCTTCTTGTATGATGTCTACAGTAATTCCATCTTCTCCTGGAGCTTTCCCCCGCTTCATGTTCTTGATTGCATGTACAACTTCTGCTGGAAGGACTGGAAGAACTCTGGTACTGGTACCTTTCATGATGTCTGGAGTACATGTATCATCCCTTTCATATAATTTGGAGTAGAAATCTTTCACTCTTGTCAAAATTTCGCCTCTATTTCTTGTTACAGAACCATCTTCTTTTCTCAGTGCCATAATCTGTTTTTTTTTCCTTACTGAGATGTCCCTTTGCTATCTTTAGGCTTTGGTTGTTTTCAATTGCTTTCCTTACTAGTTCACAGTTGAATTTCCTTACGTCTTCAGTGATACTTTTTCGTACTGTCTTGCATAGCTCTATATATTCCACTTTGGAAGTCACATCTTCTTTAGTTGTCCTCATCACTCTTCTTTTTTGCATCAACATTTTGGTTTTTCCTGATAATTTGTTCACATGCAATTTGTTCTTAGACCCAGCTAATTTTGTTGCTGTTTCCATAAGAGCTTTGGTTACTTTTCTGTTAACTTCAGAAATATCCACTTCTTCCGATGTTAGGCCTTTTAAAGCAGAGAACCTGTTCTTCAGTTCCAATTTGAAGGTATTATGGTGTTTTTTAAGGTTGGTTATGTCAATACATTTTTTGTTTAGTCTTATGAGCTTGCTACGTTCGAGTTTAGTGTTGAGGTGCATCTTACATCTCACCAATCTATGGTCACTGCCTGTGTTGAACTTGTTTAGCACACTGCAGTCTTCTATGACGAATTTTTTGTTACACATAATAAAATCAATTTCACTTGTCGTCCCATTTGGATGTCTCCATGTCCATTTCCTGTGTGGCCTTTTCTTGAAAAAGGAGTTCAAGATGAAAAACCCTTCTGCCTCTGCAAACTCTACGAGAGTATTTCCACTCTGGTTTCTGTTGCCGTGACCGAATTTACCTACTGAAGTTTCATTCTGTTGCCGTTGCCCTATTTTTGCATTGAAATCTCCCATAATTATCTTCAAGTGCTGCTTACCTTTATTATTTAGATCACGAATTTCTTCATAAAATTCTTCAATTTCTTCTTCAGCATGACTTGTGGTGGGTGCACAAGTTTGAATAATCTGAGCCTGGTATCTTCTCGAGAGTTGGATAACGAGTCGTGCAGCTCTGTCAGAGGAACTTTCAACTTCTACAACTTTATCCTTCAGTTTCTTGTTTATTATAAATCCAACACCACTAGTTCTGCCAGTATCTGTCTCACGATAGTAGAAGAGATGTCCACTTTTCAGTTCAATGAGATCTTCTCCTTTTCTCCTTACCTCACTTAGCCCGACGATGTCCCACTTGATCCTTTGTAGTTCCTCTTCCAATTCAAGAAGCCTTGAATCAGAAGATAGGGAGCGTCCGTTATATGTAGCCAAGGTCAGCATCAGATGGCAGCCTAGTCCGGTCCTCCGGGGATTCTTAGCACCCTCTGCCTTCATGTCGCACTGGCCGCTGCCTTGGCCAGGTACATTCCAGCTGCCGGAGACTGAGGGCCAAGATTTAAGTTGTGGAGTCATTTTGGAGGGGTTTGGCCATAACTCACCACGCTGGCCAAGCGGGTTGGTGAGTGTGGGATAGCATTTCCTCTAATCCCGATGGTATAGTTATACCGCTATTGGCGGTCTATATATATATATATAGTGTGTGTACCGGCAACGTTTCTGCGTGATGAACGTTAAAAGTGATGTATAATGCTTTTACAAGAAATGAAGATTTATCGATTGATGGAGAAAAGCTGGAGATAACAGATGCGTATGTTTATCTTGGACAGCAGATATCAAGTGAGGGTCACATTCATGAAGAAATTAATTGGTGTATAAAACTTGCCTGCAGAGCTTTTGGAAGAAACAGCATAATTTTCAAGAGCAATATGCCATTATGTCTTAAAAGAAAAGTATTTGATCAATGCATCCTTCCAGTGCTTACATATGGTGCAGAGACATGGACCTTAACTAAAAGAGACATACAAAGGCTGCAGACAACTGAAAGGAGCCTGGAGAGGTGCATGCTTGGTGTAACCAGAAGAGATAAGAAGACGAACTCGTGGATCAGAAAAATGACAAGAGTGGAAGACATCATGATCAGAGTTAAATCCCTGAAATGGCAATGGGCTGGACATACTGCCAGAAGGACAGACCATCGATGGACAGTCAAAATTTTAGATTGGATTCCAAGGGACAGGAAAAGACCCAGAAGAAGACCACATGGAAGATGGGTGGATGAAATTCGAAAGTATGCGGGAGTAGCATGGAGGAGACTGGCACAAGACAGACCGTTGTGGAAGAGACTTGGAGAGACCTTCGTCCAGCAGTGGATTGATAATGGTTGATGATGATGATGATATAGCTAGTAACAAAGAGTAGACACTGTTCACCAGTAAGGCAGGTTTAATAGGCTTGTGAAATTAAGACAGTGGAAGACACCATAAGACTTGTGTGCCTGCATGTTATCAAATTAGTTTGTTTCCACAGGAATCTATGACGGATAGGAATTTTGGTTACTTTTGGTGTCTAATATAAAATAAACAAACGAGAAAAATGACACTGAATTTTCGGTTGTTATGAGTGTGTCTTTTGAATCCGTTTTGATGTGAATTAAATTTATTGAAGCTATTCAAAGTCAATGGAACCAGTATGGAAGACAGTAGTATCTGACTGAAGAAAGAAGTTTTCCGATCAGGTTTTTATTCCTACAGATACTGCTGTAAATGGAATCATGAACTTTCACCCTCTGGTTGCAGACTTGTGCGTTAAGAAAAATTTTTTGAAATTATGAAAGAAACACTTCGCAGCAGAAATGCTCTCCAACAAAGAAAGAATTTTTAAAACCGGACTCTTAGACTACAAAGAAAGGAGAACACAACAAATAACGTACCTAGGATTTCACATAATTGCCAACATTCTGTATGACCTCTTGTCATCTGTCTATGAGTGGGTGAATCCCATGCCATAAAAACTCTTGTGCTTTAGAGTAAAAAAAGTCATGTAATGCTATTTTCACATTGTCCACATCATCAAAGGTTTGGAGAGTGAAGGCGTACTGTAATGATAAAGAAAAGTGGTAGTCCGTAGGTGCCAGGTTAGGGGAATACACCGGTGAGGTAACACTTCCCAACCAAAGTCCAGTAATTTTTGCCGAGTGATTAAAGCCCCATGAGGTCTAGCATTACCATGATGAAGAATCGTGCCTTTGCGATTGACAAGTGCTGGCCCGCTTCGATGTCAGTTGTTCTCACAATCTGTCCAACTCTTGGCAGTAGAGGTCAGCATTTATCGTTCGGTTAGGAGCCAACACCTCCCAGTGGATTATTTCCTGGGCATCCCACCAAACACTGAGCTAAACTTTTTGGGATGCATTCATCCTTCTGAGGTTGATGGATAAGGCTCTGCACCTTGGCACACAGTCCGTCGACGCTTTACATTATGGTACACACTAGCCATTTCTCATCACCCATTACAATTCGTCCCAAAAATGGTTCAGTTCTGTGACGAGAAAGCAAAGAAACACAGGTAACGATTCTTTCCTCTCACTGCTTTGCAGAAAGCTAGTGCAGAACCCAGTTATCAACTTGGTGATGAACCCAAGCGCATGCATCTGTCTTTTGACTGTTGTTCTGTGTACCGAAAACGTTTCTGCGAATTCCTGAATGGTTGGATGTGGGTCATTTGTTATGGCTTCGTCTACATCCTTGTCAGAAACCACGGATGGACGTCCAACACGTGGTTGATCTTTACAGCTTCTGTATCCGTTCCGGAATTTCCGAAACCACATCGACATGAGCTATCATCAACTGCATTCTCCTCATACACTTGACAGATGTTGCGGCAAGCCGCAGCTGCAGTACTGCCTTTAGCAAACTTGTACACTAAACAATATCTAATGTGCTCCTTATCGTATGCCATGTTACACCGTCCATGATTTCTGTTACGAATGACTTACAAACCTAGTGCCTCTATATGCTCTACTGCTCCACGCTTTATTGGCCGAAAATTCGGCATTGCAGCACCATCTGTGACATAACTACTCCGATCGCAATTTGCATCTATTATAAAAACGGGTAGAACTTTTGCACAGACTCAATACATCAGACGCAGAAATTAAGACATACATCCCCTGGTGACCAAACCATTTTTTTTTTTTTTACCAAAAATTAGGAATTATATGGAAAAGATTTTCCATGAGCAAAAAGAATTTTTCAAATCGGAGTTTTAGAAGCAGAAATACACTGCCGGACAATTGCTAAGGACGGATGACAATAGCAACGATAGCAACCATAAAATGGAAGGCAGGAAAATGTGGAAATTAGCATAAGTGCGGGATACAGCAAGACGTGTTGTGCGTATGCAAATTTTGGATTGCCGAACTTGTTCGTGACGTCATAGCGCTGATAAGAGATATAAAGGATTTGACACGTATTGACCGTTGTTGTTCAAACGCAAAGTTGAAAGGGAAAGAATCAATTGACGAACTTACAATTTTCAGTATGTCTTCCCGACATCACCTAGATGATTTTACGCGTGGCCGTATTATTGGCAAGATTGAAGAAGGGCGAAAAATAACAGATGTTGCCAGGGAGTTCGACGTCAGCCACAGTGTTGTTTGAAGGCTTTGGAAATCATTTCAAACAAATGGAGAGTGTAGCAAACGTCACGGGGGAGGTCGTGTTCGCAGTACGACACCTGCAGAAGATCGGTACATAGTGCTATCAAAAAAAAAGACACCGGCGCAGCACAGCTAGTGAGGTAGCAAATCAGTTTATGGCTCCTACTGGCAAGCGGATCTCCCGAAAAACTGTCGCCAGACGTTTGCATGAAGGAGGACAATACGCCCGCCATCCTGTTGTGTGCATCCCATTGTCCAGACGTCACCGTACCGCCCGTTTGCAATGGTGCCATCAACATCGCAATTGGACTGATAACGACTGGTCTGCTGTCCTCTTCTCAGATGAGAGTAGATACAGTATATCGTCTGATTGTCGACGACAACTGATCTGGCGTGATAGTGGTACTGCATATTGTCCAGCAAACATACAGGAAAAAGACCGATATCCGACGTGTAGTGTCATGGTATGGGCTGGCATCATGATCAATGGCCGTACGTCCCTCTATGTGCTTCCAACTGGGACTATGACTGGCCAACGATACATTAATGATGTTCTGCTACCTCATGTTCGCATGTTCTGTGGTGCGGTCAGTGATAGATTCATTATCATGGACGACAACGCAACATGTCATCGAACAGTCGCTGTCCAGGAGTGTCTTGAGAGCGACGATATTTAACGCCTCGTATGCCAGCACGTTCTCCAGATCTGAATCCCATTGAAGATGTGTGGGATGCTTTGGGGAGGAGTCTTGCTGGTCGCCAATGCCCTCCAATAAACAAGGACACACTCATCCATTCAGTGACAGAGGAATGGGATAAATTACCCCAACAGCTGCTTGATAATGTTGTGCAAAGCATGACACGACGTGTGGAATCTTGCATCGCCCTCCATGGTGGCCATATCCCGTATTGACATCTTACGCCGGAACGCCTGCGGACGGTAATTGCATTTTTTTCACGTTTACGTATTCTGCACAAAATGGCCTGTTTGTCCCTTGAACACGTTCCAAAGCCTTCTGGATTTCAGAGCACAATAAATTGTCTTTCTTGTAATGTCCTGGCATTCTTACATTATTTTATTTCACTTGGCATCCAACCACACTTACTTTTTTATGCGCTATATAGCCGTTTATGATCCGTCCTTAGCAATTGTCCAGCAGTGTATCAGGGGAAACAATTTACTTTTATGCCCCTAGTAGAAAGTCTATGAATTACTTAAATTTTTTTGAAAGTATATGAAAAACATGTCGCACTGAAAACTATCCAATAAAGGAGGATTTTTTCATATCAGATCATTAGTAGCAGCGCTGTTGACAAAAATAAGACACAGATCTACATACTTCCCACTCTTTTTCCACCAAAAAAAAAAAAAAAATCAAGGATTCTTCCACGACTTTTCAAGGACTCAAAATTTTCCATGACTATATTGTGCCAACTAAGAACTCTCATGAAACACCAAAATAAGTCGTAACAAAGTCAAAAAGTTCAATTAAAATTAGCTATACCTAAACATAGCGGCATACTTTGACGAGGCATTAGAGTTCCACAAGATTTCAGGTTTCCTTTCACTGACACAGTTTTTCTCTGGAAATACACCTATTATTGTTCCACAAGATTTCAAGTTTCCTTATCATTGATACACTTTTTCCATGGAACTAAGTACCTATAACAATTTATCCCCAGTGAGGCCAAGGCTCATTTTACTGATGCATGAATATGCAAACATATCAGTGAAATCAAAAATGGTCACATCATGCACAGCATTGCTCTCATTTAGTATCTGAAGTTTCAATATGCCAAAACGTTTTAAACAGTCCAGTATTACTTTTTTAATATCCTCAGCTAAAAATGGCAACAATGGAGAATCACTTTGGTAGTGAAGTCGGAAGGGTTGCAAAATCTCGGTAATTGAAAGGGAAAAATTCAACTTCACTTTCATCAAGACATCTTTGCACAACTGCGAAACTACAAGGTATGATTTGCGCTTTGGAATATTTGAAGATTTCCCTTTGTCAGTAAGGGAAACATAATTTTGTACATTCTCCCACATTTCAATTGCTCTTTCAGCAGAAGTTTCCAGCCACAAATGGTTGCAAAACCTTAGGGGCACTTTTCCAGGGTTTGTTGAATTCTAATAGTCTTCCCTTCTTGCAGGACAGTCTATAAAATCGATAAAGGCAGGTTGCCAAAAAAAAAAAAAAAAAAAAAAAAAAAACTGGCTACATTCCACGAAGAAGCTGTGCATCCATGTTTAAAACAATTGGTCAGTGCATGAATACCACAACTACATATGTTAACCATTTGGCAACCCAACTCTTTTTAAATTTCTGATTGCAGAAGGCTAAAACTCTTTCAATTAACTGCTGGATCATCCATTGATAGGTTTAACAACTTGGACAAATTCATTTTTTGTGCAACATCACACAGAGATGCCAATGTTAATTCGGCAATAGCGTGACCCATGAAAACAGAGGTATATTATATGCTAAGAACTAGGTTCTTTTCTGAACTCCAGAAACAAACACTAATGTCCACCTGCTTTGACTGTGTAACGTGGTTCAAACTCTCACTAAGTAATGTGTAGAAGTCTGGTTCATTAACACCCCTAAAACAGCTGTAAAAAAATGAGGTGCTATTCCAAAACAAATTTGATAAGCACACTTTGCACAACACATAGACCTCCACAGGACTTATTCCTTGCCACTAAGATCTACATCTTTATACTAGCTGAATGCTGTTTCATCACACATTTAGAATCAACAGCCATATGAAAAAGTAAGCATTATACCATGGAGAAAACAGCCACACCTACGAAGCAGGGAACAATTAGCCAGTGACATACTTGAAAGTGCCATTCCTCCATGCACGTGATGGGCTGGACTGGGCTATCAGTAGATTGTATGCCTGGTTTGAAATACTTGTAGCACCTCACATCCCCTCATATTTGATTATTATACTTCAGAATCACAACCACATGAAAACTGGAAATAAGACACCCATGTGCTCCTATTCCAAAAGAGTGTTCCATAATTTGGCACAGCCACCCGCAATAACTTCTTTTCAACTAACTGCGGCTATTCTGAAATTTGGTGAAAGGAAAAAAAAAAAAATACAAGTATTTTCAAGGACTGTTACAAAATTCAAGGACTTTTATTTAAGGGCACTCTAAAAGGGAAATGAAATCTAAAGTTTTCAAAGACCATGGGAACCATGATCTACGCGAGAAACCAAGCAATACTTTAAGAAAATATTCTAAAAAGGTTTACCGACGTGAATGGTATCGGTCCACCAGAGAAAATATTGCTTTGGAAGGGGGGGGGGAATTGAAGTATGTTGCTTTTTATGACATCTAACTACAATGTCAAAAAGGTATGTGCATCCAAGGAGAAACCTTAACTAATCACAGACAAGTTAAGATTACAAACAGTTGTTGAAAATGCCAGTGAAGATTGCTGCACGAAATGCATCCAAAAATGGAAATATGACTAGGGGAAAACAACATACAAATTTTTTAATCACCAAAAGTAATCAAACGTATAAAAAGTCAGCGATGTATCTGCAAATAAATTACGTAATAAAATAACTATTATTGCGAGTAAGGCTAAAATGAACTAACACTGGACAAGTGCTGGACCTGTTCGAAATTTCGAATCTCCAACGAGGTTTCTGATGAGAACTGGAATGTACAGCAAAACAGAGGAGGGGATCGGATTTCAACAATAGAGGTCTTAAATACCTGATCACCTAAAGGTGATCAGATATATTGAAGGATATAACAAAAGACGTGTTCAGAATACGAAGACAGCAAAGGATCGAATCTAATGACATAGTAACCGCGAACAGGACAAGGTGAACATAAGAATTCATAAGTCAAGAACGAATCTGGTAAATCTAATACTATGTTCATATTTAATAAATAAAATTAAGGAACAATAACACACAATATTAACTGATTATCTGGTTGTATATTCCCTTTAAAAAGCAAATATACACGGACAGAAGAAAGAACGTATGCAAATACTTCAAAATTCAAACAATATCAAATCACTACCAAATTGTCAAATTTAGAATCCACTGCTCAACACTGAAACTGCAATACTATAAATGGTATGTGTAAAATGTGCCACACAAAGGGCGGAATGAAATAAGTGTATACCCTCTTCTTCGTCACCCTTATAAGTAATAAGGGTGACGAAGAAGAGGGTTATAATGTTGCTGTATGAAGTAGTAGGCCTGCTTCAGTGTTAAAGAAGTTTCACGCTGCTGTTTCTGCATTGAATGTGCGAACACCATGCCTTGAAGCATACTAACTAGTGATTGATCAATATGATGACCACCACAGTACTGCATGATTTGGATGCTGACATAACCTATTTGCTATCATATGGGCACATTATAATGTCAGTACTATGCAACACTGATGCTCATTATGGGACAGACAGGAACTAATATTCTTTTGAGTGTACAAGTTCTGTGTATGAAGTCTTGATAAGTGTGCAGATGCTGTACCCAGTAACTGTGTGGAAGCATTCACTATCCGAAATCATATGTCATCATGTATGACTTGGTTCATATAACAGGTGACTTTGGTCCATATTGTAAGTTCCACTGGCAGCCTGCCATTACATCAATCTCACCATTTAACCTACCACTGCACTAATAATTCAAACCATGTATCTAGTATGATATTGTAGCAGGACTAATGGCTATCCATATTTTTTCAATGTTTTTCTTCCATTGTGATTAGCATAGACACGGCACCGTGTAGGCCACTAAATGCGCCCAATTCTTAGAGCTGCCAACCTTTTGATGTTTCTATTGGTAATCACCATCAGCAGCAATCAGAAGCACGAGAGTGATGTCATTGAAATTTTAAGTTATCAACTAAAATCCCATTTGCATCGTGATTCTATGCAGAAAAAGACTTTCTGTCATAAAAGGCTGAAAACAGATGAACTTGTTCACATACTTGCCAACTTTGGAAAATGTGCATCAGTAAAACTTTTGCACGAATGCCATTTACCACAAAACAAAACATAATTATATTAATAAATATGCAGTAAATATCTCTGCATATGCCACAATAACTAAACTAGTATTATCTGTGTTTAAAATAATAATTTGAAAAACCATAAAGTAAAATCTTAATTTTGCTCAATGTTAGCCTCGCAAACCTGTAATGTTTCAATACCAAATTAAAATTTTCATTTGCTGATATCTTTGTTTCCCTTCCCATTTCTTTATTGTCATTTTTTCAATGCCCTTGGATGACGATTTTATCCATCATGAATGCACGACAGCTTTCACTATTTTAGATAAAAGATGAATAGTGTAATTTTGAAAATATAAATGCTTTTGATCACCATGCATCAATATTTAAAAAAAATTCAGCTTCATCACTTTTAGTTTAGGGGAGGGGAGGGGGGGGTATTATTTAAGAATACATGTTCTGATCATTGTTGGGGGTGAAAAAAAATTGCAGCTACGGGGGAAATCTTTGCTACGCCCGATTTCCGTTTTTGGACATTTTCAAGTTGAGAGACAAATTTTTATGAAATAAAATGATATTTGACAACAATACTAGGCAGAGGAAACATCACGTGAAAAATAAAAATACGATTACGGGAGAAATCTTCACTGTGTCTAACTTCCGTTTTTGAAAGTTTTGAAAGACGAAACTTCCTCTTTCGAAAGTTTCAAGCAGAAAACATCCTCCAAAACTACTAATTACCCCAGAATTTCTTTTCAGTTATGTATCGATCTCGAGGATAACCAAAATTCTGACTGAAAAGGAGAAATTCCTCTAAGCCGTAGCACTCTCATCATAAATGAGACCGGCCGATGACAAAAAAAAGCTGAACTTTTTAACTGGGTGGAAAATTGGGATGCGCGAAAGCGCGGTGTGAGCAAATTCAAATACAGCATATACAATATTTAAGATTGCACAAGCCATATGGAATTATTTTCTGTAAATTATGTAAGTAAATATTAAAGTGAAGCACATTATTATATTCACAATAGAAAAGTAGGGAATCAAGAACAAAATAAAATGAAATATTTTAAAAATCAGATTTAAAACATACATGTAAATCTTTACTAGCTAAATCCTGAGGTGAAAAGTATTTGTCTAGGAAAGTTTGTGTATTTAGTCAAGCAATTAGAAACTTGCAAGAATTAGAAACGTATCCACAGATTAGTTTTGGTCAAACATCATAGTACAAGAGATAAGTCAGTCTTGTTGGCTTAGTAGCACTCTAATGTACCAAATTTTTCAGAAATGAAATGTGTATGGAAATAAGTTAAATTCACAGATTCTTACTAAATGATAATTGGAATATGTACAAATTAAAAAAAGAAACATGACTAGAAGTTATGGTTTTTAAATGGGTGTTTAATCACTAGCTTGCACAACAATTCGAATTTCCTCTTCTGAGCAAGCCTGGCTTTCTTCTCAGCAAGCTGCATGGCCATATTTATTTTACGTTGACTCTGCAGCTGAACAGCATCCATTGCTATTTTTTTCTTTTTGCTGATAATTCCTTTTCTTTTCCTCTCCATTTCTTTGGTATAACTTGTTTTTGATGTCCAAAGATTTTGGCAGAGGTTGGCATCAACTGCTTCTTGCAAAAAAATTTCTTTACTGAAGAAATTAATTGCGGACTCACCCTGTGCTTTAAGTTTATACTACACAGTTTGTATAGCTGAGTAGGTTTCAATGTTCATTCTTCCTGATTTTATATCTATGATTTCAGCCATCATGCTGAAAGAACTTTCAACCTGTGGACTATGAAAGCATGATATCAAGGCTTTTACTATTTTAGATAACATAGTGTACTTGTAGAGGCTAAAAACCTTTGCCCACCATGCATCAATTTTTACAAAGTTTCCAACTTCATCAACAGGAGATGGAAGTCGTGAATCAAACTGATACTGGTGAATTTCTAGAGCATAGCTTTCCATTTCCTCTGAATTCAATATATTTCAAAGGAACTGTGGAAGTTTTTCAGTCTTTTTAAAAGTTAGATTATGTCCACTTGTAGAAGGATCAATAGCTGATATGTACATTAAAAGATCACTACATAATGGTAGTGTCTTTTGCATGTATTTTGCACACTGAATATAAGCTTCAGCAGCCTGGCTTAAAAAAATTCCCCACAATGTCATTTGATTTGCTTTTCAAAATAATGTTCCTGATCCAATAATCTTTCACAGGTTTGCCTTATCAAATCTTTCATAGGATTGCCTTTCAGTATCTCTTGTTTTAAGAAACAAGCTAAGAAATCCAAGAATAGTTGCTTCTGCTCATCAAAAACTTTATGAATTAATGGCTCCTTTGTTTGAAATAAGCATACATATTTTTTCAAAAGAGGTAGAGCTGCAACATAAAAATTTAATATAAGCAAGGTTTTTTTGAGCTTTCAAATAATTTTGCAACAATTCTAGATTTCCATTTTCTTCCATCTTCTGTTAGATTTTTTTCCGTAATTTCTTCCAAAGCTCCTGGAATTTTAACTTTTTCTTTCGAATCTTTACATATTTTATTTATTACATCCATGTATATTATATTGGTCTTTCATTAGGCTGCACAAATCCATAATACAGGAGCAAAAGGGCATCATTAATATGTAAACTGTTTAATGCCACATGACAGAATGACAACCACCTGCATTGCACCATGTTCTTAATTTCAGTGAATTTTAGCCCTATAATTTCACAAATTTCAGCAAGGGCTTCATGTTGATCTGCCGACCATTTAGTCATTGAAGAAGTCAATAAAGTATTTCTCAATGTAAGCTTAAAATGGCTTGCAAAAATTTTTACTTGCATTGTGAATATGGTGACATGAATCTCCATCAATGATAAGCAAGTGGGGAGATTTTCTCTGCCGAATTCTTGTTTTTAACCATGTTTTTGGGCCGCTCATGACACATTCTTTCCATTTAGCTTTCAAACAAGCAAAACAAATTCCTCCTCAGAAAGAAAGAAAGATAAAAAAAAAAACGGAAAGCTGCGCCACGAACTTTGTTTAGAGGGTTCGGGCCTACGTAATACTGGCCCGAAGCCGTGCGTTTTTCCCCACTTAGCTTTTAAACATGCAAAACACATTTTTTCCTTAGGAAAGAACGAAAGAAAGGAAGGAAAGAAACAGGGTTGCGTCACGAACTTTGTTCAGAGGCTTCGGGCCGACGTTATCCAGCCGGGCGCCATGCTTTCTTTCCACTAAATTTTTAAACAAGCAAAACACATTCCTCCTCCTTAAAAAAAAAACACGGAAGTGCGTTACGAACTTGGTTCAGAGGCATAGGGTCGACGCAATTCCGGGCCACAGCGAAAGAAGCACGTCAGAGCCAACGTAATTCCGGATCACGGCAAAAGAAGCACGCCAGGCCTACGTAATTCCGGCGTGGCGCTGTGCTTCCTTTCCACTTAGCTTTCAAACAAGCAAAACAATTCCTACTCCTCAGAAAGAAAAAAAAACAACGGAAAGCTGCGTCACGAACTTTGTTTAGAAGCTTCGGGCCGACGTAATACTGGCCGGGCGTCGTGCTTTCTTTCCACTGAGTTTTCAAGCAAGCAAAACACATTCCACCTCCTTAGAAAAAAAAAGGAAAAAAAAAAAAAAGAGGTGCGTCACGAACTTGGTCCACAGCGAAAGAAGCACGTCCGAGCCAACATAATTCCGGATCACGGCAAAAGAAGCACGCCAGACTTAACTACGTAATTCCGGCGCGGCGCCGTGCTTCCTTTCCACTTGGCTTTCAAACAAGCAAAATAAATTCCTTCTCTTCGGGGGGGGATTTAAGAAAAGAAAGCTGCGTCACGAACTTTATTCAGATGCTTCAGGCCAACGTAATCTCGTGCCACAGCGAAAGAAGCATGCCGGGCTTATGCAATCCTAGCGCCATGCTTTTTTTTTTTTTCACTTTCGAACAAGCAAAACAAATTCCGCCACCTCAGGAAAAAAAAAAAAAAAAAAAAAAAGATACAAAGGGCTGTGTTACGAACTTTGTTCAGAGGCTTTTACATCGATTATTTACAAAACCATTAAAACTTTCTTTATAACAGCGAAAATCTGAATAACCATAATTTTTTGTTAGTCACCCGTAATCCCGGGGAAATCCGTAATAATTACGGAGATTCTGTAATTGCCAATTCAGTAATCTCTGTGCGTCCTTCGTAGAAAGAGGTTTCACGAGAGCTTCGATTCTTGAACGATCTCAGAAAAGCGGGAACGCATTCGGATACATCGCAAATTACAAGAGAGAGAGTTCCTGGCGATGACGTCACGGATAGAATGCAGAGTGGCGATTTCCCGCGAGACACGGGATGGCTGTCTTCTCGTGGGCTGCGGCAGTTTCCCTAAAGCACGAGGTGGGCGGAGCTTCACCCTTCGCGCTGCGATGCTCAAGTGACTGACATCCCATCCATTGTTGACAGCAGTAAACGAATTGAGCTCCTGACTCCACCGTCCAACATTTCTTCTTGCCCCCCAGCGCCTGCTCCATAAAACAACGCTTTCAGCTAGAAAGCGCTTAGTTCTTTTACACCACAAAAAAGCAGAATCGCGGAATTCCGCTTTTCAAGGATTTTTCTATAGAACGACAACCCCCCTAAAAATTTTCTCTTCATTTTTGCAATGACCTCGAGGATGACCAAAATGATGCCGAAAAAAGCGGAATTCCGCGAATTCGCGGAATGATCTCATGTATGTCTCATGCTTAAAGATAACAGCGAAATTCTTTCGCCGTCGAATTTCAGTGTTTTTGGAAATTTGTCCTCCATTTTCATACTGAAATACAAATATTTATGGAATAAAATTATACATAACAACAGTACTGGACAAAGGCAACATCACAGGAAAAAGAAATTACAATTACGGAAAAAATCCTTATTTTGTTTACTTCCGTCTTTGAAAGATGAAATACCGCTCCGATGCGTATTTTTACGAACTGGTAAAATTTCGATGCGTAAACACACACTTTGATGCGAACTAGACGCATAATTACGCATTTTGGAGAACTCTGGTCGGCACGTCACCTGAGCACTCCCGTGGAGAGAGAGCTACCGCACGACGTCACGAAGCGGAGCCATCGTTATACTTGATGGCTCCGCACGAAGCCGGCAAGTCAAAGATGACATCGTGTAACACAGTGCTCGTAAGGTTCGGTAGAAAATCTAAGTGGATGGTTGCAGAGGATTGAAATATTTCGATTGAGCAATCGAAATATTAAAAAATCTGTAAAAAATGATTTCTATCCGTAAATCGGTAAAATTAAGCAGAAATCCGTAAATTTTATGGATAATCCATAAAAGTTGGCAAGTATGTGTTCATGCAAATAATTTTTTTTCATACACTAATAAACAACAAAAAATTTAAAAACTACAATTTGGTTATGCTTCTGCAAAGCCCTATGCCAAAAATAAGTGGTCATTCCACCATTTGTCACTTCCCACCATAAATTTATATCAAGCAATAATTGAATTTATCTCGTTTTCCAAATATTTGCATTCAGTAAAATGAACAAATAATAGAAGTAAGAATTACCAATTAATGATATCAAATAAAATACTGTACTACATGCTAAAAACTGAACTTTTCTGATTTCAATTTGTTGATTTGATAATGCAAAGTTCCCGAGTTTATCTTTTTGACATTGGTTGAATTTTTTTATTGGGGGGGGGGGGGGGGTGTAGGCATTCCCAGCATTAGTAATTCTGTAGCCAATAAAAAAACTGTTTTATCTTTCACTGAAACTCATTTCCAATATCCAGATGCTGTAATGCTTCTGTAAAGCCACATAATAATGCTTCCCTTCTTGGGTTCAACATTGGCTGTTGCACGAGTAGTTGTGCCCTGGTTACCTGTTCAAAGTGAATCCTACTTAGAATGAGATGGAATCATTGACAGATTTCCTAAAAATTAGTGCATCCCACAAAAGATTACTGCTTTTGGGATTTAACTTTTGAGCCAGCAATTTCAGTGAAACAAGAACTGCAACATTCAGAAAAATATTTTTATCTCACCTTTGTTAATTGTTGGATGCGCATTTCAGCAGCTGGAAAAAAAAACCAAACAATTTGCCACCAAAAATGCACTATTTGCTCAACCTTGGAGGTTTAACGACCACCGTGAGCAACTCAATGGGCTATAAGCAGTCGCCCGTCCCTAATTTAGGGTCACTGGTTCCAGGGAAGGGAGAGAACCAGTGCCGTAAGACATACACGACATCCATGCCTCAGCGGGATTCGAACCCTGACCCCGTTCGGACGAATGATCAGAGGCCATTGCTTAGACCACTGCGCCACCGGGCGGCGTAGCCAGGATCACCAACTTCTCTCAGAGCACTCAATACCAAGCCACTAGCACTGCAAAACGGACACAAAGAAAAAATTAGCAAAACGTGGAAAAGCCATTTGAGGCATACAGAGGCAGGAGGAGAGACTGCTTTGCTTGAACACAATTTGGTTAATTACAAGCTAATGGCCATAATTCAACCCTCAAGAACCAACCTGTTCACAAAATGGCAAACCTGTTTACCAAGTAAGGGAAAGCTAATCATTTATAAGCACTGAAAGACAGGAACAAAGACTTGAGGTTTTGGAGCTTTTGCACAGAACAAAAACTGCTTTTTGACAGAAAGACATATATATATTACTAATTACATAACAGAGTTGGGGCCAAATGATTTCCTGTGAAAGGGCAGGGTTCATTCTAGGATTAAAAAAGGGCAGGGTGCACTTTGAAAAGAGCACTTTTTAACTGAAAAGGGCTTAATTCTTTATTTTTATTTAGTTATCTAAATGGAATAAAATATTTACATAATAATATGCAAAGATTCAATTATATGAAAAAGACACATAGTTCTACCGTGCTGGCGTTCCGCAGTGGATTTAATCCTCTGAATGGAGGAAGGACATGCCAGATCACTTCACGCGGAGGCAAACGCCTCCCCCAAACAATCCGCAATCTCCCAGACTTCAGCATATGTGCAGCCGTTACTCTCGAGAATGAAAATCTGGCGAGAACTGTAGTTACCCCGCATCTTACGAATCTTGTCCCACACATTTTTCGAACTGGCATGTGAAGTGAGAGATGAAACATACTGAATCCAAGACTCCCTCTTGCAACGTCGACGCACCAACTGAGCATAGGATTTTGCTCATTTAAATTCTCCCGACACGTTACCTGTCTGAAATGCACTGTAGCCTTGAAATGAAAGCAGTTCTGATGGGTCACTTCCATGTCAAATCAACAAGGCTCATCACAACCCGACATTTTTTGATTTTTATGAAACTTGGTATAATTGTAGTATTCATCAATATAAACAAACATGATTTTTTCCAGAATTTTTAATGCATCCGTTTTTGAGTTATTGATTTTTGAAATTTCAAAAAAACCCTGAAATTTCATCATCTGAGCAAACTTTAACTGCCAATTACTCCGGTTCTAGTAGAACTAGGGTAATGAATTATGGCTCATTTTAAAGATCTTGAATTGGACTTTCATTTGATATGCCACATGACACTATTAAAAAAAATTAATGTCAATTTTAAAATTGAAATATTAAAAAATATATGTATTTTAAAACATCTGAAAAAAATGTCAACATTATTTTTCTACATATCCTGAAAGTTTCATAATGGGATCGCTATGGGATCACTAAAAAAATAATAATAACGTAGAACAATGCAACTGAAATGTGCCAGACGTACTTACCGGTTCCACCCATGACTGGAAGGGTATTCTTTATGTGGTTTGCGTAAAATGTCCTACTTGTTATTTTAAACATTGTGAATGTTAAAGAATGAAAATAAACATCTAAGTAATTTGAAACTGTGTCCCAAAGTAATTCATTTCATAATTCAGTATAAGGTTCTGTGTGCATATTTACACTTACAAAATTATTTTATCTTCTATATGTATCCTGCTTTTTTTCTTTCTTTTAAATTTTGCCGCACTTGTATGCCAGTGCTTGATTTGCCTTCTTTGTCTCAGTCATTGTTAAATTATATACTCTTCCAAGTAGCTGTTGTCGGGTCAACTTTTAACAAAACATCAGATTTATGAACCAACAGTATAACAGGTAATTGAGGATACTTGTATGATGGAGATGGGCCATGCGGCTCCAGGAAGCTCACTTTTACCTCTTCTGTGTCCTCATTCACACCAAGTACACATCCCAACCACCAGTGCTCTGAGTACTTACTAATCACAAAACCTACCATATTTTCAAAACTAATGTTCTCTTTCCCTTCATCTGTTGCACATATTTCTTCTTTAAAATGCTCAGAAAGTGAGTAATTTTAGACTAGTAATTTGTGTTTTCCTGTAGGAATGAAATAATGGAGTTTCTGAGTACCACTTATTGTCTTAGCAGAAGCCATTCTACTTTTAAGGATAATTTCTTCTTCTTTGTAATTTTCTGTTGTTGCAAACCAAAAGTGAATGGAGGCAATATTAGCAGTGGGCCATTCAAAGAGTTGGCGTGGGGTCATAATTTGATTATTATGCCCAAGCAATAATTGATAATTTGATTATTATGCCTAATCGCTTCACAGTACCCCTATCCCATCACATGCATTTTTGCCATGTGTTGTTGCAAAAAAATTCCATTCTGCTTTTATATTAAAGTCAGTCTCGTGGAAGCACAAGCTGAGGAAGTTTTGACTTGTTTTTGTGTTGTGAAGCGGTTCCATCCGAAAAATAAAATATCTTTTCAGGTTTTTGAGAAAAACGTGACTGCATGAAATTAATTAGGTAACGCTGAAACAGATGGACAGCTATACTGTCTTGAATTGGGCAGTCTGATATAATCACAAAACTTACTTGTCCTAGGTTCTGAGTTTTCTCATCTTGATAGTATATAACTATAGGATGCAGGGTTGCTTGGGCATTGTTCCAGTGAAAACCCTGAGCTGCATCTTGCAATACAAAAGAATAATTTTCAGCAAAGTCACAAATTACTATGTATTGATTTTCTGTTATTGTGTCTTTAAGATGTCTTAAGTAACTTGACTGTTGAGTTGCTATAAAAGAATGGTGAAACAGGGCTGGAAGTTTTCCAAACAACAGGTCCAAAAACTCCTGTGTGGATTTTGATAATGTTCCAAGTACTGTCCTCTTCTCTAATTGCATCCATTGCTTGAATGTCACATTTTCTATACTATTTAGATCAAAACAATCTTCAAATTGTTGCTTGAGCTGTTATAATCCTGGACAGTTGTTGCACTAACTGAAGTAACATGCAGGGTTTCCACAAATTATGTTTGCAAGGACATCTTTATAGGAGTTTATTGGCTGAACAGTGTCACCTGTTAATTCAGGTAACTTGAATTGTGTCATCATCAGTGTAACATTCTGATGCATTGTACAAACACAAACAGAATGTGTGCCACTTGCTTCTGCAAAAACGCAGTGCTTAGGGTGAAGTTCACAGAACTTGGAGAACCCACCTTTTTCTCTTGAAATCTCTCTTTAAAAAGAGTATACAATTCACGCAAATTACTTAAAAGCAAATTTTTTTGTACCTGTTGACACTTATTATCTATTTTAATGGAAACAAAGTCTTTTTTTTCTGGCATTTGGCGGCTTACATCGTCACTCTCATAAAATTCTTGTATACAATGTGCTGTGTCTTTGTCTAAAGTCTTTTGTGGCTTTGGATCAGGAGAAGACATACCTTTTGCTTTTACTAGCCTTTTAGCCTTTCTGGCCATAAAATTTGAAACTCTAAATTCTGTTTCAATTTGTTTCAGTGACCAAGATTTAGGCAGTGTACTCAATATCTGCATTCTTATGCTTTTATTTTCTATGAAATGAAATTTTTCTTTAAACTGTCTTATAATTTCTGGTTCAGGAGATGAAATATTCTTTGGTTCCGACGCAGGACATAACTTTAATAATTTTGCTCGAAATGCTTCTTGGGCTTTTTTATATTTCTCTTCCGGGTATTTTTTTTCTTGCACGTGTTTTTTCTTGATTGGTGTTTCGTCCAGACATTGTAAACTTCTGTTAAATGCTTCTATAGCATGCTCTTTTTCAGGAGTTGATACTTCAATGTTTTCACATGGAACAGCATGGCCTTTGGCTTTTTGTTCATTATAGCGGTCAGAAGGTGAAGAGCTTCAGAGTGAAATTTCTTCAGAGTGGCTTTTTGTTCATTATAGCGGTCAGAAGGTTCAGCAGCTTCAGAGTGAAATTTCTGGATTGCTTTACGACAACTGTCACAGACCTTGTCTCCAGTTTTGAGCAACTTGTTCTGTAGCAATAGATTCTTGGAAACTGGTCGCAGATTTTTTTTTGTTATATTTATGGTTTGGTTCCCCAAGGGGGTTGCAACAGTAAACCACACTTGAAACTTTTTGATGTGGATGGTCTGCTGGCATCCATCTTTTACTTTGCTTTTACTTTAAAACCTAGGAAAGAAACACAATTTGGTACCCTTATGGATATATATTAAATTTTTAACTAATTATAATTAATTCATTAACATTTGCAGTGTTTGTAAGACCAGGGATAACATTTTAGACAGACAAAATAAACAATTCCTCAGTCACTGATGATGCATTTAGTAACGTCCTTCTATGTTTCTTATTTTTTTATAGTGATCCCATAGCGATCCCACTATGAAACTTTCAGGTTATGTAGAAAAATAATGTTTGTTAAACAATATTTTTTTCAGATTTTTTAAAAAACACATGTTTTTAATATTTCAATTTTAAAATTGACATTAAATTTTTTTAATAGTGTCATGTGGCATATCAAATGAAAGCCCAATTCAAGATTTTTAAAATGAGCCAAAATTCATGACCCTAGCTCTACAAGAACCCGAGTAATTGGCATTTAAAGTTTGCTCAGATGATGAAATTTCAGGGTTTTTTTGAAATTTCAAAAATCAATAACTCAAAAAATGCATGCTTAAAAATTCAGAAAAAATTCATATATGTTTATATTGATGAATTCTACAAATATACCAAGTTTCATAAAAATTAAAAATGGTCAGGTTGAAAATGCTATTTTTGCTGGTTGATTTCACATGGAATGACCCTAATGGTTTAAGTTTTGTCTTCTGTACACAAAGGCACACCGGAGAGTACAACGGAAGCAGATGTTTCACGTCGTCAAAACTCATTCGAAAACCTCGGCAGTTCCACTGAAGTATTGAAGCCATGGTTAGAAGCGAGATGATAAAGGAAATAAAATGAACTATACTGATTGCTCAAACGAGGTCATCATCTATCTCCTCTGACGAGTGGTCCCTCAGAAGTGGGGTGTGTGACCAGGGGCCAAGATGGGAGTATGCTTTGTCCCAAGTGTCTTAACGGGATTCACTCGCCGTTGAGTAGTTTGCTGAGATTTTGGAGAAAAAACGCTTTTCTTGTTCTTGGCTTTGGTGTTCTTGCCAGAAGAAGTAGCCAGAGTTCCCTTGCTGGTGGTGGTGTGAGTATGCTCCGGCGAAGTGGTGAGTGCCGCTTTCAGACCCCTAGCTCAAGACTGGAGTGCCTGCAGCCCAGCAGCAATGATATCGTCCAGCTTTTAGGGACATTTAGGGGGATCTGACTGTCAGTTTGAATGGCAACTGTAGACTTGGTAACCACCACTGATGCATATGATCGCTGAGCAGATGAAACAGGAACCACCTTCCTTCAGAACAGGAAATATTCTTAATCATTTTCAGCCTTTGAATTTCTTTCTCCTCCATCCATTTGGGACAATCTTTGGCTGACGTTGAATGTGAACCCCTGCAATTCACACAAAACTCGGCCTCAGCCACACAGTCTGGTAGGTGATGGTCTGTGGCATCACAGCGTCCACACTCAGAAGTGCTCCTGCAAGACTGCTGAGAATGGCCGTACGACTGACACCTAAAAAGCATCTCAAAGGTTTAGGGATGTACGGTCGTATCTCGAGGTGAAAATACCCTGCCTTGATGGCTGTAGGCAGGGAAGGGCTGTCAAATGTTAAAATGATGTTGCAGGACGGGACGAACTGCCCATTCCGCCTGAAAAGAATATGCCGCACACCTGCAAAGTGTTGACTCCTCAGTTCTTCAAGAAGTTCATCATCGGTACACTCAATGTGGTCCCAAGAGCAGACAACACCTCGAGATGTATTTAGGTATTCATGTGGTGTCATTTTGACCAGAGTCTCAAGCAGCATGGTGGTGGTAAGAAGTGTGGAACTGTAGGCCACAGTGAACATCTCTACAAGATCTCCAGACTGGAGTTTCTTTACGCTCTTTGGAGAGCTTGCAATGGATTGAAGTGATTTATTAATCCAAAATGGACTTTTTGCACTCAAAGGCTTTGAAGGGTCCAATGAGTGCACAAAAAGAAACGAGCATTTGAAGAATCATCAGAGATATGCTCCTTGGCGGAAGGAGCTGAGCCTTCCTCAATTGACCTCTCTTCATTTTAATTTTGTGGGAAACGTTATTGTCATCCATGAAGAAAAATAATTCGTTGGCAGACTTCCCCACCCACAACCTAGCCCAACGAGGGAGAGCCGGAGGTCCGCAAGCCCAAGTGGACGCAGGACACAGCTCTAGGGATAGCAAGTTGATAGGGCAGACATGCGCTCCGTGCGCACCCAGACTTTCCTGTGCCTGGGGAACACACCTTTGGCATGCCCACCCTATCCCCAGACTCACCCAGTCGTACGAAACGACAAGCTGTTAGAGGTCTGGACTCCACTTGACCACAGACCTTATTGGCTAGGAGGGGGCTTTAGTTCCTAGCTGCCCATTTAGGGTGAAAACAACAACACCCCGGCCACCAAAACCTCAGCCTTCAGCATCCCTTTTCCCTACGGGTCACCGCACGTGGCAAACAAGCAGGTAGGTCTAGCTAACCAGCTCGGAAAAACAAAGAAGGGAACAAAACGAAGAAGACAGGAAAGAAAAAGAGAAACTAAATTCCAGAGCCGGCGCATAATCACAATCTCAGCAACCTATAACTGAGGTGGCTGCGTGTCAAGAAAACAACGAAAAACATAAAAATGGGAAAATCACCATAAAGTACATGTTGACTCGGGCTGTGGTGTCGCCACTCCCCATCAACTGGATGAACAGCTGTCCCTTCGGTAGCATCATCGTTTCAAGAAGAAATGACAAGATGATCCGTCACAAGGTCAGCTCGGGCCATGGGGGCGCCACTCCCCAAGTAACTGGAAAACCAGCTATCACCCGTGCCGGGCTTTGCTGCAGGAGGACCCAAAATCGTTTGGTCCCAAGCTATCTGGATTTGGGGTCCCATACTGTATATGTATGTATGTACGATTTCCTGTAATTCTTCTGGTATTGTCTGTAATGTCGTAAAAGTCAACAAAACTATGGAAAATCCATTACAGTTCTTAGCTATGTATTTTGCAGTCAGTGCCTGACCTACATCTGTATGACAAGCTGGCTGTCAAAAAGGCTAGTATATCAAAGGAATCTATTGACCATCTTATCCAAAGGAGTATAAATAACAGTCTTCATGCATTTACTGCTGTATCCAAAAGAGTATAAATAACAGTCTTCATGCATTTACTGCTGTATCCAAAAGAGTATAAATAAGTCTTCATGCATTTACTACTGTAGGACGAAAACATGCTTGTTACTAATTAAGTCATTAATCATGTTGCTCTTTCAAAGCTTAATAGTTTGATAGAAGCGAATCGAGAGAGGAGGGGGGGTGAATCACAGGGTAAATAATTGTCAGTTTGATGCAAGAAACAAGAAAAATTGTTTTAATTAATGATGCACAGATTGCATGATACTGAGAAAAAATGAACTCTGTTCATGTTCCTGAAGCAGTGTTACTTGCCATGGTTTTGAGTTTTATACAAACACATAACCACAAAATTCCTAACACCATAAATACTGTGAATGCCATGCCTACTATATCCCTTCTCTCATCTTGCAATAGTTTTGCTTAACAGCAGCAGTATTTAACAGAAAAACAAATCCTGTCACAAGCTGAAATATTGTGACCCATGACACTGAAATATTGACACCCAGAAAATATGCTTTGATCCTTAATCTTTCAGTATTTGTTTTTTGAGACAGTAGTACTTGGTGCTGAATGGAATTTTTAAAGCTTTGTGATCACAAAATGTGAAAGTTCAATGCTGTCATGAAAAGTAAAAGATTTTACAAGGGAAGCCCTTGGAATACAATGCAGACAGAAAAGAAACCCAACAATTTGTCAGAACATGTGTTTGTGTGAGTGGAACCATCAATGAATGTTATTTCACTTAAATTGTGTCCTTGTGCATTTAGAATTGATTAAAAAAATCTTACATCTTAATGAGTGTGCCCTGCAGTTTACTTAAATACACTAAGAAACTTAGAATGACTTTGTAACAGCTTACCACACATCATTTATTTAGTAAGAAATTACACCGAGAACAAAGGCTGACATATGTGGTATAGTAGTCTAGCTAGCTTTTTGTTTGTTTGTTTGTTTGAGTGCAATGTGAGGATCTCATTAGATAACCATGTGCAGCAGATATGCAAGTGATAAGATAACCAAAATATTTTAAGCAATTCACTGGTACAGCAGGATAAGTAATGTAAATAGTTCATCACACTTAGGTACTTAAATAGTTCAGATGAACCTAAATACAGTGAGATGATTTGGACGTGTTGTATTGGGAGAAGGAAGATTACTTAAATGTCATATTTTGTTGCAGGCTGCACATGAACCTTAACTGGCAATGACAGATGGACAAAATCACATATGCAACCAACATTAACCCACGCTTATGATTTACTATCCCCACTATGTTTATGCAAGTGTTTTGCATCATCACTCCAATTTAAACACCAATTAGGTAAGCAGAAGTGCAAAGATAATCAAAATGTTGATAATAGCAAAACAACACAAAATCCAGGGAAACATCAATGACATTAAAGAATTACATGAAAATAAATACAAATAAAAAAACTTACATAGAATGGTACACTGGCTTGTCCCATTATATATTGATGGCCAAGCATTGTGGGAACACTCTGTGGTATGTTTGGAACTGCTTTGCCTGCTAAAGAGAGAACATATCTTGAACTGCAAGTAACACACGGCAGAAGCAAAAAATTTCAGGATACAATCAAATGACTTATCAGTTTAAAGTAGCCAAACAAAGGTTTTACAAAACTTAAACAAGGTTCATAAATATAATATCCAATGCCCAGCACATACTTCAGCATTAAAGGAGCACTTAAAAACTACATTTCCTCTTGAACATGTCTGTGCACCATACTGGTACACGTGTGCGAGATGATTAGATTACTATAAAAATTAATGTCTAAATGATACAATTTAACACACCGCAAAGGGTTGTTTTTGGGTATACTAAAACATAGTAGTTTGCAGTTAAAACTTGTTCACTGTGGATTAATATAGTACAGAAGAACTGCAAAGTAACCATATTAATTGTTGAAATAAACACTTTTCTGGCAATGGAAAGAAATCATATTGTTAAATTAAACTTTTTTATGATCTTTACAAAACATAATTTATTTCTTACATTACAGCCCTTTAATGCTCTTAAGAGTTTTTTAAAATAATTCCACATAATGGTGATTATGTATCTATACATTCACAATAAATTTCAGTGGCTTGACAACGCATTTTTCCGAGTAAAAGAATAATACCAAGTAACATAATTTACCACTGGAAAATGACATGGTATAGAATACTTTTGCATACACATGACCACAACAGGGACTAAGGCTCTTTTAAGGTAATTAAAAAGTTCTTGAACAAACTTCAAATTATAACTAAAAGTAAGTTGCAGACTGAACATATATAGATGACTAGACTACAGCAAGTGAAAAAAGCTGCTTTGATCACATTGCAAGTAGTCTGACACCAAGGAGATATTTGGAACCATTGTTATATTTGTAATCAACATAGGAAAGGGAAAGGAGATACATAGGAGCTATTTGTGTTGAAAAGTCTAAACAGTCAAACTGAAATAAAATTGAGATAGCAAATATGCTATATTCCTGGAAACATGCAGTCCCAGTTAATTGAATGCCCAGTATTTTGAACGTGTCTGTCAAATTCTGGTTTGCTACACACATCCTAAGTTGTCTCCCAATTTTTCAACTGCAGTTTGCACTGTAGACTCTTCTTGTAACCATACACGAGACCGACAAACAAAAAAAGCTGAGCTTTTTAATCGGGTGAAAAATCAGAATGTGCACTGAAGAAGTGTAAAATTAACGCAGCATGAGACAAATGGAATTGTTCACTGTAATTTATTTGTGTAAATATTAGACAGGAACACTTCACTGTATTCACAACATAAAATTACTGAATACAAAACAAAATAAAATGGTTTTAAACGACATTGTTTCAGTTTTTTTTTTCTTGTTGTATATGCTTAGAACATCAGCTGAAGTTTACGTTTGTGCTGCATTCTTTGCACCAACCTCCACAGCATTAATTGCTTAATTTTTCTTTCTGCTGATGTCCTTCCCTTCCCATTTTTTCATTGTCGCTTTTTTTTTAATTCCCTCAGATGACAATAATTTTATTCACCATGCTGAAATTAAATTTCAGCTTCAGGATCATGAAGCACAATATAAAAGCTTTCACTATTTTAGATAACTGTGAGAACATGAACACTTTTGAAAACTATGCATCAATTTTTACAAATTTTCCAATTTGGTCACCTATGTTTTTGGAAAACTCCCCTACCTTATCAAGCTTAAACGCAAACATTTATTGGGGGGGATAAAGTAACATTTAATAACAACAATGGATAGTGGGAACATAACTGGAAAAGCAAAATAGTTACAGGAGAAATCTTCGCTCCATCAGACATCTGTTTTTGGACTCCCCTCCTTAAACTTAAATGCAAATATTTATGGAATAAAGGGATTTTTAACAATAAATACTGGGTAGAAGGAACATTGCGAGAATAAAAATAAAATAAAATGCGCTGATCAGAGCAATTTTCACTCCAGCCTCAAAAGGATAACCAACAATACTCCCCCCAACATCGCAACCACCGAAACATTTCTGTTCGGTTGTTCATTGATCTTGAGAATAATGGAAACGGCGGAATTCCTCGAATCTGTGAAAAAATCTCGCGCCTGAAGATTTCAAGGAAATCTTTGTGCTGTCTTTAACCTCTGTCCATATCAAGTGAAAAACAAAAAGTACAATTACGTGAAAAACATTCACTCTGTTTAACTCCGTTTCTGATAACTTCAGTTCATATCGCGAGAAAAAGAAATTACAATTATGTGAAAAACATTCACTCTAACTTCCACTTTCGAAAGTTTTTGAAGATGGGTAATTACCCCCCCTTCTCTACAGTTTGCACATTATCTCAGACTAAGAATTGACCCAAATGCTGACAAAAAAAAAAAAAAAAAAAGAGGAATTTTAGGAATCTGGGGAACCATTGCATGTATGTATAAAAGAATACTGTACCTTCTTTTTTTTTTTTTCTGACTTTATGGCAGGGAATATTTTTTAAATTTTATTATATTAAGGTTCAGAGCAAGCCAAACAGGTTTTTTTTTTTGCTAATTCTCTGAAGTTTTTTGAATAACCCTTTATTTGACGTTAACAAAAATATTAATCCTAGAATAATCCCTGTAAAACTCAAGTTAAACTTTATTCTGTCACAAGAAATTGCTATGACAATCAAGAAGTGTTTATAGCATATTAAATTCATTTACTTACTGGTGTAATACACATATATATTTGCCAAGCTTTTGCACTCCACTGGGAGGCTTTTTCAAGGCAGTGGAGACATAAAATGCAGGTAATTAGAACACATAAAAAAACAAGATTATTTTTTGAAAACAAAGTAGTTTGGCAAATCAACATGGGTATTACACCAGTAAATAAATGGATTTACTACGCTATAATTGCTTCTTGATTGTGTGCGGTCTGGTGTACTTTGAAATAAAATTGCTATGACTTCATGTGTAAAAGACCTACCTATACTGCAAAAAAATTTGCTGCATTAAAACTCAATATTCATAATCACTGAATGTAAATGAACTAGAACTATACAGCATACTGAGGTACATACATACATATCACTAAGCTGTTCTCTGAGATTCAGAGGTTAGTTCCACAAATACAACCTAACAGATAAATTTCTAACTGATTACTTACTGTTGTCATATCAAACTTCTCCATTTACAGCGATCTTGACACACAACTTGGGCTTCACTGACATCCATCACATGACGTACATAAGACCTTCCATACTTCACACTCATAATCTTTTTCTCGTGCACACTCCTGATGGCCTTCCTTCCTGCCACTTGGGCTAAAAAAAATTTCTTTAGCCCATTCTTTCAACATGGCCAAACCACCAAAGAATATTAGTCTCCATCTTGTGAACAACATTTTGCGTCACATTACACAACTGCACCACATCTTCACTCCTTGCACAAACAGAACGTGTCTCACCACAAACTCCTAGCAAGTAATGCATTTCTCCAGCACACAAACTACTCCCATGTTTCTTCTGTAGTGCCCAGGTTTCACTGCCATAAATCCGAGTAGGAACAATTACACTTTCATACACGGCCATGCGGGCCTCTCTTGAGAACCCATCATTTCTGTGAAAACCTCCCTAAAGCAGCTATGACTTTCAACCAAGAATTCACCCGCCTACTAATTTCACCATCTGATTTGTTCTCGGTCAAACAGGCTTCCTAAATACACAAACTCATACATCTGGTCAATCACTGTGCCATTTAGACATTTAGACTTATCTTGAATTCAGTACTCACAGTTCCTCGCTCAAAAACCAGAACTTTTGGTTTTTCCCAATTTATATTCAGTTTAAATTTCATGCAAACTTCGTACATCCGGGACAACATACTCTGCAACTCATTTTTGCTCTCTGCCAACAGGGCACTGTCATCAACATAAATGGATATTACCCAAACATAAACAAGTATTGTCCATTTTGGCATCATGCATGCATGCATCCATAAATATATTAAACAACCATGGTGACATTACACAACTTTGACTCCTGCACCAATTGAAAACCATTTTGATGAAACAGCATTCATTCGTACACAAGCTCTACTGCCAGCATACATTACTTTTACATTATTAAGTAGATTCCCAGTAACACCATATTTATTCAATACCTTCCACAAAAGTGTCCTATTTATTCGGCCGTAAGCTTTCTCTAAATCTATTGAGGCAGCAAAAACTTTGTTACCAACAGCCAGATACTTTTCAATCATCATGCGTAATGCGAAAATTTGTTTAGTGTAGTCATCAGGCATCGGGGTGCACATTAGTTATTTTTTTATTTAGTTTTTTCTTAGTTATGTACTAAGTCTACAAATCACCGGACTGGAAAATGTATATATTCAAATTTACCACATAAAAAAGTGCAGCGTAGGGTGTATGAAGTTAATTAGGCACTTGCACACACGAATTTTTACACCAACATTGCAAAACAGATAATTCAACGTGAACAAATTATTAAACACTTTATCATTCGTTAAAGTCAAAATCTACTAATTAATTTTCATAACCGGATAATTCAGCACGGACAAATTATTAAGCATTTTGTCATTTGTCAAAATTCACTAATCAATTTTCACTTCAACTAACCTGAAATCTCCTTCATAGTCCATCCAATTGAAACGTATCCACAAAACAATTTCAATAAAAAATAAAGAAATCTGAAGTTATTTTCACCAATGTTTAAAAAAAAAAAAAAAAAAAAAAAAACAACTTTTGATCCTGAATGAAGATCAAAAGTATCTACGCACAACACTAATGTTCCGGATAAGATTGCCCCACTGAAATATATTTGCACTCTAGCAGAACGCTCGCTATAACCGCCGAGCAGGAACGGATCCACACGTGCCAAGGTGATACTCATGAACACTGTCAAGCCAAGAAGACTCCTCAGGGAAAAAAAGAATGAATTCACACGCGCCAGGGCGACACTCAGCAACATGGTCGAGTCGGGATGACTTAAAAATAAATAAAAAAATAAATAAAAGGACAGGGACAAATCCGTACGTGCCAGGGTGACACAGAACAGCATGGATGACTTAGAACTTTCGTTTCACCTTGGAATCAAATCTGGGATGGGTCTCCACTTTTCTTGTAGAACTCGTGACGTCTAGGTGAATTCAATCTTCTCACAGAGACTACAGCCATCACTTTACGTAACCTTTTATTCGACACACAGCACAAGTACACAAAACAATAATTAACAACTTAAACGAATTCATTCTGCACGACGAACAACTCCATTTTTACTTCCTCCTCTGCTCTCTCTCTCTCTCTCTCTTCTGCTCAGCACATCACACTCATCCGCGAAACTACCTTGTAGATGGTACTATGTCGCCATCTGTAAGGCAGAATTGTCATTACAAGTATTGGGTTGTCGGAAAAGTCATGACGCATTTTAGCCATGTTTTGCAAAGGTCATTTATTGATAGAAAGAACAAAGATCAATCAATGATAGAATGCTCGTTTTGTTCGATAACCATTTGCCATCCTTCAGTGAGCTGCAGAAGGCCTCATTCATAGAAGGACCTGACTTTCATGGCGAAAACCTGTACAACGTGCTGATTTACAGCCTCATCTGAATTGAACGTTATACCACACAAGCACTGTTGAAGAGAGTGAAACAAGTGGAAGTCTGGCGGCGCAAGGTCAGGCGAGTATGCTGGGTGTGGCAACACATCCCACTGAAGCTCCAATAATTTTTGGCGGGTGATCAAACTTGTGTGTGGTCTCGCATTGTTGTTATGGAACACAACATGTTTATGATGAACGAGCTCTGGACGTTTCTGGATGATGGATTCTTTCAAACTGTCCAATTGCTGACAGTACACATTCAAATTGATTGTTTGGTTCCGTGGTAGGAGCTCGAAAAACACGACACCTTTAATTAAAATCCCACCACACTGAGACCAGAACCTTCCGCTGATGAATGTCTGCTTTGGATGTTGTTTGAGGCGAAGCAGCACGTCGGACCAAGACCGTTTGCCCAGCACATTGTTGTACACAATCCACTTTTCGTCACCAGTTATCAGTCGCTTCAAAAGAGGATCGGTTTCCTCATGTTTAATGAGCATATCGCAGATGTTTACACGCGCCATTAATTGAGCTGCTTTGAGTTCATGAGGAACCCACACATCAAGCTTGCTTACGTATCCCAGCTTCTTCAGGTGGTCGTGAACGCTTGAATGATGGATGTGCAATGCGTCTGCAATATCTTGTGTCGGGTAACGTGGGTTTGACTCGATCAATGCCTTGATTTGGTTGTCACCAACCTCGGTTGGCCTTCCGGACCGACAAGCATCGTTGAGGTCAAAATCACCAGCACGAAATTTTGCGAACCACCGCAGGCACCGACGTTCTTGTAGAGCATTATCACCGCACACTTTATGCAACTTTTCACAAGTTAGACACGCTTTCTTCCTTTTACGGAATTAAAACAGTAAAATATGGCAAAAATGCACAGTTTGGTCTTCCATTTGCAACTTGACGTCAAATCTTCGCAAATCAACCAAATCGCTCACTATTCCTTTTAGACTGCAGCTAAAACTGGCACCTGTCGAATGCCACAGCGATAACAGAGCTGTGCATGCCTGTAGTACTTCAAAAACCGCCTAATCGCCATCGGGTGCCAAAATACGTAATGACTTTTCTGACAACCCAATAGTTAGTCCATTTGAATAAGCATAAACCACACACACACACACACACACACACACACACACACACACACACACACACACACACACACACACATAGCCAATAGCAGTATAACTATACCATCGGGATTACAGGAAATGCTATCCCACACTCACCAATCCGCTAGGCCAGCGTGGTGAGTTATGGCCAAACCCCTCCAAAATGACTCCACAACTTAAATCTTGGCCCTCAGTCTCCGGCAGCTGGAATGTACCTGGCCAAGGCAGCGGCCAGTGCGACATGAAGGCAGATGGTGCTAAGGATCACTGGAGGACCGGACTAGGCTGCCATCTGATGCTGACCTTGGCTACGTATAATGGACGCTCCCTATCTTCTGATTCAAGGCTTCTTGAATTGGAAGAGGAACTACAAAGGATCAAGTGGGACATCGTCGGGCTAAGTGAGGTAAGGAGAAAAGGAGATCTCATTGAACTGAAAAGTGGACATCTCTTCTACTATCGTGGTACAAATACTGACAGAACTAGTGGTGTTGGATTTATAATAAACCAGAAACTGAAGGATAAGGTTGTAGAAGTTGAAAGTTCCTCTGACAGAGCTGCACGACTCGTTATCAACTCTCGAGAAGATACCAGGCTCTGATTATTCAAGCTTATGCACCCACCACAAGTCATCCTGAAGAAGAAATTGAAGAATTTTATGAATAAATTAGTCATCTAAATAATAAAGGTAAGCAGCACTTGAAGATAATTATGAGAGATTTCAATGCAAAAATAGGGAAACGGCAACAGAATGAAACTTCAGTAGGTAAATTTGGTCACGGCAACAGAAACCAGCGTGGGAATACTCTCGTTGAGTTTGCAGAGGCAGAAGGGTTTTTCATCTTAAACTCCTTTTTCAAGAAAAAGCCACACAGGAAATGGACATGGAGACAGCCAAATGGGACGACAAGTGAAATTGATTTTATTATGTGTAACAAAAACTTCGTCATAGAAGACTGCAGTGTGCTAAACAAGTTCAACACAGGTAGTGACCATAGATTGGTGAGATGTAAGATGCACCTCAACACTAAACTTGAACGTGGCAAGCTCATAAGACAAACAAAATGTATTGACATAACCAACCTTAAAAAACACCATAATACCTTCAAGTTGGAACTGAAGAACAGATTCTCTGCTTTAGAAGGCCTAATATCGGAAGAAGTGGATATTTTTGAAGTTAACAGAAAACCAACCAAAGCTCTTATGGAAACAGCAACAAAATTAGCTGGGTCTAAGAACAAGTTGCAGGTGAACAAATTATCAGGAAAAACCAAAATGTTGATGCAAAAAAGAAGAGAGATGGGGACAACTAAAGAAGATGTGACTTCCAAAGTGGAATATATAGAGCTATGAAAAACAGTACGAAAAGGTATCATTGAAGACGTAAGGAAATTCAACTGCGAACTAGTGAGGAAAGCAATTGAAAACAACCAAAGCCTAAAGATAGCAAAGGGACATTTCAGAAAGGGAAGAAAACAGATTATGGCACTGAGAAAAGAAGATGGTTCTATAACAAGAAATAGAGGGGAAATTTTGACAAGAGTGAAAGATTTCTACTCCAAATTATATGAAAGGGATGAAGAAGTTGCACATGCAATCAAGAACATGATGCGGGGAAAAGCTCCAGGAGAAGATGGAATTACTGTAGACATCATATAAGAAGCAAGTGGAGAAATCGAAACAGTACTCGCCCAAATATTTACTCGATGCCTTAATGAAGGGAAGATTCCTGAGGATTGGAACAATGCTACAATGATCCTGCTACATAAAAAAGGTGACATTGAGGATCTCAGGAACTACAGACCTATCAGCCTCCTATCAGTGGTTTATAAAATCTTCATCAAAGTTCTTTCACACCGCTTGAAGGTAACACTGGACATGGATCAACCGAGAGAACAAGCTGGATTCAGGAGTGGCTACAGCACAATAGATCATATCCACGTACTGAGAGAACTAATTGAAAGAGCGAGGGAATATGAACTTCCATTGTGCATGGCTTTTATCGATTATGAAAAAGCCTTTGATTCGGTGAAACCAGGGATCATAGCATACTTCTGGAAAATTTTAGGTAAGAATTTTAGGAATTTTAGGAATTTTTAGAAAAATTTTAGGAAAATTTTAGGAGTGTATTTCAATAAAAACTAGATGTATATTTGTATACATCTAGTAAAACAACTTTGTATACATTGTAAAGAGTTTGCTTCACACCCTTCAACCATATATACTGATAGACTGCGCATGACATCAAAATTTCTGGCTCCAACATAAAATCACATGACAACAGTCAAAAAGATGGGTTACACCTGCTGTGCTTATGGTTGCTCTGACCGATATAGTAAAGAAAGTTCTATGATTTTTCATGGGTAAGAAACGAATTAAATACCTAAGTCAATAAAGTTCAATTACTTAACCAGAAACTTGCAGCTATTGATATAAAAATATAGTAACTTAAGAAAAAAAAAATGGAATGCATGTTCCAAATTCTTTTCGCAAATGTTCATCACATTATAAATCACAAAATGTAAACAACACGATCATGCATGTATATAGCTCATAAGTAAACTTACCTGAAGAGTTTTCATTATATATGAGGGTGCATTCACATAATACACCGAAAACACTGAAGTTCTGCAGCGTAAATTAGTAATCATAACAGCATTTGTACACGAAATTTGGAGTCTGATGATGACGTGCCCAATGTTTGAGCCATGGCGGCTTTGATGCAGCTATTGCCAATGCGCAGTCCATTAGTATATATGGTCGAAGTTCACACCCAATTTTTTTGCATAACGTCTAATGTCTAAAGTTTAAGTATGATTTACTTCTAATGTTCAGTTCTTATCTTTTCACGTGTTATTATCATATTCAAGTATATTTACCACATTCAAGTTTCACTTTGAACATTAATATGCTGTTGAACCAGAAGCAATTCACGATTTTCACAGTAAAGTTTTCAGGTTTCACATTAAACTATAATATCCTAAAAAGGTAATTGAAAACCAAGAACTATGTACAATTGTTCACTGAATTACTTTTTTCATATTATTGTTTTAACCTTTTCCTGATTAGCCTATCTTTTTCTGCTTCCACCACAACTAATTTACTTTCAGTTTTCTTTATTTCAGCTGAACCTTGTATGATCAAGTTAGAGGCAACTGCTATTTCAACAGTATTTTGTTTTTCTACAGCTTTTCTCATTCTTTCTGTTCCCTCTTGAATTACTGCTAGGGAGGCTTCTTTATCTTTTTTAAGCCTATTTATTTCTGCATCATTTTCTTTTATTTTGTCATCAAACTCAGCTTTTCTTTTTTCTCTAGCTGCTTTTCCTTATTTTCCCTCTCTTTCTTCGAAAATAAAAGCATAACAAACAGCGAAAACTAGCTCATAAATAGAATATTTGAAACACTCTCAATGTATGCACTCTCAATTATTAGGGATGGTAGAGGGGAAGGAATAGAACTGTCCAAAATTAGCATGTTTTCGTTGCGCTAGGGCGCTTAAGCACGGCTGAATTCCTTCAGATACCCCCAATGTTCAAATGATTGAAATGTGCTGATGTTCATGGAATGAAATGGTTGATCAGCTATGATGACCGCATAAAAGTTCGGGGTGGGGGGGAGGGCTTTATTTTTTTTATTTTTTAGTTTATGCAACATTTTACATCACTCCAGTATTTATCTTGTCATTATCAACAATCGCAATGCAACTACCGCTTACGATCGCGGATATCAGCAACCGAAAATCTGCCATATCTCTAAGTGATATAACACACAGTATCCTGTTACAGTGTATTGTAATTGAAAAAAAAAAGGATGTGGAAAAAAGAAACTTTCAGAAATTAAGATCAAGTCGTGCGTTTCAAAAATCCGTTTTCCTTTATAACGTTTAAAAACATGTTTTTGCTTTTTTACCTGTAGTGTAAATAAAAAAACTATGTTTCGATTTTTTTTATGGAATCAGACGTCCGTATGTCTGATTGTCTTCATCTGAGTTCACACTTTAGCTACTGTGTACAAGTAGACCTATTTTTTCAGCTCAAAAATATGTAGTTTTGTATATATTCACAGTATAAGTCATTCCTTATTCCCACAGAACTGAATTCAGCATATACAAAATGAAGATCATCAAGACCCCGCCCAACACTATGTTTCTGATTGTCTGCTGTTTATATTCAAGAAATGCAAACATGGATCAATGGTGAATGCAGCAACTATGATTTTTATTTATTACCAAGAAAAAAAAAAAAAAAAAAAAAAAGAGCCGTAAAAGCTGTAAAGCTGAAACGGATATTTCTCTCGACCCCCCCCCCATGCACAAAAACATTCGAATTAAGATCAAACAGCAGGAGGACGCGTCCACACAACACAACCTTTGGAATTACCTGATGGAATGGCTTCTTTTCATTTGGCACATCGCCATAAATCACCACCTGCAGCTCACTGAACTGTCAAGTTGCACATTTCCTCCTTCACTTTAACTATAATAGAAACTGTAAAAAAAAAAAATGCTCCCCAATTTTCGACAAAATTAAATTACCAAATTTACGTCATGATGTTGCAATTTACTAAAATACGTTTGTTTATCTGCTGAATATTGCTTAAATCCATTGAAAACTTTTTAATTATAGATGATTTTTTTATTAAAACAGTAACTCAGACGTCTGAATAAAAACGTGTTTGTAATTCAAATAGAGTCCATATCATCACAGAAAAAAAAATTTAAGGATCACTCTGTTTAAATAAACCATGGCATCTAAAAAAAATAATTCACTTGCTTTTCCCGTAATTTATAATTACTGTTTCTTTTTTTCAATCCGATTATGCATCTGCTAAAGTTCCTAACGGAATTTGGCGAAATTTGCACTAGAACTTTATTGTGATGTATCTTTACTGTAAAAATTTTACTGTGTTATTTTCAAAATTCAGAAAAATGGATTTCTGAAAATATTCTCCTAGTCCTTTTGAGCTGTGGAAGTGATAAACAGGTGTTTGCTTTCTTCCCAACCAAGGGCTTCAGATCAGCGCTCCCAGCTGTCAATCAACCGTTGCTATGGTAACACCCTTTCTGCTGGAGGCTCACTCTGTCCAAAGAGGCACACATACTTGTCCATAATAAAAATTACCAATGCTAACTTTTAAAGTTTTAAACCGATTCAACTGGAATTTTGGAAGTGAGCTTCTGTAATCCAATTACAGTGAATGTAAAAATTTCAGCCACTTTCGTGAAAAATTCGCAAAGATAGTTTTCTTATTTTTTATCATAAGTAATGGAAGTCTCTTGAGGGGAGGGAGGGTGGCATGCACATAAACAAGAAGATGATGAATGTGTTGTTCAGGCATACTCCTCACTGGTGGATGCCAGCTGACTTGGTACATACGCGACCCCCTGCAAATGCTAAATGCCTCTTCTTTCCCCTTCTGTTCTCAATTGTCGGACGGACATCAAGCTTCCCTTCGACCTACTAGTAATCATCCAATTTTATTGCACTGGAAGTAGTGCCTTTTTTTTTCTTTTTTTTTCCCCCCAGCCAAATTAGGATTTGGTGCACATCGGAAACCGCTGCCGGTGGTTTCTTTGAGAACAGAGAAAAGGAACTTTAAAAAATGAAGGGTAACAGTAACCCGATTTCCTAAAAGGGCATTTTTTAAGCACTAATTTCAAATTTCAAGGCTTTTCAAGACGGCATTAAAAATACAGTTTTTCCAGGATATTCCAGGCCTTGAAAACGTAATCATGATTTTCCAGGACTTTCCAGGTTTTCAAGCACGCGTGCGCACCTTGCGTAATGGTAAATTTATTGGCGTTAATAACGGTTGTGTTTTTAATAAATAAGCTTACGAAAATTTTAGGATGAACAGCAAATTTTAGGTATAATTTTAGGAATTTAAGGAGGGTCACAAAATATTAGGAATTTTAGGAGGAATGCGATCCCTGTGAAACCATCAGCAGTTACAATGGCTCTGAAAACCTGCGGTATTGAAGATGCATACATTAATATTATTAATAACATCTATGAAAATGCAAGTGCAAAGATTCGGCTGTTTGAAAATACAACACACAAAAATTGGAAAGGGAGTCAGACAAGGTGACACAATATCTCCGAAGCTCTTTAATGCCACATTGGAAAACGTCTTTCAATCACTGAACTGGGAAAACAAAAGGATAAAGACTTATGGAGATTATCTAACTCACCTTCGTTTTGCTGATGACAGTCATTTTTGCAACTACCCCATCAGAGCTGCAGAGTATGATCCAGGAACTTGCTGACAAAAGTAAAGAAGTGGGATTAAAAATGAACTTTCAGAAGACAAAAGTGATGTACAATGCTTTTACAAGAAATGAAGATTTATCGAGTGATGGGTAAAAGCTGGAGATAACCAATACCTACATTTATCTTGAACAGCAGATATCAAGTGAGGGTCACATTGATGAAGAAATTAATTGGTGTATAAAACTTGCCTGGAGAGCTTTTTGGAAGAAACAGCATAATTTTCAAGAGCAATATGCCATTATGTCTTAAAAGAAAAGTATTTGATCAATGCACCCTTCCAGTGCTTACATATGGTGCAGAGACGTGGACCTTAACTAAAAGAGACATACAAAAGCTGCAGACAACTCAAAAAAGCATGGAGAGGTGCATGCTTGGTGTAACCAGAAGAGATAAGAAGAGGAACTCGTGGATCCGAAAAATGACAAGAGTGGAAGACATCATGATCAGAGTTAAATCCCTGAAATGGCAATGGGCTGGACATACTGCCAGAAAGACAGACCATCGACGGACAGCCCAAACTTTAGATTGGATTCCAAGGGACAGGTAAAGACCCAGAAGAAGACCACATGGCAGATGGGTGGATGAAATTCGAAAGTATGTGTGAGTGACATGGAGGAGACTGGCACAAGACAGATCGTTGTGGAGGAAACTTGGGGAGACCTTCGTCCAGCAGTGGATTGATAATGGTTGATAATGATGATGACTTTTGCTATAATATGATACATACATTTTCGCCTCCATCTAAGTCTAAAAACAGGGAGTGAAAAAACCCTTCAACTGAAGTTTTACCTAAAAATATGGGGCACACATCCACAGAAGTACACACGATTCTGTATTTGTTTTTTTCTCTTCTTTTTGGTTTTTCATTACAGTTTGAAAATCAATGTCAAAAGTATGTTGTTTTTTTTTTTTGGACATTGTAAGTCACCAAAAGAAAATAGTACAACTTAATCACCAAAATATAAATTTTATTATCTTCCGTGTTCACCTACCTATTTTCCCTTTCACAAGAGGCATATTCCTGTTTTGCTGAAGCTGTCACAAAGCACAAGAAATTCCTACATGCTTTTTTGTAAAAGTAAATAATCACATTCAGAGCAATACACATGATAACAACTACACTACCACTTAATATTTTAAAACATGCTCAAGTATCACACACCAAATGAAATCAAATTGCCAACAGAAAGAAGTTACATATTGCTGATGCAGGATATGACTACATTATATGCAAACGATTCCTGAAAATTATTCGTAGATAAGAATTTTGGTACACAGTTCAGAGATAAGAGTAGAACTTACTTGCAGACAGAGAGTTTTTTAGAACAGATGTTGTGGTTGTAGATGATGAGGTGGATACAAGGCCCAAAACTGAGTTGATATTTGAAGAACTTGATGTACTGTGGTTAGTTGTTGTAGAAGAAAGACTACTAGAACTCAGAATGCTTGAACTACTAGTTGTGCTGGCGACATCATAAGAATGCTGAAAAACAACAAACAAACAAACATATAATAGAATGCAAAAGTTACACATACAATTAACAGAAATTTCAAGTAGACGGGTACATAAATAGATGGAATGGATACTTTCAGTGACAGTGCTGTTAATCATACTGAGTTTGTTAACTGGCAACTTTTTTCTACGCAGACTGTTCAGTTGTTACACAAGACATCGCTGTTGTGAAACATAAAATAAACTATAAATCTGGACAGGAAAACACTAACTCTTGTTTGATTCGTTTACAGACAGCAAAGAACCTTTTTAGATTAAGACAATGTATTTTTGCTAAAAATGACACAATATGCCCAGGACATACTCAAAAGTTCTGACACCAGAGTATTCGTGTCTTCTACAAACGCTGATAAATGGCGACATATTCAAAATATAGATACTTAAGGAATAATCTTTGTTCATTTTACATAAGTATTTCTCACTTTTAATAACACAAAAACTTGATTAGGTAATTGCCTTAAATATGTACAGGAATGAGTGCAAAAAACAACAACAAAGAAAACAGCTAATTAGAAATTCTTCTTTGTATGATATACAGCAAAGCATGGTATTACACACAAGCCCACAATACACTCTGTACACTGGTACCTTGACTTTTCCCTCTCTGGCTTGTTTTTTCTGGTCAGTTTTTCTTGAACAAACAACACACTTCCTTGCAGCATTTTGTTTCTTTCCAGCAGGAGAAGCCAAGTCGGGAAAATGATGTGAGAAGTACGCATGACTCATCTTGTCTAGGCCTTTTCTGGCTTGGAGGTGCTGAAAAACTTCCCTATTTTCTCTACAAGTTTCAGATGAAAGTCATATCTGTACATTTACAGATGCTTTCTTCTGAAGCACAAAAGAGCAATTCCATGTCACATCAAATCACCTTCTTGACCTCACCATTTCTGATTTTGATGAAATTTGGTATGAAGCACACATATGACAAGGTAAGTAATTCTGCCAATTTTCAGATTTTTATTTTGAAAATTGTCCAAGATACACACATAATAAAAATCGAAATTTTCGTAAAAAATGACAAACTCGCGCACTTGTAAATGGCTGTAAATTTTTTCCTAATTGTAGTAGAGTGACAATTCAAACACAGTTGCAAAGCTAAAGGATTGAGCTTTCTATAGATATCATACATGACTTTCTTACAACAGATTAAAGTTTCAAGGTCATCCACCGTGACCTTTGACCTTGAATATATCAAAACATACCATCTTAAAAAATTACGAAAAAAATATATTTTATTGCTACAACATTCTTCTACCCATGTGCCAGATATTAGGCTAGCACCACTATGGCAAGGCAGTGTAGGATTAATAGGAGTGTCATGCTGCACCCTTCTGTATGTAAGGCACAGAGACATACCATGCAATAAATATTTCTTACGTTGAGGATTTGTTTTTATTATACATGAAATGTGTATATATTATAACAGATCAACAGATTTATCAGAAATATGCTATGTGACAGCAATTTTACTTGATAGACACAATTTTCAGCAGTAAATAATGTCAACAAATCTTTGAGATCAGAGATTGAAACTCCACCCATTTTAGCCAATGGCAGGGCTTCTTCTGAGCCAATGACAGGGTTTCTTATTAAAGCCAATGAGAAATCTTACTGGTACACCATTTTACATTTGCTGTTATTTCAATTCTGAGCTTGTGAGTGTGTGGTTATCAATTTATCTGTAACATTGTTAACTGTTTAATTGTTATTTTATTTTATCTTTATTGTTATCTTTATTTAATCAATTTCTTTTTATCAAACTATATTTATTTATCATTTTTTTTTTTGCAGGTGCAGTTTCATTAACCAAAATGGACTTTAAAAGTCAAATTTTTTGTTGCAATCCTCTGGGTAAAAGTGGACACACAAGGTTTAGAAAGAATCTGAGAAAAGTACAGCCTTGGATGGTTCAGAAATGTCCAAATATAACATTAGAACAGAAAATATGTAGTTCATGCAGAAAATCTATCTCTGAAATGCCAGGTCCTTCATGTATAATTGAAACAGATGCAGAGGCAGAACAACCTCGGTTAAGTGAAGATAATTCAGAAGGAGTGGTGAAGAGTGAGATATGGACTGACAGAGACAAAACTTTGGATAGTCTGAATGATACGTTACTTTCTCTAGGCAAATCTCCTGTGAAAAAAAAAGATTAGGTGTTGGGACAGTACAGCAAGAAGAAATATCAGAAAATTGGTGAAGTGATAAAAGACTACATAGGTGTTCCAGAATGTGATAATCCTGTGACAGTGTCTGATGAATCGGTCATGATTTCACAGTTGAAAGAAAAATTTCAAGAAACAGACTCTAGCAGTGTTAAAGTCCAAATACTAACAATATTACCTAGAACCTGGAGTATTCGTAAAATTCAGGAAGAATTTGGTGTAACATATTACATGGCACAAAAGTCTAAAAATCTTGTGGAAGAGCAGGGTATTTTAGCGACTTTCGTGCCATGTAATATTTTACACCAAATTCTTCCTAAATTTTACGAATACTCCAGGTTCTAGGTAATATTGTTAGTATTTGGACTTTAACACTGCTAGAGTCCGTTTCTTGAAATTTTTCTTTCAACTGTGAAATCATGACCGATTCATCAGACACTGTCACAGGATTATCACATTCTGGAACACCTATGTAGTCTTTTATCACTTCACCAATTTTCTGATATTTCTTCTTGCTGTACTGTCCAACACCTAATCTTTTTTTTTTCACAGGAGATTTGCCTAGAGAAAGCAACGTATCATTCCGACTATCCAAAGTTGTGTCTCTGTCAGTCCATATCTCACTCTTCACCACTCCTTCTGAATTATCTTCACTTAACCGAGGTTGTTCTGCCTCTGCATCTGTTTCAATTATACATGAAGGACCTGGCATTTCAGAGATAGATTTTCTGCATGAACTACATATTTTCTGTTCTAATGTTATATTTGGACATTTCTGAACCATCCAAGGCTGTACTTTTCTCAGATTCTTTCTAAACCTTGTGTGTCCACTTTTACCCAGAGGATTGCAACAAAAAATTTGACTTTTAAAGTCCATTTTGGTTAATGAAACTGCACCTGCAAAAAAAAAAATGATAAATAAATATAGTTTGATAAAAAGAAATTGATTAAATAAAGATAACAATAAAGATAAAATAAAATAACAATTAAACAGTTAACAATGTTACAGATAAATTGATAACCACACACTCACAAGCTCAGAATTGAAATAACAGCAAATGTAAAATGGTGTACCAGTAAGATTTCTCATTGGCTGTAATAAGAAGCCTTGCCATTGGCTTTAATAAGAAACCCTGTCATTGGCTCTAATAAGAAGCGTTGTCATTGGCTAAGAAGAAGCCCTGCCATTGGCTAAAAATGGGTGGAGTTTCAATCTCTGATCTCAAAGATTTGTTGACATTATTTACTGCTGAAAATTGTGTCTATCAAGTAAAATTGCTGTCACATAGCATATTTCTGATAAATCTGTTATAATATATACACATTTCATGTATAATAAACACAAATCCTCAATGTAAGAAATATTTATTGCATGGTATGTCTCTGTGCCTTACATACAGAAGGGTGCAGCATAACACTCCTATTAATCCTACACTGCCTTGCCATAGCGGTGCCAGCCTAATATCTGGCACATGGGTAGAATGTTGTAGCAATAAAATATATTTTTTTCGTAATTTTTTAAGATGGCATGTTTTGAGATATTCAAGGTCATAGGTCACAGTGGATGACCTTGAAACTTTAATCTGTTGTAAGAAGGTCATGCATGATATCTATAGAAAGCTCAATCCTTTAGCTTTGCAACTGTGTTTGAATTGTCACTCTACTACAATTAGGAAAAAATTTACAGCCATTTACAAGTGCGCGAGTTTGTCATTTTTACGAAAATTTCGATTTTTATTATGTGTGTATCTTAGACAATTTTCAAAATAAAAATCTGAAAATTGGCAGAATTACTTACCTTGTCATATGTGTGCTTCATACCAAATTTCATCAAAATCAGAAATGGTGAGGTCAAAAACTTATTTTTTTTTATTGATCTGACGTGGAATGTCCCCAAAGCATTCCGACATGCCAAATCCAAAAGATGTCTAGAGTCCTGTAGTGCTTTGTCGTATTCTTGTTGTAGGGTAACAGACAAGTGCTTGATCTTGCTTATCAACCAACAACTTCTATTTTGAAATTGTAACTGAGAACAACAGATGTTTCATGGATGCTTTGTTTGCTTTTGCCACTTTTGTCTCTGTTCCACAAACTGATGTCACCAGAGAAACATACTTTTTGTCTTTCCACGTAAGTACAGTCCCCTTCCCACACAGAAATGTATCAGGCAAATTTTTCATATTAGGACACGCAGTTCCAAAAATATCTGTCTGCCTTTGCACTAAGAAATCTCCTACTTTAGGAGATATGTAATAATTGTCCAAACAACACAATATCAACTCTGTAAGAAAGCACCACATGACAGAATGTCGTCGTTGCCAACCTATATGTACTGTACTTTTGGTCAAACTCAGTCTCTTTACCTGTGTACATAACTGAATTACATACATAACCAAACTCTGCCTCAGCTACAATAAAAAAAAATTAACGTCAAAACTAGCCCTTTTTAGAAGCAAAAACTGGATCTACGAAAGCCTGTCCTTGAAATGCATCAAAGTTTCACCCATAATCAAATCACGCTCTAGAGAGTAGACACTAAAAAAGTTTCATTAGGCTGGTAAACACAGGCATAATTCCAGTTGCGGATGTGTTGATTTGTCCAGTTGCGGATGTGTTGATTTTTTAAATGAGAACATTTAAAAAATGCAGATATTTCATTATCTGTTCAAAACGGTTCCTGGTCATAACTTCACGAAAGAATGGCTTTTGAATAATCCTACTTGATGACCAGTATTGCCATTGCTTTGGCTTGACAGTCATTAACCTTGAAGTATTAGTAGACCCAAGAAAGTATATATTCCTTCACAGTTGGTTGGGCTGCATCCTGCTCTGGAAGTGCTTGCAACAGTGCCAGAGATAATAACTTTAGAAGCATACCAATCTGTTTCAGTAACAATCTCTTCCACATTACTTCCCCTGAAAAAAAAAAAAAAAAAAAAAAAAAAAGCCGGAAAACTTCTGAAGAATCAGATATACACTGATGAGCCATTACATTAAAACCACCTACCTAATAAGCTGTAGACCCCCTTCAGCCGACAAAACAGTGGCCACTCGGGGTGGGGGTGGGGGGACCGATTAGACGAGGTGGCGATATACATTTTAGGGAGGCGGGGATTTAGCGCGAACCCACTTTTCCAAGTCGAACCACAAATATTTGATTGAGTTCATGTCAGGTGAATTTGGAGGCCAGGCAGGGCATTAACAGAAAGTCACCATAATTCTTCGAACCACTCCTTGAACATTTTCTGGCATGGCAGCATTATCTTGTTGGTAATGGCCATCACCAGCAAGGAACACAGCTGCCATGAATGGGTGAACTTGGTCTGCAACGATGTTCAGATACCCGACAGCTGTCAGGGATTGTGCTATTGGGATAATGGGGCCTAAAGTGTCCCAAGAAAACATCGCCCACAGCATAACATCGCCGCTGTCAGCCTTTTCCCAGTGCATCCAGGTGCCATAGCCTCTGTTGGTAATCGGCGTATCCGAGCTTGGCCGCCTATGTGATGCTCCAGGAATCTTGATTCATCAGAGCAGGCCACTTTCTTCCAATCTGTTGTAATGTTCAAGATAAAAAAAACAATAGTTTAATCATCCTACCTTGAAGATGTGAAGAAAAGAGGAAAGGCACTATAAAATGTTAACCTCATTTTTTATTCCTTGAAGTATTGAAGTCTTGTACATGCATCACTTGGCATGTTAACAAACTTAATGTGGTAAACACATCATATATCAAAGCTCACTGTGATTATCATAAGACACACAATATAACCACCATACACAGAGCCTCAGTTACTATTAGAATCAGAGTCACACTCCCTCTGACCTGTTGTCTACTCAGCTGCACAGTCTAAAATACACTGTCTTAGCGTTGCCATATACATTTTACATATGTGTACATCACTCTTACAGTTATGGTTAGTGCACTGATGATTGTGTGTTGGCATCAAGTAATCTAGTCAATAGTAATCTTTGTGAAGGCAAGAACTGGTATGACATTACTTCAGGAAGGCAACTGGTCTGACATGTAACCAACATCAAAATACAAATATATACATAATATAATATAGAAAATGCACACAACTATTTACATAAATGCCTTTTTGGGCATTTCTGACATATTACATGTAAGTTGATTATGTACACTATGCACTAAATTCTTTGTAAAAATATCAGCAATATTACTTTTACTGTGCATGGCCTTGATATCAAACACTTTATTTCTATACATTTCTCTAACTATATGTTCATACCTGCCAACATTGGGTAGAGCCTTTTCAGTAGTAATTAGTATTATTGCGCGGCATACATACTTTTTTATGGAACAATTCATCTCTTTGTGAAAAAGAAAAACTCACCACAACAAAACATTACAACAAACAAGGACTCTAATGAAACAAACTTAACTCATGTGAAACGCAAAGTTGATTCTCCTGCTGGCAAGGGCACGATAGGTAACATTGCGAGATTTAACTTCAAAACTTCCACCAATAAAAAATCAGATGCGTTACGAATTCCACAACATTTGACAGATGGGAAATCCAAACAAGTGAATGTGCAGCGTGCGAACCTTCACTCACCACATGAACATACTGCCTCTAAAATTGCTGTTTATGACAAGATAAACCAAAGAAGGAAAAAAAGGCTGGATGCTTTAACTGGGTGAAAAATCAAAACACACAGCAAGACTGCGGACCACTGTTAGTTTGTTTTTTATTGACTCTGCAGCTGGGCAGCATCCATTGCTTATTTTTTTCTGCTGATATCTTTCTCTCCCTATTTCTTTTTTGTTGATTTTCTTTCTTTTCTTTTTTTTTATTCATTTTGATAATTTCTTCTAGCTTGCTGAAAAAACTTTCAGCCTGAGGACCATGAGCGCACGACATCAAAGCTTCAACTATTTTAGATAAATGGTGTAACTTTGAGGATAACACTTTTGAACACTATGCATCAATTTTTACAAATTTTCCAACTTTGTCACTTCAGTTTACCGGAATTTACCCCTCCCCCTTATCAAGCTAAAATGCAAAAACTTATGGGATGAGGGAATTTCAACAATCAATGCAGAAGAGCGGAAACATCGTGCGAGGGGGTGAGGGGATTACGACAAAAATCTTTGCTTCGTACGACTTCCAGTTCTGGAAAATTTCCATATAATTTCAAGCTGAAATACAAATATTTATGCAGTAAAATGTTATTCAGCAATAATACTAGACGCATCATTGAGAGAAAAAAGAAATAACGATTACAGAAAAAAATCTGAATTCCGTCGACCTTCCGTTTTCGAAAGTTTCGTAAAGATGGAATTCGTTCTCTGACACGAAATCCTCCTCCCGCCCCCATTCTTCTCTTCACTTGTGTATCGATCTCGTAAATGACCAAAATAATAACGAAAGGACGGAATTCCTAGAATTCGCGGAAGAATCTCATGCCTGAAGATTACGGGGAAATTTCGCTGCGTTCTAAGTTCCATTTTCGCAAATTGTTGCCTGCAGTTTCAAGCTGAAATACAGACATTTATGCAATTAAATTTGTCAAGGGATATTGACGAAAATAAGATATACGCCCCCCTGGCGGGGAAAACTATGAACTATTTTAAGCAGGAGGTGTTCTCAAAACGTTTTCCAAGGTGTGCTGTATTTGGTCTATGAAATAATTTTTTTAGTAGACTTTTTCAGAAGCTCAAATTTTGTTGCAAATACACTAGAAGCAGAAATAAACACTTACGCCCCCTGGTGGCCAAACCATACTTTATCAAAATTTAGAAATTATGTGCAAAACATTTTTTACCAGGAGCAGTATTAAACGCAGAAAGAATTTTTTAAGTCGGAGTTTTGGAAGTGGTGATATCTAGGAAACTCAAGTCACGTTTGCACCCCCTAGTGGAAAATCTATGTATTACTTGAAAAACTTGAAACTATATGAGAAACATTTCACACTAGAAACGCTCTCCAACAAAGAAAGAATTATTCAAATCGTACTCTTGGAAGCAAAGATATCAACAAAAATAAGATATACTTTTATGCCCTTTGGTGGGAAAACTATGCACTATTTTAATTAAGCAGGTGTTCTTAAAACGTTTTCTGAAGTGAGCGGTATTGGTGGTCTACGAAAGTATTTTTTCAGTCTACTTTTTCAGGAGCAGAAATAAACGCTTACGGGCCCTGGTGGCCAAACCATACTTTACCAAAATTTTGAAATTACATGAAAAACATTTTTCATTAGGAGCAGCATTCGACACAGAATTTTTTTTTCTCAAATCGGAGTTTTAGGAGCAGAGATATTGGGGGAAACACAAGTTACCTTTACGCCCCTACTTGAAAAAGAAATTGCGTCTAAAACAGTCTTCGTTATAAATGGCATTGAAAGGAAAAATAATTTTTTCAATCTGATATTTAGAAGCAAATATATGCAATAACATGCATTTTAAATTCGATATCATCTGCATTTATGCCCTCTAGTGGCGAAGTTGCACATCCGAAAAACTCTGAATGCCAGAATCATCATTCTCACATTTTAAGCTTCCCAATGCAAAAAGAATTTTTCAAATCGGACTAATAGTTGCAGAGATATGGTGTCCACGGACGGACAAACCGTTTAGTAGGCACAATCTTTTTTACAAAAGGCGTGCTAATTATTAGCCAACTACTTCCTAGATTGTGGTAAATTCCCGAGATCCCGGAGATTGCAGTCACAGCATACAAACATGTAGCAGCGTTTATTATGACTTGGAGCGATTTACAATGTCGGAATCGTTCTGATCAAAACAAACCTGTTCGAAGATCATTTCTTCTGGCAGATAGCAGTACATGCGAATTCAGCGCTTTATGGCATAAGCGACATGCGGCGGCTCGATAAGAACCTGTTTAAACATCGTGTTTGCTTCGTAATGGATTCCCATCACTCGTGAAAAAGCTCCGAAGTCCGATGCCCACGAAGCCATCTTGTGGTTTCATCAACATTGTACTTCACGATACACCACATCGTGATAGACGGCACATCGTAGTACCGTTAGCTAAAAATCGGAGCCTCGATGTAAAACAAACCGGTTTTTCGCAATATACCGGTGCATCGTCCAGCCCGAATGACATGCGACACATTTTTTTGGCTAAGCAAACAAGCAAGTTATTGGTTACTTTCGACAAAAAGACCTTACCGTCAGCCCACAATTGTGAGAACCGCGGTTGGCAAAGTGCCAAGCGGAGTCAATGAACGCTGAAGGGGAGAACAGTATCACGGTGTGTTCTGTAAGAACTTGTCTGAAGGAAGAAAATGACGTCATCGTCATTGGCAAGGACCTCTCCTTTTTAGCTCAAAGCTGAAATGTGATTTTTACAGAGTAAGGCAGGGGGGGGATTGACGGTGACATACGACGTTAAGTCTGTGACCTTTCCTTGACTTCCGTGACCTGGTAGACACCCTGAGCTAGGAACATCAAACATCCTATCAGCTCCCGAAAGGATAATTGTTTCATGTTCTGCTTTTCTTGTTCTGTTTGTGGACATTCAACTCTGGAAATCATTTGACCTTGATTCAAAAGTAACTTGGTTCTCGTTGAAATCACTATCTGAAAACGTTTTACGAGTTTCTTTATGTATTCCTGTTGATGCATATAAATGTTATTCCCACTTTGTTCAAACTCTATAGCAAGAAAGTTTTTCACGGGACCTAGGTCATGTAATGTAAACTTGGAAGCAATGTTTTTTATTACCTCTTTTAGGGTCTTTTGATCATTTGAAAAAATTGGCTATATCATCTACATATACCAGGATTATAGCCCTTTAATCATAGGAGAATACACAATTACAATACTTGAATTTGTAAAAATTCAGGGATTATAAGTACTGTCTAGCTCATTGTACCATTCATGTCCACTTTGATGTAGACCATATATTGCTCTTTTAAGCAATAAAACAGTCCTTTTGAGCTGGATCCACAAAACCTTTCGGCTGTTTCATGTAGACTTTTTCCTTTATTGGGATACACAAATAAGCACATTCTATGTCCAAATGTTTGTGACACCACCCACGAAGTATGACAAACAAATAAAGAACAGTCTTACCAACATGAAATTAATTACTGAAGAATATGTGTCATGGTAATCTTGTCCCTTTATTTGGTTACAACCTTGTGCGACGAGTCTAGCTTTGAATCTCTGAAAGACACCTGTGGAATTATTTTTGGTTTATAAACCCAACGACAACCAATAGTGGGATGAGATTTGAAGGAGATGGGACATGTTCCCATACATCTCTTTCTTTGAGTATTCCTATTTCATGCTCCATTGCTTCTTGTCATGTCTTTCTCAGGACTTTCCAGTGCCTCCTTATAGCTTTGTGGAAGTTCTATGCACATAGCTACATGTGCTTGCTCAGGTATGTCTCATTCTGGACTGGAACATTGTGTGTTGAAAAATTAAATTCTTCTTCATGATAAGGAATGCCTTTTGTGAGACAATATCTTTGCACTTCCTTTTTACTTCTGAATCGTATATTAGGTTCAGGATAGTAATATATATCTTTTCGACCTGCTGTCTTCCCTGACTGATGAGTTAACTACTCTTTTCTTTTAATGTCTTGCCTGTAAGTGTCATCTTCAGTTTTTATTGTTGCCTCATCTTTAGAATCTTTTTCATCAGGTATTTCCTCAGCTTCACTTTGAGATTCCTCCCAGTATTTAGTTGGAACGAATTTAATATCTTGTGACTTATGTTTTTCAAAACATTCAATACCTCTTTCTTTTGTTTCTTCTACTTTTCCACTATCTGGATACCATATCCTGTATCTACAGGTTTTCATGGCATATCCTATAAGTATTCCAGGTTTAGACCTATTCTCTAACTTGCTTCTACATGGCTTGGGTATATATGAAGACACAAGACTGCCAATTCTTTTTATGTGTCTTTCCTGTCCACAATTCAAGTGGGGTCTTGTCTCCTGTTAAGACTATGTACAGTTCTGTTCTTCAGATATATGAAAGCGAATAGTATTTCAGCCCACAAATCCTTTGGCAGTTTTCTATCTTCTAGAATAGCACGTACACCCTCAAAAGCTGTGCGGTTATATCTCTCAGCCACACCATTCATCTCAGGACGATAAACATTCGTACGGTCTGCTTTAATTACTGAAGATTTTGTTTTTAAACCTTTCCTTAGTTTGCAGCCTAAAATCTGAATAGGCTTTCTTCTCTAATTGACCCTCAGCCATTGCCTGATATTCCTTAAAATATTGGAATACATTCTTTTTGTCTGGCACCACATATACTACAGTTTTTCTTGAAAAGTCATCATTGCTACTCAAGAAATATGAAGCTCCACCTTTTGACTTTTCTCTAGATGGACCCCACACATCTATGTGTAGCAACTGTAAGGACTAAGTTGTATGTTTACCAGGCAACTTCTTCGCTGTTCGTTTTGTCATTTTGCACATTTTACAGATTTCACAATCTTCTGTCTTCCCATGCATATTATTCAAGGACATTTTCTTTAGTGCGTTATAACTTATGTGACCAAATCTTACATGCCACAAAGCTGCTTCATTTGTTGGCCTTATGCTGTGTGCTTCCTTTGAGAATTTCCCATTTCTTTCTGTATGAACGACTTTACCCCAAAAGTATAAAAGTTTTCTTCAGGTGTGCTGCAAAGAATTTCTTGCCATTTGGGTACCTTATTAGTATCTGACCATTTCCTATTGTGGCTGAACAGCCTGCTTGGTCAATACGTCTACCAGAGACACAAGACTGCTAGGCTCCTCCTAAGTTTGGGAGTATAACCCACATCTAACAACTTAAGGACTTTTGGCTCTTGTCCATCTTTAATGTTAAGAATTATGTTCCTTTTCCCAAGTATTTTTGTACTATCTTCACCACAGGTTGCAGTTCTAACTGGAATCATGAAATTCATGGAATCATTCTTTATTATTAGAAAAATGATCAGTTGCAGCTGTATCTATTGTCCATTCAACTACATCAGAATGTATCGACAATGCTGAAACAAAATGTATTTTATTTTTCTTATTCTGCTTCACACAACATTCTTTTGCTCCGTGACCAAAGTTATTAGATGTAAAACATTTTCCCCAAAACCTTTTAGGTTTAGCTCTGTTTGGAAATTTACATGTACCCTTAATTGTTTTACCTACAATTAATACTGATGTATCAGACTGCACTTATGAATTTTTCTTAGCTGCTATACAACCCTCTTCTGCAATTAATGCAGTTCGCATTTTATCAGGTATGAATGCAGTATAGTCTAATTGATACATTTGTTGCACCACCCCGTGATATTTTGATGGTAAACTTTCAATCATTTGGTAAGCTATTTCACCTTTCGGAACGTCTTTCCCAACATTATGCAATGCCTTTGCTGCATGCATAACCCGAGATAAATATATTCCCATTGATTCATCAACCTTTTTCTTTAGGTTAAAAAATTCATACCTCAGGGCAGCTAATCGAGCTCTGGATTTGGGTTCATAAGTATCTTTTAAAAACTTCCATGCTTCTAAAGCTGTTGTAGCTTCTGCAATTAAACCTTTTTGCGATTCTTCTAATGTTAGATAAATGGTAGCTAATGCTATGCATTTATTTCTATTGAGTTCACATATCTCTTTAGGAGTTAAACCTTCTCCTGAAATGGGTTGTTTTTCATCTATAAATTCATATAGACCACTGTCCATTAAGAGCATTGATACATCTTTCTGCCACTGCCTGTAATTCTGCCCATTTAGTTTGGGAAAACTGAACATATTTCTTTCTAAGTCTGCCATTTTATTAACTGAATGAATTCTGTATACAGATTATATACAATATGTATGTGCAAACTATATTTGTATGCATGACATCATTAAGTACAATTAAGCCAGTTCACATATACTTCTTAATCCTTTAGGCTTACACATTTGGCATTAGGCTAAGTCATTTCATGTTAGGGTTAAGCATTTCACATTAGGGTTAAACTCAAGTTGCACATTCACCCTTTCTTCTGGACCCATAGCCTCTGTTGTGATGTTCAAGATAGAAAAATAATAGTTTAATCATCCTACCTTGAAGATGTGAATAAATGCACTATAAAAAGTTAACCACATTTTTTATTCCTTGAAGCATTAAAAAGTCTTGTCAGGATTTTAAAAACACCCAAGCTTTTTGAAAAAACCCAGCCCACTTGTTTTTTTTTTTTGAGGAGGGGGGGATGATTTATTGGACTTTTCTAGTACTGTTGTAAAAACAAAGAAGCAACAATCAATGAGTAAATTCTGCCTTAAAAGGGCATAAGGAATCTCTTGATAAAACAGTAGCTGATTTTTTTTATGCTGTTGACATATCATTGCAGCAGAATTAGATCAGTTTAAAATTATGACTGAAACACTGAAACTTGGATATCAACCACCCTCAGCAAAAACCATTGGTGGAAAACTGTTTGACACTGCAGCAGAAGAAATTGAATCTCAGCTTTAAAAAATAAAAAAAATAAAATAAAATTAGGCAGTCTGACTCTCACCATAGATGGCAGGTACAGTGCGAAAAATGAGCCAGTCCAAGCTATTAGGGTCCATAGTGGAACAAAGTTTTTTTGCTGTATGCTGATGATACTGGATCAGAAAAGAAGACATCAAAATATTTTGTTTCTAAATTAAAGGCGGCCATAAAGGAATACGAAGAAAAAATTGGAAAACCTGATTTTGCTGTTGTAACTGAAAGCAAAAACAAAATGATTAAAATGTGGAAAATTTTAAGTGAAAAATATCCAACTCTCATAACTTATGGATGCTCAGCACATCTGTTGAATTAGGAGAAAAAAAGGTTCCCCCTAAGTCTGAAAAATATTTTTGTAACGTGGGCCTACATCAACCACATGGGTGGTTCAAAGAAAAGCCTGGCTTAATCAGGGTGGCTACAAAATCATGAACAAAAAATTCCCTGACTTTTCCAGGTTTTCCAGGTGAAAATGCATTTTTTCCCCTGACCACTGCATACAGGGTTCCCACTCAAAAGTAGAAAAAAATTCCCTGACTTTTCCAGGTTTTCCAGGTGGTTCTGAGAGTTTTTCCAGAGCGGTAAATCAAATAACATTGTGACAAATTGTTGCATTTCCTTACATTCTTGCGTTCCTTACGAAAGCATACATTTGTTAATTCTTTAAATAACTGTTCTTTATACAATTACCTGCTTTTTATTAATAACAATTAAATGCATGAGGCATATATTTTTGGTATTATAATTCCATGATCTTTTTGAACCTAAGTGGTATACTGCCCATGTACAATTTGTTAGTACATTCCCGTAGAAACAGTTCATATGTAAGAAAAAATCTGTATGTTGAATAGTTTGTTTTCCTTTCTTTTATAGCACAGTGTAGATAAGCTTAATTGACCGAATGGGCTCCTGCTCAGAGAAATGTCGAAAGAGAATCAACCAACAAAGGGCTTTGATCCATTGTTTAAGTGGTTCTCTTGTGATGTGTTTCTCCAAGCAAGAGTGTACCAGGCCACTGTGCCTAATTGTTCCATGTTACAAAATATGAAGCAAACTATCTGCAGAAATCGAATAAAACCGTAATGTCTACAGGAAATTTTTTAAATTCAGTTTTGATAATTTTTAGAGAACTAAGGAATAATGTTATGTATTGAAAGCAAGATTTATCAAATTCTAGACAGGCTGTAATTGCAAATAATTACTTACCTGAAATTAATACTGATAATGTTATGTTCATCTCACATGAGGGAGAATTAAAAAGACACCACATAATGAGCGTCCCCGATTATACAGTCCATAAAGATAAACAGAAAATATGGAATATAAAGGATAAATAACTTTCATTTTCCCTAATTACTTTATAGTTACAAAAATTAGTGTATTTAACATAAATTTTACATAATATTTAACAAAATCATGTCTTATTTTTTTGTTTCAGGTTTAACGACCACCATAAGCAACTTGTTGGGCTATATCCGTCCATCCCTAATTTAGGACCATTGGCTTCACGAAGAAGGAGAGCCAGTGCCGTAAGATAAACACACCACCCATACCTCATCTGGGACTTGAATCCAGGCTCACTTGGACGAATAGTCAGAAGCCAGAGCTTAGACCACTGCACCACCGAGGTGGCAAACCATGTATTTACATGTTTTAAAGAATATTTGAACAAAGACTTATTTTAAATTCTACATATAATGAAATATTTCAATCGATTAGGTGAAATTATATAACTGATTTATCTGTATTTTAAGTGCACACAAGTATATAAATAACATTTTAAACGACTCACAACATTTAGAGTTCCAGTTAGGTTTAAAAATGCAAGCTGGGAGAATTGTGACTGAACAGAATAAATTGCCGTTAAATGATACAATGCTGAAGCTTTAAATCCTTTAAGTGCTTATTTTACATAAATATTAAAGAACATGGAAACTTTTGCTGAAATTGAAGTCTAATGGGAATGATAAAATGGAGAGTGTCTGACAGAGTCTCTTAACATTTTGTTAGAGCGGTTCTATCAAATCGATCTAACAATTTGTATTTTCTATTGGAATTCACTTAGAATCTTTAAAGACAAAGCAAACTAAAACAGCTATTAAAAAATAAAAAAAAAGAAGAGAGAGAGAGAGAGAGAGAATGGAAATCGTGACAGCATTTCTGCGCCTGAGGAAAAACGTGTGCCAGTACCATCCCAACAATTTCTAGAAATCAGGGAAAATACTGCTGATATTTAAAAATCAAAATTGTAATTATTTTAGCTAAAGTTAGTTCTTGCACTTGGCAATGAGAACATTGAATCTATGCTATTTCAGAGGGGCCAACCTCTAGCAGAACGTATCAGTAATCAATAGGGATTTTTCAGTAATGTTTCAGCAATGTAACACAAACTTTCAGTAATGTAACACGCCATTTTTTTTAAAGTTAAGGACAATATTATAGTATTACTGTGTAACCTGTAATACTTGTATGAGGTGCCTATCGGTAATCACCATACGGAGCCTCATCGTTAACGCGTGGAATGGGTATTTCATGAGAAATTAATGCATGAAATGTGTAATAACTTTGTATGTTAACACTATCCTCACAAAAAAATATGAAATTAAATTATCAATATTGTACTTACCTCATGTCATTACTGACATAAAAACTCCCTAGTTGCTTTTTTTGCAGTGGTATATTCTTTTTCAGAAAACTTTTTATAACAGAGCTCACCTGAGGAAAATGCTTTATTTTTCTGTACAAGAAGGGCACTTAATGTTTTGGTGCTCATTGTTGGGCAAAAGTATGTGAGGTATCTCCTTACTATACTAAATATTCTCTACGTAGAGGAATTGCTGTGAGGGATAGTCAATATTACCAACATTAGTTTAGGCAATGTGGAATACTTGAGAAGGCCAGATGAATCCTTTGTCTTAGATATTTCATTCCATGCCACATCTGCTCAAGGATATCCAGCTTCATCAATATCAGAATCTGGGAACATAGCATGAAAGAAGCGACCAGCATGATCACAGCTTGTTATAGGTAGGTTATGCTCCACAACGATTGTAGTAAACAGCAATTCGGCATTTATCACGCTATTTTCATTCTTTTTTGCAAAAAAATTATCCAAAGGCTTTGATCGAGTCTTTAATTTGACACAATCCTGGTGTTTGTTTTGACTGGATATGCCTTCGGCAATCATCTCGTCCTACATGGGCTACTGATTACTCTCATATTAGAACCTTTATTTCAGCATTTGTAACATTTTCCATTTCCTTGCTCAAGATTTGGATGTTCCTGGAGAAACCTCTTTGCATATTTATTTGTTTCAGAAACGATAATTCCAAGGATGAAATTGGTAAAAAAACAAGTAAAAATATGCAATAGGTGCCACATCAGTTGCAGGAGCATGTTTGGGCTCCTGCATTTCATGTTAATAAAAAAAGATGCTGAGGTTGTTCATCACTTCTCTCTATTAACATCCTCCCATTCACTTTCAGAACTTTCATGATCTGAAGATTCACTATGAAGATCTTCACCTTCTGAAGAAGATATGGTGGCTAGTTTTTTGGCTTGATGTTGCTAGGCCAATATCACTTTCAGATGATTCAAAATCATCACCATCACTTGGAAAACTTTCACTCTCACTACAAGCCATTTCAAATAACCTTAGAAAACAATTTCACGCAGTAGGAAAAAGCACGTCTCAAGTCTGAGGAACAAGCTGTCAATAAAGTCATCCTCTGCTAACACGAGTTTGGAAAAAGATGGGGATTCGTAATTCACGGAGTTTTGCGATTGTGTCTGTTTGTTTGGGGAAAAGAAATGAATAATGTGAAGAGCTTCTAGTAATAAAACACTGCACTTCGTTCTCCCGCGCGGCGAAAGTCCGCAAGAAATATAAACATCCGTCATCGCGGGACCACGCGTTGCGACGAGTTGATCGTTATTGCACTTCGAACGGGGGCTCGAAAAGTGATTTCCGACAGTACGACGTCTTATAATTCACCAACAATGCAAAGTGAACAGCACTGCCTCAACTGCAGCAGGAAAAGTTTTGGCTAAAGTAACCTTTCTCCTGTCACACGGAAAAGTGCGTAGCAAGCGCAAACTCTTTTACGATGACACTTACTGCATATTACCGGCAATTTTCGTCGTATTATCCGCAGACCACGAAATTCATATTAAAAAAAAATAATAATCCTTTGTATAATCCGCAGACTGTGACATTCAGGAAATAAAAATCGCCGTATAATCCGCACATCATAGATGTTGAACCAGAAGTGGAATTTCCGACAGAAAAGTCGGCCACATAAATAAATAAATACATCGCTCTTTTCACGTTCCAGAAACACATAGCAACCGAAAAATTGTTTTCAGCCGCCGCCGGGGAATTGAATCCACGGATCTCTCCATATATAGCCTAGCGCGTTAGCTTTTAGTTAAATCCAAAGGGCGAGATCCAAGGTGAAAATCCTCCAAATACGTGGCGTCAGAAAATAAATAAATACATCGCTCTTTCCACGTTCCAGAAACACATAATGAGTCCGAAGAAGTAAGAGAGAAAAAAAAACGATTTTATTAAATGAAGAAATTCATTTTTAAAGGTAACTGTTGTATATTTTTTATCTCCGGACAGATAAAGGGTGTGGCATCCATAGATCACGCCGATGCAGCTCCAGAGTATTGCATTACACCTTGCCAATGACGAAAGGCTGATACAGAACAAGTCGTAGAAATACCGTATGTACTCGCGTATAAGTCGAAAGTTTTTGGAGGAATTCCTGCTTTCAGAGTTGAGAGATTGTCTTATACGTGGGCCAATAAAAAACCCGTGAATTCTCCCGCGGAATAAACAGACGGATTTGTTTACGTTTTAGATCGCGACACAGAGGCTTTCCGTGTGTTGCTGCACGATTGTGTTCTGACCTCAAAACTATCGCGCAGTGACACGATCATATCCTCAATTCTGCCCACCACTTCAAGCTTAAATTCGGCAGTGTAACTGAAACGTTTCCTTTTCAGAGACATCATGATTAGCAATGAAGGAAAACAGCAGCAACGACGTTCGCCAAAACAACGAAAGCAAACTAGACACAAGGTCGCGCACATGAAATCCGAAAGGAGAAACGCATAGGTTCGTGCAGCAAGTGCTGTGCGTACTTCGTTGGCTTTTTGCCAAAAACAGAGCCGGCACGACAGTCAGAGCTCTCCTCAACGATATCAAAATGACCCCTGTCGTCCTTCCCCACAACTTTCCCGATCTTTCGTTATGACATTCCTCCCCGCTCCGTACAAACTCCTGAACTGAGGAAAATTCTTCCGAGGGAGTTCCTTTTCCAATTATTACACCCTTCCCTGCACAATCACGCTGCAGATTTTTTAAAAATCGGAAGGTTGTAATTTTTTTTTTTAAATCGGCGTATTAACGGCATCGGTGTATAATCCACAAAACCTATAATTTTAACTTTTTTAACAGATAATCCGCGGATTATACGAAGAAAATTACGGTACCATTCTTCCGATAATATCGCTGTTTGTCGATATGATTCATGGGCATTCCATTTTTTTTTGATTGGAGGTTTAACGACCACCGTGAGCAGCTCAATGGGCTATAAGCAGTCGCCCGTCCCTAATTTAGGGTCACTGGTTCCAGGGAAGGGAGAGAGCCAGTGCCGTAAGACAAACACAACATCCATGCCTCAACGGGATTCGAACCCGGACCACTTACAGACGAATGATCAGAGGCCATCGCTTAGACCACTGCGGGACATTCCATTCCAAAACGATATGATTGATAAATGATATGATCATTGAGACACCGAAATCTGCAGTCTGATTCGGAAAATATGCGGATCAAAATCGAAGGCCGACAAATCGGCAGCGTCGCACTAAAAGGGTTTAACGAAAAAGGATGCAAAATTGAGATTCTCCAAAACACACTGAAATCCGTAATTTTTTTTTTTTTTTGTTTTGTTTGGAGGTTTAACGACCACCGTGAGCAACTCAATGGGCTATAGGGGTGGCAATCCGTAATTCTTCCAACCTGTCCGTAATTCCGTAATCTGACAGTCGAAACCATAATAATTACGGACAATTCGTAATAGTTGGCACCTCTGCTATTTGCTTCTAAATAACGCAGCATAGGATATTTAGACATTGTGCTGTTAAATTTCATAATCAATAAGCTGGCACACAGAGATCCCAATGCCATAACGGCAAAAAAAAAAAAAAAAATTAAACCCAGGGATAAAGAAAAAATAATGGAAGCAACAAGTGGAGAAAACTAACAGTTAATACGGAATATCACTTTGCCTGAGAGGCTACAATTCATACAAGTACTTCCAAAATCCGGAAGTCTTAAAATTGATTGGCTACGTTTGTGACACAAACATTAGTACTGAACTTTTCTCGCAGGTCACAGTTAATTTCCACGCTACGTCAAATTACTTGTACGGGAAACAATTAGAGGAAGTTTTGTGTGCATGTGTGCTCATAAAATCCTCCTAACACTTTTGTCAACATAATTTTTCATCCTGTGGCGAGTGGCATGTTTGTACTTAACAATATCTTTACGAAGGGCAATACATTTGTGCGATGTTGATCAGGCAAAGTGCGAGAAAGGTCTGGAGCCCACTCAGGTCATTTGCAGTAACTCCCCACAAATAACGTCATCCAAAACGGAGACAGAAGCTTTAGCGCCTGCACTGACACACCTGAAACCAATAGAGCACGCACGGCAAAGATTTAAATCAGTAGTAACTAAGTAGATTTTTTATATTTTTTTCGGCAATGTGAGGGTAAAGATGTGAAATGAATAATTTATGCAACTCTTGTGAGGTGCAGCAACGCAAGAAAAAGAATTTACGATTACAAGAAAATTTCTACCCCGTCTAACTTTTGTTCTCGCAATTTTTTTCCCCATGTATAAGCTGAAACCTTAGGAAAAATTACGAGAGAATGACGAATTTTATATTTCTTATTCTAAATAACAGAGATATTTGCGTTCTTACGGAAAACGGTTCCACTATGCACAAAAATTCAAAAAATAATATCTTCTAATCTATCAGAAACAAAAAAAGTTGAAACTTTTAGGGTTTTTTTCATAACTTGGAGGCAGCTACCCGTAAGAATCGGAGATGTGTTGGTGGAAAATTATTTCAATATCTGACGATTTTGCGTGGAATGACCCAGATGTGAAAATCTATGGTTCCGGGCGTCGGACTACCCTATTTTTCGCAACCAGCCAGCTCTTGCAGTAATCGGAATATCGTCTTAAAATAGCTATAAATAAATTTCTTCATGCATTATGAAATAGAAATATGACAGAATCAAGAAAAATCTCTTTCCTGCCGTAAAACAACGAATGTAGAAAACGGCCGTGAAATCTGGGAAATTTGGTAGGTATGCAATAGTACCGGCTTCATTGCATGGTATTTTTCATACAAAATACTCGTAAGTACTATGAAAAAAATTGATCTTTCCCCCTCTTTGAAGAATCTTTCTATTTCATAATATCTTCCCTGTTCAAACATTTGAAGGTACATACTTTTCCAACTATACCAACTCTGCTACAGAATTACGAAAGCGAAGCTTTAGTTCGTAAGTGATACGAACTTTTTTCAAAATAAATTAGGTGCCCTCAATTTGCAACATTCATCCACACTGCTCTTGAAGGGAGGGGAGGGGAGGCGAATTTATTAGGATGACCAAAATCCGGCAAAATAAAATGTTTTTGTACGGTTTGATAAAAGACAAGTGGAACATGCAAAAGGAAAAAAAAAAAAAAAAAGCGCAACTTCTAAAGTTTCCGATGAATTTCGGCGAAATTTAAAATGGAACGTTATTTTCATATATCTTGCCCACTGTAAAAATTTCAGTCGGTTATTTAAAAAATTGAGGAAATAGCTTTTTCATAATTTTTTTCCCAGTCTACACAGAGAGCCAGGGCACCTACTTAGGAACAAGTGACTGCCTCTGCGCGAACGCAGCAGGTAAGAGCCTGCGAAATGGGTGTGTGATTAATGGCTTTCTCTCACGCTTTGACGTGTCCGTTTGTTCGGTTGTAGTTTAGAGCATCTGGAGATGGGGAAACCACGAAGAGACGCACTCCCCAGCACAGCTGCACTTTAATCGGTGGGTGGGTTACCTCGAAGGATAAAACAACTCGGAATTATTTTAAAACTTAGCAATACAGAAATATATCCTACAAAAGTCTGACAGAAAATATTTTTTTGGCAAAATAAAAAATTCCCTGACTTTTCAGTTCCCTGATAAAAAATTCCCTGATTTTTACGGAAAAACACGATTTTCCCTGAGTTTTCCCTGATTTTTGGAACAATTTTCGAATTCCCTGAGAATACCCGGTTTTCCCGGTTTTCCAGGTGGCGTGGGAACCCTGTGCATACAAACCAGAAAAGTTAATGAATACAAAGGCAAATAATATAAAAACTTTTTTACTTCTATTTTTACAAATGAAAGTCAACTCTTGATAACTCTTAACTTTGAGAACACTGAATTTCTGATAACTCAAAAAAAAAAGTAAAATTCCTTGCAAGTGCCCTAGGCACATAATGAAGTTACGGTCTTGATAAGTCAAAAACATTTTTAGTGGCCAACGTGATAACTCAAAATATTCTTGTTTAAAAATAAAAAATAGCTCATAAAATGCAAACAACATAAGGATTTGACGCACAACTTATTCATAACAATAGACAACAAAAGCAAACATTCCACGCTGACCACTTTAACCTTGGAAAGTGACCTCCCTCTGAAATAATTCTGCCACCACTCAGCTAGGGACAGACTGCAACTACACTCCTTGCAGCACATCTTCAATTTCCACCAATAAGTAATCAAACAGTAATCGTTAACTAACATTCAAAAATAATTTCAGACTGGCATCTTACCATTTGACCTAATAGACAGATGGTGTTCAGCAGCACTTTTTGTTAAGTTTATGTTGCATATTCTTGTTCTGAACAAATTCAAGCTTTGTTTCACAAAACATATTTTTCTAAACTTGTGGCTTCAAATCACAAGTTGAACACGTTGTCCTTTGCTAATAAAATCAGTTATTAAAGATGTTGAAGGCAGCAAAAAATAAAAAATAAAAAAATAAAATAAAAATAAAATAAAATGTACAGCATTTTGTAATATTGGAAAACACAATGTCTACAATTCTAAAGAATAAAAAAGTGATTCATATTCCTTTTTTTTAAAGGAAGCCTCATCAAAAAGAAAAAAAATGTGCAGAGTATTAGAATATTTGAGGGATGCTTAATGGAAATGAAATATGTATTCAGTGTAGAGATAAAAATGTGAATTCGACACGTAGAGATAAAAATCAGAATTCCACAATGCTTGACAGACAGGAATTCCAAGAAAGCAAACGCGCAGTGCACGAACCTTCACTTATCATATGATCATACTGCCTCTAAAATTGCAGTTTAAGACAAGATGAGACCAAAGAAGGGGAGGGGGGGTGAACATTTTAACTGGTGAGAAATCAAAACAGACAGCAAGAATGCAGACTACTGTTAGTCTGTCTTTTGCGACTCTGCAACTGCACAGCATCGATTGCTTAATTTTTCTTTCTGCTGCTCCATTCTCTCCCTACTTCTTCATTGTTGCTTTTCTTTTTTTTTCTTGATTTTTGTGCCCTCTGATAACAACCATCAGCCTGAGGACCATGAGCACATGGTATTAAAGCTTCAACTATTTCAGATAAATGGTGTAACTTAGGGAATATTAATACTTTTAAACACAATGAATCAATTTTTACAAATTTTCCAACTTCGTCACTTCCGTTTTTGGAATTTCCTTCTTCCCTTATCAAGATTAAATGCAAAACTTATGGGGCGGGTGATTTTTAACAACGCTGGGAGTGGGAACATCACGGGGAGGGGGGCAATAGCGATTAAAGGAATTCTGACCGACTTTGGAAATAATTTTTCTCCTATTTTCAAGGTGAAATGCAAAAATGTATGCAGTAGAATATTACTTAAAAATACTGGACACAGGCAACATCGCGAGAAAAAATCTGAACTGTGTCGACTTTCCGTTTTCAAAAGTTTCGTAAAGATGGAATTCTGTCCTCCGACGAACATCTATCCCCCCCACCCCAACACACACAATTCTATTTACTTGTGCATCGATCACCTGAGTGGCCAACATAACGAGAAAGGCGGAATTTCTCGAATTCGCGGAAGAACCTCAAGCCTGAAGATTAGGAGGCAATTTTTGCGGCGTCTGACTTCCGTTTCCACGAATTCTTGCTACAGTTTCAAGCTGAAATACGAACATATAAGCCATAAAATGATATTTAACAAGAATTCTAGACACAAATGCAACATCCAGAGAAAAAAAAAATTACTATTAGGGCAAATTCTTTTTACTCCGTTTAATTACTGTTTTCTTTTTTCTTTTTCTGATTGGAGGTTTAACGACCACCGTGAGCAACTCAATGGGCTGTAAGCAGTCGCCCGTCCCTAATTTAGGGTCACTGGTTCCAGGGAAGGGAGAGAGCCAGTGCTGTAAGACAAACAGAACATCCATGCCTGACTGGGATTCGAACCCGGACCCCTTATGGACGAATGATCAGAGGCCAGCGCCTTAGACCACTGCGCCACCGAGGCGGCTAACTACTGTTTTCGAAAGCTTTGAAACACGAAATAACGTCCCCAGACGGGACATGACCCAACCCCCAAATTCTCTTCAGTTTTGCATCAATCATGATAGCAATCTAAATGATGACTAAAAAAAAAAAAAAAAAAAAACCCGGAGAATTCCGCTTAAGAATCTTATTGTATATCATAAAATAATAGCAAAATATTTTTTTTTAAACAAAATGAAAATTCGTAAAATCCATAGTTAGACAACTAAATCGGTAGAAAATACGAACATTCCGTGGTAATTGGCATTCATAACAGTCGTATAATCGACACCACGTGATCCGCCCCTATCATGTTAATCGTGAATCGTAATTTCCGACAGAAAACAGATTCACAGGACCGACTCAGAAATCCAAAGATGCAAGAAAAAAATGATCGTTTTATTGAAAAAGTAACTGTCATTTTGAAGTATTTTTTGTTACTTTTAAGTAAAAAAAGAACTAAAATCGTTAGCTGTTGCCGCATTATCGCAGTTCATTAGTTAGACTAAAAATTCCGTTGAAACTGCGGACAGTCCATAGCATTGTCTTATTTCTGAATACGTTTCAACTGAATACCGAAAAAAACTTAATACAATCAGTGCACCAAAACTAGGCGATGCGATTCGCAGAATAGCTACACGCTAAGGAATAGCTCAGCGCGATTCCCGAGAGTCACGGATTCTCAAATCGCGTAGGCTTCCGCATGCGCAAATAGTAACGCCTTCCTTGAGTCTTTTTTTCTGTCAAAATAAGTAAAAGAAAAAAATAAGAAAAAGAAAAATATATATTCTTACAAACCCTTTGCAGTCTTCTATCTCACTGTTACGTTATATTTTTTTCTGTTACTGCATTTTTGGTACTTTCCCAATAACACCACCTCTCCTGTCAATTACCTCGCAGACTTTTTAAAACGACGCAACTTTTTTTTTACCGGTGTCCACAGCACCTAAATTTATAACCTTTTAATAGATAATCTATGAATTACACAACAGAAATTACTGCATTTACTGCAATATATTACGGAATCTCAACTAAGAAGAAAATTAGGCGCCTGGGCAACCTGGCGCCCGGGATTTGTCGAGCCCTGGACATACCGATAACAGAAGCACAATCTTTTTTTACAAAAGACGTGCTAAAAAGACAAAGCTTTCGAAATTTGCTGAAAACCCGGCTTGTCTTGTGCAAAGGATGTCTCCTCAAGGTCACTCCTAAAGCCGAACCCGAGAAAATGCGAAGCGTACGTAACATCGCGATCTCCGATTACGAACTTTTGTACCCAAACAATCAGAAGGAAAAAGAAATAATGCACACAGCGGGCATTCGTCCGATGCAAAAGGTACTTCAAAGCACACAAAGTAAATAATTTATACTATTACACTTCGTAAATAAAAGAAAAAATAAGACCTATAAACACAAATTAAAAACAATCTGATTCCGAAATTGTTTTCCTTTTTTTTTTTAACACATTATTATATCGATTTTTTTATCGTGTGCGCACACATAATTCAGTCTGAATGATGTATATTTACAACAACATGAAGCCATTCCAGAAACATCGTCATAGCATTAGGGGCAGATGGGGAATTGTGGATTGATTAAACAAGGGTGAGTTGGAGCCTGAGTCAAAGAAAACATGGCCATTTAGACGATAAAACTACATCATTTTAATGAAATAGTATGCAGACATAAAGCTCGCAAATATAGTTGGCTAAAACAACATCCAATGTTTCATTATTTTATCGCTGGCAAGATGAGCTAGGACGACGGAAATAAAAATTCCAGACTTTGTTCGATTTGCCACAAATTTCCCTGACTTTTCCCGAACAAAGGAAATTCCCTGACTTTTCCATATTTTCCAGGTCTGTCGCCACCCTGTTAATGCACCAATTACTTAATGAAACAAGGTGCAAATCTTAACCTGTGTTAAAACATTTGTGTTCAATTATCACAAACACAGAGAAATATTTTTAGCACATATTGAGGAATTTGATCAATTTTTATAACACAGGCATTTACGTGAAGCTATGAATCTGGAAAAGCAGTTATCCATTGTTCCTAGCACACTGGACACACTTCAGAGAGACACAACGTCTATTTCAGTTGCTGCTGAAATATCTCTGGATTTACTACAAGAAGAAATCCTGCACCCTACCATCTAGATTTTAAAAAAGGTTTGAACAAGCAATTCTTGCACCACATTTTCTAACAAACCTCATGGATCCAAAATACAGGGTTCAGAAACTTAACCAAGAACAGGAGAGTATTGCAGAAGAGTGGATATCCAAATTTCACCCTAATTACACAGACGAATAATATGACCACCACTAAAATCACCCAGGCATGCCACAGAGTGCACGTGACAAGGTCGACCATACGGAGATATAAGCAGATGGCCCGGACAGTACAGCCATAGGGCGTAACATGAGCACAATGGGCAAAGGTAGTGATTTCACAGATGTTCAAAAAGGAAATCGGTTACTGCGGCAAGGATAGAAGCATCTCAGGAACAGCAGCCTTGGTGGGCTGTTCGCGAGGTGCTGTAGTAAAGGTGTACCAAGAATGGACTGCTGGCACACCGAGTACCTCCTGACACCCGAACTGTGGAGCCTGAAAGGCCATCAACCCCAAAGGAGAATGTTGCCTTCGTCGACTGGTAAAGGGCAATCCACACACAACAGTGCAGCAATTGACCATGCAAATGAACGCTGGGGCACCCAGGTACGTGTCTCCGACAAGAGTAGAGCAAACTCTGTTACGCATGGGTCTCCGGAGCAGATGTTGCATCAAGGCGCTGATGTTAACCCAGGTCCATGCAGTTTGCATGGGACTACTGTCGTTGGACAGCGGAAGAGTGGGAAAAGGTTGCCATCACCAACGAATCGAGGTTTCTACTCCACAGAAGTGACGGGGGCGATGGCGATGTGGCAGACACATAAGAACCAACACCCTGACAGGCTTGTTGGTCAAGTACAGGGCAGCAGTGGCAGTGTGCATGTCTGGGGGATGTTTTCCTGGTATGTCCTGGGATCGCTGGTACCACTGGATGGATCCCTGAATGCCAATGGCTACCTGTCCATCCTGGCTGATCACACGCTTCCCTTAATGTTGGAAGTTTACCCTGGTGGTAATGGTGTCTAAAGGACAATGTGCCCTGTCATGTCGCTAAGAGGGTGCATGACTGGTTCCAAGAACATGACAGCGATGTCTCTGTTCTTCCTTGACCGGAGAAATCGCCCAACCTCAATTCTATAGAGCACTTGTGGGACTATTTGGATCAACAAGCTCGGTGTGCCGACCTACAACCACGTCATTTCCGGGACTTCTGTGCTCTGCTGCAGTCTGAATAGGCACTTGTGCCTCGGGCAATCTTCAAGGGCCTCATTGCGTACATGCCGCACCATCTTGCCGCTGTCATCCGGGCGGAGGGTGGTTATTTCCATTATTAGGTAGGTGGTCACATTATTCTGACACAACCGTGATTTGCCTGGTGTAATGACCTTAAAAATTAATGACACAAACTATTACCTAACATCAATGATGAAAGTGTAATCAGCCTGTTTTCTTCCATAAAATGGTGGCAAATCATGGCAAAAAGGTCTTAAAAGGGTTCAAATTCAAAATTGCCTGTAGGATTTTGTGACTTTTCTGCATGCCTACATTCAGCACCAGCTTCATCTGCCTCCATTGAGAGAATTTTCTCAATGGAGGCAGATGATTGTGGGACTATTTTTAACTAGTTAGGCCTGGGGTAGAGAAAGCCACAAAACTTGTTCAGTTTATACATTTTTAGAATCACGACATGGATCAAATTTCCTGTAGATTGGTAGTATTGTTTCTGGCTAAAACCCCGGAGATTACATTAAATTTTTCCAACATATTATGCAGTAACGCCTTGCCGCTTTTCACCTGATACCCGTCCGATTTCACTTTGCCGATGTATCCAATATCTGAATTTCAATGGCGCTTATTCAGAAACAGCACCAATTAAACATTTTCGCATTTGTGCAAAAAGAACTATAAATGTATTTGCAAAATGTGATCGCAGTTTAAACCATGATTTTAAACAAAAAAGGATACAAAATTCAGAACTTTTACAAAATACACTGAAATCCATAATTTTTCCAACCTGTCCATAATTCCGTAATCAGGCAGCTGAAACCGTAATAATTACGGAAAATCCGTAATGGTTGGCACCTCTAAGCATTGTGCATCTCAGGTCCTAGGCACAGGAACAAAGAGCACTTAATGTGTTCCTATAATGGAGATATGCTGTTGTGGCCAGCCCAGACACAACAATCATGCTACAGAGGCTAGTTGCTATATTAAGTAAAAACATACTTTTCTGGTTAAGCTTTGATCAAAAGTTCACTTTTTCAGCATATTCCCAAAGTTTCAGACAGAGATCACAAGGATTTCCAACTGACTACACTTATGACATATTGCAAAATGATAATATCTACACAAGACCAAGTATTTCTATTCAGAAACGATATTATAGTACTATTGTGTAACCTGTAATACTTGTATGAGGTGCCTATTGATAATCACCATACGAAGCCTCATCGTTAACATGCGGAAAGCTTATTTCATGAAAAATTAACGCGTGAAATGTGTAATAACCTTACATGTTTACACTATCCTGACAAAAAAATTATGAAATGAAATAAATATTGTACTTACCTCATGTCACACAGGTGCCAACCTTCTGCTGTGCCTATCAGTAATCAGCATACGAAGCCTCATCGTTTACGCGTGGGAAGGGTATTTCATGAGAAATTAACGTGTGAAATGTGTAACAACCTTATAAAATCAAATACATTATAACACGACCCTTCTATTTTAATGGTATTTTTTAATAACCCGAGTGAGAATAAATATAGGCTAGATATCGAGCCGATATTGGTTATGATGGCTAAATGTCGGTTAATATTGGACACATACCTGCCAACCAAAATTTTCCTAAATCAAAAGGACTGCTTACAAAAATCAAGATTTACCATAAAATCAAGAAGATTTTCCCTAAAATTAAGAAGATTTGCAACAGTACCAGAACTGTTAATTCACAATTATCTATTATTAAGGGAGAGTGGTTATGTATGGGATGTGCTAGCAATATGTTTGATGATACTTGTTTTCAATTATTTTTCTGTATCAGTCACTCTTAGATGGAGTTCAGAAATTGTGATGATTTTCAAGGTTTTGATTTTTTTTAAATTGAATGACACAATTTTAGAAATAACTTGATTTCATTTAAGCAATGACAAGACAGTGACCTTTCTTTTCTTTTTTTTATGCCCTTGGATTACAATTGTGTGCATGACAGCATTGTTTTAGATAAAAGATGAAGTGTAACTTTGAGAATATGAATACTTATGAACAAAAATTTTCAGCTTCGTCACTTTCGATTGCGACCCCCCCATCCTCTCTTTATCAGGCTGAAATGCAAACCTTTGGGGGGGGGGGGGTATTTTAGAATACAGGATACATGTTCAGAACATCGTTGGGAAAAAAAGTTACGGGAGAAATTTTTTCTATGTCCGATTTTCGTTTTCAGACATTATCCCTCCATTTACAAGTTGAAATACAAATATTTATGAAATAAAATGGTATCTTACAACAATACTAGGCAGAGGAAACAGCGCGTGAAAAATAAAATTACAATTATGGGAGAAATCTTTACGGCGTCTAACTTCTGTTTTCGAGTTTCAGGCGAAAAACATTCCCCCCCCCCCCCGCTATCAATTGCCCGAAATTTCTGCTCAGTTATGCATCTATCTCGAGGATAACTCAAATTATGACGGAAAAGGAGAAATTCCTTGAAGCTGTTGCACACTCATGCCTAAAGATTACAGGGAAATTCTTGCGCCGTCAAATTTCTGTTTCGAAAATTTTCCCTCCACTTTTACACTGAAATACAAATATTTTTGGAATAAAGTGATGTATAACAACAATACTGGACAGAGGCAACATCGCAGGAAAACGAAATTACGATACCGGAAAACAAAATTACGATCACTGCTAGAAACATGAGATAACATAAGGTTCAATTGCTATGAGATCATATATATATATATAAATAAAAGCAGGAGTTTACATTAAGCGACAGTAACGATTTCCATGAATAAAAATTAATAATTCAAGAGCCGTTTTGGCGAAAATCCGGAATACTCAGCAGGTATGTGGACATCATTGCGCCGATAACAGCTTTTCTGACATATTACGCAATATCACCTTGCCGTTCTTCACCCGATACTTGTCCGATATTGGCTTTACCGATGTATCCAATATTTTAGAAACAACACCAATTAAACGTTTTCGCATTTGTGCAAAAAGAACTATAAATGTATTTACAGAATGCAATCGCAGTTTAAACCGTGATTTTAACAAAAGAGGACACAAAATTCAGAACTTTTACGAAATACACTGATATCCGTAATTCTTCCAACCTGTCCGTAATCAGGCAGCCGAAATCTTAATAATTACGGAAAATCCGTAATGGTTGGCACCTCTGTCTTTGTTACCGCAAATTTGCAAATTCTCACTATGAACTGGTAATACGAGAATTGCTACATTAATTTGAGTGCCACCTTGGAATACACCAGTGATTTCCACCACATGCTCTCACTGCCCCACATATACAGATGATCTGCAGATGTATAACTTGCTCTACACAGAAAGCCTCCTCAGCCTTTTTTTTCTTCATTCACATTGCCACAACTGTATCATTCACAAGACTGAAAAAAATTACAAATTTGCATAACACTTAATTTAATTTACAATTAAATTTGATTTAATGAATTTATTTTCCTTTGCTGGACTCCACATATCATTTTATGTAGGATCAGAACTACTTTTAAAGCAAAGGCAATAATTACCATAATACTCTATTTTTTAAAGGCAGCCCTGCAGATACAGAGTAGCAACCTCATGCATACAAAATAGAAAATTGAAGGAAAGAAAAAGAAAGATTACATACTTGAGCAGAGCTGTGTTGTGATTCCAATAAAGATGAATCCTTCACATTGTGAGATAAAGAATTTGTGAGTTTTGAGCTAGATACAGATGTGGATAACATGGTTCCTGACTGGGTGGTTGTAGCAACTGGCACATTATAGCCTTGTTGACTGCTGTAGCCGCTGTTATTTGCCCCATAAGCTGAGGAAGTATGGGAACTGTAACCTAAATAATAAAAATTACATAGATATGAACACATGATATGCACTGCTTTTCACATGGTGGAAAGCCAAATAGAAAGCTTATCACCACAAAACTAAAGTAAGCCATTCACAACAAAAAACAATCTACAATTCGACTCATCAAAAGTCCACAGAATTAATTAAAATAAGTCAAATGGCTTTTATACCACACAGGTGGAGTGGTAAGAGATTCACATTTTATGGGGGCTCCTTGCGATTAAATCAAAATGAATGGTTATACAAAGTAGTATCTGTATTTTGCAATGAGTCATCATATATTACAGAACAAAACTAAACTGTGTAAGCATATAGAAACATCAGGCTTAGAACGTACCTCCAGTTGGTCTGTAGATCAAAAAGCAAGAAATAAACTATTAGGTGTGCAACTTAATTCTCAGACGCTAACCGCAAGGGATCATAGAACGTCGGCTAATGCAAATGGGTCATTCCACGCCAAATCGTCAGATGCTATCCATCACACCATCTCTGATTCTAATGAATTTTTTTCATGAATAGTCCACCCTAAGTATGAAAATCCCGAAAATTTCATTTTCTTATTTTCCATAGATTAGAAAGACATTAATTTTCGAATTCTGGTGCATTGCGGCCCTTAATCGCATAAAAACGCAAATATCTCTGTTGTGTGGATCAAAAGAAGTACCAAAATCACCACTCCTTTGTAATTTCCACCAAGGAATCAATTGGTGCAATGCACGAATTTCTATCTTCTTTAGTTTTTGAGTTACGTGCAACGGGAGAGCCTTTTTCAAAATGTAAAAAAGCAATGTAGTACAGCACTTAGAAGATCACAATTGTTTCTTTCATTTTTAAAGAAGTTTAGTCTAACAAATGAAGAAAGGGGAAAAAAAAAAAAAAACATTGGGCTTTCGTGTGCACACTGAGAAATTTTTTTTAAATATGGTGCACGACTTACATTTTGCCACTATGAAACTGCGCATGGCTAATAGTGTTGGCAGCCAGCCAAACGGCAGAGGGAGTGGATGTTGGCCTTCAGACGGGTGGCATATCAAGATATAATTGCACGCGTTGGTCAGATCGCACGATCATTTGATGTTATGCTTGAAGGAGGAAGGATAGTGAATTAATGTTATGTTTAAAGGCATTTCAAATAACATAACTAAAATATTACTAAAGGGTCATTTCATGCCAAATCATCAGATGCTATCCACCACATTCTTAGCCATTCGACAACGAGAAACTAATATAAAGCATTTTCTCCATACAACTTACCAAAATGAGATATACCATGAAAAATGTTACACACAAATCATGCATATAAATTATGCAACAAATGTTGAAAATATATTGGTATTCTTAGCTATTTAATGACTAAAAGAACTAATATAAACTTTTTTTCTCCCCATATAGCTTACCAATATACCGTACTAAACGCTTATAAATTATGCAATTGACATTGAATACAGTTTTTGGAATATTGATTAATGATATCTACAGCTCACGCAATATCAGACAGAATTTTTAGACATAAAATAGTTCTATTTCAGGAATTAATAAAATTGTCTAGTTGTCCACGCCTGCCGTAAGAAAAAATGATTAAGGATTATAATAAAGTAATCGGGGATATATATATCTCAGTGCTTATTCTTGCGAGGTAGAGGAGATATATACTGTGTTAACATCAGATACTTGATGATCGCAGATGATGACGTTAGCAAGGCTCAGTGTCAGGTTAGAAAAAAATGCTATAGATTATTTTCTGGTAGATCTGGTATTTAAATGAACGAGTATATCTCGCAGTTGTCATCTTGCCTGTTTCTTATTTTTATTTTTTATTTGTTGCTTATTTAAAGATCACGCATCAGGTGGGAGCTCATGAAACATAAGCGCACCACAGCACCCTAAAATAAGGAAAACACAGTTTAACTGTCCGTGGTGTCGCCCAAAAAATAGGAAAATACAGTTTGGCGGTTACACTGAACAAAAAATTTTATGCTTCCTAATCACATCCCGGTGTCAGAGTGGTAGCATTTGGATTTATTTCAGTTATTTTTTATTAATCATGCAAATAAATTTAGAAATAATGGGAAACATACAGAACTCGAACATATGAGTATGTTTTTGTTAATGTAATACCCAATGTATCGCAATTATTGATTACCAATTTATGTAAAACAAGTATGGAACTCGTGTTACTATTTAGCGATTGTAATTTGTCCACTCTGTTTTATGTGCTTCTGTTTCTCTTTATCAGTAGCAACACAGTTATCATCCTCATATTGACAAGTTACTTTAGCTGTCTCTTAAATTCAGAAATAGTTATTTTTTGTTTAACGCATTACGCCACAATTGCAATACAGAAAGACGCTGAAAAACTAGGCAGCAACTTTCAAATCGCAAGAGAAGAAAAGAGATCTGAGAAAATACACTATGGAGCTTTTCCACTTGCGGTGAGATAAAACCTGTTTGCTAGAGGTCGTAAATTAGGATCTGGGGGTTCGAGGTCTGGGACAATGCAGTCTTTAAAAAAAGCAAAAAAACTAGAAGCCAGCATGTCGATCGTAGCACAGATAAAAAGAGTAAATCGTATCTAAGAAAAATAAACAGTTCTACATCTGTGGCGAACAGAAAGCGTTATGCCATAATGGCAAATAAATTAACAAACGCAGGGCAGTGGTGACACTAGCCGCTCATAACTGGGGAGGCTAAACATGATGGGAGAGAAAGCACACATTTTGAAGTGTTCGGCAGAAATTTTGGCAAAAAATTGCGTTCATGTGCACTTTACTCGACGCTGATAATGTTATCCTTAGTCAAAAAAAGTTTTCAAGTGAATACTGCACGTAGTATTTATTCAACGTACATAGTATGGGAACCATGGGTCTGGTTCACTTTGTCGACAATCACTTCGTGGACACTATACGGTATATGCAAACAGTCGATTCCTAAAAAAATGAAAAAGTTGAGAATCACCAAATTTGGTATACTATCTCATGGTACTGTAACTCAAATCGTAGACTGTTTTTGGAAGAGGTCGGGCGCGGCGTGAAAGGGGCCCCCATACAAAATTTTCGTAAAATCTACAGTGTTCAATTTAGAACCACAAAATTTGGTATACTATCTCATGGTACTCTAACTTAACTCACAGAAAGGGTATTAGAGTGCAGAATTGTGTTGCAGTTCTTAAGTAAAAAATGGAAATTTTTGAGAAAATGTTGTACGGGGCCCCCTTGACCCCGACCTCTTCCGTCTATAGTCTAAATTGGTGTAAGAGTACAATGAGATAGTATACCAAATTTGGTGGTTCTAAATTGAAAACTGTAGATTTTAAGAAAATTTTGAGGAATAGACTGTTTGCGTATATAGTGTTGACGAAATGAACGAGACCGGGGAACCATTGATATGAATCTCTATGGCAAGTTATTATATCTTCGCATTAAGAGGCCACAATTCATAAACTTCCAAAAGCCGAAAGTTTAGAACTGATTGGTTTACATCGGTGACACGAACATTAAATTTTCTTGCAGGTCATATGTAGTTCCCACGCTACAGAAAAAGTATATTACCTCCACAGAAAACAATCTGAGATTTCGCGTGCACATATAAAATTCTCCTAACACTTTTCAGTCAACATTTTTCACCATGCGGCAAATGGCAAGTTTACATTATTATTTTTTTTTTTTTAAATTCGGGGTTAACTACTGTGAGCAACTCAATGGGGCTGTAAACAGTCGCCCATCCCTAATTTGGGCCCACTGGTTCCAGGGAAGAGAGAGAGAGAGAGAGAGAGAGAGAGAGAGAGAGAGAGAGAGAGAGAAAGAGAGAGAGAGAGAGAGTGCCGTAAGACAAACACAATATCCATGCCTCACCAGGATTCGAATGCGGACCCATCTTGGACAAATGATCATAAGCCATCACTTAGACCACTGCGCCACCGGGGCAGCAAGCTTATACTTAATGATATCTTTACGAGGAGCAATCAATTTGTGGGATGTTGATCAGAAAAAGTGCACAAAAGGTCTGGAGCGTCGGGTCATTCGCAGTAACTCTCTACAAACAACATCTAAAAAGGACAGAGGCTGCATTTCATCACCGGTATGATAAATCTGAAAACAAAGCACAACGGAACTTTTTATCCATGTACACATACTTGCCAGAATAATAATAAAAACAAAAGCTAATTAAAAAAAATACAAGATGATCCCCAAAATTAGCCAAAGAAATTCCCCACTATCCCTCAGCCAGAGCGAAAGCATTTGCAGCAATCACCCCCCCTACAAATAACTTTGGTTTTGCGTCGATTTCAAGAAAGGATTCAGATGATGACACAAAACGCAGGAAAATCTCGAACACCGTAAAACCTTTAGAAGTTAAATTTTATGATAATCGCCAAATTCGTTAGGGGGGGGCATGGAAGCTCAACTTCTTGTTGTCTAATCTGATTAAATATAATCAAAATCTGACATGGAAGTTTATCACAGTGTTGTGAGACATCGAAATATGAACATCGTTCATGAACTAATCATGCTTTTTAAAAATAAAGAATTCCTTTCTTTCAAAACGTGAGTTCAACAATATATGCATTCATGTGGTGGGGAGCGTGCGGGAGGAATGCCGTTCTTCTTCCAGTACCACGTCACCGCAATTTGCCGATTGCACTTTCACCGTGGCAACGCACCATGTTTAAAAAAATTTTTCTCGGCGCTCAGGCAAAAGCCCAAAGGTTTCCTATTTCATTTGATAGATTAAACCTTTGTTTGCAAAGAATAACAACTGCAGCTTTCTAAGTGCTGTACTACATTGACTTTTAAGCATGAAGAAAGGCTCTCTCATTGCTCATAATTCAAAAACTAAAGCAGATAGAAACGCGTGCATTACACGAATGGATTCCTTGGTAAAAATTAAGAAAGAACGATTTATGCATTTCTTTTTATTCTAGATAACAGAAATATTTGCATTTTTATGCAAAATAGGTCTGCCCTGTACCAAAATAAAAAAAAAAACCCTGTAAGAATCAGAGATGTGTTGGTGGAAAATTAATTCAAAATCTGACGATTTCGCGTGGAATGACCCAAATAGCTGTGTGCGATAATGGTTGATTGCAGCGCCATCCAACAGCTTTCCAGACAACTATAACTGCTCACAGCTGTAGTGACAGAAGGGACGAAAGTTGACGGTGAAAGCAATGTCGTTTGAGAAGCGACATTTGAGGCACTGCTTCCTGTTTGCGATGAAAAATTCTGCGATATATGTATGTAACTGCAATTCTTCCTACACATGTAATTTAGTATTCCAACAAGCTGTAATCCAGAATATTTTTTATTAAAAATATTGGAAACTGAGATCAATCAGTCTGGTTTGTTCTAAGTTCAGTTCTGTTCAGTTCTGTTCTGTTCTGTTCAATGCTTCAAGTCTTATCAGTACACTGAGAATTAAAATCCATGGCATATTCATTGTTCTTTTAATCATACATGAGACCAACAAAGCAAAAAAAAAGCTGAACTTTTTAACCACACGGGTGAAAAATAAGAACGTGCTGCGAAACAGCGTGAATATAATGTGCCGTGAGCAAGACAAAATTGTTCACTGAAATTTGTTATGTAAATATTAAGGTGGAGCACACCACTGTATTCAAAATATAATTATTTTTATTTTTTACGTTTAACAGCAACACAGGATAAATGTAACATCGCGGAGAGAAAAAAATTATGACTACCGTCAAAATCTACGCACTAACCGTTAGACTTCTGTTTAAGGAATGTTTTCCTTCATTTTGAAGCTGCAAAACAAGTATTTACGGAATAAAATTATATTTAACAATACTACTGGGTAGAAGAAACATTGCGAGAAAAAAGGATTACGATTACAGCAGAAACCTTAACTTCGTCTAACTTCTGTTTCCAAAAGTTTTGAAAGTCTGAATTCCACCCAACGAAGGAAAGTCCCACCACCAATCCCTCCCAAATTTTTTGTTCAGTTCTGCATCGATCTCGAGAACCATCAAAATGATGATGGAAATAACGGAATTCTTCGAATCCACTGCCTGAAGATCACAGGGAAAATTTCGTGCCCAACTTCCGTTTTCGGAATTTTGCTTCCATTTTCAAGCTGAAATGCACATTTTTGTGGAATAAAATTATATTTAACAATAATATTGTGCAGAAGAAACATCGCGAGAAAAAGAAATCATGATTACAGGAAATTTTTTACTCCGTTTAACTTCCGTTTTCGAACGTTTTGAAAAACAAAATACCATCCGCAGTTTAAAAAACGACCCCACTTTTCCCCCCAACTAATCCTCCAAAATTTCTCTTCAGTTTTGCATCGATCTCGAGCATTACCCGAATGATGACGAAAAAAGCGGAGTTCCGCGAATTAATCTCTTGTATGTTTAATGGATAAAACATAATGCATTAAGTAGGCTTAGTTTGATTTAAGTATAGTAAAAAACACTTAAATTATAAATAACGGGGTAACTGCCCTCCACCCCTTAATGCAAAATGGCTATTTTTCTACAACGTTGTCACATCCACAAACCTTCAACACTCTAAAAAGAAAAAAAAAGTTGCCTTTTTCCCCACACACATGCACCACTTTTACAGTTGTGGCATTTATCGAGCTCGGCAGCAAAGCTGAAGGTCACAGCCCCAGATATGTGAAACTGAGAAGAGCAGTGGGGAATGAGGGAGGAATTACGTTATTGATGGCAGAACTGCTGCATTGACCAGTCAGAAAAAATAATAGTAATGATAATAATTAAAAAAAATCCTAGAGGTCAGTTTTTAAATCAGGATAGATAATTTTTTGGAGCAGTAAAAAAATGTTCCGGTTTCCTTTTAGGAGGTAAGTTTAGTTTTTGACACGTGAAATATGCATGTCCAGGTGTTAATACGATCTCTGGTTGTGAGGCTAACTCAACAAAAGCTTTTTGTTCCACACCATTTCTCTCTGCTACTGTTAAAATTTCACACAGCTTGTTAATGAACAGCATTTGACCTATTAATACAACTTTTGCCTGTTTTCAGACTTTCTTGAAAGCAAGAGCAGCGATTCTTTGAAAGCAGATAGAAATTGTTTTGTTTAAACGGAATCGGCAGATATTTAGTCAATATTCTCAACTGTAGTCTAGGAGTGGTATCAATTGTGGGACAATAATAAGTTCAAGGTAATTTAGAATGCAGTACACACAGGAATTATACACCAATGCAGTTTTGCACTTGTTTCAATGTTTTAACTTTGTGCTCAGTCTTTTACTGCCATGCAGGACATCTTTCACATAACTCAAATAATTTCTCCTGAGGCTGTGCTTAATAACAACGTACAAGCCCACAACTAAATGCGTTTCATCATCCAAGTGTATGGAACAAATTCAAAATCTCACAAAATATAATTTCATTCATACAAATCTCAAGATAGCACACTGGTATCACATGCGATATCTATCGCTCCCTTTTAGTGAACCATTTTACAGCTGTGCTTTATTTAAAGTGCGGACCTATGTAGGCTAGAGTTACACAGTGCACAACAGATATACACAACTATTACTCAGGTCTACACATGACACTATAAACAGCTTCAAACATCTTTCAAAAACCAATTTTTTTCCAGACATCTAATGAGCTCATTCCTTTAACCAAAAATGTTAAAAATCTGCAAATATTATAGCTCTGCTGATGATCAAAAATTAACTACACAACTACAAACATCATTCAGAATTCTTTGAATAAAGCTCATGTTGAGAAATGGCTTCCTAGTTTAATTGAATTAATAATCTAAAGCAACTTTTATGGGAATTTTACTAGGAAATTTTCTCATTAATAGCAAATTTTCGGAGAAAACTCTTCTCCTTCTTCAGGCTGTCTTGTTGTTGTCACTTTTTACTTGTCACTATCACGGTTACGGTTAACCTTGACGGTTTAGGTTATTTTTCAACAAATCCTGCCAGATGTTAGGCAGGGAAAATCCTTTGCAGTCATTGATGATGGAATTTTGATTTTTCTCAATCTCTATTCCTTCTTTCAGTTTTCTTTTTTGGAAATTGCTTTGGAAACTGATTACTTTAAGGGAATTCCAATCCATGCTGTGCCCAGTTTCTCTAACATGCCTATCTAATCCAGTCTTATTGGAGCAATTTTTTATAGCTGCTTTATGCTCAGCTATACGAGTTTCTAGTCTGCGACCTGTTTCACCTATGTAAGATAGTCCACAACTACAATTTACTTCATAAACTACTCCTTGCATTTTTAAAATATCTTCTTCTCTTTGAACTATTTTAGGGAAAATTTTTTTAACTTTGTTCTCTAAACTTGGAGCTAGCCTAATATTGTATTTCTTACTAATTCTCTTTAAAGACTCAAATAAACCTTTGTGATAAGAAATTTTTCTAGTGAATTTTACTTGTTGTTTTTGTGGGTTCTTCGTACCATTAAAATTCAGAAGCTTCTCAATTTCTTCTTTAGGATAGTTATTCTCTGCAAGTATGACTTTAAGCTCTTCTTTATGGGCTTCTTTTTTATCTGCAGTAGAAACTATTTTATTAATTTTTCTAAAAACTGACTTGCTACATTTTTCTTAATAGAAACTGGATGATAGGAATTGAAATCCAGTAGTCTTTTAGTATTCATTGGTTTTTTATACCAACTAGTGAGGAATTTTTCATCTTTATAATAGATAGTAATATCTAAAAAGTTTATTCTTCTTCCTTTTTGAAGTTCAATAGTAAACTTAAGGGAATCATCTAATTCATTGAATGAGTCTAGAATTCTTTCTGGAACAATTTCTGAGCTATCTATTATAAATAAGATGTCATCCATGTATCTGCTATATAAGCAGAAGTATGTGGGTTGTACTAGTATCTTTTCTTCTAGTTTTCCCACATAATAGTTAGCTAAGAGTGGGGAGCCCATAGCTAGCCCCGATTTTTGAATGAAAAAGTTTTCCCAAATTGAAAGTAGTTGTTCTGCAAAGAGAAAGTAAGCATTTCAAAAATTCCTACTAATATGTTTTTTTTCCTTGTTGTGAAAAACCTATTAGGTCTGCCAAGTCTTCCGCTATAAAGTCTATAAGTTGATCTATATATATTTTTCATTCAAAAATCGGGGCTAGCTATGGGCTCCCCACTCTTAGCTAACTATTATGTGGGAAAACTAGAAGAAAAGATACTAGTACAACCCACATACTTCTGCTTACAGGGATCATAGCATACTTCTGGAAAATTTTAGGTAAGAATTTTAGGAATTTTTAGAAAAATTTTAGGAGTGTATTTTAATAAAAACTAGATGTATATTTGTATACATCTAGTAAAACAACTTTGTATACATTGTAAAGAGTTTGCTTCACACCCTTCAACCATATATACTGATAGACTGCGCATGACATCAAAATTTCTGGCTCCAACATAAAATCACATGACAACAGTCAAAAAGATGGGTTACACCTGCTGTGCTTATGGTTGCTCTGACCGATATAGTAAAGAAAGTTCTATGATTTTTCATGGGTAAGAAACGAATTAAATACCTAAGTCAATTAAGTTCAATTACTTAACCAGAAACTTGCAGCTATTGATATAAAAATATAGTAACTTAAGAAAAAAAAAAAATGGAATGCATGTTCCAAATTCTTCGCAAATGTTCATCACATTATAAATCACAAAATGTAAACAACACAATCATGCATGTATATAGCTCATAAGTAAACTTACCTGGAGAGTTTTCATTATATATGAGGTGCATTCACATAATACACCGAAAACACTGAAGTTCTGCAGCGTAAATTAGTAATCATAACAGCATTTGTACACGAAATTTGGAGTCTGATGATGACGTGCCCAATGTTTGAGCCATGGCGGCTTTGATGCAGCTATTGCCAATGCGCAGTCCATTAGTATATATGGTCGAAGTTCACACCCAAATTTTTTGCATAACGTCTAATGTCTAAAGTTTAAGTATGATTTACTTCTAATGTTCAGTTCTTATCTTTTCACGTGTTATTATCATATTCAAGTATATTTACCACATTCAAGTTTCACTTTGAACATTAATATGCTGTTGAACCAGAAGCAATTCACGATTTTCACAGTAAAGTTTTCAGGTTTCACATTAAACTATAATATCCTAAAAAGGTAATTGAAAACCAAGAACTATGTACAATTGTTCACTGAATTACTTTTTTCATATTATTGTTTTAACCTTTTCCTGATTAGCCTATCTTTTTCTGCTTCCACCACAACTAATTTACTTTCAGTTTTCTTTATTTCAGCTGAACCTTGTATGATCAAGTTAGAGGCAACTGCTATTTCAACAGTATTTTGTTTTTCTACAGCTTTTCTCATTCTTTCTGTTCCCTCTTGAATTACTGCTAGGGAGGTTTCCTTATCTTTTTTAAGCCTATTTATTTCTGCATCCTTTTCTTTTATTTTGTCATCAAACTCAGCTTTTCTTTTTTTCTCTAGCTGCTTTTCCTTATTTTCCCTCTCTTTCTTCGAAAATAAAAGCATAACAAACAGCGCGAAAACTAGCTCATAAATAGAATATTTGAAACACTCTCAATGTATGCACTCTCAATTATTAGGGATGGTAGAGGGGAAGGGAATAGAACTGTCCAAAATTAGCATGTTTTTGTTGCGCTAGGGCGCTTAAGCACGGCTGAATTCCTTCAGATACCCCCAATGTTCAAATGATTGAAATGTGCTGATGTTCATGGAATGAAATGGTTGATCAGCTATGATGACCGCATAAAAGTTCGGGGTGGGGGTGGGGGGAGGGCTTTATTTTTTTTATTTTTTTAGTTTATGCAACATTTTACATCACTCCAGTATTTATCTTGTCATCATCAACAATCGCAATGCAACTACCGCTTAAATCTGCCATATCTCTAAGTGATATAACACACAGTATCCTGTTACAGTGTATTGTAATTGAAAAAAAAAGGATGTGGAAAAAAGAAACTTTCAGAAATTATCATCAAGTCATGCGTTTCAAAAACCCGTTTTCCTTTATAACGTTTAAAAACATGTTTTTGCTTTTTTACCTGTAGTGTAAATAAAAAAACTATGTTGATTTTTTTTTTATGGAATCAGACGTCCGTATGTCTCATTGTCTTCATCTGAGTTCACACTTTAGCTACTGTGTACAAGTAGACCTATTTTTTCAGCTCAAAAATATGTAGTTTTGTATATATTCACAGTATAAGTCATTCCTTATTCCCACAGAACTGAATTCAGCATATGCAAAATGAAGATCATCAAGACCCGCCCAAAACTATGTTTCTGATTGTCTGCTGTTTATATTCAAGAAATGCAAACATGGATCAATGGTGAATGCAGCAACTATGATTTTTATTTATTACCAAGAAAAAAAAAAAGAGCCGTGAAAGCTGTAAAGCTGAAACGGATATTTCTCTCGAACCCACCCCCCCATGCACAAAAACATTCCAATTAAGATCAAACAGCAGGAGGATGCGTCCACACAACACAACCTTTGGAATTACCTGATGGAGTGGCTTCTTTTCATTTGGCACATCGCCATAAATCACCACCTGCAGCTCACTGAACTGTCAAGTTGCACCCTTCCTCCTTCACTTTAACTATAATAGAAACTGTAAAAAAAAAATGCTCCCCAATTTTCGACAAAATTAAATTACCAAATTTACGTCATGATGTTGCAATTTACTAAAATACGTTTGTTTATCTGCTGAATATTGCTTAAATCCATTGAAAACTTTTTAATTATAGATGATTTTTTTATTAAAACAGTAACTCAGGCGTCTGAATAAAAACGTGTTTGTAATTCAAATAGAGTCCATATCATCACAGAAAAAAATTTAAGGATCACTCTGTTTAAATAAACCATGGCATCTAAAAAAAATAATTCACTTGCTTTTCCCGTAATTTATAATTACTGTTTCTTTTTTTCAATCCGATTATGCAACGTTTTTTTTTTTTTTTTTTTGCATCTGCTAAAGTTCCTAACGGAATTTGGCGAAATTTGCACTAGAACTTTATTGTGATGTATCTTAACTACTGTAAAAATTTTACTATGTTATTTTCAAAATTCAGAAAAATGGATTTCTGAAAATATTCTCCTAGTCCTTTTGTGCTGTGGAAGTGATAAACAGGTGTTTGCTTTCTTCCCAACCAAGGGCTTCAGATCAGCGCTCCCAGCTGTCAATCAACCGTTGCTATGGTAACACCCTTTCTGCTGGAGGCTCACTCTGTCCAAAGAGGCACACATACTTGTCCATAATAAAAATTACCAATGCTAACTTTTAAAGTTTTAAACCGATTCAACTGGAATTTTGGAAGTGAGCTTCTGTAATCCAATTACAGTGAATGTAAAAATTTCAGCCACTTTCGTGAAAAATTCGCAAAGATAGTTTTCTTATTTTTTATCATAAGTAGTGGAAGTCTCTTGAGGGGAGGGAGGGTGGCATGCACATAAACAAGAAGAAGATGAATGTGTTGTTCAGGCATACTCCTCACTGGTGGATGCCAGCTGACTTGGTACATACGCGACCCCCTGCAAATGCTAAATGCCTCTTCTTTCCCCTTCTGTTCTCAATTGTCGGACGGACATCAAGCTTCCCCTTCGACCTACTAGTAATCATCCAATTTTATTGCACTGGAAGTAGTGCTTTTTTTTTTCTTTTTTTCCCCCCAGCCAAATTAGGATTTGGTGCACATCGGAAACCGCTGCCGGTGGTTTCTTTGAGAACAGAGAAAAGGAACTTTAAAAAATGAAGGGGTAACAGTAACACGATTTCCTAAAAGGGCATTTTTTAAGCACTAATTTCAAATTTCAAGGCTTTTCAAGACGGCATTAAAAAAACACCGTTTTTCCAGGATATTCCAGGCCTTGAAAACGTAATCATGATTTTCCAGGACTTTCCAGGTTTTCAAGCACGCGTGCGCACCCTGCGTAATGGTAAATTTATTGGCGTTAATAACGGTTGTGTTTTTAATAAATAAGCTTACAAAAATTTTAGGATGAATAGCAAATTTTAGGTATAATTTTAGGAATTTAAGGAGGGTCACAAAATATTAGGAATTTTAGGAGGAATGCGATCCCTGTGCTTATATAGCAGATACATGGATGACATCTTATTTATAATAGATAGCTCAGAAATTGTTCCAGAAAGAATTCTAGACTCATTCAATGAATTAGATGATTCCCTTAAGTTTACTATTGAACTTCAAAAAGGAAGAAGAATAAACTTTTTAGATATTACTATCTATTATAAAGATGAAAAATTCCTCACTAGTTGGTATAAAAAACCAATGAATACTAAAAGACTACTGGATTTCAATTCCTATCATCCAGTTTCTATTAAGAAAAATGTAGCAAGTCAGTTTTTAGAAAAATTAATAAAATAGTTTCTACTGCAGATAAAAAAGAAGCCCATAAAGAAGAGCTTAAAGTCATACTTGCAGAGAATAACTATCCTAAAGAAGAAATTGAGAAGCTTCTGAATTTTAATGGTACGAAGCACCCACAAAAACAACAAGTAAAATTCACTAGAAAAATTTCTTATCACAAAGGTTTATTTGAGTCTTTAAAGAGAATTAGTAAGAAATACAATATTAGGCTAGCTCCAAGTTTAGAGAACAAAGTTAAAAAATTTTCCCTAAAATAGTTCAAAGAGAAGAAGATATTTTAAAAATGCAAGGAGTAGTTTATGAAGTAAATTGTAGTTGTGGACTATCTTACATAGGTGAAACAGGTCGCAGACTAGAAACTCTTATAGCTGAGCATAAAGCAGCTATAAAAAATTGCTCCAACAAGACTGGATTAGATAGGCATGTTAGAGAAACTGGGCACAGCATGGATTGGAATTCCCTTAAAGTAATCAGTTTCCAAAGCAATTTCCAAAAAAGAAAACTGAAAGAAGGAATAGAGATTGAGAAAAATCAAAATTCCATCATCAATGACTGCAAAGGATTTTCCCTGCCTAACATCTGGCAGGATTTGTTGAAAAATAACCTAAACCGTCAAGGTTAACCGTAACCGTGATAGTGACAAGTAAAAAGTGACAACAACAAGACAGCCTGAAGAAGGAGAAGAGTTTTCTCCGAAAATTTGCTATTAATGAGAAAATTTCCTAGTAAAATTCCCATAAAAGTTGCTTTAGATTATTAAATCATTCAGAATTTACTGTCCAAATGAGATTTATTGGTTTTAAGATTCACCAACCCCCAGGTCATAAAAAATAATAGTAAATATGCATGCATATGTTCATTCCCACGTGGAATTTCTTTGTTCACGCCATTTTAGGGCAGAATAAGGATTTTTTAAGGCTGTTGGTGTCCGATGCATGCGATTAGCCGCATTACAGTCAGCTTAGTACATAATTATGTCTAAGGATTTGAAGTTTACTGTACCTGTATTGTGTGGCAATGGGATTATTTCAAGGGTGTGTTACGAGAGAACACGAGCTTAACTGTGTTTGCTGGTAGCCTCACGTGAGGATTAACCCAGAAACCTGATTAAGGGAGAGTAGGGATTTTCTGGAGTTTTTAAGATAGAAGGGACACTTTGGAAGTGGAAGCAAGAGAAACAGGACCCCAGTTTTTTAGAGAGGGAGGTTGGGTCACTAGTTTGGCATCGGTGTACGAAAAGCATGAAGTTTGGGGTCTAGGGTCCATATAGCATGGGCAGAGACAAGTCAATTAAGCATTCCCATTAACCTGCCATTTGATAAGTACCAAGCCACACAGTTTTAGTGAAATAAACTTTGTTTTTGTTACAAAGGTGCCAGATTCTATATTTTTTAAAGTAGTGATTATATGAAACGGACCAACAAAAGTATGTGATGACTCTCGTTGGATTGTGGCTATGTCCAGAAAGAGAAAGGAGCGAGGGCTGTTACAGTGGTTGCTTAATATTAGAAAGATATATTAAAAACACATGCTCTTCGATTGATACCCATAAATGTATGTGAAACCTGTTTGGAAAAACACCAAACACAGAAGGCCATATCCTGCAGATGGAGCAAACTGTAAAAAATCATTATTTCTCATTAACAGAAATACGTTGCATTAGGAATTCCCACGCACATTTTGTACAGCTTGCTGATGCGTTTTACAAGAAAAAGCACAACCTGCAGTATATTAATCAAATCCACATACGCAACACTCCAAGCAAAGTTGTCATCTTGTGCACGGAGGAAAAATTAGTGAACTAAAACTTATAGGCATAGGCTATTAATTCAAGTCTCTGTATGAATAAAAGTAATCAAACAATGTTAGGATTTTCATGTTTCCAGGAAACCAGCAATTGTGAAAATGAATGGATTAGCAAAAGACCTTTACTTCATGCATGAAAATTAAACAACATTTTAATTTTCAATAACTTTACTGTGGTTCATTCTCAAATATGAATATTAAAAAAATACTATCATTTTATTGAATGAGCAGGATTGTTGCAATTTATTGGAATAATCCTGCCATTAAACTACTACAAAATGCCATATGAAAAGAACATACGGCATTTGAAAATAATTTCCTTGGAAAAGCATTTATTCTTGTACCAACAATTTCTCCATGTAACCTAGGGCATTTTATCATTTTACTTTAGTCTTCCTCTAGAAATCTTGTTATCTCCACTTCAACTAATTAAATGAGATATATAGCAACCTTGCTTTATGTTTAATCTCCCTTTTAGCTGATCAACTCTCTTGTTAGTATTGTTCATTACAGTGTCAAATTCTTTTGATAATGTTAAGAAAATGCAACTTTGAGCTCAGTAAGTAGGCAAATGTCACAATTGCCTTTCTTTCACAAAACCACGTTAATTTTTAAAAGCTTTAATTATTCCGGACGGAATTTAAAGCAATAACAAACGGGTTATTATAGGTTACACTAAATAGATAGCATTGAAAGTGTACTGCTTGCATATCTTTCTTATTCCACAAAAGTATCCAGCTCAGTTTTATTGTTTGAATTAATTCCACTTTGCTACTGAATCCCTCTACTTTCCCCCCAATGTTTCTATGACTCACGTCTCCAGCTTCTAACCCCCTGAAGAGCCTTTATTCAGGGTTTGTACTGATTTTTGGAAGTTCATCTAAGGAGTCTTCAGAAGTCCGAAACAGATTTTCTGGGAGTTGATGACATCAGATCCTTTTGAAGTTTAATTTCAGTGAAAGAGTGTGGCTTCAGATTTCCTTGTAGGGTGAAAAATAACTGAAATTTTTTGGGGAGCAATTTTGCTCCTCAAATTTAGCATTGCGGAGCAACTGAGTAATTATGTGGAGCACTTTTGAGACTTATTTTTCTTTTGATTTAAGTGACTAATAATTTATTATCAAATAAAACTATTACTAGCATCTTTCAATATCTATCGAAAATACTCTAATCAGTAATGAAAAGTAAAATTAAAAATATTTTAGTGGATACGTAAAAAGTACGATTTTCGTTCTATAGATAGATGGTGAAATGTTACCTGGCCACACACTGCAGCAACTACTTACTGTCACTTGACAGTGAGAGTACTCCTGAACTTGTGGTAGCTTTAAGTTCTGCATCTGTTCTCTTTCTATAAGACTTCACACTTGTGTCAGGGCTTCTTTTTAAAAGATACCTCCACTGCTCGTTCAGGGTCAAACTCCAATAGTTCTGGTCTTTCCAGCGTTATCCGCAATAGATGGTTCAAAGCATTAGAATTAATCCGATTATGGAAATCTGTCTTTATTCTTTTCATCGGAGAAAAGGCTCTTTCGACCTTAGCATTGGATACAAGCAATAATCTCACGATATTTATATTGTGGTTTAGATTTGGGAATTCATTCGCATACTTTTTCTTTCAAACATTTCCGTAACTGTTGCTTTGACAGGTGTTGCACATTTCTTAACCAAAAGGTTTTGAAATAATCTCAGTCCTCTTGAATTTTATCGTTGTCAATGTTGTTGGCAGTCAACAACTCACTGAAATTTTCAGTTAATACAGTAATTCAATCCAACAAAATTTGCAAGGGTAGATTTGTCTGTTGGCCTAAATCTTAGGTTCTAACAGCTTGGCAGCGTTAAAAACCTGATTTTCGTGCAAGACACCACCGCCGGGTATGCACACACTGATGAAAATGACTTAAAATATATTCATAATTTTCATAGAATACATCTACTGTCAAATTACAGCTCAGTTTAATGCCACGAAATTCTACAGTTTTCAATGAATCACAGTCACTGGAATCACAAGCTGAGAAGTTTGCTGAGCCCTGTAAAATTTTGGACAGGTCGGCCGAAAACTTTCTTTTCTTCATAATTTTGATAGAGTCATAGAATTTTTCGAATGCGTTCAAAATACATCCACATCATCCAACTGGAGAGACAGAGATCATTTTGACAAAAATTCTTGTAATCCTGGCTTTTTCCCCTTTGCTTGATGGATCTGCAAACATATTTTCTAGTTGTTGTACAATAACAAAATAATTTTTAATCAGTGTGTCAGTGGCTTTGTGCATGTGTGAAACCCCTTGGGTGCCATGGACTCACAAAGCTGGTGTATCTGATACATCTTCATAGAGTATTGTTGAGAGCTCACAAAAGTCTATAATTCGTTCAACACTTTTTTCATAAAAATTATGAATGTCTTCCATCAACTTCCGTACCTCTTGAAAATATGTTGACAGTATAAAATCTTTTAGAGCTAGCTCCAAGTGATGACTTAAACAGTGCAATGACATTAAACAAGGGCAGTTTTTCTTCAAAAGAGCTGCAACACCGTATTTCTGTCCCATGCCAACATTTGCTCCGTCAGCTAAACATCCATTAATTTATTTTCAAAATTGACTATTCCAAATTCTGCAATGGACTCTACAATTGCATTTTTGATACCATTAGCATAAGCATTTTTCAGTTCTTTTAATTTGCTATCTCCTACTTCATTGATATACATGATTGTCCTTTTTAATAATGAATCCAGAAACTCCATCAATAAAAGAAGAATTGAAATTTCGAAAATTATTTATAATGTCAACATCCTTCTGACAAAGTTCGCAATAGGCAGACCGGATGGAGATTTTATCAGTGTCAACATCATAGCGTAACCAACTATCTTTTGGATCTAATTCCTCCATCCACCTTTTTATGGTTGATATTTTCACTTAGGTAGCCATGATTTCAAAAAACAAAGAGTAAAACTCCAAAACTCACATCCCCCTAAAATTAAGTGGAGGCTAAACTGAAACAAAAACAGTGATAAGAGCATCTGTCCTTAAACGACTCATGGTGCAGACAGGCGGGAGCGTGGAACCAATCATAGACGCTCTGCGGTCGGATGATGACCACCTCATCATTGCACGGCCAGAGCTACATGAAGAAGCTATTTCCAGCAGAAAGCAAAGTATTCTTAAAGTTATGAATAAGTGATTTTTTTTTCACGTTTAAGCAAATCCGTATTTTTGATAAACAATGAGTTGCTCTATGGATTGAACATTAATGAAAATTTAATTTTAAAACTTTGAATCATGGTTTTGTGATTCAAATATGAGTTTGCATCGCAAACTGTGATGTGATACCGCTTATTTCCCCTCCGTTTCCTTGTCACTTCCTGTTATGTGAACAGACAGAGAAAAAAAGCGAGCTCTTTTTTCTTTGAGTTATAACACATTTAAAGTCCAAACTCGGAACTTAAACTCTCTACTGCCATATTTTGTTTCCCATAAAGTTGTTTTCTCTGCAGAGTGTAGAATTACTTAACATTAATTTTGCTTTAAACAAAAGGAAGAATATTTGCTCTGGTTCTTGAAACAGTAAGATGTGACTGAGGAATGGCATAAACACACATTTTATGCAAAATTCAATATAAAAAAAAATTAGTACTGCTTTGTGTTTCACTACTGTGAAAACAATTTTACAGATCATGGAGAAGGCTCAGATTCCACCACGAAAAGATTAAATACAGATTTTGAAATTTAATTTCTCTTTTAAAAGGGGAAGGGGGCAAAAATGCTCCACTGATTGGTTTTAAAGAAGTGACTGTTAGATATAAAAAACATGCATTTCATTTGAAAAAAAAATTTTTGTAAAAAATATGAAGTTATTCTCTTTTACTTTTATTAACGAAGGTATCAAAAGCAAAGGATATTATCTTGAAAAATATAAAAATATGAAAAAAAATCATGGAACATTTTTATCTGTTCTACAACAATGATTGCCAGCAGTCCCAAACATTTTTAGCTAGTAGGCTAAATAAATATATTAAGAAAGTAGTAGTAGTAGTAGTAGTAGTAGTACTACTACTACTACTACTACTACTAGGTTCCCACTCGAAAGTAATAAAAAAAAATTCCCTGACTTTTCCAGGTTCTCCAGATGGTTTTTAAAACTACAGCTGTTCGCCAGGGAGGTTACTCTCCCGATTGGCCTAATACAATAGTACTCTCCTCCAATGTAAACAAACAAACCGTCTTTTTTACCGAGAGTCTGAATATAATCTCTTATGGTAATACCTGTTGTAACTTGGACTTACCTGTTTTTGTTCCTAGACAATGGAGAAAAATAATTACTTCTCCCATTCAAAAAACTGAAGAAGAGGACCTTAATTAATTGATTATATTATTTGTACATTTTACTTTTGTTCTGCTGTTTTTCTCAATTGGCATCACCTGCGGTTTTGAACAAATGTATTGTGGGTCTCGCGGGGGAGACTGGTTATATATTGCGGCACTTCCCTATGCTTTGTGGCACTGTTGGGTGGCCTGAGGACGGGTGCTATTGTAGCCCCGAAAGATCTTGCCATTTTTTAAATATTTTAAAATCATGTTTTTTATTGTAAACAAAGTTTTTTATTGTACAGTCAGAGATGTTGGTTTGATGATATCGTACGGAGACAGCACGCCTCTAAGTAATTATCTGGTTTTTAAAGTTTTCCAGAGTGGCACGTTGCAAAGAATTGTTACATTTCATCCCATTCCATTCATTTTTCTCACCAAAGCACACACTTGTAAATTCTTTATGTAATTTGTCTTTATAAAATTACCTGCTTTTCATTAATAACAACTAACTGTGCACATTATTTTCAGTTCTGTGAACTTTTGTAAATACTACCCAAACGAAATTTGTAAATACATTCCCATAAAAACAGGCCACATGTAAGAAAAAATCTGTCAGTTGAATAGTTTGTTTTTTTATAACACAATGCAGCTAAGCTTAAAGATGGAATGACTCTGTTCAAAGAAACATGTTTCAAGAGAACCAACAGACAAAGGACTTTGATCCATCATTTGGTTGGTTCTCTTGTGAAGTGTTTCTTCAAGCAGGAGAGATTGTGCCTAATTGTTCCATGTTATAACAACTGTCTGCAAAAATTGAACAAAAACTTATAACTGGCAATTTAAAAAATTCAATTTTGCATCTTTTTTTAGAGAATAAAAGAAATATTTAATATAACTGAAAGTAAGATCTACCAAATTCTAGGCAGGCAGTAATTGCAAGCAAAAGTTTGAAATTTTGAAAAAATAGGTTTTTTTTTTTGGCAAAATAGAGTATCCATTGATTTTTCAAAAAAAAAAAAAAAAATGTGTGTGTGTGTGTGGGGGTAATTTCCCCCGAGTTATCACTGACTTTTACAAAAAAAGGGGGGGGGGCAATTTTCCTCGAGTTTTCCCAGATTTTTGGAACCATTTTCAAATTCTCTGAGAATTCCCGGTTTTCCCTGTTTTCCTGGTTGAGTGGGAACCCTGTACTACTACTACTACTACTACTAATAATAATAATAATAATAATAAAAACATTGAAGGAATGTGTCATGATATTAAAAGCATGCAACAACCAATCCCCAAAATGTTTAACAAATATCAAACTTCATAATGTGAAAATAAACTTTACACACGTGTTGAGTAACATTATTTCACTGAGATTTTTTATTTTTGTAAGGCACATGACCAAGTTTATCCAATCACACCTCTTGCTCATCTGATCAGTGGAGGAGTACTAATTGTATGTCAGCTTGAAAAAAGTGATATAAAAAAAAAAGCTTACAGCGGAACAAAAGTCACGAATCGAGAGAGAAAAGAAAAAAGGAAAAGTTCACCTCCTGCCCACGGAACAGAGGACATTGAAAGAATTCAAATGTACAATAATTTTCAAATGTCAAAATTAAATTTAAGGAGTTCTCCTTAAATTTCAGGTGTATGAATCCTATTTACTTTACATTCAATTCTCATTGCCATAAATATATAAAAGGTAGGCACAGAACAGCACTGTATAGTTAATTTTGTTCACAGGTCAACCTCTTTGCTCAGTGAAAATAGTTTTATACAGCTACTATGAAGATTTTTCCTATGCCACATATTCTTTTCCATTTCTTCAATAATTCCATCCAAATAATAAAAATCTGTTACCTGTTGTGGGGCACCACCGAGTTCAATCTGCCACTAGGCTTTACTGATTCCGAATCTCCCCAAACGGGCCTGACATAGGTTCTTTTGAATCCAGTAGAGTTGAACTCGATCACTGAAATACTGGAACGTGTAGTTGGCAATTACTTAATATCTAAGACAACGAGCGACTCCAATAATCAGTCCTTTGTTAAACGTAACAAAATTTAATAGATGAGAAACAAACTCCATTCGAGTAGCTATCTCCACGTGCCAACAGGTTTCCAGATGGAGAACACTTCACTATCTCGAAAATATCCCGGAAGACCCTCTGCCACATTTAACTTGAGTCTTTCCGTCCAATACCGGTCTATCTGATCACCGAAAACCCCCGACTATTTTGTCAGCCAAAATGTAAATCCCCGATAGGCCTAACCGACACTCCTGGCTCGAACACGCCGTTTGTCGAGGGCTAGTCCTCGCATATATCGGACCACTCACCGTCCGACCCCAACTATGTAGAAGGTGAAACATGGGAAGCCTCCTGAGCAAACGTGTCGCTCCCTTTTATAGCCTTATGCCCCACCCCTCGCATGTTTCTGGAATCCTGTTTCTGCGGAGTTTCGCCTATCTCTGGGAGCGGTGACCTTGCTCTGCACTCCCTAATACGGCGTACAAAAGAAACATGCCACGCGTTTTCCACATGCATTGGAATTTGCATTATATTACACTTGAAATAATATATTGAAATAAGAAAGGTTGATATCTGAAAATAATTATTGGGAGCTTAAGACTACATCACATTACACCTGTAACAGACAATAAAAAACTTGGGGTACGACTTGGAATCCCGTATTACACTTTTCAACATTTATCTTCAACCTAAAATTTTTACAAGTTCTACTCAGCAATTCTTCAAACACACAGCATTAATACCTTTGTCATTCTCCTAACTAAAAAGATCCAACTTACCTCTAAAGGTCTTGGTTTCTTACATTGGAAAAACTTCATGCACATTATCTAATATGGTTCTTATGCGGCTGTCCTTACGGGTTTCGTCATGCTTCTTATCCACACACAAGTTGCAGTTGTTATCTCATAGGTCAAAAATCCTTTTATTTTTGTTATTAGAACACCATTTTGTGTTGACTTCTTACATTTGTTTGACATATGTGATATCTCTTTAAATAACATACATATTCACTAGCATTTAAGTGCTGTCATTCTTTTCCTGTTTTTTTTTTTGTTTTAAATTACCCTACATTCAAACACATACAGCTAAAAAAAAAAAAAAAACTCATCCACACACCACACACACACAGCATAAATATGCACCCAATTCATGTATATATGTTACTCAATACACTCATTTTACGCACAATTTCTACAATACATTCACACCATACAATATAAAATCTCTATCTACACGATTTACATTGTGGCGGTCGAATCTCAGTCAACTGCGATTCATATAGCACTCCACCTGCCCCATATCTCACAAAACCTTGCCGCAAACAACAACCCTACTGCTCTGCTGACATCAGACCAAGTAAACGAATTCGTAGAGGCTCCAGCTTCAGTCGAGAACTCTGCACGTCTTCCTCTCTGGCGCCATCTATTGTCAGTTCTGTTCCTTTCCCCCTTGTTTGTTGTTCAAATTTAATCAATGCTTTCCAATGGTCATTCAAATTATTTGAGTCATTAATATTACATATTCTGGGTCTATTTTTTTCGATTAAAACTGATTCTGCTATTCTCAAACGCCTTTTATCTTTACATCTTTTAATCATTTTAACGTCTTCAAATTTCAGATATTGGTAGTTTTCAAGACAAAACTGAGTTAAGGCTGTTTTAGCTTCTTTTTTATTCCAATTATTCAAATGTTGTTTTAACCTGTATTTTAACTTATTTTTAGTACTACCTATATATGACATGGGTGGGTTCTTATTTATAGGTATTTCATAAATGCCAGCTGTGTCTAATTGACTAATCTTTCCATTATTTTTTATTACTATATTTTTATGGTATGTACTTGATTTCCAACCTGTATATCATATTTGCTACAAAGTTTATTAATTTCAGCTGAAATATTTTCAACATATGGGATCGTTTACATATCTTAAAGGTTTTTTACATCCTGTACTGTTTTGATTATTTGCTTGAGTAACTTCAGTAATCCATTTCCTTATTACCTGTTTAGGATATCCATAATTATGTGCTATTTTTTCAATGTATTCCAATTCTTTTTATATATATATATATATATATATATTGTTTTACTGACGAATGTGTTAGTGTTTTGATACTATTTCTTTTATGCGTTATAGGATGCGATGACTGAAAACGTATCAATACTGGAATATACGATAAATTTTGATATAGAAACTATATGTTGTAACATGTATTTCTTTTTGATTATCTCCATTGGCATTTTTGGATGTGGACGTTTGCTCATCTAAATAAGCAAACGTCCGTCTATCCAAAAACCCCTAAAGATTAAGAAAGCCTCCGAACTGGTCTGTGATGTCAAAGCTAGTGGGCCGACAGACTCTAGCCTTAAGCTCTCTGCTCCTGAAAACGCCGACGAAGTACCGCAGTGTTTACGCAGAGAAATAATTTCTCGAGTGCGATATTAGACAATTTGCGCACAAAACAATAAATCAACCGGGTTTTTTTTTTCTCTTTATTTATTGTCCTTAGATAACATCAAAAGATTACATCCTTAGCTTTCATTTATTTTCTCAGTTTCCAGCGATGATATCCGTAAATCTGGGAATTCCAAAGTTTTCCTCTTGTGCTGGGAAATGATTTCATGAAATTTTTCCTTTAGTTTTCAATTTGGCTAAAGGAGCAAAAAAAGTTTTTTCGCACATAACGTACAAGACCCAGCATTTTACGTTAAGCATTTTTGCAAGTATGATCTTTTTAATGGCAAATTGGTAGGACTGTATGAACATAATCATTTCACTTAAAACTCAATTCATGTTCTATTTATTTAAATGAAAGCAAAAAAGAAAAGACTTTTCCGTAATTACATAACGAGCGCGAAAGCAAAATTTCTGATTTAGTGAGTATATTTACTGAAAATACGGTAAAATGTGTGCTCAAATCTTGCAACTATTTCTAGAAGGTAAAAAAAAATTATAAATTAAAATCATTTAGGAAAAAGTTATTTGTCAAATGAACATGGAATATATTAGTTCCGAATTGTTGTTTTAATTAGGACTCTGATACACAGCCATTTTATGAAGAAAAATGACATTTGTTTTACGGAAATGAAATGTTGATTAATAAATAACGTAATTATTTATTGCCAGTTTCTTTGCCTGGTTAACCTTAGTACTTGATGCGCTGATAATATATGTACATATCTTTTTTTTTTTTTTTTTTTTTGAACACTACTAACTACGAATTTTGTAAAGAAAAATAACTATTACTTTATGGAAATGAAGTATTGATTGGTTATTAATACCATTATTTAAACGACAACAAATAATGAGCTGATAATCGGAAGGCCCTTAAATTTACTCAGTCAATAATTTAAAAAAAAAAAAAAAAAAAAACTACTAACAATTCACTAAATTATAGCAGAAAATGCTGTCATGAAAACTTAACTAACCTTTGAATCCATGGTGGGTTAAAAAAATTTTCATTGGTACAGAAGAAATCCGCCTTCTTCAGGGTTCCCACTCAAAAGTAGAAAAAAATTCCCTGACTTTTCCAGGTTTTCCAGGTGGTCCTGAGAGTTTTTCCAGAGCGGCAAATCAAATCACATTGCGACAAATTGTTGCATTTCCTTACATTCTTGCGTTCCTTACGAAAGCATACATTTGTTAATTCTTTAAATAACTGTCCTTTATACAATTACCTGCGTTTTTAATAACAATTAAATGCATGAGGCATATTATTTTTGGTACCATTATTTATTTTTGGTACCGTTGGTTCAAATATCCTTTAAAACATGTAAACCATGTATTTACATGTTTTAAAGAATATTTGAACAAAGACTTAATTTAAATTCTACATATAATGAAATATTTCAATCGATTAGGTGAAATTATACAACTGATTTATCTGTATTTTAAGTGCACACAAGTATATAAATAACATTTTAAACGACTCATAACATTTAGAGTTCCAGTTAGGTTTAAAAATACAAGCTGGGAGAATTGTGACTGAAGAGAATAAATTGCCCTTAAATGATACAATGCTGAAGCTTTAAATCCTTTAAGTGCTTATTTTACATAAATATTAAACAACACAGAAACGTTTGCTGAAATTGAAGTCTAATGGGAATGATAAAATAGTGAGTGTCTGACAGAGTCTCTTAACATTTTGTTAGAGCGGTTCTATCAAATCGATCTACCAATTTGTATTTTCTATTGGAATTTACTTAGAATCTTTAAAAACAAAGCAAAGTAAAACAGTTATTAAAAAATAAAAAAAAAAAGAAGAAAGAGAGAACAGAAATCGTGACAGCATTTCTGCGTCTGAGAAAACGTGTGCCAGTACCATCCCAACAATTTCTAGCAATCAGGGAAAATACTGCTGACATTTAAAAATCAAAATTGTAATTATTTTAGCTAACGTTAGTTCTTGCACTTGGCAATGAGAACATCGAATCTATGCTATTTCAGAGGGGCCAACCTCTAGCAGAACGCATCAGTAATCAATAGGGGATTTTACAGTAATGTTTCAGTAATTGAACACAAACTTTCAGTAATGTAACGCCATTTTTTTTTTCAAAGTTAAGGACAATATTATAGTATTACTGTGTAACCTGTAATACTTGTATGAGGTACTATCGGTAATCACCATACGAAGCCTCATCGCTAACGCGTGGAATGGGTATTGCATGAGAAATTAATGCGTGAAGTGTGTAATAACTTTATATGTTTACACTATCCTCACAAAAAAAATATGAAATTAAATTATCAATATTGTACTTACCTCATGTCATTGCTGACATAAAAACTCCCTTGTTGCTTGTTTTGCAGTGGTATATTCTTTTTCAGAAAACTTTTTATAACACAGCTCACCTGAGGAAAATGCTTTACTTTTCTGTATAAGAAGGGCACTTAATGTTTTGGTGCTCATTGTTGGGCAGAAGTATGCGAGTTTTTCCTTACTATACTAAATATTCTCTATGTAGAGGAATTGCTGTGAGGGATAGTCAATATTGCCAACATTAGTTTAGACAATGCAGAATACTTGGGAAGGCCAGATGAGTCCTTCATCTTAGATATTTCATTCCATGCCACATCTGCTCAAGGATATCCAGCTTCATCAATATCAGAGTCTGGGAACATAGCATGAAAGAAGCGACCAGCATGATCACAGATTGCTATAGGTAGGTTATGCTCTACAACGATTGCAGTAAACAGCAATTCAGCATTTATCACGCTATTTTCATTCTTTTTTGCAAAAAAATTATCCAAAGGCTTTGATTGAGTCTTTAATTTTACACAATCCTGGTGTTTGTTTTGACTGGATATGCCTTCTGCAATCATCTCATCTCATCTCATCTCGTCCTACATGGGCTACTGATTACTCTCATATTAGAAGGCACGCAAGGAAACCTTTATTTCAGCATTTTCCATTTCCTTGCTCAAGATTTGGGAGAAAGATTTGGATGTTCCTGGAGAAACCTCTTTGCATATTTATTTGTTTCAGAAACGATAATTCCAAGGATGAAATTGGTAAAAAACAAGTAAAAATATGCAATAGGTGCCACATCAGTTGCAGGAGCATGTTTGGGCCCCTGCATTTCATGACAATCAAAAGGATGCTGAGGTTTCACTTCCCTCTATTACATCCTCCCATTCACTTTCAGAACTTTCATGATCTGAAGATTCACTATGAAGATCTTCACCTTCTGAAGAAGATATGGTGTGCGTGGCACTGTGGCTAGTTTTCTGGCTTGATGTTGCTTGGCCAATATCACTCTCAGATGATTCAAAATCATCACCATCACTTGGCAAACTTTCACTCTCACTACAAGCCATTTCAAATAACCTTAGAAAAAAATTTCACACAGTAGGAAAAAGCACTTCTGCTAGTCTGAGGAACAAGCTGTCAATAAAGTCATCCTCTGCTAACACGAGTTTGGAAAAAGAGGGGGATTAAGTAATTCATGGAGTTTTGCGATTGTGTCTGTTTAGGAAAAAGAAATGAATAATGTGAAGAGCTTCTAGTAATAAAACACCGCACTTCGTTCTCCCGCGGGGCGAAAGTCCTCAAGAAATATAAACATCCGTCATCGCGGGACCACGCGTTGCGACGAGTTGATCGTTATTGCACTTCGAACGGGGCTCGAAAAAGTGATTTCCGACAGTACGACGTCTTATAATACACCAACAATTCCAAGTGAACAACCCTGCTTCAACAGCAGTAGGAAACGTTTTGGCTAAAGTAACCTTTCTCCTGTCACACGGAGAAATTGCGTGGGGAACCGATAGCAAGCGCAAACTCTTTTACGATGACACTTACGGCATATTACCCGCAGTTTTCGTCGTATTATCCACAGACCGCAAAATTCACATAAAAAAAAAATTCTTCGTATAATCCGCAGACTGACATTTAGGGAAAAAAAATCGCCGTATAATCCGCACATCATAGATGTTGAATCAGAAGTGGAATTTCCGACAGAAAAGTCGGTCACAAACACATCGCTCTTTCCACGTTCCAGAAACACATAGCAACCGAAAAATTGTTTTCAGCCGCCGCTCGGGGAATTGAGTCACGGATCTCTCGATATCTAACCGAGCGCGTTAGCTTTACACCACGTTGGCCAACAGTCCACGGTGCTACGTGTATTTTTAAGTCAGCTTCTGACATCATAAATCCGTAAGATGGGCTCAGCTACTGAGACGTCTCCATCTGGTGGGTATTAACGGCACTGGCTATATATATTATAGCAGTTAATTCCAAAGGGCGAGATCCAAGGTGAAAATCCTCCAAATACGTGGCGTCAGTAAATAAATAAATACGTCGCTCTTTCCACGTTCCAGAAACACACGAGTCCGAAGAAGTAAGAGAAAAAAAAATATATTTTAATAAATGAAGAAATTCATTTTTAAAGGTTACTGTTTTATATTTTTATCTCCGAACAGATAAAGGGTGTGGCATCCATAGATCACGCCGATGTAGCTCCAGAGTATTGCATTACACTGCCAATGACGAAAGGCTGATACAGAACAAGTCGTAGAAATACCGTATGTACTCGCGTATAAGTCGAAAAATTTTGGAGGAATTCCTGCTTTCAGAGTTGAGAGATCGTCTTATACGTGGGCCAATAAAAAACTTCCGTGAATTCTCCCGTGGAATTTACCAACGGATTTGTTTACGTTTTAGATCGCGACACAGAGGCTTTCCGTATGTTGCTGCACGATTGTCAGGTTCTGACCTCAAAACTATCGCGCAGTGACATGATCATATCCTCAATTCTGTCCACCACTTCAAGTTTAAATTCGGCAGCGTAACTGGAAACGTTTCCTTTTCAGAGACATCATGATTAGCAATGAAGGAAAACAGCAGCAGCGACGTTCGCCAAAACAACGAAAGCAAACTAGATACAAGGTCGCGCACATGAAATCCGAAAGGAGAAACGCATAGGTTCGTGCAGCAAGCGCTGTGCGTACTTCGGCTTTTTGCCAAAAAACAGAGCCGGCACGACAGTCAGAGCTCTCCTCAACGATAAAATGACCCCTGCCGGCACGACAGTCAGAGCTCTCCTCAACGATAAAATGACCCCTGCCGTCCCTCTCCACAACTATTCCGATCTTTCATTACGACATTCCTCCCCGCTCCGTACAAACTCCTGAACTGAGGAAAATTCTTCCGAGGGAGTTCCTTTTCAATTATTACACCTTTTCCTGCACAATCACGCTGCAGATTTTTTTAAATCGGAAGGTCTTTTATTTATTTATTTTTTAAATCGGCGTGTTAACCGCATCGGTGTATAATCCGCAAAACCTATAATTTTAACTTTTTTAGCAGATAATCCGCGGATTATACGACGAAAATTACGGTACCATTCTTCCGATAATATCGCTGTTTGACGATATGATTCATGGACATTCCATTTCAAAACGATATGATTGATAAATGATATGATCATTAAGACACCGAAATCCGCAGTCTGATTCGGAAAATATGCGGATCAAAATCGAAGAGCCGAGAAATCAGCAGCGTCGCACTAAAAGGGTTTAACAAAAAAGGATACAAAATTGAGATTCTCCAAAACACACTGAATTCCGTAATTCTTCCAACCTGTCCGTAATTCCGTAATCTGACAGTCGAAACCGTAATAATTACGGACAATTCGTAATAGTTGGCACCTCTGCTATTTGCTTCTAAATAACGCAGCATAGGATATTTAGACATTGTGCTGTTAAATTTCATAACCAATACTGGCACACAGAGACCCTAATGCCATAACGGCAAAAAAAATTAAAACCAGGGATAAAGAAAAAAATAATGGAAGCAACAAGTGGGGAAAACTAACAGTAATACGGAATACCATTTTGCCTGAGAGGCTACAATTCATATTAGTACTTCCAAAATCCGGAAGTTTTAAAATTGATTGGCTACGTTTGTGACGCAAACATTAGTACTGAACTTTTCTCGCAGGTCACAGTTCATTTCACGCTACGTCAAATTACTTGTACGGGAAACAATTAGAGGAAGTTTTGTGTGCATGTGTGCTCATAAAATCCTCCTAACACTTTTTTGTCAACATAATTTATCATCCTGCGGCGAGTGGCATGTTTATACTTAACAATATCTTTACGAAGGGCAATACATTTGTGCGATGTTGATCAGGCAAAGTGCGAGAAAGGTCTGGAGCCCACTCAGGTCATTTGCAGTAACTCCCCACAAATAACGTCATCCAAAACGGAGACAGAGGCTTTAGCGCCTGCACTGACAAACCTGAAACGCACGGCAAAGATTTTCATCAGTAGTAACTAGGTAGATTTTTTTTTTTTTTTCGGCAATGCGAGGGTAAAGATGTGAAATGAATAATTTATGCAACTCTTGTGAGGTGCAGCAACGCAAGAAGAATAATTTACGATTACATGAAAATTTCTACCCCGTCTAACTTTTGTTCTCGCAATTTTTTTTTTTTCCCCTATGTATAAGCTGAAACCTTGGGAAAAATTACGACAGAATGATGAATTTTATATTTCTTATTCTAAATAACGGAGATATTTGCGTTTTTACGGAAAACGGTTCTACTATACACAAAAATTCAAAAAATAATATCTTCTAATCTATCAGAAACAAAAAAAAAAAATTGAAACTTTCAGGGGTTTTTATAACTTGGAGGCAGCTAACCGTAAAAAAAAATAATAAAATAAAATCGCACGAGAATCGGAGATGTGTTGGCGGAAAATTATTTCAATATCTGACGATTTTGCGTGGAATGACCCAGATGTTAAAATCTATGGTTCCGGGCGTCGGACTACCCTATTTTTCGCAACCAGCCAGCTCTTGCAGTAATTGGAATATCGTCTTAAAATAGCTATAAATAAATTTCTTCATGCATTATGAAATAGAAATATGACAGAATAAAAAAAATCTCTTTCCAGCCGTAAAACCGGAAGACAACGAATCTAGAAAACGGCCGTGAAATCTGGGGAATATGGTAGGTATGCAATAGTACCAGCTTCATTGCATGGCATTTTTCATATATTTTTTGTCAAAATACTCGTAAGTACTATGAAAAAAATAAATCTTTCCCCCTCTTTGAAGAATCTTCCTATTTCATAATATTTTCCCTGTTCTAACATTTAAAGGTACATACTTTTCCAACTATACCAATTCTGCTACAGAATTACGAGCTTTAGTTCGTAAGTGATACGAACCTTTTTCAAAATAAATTAGGTGCCCTCAATTTGCAACATTCATCCACACTGCCGTTGAAGGGGAAGGGGGGGATTTATTTGGATGACCAATATCCGGCAAAATAAAATGTTTTTGTACGGTTTGATAAAAGACACGTAGAACATGCAAAAGAGAAAAAAAAAAAAAAAAAAGCTCAACTTCTAAAGTTTCCAATGAATTTCGGCGAAATTTGAAATGGAACGTTATTTTCATATATCTTGCCCACTGTAAAAATTTCAGTCGGTTATTTAAAAAATTGAGGAAATAGCTTCTTCATAACTTTTTTTCTCAGTCTACGCAGAGAACCAGGGCACCTACTCAGGAACAAATGACTGCCTCTCTTCGCGAACGCCAGCAGATAAGAGCCTGCGAAATGGGTGTGCGATTAATGGCTTTCTTTCACGCTTTGACGTGTATGTTTGTTCGGTTGTAGTTTAGATCATCTGGAGACGGGGAAACCGCAAAGAGACGCACTCCCCTGCACAGCTGCACTTTAAGCGGTGGGTGGGTTACGGAGTTGCCTCGAAGGATAAAACAACTCGGACTTATTTTAAAACTTAGCAATACAGAAATATATTTTACAAAAGTCAGAAACAAAATATTTTTCTGGCAAAATAAAAAATTCCCTGCCTTTATAGTTCCCTGATAAAAAATTCCCTGATTTTTACGGAAAATCACAATTTTCCCTGAGTTTTCCCTGATTTTTGGAACAATTTTAAAATTCCCTGAGAATTCCCGGTTTTCCCGGTTTTCCAGGTTGCGTGGGAACCCTGTAAGCTAAAGCTTTCACTTTCAGGAAAGATGAAAACAGTGGCTTTTGGATGTGCTTTGTAATTAGATCTATATAAAGGCACTCAATATTTTCCAGGCATGATGTAAAAAAAATGCTTATTCATGTGCACGACTACCGAAAGTTCAATACTGATCAATGCTGCATGAACACGAAGCTAATATCGGCATTCCCCTTACGTTTGCCCTTTGAGACCTCTCTGGAGAGAGGGATTGCGATGGCCCTCTGACCGTGACGTCACACCCCTTCGTAGTTCGTGCGCTGGGTCTTTCACTCCAGGGGGTTTTGGTCTATCGGGCAGAAGCTTTGCCACAGTGACTAAAAATGCCGAAATTATTATGAGCAAGTAAATTTTTTTTTACCATTAATGTTCGTTTTGTATTTTCATATCATTATATGGACCTAATCACTCCACCCTGCATACTTAAACAAAATATACGTGATGAACAGTATTGTCGCTGCTTTTAATAGCAATTCTACATTGAAGTCTTTGGCCATGTAATATTGTGCCATATGCCTTTTTTTTGCGTATGCGAATATAAGAACATTTGAATAATTGGAATAAAAAAGAAACTAAAACAGCCGTAACTCAGTTTTGTCTAGAAAACCACCAATATTTGAAATTTGAAGATGTTAAAATAATTAAAAGATGTAAAGATAAAAGGCATTTGAGAATAGCAGAATCGGTTTTAATCGAAAAAAATAGGTCAAGAATATGTAATATTAATGACTCAAATAATTTGAATGACCATTGGAAAGCATTGATTAAATTTGAACAACAAACAAGGGAAAAAAGGAACAGAACTTATAATATATGGCGCCAGAGAGGAAGACACACAGAGTTATTGACTGAAACTGGAGCCTCGACGAATTCGTTCACTTGGTCTGCGGTCAGCAGGTTTACATCAGCCTCTTGAGAATGGCCGTGAAACTGTTGAAAGTACTTGAGGAATGGTGTGAATGGGCGAGTAGAGTTGTTTGCGGCAAGGTTTTGCGAGATATGGGGCAGGTGGAGCACTATATGAATCGCAGTTGACGGAGGTTCGACCGCCACAATGTAAATAGCGTATTATAGGTTGTGTAGAGATTATATAGTTATGGTGTGAATGTATTGTAGAAATTTTGCGTACAATGTGTGTCTTGAGTAACATATATATGTGAATTGGGTGTGTATTTATACAGTGTGTGTATGTATTGGATGAGAGTTGTTTGTTTTTTAGCTGTATGTGTTTGAATGTAGGGTAATTAAAAAAAAGGGAAGAGAATGACAGCACTTAAATGTTAGTGAATATGTATGTTATTTAAAGAGATCACATATGTCAAACAAATGTAAAAAGTCAACAGAAAATGGCATTCTAAGAATGAAAACAAAAGAATTTATGACATATGAGATAACAACTGCAACTTACATGCAGATAAGAAGCATGACGAAACCCGAAAGGACAGTCGCATAAAAACCATATTAAATAACATGCATGAAATGTTTTTAATGAAAGAAACCAAGACTTTAGAGGTAAGTTGGATCTTTCTAGTTATGAGGTCATTACTGACTTGCATGTGAATTGATGCACTTGAATGGTGGTTTAATACCATAAATGATGCAAATATTGTGTTTGTCATTCTCTTCACTAATTCGTTTAAGGAGTTGATATAATTTAAAGAAACATGCACCTTTTACAAATAAGTAGGGCACCATGGTAACAATCAACTACAATGTCTCAAAATTACAAGTTCAATTCAATAGGTTACATACAGCAAGATTTGGGTTTTGATAAATTCTGGAAATATTGGACTATACAAGGTGTGATGAAAAATGATCTAGACTGGATTTATTAAAAAAAAAAGCTCAAGACTTGCAGATTTGAAACTTAACTGCCTTCGAAGTAGCTCCCTTTTAAAGCCACATTAGCCCAGTGCTGTTTCCACTGCTCGAAGCATTTTTTGAAGTCGCTTTCTGAAATAGTGAACAGCTGCTTTGTGGTATGTTATATTTCCTCAATTTCTTGAAATCTATTCCCTTGCTAGGGGTATTTGAGTTTTGGGAAGAGAAAAATGTCACAGGGAAGAGTTCGGTTGAATAGGGTGGTGGTTGGACCTGTGCAATGCGGTGCTTAGGAAGAAACTGCTGCACAAGTTATGATGCATGGGAAGTTGCGTTGCCACTCTCATGTAATGCTGGCCTTTTGCAATGACCTGTGCCCCTCAAACGCCACAAAACCAGGCAGTAGTACTGCTTGTTGATTGTCTGGCCTGATGGAGCATATTCACGATTGGGGAGGGGGATTACTAAGTCAGCATAATAGTGACAATGCTGCAGCTCTGTCATGCTTTTTTTGGGTTTAGGGTCTTCCACTGTAAAGACTGGGCCTTAGTTTTGGGGTCATTCATAAACCCACAATTCAACACCAGACACGATAGTTTTTTAAAAGTTTTCAATGCACTCAAGCAGGTTACTAGCAGCTGAAACACGGCCTGTTGTTGCTAACTTTAAAAGAATTCTAAAGTTTTTGCTCAGCTGAGGGCAAGTTTGGCTGAGACATGTCTGATACCCAAATTGTCTGTAAGAATCGACTGAACTGAAACTAATGTTGGAGCCTTCAGATAATTCTTGAATAGTGATTCTGTGATTTTTCTGCACAGCTGTGCATACAAGTTCCAACATTGTTTTTACTTTGGGCAGTTGCGAACCCCCCAGACAGTTCATCACTCTCAACACTTTCACGACCAACTTCAAAACATTTATACAACTCATTAACTTTTGCATGACTCATGCAATCCTCCCCATAATACTTCTTATAACTTTAAGTATGTATACTTGAAAGTTTTGCCAAGTTTTGGACAAAATCTGATGCAAATTCATTGATCAATTTTTTTCTGATATTACAAGTAATGCGACAAACAGCTTCACACATATAAGAACAAAGAACTACTGCAAAAAAAAAAAAAATAATAATAATCAGTGGAGCCGTGACTCACAGTACATGAGTAGTAGGTTCCAAGGTCAACCTGTGCCAAACCACTTCTTGCTGTGTCCTGCAATTTCGAACTTATGTATCCAGTCTGGATATTATTATTATTATTATTATTTTTTTAATCACACCTCATTGCCCTTAGCAAATTTTCCTTCTAAATGTGTTAGTACTTGGAAATAAGTCTTTAAGCAGCAAAACTTTAAAATCATGCTTAAAGTTAGGTAAAAAAATATAAAGTAACGAAGCTTTTAACTGGTAACTTCAATCTTTTCAACCTGGGAATGGACAGATGATTGTAAGTGGTCACCAGATCAGTAAAGCTGTGCTCGTTATATCTCTTAAAATTGATTTCCATATTAATGAAATAATAAAAGGAGAATCAGAATGACAGTTTTTGAGGGTTGAAAAATTTTCCAAACTATAGTTATGTGCTTATGTCCAAATTTATTATGTTAAAAATCCGTTACCAAGTCCAACCAAATTACGCTTCTGTTGCTTCATGAGGTTTTTTTACACCTCTGAAATGTGTTTCATGGTTTCAAGAGGTGCAAGGGCAACTTTGGACGATACAGAACCTTGTCTCTTAACTATGTATGTTCAGGAGCACTGGACAGCACAAACTGTACTTCCATTAAAAGTTCAATAACTCATTGGTACTTCACATTTAGTTTTTGCCCAAGCCTTAGCAACAAATCAGTTTGCTGAATTCCAACACCACCTGAAATCCAGTATCAGGAAGGTGCATTTTGTGATGTCACAAGATGAGAAAAGTACTTTAAACATCAAAGCACTACTACATCACATTCAAAATTACAACTTTTTGATTACGCACTATGAACTGAAATTTCTTGCAATTAGCAGTAATCTACTACTTTTTCAACAAACAAGCAATAGGTCATTCAAGTGGGATGAGAATAGTAAAATCACATAAGCCTTAGTTATGTCACACGGTTTTTTAGCAAACTTATTAATGCTGCTTTAATATAATTATTTTCACAAACTCTTAAGCAGGGTGTCTACCAAATTTTGGAAATGCAGTTTCATACGAATTTACGATATTCATGATCTTTTTTAAGACCTCTCTGTGGGTGTATATATAAAGATACACTCTTGCTATATATACAGGGTGTGCCCAAAAGTCTTTCCCTGATTATGATAAATCATATAAAATGAACCAAGCTAGTTAGACATACATGGTTTGTTGCATTGATTGAGTCATATTCTCAAGTTTTTTTGTTCGTTGTACTTTTGGAACAATAGGTGGCGCTGCACCTCTGCAGCGTAGTTTGTTGTTGAAAGTGTCAGTCGACGAAATGGCATCTACGCAGGACAAGGCTAATTCTGTTCTCTGGTTTCATGAAACCAAATCTGCAATTTCAGTGCAGCAGTAGTTTAGGCGTGAATAGCTCCGCTTGATGTGAAGAGCATTAGGAACTGGTATAAAAAATTTAAACAGACTGGCATTGTCGTGACTGTGCAAGAAGTGGATCTTAGATGACAAATTCCCTAACAGATGAATAGGTAGAGATGGTCTCATACCCTGACTACCAAGATCCCAAGACATTATGCACTTTGAACTTCTTTTTTATGGGGTTACATTAAGGATCAAGTTTATGCAACACTAGTTGCAGATATTAACACTTTGAAGGGAAGAATAACTGAAGAGTTTATGACCACCACAGATGACATGTTGCAGCAGACATGGGAAGAGATAGAGTAATGACTGGATGTTCTGCGTGTAACAAAAGAAGCCCACGATAAAGTATACTGATGACCGGGGGGGGGGGGGACTGGACTTCAGGCACGATATATTAGAAAACCTTAAGTTTCTAATGAGCATGGTTCATTCTATACGATTTACTGTAATCAGGGAAAGACTTTAGACACACCATGTATATCTGGGGCAAATATTTGGGGTGTGCTAGGTGTGTGAGGCATGCACCCACACAGAGTCACAATGTTAACCTATACTACTCTACTGATATTGCATTTTTGGATTTATTTCTAATAAAAGTTGCCAGAGTTTGTCCTAAGGCTTCAAAAGTAGTGCATAGTGCCAACCTCTAAAAGCAGTGTTCAGTAACCAACATGTTCATTTTTCAGTAATTTTCAGTAACAATTTTTTTTCAGTAATTTTTAGTAATCTGTCAGAACTATTAACAAAATAATAATAATAATACAATAAAAAATAATTTGCTAGTGGGAAAATTTAAAATACTGTCCACCAGAAAAATATAATAAATTACCTCCAGACATGAAAAAACTTATTCCTCGGAATGTTGGCCAAATTATGATAAACTGGCTGTAGTTGCCATTTTGGCCTTCCTTAGTTCAATTTGCGAAAACTTCTTCTGATAGCATAGTTCACTGTGTGCAATGCTGTTTATTTTTTCTACTAATAAAGAAGACAGCACATGACTACATAAATTAGGTCTGAATCATTCATGGTGTTTTCCTCACAATACTGAAAATTCTTTCTGTACTTGCATTGCTATGAAGGACTATTAAAATCATTTTCATAATTTTGCTTAATGATTCATACTTCAACTGGCCACTTTCATTTTTCATTAAAGAAATTCTGTGCCACACTTCATCCATTCTCCCAGAAGTAGCAGCACAGTTAAAATTTTCAAACTGGTAGTGAGCAAATTCAGATTCCACCTTGTCAGATTCTTCTGGTTTCAAAACTGGAAACAGGGAACACATATATTGGACTGATGCAAAAGAAACACTTTGCCTTAATACTACATCTGCAATTTCAGCATGACTCAGAAATTCATCATTAAGTGGAAGTTTTCTTAAAATGTAATTGCAGCCTGCCTTGTAAAATTCCCTTACTTCAGAATAAAAATTAGCCACTGTGTCTTCACTCAGATCTGCAGTCGTGCCTATATAAGATCTCGCTTTTGACCCAATTACGAGATCACAGTTTTCTTTTTGATTTCTCCTTCTTTCAAAATTTCCATCTGCAAGAGATGTTGCTGTCACATCCAAATGCCGATGGCTTGATAAATCGTACAAGCAATTCAGATAACAGACTATGAAGTTTTCTTTTTAATACATGCACAAGCGGAGCTTCCTGCTGCAAGAACACGTTAACAGATGTAAACAAAGGAAGAGTAGCAGATAAAAAAAGACAAAGTTTAGATAAAGGATTTCCAATCATACTTGCAAGGGTCTTATACTGTGAATTAGCTTCTTCATTGTCACTGAAATAATGTTCTAGAGCCTCCCACTGTTCTAAAATTCTGTCAATGGATTCCAAAAGTGAAAACTAGTGAGTATTGACATGCTTTACAATTTTGTGTGGTTTAGTACCACAAACAGCGTAACTCAGTTTTAGATTGTGTTTCCTCTTTGAACATTTCTCCAAAAAAAAAAAAAGTACAACTGTATTAGAAACTGCTCAACATTAAATCCTTTTAGTTGAGTAGCAGATTTCTGCGCAGCTAAATTTACTAAATGGCATGAACATCGCTGCACTATGATTGCAGGCTAAACCTTCTTTATGTGAGAAACACCTTTTACTTGACCTATCATAGTGTTAGCATTGTCACAGGAAAATGACACACAGTTGCTCAATGAGATTTTTTAACAAACTCATTGTTCAAAACGTTGAATATTCCTTCACCTGTATTATTACTTGATTCAACAAATGATAACAAAACAGTTGAATTTTCCCCTATTTTTTCGTCAAAATATGTTATTGTAATGGGATACAGTTTATTTACTTGAGCATCATTACTTCCGTCCGTATATAGAGAAAAAGGATTTTTTTTTTTTTTACTTCAGATATGTTACTTTTAGAAACACTGGCCATGCGCTGAATTAGTGCAGTAGCCTTGGTTCTTCCACACGAATATTTTTTTGTGATCGTTGAATCGGGAAACATGGCTTGGAATAACGGTTTTTCAAGCTTTCAGTTTTCGGAAATTTATCCAACTTTTTTAAGCTGAATTGACTTCAGTTTTTGGAAATTTATCCAACATTTTCAAGCTGAAATACAAATATTTATGGAATAAAATTATATCTAACAATACTGGGTAGAGGAAACATCGCGAGAAAAAAAAATTATGATTACCAGATAAATCTTACCCCCGTCTACTTTTTGTTTTCGAAGGATGAAATTCCGTCCTCCGACTGAGAAAACGACCCCCCCCCCCTGCCGTCACCAATCCTCCCAAAATTTTAGTTCAGTTATGCATCGATTTCGTACATAGTCCAATTGATAACAAACAAGTTAGTAAAATCATGCAATGCATTGATTGATTGATTATGATACGCTTTCCAACATACTAGAAATCATTACTCAAGTTATTACTCAAGTTATGAGGAAAATGGCTATGGAATAAATCTCACTCCTGTGCACTGACCTTTGATCCCATTTCGATAATATTCAACGGAACTGGTTCAGTATACCTCCGAAATAAGTTATGATGCATAAGGGTTATGGAATAGATCCCGCTTCTGTGTACCTTTGACCCCATTTTGTCCATTTTCAATAGGATTCGTCCCCAGGCAGGTCCCAACAACATACTAGCATTTCATCCAAATCGAAACATTTTTACATAAGTTATGATGCATAATGGCGATGGAAGTGATTCCGCTCCTATGTCCTGACCTCTGACCCCCATTTCGCCAATTTTCTCCACAGGTGGTCCCCTACCACATACTAAAATTTAATCGAAATCGAACCTTTTTTACGTTAGTTATGACACATAAGAGCAGTGGAATGGATCCCGCTCCTATGTCCTGACCTTTGACCCCATTTCGTTCGCTTTCAATAGGGTTCCTTCCCAGGTGTTCCCCTACCACATACTAAAATTTCATCGAAATCGAACCACTTTTACGCACGTTATGACGCATAAGGACAATGGAACGCGCATCCCCCTCTTATGTCCTGACCTTTGACCCCAATTCACCCATTTTGAATAGGGTTCATCCCCAGGTGGTCCCCTACCACATAGGAAAATTTCATAGAAATCGAACCATATTTACGCAAGTTATGATGCATAAGTGCAGTGGAATGGATCCCGCTCCTACGTCCTGACCTTTGACCCCATTTGTCCCATCTTCAATAGGGTTCGTCTCCAGGTGGTCCCCTACCACATACTAAAATTTCACCGAAATCGAATCATATTTACGCCAGTTATCGTGCGGACGGACGGACAGCGTAAATATAGATTCCTCGAATCAGCGCGAGAATCTCATCGCCGAAGATTACGGGGAAATTTTCGGGCGGCCTTACTTCCGTTTTCGGAAATCGTTGCCTACAATTTCAAGCTGAAATTATGCAATGAAATTATATTTCACAATACTGAACAGAAGCAACATCGCGCGCGAGAAAAAAAAAAAAAAAATATGATTACTGGGGAAAAATCTGCACTTCGTTTAACTTCAGTTTATGAACCTTTAAAAAGACAAAAGAACGTCCCCAGGCGGAATACACTCCCCCCCCAACTAATATCCCGAAAATTTCTTTACTTTTGCATCGATCTCGAAAATGACAACAACAACAACAAAAAAAAAAAAAAAAAAAAAAAAGAGGGGAACTCTGGGAATCTGTGGAAGAATCTCATGTACGAATTAACTGCTGAATCGATTTTGAATGTCGTAAGATAACGCTAAAATATCGATAATTGGCGCAGATTTCGTCGAAATGGCGATTTTTTTAGCAGAATGGCGCAAGAACAACGTTTTGGCGCGGGCTGGCAGCCCTGAATGTAGCATTGAACTTTTTTCCCCTATAAAAACTTGAAGAACCAACAAAAATTTTTAAGTTGATGAAAATTTGCTTTCTATCTCAGAAAATTAAATAAAATGGCGATTTCCCGTAATTTCAGCGGTGTTTCCGTACTTCCGTAACAGCAACCAAAACTCCGTAAAATTACGGAAAATCCGTACTAGTTGGCAACTATGAGTAGTGGCTAAAATTAATTCCCCTACACAATGTTTTCATTAAGAGGAGAAGGTTTGTTCTGTAATCATATCACATTTGTGCTAAGATCTTCGGGTGTGCAGTTTCTCGACAAGACATCAGACGATGCTCAAGCAACTGTGATACAAGCGCTCCCTAAATGGCGCTGCAGGGCACATTTTATTTCCCTGTAGATTCAAACATTTCAGCTGATCTCTCATGGTGTGCTAGATAAATAGAGCATCGCTTGCAATCCCATGGAGCAAAGTAATTCAATGTTGTGATACAAGTTGCTGTTATATTATGTTTTTGGATAACAAAACTCACCAGTTTGACCCAAGGCTCTGCTAAAATTAATTCCCTTATACAATATTTTCGTAAAGTGGAGAAGGTTCATTGCTTCATTGAGTACACAAAACATAGTAAGTAATATTTGCATCTGTGGGTGTGCTGTTTGGCCAGCAGACACCCAAGGCATGTAAAGCAACTGTGATACAAGCTCTCCAGATGGTGCGGCACATCTTTTTTTTTAAAAAATTGTGGTTTCAATGCATAGGCTAAACTTCCCAGGGTGCACGCACCTAGAAATGCACTACTAGTCACATGTTTGCGTTTGGAATCTCGTGGAGTCATAAATGCAATTCAATGTTCTACACGAATTTAAGTTTTTCTGTCTTTTTGTTGCAGTGCGAATCAATGTGTTTATGACCACTGATTTAAAATCAGAATTTGCATTTTTGTTATCCATATAGGACAAGATAACAAAACGTCACTTTTTTAATTAAACGACCGCTAAATAAATAGGAAAATGTTTTTGCTATGTTCAAAATCAATGCGTGAATTTTTCAGCTCAAGTTACATGAAAATTTTGCACTTTTTTTTTTTTACTGTAACAGTGCACACTGAACATAAACGAGCATGTGATGCCACTGTTATGTATATACAGTATATGTATGAGGATACATAATCTATACACACAGAGAGCAAGATAGTGTATATATACACTGAAGAGAAATTGAAATAGAGACAGCTGGCATTGTGCAAATGTGGCGCTGTGGGCGGCCCTGTAAACAGAAACGACACGACGTATGCAGCGATAGGAATCGGTAAGAGTCGGACGCAGTATGGGCAAGACGAAATACCTAAGCGCATTTGATTGTGGGCAAATTGTCGGGGTCCGACGAATGGGTCATTCCATCTCGGAAGTCGTGCAGGCACCGAGATTTTCACGAGCCACTGTGCCATAGGTGCACCGTGAGTGCATCGAATCCGGTAAAACCATCCCTGCAGGGCCAACTGCCGTGGATGAGCGGGGTCATTGTCGGCTAGCTCACATTGTAACAGCGGATAGATGGGCCACAATGCAAGAAATCACTCTGCAATTTAATGCTGGTGCACAAAAATGTGTAAGCAGCCACACCATCCAGAACCATCTCCTCGCTATGGGGTACAGAAGCCATCGTCCCACGAGGGTACCGCTGCTGACCGCACATCACAGGGTGCAAAGATTATTAGCATAGGCGAGGGAATATCGCCACTGGACCCTAGACATGTGGAAAAATGTTTCCTGGACTGATGAGTCGAGATTCATGTTGGTACATGCGGATGGCAGGATACGAGTATGGCGCAAACCACATGAAGTGATGGATCCTTCTTGCCAGCAGGGTACTCTTCAAGCTGGTGGGGATGGCATTCTCGTCTGTGGACTGTTTACGTAGACTGAAATGGGACCCCTGGTACGTGTGACATCGTCCCTCACAGGTCAACGTTACCGGGATATCCTGGACGACCATTTGCTCCCGTTTGTGCATCTTCAACATTCCACTGGGGACCTCATCCTGCAACAAGACAATGCACCGTGCCATCGCTCCCGAATTGTATTTAAATGGTTGAATGAACACTCCACCAACGTGACCTCGCTTCCTTGGCCAGCTAGGTCACCTGACCTCAATCCCATCGAGCACATCTGGGATGCCATCGAGAGAGATGTTCGAGGCTCTGAACCCCTCCATCAAATCTTTGTGAACTGTGGGAGCTTGTTCAGGGGTCGTGGATCCGTATGGTTTCCCAACGCTTCCAGTGTCTTGTCGAGTCCATGCCGAGACGAATCGCCGCCGTCATCAGGGCGAAAGGTGGTGCTACACATTACTAGACAGGTATCTCTAATTCAATTGCTCTTCAGTGTATTAAAGAGAGGACACACTCTGCCCAACTTTTTCTATGGGAAAAGTGCCCCCTGCTCTTCTGCTAGTAACAAAAATCTTACTCAACATTGTACTACACAATTTCATTATACTTTTCTTTACCACTCATACCTAAAAAATGTTAAGACTTCATACGCAGCATAATTTAAATTGCTAAATTGATCGCAAAATTTTGTACCATTATTTCTATGCTAATATGTTGTTGCTTTAACAGTTTTCTTCGTGGAGGTGACAAAATCCATGGAAAAGGGGAGGGGGTGACAATTCCCCCTCCCCTTTTGGCACATGGTTCGTTAGATGGAAACAACATTTACATCTCATGAGGCCAGTGCATGGAGAATTACTTGTGGATTGTCACCAGAAAATGAACAATTACTAAAAATAAAAATGCATTACCCCATAAGCAAAAGTCCCTTTTCAGCATTCATGACCTAAGATACCCTGTTAATTTAATATCTTAAGATACTGTCACAGGTGTCTGTTCACATATAAAAGATATCACTACATGTAAACAAGAAATCCTGAACAGTTAAAAGCACTTGTTCTAAATTCAAAGTTTAGTACAAGTGATCCTAAACTTTGGAAATTAAGTTTCTCAATCCACAATAAAAATTCAATAGATTGATGCTAATGCATCTGTGTTTCTGTATTAAAATGGTTTACAAACCTGTCTGTGCTGGATATGAACTTCCAGAAGTTGTAGTTGAACCACCAGAGTAAGCAGCTTGCTGCATTCCATAAGAAGTGGACCCTGAGACATATGAAGAATTATTTTGACTTTGTGTAACTTGCCCCTGATATTTTGATGGCTGTTGTGAATTACTTGCTAGTTCACTGGTTCCAGATGTTAAGGATGATGAGTGTGTGTAACTCACAGTTGACGGAACAAGGCTGGATGCATTTAACACAGATTTCTGGGTACCATATGGTCCACTTGAGTAAGATGAAGCATTTTCATGAGAGGAACTATTGTAGTTATTCATTGCACTCTGCTCTGGTTTATTGTTCATCATAGAACCTGCAGAAAAGAATTCAGAAATACAAACCCAAATGAAATTTTGAACAGTATATTTATGACTTTCACAATATTTACAAAATGCTAACTTTTTATTTTGAATAAAATTTGATGATAAAGATAGTAATAAAGAGCAAACTAGTTGTAATAAATACTAGTTGCAATGAATACCATCACCACAGGACAAAGATACACTCATAACATTCTAATGAGAGCACGTGCATGCGCGCACACACACACACACACTTGTACCCCTCAATTACAAGAAAACTAAAGGCTTCTCACAAAAATCTATCTTGAAATAGAAAAATATACATTGCCAAAGTGTGAAGGATATTAATTTATTTTTAACATCATTTATTTCATTTTAGAGATGATGAAAATGTTTGTCCCCCCCGCCCCACAAACACTTGTAATCCATAAAAGTAGGATAGTATTGTTTATTTTCACAAATTTGGCTTTGTGCATCATTGTAAGTAAAGCCGAGTACTGATCACACAAAAAAAAAAATCATTAAGACTTCTGAAAATAACTTACAAAGAAGAAAGGTTTCTTAGCACTCTGAACAAAAGCGCAAGGCACTTTTTGTTGCTTTTAAGTTTTATATAAAATTAAAATGGCAATTTTTTGGCCATGTTGAATCATGCCCCACAGAACAAAATCTTTGGTAATTAAAACTTCCTTGAGTAATTAACAACAATGATGCAGGCACAACTTGTTTAAGCTGTACTGGATCTTTCACAGTTTTGCTTCAAAACCCATTTGATAATTTACAGAGATTACATTAATAAATATGTTATTTAACTTCCTAATTCTCACAATCCTGACCTTGATTCTTTCACGATTTTCCTGCCCCCTTCCCTGTATTCTTCTTCGGAGTGTTAAACAAACTCTCTATGTAGGCCACCAACCTCGTAATTCATTCATTTCTACAAAGCATCTTGAAATATGTGTCACTCCAAGATAGAACTACACTGTGTGCTACCAAAAAAATGGGATACCTCTCTAATACCGCGTTGGTCCTCCATGCAATCAGATAACTGCAGCAACGCAATGGGGCACGGACTTCACAAGCTCTCTCTAGTACAGTGCAGATGGTTCACACCATGCTTCCTGAAGAGCATATCACCAATTACGTAATACTCACCGAGAGGAATTCTGGCATTGACGGCACGTTGAATAGCATACCAAATGTGTTTGATGGTGTTTAAATCTCGTGAATGAGGGAGCCAAGTCAGGATGCCAAACTCCATGGAATGTTCCTTCAGCCATAATCGAGGACAGTAGATATGTGTGGTGGCGCACTCTCATGTTGAAAGAGGTTGCATGACATTAAAGGGTGCAAATGACCCCTAAGGACAATTATGTAGCCACCACTGGTCAAAGAAGTTTGCAGATGTAAAAGGGGGCCCTTAATGGATGCCACCTGAAAACACTCCACACCATATCAAAACAGTCACTGGTCTGCATTGTCCCTTGTAGGCATGCTTGATCTACTGCCTTGTGGGGATGTCGCCACACCCTGAGTCTGCCACCTCCCCATGTTAAACAGTTGGTACCCCGATTCGTTGGACCAGCCTACATGTAGCGGTGTTCCTGCGCCCAGGTGAGGTGCACAGCCTTATGTCATTGGGTCAGCAATGGCACCTATGTTGTGAACCACGATAGAGAAGGCCTTCATGCTGACTACCCTGGCAGGCTCTGACATCACGCCTGTGGATCTACGAGATTCACCGGGGGCACATGGATCCACCACAGTGACCAAGACACGTTGATTGCTAACACTCCTCAGAGTCTTTATTGATGTTACACATTGAAATTAGTGTACTAAGTTGTGATAGTTATTAATTAAGAAATGCCACACGTGTGTCACATTCCAGAATGCAAGGGAAATTATCAGAATGGACCAAAAGTCAAAAGTTTTTTCCTTTCCCAAAGATGAAGATTTAGCAAATAGATGGATGAATGTCATAAGAGAAAACTTCAAGATCACAAAATACAGCTAGGTAAGAAATTTCACAGTTGCTGTTCCAAACAAAAATGCTCTTTAGGAGGTGAAACGTGTATTAAACACATGGATGTATTGATGTTTATATATGTACATACTTTGAATGCACAGCATTTCCAAGTTAGGTTAAATTTTAGGGTTTGTACTTTGGATTTTCACATGTTTACAGCCTCTGTTATTTATTATTGACTTAATTCCAAACAAAGTATTCTTCTGGCTATTCAAAATTAGTGAAGACTGTTTGATGAGCAATCCTAGCAGTTTTCAAAACATTTTTTTTTTATTTATATTCAGAGGAAAAGTGTATTTGCACACAAACACATACATTGGTATATTTACAGAGGGTGAGGTGAAAGTTTTGCAATATTTGCATAAACGCATGTGCTGTGGCAGGTATGTCATGTGCTGAAAATAGTTCAAGTCTTGCACTGCAGTCAGTCGAAAGGGATATAAAGTGGCAGTCGTTGCTGTGAACAGCATTGCAAGTCGTCGTTCTGTCTGTGGTTTAGATGCCTAAAAGATGAACAGCCACAACCGGCTAATTAGGGAACTTTTGCTTTACGAGTTTGAACTCTGCCATAACGCTGCTCAAGCAACGCGAAACACTTGTCAGGCGAAAGGGAAGGTTCCGTGGACCACAACCAGATGGTTAAAATTTCGCTCAGGTGACAGAAACCTTGACGATCAGCCAATGTCAGCTAGGCTGCGAACCGTGGATTTGGATGCCATGCGCCAGGCCATAGGGGTAAATCTGACAACCAGCACTCTGAGATTATCAAGCGAGCTGGGCATATCACAGACCACCGTGATTCGTCACCTTCAGGAACTCGGCAAAGTCTACAGGAGCTGTTGCATTGTCCCACACGAACTGACGCCAGCTGAAGCAAACTGTCGAGTGGAAGTGTGCATGAAACTTGTAGAAAACCCGCGCGATGTATGTTTCATCAAGAGAATAGTCACACGTGATGAAAAGTGGGTCTATTTCCGTAATTCTAACACATAACGGCAGTGGTTGAGCATGGGCCAGCTTCCTGAACTCATTGCCAAACGTGGGCACTTTGAGCACAAGGTGATGCTCTGCATCTGGTGGAATTTTGAGAAGATAATGCATTACGAATTTGTTCCAGTGGTCGGACCATCAACGTTAACATTTACTCTGAACAGCTGGAGCAGATGTATGCACGCTCTCCTACAGCAGGACAATGCTTAGCCTCATACTGCATAAACGACCTGGGCAAAACTCCAGGAATTTGAGGGCATCAAACTGATGCCACACCCAATATATAGTCTGGACCTTGCCCGTTGGATTATTACCTGTCACGGTTCATGGCCCACTTCCTTCGCGGGCTGCACTTCAACAACCAGGAGGAAGTGGCAGCTGGGGTGAAGGAGTTCTTCGCCTCGAAGGACTAGAACTGGTACCACAGCAGAATCGAAGAACTGACAGACTGATGGCTAAAGATGATGCAACACAATGGCCTATACTTTGAATTATAATCAGCTTTTGTCATAAGTATGTTTGAAAACACAGTGATCCAAATATTGCAAAACTTTAGACTCACCCTCTGTATAATTTTTCTGTTATTAGGTGAGTTTAAGGGAAACCAGAAAGTTTATGCCCTGTTAATGTGAAAATGAAATGACTTCACATGTGCATTTACACTGCAGATCATGCCAAGGTTTGATCAAATTTTACAATTGGTACTTTTGGAACTTATATAGATATGTATACTGTATATTTACAGCCACTATTATTTATTATTGCCTTAAGTCTAACAAAGTATTCTTCTAGCTATTCAAAATTAGTGCAGATTGTGATGAACAATCCTAGCAGTTTTCTTAACATTCCTTTTTTTAATTTATATTTTACTTTCAATAAAGAGAGTACATTAAGCATTTGCAGCGATATATTACATTTGTGACACAATTTTTCACTGTAATTATGTAATACCAAAATTGTGAAACAATGATTGCGACCATTGGAAATATGCTGATTCCAAAACGTTCTTCCACGATCATTCATTCCTATTACTAATGTTCTTGATTGGGGGGTCTGCAAATTTATATTTAGATTAAAAAATGGGAGGTTTCTAATAATCTTATTTCTCATTTTTTTAACAAAAAGAATACATTAAGCATTTGCAGCAATGACACATTTGTGATGCAATTTTTCACTGTAATACCAAAATTCTAAAATCTAAAACAATGATCATGGACCACTGGAAATATACTCTGATACCAAAACTTTCTCTCATGATCGTTCAGTCCTGTTACTAAAGTTATTGATTGAAAGCGAAGGGGAGGGGGATACAAAACCTGCAATCTGATTTTTAGATTTAAAAAACAGAAGCAACAACCTTGCAATTAATTATTTTATTTTTCATTCTATTAATAAAAAGAATATGTTAAGCCTCTGCAGTAATATGTTACATTTGTGATGTTACTTTTCACTGCAATACCGAAATTTTAAACCAATGATCATGACCATTGGAAATATGCTACAATATATGCAGACCATCTCTGTCATGAGCTGCGATCTATCGCCAGCGACGTCACAAACCTGTGCGAAGGCCCGGGCGGGCAGTCAGCTTTAGAACCCCAGAGGACACAGGGAACATTACGCTATCAGAACGATGCTACTACTGGCACCAGAATTGAATTGCGCTGTGATTTGGGGCAATGTTGCATGCTGGGTGGATGTAATGATGCATGCCAGACGAAGCTGTCAGTGATCACCCAGGGCTTTTCTATGGCCACAGTGGTCTTGTTGCACTCTGCCCCCCTCCCCTCCCTCGAGTTTGTGTGGTGCAGGTACACCCTTGACATTGTTGACTGTGTAAATCTGAATTTCGTAGTAATTTTTGAGATGGGCTAACCCATCTGTCAGGGCCCTAAATATCGTACAACGTTCAAAATCTCTTACAATCCCCGAGATTTATATCCTCCAAAAAACACGGGGGGGGATACAGATGGAAAACACATAAGGGGAAGTGGGATACAGCCCCCCCCCCCAACATCCAGCAGGATGGAGTACTTGCCTGTCAGTGTATCACTAAGAGCAGTTCTGAAGTAACTGCTGTGAGGATCACTGAAAAGTTCGGACCAATGAAAAACAAAACGTGGAGTTACAAATCCATAAGTGAAAAAGTGGGTGACGTCTGAAAACTAGAAACGAGAGGCAAAGCAAAGCACTTGTGTACTTACTCAATCACTTTTTTTTTCTATTTTATTTATTTATTTTGAATGAGGCATGTGCCTGTTGTGCCCACAGCTGAATTGCACCCCTGATAAAAAGTGTTTCCACACGTGGGGATGCATTTTTTAAAACATTCCCAATGACTGCCACTGGTGGCTGCATATCGGGATGCGACTGTTGAAGGTAATGAAAATCTTAATTACTAAACAGAATAGGTACCAGGCTTGAGAAAAAGTTCCCCCAATTTGTAGTACAGTTACGTTAAATCATAAATTAGAAAGCATAAGCCAGAGAATCACTATGCACCTCAAAAAATTATTTGGGAGTGGACAATCTTAGATGGGTGCACCAATAAATTTTAAAACAGAAAGTGTAACTTTAGGAACATGGCCACAAGTTTCAGATAAGTTTCATCACAGAAGTCATCAGAAAGTCCTGGCCCACTACTCAATCCAAAAGAATCTAACTACCTCTATGTCAGCCAGTGCATCGTGGAAGGAGAAAAAGTAATGAAAACTAAAATTCTGTAAAAAAAAAAAAAAAAAAAAAAGCCTCATATTACTTTTCAAAAATTATTTTTCAAATTAAATACGATTGCCTCAATTTACTTTTTTTTAAATTAAAACCACAGCTAAGTTAAATTTGTAAAGTGCTAGCTACCCCAAATGTGGAACTAGCCAAACTATTTATAAAAGCCTTAAATACATATGAGACTGACCAAGGAACAAATCTGCTGAACTTTTTAATCAGGCGAAAAAAATTAGAACATGCGACAAGAAAGTTTGAATATAAAGCAGTGCGAGCAAGTGGTCGTGGTTTCTTTGAGAACAAAAAAGAGAAAATGAAGAAAGAAAGAAGAGAAGAGAAAAAAAAAAAAAAAAAAAAGAAAGAAAGAAGGGGTAACACTGATTTCCTAAAAGGAAATTTTTTTATTCACTTATTTCAAATTTAAAGGCTTTTCAAGACAGCTTAAAAAAAAAAAAAAACTTTTTCCAGGATATTTCAGGCCTTGAAAATGTAATAATGATTTTCAAGGACTTTCCAGGTTTTCAAGCACATGTGCGACCCTGTGAACCATACATAATATCACTGAACATGTTCAAAATGAACAGAGGGTGCATAAAAAAAATCAGCTTAGTGGGACTCAAGACTTCAACCTTGCTTCCAGCTAATGACTATGAACTGTGCACATGTGTTCTGATCTTGATACTTGGATCATTAAATGGAAACCACAATTATGCCTTATGTGGTCGATGTGCACGATACTTAAGACTGTCACCAGAAAATGAATAATTATTGAAAATAAACAGAAATTCATGACCCCAAAAGCAAAATGAGTGAATTTTTCATGACACTTTTCTGAATTCGTGACTTTCGTAACCAGAAGACACCCTGTATATACATACCTGTTCTCCCTCAAAATGTAAGCTGGCCTACGACACAAAATCTCCTTTTAGGCATTAGGCTATAAATTCAAGCAATTTAAACTCTTTATTTGTTAACAAACATTTTTTAAAACTTTATCATTTACTGTTTTAAATTATCACCAAAAACCAGAACACTTTTCATTGTTTTGGTTTCCATCTCCATTACGCTATTTTAAAGTAAACAATTTTATCTTAGTTGTAAATGCATTTATGGCACCTCTATTCATAGTGATTGTGGAATAACTTTTTTTACGGGTCTTTTAGAGGTTATTTTTAATGAAAGTTGGTTGTCAAATTTTCGAACTAAAGCCTAGTTCGTCATCAGGACTATGTCACTGGAGTAGTTGCTGCCACTCAATTGGAAGAGACCATCCGCAATTATCGTTAATTGTGGTACTTCTTCTTCTTGCTATTTCGATCCCTTCTTCTAGTTTTCTCTTTACTAAGTTTGACTGGTGGGCGATTATTTTCACTGAGTCCCAATTTATGGAGTGTCCACTTGCTTGTACATGTCTGTCTAGCCCTGTTTTGTTCCCAATGTTCCTAATAGCTGCTTGGTGTTCTTTCATTCGGACCTTAATACTTCTCCCTGTTTCTCCTATATAGCTGAGTCCGCAGTTACAGTCGATGCAGTAAATTACTCCTTCCTGCAATTGGATGTCCAATTCTTTCTGCTTTAAAGCTGGCAAGAATTTCTTTATTTCGTTATTAAGATCTGGAGCTAGCCTGATATCTTTAGTTCGAAAATTTGACAACCAACTTTCATTAAAAATAACCTCTAAAAGACCCGTAAAAAAGTTATTCCACAATTTTATCTTTACAAACATTTTATTCCCTTAACCCATAACATCTAGCAGCATAAAAGCATAAGAAACTGTGCATGTTGAACCACGACACATTCTTTGATAAAACTTACAAAGGCTTTTAGTGCTGAAACAAAACAAAAAATGCTTTTCACAAAAAACAAAGCACAAATTCCACAGTCAGTCCAAGTGAACAGACATAACACAGTTATTTTAGCTTTCATTCTGCACAATGCATGCATACACTTGTTTATGTAACTAACAAAACTGGCTAACAACAGAATTCTTAGCCAGTTACATAAAAAGCTGCCCAAATGATTGAGACATACATGAGACCGGCCGATGACAAAAATAGGTGAACTTTTTAACTGGGTGGAAAATTGGGACACTCGAACGTGCGGTTTGAACAAATCCAAATACAGCATATACAATATTTAAGATTGCACAAGCTATATGAAATTATTTTCTGTAAATAATGTAAGTAAATATTGAAGTGAAGCACATTATTATATTCACAATAGAAAAGTAGGGAATTAAGAACAAAATAAAATGAAATATTTTAAAAAATCAGATTTAAAACTTAATGTAAATCTTTACTAGCTAAATCCTGAGGTGAAAAGTATTTGTCTAGGAAAGTTTGAGCAAAGTTTCCAACTTCATCAACAGGAGATGGAAGTCGTTAATCAACCTGATGGTGGTGAATTTCTAGAGCATAGCTTTCTATTTACTCTGAATTAAATATATTTGAAAGAAACTGTGGAAGTTTTTCAGTCTTTTAAAAGTTAGATTATGTCCCCTTGTAGAAGGATCAATAGCTGATATGTACATTAAAAGATCACTACATAATGGTAGTGTCTTTTGCACGTATTTTGCACGCTGAATATAAGCTTCAGCAGCCTGGCTTAAAATTTTTTTCACCATAATGTCATTTGATTTGCTTTCAAAAATAATGTTCCTGATCCAAGAATCTTTCACAGGTTTGCCTTTCAGTATCTCTTGTTTTAAGAAACAAGCTAAGAAATCCAAGAATAGTTGCTTGTGCTCATCAAAAACTTTATGAATTAATGGCTCCATTGTTTGAAATAAACATACATATTTTTTAAAAGAGGTAGAGCTGCAACATAAAAATTTAATATAAGCAAGGTTTTCTTTGAGCTTTCAAATAATTTTGCAACAATTCTAGATATTCGTTTTCTTCCATCTTCTGTTATATTTTTTTTCCGCAATTTCTTCCAAAGCTCCTGGAATTTTAACTTTTTCTTTCTTTACATATTTTGTTTATGACATCCGTGTATATTGGTCTTTCATTAGGCTGCACAAATCCATAATGCAGGAGCTAAAGGTTATGTAAACTGTTTAATGCCACATGATAGAATGACAACCACCTGTGTTGCACCATGTTCTTAATTTCAGTGAATTTTAGCCCTATAATTTCAGAAATTTCAGCAAGGGCTTCATGTTGATCTGCCAACCATTTAAAGCCAATAAAGTATTTCTCCATGTAACCTTAAAATGGCTTGCAAAATTTTTTGCTTGCATTGTGAATATGGTGACATGAATCTCCACCATGTCAAGCAAAGTGGGGAGATTTTCTCTGCCAAATTCTTGTGTTTAACCATGTTTTTGAGCCTCTCATGACACATTCTTTCCATTTAGCTTTCAAACAAGCAAAACAAATTCCTCCTCCTCAGAAAAAAAAAAAAAAAAAAAAAAATTGAAAAGCTGCGTCACGAACTTTGTTTAGAGGCTTCGGGCTGACGTAATACTGGCCCGAAGCTCAGCTTTCCCCCCACTTAGCTTTCAAACATGCAAAACATATTCTCCTTGGAAAAAAAAAAAAGGAAAGAAACAGAGTTGCGTCACGAACTTTGTTCAGAGGCTTCAGGCCGACATTATCCTAGCTGAGCGCCGTGCGTCCTTTCCACTAAGTTTTCAAACAAGCAAAACACTTGGTTCAGAGGCATCGGGCCGACGTAATTCTGGGCAACAGTGAAAGAAGCACGTCCGAGCCAACGTAATTCCAGATAACGGCAAAAGAAGCACGCCAGGCCTAGGTAATCACGTTGTGGCGCCGTGCTTCCTTTCCACTTAGCTTTCAAACAAGCAAAACAAATTCCTGCTCGGGAGGGGGTGGGGGTTTAAGAAAAGAAAGCTGCACCACGAGAACTTTATTCAGATGCTTCAGACGTAATCCCGGGCCACTGCGAAAGAAGCACGCCGAGCCGACGTAATAACGGGTCAAGGCGAAAGAAGCACGCCGAGCCGACGTAATAACGGGTCAAGGCGAAAGAAGCACGCCCGGCCTATGCAATCCTGGTGCCAGGCTTTTTTTTTTTCACACTTTCAAACAAGCGAAACAAATTCCGCCACCTCAGAAAGAAAAAAAACCAAAGGGCTGTGTTACGAACTTTGTTCAGAGGCCATCGATTATTTACAAAACCAGTAAAACTTTGTTAATAACAGCGGAAATTTGAATATCTATAATTTTTTTTTGTTAGTCAACCGTAATCCCGGGGGAAATCCGTAATTTTTGGCGATTGGTATCTCTGTGCATCCTCCGTAGGAAGAGGTTTCATGAAAGCTTTGATTCTCGAACGATCTCAGAAAAGAGGAAACGCATTCGGGTACATCGCAAATTATATGAGAGTTTTTTTGTTTTTTTTATTGGAGGTTTAACAACCACCGTGAGCAACTCAATGGGCTATAAGCAGTCGCCCGTCCCTAATTTAGGGTCACTGGTTCCAGGGAAGGAGAGAGCCAGTGCCGTAAGACAAACACAACATCCATGCCTCACCGGGATTCGAACCCGGACCCCTTATGGATGAATGATCAGAGGCCAGCGCCTTAGACCACTGCGCCACCGGGGCGGCACATGAGAGTTCCTGGCGATGACGTCACGGATAGAATGCAGAGTGGCGATTTCCATGCAGCAAGACACGGAAAGGGCTGCGGGAGTTTCCCTAAAGCACGAAGTAGGCGGTGCTTCCACCCTTCTCGCTGCGATGCTCAAGTGATTGACATCCCATCCATTGTTGACAGCAGTAAATGAATTGAGCTCCTGACTCCACCCTCCAACATTTCTTCTTGCCCCTCCCCCCAGCACCTGCTCCAAAATCGCAGAATTCCGCTCTTTCAAGGCTTTTTTTCTATAGAATGACACCCCACCCCAAAAAAAATCCTGAAAAATTTCTCTTCATTTCTGCAATGACCTCAAGAATGGCCAAAATGATGCTGAAAAAGCGGAATTCCGCAAATTTGCGAAAGAATCTCATGCATGTTGAGAGCACCTCAAAATGAATGTAATTCAAAAATAATAATTGTTTCATAAAGGATATATACCTAGCACTTGGCTGGTTTTATTGCTATGGTACAAGGGAATTCTATCAAAGCACATTAGTGTTTGGCTTGTGAAGTAGACGGGGCAGAGAGAGGTAATGATAACACTGATCTGCAATTTTTCAACTTTTTTCTGTTGTTTTCAAATGAATAGGTGTATCTGAATGGATTTTTTGTGCAGATTCCGAAAATGACCTTCAAAATTCCATATCCCGTCAGGGTTTTTCACAAATGACGGAAATGTGAAAATTAAAAAAAAAGTTATTTTTTAATGACATTGCTATATGGCAACGTTTGTAACGTGTGAAAATGTTCTCTGGAGGGGTGTTTAAGGAATAGATAAACATAAATACATATTCAAAAGCAAAGATACCTAACATTTGCCACTGGGCTCCCCTTCAAACTTCCTCTTTTTGGATTGTCTTTGGTGTAGGTCCGTACAGTCTCTGTTCAACATACAACAATAGTCGGCTATCATATGTACAGTCCACTTTCCTTGGTATCTCTTTTCCATCACTTTCATATCCTGATGGAAGCGCTCGCCATGTTCTTCCAAAAAATCACCAAGATTGTTAGGAAAGTAATTTAGATGAGCATGAAGAAAGTGAACTTTGACGCTCATGTTGCAACCAAGCAGTTCATAGGATTTCAGCACGTCCTCGACTAAAGTGGTGTAATTTGAAGAGTTCGTGTTCCCCAAAAAGTTGCATACCACATTTCTGAATGCAGTCCATGCTCGCAATTCGCACTCACTCATGGTTTCCTCGAATATGTTGTCTGCCATTAATTTTCGTATTTGAGGGCCTCTGAAAATGCCAGCTTTAATTTTTTCAGACGTGATTGATGGAAACTTACCACCAAGATACTGAAAGCATTTACTGTCCCTGCTTAAAGCTGTCACGAATTGCTTCAATAAGCCAAGTTTGATGTGTAAAGGTGGCAACAGTATTTTCGAGGGATCAACCAGTGGAAGTGAAACAATGTTTTTTCGCCAGGTGTGAATGTACTTCTGACTGGCCACTGCTGCCGAACCCAATGTTCTGTCTTTGCTCTGGAGTCCCATTCACACAAAAAGCAAGGAAAATTGGTGTAGCCTGCTTGTTGGCCGAGCAATATTCCAATCACCTTGAAATTCCTGCACAAAGACCATTCATGAAACTTGTACTGCACACTTTCCAGCAGTAATTTAAGGTTCTCGTTTGTCTCTTTCAAAGTCACAGAATGTGCTACTGGAATGGATGGATGTTAGTATTGTGTAATAAAACCCCTTTTAAACTGGATTTGCTGGCATCTATGAACAACCTCCACTGTCCTGAATTGTAATTAATGTTGAAGTATTTCATGACTGCCGGAATGTCTCGACAATATACCAAACCGCCTTCCTCAGCAAAAAACGGAACCAATTCTGCTTCTCTGTGTCTGTACCAGGAGAATCTCGTATTAGGACATAGTAAATTTTTTTCCTGAAGTCGTGATCCTAAAAGCTCTGCTGCGTCTTTAGGTAAATTCAGATCACGAACCAAATCATTCAGTTCATGCTGGGTAAATGGCACCGGGGTTTTATCCTCCATGCTGTCCGGTTGGTACACCTCATCACTTGTATCACCATCTGAATCGGTATCTGTTGGGGGCTTGATATTGGACGGGGATGGCACAGGGATGGATTCACTATGGCGCACTGGTCTAATGGCAGATGGGATATTGGGATACACTATGTTACGCTTATTGGTTCTGGTATGGCCCACGATATTCACTGTGCAGAAGTAGTAGCCGTCACTGATTTTTTGGCTCACGCCACACCATGGGTACACCGAACGGCATTGATGCCCTTTTTCCACTTTTCCAGTTCCTCAACCTCTCCACACATGCACGGCACACATTGTGAGGAGACCAAACTTTGTCCTGATCTGCTAGTTTAATGCTGAAGTATTGAAAATAAGCATTTTTCATGAAAGGCGTAATATTTTGCTTCTGTTTTTTTCCTGTCGTATAACAGCCACATATGTAGCAAAATATGTCTGGATGATTTACACAACCACGTGAAGCCATTGCACACGCCACAAAGAAACAACCGAAGGGGACCAGTCCCTTCTTTGCACTGACTAGTGTAACACAATCTGCCCCGAATGGCGCAACATGTGACCAATAGAAAGAAGGGAGCAGTGGCGTGAGGTATGAGTCATACTGCAATGCCAAGATAACATTCTCTCATGTTCCGCCTTTGTGAGTGGTGCAAAATGTGACGTCATACAGATAAAACAGTTGCATTTCCATTATCAGCTATATATTTATGTTTATCTATTCCTTAAACAATCATTCCGCCCCTCTAGAGAACATTTTCACATGTTACAAACGTTGCCATATAACAACGTCATTAAAAAATAACGTTTTTTTTAAGTTTCACATTTCCGTCATTTGTGAAAAACCCTGACGTGATACGAAATTTTGAAGGTCATTTTCGGAAACTGCGCAAGAAATCCATTCAGATACACCTATTCATTTCAAAACAACAAAACCTTGCATATTAGTGTAATTGCTCCACACCTCTTTGCATTCATACGTCAGAATTTGATATTTGAACAACTAAGTAAACAATATTTTTAATGCATTTTAACTTGCCACTAATATTGTTTTTCTAAACTTTAGATACAGAAACCACAATTCATTACATAAAATGATGTACATTTTCATTAACACTGCAAAGCTTTAAATTTCTCCACTTCTAGTTCTAATAGGATCATAGTAACAAATCTGCAGGGAATTATATTGAAACCTACCTTCTAATGTTGCAGACTGGCTTGTTAGGTGATTAACATAAGCTGATACATTGTCCATACTTTTATGTTCACCTTGAGAAAGGAGTATATTTTCTTGACCTGTCACCTATGAAAGATAAAAATGTATTTGGATAAATCAAACATAACACTTTTTTTTTTTTTAATTCGGTTGACATTCAATGTCCGTAAATACTGTTTCACACGTTATGCAAGTTCAGCTATCCGGAGATTGCAAAAGGACGTTAACATAGTATTGGCAATTGAAGTCAAGTATAATAATAATAAGTATCTGTCGGGGCTTCATATGTGCGTCATCTAAGAATGTGAATTCTTTCAATTGTGAAGTTAAAATTCATGATATTGTAAAATCTGCACCAGATAAAATTAAACAAGATGAATTTTTTACAATGCAACAAAATAATCCTTTAAATCGATGAAATAAGAAACTGAATTAAAACCTTGTTGAATTTTTTAAAAACGAACTACAATCCTGAAGAGGAGACAATCTTGACTGCAAAGCACCCTGATACATAATGAAAACTGAAGATGAATTATACTTTTGCCAAAACCTCAAAAATAAACAATCTTGAAAAAGAAAATACAAACATACAAATCTCCCGAATGCTTCGCATTCGGGAGATTTGTATGTTTGTTGCAACTTAGGAGATTTGTATGTTTGTCGCAACTTAGCGAAAATTGAACAACGATATATAACTAACACTTCTTATGCACAACTATATTGCAAGAACAACTTAACTTCAGCATGGTTTAACACAGAAATAGGAAAACATAATTTCATTTATCTCTAGTCAAAGAGAGGATCTGCTAAAATTTATGAAATAAGATTAATGACACTGGGCACTACTCAAATCGTGTGTGTGTGTGTGTGAGGAGGGGGGGGGTACGAACATACACATCTTTTCAGAAAAAGTTCATCATATCAACAAAACAGTGCTTTGACAGTTGAAAAGTTCCCAGACATACATATCATCTGTAGTAATAATTATAAAAATCACATGAAAGGCTGTTTGAAATGCATTATTTTTATGGCCAGAAATACTATAATTACTTGCAATCCCCATAGCAACTGGCACCAGTATGATATAAAATTAAATAAGTTCAAGATGTATCAACAGCTAAGAAAGTATGTATGGTGACCAAGGAAATCATTTACAAATGATTAAACACACAATTTTAAGTTTGATGAAATCATGTGTTACCAAGAGCACAAAAATACATAAAAATGATTTGGTACCATGGCAGATCAGCCACAACAGTGCTATTTCAGTCATTAACCGAATTACATGAAACTAAATTTGTTGGGAAAGAGTGCTAACAAATTTGAAAAGCGTATTCAACATAAAGTGAAAGTACAAACAAATTTCCAAGAGTTCTTTGTAAAAAGATAATTCATGAACAAGCATTTATTAAGCACGACTGTTCAAAAATGGACTTTTTTATTCGTTTTTTATGAATTAACTGGTTTAAAGTGTTTACTTTCTGAGGAACTCCATTTTTCTTCTATTATTGATAGTCTTAATTGAATCAAATCCTGAAGAATTCCACTGACTCCTAAAGAACTATCAGCAGGGCTAAACTAACAATTATTAAAGTGTGAATCCATTTCAATAGTGCTTTAGAGTGAAGCACATACACAACGTGCACGTGGGACGGAACAAATGCTATGCAGAATGCTTTCTAGGTCTAGCTTTTGATAAAGGTTACATTTCTGTATGAAAACATTATAATTAAAGACATACCTTTTGTGTTTGATTATCCTTTGTAACACAACTCTGACTTCCAGCACTGTGGGAACCCATGCTGTATGTGGAATCTTTAGCCATTTGAGAAGGTAGCGAGTTTGAATGTGTATGTGATGAAACACTTGTTGACAGTGACTGACTTGTGACATGGCCAGAAGTGTTGGTACTACTGAAAAATAACAAAAAAAAAAAAAAACACTATAAGACATGCAACAAAGGTATTAAAAAAATAAAGACAGAACATAAATGATAAAGTACATACAGTACACACACACTTTGCTCTGGTTGAAGTCATACATACGTACATATCACTAAGGTTAGCTCCAAAAAGAAATACAAACTACCAGATAGTTTTTACTTACTGTTGCCGTATCAAACTTCTCCATTTACAGCGATCTTGACATACAACTTGGGTTCACTGACATCCATTACATGCCGTACACAAGATCTTCTATACTTCATACTCATAATTTGTTTCTAATGCAGACACTCCTGAATCTGATCCTCTCATGACTTTCTTGGCCTTCGTTCCGCAACTTGGGCTAAAAATATTTTCTTAGTAAGCATCTTATCACTCATTCTTTCAACAGGGCCAAACCACCGAAGCATATTAGTCTCCATCTTGTAAACAACATTTTGCTTCACAACACACAACTGCAACACATCTTCATTCCTCACACAATCAGACCGTGTCTTGCCACAAACCCCACGTAAGTAACGCATTTCTACAGCACACAAACGACTCCCATGTTTCTTCTGCAGTACCCAGGTTTCACTGCCATACATCAGAGTAGGAACAATTACACTCTCATACACAGCCATGTGGGACTGTTGAGAACCCATCATTCCTGTAAAAACCTTCCAGAGTAATGACTTTCAATGAAGAATTCACTCACCTACTAATTTCACCATTCAATTTGTTGTCTCTGTCAAATATGTTTCCCAAATACACAAACTCACTCACCTGGTCAATCACTGTGCCATTTACACTTGCATTACATTTAGTGCTACCAGTTCCTCTCTCAAAAACCATAACTTTGGGTTTTCCCTTATTTATACTCAGTTTGAATTTCATGCAAACTTCATACAACCGGGACAGCATACTACGCAACTCACTTTTGCTCTCTGCCAACAGGACAATGTCATCAGCATATAGCAATCTGTACACACAGATACAACCAAGACATAAACCAGTATTATCTATTTTGGCATCACGCATCCATAAACATATCAAAACAGCCATGGTGACATTACACAACCTAGCCTGACTCCTGCACCAATAGAAAACCATTTTGATAAAACACCATTCACTCGTACACAAGCTCTAGTGCCAGTATACATGACTTTTTACACTATTAAGTAGATTCCCAGTAACACCATATTCATTCAAAACCTTCCACAAAAGTGTCCTATTTACTCGGTCGTAAGCTTTCTTTAAATCTATGAAGGCAGCAAAAACTTTCTTACCAACAGCCAGATACTTTTCAATCATCCTGTGTAATGGAAAAATTTGGTTAGTGCAGCCTTTTCCAGGCATAAAATAACTCTGAACATTCCACACTTTCTCTGATGTAAGACCCCATACTTTTTCAATAATAACCTTACCAAACACTTTCCTTGGCACACTTATTAGGCTAATACCACAATAGTTCTTGCAGTCAGTCTGATCACTTTTTCCCTTATACAAGGGAACAATGATAGCATCCTTCGAATCCCAATGGACCATTCCTAACTCCCAGCACTACTGGCAAATTTCAGTTAACCAATCAATTAACATGTAAAATTACACAGTACTGATATGTATGTGAAAAGCAGAAAATAAAAATCACAAATCAAGTTGTCGCTGGTTCCTGACATTTTTATTGGCAATTCCAAACATTTTGAATTTCACAAGGTTTCATTTGGACAGGTATGTCAATTTCCAAAGATCAATGCCAAGCATCAGTTTGAGCAGTGTACAGCTTGGTACTAGTGAACTCTTGAGCTGTGGAAACATGTTTTCTGGAGTGATGAATCGTGCTTAACCATTCGGCAGTCTGACAAACTAGTCTGGATGTGGTGAACGCCTAGTGAACACTACTTACCAGACTGTGCTGTACCAACTGTGAAGTTTGGTGAAGCAGGCATGCTCTGGGGCATTTTTTCACACTTTAGGTTGTGCCTCCAGTTCCAGTGCCCCAGAACCATAACGTTGTGGCCTATAATGACATTCTCGACACTTCTGTACTCCCAATATTATGGCATTAGTTCATTGAAGCCCTTTCCTTTCCTAAAAGACAATGACTCCATCCACAAAATGAGGTCAATGCAAGAATGGTTTGATGACATGGGTGTGGAAGAACAACAGTGAACAGAGCCTCGATCTTGACACCATGAAACACCAACTGCAAGCCAGGCCAAACCACTTGACCTGACTGATGCTCTTGTTGCAGAATGGAATGTAGTTCCTGCAGCAACACTCTAAAATCTATGGGAAAGCCTTCGCAGCAGAGTGGAGGCTGTGACTGCAGCATATTAGTGTGAGACAAAAACACAAATCTCTACAGCATTTATGAAAAGGATAACACTGGTCAACACAATAGATATCAAAAGCATAAACTCACCCTTGCCCAATATCTTGGTAAGTACTGTTGTCGGTGGCAGTAAAATCAAAAGGCGATGTATCAGCACCAAATTGCAATGCTCCAAACTGCACATCCAAAGATGCTACTGCAGCATCATCAGGCATCACAACGGCTGATTCTGGAATCTTTAAGAGAATAAAAAAGAAAATGCTCATATGTTTTATTATTTTATACAAAACAAAAATATACAAACAATATGTTCACTGACAAAATGCTAAAAAAATTATCAGTGAAGATCCCCCTCCCCCTGTTTTAAAGGTGTGCACCAGTTCACGAACACTGCAAATCATATTCTAAACAAGACCCGCATGTTAAGTGTATAGTCATATTAGTTATGTGGATAAATCCACTTCTGTACTTCAGTAGCAATGGGAACAGATTTTGGTGTTTCATCACATATTTAGGTTAAAAAAAAAAAAATCCACTTTGATAGCAGGCCATGTACAATGCTAGAAGAGAGAGAAAACTCAGCTGTGAATCACATCACAAGATACATGCACTTCACAAATGTAATTCTTACAACCAGGGAACATCTAATTGATCACATGAAACAGCTGCAGCACATTTTCAAGGCTTCTAAAATTACACTTAGCTGGATTTCTCATTAGTTCTTTTTTTAATTCCATCATTTTATGTTTATGTATATGTTCAGCAGAAAACTGCTTAAAGAAGGAAATTCATTTTCTTAAAAGAATAGCAGCACAAGGAATGATGGGTTCTCTAAAGTTCTGCACGGACGTATATGAAACTGTAATTGTTCCTACTCTGATGTATGGCGGTGAAACCTGGGTACTGCAGAAGAAACATAGGAGTCGTTTGTGTGCTGGAGAAATGTGTTACTTACGTGGGGTTTGTGGTAAGACATGGTCTGATTGTGTGAGGAATGAAGATGAGTTGCAGTTGTGTGATGTGAAACAAAATGTTGTTAGTAAGGTGAAAACCAATATGCTTTGGTGGTTTGGCCATGTTGAAAGAATGAGTGATGAAATGCTTACTAAGAAAATCTTTTCAGCCCAAGTGGCACGAAGGAAAGGCAGAAGAAGGTCAAGGAAGACATGGGTGGAGATTCAGGAGTGTCTGCACGAGAAAAAGATTATGGGTATGAAGTATAAAAGATCTTGTGTACGGCGTGTAATGGATATCAGTGAAGCACGAGTTGTAGGTCAAGATCGCTGTAAATGGAGAAGTTTGATACGACAACAGTAAGTAAAAATATCTGGTAGTTTGCATTTCTTTTAGGAGCTAACCTCTGAATCTGAGAGAACAACTTAGTGATATGTATGTATGTACAAAGAAGCTACAGCCCTTCTATTGCAGGCAGGCCTCGCGAATGTCGGTCGTCAGTCGCAAAATGGCGACCAGATATTTCATAGTGGCTAGTAAATTTTTTAGTGTAGTAGCGAATGATGGCGAGTAGACCCCTCCTCCCCTAGTGAGCAACTATTTTGTCCAACTTTTCCCACCCACTGAGACTCGGCAATGTATCGATACATCGCGAAAAACTAGTGTGAATGTAACATCGATGTTACAGTGTTTCGACTGATGAAACTACGATTCATCACCACTGTGTTGTAAATGCTCGCAATGTAATCACCATCGTGCACGCCACCAAACACTGTTGTTCAAACTTGTTTTTCCAGCCAGAGACATCTGAACATCAGCTTATCCTCATGCACGCAAACGTCTCCGATGTAGTTTCTTACAGTGTCTCGTTCCAGATGCTACATCGGGGGATTGCTCATCGGAAATTTGCCTGCCAGGTGAGTAATCGTGGACACTGTAGCTTCATAAGCGATCCCATTCGGAGTCTCATCGCGATGTTTAAACAGGTTGCTTATCGGGCCTCTGTTAGAGGTGAGTTCGGGCTCAGTTTTGGGGGCCCGAAGTCTAATAGTCCGAGCCAGAGGACTGTCTGCCATTTTTGTCATAGAGTCTGAGACTGTACACTTTTTTTTTTTTTTTTTTTTTTTTTGGACATTATTTTAGCAACTTTCGTGAACTATTGAGAATTTTAAATTGCTGTAAAAACTACCCAGTGCAGACGGACACGAACAGTTTTGGTAGATCTCATTTAAACTATTTAACCAGGCCATTTTTTTTTCCGTATGTTATAAATTGATCCTAGGCTTTCACGCGCCAACCGGAATCTTAGCAAAAGTTCTATTTAGATGATTTTAACATCTAGTTTCATTTTCGTGCCTTCCATATTTTTATGTACTCATCTTGTTCCACAATTTATATGGCATCAACAAAAAGTATGTCCCAGTGACACTAACAATAACAATGTATATATGCACTTCTTTACAGTACATGGAAGATGTAACTGGTTTTAAATGTTGATCACAAAATGCATCAGAAAACTTCAAAGGCCCGTCGGTCTTTCCGGCTACTACAGTTTTATGAAGCAATTACGGAGAGAATTTAACCTTATGCGTAAACCGTCATGGGTAATCGAGACTAATCTTGGGTCAAATTTACGCCTTTAGAAAATCTCTACATCGGCATCCTAAACATCTAACAGGGTCATTCCATGTGAAATCAACTAGCAAAAATAGCATTTTCAACCTGACCATTTTTGATTTTTATGAAACTTGGTATATTTTTAGAATTCATCAATATAAACATATATGATTTTTTTTTCAGAATTTTTAATGCATGCGTTTGAGTTATTGATTTTTGAAATTAAAAAAAAAAAAAAAAACCTGAAATTTCATCATCTGAGCAAACTTTAACTGCTAATTACTCTGGTTCTAGTAGAGCTAAGGTCATGAATTATGGCTCATTTTAAAGATCTTGAATTGGGCTTTCATTTGGTATGCCACATGACACTATTAAAAAAAATTTAATGTCAATTTTAAAATTTTGAAATTGAAATATTAAAAAATGTGTTTTTTTAAAAAACTGAAAAAAAATATATATGTTTAACAAACATTTTTCTACATATCCTTAAAGTTGCATAATGGGATCACTATATATAAAAAAAAAAAAAACATAGAAGGACGTTACTAAACGCACCATCAGTGACTGAGGAATTGTTTATTTTGTCTGTCTAAAACGTTATCCCTGGTCTTACAAACACTGCAAATGTTAATGAAATAATTATAATTACTTAAAAAGTTAATATATATCCATAAGGGTAACAAATTGTGTTTCTTTCCTAGGTTTTCAAGTAAAAGCAAAGTAAAAGATAGATGCCAGCAGACCATCCACGTCAAAAGTTTCAAGTGTGGTTTACTGTTGCAACCCCCTTGGGAAACCAAACCATAAATATAACAAAAAAAAAAAAAAAAAAAAAAAATCTGCATCCAGTTTCCAAGAATCTATTGCTACAGAACAAGTTGCTCAAAACTGGAGACAAGATCTGTGACAGTTGTCGTAAAGCAATCCAGAAATTTCACTCTGAAGCTGCTGAACATTCCTCTTCACCTTCTGACCGCTATAATGAACAAGAAGCCATCTGAAAACATTGAAGTACCAACTCCTGAAAAAGAGCATGCTATAGAAGCATTTAACAGAAGTCTACAATGTCTGGACGAAACACCAATCAAGAGAAAACGCCTGCAAGAAAAAAAATACCCCGAAGAGAAATATAAAAAAGCCCAAGAAGCATTTCGAGCAAAATTATTAAAGTTATGTCCTGCGTCGGAACCAAAGAATATTTCATCACCTGAACCAGAAATTATAAGACAGTTGAAAGAAAAATTTCATTCCACAGAAAATAAAAGCACAAGAATGCAGATATTGAGTACACTGCCTATATCTTAGTCACTGAAACGAATTGAAACAGAATTTAGAGTTTAAAATTTTATGGCCAGAAAGGCTAAAAAGCTAGTAAAAGAAAAATGTAAGTCTTCTCCTGATCCAAAGCCAGAAAAAAAAAAAGACTTTAGACAAAGACACAGCAAATTGTATACAAGAATTTTATGAGTGACGATGTAAGCCGCCAAATGCCAGGAAAAAAACAACAACAACAACTTTGTTTCCATTAAAATAGATAATGAGAATCAACAGGTTAAAAAAACAAAAAAATGCTTCTGAGCAATTTGCGTGAATTGTATAATCTGTTTAAAGAGAGATTTCAAGAGAAAAAGGTGGGGTTCTCCAAGTTCTGTGAACTTCGCCCTAAGCACTGTGTTCTTACAGTGGGCACACATTCTGTTTGTGTTTGTACAATGCATCAGAATGTTACACTGATGATGACACAATGCAAGTTACTTGAATTAACAGGTGACACTGTTCAGCCAATAAACTCCTATAAAGATGTCCTTGCAAACATAATTTGTGGAAACCCTACACCTGCATGTTACTTCAGTCAGTGCAACAACTGTCCAGGATTAGAGCAGCAAGCAACAATTTGAAGATTGTTTTGATCTAAATAGTATAGAAAATGTGACATTCAAGCAATGGATGCAATTAGAGAAGAGGACAGTACTTAAAACATTATCAAAATCCACACAGGAGTTTTTGGACCTGTTGTTTGGAAAACTTCCAGCCCTGCTTCACCATTCTTCTACAGCAACGCAACAGTCAAGTTACTTAAGACATCTTAAAGACACAATAACAGAAAATCAATACACAGTAATTTGTGACTTTGCTGAAAATTATTCTTTTGTATTGCAAGATGCAGCTCAGGGTTTTCACTGGAACAATGCCCAAGCAACCCTGCATCCTATAGTTATATACTATCGAGATGAGAAAACTCAGAACCTAGGACATGTAAGTTTTGTGATTATATCCGACTGCCTAATTCATGACAGTATAGCTGTCCATCTGTTTCAGCGTTACCTAATTAATTTCATGCAGTCACATTTTTCTCAAAAACCTGAAAAGATATTTTATTTTTCGTATGGAACAGTTCACAACACAAAAACAAGTCAAAACTTCCTCAGCTTGTGCTTCCATGAGACTGACTTCAATATAAAAGCAGAATGGAATTTTTTTGCAACAGCACATGGCAAAAATTCATGTGATGGGATAGGGGGTACTGTGAAGTGATTAGCTGCAAAGGCAAGTTTACAACTTGTTTATAATAATCAAATTATGACCCCACGCCAACTCTTTGAATGGGTCACTGCTAATATTGCCTCCATTCACTTTCGGTTTGCAACAACAGAAAATTACAAAGAGGAGGAAATTATCCTTAAAAGTAGAATAGCTTTTGCTACAACAATAAGTGGTACTCAGAAACTCCATTGTTTCATTCCTGCAGGAAAACACAATTACTAGTCAAAACTTACTTTCTGAGCATTTTAAAGAAGAGATATGTGCAACAGATGATGGGGAAGAGAACATTAGTTTTTAAAATATGGTAGGTTTTGTGATTAGTAAGTACTCAGAGCACTGGTGGTTGGGATGTGTACTTGGTGTGAATGAGGACACAGAAGAGGTAAAAGTGAGCTTCCTGGAGCCGCATGGTCCATCTCCATCATACAAGTATCCTCAATCACCGGATATACTGTTGGTTCATAAATCTGATGTTTTGTTAAAAGTTGACCCGACAACAGCTACTGGAAGAGTATATAATTTAACAATGACTGAGACAAAGAAGGCAAATCAAGCACTGGCATACAAGTGCGGCAAAATTTAAAAGAAAGAAAAAAAGCAGGATACATATAGAAGATAAAATAATTTTGTAAGTGTAAATATGCACACAGAACCTTATACTGAATTATGAAATGAATTACTTTGGGACACAGTTTCAAATTACTTAATGTTTATTTTCATTCTTTAACATTCACAATGTTTAAAAGAACAAGTATGACATTTTACACAAACCACATAAAGAATACCCTTCCAGTCATGGGTGGAACCAGTAAGCACATCAGGCACATTTCAGTTGCATTGTTCTACGTTATTATTATTTTTATCGTGATCCCATTATGAAACTTTCAGGATATATAGAAAAATAATGTTTGTTAAACATATTTTTCTTCAGATTTTTTAAAAAACGTTTTTTAATATTTTAATTTTAAAATTGACATTAAATTGTTTAATAGTGTCATGTGGCATATCAAATGAAAGCCCAATTCAAGATTTTTAAAATGAGCCATAATTCATGACCCTAGCTCTACTAGAACTCAAGTAATTGGCAGTTAAAGTTTGCTCAGATGATGAAATTTCAGGGTTTCAGTGTAGTAGCGAATGAATGAGAGTCTCATTAGAAAAAAAAATGCACCCATTTAATTTCATAGAATAAGTAGAGAAGTTACTGGATATTTTTTAATTTCGTATGGCCAGCAAATTTTGTCATTTGGCTAGTAAAATTTTTATCCCACTAGCCACATTGGCTAGTAGAAATTTCAGCAGTTTTGTAAGGGCTGATTGCAGGCAACACCCTTAAAAAGTTAGGAAATTGAAGCCAGGTTACAGATTAACTCTTGTACCTCCTCCATTAGGACAAAAATTTGCTGTCACTTCATTTGATTTTGACATATGCTTAAAATTTTGGAAATTCGCAAATTTTTTAATTTCAATGCAATTTTAAAACTTCCTCCTGGCTCAGAAGACTCAGTTGAATATACGAATTCACAGAGAATTTATCAAATTCCATGAGTGCAGTCTTCCAGACAAGGCAGACCCATATGGCCTAAACTAAAGAAGTTTTCCACAGTTCAAGAGAATAATCATAAATTTATGCCTGAAGACTGATTAATATGCCCCACTTAGTTTTCAAGATGGATAATTCAGAAGCCTTTCAAACATTAAAAAACCACTCACAACTGATGTAGCCGCCCTGGTGGCACTGTGATCTAAGCGTTGGCTTCTGACCATTCGTCCGAGATGGAACCAGGATCGAATCCTGGTGAGACATGGATGCTGCATTTGTTTTACGGTGTTGTCTCTCTCCTTTTTCTGGAGCCACAAGCCTTAAATTAGGGACAGATTACTGATTATACACCATAAAGTTGCTTATGGTGGTCGTTAAACCCATGAAAAAAAAAAAAAAAAAAAAAAACTGATTTATAATTTGATCTGTACCACATTCTTTTCAAAGTGCATGGAAACAATTAACAAAACTAAGGCCATGTGTATTGCTGGTGTCATAATGGATGGAAAGCAGATATATCAACTGCCCTAACAAAGTTCGACCACATGCACAGTGAAACTAGATAATTAATGAATATCAGACGTGCCAACCTTCAAAATCTAAATATCAGATTTTTTTTACAGCTCATAAAATCACATAAGCGCTATTTTTTTTTTTATCGACATTTTTCAGATGCGGGAGCAATTTTCCAAAAGTAGTATTATTGGTATATAGCATTTTTAATGTTTAAAAAGTTATTCTAAATGCAGACTGTATGTTTATACGCAAAATAAAAAGCATAGTGAAAATAGTTATCAACCAGGTACAATTAATAGCATTAATAAATTAATACAAGATATGTACTTAATTTTTGATACATTATTTAATCATAATTAATCTTCATCCTTATTTAGTGAATGTTACAGTAGCCAATTTTAGCTCTCTTTAAGATCTACAAAAGTTTTGTTCAAAGCATTTTTCTTTCATTCTGGACTTAATGTCAGCAGTTTTTCCACTGTTGAGAGAGAGAGAGAGAGAGAGAGAGAGAGAGAGAGAGAGAGAGAGAGAGAGAGAGAGAGAGAGAGAAATCTGTCAAAACAAATGTGGAAGTGTCAAGCTTTCTTCTTGGTTGGAGGTTTAATGACCTCAGGGGGCTATAAGCAGTCGCCCATCCCTAATTTAGGGCCACTGGTTCCAGGGAAGGGAGAAAGCCAGTGCCGTAAGACAAATACAACATCATACTTGCCAACTTTGGAAAATGTACATCAGTAAAACTTTTGAGCGAACGCCATTTACCACAAAACAAAACATAATTATATTAATAAATATGCAGTAAAAATCTATGCATATGCCACAATAACTAAACTAGTATTATCCGTGTTTAAAATAATAATTTAAAAAACCATAAAGTAAAATCTTAATTTTGCTCAATGTTAGCCTCACAAACCTGTAATGTTTCAATACTAAATTAAAATTTTCATTTGCTGATATCTTTGTTTCCCTTCCCATTTCTTTATTGTCATTTTTTCAATGCCCTTGGATGACAATTTTATCCATCATGAATGCATGAAAGCTTTCACTATTTTAGACAAAAGATGAACAGTGTAACTTTGAAAATATAAATACTTTTGAACACCATGCATCAATTTTTACAAATTTCATTTTTGGACCTCCCCCCCCCCCCCCCGTTTATTAAACTGAAATACTGAAATGCAAAACTTGAAGGGGGGGGGATATTTAAGAATACAGGATACATGCTCTGATCATCGTTGGGGGGGGGGGGGGGAATTACAGTTCTTTGCTACGTCCGATTTCTGTTTTTAGACATTTTCCCTCCATTTTCAAGTGTAAATACAAATATTTATGAAATAAAATGATATTTAACAACAATACCAGGCAGAGGAAACATCACGTGAGAAATAAAATTACAATTACGGGAGAAATCTTCACTGCGTCTAAACTTGTTTCCGAAAGTTTTGAAAGACAAACTTCCTCTTTCGGAAATTTAGAAATGGTTCAGGCTGAAAACATCCACCACTACTAATTGCCTAAAAATTTCTATTCAGTTATGCATCGATCTAGTAGATAACCCAAATTATGACGGAAAACGAAAAATTCCTCGAAGCTGTCGCACTCTCATGCCTAAAAGATTACAGCGAAAATTTTTTGCCCTTGAATTTCCGTTTTTGGAAAATTTTCCTCTATTTTCAAACTGAAATACAAATATTTACGAAATAAAATGATATATAACAACAATGCTGGACAGAGGCAACATCACAGGAAAAAGAAATAATGATTACGGAAAAAATCTTTATTTCGTTTACTTCAGTCTCTGAAAGACTGAATACCGTCCCAATTCATATTTTTACGAATTGGTAAAATTCTTCGATGATCAGTTTTGCGCGCCGAAAAAGTTCCCGATGCGTTTTTGACGCGAGGAAAAATTCCCGACGTGTACTTTTACACAGCAAGAAAAATTCCAGATGTGTATTTTTACGTGTTGATAAAATTTCGACGTGTACTAAACGTGTCATTAGATTACGCATTTTGGAGAACTCTGGTCGGCACGTCACCTGAGCAATCCCGTGAAGAGATCGTTATACTTTATGGCTCCGCACGAAGCCGGCGAATAAAAGATGACACCATCGCTTAACACGGTGCTCGTAAGGTCCTGTAGAAAATTTAAAAGGATGGTTGCAGGGGATTGAAATATTTCGATTGAGCAATCGAAATATGAAAAGATCCGTAAAAAAAAGACTTCTATCCATAAATCAGTAAAATTAAGCAGAAATCCGTAAAAGTTAGCAAGTATGCAACATCCATACCCCACTGCAATTCGAACCCAGACCCATCTCGGAGAATTTGTCGAAAGCCGGTGCTCAGTTTCACAACTTTATTATGCAGCAAAGATAACAGCTAATATATAAAGAAGAAACAAATTGCCAAAGATATGACATAAAATAAAACATTAAAAACCGCAAAAGTGGCTTAATGCAAAAGGAAAAATCCCTCGGAAAAAGTAAGCATTACGAATGAGAAAAAAAAAACAAAAAAACACACACAAACTAAGTGTACACAAAATACTACAATAGAAGATAAAACAAAGCTGACAATAGCAGATTCGTAATTAGAGACGAACAAAGGAGCACATTAATCTTCTACAAAATGTTATGAAGAAGGGGAAAAGACAAACATGGTGCAAAACAAGAAATAAAAATCTCCACAGTAAAGCAAAACTGAAAAGCACTCCGCAAAATTCTGAAGAAAATATAAACAGAGCTTGCAGCTAAGAGCGGAGAGACGTGAAACAATAAGTAGGTCACAGCTGGCGCGCGAGTGCGTTTGTAACCAACACATAAAATAGACCACTGTGCCACCGGGGTGGCTTTCTTTTGCAGATATGAGGAGAGGAAAAGTACAATACTGATGACTGTAAATACCGTCTTGCATCGACACAGAAAGAAAAAGATTTCACAAGCGGTTCGAAATCTTTTTCTTCTGTGTCGCTCCAAGGCGGTGGTTGATGGATTTCGACCATCGTAATTGGCTAATTATCGGTGAAAATCGGGAAAATTTGACATTTATCCGGAGAGTTGGCATGTCTGGAATATTATTGCATCAAAAAATGAGAATGCACATACTCCAATTTAAGCTACCCAATGCTAAACACTAACCACTTCATTAACAAAAGCCCCTCTGATTTCTTTCAAAAAGAGGGGGGGGGGGGAATCTGCAGGTGAGAAAACTAATGCAGTGGCTGTGGTTGGCCTCCATCCTTAATTCCAGTACAACTAGTTCCAAAGTAAACAATGATCTATCACAATCTCCCAAACACTGCTCTGCTGTTTGGGTGATTGTGATAGATGTGTCTCATCAAGGAAAATAAAATTTATATCTGCACTGATAATTTGTATTCATTCACAGTTTCTTTATACTGTACACAAAACAAACACTAATGCAGTAGCACTACTGGTTACCCACCAAATCTCTACAGTCAGCAATAAATCTGTAATCTGCAACCATCAAAACCTTTCTAGATTTCAAATAGGAAATTAAATGCTTAATCAACACCCTTCCACCTGTAAATAATAAAGGTTCTAGAGCAATGCACTGAATAACCGAATCTTCAATTTAAGAGGGTAGGAGAGCTCCGACACAATAAAATAATTTACGATACACAGAGATCTTGGTTTCATGCAAATCATTATTAACACATGAATAATTCACTTGAAAATTCTGGCAATAATGAAAAAGAAATGATCATGGATGATAAGCAATCAGCTGTTCCATCCTTCATTTGCTGAAAAGACAGGAGTACTTAAAACCGTTAAACATCAACTAAAAAGGAAATAATGTTACCTTCGATGGTGGTGGCAACCTTGTTTTGTGTGTTTTCACCCTGGCAGGTAAAGGCTGATTCTGCGTTGCAGATGTTGGTTTTGTGGAAGAGGCACTACCTGGCTGCTGTGAAACAACATTTGAGTGCAAATCGTGGGTCATTTGAACACTAGGCTGCTGTACACTTGACGATCCGGTGACGAAACCTGGTTGAGAAACCATCACTTGCTGAAGCTCATGAGGTAACTGAACATGATGTTGATTGTTACTACTATTCACATTATAGTTAGACTGATATGTCCCACTGTTTGACTGGAATGAATTGGCATTCATGGAAGGAGTAGTTGGAGCATTCTGAGCAACCACCTAAAAATACAGAAATCAGGATATCAGTCTCATGCCAATGTTAATTTATTTTTATGTTTTTTTATGTACCAGTGATTAAATAATCTTGCAATACAGTAAATAGATGTGTATCACACATAGTAACACTTTAGCTTAAAATTACCTATTTGCTTTCCAGAATTCTGTTTCTCTAAAAATTTATTTTCATTCTTTCTTTTGTCTCCCTCCACCCCTTTGGGAAGATGAGAACTGATGACATGTTTCCAACATACCCATCACAAACAATGCTAAGAGAAGTGACAGTAAGTATAGACCTTCTACCTAGAGAACTTCAGATCTTACTGGGAAAAACATGACTTGTGGTACTTTTTCAACCTGACAGACATGACTTGTAGAACTTTTCTGGTGAGTCAGAATGCAAAAGACAATTTAGGCACAGTGAAGCACATATTCTGCTTTTCAACATGTCTTTTCATATTTTTATAACTTTTAGACAACTTTATCTAGTTTTACACTTATGTCACCCAATCTGCCTATAGACAAAATATCTCAACTTCTTCACATGAGATACGAGGCATTCTTTACTGTACTGCACAATGCTCAAGTGCTAACCATAATAACGTGTTTCTGAATTTCAGTGATCAAGTTTTCTGATGCTAGGTAGCAAAAATGCATGTTTTTTTTTTTTTTTTTTTTTTCTAGGACAACTTTTCCTTTGAAATATTTTCTTTTTCCTTTGAAGGATGTTCTAAATTTCATAAGATGTTATACAGAAACTCAGTAGCTGCTACTGAAGCAAAACAAAAATACAAAACAAAACACTGTAAGGAGTTGAGCTACCACTTTGATTTTTACAGGATATAATAAAAAGGTAATACCGCACAAATAATAAGCATTTCAGTGTCACAGGTGCATGCATACTGCTTCTACGCAAATAAGATCGTGCAATGTCACAAACCCGAAACTGGCTGTTTTTATGTTCTAAGCATCACACAACTCAGCAGCATGTCAGTGCTTGGTTAGCTGTGGGTAAGGATGCCTCATCGGCGTACAGTCGCATCAGTGAGTTTGTCAGAGGTCACATTATCGGCATGAGAGACTTGCAATGCTTCCCTCTGGGAGACAGACAGCCAGAGTCATGTGGAGCGCAGTGTGTCCGTTGTGGCAAGAGTGTGCAGGGAATGGTACGAAGAAGGGCATAGGGCACAAAGAGAAGGTTCGGGACATCGAACAGAGACAATGCTAAGGGACAACTGTCATCTCATAAGGATGTCTTTGAGTGACCGTTCTGCATCATCAACGGAATTGGCACAGCAGTGGCAAACCGTGACATAATTCCCACATGTCAGCTGTAACAGTACATCGCCGGTTGTTACAGTTCGAACTGCAGGTTCCTTGGTCCCTCATCAGGCTGCCAAGTTGACACCGCAGCAACAGACTGCTAGGATGCAATGGTGCATCTAACGAAGAGAGTGGCATGATGAATGGCACATCATCACATTGGATGACACACCTTTCTCTTTTTTTAGGGGAAAATGATGGCCGCATCTGGCCATTCATTCTTCCCAACAGGAGAGGCATTGGCAAGAGTATTTGCACCACCATGAGGCACTACGGCCTGGAGTGCTATCAAGTACAAAAGCAGATCACCTCTTGTTAGTCTGTTCCACCACTGACATTCCATGGCTGGTTGCCCTTACGCACCTACCAGACTTCTCTGGGGCCATATTTCAACAGGACAATGCCACACTGTTGTAGTGGCAAATTACATCACTGGATTTATCACCCATATAAAATCTCTGGGACATGCTCAAACAGAAGGTGCAGCAGTGCAAACATCCACCAGGAACTCTTGATGAACTTTGGATGCTGGTCAATACAGCCTGGATGTGAACACCATTCACACATTGATTTGATGCCTCAGTGAATACATGACAGTGTCATTCCATGTCAGATCACCCAGGGCATGTCACCCACCCATCATCTCAGATTTTAGTTAAAATTGGTACAAAGTATTGTACTGGTGAGATATGAAACCTGTTAAAATTTTAGATCAGCCGGTCCAGTAGATCTTGAGTAATGCCACCCACTTTGGGTAGCACTGCCTGTAAAGTTATCGCACCACAAGTTCTAAAAAAAAAAAAAAAAAGGTGTCATAACTTCACAACTAATTGTTGCAGCCACATAGCTTTTTTCTTAAATGATCTGCATGATCCATACATTTTGGAACAATTTGTTTCTGCACATTTTTAGAATTAAAAGAACACTTAAAAAAAAAAAATTATGACAAAAGACATTTTGGAAAAATCAGGCCACGTTTTTATTAAACAACACAATTTTTTTCAAAATGAGCCCCCGCTTCAAATGGCTTAACTTCCACGTTCGGCCCCGCTAGTTCCGAAAGCAATACTAGATGGTGCCACGGTAGCACTTCACCTATCCTCCGCTCTACTCGCATGTGAAATGCATTCAGCCATCTCATGACTATGTGTCGATGCATCTCATCGTTTAGGACAATTCATGTGTCGGAAGAAGTATGCTTTAGGGAATGATGAGTACTCTTCCCGCACACGTGGTGCACATTTTTTTTTTATGGCGAGATTCCTATTGATAGAGTGACGATTCTCACATATTTTTTCGCCAAAGGATTGTCTTACGATGAGGCGATTGAAGAAACCTCACATGGCCACATCCATTGAGACAGTTAGCAACTGGTATTCGTATTGCAGACAACTAGTCTCACAGTTTATGGTAGCCTCACAATGCAAATAAATGTACTTGGCAGACCATATTCTGGAATGTTTACTCCAACGGAATTGGCGTCTTTACTCTGAACATTGCTTTGAAGTCCTGATTCCTGCGATCAGACAGTTCTTCCCTGGCAGATAAAACTTTCCTTGCTTTTATTCTGCTAGCTACACAGTTGCATATTCTTCCGTGAAAATAAATATTTCACACATATGCCACAATCAACAATTCAAAAAGGTCCTTTGAAGTGCCACCTTTCATCCATATTATTAACTTCCTTTGCCACTTTCACAACATAACGAAACGCTTCACGATGTAGCGATAACGTGTCGCCATCCATCGTCGCTTCATAAAACTATTTTTGGGCCGAACGTGGAAGGTTTACCCTTCAAATTTGCTAAAATTATTTTCATGTGTGTATTATAATGTAACCTTTCAGCTGGAGAAAAAATACTTTGGGCAATTCGCAATTTTGGCAAGAATTTTTTTTTATCCAAAATGGCGTGTTTTATATAAATGACATTCTTGACATGATATTACCCAGTTTTTTTATTAAGTGGTTGCTCGACCATTTTATACCCCCCTAGTTTAACCCTATCGGTGAGTAGCTCAAAACAATTTTTATTTTTATCTGCCACCATCTTAGATATATGTTCATTTTTCTTATCTACAGCAGGTCAAAATAGGGCCTCACAATGGTTTTGAGAAAAAAAAAAAAAAAAAAAAAAAGATTTGTTTTTCTCTTATTGTAGATCGAAAGTTTTGGTTTTCACTTCTTAGGAGGACATTTTTGGAAAATGTATAGAAATGATAGAAAATATTTTTTCTTTAACCTTGCTTAAAATAGGGTTGAAATCTGCAATACTCATAAGCATAACATAATCGCCACTTTTGATTGACTGTTACGGTGACTGGGAGTTAGAACCTCAAGTTGGGAATTTTTGTGTAATAACTATGGCTAGTGGAGTTTTCAGCTATAAAGAACTTAAGGATGGGTTTGCCCCCCCCCCTCAAAGTGGCAAAATTTTCAACTTAGATTTCAAGGTTAAGTATCTCAAAAGAGGGACTAGATAAAAATGTATTTCTTGTTTTTTTCCCCCACCAAGGATACCCCCACTGGTGCTAAACAAAACCTGTGAGTTTCATTTTGTGGTCCAAACTGGTTTAGAAGTTACAGGCTCTGAAATATTTGTGAAAAATGGTACATTTAAGCACTCAGAAATGTGCAGAAATTGATGACAGGGTTCATACTCGTTTTTGAAAATGGAAATTAAAGAGTTCTTACGGACCTTCAGGCTATTTTTAAGGACCTTTAAATATTTTTTAAGGACTTCATAATCGCTGAATGCAAATATACACAATATACAAAATGTGAGTTAACTATTACAACATAAGTCATTTTAACACAATAAATCAATTTTGTTGAAACTAATGAATATTCCATTGCACAAATATATGAATTAAAATTAGTTCTACTAAAATAAACCTAAATACTCCAACAGAAAAACCAACTAACTTAAAAGTTCCTTATATACACATTACTTACTGGTAATAATGGATCCATTATTTGTCCTGAAGCATATGTTTGCATCTACAGAACTAACACTCTGCTTCTTAGTATTGTGGTGTGAAGCATAAAATTTATTTACTTTGGAATTTCAATTTTCAACAAATTTTCACCCATTAATTGCGATTGTAGGCCCATCTTTGTGGTTTCAGAAACTTTTAAAATTTGCATTTGTTTTTCCTTCAAAGTTTATCCGAATTTATATTTTTTTATTAATTTACAAATTCATTTTAACAAAAACAGTATCATAGGAAGTCAATTTTTCGTGCTGAAGGATATTAAGAACACATTTGCCGTCTTTACACGATTTTAAAAAATTACGATTAAAATGATATATACATTAGAACATGAGCACTTTCAAGTCCACTGTGGACCCGTCATCAGATGGCGTGGTTGCATTATGCCCTGGGGGGTATATATTATATAGGATAGTATGCACACTGACGTAACATTATGTTTTGTCATGCGCATGCTCACTACACAATCATGTCGTTTCATTAGAGCAGCCGGTATTGTCTCCTTTCGCTGTAATAGTTGCAAAGTAGTTTCCATGGCAATGGTATAATGATAAGGGGATCGTCGTTACAGCATTCTGCCCTATGTTTATGTATCAAAAGGCTTTCTACTAACAGGAGGATAGATGAACAGGTAGTCGGCGTATGTAACATAGTAACATCGTCCCAGATAGGTTGGTGTTGACCCTTCAGGCATAGTCTTGAAAGGGCGGTGGAGGTGGAGAATGCCCTAACATTATATCTATGTTCAGAGACACGTAAATTAATATTGCGACGGTTCGAACCTATGTATATCTGGTCGGTTACATCAGCATTCATAGCTTTTAGTGGGATTGTGTACACACCGAATTTGGAACCATGGGGAATCTGATCCCTGTCATTTTTAATACGGGCGAGAATGTTGCACGTTTTTATGCCAAAATCAAAATTAAATGGACGACATGCATTTTTAGGGTATTTGTGACGGCAGGGATGTATGGTAGTTTGCCAACGTATGAAGTGCTTGGTCTCGTTCTTAGCAATGTTGAGTATGATGCATTAAAGACACGGCGCATTATGGAATTAACTGTGGTAGATGGATAATTTTATAATGCTGCAATATCCATAATTTTCGCAACTTCTAGGTCTCTTTGATCAGTTGAGGATGAATGTGTAACTGCTCGGTGAAACATAAAGTGAAGGGCTGAGAGTTTTTGCCTGAGTGGGTGGTAGGAGTTATAGGGAATCGTAGATATTGTTGCAGTTGGTTTTCTATAAACAGAGTGAGTTACTTCGTTCGTATTAGGGTTTCTTTCCAACAAGATGTCCAGATAGGGTAATGCATAATTGGTCTCAAATTCTGTAGAAAATTTTATGGAACTGTATTTTGTAGACAACAAGCTGGTGAACTCGGTAAGGCTTTCAAGGGTGGACTGCCAAAACAAAAGCACATCATCCACGTATCTCAGGTACAAAATAGGTTTCACATGAAAGTTTGCGAGGACTTCGTTTTCCAGGTCTTGTAACAACAACTCAGATAGAACAGCTGAGAGGGGTGACCCCATAGGGGCCCCTTCCCGTTGACGGTAAATAGTTTCATTAAATCGAAAAAATGTTCTGTTGTACACTAGTCTTAAGGCATTAACAATGCCTTGAATTTCATTATGAGTATAAGTTCCGTGGGCTGACAACATTTCTTCGATGATACGGTGGACAGCAGGTACAGGTACATTAGGGTATAGGGAAATGATATCGAGTGAGACCATTATAAACTGCGAGCAAGTTGGTGTAACAGAATATATTTTATTTAACGCCTGAGCGGAACTGGACACCGAGAATATGGATGAAGTGGTTAATGGAACTAGACATTTTGCCAATGCTCCCTCGAGGGGCCTAGTTGGACTAGCATAGTTGGACTGGTATCGGTTCAAGAAAAAAGAAATCGTGTAAAGACGGCAAATGTGTTCTTAATAATACAAAAACAGTATTACAAATACAGCTTAGAATTTCATATGGCTGTGATTGTCAGTCTTTAAAAAATGTTGGTATCTTTACCTTTCCATTCAAAAACTTAATTCCTTCCATTAGAATTACTTTTACAAATATGTATGGACACAGGCTAAGAAACTAAATGCATTAATTCTGTGGGTGGCATCACTACAAGTGCTGCAGCTAGAAAAATAACACTTTTATAAAAATGCAGCACAGCTTGTTAGACCTGTTTTAGGTTAATGATGCAAGCAAACACACAATCTAAATCAAATCGAAACACACAAGTTCACCGTAACTTAAATCATATAGTCGGAATTGAAAGCCTTAAGTTCAATAAAAATGCTTGCATAAATTTCAAAACTACATTGGCAGAATTCAAAGAATCAAAACTGAACAGTGAAGCATCACTTCCTTTTAGGTATTTATTTATTTATTTACTACACAGCTTCCGAATTCCCAAATCTGGAGAAAAATGAGCAAACTGCAGTAACACACCTATGAAATTTCCTTCAGAATTTTTACTTCTATTATACATCTTTTTTTGCTCTTAAACGAAAGATGACACCAAATTTTCGGGTGTAATAAGCATGTCTTTTCAATCCGTTCTGACACAAATTAAATTTATTAAAGCTATTCAAAGTCAATGGAACCGGTATGGAAAACAATAGTATCTGACGGAAGAAAGAAGTTTTTCAATTAGGTTTTTAATCCCTCAGATATTGCTGTAAACGGAATCATGAGCTTACAAACTCTTAGAAACAGAGATATCGACAAAAATAAGATGTGACTTTATGTCCCCTGGTGGGAAAACCATGCATTATTTTAGGAAGAAAGTATTCTCAAAAGGTTTTTCCATATGAGCGGTATCGGTTCAAGAAAAAAAAATATATATAATCGAGTTTTCAGGAGCCCAGATTTTACTACAAATACATTAGAAGCAGAAATTAACACTTATGCCCCGTGGTGGCCAAACGATTCTTTACCAAACATTAGAAATTATGTGAAAAATTTTTTCCATCAGGTCTTGTATGCAATAGAGGAAGAATGTTTCAAATCGGAGTTTTAGAGGCAGAAATAATGCAGAAAACGCAATTTACCCTTGTGCCTTCTAGCGGAAAGTTTATGATTTACACGAAAATTTTGAATTTATAGGAAAAACATTTCGCATCGTTAACACTATCCAACAAAAAGGAATTTTTCAAATCGGACTCTCAGAAGTAGAGATATTGACAAAAATAAGATATACATCTTCGCCCCTGGAGTAGAAACCATGCATTATTTCAAGAAAAAATGTTCCTAAAAGGTTTGTTGACATGAGTAGAATCGGTCAACAAATGACTTTTTTTGCAATCAAGATTTTAGAAGCTCATATTTTGCTGCAAATACACCAGAAGAGGAAATTAAGACTTACGCCACCTGGTGGCCAAACCATTTTTTACAAAAAATTGAAATTATGTGCAAAGGATTTTCCATCGGGAGCTGTATTCAGTGCAGAAAGAATTTTTCAAATCGGAGATTTAGAAGCGGAGATAAGGGGAAAGCAATTTACCTTTATGCCCCCTAGCAGAAAGTCTATAAATTACTTGAAAATTTTGAAATTATATGAAAAACATGTCACACTGAAAACACTATACAACAAAGAAGGAATTTTTCAAATCAGACTCCTAGAAGTAGAGATATTCACAAAAATAAGATATACATCTACGTCTCCTGGCGGAGAAACTGGAATATTTTAAGAAGAAAATGTTCCGAAAAGGTTTATTGATGCGAGTAGCATCAGTCCACGAAAGAATTTTTTCAAACGATATTTTAGAAGCTCAGATTTTATGGCAAATACATCAAAAGAAAAAATTAACGCTTACGCCCGCTGGTGGCCAAAGTATGCTTTACCAAAAATTAGAAATTATATACAAAGGAATTTCCATCAGGAGGTGTATCCGCCGAAGAAAAAATTTTTCAAATCTGAATTTTGGAAGAAGAATTGTCGGGTAAAATGTAATTTACTTTTACGCCCCCTAGCGGGAAATCTATGCATAATTTAAAAATGTAACTATATCTAAAATACTCTTCGACATAAATGGAATCGAAAGATAAAAGAATTTTTTCAATCGGATGTTTAGAAACAAATATGTGGAATAAAATGTATTTTTGAATTCGACATCATCTGCATTTACGCACTTTAGCGCGGCGAAATTGCACATCGTAACAAAAAAAAAAGAAAAAAGAAATAAAGGATCATCATTCGCATATTTCAAGCTTCTCAAATGCAAAAAGAATTTTCAAATCGGACTAATAGTTGCAGAGATTTCGTGGGTACAGACGGACAGACAAACCGATAACAAGCACGATCTTTATTTACAAAAGACGTGCTAAAAACAGTAATGCAATTTAGCAATGACTGCAAGGAAATTATATTATGTACATATTCACTTTTTTGAGGTCAAACAAAGAATGTAAGCCTACAATGAAATCAATTTTTCAGCTCCTTTTTTGCAACTACTGACATGGTAATTTCTGCCAATTCTTCATTTTTCCCTTTATTAATTTTCGAAAACTATTTGATTGAAGGAAGCAGTTTATATCTCTCATCAATTCCCCTTGGGCGGCAAGGTCATCTGCACGTTTCCTCTAATTCGGCAATATTTTTTTTCCACTTTCAGTTTTTTGTACTAAGCATTTGCAATTCCCTCCCCCCCCCCCAGTCAATTTACGTTTCATCCCAGATGTTGCTTGGCACATTTTTTTTTTCAGCATCGAAATATTGAACATATTTATGTCTAGCTGAAAAGACAGAAGCTCTAAGCTCTTTACTTAGTACCACATTCTATAATAAATAACAGAAGATAACGATCTGAACTGCACTGACCCCGCGCAAAGAAATCAAGAAGCCAGCAATAAATCTAATCTAAACCAAAGGGATTTGAAGGTAGCTGGTTGGCAAACTGCCAAAAGCAATACAGAACATGGGTAAACTTTTGCGACATGCGATCTAGTCTAGTGACGTAAAACCATCATCAGTACGCTAATGAAACCAGCTGGCCTGCGTAACGCGCGCATTCCTTTGGTTAAAAAAAAAATTATGACCTTTTTAACGACCGAATGTAATATAATTACCGTGTTTTCAAGGACTTTTTAAGAGCCCTTAAAAACAGAACAGGAATTAGGGGCCCTTAAAAAAAGTAAATGGAAATTAAGGAGTTCTGAAGGACTTTTCTAAGGGCCCTTAAAAAGGCAAATGGAAATTAAAGAGTTCTTAAGGACTTTTAAGGACCGTACGAACCCTGGATGAATATTTCTGTTTATTTTTGTTTTTAAAATATTTTTTTTTAGTCCTATGGAATTATATTTTAGTACCTTTAACTAACAAATGTTATATGTACAATTTATACACAAGGTAAATAAAGAAACCTAAAACAATCTTACCAGAGCATATTGTATAGTTTGTGAACAACAGGCTGAGCCAGGTCTTCAGCCTGTTGTGATAGGCTGTATATTCTTCCTGTTGCAGTGTTTATCTCAACCAAACATAATATATGTGTCAGAGGTACTTCACAATCATTATTAGGCCAATAAAAAGATGGAGAAGGGCCATATGGGTGCATGAATCAAACAGTCACATCACCTACATCATAGTTAATCTTTTCAACAAATCCTACATACCAACGGGAATCATATGCACATGTTGTAGCTGTTAGCATGTAACTGTAACTCATCTTGAAAATTAGTTATACTGTTTTCAGAAATAATGCTGTAAGATTTATCAGAATTTAATCTCTCTGCACAAATTCTGAAATTGGGAAGTGGTGTAAAGTGATGCATTGTGCGTGTACCAGGAACAGCTTTTGCTTTCTCAAAACGGGGACTACGCTGATTACACATTTTGTTCATCTCTTTTAGACACACAAAGAAAAATGTACTTTCTTTTATGAATGAGAGAGAGAGAGAGAGAGAGAGAGAGAGAGAGAGAGAGAGAGAGAGAGAGAGAGAGAGAGAGAGAGAGAGAGAGAGAGATTCTCCCAGACATAAGTACTCAACAACTAATACCTCTACTAGTCATTACGTAAAAATTCCCAACTTGAAGCTCCAACTCCCAGTCTCTTAAACAGTCCATCAAAAATGATGATTATGCTTGCGAGTATCGCACATTTCAACACCATTTTAAGGCAATAAAAAAAAATATTTTTAATCATTTCTATACATTTTCTGTAAGACAAAAAATGTCCTCTTTAAAGAAGTGAAAACCAAAACTTCCGATCTACAGTAAGAGAAAAACAACTGCCTTTTTTTAAAACCATTGTGAGACCCCATCCACATAAAAAAAAAAAAAAAAAGGAACATATATATAAGGTGTTGGCAGATAAAAATAAAATAAAAATTGTTTTGAGCTACTCACTGATAGGGTTAAATAAACTATGGGGGGAGGGAGTGTATAAAATGGTCAAGCAACCACTTAATAAAAAGACTGGGTAATATCATGCCAGAATGTCTCGTATATAAAACATACCATTTTGGAATCCACACCCTTCCCTCGCCAAAATTGAAAATTGCCCAAAGTATTTTTTTTTCCCTGCTGAAAGGTTACGTTACAACCCGCACATGACAGTACACTGACGGAAAAAAATCCCAACACCACGAAAAAATAGTTGTAGAGGAATGAAATGTCGGCAATACATTTGTATAGGTAATATATTTAATCAATTAAGAATTCAAGATCACAGCTTATTGTAAGCGCGAGAAGAGCCCTTTTAAATGTGAAATGCTGGTACATTAATAACCGGTGTAACCGCCAGAATGTTGAATGCAAGCACGCAAACGTTCATGCATTGTGTCGTACAGGCGTTGGATGTCAGTTTGTAGGATGGAGTTCCATGCATGTTGCACTTGGTCGATCAATACAGGGACGGTTAATGCTGGTTGGGGGTGACACTGGAGTTGTCGTCCAATGATGTCCCATACGTGCTCGATTGGTGAAAGATCTGGTGATCTAGCAGGCCACGGCAACATGTCGACACTCTGTAGAGCATGTTGGGTTACAACAGCGGTATGCGGGCGAGCGTTATCCTGTTGGAAAACACCCCCTGGGATGCTGTTCATGAATGGCAGCACAACAGGTCGAATCACCAGACCGACGTACAACTGTGCCGTCAGGGTGCGTGGGATAACCACGAGAGTGCTCCTGCTGTCATAGGAAAATGCTCCCCAGGCCATAACTCCAGATGTAGGTCCAGTGTGTCTCGGCGGCAGACAGGTTAGTTGCAGGCGCTTACCTGGCCTCCTTCTAACCAATACACGGCCATCACTGGCACCCAGGCAGAACCGGCTTTCATCAGAAAACACAACAGATCTCCACTCCGTCCTCCAATGAGCTCTAGCTTGACACCACTGACGTCGCAAACGGCAGTGGTTTGGAGTAAGTGGAATGCAGGCTACAGGGCATCTGGCTCGGAGCTGTCCTTCAAGTAACTGATTTGTAACAGTTCGTTGTGTCACTGTGGTGGCAACTGCAGCTCGAATTGCTGCCACAGACGCGGCACGATGCGCCACGGCCATACGCCGTACACGGCGGTCTTCCCTCTCAGTAGTGCCACGTGGCCGGCCGGAACCCAGTCTTCTTGAGGCAATACCTTCCCTTGACCACCGCTGCCGACAATCATGCACAGTGGCTACATTCCTGCCAAGTCGCTCTGCAATATTGCGGAAAGAAAATCCACCTTCTCGTAGCCCTATTACACGACCTCGTTTAAACTCTGTGAGCTGTTGATAATGGCTTCTTCGTCTTCTTAAAGGCATTCTCGACTAACATCAACACCCTACGTCGAATCGCAACGATAACTAACGCTCACGAACGTTACAGAGTGTATTTACAGCAAACCTGCTTTGCATGTTCTGAGGCGCTACTAGCGCCACACGTATGCGCCAAGCGCGAAATTTGCATAGACGTCATCTTACAGATAAACAACAGTTGGTAGGCGGTGAGAGTTCATCTAACACAACCCCGTCTTGGTGTTGGGATTTTTTTTTTCCCTCATGTATATTTTTAGCAAATTTGAAATGGGGCTATATTTGAGAAAAAAAAGTGTTCTTTTAATTCTAAAATGAATGGATCATGCAATTCATTTAAGAAAAAGAAAAAAATTATGTGGCTGCAACAATTAGTTGTGAGTTACGAATTTTTTTTTTTTTGGTTGTCGTCCTGCAGTGTAGTTGTGAAAACTCATAGTGCGATAACTTTACAGGCAGAGCTACCCAATTTTTAAAGTGGCATTACTCAAGATCTACTGGACTGACTGACCTTAAAATTTTAACAGGTTTCATATCTCACCATTACAATACTTTGAACCAATTTTCACAAAAATCTGAGATAAGGTGGGGTGGGTGACATCTTGTGAAAATGCTGGGTGATTTGACAAAGAATGACCTGACACTGAGATACTACTCACTTGTTCTGTATTGCCTAACAGACGTATCCTATAAAAATCGAAGTTGTAGCTTAATACTTTTCAGGTGTTCTGCTTTTTACGAACAAAAGTAACATTATCAGCATAATAAGATTAAACGTGTTCACTATTTTCAATTTATTCATTATAGACAGTATTTGAATTCAAATTTTTTGCTTCCTACACCGAATTATGCATTCAACATAAACTTTGTGTTTTACAGAAGTAATCAAATTTTTATCAGTCACGGCCAAATAAATCTTTAACTTCTTTACATATGTGAATGTCTATCTTTTTTCACATATTACAATAAAAAGATACATAACACAAAATTCACTAATACAGAGGTGCCAACCTCTAGCAGAACCTATCAGTAATTAATAGAGTATTTTTCAGTAATGCTTCAGTAATGGAACACAAACTTTCAGTAATATTTTCAGTAATGTAACACCATTTTTTTTCAAAGTTAAGGACAATATTATAGTACTACTGTGTAACCTGCAATACTTGTATGCGGTGCTTATCGATAATCACCATATGAAGCCTCATCGTTAACGTGTGGAAAGGGTTATTTCATGAGAAATTAATGCGTGAAATGTGTAATAACCTTATATGTTTACACTATCCTGACGAAAATTTATGAAATTAAATTATCAATATTGTGCTTATCTTGTGTCACGGAGGTGCCAACTTTCTCCGGTGCATATTAGTAAGCACCATACGAAGCCTCATCATTTATGCATGGGAAGGGTTTTTCATGAGAAATTAACGTGTGAAATGTGTAATAAATAACCTTATAAAATCAAACACTTTATAACATGACACTTCTATTTTAATGATTAAATTTTTAATAACCCAAGTGGGAATGAATATCGGCTAGATATAGAGCCGATATTGGTTATGACGGCTGAATGTCTGTTAATATCAGACACATACCTGCCAACCAAAATTTTCCTAAATCAAAAAGATTGCTTGCAAAAATCAAGATTTACCATAAAATCAATATGATTTTCCCTAAAATTAAGAGGATTTATCTTAAAATCAAGAAGATTTGCAACAGCACCAGAACGGTTAATTCACGATTATCTATTATTAGAGGAGAGTGGTAACGTATGGGATGTGCTAGCAGTATGTTTGATGATACTTGTTTTCAATTATTTTTCTGTATCAGTCACTCATAGATAGTTTAGAAATTGTGATGATTTTCAAGGTTTTGATTTTCTTTTTTAATTGAATGACACAATCTTAAAATAATTTGATTTCATTTAAGCAATGACAAGACAGTCTATTTTTTTTATGACCTTGGATGACAATTTTATCTATCAAGAATGCATGACAGCACGATTTTAGATAAATGATTAATAGTGTAACTTTGAGAATATGCATACTTTTGAACAAAAATTTTCAGCTTAGTCACTTTCGTTTGAACCCCCCCCTCTCTCTTTTATCAAGCTGAAACGCAAACCTTTTTTTTTTTTTGGGGGGGGGGGGATATTTAAGAACACAGGATACATGTTCAGAACATCGTTCGGGGAAAAAAATACAGTTACGAAAGAAATCTTTAAGTCCGATTTCCGTTTTCCATTTACAAGTTAAAATACAAATATTTATGAAATAAAATGATATCGAACAACAATACTAGGCAGAGGAAACATCACATGAAAAATAAAATTACTATTACGGGATAAACATTCTCCCTCACTACCAATTGCCCCAAAATTTCTGTTCAGTTATGCATCAATCTCAAGGATAACTCAAATTATGACGAAAAAGGAGAAATTCCTTGAAACCGTTGCACGCTCATGCCTTAAGATTACAGGGGAATTCTTGCGTTGTCGAATTTCCGTTTTCAGAAATTTTCCCTGCACTTTCATCACACTGAAATACAAATATTTTTGGAATAAAGTGATGTATAACAACAATATTTATCAGAGGCAACATAGCAAGAAAACGAAATTACGATTACGGAAAAAAATCTTTATTTCATTTACTTCCATTTTTGAAAGACAAAATACTGTCCCGACATGTATTTTTACGCGATGGTAAAATTTTGATGCATAAACACGTATTTTGGCAAACTCTGCACAGCGCAGAATTAAAAAATTTCTGAACTTCGGCGCAATTAGCGCAGCTATTCAAACACAGAGAAAGGGAGTTTGGAAGGATTGGTGGGAGGGGGTGTGTTCGATTTATAAATAAATAAACAGATGTGCCAACCTTTAAAATCAAAAATCAGGAGATTTTTTACAGCTCATAAAATCACACGAGCACCATTTTTTATCGACATTTTTCATAGTTAGTTAGTTAATTGATTTTAGTGGTGCAAGGGCCAGGTTTGGCCAAAGAGCGCCAGACACAGAACTATCAGTTAAAGATTTTTAAAAGCGGGGTGAAATGATTAAGAGCAGACAGGCTTGGTAAAAATTAGAAAATAGAATGATGAAAGCTGTGAAGACTAGTTAGTTAATTAGGTTTATATATACATTTATTAATTCACTGTAATAATTATTATAACTTTTTTTAATAAGTTTTAAAAAGTCAATCTGCTTTAAGAACGAAAATACTGCGAAAGTGTCGCAGTGGTCGCCCAAAAGCTTTTGCAGTGTAGCTGCGCTGTCATCCAGTAGATGAGACTGAAAATAGTGAAACCGATGAATACGGAAATGAACACAACTACATAAAACATGAGAGATGGTGAGTAAACAGTCGCACGCCTCACACATTGGGGCAGTGTCGCCACACAGCAAATAGCTATGCGTGAAGCGACAATGCCCAATGCGGAGACGCGCAAGAACAACTTCTTCCCTACGGTTCCGGCGACACAATGATTTCCAAACTCCAAGGAAAGGTTTTATACGGTGCAATTTATTCTCCATTTGTTGGTCCCACAGACCCCGCCACGTTCGCCTGATATGATCGTGAACAAGAAAGCGAAAATCACGGTGAAACAATGGCAAGGGTGTGACGACCAAAGAGGAGGCAGATCTAGCAGCAGCAGCATCGACAGACTCGTTCCCTGGGATCCCAACATGCCCAGGAATCCAGCAGAACCGAATCTGGACATCAGCCTCAAGCAAAGAACGAAGAAGTCTCCGTACGGTAAAAAGAAGTGGGTGGCCAGTGAAATCGAAAGATGACAATGATTGCACAACACTCAACGAATCAGTGTACACAATAGCACGCTGATGATAGCTCGACTGCACGTGAACAAATGCAAGATACACAGCATGCATCTCCGCCGAAAACACCGTGGCCTCGGCAGGAATGCGGGCAACAGAAACTTCGTCAATGCAGACGGCGGCGCATCCAACGACACCAGCCGCCTTAGATCCATCGGTGAAAACAGGAATAAAGTCTGCATGGACGTAACGGTGTTCAGCGAAGAGCTGCTGGTACACTGACGGAGGGGTTGAGGACTTATCAAAAGATGTAAAGCTGGTATCAACCATGACACCAAGAGGGTGCCATGGGGGATCCTCAAAGCCCCTGGTCTCTCCAACGAGTGACAAGTCGAGCCCTGCATCACGAGCTACGGCCGCCATACGAAGACCGAAGGTTCGAATGCACGAGCGACGGATCTCAAACAAACGAGCATGCTGGGGATGAAAAACTGCATCGTATAAAGGAAGGTCTGAGAGAGATTTAAGTTTCAGGTAAAATTGAAGAGACAGCTGCAGACGGCGTAAATGAAGCGACGGTTCGTTCACGTCGGCATAAAGGCTGGGAATGGGTGACGTGCGAAATGCTCCCGTACAAAGACGCAGCGCTTGATGGTGGATGGTATCTAACGGCCGGAGAACGGAAGGACGCGCAAAGCCATACACCATACAGCCATAATCCAGCTTAGACCGAATGAGAGAATGGTAAATACGGAACAAGGAAGTCCTGTCTGCACCCCAGGAGACTGAGGCAAGGATCTTAAGGATTGACAAGGCTCTCAGACAGGAAGTCCTTAGCCGTCGAACGTGCGAGCGAAAGGTGAGAGCACGGTCAAACCAAGGAACTTGGTTTCCGGCAAAACCGTAATGGCTGCACGATCCAAATAGAGCTCTGGACCAGGATGGAGGCCAAGCCTCCGGCAGAAATGGACACAGGCTGTCTTGTCGGGAGAAAGAACAAACCCATTATTGTTAGCCGCTTTAACAATCTGGGCAATTGCAGACTGCAGCTGCCTTTCAACGAAATGCATGCTGGATGATGAACAGAAGACGACTGCGAGAGATGACGGATCATGTCATAGTGGATGCCGTCGGGACCGACAGATGTTGCACCGGACCGATGCAGAGCCACCCGTAGTTCAACCATGCTGAAGGGGAGTTATACTCAGTGTTATAAAAAGGCGCAAAGGAGATTTTCTGGCGTTCTGCGGTTGTTTTAATCCTCTGAAAGGACGGGAGATACGCCTGAGAACTAGAAACTGAGACAAACGCTTTGCCCAAGCAATATGCAGGAGCAATTTTCCAGTAGTATTATTGGTACATAGCATTTTTAATGTTTAAAAAGTTATTCTAAATGCAGACTGTATGTTTATATGCAAAATAAAAAACATAGTGAAAATAGTTGTCAACCAGGTACAATTAATAGCATTAATTAATTAATACAAGATATGTACTTAATTTTTGATACATTATTTAATCATAATTAATCTTTATCCTTATTTAGTGAATGTACAGTAGCCAATTTAGCTCTCTTTAACAAAGATCTACAAAAGTTTTGTTCAAAGCATTTTTCTTTCATTCTGAACTTAACTGTCAGCAGTTTTTCCAGTGTTGGAAGAGAGACAGAGAGAGGCATCTGTCAAAATAAATGTGGAAGTGAAAAATCTCCCACAAAAAGTAAGCAAAAGGAACAAGAAAAAAAAATTCACAAACTATGTGAACACAAAATGCTACAATAGAAGTTAATTAAAACAAAGCTGACAATAACAGATTCGTAATTAGAGATGAACAAAGGAGCACATTAATCTTCTACAAAATGTGACGAAGAAGGGAAAAAGACAAACATGGTGCAAATCAAGAAATAAAAATCTCCACAGTAAAGCAAAACTATGAAGAAAGCATAAACTGAGTTTGCAGCTAAGAGCGGGGAGACGTGAAACGAAAAGTAGGTCACAGCTGGCACGCGAGTGTTTGTAACCAACATAAAATAAACCACTGCTCCACTGGGGGTAGCTTTTTTTTGCAGATATGAGGAGAAGAAAAGTACGATACTGACGACTGTAAATGCCGTCCTGCATCGACGCAGGAAGAAAAAGATTTCACAAGCGGTTCGAAATATTTTTCTTCTGTGTTGATCCAAGGCTGTAGTCGATGGAATTTTGATCATCATGACGGCTAATTATTGGCGAAAATCGGAAGAATTTGACAATTATCCAGAGGGCAGGAGGAATGGCTGAAAATCCGGAGAGTTGGCACGTCTGAATAAATATCGCTCACTGTTAGAAACATGAGATAACATAAGGTTCAATCACTATGAGATCATAATAAAACAAAAGCAGGAGTTTATTACATAAAGTGATAATAAGAACAAACATCAATTCAATTCCCATCAAAAAAAAAAAAAAAAAAAAAAAAAGATTCACGAGCTGTTTTGACGAAAATCCGTAAAAACTATCTTCAGACTCTAAACTAACCCAAAATCCGTTCCAGGAAATCTGGAATACTTGGCAGGTATGCGGACGCCATTGCGCCGATAACGACTTTTCCGCCATATCACAAAAAATCGTTCTTCACCAGATATCCGTCCGATATTGGCTTTGCCGATGTATCCAATATCTGAATTTAAATGGCGCTTAATTCGAAACAGCACCAATTAAACGTTTTCGCAACTGTGCAAAAAGAACTATAAATGCATTCGCAAAATGCGATCGCAGTTTAAACCCTGATTTTTAAAAAAAAAAAAACCCACAAAATTCAGAACTTTTACGAAATACACTGAAATCTGTAATTCTTCCAACCTGTCCGTAATTCCGTAATCAGGCAGCCGAAACCGTAATTATTACGGAAAATCCGTAATGGTTGGCACCTTTGCTAATATACACAAAATGCAGTCTACCACTAAAGGAAGCTGCATGAGTGGAAGAGTGGGAAATGGATACACCCTGCACAAACGTATGAACCACTAAATGATTCATGGATTTTCATATGCAAGTTCACATGTCAGGGCATGGCATCGGTTTCACTTCAAAACAATTGATCATTTGGAATAATTATCCACAAATCTAATTAGTTCTATGTCTAAGTTGAAAAAATAAACTTTGCAAAAACTTACGACTATAAGATTGACTTGTGGTAACCCAAGACACGCTGAACCCTGAAGCATCAAAGACAAATTTTTTTACTGTCTGCAAAGTTTTTTTTTTAGTTATGAGCTTTTTTTAATGACATTCTAAGTCATGTCCAACTTTTTTTTCAGTAATGACTTACACACTATCCCTGATGCCACCAAAGTATCCTATTTATAAACTTCCTAAAACACCAGATATCTTACAAATTTCTTTATAATATATGAATATTACTTTGTGCATTGCAAAAGAAATCTCTGATGAACTCAAGGCAAAAGACAGTAACAAAATCTACAAGAAATGTCATTTCTTACAAATAAGGGGATAACTAAGAAATAGCACAAAGTTTGAAAGACCTGTATTAAAACCTAGTTTAATAGGTGTGAAAGTAGACTTAGACATAACTGACAAGGTTTCGCTCAAACACAGGTGGCTTTGTCAAGGAACAAACAACATACAGACTGACTATAACACTACTGCCCATATATGAATAAAGGCTTAGTAGTTATTTCAACATGACTACTTTTACACCTAGTAAATCAGATTTTAATATGAATCTTCAAATCTTTTGCTTATTTCTTAGTTGACTCTGGAGTATCTACAGTTTTCTGACTTAAATGAGGGGGTAACAGAGAGATTGCCCATCTTTCTGCAAAATCTGAAGTCTACAGCACAATTTAAAGATCTTCTGCCCTCACTTTTGATCATTAAAACCTCATACAAAAAGCAGAAATCTCATTTCAATTACTTTGGATGTAACTGGCATTTAAAACATTGAATCACAGATGACCATAAAATTGTTTTTATAATAGTCTAATTTTAAAGTTGAAGAAGCAAGATTTAAATTTATGTGTTATACAGCTGAAATTGTGTACAATTTCTAGGTCATTGAAATGTTAATTTTTTGGGGGGTGGTTTAAAAATTTAAAAAGCCATACATTTTTTTTGTTCTTTCTGAATTATAAATGTAATTGATCTATTCTTGCTTAACACAGACAACAAATTTGAACTGGAACTTTATTAATATTTTAGGGCTAAAATGTTTTTTCATATAATATTTAAGTGTTTTGCAAAAAACCCCTCCCATATTTACAGTCCTATCATGAATGAGTATTTTCACAAACAATACCCAATAGAAATGTTCTGAGACGCATTAGTTATTTTTCTTCTAGTTTTTATGAGTAATGATTTTTTGACATAAAACATAGCAGTCAGAGTAGCACAGATCACCAAAGGGGAAAAATAATCACAAGAAACTAGAAATAAAAAAGTCAGAATTTATGGGGGTTTTTTTTCCAACACAAAGGGCATTTAAATAGAAATTTTATCGAAATTTTACCTTGTAAAGCTCCCACGAACTTGGATCGGAACTGCAGTCACTGTTTGGCTTTTCAGTCAATTTTGATGCATTCATCTGAACAGCAGAAAAGAGGGGTGGGGGAGAAAAAGACAATTACTCATCTTCCTGTTCTTAATGTTTACAGAAGCAATGGATGACAGTCACTTTATCCACAAACCTTAAAAATCTCAATGTTTACTCACTTATGAAAGCATGCCTTAATTAGAGTACAGGATTCAATTCTTTATTGAAAAATTAACTAGCACTGTTAACTGAAAATGTAAAATAATTTCTTGTACTTGCTAATTATTTTCCGTCAGCTGAACAGTTATATTTAACACCCCCCCCTAAGCTGGATCAATGACAGACTTCAAAACATCCAAATCTGGTTACCAATAAGAAATCTGTCATTGAAATGCTAAAATTTGCTCACATGTGCAACATATGACATGACCAATGAGAGATGTTCACTACCTGTGTCGAGTACTGGGTGTATTTAAATATGATATAAAAATGTGAACTTACAATTTTTTAACAAAAAGAACTGACATGGCATATCTTAATGGAAATGCTGTGGTATACTTAAATCAAAATTAAAAACTAACACCTAACATAGAGAAATTTAATTTTTAAATTTCTTTAAGAGCAACATTATGTTTTAAAAGTGACGATTTTAATTAGCGAATGCTAGTAGTTCTTAAATATGTATCAAATTATCAGATACATGGGCCTTTGTATAGAAAGGTACATGAAAATCATATGCAAGTACTCTTTAGAAGCAGGATTGAAGAATGTTCTTCTGGTGAATGGCACCCCACCTGCTAGGCATGCAAGCCTGGTCCATAGCATGCTCAATGGGCCTTATGGAATTCAAGGAATTTTGAAAATGATATAAAATCCATTATAAAACAATTTGCAGTGATATCTTTCAGTGACATTTATTTACACCACTAAAATGGAGTTGCTTTTACCAAATGAAACACTACTGTTCAAAGCCGAACAGTGAGCAGATGGTGAACCTCTTCAAAGGGCAGCATCTTGTTACACACACATTTGACCAGTATTGACAAAATTCTTAAACTGGTTACTGGAAATCACAGAAACACATAATATTTCAACAATATGCATTACTTACCTTGCAAACACTGGTGGGGCAGAATTAACTCTCCAGAATACATGAGAAATATTATGAAATACACAAGTAGTGTATTTAATAATCTTTGCATGTATTTAATCACCTTGGTGAGCTTCTGTAGACTATTCAGAATCCTATTAATTCTATTAAACAGGTCCACAATCTTAATTATATTTTTCTCTAGTTAAAATCTCCGAGAGTAGAATTTTTTTCAGTGTGTGGAGGCCTTCAGCCCCACCCACACTGCCCCCAGTGACTAGGGAGAGGCAGGGGTGAATGGAAGTTTGGGTTAAAAGGTCGGCCATGTTTCCTCAAGAGTGGAAGAAGTTAAGTTGCATAAGAGGTAAGCTCTCTTCATTGTCTTTGGGTTTTAGGTTTTCCAAGTTCAATGTTTGAACTTCTTGAACACTTTTTCTATTTTTTGCTTTAACATAGCAACATGTTATATAGTTTTCGTTAAAATTTCTTTGTTAAAAAGGTGTCTCCAAGGATGGGGTAGAATAACAGAAATTCTTCATTACCGCAAGTGTTTGTAAATCTATGTATTACAACTTTTTTGCCATATCGAAGAGTCCAATCATTAGTGTATCCAGTTATAAGGGTTATGTCGTCCCGTAACGAAAAGAATTGTTCCTCCGTGCAGGCTCTAGCTAGTGCTGTTGAGCAACCATTGTTAGTAATTGTTCATTTGTGCTCCATGATTTTAGTACCTAAACATCTCTTTGTACTTCCAATGTACATGGTTCTTATGACTTCTGAACTGGAATGTACATGTTTAACTAATGGTACTAAGTAGATAGCTGCAGAGGTAAGAACACGGGGGGGGGGTCTCTGTCTCTTTTGATGCACGAAAAGATGTGTGTTTAAACCAAGACTCAGTGAATGTCTCCGACAAGTATATTGCAATGCTATTTACAGGCTCTAGCCAGTGCTCTTGAGTGACCATTGCTAGTAATTGTTCATTTGTGTTCCACGATTCTAGTACGTACATGTACATTGGAAGTACAAAGAGACATTTAAGTACTAGAATCATGGAACAGAAATGAACAATTACTAACAATGGTCGCTCAACAGCACTAGCTAGAGCCTGCACGGAGGAACAATTTTATCCGTTACGGGACGACATAACCCTTATAACTGGATACACTAATGATTGGACTCTTCAATATGGGGTCATTCCATGTGAAATCAACCAGCAAAGATAGCATTTTCAACCTGACCATTTTTGATGTTTATGAAACTTGCTATATTTGTAGAATTCATCAATATAAACAAACATATGTGCTTTTTTCAGAATTTTTAATGCACGCATTTTTGAGTTATTGATTCTTGAAATTTCAAAAAAACCCTGAAATTTCATCATTTCACTCTGAAGCTGCTGAACATTCCTCTTCACCTTCTGACAGCTATAATGAACAAGAAGCCGAAGGCCATGCTGTTCCATCTGAAAACATTGAAGTATCAACTCCTGAAAAAGAGCATGCTATAGAAGCATTTAACAGAAGTTTACAATGTCTGGACGAAACACCAATCAAGAGAAAACACCTGCAAGAAAAAAATATCCCGAAGAGAAATATAAAAAAGCCCAAGAAGCATTTCAAGCAAAATTATTAAAGTTAAGACCTGCATCGGAACCAAAGGATATTTCATCTCATGAACCAGAAATTATAAGACAGTTGAAAGAAAAATTTCATTCCACAGAAAATAAAAGCATAAGAATGCAGATATTGAGTACACTGCCTAAATCTTGGTCACTGAAAAGAATTGAAACAGAATTTAGAGTTTCAAATTTTATGGCCAGAAAGGCTAAAAAGCTAGTAAAAGAAAAAGGTATGTCTTCTCCTGATCAAAAGCCAGGAAAGACTTTAGACAAAGACACAGCAAATTGTATACAAGAATTTTATGAGAGTGACGATGTAAGCCCCCAAATGCCAGGAAAAGAATACTTTGTTTCCATTAAAATAGAAAATATGCGTCAACAGGTACAAAAATAAAAAAAATTGCTTTTGAGTAATTTGCGTGAATTGTATACTCTTTTTAAAGAGAGATTTCAAGAGAAAAAGGTGGGTTCTCCAAGTTCTGTGAACTTTGCCCTAAGCACTGCGTTCTTGCAGGAGCAAGTAACACACATTCTGTTTATGTTTGTACAATGCATCAAAAGGTTACACTGATGATGACACAATGCAAGTTACCTGAATTAACAGGTGACACTGTTCAGCCAATAAACTCCTATAAAGATGTCCTTGCAAACATAATTTGTGGAAACCCTACAACTGCATGTTACTTCAGTTAGTGCAACAACTGTCCAGGATTATAACAGCTCAAGCAACAATTTGAAGATTGTTTTGATCTAAATAGTATAGGAAATGTGACATTCAAGCAATGGATGCAATTAGAGAAGAGGACAGTACTTAAAACATTATCAAAATCCACACAGGAGTTTTTGGACCTGTTGTTTGGAAAACTTCCAGCCCTGCTTCACCATTCTTCTACAGCAACGCAACAGTCAAGTTACTTAAGACATCTTAAAGACACAATAACAGAAAATCAATACACAGTAATTTGTGACTTTGCTGAAAATTATTCTTTTGTATTGCAAGATGCAGCACAGGGTTTTCACTGGAACAATGCCCAAGCAACCCTGCATCCTATAGTTATATACTATTGAGATGAGAAAACTCAGAACCTAGGACATGTAAGTTTTGCGATTATATCCGACTGCCTAATTCACGACAGTATAGCTGTCCATCTGTTTCAGCGTTACCTAATTAATTTCATGCAGTCACATTTTTCTCAAAAACCTGAAAAGATATTTTATTTTTCGGATGGAACCGCTTCACAACACAAAAACAAGTCAAAACTTCCTCAGCTTGTGCTTCCATGAGACTGACTTCAATATAAAAGCAGAATGGAATTTTTTTGCAACAGCACATGGCAAAAATGCATGTGATGGGATAGGGGGTACTGTGAAGCGATTAGCTGCAAAGGCAAGTTTACAACTTGTTTATAATAATCAAATTATGACCCCACGCCAACTCTTTGAATGGGTGACTGCTAATATTGCCTCCATTCACTTTTGGTTTGCAACAACAGAAAATTACAAAGAGTAGGAAATTATCCTTAAAAGTAGAATAGCTTCTGCTAAGACAATAAGTGGTACTCAGAAACTCCATTAATTCATTCCTGCAGGAAAACACAAATTACTAGTCAAAACTTGCTTACTTTCTGAGCATTTTAAAGAAGAGATATGTGCAACAGATGAAGGGGAAGAGAGCATTAATTTTGAAAATATGGTAGGTTTTGTGATTAGTAAGTACTCAGAGCACTGGTGGTTGGGATGTGTACTTGGTGTGAATGAGGACACAGAAGAGGTAAAAATGAGCTTCCTGGAGCCGCATGGCCCATCTCCATCATACAAGTATCCTCAATCACCGGATATACCGTTGGTTCATAAATCTGATGTTTTGTTAAAAGTTGACCCGACAACAGCTACTGGAAGAGTATATAATTTAACAATGACTGAGACAAAGAAGGCAAATCAAGCACTGGCATACAAGTGCGGCAAAATTTAAAAGAAAGAAAAAAAGCAGGATACATATAGAAGATAAAATAATTTTGTAAGTGTAAATATGCACACAGAACCTTATACTGAATTATGAAATGAATTACTTTGGGACACAGTTTCAAATTACTTAATGTTTATTTTCATTCTTTAACATTCACAATGTTTAAAAGAACAAGTATGACATTTTACACAAACCACATAAAGAATACTCTTCCAGTCATGGGTGGAACCGGTAAGTACATCTGGCACATTTCAGTTGCATTGTTCTACGTTGTTATTATTTTTTTTATAGTGATTCCATAGCGATCCCATTATGAAACTTTCAGGATATGTAGAAAAATAATGTTTGTTAAACATATTTTTTCTTCAGATTTTTAAAAAACATGTTTAATATTTTAATTTTAAAATTTTAAAATTGACATTAAATTTTTTAAGTGTCATGTGGCATATCAAAAGAAAGCCCAATTCACGATCTTTAAAATGAGCCATAATTCATGACCCTAGCTAGCTTAGAACCCAAGTAATTGGCAGTTAAAGTTTGCTCAGATGATGAAATTTCAGGGTTTTTTTTTGAAATTTCAAAAATCAATAACTCAAAAATGGATGCATTAAAAATTCTGAAAAAAATCATGTTTGTTTATATTGATGAATACTACAATTATACCAAGTTTCATAAAAATAAAAAAATGTCGGGTTGTGAGCCTTGTTGATTTGACATGGAGCGAAACGGTTGTAATAACACTTACTGTAATGAAGAATCTCCTATTATTCTACCCCATCCTTGGAGACACCTTATTAATGAAGAAACTATTTTTGGTGAACTGACGAAGAAATCTTAATCAAAACTATAACATGTTGCTATGTTAAATATCTCATCTTCATCAAAAACTGCAACCTCTCTTTATAGCTAACTTTGACAACAATTTGATATTTAAATCAAACACGCGCCTCAGTGTTCCTGCTCCTAACTGTAAGATATATTACTTGCTGTTATAGCCTCAAGGGGTCATTTGAGTATAGAAAGATTTGTGTCTATTTCACCTGATGATGAAACCGTGCAAAAGTTTCGAAAGCGCTTTATTTAGCGAAAATTAATAAATGTTAACATGCCTAGACAGTAAAAACTTTTATTCTATAGACATAATCCGGTACGTAGTTAATCTTACTGAGTGCATGACTTTGTAAATCATCATACAGAGTGCATCACTTGGGGATATTTAATGCCCCACACAAAAGTACACATTCACACACAGTGATGACACCAGCAACAAATTAATAACAATATGAATTTTCAGATGTTTCATAGCTAGAAAAAAATTATCTTTTTTGTAAGAAACTGCAAACACATGTAGTATTCAGAAAAAATGCAACCACCGTATTAAGACTGAAAGATGGCTTGTGTAATGCAGGAACCACCTTTTGTACTTGGAATTTTTTTCTTTTTTAACGTTTCTCAGTAATTTCATTTTAACAATGTACACTAAGATTTTGAAATGAATGTCAGAACTTAAATGGAATAAAAATAATTTATTCAACCTTAATTTTATAGTGCATCTAGGGCATATAAAGGTGCGTAAAAATTGACCTTTTGTAACCGACATGACAGCATCTTAAAGTTAGAATTATTTATTTTGTTCAATGGTGTGACACAAGAATAGTTATCCTGGTGTTTTCTACATTATTGATTAACCATTTTTCACTAGGTTGTATACACATTTTTTGTATTGATACAATGTTAAACTTCTAAAAGGGAGTTGAAACCTTTTTCTTTTTACTGCATCACTGACCTGGAAACATGTCAGAACCGTCTATATATTTTTGGTGTTGTGTGGTGCAATTTCTTCACAGCAAGTAGTCTCAACTGACAATTTCTTTTGGTACCAGATATCTGTAACCATCACAAATATTTTCACCATTTTCTGATAATCCCCCCCCCCCCCTGAGTTAATACAAATTTTGATTCATAATGTATCTCAGTTTCTAAAGAGAGAGAGAGAGAGAGAGAGAGAGAGAGAGAGAGAGAGAGAGAGAGAGAGAGAGTCAGAAAAATTCCTTTAACACTAGGTAGTTGCGGCTATTTAGGTGTGTCACACTTCACGGCAGCATTCGATCCACAGGCGATCTCACAACAGAAGCAGAAATGCATTCGCATAATGCACTGCAGCTTACAGGAGTAAGAGTTCTTGGCGATGTCACTCAAGAGCTCTCTCTCTTGTTCCATTTTTTATTTTATTTTTTATTTATGCGGTACTTGTTAATTTTGGACGATGAATCACTATACAAAGGTTTACAATTTATTCCTGAAACTCCAGAATTACATTCAAATTTTCAGGATATAGATCAAAATAAGAATATTTCAGGACAAATAGAAATCAGGAATTTCAGGACAACTTCGACACCTCACTCACACTTAAAAAAAACTTCATATTAAGTTTCAGGCTCTCTCTCCACACAAATGTATGATATACAGATATAAAAATTAGAAGTATCCCAGGAATAACAGTAGGTTAGTTAATGTTAGTTAATGTTTATTGGTGCAAAAGTCTTGACAGGCCAAAGCGTGCCAGAAATAACAGTACAGCTAAAACTTGATAAATAAATAACTTTAGCAAAATGTCAAAAAACAAAGGAGAAATGTGAGCAATCTAAAAGGAACTAATTCAAATTGTATATACATATATATATAAAACTGTAAAACTAACCCCAACAGCAGCTTTAATACTTTCAGCAGCTTGTTTAGCAAACTGATTGAAATCAAAATGTGCCTGTGATTGGGGTGCCACAGGTTGAGGCATCTGAGATACCATCTGCTGAGTAATCATTGCAGCTTGTCCTTGTTGCTGGCTCATACCATTAGTTGGCAATGACGTGGGTGAAGAGTCTGAATTGGAACTGGCTTTCTGCAAGAGGCTGGCCAAGTCAATGCTGGAAGAAAAAAAGAATATTTGAAGAGCCCACTCTTGTAAACAATACAAAGCAGATTTATTGTACATACATATTATGAATAAACAATTTGCAAACAACACACAACAATAATGAATTAACCTTTTTATAGTGTGGTATGGCTGACTCATTTGCCATAGCATCCATCCTATGTGGGGAAGAGGAGAGGAGGAAAAAAAAAAAAAAAAAAAAACCAGACTGATCACTGGATAATGATTTTGAACCAATTCAATCCTCAGACAGCAATCATACCATAAACCCTTATTGTCATGACTTATACCAGCAAACTGATAATGTTGTCACTAAATAAAGCAACAATCTCACTCTGTGCCTTGAAAATCACAGAAATAAATAATGCATTAGTGTGGGGGATCCACCACCATTCGATGGTTCCATATTTTCATTATTTCATCTGACGATTCTACTAACAAAAAAAAAAGGTGAGCTGTGGTCTTTTGGCAAATGCAAGGTTCATACACATTTACAAAAAATAAATCGCAGGACTTTTACAGGAATTCATTAAAAATTCCAAGAGCTTAAATTTTTGCTAGAATCATAGTGCTCCGATTTGTATTTTGCAAATTGGAGTGAAATGTAACACACAATTTAAAATTCTTATGAATTTCTACAAAATTTGTTCTTCAGTGTGTGCTACATCTTCAATGAAGAGTGGAAAATTTTTCCAGAATAAACAAAAATTCTCTATATAAAACTTATACGAAGAAAACTGGAACTTAGCACAAATGACAATAATAATAAAAAGCAATTTTTGCCAGAAACTGAAGACTCCCTATCCCATAGTCATCTATTCCCATGCACATTGGTGGCAGGGAGGCCAAATATCAACTCCTTCAGTGAAAAAAGCGTATGCTAGAAGGAAAGGCCATCTTGGACACGCAGGAAGGTTTCCACACACAGTTATGACTCCAACCACATACAACTGCTATATCACAAATAATATTGCTGGAAATAGAGCACTCAAACTTTTGGCACTGCAGCATCACATGAGATGAAAGAAATTAAGTCTCCACATTCTGTGGAAGGAAGTGATGTCATTGCGAGAAGACGCAACAGGGAGCTAAGAACATATTTATGCAATCAATACAAACATTTCGACCTATTTTTTTTTTAATTGCAAGAAATAATTTCAGCACTATTCCCAGACTTATCACAAAATTATGAAAAATTAAGGATTTTCCAGGCCAGGAAAAAAGGGAAATTAAATTCCAGGAGCTGCGAAAACCTTGCAGATGTCACACAGAACTAGCAAGCACTTTAACAATATTTGTATTAAAGCCTAATGTTATACCAGTTTCTCAGATTCATTCAGGCTCTTGTTGGTGATATGCATGATACTGTTGCCCTTATAACAGCAGCATCCATTATTATACAGGAGTAGTGCCGGAAGGGCACGTGCCCCACAACTTTAGAAAATTTAAATGGCAAGCCTATGATGGGGTAGTAAATATGAGCGGGAGGTTTAACAAAATGAACTACAAAATTCCAAGAAGAAAACCAAAAACTAATGTTATTTTAAATACATCAGATCATGAATACAAGGAATGCATATAATTTGCCAAGCTTTCACACTCCACTGGCAGGCTTTTTCAAGGCAATGTAGACATAAAATGCAGGGAATTAGAACACGTAAGAAACAAAGATGATTTTTTTGCAAATAATGTGGCTGACATCATGAGCAGCATTACATGAGTTTTTATCACGCAATTATATGGTATGCTGCGATGTGTTTCTATCTTTTAATAACACATGCCATACCATTGGCAGTTCGATACAGACCATATCATTGCGTGCTAGTTTGTTGGAATGGATTACGACTGTTTCCCCGAGGGTAGTCCTTTTAAATGTAATTGTTGGCACAAATGTGCCATCAGTTTCAATGTAGCAACTCCTTCAGAAAACTTTAAAATTACATCGCCCTGGAGCGGGAACCGAACCCGCATCTCCTGACTTTCATTCGAGTATGCTAGACCTTTTCTCATATCCAGGGTCGGATGTGAGAAAAGGTCATGGTGATGCTATGAGGAAGCACGAAATAGCTTTGACAAGCGCAAATCTCAATGGTTCTCAGATATCTAAGCTACATTTGCTTAACTTCAGTTGCTTGGAACTTCCTAGTCCTGGATGGTGTAATGGTTAAGCATACTCGAACAGAAATCAGAAGGTATGGGTTCGATTCCCGCTCCAGGGCAATGTAATTTTCTGAAGGAGTTGCTACATGGAAACAGTGAAAATACAGCACATTTGGGCCAACGATTACATTTGTATTGCCTTCTAAGTATTTGTGAAGAATTATTTCTTCAGAGAAATTTGTTTCCTGTTTATGTATGATAGACTCTTTAAGGTTTGTGCAAGAGGCAATTCTAATACTATTCCATACAGGAGTGGCCGAGCAATGGCAAAACTTTTCTGGCAAGGGCTGTATTCTGCATGTCACTTCGCACATGTTCTTTACATCTAGTATCCAAAGATCGCTTTGTCACAGATATATATCTTTTCCATATTGTCAGGATACACTATCGGTATAGCATACACACCCACCTTTTCTTTCCCACACTGTCTCTTCTTGCAGCTTGATAATATATGTGATAACAGGGTTGGTGATTTAATTGCTACTGAGATGTACTTGCGCCATAAATTCATCAACTAATATGTAAAGCCTGGGACATATGCGATAGATCCTGTGTATCTCATTGTCTTAACAGTTATATTTATTGTGTTTATGTCATCCTTCTTTATGTCCAGCCTTTAGACCTTTGCTATAAATATTATCAATTTCCTCATTATGTAGGCAGTTGGGTTTGCATACGTTACACGCTCTGTAAAACCATGCTCAAAACGCAGAAAATTTGTAATCTTTTAACATACATACATATCACTAAGCTGTTCTCCGAGATTCAGAGGTTAGCTCCAAAAAGAAATACAAACTTCCAGATATTTTTATTTATTATTGTCGTATCAAACTTCTCCATTTACAGCGATCTTGACATACAACTCGTGCTTCACTGATATCCATTACACGGCGTACACAAGATCTTTTATACTTCATACTCATAATCTTTTTCTCATGCAGACACTCCTGAATCTGATCCATCCATGTCTTCCTTGGCCTTCCTCTGCCTTTCCTTCCTGCCACTTGGGCTGAAAAGATTTTCTTAGTAAGCATTTCATCACTCATTCTTTCAACATGGCCAAACCACCGAAGCATATTGGTCTCTTCCTTGCTAACAACATTTTGCTTCACATCACACAACTGCAATACATCTTCATTCCTCACACAATCAGATCGTGTCTTGCCACAAACCCCACATAAGTAACTCATTTCTCCAGCACACAAACGACTCCTAGGTTTCTTCTGCAGTACCCAGGTTTCACTGCCATACATCCGAGTAGGAACAATTACAGTTTCATACAAAGCCATGCGGGACTCTCTAGAGAACCCATCATTCCTGTGAAAACCTCCCAGAGCAGCTATGACTTTCAAAGAAGAATTCACTCGCCTACTGATTTCACCATCCAACTTGTTCTCTCTGTCAAACATGCGTCCTAAATACACAAACTCACTCACCTGGTCAATCACAGTGCCATTTATACTTACATTGCATTCAGTGCTAGCAGTTCCTCTCTCAAACACCATAACTTTGGTTTTTTCCTTATTTATACTCAGTTTGAATTTCATGCAAACTTCGTGCACCCGAGTCAACATACTCTGCAATTTACTTTTGCTCTCTGCCAACAGGACAGTGTCATCAGCATACAGCAATCTGCACACACGGATATCACCAAGACATAAACCACTATTATCTATTTTGGCATCACGCATGCATGCATCCATAAATATATTAAACAGCCATGGTGACATTACACAACCTTGTCTAACTCCTGCACCAATAGAAAACCATTTTGATAAAACACCATTCACTCGTACACAAGCTCTACTATCAGCACACATGGCTTTTACACTATTAAGTAGATTCCCAGTAACACCATATTCATTCAATACCTTCTACAAAAGTGTCCTATTCACTCTGTCGTAAGCTTTCTCTAAATCTATTAAGGCAGTAAAAACTTTCTTCCCAACAGCCAGATACTTTTCAATCATCATGCGCAATGCAAAAATCTGGTTAGTGCAGCCTTTACCAGGCATAAAACCACTCTGAACATTCCACACTTTCAATGATGTAAGACCTCGTACTTTTTCAATAACAACCATACCAAACACTTTCCCTGGCACACTCAGTAGACTAATACCACAATAGTTCTTGCATTCAGTCTGATCACCTTTTCCCTTATACAAGGGAACAATAATAGCATCCTTCCAATCCCGAGGGACCATTCCTAACTCCCAGCACAACTGGCAAATTTCAGTTAACCAGTCTATTATAGAGCCACCACCATATTTCAACATCTCTGCAATTATGCCATCAACTCCCGGAGCCTTACCATTCTGAAGAGATTTTAGAGCTTTACACACTTCTATTGAGATCCCTCCTGTGCTTTCATCCCTCATTGTGACATCATCTGCATCTGTCTCAGAATCATCTTTGCTTTCCTGATCTAATAACTCACAGAAGTATTCACCCCATCTGTCACTTAACTCATTGGTCTCCCATATCATTTCCCCAATCTCATTCTTAACACAACACACAACTTTGTTTCCCTTATTTTTCCTGAGTCTCATGTACTTCCAGAAGGACTTCCCATCTTTCCAAAAAGCCAGTTCATGCCTTTCCACTTTCTCCTTCCTATCTTTTGCCTTGCTGCAGCGAACCAGCTTAGCAGCTTCACGCTTCTTGCAGCGATATTCATTCACAGAGACTCTACCTTACAACATCCCCAAATAGGCTTCCTTCTTTCTCTTTACTGCCTCTTCAATCTCACTATTCCACCAAGCATCACCTCTATTGTTACCCACTATTGTGGTGCCACAGACCTCTTTAGCAGCAGTGACAACACAGTTCTTAAAACATTCCCACTTCATTTCTACATCCCTCTCACCAGACTTCAGATCCTTCAGTCGTTCTCTGAGTAAGTCAGAATACTGCTGATGATCTTCAAGGAGCCTATCAACCTTTATTCTTTCTATCTTGGTTCTCTTCCTATTCCCTTTCCTCCAAGCAACATTAAGTTTCACTCGTGACACTACCAAGTAATGACCAGAACCAACATCCGCACCTCTCATCACACGGGTGTCAACAACTAAGTGTTTCAAACGCTGATCGTAGACAACAAAATCTATCACACTCTTTTGATCAAGAGTACGATTTTCCCAAGTATATGTGTGGATATACTTGTGGTTGAAAAATGTATTACATACACACAAACCATTCTCAATGCAGAGTTCAATTAATCTTTCACCATTATCATTCACACAAGGATCATTAAACTTACCCAGAACATTGTCAGAAATTGCATTCTGCACACCTACTCTAGCATTGAAATCCCCTGCTATTATAACTTTTTCTTTAGCACCAAACCGACTCAAAACAGCTTTTAGCTTATTCCAGAAATCTTCTTTCTTATCCGAAGGTTCCAAGTCACAAGGAGCATACACTACAACAATTACAATTCTCTGAAGTTTCACTTTCCAACGAATCCAGAGAATTCTCTCACTTACGCAACTATAGTTAATCAAGTTGTTCTTCATCTTTTCACTTAAAATCACACCTACACCAGCCTGTCCTCTCACATTATCCAATACTCCAGACCACACACTCACCGTGCCATTCACTTCTTCTACCCTAATTTCCTTCTTTTGGTTTCACTTACACACAGCACATCCAGTCTATATTTATTCATCTCCTCAATCACCTCACTCATCTTGCCATTTATACCTTAGTATTCCATACACCAATCTTACATTAACTCAGCCGAGATCGCTTTCTCATACGCCATTTAGAAAGTCCAGGTCGATTCCGTGGTGGACCGTCCTTCTCAAGTGTGGTAGGTCCACCATATCATACACTTGAGTCATTCTTAATATTTCTTTTTGTCTTTTTAATCAGGTAAGTACATCAGTGTGGGGGTTTAGCCCACAGCTGAGGGTTCCAGTTGGTCATTCAACCTAAGGATTCTGGAACAAAACCCAGTGAGTTGGGGTCTTTTTGCCAATGTCACACAGAACTAGCTTGCACCTCTCCATGATTCACAGAGGCCCTAGTTGCTGTTGGTTTATGATAAACGTTAAAATCGAAGCCAGATGTTCCATTTCTTTTGAGCGCGATGTCAAGATAATTCAGCGTCCCATTCACTTCAAACTCCATGGTGAACTTTACTGCTTTGTGTAGGTTGTTTATCTTGTGCAAGAAATCATTTAATTCGTCTATTCCATGTTCCCATATGAAGAATATATCAGCGCAGCGGAACCACACACTAGGATTCTTGATATGATTTAGGAAGAGGAGATCTTGAAGTGGTATAAGTACTGCTTCTGCAAGGACTGAAGGTAGAGGAACCCATTGGTGCTCCTTTTGTTTGTTTGTAGATATCTCCATCTAACTTGAAATGGTTGTGGTTAGTAACTAGATTTAAGGTGCCAACGATTTTCTTATTTTGGGTTGGTGTGAATTCAAGGGAAGTGACTATTATTTCTTCAAGGTTTCCAACAGCCTCTGGTATTGGTACAGGCAGATATAAAGACACTATGTCAAAACTTCCCATTATATCCCTATCAAATATTGTCAATCTTCTTGCATGCTCTACAAATTCTTTTGTTGACTTGATTACATAATTGGAGTTTTTTAAACGTTCAGTGAAAAATATTGCTAGGGATTTTTTCTAATATGCACGCAAGAGATTTGTCCTTTACTACTACATACATTTAAAATAAATCCCTATCTAATTTTTCTCTTAATGTTAAAGAAATTCCGATTATGTAATCAAGTCAACAAAAGAATTTGTAGAGCGTGAAAGAAGATTGACAATATTTGATAGGGATATAATTGGAAGTTTAAACATAGTGTCTTTATATCCGTCTCTACCAAATACAAGAGACTGCTGGAAAACTTGAACAAATAATAGTCACTTCCCGTGAATTCACACTGACCCAAAATAAGAAAATTATCAGTGCCTTAAATCTAGTCACTAACCACAACTATTTCAAGTTGGATGGAGACACCTACAAACAAACAAAAGGAGCACCAATGGGTTCACCTCTATATTTAGTCCTTGCAGAAGCAGTACTTAGACCATTAGAAGATCTCCTCTTTCTAAATTGTATTAAGAAACCCCGTGTGTGGATCTGCTATGCTGACTATATATTCTTCACATAAAAACATGAGAAGGAATAGACAAATTAAATGATTTCATGCACAAAATAAACAACCTACACAATACAATAAAAATAAGGTTCATCATGGAGCTTGAAGTGAACGGGATGCTGAATTATCTTGACATCACACTCAAAAGAAACGGAACATCCAGCTTCGATTTTGACGTTATTATAAACCAGCCGCAGTACTGAACCTTGTCCCTCCTGATTCACACTGCCCAAAAGGGTAAAAATTTTCTGTGTTTAAAGCGTGGTTCTATAGAGCATATAATGCATGCAAACAACCCTGACTACCTACATAATAAGGAAATTGATACTAATAACGAAGGTCTAAAGGCAAGATATAAGAAGGATGACATAGACAGAATACATAGAACTGTAAGAAATCGTATAATGTCTGTGATAACAAACCCAACTAGTAAGACAATAAGATAGGCAGGATCCATTACATTTGTCCCAGGCTTTACATACTGGTTGAGGAATTTATCGCATAAGTACATCTCAATAGCAATGAAATCTCCAACCCCGCTATCACATATAATATAAAGCTGCAAGGAGAGACAGTGTGAGAAAGGAAAGACTGGTGTGTACTCTATATGGTTGGTACAACACGGAAAAGATATATATCTGAATGACAAAGCGTTCCTTGGATGCTAGATGTAAAGAACACGTGCGAAGTGTCAACCAGGATACGCGGAATACAGCCCTTGCCAGAGAAGTTATGCACTGCTTAGCCACTCGCTCCTGTATGGAATAGTAAACACACCAGACAAAAAATCAGTAAGTCCTGTCAGAACATACCTAAATAAAAGGTGATTGAGCCTCTTGCCTTGAAATCTGCATGAATCCGGTGAGGTAGAGACTCCACAAGGTTGTGGATGTACTGAACATCAATTTGCAGCCACTCATGCGTCAATTAGTCCCGAAGTTCCCCCAGAGTATGTGGGAGTCTACTTCGGCATTACACTTTCTGTTCCAAATGATCTCGCAGATTTTCAATATGATTTAAATTTGGGCATTTGGAGTGCCAGTCGAGGTAAGACAGCTTTGCTGATTGTTCGTCATACCACTCAGACACAGTTTTAGTCCTGTGCACACAGCAACTGTAGTCTTGGAAAAAAAGAGTGGCAATGTGATGCTGCTCCTGGAGATGTAGGACAACACTTTGTCATTCAGAATGCGGAGGTAACCATGCTGTTCAAATTAATCGTCCCTGCAATGAGACTGCCCATTTCGTGGTACGAAAAGATCTCCAAAACATTACAGAACCCCCTCCAGCTTAAACAACATCTTTGACACAATCAGGATTAAAGGCTTCATTGGGCCTGCAATGCACTCATTGCTTCCCATCATTGGAGTACATACAAAAATGAGACTCATCAGACCAAATTACTTGTTTCCAATCCTCCACAGTAAAGTTTTGGTGCCTCTGAGCCCACTAATAATGTGCAACTTTGTGACTTGCTGTTAAAAGAGGTCTTTTTCATAGTACTCTGCTCCAGATATCCATCGCATGCAGTTCTCATCGCAATGTTCTTTCGAAAATTGGTTGGAGTGGACTTTCATTGATTATATATAATTTATGACTACAAACTTGTGGTATTGAATAAAGTAAAAATATCAACGCTTACCACGATCAAAGGTTTATTATACATCGACTATAGTTTCGCACAGCTTCTGGCTCAGCTTCATCAGGACGAATGGAGCGTAAACATTCAAATCATTGTGACATCATCCGAGTTCTGACGGTCACGGTTTTTGGAGAGCTGTTTCCACGCGCTTGAAAGAAATGGAGTCGACGTCATGTCGTTGACAAGAAGTGAAGAGTTCCGGTATATGTGAAAAGCTTCTAATACATTAAGCTTCATCGTTGCATCAGGTTTACAATGAGCATAGCGTTTCCGAACAGAAATTTATGGTTGTTTTCGTGACAATGCTGGGCTATAGACTACTTCTTCTTTAGTTCACAATTCCGTATGTAGGTCTGGTGTTCCTTCACACGGAAATTTAAAGCCCTGCGGGTCTGCCCTATATATTAAAGTCCACATTCACAAGGTATCTGATAAATTCCCCAGGAATTTATGACTACGACGTAATCTTTGGATCTGAAAAAGTTTATCTGGTTTATGGGTTTGAAAATAACTTTGAAATTAAAACTCTTGAAAATTTTTGAAATTCTGAAGCAAATCTGTGGAGCAAATGGGATAACCGCCCAATTCTGTAGTATTGGGTGGTCTACCGGCGTGAGTGAGCAGACAGGCTTTGGTTTCCTAAATTTGTGGACAGCTTTTTATCTACGTCAGAACGTGTATATCCTCTGTGTACTGCAATTCGTTTTAAGAAAATCTAGCTCTTTCTGCAAGGAATCCTCAGCTGAGCATATATGTATTGCACGATATACGTATGTGTAGAAGGCAGAGATGTTTTTGTTTTCATGGGTGATTTGATTTTGTATGTGGGGGTAAGGAAAGAGCGAATGGTTTTCGATAAACTGTTGTGCTAAAGGATCCTTCAGAGCGAATGGAGCCCTCGAATCATTGAAAGTGAGTCTCACTGAACATCATTTCAGCCAATCGAAAGTAGAAGATATTTTGAGACTAGTGGAAATTTGTACCAGGCAAAACAGTTTTCTTTTTCGTGGAAGATTTATCCAACAGACGGAAGGCCTTGCAATGGGTAGCCCACTGTCGCCTATTTTATGCGAAGTCTATATGTGTCACTTTGAGGACAAACTCTTTCAGCTCGTTACGTTTGACCTTTGGATTCGATATGCAGATAATACTTTTGTTCTCTGGAAAGGCATGAATTTGGAAATACCTAAATCAGTGGAACTCATCAATTTAATTGATCCTCATATAGATTTCACATGCAAGACTGAAAATAATGGCTGCTTATCATTTCTTGACGTCCTTGTGCCACGCTCTGAAGGATCCTTTAGCACAACAGTTTATCAAAAACCATTCGCTGTTTCCTTACCCCCACATGCAAAATCAAATCACCCATGGAAACAAAAATTTCTACCTTCTACACATATGTATATCGTGCAATACATACATATATGCTCAGCTAAGGATTCCTTGCAGAAAGAGCTAGATTTTCTTAAACGAATTGCAGTACACAGAGGATATACACGTTCCATCGTAGATAAAGCTGTCCACAAATTTAGGAAACCAAAGCCTGTCTGCTCACTCACGCCGGTAGACCACCCAATACGACAGAATTGGGCGGTTATCCCATTTGCTCCACAGATTTGCTTCAGAATTTCAAAAATTTTCAAGAGTTTTAATTTCAAAGTTATTTTCAAACCCATAAACCAGATAAACTTTTTCAGATCCAAAGATTACGTCGTAGTCATAAATTCCTGGGGAATTTATCAGATACCTTGTGAATGTGGACTTTAATATATAGGGCAGACCCGCAGGGCTTTAAATTTCCGTGTGAAGGAACACCAGACCTACATACGGAATTGTGAACTGAAGAAGTAGTCTATAGCCCAGCATTGTCACGAAAACAACCATAAATTTCTGTTCGGAAACGCTATGCTCATTGATAAACCTGATGCAACGATGAAGCTTAATGTATTAGAAGCTTTTCACATATACCGGAACTCTTCACTTCTTGTCAACGACAAGACGTTGACTCCCAATTTTTTTTTTTTTTTCAAGCGCGTGGAAACAGCTCTCCAAAAACCGTGACCGTCAGAACTCGGAGGATGTCACAATGATTTGAATGTTTACGCTCCATTCGTCCTGATGAAGCCGAGCCCGAAGCTCTGCAAAACTATAGTCGATGTACAATAAACCTTTGATTGTGGTAAACGTTGATATTCTTATTTCATTGAATATTTGGAGCAGTTGTTGCCTGGTTTGAAACCGATTTGCAGTCACTAGGGGTGAAACACTGCGGAGGACCCTGTTGTTGAGTATCGTTTTCCAGCCTCAGTTACGTTGCCAATTTTCAGTTGACTGCGAACTACATCACTGTTTGTAGACCCGCTGGACAGTACACTTCGACACACCAGCAAATTGGGAGACTTCATTCATTTTGTGTCCGTGGGCATGGCCAAACACGATGGCTCCTTTTTTGTCACTCAGTAGTCTGTCTTACGACCCATATTGCAGACTAAATTCAACACACATGTTGCTCTTTGTTTCTTACGTGTTCCAATTCCCTGCATTTTATGTCTACAATGCTTTTGATAAAGCCTTCCAGTGGAGTGTGAAAGCTTGGCTAATCTTTATGCACAATACACCACAAAAATAAATGGATTTACTATGCTACAAGCATTTCTTGAGAACCAAAATTTTACACACATACAAAGTTATGCTCTCATTTTAGATTTAGCTGTGATTTGCTTTTTGTCAGAAAGTAATCACTGTAAATAACTCATTACAAAACAATATTCATGTATCAGCAAAAAAAATAAAAATAAAAATAAAAAAAATGAAATATTTAAAGAATTTGTAAAAAAAGCACTTTTGTTTTCAGAAAACTTAGCATCTTGTCAGAAATATGCTGGACTGTGTCATTTATTATTGAATAGTGCATAACAAAAAAAATATTTGTTATGCATTTAAAAAGACCCAAATTTTTTAACATTTAAGGAGAAACTATTTCTAAGAATGACTTGCCCTGAAAGGAAAGCATCAGTTTAAACTCATATTCACACCCCCTCGCCAATTTTCTCTTTTGGTCACACTACACCTATGCCTTATAACCAAACCCATCTCCGATTAAGATCACCTGCCTAGTATGAAGTACACAGGGCAAGATTTCATCTTTTTTGCTCACTAGCAAATTTTGCTAGTGACCAAATAGTTTGCTAGCAAAACATTTGCATGACTAGCAAGTAAAACTAAATCACATCATAACTTATTTTCTAATAAAGTTACACAGAAATTTAAATATGTGTATAAATATTTTGACTTACCTTTTTGAATAATGAATAGAATCTTAGATACGTTTAGTGACTATCTTTATTATTAATTTCTAACAAATTCTCATACCACATGAATATATTTCACTGACATTCTAATTCAGATTTCTTCCCATATGGTTTACGCTCAGGGTGTCTGACTTTGTCATCATACCACTTTATAACTGCTGACCGTGGATTAAAAATCTCTTCTTGTGGCCCTTCTATTTCAACTGTCATCAGAGCAGTTAAAGTTTCAACAGACAAATTGTTCCTCCAATCCCCTTGTATTCTTTTTAAAAAACTGAATCCCACCTCACAACAGGCAGTACTAAGTGGAAGTATCGCACAAATTTCTGCTTAACTTCTACACACTTCATATCTGCCAACTACCACACAATGCCGTAGTTTCTACGGAATTAGTTGTCTGACTATGGAACTCACTATCAAAACTACGGATTCTACAAATTTTCATTTTGCTATTATTTTTATGATATACACGAGATTCTTACATGGATTAGTGGAATCCCGCTTTTTTTTTTTTGTCATCAGTAAAGATCATTCTGAAGATCGATATTTGGGAGGGGGGGTTCTATCTGGAGACGAAATTTCGTGCTTCAAAAATTTCGCACACAGTAGTGAAACGGAGTAAGAAAATTTTGCAATAATCGCAAATTTTTCTCCCCATGTTGTCAAAACTACGGATTCTACAAATTTTCATTTTGCTATTATTTTTATGATATACACGAGATTCTTACATGGATTAGTGGAATCCCGCTTTTTTTTTTTTTGTCATCAGTAAAGATCATTCTGAAGATCGATATTTGGGAGGGGGGGGGGTTCTATCTGGAGACGAAATTTCGTGCTTCAAAAATTTCGCACACAGTAGTGAAACGGAGTAAGAAAATTTTGCAATAATCGCAAATTTTTCTCCCCATGTTGTCTTTGTGTCCGCTTTTCTTGTTAAATATCATTTTATTCCATAAATGTTTGCATTTTAGCTCAAAAATGTGGAGAACAATTTGCAAAAACGGAAGTTGGCTGCTGCAAAATTTTTCTGTAATCTTCAGGCATGAGATTCTTCCACGAATTCAAGGAATTCCGGCTTTTTTCGTTATTATTGAAATTCCGTCTTTGCAAAACTAGAAAACGAAAGGTCGACGGAATTCGGATTTTTTCCGTAATCATAATTTTTTTTTCTCACGATGTTGCCTCTGTCAAGTATTATTGCTCATTAACATTTTACTGGATAAATATTTGTATTTCAGCTTGAAAATACAAGGAAAATTTCCAAAACCAGAAGTCAGACTAAGCAAAAGTTTCTTCCGTAATCTTTTACCCCCTCCACGAACACGTTTCGTAAAAAAGCATCTATCTATGCCACGCAATAAGGCTAGTTACTATGGATAAGACTTTTGCCAGTGTTGGCAGGCTATTTTCCAGTAACATTTTGGTTTGCTTCTTTCGGTCTTGTCTACCATCCGAATAAGTGGAATTATTCTTGCTTATTCATCACTGATCATTAGAGCGCAGTATTTGATGTATGCATGACTATCAAGACTTGTGGAAGTAGGCGATCGCTTGGCTTAGGGTTGTTGAGGACAAAGTTCGTGGGGCAAAAGAAGGGAGGGTGGCAGAGCAGGTGGTCAAACCGATCCATCCCAGAGCTCTGGGTTGCCACAGCAACCATTGCCGACGTCACGTTCAGTTTCTGTAATAGACCTATGAGGGCACGATGGAGAGGAGTTACAATGCGCTTCTACGACAGTTTCCACTGGAAGGGATGAAAGATATGGGGAGGATGGGTAATTAAGTGTCGAAAGGAAATTGGCGAAACAGAATCGCTGATCGTCGCTGTTTTAACAAGTGATAATAGAAAAAATATAACTTCGTGGATTAATAATGACTTTTGGTTACTTTAAATTAAGAAATTACCTTACTAGCAATATTTGCTACTGCGATTTTTTTTCACTAGCAAATTTGATTTTTCACTAGCTATTTGCTAATCGGTGAAATCGCGCCCTGGAAGTACATAAGGTCTTGTGTGATGAATGTCAGTGAAGCTCAAGTTGTGTGCCAAAACCACTGTAAATAGAGATAATTGAAATAAAATATCCATTTGAAATAATACCTGACTGCATCAATCACTTTGTTTGGCAGATGATCTTGCTTTGAGGAGCTAAGTTCTGAAACTCGGAGAATGGCTGCGTGTGTATAAGTAACAATCATAATCATACCACCGAAAGCTTGCTTTTCTAAGAGCTACAGCAAGTTCTCCAGAGTGAAGGTTGGAGACACACCTTTCAACAAAAGTTTGTCCTACAGTGATTTGGGCTGTGCTTTTTATGCCTGATTGTGGCTGAATTATGTAACAATGAAGTGGGTTAAAATTGCTTTCTTGAACCAGGTCCAAAGTTTGACAACTTGAAGTGAGAAGCAACCTAGTTAATATCTGTTCCTTCTACAGAACAGACAGGGTGCATGCATATTAATTTAGTTGTCAATTCATGCAGTGCAGCAGAATGTACTCACTATTTTTGTCATTTAAAATTCTTCACACATTGCATTTTTATTTTTTCAAATGCACTGGCACAATTATAAAATTACAAAAACCAATACCTGATTTGTCTGACATTAAAACAAATACCTTATTTGTTTTAATGTGTGCATTTTCTTTCCAACCCACACTACACAGCAAAACAAAACAGTGTTTATTATCCAATATTCTACCAACAGATACACAAGTACAACTATAAAACTCAGCAAATTAGAAGTACGTTCTATTTTTACAAACACATTACTAGAATTGTATAAAAATAACCATTACCATAAAAAGCTAAATTTATTAACGAGTGAGCAAGTCAGTTGAATGACCAGAATTAGCAATGTATTATTATTATTATTAAATTTACTGCTGAACACTAAAATTCAAGTAAGTAAACATATGAAACAGACAATAGTAAATCTTTAGACTAAGTCACTGATAAATTTTCTAATGTTTCTGAATTTATGCAGAATTGCACTGGTATCAGTTTAAGAGAGGAACTCTGAACTCTGACAAGGCTGTCTTACAGAAAATACAGTATTTTAAAAGTTTATTTTTGATTTATTAAGCAAATTTTTCTGTTCCTCAGACGTTTTTTTTTTTGTTTTTTTTTTACAAAAATGACACCAACATTTTTAAAGCAAATCCCAGGCTCCTTCAAAAAAATAAATAAAAAAAATCTGACTGGTCACGGCTAGTATTGATAAATAAAAGCATGCTTTTATTGGTGCACAGAGAACAGTTTTCAAGCAGCCTAGAATTCCAGAATAATAACTTGGTAAGTAATTTAAATGAAAGATCATCACTCCAATCTGTATAAATCAGGTGGTACACATGAACTGAAAACCCACGTGACAACAATGGGAATCTGAAGATCAGGATTGCAAGACAGATCAACATTTTAGTTTAAGAAAACAGGCCAAACAGAGTAACCTTCAAAAGAAAGATACTCTGTTTGCCAGTGACAATTTTCCTCCACAATTTGTTAATATATTGGCATACAACACATAACATTGGATGTTTACATAATTGTGGTGTTCAGTAAATTTAAAGTGGATGAAGATAAACTGATTAGAAGCACATTGCATCACCTCCACATAACACAGAATGAACGGCATACGGCCAACCACTCACACCGATGCAGCATCTCTAATTGCATTACACATTGGCAATGATGAAACTCTGATACAGAACAATTAATAGAAATACTGTATATACTCGTGTGTAAGTCTAAAGTTTCTGGAAGAAATCCTGCTTTCAAAGTAGGGGAGTTGGCTTACACACAGGCAAAAAAAAAAAAAAAAAAAATTGGGCTGGACTTCTGTGAATTCTCCCGCGGAGTTTACGGACAAGTTTGTTTACGTTTTAGACAGCGGCTTTTCGCGTGTCACTGCGCGCTAGTTTTCTGACCTTTTGAAAACTATCGCGCAATGACACAATCATATCTTCAGCTGTGCTCTCACTTTAAGTTTAAATTCGGCAGTGTAACTGAAACATTTCCTTTTCGGAGACATCATAAATAGCGATGAAGGAAAATATAAGAAGCAGAGACTGGTTAGAATGGTGAAGGACAAACTGAAGTGCAGCGCACACGCGATTCAGAATATGGAACTTTGCCTGCAGGTGTAGCTTTGTGCAGCGAGTGCTGTGCGTATATTTTTATTGGCCAATTGACGAAAAGAGGGCACAAGCATAGTCAGCGTTCTGCGTTTCCCAACAATACAAAGGCAAAATAACTTGTGCCATCCCTCCCTACGACTTTCGCTGCCTTTCATTATATGACACCCCTCCGCTCTGTACAAACTCCTCAACTGAGGAAATTTTTTCCGAGGGAGTTCGTTTTCCAATAAACCTCCTCTCCTGCACAATTACCTTGCGGATTTTTTTCTTTCTTTTTAAATCAAACGAATTGGCGTTAATCCGCGGATGATACGACGAAAATTACAATACATGTTTTTCAGTAAGGTTTTCCATGGTGGCCCCATACAATATTTTTTAGTCGCCCTCGGCGACCGCATTTTTTGATCCCTGTATGTATGTATGTATGTGTATATATATATATATTTTCAGGTTATTAAATACACTGCTCGTGTATTTTATAATATTTCTCATGTATTCTGGAGGAGTTAATTCTGCTCTTTCTGATCATACAGATCCACAGTCTTAAGTTTATATATATTTTTTTCTCTGGTTAAAATATCCGCGCGTTGGTTTCTTGCTGTATGAGGAGGCCATCAGCCCCACCCTCACTGCCCTCCCCCAGCAACTAGGGAGTGGCGGAGAGGTCAGCCATGTTCTTCTCTTGTGAGGAGAAAAGTTTTTGTCACACAGAGGTAAGCTCTCTTCCTTGTTTTTAGGTTCTAGGTTTTATAAGTTCAATGTTTGTACTTCATGTACTTTTTCTCTGTTGTTTTTAGCTTTTCAGCTTTTAGGCATTGGTTTGTCTGTTAACATTTTTGCGGGTTTTAACTCTTTCTTTTCTTTGTAACTTTGAGCGTCTTTTGGGGTACCTAGGAACAGAAGATGGCTAAGCTTGTTCCTTTTCTATGCGCTGTTTTTTCAAAGTAGTTAAGTTCTTAATAACTAATTAATTATGCACTTAAAGCACTGCTGAAATACTTTGTACATATTGCAACTAACTGTTTAAGGTATATAACTTTCACAAAGTTTTCTTTAGTTAATTATTATCTTTAACTTATTCTCGTTTTCGTGCTGTCATAAGTTGTAGAGTAGGGGTTTTAGACTCAAGTTTTCTTTCAAAAATCTGTTCGTTAAAAATTAATATTTCCTTTTTTAATTGCAATGTAAAAATTTGGATTTCTTTTGCATTGATTTTCAGGTTTTAAATTCCTCTCTCAAAAAACGAACTTGGCATTTCGTTATGGCTGAAAATCATTTCTAATTATTATGTCACTCTCACAGCTTGAGTTCTCTTTAATCTTCTTCTCTCTGTTTAATAGTAACAGATGAAGAGCATGGGTCGGGCCAGGAAGGTTAATGGATGCAAGCGAAATTGTTAACTAGTGCTAGGTCATGCAACTCTACGGAGGACATGACATATATATATATTTTAAACTATTTTAGGTGGGAATGTTACTTGCATCTATGGCCTTGCAGAAACCCATTTCCAACTAGGTCTTTGTGGAAGTGAGAAAATGCAGAGTTTTTGCTGGTCCTTGATAAAGCCAAGGCTCAGTATTCTCGACACCTTCTACATTCAGTAGTTTTATTTTATTTTTTTATCTTTTCTCCTTTTACTCACACAGGTAGATACATAACCTTTTCTATGTTGTACTAGGTGTGAGTCAAAATTATATATGTATTTTTTTGCTTAGGTATCTTCTTTATAGAATATATATATATATATATATATATATATATATATATATATATATATATATATATTTGGAGAGAGAGAGAGAGAGAGAGAGGAAAGATGATATATTATATTACTTACTTCTGTCCCAAAGATCCAGTCGCTGGGAGATCAAGAGCACCTCCAACACTTGCAGCTTGTGTTCCAGCACTTGGTGTAAAGACCTTTGTCTCTGTTAACTAAAGAGATAAGTGGGGGAAATCAATTAGTCTAGTTCAAACCAGGGGGAAAAAAGTTTTTAAAACATACTGCAAAATAAACAATACAGAAAAATTAAATTTTGAATACTGTGCATGAATTATATACATATACATTTCCTTATATCATAATACTGTAACATACCGAGCCGAGCAGCAATTTCACAGCTTGCCACCCATTGTAATACATCAAACTTAGCAACAAAACTCAATGCTCACCACCGATTTTAAACGGATTAAGAGCGATTCTTTGAAAAAAGATCGAGTAGGTTCTCTCGCGAAGACTACTGTAATGAGCGTGCACTTACTCAAAATTAATCTGATATCACTAGAGCATCCACTAATTAACTGTGAGGATTGCCTGCACTAAATGAAAGTACATTTTCATTTAGGAACTTATATTTACAAAATTTATGATGATGAATTGAGTCGTACTATGGCTACAGCCAGGTCACTACAACCACCAACATGACAATTTTAACAGATTGCACTGTCCAATCATCGATTTTGAAACAGTCACTCAAATGTCTTGTTGCAGGTCTACTGATTAGCAGTTTCTGTCTTGTAGACCATAGTTCTGCACGATAAACATATCCGATACTTAAAAATCAAAGAAACTGTTACTTATTGTTCCTCCTGACATGTAATCCAACAGCACTGAGCATGTTTTAGGAAGATATTCTCTTAAACACCAGTTCTTTAATATGGTAACCTCTGTGCTGGCTCTTTTAGTAGCTGACATCACGTAACTTACCGTCAATCTGAGTAGGAAATGGGGACATGCCATTTTCACACATATGTTTTTGTTCGAGGAATGGGTGGCAGGTCTGAAGAGAGCACCCCTTCTTCATGCTGAGGGCAAATGTCGCTGGAATCTTAGCATTCCTTGCTATGGAAGTTCAAACCCTGAAATCAAACTTTTCTTTCGTCGAGAATTACGCAGAATTGTTGCACATGAAGTATTCTCTTCCTTGCTCTAGCAGTCCAGGGAGACAACTGATTTTTTTTTCTTCTGTTCATTTCAAGCTCATACACCAGATCTTGAAAAGCCCCCCCCCCCCCTTCCCACCACACTAGGACACAAGAATACATGAGGAAGCATTAGTTGCCACTTAAGTATTACAAATACAGGAGAATCCTTTGGCCCAAACTGCAAACCCTCCCATAAATCTGTGGTGGTCTTCAAACTTTTTCATGACGCACCCCTGCATTGGAGAAAACAAACCACTTATCATGCACCCTTTTGTGTGTATGTATGTGTGTGTGTGTGTATATATATATATATATATATATATATAAAGAATATTAACATTTCTGAAATAATCCACCCCGGAGACTTATAACACCCGTTCTTTACATCCACTAAAAACATTTATTCGACATTTTAGAAATTGGATTATTTCAGAAAGTACCTAGGAGATCGCAGCTAAATTTGTTCACTTGGGTTTCTGAACATACCTAGAGTTTAATTTTCCAACTTGGATTTACGTCTTAACCGTGACTCTCTACAAATGCCTTTGTTTAGGTCATGAAGGGTTTGGTGGAAGGATTTATGTTACTGTTACTATCTTTTAATCTTGTAGAGAGAATTTTGATTCAGTTTTCGTTTTGATGTTTCTTTTTCATTTATGCAACAGTACACGTAACATTGTTTTGGTAAGGTGTTTTTTAGTTTATTTTTTAGTTCAATTTCAATCCTTGTGACTCTTTTGTATTTTCTATAGTTCAGGTACGGAAGACAGAATGCATCAAAATTTACAACACTAAATTTCAAATTGGATGTCCATTATTGTTTTTTTGAAATTGTTACATTATCATGAAACCTGAACTGAACTTGTGTGCTCAGGGCCTCTGAGTATATGTTTTTATAAATATTTTCTTAACATTGTTTTGTCATTTTGTTACTCACTTTAGTTGTTTTTTTTTATCTGAAGGTTTTTGGCCCTATTTGTTTGTTTATGAGGGTAGATTGCTTGTATGTTAATATTCTTTTACATACACTAACTACATTTAATACTTGCAGCATTGCGCAGCTTTGTTGTGGTTTATATTACATTACATGAGTGAAAATTTAACTTTCCTATGCTATATATATAAACTTGAAATTGTTACACAGCTATGTAGATCCTTCTTCAAAGACAGTTAATTTCAACGAAATTACTAAATTTGAATTACACAAAAGTTATGACATTCTGATTAAATGATTATTTAAATTTGATTAAAATGAAAATAGTTAAATCCGATATCCCAATAATAATTATGTTGAACAGTTGTAATCTGTAATGCAAAGGGTTTGACTGAATGCCCTGCACAATTTCAGAAAAATTTGGTTTTACACTTTGTGAAACAGCAATTCTTAAGTCTGACGACTCCAAGTGCAAACTATTTTGTTTTTTTATTTTTGATCTCAAGTCATTGGAGAAAAAGTAACTTCACATAAGCAGACCTGCCAACAGTTACGATTTTATCGTATTTAGTATGATAAATCATGCTGCAGTACGCTAATACGATTTTGCAGCCAAAAATAAGATTTTTTAAATAGTCATGTCCCCCCCCCCCATTTTTTTCCCTTTTCAGACAGAAGCCTTGTAGTAGAATCGCAGCGACGGGCAACATACGGCAGACAAAAACAACGACTGCTGACAAAAAAACGGACCTGCAAACAAAAACGACATCCCCAGAACCCTGTTAAACCATCTTGCAGACTCATTATCATAAATGCAAGTTTTCCGCCTATCAAAATTTCCAAAAACCGAAGTTAGGCGTGGTGAGGATTTCTTCCGTAATCGCAATTTTTTTCTCATGAAGGACGATGTACGTTGCATTTATTTTATACTCATCCCCGTAGAAGAATCGCGGTAACTTACATCGCAGGTTTATTTTGTACTCCCGCGTAGCAGATCGCGGCGACGGGCGATGTACACCATAGATTTATTTTGTACTCATCCCTGTAGCAGAATAGTGGCAACGGCTGACGTACATCGCATATTTACTTTGTACTCGTCACCATAGAAGAATCACGGCGATGTGCATCGCAGGTTCATTTTGTACTCATCCCGGTGTTCATTTTGAAGAATCCCGGTGATGGTCGATGTACATCACAGATTTATTTTGTACTCACCCCGTAGAAGAACCGTGGCGACTGCCGATGTACATTGCAGATTCATTTTCTACTAATCCTTGTAGCAGCTGATATCACGGCAACGGCTAATGCACGTCGCAGATTTATTTTGGTCCTGCAGACAAAAAAGATATCCCCAGAACCAGATTAAACCATCTTGCAGACTCCCTACCATAGATTCAAGTTTTTCACCTTTCAAAATTTCCGAAAACTGAAGTTAGGCGTAGTAAGGATTTCTTCCGTAATAGTAATTTTTTTCTCACGAAGGACGATGTACGTTGCAGATTTCTTTTGTACTCATCCTTGTAGAAGAATCGCGGTGACTTACATCGCAGGTTTATTTTGTACTCGCCCTCGTAGCAGAATTGTGGAGACGGGCGGCGTACACCGTAGGTTTATTTTGCATACCTGCCAACTTTCATAAACAGTAATCCATAAAAAAAAAAAAAAATTAATTGACATAATCGATGAAAGTTTTAATCTATATATTGGATGAAAATTTTAATCATTATATTCGATTAGATTACCTGTCGCACATATTGATTAAATGTACCGAACATATCAATTACAAAACGATGTTACCAAATCAAGTATAAACTTGTAATTGAACTGACTACAGATGTTTGAATTGTCTGCATCTAAAGAGAAGGATGTTCCACGCTTTCAATGGGATCGTGTTCCACGCAGTCATGAAACATAATAAAAAGTTTTCAAAAACAAACAATTTTCATGCTAGGCTTTTATCTTACGGAGACATGGACGATGAGACAGTCAAATAAAAAAAAAAATACGTAAGAGTGACTGAGAGACACTAACTGGTAAATTATGTTCAACTAAAAACGAAGTGAACAAACATTTTGTACAAATCGCATCCAGTTCATTATAACTTTTAACAAAGAAAGTCAATTTCGTTATTTTTTTTTCCACGCAGTCAATGTTATATTTATGCTTGTCACTAGAAATATTATTTATAATATCATTCGCTCCACCATGCGAAATGTTGAAATTGCATCGACACTTAGCACTAAACGCATATTTTCTATTTTTGAAGATTTCGCAATACACAGGAATTCCGCAGAACACGCATCGTGGAATGTTTGATAGTACTTGTTTTCCCTTTTATATTGCTGCTCATAGCAAATAACTAATACAAAATTTATTATCACTCGGGGGGGGGGGGGGGAAAATGCAAGTAAAAAAACTGCTATAGTAGTTATCAGATTCGAGCTGGTCAGCTAGGAAAGCAGAGAGCAACTGAAAGGTTCTTTCATCTAGAAACAAAGGTTTAGGTTTTAGTTACGAATGTCATCCTCTGGGGGTCCACCCCTATCTCTCTCTCCCCATCATTCCTCACAGGCGGATCGATGCCTTGTCTTTTACCAAATCCGACCCCTTTAGCGGCATCCTTTATACTTCCAAATGGCACTGATTTTATAGTTCTGTCTTCCCTTCCTGTCCTCTTCCCTCCCCTCAACTTACTGAAGAGCTTTTCTAGTCTAGTTATTCCTTTACAAAAACAATCTGGGCCCATCAACGTCTGAACTACCCCCTCTCCTGCAGTAAACTAACACAATACATTTTGCCGGAACAAAACCAACAGTCTTTTAACATCAGGCGTCACGAGAAATGATACAGCCACTTCGTCGGTGACATCTTCCCCATCTCATCCCCTGCTCCCTTTGCGGCGTAGCCACGACACAAAACGTTTGAACCAGGATTTTAATTCCAATCTTATATCTCAGCAAAAAAAAAAAAGTCTTAACATGACAAAATGCGGAATACACGTATTCTGTTTTAAAAAATGAAAATCTCTAAATATCACACAATTTGGTTTGATAGAAGTTACAAAGTCAATGGAGTTTTTTTTTTCAAACAGATAAAAAAAAAAAAAAAGTCTACTCCCTCCCTCCCTAGATTAAACTCGTGCTGTCAAAATCTGGATATTTTAAAATTCAGTTGTTTTTTAAAAGCCCGAAATTTCATACCTACAAAAAAGTGTGGGTTTGCAAAGGCAACATTCTTCATGATACTTTACTGTTTTCTTTACGAATCTCTTAGTATGAATTAATTGATACTGTATATTTTGTGTGTTTTTGCTTTATTATAGAACATTTTTTGTGTCAGTTAATTTCTAAATTAAAAAGCTACCACAAACACGTCGTTTTATAATAAAAAATTATATCCAAATCGGTCAATTCCCACGGAAGATATTGTGCTGAAATTCTAAAACGCGAGCGAACAAATCTCGTGCATGTACTACTGCACCGTCCCCGTGAATGCTGATAGCAACCATTTTCAATAGGATAGGTCCACTATGGATGCTGAACAGCATACCCAAACTTCATCACAATCATGCTTTGATTTTACGCAAGTCATCACGCAAAAGGGCAGAAGAATGAATAGGAAAGCAGAGAGCAACTGAAAATAATATCTTGACCTTACCTTTGGCAATTTTCAATAGGGATTTGATGAATTAGTATGTACCCAACATATTAATTTCGTTGAATCAAGCCAAGACATTTTTATGAACGTTATCGAGCGATGAACAAAGCACGGTTGGAAAGAGTAGAAAACTTACTGACTAACGGGACCAGCAAAATAAATCATTGCTTGAGCAGCACTGGCTCGAATGGACACTGGACTTCCTTTTTTTTTTTTCCCTTAACTTTCTCCAGTAACATTTTTTCGTTAGGTCAAATTTATTGCCAGAGAAGAAGTCACGAAACCATGCCCTAATGCATTTTTAATTTCACAAAACTGGCAGTTTTTGCTTAATTTCAACATGTTGGGTATCGATCTGGGCTTAAAAATTCCACAGATTTAAAATCCGTTTGAATTCTTTTTCTACGATAACTACGTTCTGAGATAGCATTTCGAACTAGGAGGAATAAAGACACCTGTTCCAATGCAAGACACACCCCATGCTGGCCTGCTGAGAAGTTGCAACTCGGGAGACAATTCATTATTTGAAAAGAAGGTGGGGAAACAGTGCGCGCGAGAGAAGGGGGGGGGGAGAGAGAGAACCAAGCCCAAGGTTAAACAAGCCCAGCTGGTTGGTGTTCTAGTGTTTGAAAAAAGGCAAAACAATAAACTAAAACAAGGGAAAACTACAGAAAAATCTTCCCAAATAAACACATGTAACTGAAAACTTATTCGTAACTTACATTGGCACTTTACTTTGAATGGATTAAAGTTAAAAAAAAAAAAAAGTTTTAATACTGGGTGCAATATCATCAGAAAAAAAAAATCTCTGAGAATCACCAAATCCGTAAAATTAACATTTCGCCCGTAAAACAAATCACATTTCCGTAATTTTTACGGGTAAACCGTAAAACCTGGCAGGCATGATTTTGCACTCATCCCTGTAGCAGAATAGCGGCAATGGCAGACGTACATTGCAGATTTATATTGTACTCTTCCCGTAAAAGAATCGTGCTGATGGTCAACATACATCACAGATTTATTTTGTACCCACCCACGTAGAAGAATCGCTGTGACGGCCGACGTACATCACAGATTCATTTTCTACTAATCCTCGTAGCAGAATCACGGCGACGGCCGATGCCCATCACAGATTTATTTTGGTCTTGCAGACAAAAACGACATCTCCAGAACCCAATTAAACCATAATGATGCAAGTTTTCCGCCTCTCAAAATTTACGAAAACAGAATGAAGATGCGGCTCCTAAGATGCAAGGTTCTCCGCCTCTCAAAATTTCCGAAAACGGAAGTTAGGCGGAGTGAGGATTCCTCCCATAATCTTATTTTTTTCTAATAATTAACAACATAAAAGTGTTTGCTGATTAGATTTAATTAGTTTCTCAATAAAATTTTGATGTGGGGAAAAAATCCCTACATTCTCATCATTAAGAATTTATATAGCTGAAATAGGCTTCAAAAATTATCAGCGTGCTTCGTGTTATGATTTTTATATCCAAGTGTTACTTTTTTTTTGGTTCTGAGAGGTTGGCAGGTCTGCATAAGTATGAACATCCGAAAGGAAGAAGAGCATCGATCGCTGTGTTTACCAAATTTGGATATTCATTTTTCAAATCCATCCACCAGTTGTGTATCGATTTTTGCTGAAATTTGATTTTCAAAACAGTATTCTCTCTTTTGTCAATTAGTTGTTCTTGAAGAGAGATTTGGAAGATCTTCCATTCTGACGTTTCCTTCAAAGGGATGCAAAATCCATTTAAATTCTTCACTTGGAAGCTCTTCAAACAAGGTAGTAAAACCTGCTTCCAAATTTTCTAAGTGTGTCAGTATAGGAAGTCTTATT